>OY292513.1:10763424-13606424 GCA_958496365.1 Subacronicta megacephala
CTAATTGAGTTATCGTAAGGAGGAACAAAAGTGTGTCCATAAGACCTCGAGGTCAAAGCTTAGCTTTGCTCGCTCGCGCCCGTTCAGACAAAATAACTTGAACTACCGATTAGAAACAACCAACAATCTCTAGATGATGTTTGTATATTTTACACTTACATAACTAAGAGCGGCGGCGACCCAGTGGTAACAGTCGCGACTTACGAGTTGTAGGTTCAAACACAAATAGGTGCTTTACTTTGTGTAAATTATTTCATCACAAACATTTATTCGTAGATCACAACGGCTCCCAAAAATGGCGAAGGAAAACATAGTGAGGAAACCGGCATGTAATAAAACAAAAAAATTAAGACATGTGATATCTTCCAACCCGCACTGGGCCCGCGTGGTGCATAACGACCCTGTGCTCCAGCAGTGAGAATATTATAGGCCAATTTTATTATGCTACCTAAAAGTAGTTCACGGATGCCTATGTACAGCTAGGTGCGGAGTGCTTATAATCAATCTGATGTGGCGCTTGCTAGGTGACTTCTAGGTCCAGCAATGGATTGATATAGTCTAACTAATACATTGATAAGAAATTACAAGCCGTATTTAAAATTAATGGAGTGCCTCATTGTAATGGTGACGAACAGTTCAATCCCTAAAAACATTTTTTTTTCAAATTCTTTAATCATGTTACTTATGCACATTATAAGTACCAAATAACACAGTGGAATTTTGTAGTTGTAATTTGTATAATTAATATAGAAAATGCCAATGTGTAACTCTTGAAAGATTAAAAGTAAAAAGAAAGATAAAGTTTTAGTATCAAATTAATCCAGCACAATGTTTATTGAGTTGTTATTTTAGACAATAAATGCTGTATCTTAATAATATTTGAATTATGTATGGTCAAAATTCACTCAATCTAACAGCTAGTGTTAAGAAAGTAAATTAAATTTTTAACTTAAAAATGGATTTAAACACACATAGGTAGGTAGGTAGGTTAGTAAGTATGTAGCTTGCCTAATACCTAATAATAGTAATTTCTGCAGAGAAATTAATAATATTTGAATAATGTATCAGTTTTCTAATAAATCCAGTTTAGATATTTTTGCATCTGGCTACTTGGTCAACTGACTATTTATTAATTCACTTGCTTTTTGCCTACCTGTACCTACTTAACATTTTTATTTTCACTAACAATATCCCTACTTTTTGCGACAAATTAGGTAGGTCCTAATTTGTCGCAAAAAGTAGGGAGGTACCTTTGTTTGAAATAACGACTTGGCTGAAGTTAGCCATTTCGAACTACTGCACTGGTAATTTAGCTAATTTTGTGTTTTTTTACATAAATATCCAAATTCGTAACAAAAAATTTTTACAAGTGTGTGACTTCATCATCATCAGCCCATACTCGTCCACTGCTGGACGTAGGTCTCTCCTAGTGAACGCCACAGAGCCCGGCTTTCCTCATCCAGTCACTGCCAGCTGCCTTCCGCAAGTCTGGCTAGCCATCACCACATTTTTTTTGGAGAAAATGAAATAATAAGGGCCCGTATGAATTAGATCTAGATTTGGAAAAATATCATTGCTCTAGTCTAGAGCCATTATCTACGAAGAAAACAGCAGGATGCGTTTGTATGGAGAAAGGCTCGATAGAGTACCCTCTTAATAGTTATAGAATGATATCCGTAATTATTTTTACACATAAGGGCTTTTTATAGAAAATCCAAAATCCAAAAAAAATGTCACAGGTAAATATGACAATTCAAAAACTCGAGCCCGTTTTTACCGTCATGTTCAGGCGTCTATCAGAAATTTGAAGTTTTTAACAAAAAATAAAATAATAGAAGCATAGACATGCTTTTCTTCTTAACTTTGATATATAAATTGTTTAGATCAATCCACTTTTGAAGAAGAAAACAGCAGAATACGAAACGTCTTTTGGTCAAGGTTTTTGTAGGTAAAATCATCCTATGCTGCAGTTCTCCTTTTCGCACTTTACGGGGAGAGACTGAAAGTGTGGCGCAGCGCGACCGCAATCGTTTCTTCAAATACCTATTTTTCAGATTGCTCAGAACTAGAGTGCCCTCTTATTGAAATCACATTCATATTCCCTATTACCGACCCTACCAATTTGTTTATTTAAGATACAAATAATTTGATCTTATAATTTTAACCGATGTTTAACCTTTTAAACAGGTTGAAATTAATATACCTAGGTTGAGTTGACCACCTCTAAATTATGAAGTAGTATACTCACCCACATTCACCTAACCCAATGGGTGAATATACCACCAACAAAATAAAAAAGTGGAAACTCACCTATTGGTGAGATTTTTATACAGTGAGTGCCACCTAAACCAATATTGTCCACTATTTACTAGGTAGTGCGATAGATAGGTAAGTTAGGAGCCCAATCAAGTACCTATAAGACTTAGTTTGTTTGAAATAACTAAGCTTGTCTGAAGCTTTCCGCAAATGTTTAGCAGTGGTACATTTTGATAGAAAAAGTTAGTGTAAAGACAATTGGGGTCAGATACACATAAAGATGGCTAGCCAGACTTGTGGAAGGCAGCTGGCAGCTTTATCTTTTTTTTACTGTTAATCTTTCAAGAGTTACACATTGGCATTTTCTATATTAATTATACAAATTACAACTACAAAATTCCACTGTGTGTTATATTATTTGTGTGGTATTTTATTCCGATTTTAAATATTTTATAGATTTTAAACAACTAATTTTAGTGATTTAATTTTTAAGCAATAGTTATTTTATCATAATTTTTAGAAACTCAACATGAAAGCTGGATAGCTTTACAATGTTTTTGAACCATGCTTACTGATTAAGCTACTTAGGCTACATTAATTATAATGCTAGAATTCTTTAACCCGTCAAGCGGCATATTGTAGACACAATGCAAAATCTATTGTTATGTCCTCATGAGGAAACTGTATGCATTGACGGGTCATTAATAACTAGTACCTATAATCATTGGTTAACTCTGCCCCTAAGGCTACTCTCTGACCCAATAATCAATGACAACATGTAAAAAACTGTACTAACTGCACTTACATAGACTTACATGGTTAAAATCTTGTTTGTAAGATAGAATAAGTAATAACTAAAATATGCATTCGTTTAACATTTATAATTTGTTCTAGTTTAAATTGAATATTCATAGCCAAGACAGGTCAACATCTGTCAGGTCAGCTAGTTGTAAATAAAATATCTATGATATTATGAACGTAACAATAAATTCAATTATTATTAGACCTCAGCCTCAGACTCTTAAAGTATACAAATATACACAAGAAAATATAAAAATGGGTTAAGCCGTTTCGGAGGAGTTCGATATCAAACACTGTTGCACGAGATTTACATTTAACAGAACATGAAATGTTATTTCAACCCCTTTTATTTTGTATCCCAACAGCATTTTTACGGTAGGAATGGTGTAAAACGATAATTATCTTTTGAGTAGGTACAACTTTCTTTACTTACGAGTACAATTTCTTGTAAGTACGTTAGTAAACACTATTCAAGTTGGATACAAACTTTTCTGGTTGAAAACTTGAAATTCTACCGTAAAACAAGTTAAAACTTCGTAAATGTCCACGAGCACTACCATCACTTTATAAGTCAAGTTCTACCTCAGTCACTCAGTCACAATGACAAAAACAAAATAATTTTAATTTAACGAAAAAACCCAACCTATTTACTCAATAAAGTTAGGAAGTTTACTCAATGAAGTTAGAAAACAGGAAAGGAACACGATTCACGAATGACAATAAAATAATTCTAAAACAGTTTGTTCGAATTTAAAAATTTTGAATTATCTGCTTGCGGTGCTTGCCCGAAGTTAGCTGTTCCGAACTGCCGCATTGGTAAAATCAAATGACTTTCTAAATACTTATATAAATAACGAAACTAAAAAGGAACTAACGTGAGACATTTACGACCGTAATTAACATTGTATTTACATACTCTATTTAAATATTTAAAATTTGCTACTGCTGTAAACTCCCCTTGCAGACAACTTCAAACTAGGGAGGTGAAAAAAAAATCATTAATATTTTTTTCCTAATATAAACCTATTTATGTAATTTAAAAAAACGATTTATTTTGATTGCCAATTTTTAACAACATTATCTGTTTGTTTACGGAGTTATAATATCACCCCTACTGTACTTGTAAAACAATATTGTAACCTTTCCAAATATTCGCTAAAGTCAACGTTTTGGCTGGAGAAATCAATCAAGTTTACTGAACTGTTTTACAGGATGCCATGCATGATATGAGTACCGTTTATCGACTTGCACGAGAGATTAGGATCCATTTTCTTTGTCAAAAACTATATAAATTCTATAATTACTTTAGTGTTTTATATGGAATAAGTTCATTGTGAGCATAGTGGTTTTTGACAAGAACAATGTCAAGGAGGCCAAGGTTAAGCCGGCAGTATTACTGACTGATTATTATAAAAATAAACTGTGTATTTTTTGATAAATAAAGCCATGGTTAGGGACAATTCAAGCGTTTAATTTGATCTCTGAAAAAATGTCTGTCAGTTATGTCAAAAATATCAATAATTTTTATTACAAAAATCGATGTTTTAGTCATTGATTTTAATACAAAGAAAAATAATCGATTATAATTATGTATAATAATAGTTTTTTTATGTTCGAAGTCACATCCCTACTTCAGATGCACACAGTTACAGTTTGTTCATAAGCTACGAATATATGTAATTAGTAACCCGATCGGAAGTTCTGCAAGTGTTTTAGAAAAGTGGTAAACTGTAATAGAAGGAGTCGGTGTAAAGATAATTAGAGTCGTATAAGTTTCACATTTCTAATTATTTTGTCTACTATTTATGTAATATAACACTTAATTAAACGATTTTATCACCGCGATAGTTCGGAACGGCTACCTTCCGATCGGCTTACTTATTTCGAACAAACTGTATTTCCAACAATAAACTGTACCGCCATAGATGAAGTCCTTGAGGTTTTTTCACTAACTTTAACAAACTTATTGACAAACACAACTGAGTACAGTTTGTTCGAAATACGTAAGCCGATCGGAAGTTAGCCGTTCCGAACTACCGCGGTGATAAAATCGTTAAATTAAGTGTTTTAATACATAAATATCGAAATTAGTACACAAAATATTAGAAATATGAATCATACACGACTCTAATTATTTTAACACCGACTCTTTCTATTAAAATTTACCACTTCTTAACCACTTGCAGACAACTTCCGACCGGCTTACTTATTTCGAAGAAACTGTACTCACGGCTAAACACATTAACACTACACATCAAACTATAATAAACCAGTATAGGCTGACCTTGAATTGTGCGGAAAACCTTTACAATGGGAGGTCAGTCTAAACTGGTTTTTTATAGCTTGATGTGTAGCCGTGTGTACATACTATAACTTTACTTTTCGTATCGTAACACATTAAAAAAAAGTACAAGGAAAATTACTACGAACTATTTAAATATTGTAATATTATGGATGTCTACAATAAGGTCGAATATTTTACTCTTTTGGAAGTTCATAAACCTGATCTGCTAATTGAAAGGACAAGACCTACCTTCTTAAGAACTATCTCACAAAAAAATAAATACATTCTACCGAACTATATTAATGTGTATGGGATGAGAGTTGACAAATATTTGGTTCCGCATTATCTAAACAAACTTCCTGAGGATCTACAAACGCTATACAAATCAAGTTCGAAAAGTTTTAAGCATAAATCTAAAAGGTTTTATATACATAACACAATAAACAATTGTCACCTGAATAGGTACCCATAAATTATTGTACAAACACATAATGTAGTGAACGACTCACTGTCACACAGATAAGTCCGTAGAGGCTTTCGTGTACAGCAATACCATTGTAGAATAGGTTAAGTATATTGGAAAATAAAATAAAATAAATAAAAAATAAAAAAAAATATAAATCGTTCTTTGAGCAGATATGTATTAAGGCTTAATGCGTCAGGGTTGGGTGCGAAAATCATTTTTTTCTTGTTTTCGGCTAATTTTTCGGCTTTATCACATTCTAGATACGCACGGTGGCCAGCACACCAAGTTACCACAAAGTGTCAAATTTTCTCAGTTAATTTCAAATTTAAATCGTCAACAGTTCAAGGTTTAAAATCATTTGGAGTAATTTGACAGTTTTGTATAACTTGATGTACATGGCAGTAGAAATTGCGACATCAACAATAGGTGACTTATTCACAGGAGATTTTATTGTTCGTTGTTTGTGATGAATTTTTCGCCGAATCATCTATTTTACACCAAAATCTGCTTCGATAGCGATTTTTTAATACATAGTCAATGGTGAAAAGAGATGCAAGGTTTTGAAAAATATCGATGTCGATATCAATATGATATCGATATCGATATATATCGAGATATATCTCGATATCCATGAAATCGAATTAAGTCGATATTCTTATAACGATTTATTATAAATTATATTTTCTAGTAAGCTGATAAATCGATATCTTTCTGACATTTCTTATTTTTTTACAAGCTTTCTAAAATCCAATTTTGTTTTAGTTATATCCACGGTTATAACAAACCGTTGTGATTTATGTGTTTATTATGTGATGCTAGATTGCTTGTATGTCCAGATGTTTTAATTCGTTTGTTACAAATAGTGCAAGTGGCATCTTCTTTTTTTTAAATACGACCACAAACCTTTACCTGGGAGGTCAGTCTAAACTGATTTTGTTTAGCTTGACGTGTAGCTGTGTGTATTTAGAATGTATAATTAGCCGAATAATATTCGAAAATCCAAGAAAAAAATAATTTGCGCCCTATGCTGAACTTTGTATGTACATGTACACGGCTACAGTTCAACCTAAACATATCAAGTTTAAGCTGATCTTGCATTTTATAGGCTTCTCATACAGTAAGAGGCCAGGCTAAACTGGATTAGTATAGCTTGATGGGCGTACATTTATAGGACATCACATCAAGGAAATCAGTTGCTCTAAACTTTGTAAATTATGTGAACCACTTTTTGACAAATGCTTTAGAACGTAGCTGTTCCAGATTAAGTAAAAGTTAACTTTGAAATGCGTAACAAAATAAATGTATTATCTACCTTATGATATTCAAATATCTTAATTATTACACAAAGGAACAGATTTTTTGTTGCATATAATAATTATGACCAATAATGTATTTTCTAGGGGTGCTGATTTCAGATCTGAAGTCAGATTTTTTGTATCAGCTTTAGTTTTTGAGATATACTTAATTAAAACGCGTTTTTAATGTAATTTTTTGCATAACTTGGTTCACGAGGGCTGTTTTTAAAGCTCCAACAATAGTCCGCCATCGTGTGACCATTCCAGTGACCCTGGTAACGTTCGTTGAAGATGCTTGGGGTACTGCCGCGTCGCCGGAGTACAGGACTGGTCGAGTAACAGATAACAAGTCAGGATAAAACCATTTCGACCGGTTTCTTTTATTAATTTCGTCTATATCAACCACACAAAAATAACAATCATCTTGATGATTGGAACGTTCCCGCCACATCATTGGTGGTTTGATACTTACGATTAAGTGTTTTCTTATTCGCCCATAATCTCAAAGACTCCATACATGTTTTGCATAGCATATGTGGGACCCAGTACTTGTCACGGATAGCGGGTGTCCAAAGGGAATTCAAAGTAATTAAAATACACCTGTTTTATGAACTCTGACACACTGAGTCTACAATTTTTGAATGTATATTCACCACAAATGTTACATAAATAGTTGGGATCGTTTTTACAGATTTTTCTCGACGTGGACTGATATACAAAAAACTTTACTAAAAAAACAGCCGAGTTGATTTGAAATTTAAATGTGACTAGTACAAAAATATGTCTGATAGCTGTAACTCAAAAACTAGAGCTGCTAGAGAAAAAAATAGGGTAGACTTGAAATCAGCGACCTCAAATTAGTAAACAACAGACAAAATTCCATGCAACAAAAAAACGTTTAATTTTGTTCCCTTGTGTTATAATTTCGTGCAGACATTTAATAACACCATTAATGTAACAAATTAAAAAAAGACAATTGATAAGCGCATTATAATTTAGTTACATTCTATCATATCTAGGGATGGAATGGCAAGTATTCGCTGCAATAATTGTATACAATGATATTATTTAATCAGTATCGGAAAATGGCATCCACTCTAATGTCTCTAATATCAATAAAATATAAATTAAACAATCTTTGAAAAGATATGAATGGAAAATGAATACTATACAACAATTATTGTAATACAATCCGATGAATAATAAACATATTTATTTTTTATTGGTTGTCGTTATACCATTTTCGATTCGACAACCAAATAAACGATAATCAATACTAGACAGTAATTAAAGTGTTAATAATCGGATTGACATAGCACTGTTACGTTTCTGCAATCACTAGTTTCGTCTGTCAAAAAGTGGTTTACCTGAATGACTGAATTATAACTTTGTCCATTAAGTGAACCGCTTTTCGACAGATGCCTTAGAGCGTGGCTGCTCCAGATTACGTAAAAAATAACTTTGAAATGCGTAAAAAAAAAAAAAATATTATCTACGTTACTTTATTCATTTATCTTAATTATGACTTCTTGCAGACATTACAATATCTTAAATGAAACGGATTTTCCAAAAAAGAAGATAATTGTTACGCGTATTCAATTTAGTTACATTCTACCGTTTCTATAATGCAATCGAAGGTATTCGCTGCAATCATTAAAAACAATTAGAGACATTAAATCAGTATCACTCTAAAATCGGTAAAATATACATAAAACAATCTTTTTGAAAAGAAATGGATTGTAAATTGATCTTATACAAAATTTAATACAATCAGATGAACATTATACATATTTATTTATTAATGGTCGTCGTAGCACTATTTTCGATTCGACAACCAAACAAATCACAATTGTTAATCAATACTAGACAGAAATCATAGTGTCAATAATCGTCGGATCGTTAATAGTAGAGATGAAGCGTATATACTAGAACAGATCCAAGGAACAGGTATTTCACAATACTAGGTGGCACCTATTCCAATTTTTAAAATACTCGATCCACCTAGTATCACTGCCTGCGCGTATAAATTTGAATTTGAACCTTATTTCAATCCAGCTAAAAGTAAATATACTCTGTTTATTTTAACCAATACTCGATACCGTGATATTTTGAAATACCTACTCGAAATAACTATATTACTAATACTACTCTTAACTATAATACTCTAAATATTACTGTACCTACGCGTGCAATTTGAATTTGAACCTTATTTCTATAGAGTATTAAAATGACGCGACGCGCACTCGTGTTTACCAAATTATTGGTGTGTCAGTAATTTAAATTTGAACCTTATTTTTATGAGCATTAAGATGACGCGATGCGCACTCGTGTTTACCAAAACATTCATGTGTCAGTCATTGGAATTTGAACCTTATTTCAACCCAGATAAAAGTAAATATACTCTGTCTTTTTAACCAATACTCGATACTAGTCGATACTTCATTCAACCAAATACTAGGCATACTTGGCGGATTTTATACACTAAGTATTTTATTAATACTCGATACTATACGATCCGATACAATACAGAGTATCGAGGGACTAGTATTTAATCTTGTTGAATGCCAGCTGATTACCATTTTATTAATATAGATTACTATGAAAAATTAATTTAAGTATACGGTACGATGTACCTAGATAAATATTTAACGTCGACAGTCCTAAGCCTGTGTAAAGTATGAAGAGAAGATTCCAATTCATTACGTACTGCATCCGCAGCCGTACACGCGTACTTCATACTAGGTGGAACAGGTATTTGGATCGAGTATTTATTCGGAATTGGAATAGGTGCACCTAGTACGAAATTTACCTAGTACGACTCATCTCTAGTTAATAGCATTTTTTAGGGATGTCGAAAATGAAAAAAATATCGATATATCGATATTTATTAAAATATCAATATTGGCGTCGATATATCAAAAGAAAAATATCGATATATCGATTAAATCTCAATAAACACCCACTAAAGTATTTTACCAGTATTCCTTTTTATTGAACGAAATTACAAAAATTTGCTAAGGTTAGAGACCATACTGCTAAGTCTTTAGTATACAATTTCATTAGTAAAATAGTGCAATTAATGTCTTCAGTGTTTAATAAACATGCAACAAATATCAGATGTCAATGCATGCAACGTAACAAAACATAATAATCAACAGTCATAGACAATATAGTTATTTTTTTTCGTCCGTTCCTATCTTCTACAGTTTCAGATTTCAGCGACTTGAGTGTTTATACTTAAGTGTCATAAGAATTTTAAAAATATCGTTTTCGATACAATTTTCGATACTGGATATTTTCTATCGATATATCATTACGAAATATATCGCCCAAAAATATCGATATATTGAATTGAAAATATCGATATATCGATGTATCGATATTTATTCGGCTGCAATCACTATAGGCGTGGGAGAAATGTCTCATCTACAAGATTGGATCATTTGTATCTGGACAGTAAATTGTTCCGGAACACTGATATGTATCATTTGTATCATTTGGAACATTGAGTCAAAGATATGAATTACACATTGCTAAGGCACATCGCGGAGAAACTGAGACAGACCGGAGATACGGGATACAGTCATTCCGGATCACTGATATGTTTCATTTGTATCATTTAAAACATTGAGTCAAAGATATGAAGACATTATCATCGCGGAGAAACTGAGACAGACAAGAGATACGGGATACGGTACGGGGTCATTTGGAACTTCGTGTCAGAGTCTAAAAAATTGTCAGAGATAAAAATAAAGAATTTAAAAAAAACGGATTTTCCTGAAAAATAAATTCCTTAAAAATACAGAATTCTAAAAAAACAGTATTTTCCTAAAAAACACAGTACACACGGCTACAGGTCAACCGGTTTAAGCGGATCTTGCATTGTATAGATTTCCCATACAATAAGAGGCCAGCGTAAACTGGTTTGTATAGCTTGATGTGTAGCCGTGCGTACATTAAAACAGTAAATTTTAAGGTTGCCTTGGGCGCGAAATTTATTTCTTTTGCAAATTATTTGACGATAACACATTCTAGGTATATAGAAGTAGAAATTGCGACATTAATATTAACTTATTCACAATTGTGAATTTTGAGTTATTAACAAAATTACAGTAAATCTACTGTACTAACAGTGTGTCTGGAAGCACTGAGCCTCAGTAACAAACTGTTTTATTTAGGTAAAACTTAAACTGAAGCAACAAAAAACAATTGATACCAAAACAAACTATCAATATCAATGCCAAAACACACTATCAATATCAATGCCAAAAACGTCCTTACGTAATTGAACATAAAGCTGCCAATAGAGTGTCATTATTACGTGCATAGGTATCGAAAATAGTAAAGAGTAATTCATCACATTTGCTATCTCATTCTCCCCTGACTATATTTTATTGTTTTCCCGCTCTTTCGCTACGGTTCTCACTCAGTGTCTCGGTGATTCTTTAAGCCTTAGATTGTCTCTCTCACCCGCAAGAGATAATGATACTAATGATACAAATGATACATTTGAAACATTATTATTGTTCCAATCATTTGGAACACCTAAATGTTTCGAATCAGTGAGTCGACTCAGTAAAGAGTTACACACGCCTAAATCACTAGTAGTTACATCTGTCAAAGTGGTTTACCTGGTGGACACTGGACACTGGACGAGGTATATTTACCTGTATGTTTTTGTACCTGTTTTAAAGTACTGTGTACAAAGTATAGTTTCATAATACAAGTTTGTTCGAAATAACTCTGCTTGTTTGAAGTTTGTAGAAAAGAAAATAATCAGAAATATGATACATTTATGACCTCAATTTATTTGCTTTATACCGAATCTTTCTATTAAAATTTAAAACTAGGTACTTAACCACTTGCGGATAACGTCAGCCTTAGAAATTAGATTCAGTAATCAATTATGCACAATTATGTAAATAATTATGCACTATACATGCAGCTTAGCAGTGCAGCTGCTTACCGAAGACCCAGAGGCTTTAAATTTTTTCACTATCAGCCAAATTATTTTCACTATTTAATTTATCATTCCATTCATTGAAATTAAGGTATTATCAAAAATGTTACTATCCTTTTCTATGAATTAGATTGCAAATGCACAACTGTTCAGGTAGGTAGATATAAACTCAGGGATTTGTGGTGTATTGAACAAATGAATTGCTTGTTTATAATTTTTTATGAAGCTCTAAGTGATAAAGTTCCTAGTAGTAGGTTCTTAACTGATAAAATTATAATTGTGTGTAATTTATGTTTTATTTTCCTTGTGAGTAAATTTGATTTTGTGTGTGTCTTGTTAATAAATTGGGTAACCTTGATGTGCTAACACTCTAATACTTATATAGGTATTAAGCTAATCAATGTGAGTAACAAGATATTTTTTCTTTATAGGTCTGAAATCCTAGACAACTTACAGAAAAAGAAGGATCAAGAAAAAGAACCGCAGATTCCCAATTACCAACAACAGCAGCTCGTGAAACCACTTGACAAATCACTGCATACTGCGGAGGTGCCCACTGCCAATGTTCCAGTAGCACAGCATGTCCCAGCTCAGCAGTTGTTGTCACCTACTCATACATTGGGCCAACCTGTGCAAGCTAAAGACGACTCCAAAGAAAAATCACTAAAAGTTGCAAATTCCACTACAATAACTTTGATAGAAAATAGTAATCTTAACGGGGAGAAAGATAAAGACAATAATTATCATAAGAATTACTTTACTTTAGAACCTAAAAATGAAAAAAAAGATGACTGCAACAAAAACAGTATTACTATAACTAAAACTGCACCGAAGCATTCACCAAGTGGCAGTCAAGCAGAGAAAAAAAATCAGATAAAATCAACTAAGAGGCCTCTGCAGTACTTGGAAACACTTGCTGAGAAGGCCGGTATAACTTTTGAAGATAAATACGAAGCAGCAAACACACTATTGGCTCTAGACAAACAGAATAGCACTAACAGAAGACTTCCTGAGTTAAAACCTCCTAAATCAGAACCTGAAAATCATACTCAACAGGAGGAATATAGATATAGGAACCAGAAAGAAGAAGATGATAAATTACAGGTACAATATTGAATGTGTGTTAAGCTAAGCTTGTGGTCCCCTTTGAAGACTTGAAATTCAATATTTGATACTTCTACAATTTGTCCTTCCTATTTTTTGTCATTTAGGGACTATATATTAAGGGTATGGAAGGGTGATCTGCAATGCATAATGCATAAAATGCATCGTAATGCTATGTCTAGTACAATTTAATATTTACGTTTATGCTTCTTCACTGTAAAATAAAATCAAACTTCTAATACTAACTAACTAACCTTGCTGTGTTACACAATAAACTCTTGGAATTAAAATAAAATTTAAAGTGATAATAAAAATAACAAAAAATATGAGACTTCAAGAAAAAACATCAATTGCTTTACGCTAACAACTGTCTGGCATCATCTGCTATTACTAAAAGTTCATTAATAATCTTCGGCAGATAGATAGATAGATTTTAACCATCTGATTATAATATTGTTGTAATAGAACAATGTTCTTTAAAGTTATTATATGTGAGCTTCTCAATAGGTGTGCCAAAGATCATAAGTGTTAGATTCTTCATCAAAATCAGTTCAGTACTTTTCAATGTGTAGGCTGATAAGCGAAACTGAGTCAGTTTTAGTTTAAATATAGAATTAGAAGTGGGTTAGGTGCTTCATACCTCTATGTGGAGAATATTGCAGATATAATTATAATGTAACTACTCACCCCCTACCGCCCATGGTTTTGCTCTTATTTAAATGAGTATAGAACAGTATAACAGGTTATAATATATGAGGATATTATTAAATCAAATGATTATATCTATCTAAACAGGTACCTATAAAATATGGTATTTTTGCCTAAAAAATAAGGAATAAAAAGTTGTTTAAGACATTAACCTGACTTCCAAAAGAAATAAATAATATTATGTGCAAAACAGTTTCGGAAATTGGTAGTGAAAGATCCACCTAAATCAAAGGCACTTACTTCCGAAACTGTTTTATACATAGCATTATTCATTTTTAAGTCTGTTTATTTTTATACCTAAAAACTATTCATTCAACTAGATCCAGCAACAAATAATTCAGCAGCAGCAACAGCAGCAGCTGCAACAGTTGCAGCAGCAGCAGTTACAGCAGCTGCAGCAACAACAAGCCCTACAGCAGGCATTGCAGCGACAACAACAACAAGCTATACAACAACATATCAAGAATCATCAGGATCAACAGGAATTGGTATGCTTATCTACATCTATACTTATATAATAAGTAATAAATAATATTTAAATAAATATAATAATAATAATACAAAGCTGAAGAGTTTGTTTGCTTGAACGCGCTAATCTCAGGAAATACTGGTCCGATTTGAAAAATTATTTCAGTGTTGGATAGCTCATTTACCAATAGGAGCGTAGCATAAATGAAAAGTGTTGCAAGAACGAAAAAAAATGATTCCTTTTAGATGCAGAAAAGCCGAGAACCACGCGGGCGAAACCGTGGGCGGAAAGCTAGTCTGATATAAATGTGAATTTATTTTATTTTTGTTTTACATTTTGGATAGTTTTTAATGGAAAAGGAATAGGTCATGTCAGATGTGGTGCAAAAGAATTATACAAATTGAGTCCTGCACTCCTGCTACAGAACTTTGCAATGAGTAACCAGTAGTCTTTTACTGAATTGTGCATTGCGTATCAACATACTGTTATGTTTTAGAAGTCATAAAATTTATGATCTTTATTGTCACCCAATTTAGAAACATAACATATTTTATTTTGGATGTGCTTTTATGAAGTCTACAGCTAGGCTGTCCGAGCGTGTATTTGTAGACTTTATTATTCTATTCGAGCAACACTTTGTATGACAAATTATGAGCATATTACGAGAATTTCATGACTAATGATGACAACGATCGATGTCGGTTCTTATAATAAGAGACATAAAATACTTATAAAATCACATTGTGTGTCTATCTGACATGAGCAATGTTCATGTAAGAATATTCGGGATTTAGCAAATCTAAACGACGTGCAGCAAAATTTTTAAGGTCATAGGAGATTATCTGCAGCTGTTAGGTATGATTGATGATGTTGAATTTATTTATGATCATAATTACTTATAATATTTTTAATGTGTGGAATAAAACGGTAATGCAGCTTTGTATGCTGAAAATCCATTAAATATTATGAAAACAAAACTATTGTGAATCAAACACAAACCCGTCTTGAGTAAATTTCTAAGAAATAGTTATGTAGCTCTTAATACCTAGTCATCATACGCATTCAAATCAGAACAATTTTCTAAAAATAATACATTGATGAATATTGTTTTATTACTACAAAAAAGTACCTGCTGTAATTTCTCATTACCTGAGAAAAATTATATGATCAAGAGGATCAAGTAGAATCCCCACATCATTGAGATAAATATGCAGACTATAAACATTTAATTTAATATATTATAATAGCAGCATTACAGCATAATACTAACTAGATGTTATAAACTTACAATTGTTAACCAACAGCTGCAGAAGCAATTCCAGCAACAGCATCAGCAGCAACAGCAACAGCAGCAGCAGCAGCAACAACAACAACAACAGCAACAGCAGCAACAACACCAACAGCAGCAGCAACAACAACAGCAACAGAAGTCGGAATTGCTGCAAGTAGCGCAGCAGGGGGAACAACAGCAGCAGCAGCAGAAGTTTTTGCAGGTATTTGTTGATGTAAGCTTGTTGTTACTATGTTATAGAAATATGTCATTGGTGATAAGTCAGGCAAACTTTGTTTTAAAACCGAATACTAGCTTTTACCCGAGACTTCGTCGGTCGCGTACGCCAAGAAAACACACTTTTTTCCGGACTGTCTTATCGAATAAACTGTACATTCCGTAGCAGCAGGAGTAACCTGTCAATACATACGAAGATATGCGAGTATGATGATATCTGATGTTGTGCACATGTCCAGTCAAGTAGTTTTTTATATTTTACATACATAATCAGCCTATAATGTTCCCACTTCTGGGACGCAGGCCTCCTCCTCCGCCTCGGTGAGAGGGAATGGGCCGTAATCCACCACGTGGGCCCAGTGCGGGTTGGTTGCATATATTGCATGTGCCTAATTCAAGGGATTAATAATCTTTTGCGTAATGATGCCGCATTTGCTGACGGTCGATCAGGTCTTAACGTAAGGTGAGATAGTGGTCAAAGGCGAGCCTATCCGATATATAAAAACCATAAGTCACATAACGATCTCTGAACAATGCATTACTTATTTTTAGTGCAATCCAATTGGTTTTTGCATCGGCATTAAACTGTTGGCGAAACGAAAAGCTTTTATGGAAGAACATTCGTAACCGTTGTGGTGTTTCCCAGTCATACACTATAGTTGTGAATAACGTAATTTTTAGGCATAGTTTGTATGTGTAGTAGTTATCACCATGGACATAATACATATTTTATGTTTTCCATATCCACCATAAGCCCAGTTTGGACATAAAAAAAATTGATTTGCGGGTTGGCGGTGATCATTTTCATAACCACTCCATTTAGAATGGTTTCTAAAATTGACACATGAAGAATTATACAGCTAGTTCAATGTGTTGAATGGTTCGGTTCAATTATTCTGTACTATTACTATCATTCCGCGATTCGAATATTTTGCGAAGCGGATGCCAGCGGATAAAGCCTGTTAGTCAATCCTGTCTCCTTCAGTGTCTTTGTGAATATGCGATAGTTAAAGCTTACGTCCAGCAGTGCACTTATATAGGCTTATAATGATGATGATGTTGGGATCTTGTTATTTTTTCTAAGACTAAACAATAGACGGAATCTTAAATTTTTGTCTTAAAACTGTCAGTTAATATCTTTATCGTAAACCTGACAGAATTGAATTGTAGCGTCGGTAGCCTAATGGCTAGGTCGTCGGACTTGCGATCATATGGTTGCCGGTTCGAACCCCACCCATTGCACTACCGACGTGAACCCACTCGTAACACAAGCATTTAGCTTAGCACGAGGGGTTAACAAGAATACTAGTAATATTCTACCCACATTGCTAAATGCTTGCCAAATGATTTTAAAACTTAAGTTGTTGAAGATAAAGTTCAAAATCAACTGAGAAAATTTGTCATTTTGTGGTAACTTGATGTGCTGGCCACCTTACATGCGATGACATTTATATCAAGGTATACAGGTTAATCTCTTTGGACCGCCGGTATTCCGTAGAGATTTTTGTGTTGCAAATGTCTATAGTTGATGATTACCATTAATCTGCTAGCAACCTCAAAGAATGCTTTGATTGATTTTTTTAAGACTCTCTTATTTTCATCATCATCCACAGCTTGAATTGAGGCCTAGTCTGGGTATTGCTTATGCTTCTGTCGGCATTCTAGTGATATCGCTACCACTATTACGTTTTGTATATATGTCGCAGCCATATCGTATAATCCGCCGTATTACATTACGGCTAGCCGTTTTCTAAAACAGGGCCGTTTTGTAATGCGGTGGTTCAACGATTAGCCGGATTGAATGCGGCTGAATGAAAATCCGCCGGAATGTATTCGGCGCCATACGTTCTTCAACACGGCTAGCCGTAATGTAATACAGCGAATCATTAGCTTTGGCAATTTTTAGGTCCCACTTCTAACACTCGTAGCGCTGCCTGACATAACAACAACAACGTCGAATACTAAAGTGGCCATGGATTCGGTCAGTGTATATGTCTACGTTTTCTATTAGCATACCATCACGCCTGTATTCCCCGAAGGGTTAGGCAGAGGTGTACTAATGTACACCCACATTTCGCCGGTATGTTTAGGTCCCATGTAATAGGGGGCGAGCCTATTGCCATTAAACGGGCACAAATCCAGACTCCGAGCTGCTACTGGGAATTTCATAGAAAAACCCAATAACACTTTGCTCGACCTGGGGATCGAACCCAGGACCTCTAGCGTAGCAGTCGCGCTTAGGACCCCTAGACTAATGAGGCAGTCTTCTAGTTTTCTATTAGATTTTTTAAATTCAATTTGGTTCTGTCACGGTGTGTGGTCACTACTCTAACCTAACCTAACCGATATCTGTATTTAGAATTTTGAAATATGGCGTCTAACCGGCTCCCGCTACTTTCTTAAAAGAAGTTCGCTTCTTTAAGGGAAATTCGTAAGGAAAGTGACCACGTTTTATTTAATGACTGACGGACTAATCTTACTTGCAATAATGTGTCATTCAGTAAACGTTTTTAATTCGGGGACCGGGACAGTAGATTTTGCATCGTGTCTATAATATACGTCACGGTCACTTTCCCAACTACCAAAGAATCCACGTTTGTAATCACAAAACAATATTTTATATCATAACTTCCAATATTAGATATTCGGTACTGACCTAGGACTATTTAACTCATCGTAACTCTTGACAGAGAGCCATACGAATAACGAAGTGAACCTTACCAACGAAGGGCTTCCCTCTTTCCTTTTGAGGTACTTACGTAACCCTAAAATTGGCTCTGTTTGCAATTAACCTTTTGCACGCCAGAGTATAAACGTATCGCCGTACCCCTGACGCCAGGCCACTTTTTCTGTCAAATTACACAAGGTAGTGAAAACACACTAAAGTCATGATTAAATTGTTTATTTCATAAAATGGGCGACGTATATTTTGTCATATATTTGTGACGTTGGCGTTCAGGGTTAGATTTCGTTTGTCACATATATGTGACAATGGCATTCAAAAGGTTAAGAAAATATCTGAACATAGAAACTTAATAAATATAGTAGAATTTAGAACCACCTTTTTGAAGTTGGTTAAAAATAACCGCATGTAAATTTTGCAACCCACAATTGTCGCCGATACGGTAGTTAGACGATACGACAAGAAGTAAATAAGATAAATTAAGGACTGCTAGCGGAACTGACGATGTTACCATGATGTTCAGAAATGGGCTTCAAGGTGCAAGGTGTATCAGGTTTTACATAATAAAACAAGACAGCTTTAAGAACAATTTCGCTTTGAGTGTTTGTTTTTTGGTATTAGCCGGTGCACACGCAGTTCAACGTACCGGGCATTGGCGAGATCAACCTCAGCTTTCTGGCGTCACCTCAGAGTAACGTCAACCTGCTCTTTGACAAGAACCAGAAAACCGGCATGAGCGGAGAGATCAAGCCGCAACAAGTAAGTCATGTCTTAATTCACTGACTGAAAAATATTTACGTTTGAGTCTGGTGCAACCTGGTCGAAGGCTTAGCTTAGCTTAGCCACCAAGCAATACCGTGAAAAATAGAATCGTGATTATTTTTCGTAAAAATTCGTTATAAGTAGCTATAATATCATGCAAGGCTAAACTTACAATACAAAATTTGCTTTTTTAGTGATACTCGAATGGCCTAATATTGGCGTTGATTTCGTAAATTATTAATTGCAGGATATAACATTGGTACTCAAAAAAAAAAAACAAAATATAATTGTTGATCCAGTTTCAACAAGTTGTCATAAATATAACAAATTGTTGGGAATACCCAATCGTGCATAACAAACATTTTATTATGAATGAGTCAATTTTAGATCAGAAATCAAACTTATTCGCGTTTGACTTTGTACCATTT
Source organism: Subacronicta megacephala (assembly GCA_958496365.1). Classification (NCBI taxonomy): domain Eukaryota; kingdom Metazoa; phylum Arthropoda; class Insecta; order Lepidoptera; family Noctuidae; genus Subacronicta; species Subacronicta megacephala. The sequence goes on from OY292513.1 coordinate 10,783,148, forward strand.
GGCATTTACGAAATTGAGGCTAGATTTGAAATATATTTTAAACGTGATTTAGGTAATTGCCAGAATAATCTTCCTAGCTTATATATTGGTACTTGAAACCACAAGTCAACACAATGGCTAGATACAGTTTTCCAGTTGTATTTTGCTCTGCCAACCCCAAAAACATCCGGTGCCGTCGGCAGACTGCCATAGACTGCAATACAACGTTGACTTAACTTGACTATACTCGTAATCTAGTCATGATTAAACGCGCCGCGCCCGCGCCGGGAGGCATCGCAGGGCACACAGTTTTGACGTTTACCGTAACGGGTAGGTTAGGTTAGGTTTTTGCGTCGAAAAAAAATACGTACCTGCGTGAATAACTGTCCTACTCTGGCCGATTTTTACCACGGCAGGATTTTTAGTTATTTTTTATACCTAGGTAGACCTAGAGTTTTATATGGTTTTAAGTTCTTTTTAATGTTGTTTCAAGTATCATATTTTTTTTGCGGCAAAGTTTAGTGTTTCAGAGGCACATTCTTGGCAAAAAAATATAAATTATTATATTTTTTTTTTTTTAAATACTTTTGACCTAATGTCAGTCACTGCCAATCTTGAGTGATTTTGATGCAAATATAAATCTATAATGAATAGATAAAGAACGTTTTTTTTTTGTAATCAGGGTAATTTCAAGCTGTGGATAATGTTAAACTTTGCATACTTGGTTTATTCTACTACTTGCTTTGCGTCTACATATTTGACTGCGCAAATATCGTTCAAAGTTAATACTTAGGAAAAAAAAATGGAATCCCCGAAAAGTTGTGCGACAAAATTGCACGACATCATTTGTTGTGCTTCATTGGCAGCCCCAACCAGCGTCTTTTGTGGTACTGTAAGTTGATTTGATATCGTTATAGCTCATATCCAATCGCTACAAGGTGTTCTCCAGTGTCAACCACGCCTGCGCAGAAACTTTCAAGTAACTTTGTTTTCCTCCTAGAAAAGTTCTAGTAAAAAGTCAAGTTGACTTCGAAGAATTATTTTGACTGGACAGATGACACAGTTGTGGTAGAACGGCTTATTATAGATAAGTTAATAGAAGGACTTTGTTCTCAGCAATATTTAAAGTTTGTGAAGTAACGATAACTTACCATAGGCCTTAGACACGTTATCGATTTTAAGCCTGAAAAGAGGCCGATGCTTAATTTAATATTTATACAGTAGTGCAACTGCAAACTTGATTGGATCACAGTACATAGGTAACGAACTACAGTTCTACATCGATAAAATGTATTTTGCTATGGTACTATTTAGTCATCATCGGAGTGTCTTGCAGTACGTAACTTCGCGTGCTAACAACATACCAGGTGAGACGGCATGCTCTATGCAGTCTCACCTTATTAGACTCTTAACCCTTTAAGTCAAAAGAGCGTAACGATTCGGTTCTAATTCATAACATTTTGTGCAGTTGTGAACTGAAATTGATAACGTAACAATAGTTCGTGTGACTATAACATATTATTATGCAATGCCATCGTTACAATCGACAGCGGAGTGGTAGCTTGTTGGAAATATCCCGTTCGATTCGCCGCCAGCCATGGAATACCATTCACCTAACGCATGATATTTGGTGGATTCTGCGTAGTGATGTGCGTTGAATATGTTATAAATTACCTAAGCTTAACAGTTAATTGAATGATTACCTCGTTAATCCAACTCAGAGAGCACTGGAAAGTGACGATGACTCTCTCCTAAATTGCCGTGCCCGACAGGGTCCATGATTGATACTATATTCCTCTATAACACCTGTTAACATTGTAGAGTGCAATAAATATATTGAGTACTAGCTTCCCGCCCACGGCTTCGCCCGCGTAGTTTCTCGGCTTTTCTATACTAAAATATGTATGTATTATACATATAAACCTTCCTCTTGAATCACTCTATCTATTAAAAAAACCCGCATCAAAATCCGTTGCGTAGTTTCAAAGATTTAAGCATACAAGGGACATACATTAAGGGACATAGGGACAGAGATAGCGACTTTGTTTTATACTATGTAGTGATTGAGTATAAAAAAATCTGTTTTCAACTTTACATACCCGTGAGGTTTCTGTAAATGTTACAAAGATCGTCAGTTACCTAGTTTTATCCCAACTATATTAGGGCTTGGAGATGGTCGGAATATTTGACCAAAAGCTGTTATCCTAAAGATAAACTAGTTATCACATTTTTTACTACCATTAACGATATTTATAGGTTACGGTCATATGACCAACGGCCAACAGCATGCTAACTCACTAGGACAAGGAGGTGTCTCGACGAGTTAGTGGTGAGCGCAGCTTACACTTACAGATGTATCGGCATAGTTATTAAGTATGAGTATTCCATGCTTGATGGAGTCCTGGTGATCTGTAATACAGGTATTTTACGCCTAAATCAGACACCAGCTCCTCACATTGCTAAAATAGACAAAAAAAAAACAATATGTTAAATCTAGAATAAGTTTGTCATTGTGAGGAGAAATAAATAAATAATAAATGCATGACTAAATAATTTACCTACGAAACATCGAGTCTCAAATTTAGTTTTTTCATTTATTGTCGAGATCATGTTTGTTGAAAGTTTTATGGTACATATTTTCTTTAAAAACTACGACACTTTTAGTACATTAAACGGCTTCAAAAGTCTCGAAGGTTTCCTTTGTTGTTCAAAACTTCAGAACTTATTTTCCTCAACTTGCGTAATTTTTTATTAGGTATTTGCGTAATTTATTTATTTGAAACTGAAAGAGATTTTTTTTCTGCCTAAGCTATTAAAAATTATAATGAAATAGAATATTAGAAAATCCCTATCCCTACTAATATTTTAAATGCGAAAGAAACTGTCTGTCTGTCTGTTACGCTTTCACGCCTAAACCACTCAACCGATTTTGATGATATTTGGTACTGAGATTATACTAAAGCTTGAGAAAGGAAATGGGCTACCTTTTATCGCAAAAAAAGTTTTGAAGGGGTTGAAATAGGGGACAAAGTTTGTGTTCGTCATTGTTCAAGAAACTAATTATACTTGATAAAAAAAAAGTTCTAACGTTTTTGACATTTCGTGTGTGGATATAACGTTTTTGACATTTGGTTTGCTTAGACTTCAATTCAACGTTTCATTCCCTATTTCATAGGGAAAGTCACGCTTTCAAGCCTCACCCCGGAACCGATTTTGATAAAATTTGGTACAAAAATAAACTAGACTTTAGGAAAAGCTTTCTTTCCTTTTGTTGTAAAAAAGGGCATGAAGGGTTTGAAATAAGGTATGATTGTTTGTACGGGAGTTCGTCATTATCGAAGATAAAACGATGAAAATTTGTATTTAGGCACTTGATAAGAAGTCAATAAATATTTGTTCTAGCGTTTTTGACCTTTCGACCAATATGCAAATTCCATTTCCGCATCAAAACGGCCCAACCGATTTTTAGCAATAAATACCTAGATCAGAACGGGTTGAAATCTTCTATACATATAAAATGCTTTGTCATGAATGGCTGACTGATTGACGGGTCAACGCACAGAGGGTCAACATACACACATTGATGGTAGAGACCTGAAACTTGGGAGTGTGTTCTTTGTATGGCGTAGGCATCCGATAAGAAATGATTTTTTGAAAACCCTAAAGGGGTGAAATAGTATACTCCGTAATAACATACATCTCAAGTTATTTGAGGGCTCAGAAAAGGTGGTGGATCGATCCCATGAGACTACTAGGTATTAGAACACGAAGGCTGCGCAAATTTGTTTATTTTGGTGAAATAAACTGGAGCAAATTTTGTGGTTTACGCGAGCAAAGAAACGGCTGGAAATTGCAATGGGATATTGCACTTCTTCTTTTATACAGGACTTATTTGTCCCTCAATGGACGCCAGAACTGAAAAAAATGATACGGTCAAAATCGTGTTATCCACGCGGGCGCAGCTGCGGGCGAAAAGCTAGTCAATTAAATATAATAAGCGATATCGCGAAACTCGATGTACCTATCTGAGATAACGTTTAAAATTATTTTAAATGGTTTTATTTCTGTGTAGGTGACAGTTATTTCAGAATTTCTACATCCCGTTTATTTTGCTGCATGTAGGACAAAACAAACTTATTTTAATCGTAATCCTGAATGTATCTAATGTTAATGAAACTAGATATTTTTATGTATTTGTTGACGCGTTTGTGAACGCACGCAAGCAATTATAAAACTTTTTACCGGCAACTTAGTCCTTTCTAATGCCTAAACGCTTAGAATGCCACTAAAATATTGATATATTTACTTGCCTTTAGCTTTTTTCGCGTTATGGAAATACCTATGACTAAATCTCTATTTTAGAAATAGTTCGGGTTTTTTTGTTGAATCTGTTAGGTACTTATTCTTTTCTCTCTTTTGTCCATGCAGATAGTAGACGGTCAAACGCAAGTGGTCCAGCAACAGATGAGCATGGCGCAACACGAGCCTTCGCAGCAACACCACCAGACAGTCACAGTTGTGTCTTCGATGCCCAGCAGCATGGTGACACATCAGGTAAATACCGAGCCGAGGATAAAAACGGAACATGATTATTCCATATATAAAATGGTTGAGCTACACGCTGACTGATGTATGCGTGCCGTCAGTTAGGACAGGTCAACTCAAAGCTGCTATGGCTCTTTCTTCAAAAGGCCTGTTTAGATTTTGGCCTACATTGTTAAACTCGCATATCTAATAACATAACTATTGCCTGGACTTTAAAAGAGACCATGATTCTCTTTGTTTGTGTCGACGTTTCTTCTCAGAGGTCGTCAGATAGGAAACGTCGGCGCCATCTAGTTAAAAATGAAATTTAAAAAATCGACTAGTAAAAGTGTGTTTAAAAGATCTATTTACAGAAATAAATATCATTTCATTTCATGTCATATACATACCCATACAATCTTGATCAGATGGCTTTTAACTCACTTTACTTAAACATATTTACAAGAACCGACATAATTAAGCTCTTGAGTGTATTAAAAAAGAGACCTCCTTCGCGTAGAAAAAGTAGATTCTACTTTTGAATTAATCATCCCCTAAGACCGTGAGAAGACAAAACCTGTTAATGAAAAGTTTTTGTGTAGTTAGCTGTTCCTTGTTGCAATCAGATTAGTAAATAGCTGTATAACTTAGGTGCAGCAACAGTCGGGTGGTGGCATACAGCAGCAAGCCGGCAGCATTTCCACTATGCCACCCTTGCAGAGCCTCCCGCCTAACACGCAACATCCACAGCAAATCAGGTAAATGGAGCTAGTTTTTTGATTAAATTTACCTTTTACAAAATCAGATATATGCTTCCAATTATTTATGTTACGACGAACGTTATTTTGCACAGTAAGTAATAAATAAAAAATTCTGCATTATTGATTTTGGAGTTTCGCGTGACAATCCTCGCTTTACTATTAGCGATTAAAGTTACCTACTTTAAACCACAAATAAACGTTATGCGAATGACGCTGTAAACTACTACTACTGTTGTCAATGTTTGTTTACTTTAATGTCCTACCCTTATCATCAAACATACGGACTCGTCACACATACCCACACAGTTTTACAAAATAACCGTTTTCCTGTTACGCATCACAAAAACAGAACAGGTTAATATGGATTATGGTCAAGTGTAATACAACGATATAATTTTAATAAAGTATTTAACGTTAATGTTGCTTGTCTCTTTAATTGCGATATTCATCATTAGTATACATGTATTTTATTATTTGCAAAGTACAAATAGGTGTTATACCATCAACGTCCTAAAAGGGTAGCTCGTTCAGACCTCATGAAAAAATATAGATCAACAAAACAAAATTAGAAAGAGAAAGAGAGCGTGATTCAAGTCTTACGTGCGCCATATAAATTATTTTATACTTACTCTTTAAAATTATACTATATAATTATATTTTTGTCGAATTATATCACTAATCCTAAGCCATTAGGGGATTTAGTTTACAGTAACATTTGTTCTGGTTGCTACTTAGTTATTTTTCCGCATGTGATCAACGAGAATGGTCAGATATTCAGAATATACATGGTGTAAGTGGTTTTGTCAGTGCCGAGTGGGGCCACAGTCGCGTGCAAGTGATCCAGCAGCCGCTGCAGAACAGCACGTACCTACAGCAGTTGTACAATGCTCAAGGCCCGCTACTTATGCCCGGTAACATCGCTTTGCATCCCGGCATCAACTCGCAACAGATACAGGTAACTACACACGCACACTATCTTGTACTACTAATTTGTGAACGTCATGTGAACAGACAAAATGAAAATCAACCGAATTGCGATGACATGACGTACAGAAGAAGAAAGAAACTGTCTTTTGCTCATGGATATTGGATCTGTGCTTGTGCAGATTTCTTGAAACCATACAATTCATTTATGAGAGCAGCTTGGGTGCTCATCAACCGATGAAATACGTGATGGATGTCTGGTCAAGACTCAAGATAGCATGCATGCATATCGTTTATTGCATTTTTAGTTCCCCGTCTAACGTGAAACCTATTGTCTAGGTGATCGCCGCGGGGAAACCATTCCAGGGTAACCAACTGGCCCCTCACATGCTCACCACGCAAGGGAAACAGGTTCTACAAGGACAGGCTGGTAAGTTCATTGTACAAAGGGTTTTTAAATGCAATACAATTTTTAGGAAAAAACCAATGAAACGGGCACATGTTGTTTCGGTTATAGCCAAGAAAAGTCTGATTAAAGAGGGTGCTTATTTTTTTAAAGTATGTCTTAAATATAAGCATCGAAATTCAATATAATTGTATTAAAACATCATTTCACAATGTAAAGAATTATTTAGATATGATATTTTATATATGGTATTCTCCATTCGATGAGCTATATAGCTAAGAAACGGTGATTGTACAAATACAAAAAAAGTATAAATTCATTAATAGTATAATTGACATCCATACCGTGATTAGTATCACGGTATGGATGTCTTTTACAACAAAGTATAAGACTACAAGTATCGATCGATTCATTTCTTTGGAGAGCCAGGTGTACAGTTCTCATGATTGTGAATTTAAAAGGAACGCCAATAATAACTTACCGCTACGTACACGATTTTATAATTCATCGCATCATAGCTCACCACGCTTGCCACGTTATATAGCAGCGAGCACTTGTAGTGATCCTAATGAACACGAACTCTCATTAAATATAATATAACACGCCGCTACGAAGTTCCGTGCCGACCAGAACTTCTACACTATTTAGTTTTGCAGTAAATTTTACAGGTCTCACTACATATCAGGATCAAGGTTTATACAATTTTCAAACTGTTATTATGAGTCTCGTGATTTAAAGTGTGAATGTACATTTGTTTCATGAGGGAATTTCAGTTGTTTTTAGCAGTATATTTTAATTGGCAGTCTCACTAAGATTTATTTGAAAGCTTTTTCTAAATTTATTGTATTAATTTATCTATCCACTCTGTGCAAGCGTAGGCTTTTTATTTTACACAGTGCAAGCGCAGCTTTTATTAGCTTCCCACGCATTTTATAATGTTTTGTGGGTCGTCACATTTATTGTTGCTTCATGTTGTGTAACGATTAATCCTATTTTTGTATAGTTTTTTCAAATATTTTCTTGATTGATAAGGAAGTTTGGTTTTTATTTGGTTACTGGACCGTTTGAATGTTGGTGTTGAGTTATTATTTATTATTCGTCAGCTCCTTTCCCGGGGTATACAACAATCCCGGCTATCCCGACCACGCAGAACCAGACTTTCGTGTTCAGTCCACTAGGGGTGATCAACTCGCAGCCGAGCATCCTGCCCGCACACTCACAGTCCGGTGGCTCCGGAATAGGACAGCAGCAGAAACAAACTGACATGCATAAGGTATATCCTCTGGTAATTCGTTGAAGACTTTTAAGTAAACAATAAGAATTATAAGTATTCTATTGATATTGATAGGTTTATTTATAATTTACAATTGTTTAAATAAACTTAACAAAAAATTTTGCTTCTAAGGAACTGAAATAATCTTTAAATTTCCATTTATAAACCACAGATATTAACATACTTGCATTTGGGTTCACTAAAGTGACTCATTCGACTGCAGTTGTATGTTATAGCTCTTGATACCAGTTAATAGTACCTACTTTAGGAGTGTTCCTAATAAATTACTTAAAATGGTTCCTACGTGTATGTTGATGTGTTTGTCAGACAGAGATTTGAAGAGAAACGTATTATGTATCTTATTTTTACTTGAATTCTTGTATGTAAATCATTGGAGAACGGTGAATAAATGTTTTTGAAATCCGCTTCTCATTGGCTGTTTGTCTTGTCATCGCAGTGATGCTGCAACATGGGTTTAGTTTTTAAACACAACTACAAACACTCGAATCCTTTTTTGGGAGAAAATATAAAAAAAAAATTGTATAAATCCTAAAGATCCTACAGGTAGACTCGTATACAGGGTATTAGTACCTTTCTTTTCTAGTTGTTTCTTGAAATTGACACATTTGTTGAAACTTGTCAGTGTGGCGGCAAGACGACCGGCAACAAAGTGTCGGGCGGCAGCGGCGGCACGCAGACGGTGCCGGTGCAAGCGCAGTGCGTGCAAGTCTCTCAGCCAGTGTTGGGCACCCAGCAACCAACGCAAGCTCAGATCATCAGTCCATTGCAGGTACTATAGCAATTATACAGCCTTTTATTTTGTTGGTTTATGAATTATCCGATTTCATTCTAAAAAACAATAATGTATTAAACTAAATCATGGATAATCCTAAAAAAAGAAGAAATACTTGAACGATTAATTTATATAAAGGATTTGTTGATGTGTGAAATCGGATTGCTTGTTTATACTAGAAATATCTATGGACCTTATTCTAGAATAACCCACGCGAGTATTACAGATTGAAAGTGCGTCAAAATTAATCGAATACAATGTTCTAGAATACGACCCAATATATTTCTTGTATATTTTCTAATAAGCCATTACCTCATAGGAAAATGTTCCGTTAGTAACTTAAGTTTACTTTAAGTCTATATAAGTTATTTCACCAGTTTTAATAAGATTTAAGCTTTAGTTTATAAAAATGTACTATTTATGCATTGGCGAAATACATGATAATGCATTGCAAAACAAAGCGATTTTATATATTTATACTAGCTGCTTGGCGCGGTTTCACTCGTGTCCCAAAAGAATTTACTTTCTGCAACTCTGCTTCTAGGCGGAGTATCATATCAAGAAAGACTTGAAATGTCGCCTAAGGATTTTTAATAATGTGTTTAAAATTCAAAAGGGCTGTAATTTTGCTCACAAACCGAAGCTAACTGAAGAGACCACGTATCTAAGCGTACAAACATAGTGCGCAGAGACAGTGAGTGATAATATTTAGAGTTAATATCAATACACTGTTTTGTTTCAAGATTGTTATTGTATACGATGGTTGAAAAATTAGTCGCGGTATTAGTTACTAAATAAAATTCCTCCTTTTGGCTTCATTAGGAGGTCTGACGTACATTCAATCAGACTTCAGTGTTTTTGTAGAAATCTAAACATGCTTAGAAAATTTATTATGCAGTAAATGGTTTTGATATATTTTTTTTAGGTAGTTACATTCATTCGTTTACATACCGTTCTTTGTCTAGTTTTCTTACTTATCTACTCGCTGAGCTTCTCGTTATTATAATGCCTTGTCAAATAAACGGGAAACGAACGGTTTTGTGAAAGCAATCGAGAAAATAGGTTTGCTTTAGCATTGCATCGCTGAAATGGATTTGAGCAATTCCGTACATTACAAATTGGAAGTACCACGCGACATGTTCACTATTTTAGTGAAGGAAAAATTGAACTACAGGCAGGATTCGAACCTGCGTCTTCTTGTTGATACATTATACGCTATGTCCACTAAGCCATCGCGAATCCCACTGATTACTAACACTTATTTTTGAATTTACGTCTTGGAGGCGTTTTTTCCTTTACTAAAATAACTTTATAATCTTAGCATGAAAAGTGCATAAAAATATAATAATATAAAATATGTTTACTAATTGTTTGAAAACGCGTTTCCGCGCAATCCCTAATAATGCTATCACGAAAATAAGCGATAACGATTGTAGACATACAGAAATATGTAATGTATTCGTAAAAAACTTATTTATTGTTAAACAAAGTGGTCGGTTCCGCAGACTGGCGGTCAGACGATGCAGTTCGCGCCGTGGCAGATCTCGGGCGCGCTGCCGCAGGTGTGGGCGGGCGGGCTGCAGGCCGGCACGCTGCCGGCGGGCGGGCTGCTGGCGCCCAACCCCATCTTCATCCGCGGCACGCAGCCCGACGCGCCGCCCTCCATGTTTATACAACACTCGCCGCAGAACAACGTACAGCATACTAGTTAGTATTTATTTTATTGTATTCTTCACATATCTCTTCTTAACATAATATGTCTTAACTAGTTGTGATAATTGTTGTTGTTATGTCTAATATGTGCGAATGTTTCAATTGCAAAGCGATTACCTTGTATGCATGTTTCAAATACCTTTAGTTTTTGATTTATGTTGTAGATAAGTACTGCTTTTACATGATGCTAGCGCCCACACTAAAATATATAACTTATACACTTTTTGTATGTAACTGTATATATCTGATTTTGTAGTGTAGTAGTACTAAATAATGTATGTGTCTCGGTAACAGATATTTAAGTGTCATACGAGAAAGTTTCCACCTATTTTTTATGCAGACAATCCTTCTGCACTAAACGAAAGGCTTGTACGTGTACAATAGTTTTAAAATTCAATGTCTTTTACAGATGCAAGCGTGGCGTGTTCCACGTCGACGACGGCGAAGCCCCGCGCTTCATCGGAGGGTATTTCGAAGGCCCCGCGCCCGCTGTCGAACATATTGCCGTCTAGCGGCATCAGACCTGGACCTGCATCCTCCGTCTCCACTCAAACAAGCACCAACCAAGCTCAAAATCAGGTCGGTTGAAATATTATTTAAAATTAAGTTAATAATACGATGTCTGAGCCTTATATTATAATATTATTAGACCCAGACATCGTTTCCACTGATGACAAAACATCTATCTAACTGTCAAGAAGTGAGTGGGATAGGTACCTATTTGCAACATGTTTTGTCGTCAGAAGAAATGCATTACTGTTATTTATAGGATACAGAGATAATCGGTTTTTAGCTAACTTATTCCTATGGGGTATATGAGATATCAGTTCAGAGAAGCATTTGTTATGAACTGAAAGATCTATTGCTTTTGATTAAGTAGTAGTATTGCGTGATTATCTCGGTGCTCAACTCTGAATATTGATGTCTGACTTTTTGACTTAACAATACCTTGATTTCTAGACTATCTGCATGTGCAAGTTTATTGATACCTTGATGACTCAATGAGATCACCTCTAGGAATAAAGATTTACTGATGCTCGGGGCAAGAAAGTTTTTACTATACGAAACAAGGAAATTTTCCCAATGGCCGCTCTATTTTATCACGTTTAGTAAAACTATCGAAATTTATCTAGAGAGTGCTTGTGGAAGTTCTGGTCTTACCAAGATATATTATGTTTTTTTTTTATTAAATCATTATAACGTGAAACGGTTTTGATTTCAGGCGAAGCGTGGCAAGCCAGGCCTACGTTCCCCGGCGCCGGCCTCCAAGCAAGACGCGGCGAACCAAACCAACAAGATGCAGCATCAGATTCAACAACCAAAGCAACAGTGAGAGCTCACTTTATTTGCCCAAACATTAACCCAACCCTCACTTACACCAGTATTTAGAACCCACTATCACTTACCCTGTAATCATTTTCATTTATTGCGACACAGTAGTTCAACATCAATAACTATACAACAGTTTTTTTAATGTTGTTATAGCAGCATTACACGTGCTTAGTTCTTACGAATTCATTCATTTTCTCACCCATGCAAACCGGTTTTGAGTGCATCACGCCTGTTGTATTTGAAGGAAGTCAGCAATAAGGTGATAGTTCATACGTTGATTGAATGAGTTATTTGTCTATAAGGTGAATTAAGTGTGTCAATGTTACTTTTGCAGGCTTCTCGTGATGAATTCGTCGGGACAGATGACCCAGATCACGAGCGTGCAGGACAAGCAGCCGCTATCGAAGAACATGCAACAGCAGGCCTTGTTACAACAACAGGCGATGCAGGTTACTATTGGAATGGTCCATATTTTTTTTTTGTTTTTTTTCACATTTATTGGAAATGTATTGAATCATGTGTTGTATGTACAGCAGCAACAACAACAACAGCAACAGCAGTTGATGCATCAGCAGCAGCAAACTCAACAAATGGTGCATTACCAGCAGCAAGGTAATTGACAGCACTGTTCAGATATCATTCTGTTTACATGAATGCTATTCATATAATTTTACAATTAAAGTTTTCGAAATTTCGTAAATTTACACAACAAAATTTAATATTTGCTTATACAGCAGCAATGAAAATGTGTTTGGTTCAATATTTGTTTGTAGTTTCTAAAGGCACAAACCAAACGACATGATTACGTTGCATGGTAATTGTGATCAAATTTTTGTCCCCTCGCATCCAAAATCAAGGTAAATTCCACCTACCCAAGAAACACTGTTGGTTTTTTACTGTAAAATAGGTTCTTTACTGTAAATAAAATAAAATAACTCAAACTATTTGATATACAGGTATGCTGGGCATGCAACAAGGCACATTGCCCGTAGGTTCGGTTGCCCAGACTCTCCCAATGGCAGGTATGCCACAAACCATATCTATGGTGCAGCAGATACATCCCGTGAGTATTGTGACGGTAATAACTATTGCTAATTATATACGTTGTGCAGCTTTCACTGTAGTTTTATGACGTTTAACATTTTTGTAGTGTACTCATAAATCAATTTACAATTAAATCGAATTAATAAAGCAGTACAATTTAGTTAGTAAACGTCATGAAATTTGAACGAGACGGAGGTCTACACAGAAATGGCTAAGTGAGATGATTCTTAATTAGCAAGCAATAATGACGTAATATGGTTGCCAACAGTTGAGCAGCATGGGCCAGCCGGCAACGTTGGTCAGCCAGCTTAGTACATCACAGCCGCAAACCGTGCAGACACTACAGCAACCTCAGGTTTTTATCTTTTATTAAATAACATAATTATTTGTCCTGTCCATTAAAAAATACTATTCACATCTGTTACAAAATTGAAAAGTTATAGTCTTATAAATATTTAACATAGCCACAGTCGTTGCATTTTTATTGTAAGCTGTTTTCAAGTGCGAATCTAATATTGCGATAATTAATTAAAACTCGTTGATGTTGTATAGACCCTAGTGGGAAGCGGCTTGGTCCAGACATCCGTTGGCATGGCTGTACCACAACAAGGAGCTTTAAACCACTCCGCGCCTATGCAGACGGTGAGTCCAATTATACAGGCTAGGTAATCTTATCTGATACAAATATGACAGTGCTTTCTATCAATTTTTCAAAATTGCATACACCTCTCTCGCAGTTCCTGAATGTGTATTGTTTAAAAAGGTGTCACGAAATTGGTATTTGTTTCATAAATCAACTCATTATAGCCGCGAATGTCGACTATTATGGAACAGGCCTTAAGCCAAGGCCGTTTTCCACATTGTATTCTACTCTTACTATTCTTCTTAACACCGTTTGTATTGGTTTGACACTGCTTGAAAAACTAAAGGTTTGATTTGTGTTCATTAGAAAAGAATCCGTGTGCCGTATGAGTGAGCAAATTAAAGTAGATACTTGCACGTCCACATTGAACCCCTGATAGGAAAATCCTGATTAATAAATTAGCAAGTGCCTATTACTGAATATGTTTTAGTAGACGCATTTAATACAAAATTTAGTAACTCGAAGACCCCTACGATAGATATTGAGATATTGACGAGTAGGTATTAATACTTACTTCTCGTGTTGCATGCAACTCATCACAGATTAGGGTAAATAATAGAGTAGATGACTGGTGCTGAATTTATTATAAAGGACGGGCTTTGTGAAAATTATCTCTAACATATAATATAACAAAAAATGCTGTTGCTTATCAAATCGGAACGGCTGGGAGTGCCAGTTTGGATAATTTGAGAATGTCTGTATTGTGAACTTGTAATTAAATATAATATGTATACCATACTAAACATAATTTAAATCAACTATAACTATCTAAACTTTTTGACATGAGTTGAGAAAGTTGGTCTATCCCTTTCCATCAAAAAGAGGTTTTAGTATAGATTCTGTATGGCACACATTAACTTGATGTAAAGCTTTTCCCTTTTTTAACTAATCATAATTTTGTTTCTGTTCATCGGTTCTAATAATGGCTAACTCTTTCATAAAAACATGAGATATAATCCGTCATCTAGCCTATTGTTAATGTTACATGTATCTATATTATGTATTATAGCTATCTAAAGTATAAAGGTAGGCAGATTTGTGTTTTAAATTTATTTCTATCTAAATGGTGATTATAAGGTACACCACATGTAAATGTATACCAATAGGTTAGGTAATATTGGTTAGGGTATACCAATTTGAGAAGGTGTGAGATACCATAATAATGAACCGCCTATTTATGGACAAATAAAAATAATCTGCCCATACGAAATTGTCGATTGAAATGATGTTAGAACAGGGAATTCATAAATACCCTTTTGGATTGGTGTATCTTTTTCGTTAAACTGTATAATAATATGTATATTTGAGCGGTGGAAACGTTGGCAGTCGGGGCTCGCGCTCGAGGGGGCTTCGCTGCTGTCCACGCCCCTCGTGCAAGTCTCGCCGGCGTTATTACACCATGAGGTAGCCATAACAGCCGCGACCATTCATTTTGATAAAACCTTCATGAAATAATTGGTGTTATCATCTCCAAGCTTAAGGTCAAAATTCATTTAAATAGTAGTGATTATCAATTTCATAAACAATATGAAATAGACAATTATAATGTTGAAGATACTTGTACCGTATTCACAGTTCGAGTAATATAACTGTGCCGAACTTAGCGAGTTGTCGCGTAGGTTCTGAAAATAATGTTGTTATTCGAAAGTTCTTAGGAAACTAATGACTGCGTGCGATACATGGATGGCGATGGCACCGATTATCTCTTATGACATAATATATACACCAACAAAATTAAAGAGAGAGGGAGAGAGAGGAAGATAACACGGTGCCCACTTTCCATGACAGCGCACTCATCCGGATGATTTTATCATAAAATATTACTACTGCGCAATCACACTCGAAAACTTCAGAGAGGCACAGTTACATTGTCCGTACTGCATATTTGTAATTTTTCGAGACAATGAAGATTATGTAATAAAATTCAACTAGTATGATTGTACTTAGTACTGCGGTGGTATTTTCACCTCAATTGTCTTTCCTATTGTTATAACATTCTGGCATTTCTAGAACACTTGAAGATGATATTATTATTTTCTTCAAAAATCTATAGCATGAGCCAGCTTATTGGTCGTGTTAAATTTATTAGTGTGGTTAGAAATGAATAAGGATTTGAATATGCAAAAAAAATAAGGGCCTTAATTTTATAAAATTAATAGCGGTTTTTGATAGCTTCCTATTTATTTGTTAACGATTTATACCTGCATCCGTTAAAGATGTGATTGTACCCATCATACTGACTAAATTTCCATAACAAAAAACCTAGCTGATACGTGATTACTGGACGACTTTTCATACAAGCCTAATTTTTATGTGGTTTGCCTATTTTTATAAAAAAAGAAGGAATTTATTTTTTACGAGAACATTTCGTAGACAAACTTATTAACTAGTACGTTGGGTAGAATCATCCCTATAATTTAGTCACCTACTAAATAGACACCCTGTATTTTAAGACATAATTTAGAGCCTCAATCCAAATTTTATAGTTGTGATACGAGTCGGCATATTAACATAATTAGGTTAAACATTACGTTCATATCTAGCCACAATTCATGTTTATCCTGAAGTCAAACGTCAGTCATCGTTACATTTAAAATTTGAATTTAGCAGTGTCTTATATAAGTACTCAGTTTCTTGATTCCCTGCTTTTAGTGCATGTTCCGTGTGCATGAATGATACCAAATATTATTGATAGCTTGAGCTAGAATTAAACTATGAGCATTCATGGAATAAAGCGATCATTGATAATTTAAAGATTGGAATAACATTGTTAGGAATTTTTGGAGTAGGTTAAATATTTTAAAAATTATACTATTTCGCCGCCCTCTTTCTTACCACAGATTATTTTATAGCGATTTCTAGGCAAAATACTTACAAATAATTAAATCCAAATATGACTTACATGGCGCTAATGGAACTTCATGGTAGAATCATAGCTCATGAATTCGCTATTAAACGAGAGAATTATTAAATCGCCAAATCGTGATGCTATCGATGCAGTAGCAAAAACGCCAAACTTCTCAGACTTCTAAAACTTCTAAAACTCAGAATACAATAACATACATAGGACACAGGAACCTGCCTGCTCAGTAACAAAATGCCTGTTTGTTTTAACATTGTTTTAATCTATAGCTATCGGTATATTATGAACTTACTGGTAATCATTAAGTAAATTAAATGTATTACTCGCATGCTTGTGTTTTTCCTGTAGTAGTATAGTAGGTTGGAAGAATTGTTTAAATATTATTATAATGCCCGAAATGAAGTGCATGTATTCCTTCTGAAACCTTTTTAAAAGATATCTTTAAATTTTAAATATTAGTGAAATATTAATCTAGAATTCTGAATTAACTTATTAATAACATAGATTCAATTGATTAATGTGATCCACCCGATCAAAAATAAAAAAAACTAAACTTGCATAATCAATAGAAAAAAAGTCGTATAAAATAGATCATTGTTTTATGAATAAATACGAATGCCAGGGCATTCCCAATTAAAGTGCGAGACTAAAACGTGTGCACGGTATAGGTATCAAGCAACCTGAGTTCTCCTCAGTTGACGCTCCAGGCGGCTCAGGGGACGGTGGGGCTGATCGCTGCGCCCGTGCAGGGCTCGGTGCTGCCCCTGCAGGCGCCTGCCACCATAGTCGCCCACGTCAAGTCCGAGGATGATAAGACGTCGCAGATATCCTCGACACCGGTAAGCTGTGATATTTAAGCCAAGGAAGTCAAAAAATAGTAGCGTAATGTCTGTACCTTACCAATGAAAGTTGCGTTATTTTATTCTAAGCCAATAATATATTTTATTTTTCTAGTCAAATTTTTTAATCAAAAAGCTTGTGTATGTATTGAGTTAACTTTATTTATTTATGAAGAGATGAATCTAAACGGTACTTTTCACATTTTAATTTTTCTAGTCGTAATTTTTTTTATCAAAAAGCATGTGTATACATTTTTGAAGAGATTAATCTAATCGAATCGGCACTTTACATATTTTTCGCTAAAATTGTTACTCGTGCGCAGGCGCCGGTGCTGCAGATTCAGTCTTCGCAGCAGATGGTTTCGGAGAGCGCGGACGCGACGTCCACTACGTTCAGCTCTGCTTCTGTCACGACGGCCGCTACGGCCGAGGCTGCCGTCTCTACGAGCACCTCCACTATTGGTAAACGAACCCTATTTCTTCTAAAAAAACAGAAGGATATATTTTTGCAGTCGGTAATTCTATTAATCATCAATTTAGAATCATCGCATTCGATAAGAAATCTTCACCGTCGCTTATTTTTATCTAACTATCTAAATTAATTCGCCATAGGTTCAGTAAAGCCTATGGAGTCGGTTAAGACTAGTCCTTCGAAGGCAGAGGGCCACAGCACCTCAAATGAGCCGACTTCTGCGTCGACGCCTATTTCAGTGGCTTCCAGCACCGCTCCAATAACAAGCAGTGCCCAGCAAACACCACCAGTTGCGCCACAGGTAACTAACTATTAGTATTGAACAATAGTCGCACATCGCTACCAGATATAAGCATCGCTCGATCGAACCATGAACATTGACGCGGGTTACGCCAATACTTAATTTTGCGGAGAACTTCCAAATATATCTGGCGCGTTATTGTATTTTTAAGATAATGTTTTAAAGGGGTCATTGCAAATCTAAACTGAAACTTCTACTACTAAAATTAACGTACTTAAACGTTGATATACCGCACGACTAAGGTAAAGTCCTTTCAAGCAACAAATAAAGTGAGAAAGATTGATTAGTTTTCTTTCTCCTCCGTGATTAATTCTAAACTATTTAAAACAGCAAAAAATAATAATGACGTGATATCCAGGTGGTGACGACGGTAGCATCTTCAACGTCATCATCGTCGACAATGACGGCTGCCATTACCGCCCCGGTGTCATCGGGCGGCACCAGCGCGTTATTCAAGAGTACGCCATGCAACCCCAGGCATATGAGCCAGCAGGCCGCTCATGGTCAGTATTGAACAAACTTTGCACACCTCTATATCATTGACTCTATGTAATTCTAATGACTGCCTCATTAGTCCAGTGGTCCTAAGCGTGACTGCTACGCTAGAGGTCTTGGGCTCGATCCCCACGTCGAGCAGTGTTATTGGGTTTCTATGATATTCTCAGTAGCAGCTCGGAGTCTGGATTTGTGCCCGGTTGATGGCAATGGCTCGCCCCCTATTACATGGGATCCAAACATACCGGCGTGGGTGTAAATTAGTACACCTCTGCCTAACCCTACGGGTAAATCAGTCGTTCTGGTATGGTGTATGTAATTCAAGTCTCACTTGCCATTAAAATGGCAAAGATATATTAAAATGTCAATAGAAGAAACATCAATGAGATGGACAATGGAAGGCCTTCGATCTAAAGTTATCTACATCTGCGTTTGTTTTTTGAATCCCTTTTTTATCGGATGTGAATACTTTATGAGCAACCTACATGTCAAATTTCCAGTTTCTGACTTTATAGCTTCTAATATGTCATGATTATTCAGTGAGTGAGTGGTAATTCGCTTTTTTAATACACTAACTATTGCTCGCGGTTTGACTGGCATCACAATAGGATTAATTATTATTTTAACGTGTAAGCGTGTCGAACCTATATTTCGCCAGCTATGTTTGGTCCCAGAGTAATTGTTGAATGAGTGTTTTTTTCCGCTTTTTATATTCAGGTTGCTATTTTATTCACCCACATCGGTCCGTTAAAAAGATGATTCTAGTTATCGCACATAATAACTTTTCTTTATAAAGGGAATGATAATAAGTCCCTTTCATATATCAATATTTTTTCAGACAAGGGACTACCGAAAGCCATGGTGAAGCCTAACATATTAACGCACGTTATTGAAGGCTACGTCATTCAGGAAGCCGGAGAACCATTCGCTGTAAGCTTCATGTTCCTTGTTTGTTCCCTAAATTTAATGATTCTGGTGGTACCTGCGTCTTAGAGATCATTTGTTGCGATACAGAACTATGTATACATAACTCTGTATCGCAACCTTTTTGGCATGAATAATAAACATACATCTGAAAACCAAAACACGCCTTGATCATTATCAATGAACGGCCAACGGCGTGTTTTGGTTTTCAGATGTGACAGAATTTTACATATTACATTCTTTTACATTCTACGGCATCAGGACCATTATTATAAGGTACTGGTGCTTTATAAATTTGTTCGATGTGACGAGTAAGGCGACGTTAACGCGACCGTTGTGCATGTGGCATCAATAATTAGGAAATAATAGTAAACCTACGAATAAATAATTTATTCGTAGTAGTAAACACATTATTTCTCATTTGAATTGTTGTTTATTGTTGTGGGAAGGGCAGTGAGGAAAATAAGCCTTCAATTTCAGATTTGTCATGGTAAGATGTAGTGATTATACTTTGTCCATTACGTGAACCACTTGTGCCTTAGAACGTAGCTGTTCCATAATACGTAAAAGTTAACTTTGAAATGCGTTACAAAATAAATATATATAATATACCTTATGTTATTCAATTATCTTTATGATTTATGATATCTTGCAGACATTATTATACCATAAATGTAACAGATTTCCCAAAAAAAAAGATTATTGTTAACCGTATTAGATTT
This sequence comes from Subacronicta megacephala, assembly GCA_958496365.1. Taxonomy (NCBI): domain Eukaryota; kingdom Metazoa; phylum Arthropoda; class Insecta; order Lepidoptera; family Noctuidae; genus Subacronicta; species Subacronicta megacephala. Next base: position 10,803,156 of record OY292513.1, read on the forward strand.
AGTTACATTCTACCATGTTTAGTGATGCGGTAGAATGTACTCGCTGCAATCAAATATGATACATATATTACATATTTATTTATTATTGGTCGCCGTTGCACCATTTTCGATCCGACAACCTAACAATCGCTAATCAACACTAGACAGTAATCAAAGCGTCAATAATCGGATTGATAATGGCATTGTTACGTTCCATCTGTCAAAAAGTGGTTTACCTGGTGGACAAGGTATATAATATTTACTGGGAAAAGGAAATGCGTCAAATACGTTCTATAATATAATATAAACTGCATCGCCGCTACGCATGCGCCACAGTCGTGACATCGCGCCCTCACAGCTCTTACATGTTGTATTCCATGTTTAACGCGGCGCTTCGTTTCAAGTCCGCCATCCGAAATTATTTAGCATGCTATTACTTGTGCCACTCTTCATACCTTGATCCAATCACTAGCTTGGTACGCAACCTTGGCTTCGATTCCCAGATTAGACTAAATGTTGTTTGATGTGGGCATTGTAGTAATTGTACACCTGTCCCAGTCCTTCAAATACAGTTGAAATGTTATACATGGTATTGTATCAGTTTATGAGCCCTGTGGGTGATTGATATGTAGAGTAATTTGGTGCAGGTGAACCGCCCTCTCCGAGACTGGGTCGATAAGGAACAAGACAAGGAGAACAAACTACCCTCCACGGATGACGGACCGCCACGTAAGTTCATACTTATTCTTTTTTAATGAATTACACTTACACAGCAGGACAAACCAGACCGCAATACAACGAATTGGTGGGATGATAAATGTAAGAAAGCTAAACCTTTTAATATCCCTCATTCAAATTGGAAAGTTTGGCTGGATTCTCGACACGTATATAAAAGATGCGTATTGTGATATTTATTCGAATTGTGTTGATTCCTACAATAATATAAATACATAATAATTTATTGTAACAGGCAAAAAGCAAATGCTGGACCACAGTCCCAGCGTAGCTCGCATCAGTTCGAGCAATGAGGGCTCTTCACACAGCAGTGCTCCGACGCATGCCAGCTCGAAAACCGAAGCTGCCACCAGCTCTATGGAAGCCGCTAGCACCGCCAATGCAGACGCCGCCCAAACACCCAAGATACCTAATGCTAACAAGTGGAGTGTGAGTTCATTTTCTCACAATACTTATGTTCGAACGTTTTTTTTAGTATTTGGAAAAACATGAATATGCAACAAGGAATAATAGAAGACCTTCAGATTTGGTTTAAATGCAATTTCAATGAATTACTGGTTATTAGGATTCAATTAGTCATTATTATTCCTATTATTATTCCTAGGTGTCGGAAGTATGCGACTTTGTCCGCAACATCCCCGGCTGTGCGGGCTACGCAGACGAGTTCCTTATGCAGGAGGTGGATGGTGAAGCTCTCCTACTAATCAGACCGGAGCACCTCGTGATGGCGCTGTCGATGAAGCTTGGGCCCGCGCTCAAAATTGTCGCCTGCATCGACTCCCTGCGACCTGAGAGCGAGCAATCATCGCATGATCATGACTGAGGTACGTGGCTTTTGAGTTTCATCACTCAACTTTAAATTCTTTAAAAAAATTACAAAACTCAATTTCATCTGAGCTAATAAATACACTGCGCGTTTGTGGGTGATAAGTATTTATAAAATTACTGTTTAAGTACTCATGCGGTGCAATTCGTCTTTTCAGATTTACTGTCCGCGTTCTTCGCGAATAATTTCTAAGGCATTAGTAAGTGGTTTGTTTTAACCAGTGAGGACAATTCCTGGAATAAATTTTATAATGTTAGTTTTGTAATAGTTAACATGTGGGGAGAGACATCGCTATCGAACTTTGCTTAGATTAGAAATTGAAAAACATCTGATTATTACGGTCACTGCTAAAATCATAAAAAATATTTTGTTTATTACGTGTGTTGCATACCTAAGATACTTAGTTTATTTTTACAATTACTTGAAATCTTTGGTTCATCACATAATTTATAGATTAATGCTACATACAAATATGCAACTTGTTTGGTGTGCACGCTTTTGAATACTGCTTTGCATTGCGAGTTTCTGCAGTGAACGTGATTATTACATGAAAACGTTTATATACTTTGATGTTAGGAATCAGTCGGTGGTAAGATGTCAAATATGTGTGTTCTCTCTCTTACATAATGTGGTTACATAAAGCTACAACTTGTAGAGTAGCTTTGTTGTAACTCCAAACCTGTAGCCGTCACTCAATCTATAACATTACTCGTCACGCCAGAAGCATTAACGCGTTTCATCCTTAATTCGGATAATGTTATGGTGCACTTAGGACAAATGTCGAAAGTTCCGCCTATCTAGTGTTAAGTATTTACTTATTTTAACTATTTAGTTGTTAATAACTTTGTGTCTCTCTTTTTCCACTTTAGTTTGCTTTCACGCAAACAAATTTCTAAAATTTATTATAAAAGTATAATTATACTTGTTTATTAATTTACCCTTAAAATATTAATTATAATGTTAGGCATCTGGCGGACCGAATGCTTAACTACACCTCTTGCTTAGAACAAACGGGACTTTGGCACCACTTTGCTTAAATAATATAATCTAAATGCCGCTACGTGCCGTAATAACATTTTTTGTATAAGAAGAGTTAAAAACATTAACATTTCCTGATTTTATTCTGAAAATTCATTTTGCGATTATAGACAACACATTAAATATTATTAAACAAGTGAGGCGGAAAATCGATCTTCCTATAAATTGTATTGGTGCCTGTCCCACAGTTCATACTAGCTCAAGTACCACAGTTTATTCTATCTTTTACGCCAGTCTATCAACCCCCAGTAGGTTAGGGAGTGAACTAATCCTAACCCCCGGTCACTGAGGGCCGACCCGTGCCCAGTGCCCAGCAATGGGAGTCCAATACTTAATAATATGGTTTGATGATTGATATTTAAATTCTGATTTATTTTGGTATCACGTGTGTATGGGTAATTAGGAATTCCCCGGAAAATAAAATTAATAAATTAACTTAGCTGTTATTCTTAATATTCTACGATCAAAATGTTGGGAAAGATATTTATAAATATATATTCGTCTTTATAATAGGGTTGCGGCTTGGGCAGAAAATCGAAATTTCATACAAATATTTTTTGTCTGTATAGTACTTTGTCTTTTTACTTCACCCACCCAGACAGTGACTCCATACTAGGTACTGGAATACCAGGGGAGAAAGTACCAATTTACAAACTAGTTCGGATACCTATTTTACTAGATGATAATTGATACAAATTTGCTTAAATTAGGATAACAACTCTTCATGGTGTTATCTGTGCTGATACAGTCATGGCATAAGAGTATTAAAAAAAAACAGAATTTGTGATAATTGACAGGCTTCAAGAGGTGGGACTTTTTTTTTATCGTGAGGGAATCCGCGCCAGGGGGAGGCAACGGTGCGTGTCTGACTCCACTCTATGTGGATGACATACCATTGTTACGTCTCACTACTTCTTGCTGGGGCCGCGGGAGCTAGTTGTCGTTTCTCCGCGATACTGAGGTGGGACCTACCCTATACATATGAATTAATACCACTAAAAGTAAGTTTGAATAGTTAGGCTTGTCCATTGAGTCTGAAAGGCACCTCGAATTGTTTTCAGAGGACTTTCGATTTCTTCGTTTCTTTCAAATTACTTATTATTTTACTCATAGGTGAAGTAAAAAACTCTATACTTCCTACACGTAATTTGTGGCTTTCGAAAGGTCTGCGGGGTATACCTGTGAAAAAATTTCGTATCGTAGATATTATCGATAAAATAATAGGTATTATAAGGTTAGTAATTTATGTTGGTGTTTGCCTTCGCAAAGTCGATGCTTTTATTAATATCGGCACTGTTGTACCTATTAGCCGCTCTTAAATCGATGATCTGCCTAAGCCTTCAATCAATTTGATTGTACAGTTTGAATGTTGAATGGTTGTTATTGTTGAAAAACATGTATGCATCGTTCATCAAACGTAGGTTTCATTTAATTAGCTTTAGGCTACGTTTAGCTTAAGTTAAATAATGTTAACGTAGTACTAAGTTTAGTGTAATTGTTTCATATATAATAGCAGTTATTTGTTGTAATTATTCATATAACAGTAACATTTTTCTTGTACATTTAATTCGCGATCAGTGCAATTCAATGTGGAATTCAATACGAATGTGGGTGTATTTATTTGTTAGTGTATGTGTTTTGTTCACAAATCATATATTTATCAAAATACAGTCACTGTATTCTCTAACAGAGCGCACTGCTTCTAACATCCTTGGTGCTAATTATTATATTTTGTGGCTAAACCCATTTCACGTTTTTTGATATTAAAGTGAGTGTGTACATAATTATAATATGGTTGATTTAGTTCCAAATTGGAATTACTGTAAGTTTATTAGAATTTAATTAGGTTCATAATTGTAAAAACAGAATAGATACAACTGTTTACACATAATTATAGACAAAGGCAAAGGGAAATATATATAAAATATAAGATTGATACCTAACCATAGCGTAGTAGTACCATTTCGCTCGTATTTACATATTGTACATAATAATTATTAAATTAGATAGGCACTTACCAAAATCAGGTCAGTAATACGTTATAATGTAAGAGTTGGTGATTCAAAATATAAATTTAAAACTAATTAAATTAATATCGAGTGAGATATAAATCATTGTATAGTTGAATGCTATTTAATTTTCAAAATACAAATATGTTTTTTTTGGATTTTTATGATTAGATTTGCACGTAGGTATTTAAGGAATATTATTAATGCAGAATGACATTTAAGGGACATGTTAGTATTGTATTATATTAAGAATTTGTTTTGTTGTAACTATTATAATTATATTATAAACAACAATACAAGTTAAAAACTCATCGACTAGACATATTTATTTTTAATAGTAATTATTCTAGCAACGGTACAGTGTTGTAGATTAGTATTAAACTTTGTTTATATATTTAACGTAAAAGTAAATTGTGTATTTATACAGTACAGTCGGCTTGAGCACTGCCATGATGTAACATGTACATTTGTGTAGTCATATTTATGAATACTCGTATGATTTATATAATTATACAGCTTTAGTATCTAGTGGGTGTTTACACGTTTAATTAATAGGTAGTGTGGTAAACTCTAGATTTGCATGATGTGACTACACGATTTTACAATACGAAATAAGTAACTAGAAAAAAAAAATGTCCAATACACTGCTCAAATCGGTGCAGAAGCTAATTTCTTGGTACATTAAGGAAAATAAAGCAAATGAGACTGATATGATAAGTTTTTTATTATTACCATACAAGTATTTAAAACATATACATCAATTAAAACCTGCTAATATAACATTACAAAATGAAACTAGTTATATGTGATAATAGCTTTTTATTTAATCATCTTTTTTCTAAAGCTGCTTTTGGAGCCAAAATAACATTAGCTTAAAAAATACGATACGATAGTATTTTATGTCATATAACCTAGTTCCATTTCAATGTATAATAATCACGTACACCTTTGACGACAGTAAGTACAAGAATATATAAAAAAACGCTGTACATATCTAATTATTGTAAAAACAAATGCATTCGGTTGGTTATATTTAAATAATACGCTTCTAACTTATCACACTGAAAATACTTTAAGTTATTTGTTTTGTAAAACCGATGCACGCTGAATTTACACACAAACCTTATATTTGTAATCTAAAATTTATCTCTTACACCAAAACTTTTTTATACATTGCAAGTATTCCCATAAAAACCCAGATTGGTACCTAATGCTAAGAAGCAGTACTTAAAAATACGTTCAAAATAATAAGTAAAACCGATTAGCATATAAAATAGGCTTTTGTAGTCTTTTTGCCATACCTAATTTTCTTCAGTATTCATTACATAAGTACATACACCGTGACTTATATATGAGGTAGTATAAAAAAAAAAAAAAACTGATTGCGAGTGACTTAGTAAGTCCGAATACGTTTTTCTATTAAAGCTGGACTATTCACTGTCCTTGATGATGACAAAAATATTTGGGCTTTACTAACATAATGCTAAGGTTATTAGGAAAAGTTAATCAGGCACCCATTACAATTTTTGAGTTTGAGTTATTTAAAAATCACCTAGTAGGTCTTCATTACAAAGTGTGAGTTGAATCTCGGACTTTGGTCAGAACCAAATTAAGTAATTACCTATAAAAAAATTGCCAAATTGCTATTTTATTTACAAAATATTTTGGTAACTATGTTTGCGAGTCCGTGGTGAAGAAACTACAGTACATTAACAATAATGTATTCACAATCTCTTCCAAAAATAATGCTAGCTTACCTTAACATACGGTGCATTGCAGTTTACAATAGAGTAATTAAATATTCATGAAAGTTCACGCGTAGTTTGGGAAGAAAGCGTCGGCAGTGGGTTCATCGTATCTGTACTGGCTATGGCTGGGGTTCAAGTCGTACATGCCCTTCACATTCTGTGTTCGTAGCCCCGACTTTTCGGGCAGTGGTCTATTTAATTTTTCAGGAAGTGGTCTCGGTTGCGGACCTTCTACAAATTTCTGAAAATAACATTAGCTGTTCGTTCTTGGGCTAAATATTTCTCAATGATCAAGTGCATACTTTGCATTATAACAACTTTTTCTTTATATGTTAGAGTATGAGCAAATAACCAAGCGAAGCAAACGCAGTGTTTCTCCCAAGCAGTTGATCGTTTATATTAGAGGCCCCATGCCTTTCTGGAGATATAGGGCATCTGGTGGCTGGAGCTACCAAGCACGCGCTTTGGGTGGTTAGTTATTAATCCGCCACTCATTCCAAGGCCCTATTGAAATATGAGTACATAGATATTTTATTTATAACAAATATAATACAGTAAACATACAGTTACCTAGATATTCTCAATAATTTCTTAATCATTACAAATAATTATCGAATTATCTCTAACTAGACTGTAATTAAAAGATCTACATTACCCTGTTAGTGTCCATGTAGTCTATTGGCTTGCTGGCGGGCAGCGGTCTGATCATCATTTTGGTTTTGGTAAGAGGAAAATTAGGACCTTTGAATGAAATCCAGTATATGGATTGGCCGCGATTATCCTCACTTGACATTAAATATTTTCCGTTCAGATTACTAGAAAATATAAAACTGAATTAATATTTAATATGCAGGTGCGTAAAGTAAGCTTAACTAAGATTAATATTGTGCATGCTTCCCTGGCTTGTGGAAAAATTAAGAGAATAATTCTACGAATACTTAATTATTATTTATTCGTAGGATTAATTACACAAAAAAAGAGAAATTGAGGAGAGCTAAAATGGCCACTTTTCTTGAGTCACCATATTTAATTCACACCGGATACACACCGTGCTATATAATTATTTCCAGTATCATTTGACCTTTAGGTAACTGTAGAGAAAGCCTATGCCAGATCAGCTTATCCTGGAATGTCGGGCCTATTATATAGCCTTGTAACCATAACGCATATTGTGATTGAAATGCATACATTTTAAACTTAGATATACTAACGGATCTTAGAAGAGCACCTACCTTTTGTCACATTCCTTGTACCACCAAGCACCACCATGCTCAGTAGCGCACGCGCCGTCTTTCCACTCGTCATTGTCAACATCAAACGTCGAGAACTTCTGACCAGCGTGATAAGATAGTGAATCTCCTAAAATATAAATAATATTTTTCCATCACGTCAGGCGTCTAATACCTATCTTTTAAACGTGTAGGTATAGATATCATAGCATCACTCCTGTGTTCTCCGAAAGGTACTTATGAACAATATGGTACCTACGAACCTGCAGTTCCGTAGAAGGTGCCCAGCGTGCTAATCCTATATCCTTCGTGTTCTGGGCCCACAGTAAACACAGAGTACCCGGCGTATGCGTCCTGGCCGTGTTGCGTCTCCATCTCTATTCTCAACTCGTACAACTTCTGATTGGTTAGATAGTTGAGCTTCTCCAAGCCGAGCCAGAACTCGCCCGCGAGATTTCCAAAACCATACTCGTAATCGGACCATCCTTTGTAAAAGTCTTGAGAACCATCAAATCGGTTCTGGAACACCTGTCGATATAATAAATTATGGCAGGATATTACTTACTTATTATTATAAAATCATTTGTTCGCTTATTTTTAAGGAGAATCGTCCTTCGTTGGGCTCCAAATTCATTTATTTTTGTTTTTCGCAAATTGTACGTCTAAGTTCAGAGATCATGTATGATATGGTGCCATAGATTTGCGGGAAGCCTATTGACATTTACGGAGCACATATTCAAACTCCGAGCTGCTACTTAGAAGTTCATACAAAAACCCGTAATACTATAATCCCGTAGAAACCTACTTCAGGCGCCAGTCTCTCACTACGAACAGGACAGACTAACTCTAAATAAGTTCCCGAAACACACAATTACTTTTTTATTTTTTAATTTATTCGGCTATTCCAACATGATGAAAGGTGGCCTTCGTATAAAAACCTTGAGTCAAAAATTGTAAGAAGAAAATTAGAAAAACTTGTTTAATTATTTTATGCGATCTGAAAGTTTTGTTACCGGATCAGAATAACTGGGTATTAAGTTTTTTTTAACTGAATACAGTTTTTCTTAACTCTAAAATCGATAATATTGTTAATTGATACACAAAATTAATACCAAGTAGATTAGTAGTCACACAAAAACATACACTCACGCCTTTTTTCCACAGGGGTAGGCATAAACTATAGACCGCCACTTGCTACGATTTTTGTAGCTATATCTCTTTCGCTTCTTCCACATTCATACATCTTTTCATACACACGCGCGGATCGTTAGTACTACGCACCTGACTTTTGGAGGACCTCGCTGATGAGATCGGTGTACGAGTATGTCCTTCTCATAAATTTCATTTGTTAATCGTCTTTCATTTATTTTGTTGACAAGCCCAAACCATCTTAGCATATTTCTTTCAATTCGTGACACCGCACATACTACGCAAGTTACGCATTTCCACGGCATTTATTCTACTTTCATGTCTTTTCTGCCACACCTAACTTCCATATATATAAATATATCATCACACCAGGATAGCCAACCGTGCCTTTTTTGAAAAATACGGACTGGTTAGCCACAACTGTATGCTTAGCACCGTTCACTTTATTGCCCACATTCACTGTCCTTTCCACATCTGAATCAATCTTACCATCCCCAGTAAACACACTTCCTGTAGATAAACTCACTCACTTGCTCAACACTAGCTGTTACCCTCTATCTATGTGGAATGCAATAAACATTGAGTATTGAGTATTGAGTATCTTTACATCGCACACAAACACTACACTACTCTTACTAACATTTATTTTCATGCATTCAACTTGTATGCTTCATTTATCACCGTTACCATATCTTGCAACTCTTGCGCTGACAATGCAAGTAGAACCTGATCATCAGCATAGAGGAATATTCATTCTCAATCTAGAATCACTCTCTTTCAAATATGTCTAACTGTCCATGTATGGCAGAACACTGACTCCTAAGTCACAGGGTTTCCCCTAGTTTAGGAGGCAGAGTTTTAATCATATTTGTGTCACCTTTAGCTACTATATTGTATTTTCTACCTATTTCATACTAGTATTTTTTGCCTAAATCACATAATGATTAAGATGATATATCAAGAAAAATGTAAAGGTTTTTATGTATCACTAAAATATTTTTATTTTATTATTTATTTATGGATTGAACAGCCACGGCGACGCGATACAACCCAACAAAACATGTTGCAAATATCTATCTAACTCTCCAAGAGTGAGTGGGATAGGTAGCTGTTTGCAACATATTTTGTCGTAAGTGGAAACGCGGAGTAACACCTTTGGATTTGCCAAACAAGTAAATGTACGCCCAATTTAGCGTAACACAAGCACTAGAATCGCTGTTTACTATTTTAGTAATCACAATTTAGTTACAATCACAACTATGTTTACCGTCCAGCCTCCTCCAGCAGTAGTCAGGTCACACAGCACGTAGAAGGGTTCCATATCATCAGGCCTAATCTTATAGATGCCGGACACATTAAACCCTTGCACCTGGATCTCGTGGCAGTCAGTCGGGTACCTCTCTGATCTATCCACTCTGGTATTCCTGCTAATAGGTATATCATACTCGTTTTATTACACGGGCAAATTAGATTCTGCAATGGCATTCTACAGTCACTGACACCACAAAATTAGGTAGGTATGTCTGCGCCAAATAAGTAGTCACTGAATGTCGTAATCGTAACGCAAAATTTCGTTTCGTTCGTATTTTAAACAATGACAAAAATAATTTTGTTGACTTTTAGTGCACGGCTAGTCAACAAAATTACTTTTGTCATTTAAGGTACCTAAATATAATATTTTATTTGTATAAATATTGTTAAACACCATACGTTTGCTATATAGGGTACAAAATTACTATCAAAAGAACAGACATGAAAACAGTTGGTAAGGTATGGTATATCGGGCTATTTACCGCAACTCCAAGAGTTAGCGCGTATTTATCGTGTGGGTGGGAAGATGTTGTGTTGATTCAAACCATGAAAACAGTATAGAAATGTTTAAACATTGAGACTTGACTTATAGCCAAAACAATGGCACGCGCAGATGCGGTGACACAACTTACTTGCATTCGCATTTCTTGACTTTCTGTTCACGAAGCGTTTTCCTGAACTCGTTAATGAGAGATATAGTATCTACCGCGCCTGCTACATCCGATCTGAAACAATACAAATTAATGATTCACTACGGTCGTTTACATTCTCATCTAACATATGAACCAACATTGGCATTCTTCAGAAGCATTATTTATTAAATATCTTATAAAACAAAGTAAACTTACCTACATATGACAAATAAAACAGTAGGTAACATGAGAATATACATTGAGCAAAGAATATGAGGTACGCGTGGCTTTTGAAGTACCTATAGATACCTATTATGAAGTAGGTGTTTTACCTTGAACTGAAGTATTAAGTACTAAGTAGGTACTAGCAAGGTTTATATGTCATTAAACTGCGTTTTCTGATGATACAAAACCGATAGCGAATGTCAAGCTTTTTATCGTTTGATCTAGGGATTCTAGAAAAATAGAGAATTGCTACGAAATTAAGTGGGTTCCTGCGTATCATGAGTATTCATGAGTTATAAATTTAAATGGATTTAAATAAAATTGTTAAATGTAGACATTTTAGGCACAAAATGATAACGCAAACTAGTTTTCACTGTTTCAGGTAGGTACATAAGCGATAATACTGGTTCATCATTATTATTCATAAGCTAGGTACAATACGTTCGTTTTAACTTGGCAGGAGTGAACATAGGCTCTGCGAACTTCCACGCATGTACACTCGTGAAGAAAATTGTTATTACTAAAATTGTGTAATGTGTGTGCTAGTAGTTGTTATTTAATCGATTATTATTCAAAACGATTGAAATTGAATAAAAAAAAGAAATAACTATTCAATCTAATAACGAGGTTTTATTGATTATAATTAATTATCACGCGCTTAAACGGTGAAGGAAAACATCGTGAGGAAACCTGCATGCCTGAGAGATTTTTTTGACGGCATGTGAAGTCTGCCAACTCGCAGTAGGCTAGCGTGGTGGACTATAAGCCTAATCCCCTCGTCATGAGAGGAGACCCGTGCCCAGCAGTGGGACAATGTAATGGGTTGTTGATGATTGATGAATGACGTAAGATCAACTATATTTTACAAATATATTACAAATAATCAATATATTTTTCGTTTAATTTCGTTAAATATCTTAAATTCACTAAAATAAGAGTTAATTCCAAATGAACTGATCGATTACGATTTTTGATCGATATAAGGACTGATTGTGTTTACGTCAGGGGCGTCTCTAGCCTAGTCCACCGCCCCGCGCACCCCGCCTCATGCCTCCATTTGGTTCCTAAAAAATGTTACTGCGCAGCCTTCTGCGCGAAGTTCGGTACTGCCAAGATATAACGAACGCACTGTATAACGCGGCCCCCGTAGCACCACGTATATCATGTGCGGTTTCTTAGAGAAACTTTTACATGTGGATGTGGACGTGTTCGCACGGCTACACATCAAGCTATACATAACCAGTTTACGCTGGCCTGTTATTGTATGGGAAGTCTATACAATGCGAGATCCGCTTAAACTGGTTTTGTATAGGTTGACCTGTAGCCGTGTGTACGCCACAGAATAAATGCATTTGTATTCTGTGTCTACGCTTATAGTGTAGGTAGATGATATTAAGTTTCGATGCTACACAGGTAGTGTAAGAATGTTAAAAGGCACAATACTTGCTGCCACTACCAAAAATATCTGCTGCCACTGTCACTATACTTGCTATGTGATTTTTAGATATATTGCATGCCCCTCACTAATATTTTAGCAAATGGAAATTATATCTATAATCTGATTACAAAAAAATAGGTGGATAACGTAAAATAAAATGGAACTAGCTTCGAGCTTAGTGGAGGATTGTGTGTAGAACTTCAGCAATTTTATAAAAAAACTTCCAACAACACTGCTGTTACTGATGTAGTCACTACACCTGTACTACGTACTTACATTAGTACACCTCTACCTGGATTTAAGATGTTTGGTAATACAGGAGTGACGGAATGGTATTTTATGTTAATTTAGTAATTGATCCCACCCCGTTATTCAAAGTTGTATGATAAATTATTTGTAAGTTCCTTTGGAATAGTTTTTCAGTCTAATTAAAATTAACGAACAGTTAACAACATAAATATGTACCTAAACACGAATTCTTGTAGTAGTGACTGAAATTTTAGTGTTCACAATATAGCAAAAATCTTTTTCGGAACAATACCTATTGTATTGAAATTGGTGTTATTTCAAAGTTGCAATCGTCATTTCACGAAAGAATTGCTTTCTGTTTTTAGCAAGTTTTAGCAATATTTATGCTCGCAATTGTACTACATAAATTTTTAATGATTTCAAAGTCAACCGTAGTTAAACGCTCACGTGGATTATTTCCAAATTATCCTTGACTATCATACCTAGAGGTATACTCCTATCGATTAGAACTCGAGTAAGTACAATATAATTATACAATTTGGAGAATTGGTAGTTACAAACCAGTCGTATTTGTAACAACGTTTTATAGTCTACGGGGTGAACGGCCTATTATCATTGTTCTTGGTTTCTCATCGAGGTGTTCCTACTAACAGAATCACTAAACCAAATTAATGCAATGGACATTATTTTTCTTCATAGAATTACAAAATGAGTTAAACACCTGACTGATTCCAGGACCTTATTTTGCACAAAAACTGAAGAAAAGAATTCAACACCAAAATTGTCAAAAAATGCACTTTTTTGATATGTACCCAACCAATACACCCACACCTCGTAAGTATGTTTAGGTCCCACGTAATAAGGGGAGAGCCTGTTGACATTCACTGAGTACAAATCTAAACTCCCAGCTGCTACTGAGAATTTTATAGAAAAACCCAATAACTGCTCGACATGTATATCGGACCCACGAGCTTGCCCTCTCTTGCCCTATAGTCTCGTGGAGCAAGCCATGGTATTCGTGACATTTGCCACGACCATGACAGACAGCGAGGCACCTACTATTTACTTTAATACCTAATAATGGTACTACTTTGGCGTAATCAAAAGTAACCCTCTCGTTGGATTTAGCTCAAAATTTCTCACGAAAAACTAATACTAGATAAGTGGGTAAGTAAATACATCGTACCATACACAATACAATAATATCAAACATTTCATTGTTTTGTTTAATTATTTCTCAACAACGTATCTATATACCAATAATATAATTATGTCCGTCGGATTATATTATCAATGGGACTATTGACTGGAATTCTGATACAGAAATAGCGGATAACTACCACACGGTTTCATTATTTTTTAAATATCGTACCGGAAGATAAGACACAGATTAAGTAATAATATTAATCGTTTACCTTTGTTAAACCACCTGGTTACTAATTTATATATTGATTTCTAAGATCAGGACATGGCCGAGTTTCAGAGGCCTTCAGATAAACAGTATTGACCTAGGTGTAATTTCTAAATATTAGCCGCAGTCAAGTTGAAATATATAAAATAAGTCACCCTATGGTAAGCGCATCTCTGACTTTCGTATTGAATTGATTTCGTAAGAACAGAAATTTATTTTAAACTTACTTTGGGAATGTTCTGGTATACTGTCTGTTTTTGACTTCAGATATGGTGGCTACTATGGACTCTACGCCGGCCTGGACGGTCTTCATGTGGTTCTCCAGGAACATTAGCCGGTTATCCAGCGCAGAATCTAGGTGATACTCTCCTTCTGCTGAAATTAACATTTGAATAGTTAAATATCGAAAATTGGTTTAGCGGTCGTGTAAGGCTCGCCATATTTTTTAAAACCTGGTGCAGTTCTCTGGATGTCATGAAAGTGAAACAAGAAAGTTCAAAACGGTATTATAATCTTCATGCATAGAACGGTATAAATCTTCATGCAAAGATTCGAAGAAATTTGAGGTAGATTGAGTATTCTTAAGATGCCTGATAAAAAAAAATAACTTCCATGGTGGACGGAATTGAAAATAAATTTGCTGATCTTTATTCTTTAATAGTCACAAGCATGCCGTGTCAAATATAGATGCTGGGAAGTTTGCTGCAAATTTTAGGTGTCGTATTTGAGGATTACAACAGTCAATGGCAGTAATTTGGTGAATTGTGAATACGGGCGATAAATACTTCGGTATTAAGTAATTGGCCTACTACCCCGACCGAGAAATAGCCATAGTTCTATCATTACATTGTGATAGAACGTATTATTATTATTACAGATAATTTTTATTCATTCAACGGCACCTTATAGAAAGAGTGAAGATAGTTAATTTTTCCTTTAATGTTGAAGGAAAAATTTGTGTTGTTATGTTGGCCGATTCACCGATTTAAAGAAACCTTGAAATATGAAACAAAAAGAAATCCTGGTAGGCCGGCTCGAGGTCTGCTCAGCGATCAACGACAACTTATACGTATGTACCTACTAGTAGCGCGGGTTTGTGGGTAAATATCCTACCTTCTTCTACGGGTCGATCTGAGCTGCAGTCAACTGGTTCGTAGCGAGGCTGATTACAGCCGTAGTAGGTAGTTGTTTTAATGCAGTCATATCTGGTCATAAGGTTGACGAGCCGTACCTAACTGATTAATTTTAGTCTCAACAATAAATTGGCCGAATCATTTCAACATTGAATTGTGTGTCGTTTTACTTATTCTACTAACATATTTATAAATACTTCAATCGGTTACCTTAATATTTATAGTAGTTTATGACTGGACCATGATTAAATATTGTATCTGCGCACCTATTGTTCTAATCTTCGTTTCTCTATGTTCGTGTCGCGATCCGTTAAATGGCAATTTTTCTTAATTTAATGATGCGACCCTCTCCCAACAATAATTATATAATTTAATCTTAAGAGGGCTTCCATTAATCAAGTGAGGCGGATAGAGGAAGGTGAGGGTAGAGTCAACCCTTATGCAATATCATGGGAGAGGGGGCTTTCGGCAAAAATCGTGTAATATTTTTCTCTAGAAACAGTGTAAAATTACGGGATGTTTTTTACACCACTAGGGTGCAAACAAGCATACGGCCCGCCTGATGGTAAGCGGTTACTATAGCCAATGGACGCTTGCCGACCTTGTAAAGGAAAAGGGAGGGAAACGAGAAAAGGAAGGAAGGAAGGGAGTTCCCTTAAGGAGGCTAGAATTGGGCCTTTGAAATGGTTAAAATAAAGTATATGTTTCTCCAAATTTCTTAAAATATGGCTAATTACTACACAAAACAATCCTATTCCGGTTATGCAGACGCCACAAAGGAACATCTCGAATATTTTTTTCTTATTTTGAAAAAAATCACGAAGAGCAGTAGAGAGGGTGGGGTTCGAACACAATCTCACGAAATTTCGTCAAGAGGGGGTCAAAATATGTATAATTATATGTATTGGACTGAATGGTTTTATGCATAAAGTGTGAAGAAAAGGTTAAGAGATTACATGCTGTGCAAATATGTGAAGCAATCTAGAATGTCTGATGCCAGTTTAAATAAAATAATGATAGGTCATTATATATATCCAAAATGAGAAAAGCAAGCTCTAGAATAGTATTATAGCAACCAGAGATATATTAATATATTATTAGAACCTTGTATATCTCCCGTTTGTCTCTTATTTTTTTTAAAGTAGGTCAATAATCACGTCCACACCAATTGTACAACCTACCTAATGTATAGGGTAGTTCCGAGGAAGATCAATGAATTATTGAGGAATATCATTGGCACAGTCAAATGTTATAAGTAGTAAGTGCCCACCTATCTGGGATAAAGCAGACGTGTAAATGTAGGTATCTAATGGTCAATCGATACTAAATTATCTAAAGATTGATTTCACGAGAAAAGATTCACTTCACTAAAATCAGCCAACAATGTTAATAAATAATGACGAATATAAAAAAAAAATACATTTCTCTGTATTGCACAAAGCAAGATGTAATTTAAGAAGGTAGATTATAAGGTGCCGAAATTATGAAGCGGATGAATACTAACTTGCCTAGTATTTTCTTTAAATAAATGAACTTACCTAAATATTTCAAAAACACAAATCCAGCTTCAGCAGCATTACGAAAATAAAACGAATAAAATAACTGTACCTATGGCGCCAGAAACACTGGTGCGTTGCAATGGATTCTTTTCCACAACGTATTTGATGGAGTTCATATCAGCCTTCAGCGCATGCAGGGTTGAATCCAACTTATCAGTACAAGTATCACCACGAACTGCCTTCGAAATTTCAGCTAACTGCTTCAATATTGCATTTGTTTTCTCGTGTACTTCAATATCGAGCCTATTCAATCTGAATTCTATACTGTCCACTTTCTTGAGGTACTTCTCGCTCGAAGTGATGCTTTCCATTAGTTTTTCGATCACAGCATCGTTTTCATTGTGCGGAGGGGTTTGCGCCGCCCTGGTATGATTTTCCCGCTTCCTGGTAGTAAGCATAGCATCAGTCAGTTCGTCCTCGTATTCCTTCTTCCATATTGATTTATCAGGGTCATCATTTTTCCGTCGTCCCCTTTTTTCCCTAATCACTTCACAGGATATGGTGCTAAGGGCTACCAATGCTATTTGTAGTACTGTGAGATTTGGGAACATAGTGTGGTGTGCGTTCCAAGTGTGATGTGAAACGACTGGCGTTTAACTTCATCGTATCGGTGCCCACTCGAGTTTACAAAACTACGAGAGAGCTAAACAAAAACATATAGCAAACTGAATGCTTCAGTCGTGAATCCCCGAACGTGGTGATTCGCACCGATTTCTTTTACTATTGTTTACACAATTTGTCACAATGTTATGATAATAATTAATGTCAATGATTAAACATGAATATATACAGCAAACAAACTTACTACGATTGTTACAAACGTAGAGAGCATTAAAAAAATAAAAGTAAAGAAATTTAAACATTCGGAGTGGAAGGTACTGCTATCAATATAAAATTCGGTGTTTGGACTACTTGGAATTATTTTCTCCTTTTATTTATCAAACTTAACGATATCTTGGATTTTTGCATGCTTGTTACAGAGATTTTTAATAGGTATTTTTATCCAAAATATTGTGGATAATTTTGGATCTAACAAGCCATTCTTGAGGAAGATATTTCGTTCTTTCTAACACTTAGCGGAGTAAAAGTTCATGCCACAGGCCCCAGAGAGCTTCATTTAAAGAATATTGGTAGGTACCTACTAAATCGGGATACCAAACCTTAACTAAGGGGATTAACGGGGAGTCATAGATTATCCCGAGGACAATAATTACAATTTGCAATTTGCTAAGTGTACTTACCACCCTGGGTATACGGGATGATTAATGTTAATTACTTAATTTCTGTTATGTTACCAAAAAGTGACTTGCGACCTCGCCATCTGAGTAACTGCCTGTAGATACAGATAACGATATAGGAGCGGGGCAACGGTACATATTTCAACACCTAGGTATCTCCTATTATCGTATTGTTACGCATATACGTATGTGTCCTGGCACATCGCTTTTGCTTCGTCTAAGGCTTTCTAAGTGTGAGGGCATTTTTCCCGATGTATGGAAAATAGCTCATTTAACCCCCGTTTTTAAAAAGGGAGCAAAGGATGACGTAAAGAACGACCGACCGATTTCGATTCTATCCACTTTGTCGAAGCTTTTTGAGAGACTGGTCTATAACGAAATTTATCCCACTTTACACAACGCTATAATTAAAGAACAGCATGGATTCGTCCAACTGAGATCTACTTATACAAATCTGCTTATTTTTGTTGGCAATGTTTTCGAAAATATGGATAATCGTTTACAAACTGATGCAGTATATACAGACTTTCAAAAGGCTTTCGATAAGATGGATCACGAATTACTTTTACGCAAAATTGCCTTCAACGGTATTCGCGGAAAATTATTGAGATGGTTCACCTCTTACATAACAAACGTACTCAAAAGGAAACCAAAGGAACCGGATTCCAATCAGAATTTATTTCTGTCACGTCCAGGGTGCCTCAGGGCTCAATTTTGGGCCCTTTATTATTTACATTATTTATAAACGATATTAGCGCTTGTTTTAGGCATTCGAACTTTTTACTAGACGCGGATGACAGTCTACAAAACTATAAAAAGTACTGATGACTGTTTGATGCTTCAAAGTGACTTAGATTGCATGTCCAGCTACTGCACCTTGAATAAACACTTATTGAGTTTATCCAAATGTAATTCAATCACATTCACTAAAAACAAAAAACAGCACACTTATAACTATCACTTTCTATCTTCAATACAAATTTAAAAACTCTTCTAATACGCAAAATATATCGAGGCAATTGAGACTAATCAACGTAAGTTCCTAAGAGCTCTGCATTTCAGATGCTATCACGGCCACGGTTCGCAGGATATGTTGCTTAATAATTGCAAACTGTTAACTTTAGAATCCAGAAGACTGCTTCTCGGAACAATGTTTCTACATGGTATTGTGCATAATAAATATAATTGTTCAGATTTAATAAACAAACTTTGTTACATCGTTCCTAGGAGAGTAGTGCGTAGACAAGCGCGTCCATACCGCTTATTGTCTATCAATAATACGCACGTCTGTAACTCCAATGCGGGCTTTCGCGCTCCTCTGCGACATCTTGTGGATTCCTACAATGCTAGATTCGAAAACATTGATATTTTTAATCTGACAGCGCAACAATTTAGGAAATCAGTAATCTATTCCCTCTTAGCTTTATAAATTATTAATATATATTTTACTTTTTTTCTGTATTTTTTTTCTATTCTTTTCTTCTTTCTGAAGGTCCACCACGTATTACAATGACAAGCACTGGTAAGGATAAACATTGTGGCTTTTTCTGGCTGGGCCACCGTCGCCGATTTTAATTCTGATTGGACAAGAATTAGTCACTAATTGACCGAAATTAGTCGTAAATTATGAGAATAAGCCGACTTATCCGTCAAATCATTTAATGGTAGTCCAAATGACTTTCCTGGCATATCTCGACAACCAAAGCACCTCTTTGCGCCCAGGTTAGACTCTAATTAGTCGTTAAATTACAAAATTTGGTCAGTCTATGGTTAAAAAGTCATAAGACACCACTTTTTGTTAGAGGTAGTCTAAGAGCTAATCGACCCGAAAAAAGTCGTAGGAAAATATGAAGGTATTGTAAGTATTCAGTATTTATTGAATTGGTGGCAAAAATATACACATCAGTTAGAAATTGATTGTATTTTAAGGTTAACGAGGTACTTAATTCAATTTAAATTAACTGAGTTCCACAGTCCAGTCTAATTGACGCTATCTTGTCTATGCATACAGTCGCGTAAAATTGGGTACCTATCCCTGATGAATAATTTTCGTCTTCAATGAAAAATAAATGTGATCAGTGTAGGCCTACATAACCTTAATACGTTTTACCACAGCCTCTATATTTTTTTATCAAGAAAGAAAACAAAACTCTTAAAAAAATTCAGACCTACCTATTTCTCTTCTAAGTTACATTTATACACTGTTCTCTAGAGTCATCACAAATCGTCTCGCTAGGAGTCTTGATGAGTTTCAGCCTCTGGAATAGGCCAGGTTTCGCACAGGGTATGGCACCATAGACCACATCCACACAGTGATGGAAGTTACAATCTACAAACTATAAAACATCCACAAAGGCTAGGCATAGAAACCCACGTGCCTAGCGTTTGTTGATTATGAGAAGGCCTTTGACGCTGTGGAAACCTGGGCTGTTCTGGAACCCTTACAGCAATGTCGAGTCGACTATCATTATATCGAAGTGCTGAGATCTCTTAATCAATCTGCCTTTATGAATGTCCAAGTACAGGACCAACAGTTTAAACCTATTCCATTACGCAGAGCCGTGAGACAGGGAGATGTCTTATCTCCGAAACTGTTCTCGAGCGCATTTGAGGATTAGTTTAAGAAGTTGGACTGGAAAGGTTATGGCAAAAACCAAAAACAAACGATGATTAGACCTCGCACTTACAATTAGCAGACGACATACCGCTCTCTTGGATTTAAAAATAAATGTTACTTATACCTATTCGTAATCAACACCAAAACTATGGACAAAAATGCTTTCTTCAATATCTTTCAAAACAAGTTTTTTTTTTAAAGAAAGCTTACTAGCAATGTGTGTAGTCATGTGTGACTAGTATTCTTGTCAACCCCTCGTGCTAAGCTAAAATGCTTGTGTTACGAGTGGGTTCACGTCGGTAGTGCAATGGGTGGGGTTCGAACCGGCAACCGTATGATCGCAAGTCCGACGCCCTAGCCATTAGGCTACCACCGCTTAAGATAAGACTATACTCCATTTGGTTAGGTACTTAACTAAAGGTAAACAAATCATAAAAAAGGTTCTTTTAAAGGGCCATTTTTCATTTCGAAATAAAACGTCACCAAAATAAATTATTCAATAACTCAAAATCACATTCTCCTTTTATACTAGCATATCTTACTACTTTGCTTAATATTAAATAGTTACTATTATTCTTAAACTTGCAAATAATTAATTAAATCAAAATTTATAATTATGTCAAAAAGTATTGCAATGTGCCTACTAAAACGAATCTAAAAATACAGATATTCAAAACATTTTTCTGCGTAGTAGACTTTAGATAACTCGAAAAAATTGAGAAGTAGTACTGCGAGGAAGCGGAGCGAAATAATTTACCGATATTATACTTAGTCGGGTAACCAGACGCCATACGTAACAGTTTGTATTTACTTTACTTTCGTTAGTTTTTGTGTTTCTTTTGCCGCAAATAGTGTTAATTAGTTATTGTTCTGTTTGGTCGTTGGTTTTATTGATTGTTGGTTGTGTTGTTATTAATTTCACTCCCAATTCATATGATACCATTGTAATAAAAGGTTGAACAGCTCTGAACGCCGCCATTTTTATTGTTTACCTTTAGTTAAGTACCTAACCAAATGGAGTATAGTTATGTGGTTTAATCAATTAATTAATAAGAGTCTAATCTTAGCATTTCTAAAAAGACATTTCGCTGTTCCTATTGGTTCAATTCATATTTTGAATCGATAGCAATTTCACTCACCAAAATCAGAAGACTCAGCAAAAGCGGTCTTTCTGGCGCTGCCAGCAGATTGGTTTCTGTTAGGGAACTACATAGTTGAACTGTATTTATGATTTTATTGTTGACTTACCAATAGGGATGTCAATTCAATAGGGATGGAAATCGATTTTTAAATAATCGTTTTTTTTTACCGTAAAGTCACATCCCTACTTACCAACTTAGTGGAAGAGAACAATTTCATATAAGTAGGTAGTAGTTTGCTGAAATAATCGTTTAATTCAATGATCTGCAATCAAAACAAAACGCCAGAACGCCCGCCACTCGTAATTACTCCTAGCTTGCACCCATTGTTCCATCAGCTAAGACTCGTTGATCACACGCCGATATATCTTAAATGTATAGAATAATAATAAATAATATTATTGTAATGATTTTCAGAGGAAGAAAAATAATCTTCATCTTATCTCAGTGATATTGATGCTGATGGGGCATATAACGTCCGTCGTCTTAAATCATATTACTAACCTGCTGTCTTTCTCATGGTATGGTTCACCGGAGGGTTAACTTTTTTTAATAACACACCAGCGAAGGGTTAATATTGGTATGAGGGAAGTCGGAGAACAAAAGGCTACGCCTTTTGTTCTTCACTCGCTGTTTTTGGCAACTGACATTCACTCACTGTGGCAACTTACGGTCAGTGTTCAAATAAGCCCTAGCGGAATCGAATTGTAAGGAGCTTCGCTACTAGTGTCGTACATAATATACATTACAGTGTTAAAAACACAAGTTAAATAGGTTCATACAAACATGCAAACAGAGTGTACGTACCTATCTAGATTTGAAGCTTTAATGGCCAATACGGTAGTTTTATTTATGTTTCAACATTGACAACAGAAAAGAACATTGAATATTAAATGTCCTTTTCAGGAACAGGAACAGCACCTACTATTAAAAATTAGGAAAAATGTTCAACTTGAGCAGTTCCTAAATCATTTGTGTGAATATATTCATTTGTTAGGTAATGTTTAATGGCAACAACGGAAATCACATAGTGAAGAACTATGTGTAAGTAGTTTAATTCTATGACTTTTCCACAGTTTCAAAAAGAACATTAAAAAATAAGAGGATTTTCGTCCATCTATCCAAATTAAATTCTCGTACAACACTCATTGACTACATCAATGATCCCCCGCAACATCCACCCATCTATTAAATATCATGGGTTATGCTAAAGATAGAAAGAGAGAGTATGTGTGAACGAAATTTAACCTTTACTTAATGTGCTATTTCATCCGATAAAAATAGATTATAATTTTTCACTCATAGGACTAACCCCGTACTTACAAAAAAACGTATCTATAGGTATTCATGAAATACCTACAAGCAGTACCAAAGGTGCACCCGCGTTAATAGTTGTTCCCAATCCCATGGGAATTCGCAGAAATCCCGACTAAGTGGGCGCTTTCTACACTAATAAAGACACCTTCCGTTCAAATTGAACGTAATTAGGATCAGCATTTCGGTTAACGTTGATGAATCAGTCATGCATGAACTCAGATCACAATTATTGTCTTTAATGTAATTTATATGGAATAGGTTAGTACTTTAATTTTTCCAAGTTGAGCCTGACATGCGTTTCAGCGAAAACCGAAGTGCGTCTGAAGGTTTTGGAAATATCAGTGTCTTTAGCAATCTCGATGGTCTGCTGTCCTGGGTGCCATTCGAGGTGTCTAAAAGGCATCTACTGAATTGAAACCAACCACATTACGTTAGCTAGATACCTTTAGGGTATATCCACACAAACCAGTGCCATGTCAGGAACATGGCAGGGCCGTGCTTCGTTCCGCACTACAAAATCAAGCAATTAATTGCTCCGATCCTGCCACTGATGTCTTTTCATATAAAATGTACGCACCGATATTTTTGAGGCACTGATGGAACACGACCCTGTCACGTTCCTGTTACTGCACTGATGCGTGTGGATAGACCTTTAGAGAGCAACCACTTCACGGGTCGGAACGTCGGCTCTGTACAAATGGATAAAAACATGGATAAAATGGAAAGAATTGCCAATGAGCATATACTAAATTTGAAGCTTATAAAACTAAAATCTTTTCTAATAATATCAGGAACTTGAAAACTGGTAAGTAGGTTCCTAAACATAAACTTATATCTGAGCATGTCCTAACAGCTAGGCAGTCGGTCTTTAAGTAGACACAAATAAGTTTTGTAGTAAAATACTACAAAAATTGTAATGAAAATGCATAATAATATATTGTCATGAAAATGCATAATAATATATCAATGCCAGATAGGCATTTCATTCACTGTAAACTTTAAAACTTTAAACTATGTGTTTCAGCTGTGATCTTTTTGAGGTTCTGGCAGCGTGCGGTAGGGTGTCCAAAATCGGACAAGTTTTGTGCACTCATTAGTCAGACTAAAGTTCCTTAATAGTTGTCATTTGTCTAGATTAATGTGTCCCACTCCCATGTTAAATAAAATGAAGCGCTGGTGGTTTCCAGCTCGTGTTCATAAGTTTCTAACTTATGATACGAAATCAATACCTGTCTAGGACGATACGCAAGATTAAAAAAATCTCAGACAACGCTAATGTTAAAACACCTATTTTAAAAAAGATAGATGACAACAAATATTTGCGTGTAAGTAGACACTTTCTTGGATACAGGACACAGTTCCTTATTCCTACCGTGAAGCCAGAAAAACCCCATCGTAAAATGAAATGTAGCGTCAGTGCAGCATTGTAAAAAGTATAATTTTGATATCGTTTCTTTTGTGAGTTATTAATATGTTCACTATCGGAACACCTCACTAAAAAGTTTCCATCGTAAACAGAACAATGGCAGGTACTGGAACACCTTCGGTAAACTTGGGCGAACAAACAAATATTCAGTTAAAATATGTAACTACTTATTTAGACTTTAGACATTTAGGTAAGTAGGTATATTCGCAATTAATAAAGAATAGGTAAACTTACCACGCATGTTAGGATGTTCTTCTAACCGTTCTGACATTGCCTGCTTTAATTTGTCCAGATCGGATTTAATATTTCTTAAAGTTTTTTCAAGCATTTCTGAAGATGATGTCTTTATCATTCTGAGCATCTCAGATAAATATTTGAGGATACTGTTAGTTCTTTCATGAAATGTGGTATCCAAATGGTTCATTTTGCGTTCCACAGATTCTATCATTTTCAAATATCTCTCGCTAGACATGAGAGTTTCGACGAATTTTTCAACAACAGCGTCTCCCACAGAAGATCGACCAGTTGTGGTCGGCACACGGTTATCAATTCTTTTCTTCGCGTGAAATACTTCATCCTCTGCTTCTTCATTACTTCTCTCCCGCATAAAATCCCTTTTACCCATCACCATAACGAACAAGGAAACAATTACAATTTTTTTAGACCACATAATTCCGGAACCTGCTTCGTGGAGCACAATACAAATTATAATGACGGGTTTGGATGCCACGGTGTTTAACTTAAAGCCAACTTATTATAAAAACATGCAGCCTCCATTGTGCAGATAACAATACCTATCATGTATTATGTCTTCAATGTAGTGAAGTGTATACTTAGAGTGTTGTGAATTTAAATTGTGTGGTACGCGCACTTGTATACATTTTGGTACTTACGGTCCATATAATAAGACATTATACATATTGCATGCGTTTGATAATCAAAATTGGAGGATACCCGTCTGTTGGCTTTACTACATGAGTCATGTAGTAAAACTATGCACATCCTAGCAAGACGTTCAGATGACAAATATACCTACCTATACCTAGATAGTGGTGAAGGTTTCTCTTTATTGGCTTCTCCTCAGAGTTTAAAAGATCTTTATTGATAGATTTTAACATACCATCACGCCTGTGTTCCCCAAAGGGTTAGGCAGAGGTGTACTTATGTAAATACACCCACATTTCGCTGGTATGTTTAGGTCCCATGTAATAGGGGGCGAGCCTATTGCCATTAACCGGGCACTAATCCAGACTCCGAGCTGCTACTGGGAATTTCATAGAAAAACCCAATAACACTTTGCTCGACCTAGGGATCGAACCCAGGACCTCTAGCGTAGCAGTCGCGATTGGGACCACTAGACCAACGAAGCAGTAGATTTTAGATAGATAGATTTTAATATTATGATTAACAATAGGAGAAAATTGCTCGCTATTACATGGGACATAAACATTCCAGCGAACTTTGGTTATACATAGTAGGTACCTAAACCTCTGCCTTAACCTTCGGGGAATGCAGGCGTTATGGAACGTTCATTTAACTTGGCACTCCACAATTCTCACTCTTCTCCCCACAATTCAGACATGCATAATCAGTTGGTAGGTACTATCGAGCTAGAATTGTGCGTGAAATCCGCCCATGATGCATAACCGGTTGTTCATTGAATTGGAGTCCATGCAAGTAAGTAGGTGTTGTAGGTACCTTACCGAACTCTGTAGAAGTTGGTACCTAGTCACAACCGGAAAACAACGAAAACCATCACCTTTATCATCCAGAACAAAACGAACGAAGATGATAATTATAATTTTTCTCACGTTAAATATAAACATCCTGAAACCCAAAAGGAAAATTATTAAACTAAGGTTGTTACTTACCTCATTACTCAAAATTAATTTTATTTTTAGTGGAGGCTCTTTTAATGAACAGCCATGTGGCGAAAGTATCTACACATCAAGCTCTAAGAATCCACTATACGCTGACCTCGCATTGTATGGAAAGACGAAAATGCTTTAGAGATTTCTTATTCCTATAAGGGTAAACTTGGCGCTTATCTACTCTGTATTTGTGTTAGATTCGGACTAGCCCTAGGCACACGAAGCATAGATTTTAATTTTTTCTGTAGTTAGTTATTTGATTGCTTAAAATGTGTGTACACACGGCTCAACAAACAGGGCTCGACACAGGTCAACCTATAGAAATCCAGCTTAAGCTGATCTGGCATTAAATAGGCTTTCCATACATTAACAGGCCAGCATAAACTGGATTTGTATAGCTTGATGTGTAGTCGCGCGTACATACTTAAAAGGTACACACGGCTACAGTTTAAACTATACAATTCAAGTTAAAGCTGATTTCGCATTGCTTCGCGAGCTTTGGCTTTCCATATAATAAGAGGCCGTCGCAAACTGGATTTATAGAGCCGTGCGTAGGGACATTAAATTATTAAATATTACATAATAAAGGATAATGTGGAATCTTGTTACAAACTGTTACAGTTACAGACTGATAAATAATTAAGTACGTAGATATCTAATCAAATGAAAATTCTGATTCTGAAGAATACTATTAATATTTAAATTTTTTGTAAAATACAAAAAATGCTTACAAATAATTACATTTTTTGTAGAAATATTGTCTGTTGATGAAAGGGCTTATATTCAAAGCACTCAGATACATTGTACGAGTACAGTATTTGTTGTCTGTGACCATGTTGTCTATAAAAATCGATGCATTCTCTTTGCAACTTGTAATGTCATTGACATTTACGTCGACTCGGCGCAGGAGTTTGTTTGTCTCTCTATTTCACGAGTAACAAGGGCACAGTTCAGTTCTTTAAACAAAGTCCAAAAACTTTCCTATTGTATCGTTAGAGCAATTAGTTTTATTACACTATAGAAATAACTCAAAATGAATCCAATTACTCAAGTAAGTAAAATTTCCTTTTATGCTTTTTTGTAAATTTATGCATTTTGCTGGCTCATGTACATTTTTCAACGGAGAGGTATGTTATGATTAATACCTAACGTAGTACTATTTTATAATTGTGGTTTTGGAAAATGTATTATCTATTTCGATTTCGATAATTGAATTGGTCCAAAGTCCAAAGTTCGCGCCAGGTAGGTACAGTCCACCCAAACATATTACATCTTGCTTGTTCTTATTACGTGTTACTATCTATGTACTTACACTTTCTAATTCTAAATTAAATATTCAATGAGTTATTTCACATAATAACTTAATAAAATAAAATACAGAATTTAAAGCACTACTTTTGGTAGAAACATTCACTTATGGAAGAGCAATTACTTTTAAAAAACTTATATTGATTGGGAAACATGATATAGTACCTAGTCTGTATGTACTTGCTAGGTATCTATTTAGAATTCCCTTCTTTCATTCATACATTTGCTTAAAAAAATCAAATACTACTGTCAAGTGTAGGTATACCTACCATGAATTCATGAAAAAAAAGTGCCATATTTATGTCCATTGATATGGTGCCTATTGTATAAATTATTTAAAAATCTATGTATTTGTTTTGCAATAAAGAATTAACCAGTATTAATAAGTACCTATTTCTATCTTGTTTTAGATTTCTACTTACTAAAGGCAAAAAAATTATTAAAATGACACTAGTCTTGGCAGTATCTATTTGTAACATTAATATTTTAAAAAGCCTGTTTATATACATTAAAGATATTAAATAAAACCTCTCTGAACTCAAAAATGAGGAAATTTGAATTATTGTGTTTGTAGTTGGTAAAAAAACTACTAAACAAGTTTTAGTTCTGTTTTTATCCATTCTCTCCGACATTGATGCTCCAACTTAAAAAAAAATGGTATGGCTGTTGAACAGATCCTGAGATTGAGCTTGACCTCTCTGTTGTATGCAGCTCTATATATAGAAGGGATCATCACTGTTGGTTACTATTTTACTTGTTTCTATTCATCCATGGGATTGAAGCTGTGGTAAAATCTGGTTTAAAATTGTCTCTGGTCCAGACTATGAATATCCCATGAAATGATTTCCTGGCTATGGCCTTGTATTATATTACCCCACTAGGCCATTTTGAGAATCCTATTGAAATACAGGAGAGAACTCTTTACAAAACTTGTCAAGTACCACCTTTTGTTTTCAATGAAAAAGTATATTATAATCTGTATGTGCATTTGCCATTTTAATAATGTATATTAGTATCACAGTGTACATAACTACATACATTTAATGTTAAAATGGGTTTCAATACACTAGCCTATTCATAGTTTATTGATATCTATTGATCATTGCCCCCAACAGCAACTACAAGATAAGATTACTGACTTATACATACTTACATACCATTAAGAACTCAATGAAAATATTCTTTTTATATTTCACTTTGCATTTTGACTTACATATGTGCGCAATGTGATACACCTAGATACTCTAGATTAGACCATAATAAAAAAGAACCGTTACCCAAAACATCATGTCATGAGTTTTTTTTTATTAAACAGGGTTTTATTGCACAGTAATATGATAACTCCATCATTATATTTAGATCATTCTAACTATACTTACTTATAACATTTTAGCTGTGCGTCATATTTATCTTTAAATCTGGCCGTGAAACATCAAGCATTTTACATTTTGTTATTGAAATTAAATAGTTTTTTTAAGAATCTACAAATGTACCACACTACCTTGAATTATTATAAAAAAATATATATTATTAGGTATCATTTATGAGTGTTAATGCTACAATATAGGTCCTGGATTTCGGTTCCCAAGTTAAATTATGTTATGTATTTGGTTTTTCTTTTAAATACGTGTGGATGGATTTGTTTAGCTGGACATGCAGCTGTGTGTACTACTACTACTCAGCTACACGTGCAGTACATTACATACAAACCCATTTTAACCACCATTTTTTTATAGCCTCCTCCCTTTTCTGTTTTATTTTTTTAAAAGGCTTACTGGCAATTTGGGTTGCACATTACTAGTGTTGACGACGCGTGGCACCGCTACAGAGTGGTGGCGACGCGCGGAACTTATTATAGTTTTTATATAAGGTTCCCTGTAATAAAGAAAGAGGTTTTAGTCTTTTATTAAAAATAAATACAACATTAGGGAGTGAGAGCCTGGCACACAGCCACATTATGTCAGAATAATTCTAGAATCGTTCTAGAATTAATTTGAAAGGCCACTTGTTTCCGAACGATCCAGAGCCTTTCAGTGCTTCACAACGCTCCTCAGAGAACGGCCGGTCACGGCTCGCGCTCTCTCGTTGGTTCTGGCTCGCACCCTGTGTTCCTCATTTCGAGTCCCTTATCCTGGCACCTACAACTAGTATTCTTATTAACCCCTCGTACTAAGCTAAATGCTTGTGTTACGAGTGGGTTCACGTCGGTAGTGCAATGGGTGAAATATAGAATCAATTCAATGGTCTAGTGGTAACATCTGCAAGCCTGAAGGCAATAAGTCTACCATTTACTACATATGTCTTAAAACTGGGATAAACCTTACTGTAAATTATATAGTATTTTTGTTAATGTCCTGTTAACAGTATAACAATTTTTATTTAATCTAGAACTTGAATATCTTAGAACTTTATTTTTCTATTTCTTATGCATTTTCCATGCTAAGATTATAAAGGTCTGCATAAAAAATACTTAAAGATAGGTAATAGGTAAGATAGTACCATACGACATCGGACAAACTGTAAAGTGAGTCTTGTCCATTGAGTGGCAAAGTTCATAATTATAATTTAAAATTACTTCCTTGTTTTTTAACAAAATATTTTTTGAGTTTTACTCTAGCACTAATAATGCCTTAAACATGCTACTTAATTTGGAAAAATACCTAAAACATACCAACTAGAAAACTAGTTAAATTGCCGTGTAATAAACTGATATACCTTTAACAGTCAGTTCATCTCTGTGTCTAATGCTTCAGTAAAACCAGCAGTGATGGTGTAAAATATAGGTTTAAGTAGCTTATAGATATAAATATAGTACCTATATTGCGAATGTTTTTAATGTGGTGGTATTATTAGCTTTACGCCTGAGCTCAAAATGATTTTATTTGGGAAATAAGTTATTTTGGTAACTGCTCATACGCACTTTGATGTCTTACATAAGTATTTAATGATGAACCCATTGATTTAATATATACTTACTATGGGTGAGCCAGGGTGAATCCCATTGCACACAAAAATTCAGAACAGTACAATTTACCACTTCAAAAGAAGTTGCAGAACCTATAAGTTTTTTATTAAATTCAAGAAAAAAACCGTGGCAAAATAATTTCTTCATGGAAATGGGCGCAACGCTTATGTGATATTGTCTTACGACGGGTCGTGGAGCTCCCTATAATGGTTGAGCTACACGATGACGAACAAAATGTTGATCTGGACTTATGTCCTTTTTTTCTGCTATTTACACAGGTTAACCTTTTCCAAAGTCAATTGTACCTACCTACTGTAAAATATCTAGTATAAAATATAATTTATATTCTATTGCATTACTTATTCTGCTTCTATAGGTCTACCCAGAGTCCCAGAGATAACCGATAACACTATTTAAGTTTTTGTGTAGTGATAATAATTATGTTAATGAGCATTTCCAAAGAAGTTGATGACGTCTTTACCTAACCAATTAACATAATTAATGTAAATACTTATATAATACGAAGAGAAGACTTTATAGTCTTCTCTTCGTATCGTATTCGTTTGAGTGTTATCAGCGTTTCTTCTTATAAGTTGGTCTTTAGGGAACAGTTGTGCGTTCTAGTAAGTTCTCGCTCTCGCTGTCATTTTGTGTAGATAGTGTCTCGCTGGCATATCTACCCTCCCACAGAACATAGATTCTGTATACGTGAAGTACCAGTATGGATACTGTTGCGCTACGTACGGTGAGTGTGGAGCGCCGCGTTACAACTCCTTTGGTATTGCAGATGTCCATGAGCGGCGATGACTACTTACCATAAGGTTGCTCGCTTGCTCGTTTGCCGAGTTAATTACAAAACTAGTAGATACCTTGTCCACAAAAGATATCACTGCTGCGAAACATACTTATGTCCTCGCAAATGATAAGGTATGTCAATAAGTTGATGGATTTTGGACGAGGGTTTACTCTAGTGTTCGTAAGCGCGATTGATACGATAGAGACCCTGGGTTAGTTTCATCGGTCGAGCAGTTTTATTGTGCTTTTGTATAAAATTCTTAGAAGCAGGCCGAAGGTTGGATTTGTGCCCGGTTAGTTTGTAATAGGTTCACCCCTAATGGCTGGACCCATAACGGCGAACTGGGCACAGCCTTTGGTTCTTAGAAGGGTTAGACAGGCGTGATGGTGTGCTATGTTTACGTGGTTATTAAAGATGGAATGTGAAGAAGAAATCCATCCACCTTAGTCATAGTTTATTACAATTCATTCTTGTATGTTTCAGGTTATACGCGCCACGCGTCCCATCTACAGGAAGCTGTCGACGTCGTCTCCGGCGGCAGCTGCTGCCAAACCTTTACCCACGACTGGAATGTGTTTTGGTAGGATCATTTACTTAATTACGGAATATTCAAATCGTTACATAAATAGACAAAATAAATTTGTAGGTACCTATTTCATGTATAGGAAGCAATGATAACCTCATTTAAAACTAAATAATAATACGACTGCCTCGTTGGTCTAGTGGTCCCAATCGCGACTGCTACGCTAGAGGTCTTAGGTTCGATCCCCAGGTCGAGCAAAGTGTTATTGAGTTTTTCTATGAAATTCTCAGTAGCAGCTCGGAGTCTGGATTTGTGCCCGGTGAATGGCAATAGGCTCGCCCCCTATTACATGGGACCCAAAAATACCG
This sequence comes from Subacronicta megacephala, assembly GCA_958496365.1. Classification (NCBI taxonomy): domain Eukaryota; kingdom Metazoa; phylum Arthropoda; class Insecta; order Lepidoptera; family Noctuidae; genus Subacronicta; species Subacronicta megacephala. The sequence continues at coordinate 10,835,395 of OY292513.1, forward strand.
GCGAACTGTGGGTGTACATAAAGTACACCTCTGCCTAACCCTTCGGGGAATACAGGCGTGATGGTATGTTATAATAATACCATAGTTAGGAAGTATGTAGACAATTTGTTTATACAAACAAACAAATAAAATTTAAGAAGTTTCTTGTTTTTGATGTAAAAATAAAAGCATTTTACTAATTTAACACACGGCTACAGGTCAACCTATGCAAAACTAGTTTAAGCTGATCTTGCATTGTACAGGCTTCCTATACAAGACGAGGCCAGCGTAAACTGGTTTTGTATAGATTGATGTGGAGCCGTGCGTAGGTACCTATCTACCTACTATAAAAAAACTGTCTGATATTTTTGTTGGGGTTAAACTCGAACCGGTAGGACCTATTTTAAAGGGACTTCACGGCCAGATATTGAAGGTACAAGAAGTTACTTAGGCTACTTTAACATCTAGCTGTGACTTTTAAAAGCCGGGCGAAAGAAAAGAAGCGGTGAGAGAAAAGAAGCGGGAGTGAAAACACCGGGCACAGCCAACAATCTATCTATCACTTACAGAATAATACCTAATGTCAAATAAATATAAAGAGCAGCAAAATTAGCTTCGATTCTTTAATGTATGTATAATGCCGCCGAGATTAATAGAGATAAGCGCTCGTATTCATAATGTCACCGATCACTCGATCATGGGCGGGCTAAACTAAAGGGCTTAGTTTAGCCCGCGTTTTGAAAGGCGGCAACGATAAAGATCCACGTAAAATGCGATAAGCCTAACTGTTCTTAGAATACCTCGAAGGCATTTTTGCTAGATTGTGACATCAACTATAATGTATTCATTACTGAAAACTAAAAAGTTTGCTTCAAATTTTTTGTTAAAAATGTTGTAGGTATATAATTATGTTATCTATAATTGTTTATAGAGCTCAGTGAAGAGCAGAAAGCTTTGCAAGATTTAGCTCGCAAGTTCACCAGAGAAGAGATCGTTCCAGTAGCCGCCCAATATGACAAGACTGGGGAGTACCCGTGGCCCATTGTCAAGAAGGCGTGGGAGGTTGGCCTCATGAACGGACACATTCCTGAACATTGCGGTAATGATATCCAATGTGATTGTGATACAGGGTGCCTGCCGTTTGGCCGAAAAGATATTGACAAAATTTCATTACCCAAACAAATTTTAGCAACCTTTTTTTATACCATTGCAATATTTCGAATGATTTTAGTACGCATATTTTTATTTGGTCAAATTTTCCTTGGCAAAACATTACCAAGTATAATGTCATTATGGCATTTGGTCTTTAATCAAATGATTTATTACCGTATACAGTACAATTTTCAGACAAAAAACGTTTGTCGTGTTTGTGAAATGCAAATCATTTCACAGACACGACAAACGTTTTTTTAGACAAAAATAGGTTAATTTCTTCTTTAATAAAAATGGATAGGTTAGGTTAGAACTGTGACGCACAAACCGAGCGAGCCCCAGAAACGACTTGCATTAATAGAAAAAAACAGATATTTTGACTTATTTGATTTTGCGTAAAAACTGTTATTCCAACAAATATTTGACTAAATAAAAAAATTAAAGTACTAGTTGGTAAACAAGTCATAGTTTAAACGTTCATTTCCCAAACATTAGGTTTGCGTTATAATTTTTTGTAAATAGATTTTTTGCCAAGTAATAATTTGGTAAATGAAATTGAAATTAATTTGGAAAATGGATTGGCGCAAAGCCGTGATTGTGCCACTCTACAAGGGAAAAGGGTCACAGCAAGACTGCAAAAATTACCGAGGCGTTAGCCTTCTCAGTGTTGTCGGTAAATTGTATGCAAAAGTTTTGATCGAGAGAGTCGTGAAAGGAACAGAGGACAAAATATGGGATGTGCAAGCGGGATTTAGAAAGAGCATGGGATGTACGGATCAGGTTTTTTCCTTGCGATGCATAGCCGAAAAATGTTTGGCCAATGGCCAAAAAGTCTATTGCGCTTTCGTAAATTTGGTAAAGGCCTACGATAGAGTGATTAGGAATTAATTGTGGTCAGCACTGTCCATGTATGGGGTGAATGGCAGCCTGATTCGGGCACTGAAATCGCTCTATTAGGGTTCCAGTGCATGTGTCAGGATAAACGGGGCCTATACTGAATGGTTTGACATCAATAAGGGTGTTATACAAGGATGTTTAGCGTCACCGTGGCTGTTCAACTTATTCATGGACAGTTGTCTGAAGGATTTGAAAGAGAGTGAATGTGGTTTAAGGATGAATGAGTTACTCGTCAAATGTCTCCGCTATGCCGATGATCAAGTTACCCTTGCTCCATCGGAGGGGGAGTTACAGAAGATGGTAACAATTATGGACGGTGCTTTTAGGAGTAAGGGAATGAAAGTGAATGTAAGCAAGACAAAAGTGATGGTCTTTGATAGGGATGAAGTTATGACAGCGTGCAATATTTTGATAGGTGGCGTAAGAGTAGAACAAGTGAAAGAGTTTGTATATCTGGGCTCTAAGTTTACTAGAGATGGTAAACATGAGAGTGACATTGAAAGGAGAGCGAGTGCTGGCAACCAGGTGAATGGGGCGCTACACACCTTCATGAATAGTCGGAAAGTGTCCGAAAAGGTACGGCTGGCTGTGATTGGGGGAGTGTTGGCGCCGACACTAATGTATGGTAGTGAAAGTTGGGTGGCAGAAGAAACATGAAAGCAGAATAAATGCTGTAGAGATGAGAGCTTTGAGAAGTATGTGTGGTGTGACGCTAAAAGATAGAGTGAGAAACAGTGCGATAAGGGAGCGTTGTGGAGTGAAAGAAGATGTAGTAACGAGGATTGAGAAAGGTATGTTAAGATGGTTTGGTCATGTAGAGAGAATGGATGAACGGAGATTGACGAAACAAGTATATATGGTGAGTATGGATGGACCTCGGCGAACGTACCGCAACCAAATTGCGGATGTTCTTAAAAAAGGCCAGGTTCCGAGCACCCTAAACCGACGGTCATGCATGAAGAGATTAATGAATGTAGATGAAGCGAAAGTAGTGTGCCAGGATCGTAGCAAGTGGAAATCTATAGTCTCTGCCTACCCCCATGGGAGACAGGCGTGACACTATGTATGTATGAAATTATGCGAAACATTTTTTTGGAAGTGAAAATTTGACAAATTCCTTTCGGTCAAACGAGGGAGACCCTGTGATACAACTAGCCTCCCGATAACAACGGTAATGTCCATTTGGACCCGCTGCGAAGTAGGTGGCGTAGTTACCCACAGTATACGAATCTTGCTCGAAAATATATAAAGGTAGGTTTTACTTCGTTTAGTTGCATCGAAATAAACAACTGCAAAGTATACCAACTTCTTGTTAAGGATTTGGTATTATATCTATATTAGGCGAAGAAAGATAAATAAAACTATCGTAAGACAATAAGGATGATGGAAATTGTACCTACTTGACCGCTAAATTTAAGGCTAAATCTTCCAGGAAGCATGGGCAAAATTACTAACGTTTTGGATTCTTGCCTTGTATCAGAAGAGATGGCATTCGGGTGCGCTGGCATAACTGACGCTATTTCACCAAGCTCCATAGCTGTAAGTCATAAGCTTGGAAACGCTATACGATTTATTGAGTTTGAGAGTTTTTAATGGAATAAGGTCCAAATCCCACTTTTTATTTGTTTATTTTTGTAGAAAGGATAATGTAAACCACGTGCAGGCGCGAGTTCTAATTAGGTTAACTATTCATGGTGTTACATTATTCCTTCCGTACTAACCCTATGACGGTGACGACAAACTTTAATTAAGATTTTGCTTCGTATATTATGTAACAAAACGCCTAACCTCACCTATGCACAAGATATATTTATATCGATTATTCAATTTTGTATTTATATATCGGCGGCGATTTCCAGGGGGCGTAGGTTTAGGAGTAGTTGAAGGCTGTGTCGTGTGCGAAGAACTATCGTATGGTTGCTCCGGGATAATGGCAGCAATAACTATCACCGAAGTCGGAGTGAGCACCCTGTTACTGTAATGTGTGAATCTTCTACCTAGTATATACGGTGAAAGCATGCGGACCTTGTTCTGCTCTTAACATTAGCTTTTATAAGTTTGAATTTTACGGTTTGGGCAGGATTTGGCATACTTTCTATAAATCTTCGAAAACAAACATCAAGTCATATAATTATTTCAGTATTTTAAAAGAAAGGAAGCTTGATCAGTGTGTTTAAAATGGCCATTTGATGAAACATGAGTATACACAATACACGGTACTATATATACTATATACAAAACATACACACATATATAACGTGACCTCACATTGTAGTATTGTGTAGGCTTTTCGTAAAATAAGAGGTCGGCTTATACTGGAAATAAATATTCAAGTACCTACCTACCAAGGAAATGACGAACTTTTTTTGAAGTTGTTATTCCATTCCGGGCTTTATTACAAACTTTTATTCTGAAAGGGCTATTGCGGTGTTATTATGTAACGAAGGTTCAAAACAGCAAAGGACTTTACTCTTTTACGTATATTATTTATAACTTAAATCGTCATCAATATTATTCAATAATGATTACCTCACTTTCTTTCAGAAACTGTGTCAAAGAATAATATTTTTCTTCAAAAACTTCAAATCTTGCGGAAAATTATAACAATACATCTGAGTTGTATTACCTATATATTTATTTAAAGATGACTAATTTTTTTATTGTACTTAAAATATATACCTGCGTATTTCCTTACTGCTTCTACTACTAATAACGATCTTTATAATGACGATTATACGAAACAGTGAGTTCTCGCCTACGAATAAATAATACTCCTCGCACTAGAAGTTGTAACTAGGAACTTCAAGAGGATATTCAGAAACTGCATTTTGATAATAATATTTACGAACGATATAAACCAATTATATATATATTAAAATGGTTTTATCATCGAAAATTTAAACTGATAGAAAAATTAGGGTAAGAATTTAAAAAATGTTGTTTAAAAGAATGATAAGAACTCATAAACTTCTAAGTGTTATGGTAAAACACTTGAACTTGCCCATAAATAAGTTTGAAGTAACATGCCAACACTTTTTGTGAATAAATCGTGGTGGGCCCTATTTTGTTTTGAGTAGTTTAATACAATTTTAACGGATTAATAAAATCAAATCTAATCGAGATCGAATAATACACTGAACTTGATCAAATTACTTATCGAGTAAACGAAATAAACGTGTCGATGTGTTAGCAATAAGTTTTATGAATAGGTACATGGAATTGAATGCGAAGCCCTTGTTCTATCCAAAACCTATCAGTGATAAAAAAAAAAAAAAAAGAACTTCAACATTTTGACACTATCGATAAAACTACATTAAAACTGACTGAATTCTAAGTATGGAATTTTACGATGATTGTGCCGTCCATTTGAGCTTAACGAGACATTTCAGGGGGCGTTGGAAGCCTAGGAGTGCTGGAAGAGTGCATCGTAGGCGAAGAGATGGCATTCGGATGCACAGGCATAACCACGGCAATTGGCGGCACAAATTTGGGAGTGAGTCCTAACTAATTCGCTCGAATATCTTAAAATTTTAGCTGGGGTGCCATCAACGATGCTCAGTGCTGCATACATTTTCAATAAAAAAGATAGTACTTAGTGTACAGTATAAGTCGTTCCATTATTTGGCTGCAAATACAACTCATTTCTTTAATGTAATATAAAAAAGTAGATTCTATACACTGCTTACATTATAATATTTATATACACATTGTAATATACAGGTACTAGGAAGTATTAAAAAACCTAATTCTATGCATTGAATATATTTTAACGTCCCCAAACCCAAAAAAGTTAGATGGATGATCAAGGTCTGCAGTCTATCTTAGACTCTGTTCAACTAATTGAAAGTAAATGTACCGGAGTTTTTAAGTTGTAGCATATGCTTTCTAACAACAGTGAATGAAGTGAAGGGTTTCTAGCAAAATCAATATCTTTTCAGTAGTTTTGCGCCTATCCCAAACAAACAGACTAGTCTAAAAATCACTTTTTCTGGTTCGTGGACGTTTATATACCCAAACCAATTTGGTGTATTTTTATATTTTCAATGTACAGAATCAGGTTTCTTCTTTCGTTTCGTATATACAATAGTAGGTACTTACCTATACTTAGATAATTTAATTGTCATTGGCGGAAATGCATGTGATGTCCTCGATCAGGTACATGAACGACATGGAATATCATGGTAAAATTAATGTTGCTTCATTTAATTAAGCTTTTATATTAAAAGGAAAAATCGAATCTTAAACTCATTTCATACAAATATAAATTCTAAGGGTTGGAAGTTGTTACATTATTATAGTGCACTTAGCACTATAATAATGTAACAACATCCAACCCTTAGAGTTTCGAAACACAATTAATAAAGAATAGGCTAAACATAGGCTAAGAATAGGTTCATTATTTATTTTCTCCGCTATTATGTAAGTTTTAAGCTTTTGTCCGTTTGTACACCGTCGAATCAAGTTTTTTAGTACCTACTAATAATTTAAAAAGTGCGACTATAGTTTTTTTTTACATTTAAAAAATGCGAAATCAAAAACATTTTGGACTTTTATACATTCGGAATTTATAATTGATAAATCTTCTAGGTTTTACTTAAAAAAACCTAGAATTTACACACCAGCTTGTAATAACTGGCTAACTGGTATATTAACGTTTACGAATTATGAAATCTAACACGAAAAAACACACATTTAAGAAAAAAATGGGCCACTTATTATCAAAATAACATCTCAAAACTCGAAATGCCAAACAAAATGCTCCGATCTGTAAGGGTCCCATTCAGTTGGTTCGGATAGATACCATAAAAATCCGTAAGAGATACCACAGAATCAAAAACCTCACTCTAAGTATCAACAGCATATTCATTTATGGAAGATAGAGATGTTATTGAAGAATTGTTGGGAAAATTCTCAATGATTATGTGAAACTGAACAACAGCGTTCAAAAGAATACGAATATTAGAATTCAGTATCCCTTGACTCTTCATTCATTTTGACATTACCATTGATATTAGATTGAATCATTATATCTTTTCGCTTTTGTTTATGGAATATATCTACTTAATTATTGATTTTATTTTTATATCAGATGTTACCCAAGTAAGGTCTATTTAAGGTTCTCAGAATACAAAGTGATCAATACCTACGTTATACAGGGTTCTTGTTAAAATTTAAAGTTGTAATGTTCTTGGTAAAGAACTGTATTACTAACGTCATAAATTACTTTGTTTCTATGACTTCTTACAAATACGTTCATATGTTTGTTGCCCGAACTGAGTACAAAATTATATGAAAATTAATCCATACCTACCAATAAAAACCTGTTTGAACCTCACTCAGGAGAGCCGCGAGCTGATCAGCACCTCAAGGTTTTTCGTTGAACCTGGTTTAGACCGCCCATTGCACAATTTCATGATTTATAAAACTCACCAGATTATATCTATTGTTCCGAAAGAATGCACAGGATTAAATACATCTTTAATCGAGATTAAAAGATCAAGTCCACGCAGTGATGACTACCATGTATCCATCAAACCCACTAAGCTTATTGTTGGGTGTTGTTTCCTGCAGGTGGTTTGAATATGGATGTCTTTGATGGGTGTATGGTAGCGGAAGAGCTGGCGTTCGGATGCACTGGAATTATGACAGCAATGGAAGCCAGTGGCCTTGGAGTGAGTGGCACGTGTGCCCTGCTTAGCTTAGAATGCACCTTTGTTGGTTATTAACGCTTATAACTGTTTGTGGAGTTTTGACCTTTCCAGCTACCATGTAACATGCAGTAATCATTTTCTATTCCATTAAAACTATAAGAGTAGTATATCAATCCTTGATTTGCTAATTATCTTTATTAGATACTATTTTGTTTTGTCCCACAGCTGGGCAAAGGTCTTTAACGATCCACATCTTCCGCGTGAATATTGCCAATCACTAATGATTTACAATAAAAACAAATATTACTACTCTTATTAAGTTGCGATTGCTTATCGATAGCACTTTTGTAGCTAGTAACATACTAACTTACATTAATCCGGTAAGTATGATATGAACTTATAAGTTAGACCAGTAGTCTTTTCCCAAGTATGGGTCGCACCTTAATGGTGGGTTCCGATCTTCCAGATGAGTTGCTTTACGTATAACTTATGAAACCACTGACTTTTACGTGTAGATATTTGTAGCATGTTTAAAATCTGTATGTGCAGCCTTAGAATTGGGTGGCGCCCCATCCGATATTATATGAGCTCTCCAAAGAGTCTTCGCATGTAGCATAATCTTTCCTGCTTCGGCTGACTATCAAATTACGATGTGTATTTGTTAAAGAGCACCCAGTTGTTAAGGTTCGGTAGTCAAGGTTAATTTAATCAAACAACATTATTTACCCGTATGTCACAGCCATTTTACTTGCGTAAACCAGTGCTATAGATATATTTATCATAACTACAGTGTATAAACAGAAAATCTCTAAAACAACTTCTAGGAACACCTCATAAACATGTAATGAGGGGATGTGTTATTATAGGTACCTTACTTGTGGAGTCGATAAATATGGGTTTTTAAAATAAAACTTCTTACTACGGTACAGGAATCTGTTTATGAAATAAGAAGCTTTCATGTGGCCTCACCTACTACATCTCAAATAATAATACTTTAGGTACAACTATGTATAACACATGCTTACATAATATAAAGATCAGCAATACAAAAACTGTACAAGTTTTAAAATTGAATATAAACTATTAGCGTGTAGCCGTATACATTTTGAATACTGTTAAACGTAATGAGGCCATTTGACAACGGAACCCTACACTGTGTGCTCTCTGACACTGAATTAGCCACATAGAATTTATTTTTTAATAATACTTTAATATATGCATCGCATCACACTTTCAGCGATACTTGTTAAGGCATCTCATGGATTTGTTTACTAAATCAACAATATTCCAAAAATATTCGTAAGGTTTATCCTTAGCATTGTGTTTCAGCAAATGCCTGTTATTATCGCCGGCAACAAGGAGCAACAGAAAAAGTATCTCGGTAGACTCATTGACGAGCCGCTGGTTGCTGTAAGTGTTAGCTAGCTAGCTTATTACGATAATACATAACAATACCATTATTTAACTAAGTCACAGACGTAGGTATTGTTTGGCTACATCTTATTAGGTAATTAATTAAGGTATATTTTAAAATAAACAGTGTGTATATGATTTCTCAGGCGTATTGTGTAACCGAACCCGGCGCGGGATCCGATGTCGCTGGAGTCAAAACCAGAGCTGAGAAGAAAGGTGACGAGTGGGTTATCAATGGACAGAAAATGTGGATTACGAACGGAGGGGTGGCCAACTGGTACGTTTAAAAATTATTATCGAGATTTTCAATGTTATTAAAACAGGTCAACATTATATTTATGAATCTTGTTCACCAACGCGAGAAAGACATATTGACATAATTATGTGATGCACTAATTTGATTTTAAATGACACGAGTTTGGGATCCGTTCTTTTCGAGGAATTAAAAATGTAGAAAAAAAGGAAACAATTATGACCAAAGAAGTCATTAATTAAGTCTTATAATAATTAGTGATTAGGTATGTTGTTTTCTGTTCCCACAGACAAACCGTGAAAACGGTTTTGTGGGGCCTTGTTTAAAAATGTATTTTTTTAAAGTTTAATGAAGATACATACATACATACACACATAAGACTCTCTCTATCATATTTCTAATCATACTTATTATAAATCAATTAATATTTATAACCTCCCAAAAACTTCGAAATGGCTCGACAGATTTTGATAAAAAAAAAATTTCGTGGTCGAGTTGTTTTAGATTCACAATTTTAACAGGTGAGAAGAGCTGTTATCGATCTACGAGTATAAAAACATACTTGGACTTTTCATTGTAGTTATTATAATTTAATTTAACATGAATTGTGGATACACTTTGTATATTTTTATTAATGACCTATGGTCATTATATCTCTGACTGCGTCATTAGTCTAGTAGTCCCAATTGCGACTGCTAGAGGTCCCAGGTTCGATTCCCAGGTCAAGCAGTGTTATTGAGTTTTTCTATTAAATTCTCTGTAGCAGCTCGGAGTCTGGATTTGTGCCCGGTTAATGGCAATAGGCTCGCCCCCTATTACATGGGACCTAAACATACCGGCTAAGCGTGGGTGTACATTTAGTACGCCTCTGCCTAACCCTTCCGGGAATACAGGCGTGATGGTATGTTATGTTATGACCAATTACCGTTATGCATACCAATTTTATAATAATTTCAAAAAATCAAAGCTTTGCTGGATCATAATGAATTTCATACAACTTTACCTCCCTCGTCCGATATTAAAGTATTGCGGTGATTACCTGACTTTTCGAGAGGGTGAATAAGATTTATTATTATAGGTCTTTGATATTATAGACTATAATTTATAGTACATCCATTGCCAGTATTTGATTGTAGCAACTTACTACCAGGTATTTCGTGCTAGCACGAACCAACCCCGACCCCAAGTGCCCCGCTAGCAAGGCGTTCACCGGATTCATCGTCGAGAGGGAATGGCCTGGAGTGACTCCTGGTCGCAAGGTTTGAAACTAGGCTTTAACTTTAACTAACCCAAGGCAAAAAATATGTTGCGATGCTTCTTTAATAGTTCATTAGAAAAACTAAATTAAATGTTGCTATGACGTCTTTAATATTTAGTTTATTAAACAAGCCATAGTAACATTTATTAAGTATTTCTATATTTCCATTTCAAGTCTCTTTCTTAAATAAACCACGTTTTAACATTTATGCAAAATAAATAGCGTACCCAAAAAACCTTCAAGATTATTTGCAATTACGAAGGCAAAAAACGCTTAGTTTATGTAAATTTATTTATATTCCGAAAGGCACATTTAGTTTACGTAAGATACTTAGGTTATTATGCTCGTTCACATCTCCTTTATGTTTAGGAACAAAACATGGGTCAGCGCGCTTCAGACACGCGTGGCATCACGTTTGAAGACGTACGAGTACCCAAAGAAAACGTGCTGATTGAAGAAGGAGCTGGCTTCAAGATTGCCATGGGAGCATTTGACAAGACTCGCCCCCCTGTAATTTGCTTTTCTGTCATTAATATAATCAAATATCAACAGAGTAAAAAATAACAATGGAATTAGCAAGAAAGTCGGCTTGCGCCACAACTGAGTATAGTTGTATGCACTCAGCGTTGGTTAGATCTCAATAGCAGTTCGTCCCGGTCGCGCATAGAGTCAATCAACACACGTCGATTGGAAACATCTTCAAAATGATTAGATGTCCATTATTGGATTGTTGTGCCATTTTAGACTAAACATAATAGTTACAGTTACAGTAGTGGTATGAAAACTTAAAAAGAATTTATACCATGTCATAATATCCGTATTTGTACAAAGGTGAAAGCGTCAGCGTAATCCACCAGATACCTAGGGTGCGTAGGCTTACGAGCCTACATCGACGACCTGCAAATTACAATTTCTATGTGCTTTCAAATATTAGTTCATTGATGCATGCAATATGGCGCTTGACGGGTTAAGGTGTGTAAATCTTGGAATTGATATTCTATTAACTGCACTATGTATGCGGCACCGGTTCGCGGGAGTCACGATTCCGGTTCGGAAGCAATGTGAACTGACAGCTGCACACGTATTGTTATGAGTACGGTGTTATCTAGGTTATGCTGACGTGTCATCGGACCCAGTCTCACATAACTACTACCGACACTATGTTTATTTATATACTGGTAGCATAAATACTGGTCCTATTAATAAGTTCCTGAGAATGATGTCGTTATATTTGGATTGATCAAATTATCCTTTTAAAATATAGATAATACTTTTCAGTTAGTTATCAATTCATTCTCACTATCGATCCACAGAATATCGACGTGAAGTAGCAATATGCATACTGTTGCGTTTCTGACGGTGAGTGTGGAGCCCGGAGGCCTAATTCCTTCCTCAGTTCCCTTCCTTTCCTTTTTCTCCTTCCCGTCCCTTTTCCTCAATAGGCTCGGCAACGCATCTGCCACTCATTTGGATGGCAGATGTCCATGGGCATCGATGGTTACTTACCATAAGGTGGCTCGCCAGATCGTTTGTCAAGTTATCCCCCAGAAACAAAAAACGTCATCACTAATATCACGGTAACGTTTGAATACAGGTAGCTGCTGGTGCTACTGGCTTGGCGCAGCGAGCACTCACCGAAGCCACTAAGTACGCGCTAGAGCGTAAGACATTCGGCGTGCCCATCGCGCGGCACCAGGCGGTGGCCTTCATGCTGGCTGATATGGCCATCGGCGTGGAGACCGCGCGTCTGGCCTGGATGAGGGCCGCGTGGATGGCCGACTACGGTAACTATGAATCCCTTTCAGATTAAAGCATTATGTTACATTACAATTACGCCAAGCGAGCCTTGTCAAGAAAACATTGGAGCTCGGGTTTCATAACGGCATTTCCTTTTGTCGTCAAATAGATATAATAAACGATTTCTGATTTTACATGACTAAAGGGATTTCAAAAAGTCACAAGTGCGTAGGAACCTAGGTTTTGTCACCGGACCACGGTGCACGGTAGGCGTATCTGAACTAGTAGCGGTAAGTACCGTCTTGGACAGGCTTGAAAGAAGCCATGCGCTCACAGTTTCCGGCTGATGCAGGAGCATTGGGACATGGCTGTTTCGGATCATACTTGTGTCTACATACGAAAATAGGAGGATATGGCGGGAGGAGCGGCGCAGTTATATGAATCCCGTCAGTTTTCGCTTCCGACTGTAATGTGGCAATAATCGATGGAGTGAGAGTGCGTGGGAAGCTCTGGGGATTGCATTATGGCCGTCTCGATCCTTAAATCGAGCGCACCGGGCGCTGAACTTCCGGCGTCAGCAACCTAGGTTGACTTAGGAATTCCAAAGACCATACAATGGCCTAATACGATTTTGCTCCACGTGCCCCTTAAGTGGAAGCGAGGAGAGACCTCGCCCATTGTAGGAGTCCTGTCATTGTGCCTGACCAAAAACTGACATGGTCGTGGTGCAGGGCAAGCAAGGGATGGCAGGTGCTGTTTATAGATGGTATGACTATGATGGTATGCCGCTTTCCCAGGTGTAGTCGATCCATGAAGATTATCCGCAAAGAAAAAAGCCTTAACAAAAGACTGGTTACTAATTGAGGTCTCTAGAAGCAAGAGATTTTTTTTATGACAATGATACTAGGTATAACCGTCTAGCATTTTCTAAAAAACAATTGCCGCTGAAACGACACGATTATCTAAACCACAATGAAGAAACAGAGTAACTTCATTATGTAATTCGTACGAGGAGACAATTCTTAATCAACAAGCAGAAAGCTTACACAACCTGATAGATAGTCTGACTGTGGTATATTTTTGACTATTTTTTCAAATAAGGGAATCTTTGAAATAAGGTAAAGGATTGGTGTAGTATTTATTTCACAATAACGGACTATTATAAAATGTTATTAAATATCAGACATACACTGAACAATAATTTAAAGCAATTGAGGTGTCTATCCAGTTCGCGCAAAACGAGTGTTAGTATAGAATTTGTATAGTACATACACAGTTCCACGTCACTACGCGCTGCAGTGCGCTCTTACTCTAGCTTAAAATTAAAGTGATTATGTCTTGAACCAATTCCAATTATGTTTTTCTTTTTTGGCTCTGTCTTTGCTCATAAAGTCATTAAATTGTAATCAGTCAACTAGCCTACTGCCTACTGTTGATAGTATTCAAAGACGTTAATATCAAAAAATTCATTAAATAATGACTTTGATATTATTTTTATCCATTAAATACCAATTAAGAACTGCATCGATTAGTAAAACTCAGTTGGGTTATGATAATAGTAGGTATGTAGAACTACATTACTACCACTGTGTTATAAATACTTACATATTATTACACTGAGTTACTACATAGTATCTTCATGCAAGAAATACATGATTTATAACGCCAGTAGTAATATAGTCGTATTAAAAAATAGGACACATGGATAATGAATAATGTATTTAGATTATATTATATCGCGAATAAGCTTTATCGGCCATACAACCCTAACAGAGTTGTATGGCCGGTAAAGCTTATTCGGCTTTGCTTTTTATGTTTATGTTTGAGAATATTTTGTCACCATGTTTGCATATCAAATAAAAACTATTATCTACACACTGAATTACTTTTAAGTTCTGAACTTGTGTTTACGACTTAAAATAATTGAGTCGATATTTTTCTTATCATCCAGGTATCAGGAACACTGTTGCAGCTTCGGTGGCGAAGTGCCACGCTTCTGAGATTGCTAACAAGGCCGCAGCAGACGCGGTGCAAATCTTCGGCGGAAATGGCTTCAATACAGACTATCCCGTTGAGAAATTAATGAGAGATGCTAAGATCTACCAGATTTACGAGGGCACATCACAAATCCAGAGACTTATCATCTCTAGGGAGATCATTACTAATGCCATGCAGAGCAACTGAATAAAAACCGAAATTATATCACAGTATTGTACAATATGTAAAAGGACAGTCATGGTTAACTTATAAATAATTTCCATAACCAATAAATATTTATAGAGTAAATATTATTTATTGTACTGTCGTATCAATAAATTAATATTTCAACTATATTACAAGTGTATTTAATATTATGATTCAGATATTTGCACAATATGGGTTGAATGAGAGCAATGAATAAAATCAATAGAGATAGAACTTTTTTGTCAAAAATATCTACCTAATAAAGAATGTTTTTATTTTATGAGATTTTTCTTTCACGAAAGCAATCAACATAATCATATATGCTTTTACAATTAATTTCTAGGAACGTACAATAATAATTTCATAACCCTACTGGTCAATTTTTCAATGAGGTGCCAAAGGGCTCCAGTACTTCTCTATTTAGTGTGAGCTGACCATAAGGCTACAAACGATATATTATCATCGCCAGCTGAATGCTTCTGGAACACACAAGCAATGTTTTCCTGAATGTTGCTTCACTGGGGCGCGACTGAAAAGAATATGGTTAGCTTTAACCAAATTGAAACGAGCACTCAGTTAGCGACGTCTTGGTCTAACACTGGACAGTAATGGGTGATTAGGCTACAGATGATTTTGAGGGCAATAATTACTAGGATGTTTCATTTCGACTTTATTGATTTTCAAATGTTTAGGTTTTTTTTTTGCTTCCAAGTATATAGTTGACCACAGGCAGACTAGACCAGACTGAGGTAAGCTCATTTTACCTCTGCACATTAGCTGTACCTCCTGTGAGGAGTAAAGTTATGATTAAATAAAAGATAAGTAAGTACATTAGTATCTTGAAATAGTATCATACTTGACTACATAAAAGAAACACGTAAAATAAATAAGAATGTAACAAAGGGCAAACTACGGAGGACTAAAAAGTTTGGAGCTGCATTTAGGTAAACTATCACCAAATTTGTTTTTAAAATATACCAGACATGAATATTGTACAGGTATTTCTGTATTAGCATAAACTAGGTTTATTCAAATTGTTGTTAGGTAGATGTCATGCTTGGTGTTATAATTCATACTGCTAAAACGAATTGTTTTGTCTTCCATTTCTGAGGCAGACTGAAAGAGCTCACCAAAAACGACATCTATCGATTTGTAGCAAAACTAATATGTACTGTTGAGATCAACAAATATACAACGCAGATGGCGCTAGAGAGCACCGGAAACATATTTATAAAATAAACTATTCATTTATAAGAATTAACTACGAATTATGATAATTATAAAGGCTCATTAAATAGTATTTTGGATATTTTTAATTTAAACATTATATTTAATAAAGAGTTTATATTTAAAGTTATATTGCAATCATGCTCATAAAGATTGACCTACATTCGGAGCCCTTGTGAAAGGATTGTGCAATAGAAACGGTCATTTATTACACAACACGGCATGTTCATAAGCAAACGTAGTCATTTTGCATCATTTACATGTCTTTTTTAAGCTAGCAGGCGTTGCTTGAAATATATTCGCAAAAGTACTTTCAATTATTTTTCATTACCCAATGACACATATTACCTATTTATAAATTGAATAACCTGATTTTAGTAATAAAGGGCGTATTTAATGATAATCTGTTCATAAAATAGGTCATGACACAGTTTTTTTTCTAATTGGGTTATTTCCTCACTGCCCTTTACCGACTTATTTCAATGTCAGTCATGAGTACGGTAGATCTATTGAACTTGAGTTATGTCGGTCGGAATATCAAAGTGTAAGTGAAGTGGCCTAGAGACCTACATTTTGTTTTTAAAACGAATAATCGCTTTTTATGCGTGGTTTTTGAAATAAAAAGTATCTTTATACTGCGTAGGTGAAATATTATAAGTTCTCCGGGCGGCATAATTCTGTCGCCCTGTCTATATTTGTGTATAATGCACGAAGACGCTCCAAAAATGAGTGTAGCGCAAAGTCTAGCCGCCTCCACGAGTCAGGCGAAGAGTGATATCGTGACTGAAGTCCCCGTGGAATATGAAATCAACTCTGTTGATCCAAAACCGTCTGAAACTATTGAAATGGACTTAAAACTTGCCTACGCGAACCCTACTAGCGGTAAGTGCAACATGCTCTATCTTGTAATTTACATTTTTAGATGTAGTTACCTATATTAATATAACAATCACCATCATGGAAGTGTCAAGAAGTGATCAAGCCCATACATTCAGTTTTGAGTAATAAAGACAGCTTAATTGAAACTCACTTAACATGACTGATGTTGTACGTAAGTATATTTTTTTTTGTGTTGTTTTCAGTGTCAATATTTTAATTCAAACTGGACTCTACTAAGATTAAATAGGGGACATGAGGTCTGAGATAATGTTTTGTAGTAAATCTCATTAGCTATTCAAAGAAGACAAGTGTTGTATAATAATAATACGCACATAGATTAGATAGCTACATTATGCATATGCATTGCCATTGTGGAGTCTACCTGCTCGTACGCTCGGTTGCACGGTGTGGCAACGTCGCATTGGTTTTTTCGCGCTATCCTGCGATACGATAGAGTTGGCCGTGTGGCCTGTGTGAAATGGTGTTTTATTTAAGACAGTACTGAATAGTAGCTCTCGGAACATGCTTCGAGAATAGTTTAATTGTATAATTTAACTACATCACTAAATGAAGACATACATAGAGTACTTGGGTTGGTACACTGTCAAATAGATGTATGGTTTTGTTTTGTATTCAATGAGTGGCGCGGTGACGCATTTTCATTTCATTTAGTGTCAGTAGGACACATTTACTCGACTGCGGGCCATTGGAGCTTGAGCAGGGCAATCCGTGCTCAATCGGAGCTTATGTAGGTACGTACTACGTACCTACCTACATAAGCTCCGATATTTAACAGACGACCTACGTACCTCTGTCATAATGACGCGTTCTTGCGAACGATCTAGGTAGGTAGGTTCTTATTTATAGAAGTAGGGCAAATGAAATTCTGGTAAGCATTAAGTAAGTAGGTAAGTAAGAGCGGTGGTGGCCCAGTGGTAACGGCCGCGACTTACGAATTGTAGGTCGTAGGTTCGAACCCAGATAGGGGCTTTACTTTGTGTAAATTATTTCATCACCACTGCTCTCAAAACGGTGAAGGAAAACATCGTGAGGAAACCGGCATGTACTAGAACCAAAACTTCGAAGACATGTGACATCTATCAACCCGCACTGGGCTCGCGTGGTGGATTACGGCCCACTCCCTCTCACCGAGAGGAGGCCTGTGTCCCAGCTGTGGGAACATTATAGGCCGATTATGCTTATGAAGCATTAAGTGAGTTTCGGTAGATTATTCTATCGCATATTTTATTATTGTCTTGATTTAATTTTCAGTAATTTCTGATTATTATTATAATAACATAACATAACATATAACATACCATCACGCCTGTATTCCCCGAAGGGTTAGGCAGAGGTGCACTTAATGTACACCCACAGTTCGCCGGTATGTTTGGGTCCCATGTAATAGGGGGCGAGCCTATTGCCACTCACCGGGCACAAATCCAGACTCCGAGCTGCTACTGAGAATTTCATAGAAAAACTCAATAACACTTTGCTCGACCTGGGGATCGAACCCAAGACCTCTAGCGTAGCAGTCGCGATTGGGACCACTAGACCAACGAGGCAGTCTAGTTATTATAATAAACCTCCTACATGTACAGTTTGCTTGTATAATGTCACTGAAAACTTAACCTAAATAAGTAAGTATAGATTTTTTTATATTCAGCATCCCACTGCAGGGTAAAGGCCTGCCTATCCGCCTTCCCCTCTCTGTTCAACTCTCGGTTCAGAGATAATTGCTGCTAATTCCTTCAACAAAGGTCTAGTTCGTCTTCTGGGCGTAGGCCCAGACGGCGACGACGTCTAACGTTGTGTGACTGTGTGTGTCCACTCAATAATAAAGATCGTAAGATCATAAGCGTAGTTTTAATAAATCCAACAAGATTGTAAACTGACATTTATTGTGAACCGACAATGAAATTACAATAGGACGTATCGAATAAGTACTGTACCTTTTCGATGATTTACAATTTACCAGAGGCCGACAAATTGTGAATTTGTGAGTAGGTGTAGAAGCGGAAGTAGCGGTCTAATTGGTTGAATTAGGTCGCTTGATTTTATTCTCGCAAACACGTGTTACTTAGGTACACATCGACCAATCGGAGAAAAGTTATCGACTGTCGATAGAATCTCACAATAATCGGTGAAATTGTAAATACGAGTACGTAAATAGTAGTAGTAGGCCGTAGCCGCCGTTTGATAATAACCATCGGAAATGTACGCGTAATATTGTAATTTTTATATCACGTTCAAAATTTTACGTTAGTTGTTGTTAAACAAACGATGCTTGGATAAAATAATACGGTGACATGACTTTAATATAGGTACAGACTTAGTGAGACGCTAACGCTACTCAAGGAAATGATATTTGGCGATTCAATATGAAGAACAATAATAACACTAAAATATTTTTTAATTAATTGACTACTTAGTAAACTTAATCGAAAGTTCAGTAATTACAGATTACACAACGCATAGACACCGCGCGGACACCGTGCACGTGCTGCGCTATCAACACAGATTATAGATAGTACGCACGGCTACACATTAAGCTATACATACACTCACGCCTTTTTCCCACAGGGGATATAAGCTATACTAAACCAGTTTACGCTAGCCTCTTATTGTAGAGGAAGCCTA
This sequence comes from Subacronicta megacephala, assembly GCA_958496365.1. Taxonomy (NCBI): domain Eukaryota; kingdom Metazoa; phylum Arthropoda; class Insecta; order Lepidoptera; family Noctuidae; genus Subacronicta; species Subacronicta megacephala. The sequence continues at coordinate 10,854,665 of OY292513.1, forward strand.
TACAATGCGAGATCAGCTTATAATGGATTTGTATAGGTTGAACTGTAGCCGTGTGTACCATGCTATCCATGAAGACGCGCCCCAATATTCTTCTTAATTGTTTATAGTGAATGTGTTCAACATTCCGCCAATATGTGAATTTTATAAGTATACACAAGTACCTATGAGTGCATGCGCATCGCGCACACTACAATAATTAGACTGATCAAGAGACTGCTTTCAAGCCACAGGGAAAGATGCTCTACTTCGAATTTATATTTTATTTTTAGGTGTGGGAATTTTATATTATTATTATTTGTATCTCCACCTTGGATATCACGGCATGCCTCCCGTGAGGAAGACATCCGGTCCTTTGGCAGGCGTGCGGGGGGACACAGGTCCAACGCGCAGAGGCCCCTTGGAGAACTTTAATCTAATATGGGATGGGGCACCAACCCGGGACACTCCACAACTGCACTATAGGAGTACAGCCATGGAGTATCCCGGGTGGGAGCAGGACTATTGTAAAATATGGAATTAAAATTAATTGGATTATGGATGTGGGTGTTTGATGGACCGATAACTTCTACTGCCGGAAGAAAACGGCGTCTGCCTAAATCCTCGAACTTACATCCTTAGGGATGGCAGACGGTGACTAGCCAACTCACTAGCTGGGCCCCCCAAAAAGCTGCCAGTACAGGCAGAAGGCGGCAACAGCGGCGTGAGCGGCTAGGGGTGTAGAGAGGTGCGGCCCCAGTTTCACCGTCGCGGGTCTAGAAGAGACCCGGAGTGGGTTTCCCCTCTATTATGCCATTAGACACTTCCACCCCCGAGCATATAGCTCTGGCGGCCCCCCTCTGGCCGGCCAGTTAAGGCAAGACAGAGTCGAGAGTCCTGCGGGCGCTCTTGGAGTTCCACTCCAGCTACCCAATACGGGAAAACTGGAGACGAGGCCCTGACCGACTCTCTGGAGCAATCAGGACCGCAGTGTCGCCACTCACCATCAGCTCGCCACAAGCTGCCCTGCGGTTTGTGCGCTTTTCTTTAGACCTTGTGATACATTTTTTGTTTTATTATCATAGGTTGGTAGAAAGCGATTTTAATCTACCCTCCAGTGTTACGTTAGTCTCATGGTGAGGTAACGTTTGTCCCAGAGGGGGTTTATTATTATTATTATTTGTATCTCCACCTTGGATATCACGGCATGCCTCCCGTGAAGAAGGCATCCGGTCCTTTGGCAGGCGTGCGGGGGGACACAGGTCCAACGCGCAGAGGCCCCTTGGAGAACTTTAATCTAATATGGGATGGGGCACAAACCCGGGACACTCCACATCTGCACTATAGGAGTACAGCCATGGAGTATCCCGGGTAAGGGCAGGACTATTGTTAAACATGGAAGAGAAATAAATGGGATTATGGATGTGGGTGTTTGGTGGACCAATAACTTCTACTGCCGGAAGAAAACGGCGTCTGCCTACAGCCTCGAACTTTCATCCTTAGGGATGGCAGACGGTGACTTGCCACCTCACTAGCTGGGCCCCCCGAAAAGCTGCCAGTACAGGCAGAAGGCGGCAACAGCGGCGTGAGCGGCTAGGGGTGTAGAGAGGTGCGGCCCCGGTTTCACCATCGCGGGTCTAGAAGAGACCCGGAGTGGGTTTCCCCGCTATTATGCCATTAGACACTTCCACCCCCGAGCATATAGCTCTGGCAGCCCCCCTCTGACCGGCCAATTAAGGCAAGGCAGAGTCGAGAGTCCTGCGGGCGCTCTTGGATTCCACTCCAGCTACCCAAAACGGGAAAACTGGAGACGAGGCCCTGACCGACACTCTGGGGCAATAAGGACCGCAGTGTCGCCACTCACCATCAGCTCGCCACAAGCTGCCCTGCGGTTTGTGCGCTCTCTTTAGACCTTGTGATACATTTTTTGTTTTATTATCATAGGTTGACAGAAAGCGGTTATAATCTACCCTCCAGTTTTACGTTAGTCTCATGGTGAGTTAACGTTTATCCCGGAGGGGGTTTATTATTATTATTATTTCTAATCTGGGGCAATTTTATACAGAAATTAAGTACAGTGGGTTATAGCTGTTACCTGTTACTCACCCTGGGTGGGACAGTGGGGTCTCGGTGGGTCCGGTAACCCATTGTACATGAAATAGTTTTGATGAAATTTATTAGTAAATCACTATATTTGAAATCGGCACTCAGTCGTTTAAGATAAGTCTGATCCCAGAGAGGAGTCCGACGTATCAGCGACATTTATAATAAAACTGAAATGAAGATCAGTGTCTTAAGTTCCTATTCGTCTTCTATTTTCTTTAATTACTCGATCAAAAGCAAAATTTAGAATTGAAGTAAAATTTTGATTGCCATTGCGGCTAGCAACGTCTTTTTTACAATTACAATACCCCAAATGTTTTCGATTAGATGGTAAGGAGGTATTCGAAGCACTCACGAAAGTTTTACAAGTGAAACCAAGAACTTTTTATAAATCCTCAACTTTGTATTTGCAGAAATTTTCTTTGTGTTTTAAGTGCCTCGTATAATTTTGCCCTCAACCAAGTCTGCCTTTCTAATTTACTGGAGTTGGATGTTGGTAATTTTTCTGAGCTAGAGTTACTCGTATGATAGGCTGTATTATCCAAGACTACCACGGCATTATTTGGGAGATTTTGAATAAGTTTTCCTTTTAACCACTAGGTAATTTTCAACAGACTTCAAAAAGGAGCAGGTTTTTTGTTTGTTTGTTACGCGATAACTCCGCCAATTATGGATTGATTTTTACTTCAGAGGTGGACACGTTGAAATTTTAACAAAATCGATTCGGTCGGTTTTAAAAAATTCAACAAAAATCTAAAAATTGTACATACATCGATTATATTATCGTTTACTCCGAAACCTCGCTGTCTCATTGGAGCAGTGCGTTTAGTTGGCTTGCAAGTATGATTAAACAAAACTTTCCACAAAAAATAAAAAAAACTTTTAACGAAAAAGTTAAACCGCCTTCAAAAACAATAATAACATTTTATGTCTAAAACAGTTTGTGAAGTCAGTGGCAAAATCAGAAGAACCACTCGAAATTCAAATTCAAAATTTATGAAGATTTGCGACAGACTAGGCTCATAATAATTTCAATATTGTTTTAATGAAGGTACTACTCGCCCTGTGTGTCTTTGCCACAAAAATGTGAAAGATTTATCTTAGAGAACGAATCAGTGTCGAATGACATCGTACGTGACTCTAAGTTGCCCCAATTGGTATCTGCATTGCGAACGTGTCGATGGACCTACATTTGAAGGTATGCATCTGATTTGGCGATGACGGCGTGCCTATAGATGCTCTGTCTGCGCGTTGCGGCTATAGTGTCAGGCAAGTGACTTATCTATAATTGAATAAAATTGTTTTTTTAAAGTTCACAATCTTTCAATTGGTTGTAACCAGTAATTAAGGTACTGTAGTAGTTATAAACGTTATCTGCACTGTAAGACGCAGCCACACTGTCCAGTGTTCACTTGCTTACATCTTATGTAAATTTTGTGATTCTAAATTTAAATAAAAAGTTATTATTTATTATTTTACGATTACTTAACATAATATATTGAATATTTGCGATACCCGTTATTCCTACGTTTTGCTGACCTATTTGGATTCACCTACCGATTTTGGACTTAGTAAATAGAATGACAGGCATGTTTTGATATGATATGATTTTAAACCCACGTTATTAGATAATGTAAAATACCGATTATCGATTATACGTAGGTCTGCGTAACTTAAAAAAACAACATGTTATAAACAAAATTTTATGTTTATTGATTTTCAAAATACTCTCCTTTAGGTACATTTTAAACATTTTTTCATGCGATCGAACCATTTTTTAAAACAGGAGGACCAGAGATCTGAAAGCATGTTTTCTACGTGTTGATTGAACGCTATCACTGCCTCTTCGGAGTTGGTAAAAGCTGGTAAAACCTCTCATCAAATCTTTGATTTTGGGAAAAATACAGAAATCACAGGGTCGGGGCTATGCGCAGGATGGGTGACGAGTTGTACTTTTTCGGAAGCTAAAAATGACTTTGTTTTGTTGGCCGTGTGTGAAGAAGCGTTGTCATGATGTACGAGAACGCGGCTTTTGGGTCGTCTATCGTGAACTTTTTCTGACACCCTGGGTAAACAAATGGTAGAATACCACTCGGCATTAACACTCTTTTGATCTTCAAGTGGAATTGTACAGATGGGACCCGTAGCTGAGAAAAAAAACCTGATAATTTTTTTACCAACGTTTCTCGCCTGCCTTACTTTTGTTGGCCTGTTCTCATTTTTAAACACCCATTCACAAGATTGCTGTTTTTTTTTCGGGTTCAAAACAATAAATCCACGTTTCGTCTCCTGTGACAATGTCATAAACAGCATTAGAATGTCCGTGGTCGTACCTCACTAGCATCTGTGAGCACCATTCCACGCGAGCGCTTTTGCTCCGCTGTCAGTTCATGTGGGATCCAACGACAACAAAGTTTCCGAACTTTCAATTCTTCGTGTAAATTTTTCTTAATTTGGCTCATACCAATCCCCAATAGTCTCGAATCGTCTCATAGGTAATCCGCGGGCTTTCTTCAATTAGCCGCTTAGCAGTAGTCACATTATTTTCGTTGACGGCAATTGAAGGCCGCCCTTCACGAAATTCGTCATGTAAAGAAACTCGACCTCTCCCAAATTCAGCAAACCATCGCCATTTTGAAGACGAGCGGCACGGTCTTGCGGAGAGAGAGAACTTTTAAAATCATAAAAAATCATCGCTCTAAAATCTTTTCGACTTAATTCCATTTTCGTTGCGTACCTACGTAGAACTTTGATGTGTGTTAAAAAACAATTGACAAATGATTTCCCGCCAATTGTATTTTTTATTACTAAGAAAGATGCAACGTTTAAAAAAATATAACATCCGAAATTCAAATAGTTCCGATTAGCTAGAAGTGCAAAACTTTTAGTGTGCCCCATGTAATACCTACCTGTCTCTTGACTTTGGTCTCTGCCATGAAAACTCGCCGTCGCCCACGACTTTACCCACGGGTAGCCTATTGATTCTGAGAGGAGACCCGTGCCCAGCAGTGAGACAATATATGGGTCGATGATGATAACCTCCCTAAGGAATGCCTATCTTCTGCCTTATTTGTTCAGCTGTTAGAAATGAAAAGCTAAATATACTTTTGTATTTGTATAAGTAAATGTACCTTATAATGTTGACCATTATCTCAATTGATGTTAAGTGACGACGCAGTCGACGAAGTAACCTATTCACTTGTGACTAATATTGTTTATAACAAAATTAATCATTCCAAAGAAGCATTAATTTATCAAAGTCTGAAATCATATCGTCAGGTCATAAGGCGCCCTAGTCCTTGCAAGTAAAAAAAAAAATAACAAAACGCAAAATATTAGTTGCACAACCTACTTCTATCCCGATACTTTAAAATTCATAAGTGTTTATTAATTTTAAGGCAGTATTACAAAAGAGACATTAAATATAGCTGCATAACGCGGTTTCTCCCGGATGGAAATAAGATAGGTACGTAAGTAGTCTATCATTTAGGTAGGTAGGTACTTATAATAAAAGCTCTTAGTAAACTAAAACTATATATATATATAGGTACCCTATATATAGTTTTTATTTACCGTATTTCTTAATAACGTTGAATAGGTTGAATTTCAACCTTTTTTTAATAGCTACATGAACTAATTGTTATAAGTTTTAAATAGATGTTTGTCTGTAGAGTTTATTTATAAATAGACAGGACAAGTGAGCGACCCCAGAGGAGATTCTTTTTCCTTGTGACATGAGAAACTTTAAAAACATTAATGTAATTAGAAAATAACAATAGTAGAAGTTTAATAAGAAACATGCCTATTATATTATAATAACTTATGTCTTAATTCAAATCAACTTCAGGTTGATGGGTCAAATGGTGAAACGACGATAAAAATATTTCACCCTTAAATTGTTTGATAGGCTATGACTTTCATTTTCGTCAAACTTTTGACTTGACCAAGTTATCAAATGGCTAAATAGTCGGGAACTTTTGTGTTTGGAAGAAATAGCCTCATTTCTTTTTTACCGTTAATTTTGGGCCATACGCTTTATTCCACGCGTATACGAACAGGTAAATTTATGTAGGTAATTTACCATGATGGTGGTATTTTTGGTTTCCTACGTGTGGTACGAAATACTTACGTCGAACATGTTTTCCAATTACCGGCATAATCTGGAAACTACGAAATCAACCGATCAATGACGAGATGATTCATGATTCAACGATCTTTTGGGTTAAATAATCTATATATATAAAAATCAATCGCCGTTCGTTAGTCTCGCCTAACTGCAAAAACGGCTTGACTGATTAGAATAATTCTTTTTGTGTTTTGTTTGTCACAATACAGGGGTGGTTTAAGAAGAAAAATAATACGGAAAATCTTGAAAGGACACTTAAAAAAGAATAAATAATATTCATATAGAAAATCGTCTACATGACTTGCGATACAAAACTGTCATTTTTATCATTATATTTTGAAAGATTAAATGGCATTCGTGGCAGCCAGTGATTTTAAACTTTGGTAAATTTAGGACAAAATATATTTTTTTTCATTTTTTTTTTAAGTTTCAATGGCGTTCGTCGCAAACTGTGTTTAAATTATACTTTTTTGTGATTTTAGGGGCAGTTTATTTTTAATACAACCTGTTTTGTATTTATTATTATTATTATACCAGCTGGCCCAGCAAACTTCGTGCCTTCGTAGATGGGGTTACACTCTGGTCGATTTCCTTCATTGAATACCTTGAGATATACTATTTTTTTCGTTTTGTTGCATGGTGCTAGAACGAACAACGCTGATGGTTTGCCGACTCGAAAACGATATTCATACGGCAGAAATAGTTACCTTTTTTCGTCTCATCATCATCATCCCGCCACTGCAGGACGGTTTTAGGCGGAGCGAAGTTTGCTGGGCCAGCTCGCTACACCATAATATCATCAAATAATTAATATCCCTTTACGGAGCAGGGAGCTGGAACCTACATAACTGAAGTACCAGGTCAACATAAACATAAAAATAACGAATTAGAGCATAAAGTTTCATTATGTTATGGTCCAAATTGGCACACAACTCTTATGTTGATCTGGTAAAGTACCAGGTCAACATAAGAGTTGTGTGGAGTTTCGTGGTAAAAAAAAATTTTTGTGTGTTTGTACATTTTTCTTTGTTGTTCTTCAATTTTGCCTTCCTTTAACCACTTTTTCCTTATGATTGTGAATAGGGAATCAATATGTCAGTTCCTAATTTATTTAAACAACCAAGGATTTATTAAACGATTAGGTACCTACACAAGAAATAGTTATGGGTCTAATTCTGAGTTGTGAAAAGCAAAAAAGATGGGGTATGGTATCCTTTAATACAGCGATGGCCGACCGCATATTAGACCGAAAGAATAGATTACATTTTTGTTGTCTTAAAAAAGTATAGTTACACCTCATTCTTTCTTTCATTGGTTAACACCAATAAAAAAGACAAAGACTTTCATTGGTTAACACCAATGAAAGTATTTGAAATTTTGCAATAACATTCTTATCATTAGAATACGTGTTCCTTGAACGTAGAACTTCATTTAAATATGTACACAGTTAAAAAGTTACACGAGCTCAAAGTTTGGTAATTTTCTATGAAAACGACTCAACTTCATGCTATTATTTCAAGATAAAGTGTGGATACATAATCATTGTGACTCATGGGGAACCCAGATAATATAATTAATATACTTGTACAGAAAAAAAATATACGTCATAACTATATCAAAAGAGTAATCTCCAAATTTCGGAACAAGAAATACGCGCGAAAATGTTGCAAATATATTGTTCTTTCACCTCTCGGGCAGCCCAATCTACCGCCCTAGGCTCCAGTCTACTCAGCCTATTGGTAAATCCGCCACTGTTATTCATTTAAAAAATGAAAGGGCGGCAAATTCGGGATCCGCACCGGGTGCTAGTGCCCCATGCTACGCCACTGGGGCTGAAAGAGGCCTACGTCCAGCAGTGGACGAATACGGGCTAATGATTCAAATTCAAATCTTTATTGCTTTCACATGTACATAGGTTGTTACAAAATACACATCAGTATCAATATGAAACCCTGTAAGGGCGCTGCAATTTGTTACTAAAGAAAATTCTTAAAAATTAAGTTCTTAAAATCTATTTTTCTTAATCTAATCTAATACTTAGTATAAAAGTATTATTTAAATTGGAGAAAGTCATTATTTTATTTGTATTTCGTTTTGTCCTCGAAAAACTCTTGTAGGTTGTAGTAGCATTTTTCCTTTAAGTATTTATTTAATTTTATTTTAAAAATGTTAAAATGTAATGTATCTTTTATTTCCTGGGGTATTTTATTAAATATTTTTATCGACATTGCGTGTGGTCCAGAGTGAAATATTGTTAGACTTGAGGAGGGAAGTGACAGGTTATTTTGGTGCCTTAGGTTACGGGGTTGTGAATAATGATCTTTTCTGTGAGAGTAAAGGTGTATATGTTTTTTTACAAACAAACAGATTTCGAGGATGATGATGGTGAAACGTAAAAAAGATACCATACTGGAGTATAAATATCGTTGTCGAGTCGGCAAACCATCGGCGTTCTAGCGATAAAACGAAAAAGTGTAGTATATATAGAAACAAGGTGCTTCAATAATGGGAATCTACCAGGGTGTAACCGAATCTAAGGCAGAACGAAGTTTGCCGGGTCAACTAGTATACAGAATAAAAACGTGTCGCTTATTTAATAACACTATTAATCGATATCATGAAGGCCCTAAGACAAAAGTTGATAGCGGTCAGAATTGTTTACAAATATTTTTAGTTTCACTATACAAAATTTTTATATTTTAATTAAACTTTTCAATCTTTTAATACTTAAAATTAGCAAATGAAGGTTAATGTCGGTAGTACTTTAATTTATAACGTGAATTCATGATAATCAAAATATTCGTCGTAAATAGTATTATTGCAAGAAATTCGACGCTCACTTAGCTGTTTTTATTTAATTGTAATCTTGAATGTAGAGCAAGGTTGGTGCGTTCGACTAACATTAAAATAGAACAAATAACTCACAGCACGCACACTTCAATGTACACAGCGCTCGAGCTAACCACTCCACTGTTTTATTTATCAGTTTCATTTACAGTCATAAAATTACCTTATCCTAAGCTCTATTAGTATTTAATACTAATATTTCTAGTATTTTATTTATTTTTATTTATTTATTCATACTTTATGCACCGTTGGTACAAAGGCGGTCTTAATGCCTTTAGTATCATGTTCCTTTCAATTCTGTTTAAAAAACAATTTGGATATGATTGTATAGATAACAGAATACAACTTGACTGAATTTTATATAAATAGTAAGAATATGATATATTATAATTATATCCCTTTTGTTAGCTTTTGAGAACATTATCTGCAACACATGCCGTAGTGTCTATACAATCAGTATTTTATTTATTTCTCACTATTGTATAAAATTGTGTGTAGTTTGGGAAACAACAGCTCTTTACTATCAGTGGACCTCGTCTGTGACCTAGTGACCTAGTTACGCGGCAGAGTAGCAATCGTTTGTATCGTCCACAAACGTACATCATTCTACCAGTATGTACACTAATACATGCACACATACACACATTTGCAGTGCAATACGCAATACAGATTTATAATTTTTATCGCACAACGTTTACAATATACCAGGTTCTAAAGCCTACCTTAACAAATTAAAATCGTTATCATCAATTTTAGAATTTTGCTTATTAGTATCGTTCTTCATACAATATTTGTATTATATAATATACGTAATCAGGTCATTCCTCAAATCATCATGTTAATAGGTAGGTGTATCTAATTGCATTGGCTGGCGTTTTAAAAAGTACATAGTAAGTAGATAGACACGAATAGTAAGCGGGCTCCGTTCTGATGGGCCAGTAAAAATAATACAGATGACGCCCAGTCCGTGACCTGGCATACATCAGCTGGCGCCAACGACTATGACATACATTTTTTGCTGAGATTCCAAATTTACTCAAAACATGCTATCAAAACACCTTACTAAAAACCAATAAGTAGGTATGTATATAACTATAAACAATTGAACAAAGTGTGCGGTTAGCCTTCTACCAGGTACCAATATTTTTATTTATGTAGGCACTAGCTGTTCTTACTCCAAAGTCCACGCATCTATTACACCCGCGCTGCCCATAATTTGAATTGCTTGCTAGTTTAGTATTTTGAAGGTATTTTAGCTTATTTTAACGGTCCCCTATTTTGTATAGTTTGTTTTACTCCAGCTATTTGGTTGTAAAGCTAATGTGCTTCCTTTGTGTAAAGGAACAGAAGGTTTGGACGCCCGGCGCCCTTCTGTGTAACGGTACCGAGTCGGGATGATTAAATAGTTTTTTTGGCAACTGTTTGGCGGGCCGGCCGTCCTATTGTCTTAATAAATAACCAGAGGTTGGGCATCCCGTGGGAACGAGCGATAGTGCAGGGACATAGAGATTCCACCCCCATAGAGATTGAATCCCGGTATGTTTCTCAACCCTGCCGGGCCCGGTTGCATTCGTCGCCAACCAAGTGTTAGCGATGAAATTTTGAAAATTTTCTATATATATATGAATGGAAAAAGACAATGATTCAAAGTTCATATTTATTTCAAACTGGCTTATGAACAATTATCACAATTATCAGTCTCACTCAAGTCTTAAAATCACACTTGAAAATGAAATTAGTACCTATTAATTTTTTTTACCACAGATAGGCTTGCGTTTGACCACAACTTGCCTGATGTTAAGCAATGAAGTGGTCTACGGTGGAGCGCACTTCTCTAAAAGAAACCTATTCACCTTCGTCTTGAAGACACCCAAATTTTAAGTCTCGGGGAACAACGATTCCGGCAGCGAGTTCCACAACCGTAGAGCAGTACGCACTATAAATGTAGAGGCAAAACGTTTAGTACGATATCTAGGCACTTCCACAACGTAGCGGTGGCGCCTTGCCGTGGCTCTGCTCGTCCGATAGTGAAACGGGGATGGTGGAACTATTTTATGTAGGTAGTTCCGAAGCACACTCTCCGAAATGTCACCGGTGAAAGACATGCAACTTTGCGCCGTTGCTCAAGGCTTTGCAGTTGCATTGCAAAGTGCGTCATGTGCTTGGTATAGTGACGCCAACTGTTCCGGCATGAAGTGTATGTAATTATTCATTTTTATAAGTTTAAACAAGCAGGTCTTTCTCTTTACTCCTTATAGTGTCTATTTGAAAACATAGTATTAAAAAAAGAAACTAATAAAGCAGCTTAAAGTTCTACGTGTCATAACGACTTAGTTAGATAAACTTTGGTAGCGTTGGTATAAACAAAACAAATTCTTATTTTGGAAAAGTAAAGTTTTGTTGGTGGCTTAGTTTAGACTCCAGATCTCCCACAAATTACAAACATTTGTTTACCTTGTCAACTATGTATTATGATTTCATGTAAAACAGAAATGTGTAATTTGTGGAGATGAAATAAACATTTTTTTTTTTAAGTTTTTTCTTAAACTTTGGCGTTTAAGTAAGACTAGTGAGTGTTACTATTACTAATTGAGCAAATAGCGAAATCTTATAGGCTAGGCTGTACTGTAACTGTAAACAACCAAACTTCTATAGTCTTAACTAAAAAAATCGTAAAATAAAACGGGTCCGGTCACCGGGCCCGGTACGAATGGCCGGGCCCGGTGGGTGCCTAAAAGCGTACCGTGCCCAGGCTTAGGATACAAATGCTCCTCAAATCGTAAAACCCCATTACTAAGTAGGTACATGTTTCTTTCATGCGATTTTGTATAATGAACAAACCACTAATGGATCAAGTAGGTACTAGGCTATGACGTAACGTGAATTAATCATTTTTTCATTTATAAAATCTCCCGCATCGAGAAATCACTTCATAAAATACTTTGTACGCACGGCTACATTTCAAGCTATACAAAGCCAGTATAGGCTGGCCTTGAATTGTACGGAATACCTTTACAATGAGAGATCAGTCTAAACTGGACTTGTATAGCTTGATGTGTAGCCGTGTGTACCTGTTACTGTATACGCCGAGAGCCAACGCTCGGCTGTCAATATTGGATGGAGGAGGACATGACATGGCGGCAGCAGCGCCGCACACGCGAAGACAGGTGTGGCAGGAATTACCCTATGAATAACAGCCGATAAAAGGAACTTCAATGTTTCTTAGCTGTGAGTTGAAAACAAACTAATTACTTATGAAAAATGTAAACAACCTCACGAGACTAAAACAATTATGAAGTTTGACTTTCTATAGCACGGGAAGTTCAAGGTCAATCTAAGAAACGTGCTGCTACACAAAATAAATGTGCCGGCAGCGCAAATAAAACAGCATATTTGTTTGGCTTCTTCGCGATTGGTTAAAAATAGTAGGATCTAAGCTCTTCGAATAACGTACATTATAATTTGAATATCCACATTGACCTCAACCTGTCCGTAACCAATTGCTGTGCTCGGAATATATATATGTTACTGTAAAAGCTCGAACTACGAAGCTTTATAGGATTTACCGTACTACTACTGTTTCTAACCTAACCTATCCGAGTCGGGATGCCCCAAGCTCCGAGCTTGGTACGCTCGCTCTTGTATCCTAAATTCTCCTAGTACAGGAATATTGAATTTTGTAACCGATCCCTTCGCCTTCGACATCGTTTTTACGACAAAATATCATAGCGTCTTATACGCCTGTAATGAACAGCTTCCTTCTTTTTAATGTTCTTTGCAGTTTTTACTTCCTCTAAACACTTATCAACATGTTTTGTTTTTCAAAATTTACCGTGCCATTAATGTAAATCCTAAGATTTACCAACGGAATGGTGGTAAAAGTTGGAATCGCAAACCTTTTGGGACATTTACCATTAGAAATTGGTAGATCTTAGGTTTTACTGGAATATCTTAGGATTTACTGCAGTTCGAGCTTTTACAGTAACATATACACTGAACTTGACATGACCATAGCTATACTTATTTTCCTTTCTTTTCCATATGATATTCCTTCGCAGAATTTGATCTTGATTTGTTTAGTAGAACTTTACAATTCTTTTCTATTGATGTCTTAGGCGTCGATTAGGCTTCCAGTCGGTATCCCATCAATCCAATTTATATCAAATTTTAACTCGCATGAAATGGACCTTTTGATAGTAAGTTACGGCTAACAATAATCGCTCGCTAGTGAGATCTTCCGTTCATGCATTGTTGGTATTGCTGGATTATCTGATTTAAAAGAGACGGGAACGTGTCTGGATATGCGAAAAATTTACGATTGAAGTAATAAATGTTATAGCTATCGATAACAATATTTTTGGCCGTGCGTGCCACATGTTCACTTCTCCAAAATATTGTTATTTGAATTAACCTTTTATCGGCCTAGTGGTCGCAAGTGCGCACGCTGAGTGTGAGGCCCTATTAGGTATTTGTAGTAGGTTATTATGGGTTTCTAAGAATCAGATTTCTACGAAGCAGATCAGAGTTTGTGATTTTCTAAACCACAATGTTGAATTCGTGAAGTTTCGAAGTTCTAATATGTTAAAGAACTCGCGATTATTTTTTCGCATTCCTAACGGTTACCATACGTAGTTGCCATGAACGCTGAACTGGGGTCGCATTCTCGCTCCCGTAACCCCAGCAAAAAGAAGAGAGGCGAAACACCCGTGTGGTTTTAGTCGGTAGGTCACCATCTTGGTGGAAGTGGTCGGTGAGGATTTCCAAAAAATCAGTTGCCATATCTGCTAAAATCCCACCCTGCTAACCCGCGGATGAAGATCCATAGGATTTTTGGTTCTCTAATGCCAAAAATTCTATGGATCGCCGCGGCATATATCGCATTCGTATCGACTTAAAACCGCACTTGCCTTTCCTACCTTCCTAGTTTTTAGCGATACAACAGCGATGCTACAGACAGCCTTTTAAATTCACGTCCCCTGCCAATACACAGATAAGCACGTTTAAACAGAGTGCTTTTTACGCAACTCTGTACACGTGTAGCGTCTTATTTGTATGAGCTTCTTTGTCTTGCAGAGTTTGCCAATAACTTAGCATGTCTTAACCTCAATTTGAATTTCTAGTCATTTTTGTGCCGCATTTAGGGCTGCCCTAATAGTGTGTAGTTTAAAAGTGCCTAAAGAGCTCGCTCTATATCTAATATTTTTAGTTTCAAAATCTAGAGCATTGAATTCTTCATACATTCTGCGTGAGAATTTCATAGAAAATCCCAATATTTGGCCGACTTGGGAATCAAATCCCAAGATCTCCAGCGTAGCATTGCGCGACTGTTTTGCCTCGGACTATTAGACTTATAAGGCAGGCAATGCCATTATAACACAGTTTAAAAAAGGGGGTTTAACTTAACATAATATTTTTATACATATTTCAAATATTCTGCAAGTAAGCCTTTGTGAGGTTCAAAAGTAACTTTAAAATAGTGGAGGCAGCGTCCGGTTTTGTGTATTCAAAACGACAGTTTGAGTGCTATCTGTGTCAAGGTGCGGATCGACTCTTGCGCAAACCGTTTTTTAATACTTCGCCCGGTTGCGAGGTAATTAATTCGATACAGTGTCGCAACTAGCGAACTCGTAGTTTTTGAGTATTTAAAATATATCTGTATTTTTTTTTGTATAAAAATTTTCATAAGAGATTTGAACCTTGTCTTAATACCATTTGTTACATCAATACTTATGAATTCAGCTAGGTACTTGATGTTGCAACGTAGCGGTGTAAAAATATCAATGATGTCATCAGTGGCATCTGATTTAAAGCATCGACACGCTATAACTTGAGTAACGGTGTATTGCCGGATAATGGTTATCAAACTAATTCGCCTTGGACGGTCTTGATTTTTTACTCGTGTGATGAGTTAAATCTATTTGTTAGTGAAGAAACCATTTTTGGCACCTAGTACTAGTTTTGAAATTCAGTTTATTACCAACTTATAAATAAGACGGAAGAGTCGATTGTTAGTTATTGTTTAATTGTACCTAATTCTTTCTGTTTCAATTAACAACTTTAACTAACAAGTTTTTTATATGGTTGTATATTAAATCCACACCACAATTCTATCTCTTATATAGGTAAATGCCGTCTTTAACTCTCTAAATAATGATTAAAAGAATTCCTTCCTTCCTTTTTTGGAATGCAGGTTATAGAACATTGAAATTACTTACCATCGCTTGGAACCCCGTCATAGATTCCATTAAATCTAAATCCAAGCACAAGACTGCGAGACCTAAGGATACGGAGAGCTCATTCTGCGTGACCGGATCAAATTATAATATGTAGGGTAGCTGTTGATAATTTTGACATTAGGACGACCAACACCTCAGTGCACCCTTGACCATGGATGCTGTAAAGGATCCGAAACATCGGGAAATAAAAATATCAATATTACGCGATAAAATCCGTAAAACGTAGTTTTATTTCAATATCTAATATTCGCGTAAGTGTTAGACACTAGTAGGTTATAGAACGTCAAAAGTACCTGTAATTATGGTCTTATTGAAATAATACATTTAATTCAATGTTAAAATAAAAAGACAGCCAACAATGCCCCCTTAAGAGCCTGGTGGCCCTGCTCTCGATAATTCTCCTTAGATGGCTCACCACCAGACTAGGTCGAGGATAGCAACTACGATGTCAGTGTCATGATTTACTATGCGGACCTGTTCGCAGTTTCACGTCCATTGCTTGCTCTGTTAATGTTATTCTCTACCTTCTAGAAACTAAACATTAAGAATGGTCGTGTTTAATATAAATTCTCGTCTGTAATTTGCAAGTAAGTGATTAAGTAGTTAAGAGGCGAAATGTGTGGTCAGACTGTCAGACTTATATTGAATTCTTACTATGTCTGTTGTTTGTGTTTATGGCGGTCAAACCTAGAAAATACGCAGAATACACGATTTAGGTTAATACTTTAGACCAGCCCAGGTGAAGGAACACTTAAAGTAATATTTACTTCAATAATTTTAAAATGGAGCAGACATATATCATTGGATGGGTAATGTTTAAAGAATTACCTAAGAGATACAAAGAAGCAGCTACTTATTATATACTAGCTGTTTGTGTCCGGTGTCGCCCGGGTAAATTTCATGTCTCATTGAGATATCCATAGAACAACTACGAAAAAAATACTATTAAAATTAAGCAAATTATCTTATGTCAAGAAAAAGTACTTTGCAGCTTATAGGCGTTGTCGCATGCCACAATAAGCCAAAGTGGGAAAGTACTTTTTATGCACATGTGATAATTTGCTTGTTTAATACTTTTTAGTAGTTATTTTCGTAGTTGGGTTTATTTGACACTTTTTGACGATTTGTGCAAGTTTGGTAGTATTGCAATTGCTGATGGAACAAAATATAAATTGTGATTCGTTAAATACAGGGATGTGGTATGTGGAAGGTGGTGCTACTAGTAAAAAAGTTGAAAACCGTATTCTTTCTATTAGTTCAGTGCTTTCTATATACAATTTACTGAAATATAATATACCTAACGATACACTTTTGATCAAGACGAATCCAGACACCTGTTATTTGTTAAAGTCGAGTAAAAATAATAATTTTCCCTATCGATTCCCTATTTTAATGTTTTGTCGGCCAAATATTTTTACTTTTTCACAAATTTATAGCCTAGAACAACCTTCCTGTAAAGACAAATCAATCGACAACTCATTTGCCAATATCTGATCAGTAGTTTTTGAGCTAGAGTTATACATCCATACTGTTAAACCCTTCATTTTTCGTAGTCGGGTAAAAATACCGTAGAAACCGATTTCTCGGATGGATTAAAAAAAACATAAAACCTTGTACTGACAATAACACAACATATTTGCCCATTCATTAACTTATGCTCCAATAAAATCGATGGCGTCATTGTTAAATTGGCTCTGTTCTCCTATAGATTGTCACCGTAATTTTTTTATTTCAGAGAAAACTGTTTAAACTCATTTGTTTTAAATGGTTTATAAATTATTATTATCTACTTGCTCTGTAATCATAAATCGCAACTAAATTATCTTCTAAAAACTTTCTGCGTTTTCCGGGGTAACCCGCTTTCATCCACTTTTTAAAATATTTTATATTCGTATATAAGTTTTCTGAACCCTGCAGGCCATCTTAATGGAATAATATGAAAATTTTAATTAAAAATCTGTTTAAATTCTTAAAATTTCATTTAATTCCGATAAGCCATTTCGGAGCCTGCAAAAAAGCAAACTTTCAGACAGAAATGGACGAACAAACGAACATTTATTGTCACAAACCTTAATAACAATAACAAGGTACTGACAGTATTCCTTGACCTCGCGAAAGCGTTTGACACCGTTCCTGTTAATACCCTTTTACTAAAACTTGAAAGAATAGGTGTCAGAGGTGCACAACTCCAGTTTTTCCAGAGTTATTTGACAGGCCGAACGCAAATGGTTAAAATAGGAAACCACATAAGTGACGAACTACCCATCCACTACGGCGTACCACAAGGAAGTATTCTTGGACCGACTTTATTTCTTGTTTTCATTAATGATCTTTGCAACCTGAGTATCCCTAATTGCAATATTGTTTCTTACGCAGATGACACTGCTATAACCTTTTTCGCAAACTCGTGGTTAGAACTCCAAAATAAAGCTCAAGATGGGCTCACCTCAACCTTTGACTGGCTTCTATCTAATACCCTAACTCTTAACACAAATAAAACAAAATACATAACCTTCTCTATTAGTTCAACTTCTCAGCCCACAACACCAATTTCGCTTACAGCCCACTCATGTTCCTCACAAACGCAACAAAATTGTTACTGTTCGCAAATAGAGTCTGTAGATAAAATTAGGTATCTAGGTATAATTATAGATAATACTCTAAATTTCAAAGCTCATTTAGAAGCTCTGACAGGCAGAGTGCGTAAGTTGATATATATATTTAAAACACTTAGATATGTCGCTAATCAGTTCATCATACGCAATGTCTACTATGCACTTTGCCAGTCAATAATATCTTACTGCATATCCTGTTGGGGTGGAGCTTCTAAGACTGTAATGCTTCCATTAGAAATTGCACATAGAGCCATACTCAAGGTAGCAACCTTCCGGCCAATATTATTCCCCACTACACAGCTTTATAAAGACTACAAGGTACTTAATGTACGACAACTTTATATTTTGCACACAATCTTGCTACAGCATCATAACACCCCATATGTCCGTCTTACTAAGCGTCGTAAAGACAAAATCTGCTCCATACCTAAAATCCGTTACGCACTTACAAAAAAATTTTTCCTTTTTCGTGGTCCTTTCCTATACAATAAAATTAATGCAAGTATTTATATTTATAGTTTGTCCTATTGTGAGTGTAAAACAGCTGTCCGCTCCTTTCTTCTCGATAAAACCTACAATGAAACAGAGTCATATCTTTTATCATTGATATAAATATTAAATCATCGCACACTGACATGCATCACACACTAAAACACACATGCATAACACTAACACAGTCATTGATCAAACAAAAACACAGGAGAGTGTGTCTCCTACACCACTGTACACTTACTTATTAATATTGTAAATTTAAGTAGTTAAATATCACTTATTACTGTTGACTTGCAACTAAAATAACACTATTTTCTTTCCTACCCAAGAGGGATACGGCGCTGTCTCTCTTTACTACAGGCTACTTCGTAGCCTATTTAAGAGGACAGTACCCCAACCACTATAGTGTAGTGTACTTAAGTGTTTATTTTTATTAATTAACGTGTCTTGAGCACTGTACTACACCTACTTTTATGAAATAAAGATTTTATTTATTATTATTATTTATTAAATGACCGCTTTTAGGGTTCCGTACCGAAAGAGTAACAATGAGACCCTATTATTAAGACTCCACTGTTTGTTTGTCTGTCCGTCTGTCACCAGGCTGCATCTCATGAACCGTGACAGTTAGACAGTTGAAATTTTCATAGATGATGTATTTCTGTTACCGCTGTAACAATACTAAAACACATAATAAAATATATTTATTTAAAGGGGCTCCCATATAACAAACGTGATTTTTTTGCTGGTTCTTGCTCGGTATTGATAATGGCAACTGGTAGAGGCTTGAAATATTCACAGAATCGGTAGGTCAGACTTTAAGTCGACGTCAAAATGCGCGAGCGCATAGCTACGCATGACCGTTTAAACAGCGTGTTTGGTGCATCGTTTGCCAAATGGAAATGGCCGATAGAATAGGTCACTAGCTATATCTTCAGGCAATAACTCATTCCTTGTCACACCGGTTTTTTTAATAACAACTCTTAAAATTGTATTTAGAATCATTCCAAAACTGAACAATAAACCTTAAATTTAAAAATATCTAATTATTAGCGATTGGGATTTTCGAATTCTTTTAAAATGTTCTCTACTCTGTCCTAACCAACGGCATGCCATAAGCCAAAAAAAATCTTTAATTAAATTCATTAATTCGCTAAATGTGTAATCGAGGCACATCAGGCTGATTTTTGATATTACGGTAAGTAGCACTAGTTTTCGCATAACATGCTTTAAGTAGGTAGATAGTGTTATTTGACTCTTACGCAGTCTCTTATATCTTTGTTATATATGGTACAAATTTTCCTCGACCATGAAAAAAAATACGAGAGTAGTAGTAAGTAGTAGAAGTATGCCACTTCTACTACTTAGTAGTAGTAAGTAGTAGAAATATGCCACTTCTACTACTTACTACTACTCTCTTACCAGCATGAATGGGTTCGAACGACCCTGGAAGTATTATTACCCTCCCACAGAATATCGACGTCAAGTAGCTTCTCCCTTTCTCCTTGCCCTCCCTTTTCCTTTAATAAGCTCAGCAACGCTTCTGCGACTCCATTGGTTTTACAGATGTCCATGGGCAGCAAACACAACTTACCATCAGATTTATACTGTGCCATTAGGCAGCTTGCTTGCTCGTTTGCTAAAAAGTAAGAATCTAATTACAAATTTTGTTAAAATTGTCTGACTCTATTGCGTATGCACGCGCCACATCTTGTACTGACTGTTGTGGTGCGTAAACGTATTTCTGCTTTGATAGTGACGAAAGCCCTAGCCTCAACTTCCGATGCGTAAACATGTTCTTGCATGCAATATAAGCAATGCAATAGATTCGGACAAATTAAATAAAATTTAATTTTTTTTTAGATACTTATTAATAAAAAGATATATGTCATGTTCCAGGATAGTGAGTTCCCTATGTAAGAAAGAGATAAGAGACAGCGTAAGAGTCAGATAACACTACCTACTTAAAGCATGTTATGCGAAAACTAGTGCTACTTACCGTAATATCGAAAATTAGCCTGATGACTAATGAGCCTCGATTACCCACGCATTTAGCAAATTAGTGAAGTTAATCAAAGTTTTTTTTGGCTTATGGCATACCGTTGGAAAGGGGTCAGACTAGAGAACATTTTAAAACAATTCGAAGATCCAAATCTTAAATTTTGAAATTTTAAATTTTAAAATTGTTATGTTTTAAAAAGTAGCAGTCCTTTGTATGTATTTATTCGGCTTAATGTACCAGTGGTTACTTTTTGTATCAATTCCGAATGAATCAATCTTAAGAGGAGTGTCCCTCGCGAACGCAACAATGTACGCACTATTCGCTGTCTGTATCCGTCACGATGCGAACGCTTGCCCGAGAGGTGAAACAACAATACATTTGCAACATTTTCGCGCTAATTTCTTGTTCCGAAATTTGGAGATTACTCTTTTAATATCGTTATTATGTAGATTACTTTTCGTTCTTAAATGATATTCATTATATTATCTGGGTTCCTCATAAGTCAAAATGGTTCTGTATTTACATTATCTTAAAATACTGGCATAAAGTTGGGCCGTTTTTCTCGAAAATTACCAATCTCTGAGCTCGTGTAACTTTTTAACCATGTATTGAATCAAGTTTTACATTCAAGGAACACGTATTTTAATGATAAGATTGTTACTGCAAAATTGCAAAGACTTTCATTTGTTAATATTCAAGATAAGACCAAACTACGTTTGTATGGAGCGCGGAGCGGATACTATTCTCTTAAATTACATTGGCGATAGTTCTATCGCCTATTGGCATTAGACTAACCTATAATTACCTCGTTTGGAAAAGTACGTTTTCAAAGGTATTTCACATGTCAATATTTAAAACAAAATTGGTCTTGGTTTTGTTTGGTACCCTGTGTCATTATTATCAAGATAAGCCATAACATGTCTATATGGGTAAGCAATGTATGAGACTGGAAATAAATAAGCATTTATTTACCTTCCTATAGTCTACCAACACAGAGTCGACATTACCTTCACACAATCTGAATGCGTTGATTCAAGGTTAAACGGTCGGTAATTATATTATGATTGCATCTCTTTCTTCATAAAATATAATATTTATTTCCGAGTGTTGGATTGACCCGAACTCGATCACAGCGCCACCCACTGGATCTAATTATGAATCTAAACCATCTCGTATTATAGCGAAAGAGAATATTCAAATCGGTCAAGCCGTTCATGAGTACTAGCGAGACTAACGAATAGCAATTGATTTTTAAACGAATTCAAAAAAGAAGGCGTTATTCGTTCGTCGGCAAGATCCTCAAAAAATACTCCAGTACATGTTTAAATGACGATTAAAAAATTATATCGATCAGCATGTTTGATAGGTTAAACCACGTAGAACAGATTATTCTATATTTAATGAACTCCTGGTTAAAAGCTTACCTCTTCAGACAGCTTTTAGGGTTCTTTACCCAGTTTACTTGAATAACACTTCAGGGTTCGCCTAGTTGTGGACTTGTGGGCGAATTAAATAACACTTTATGTAATAAACTGAAAGTAGTCGTTACTAAACATGTTAATTGTATAATACTGCTTGTATTAATAGTCAACTGAGCTGCTAGACATCAAGGGGTATCAAGGTCAAATACATTTCAGGCAATGTTTCTTTTATATCATTATGATAGTAATCAAATCAAACAGTCCTTGCATTGCTGTTTGATAAAAAAAATGAGTATTTGTTTAGTAATAAGTAATCTCAGTTCATACAAAACACTGTACTGTAATAAAAAATCAGGGAGAACCAAGTAGAACTGCGTTACATAAAAGTTTATTTTGTATGGCATCTTAAGTATTCGTAAACCCTCTTGTTATATTATGAGCTTTTAAAGTTAACGTTTATATTTCAATTAAGTTGAGTTTTTGATGAAAAAGTGTTATTATGATATAAGAGAGTTTAATTAATTTAGACAATAAGCTTTGGCGTGGTTGACTTTTTTATGTTTTTGTTTAAATGTTATATTCTTATAACTTAATACTTGCAGGCGGGTGTGTTTTGGAACGAAGTTGTACCTATGTTTTCAAAATAAATTGCGTGCAGTATATATATTATATAAATAAAATAATATAAATTGCAGTATATATTTGATTTGAAGTCAAAGACTAGTCAAATAACGCGCTTTAAAATGTAAAAAACCGATCGTTCTAACGTAGCTACGCTTACTTACCTTACATATATCGATACTACCTACCAAAGAATTCATGCGTATTTTTTAACGTTTGACTACTCACATACTTCTAGTATTGGTACTTAGTTATCTTTTTTCTTGAGACTGGTAAGTATAAGTATATACTTTTGCACTTGACTGTAAATGTTTTAATCAAACAATAATACAATGATAAGGTCAATCATACATATATACATACACTCACGCCTTTTTCCCATAGGGGTAGGCAGAAACCACAGAACGCCATCTGCTACGATTCTTGCATACTTCTTTTGCTTCGTCCACATTCATACATCTTGTCATACACATGCGCCGGTTGCGGGTACTACGCACCTGACCTTTCTGAAGGATCTCACCAATAAGGTCAATCATACCAATTAAATATCTGTAAAATGGAATTATTTTAGGATTCCGTACTAAATCAACCGCAAAGGAACCCTTATTCATGGTGAGAATTCAATATTACTGTCTGTCATGCCTGTTATTGTCTGTTGTTACTGATTCAATCCTATGCGTGTAAAGTAAGCTGTAAGTGTTCCATAAAATGTAAAATAAATAAATAAAGTATCATCGACATGAATAAGGATAAAAAAAAACTAATCTTGTAGTCGAACCTATTCCAGGAATATCAAATAAACTTTTTAAACACCTCCTTCGTTATCCCAGAATAAGAATGGCATAGAGTTATTTCTCACGAAAATGCGCAAGTTTAATTCTCACAGACCGGTATTTTTCGGCATTTGAAACCCTTATTTATTACAAAGTCGTTTCCCGTAAAAGAAGTTGTTTATGTAAAAGTAAAATAAATATAATCGTTACATTTGTGAGTTGCGAGTGGGCTCGGAGGCACAACTTAACAGCTTCACGCAACAACTGCAGCTTATCTCTAGTCTCAAGGTGTAACGTCACCATATTCACGTCGACTACAATGGCGCCTGACCTTCGCCTACTTATCCACTCGTTCGGATCGAGCCACTGGGCGAATCTTTTCAAAACATTTATCTGTCTCTTTCCCTCATTTTTAACAGTGTGGGTATTTATTACACATATTATTATAATATGTGTTGGCGATGTACATGTATATTCATACGCTTGGTTTAGCACGTTCACGGTTAGAATATTATAGTTACGTTTCATGCAAATATATGATGACAATATTACATAATATAGTGGATGTCAAAATCCCATAAATTAATAAAAAAACTCCTCTTCTCAACTTTTACCTACATAGTGGTAATTGTAACTAACCTTAAGATATAAGCACTGTGACGTCCACACATAAAAAAATTGATTACTCTTCTTTCTGATGTGGGCCACCCATGTCTACGCCAGCTATGGCAATATCGCGGATCAGCCGTCTAGTTGGTGATAATGTATGCCCATCTATTCGGATGCATTCTAGCGACATAGCCAGCCCACTCCCACTTTAGCCTGATTGTTGTTGTCCAACATCCGCTATTTGAGTGATGGACCGCAAGGCGGTGTGAATAATGTGATGAGTCAGCCTGACGCCCAGTCTGCTGTGCTCTATGGCTTGATAGCAATTTTAAGCTTCTCCATCTTGTTAAAAATAAGAACAAGCATATAGGCAGTAGCAATTACTTATTCTGCTTGTACGTAGTGACGTGACGAGGATGCTACTAAAGAAATCAATTTCAGGTTCTATCTTCGCCGTAATGGCATTATATCGTACCGTGCGTGGTTACTTGTTCCACTATATAGTACGTATTACGCTCTTAGAACAATAATAGATTTTAGATAATTTTGAAAAATATGTGAAACTTCAATATATTTATTTTCGCGTATATCATGCGTGGAAACTATTTTTTTAATAGCGCAGCTATTTGTAACGGCATAAAGTATATCTGTCGCAGCCATATCGTATAATCCGCCGTATTACATTTCGGCCAGTCGTTTTCTAAAACGCCCGTTTTGTAATGCGGCGGTTTAACGATTAGCCGGATTGAATGCGGCTGAATGAAAATCCTCCGGAATGTATTCGGCGCCATAAGTTCTTCAAAACGGCTAGCCGTAATGTAATACCGCGAGTCATTAGCCGCCGCTTTGGCAATTTTTAGTTCCCACTTCTAACACTCGTAGAGCGCTACGAGTGTTAGAAGCCTAACTACGCCTGATATAACAACAACAATGGCGTCAGATACTAAAGTGACCATGGATTCGGTCAGTGTATATGTCTACGTTTTCTATTTGATTTTTTAAAATTCGATTTGGTTCTGGCACACGCCGGCCGCTGCCACGGCACCGCTCGCTCCACTCGCTCGGCTCGTGCGGTGTGTGGTCACAGTTCTAACTTTTTTTTTTGTCTGGGTTGGAAATGCTTTATGCGCTATCCACCGCCCTGGGGAGAGCGATGGGGTGTGTTGGACTCCGCTCTGAAAAGAGCAATCTACCAACTAAAGCCAACCTCGGCGTTTCGCGTCGCCATTTTAGTGCCGGGAATACGGGAGCGTTGTGACATTCCTCCGCAGACCCGGCAGTTGCGGGCCGCCTATGCGGCCCCCTACGCGGCCCCCTACGCGTAAGGGGAAGGAGATGTAGTCGTTCTCCCTCCCCTTCTTCCACCGATCCGCTGAGCGGGGCGCGGAAACTGCAAACCGCGTCGCCTGCTCGGGCCGTGTGAGTGGACGGTCGGACTTCCCCAAGTCCGCCGCCCGTGGCAGTTTATGGTGGTTGAAACAGGGCGTTGTCTGCCCTGTCACAGTTCTAACGTAACCGATATCTGTATTTAGAATTTTGCGGCGAACTTTAAATTTTGAAATATGACGTCTAATCGGTTCCAACTTCTGAGTACTTAAAAGAAGTTCGCTTCTTTAATGGAGAATCGCAAGGAAAGTGACCACGATTTAATTTATACGTATGGTCACCCTACAATCTAAATAGTAGAACGATGCGGCTAAACGTGGGCCGCCATATTGAATAACGTATCGCAATGACAATCCGGCTAATCGTTGAACCGCCGCATTACAAAACGGCTAGCCGTAATGTAATACGGCGGATTATACGATACGGCTGCGACATATCGACCACAGGTTGTAAGGTGGAGTGGAGTTCGATGCCAAGCTTCACTTTATTATTATTACTTAAACGGATATAAATATGGGTGTATGCGTACATATATCCTTCTGCCTAATTGGCGTAACTAACTGAATGTTAATAGGCATACAAACAAGACAGGTTATACTTTCGTAATTTACCACACACGATTTTTTAACGATTCTACACCATATTCTATGGCAAATGTTGTTTTAATAATCGTGCTGGTAATAGTTGGTATTCCTATTTTTTACATGTATTTTTATAGATGTACGTAAGCATCTGTCTATACTATTATCAAATCATAGAGCTGGCTGACCCGTGTCCATTTTGTTGGGCAATATAGCCTATGACACACAAAAATTACGTGGCTGTCTCTTCTATTGGTAAAAGAACTTTCAAGATCGGTTCAGTAGATCCAAAGTTTACCCCCTACAACTTCACAAACTCACAAATTAATCTCTTTATATATAATAATAATCTTCTATCTATCTATACATCTCTCTCTCTAGGGTCGGTCCCTCATATCTGAGGATCGTGGTCAGCATCAGGGTTGCATCTGGAGCGGATGATCTGCCTCCACCGGTTTGAATTTGGAGGCCGACGAGTCTTTCACTTGATCGGTCCATCTTGTTGGTGAACGACCGCGCGATCTTTTGCCTTCAGTGTTCCCGACCACAATCAATTTTTCCAAACTTACGTCGCCTCTGCGCATTGTGTGGCCGAAATATGACAGAATGCGTTGTTGGCAGATGGTGGACAAGCGAGTTTTTATTCGGAGCTGGGTCAAGATCGATACATTGGTGCGTTTCGCAGTCCAGGGTATTCTCAGCATTCGTCTCCAGCACCACATCTCGAATGCATCTATCCTTTGTCTTTCTCGGGCCAAGATTGTCCACGTTTCAACTCCATACAGGAAGATAGGGAGTACCAGGGCTCGTATCAATCTGATCTTCGTTTTGATACCAATTCCTCTCCTCTTCCAGATGTTGTTTAGACGGGCCATAGCATCTTTTGCCATCCCGATTCGCCGTTTTATTTCGGGGACACAGCTGCCGTCATTGCAGATTTGTGAGCCCAGGTATATGTAGCGGTCAACGATGTTAATGCCAGGAATGATGATCTATACATCTATATATATATAAATTTATCACCGTTCGTTAATCTCGCCTAACCGCAAAAACGGCTTGACCGATTAGAATAATTCATTTTGTGTTTTGTTTGTCATAATGCAGGGGTGGTTTAAGAAGAAAAATAATAAGGACAATCTTGAAATAACAATTAGAAAAGAATAAATAATATTGGTATAGAAAATCCTCTACGCGACTTGCGAAACTGTCATGTTCCATTTTTTTAAAGATTAAATGGCGTTCGTGACAGCCGGTGTTTAAATTATACAGCCAGTGTTTAAATTATGTGTACTTTTTGGTAAATTTAGGGGCAGTTTATTTTTAATGCGACCTCTTTTTTCTTCGTTATATAATGCTTTATATACTAGCTGCCCCGCAAACTTCGTTCCGCCTTAAATGGGGTTAGGTACAATCTGGTCGATTCTCTTCATTGAAGTACCTGGTGACTTATTACCAAGGTCGTGATCAGAGTGGATAAATGACCTTTGAAGTTACACGAGCGCTTTAACAACAGACAAAGTCGCATATTATGGATAAAAAGAGCTGAAGATTGGGCTCTGTGGCTTAAAGAGGCCCCCGTCCAGCAGTGGACGGATACAGGCGGCTAATGATGATGATGAAACCAAAAAAGATACCATACTGGAGTGTAATATCGTTGTCGAGTCGGCAAAACATCGGCGTTGTTCGTCCTAGCACCATACAACAAAAAGTATAGTACTTATATCTCAAGGTGCCTTCAGTAGGAGTCTACCAGGCTGTAACCACCCAATCTAAGGCAAAACGAAGTTTGCCGGGTTAACTAGTATAAGTATAGATATATAAAACAAGTGGGTTATGGCATAACCCGGAAATGTGTTTCTTATAATTCTTGTATGTTACAGATTGGCGCAAACTACTGTTTATATTTAAGAGGATAGTATCCACTCCGCGCTCCATACAAACGTATTTTGGTCTTATCTTGAATATTAACTAATGAAAGTCTTTGGAATTTTGCAGTAATAATATTATCATTAAAATACGTGTTCCTGTAGTATACAATTTCATTTCAATATACGGTTAAAAAGTTACACGAGCTCAAAGATTGGCAATTTTCGTTGAAAAACGGCCCAACTTTATGCTAGTATTTCTCGACAATGTATCAATACAGAAACATTCTGATTCGAAAGAAACCCAGATAATATAGTGAATATATTTTTACAAGATTTTTTTTACGTATTAACAATATTATAGGAGTAATCTCCAAAATTCGGAACATAAGAAATACGCGTGAAAATGTTGCTGTTTCTCCTCTCGGGCACGCGTTCGCATCGCGAGGGATAGAGACAGCGACAACTGTGCAACATTGTTGCGTTCGCGAGGGACACTCCTCTTAAATTTTGTATGGTCTGTTAGTAAGCATATGGTCCAAGTTAAATACTGGGTACTTCTTATTTCAATAAATTGAAAGTATCCTGAGATATCAGCTTGACCTCTCTGTTGTATGTACACGTATAAAAAGATGAGATCATTACTCAGCTAAGAAATATGTCTCATTTAAATCAGTTGACTAGATTATGAAAAAGATAAATTTTATGATATTTATTTCCGTTATGACTGCCTCGTTGGTCTAGTGTTCCCAATCGCGACTGCTACGCTAGAGGTCTTGGGTTCGATCCCCAGGTCGAGCAAAGTGTTATTGAGTTTTTCTATGAAATTCTCAGTAGCAGCTCGGAGTCTGGATTTGTGCCCGGTGAATGGCAATAGGCTCGCCCCCTATTACATGGGACCCAAACATACCGGCGAACTGTGGGTGTACACTAAGTACACCTCTGCCTAACCCTTCGGGGAATACAGGCGTGATGGTATGTTATTTCCGTAAATAGATAATTTAAAGAAACTTTTACAAGTCAATTTTATTTTTCATGACCTCTTTAAATTCCAGACAGTATATATACCTATCAGCTTTGACACTTTGGAGAGGTCAACTGTCCAAAGTAATGACACGCATGCAGCAGTCATCTTGTTGCTAAACCATTATTTAAAGAGCTAGATAAACGACCTGTCGCACGGGGATACCAGATCAGCAAGGCATTTGTGTAGGTCACGTTGAATACTCAAAAATTGTAGCCTGATTCACGTAACTAAAACCGTAGCGATGTCGCAGCGACTCAATGTTGAAACAGTTTTCCAGTGTTTTGTGAATACTGTGAAGCCAACGTTTTGAACGATTCTTGCCCAACGAACATGTATGAATTCGTTAAAACGATTTTGCAATAGGACGACTTCTAAATCGATCCGATCGACGGATTCGTGGATAGGAAAACTTTTTCAACGATAAGTCGCTGCGACATCGCTACGGTTTTATAACATGAATCGGGCTACTGTCAGAAAACTTCATTATGAATATTGTAATGTTTTAACTAGCCTACATAGTACTCATATTTACATTTAAATAGGAAATACCTACATACACAGATTAAGACAGATAGAGTATGCGCAACAAACGATGTGAAGTCACATAATATTTCTGTGTGCGTGACAGCTCGGAGCGGCATTGTAGGGACACGTGCATCTATGTGTGAGTAAAGTTGCCAGATATTGGGAAAAACTCCCACATTTTTTTCTATTGTTCTCAATTATTGTACCCATTAATGTTTAGAATTGGAAATGTGCTTTTACTTTATAGGTACTTTAATATAATTTAAACGGAATAATAATTATTAAATAAATTAGGTGGAATAAAGTTAAATACTTACGAGTATTTAACTTAAGAAAATATAAAATAATAATACAAAATATAAATATTAGTCTATTATACAATGTTAAACTACTTCATTTTGCTGCTCAATGCTATGTACGTAAGTGTCATACATGATGTAGTAGTACTCTGTGATATATATTTAAATATTGTATAAATATGTATGCTGTACACACGGCTACACATTAAGCTATACAAATACAGTATAGGCGGGCCTCGCACTGTGGATTTATATAGCTTGGTGTGTAGCCGTGCGTACTATTTAATAAATAAATAAATATGCATAATTACTTACACTTACCATATTTAGGTATATTATCATGGAAAAACATAAAAAAATCCAACATATTTATTACAATAATTTTACACACATAACATCTTAGCAGCCTTTGTTCTGCACCAATTTCTTATAGTATTGCCGTTTAGCGTCTGAACATCGAGCATTCGTTTCTAATTTCGCTATATAGTGCAATCGTACCATCAAATATTTTTCGATTAATATTACCTACGCCGCCTTGGATTACGAAATTAATTTCATATTCTATATTAGCACCATGAGAAACCTTGCGATGGACACCCATACTATTTAGAAAAATAATATCCACCATCTTGGATTTCAAAATTAATGCTATTTTCATAATCAGCTCCCTAAAATACCTTGAAATTGATACCCATATGACCCTTATGAATTTATTTAGAGAAATATATATCCGCCATCTTGGATTTCCAAACTAATGTCATTTTTGTAATCAGCACTCAGGAAAACCTCCGACCACCCACATTCATTTATTTACATATAAATAATGTCCACCATCATGGATTTCAAATAAAAAATTATAATACATGCAATCCAATATCAAATAATGTCCACCGTCATGGATTTCAAATAAAAAAATTATAATACATGCAATCCAATATCAAATAATGTCCACCATCATGGATTTCAAATAAAAAATATAATATATGCAATCCAATATCAAATAATGTCCACCATCATGGATTTAAAATAAAAAAAATATAATACATGAAATCAATCATGCATCCATTATCAATCGGAAAAATTTATCATTATTATGTAATAGGTATTATGTAATAATACAAACTAATAATCATAAATCACTGATTATGATTACTTTTGTTAATCTGTAAGCATAATTGATGATAAAAAAATATCGTAATCGTAAATCATTAAACTGATTACATTGTGCCCAACTCTGAACGGTTACATATAGGTACATTTAAAGAAATGAATCGATCTTTTTACACACAACGTACATTACCCAAATTCAAGTAGACCTATTTCGATGTAAACTGGCAACCCAGACCAATTACTGTCGAGGTTCTGTGTTCCAAGTGAGCCGAGAAATATTAGAGCGAAAATAAATACCAAAACAATAATCTAAACAATATTTACCTGTGGAAAGATATTCCATCTTTTTTTCTTTGTTTTTGGGAACAACTTTTACAAAGTTTAAAAACACAAGACGGCATGTTTTGAAATAAAATGGTAACTCATTTGAGACGTACAAGCAGTACGACGCGCAGCTAAGTACTGACGTGAGTTTGTATTCGCTTTTAATTTTGTATTTGCTTTGGTGGCTTCACTCTCGTGTTCTACGGGCTACGTCTGCCTATTTTACTAGTCTGAGCCTACATACTTATATAAATGAAATTGTAAAAAGACAGATACTAAACCTACGAATACCTATTAAAAAATATGTTAGAATTATTATAAATGTCAATAGAATGATGAATGTCAGTTGAATACTAATACATTTCAGATAACCTTTTCTTCGAATGCATTCCGGTATGAGAAAGGGTTAGTCTTATTTTTCTTTCTATTTACAAACAAGTAAACTTACCTATTTTACCACGGTAGTGAAATCGCGGGCAAGGCATAATTTACACGTCTTTTTAATAGTCGCCCCAGACCTAGGTACAAAAAATATAAGCATATATTTACCTAAGTGTCAGAAATAACAGTGCACGTCATACAAACGGCATTAACATAGGTACCTAGTATGTGTTGTGTGACCTACATTATACCTGTCCACTGCATTTCTGTTATCCTCTGTCCTGGATTTTATAAACTTGACCTACTTGCTACAATATATGGATGTTTTCAATTATATAAACTGTGTGCATGAATGCACTATTAAGTGGTGGAAACACGATTATGCGTAGTGCAAGTGCCACTGCATGCGACGCATTCACGGTTACGTCAAGGATAACGCGGCTGAATAATTGTGACCATGCATTAACTATAATAATTATTAATATAATATGATACACGAACGTCGTGTTTACCTCCAAATAACGTAGTTTTGTCTAGACTTTCAGAATTTACGACTAAGTACCTACCGACGAAAATGCAGATTTTCTCGCTACCCAAGGTGAGAACATACTACGATTTCATTCGATTTGGAAGTTCGTTTTTTCCTCGGACCGAAAGCCTGCTTAGATTTCTAACGATATCTACAAATCTATACAAAAAAATAAATAAGATTTAAGTGCCTGTTTGCATGTCAAAACAATCGTTTTTTACTAAATGCACATGAAAGCAGGTTACAGGTACCCATATTATAACTAATAACATAACTATTTAGAAACGGCTAAACTAATTAACACTGCTATAGCTATCTAATGTCATGAGAAGTAACTTAGACTACCTTACATTATGCTACGAACTGAAGGAGCCGAACAATAAGAAAATCAGAAACTGCGGGGCACAGCAAGTTTGAAATAAAGCTACCTAAGTTAGGGTTTTTACTGTTACCCGATACCGGTAGCGTAGAGTGAGTTACCTACGTAAGATTGGATTGTCAGAATCGAAATAAAGAAAATACATGACACTGATTCATCTTTTACATAAAAAAATGGAAGGCTGGTGAAACCAACAAATGTTTCCCGCATTGTTCTGCTTGCTCTGCTCCTAAAGGTCATAGTGTGATGTAAATTGCCTTAATTACTCCTTATACCATCAGCTATCTGGCAGTGGAAGTCCCGTCAAAATCATGTTGGCATGAATGGGTCGGCACGACAGTGAAGTAGGTGTGCACTACCTTCCCACAGAATATCGACGTTCTTTAGGCTCGATTGGTCCAATTTGCGTTTAGTCTATCTAATTCGCGGTTGGTTCAATTCGTGTTAAGTCCCATTCACAGTTAGTCCGATATTAAGTATTTCTAAAATTAAGGCAGTTCAGCCTTGGGCGCCAATTTCAATTATTTTTGTTGGGTTATAGCAAATTTTTCGGCTTTATCATATTCTAGGTACATGGCAGTAGAAATTGCAACATCAATAATTCACTACATTCACCATTCGGAATTCAGTACTGAAACTTCTTAAAAATCGTAATCGTAGAAGATTTTGGTGTAAGTAAATTGTAAATTTTGGCCGAATCCTCGTATTTTACACCAAAATCTTCTACGATACCGATTTTTTATTCATAATCGTATTACAAATCCACCACTAATTAGTAGTGTTTTACGGTCGCCAGCACATCAGGTTACCACAAAATGACAATTTTTCTCAGTCGATTTTGAACTTAATCATAAACATATCTAGGTTTAAAATCATTTGAAGCAATTTGACAGTTTTGTATAACCTGATGTGCTGGCGACTATACTTTCATAAAAAAATCAATCAAACGAAATCTTATTCTTCTTCTTCTTCCTATATATAAAAATCTATCGCCGTACGTTACTCTCGCCTAAACACAAAAACGGCTTGACCGCTAAGAATAATTATTTGTATATTTTGTTTGTGGGGTGGTTTAAGAAGAAAAATAATATGAAAAACATGGAAAGAACACTTAAAAAATAATAAATAATATTGGTAGGAACATAAAATCGTCTGCATGACTTGCGATCTCTTGCGATACAAAACTGTAAAATCTTTCATCTTTTTTTTTAATAGATTGATGGCGTTCGCGGCGGACAATGTTATTATACTCTTTGGTGAATTTACGGGCAGTTTATTTTTAATCCGTCCCCTTTTTACATACGAGCTAGCCTGGCAAACTTCGTTCCACCTTAGTTGGGCATATAATAATTAAGTTACATACAATAATTAGTATTACAATCTATTTGTATATACATTATTTGTATTACATATTTGTTTGGCGGTTTTAAATTTTAAACTCTATTGTGAAGCTTTTTAATTAAATTGAAGTTATAAGCGAAAATGTATATTACCAAAATTGAAATAGAATCTTCATCCGTAACGCAACAAGACGATTTTATTCAGGTAAATTATCGACACGGATCTACACAGTGATAGTTGAAAATAAATTATTACGATAGCATTTCTAATTACTTATTAATGTTAAAAAATATTAAATGATCACCCGAATGATATGGTAATATACATCACCGAAATTTCTTGTACCTGAATAAGATTGTGATAACAGTTTGCTGTAAAAGGTGAGACTTTTATTTTTGGCGAATAGTACAGGTAGAGTCATTACAAAATGACTATCTCAAAAAGTACTCGTAAGGTGTAATTGACCTTCTAGAACAATAATTCCCAATAATAGCACTTCTATAGTAATAGTCGATTACGATACTATTCGGTGAGGCCGGCGATATGTTCATATCCCACTATTTGCTACTGTTATGCTAATGTTTATGTTTTTATTATTGATATGCCGAAATAAAATATAAACAACAATACGAAAAACTGTAGTACTTAGGTATATCTCAAGGTAAGTACTTCAATGATGGGATTCGACCAGAGTGTAACCCAATCTAAGGCAAAACAAAGTTTGCCGGGCCAACTAGTAAAAAACAAATATACTATAATCGTACCTACTGTATGTGAAATTAAAAATTAAAAAAAAAATCTCTTATTTATGTATATTTATCAAAGGAAGGAGGAAGGATTTGATCAAAGGTGATAATATAATGAAAAACCCAAAAATGTAAATATACGTAATAAACAAAGAATTATAACGTTTTTAACGAGTTTTATATGATGATAATCTAAAATATTGACGGAATACAGTAGTCTAGTGGTCCTTAGTACGATTGCTACGTTAGAGGTCCTGGGTTCGATGACCAGGTCCAGAAGTGTTATTGGGTTTTTGTATGAAATTCTCAGTAGCAGCTGGGTCTGGATTTTTTCCCGGGTAATGGCAATAGGCTCGCCCCCTATTACATGTGAACTAAACATACCGGCGAAGTGTGGGTGTACGTAAGTACACCTCTGCCTAATCCTTCGGGGAATACAGGCGTAATCCACCATTACGCCTGTATTCCCCGAATGGCAGGCGTAATCCACCATTACGTCTGTATTCCTCCTATGGTGTGGTAATGTTATATTAATAAATTTTATAATCTAAAAAAGATTTTACGGTTTTTTTACTGTTATCGTATAAAATTATTGTAAGTACTCGTATGATGGATTCTTATACATATATATTTTGTATAATTTTGGAAACATGAAGAATTTTGACTAACCGTGAATTGGACCTATTGCGATTTTGTTTTTTTTTTTTTTATTATTGGACCAATCACGTTTGGACCAATTGTTCGATTTCAAGTCATCGTCACAGTCACAGTCACATATGCAAATTCCCAATACCCAATTCCTCCCTGTCCCCTTCCTTCTCCTTTCTTAATTTCCTCCCTCAGTTCCCTTCCTTCTACTTTCCCCTTTTCCCATCCTTTTTCTTAAATAAGGTGGGAACGCATCTGCAACTCCTTTGGTATTGCAAATGTCCATGGGCGGCGATGCTACTACGATTGCCGAGTTATCCCATAAAATAAATAGGTCCAGCTGTTTCGGACATTATTCGGAGGAAACAGACAGTCACGACATTTAAAAAAAATCCACTATGTTATAAGTAGATATAGATATACCTACTGTATCAGTAATATACTTTCCTAACCATTAAGTAAAAAGCTGTTATTTTGACATCACGACCAGACACTACAATTTTATTTATATGTGTAGATGTAAGTATAGTTCATAGTCCAGTCAATGAAATTTAGCTATACTATTTAAACTGCGCCTAGCGCTGGAATATATGACAGAGCAAGGGCAGGGAGGGTCGGTCTAACCCGCAGCCAACACCCACCCTTTCCCCGGTCGTACTGGGGAGGTCTGCATGCTCCCTGTGACCTACATCTCAAAATTATCATGACCCGACCGCCTTATTCATCTGGAGTGAATTTATAGATGGCTACCGTGACTTTATGAAAACGTAAATAGTAGGATGAAACCTATTGGAAAAGGAAGATAATATAACAAAAATGAATGGAAAAATAATGTACGGGCGATCTTTGCAAAATTTCTAAAACAGGGCCGTTTTGTAATGCGGCGGTTCAACGATTAGCCGGATTGTCATTGCGATATGTTCTTCAATATGGCGGCCCACCGACCGAATCCATGGCCACTTTAGTATCCGACGCCATTGTTGGTGTTGTTATGTCAGGCAGCGCTACGAGTGTTAGAAGTGGGACCTAAAAACTGCCAAAGCGGCGGCTAATGACTCGCTGTATTACATTACGGCTAGCCGTATTGAAGAACGTATGGCGCCGAATACATTCCGGCAGATTTTCATTCAGCCGCATTCAATCCGGCTAATCGTTGAACCGCTGCATTACAAAACGGCCCTGTTTTAGAAAACGGCTAGCCGTAATGTAATAGCGGATTATACGATACTGCGACACATACATAAGGCTCCATTATTTTGAAACGTTCGTACAGAAATATCTGTTCAGGAACGATGGTCAACCAAGCTCCCAGTTGTTTAAATCCCCCTGACCTACTTTCGAATAAACTTGGCCCATATTCACGTCGACCCCAGACGTTGCTCATACCGATCTCATAATAAAATACCTCTATTTTAACTACATACTCGAAGGTAGATATAACCCAGTTCCTGAATCTATGTTCTGAAATATATGTAGTACCTACGTTATTATGACATCTCGTTCTTGAGTGCTTAATTTTAAAAGTATCTGACAAGATCAATAAGCAAATTATTTAAAATCAGTATGGACGCATACATCCATGGTGCCTATAAGCGATTTGAGTATGTATAGTCAATTGCGGTGGCGAGGCATATTATGGAGTTATGGTACTTTAATTGCACACTACTGACCTGCTGTTAGCGTTTATAATAACTTAACGTAACTTCTACATCTGTTTAGAACTGGCAAAAAATTATGTCATCTTAATTATTCCATTTAAAATTGCTACGAAAAAAAAAATTATATATATATATAAATAAATCGCCGTTCGTTAGTATTAGAATAAAATTATACTTTATTAAAACCATTTTTTCCGGCTCGGCTACTTGTGATTACAAGGCCAGATTGTTTTTTTTTAAACAATGACAGAAACAATGCAGCTTTACAAAGAAAGGTCAACTATAAAACAATAGTTAAATTAAAGAGTTAAGATCGATTGATACTATTGAGTTATTTGTTTCACGGGTAGTCCTATAACACAAAAGAGGCCCTTGACACAGTCTTCTGGAACAAAAATGCACAGGAAGAGCATAGTTATTCTAGTTAGATAAGAAGAGTGACGTTGTTTAATCTTATCATCTATTTAGTAGTGCAGATAGTTTTTTTGAACAGGTTTAAATGCGAGACATCACGCTGTTTTTATTTTTGTTAAATGAAATCGGATCGTCACCGTTTCTTTCAAAGAGCATCTTATCTACTTATAAGGAAAAAGCTGTGTTGCAGAAATTGTGTCGAGGACATCAAGTTAACTTGAAAGAAATCGATACTGATTCATATTTCAAAGAGGTAGTTACTTTATAGTACTCCGTTCTTAATTTCTCATATTGGAGGTTTTTTAATATGACCCGATAATTCAATAATGTACGAAAAAGTTTTTCGTCTCGATTCACATTTCATTTGATTGATACCTACTGTTAAAAATATGACTGTAACTAAACTTTGCCTCTAAAGAGAAAAAGTCTCGACCTGTATGCATGACTAAACCATTGACGTATATTTAATAATAAGCGTCTATTTAATTGAAGCGTCGGTAGCCTAATGGCTAGGGCGTCGGACTTGCGATCATATGGTTGCCGGTTCGAACCCCACCCATTGCACTACCGACGTGAACCCACTCGTAACACAAGCATTTAGCTTAGCACGAGGGGTTAACAAGAATACTAGCAATGTGTGACCCACATCGCTAGTAAGCTTTTTTTTAAAAAAAAAAAAAAAAAAAAAAAAAAAAAAAAAATAATACTCTGCATGACCAATAGCGAATAGAATCGAATAGATCTGTCAATTTAGTTAACTTCTTTCATAATTTACCGCCCGGGAAAGCAGGCGAAATAATTTGGTCAATTGCCTTTAGGTTATAATTAAGGGTATGAGAAGTAAGTTGGTTTTTAACTAACGTTTACACCATCTGAACAGCTTTTGTTAGCTTTAGTGGGGCCGGCATCCAATCTAACTTGATGCGGCTATCTATCTTATGTCTATAAGTGGCGCCCGGTTTTTGGGCCATATCGATATCCTAAGCTGATTGTCAGGCTTTTTGGGACTCCTAACTGACTACCACTCTAGTCACTACCTCGTCTACAGGGTCGACGGTTTTTGTGCTCTCATGTTAACCCATCCATAAACTGAACTTCGTGTAAAATACTGATATTCAGCCAGGATGACTTATTACACAAGTTAACCACGAGCCCCTACTAAAAACGTATGTAAGTAGAGATTAATAAAAGAAATAATAAAATAACTCCTACTTACTAATTCGGATTAGCGAAGGATTTTTCTAGCCCGGAGATCCGTTGGTTTTCCGTTAACTCAAGGCCAATTAGGAACACTATCAGGATTTACTCCTGGGATCGCTGTTTAATACGTTGAAATATTGTCTAGATAATCAAATTACGAACTCAGATCAAATAAAAAGTTAAGATGGAACTTTGGGAACTAAGAAGTGAGGCCGGTTAAAACTACGCCATGCCGTAACCGTAGCCTAATCTGATCGTGGAACGGGGATTTTTGTTTTCATTTCCCGAACTCAGCAGATCTCCCGTAAATTATTTTTCCTTACATTTTTATTATATTCTCCAATCCTTTGGGTTTTTCCAATGGGTTTCATCCTACATTTATTTTTAATTTTTTACCGTTATCTAAGGCTTCCGCCTTGGTCTAAACGGTAACATTCATTGTGAGTAATTTAGTATTAATCTTGATGTGTTCTTCTTTTATACCTTGTCCATCAGGTAAACCACTTTATGATAGATGGAACTTGTGATTGCAGGAACGTAACAATGCGATTATCGATCCGATTATCGACACTTTGATAACTGTCTATTATTGATTATCGATTGTTAGGTTTTCGAATCGAAAGTGGTGCAACGACGACCAATAATAAATAAATATGTATAATATTCATCTGATTGTAATATATTCATTTTCCATCCATATCTTTTCAAAAAGATTGTTTTATTTATATTTTATTGATATTAGAGTGGATGCCATTTTCCGATACTGATTTAATGTCATTGTTTAAAATGATTGCAGCGAATACATTTGATTGCATCACTAAACACGGTAGAATGTGGTAGAAAGTAACTAAATTTAATACGCTTAACAATAATAATTTTTTTTGGAAAATCCATTACATTTATGGTATTATAATGTCTGCAAGAAATCATAATTAAGATAATTGAATAACATAAGGTAGATAATTTATTTATTTTGTTACGCATTACAAAGTTAACTTTTACGTTACTCTTAGGCATCTGTCAAAAAACTGTTCACATAATGGACAAAGTATAATAAATACATAAGTATCTACGTTGTTAGTCAGATCTTCGGGGTTTTCATCATATAAGATGTGCTTAATTCAAAAAGTATAATGCTGTGCCCCGCGGTTCCTGATTTGTTGTATCCAAATGCTACCAATCACTCCTGTGATTGATAGCGAATGATCCTTCATTCGCTAGGCTATCTGACGATTGTCTGAAAATCTCATCGATTGATTCAGCTCATTTAGAGTTCATAGGACACACATCGT
This sequence comes from Subacronicta megacephala, assembly GCA_958496365.1. NCBI lineage: Eukaryota > Metazoa > Arthropoda > Insecta > Lepidoptera > Noctuidae > Subacronicta > Subacronicta megacephala. Next base: position 10,894,191 of record OY292513.1, read on the forward strand.
TTTATATTTTATATTTTACGTCATTCTATTTGTTCCATCCCCATGCATTCTATGCCAATTCATATATTTTCTATTAGTTACGTTTGCTAGCATGTACGAACGCACCTATACATATATATTTATTGCCTGTACGAAAGTATTAGGCTTTAATCTAGAACTTTCGCCATCTCACAAGTTGTGGGGAAAAAATGATTGTATAATCTAGGTATGTAGGCTTTTTTTGTCGTACCGGAAGTAGTTATACAATAATCAATCTTTGTGTTTGCAAAAAACGTTCCACGTGGGCGTTCACGCACTTTCGTATAAAGGTTGACTGAATTCCAAAAATATACACTACTTGCTTAATAATTATAATTTTCCTCATCAAAATCAATTATGTATCCTAGTTGAAATAATACTACGTTATATTTTCAAATTCAGATGATTTTCTGAATAGAATTTTGATTGGGTATGTCAGTGAAAAATGTTCCAGCTCTTTTCCTCAACTCTGCTGGCCCTAAATGATTTAGAAATATGTCCTAGGTCAAATACTTATAAATTATATTGTATTACGTCATTTGCGTCTTACAGTCCCGAAGTGTGATTTGGTATGACTTTATTGACTTTTTAAGTACCTTGTTGTTTTACCAAATAAGTATTGTTTTCAGTAAAAATTATAGTAGGTTATCACTACTACTAATGAAACTAATTGACTAATGATTTAATTATTTTAAATTAATTGCTAAATACATATTCAGCAAGGTTGAAGTATGTATAATTTACCTTTTAACTCTGTGCAATACAAGGAACCTTGACACAGAAATGTTTCGTCAATTAATAGAAATTGAGATTTATTTTTGTTGGTGAATTGAATTTATGTTTAAAAACAGATATGAATGTATTTATATTAAAGACATTTTACATATGCTCAAGGTTGTGTACAAAAACGCAATTTCACAAGGTCGTCAATTTTACAGTTAGTACCACTACCTATTTAGTTTTATATGCAATCTATCTACAGTGGCGAGCTAGCGCGCCCGCGGCTACAACTAGACGGTGCCTTCTGCACTATTGTCTGGTTGGCGAGTTGTGTTATACACATTATTGAGATGTAAAACGATATATTTATGATCATAATAATATTGTAATTTTAATATTATAAAAAGTTATTTCCAAATACGTATTGAGTACCTTACTAGATGATAAACATATTTTTGAAATGCCACTGTGTTTTAAAACTTGAAATACCTACTATTATTGTCTTGCAAGAGTGACCTAATTGAAATGATCATCAGCTGTTCAGTCATCAAAGTTTTAGATCAGTAAGTACGCTTAACATTTGTAGCGAACTGCTTTTGGTCATGTTATGCTTGACTAGTCACGAATATAATTTCAGTTAGGTAAGTATTCCTATTTAGGACTGACGTTATGGAAAGATACCATGGTTTCTTTTCATTACAACCAGGACTACTACTATGAACTATGTGTATCTGTGGGTATCACATACATAAGAATACACGTAGGTAGGACGCATCGACCTCGTCAGACCAAAAGCAGTACCACTGTCACTGGGTAAGTGTGTCAGTGTGCCAGTAGGGCGCGCGTCATCCGCGACCATGCCCCCTCCCCTCGCGCTTGCCCCCCTCTCCCGCCGCTCAAGGTCCTGAGAGACTGCAGCTAACATAATTTAACAAAACTGTTTATAAATAAGGCAAAGGGTTATGGATTGTTTGAAAAAAAAAAACGTTATAGTAAGATAAAACAGCAAGCATTATTGCTAATAGGCTAACGTAGTTAGGTATAATACGATATCATGTAAGGCGCAGTTTGCAAGTATCTTAGTAACGATTTAAACATATGAAATACATAATATACTGCTAAGAAGATACGTACGTAATAATAACCAAAAAAACATAATATCTACGTACCAACCTAAAAAAAATACATATATCTACTCCAATTCTATTGTAAGAGAGGTAAGTAGAAATTATTCAAGTTTTCTTTTTATTTAGTGTTGCGTAAGTGTGTTCACGTAGAACGCCAGTGAATAACAGAGGCATTTCCAAGAACATATCCTGATAGTGATGATAAATACGACCGACGCGGATACGGATACAGTCTCACAGCTCAGCGGTGCTCACTCAACCACAGAACACTATACTTCTGCGAGTTGTTGTAGTTACGACAAACTTCCCACGTCGGTATACGACACCACAACAGACTGAAATGCAGTATTATTAGATATCAATACAAAATAAAACTTTTTCTGATAAATTGTACAATGATCGTTCTTCCTGATTTATCATCCTCATCGACCCATACAATGTCCCACTTCTAGGTATAACGGGAGGGGTTAGGCAACTGTCCCTCATGTTTGCTTAACGGGGGTTGGCAGACTATAAATTGCTATCGAGTCTCATGTACATGCAGGTTTCCTCACGATGTTTACCTTCAGCGTTTACGTTAGTGATAGTCAATTATATTTATACCAGTTTAAGTTATTAACATCGATATCATTTTTAATAACAGCGGTGTGTGCCTTGGATTCGAACTAAAGACCTACTTGGCACTACAACGGTCATAACACTAGTAATCACTACTCATATCAATTTTTTTTAAGAAATTCTAAAAATAAGATGTATGAAATCGGTGAAGTCGTTGAAGTTATGGCGTGACCGAGGGAAATAGGGATTCATTTTGTATATGTAGATGGATATGTATTGTCTTTATTTAGTTCTATTAAAGTTGACAAATTACCTTAAGGCAAGGCCGCCGCGCGACGGGCGTCGCCCGGCCAGTAAGCATGACCTACTTCACTGATGCACTCTGACATATAAAATTGCACCTACTTTATCGTGTATCAATAAATTGTAATATGTTGTTTCGTGAACATTAAAACATATATAATGATGAAAGTACATACTAATTTAATGTTATTAAGTTTAAATCAAACGTCGCCGCCATCTAGTTAAAAAAAAAATATTAAAACCGGCCAAGTGCGAGTCGGACTCGCGCACGGAGCGTTCCGTTAAAAAAAACTACTTACTAGATCTCGTTCAAACCAATTTTCGGTGGAAGTTTACATGGTAATGTACATCATATTTTTTTTTAGTTTTATCATTCTCTTATTTTAGCAGTTACAGGGGGGAGACACATTTTACCACTTTGGAAGTATCTCTAGCGTAAACTATTCAGTTTAGAAAAAAAAATTAGAAACCTCTATATAATTTTTGAAGACCTATCCGTAGATACCCCATTAGTATGGGTTAGATGAAAAGAGTTTCAGTTCTAAGTATTGAGAATTTATGGCTTATTATTCTATTTTTGTGTGAAAATCTTAATGAGGTTCACAGAGTACATCTACTTACCAAGTTTCAACAGCATAGTGCTTATAGTTTCGGAAAAAAGTGGGTGTGACATAGGGATGGACAGACAGACATGACGAATCTATAAGGGTTCCGTTTGAGCTGCATCCGAAACCGCATGGCTCCGGCTGGTATTTTTTACAAGATGTATGGAACATCTATACAATGCGAGATCAACTTAAACTGGATTTGTGTAGCTTGACGTGTAGCCGTGTGTACCTAGAATAAAAAATCAAAAGTAGGTACATTAGTAAAAAAACATTAAATTGCTCTCTTGCCAAATTCATAACAGAACATGCCATCACGCCTGCTTTCCCCGAAGGGTTAGGCACAGGTGTCTCGATGGAGCAGTGCTTTAGTTAGCCTACCCATACGATACCTACCTATATACCTACCTAAACAAAATACATTTACTTTCCACAAAAATAAATAAATTAAATAACTTTTAACAAAATGCCTACCCCCAAGGGATAAAGGCGTAACAATAGGTATGTATGTATGTATGTCTAAAACACTTTCGGAAGTCGATGGCTTTAATTTGAGTTGATCTTCAACACCGAATTCCGAAACTGATTTAGACATTTTTTTGTTTTTTTTTTAAAAAAAAAGCTTACCTACCTACTAGCAATGTGGATCACACATTACTAGTATTCTTGTTAACCCCTTGTACTAAGCTAAATGCTTGTATTACGAGTGGGTTCACGTCGGTAGTGCAATGGGTGGGGTACGAACCGGCAACCATATGATCGCAAGTCCGACGCCCTAGCCATTAGGCTACCGCCGCTTCTATACATACTTATTATTTATTTTTTTAAGAAGATGGTTTTTTTTTGTTCGTCCTAACTATGGTGAGGTCGGTTTCCAGTCTGATCAGATGCCGAATATCAGTATTTTACACGAACCACCACAGCCCAATTTCTGGGCAATATCGATATTCGAAGGATAGAACGGTTGATAAGCTTTTTGTGCTTCTAACTACCGGTAACGATTGTTATTTGTGTTCGTATGGCAACCTGGCGACGGCTTTTCCTGCTATTTAAACCAGATAATAGCGTACGAAAAACAATTATATTTTTATCATTGACTGACTCATCAAAAAGATTGCTTATTACCAGAACTAATGTCCTACTAAGAATGTTCATATAGGTGTGGAGATTTGATCCCATATAATAGACACTGCTAAATCTATTGTTTCGGCTAACAACGGCCAGTAAGTCAGTGAATTAACGGAGAACATGTCTATGAACATCTTATCGGTATCATTGTCAACTTGAACCTGAACCCGGATCCATACCTATCCCAGAGCTGGATCCGAACTCGAACCTCAACTCTGAATCCATCCATTACTTAAGTTCAAATAATTATTCGTGTTCATCACACAAACCTTTCTAACTAGCAAGATTCGGACCCGCGACCGCTGAAGACAGGGTTGTTTTAACTATTTAATCATTATCCCTACATACATACAGACTGCCTCGTTGGTCTAGTGGTCCCAATCGCGACTGCTACGCTAGAGGTCTTGGGTTCGATCCCCAGGTCGAGCAAAGTGTTATTGAGTTTTTCTATGAAATTCTCAGTAGCAGCTCGGAGTCTGGATTTGTGCTCGGTGAATGGCAATAGGCTCGCCCCCTATTACATGGGACCCAAACATGCCAGCGAAGTGTGGGTGTACATTAAGTGCACCTCTGCCTAACCCTTCGGGGAATACAGGCGTGATGGTATGTATGTATGTATGTATTATCCCTACATATCTCGATCATGAATTTATCTTATTTTATTAACACACATAAATATACATATAATACAATAATGCTACCTACAAAGAAATAATGCTGTTTGTTTACGTGCCTACTTTGTATTTATTTCTTTTATTGTGGTTTATGGGTAGGTAACTATTTATGGTAATATACTTTTACTTCACTTGGACAGCAAAGTTACGAACGGCAACAGTTAGTGAAACCTATTTTAGTTCGTATATTTTTTTACTAAAGAAACTGTACCCTACGTAAACGTAAACATACGCAGACAGATTAAAAAGTTTAAAGAACGTATTAATTAAATTATTTAAATAAAGAGCTGAACTGACTGGATACCAAGTCCTTTCGATTTTTTTTAAATCATAGGCTCTTCTTTATTGTTCTTCAGTTGTTCTTAAAGAAAATTTTATTTTGTAAATCAGATTAGTTATCTTTATCAAAGACGTAAATTAAAAATATGAAGAAAAATTTCGTCGTGGCGGGTGGGACTCGCGGTGACTTAGTGTCATAGCGTCTAGTGTACTTAACCAGAAGACGCAGGTTCGAATCCTGCCCGCGGTCGTATTTTTCCTTCACTAAGATAACAGATTAGCTATTTAGGCGCTTTTCCGATATAACAGATGGGATAGGAAGATAAGTTTTTTCACGCTATAAACCTATCTACTTTCATATCCATATCATTCATAACAATAACGGTCACGGCGCACGGTTTTCTGAAGCACTTGTAAAATTACTGTCAAAATATTTTAGTAACCTTTTAAAATACCTACATTAAGTTTGTCCGTTTTGAGAGGACCACTTTAATTAAACCCAAATTATAGGCTCATAACTATCATAGAAGGAATTCTTCCACATTGTTACTAACATTATTGCCGACTGGTGATATTAAGAGAGTTTTGATATATGTAAGTAACTAAATAAAGTTATATATAGAATATATTTGTAACAATGAATACGACAATTGATTGAACCGAAGACAATTTCTCTGAATTGGCGTTGTCAAACGACTCAAGTGCTACGTCCTGATTGAAAAGTCCTATAGTAATTACCCACGCAGACACTGTTTGAACTTAGCACTTAACATACTTGTTACTTAACCCTTTCTGATATCGTTAAATTGGAAGATAAGATATTACCTATTTTCAGGAGTCAACATCATCATCATTATCTATAAAATAATAATATTTAAACAGAACGCTTTCGAAGTCGTTTAAAATTTTAACCACTCGTTTCAATATGGCGGACGCCAACGTACGACGTGGGCTGCGCGTGCGTTTCTTTTCCATTTCGAAGGTTACTTTATTGTGCAAGAGTTGACTCCGATGTGCAACAAGAATATTCAAAGAACAAAGGATTTCGTTAAAAAGAACGTCATTTTCGTATAGTTATTGTCTCAATCATTGAAATTATTATATAAATCTATAGCCTAATTATTTGAATAAGTTCTTACCTACATATCATTCAAAACATTCGTCTACAATAGTATTTTCGTAGTACCTGCTTGTAAACATTAAACTAACCAATATTTTACATATTCTAGAGAATTATATAAAAAGTACTTGCCTAATATTTATCTACCCATATAATATTGTTGTGCGAGATGCCATATATGAAGAATAATAGATACAGTGAGCACATGTCTGAAAATCAGTCAAAATGTCGAAATTCAGCTCTGAAAATATGTTCAAATACTTATTTTGTTATTCTATCTCCGTGTCTGTGCTTACAACTGATGCCCTTTGGCGAAATTGAATTTCAATTTATCTTGATAAGTAGGACACGGCTCTCGCGCATGTTGCAATACGCGTACCAATGAATGTGTTCTGCGGATACGTCACTGTTGCCTCGGTATGAAGTATGAACACACTCCTTTGTTACTTAAATGCCCATATAACATAAAATTTAAAAGTACTTAGTCAGTTAAGTACATAGTACATAAATGTAGTTGACCTTAAGGTAGAAAATGACATTATCTACTAACTAGTGTTTATTCGATGAATTCACGTCTGTAAGTAATCTGTAGGTACTTTCCCCCGAGGGATACTTTAACGATAAGATCAGTTTTTTTTAATATCTTATAGGCAAAATCCTAGATATATGGATACTGGACGTAAGTACGTACTGGAGGTAAGGAACCCTTCCTTACCTCAAAAAGGAAAAAAGTCAACGTTTTTTTATTGAAACCTGCCTTTACTAAGGTGAAAGATTGCTGAGATATTTTGAAAAAAGTAGGAATTCGTTATTTTAATTCAAAAATGAGTTCAACAGTCCTGTGCTAAGACAAACAATATTGTCACTTGCCTCGGTGTCCCGTTTCCATGGGTTTCCATAAAAGCAGGTTCAGTTATTGTTTAGGATAGATCTGTTATTAGACGCCTGTTTTTATATGTTGTATCGTACTTAATTAAAATACGTTAGTTTTAACGTAGTAATTTATTTTATAAGTAATATAAAATATTTATTTTATGTTTTAAACTTTTTATGTTTCAATAACTACTCTACATACGAGTATACGAGTAACTCATAACTAATAATCTCTAAAACTATGATTATACTCACAACTTCAACTGGTTTTAATTAGAATGGATAGGATATTTCAAACGAAAAATTTATTAATATAAGTATTATGCCTCCCATCCATTTAAGTGGGTATCCTGTGTTTATGTTTGCATGAATAACAACCTTCGACCACCAATACTTACCCTTTTCTTCTCTTGATGAGTTGGTGCAGTAAAAAAAGACAATTTGGTATATTACCTAATATCCGAAATATGAAAGTTACCGTCTGACTGTTACTTTTTCACGATTAAACAGATTTAGATAAAGTTTTTCAACCTTCTCTCCTTGCCAAATTGCATCCTGAAAATAGGCTACATTTTAACTGACGAAAAATGAAGGAGATCCTCAAATCGACGCTGTTTTTTTTATGTCCTGATGACATATCTATGTGAACACTTTGTGAACAGTAAAACACGGTAAGTCGGTAAGGCAACATCGTTCGACATTGAACTATGTACTGTAAAGGCAGTCGTGTTGGTTGAAAGACATAGTAATATCTTCAATAAATGTTGCTGACGTCGCCTGAAGACGTAAAATGTGGAAGAGAAATTCGACATCACAGGCAGTGGTTTCGGTATCTTAGTTGGTATAGCGTCTGGTGCACTTAACCAGAGTGACGCAACCAGGTTCAAACCCTGCCTGAGATCGATTTTTTCTTTAACTAGTTTCTTTCATTAGAAAATTCATATCTTTGTAAATAGGTATTTTTTTTTTACTATTATTGAGAAATGAAGAATACTAATAATGCAGTAATCGATAGTTTTATCTATATTCAGCCGACGACGCCGTTTACTCGATATCGTGTGAAGCCTGCCAACCTGCACTAGGTCAGCGTGGTAGACAATAGCCTAACCCTTCTTAATCTGAGACGAAACCTGTACTTAGCAATAAAGTTGACAAAAGAAAAAACACGATTAAATACAATTTATATTGCATTAGATTATCAACATGTTTCTGTGAGTGACGCGATGACGTTTATTACCCAATCACTTCACATGACCTTGCTAAGTTAGGCAACGTTACTCTACTATACAGCATAGGTACTTGTACAACTCATAACTCGTCCAACATGAATACAATATCAATATTTAATCCATACCTAACTAAATAGAATTTTGTTGCTTTTATACGTTGTATTAAACTTTATTAGCAGACATCAGTATATTTGCGATATGGAATTCTATATTATACAAGCAGTACCTAATGCCCTGTCCTTAGTGTATCCTATGCATTTCAATCCTAATATCCGAATATTGATGTAATTTGTGCTTTCGGACACATTTTCGATTGGTGCTTATTCAATATTTCTTTACAACCCGCGCAACCGTTTCTACAGACAACCTTGTGCCACTTACACATGTGATGAACATTTATAATGTGTTTGTCTGCTTGCACATTTTGTATTAATTGTTATGTATGATTGTGCCTCCTTCAATTTCAGAGTAAATTACTTGATGATATCTTGAAACGCAATATTATCTGTGCTTATAAGATTTTCTTAACAATACAGAGGTCGTACATGGAAGTTTTGAGACCTTGAAATACATTAGTAACAATATTAATTGTAAATAAGATTAATCCTTGACTCCAGTTTCTTAGAAATCCTTAGAAATCGAATTGTTATTTACCACAATGTAGAAGTTGTAGAACCTTCAGAATTTCAATTAATAAGCGTTTGAGAGGTTTTGCAATATGTTTTTAGATGCCTTTAATTTGTTTACTATTGCACTGTAGAAAGCAAGGCTGTATACTATAAGTTGTACAGCTCGCATGTAGAAGTAAGCGTTTGACTGCAAAATTTGAAATAGATATATGGGTACTTAACAAGTATGTAAGTATCAAGATTGTTCTCATAATCTGAGTAGGTACCTATCTTTAAATGTAAAAATGAAATATCAAGAAAAAAAAACAAAACCCTTTGCCCACATCACGTGGAGTAACTGATGGTGTGCGGGGTAGCCACCCACGTACTAAGTCCTAATGTCGAAGATGCCATTAGGCACCACTGCAATATTCTACTGACTGAAACCTCTGGCATAATCGCTAATGTCAATAGGTTTTGATTGGTTGTCATCTTCTATTCTATATAAAAAACAATCGCCGTTCGTTAGTCTCGCCTAACCGCAAAAACGGCTTGATCGATTAGAATAATTCTTTTTGTGTTTTGTTTGTCATAATACAGGGGTGGTTTAAGAAGAAATAATAAGGAAAATCTTGAAAGAACACTCAAAAAAGAATAAATAATATTGGTATAGAAAATCGTCTACGTGACTTGCGATAAGAAACAGATTTTTTCATATATATATTTTTTAAAGATTAAATGGCGTTTCTTGGCAGACAGTGTTAAAATTATACTTTTTCGTGAATTAAGGGGCAGTTTATTTTTAATCCGACCTCTTTGTCTTCTGATATAATTATTTATAAGGAAAATGTCTGTCTGTCTGTTACGCTTTCACGCCTAAACCACTAACTGATTTTGATGAAATTTGGTACTGGGATAGACTAAAGCTTGAGAAAGAACATAGGCTACCTTTTATTGCAAAAAATAGTATTGAAGGGGTCGAAATAGGTGGTGAAAGTTGTATGGGAGTTCGTCATTTTTCAAGATAAAACCATGAAACTTTAAATTAAGGCACTTGATAAGAAATAAATAAACATTTGTTCTAGCGTTTTTGAAATTTCTACCCTTGTGGGCATGAAATAGGGGATGAAAGTTTGTTAAGAAGTCCAAACAAGCACGCTTTCAAGTTTAACCCCAGAACCGATTTTGATGAAATTTGGTACAAAAATAGATTAGACATTGAGAAAGGATAAGCTAAGTTTTGTTGTAAAAAAGGGGTTGTAATAAGGGATGAAAAATTGTATGGGAGTTTGTCATTGTTGAAGATAAACGCTGAAACTTTGTGTTTAGGGACTTGATAAGAAATAAATAAATATTAGATATGGGGTTTTTGTAATTTCTAACTGTGTGGGGACGAACTAGGGGATGAAAGTCCGTTTGGATTTTGACGAAATTTGGTGCAAAAATAATTGACTAGACCTTGGGAAAGGATATAAGTTGCGTTTATAATTCGGTAAATAAAAAAGTTAGGCAAATTTTGTGGTCTACCCGAGCAAATAAGCGGATGGAAATATATGTAAGGATAATTTTCAATTTCCCGCCAGAATTGGAAAAAACTAAACAGTCGAAATCGTGTTGTTCACGCGGGCGAAGCTGCGGGCGGAAAGCTAGTTACTTATAAACTAGCTGGCCTGGCAAACTTCGTTCCTCCTTGGATGGGGTTACACTCTGGTCGATTCCCTTCATTGAAGTACTTTGAGATATAATAAACTTTTTCGTTTTGTTGTATGATGCTAGAACGAACAACGCTGGTGGTTCGCTGACTCAACAACAATATTCATACAACAGTTACCTTATTTTCTTTTCATCATCATCATCCCGTATTCGTCCACTGCAGGGAAGTTTGCTGGGCCAGCTAGGTGTACCATACTATCATCAAATAATTAATACCCCTTCCCGGAGCTGGTAGCTGGGACCTATACATAACTGAAGTACCAGGGCAACATAAACATAAAAAGAACTAGAATTTGAGCATGAACTTTCATTATTTTAAGTATTATCTCTGATTTAAGTCGGCACACAATTCAAAGTACTAGATCAACATAAACCTGGAAATAACCTGGTGATCTATTTCAAAAATCGTGATCAGAGCGGATAAACGACCCTCTGGAGTTACAAAAACGCTTCAACAACAGACGAATCGCTTGTTGGATGAAAAGAGCTGAAGATTGGGCTCTGTAGCTTGAAGAGGCCTTCATCCAGCAGTGGACGAATACGGGCTGATCATGATGATGATGAGGACGAAACGTTAAAGAGATACCATACTGGAGTATCGGCGTTGTTCGTTCTAGCACCATACAACAAAACGAAAAAGTATGGGAATTGACCAGGGTGTTACCCAATCAAAGGCAAAACGAAGTTTGCCGGGTCAACTAGTAGCAAATAAAAGTCGGAGGATACGCCTGTTTTAATGAGGCGTTTGCTTTTCCGCCACAAATCAAATTTCAATTGTTTTTGCTATTTTTAAGTCCATACCACATTCTACTGTCATATTCCTAGAATATGTTATAGATCTATAAATTGCTAAACAATAAAAATCGAATTTGGCGGGCTAGGTTAATTGAGTGCCGCTGACAGTGACGTTACCGTGTCACCCGTTACTCTCTTAATTTGTGTGCGTTACCCAGGCCAGATGTTGTCGAAAATGGTCATTTGAATCTTATAGATAATTAGTTTTGCGGCTTCTGTAATTGTTGCGCACATTTTTAAATTTGTTGCGCTTATAGTTTTTTAATTATTTCACAAAAACATTTCCTGCTGGGGTAACGTTACCCCAGCCAGACCTTTTTCTTTCTAATGGGAATATTTAAATAATTACTAGCTATAAAATTAGTTGTCTAGATGAAGTAAATGTTGTGCCTTATTTTGTATTTGTTCTTTCATCGGTTGCGAAGTTATTCAAGATTTTGCTGGGGTAACGTTTTTGGTTTTGCTAGATCTTTGAAATGGTTAAGCGGATTCTTATCATATTTTGTACATGGCTTCTTGGGAATTAGTTTAAATTTGTTCTGCAATAAAAAAACCAAAATAATACATAGCTTAAAGGTTATTTCATTAAATAGAAAAACACTTCAATTGGTCCCAGCACTCTCAATAAGAGCTCTAAAGACTTACTTTAAACGTTATTTTAAAGCTTGTAACTGCCTTCAAATGTACGTGAAGTTTCATTAGTATCCTGTAAGTATTTAACAAGTTATGATGATATTGAGTTCTTCACGAGCACAGTCTTGATGCGCGCGGTGTTATTTGGCCACTGGATTGGATATATGAACTGAATGTTATGTCAATTATTAGTTTTTTAGTTCAGTTGTATATCAGTAAAATTTCAGCTCAGTACATTGGATAATTAATGAGATAATACGATTAAAGTCATTAGGAAGTGAATGACCGTGGTAACCCGACCAAGTTTAGGTGGTTACGAAAAAGCGAAAACGCAAAACATTATGGTACCTTCTAAAATATGTAGGATAGTGTTACAAATTTAGTACAGACATGTACACAAGTTTAAAAAAAAACTACGTGATTATTTAATAATTTTTATTGACAGGTAATATAATCATTTCAATTGAACTTTTAAAGTATTATTAAACTTATACTTAAAAACAATCACAGATTAAAATTACAGATAGTAATTTTGTTTAGTTAGTTAGTTTTAGATAAGTACCTAACAACATGTACATATTAATAATAATTTTGCTACTATTTCTGTAGTTACATTATACAAGCTTACCTTGTTCGTGAATTCATCAAGCAGCCTGCACCATAACTATGATCATCAATAGAAGCACTCCACATTAGCAGTAATTCGCCACACTTATTGTTTTACATTAGCTCTCACGCACTCTATAAATATTTGCAAAAACAGGAAACGGAACTGCCGAAACGCATGCGCACTCTACAAGATGAATTATGTGATTACGGAGCATATTTAGTGCAATATGCAAACAATGCGCCCCTTCACCCCACCCCTTCCGCGTCCCACCGAAAGACATGTTATATCAGTGATTTTTGATAAGTTTGTGCAACTGGAAAATAATAATGTTTTCATAGTACAGATATTATTATATTATTAATGTATTTAACAATGTACGCGTCTGTACCGAAATTGTAAGGTGTATTATACTAAACATTTCAAAAGATAGTATAATGTTCTGCGTTTTCGCTTTTTCGTAACCACCTAAACTTGGTCGGGTTACCACGGTCATTCACTTCCTAATGACTTTAATCGTATTATCTCATTAATTATCCAATGTACTGAGCTGAAATTTTACTGATATACAACTGAACTAAAAAACTAATAATTGACATAACATTCAGTTCATATATCCAATCCAGTGGCCAAATAACACCGCGCGCATCAAGACTGTGCTCGTGAAGAACTCAATATCATCATAACTTGTTAAATACTTACAGGATACTAATGAAACTTCACGTACATTTGAAGGCAGTTACAAGCTTTAAAATAACGTTTAAAGTAAGTCTTTAGAGCTCTTATTGAGAGTGCTGGGACCAATTGAAGTGTTTTTCTATTTAATGAAATAACCTTTAAGCTATGTATTATTTTGGTTTTTTTATTGCAGAACAAATTTAAACTAATTCCCAAGAAGCCATGTACAAAATATGATAAGAATCCGCTTAACCATTTCAAAGATCTAGCAAAACCAAAAACGTTACCCCAGCAAAATCTTGAATAACTTCGCAACCGATGAAAGAACAAATACAAAATAAGGCACAACATTTACTTCATCTAGACAACTAATTTTATAGCTGGTAATTATTTAAATATTCCCATTAGAAAGAAAAAGGTCTGGCTGGGGTAACGTTAACCCAGCAGGAAATGTTTTTGTGAAATAATTAAAAAACTATAAGCGCAACAAATTTAAAAATGTGCGCAACAATTACAGAAGCCGCAAAACTAATTATCTATAAGATTCAAATGACCATTTTCGACAACATCTGGCCTGGGTAACTGACACCTTAATTTTTCGTGGGTCTGATAACTCGTTATTTCAGAACAATTACTAAAGAAGAAAAGAAAAATGTTTATCAAACTTAACATTTAGCGTGAATAGGTTTCTTCTAAGCAAGCGTGCTCCATCGTAGACCACTTCAGTTGCTTAACATCAGGCAAGTTGTGGTCAAGCGCAAGCCTATTTGTGAATAAAAAAAATACACATAATAACAAATAGACAGCGGGAGAGAATTGGATGTTATTGCATGTACTGTGGGTTATAGCTGTTACCTGACCCACCGAGATCCCGTCGTCCCATCTAGGGTGGGTCAGGTAACAGCTAGAACCCACTGTACATAACGACAACAACATCTTCATATGGAGTTGCTATAACAACGTACCTGGGACCAATATATTTGGGCTGCACCGTGGCTGTAGGTACAATAGCATATAATAATATGTCTGGGCTGCACCAGGCGTCAAGCAAATGTAACAGCACGAACCTCATTACCTGATAAAATATAACGTAGTTAGTAAAGTAGAACCCAGTAGAGCTTTCTCTTCCTGGCGAAGAAAATGGCATGCAGTACGTCATCGTACGACATGCCATTGGATATGATCATTCTTGATTAGGGTAGGTAGGTAAATTTACTTTATTCGTGAATTTAAAAAAAAGTCTACGAAACTTGTCCCGACAGTTACGAACACAACAAAAGAAACAGCCAAGTCGACCGACCGTTCTCAATTGACGATCTTTCAGTCTTTTACATGCAGCAATTGATTTTTATTTATATAGATTGTCTGGGCATTTCAAAGCAAAATGAATAACCGCACAATTATTATGATTGAAGCATATTTACTTTGGCATTTGAATTTGGTGTATAGATGTTATGGACACCTCATTTTAGCAATATCTAAACGACCTACACACAATTAAAATATTAAATAATCGAAAATTGTATGCGTTAGTTCGTAATTTCGCTGGATTTATTATAAACTAACAAAAACAATTTTCCGGTGCCCATAAAAGCTATACGCAATATATTTAAATCGATGAGTGCATGTCTGTGTGTTCCCTATGGACTCCGATACGGTTGGACCGATTTTGATGAAATTTTCAGGTTTGGTACCTACAATCAGTTTATTCAGCATGCGATAATCAGACACTGTGGAATATGAAAGCGATTAGATCAAAAAATCAGAATCCACAGAAGCACAGCTAGTTTACTAGTGTTTAAGGGCCGTTTTTACATATGGCTGAAACTGTCAATGAAAACCGTCAAAAATATCAAATTTACAATCACGTCGTTGATAATTATATCTACACTCTGGAATATCGAGGATGCAGTTCATTATCATTTGGAAGGCATTGAAACTTTTGAAAATTCAAGTAATACCCACCGACATGTCGATATGTTTAAAGTAGTTTCTAGTGGAAACATCATTTTCTTTGACTATTATTCTATAACTCCTATAGTCCTAGCAACAAACTGATCTTTGCGACTTGGCATTGACCTTTTAGTAGTGTTTTTAGCATGGGCAAAATGACGGTTGAGGTTAAACCAAATTTCCCTTTTTTTAATTATAATAATAAAAATACGAAAAATATGTCAAATAGAAAAAGAAAACAATGTACAGTGCGTGTCGGACGCACTTGTTGGATCTTTTGTTCTTCCCACCTATTAAAATTATAACAAGTAGGTACCTACTTGTGCTGTGTTCGAAATAGAGAACAACTATTCTTATAGTATATATAGTATATCAGGTCAAGGGTTCTCAAAGTTTTTTTTGCCACCTACTGCCTAAACTTAATATAAACAATTGTTAAGTTAAAGAAGCCCCACCAACAAACCATGAACTTTATGATGCCTGTTCCCGCATCGTTTCCCAGCGCAAGCATCCTGGGAACTTATTTTATGTTACTCCGAATAGTATTGTTATAAAATCTAAAAACTGACGTCTTGTATAGTCTGTGTGTGTGTAACCCCACCAGTGCGCGGGCGCCGCATCACTTGACTATTTTGTAATAACGCTAAAATCGTGGTAACCAGGCCAAGGCCTACCTTTATTTACATGTATGCGAGAAATAGCGTTCTCACTATTCATATAATCAAATGGTAGGTATGTAGGTACAGAATAAATGTATATCTAATGTATTTTGAATCACATTATACACTAAAGTGTAATACAAAAGCATTTCTCGAATGAGGGAGCATAATTATTCTATACAATAATTAGATAGGTACTTAACCCACAAAGCCTCTTGCGTGTACTCATCACAATTTATTTCTGATTTCATATATAATATATGTTTACCTAATGTTGTAAAAATAAAATCGAAATATCTAATAGGTATGCCACGCTATCAAACCTTATCTATTTAAAGTTTGATTACAAACAATGTGTATAAATAAATAATGTTTATCTGTGTCGCTAGTACCTACCGATGTATTGCGATCGGTGTGTTGTACGCAATCCCGGTGAGCGTGTGTGCCACATGCGTCTGCGCTACGTATCGCCGACGCGAATACGCGAACTTTGATAAAAAAGTGGGTCACCTCCTAATTATGCTTAATGTTGTGCCAAGTTATGCGTATCGCTTCTGATGCATTTATGGTAATGCATTACTGGGCGTTTGTTTTCAGGCACTGCATTCAGCGTTTATGATTCTCAATAAAAATGACGCCATATTACTAATTAGTAATTACTAGCCTTCTCCCGGGATCTTTCTCGTGGTATAGTAAATCGTAATCTGAGTGATTATGATGGATATCTGAGTAGGTAAACGATTTAATTATGGTCCTACAGGCGCTTATTTTTATTGTTTTAAAATGTATGTGATTAGATACCTATATTACTGTACAGTTGTACACCGATACTTCGCCTGTATGTTGAGGCCCGGGCATGCGATAATCAAAATCATTCGTAGGTGTTGCCGTCCTACTCGCGAATTATTTACTGAACCATAGTTTATGGGCAAAATGGAACAGTATTGTATTAATTTACCATTATGCTACCAAGATTTCCAATTGCCAATATTAGCACGTTATAATTTTGGTAGGTAGGTCTAGTAGGTCCTAACTCCTATTCAGAAATTATTCCGTTTTCTCAAGGTAAGAAACGGAGTGGAAATCCAACAAAGATGTCCACAACCCGAGAAGACATAAGACACATACTTATACTTATTTCTATTTTCAAGTACACGTTCAAATGTTTTGACCGTTTAGTTTTTTTTTCAGTTCTGGCGGGATATTGGAAGTTACCCAAATATATCTTTCCAACCGTTTCTTTGCTCGCGTAGACCACAATAGAGACTTCGTGTTCTAATAGCTAGAGCGATGGTCTTTCATGCTGGAGGTCTCATGGGATCGATTTCCACCACCATTTCTGAGCCCTAAAACGACTTCAGAAGTATGTAATTAATAGCAGCTGCACTGGACACTGGACCCCTTTAGACGACTTATCGGATGCCTACGTCATACAAAGGACACCTTCAAATTTCAGGTCTCTACAATCAGCGGTTTAGGCTGTGCGTTGATCTGTCAGTCAGGCATTCATTCAGGACAAAGCATTTTTTATGTATAGAAGATTAAAACCCGTTCTGATCTAGGTATTTTTATGCTAAAATATGCATTAAAATCGGTTGATCCGTTTTCATGTGGAAATGGAATTTTACATTTGTTTGCATACAGGTCGAAATTTCAAAAATGCTAAAAACAAATATTTATTGAATTTTTATCAAGTGCCTTAATACAAAGTTTCATCGTTTTATCTTCGATATAGACGAACTCCCATACAAACTATCATACCTTATTTCAACCCCTTCATACCCATTTTTAAACAAAAGGAAGCTTTTATTTTTACCAAATTTCATCAAAATCGGTTCCGGCGTTAAAGTTGAAAACGTGACTTTTTTTGGACTTCCATATGAACTTTCATCCCCACACAGGACGAAATTTGAAAAATGCTAGAACAAATATTATTTATTTCTTAATAAGTGCCTTAATATAAAAGCCCTATGTCCTTTCTCAAGCTTTAGTCTATCTGAGTACCAAATTTCTTCAAATTCGTTTGAATGGTTAAGGCGTGAAAGCGTAACAGACAGACAGACAGACAGAGTTACTTCGCATTTTTGTAGCAGGGATAAGTTTTTACAGCACGGTTCCAAAAAGTTTTAAGTTTATGTTGTTATTGGCAAACATAACTGTACTCTCATGAAGATTTTAGCAATACAAAGTCGTAATTTTACAGTCCAAAATAATGTTTACATCTTGACATCCATATTAGCAAGTCATAAGGCATTCGAAGTAAGTGAAAATGCGCAGTCTAGTTGAAATCACGTTTGACTCAAGTCGCAGTTATTCATGTCTAACGGTTTTATCTAATATTGCTTAATATAAATATTTTATAGCTGTCCTATATTTTTTTTATAACTTGTTCTATGTTTTTATAACAGTATACAAGCTTTCGCTCATGGCCATGGGTTCACCCACTCGCATCCCAAGAGTATTTACTTAGATACTTTAACTGTAAAAAGATGAAACATGCACCAGATTTTTAAGTCATATCTCCAGCAATACATTCTACTGAAAACTACGTCAAATTTTCGCAGTAGTGTTTGTGCAATGCGCATCCAAGCAGAATAAACAGACGGAAATAAAAAATGCAAAAATGGTTTGGTTTCTAATAACATACTAAAACCACCCATATTATATTTTCTTAAATATTTTATTCGTGATGCATGTAAATACATTTTATTATATATCTATGTTATTTAACATAAATATATAATAAAAGGTTATTTTGGCTTCCGTTGCTCTAGTAAAATGCCCCATATTCGTTGTTCTACAATATTTATAATGTACAGGCATCGGCCTGTGACATATAGGTAAATAGGTAGTATCCACAATGTTCAGAATGGTGATTAAGTATTGTCATAGTGTAATAAAACCTAATAGTGGTGAAACTCGGCCTTCTAGACAGGTCAACGATGAGGTGGGTTGCGGGGCGGAGCGGCGTCCCCCCGACCGTAATTCGCAGGCATCTAGTCCGCCAGAAATGTACTGCGCGTCGGTACTGAGTTTTAAGTTTGGCTATCGCGCTAGCGCTGATTATTGTTAATGCGTCAATGTTACAATGAGTTCTATTTCTATTTTTGATTTTGTATTTTATAATTTTATTTTATATTTTTATTTTTATATAAGTATTATTATAAAGGTTGATTGACTGCCTCGTTGGTCTAGTGTTTCCAATTGCGACTGCTACGCTAGAGGTCTTGGGTTCGATCCCCAGGTCGAGCAAAGTGTTATTGGATTTTTCTATGAAATTCTCAGTAGCAGCTCGGAGTCTGGATTTGTGCCCGGTGATTGTGGGTGAATAGGTACAGAATAAAATATGCTACCATTTAGGGTAAGTTGGCATACGCAATACACGTTACGTTTAGCAGGGAAATATGATTAAATATTATACGTATTGATTTCAATTTAAAAAAAGGTAAGACTATGGCGGTCGTTATTTTAAATATTAACTAATCGCCACCTTTTAGGCAAAATCTGGTAAATTCATTACAGTAGATTTCATTAATAACGTCGGTTGTAACGACTTTTCGCTTATAGCGACGTCGAACTTACATTAATTCGGCAATAGCGACTCCGGATATAACGCCTATTTCGGGTATACCGACTTGTTTTTATGAACCATTTGGGACATATTCCTAGAAATTCCTTGCAGATATTGAGACTGAGTCGGCAAAGACAAAGACTCATTCATAAGCTTCAACTATTAACTTTAAGCTTAAGATTAAGCTTTCTTATCCTTTGTTTTCATTCGCAGATGGTCAAATTCTTTTAATGAAACTTTAAAACTTCTGAATCAGTTACGTAGTAATTTCCAGTGAGCGAAGTGTTTCCTAAACTTATGAATATGGCTCCTAGTCCTAGACGTAGGTACATTTACGGTTTAGCAGCTAAGAAATTTCTTTGATATGCGAGTGTTACCGCGGACGACTCGACTGTTGACGTAAGTAGGTATAAAAACCGAATTTCATAGTAATAGTTAATCACTAAACCCAAAAAGTATATATCTGTTAATGACCAATAATCCCTTAGTCTACATATCTTAAAGTTAAATGATTGCAGAATGTTTCAGAAATAAAGTGAAATCGTCTCATCTAAGAATCAGGTCGCTTCTTTGTAACTATTAGGTAAAGTAACCTTATTTGTTATTCCAAGTCTCTGTATTCTAAAGCGCATTATATACTTACATTTATGTGATTTCTGATAACAAACCACATAATACATAAATTACTTTACATACTTACTGCTGTTAAAATTACTCTATAGCTACATTAAGTTATCTAAGAATAAGCATAAAGCGCGAAGAAATGAAAAGTGATAAATCATAACTCACTGCCGCGATTAGAACATAGCCCTGCACCTACTCGGGGCTGCACCTATTCTGCTGCTACTCGGGATAGTTTTGCAATAGTGATAACTGGGTGGTGGCTGCTACGATATGCAGCACAGACATCTACTTCGCGATATTTCCAAGTCACGAGAATACCTGCGATAGAATCGGAACCATCGTTTCATAGTAGACTCAATACCGAAAGAACTGTTATGCTGATTAGACACAGATGTATTTCTGATCAGTAATAGCCACCAGACTAGTCGTCATAAATATGACTACTACGGTCCTGGGTTCTATTCTGAGGACAAGAAAAGTGTTATAAGTAGGGTTAACAGCAATAGGCTCACCCTCTATTACATAGACCAGCGAACTGGTTGAACATTAGTACACCGCTGCCTAACTCTTCGTGGGATACGAGCGTAACGGTATGTACTATCGCCGGTCCATATATAGCTATCCAGCGGCCAACGAAGCTTCCTCATAATCCCAAGAACGAGAATGTTATCATTGACCCAGTGACCTAATGCACTTGACTTCGAAACCTAAAATGTTGCCCCGATTCACGCAGCTCCCCAACTCACCCCACTAAAACTCCAAGCACCTCCTAACGCCTACTTTAAATTCTATCTTCCCAGCTAGTTTCTATAAACAATTTTATACATAACTAGTTCTGTGTTAAGTTCTAATTTTTTTGGCGAAGACGCACATCATCCTCCTGCCTTGATCTCAGTTTTTTTCGGTTCGTCGTAGGATGTTCCTTTCTTCCATTCATGTCAGCCAAGTTGTAGATTCTAAAGTTATTAAAAACAACATGTTAGTAGGACCTACAATATTATGTTTATAAATGTAAATCAATTGCCGCACGTTTGATCGATCACCACTTGAGATCGTCACGACTGATTTGGGAGATTATATATTTTGTGTTCGCAATTGTCCAGACAGAATACGTATAAAAGATTTTTTTAATCCGGAAAAGGTGGTAACTTTTACGCTGGCGAATTTGAGCATGAGTTGCTAGTAAAATCACAAGTAGCAGTCTTCTTATTATCGTGGCGATGGTAATTTTTTTTAAAGTAGCAGTAGAAAAGCTTCAGACGTTGCTCAATTCTATATTCTAAATATTCTTTTATTCACTTAAAATTATATATTATAAATATCTAGCTGTCAGCCCGCGGCTTAGCCCGCGTGGAGTATACGTTTATCACTTTGGGGTATGAAAAATAAATAGTGGCCGATTCTCAGACCTGAATATGCATATAAAATTTCATAAAAATCGATCAAGCCGTTTCGGAGGAGTATAGTAACTATCATTATGACACAAGAATTTTATATATAAGATTATAATTTGTGGCAGCTATTAAATGGCACCCGGTAATGGTATTTTTTAATAGTTAACATGAGTTAAACGTTTTGATTTCTCAGAGCATAATTATGACTTCTGTATATGCACGAAGGTGTTTTTGATTTTGGGAGTGTTTTAATAGGTGCGCTCTATTTCTAACTCCAAGCACGGGGCGTTTCATATGGAAACAGACATTTATGTTCCGACGAGCGCTTTCTAAAGCTCCAAGTCTGTCAGTTGCCGTATAGGCCCACACTAGTACTGTGTTCCTGTTTGAAGGATATAAAAGGTTGGTATCCTTCAAACCGGAATTACTAAGTCGACATTTCACCAGCTATTAAGTTGGTGAAATTCCAAGTGTAAAAGACAACTGAAGTCCCAACGCTCAGGGTGGTTACGCACGAGTTTATTCCTATGGTTGTCCTGACCAGGAATTAAACAGTCCTGGTGCGCTTCTGGCATACAATTTTAAGTTTTAATTTCTTAAGTTCAGAAACATAAAAAAGTAGGACAATATGTAAAGAATACTAGTGACCTATATCTTTGCTCTCTCCACCGATGGCAAGCTAACAAGAAAAAACTAACAAAACAATAAAGCTTAATGAGATTATAAAAGCTCCCAGAAACATATTTCGTTATAAAACAAAACAATATTGTAATGACTTTTCCATAGTTGGATAAAAAGATCAATATATAAATATAAATATTGTCGTGACACACTAAGCTGTGCAAAGAACCTACTGCTATTACCGCAGTATTACGATGTGTTACATCAACATGCGTCATTGGACGGAGAAAGTGTGACGTCAGTTGCGCGCATGAAGAAAGCACTGCGCGTGCGACTCTGCGAGCACTTTTGCTTTCGTCGGAGGCCGTGGCGTCTGTGCGATAGCGAAAACGGCATACTTCGGGTATACCTTGCTGTCGCTTTTTCATCCGGTATTCAGGCCTTGATTATGAAATCGAAACTATTGAGTCATTGTGACTTATTATTCACGATATGTAGTTTCATGTTGTTTTGTGTTTGCAATAGCATAGTAGTTAGGTACATTATATATTTGATCTTGCTCACATCGATCGATTTTTGTATTTGTTATCGATAATCGAAATACATTCAACGATACGTGACTATACAACTAATTAACGACCAAGGGTCCTCACCCACGGTCAAGACCAGTTTGTATCAGTAAAGTATCAGCTAAATAGTTATTTGATGGAATAAACGAATAAGTACCTGCCAATATCAAATGGAAACCTAGTCATAAAACCGCCATGTCATAAAAGTAATTTTAGAAATTGAGAGTCGAAACTTAGATTATAGTAACTAGAAGGTGCCTACGTGCTAGCAGCAGTAGGACGAGAGTTGGTAGTGAAGTCAAGCCTCGTGTGTTGAATGCTGTAGAACACGTCGAATCAAATTACATTGCGATTACAAGGCTGTCACAGACAGTCACTCGTTCGTGACCTGTTGACTGATTTTAACAAAATCCAGGTCAAGATCTTTATTTCGCTTTTGATATTGAATGGCTCTCGTTGTCTCGAATATTACCTACATAAGTACATAATTTCTTTTCAAACCTACATAAGTAAATATTAGTAATTCTAATTTCTATTTATTATATAAATCATAATTTTATGTAAAAATGTATGCATTTACATAAAGAAATTCCCGTTTGTAAGATTAATCGTCGATTTTGAACTGTCTTGATTCTCTATACTTATCGGTTTTTGATCAATCTTCCGAGCTCTTATGCGGGGTACTTGGAGTGGTGGTTAGAAAACTCATTTAGCCAACTGTTAGGTTTAAGGGTACCTAACTCATTCAAGTTCGCTGTGAATAAATTCAATTAGGTAAAAGGTAAAGATAAGCCACCGAGTTATATAGGTATTAGGTACTTATGCGGATTACTTCAATATTAAATATATTCACTGCCAGCTATGTATTTAATTGTTTAAATTGGATAAGCAATCCCAGGTGTGACATTTATCATTTATTGCTGCGGTTGCCTGTGCATATACGTAAGAACAGCGAACACAATTCGTAATTGAATGCAGTGCGAACGTAAACATTAGGTCGGTGTTCGCGGCAACCCTGCCCTGCTGCGGCACTGCGCGCAACTGGGTCAGTGGGCCGCCCCCCGCGCCTTCCTCCGCCGCTCGGTGGCGCAACCGCGCGAACGCGCACTAACATAGACCTGGATCGCGGGAAAGTGGGTCACCGACTCACTTTCACTTATTACATGGGCTCCTAATCGTTTTCCATTGTGCGAGCGGGCGGGGGTTTGCGGGTGGCGGCGGGGCGCGCATGCGGGAGGCGCCGGCACGCGCGCCGTTGTCGCCGGCCGGCTACCCGCCAGTCGATCGCGGTACGTCTACCGAGCGGCACGTGTGCCGCTTGTTAATAACAATACTCATTGCGATCGTAACATACCACGCGCTGTCAACATTCGTAGAACAGTAGTAATAGTTTACTTTAGTGACTGACACAGACGCTTAACGCCTGTATATTTCTTATACCACTCGATATAGAACAAAATGTGTTGGATTTATGTGCCTCCTACTATAGTGCTTGAACAGGTGCAGCCCGCGAGTGGCAGCTAGTGTTGCGGCCAGACCGCTAGTGAACTCGGTGACTGTGTGAACGTTGTTGCGGTTGAACGCCGCCGTAGGGATTTGTAATAAACAGCCGCACTAAGCGGCCGAGCATGACGATGGACCAGCAGACAGGCCTCATGTCCCTTAATATGTCCCCCTTCGATCTGAGTCCAGGCCCTGAAGGGTCAGGTTCAGGCGGGGGTCCCTCGGGTGCATCGCAACAGTACGTGCCGCAAGGCGCTGCATATCAATGCCCTCCTGAGCAGCAATCTTTTGGCTACGCCAATTTGGATGCTTCATATCTGTTTCCAACAGGCGCCGGTGGAGAACCAGGCGCATATTTGCCAGCAGCCGGCACGGTGTGCGACCAGACTGACACCAAGGATGTAATCGAAGAACTTTGTCCCGTCTGTGGAGACAAAGTTAGCGGTTACCACTACGGGCTACTAACGTGTGAATCCTGTAAGGGTTTCTTCAAGAGGACCGTCCAGAATAAGAAGGTCTACACGTGCGTTGCTGAACGTGCTTGCCACATAGACAAAACACAACGGAAGCGTTGCCCATTTTGCCGCTTCCAAAAGTGCCTCGACGTTGGCATGAAACTCGAAGGTGAGTAACTCTTGTATCATCAGATAATTTTTTTAGTTGACCATAATGTTTTCACGTGCTTACTGGGTTACAATAATTTTTCAACATAGGTCCTACTTCATATTACTAGGGGTCCTAGTCTGCTAAATTTCAATGTCAAAATTTCTAACGACACAAAAACTGACAGATTTATTGGTTGACAGGAAGTTTAACAATCAATCTGTGGTCAATGTTTTATAATTATGAGTTAAAGACGTTATGACACATTTAAATTGCAAACTTGAGGCCCAGGGTGTACCTACCTATTTCACATTCATGTTAGTCTCTCTACTTTTGGCCTAAGGAAGACTAGGGTCATTCGGCAACTTTAATTTTAAAAGTAGGTAAACTACAATAATGAACCCAGGTATTATGGAATTTCGTCTATAATGGCAACAATCGGGAGTTACAAACGACGACGATGATTCCCCCGGTGACCTTCACCCACTTTATCGTGCACGTCGACCCTGAGCCTGTCTTGAGACTATTCTGACGTTTATAAAAGCTGATAAGTACATATTTTTTATAGGTGTAATCTATGAATGGTGCAGTTCAGTTTCATACCTCTTAGACCGAAGCAATTTATTAAAAGATTGTAGATACCTGCCCGGTAATTAAAAATTTAGCAACTAACTTTCCCTACTTATATTTTTTTTCTACTTTTTAATATTTTCTTAATTAATTCATGGAAAATGTTAATATTAAATAATTATCGTCTAGATCTATGTAACAAACTGTGTGTTACCAGTAAATACCTAATAAATAATAAAAATAATAAATAAGAAATGTTTCCATAAAATGATTGTACAATTCTGCTGCCTCATAAAAAATATAATTGCTTAATAACGTTATCACCAACTAGGTACTAGATCATTTGCCAATACAGTTACACCAAGCCCTTAAGCACAAAACAGTTTTGAATGGCTAATTAAACAGTACTGACTGACTATAGGTACCTATCTAGGCAATTGTCAAGGTAGTTCATAGTAGGTTTCTATATTTTTTTCCTAAGTACCTAGTTGCCTAATCTGATATAATATTTTCGAAGTAAATAGCCTAAATAAAATAATACAAATATACAAGGATGCGGTTACAGGTGGATGTTTGTTGTGGTAATTATACATTAACTTGTAGTTAGGCGATCGTGTGGGGCGGAGCTTGAAGTGCGGATCGTTCTAAATTTAAAACGCGCGCGGCCGCAGAGCGCCCTGACCTACTTGCGAGCGGGGCCGCGATGCGGCGCGCGCGCTTACTGTGTTTGTGCGTGCTGCTACGTAAACGCATAGCTGTGTGCGTGAGCCATTCGCCATTGCGCGTTTCGCCAGATGCTGTGATGTTTGCAACATCTAATAGACGAAAATTAAAATAAAGAAAACTTCATTCTTCACTTCATATTAATGCAAATGTTATGTTGTATATATCAACAATGACATTTCAAACCATTCTACTGATAAGGACCTTGACTTAAGGGTACGCTTAAGAGACACTTGATAACTATAGCAATAGAGAAAAACATCGATCAGCAAATCAGAAATTTCAAGGTAGTTTGTAGCATTAAATACTATAAATATTCCGTTGTGTAAACAATGAATAAGTATGCCTAAGTTCTTAGTCCGTTAGTTATAAGAAAATCACTATACTTACAAAAATACCGAAACGTATGTCAATAGACAATAACTCACATTTTTAAATAATGTATGTATTACACGCATAATGCTATTCTTGTAGTACATAATTACAAAAGGCAAATAAGTTTTAATATCATAGCTCTACTTTAAAAAATCACTAATGTTGAGAGTACAAAAAGTAAACAACGAATATTTATCGCAAGAGTAATATGTCAGATGACACAATTCACACAAATAGTTGCCTGACCCGAATAGTGGTTGTTGCGAGAGCCTCGCACCGCCTGCTCGACCTGCAGCAAGCCTTGTGCAATGCCACCGCTAGAGCACAAAACCAATGGACTCTTGTCTTTAATTTATTGAGTGCATGTAGATGTATGATTTATTTTCGACATTATTCGATAAAACATACTTTAACACTGTCATATTCATATCTAGGCAACTTGTGTTGAAATACAAGCAAGTATCTTATACAGACTGCCTTTAAAAAATCAAGTAGTATACCTCAACAAAACGAGTTTTTCTCTTTAGTCCCATTAGATTAAAAATTAAGATTGTAATATTAAAATTGTATGATATTGAACCCTATCTACGAAATATCCAATAACTTACGTAAGCAGCCTCTTCACGATATTAATATGAGTCGCAATGTGTTGCTTCACAATAAGTTAACTAAAAAGGTGCACTGCAAAATAAGTTGGCAATGGTGTTAATTCTATCGTTTAGATATTAATATACCTACTCTTGTCAGGAAAGTTTTTGTTCCCTACTTTATAGGTCGCGACTTTTTCCTCGTATTACGATGGCATACACTAAAAACTTTGAAATTTATGTCCTTTTTTTAATGATATTTGAAAAAAAAAGCTATCCATAATGATTAAGTATAGCTACTAAGCTTAACGTGATATTCATCAGAACCAGCACCACCGCATTAAGGGAATGGCTACGAAGAGTAATTTATGCAACATTAAATATTGATTTTATAATAAAATTGCATTACATCCGATTTGTATAGTCAGTCTAGTGGGGGGTTGTGAATCGGGCGTGAGCCGGCGACTGTATCGTGCGTTTCGACACAATCGACCGTCGTCGGTGGGGTATGCTGCGCAAGCGCCGTTTCACAAGACGTTCAGTCGACCTGTCGCAATGGGCTACCCAAATGTGACCTGGACACGTATCACGTTACTTATCAATGCATATATATTGTGCGCTTAATTTAATTTATCAAATCTCTTTTTTTTTCAAGTGAGATTTAATACATTTTATACCTACATCTCATAGAGATGGACATTAAGGATAATAGTATCCTTAATGCCATTTTCACAATGTTTGAAAAGCCGCCACACCGAGTTTATCAAAAAATGGAACAGAATTTGTACTAAAATGATAAACTCCCGAGTAAATCGATGGGAAATTATTCGTAGTGAAATGCGGCCTTAAAGTAATATGCATGGAATGTAAAATAGAACTAAAATTATACTAAAAACAGTAAAAATTATAATGTAATCTAATTTTAACTAAGGCTACTTGCAAAGATTTACAATTATACTTCTAACTTATTATTTATATGAAGATATTAGAATACACGACGCCGTAAAAGCGAAACAAATCCTAAGATAAAATATAGCAAAGTCTATAATATTATTTTAAAGAAAGTCCCATAGGTAACTTTGAGTTGATTCAACTTATAGCATAGATATGCATATTTTCTCTAAGTTATCCGAAATAAAAATCTTAATTCACTTTAAATTGCTGTTGCCTAGCAAGTACGGGTAAACATAATGCGGTGGTTACATGATGATTGTGTAACTTGCAAGTCTACAATAGTATAGTCTGTCTGCCTGTGAAATTTACACCGCCTAAAACTCTGAACATAGTTCAATAAAATTGGGCATGGAAATAGATTGCATCCTTATGAAGGAAATAATAATGCTTCTTTTCGACTCAAAAAGTTATTATTTTCCAATACTACCAAAGCTACCCTTTTGTTATGACATGCTTGTAAATGCTTTATGCATTATCCACCGCTTCGGGGAAAGTGGTAGGTTGAGTCGGACTCCGCTCTGAATGAGTGATCTACCGACTATAACCAACCTCTGCGTTTCGCGTCATTACTTTAGTGCCGGGACTACGGGAGCGTTTTGGTATTCGTCAGCAGACCTGGCAGTGGCGGCCGCCTAGGCTTATTACACCTAGCTTGATAGCTAGTGTCTTTCCTTCTTCTATAGTATTTCCTTGAGCTACACAATAATAATTCGCACCATGGCCATTGATTAAGTAGTCAGGCAGCAGCTTGATTGCGAGGACATCGTCACCCTTAGTGGCTAGTCCTTCTTAATGACTATAAAGACTTTTATTATAGCAAAACAGTCAAAGAAAATAATTGTCGTGTAATCCAACAGTACAATAATTTACTCCCCATAAGTATTAAGTACTGAATTGTAATAAATAGAGCATCATTCTCATTAAAATCTTTAAATAGTCATATAATTAAAAATAATTGACCGCCGAGACATAAAGTTGATAATCAGAAATATCTCTAATGTAATTGTTTCTTCATATTACAAACTTTAACTATCAACTGTATCAGATCGCCGTTGCTCAGTTTGTATACTATAAATTCTGAAACAGCAATGCCTCTTTTTCTTTTTGATGCACGCAACAACAGCTTACAAACGTTTTTTAAATAAGCCGATATTCCCGTACAGCCCCATTCAGCCTAAAATAAAAATAAAATCCTGAAACACGTCATTCTTTATTTAAACTCAATATGGACGCACTAGGGAACACCAACCGGCCATCAGTTCTACGAGATTATTGTGCCCCGCTCTCAGCCACTATAACCTATTTAGGTACTATTAAAAAACAAAACTAAAGAACAATGAAGTTAAGAATACAGAAAACGTTTAGGTTTAGCGAAAGACTTGGGTTCGTTCAGTTTTTTTTTTATCTTATTGAAATAACTTGTCATTCCTCGAATAAATTATTTTATTTTATCCTGTTTCATTTGATTATACTAATTTTATTTTTTAACAAATTTTGTTTTCGGCTGTACTAAATCTCATCAAAATGTGCATTCGGGCGAAACACTGGGCACAAATAAATGTTATATAAATGTGTCCTGCGAAACATTGAACGACCGTTCTTTCAATCGTTTCGCTATTTTATACTAATGTCAAATATGAAAATGGGAATAACTGCCCTAGGTTACTTATTGATAACATTGGGGTGCTTGGTAATGTCCTTTGAGTAGAATATAAATTTCAGATTACGTATCACGCGGTAGTGGTTTAGTGCTGCATCATTTATGAAGATAGTCAAACAAATATGTATTGATGCTGTTTCGCTTTACAATTACAACATCAGACTAGTAGCATCAAGGCTACTTTGATATTGTATATGTATAAAGCATATTAAATAGTATATAAAGTACTATCGAATTCTTCTGATGAAAAAGTTTGGAAATATATTAGGTAATATCTTGGCTGGCAAAGAATATGCGCTGAAGCGTTATTCCTTATTCCAACTAATTAGCGGAAACGCCTGGACAACAGACAGCATAAATACAATTCGCCAAGACGTACCTAAGGTGGAAAAACGAAAACACAACACAAGCTTGACGTTATTTTGTCAAGTTTTCTCTTAGTTCGTTTGTAGGTATGTTAAAGTAGCATAATAAATAATGAAGTATAATAATAATAAGCGACGTCCCGAATATATTTGAATTTATCTGGCCTAACGGATGCAAGTGACACAACAGTATTATGTCTCCACGCCATTATAAGATCAGCAGCACGATGGATAAGGCTAAGGCTATATAATATAATTCTCAAATCAGTGAATCTTCCAAGAAGACACTTAGCACTCTCACTAGATGAAGAATCATGCCGGCAGTGAGATAGATTGGTGATGATAGCATTGTTTGAAATTTTTGGAAGTTTAGAAGATCGGATACAAAGACAGTCAATAAGAAAATTCATTGGCGATGATCTTCTATCCAGATTAATGAGAATTATTAAAGTACATAATATCGATACCAAGTAAGGTAAACATTAATAGTGCTTGTAATCAACAATAGCAAGGAAACATAATTTTTTTTAGGGTAGGGTTTTTCAAGGTATTCCAATTACGACTCTTATAAGCTCTTATAGGTGGGTTTGGTGATAATAGTGATAAATAAGAAAATTCTTATTCGTATAGGATTAGTAACGGCACACATGGATTCATTTTGAAACGGCAAACACAGGGGTTGGACGGCCGGGGGCAGCGACAGATGTTAGATCACAATAAAAACGTTCGAGCCAGCCGACTATTTCGGCGCGCCGCCGCCTTGACCCGAATCGAGTGTTTCGACAGAGCGGCCTCGTACACCGGGCCTTTCTATTTTTTAGGCATTACCTGTCGTATTATTACGACAGTTCTACCAGCGCCGCCATTTTGGAAGGATTTCGGTGCGCAGGCGCTTCAAGCCCGCCTCTGCGGCGTAAAAACCGGTTCCAGTGCGTAAAATTGTGGTACAAAAGTATGCACATAATAGCGTCCATCATGAATCATGAGTATGGTCCCAACTGCATTTCTCTGTACTATAATATGATATTTTATTAAATCTTAAAATTTCTGATCAGAAAGAGAATAATTTTGCTATTCGATTGTGACTATTTGGCAGATGACCAAATTAAAATCTGACCGGATTCTTACTGGTATTTTTTTCTGTGTATTGATGAGATCTTGACACAGTTTAGCGGATCATCGCGGGTGATTTATCTCGGTTGTGTAACGATTGCCGCTGCCGCTATCAGGGCGCGCAATCGAGTGCGTGCGGGCGTTCGGATGCGATCGGCCAGTTCCGCCGGTACTCGGGCCGGCGGGGACCGACAGAGGAGAGGAGGGGCACTGCAGCCTTGACCAAGTTTCACCGAGTAGTCGGTACAAGGAGCGATCCCCACCTCTTCCCGTCCTTTCGGTACATACTATTTTTTATCTCGTTGACACGATTACTTCATTTGACGGCCCTGACGCGTATGCCAAGGTCAATTTTTTAATAGTGACAGGTATGTAGTGAAAGGTATCTTCTTTTCAATCCAGAACTGTCTCCTACTTTCAGATGAAAGTGCCTTATTATGATGCACTTTCGTGACCTCTTTTACAAGGTCGACCTTGACCCATCTACAACGGGCTCATCTACAAATAACTTTAGAATCCGAGGTGAACTCAGACGTAATTATCTATTTCTGCACACCGTCTGTTTGTCACACTGACGTATGTTTTTGATTTGTAAAAATGACCTTGACCTTGATCTAGTTTAGTCATGTAATAAACGACTGACCTCGTTTACCGCATTATCGGCTGCTATACGTTATGTCCTTATTATGTTTAAACATTAAGATGCTTAAATCGACGGACTAAAATTGTGAGTGCATTATATGCTACTCTTTTTGATGACGATTAAATTTATTTTTTATTAAATTATTTCAGACTAGTCCCACCGGAATATAGATTATCTATTTTTAAAGACAGTTGGTTAGGATTATGGAGATTTTACGCATTGAATAAACCGGGGACAGTCTATCACTCCTATAATTTTGTCGTTAGAACAGATCCTATTCTGTTTAAATAAAAGTGACTCTTGTCCGTGGGAGTCGTCAGCAGTCTTTTTAGTCTCATCCTCTTTGGACCCCTAATATGACTCTTAAGCTCTCTCCATTAAAAGATTAACTTGGTCGAATCGCGTTGCCACCCATTTCCAAAACTACGTGTTTCTAAAGCAAACTGCAATATTTTTTTCGCAATTATCTAAGTACAGCTTGTAGAACAAAAGATGTAATACTCTGAATGAAGTATTAGCGTGCTCGAGATTGCAATTCAGCCACGGCTGGATTTTTGCTGAATTAAAATAATTCGAAGTGGACCTAGTGCGGACGCAGCACATTTACGATTTTTCAAAAACACTCGACAAAATTTTATAACTTAGAGCGATTTAAATCCAGCATCTTTAAGAAAGTCTAACACCACATAAACAAACTTATCGGAAGCTCACATTCACCTATGACTCAATGATAGCCCACCTAACTTCTAGTCACGCGCGAACAACTGCATTGCGGCTGGTAGACCACAACGCTGCTTTAATGATATCAATGGCTGACAGTCTTACCAGATTGTTTAGGTTTGAGATACACTTCACAGTACAAACAACAGTTATCATCCGCGAAAAAATTGTCTAGCCGGTAGAAAAGCATCTAGCAATCAGCATAAATAGAGTAAAGGCAGGGCACTCGGCTCTGTGAAAACGGGCTACGTTATTATTAATCGTTAAATATTTGAACCGAATTACCATTATTAATATCCAGCCGAACTGAATCTAGCAGGGATAGTGGTAAATGTAGCGGTAAGATCATAATATTGTAATCATCTAATCTATATCTATCGTCCTGCATCCTGCAAGCAACATTTGCTGCCCAATATTAAAGTAGGGCGGTGGCTCCCTGGGAAATACATCCGCCTGTTCGAAAGATACTTTCTTTAGTCGGAAGCATCGCACCTCGAACCTCCATGTCATATCAGAAAACATAGTTCAAATAATGTGAAACATATTTTTATTATAAAAAACTCTTATAAATTAATGTAAATATAACGTATATTTTTTAATAGAACAGCTGCCGAAGTAAAATCTCCTGGTCCGTGTTATAAGCAGTTGAACAAAGAGCTCGGTGCCAGTGTCATCACTGGCACCGGTAGGAGGTAACAGATACCTGTTACCTCCAGGCCAACTAGGTTACTCAACTACGTCACACTAAATACTCCAACGTAGCTGATGTGTCGTACATCAGCTGGACCGAGTTATTTACTATCGTTTGAGACCCATAAGTAACAAGTTTGTTACAGTCGTATGAGATTGGACAGATCGACTTGTTACCTATATTATTGTTTGTTTGTGACTATAGTATCACTGCTACCGCATTCGGTCTGCCCATAGCATAAAACACGAAAGATACGAATACGGTTTTGGTAATAACTAAAACATAAGGCATCCTTGTCAAGCTGTCAGTTAAGTTGGTAAATTAAATTAGCTAAGAAACTGCTTCGGTTTATAGCCTCTTAGGAGATGATTTGGGTAGGGTTGGTGAAAATGGGCATCAGCCCTCTCTCATGCTCATTATCGTAAGTCCTATTTATTCACCCGAATTATAATTTAAAAAAAAACAGCTTAGATTTGCACATTGCATATCAATACTGGCGGCAAATATTTAAATATTTACCGCCGTAATAGCTATAGTTTTGAACTACCGATCTATGTGTCAGTTCTTAGATTATTTTTACAGCCCAACGGTTTAGATTCCACTAAAAATAGTTGTATGGTATATATATTTCTAAGCTAATCAAATCTCAATCATATTAAACACCTAATAGGTAGTAGGTAAGGTACCTATGCATGCCTTATCTAATACTAGTTACAAAACAATGTGAAATTAAAAAAAA
The DNA here is from genome assembly GCA_958496365.1 of Subacronicta megacephala. NCBI lineage: Eukaryota > Metazoa > Arthropoda > Insecta > Lepidoptera > Noctuidae > Subacronicta > Subacronicta megacephala. The sequence goes on from OY292513.1 coordinate 10,928,496, forward strand.
GTAAATCATAAATTTTGGCCCCTTAGCCGCCTCTCTAAAATCTACCACCCTAGGGCTCCAGCCTGTTCAGCCTATTGGTAAATCCGGTACTGATTATAATGAAGGTATATATTTGACACAAAGTTTTTTTCAAACGAAAAAAAAAAAATCCGTGTTTATTATATTATGCATTTGAGTTTGAGGTCAAAAAACCTCGTAGCTCATGTAAGCTAATACTATGAACGATGAAAATTGTTTACATTCATAAATGAAAATGTATTATACTTAAAATCAGAACGGAATAAGCTCCCGCTATTCAAAACTCTTTTAAATTGTAATTTTCGTTTAGCATACCTACGTTTCGATTATCTAAATTTTAATTCTGGTTATGTTTTGTAATAATAACATTATACAGACTTATACTGAGGAGGCAGGCAAACACTCAAATAATTTTGATTATGTTTAATTCAAGGTATGTATTAAACTTATATACCTAATTTGCAGAAAGGAGAATGGCCACGGACAGTACTCTTGAGAAATAGCTTGTCTCAAAAAGACAAAAATTTATATAATAATTATATTATTATTAATTTATTATAATACTAGGTATGCCCATTGCCCATTTTTTCGATTGAGTGAAATGGGACCACCTACCTTATTCAATAAAATGATATCGATTAACAATTGATTGTTCCATGTATTATTGCAAATCAAGTAAAACAACCGTTTCATAAAAAACATGTATAGATTATGTTGGACATATCGATAGTTAGGTCGCAAGGTAAAATAGCCAGTTTCTATTACCCTACAAAACTAGATAATTAGGTAGTGGGAACATTTATCTATCTTATTTTCATTGAAAATGTGACGAGTCAATATAAGATTTTATTTTCGATATTGTAATCGGAATTTTTCAAACGTCTTATTCCACCCTCATTGCTGTTAAACGGAAATCAATTATGTATTAGAATCTTAATAAGTACGGGTACAACCTTATTTGACATTTTCAATAATATTGACATTGTTAATGTTTACCATTGTCAACCTGAACAAGAACGTTTTTTTTTTGCTGTTTTTGGTTCGTTGTGCGGAGCCTTTTCGTTCGTCCGCTACTGCTCCTAACCCACTGAAAATACTTCAACAACCTTTTGAAATACCTTTTTTCAATTCATTTGGTTGAACATATTTTCAAAAGAGTAATTACTTTTTATAAATATCTCGGAAATGCCATAAAGTATTTTAAAGGTGATTTGATAAAGGCACAACAATGTTGAATTCAATACATTTGTCCATAGTGGGCATACCTACTCCTTTGCTTTTATGTTGAACAAGGGTTGCCCGCGTTTTTATTTACGTCCAGAAAAGGATTTAAAGTAGTCTTAACTGCTCCCTCCGTCCCTTATACTATCAGCTATTTGCCAACTCCTGTCAAAGTTGGTCTATCGGTGCATATGCATAGGTCTAAACATTTTGTCATTACATGGACAGATTCCATGCATACAAATAAGCCTGTATTCGCATTAGATGGAAAGATGTGTTAAAGATGGGACATAAATCAGATAAGTTTATTTTGGATGCACCATAATAAGCCCTGGTCTAGTTCTTTAGTGCAGCTCTTTCATGTTTTATCTTCTCAGAAAGTCAACGAAAGACTATTCACGACTGTAATAATACTAAATTTTATACCTTAGAACTAAAACCCAGGTCAACAAGTTTCATATAACAGACGGAAAATTCTTCCAGTAACTCTAACCTAGTTCGTAAAGTAAACGCTCACTGACTGCACTCCCTCCCTTGACCTTAAATCCGTCTTATATCCTTTACCTTACTTACAATCAACTGCGTTATTTCTTCTACTGAATTAGAAGTACCGATATTCATAGTAATTACAAAACGTTAATATTAAAGTTTTACTTAAAAACTATTTCTTACCCTGTATACGAAGTCAATCGCAACTCGCACTAACTAGTGTTCTACATTAGAAAAGGTTGGGATCATTAGCGAAATATTATTTTTTTAATGTTTCTAACCTGCTGTCTTTCATAATATTTTATTCCACATTTGGAACCATGCCATTTTGGCAATTCTGGGGTTCCCGTAATAATGTTATCATTGAAGTAAAGTATTTTACTTCATAACTTAAAAGGGAAACCTACATTAAATAGACTTCTGTTTACCTCTGCACAAACCGACGCATATGGTCCTTTCGTAAAACAACCCGGTCTGCAATATGAAACTCATGGAATTGCACACAGCAATGCTTAAATCCGTTACGCTCGCCGTCTCTTTTGAACCCTTTACGGAGCCCTGTGTCTGTCTTTATCGCGCAGTGGCGCGCTGGCTACAATAAAAACTGGTTGTTATTTTTAACTCGTGAGTTGGGCGGACCGGCGACTCACTGAAAGCCCCTTTCCGTTCCAGGTTTAGTGTTATGTATACGAACATTTGAAGTAATGCAGTTTCTTAAACAATTAGTGCTTGTGATTTACATAAAAATAAAATAAACCATGAGCACTCGAAATAAAGTCAGTGTATACTAACAGTAAAGTGTACAAGTCCCCTAAATCGTTGAGCTTTGAGTGGAAACTTAAGCAGAATATTTTTATGTAGATTAAGATTATATCTGGTGCAAGAGTAGGTATACCGGATAGTATATGGTATAAGGATATATCTATTGATTTCCATGGGATACCCATGGAAATCCTTAGATCCTTAGATGAGATGTATCCTTAATCATCAATCGGACACCATAACAGCGAATTTATTACAAATTAATTTCCCGTCGTTACTGGGAAATTCTTATATTTTTACGAGGAATAAACCAGTTGAACAGTTGCGGAAGACTAACAAAGTTAAGAGTTAAAAGTTTTCAGGCTGAACTTTACTTTTGATCATAAACTTTCTGGTAATGTTCTTTATTATTTATTATTCTTAATCTCGAATTATACGTTTTGAAGTGATTAACAAACTTCGGATGTAAGTTTGTTTCTCTTATTGTGAAAACGTAATTTCTATTAAGTACTTTTCTTATATAATATATTTTTGTTGTTGAAATCGCAGTCTTATGACATCACACATTAATAGACTAACCAATAGGCGTGCCTCTTTGATAAATTCTATTTGAACTAGAAAATAATTGTCTTCACCAGTTTATAAAGCATTTGTGTGGACACAAAGGTTCCTTTGTGTTATAATGCAACAATTTAAATTAATATTACCACCAAAAAACTTTGTGTTAGATGAATCGTAAAAACATAACCTATGTACACGTGGAAGTAAAAACTTGCCAGCAGTTGTTTATTATGGCGCCATTTCGAGCTTTTAACCAATTATTTAACTAACTCAACTCAATAAAATACTGTTAATATGCCTAGTTATTTAGGTCCTAGCCTCCTAGGTATCAAAAACTATATTTAAAATAACACTTTATAATCAATAATTACCTCTGGTCCCATATTATTAATGGTAAAGATGTCAGTCAATTTGGTGAACGAAGAATCGGAACAAACATAAATTGTTGGTATCGCGAGGAACGCCGTTGGGAATTTGGAATTCAGCCAGAATCATAAAGAGTGGTCTAGTCCGCGTGTATTATGAGGCCACCGTCCTAAATTTCAAGCCCAAGTTATTAAATGTTTATCGAATGCCAAACAATAACTAACAGCTGTTAACTATATTATATTTAATTTAGCAAGCCCGGACTTTTATAACTGTGTCAATAATATAGTACGTCAGGGTAAATTGCACTAACAGCCCCAAGATACTTGACAATTTAATCCCCAATGATAATTCAATCATACAATCGAAATGACACAATCGAGGCTATTCTAAACGTTCCTTCCATATGTTTTCTATTTGATCCATTATCATTGCCTCATTTGAAGCCTATTTTAAACTGAAATCTTTTTATTTCAGCTGTACGAGCGGATCGCATGCGCGGTGGACGTAACAAATTCGGTCCGATGTACAAACGAGATCGCGCTCGTAAACTGCAGATGATGCGACAACGGCAAATCGCAGTGCAAACATTGCGTGGCTCGTTAGGTGATAGCGGATTGGTGCTGGGCTTTGGGTCTCCTTACGCCGCTGTTCCAGTCAAGCAAGAGATACAAATTCCACAAGTGTCGTCTCTGACGTCATCTCCGGAGTCTTCACCAGGTCCGGCACTACTGGCTGCTCAACCACAGCCACCACAGCCGCCGCCGCCGCCTGCACACGACAAGTGGGAAGCACACTCGCCGCACTCAGCATCTCCGGACGCATTCGCGTTCGACGCACCAGCCACAGCCGCCGCCACGCCATCGAGCACAGCCGAACCGACGAGCACTGAGACCCTACGAGTCTCGCCCATGATTCGCGAATTTGTACAAACTATTGATGATCGCGAGTGGCAGAATTCGCTATTTGGACTTTTGCAGAGCCAAACTTACAATCAGTGTGAGGTCGATCTCTTTGAGTTAATGTGCAAAGTTCTGGACCAAAACTTATTCTCACAAGTGGATTGGGCGAGAAACACCGTGTTCTTTAAGTATCTAAAGGTGAATTTCCAGCTAAGTATGAAAATCCTGTCCCATTCCCTTGAAACCCAATCCTGGTGTACACCAAATTTGCTAGCGAATGTGATGCATAGCGCTGCTGCATTGTCTATCATTAATTGTTATTTATTGTCAAGCATTGCGAATGGTTATAGTATGTTGCGTATTAACAGATAGTGACTAGTTACGATGTGGTTGTAGTAAGTGTAAGGGGCGCGTGTGACGCAGCGGGCGACGCGGTGCCTCGGCAATCGATACGCCGCGCCGCACCAACTGGGTCAAGTTCCCACGAGCACGACAAGCCGGTGCTGTCGCACCAAAATTCCACATAGGCACCTATTTAAATACAGACAAAGATGAAAAAACTAGGTACTGTTGCAAAACGAGTAAATATTTTTTCCTAGTTAAAGTTCCGAAATTATAAAAAAATTTATGTGTTATGTTAAATTCAGATAACATTATCGTTACGAACATGCCATCAATACCAACAAATAAATAACTTGAAACAAAGAATATTTTAAAAAATCTCTAACATCGTCTAGATTTTAATTAGACGTGTAGAGCTGGAGTTCAATCAATCAGCAGGAGTCAATCGGCGAGGAGCGGGAGCTAGGCGCGGGCAGCGGCAGCGGCCAGACTGTGGTTGTGGTCGTCGTACGCTTACGCAAGAGCCGCAGTCAGTCATGTGGGCGAGCGACGTTGCCACTCTGCGATCGTCGCTCCATCTCTCTCTCACAAACAGCCTCAATTCCACAACTAATAATTTTTGTTTGTGCTAAAATGACGCGACATATCTACGACTCAAAATTAGGACGATGTTGGACGGAGATCTATTTGATCTCACTAGATTTGCTATTGTTTACGGAAGTGTAGTATTTTAAATTACTGTCTTTGTTATCCTCAAATTATATTGATAATTATGAATCCCGTTATAGATATTTTTTAGGTTTGGCATGATATATGAGCCACATTAAATTGAATATAAAGTGCTTAAGGCGCGTGTGTAGGCAAACCAGTGTCGGAGAGATGTTGATGACCTAAACTTTCCCCAGACTGATATGATGTAACGGTGCGGGCATGCGGGCCGGCAACGCTACACTTTCGCCGCCGCACTTGACACACTGCCCGTGGCCGAGTTGCCTCGAGAAAGCACTTTTTACCGCGACGCGTAACCGCCGGTAACAGAGACGTAACACTTTCTGTAGCCTTTCTTCGCTTTCTCTTACGTAACACTAATTGCGATTAGTCACATAACAGCGCAATGAACTTGAGCTTCTGGTATTTTCATAGTTGTATAAAGACGTGAATATTTTAAGGTTATTGGTTCGTAAACATACCTATCTATGCTCTTATATCAAAGTATAGCAATTTGTTTTAATGATAATAATGATCAGTTGAACGACATTCTAAACGTTTAGTATATTGTAAATTTTACCATTTGAAGAAAACAATTTTGGAGATACAACGATCCGATACTTCAATTTCATAATACCGTTCCGATCTCTGTGGTCATAAATGAGTTCATTAGCCAAATCCTAATTTCAACATTATCAATGACGACAACTAGCATTATTTGAACATTTTAGGTTACAGAATACTCTAGTTATATAACCGAATACATATTGTTTAACTAAATGTTTCTATTGAAAGAACATTTTAGAAGCTTGAAATAGGCACAGAAGCAGGCGGAGCCTTCATAAGAAATGTAAATCTCTTGTTTTTTTTTTTCATTCAATGCAAACCTACTAAACTTCAATGAAACAATTAACACACTGTATCACTCCATGAAGTAGGTACTTAGTTACGGAATTATACTTAATTTGGAGATTTAATGCTAGAAAATAACAACTAAATCGACGTATGTAACTAAGTCTGTTGGTCAAAGATTCAATATGATTCGACATTGGATCTTAAGTTTTGGCCACGCGGCAATTCAAGACGACTTTGACCTACTTCGCGCACTACCGATTACCAACAACTCAGTTCAAGATGGCCGCTCGAAGGGAGTGTTAAGTGTACCAGATCCATAATAGCATATGACTCACACCCATTGTACGCAATTCTATACTCTATAGCAAAGAACATAGAAACTAGTAGAAAACGTTATCGCATCTACTGAGAATGTTGGCGCATTATGTCGATTTACTAGGGTTCATAAATAATTCTAAAGCTAGTGATGAAATAAAATTACTTTTCGGAAACACTCGGAACGGAATAATAACGTTACTTTCCCCATATAAACAACAATATCACTATGTTTAAAAAAAATATTATAACTAGCTTTACCATGATAGGCTATGATTTTTTAGGAGATAACAATAAAGCTCAAACGTTAATAGCTTACTCAACAACAAAAAACTAATTCACAAACATATCATGAGAAAATCTAAACTATTTTGTCTTTGCGTATTTTTAATATGAAGATATATACGTAGTGAATGAAATATTTCGCATAGGTTAATAACGTCCTATTTAAAAGGATTGTTCAATTACATCGTTTCGATCTCGATCCATCGTGTTGAGCAAGCAGTATGCGGTGTAGCAATGTCTGAGAGCTCTAAAATTCAGTTGTAACATTTCGTAAACGGCAAATTTAACGCGCTCGAGCTCCGCCCCGTGTTTTCTAATGCAACTCAATAAAATGTAGGTCACGGAACGACGTCGACAGTTGCGGCTGACAGATAATATTTTGATTACATACGACACCTGAATTAGTTTGATGCTGTGAAAGACGTGCTGACAAATAAATAAAGAAAAGGCTAGGCTTATTTCTCGATCCACAACGACTTTTAACACTTAAAAAAACATAAATCTATCGTATCACGTATATATGCGTCTGCTTAACGAAAACCAAACTTCTCCTTATACCACAAACACATTGTAACTTTTGTCTCAACCCAATTTTAGCCGTCACTAATACAACTTAATTCATCAATATTATGATTATAACTATTCTATTACATAATGTAATAATTACACTATAGTCGCAGTTAGTCCTTTAGCGTTTTATGCCATGCAAAGCGAATAATTAACTAACTTATAAAGCAATTTATAACTGCGTCTATAGTATTTTTTGTTGAAATAAATAAAAATATGTAGTTATTAGTGACGACTTCCTGAATCGCTAGATCCACATCGCAAATGTTGCGATTTAGTTGATTATTTCGCCCTGCATGTGTAGCAATGCGGTTATGATTTGTTACAGGTTGATGATCAGATGAAGCTGTTGCAACATTCGTGGTCGGACATGTTGGTGTTAGACCATCTGCACCAGAGGATGCACAATGGCCTGCCAGATGAAACTACTCTCCACAATGGCCAGAAGTTTGACCTTCTGTGTCTGGGTCTCTTGGGCGTCCCTTCTCTAGCTGATCACTTCAACGAGCTCCAGAACAAACTGGCCGAGCTCAAATTCGACGTTCCAGACTACATATGCGTTAAATTTTTGCTTCTGTTAAATCCTGGTTAGTATTTCATAAGCTTGTTAATTTTATTTTATATTACATAAGATTTTTATTATTTATCCAATAATGAAATACTGACTTACTTCCAATGCCCCTTATGCGAATGATTTACTTATTTAATGTTGTTGTTTTTATTACTTATGTTAAACACATTTTATTCTAAACCACAAATTTTGCTGTTCAGTTGATTAAAAAGTGTTTTTTTTTTCTTGAAGGATTTTCTTGACGTTTCAGAAGTGAGAGGCATCGTTAATGTGAAGTGCGTTCGAGACGGTTATCAAACAGTTCAAGCTGCACTTCTCGACTATACGCTCACCTGTTATCCTACGATACAGGTTAGTGGATAAGCTACTTCAATTTTAGGAGATTACATTGACCACTACGGGCCCCTTTGGACCACTATTACACTTATGACATTTAAAAAAAAAGCTTACTAGCAATGTGGGTCATATATTACTAGTAATCTTGGTACCCCTTACATTGAACAAAATAACTAATTTTAATTAATAAAACCTTACAAACATTATTGGAAAAGAACATAAACTATTTAAAGATGAGAAACTAACCGAGCATTATATATAGTCATTACTGACAGACTATAAATAAACTAGCCAGAAATTTTGAATTTAGAAACTTGGAAACTTGAGTTTGAGGGAAATTTCCATTTTATAGGGAAAAATAGGATCAACGCCTATAACAACTCGAGACATCGATTTTTAGTAAATATTATAAAAGGAAAGCATTTTCTAGAGGAATCATCATGAACAAACCATTAGCTGTCCCATTCGGCACGCACTCTTCGCAGAATGAGTGTAAGGTGTGAGGCTTAGTGCACCACGCTGACATAGAGCGGGTTCGCAGAAGAAGGCCTACTAACTTTTATATTGTAATGTTTCAGGATAAGTTTGGGAAACTAGTAATGGTGGTACCTGAAATCCACGCTTTGGCATCACGAGGAGAGGAACATCTCTACCAGCGGCATTGTGCCGGCCAAGCTCCAACACAGACACTTCTCATGGAAATGCTGCATGCGAAGCGCAAGTAATTATCCCTATGATTTATTTCCTAAATTGTATGACTAATTGATGTGACGTGTCAATCCCTAAAGTAATGGCTTTGGTATGTTGTCGACCACAGAGTTTTGCCATTCTTTTTACAAATTCAAAATATGTTTATACAAAATTTATTCATAATTATTAATATTTCACTAAATTTCGGTCTCCATACTTGGAGATAGTTATAATGGTCTTATACTTGGAAAATGAGATGAGAAATGCAACATATATCTCGTTCTAGGCCGAATGGAGGTGAAATGGTTAACCGGAATGCCGAGCACACGTCGACACTTGACCGATTGTATGTTATTCTATATCATATGATAGTTTAATATAATAATAATTAGACACCATACATTTATTACAATAAATTATTGCCTAATAGTAGCATCAGCTAATACTGTTGGGAGACTAGTTTATCTCTAAAATATAGTCCCTATCTGCTCTACTTAAAACACATTTATAGATAAGGTTCAACTTATGACTACAAATGTTCTTGAAACAAATAGCGAGCAGTTTAAATAGGTACAGCATATTACTTATTTAACTATGCAGCGATTAGGTATCTAGTACATAAATGATTGTGCCAATTCATTGGGATTTGAATTACTTTGAGGAGTAACTTTACATTGTTCCCTACTTTAGAATTTAAGTTGAAAATCTTTTGTATTTGTTTTGCGTTACAATTACATACAATGACTAAATTTAAAAAAAAATAGACCACTAAAATTCGTAACTAACTCTATGTGCAAGCAATAGGTAAAGACGAAAATTCATAAAGGCATATTTTATCCGGCCCCAACAATATTAGCTCTATATACAAAAATTAAATATGTAGATAATATTTTTGGATTAGAGTTGCCATTAAGAAAAAATACATAGATGTAACAGGAATTTTCATAGTCTCGTAATTAAAATGTTAATAAGATATTATGGATATAAAGTATTTGGTAACTCTGGTTCATTATTAACATCACGCTTTTTAAACTACATAATTCCAATGTATTTTGAATATACTTTTATCTATTTATTTATATTCACTATGAATTCACAGGTAAACATGAAACTTTATTGAAATTACATCCATCCAATAACGCTTCAACTTTCTTACCTTATTAATAATGAAAAACTAGTCCATTGGAAGATTACATTCTACCTGTGGGCTGTAGAAATTATAGCTGGAATGGAAGTAATAATATATGTTGTAGCCAATACCACTAATTTAATAAAGCACTAAAGTACATGTTGCTTTATTAAATTAGTAGGATATAAATAATAACATTTTTGCTAGTCATCAATTTAGTTTTTTATTTAATTTATTTAAAGTTAAGCCAGTTAGAGTTGTGAATAATTGTTATATAACGTACGAGTTAAAGCTAGAAAAGCTTTGTGAAGCCATATTAATATGCTTCAATACTATATTCTCACAACAAAGTAGCCGTCCGTCTGATACAAAATCTTTAAAAGATTTTTTTCACCTATTATTGGATTACGTCTTCCGCAAGATTTATAGAAACTGCTTAGTAATTATCAAGAAACATTCATGAGGTAGGTAAAGTGTTCATATACTCGTATAAGGCTTATTGTTATCAAATTAAAGCATACCATTTCGCCTCGGCAGCAGATCGGCATCACCTCAGTTAGACCTGTTTATCTAGATATATATATCGAACTCCCTGCTGCAACGCACACTAAATTTGTATCTTAATGGCAACGACTCGCCTCAAAGTCGGTCGGGTTGTCACCGTTCTTGCGTTTCGCAGAATTTTTCTTCCATCAAGTGCTATAGCAATGCTAGCTAACTCACATAATGTAAACTATAACATACTAAACGTGCGCTACGCTTCGTTTAACGACGGATGTTCAGAAGCCGTATCACCACGTGTGTTTTCGACAATTTTTAGGCGTCGCTGCCTCAATTGTAATACGGTTGCAATAATACGTGGTGTTGCGGCCTCAGATCGTTCCGGGAATGTGCCTCCGTTCAGTTGACGGCCAACCCAAGGCAGGCACGCATGAGGCGATGCGATGAAGATTTGGTACCGAGCGATTCCTGTACTTTAACTTACACAAAGCCTTACAACCTTAAAGTTCAATAAGAACTAAACACTACTTACAAAATATTAATGTAGCGCGGATGAGTAGGTAATTATAAATAATTTTACTCCTTTGGAAGAATACGATTACTCGATTGTACTTGCATACGAAACAAAATTGATATAATTTACTTTAAATGCCACTTAAAGAATATGAAACCAATCAGCGTTCAATTATTGAAAAATACAAGGATTTGTTCCATTGAAAGACCCCCAAATTATAATATCGAAAGTACATATCAAAAGTTATTAAACTTAATATTTAAAGACGAGTATAATGAAGTATAATTATTTTGGTTGAAACGTTTCATTTTTGTTGTTGAGGGTTATAATAATTATTTATCATACAAATAATAAATCCACCTCCATACTTCCATATCTATACTTATATTATAAAGCTGAGTTTGTTTGTTTGCTTGAACGCGCTAATCTCAGGAACTACGGGTCCGATTTGAAAAATTCTTCCAGTGTTAGATAACCCATTTATCGAGGAAGGCTATAGGCTATATATCATCACGCTAAGACCAATAGGAGGCGAGCATAAATGAAAAATGTTGCAAAAACGGCAAAAAATTAAATGCAGAAAAGCCAAGAAACCACGCGCGCGATGCCGTGGGCGGAAAGCTATAATCTTATAAAGTAGTTTCCACGCCTAGTTTCAAAGTCTTTTGGGATTAGTGTGAAACCGCGAAAAAGCTAAAGCGTTAATTAGAGTTATTTAACTACTAGCTTTCCGCCCGCAGCTTCCCCCGCGTGGACAGCACGATTTTGACTGTTTAGTTTTTTCCAATACTGGCGGGAAATTGCAAATTATCCTTACATATCTTTCCGTCCGCTTCTTTCCTCGGGAAGACCACAAAATTTGCCCTATTTTATTATTTACCGAAATATAAACGCAGCCTATATCCTTTCCCAAGGTCTAGTCTATTTTGTGTACCAAATTTCGTCAAAATCCAAACGGACTTTAATTCCCAGTTTGAAATTTCAAAAAACCTGTATCAAATTTTTTTTTATCAATGTCCTAACACAAAGTTTCAGCGTTTATCTTCAAGAATGACAAACTCCCATACAATTTTGCATCCCTTATTTCAACCCCTTTTTTACAACAAAACGTAGCTTATAGCTCTTTTCCAAAGCTCTAGTCTATTTTTGTTCCAAATTTCATCAAAATCGGTTGCGGGGTTAAACTTGAAAGCGTGACTTTGTTTGGACTTCTAAACGAACTTTCATTTGTGGGGATGAAATAGGGGATTTCAGAACAAATCTTTATTTATTTCTTATCAAGTGCCTTAATATAAAGTTTCATGGTTTTATCTTAAAAAATGGCGAACTTCTATACAAACTTACATTCCCTATTTCAACCCCTTCAAAACATTTTTTTGCAATATAAGGTAGCCTATGTCCTTTCTCAAGCTTTAGTCTATCCCAGTACCAAATTTCATCAAATTCGGTTGAGTGGTTTAGGCGTGAAAGCGTAACAGACAGAAAGACAGAGTTACTTTCGCATTTATAATATTAGTAGGGATTTATTATTCACATCGTATTTGTATTTCTGTAGAGCAACATTAATTCATATCCTCCGGTCAATTTGAAGATCAATATGATTATAGTCAACGCAGTATGCCATCTCGTGGAATAGTAAACAGTTTTATTGATTCCTTCAGAAATGTAAAAAAAAATATAAACTTATATTTGATTTTTTAAATATTTTTTACGATTGATTTAATCGTTAACGTTTTTTTTAAACTAAAGCATTGCGTTGTAGAGTAATGAAAGGATCATAATAATCGTAATGAGGATGGTCTCTTACCTGCTATATAAGACCATAACTTTATAAGCAGCGTAGGGATTTGTTATCAATACTTAATTGTTTAAATCAAAAAAAGGCTGCGTGACACACGCGAATTTGCAGATGCGAGGAGGCTGAGGAAATGCCACTTAAGCTAGGGAATGTTGGCAGCTAATACAAGACTTAATAAATGAGTTCAAAGAAATCTCAACTAACGTCTAGAGGCGAATTTGTAAGGCGACAAAACAATAAAACGACGGTTTTACATTTATGTATTTTCAAATGTTCCCGCACACTCGTATTTTTTTCCTTTACCATTGGTGCGTTAACAAACGCAAATTTTCACATATCTACACAGACACCCACCTGGGGCCCAAGTCTGCTATTACGATCGTATCAGAATAGTCATCTAATGGCAAAAAATTACATAAATACTGACTGACATTTGGTAAACAAAACTGTCAAAAATCAACAATCAATGACGATTGCGAATCAATAAACTAGTAGACTTGGGACCCTGGAAACATGGCGCAGCAGCCGATCACTCAGTCACTAAGCCAAACGTGCTCTTTCAGTAGCTAGCTACAGTACGAGAACTGTTACTGTGCCCGTCTGACGGCTTGAGAAGCCTTTCGGAATGGCCGCGCAGGAACATAACAAAGGGTTAATGTGCAAAAATACCGAAAACTGTCAGATAAATAAATACTTATTATATGAGACATTTGTAGCTCCTGGTGCCTGATGACACGACGGTTCACTGAACCTTTTTTAATGTAGAGTTAACTATTTCACAGCGGTTAGTACTACTTCCTCTTCAGAAAGGCACAGCTACATAACCCTTGCTGTACTAGGTATACCAAGTGCATAGATAAAATCTAAAAACAACACTAAGGGATATCTTATAGTTTATGTATCTAATACTTTTAAAAAGATGTGTACACTATAAGAAATTGCTCTGTGTGTATCAGGTGCGGATTCCTGCCTAGCGACGCGATTGAGCAACAATCGCCAATATAGAGTAAGCATTGTCGTAATAAACGTACATACCGAGACCATCCTCGCACTTCCTACTTTGCACATTTTAAAATTTTAAGTCTACTTATTGTTTTGGCACCTTTTCACTGCATTTTATTTTATTTTTAGTTTATGGTTACAGGCACTATCGCTTAATACCAATATGCCAAATATTTCTGTTGTTTATTACGCGAATTGGCATACTTAAAATTTAGCGTTCGATAAGATCAATTTGGTCATACGAAATTTGACAGGTTTTGAAGTAATTAGCAAGCATATATATGAATTAAGTGCGCCGGCGGTACGCGCATAGGTTTCCATTATTATATGGACTAAACATAAACCGCTTTACTGCACCGCTTGCTGTACGTAGTATTGATTAATGAATATTTGTGTCAAAACAAATAACGTCGACAGCGACTGTTCAGATTACGTAGATAGTTAAGCTGTGTTGTGCGGATATCAAATCATTTGCGAGGCTTCAGTTCATGCTTAACTACATCAAAGTACAAAATATACCTGTTATGGGTTTATACTGCTGTAAATTCTACCAGTTAAATTCAACGCAATACTTATCTGGCAATAGAAAACGATTACGTTTCAATACAAATATCATTTCGTAATTAAAGGTGGGTCACAATTAAAAATGAAATTATGTCGCAATTAGAAAATTTACACAATCGCTTTCATATTGAGTTGGGCACGTTTATCCTCTCAAAATCAGAGATATAGTTAACCAGGCTTTAGGTTTCCTTAAGATGTTTACCCTCTACATTTATGCGAATTATACGCTCATAATTGCGTAATTTACACATGCACATAATCGGTGCCTTGGATTTGAACTTCTATAACTAAGTAGTGCATGATCAAATAACAATAATGTCACAAAAACTATAATCTAATTCAGTACACAATAGTACAGTTGAAGATTAAACACAAATCGCACACGCATCCTAAAAAATAAAATATCTCATATTTATATTTGCGCTTTCATTATTGCACCGTTATAGTCTTATTCATTAATTATTTATCTAAGTTTGGACTTCATTATGCAAGGATTAAAAATATTATCTTAACCACTGAACCGTGACATATGGTGTATTTTTTCATTTGTTTAAATTTATGTACATATTATAATTTTAGTTAATGTTTAGACATGCATGTCACGACTCGGTAACTTGAGTGTTTTGAATCGGTGTATGTGTAAAATTGTTAACTTGATTGATAGGCTTATATAACATTTCAATTTCTGTTTACAGATCTTAGTCTCAGTCGAGAGCAGACAGACCACAAACGCGCCAAGCGCGTCCGACACCACATCAGATAGAATATGCAACAAACTTTACTTATTAGTTATTTTTAGTTTATAACTTGGTGTGTGATTATCAAATTTAAGTTATTGCGCCGAGCGCCGGCCGGCGGTGCCGCGCGTGCCTAGTCCGATACAGATAAAACAAATATTTATCTACCTATTGTCTGTAAAATAATATACAAATATTATACACCAGTCTTGTGTAGCTATGATTAATTTATTTAGCAGTCTATAATATCGTGTTACTTCAAAATTGAGTAAGTACATTATATAACTAGGTTCTCTTTATCTCCGGTGCGTTAGTAAAGGGAAATATTACAATACATATTTTAGGAAAGTGTCTGTGATTATAAACGAAGAAATTTGATGAAAACCGTTTTTAATGTTAGTTGAAATAATCATTATGTGTAATATTATGTGTAAATATTAGTTATATTCAGTACCATACGTACATACAACATGTTGTGGTCGTGCAACGCAACTGGTGATGCCCGATTATTAATATTATTTCTTTTTGACGTTACTTATAAAAAATTACGCATTATCCTAATTTTTTTTTAAAGGCACTACAATTGAATTTATATCAAATTATCTTCACTGATATCTTATAAAACGTTGTGTTCTATATCTTAGCATGTCCCGCTGCGTGTGTGATTGTTGACGGGTGTTAAGAATGTTGCAGTTAGTTACGAGAAGTTTATTAAGTATAGATATTTGGCTTGATTGGAAATGAAAGAAATTTTATCAAATGTTGATATTGACTTATGTATAATATAAAATGTATAAATAATTATATGCACATTAAATCATTAAAAAATACATATAATTTCCATACATAATGTTTATCTAAATGTTGTATAAAATTAGTATTGTTTTTATCAGCCATACCAGTACAAAAACAAAACAAAAATCCTTGTAAATAACAAGCACATTACAGTGAGTTACTCTACTTATAATTGTGTAATTATGTAACATATTTCTCAACATACGTGCAAGAAGCCTTAAAAATCATAGATTTTTTAAAATATATGGGTACTAGCGTCTTTCGGCTGATGGCTGAAGAAGGCGATGTATTTTTATAAAACATATTGTTCTTTATTAACATATATAATATGTTAACTGAAAGTACATGATTTCGTATTTTTCTAACAAATAATATAGTAGCGTACGTAATCAAGTGTAAAGATCTACTTTTAAAGTGGAAGTGATTATACATAATATTGAATATACACTGTTATCATATATATATGTATGTAAAACTGGCATAACGACGTTACAAATTTGATTTGAGAACGTTATCATTTTATGAAGTGTTGGATTTGACATAAGGAAGCTGGACATTTGACAACAGTTTATTAGTTTCAATATCTGAGCATATAAATGTATCTATATATAACGTGCAGGTGGCAAGGTCGTGTTGTCCGTAATGCTCGGAAGCCGAGCGGTGGACGTTAAGCAAGTACACTTGGTACCTCTTTGTACTGTAACGAATGGTTTAAGTAATTATATTTGTGATTTTACGGTTTGTGTTAAAATGAATGTTAATATTCGAAATAGTTTTTTTAACGTAATGTCAATGCACCAAGTGCGAATGTTTAGGTAGTAGGTTGCGTCAACGAGATAGATATTATAAATTATGAGTGATGATTTATTCATTATTTTGGCTTAGTTTTTTCTCTAAGCTCATGTGTACAAAAACTAAGGCACCGTATTTTGTCGATAATACCGTCCAGTGCGCACATAAATACATTGCAATTCTATATTATCATGTCACTGTTTAATAAATTCACGAATTGAACTTTCTGTAAACGTGATACTAGTTGTTGGTTACAACAGAGCAGTCTAGTTCTTGTCTATTAAACAGACAACTTTAAAACAGTTCCTTAAAACGTTGTTGTGGTACAATTTTTACAATATACACAATTCTTGACTTTCTTTGAACAGCACTTGAAAGTTTTATAATAAACATTTATTTACTATAGCAGGTTTTTTTAGTTATTTGCCATGTTTAAATATGTGCATATTTAATACATTATGTACTTGTAACGTTGGACTACTAAAACTATTTACAATCGACGACCACATGATTCTCTGTAAATATGAAACCGCTACGTATAAGTATCAGTTAGGTACCAATTTCACGCACGTCAAAAAGAGTAGTTTTACTCAAATATATTCATATTCTGAAGCTCTGATTGAAGAAGAAACTGTTTGGAATAAGCACGTTTTAATTTTTAATGTTCTTCTCATTAATAAAATTATTCTTTGCATGATTATAAATACTTTTTCCTGTGATCGTTTTGTAAATCGTCCTTAATCCAAAGTATTCTTCGCTAACGTCACTTCGGTTCTGCATCGCAAGTGATGAAACCAAACAGAATCGAAGTAACACGTAGCTTCTCAAGTTTAGGCGCTTTATCGAACGCAAAGCTGATCTGTGATGGTATGACATAGTTAAGTACATTAGACAGCCTCGGTCATTATTTTGATCGTATTATCGAGTACAGCTAAAATTATGACCAATTTTAATCAAATCACCCGTTTGTCCAGTGCAGCTTTAAAATAGAACTCATTTGTTGTCAGGGTTCTTGGTTGAAAGTCGATTATCTAGAATTTTTATTTAGAATCTGATCGTGTTAGATAACCTTAATGTTCGATTCCTTTAATTAGATCTGTGAATTTTTTACCAAACATGTTACCATTTTAAGTAATATTAATGTTTTATCATCAGACACGTTAATTTTTGCTTCGATATACAGTATTATTGTAATAGATATGTTATTCATGCAATATTTACGTTTTTAATTAAAGGAGTTGCATGGTATTAGCCTAGGAGAAAAATACTACATGCATACATTTTATAGCTAGTAGGTATAATAATTATATATATATATAAATCAATCGCCGTTCGTTAGTGTCGCTAAAACTCTAGAACGGCCAGACCGATTTGGATAATTTTGGTTCTGAAATATTTGTGAAAGTAAAGGGATTGTTTAAACGGTGAGAAAAATTGGACCCGGTAGGTGGCGCTGACGTCTACTAGTTATATATAAAATATAGTATATTTATTTTACGTACGCACGGCCATACAAATCCGGTTAACGCTACCGCTTATTGTATGGAAAACCTATACAATGCGGGATTAGCCTAAAGTGGAATTGTATAGGTTTGTATATGTCTTATGATAAAACAAAAGATATGTAACATATGTATATGTTATATCTGTTTCTTGTAATAGGTTATAAATCAGTTTAACAATATCCATCAATGCTAAAATATATAGCGGATATACCTTTAAACTATTCTGAAGAACTAGACTCTGAAATTAAACCCTCACTATTTAAGTACTTAATTTTCGCAACTGACTTGAAACGTTCCTGTATTCGAACGTTGTAAGTATTATAGTGAAATATAAATTCGTAGCTTAGCTAGTGCAAATTAGTCAATATTCATATTTCAATTAAACCTTTATAATAATAATAATTCGATTCCATTTATTTATATGTGTTATATACATGTATTATATATATTATTAACTGTATTCTATATTATATTCTAATCTATACTAATATTGAGTTTGTTTGTTCGTTTACTTGAACGCGCTATTCTCAGGAACCACGGGTCCGATTTGAACAATTCTTTCAGTGTTAGATAGCCTATTTATCGAGGAAGGCTATAGGCTACGCTATATATCATCACGCTAAGGCCAATAGGAGCGGAGGAGAAATGAAAAATATTGCAAAAACGCGAAAAAATTAAACGCAAAAAAGCCGAGAAACCACGCAGGCCAAGCCGTGGGTGCAAAGTTGGTAAGTTATAAAGTGTATGCATAGAGTAGTTTTTCGTCCGCTGAATGGCAAAGCGTTGTTCTGTAACTACGCTGCGCTGCGTTCTGTAACAGTACATGTCTCTGAAGACATGTACTGTTAATTAGTAATCGGACAGGGTTACTCGCTGTCCCAGAGCAGCGTTCCACCGCACCACCACCGCTGAGTACTTACTACCCGTTCCCTGTCGACGTCTAAGTACAATGCTTCAACACGAATAAAAAAGTCTTCTCTTGACACAACAGTCTTGACAATAAACGGTTTATCATTAAGGTGCCAGTGTTCATAATTATTAATTTTTGTTAGTTAATAAATTTGCTGTTACGTCATCTGCTTTACATTTGATTTAATCAATGATCATTAACTATTTTAATTATTTAATTGATTTGAATATATAAATTTTATTCTATGAAAATTTGACCCTATACTATTTACTTCTAAGATTAGGTTGTAACATAAGAGCATTAAGTTGTATTTTAGCGTTTATGTAAGTAATATCTATATTTATGACTTAATTATAAAATTATAAGTATTTTAATGTTAAGATACACGATGAGTGTTCTATGTAAATGTAAATTTTGAGTTCAACTAGATTAAGCGATAGTTTATACAAAGTGCGCAGCGGGGATCATCGCGTTCTCGTGGTCGTTGCGGCGGCCTCGCTCGCGGGGGCGTGATGCTGCTCCTAGTCGGGCACTGTTATTTCGCTCAGATTCGCTCGCGCAGCGTAAAGTGTCTGAACCCGGTCTTGCATACATTATAGCAGACGCCCCGTTTGGGCCCGCGTCCGCAAGCGATGTTCGTTTCAGGAGCATGAATTCGTTTCACTATCACGTGCTTTGTTCGATAATTACTCATTTTAGATGATTGGTTGCTGATGACTATGTACGCGTCGCACACATTCCAAAATATCGCTAAACGTAACGCTAAATGACGCGCGTAGACAAAGCGTTGCAATTTGTAAGTTTACCACTTTGTTGTTCATTAACGATAAGTTAGGATTAATCTCAGTCGATGTTGTAAAACTTTAGTCTGTGTATAGTATTCTCGTGGTTAAGTTTATGTGAGGATGTGAATTTGAGCGAATCGACAGGCCTCAGCCTGAAGGGTTCATACTAGCTGTAAATCTTAAGTACCTAAGCGATTTTCATTTCTGTTGCACCTAACTTTATTTGGCGCGCCGCGTTAGTTCTACTTTATCAATTGTAAATATAGATAGGGCGAGGTATACAGATTTCATTCATCCTAAGTGGTTATTGTTGTATCCGAAAACATAGGGCTGGCAATATCAATGCAAAACCACATTTGCTGTCGATAAATTAAAATAAATCTTAACTGATACCATAGATATATGACTATTTATGCATTACTGTTATGTAAGGTGGTGAGGTCACGAGTAAGGGGATGGGGTTATGTTTGCGGCTGAGATATTTAGCTTGAGTATCGAGTATAATAATTGTATACGAATACCTCGTTTCGCACGCACGTCACGCACAACGAGCCCAGACCCGAAGCGTGGTAAGCCTGCAGACTCCATCCACGCCACGAGTGGAACACGACCCTCGCATCTCGGTCCACTGACCGTTCTAATAGTTATTATATGTAATAACATAAGTACACCCGATAATGTTCAGCCACGAAGGCTTATTGTGAGGCTGCTCCTATTTTAACTGAACGAGTGTTCGTAATTTAACATAACTCTATTTAAACGTGTAACGTTTAAACAGCACATCACTGCTAACATCACTTAATAATAGTAAATAATATTTTCTTATAATAGATGTAACTGTAACATGTGATATTGCGTCGCGGCACGATCTAATTATTATAACACCTTTCTTGACTCTATGACTACTGAAGTACTGTCTGTGTCACTAAAACGCAAATTCCTTCAGTTCAGTTAGAGTGGAGCAACCGGAATCAGCTACCACAACCACATAATTATGTACCGTGTCATTACCTCACATTTTCGTCTTTTATACATATACATTATAAAATAAAAGTTATTGTTGTCGCTAAATCTTAAACTTATTTTTATTGTCATTATTGTTTAGAGGTGTCATTAAGTTTAAAACACAATGATCTATTTTTAGATGACAACATAGATGATTATGTAAGGCGGTGTGAGATGTCGCCCGAGCATCTTTAATGTATTTATTTTCAATGGTGATTAATAAATATTGTGAGACGCACGTACGCGCTGGCGGCGAGGGCGCACGCTCGCGCCGTCGCCCGTTATTGTAGAAATAAATGATATTTTCGTTTAAATAATTTTAATTTTATTTGACCCAGACCTCTCTTTTTATTAAATTTAAGTGTGACCCAAACAAGGAGGTCCTTTTCTATGGATTGGGTGCAGAATGAATACCCAATCCTCAAAATGGCAAGGCTCAGATGGGTATATTCTAAAGCTAATAGCTAAGTTCTAAAAACGGCTAAGTATTTCTTGTTGACCCGTTTTCACCAATCATACCTAAGTCATCTCTTAGATAAGATGCTCCTAATAAAGCGAGCTTCTAAATACACCCCTTAATTTCATTCTCACCAAGCTAAGGGACACTGATAGAGATGTCTTATAATTTGGCGACTACCAAAATCGCATTTTTATTGATATTGTTTTCGATTGTGATTTTTCTCCCTATATTTTACGACTTTTACTAACTGTTAGGTACTATTAAGTAATGAAAGAAATAACAAATTCAACTTAAATTACTTGTTCTATAATTAGATTTGCTGATTTTTAGATTATCACTGGCTGAATATGCGCATTCCATAGCCAAAACAGTGCGCTAAGTTTATCATGCACATAAAATCGCCGCAATGAGCGCCGCCATATTCGCACAAATAAACTAGTCGCACTGGCATACATGTCATATCTGTATTTTTATGTACCTATGACAGAATTCCTATTTTATTATTAAATTGATATAACATTGATATTATTATTATGACCCTGTAGTGTCCCACTGCAGGGCAAAGGCCTCCCCACTCTTCTTCCACTTATCTCTGTCCGTTGCTGTAGAGGACCAGTCTTTTTGATAACAGTCCAGCTCTTCCCGCCATCTCCGCCATCTCCGCCTGGGCCTGCCGCGTTGTCTTCTGCCATTAAGTGGGACCCATTGGGTGATCAGTTAGGCCCAGTTTTCGTCTGTATAAATTCCTATAATATATTTTATCAAAAAACGTTTTTCAGCTATCCTAAACCTTATTACATACTTACGCAATGGAAAAAAAAAACAAAACTTTAAAATATCACGCCTGAAGGGAAAGACAAATTAAATTATAAAATAATCTTGCATTACTTATTAGCACTATTGTTGCTAAGGCATCAATATCCTCAAGAAAATATTTAATTCTCCTTACGCGTTTAGGTGTTCCTTAAAGCTCGGTGAAAACGAAATTATCGTTAACGGTGACCAAGTTGGCTTAGGTGATCCTTAAAATTAAGGGGACGTTGGTGAAAATAGGAATTAGTGTCTTAATAGCACTTCTGATGTAGTTACAGCTCACCTAGTTTCTGTTATTTTCATATTGTGTTATACGGGATTCCATTGAGAAGTAATGCGACCGACATACAAACTAGTTTTGTGCTACAGAAAAGAGCTATTCGGTCTATTTATAATTAAGTTCTTATGTTTTTTTTAATGTGTATATATGACTGTTGCATGACCGTATATTTATGAAAATATAATGTCTTTTAACCTTTTGGACGCCGTTGTCACAAATACGTGACAAGCGTGCGCGTGCCCTCAGCGCCGGCGTCACAAATATGTGACAAAAAAAGGGTGCACTAAAATGCAAAATAAACAATGAAATCATTACTTTAGTGTTTTTATTTATACATCTTAAAAAATAGGCTCCCGTTCATGTTAATTTGCAACAAACAAATGAATATTAAGAAACATGATAAAAATAGAGAAACTTAACTTAAAAAAGGGAGTGTTTTCCTTTACGTGACAGCTAGTGATGTGACGCATGATGGAAAATATCATTAAAATTAGTGAGGAACTTTCGCTATTATAAATTATTTTCGTAACGGTGATATCTGGATGAACCAATTATAAGATTCAGTTTCTTATAGAGTGTTTTGTTCATAAAGAGACACACTAGCAGCTATATAATCAAAAATAAAATTCGGTTAATTGAATTTCGATATTCGCTAATCTTAACTCCCGCCCATCCCTAGTGGAACACGAATTATCAGTGCCTCGTACGTCATTGTCACAAATAGAAGACACAATTGTGACGTCATAAGCGCGGGCGATCATTTTTAGTGAAGTCCATTAAATATTTTATATTGAGATATATAGAGTATAATAATAGTAAATTGTGATAAATAAGTGATTTTTATTAATCACGTATTAAACTATATGTACGTTAAAATGCGTTACATTATAAGACTGATTAGTAAATGATAAATACATAGTTACATAACTACATCCGGAGATTTTTTTATTTGTTTCTTATTATTATATTTGTACAGGTTAGTTATTTATTGAACAAAATAATACGAATAAAATAAATATTACACATTCCTTTATATTTGACTTTATTGATTTTCCTTTTATCTGTTCGCATTTTGTTTATTTACCAACTGAAAAAGTAACAATGATTAAAAGCTAATTTAAAATGTGTTTTTTTTACAAAATAATATCATACTTCAGTATCGATATGTTAAGTTGCTACTACATCCCTATTCCGATGCGATTTTACGTAAAAACGGCTGACCGGCCGACCACGCCATTGTCACAATATGAAGACAGGAGATATAGAATAGTGCTGCGCCTTGTTGTCATTTGATTTTATTTTTGTCTTTTAATTTCTGCCCTTAATAATAATATAGTAGAATATTAGAAACTGGAAATGTTGTTAAATGATTACTTGGGTGGGAACTATTGTGAGGTTAAATACAAAATCAATTTCATTTCATGTCATGACGAATTCGAAAATTAAGCCGAAGCTAATTCTGTTTATTATCGATTAAGTTTTGAATCCCTATTTTATTTGTAGGTATTTTCTGTAAATTTGTGGATTGGGACTGAGGGCACGCGCACGCTCTTATGCTCTGGCGTTCAAAAGGTTAAACTAGAAATCTATACAACCTAGAATCTCCTATCCTCTAAAACAACAATGAAGAAGTAAAAGTAAACTAGCCTAGCCTAAAAGAAACTTATACAAAAAAGTTCCTGGAACGTTTGTCTGACTGTCTCAACCTTTCGGTTGATCTTTCTGATAATAAATTAAATTTTCGTTAAATCGCTAATTAACGGAAAGCACTCATCTAAATATCCAGTCGCTGGAAAAAAGGACGACTGGAACAAAGTCAAAACAATATTCAAATACCTGAAAAGTACATCAGATCCTGGAGTAACATATAGCAGTGGACCAAGCAAACTGTTAAGTTATAGTGATGCTGATTATTGGGCAGATACTACCACTTGCACTGGTCGCATCATCATCAACCCATTACATTGTCCCACTGCTAGGCACGGGTCTCCTCTCAGTAGGAGAGGGATTAGGCTATAGTCCGCCACGCTAGCCAACTGCGGGTTGGCAGACTTCACACGCCGTCAAGAAAATCTCTCAGGCACGCAGGTTTCCTCACGATGTTTTCCTTCACCGTTTAAGCGCGTGATAATTACTTATTTATACGCACACGACTTCGAAAAGTCAGAGGTGCGTGCCTTGAATTCGAACTCGAGACCTTTACTTGGCAGTCCAATGGTCATATCACTAGGCTATCACTGCACTTTTACTGGTCGCATCAAAACTGATTTATTTTTCGAAGCTGGTGCAGCTGTCTTGGCTCATTCAACAATAGTAATTTCCACAACACATGCCGAAATTACTGCCGCTAGTTAAGCGGCAAGAGAATTATTGGGATGTCCAAAATATAATATATTTCTCAAATAATCTGTATTCCAATGAGTCCAGTCCATGCCTAGTTAAAATATTGAATTTCATTAGATTTGTTCACATATTTTTTATTTATTTTGTTCCGAACCGGCACTGATCCAAATTGGGCGATCTTCATATTTTATTAGTTAGATCATTATAATTATTTGACAATATATAAAATAAATTTATGATATGTTTAATATTACTTCTACAAATATTTTGATAGATTATGTTTCGTTGATACACTTAATATTTATTTTTTTTTGTCCCGAATCTGCGCCGATTCAAGCCATCAGGCAGTGTTGAGTTCAATTGCCTGATTAAATATCCTGCCAAAATGCTGATTCGTGTAGTTGCTTAGTGTAGTTCAACTATACTAAATATCGTTAGGTTACACAATGATTCGTGCCTGACGTCTGTCGGAATAGTTTAAATTAAAGCTGCTGTGCCTCTTTCTTCAAATGGTCATTCCGGACAGTCCCTTGGTTGTTACTTGCAAAATAACTAATAGGTACTGTACCGATGTTTCCTTTCAGGGGACGTCAGACAGGAAATTACGGCCCCATCCAGTGTTAAAAATCTAATGACTTAAATGAAATCTATTGACTTCCAAATCTATTAAGATCTATTTGCAGAATCCAATGTTATCCTGTGAGGGTCATTGAGAAGCTAAATTACTTATTATATTATCAAATGATTCTCTGCTTGCTAAAATCTTCACAATACCATTTTATTTAACACAGTAACTTCTAATATAATTTTTAAACTGTGATCTTCTGTTTTAATATGAAAATGTGTTATCAATATTTGAACTAGGGACCCGCTCCAGATTCGCATGGGTATGTTTATAAATAACTAGCGGACCAGACAGACGTTGTCCTGCATGATATTAAAAAAAAACGATAGCAGCGCCATCTGTTGGGCTGATTTGTGAATCTAAACCATCTAGGGCGCAAACGGATAAAAAAAAACATTCAAATCGGTTCAGCCTTTTAGGAGGAGTTTAGTGACATACCTACACACATACAGTGGAATTATAAAGATTATCTTATAAACTTCTAAGACAATCCTTTTTTCAGTAAAACCGTACGAACCACTCAAGAGTCATACAGTAGTTCCTGAGATTAGCCTGAACAAAAACAAACCCATCTTGGTGAAGACTACATTTTTTTTATGTATGGATAAAGGATCATCATAATTAAGGTAAATACTACGGTCAAATTACCTATCTACTAAAACATCTACAAACCAAAATCTACATCAACAAACTAAAACAATTGCTATACTTCACTTAACCAAATAAAGGTATGTAATTAATAAAGACTTCGAACAAGTTAAAATCAAAACTAATAATTATTTATTTTCATAAAATATATAAATAAGTATAACCAAATATTACCCGTCATGACATACATATTATACATTACATACATTCTTACAATAAAAATCGCCACATTACTGTACCTAGGGCTGCATCCTGAGCGAGCCGTCGAGACGTATGGTCTCACCGTTGAGCATAGGATTCTGGATAATGCTTTGGACCAGCAAGGCAAACTCCTGTGGGTGACCGAGTCGCTGTGGGAACGGCACGGTAGCTTCAAGATTCTTAATTGCCGGCTCTGGTAACATCTCTATCATTGGTGTACGGAACAGACCTGTAAGAAGTACCGAAAACAAAATGAGATGACAGATTTATTGTCATTAAATAAGAAGGTATCGACAACAGCGCAACCTACGGGGTCCAACTATGACTAAGAAACAACCAGGTGAAAAATAAATGTTCATCTATATCGACTAAGTCGTTTAAGAGAAGAATTACGGCACAACATAATTTTATATAATATGTACAAAATGAATATAATAACTTGGTTTTTTGGCGGCACATCAAGATGTAAAATGTCCAGGTTTATATTTTTTGAAACTCGTTTTATTTTACGACTTGATCACAAATTTTTGAATTTTCTCTATTGAATTAGAATGTTTTCTAAATGTATAAACCATCTGGAATTAAAATTCGTTGAGAAAAATCAAATTCAAATGCGTGGTTTTTGAAGAAGTAAGCGGAGAAATATAATTCATGAGGATGCGGACAACGACTTAGTTTTATATTATTTTGAGTAGAGATAGAAATTAGGTAAGTGATTATTATTAACTCACCTGGAGCAATAGTGACTACTCGAATACCTTGCTTAGCAAGATCTCTGGCGATGGGCAAAGTCATACCTACTACTCCAGCTTTGGAAGCTGAGTAAGCGGCTTGGCCAATCTGCAACAAAAAAATAATATTATTTACTTATTTAGAAAGTGGCCTATTGCTACTCTCCTACTGGCGTACTGTGAGTGTACAGGAGAACATTTTGGCCCAACTCTTTGGGAATACCGCTGTGTTGGTATGTTTTATTTCAACTCTTGAATTAAATTTCTTTTAATGTAAAATTTATGATGGGATGGAGGGCTTGGTTTTTATATTATCACTTATAATAATGTTTGTACATGTACAAAGACTTTCATATTATTATTTTAAACAGGGTGATGAGCCTGTCTAAAATAGATGAGTGCTGCATGATTCTGTCAATATAGTAACATGATATAACTTTACCTGTCCATCAAAGGCAGCTACACTGGCAGTATTCACAATAACCCCACGTTGCCCATCACTATCTGGAGCATTTTTGCCAATCAAGCCTGCAGCTAATCTAATCACATTGAATGTTCCTATTAAGTTTACCTATAACAAAATGATACTGTTATTATTCATCATTGTCCACAGGGTTTTATCCATTTAACATATCAAGAGGTAATTACATTTCAATTTACAATTAACTAGCACTATGAATGTGAGCCACTTCAGCATGCCAATCCTTTAAGCTATGTTGATAACTTTAATTCTCTGATGGATAACTTCAATGGGGATTTTATCCATTTAGAGAAACTCCAAGCATAGCCTGATTTGCAACTTTAAACTTGTAGACCAATCTCACCATGAGTGTCCACATTTCATGTCCATTGCTCATAACTGGTGTATGTCTTCAATGAGTGAATGTTGTATGGGTGATGAGAAGACTTGACAATGTTTGCCGAATGCAAAGTTTGATTGTATGAAAAGTTCTTTTTACCTAATTGCACAATGGGCCTATGGCATATTTACTTTTACATACCTCAACAGTCCTTTGAAAAGACTTCAAATCAAAGGGCTGGTCCTTTTTAAAATTGTAGATCCTGGATGCTGTAGCCACACCAGCACAGTTCACTGCCACATCTAGACGCCCAAACTTGTCAACAGTGGTTTGCAATGCATTCTTGACATCTTTCTCTGAAGTAACCTAATGTAAGCAGTAACATTATTGTGAATTTGTTTATAGCATCAATTAAAAAACAGAGTAAGAGTACCTACAAAAGCAACTCAAACTGGAGATATAGTACAAAGTGTGGGTAGATAGGACATGCACTGCCACTTGCACTACCCCTTTCATTATTTTTAGGGTATCAAAAATAAATTTGAAGACTACCATGTTACATGAGCTGTGGTAAACAGTAGCTGTCATGTTAAACTAGCTGCCAATTTGTGGTTGGAGTATACGTAACAGGGCACTGAGGGAAAAAAACCGAATTTTTTTTTAAATTTTTTTTTTCAGAAATTGTTTATTTTCTCGATTATATCTTATAGAACACCCAAAAGATCGATGTCGAAGGCGAAGGGATCGGTTACAAAATGCAATATTCCTGTACTAGGAGAACTTAGGATACAAGAGCGAGCTCGGAACTTGGGGCATCCCGACTCGGATAGGTTAGGTTAGAAGGGGATGGCGGGGTCTGCAGACCCCGCCATCCCCTTCGTGGTTATTTTTTTTAAGCCACCCAGAAGTAGGAGCCAATATGACCTCTGGAATCACTTGACCTTGACCCTAATGTCAAAGTCACTTGTTCTTGACCCTAATTTCATTTGACCTTGACCTGAAGGACATCATGAACATTGACCTGTTACTGCTCCTGAGAATCAAGGATCTTGGTTTTCGGAATTCTAACCTTGATCTCAAGGTCAGGACCATTAGGACAAGGTCAGTGACCTTAGGAGAATCGAGAATTTTGTTTTTTTTTTTTAATTTTGACCTTGACCTCAAGGTCAAAGACAGTGACGTCAAGGTTGGTAACCTCAGGAAAAGAGATGATTTCGACCTTCGGAAATTTGACCTTGACCTCAAGGTCAATGACCATGAGGTCAAGGCTAGTGAGAATAGCAGAGTTCGACTTTTGGAATTTTGACCTTGTGCCATGGTGTTCCCCCACCCTACTACTCCCACATCCCACCGTGTCCCGAAGGCTTGATTAGGCGATGGAGCGACATTTCAACATTTTGCAGAGTTTTTTCTAAGTCTTTTTTTCATAGTGCCCTGTTTTGTATCCACTGACCCAATTTGTTGTTTACTTTAAGTTTGACCAACTCTCGGAAAGAGCCCCTGCATAGTAATGTTGACAATTGTTTATATACTGGTAGATAAAATGTTTTAATTAAAGTTATTCAAACATTTAATTGTACAATAAATGCAAAAATATAGTTGCCACTATAGATTTAATTAGAAAGATAAAATAAAATAACTATGCAAGTAGTGTTGCCACTACATCCACTTTGGGGGGGAATTTGGTGTCAGGGTCTCGGTGGTGTGGGGTGATGCTGGTCACTCCATACCTAAAAAAAACTGAGAAATGCCAGAAGCGTACGTCCAAAAGCAAGACTGGACTATTCAACGCGCACCATAAAGTCCTATTCATATCACGTCCCCGCCATCACTAGACTGCCGACACGGTCTAGTGATGGACCTACAGGGTTCTTTATCCTTGTAGGTCGTTCCCCCTGGGCAATGTTGTAGTCATCCGATCTAGAGGCTTGCACACAACCTACCTCGTGTCTACAACAGCTAAGTGTGAAGGGCGAAGGCGAGTCTTCGGCGCCATAACCGAACATCCAGCTAGGGGAACTCAACCCCGAAGGAAAAATACAATAATAATGGAAGCAAGACCCAAAGAGAAACTACCCCAGGAGGGTACCGACAGAGTCGGAGAATCCCTCCCTGAGCATGGCTCAGGCTGCCCCGCGTATTCTGGGGGGGGGCAAAGTTTTGCAACATAAGGAAACAAAGAAGACTTTGACGCAACAAGTGTTCCACCCAGGCCTATTTAATAGGTCACGTTCATCATCCTACGGTGAAGTCGAAGAAAAGACTAGGGAAAAGAATCCCGGAAACCTACCATCCGCAGAAACTAACCCTAGTAATAACAGTAATCCTACTGAGACGGTACCCCATCACATAGTTAATCCACCCCCATGGCAGAGAATACCAAAGGTTAGATTAACAAAAAAAAGGAAAATGCCAGACTCTCCAGAGTCCATAGAAATCTCTAATAGATTTAGTCAACTGCCCATAGACTTGACAGACACAGTGTGCGAACCCAAAGTAAAGCACCCAAGCAAACCACCACCCATAATCCTGTATGGCATTGAAGATATCCCAAAACTCACAGAGCTCCTAGAGACTACTATTGAGAAGTCATTGTTTACATTCAAAATTGTCAACAGAAATCAACTTAGAATTAGCATCGATAACGTTGAAGCATACAAAAAACTCATCAATGTAGTTAGAGACAATGGCCTAATTGGACATACCTTCAATAGGAAAGATCAGCGATGTTGTAGAATAGTCGTTAAAAACCTACACCATACCACACCACTATCTGCCATAAAAGAAGCCATAGAAAAATCAGGCAACACAGTAACCGGGGAAATCATCAACGCCAAATATGGACCAGATAAAATACCGACATCAACATTCTTTATTAATTTAGAACCAGGACCAAATAATAAAGCTGCCAAGGATATAAAAATCATTTACAATCAAGTAGTTGTCATTGAAGACCCCAAAAAGAGGAACTCGGTAGTACAGTGCCAACGTTGCCAGCAATATGGCCACACCACGAACTACTGCCTTAAACCGTTCCGCTGTGTTAAATGTGGGCAATCGCACAAAACGTCAGAATGTACCAAAATCGACCGCAATACTCCAGCAGTATGTGCATTGTGCCTTGGCCCGCACCCAGCCAACTACAAGGGATGTCAAGTATATAAAGAGATACTAGCAAGAAAAACAGGGAAACCACAACCACAGATAAAAAGAGGCAATATACCTCCAGAAAATAATCCAGCCAGCCTAAACTCCCCAAGACACAATCCGGAACATAGAACAGCCTTGAACACAGAAAGCAGACTAACATATGCTGATGCAACCAAATCACCACACAGGAACTACGAACAAACTAGCTCTATCTCACCCACCACAAATAACCACTCTTTAGAATATTTACTTACAAAACAATCGGAAAAATTTGATATTCTCCTACAACAAATGAGTACCCTAATGAGTCTCATAGTGTCACTTGTTGAAAAAATTACAAAATGAACACACTAACAATAGCAACGTGGAACATTAATGGGCTAGCTCCCAATAAGAGTGAGGTTGAGACCCTAATCAATATACATAGACTTGATATCTTACTCGTATCAGAAACACACTTCACAGCTAGAAGTTCTGTTAAAATCAAGAACTATAACACTTACTATACAAATCACCCTGACGGCACGGGCCATGGCGGTACAGCAATAATTATAAAATCCTCAATAAAACACCATGTGCTACCAGAATTCTCAACCAACCATATACAAGCCACCTCTGTACTAATTGAAGATAGAAACGGGGACTTCAATATCTCTGCTGTGTACTGCCCACCGAGACACAAAATCACTGAAAGGCTATTTTCCGAATACCTAGAGACCCTATCAGGGCGCTTCATTGCTGGGGGTGATTGGAATGCCAAACATCCACAATGGGGCTCCAGACTGACAACCACACGAGGTAGGGAACTTAAGAAGTGTATCGACAATTCCCACCTCTCAGCAATTGCAACATCTGAACCAACATACTGGCCCGCCGACCGTAATAGATTTCCAGATGTACTCAATTTCTTCGTTATTAAAGGCTTGTCCAGACTGTTCTACACAATACAATCCTGCCTAGATGGTTCATCAGACCACACTCCGGTCATCCTGAAAGTAAGCACTTCAGTTCTACAGTACGAAGCTAAGCCAACACTGTATAACAAATATACTGACTGGGAATCAGTCCGTGACCTTATAAATACAAATTTGAATTGCAAAGTACCACTAAAATCACGTGACGATATTGACTTTGCTGCCACTCATATCACTTTAATAGTTCAAGATAGCTGTTGGAGGAGTACGCCTGAAATTAAAACTTCAAAATTAAGACACAATTTGGTACCTCAAAATATAAGAGCAAAAATTCTTGAGAAAAGGAGACTTCGTCGTGTATGGCATACAAGCCAACATGGAGAAGACAAGAGGGCCTTCAATCGAGCAAGCCGTGAACTAAAAGAGATGATCCAACAGGCGACCAATGCTACTGCTGAAGCCTATGTAGAGTCCTTAACTGCCACAGATGCTACTAACTATTCACTGTGGAAAATATGCAGGAGTAGTAATCACCCAGTTATTCCCAAACCACCTATCAAAAACCCCAATAATACCTGGGCCAGAACAACCCAAGAAAAGGCCGATGCATACGCCGCGCATTTGACACAAGTATTTGCACCCAACGTACCGGATTCGGAAGGTAATGATGATGATGTTGACCAGGTACTCACCCAAGACTTTCAAATGGACTTACCTATAAGACATGTATCTCCAAGAGAAGTACAAACAACCATCAACCTCTCGGAAAACAAAAAAGCACCAGGGTTTGACTTAATCGATAACAGGGTACTAAAAGAACTCCCGCTCAAAGCCATAATGTTCCTCACCTCCCTCTTTAATAGCATGCTGAGAACTGGTCACTTTCCCTCGATATGGAAAGTATCTCAAATAATAATGATACTGAAACCAGGTAAACCAATCCATTCCATCACATCATATAGACCCATAAGCTTATTACCAACTCTATCTAAATTGTTTGACAAAATCCTGCTCAAAAGACTCTTAAGTACTCTATCGGAGCGACTGATAATCCCGTCACATCAGTTCGGTTTCAGACAGGAACATGCCACAACTGAACAGATACATAGGGTATGCCAGACCATCAGAACGTCTCTGGAAAAAAGACAATACTGTTCGGCGGCATTTCTTGATATACAACAGGCATTTGATAAGGTGTGGCACAGAGGACTGCTTTATAAGATCAAATATTACTTACCACATACATACTACAGCATTCTTCAATCCTACCTATCGGATAGAATATTTCAAGTAAGAGAAGGTGACAGTGTGTCTTCTTTCCATGAGATACACGCAGGTGTACCCCAGGGGTCGGTACTAGGTCCCGTACTCTATACTTTGTATACAGCTGATCTACCAAGAAGTAATGACGTAACTATAGCAACATTTGCCGACGATACAGCTATACTCGCATCCAGTAGTAGTTCAACAGAGGCCTCACAAATTCTTCAGAATAGTCTTACTGCCATAGGTGAATGGCTCAAGAAATGGCGAATCAGAGCAAGTGCATCAAAATCAACACAAGCCACTTTTACTCTAAAAAGAGGAGACTGCCCACCAGTTACTCTTGGTGATCACCCACTCCCCCACTGCGATCATGTAAAGTATCTTGGGATGCATCTTGATCGCAGAATGACTTGGAGGAAACACATAGAATCCAAAAGAGATGAACTCAATCATAAGTATCGACGACTATACTGGTTGTTAGGCAGAAACTCAAGATTGTCGCTAGACAACAAGTTGTTGATCTACAAAACAACCCTAAAGCCGATATGGACATACGGAATTCAACTCTGGGGCTCCGCCTGTGACTCTAGCATAACAAAAATACAAAGAGCTGAAGACTCCATACTTAAACAAATAGCTAACACCCCATGGTTCATAAAAAATACAGAAGTTCATGAAAATCTGAAGGTTAGCACTGTGAAGGAAGAAATAATCTCCTTCTCAAATAACTACAGAAAGCGACTACAACATCACCCAAATGAGCTGGCTGTAGAACTTACTGTTCCAAGAACCCTAAGAAGGTTAAAAACGCGTGAAATATTCGAATTGCACACAATTTCCCCTCAATAAAGAGACAGTCCCAATGGGGTTCTGTAACTTAGCTGCACCTACCTTGCCGCTCCCCAACACATCTGCTCATAGTCATGTGACTGATTGCAGGATATATATATATTATAAAAAAAAAAAAAAAAAAAAAAAAAAGTAGTGTTGCCAGGCGTCCGGATAAAGCCAGACATAGTAAGGCTTTTTGATTGCGTGGCTGGCCAAATTAAATGGAGTCTGGCTTGTCCTGCTTTTGTTAGGCTTTTTACATATCGCAAACTAGCGAGCGCCGTGTGTGGCCTAGTGCAGGCGATTTGACTTTTGTAATACCTACTTATATGGTAAAAATCAAAAAACCTGACATATCAATTTTTTTTTGTCGTTCCTATTACACTGAGACACAAAATCCTCCCAGTAATTTAGGGTGTCCGGCCTTATTACCTAAATGTTTTGGCGACCTGGCAACCCTACATGCAAGGGATCAAAGTGCACATCGGCAAGATTTAAAAAATAATAGTCTCATTCAACTTACATCAACTGGTACAAATGCAACGTTTTCTTTGAGCTGCTTAGCAGTCTCTTGTCCAGGGCTTGAGGGTACTGCCCACCGAGACACAAAATCACTGAAAGGCTATTTTCCGAATACCTAGAGACCCTATCAGGGCGCTTCATTGCTGGGGGTGATTGGAATGCCAAACATCCACAATGGGGCTCCAGACTGACAACCACACGAGGTAGGGAACTTAAGAAGTGTATCGACAATTCCCACCTCTCAGCAATTGCAACATCTGAACCAACATACTGGCCCGCCGACCGTAATAGATTTCCAGATGTACTCAATTTCTTCGTTATTAAAGGCTTGTCCAGACTGTTCTACACAATACAATCCTGCCTAGATGGTTCATCAGACCACACTCCGGTCATCCTGAAAGTAAGCACTTCAGTTCTACAGTACGAAGCTAAGCCAACACTGTATAACAAATATACTGACTGGGAATCAGTCCGTGACCTTATAAATACAAATTTGAATTGCAAAGTACCACTAAAATCACGTGACGATATTGACTTTGCTGCCACTCATATCACTTTAATAGTTCAAGATAGCTGTTGGAGGAGTACGCCTGAAATTAAAACTTCAAAATTAAGACACAATTTGGTACCTCAAAATATAAGAGCAAAAATTCTTGAGAAAAGGAGACTTCGTCGTGTATGGCATACAAGCCAACATGGAGAAGACAAGAGGGCCTTCAATCGAGCAAGCCGTGAACTAAAAGAGATGATCCAACAGGCGACCAATGCTACTGCTGAAGCCTATGTAGAGTCCTTAACTGCCACAGATGCTACTAACTATTCACTGTGGAAAATATGCAGGAGTAGTAATCACCCAGTTATTCCCAAACCACCTATCAAAAACCCCAATAATACCTGGGCCAGAACAACCCAAGAAAAGGCCGATGCATACGCCGCGCATTTGACACAAGTATTTGCACCCAACGTACCGGATTCGGAAGGTAATGATGATGATGTTGACCAGGTACTCACCCAAGACTTTCAAATGGACTTACCTATAAGACATGTATCTCCAAGAGAAGTACAAACAACCATCAACCTCTCGGAAAACAAAAAAGCACCAGGGTTTGACTTAATCGATAACAGGGTACTAAAAGAACTCCCGCTCAAAGCCATAATGTTCCTCACCTCCCTCTTTAATAGCATGCTGAGAACTGGTCACTTTCCCTCGATATGGAAAGTATCTCAAATAATAATGATACTGAAACCAGGTAAACCAATCCATTCCATCACATCATATAGACCCATAAGCTTATTACCAACTCTATCTAAATTGTTTGACAAAATCCTGCTCAAAAGACTCTTAAGTACTCTATCGGAGCGACTGATAATCCCGTCACATCAGTTCGGTTTCAGACAGGAACATGCCACAACTGAACAGATACATAGGGTATGCCAGACCATCAGAACGTCTCTGGAAAAAAGACAATACTGTTCGGCGGCATTTCTTGATATACAACAGGCATTTGATAAGGTGTGGCACAGAGGACTGCTTTATAAGATCAAATATTACTTACCACATACATACTACAGCATTCTTCAATCCTACCTATCGGATAGAATATTTCAAGTAAGAGAAGGTGACAGTGTGTCTTCTTTCCATGAGATACACGCAGGTGTACCCCAGGGGTCGGTACTAGGTCCCGTACTCTATACTTTGTATACAGCTGATCTACCAAGAAGTAATGACGTAACTATAGCAACATTTGCCGACGATACAGCTATACTCGCATCCAGTAGTAGTTCAACAGAGGCCTCACAAATTCTTCAGAATAGTCTTACTGCCATAGGTGAATGGCTCAAGAAATGGCGAATCAGAGCAAGTGCATCAAAATCAACACAAGCCACTTTTACTCTAAAAAGAGGAGACTGCCCACCAGTTACTCTTGGTGATCACCCACTCCCCCACTGCGATCATGTAAAGTATCTTGGGATGCATCTTGATCGCAGAATGACTTGGAGGAAACACATAGAATCCAAAAGAGATGAACTCAATCATAAGTATCGTCGACTATACTGGTTGTTAGGCAGAAACTCAAGATTGTCGCTAGACAACAAGTTGTTGATCTACAAAACAACCCTAAAGCCGATATGGACATACGGAATTCAACTCTGGGGCTCCGCCTGTGACTCTAGCATAACAAAAATACAAAGAGCTGAAGACTCCATACTTAAACAAATAGCTAACACCCCATGGTTCATAAAAAATACAGAAGTTCATGAAAATCTGAAGGTTAGCACTGTGAAGGAAGAAATAATCTCCTTCTCAAATAACTACAGAAAGCGACTACAACATCACCCAAATGAGCTGGCTGTAGAACTTACTGTTCCAAGAACCCTAAGAAGGTTAAAAACGCGTGAAATATTCGAATTGCACACAATTTCCCCTCAATAAAGAGACAGTCCCAATGGGGTTCTGTAACTTAGCTGCACCTACCTTGCCGCTCCCCAACACATCTGCTCATAGTCATGTGACTGATTGCAGGATATATATATATTATAAAAAAAAAAAAAAAAAAAAAAAAAGTAGTGTTGCCAGGCGTCCGGATAAAGCCAGACATAGTAAGGCTTTTTGATTGCGTGGCTGGCCAAATTAAATGGAGTCTGGCTTGTCCTGCTTTTGTTAGGCTTTTTACATATCGCAAACTAGCGAGCGCCGTGTGTGGCCTAGTGCAGGCGATTTGACTTTTGTAATACCTACTTATATGGTAAAAATCAAAAAACCTGACATATCAAATTTTTTTTGTCGTTCCTATTACACTGAGACACAAAATCCTCCCAGTAATTTAGGGTGTCCGGCCTTATTACCTAAATGTTTTGGCGACCTGGCAACCCTACATGCAAGGGATCAAAGTGCACATCGGCAAGATTTAAAAAATAATAGTCTCATTCAACTTACATCAACTGGTACAAATGCAACGTTTTCTTTGAGCTGCTTAGCAGTCTCTTGTCCAGGGCTTGAGGGTAGGTCACATATTACAACTCTGCCACCTTGTTTCAGCAACTGCTCTACTGTTGCTCGGCCGAGCCCTGAAGCCCCTCCAGTCACTAAAGCAACTAAACCCTAACAAATATTGTGGTTTGTATTAACTGCTATTCACAAATAGTTAAATATTGAAGTACTTACTACATAATATATAACTTACCTTAAACATTTTTTAATTTGAGGTTATAATGTAAGGTGAATAAAATCAATCAACATGAAACAGATGAAAATCCAACACAAACGTATAGAATGTACAACTATAAGTTCTTTTTTACGTAATCGATGTCAATTTACAAGTTAATAGATAAGTAATTAGATAACAATACGATTAATAAATAAGAATAACTTTTCATAGTCATTGTTGTGGACATGTGTAACTCGTGAGAGTCGTGAGTAGTCGTGAGTGAATTGATCCAAGGAACTGCTCATTTATCACTTGCAATGAACGAT
This sequence comes from Subacronicta megacephala, assembly GCA_958496365.1. Lineage (NCBI taxonomy): Eukaryota > Metazoa > Arthropoda > Insecta > Lepidoptera > Noctuidae > Subacronicta > Subacronicta megacephala. The sequence goes on from OY292513.1 coordinate 10,966,580, forward strand.
TTGATCTCATTAGTATTTGCAAAATATTTGAGTTCTACAATTCAAAGCGGATCATCGAGTAGGTACGCATGGCTACACATCAAACTATACAAATCCAATTTACGCTTGCCTCTTATTGTATGGAAGCCAATGCAAGACAAACTAGAGATGAGTCGTACTAGGTAAATTTCGTACTAGGTGTACCTATTCCTATTCCGAATAAATACTCAATCCAAATACCTGTTCCACCTAGTATGAAGTACGCGTACGCCCCGTACGGCTGCGGATGCAGTACGTAATGAATTGGAATCTTCTCTTCATACTTTACACAGGCTTAGGACTGTTGACGTTAAATATTTATCTATATATATAGGTACTACATCGTACTAGAGATGGGTAGCTCGCGAATGAGAGATAAAAATGAGCTAGCTCTTTGTTTCCAATCTAGCTCTCACTCACTCACTCGCTGAGAGACTAGCTCTCCGGCTCAATTAGTTCAATGAATCTTCATTGTAAATCGATCTTTATTTTTGTGGAGACAAAGTAGAAAGTGCTTTATCATATTTACTTATCTAGCTCTTCGCATCAATCAGCTCAGTGGTTCTTCATTGTAAATTGATCTTTATTTTTATGGAGACAAAGTCGAAAATGCTTTGTCATATTTACAGATCTAGCTCTCGGTCTCAATTAGCTCAATGGATCTTCAATGTAAATTGATCTTTATTTTAATAGAGACAAAGTAGGAAATGCTTTATCATATTTACATATCTAACTCTCCTGATAAATTAGTTCAATGGATCTTCATTGTAAATTGATCTTTATTTTTATCGAAACAAAGTAGCAAATGCTTTGTCATATTTACATATCTAGCTCTCCGGATCAGTTAGCTCAATGGATCTTTAATGTAAATTGATCTTTATTTTAATGGAGACAAAGTAGGAAATGCTTTAGGATATCCACATATCTAGCTCTCCGGGTCAATTCGCTAAATGAATCTTCATTGTAAATCGATCTTTATTTTTATAGATACAAAGTAGAAAATGCTTAAGCATATTTACATATCTAGCTCGCTGATCACTCACATGTTGTAATGAAAGGGTATGTAAGTATATCTCTCGCTCACCGAATAACTCATTGACTCAGGATTCAATTTGAGCTAAATGAGCTAAAGAGCTAAAAGAATGATATATCTCTTTTGATCGAAAGAGCTATATCTCTCTTTTCTTTTCATTGAGCTATTGACTGACACACGAATGATTTGGTAAACACGAGTGCGCGTCGCGTCATCTTAATGCTCATAAAAATAAGGTTCAAATTCAAATTATTGACACACCAATAATTTGGTAAACACGAGTGCGCGTCGCGTCATTTTAATGCTCATAGAAATAAGGTTCAAATTCAAATTTGTACGCGTAGGCACAGTAATACTAGGTGGATCGAGTATTTCAAAATGTAACGAGTATTTTATTGACTAGTATTGAGTGTTGGTTAATAGACAGAGTATATTTATCTTTAACTGGATTGAAATAAGGTTCAAATTCAAATTTATACGCGCAGGCACAATGATACTAGTTGGATCGAGTATTTTAGTTGGAATAGGTATCAGCTAGTATCGTGAAATATCTGTTCCTTGGATCTGTTCTAGTATATACGCTTCATCTCTAAGACAAACGCAAGTATCTGCGTATGTATTCTGTGGAATTATTGATGTAAGCAGCTCGTTTCACTCAGGGGCATCGGCCGCGGGAGAAAGTATTGTTTGACTTTGAAGCTATAGCTAGATCCTGATATTGTCATTTCATTCGCATGCACTAAGAATGTATACCTTTATTTTTTTGTTATTCCTCCAGAACTATTTTAGTCAATATCTGTTTTTTTACAAGGTATATATTATTTTAGAATCATCATCATATTTTAGAATAATAACATGTCAATTAAATTATATTTCTATACATTATCTTTTTAAATAAATTGCAGTATTATTTTTAAATCTAATATGACATTGTGGAATGCCAATGAATTATGAATACGAATTAATACGCCTATTAAAGTTACAACATTTATATTTGTTTCTTTAATAATAGTCCGTCCTACGTATGAAAGGAAATCGAACTTTCACAATCAATGAACTTTACATGAGATGAACTAGGTAAGTGACTTTCTAAATTTCTACTATTCATGAAATTAGAAAATCAGTTCAACAATAGGTAGGTAGGCAGGTAGTTATAAGTAAGTAGTTCCAGACTTCGAACTACGTACGTACGTACTCTGTTCGAATTACGAAGTGCTAACTGGTCCGCAGAACTCGTTTCTTAACAAACGACTTTGCCCAACTCTATGTTGTCAGCAGCAGGCAAGAAAAGAATGCACATCATTTTTTTTTTTGTAATATTTTTGGCATGGATTAGGAGGCTTTCATGCCATAAATAATACTTAGTGAAATAAAGTCATAAACGTATTACCTACACAGGATCGCGTAATATGTCACCTATAGTCCGTTTCAAAATCTCGGCGACTGAATTTCGGTGTCAGAGATTTTGAAAGGGACTATAAAATGACCAGAACGAGAGTCATCCGCGAAGGAGTTTGTCTCTGTCTACTAGGGTGTACAAATATATTATTTATTTTTTTATAAAAAAAATCATAACTCAACATAGGTACCTGTACGCCTGTATTTCCCGAAGGGTTAGGCAGAGGTGATCTAATGTACCCCCACGCTCCGCCGGTATGTTTACGTCCCATGCAATAGAGGGCTATACTATTGCCATTAACCGGGCACAAATCCAACACGACTCTAAGCTGCTACACAAAAATTCATAGAAAGTATATGTGTATTTACCACAGCACAACATATTATTATTAAAATTATTGGTGGCCTCTGGAAAAAAAACGACGCCACTTGTCCATACAAAGTTAGAATTACCCAATGTCCTTTAACAAATTCATGGCCCACCTGTACAATAAATATTTGAATTTCGCGCCCAACCTTGTTGCTTAATTTAAGCACAGACTAATAGATACATCATACGTACAAATTTTTTTTGTATGTTGAGGTAACTAGTGTAACCACAAGTGTAACTTACTAATTTAGGGTGACAAGCTGCGTTTAATTATTGCATCTGATTTCTGATATGGACAAATCACAAACTAAAACTCGCTATTTAGTCGTCTCGTTACGTTACTTACTACCGACGACAAGTAGTAAGAATCTCTGTTGTTAATAGACTTGCAATTTCGTTTCGTAGTTATACTGTTATAATTGAAAAAGAGGGCGTATTTCTCTAATTTAATATTTTATACCCATGAATTTCTAGGGCTTAACAGTAAATTTGATGGCAATTACTTTGTTGGTAAAATTGTAAGTTGAGCGGTATTGTGCGTGTGGATGTTTTGTTGGTCTCCAGCCGTCAGCCGATATCTAGAATAAGGTCTAGCAATTATGACATGACAGCACGTCAAATCGCTTAGCGTCCAAAAATTTTCAATTGGGATAGGGCGTCATGGTTTTAGAAGTAAATATTTTCTTCAGAGCTGCCATATAGTTGGGGTAGTCTTATGTTAAAGTGAACGAAGTATTAAGTAGGCCGGTGCGGTGTAAAGATTGTAGGTCGTGTAGGTGTTTCGGTATGTGGTACAACCAGGCTGTGTTATGAATGAGGAGGCACTGTTGGCGCGAGCTTCCGAGGAGCGGGAGCGGATCTTCCAACGATACGAAAGAGGTCGGGAGAATCTAGTCGGCCAAATAGACCCTTGGGAAGACCCAGAATTCGAGGAGTACCACAAAACTGATAGGTACGTCACAAATAAAGATGTCTTGCAAATTTGCATATTGTTAAATGGTTGCTCCAATAATGTTTATTCTTGTTTAGTTACTTGTTTAGCGTTTGTCTTTGCTTATCAGTACCTGATATGTAATGCTGTGTTATGCCTTTAATTAGAATGTAAATGCAGTGCACAACTTTGTAACATTGTGAAATTATTTTCTTAACTTTATTACCATATTAATAAATTAGTTTAGATTAGGATTTAGTGATTATTATGATGAAAAAAGATATAAAGAGGTAAATAGGTCTTAGGTTAGATTTGATGGCAAAGCAGGTTGTTACCCACAACTTCACACCATAGTGCATATTTTGCATGATTATTATATAATAAATAAGTATTTTATTATTAACTTTATTTAAATTTCTATTGATGTGGTTATACAGTTTTGTTAGAGCCACCTTTTCAATTCTGTTCTTAATGAATTATTCATTCATTTGCTAATGCAATAAATTTTATTGTGATACATATTTTTATTTGTTTTACAAGCTTGCCTACCTACTTAAACAATTGAACAGATAGCATAATTTATTTAGGTGAAACGGTCTGATATAATATTATAAGATATAAAAAACCACACTAAGCAAGTTTAGTAGATCAGAGTGAAGTCATTGTTTTTTTTTTAATCAGCCATTATCTTCCCACTGCAGGGCAAAGCCCTCCCTACTCTCCTTCCACTCCTCTCGGTTCATAGCTTTTTGCGGCCAATCCTTCCAATAAAGGTCTAGTTCTTACTGCCATTTCCTTCTGGACCTGCCGCAATGTTGTCTAGCGTTTTGCGGGCTCCATTCAGTGGTGAGTTTTGCCCACAGCTCATTTGACATGCTGCAGACATGACCAGCCCAGTTCCACTTTAGGCTTGCGGCTTTTTGACCAGCACAGCACCGGCAATTTGAGTTTTGGAGTGCATATAGTTTTAATTCAGCTTAACTACAACTGAGTGTGGGAAACCATCTGATGGCTATCATCATTCAAATGATGTCACATGCCAAACACCTGGCCCTGTTATATTATCATTTTTATTGTTGTTTGACTGCTGAGCATATTCATAATTTGTTTCCTGTATTTTTTATTCCCACAGTGTTGAGTGAAATAATTGTTATTGTGACCAACTTACAAAAAAATACTAAAATTGGAAACATATATATGGAGAAATATTCAGCCTATTGGAAATAATCAATTTCAAAAAATTTACATTTAAATGTTTCCCACACTACACACATTCTGATTTATTTTTGTTATTATCAGTAGAAATTTCCTTATATCGCATCACACTGTACCCTGATGGTAATATTTTTTATAACTTATATCAGTTAAAATCTATGCATTAAAAAAAAAGCTTTTTAATATTAACATATGATAGCAGGCTCTTTTGATATAATGGCAAATGCTGTGCAGACTTGCAGAAATGTAGGTACCATCACTACCATCTATGGTACTAAATGTTTTAACAGCAATAGAGTCAGAGTCAATATTTAAATGGCTATAGGGTATATGGTAATAGGCTCGCCACCTATTACATGGGACTTAAATATATGGGCGAAGTGTGGGTGTAAATTAGTACACCCCTGTCTAACCCTTTGGGGAATACAGGCGTGAGGGTATGTTCTGTATGAATATTTAAATAATATCCACCTAGTTTATTGGCTACTGCTTTTTGTTCAAAGGCCCAACATTAATCAATCAATCAATATAACAATCAATTTCAATTACATCATTATAATAACTATATCAATCAATTTTGGATCACTATTATAATTTTATTAAAAATTTGCGATGTTCATCAAGTATTTCCCCAGCAGCAGCTTTTTCTATACAACTTTTGCATTGCGAAATTCCTGTTTAAAATGCATGGCGAAATATAAATGTTTCACTAAATTGTATTATGCAATATGACATGTATGTAGTAATAATATGGAGCGCAATATTTTTATAAGCTAAAGTAATATTGTATGTTTAAAAAAAGATACTTATTTATTTATTAAATTAATTACAACAGTTGTGTATAACAAATTACAGTAACTTATAATTATGATAAAGTACTAATTGATTTGATTGTTTTTCTTACATGTACAAAGATACTTATTCTTTCAGATATGGATTTATACATGATGAGCGCCTGCCTCAGAAAACAGGACCTCAAAAAGTCAATATTGAAGTGGAGAGGGAGAAAAAATGGGTCAAAATGCTTACTTATTGGGACTTACCAAGTACCAAGGAGAAACTGCATAGGCGAATATACAAAGGCATTCCAAATTCACTTCGAATAAAAGTTTGGTGCAAGTTAATGGATGTTAATAGGATTAAATCTGCAAATCCGGGCAAATTTCAAGAAATGTTGAAACTAGCTAAACTGTGGTCCACAGATGTTAGGCAAATCGATTCAGATGTGAACAGACAGTTCCGGGAACATCAGTTTTATAGAGAACGATATTCAGAAAAACAATGCTCATTATTCAATGTTCTTTGTGCTTATAGCATGTACAACTCTGAAGTGGGTTACTGCCAAGGCATGTCTGGTTTGGCTGGTGTACTGCTGATGTACATGGATGAGGAAGATGCCTTCTGGGCTTTGGCTGTATTATTGTCAGATAAGAAATATGCTATGCATGGATTATACATAGAAGGATTTCCAAAGTTAACAAGGTTTCTTGGGCATCATGATAAAATACTCACAAAATTTATGCCAAAATTGAAACACCATTTTGACAAGTTTGGTTTGGATGCTATTTTATATTCTCTTAAATGGTTCTTTGTTTGCTTTGTGGAAAGAGTGCCATTTAGCCTTTGTCTAAGAGTTTGGGATATATATCTGTTGGATGGAGAACGAGTGGTCACAGCTATGGCTTACACAATACTCAAGCTGCACAAGAAAGCAATCATGAAGTTAAATGATATGGATCTTATTGTAAATTATATTCAGGTCTGCTGATTTTCTCTGTATATCTTAATTTAGAATATACAATCTTGTATTAATATCCAAATTGGGTATTAATACAAGATTGTATTTTGTAAGTGAATTTGATATTAAATTTGTAGGTTAAGCTACATAAAGACTTCGGGTTTGAGGACGACATAGTCATTTATCACTTAGAGCGATCTATGGAAGAGTTAAAACGAGCCAAGCTCGACTATCCTGGCCCGCCCCCACCTATTGAGCTACCAAAGCGACAACTTGGTGTGTTTATGGAGCCCGATAAGAAATCGAAGATTGGACAGAGGGCTGAAGATTTTTCAGAGACTGAAAAGCAGGCGAGAGCTACTGTGATATTGAGGTAAGAATACAAGTAGATAATTTTTATTTTGTAAAACTGTCTACCAGTATTGGTTGAGGTATATTCTAATAATAGGAATTGCTCAGCGGGACAATCTCTAGCTACATGACGATACTTGGGTATATGACACTTCATATACCCAGTTGGGGTCTGTACTGTACACTTACAGTACAGACCCCAACTGCTCAATTTTATTGTGAATATAGAGCTGGTGATACTTGTGCAGTGATTTAGCATGTACAACTAACTCTTCTTCGAGCTTTAGGCTAACAAGAAGAGAAGTGACTGGTAGGTTCCTAGGTTTCTACTATTATTGCTGCCAATAATAATCTTTGTAAGACATTCCAAAGACAAGACAATCACTATGTACTGTTTATCTACAAGTACAATTCTGATTGACTGTTTGATTTGTTGATGAACCAAATAAATAAAATAATTAAACATGGTCTGACTGCCTCGTTAGTCTAGTGGTCCCAAGCGCGACTGCTACGCTTGTACGGTCTTGGGCTCGATTCCCAGGTTGAGCAGTGTTATTTGAGTTTTTCTATTAAATTCTCTGTAACAGCTCGGAGTCTAAATTTGTGTCTGGTTAATGGCATAGGCTCGCCCCTATTACATCGTACCTAAACAAACCGACGAATCGCGGGTGGTACATTAGTACACCTCTGCCTAGCCGTACGAGAAATACAGATGTGATGATATGTTAAACATGGTGTTTGACCATACTACATGAAATAAAGCGAGTTGGTAATTTGGTTTAACAATTAATAATTATCCCCTCTAGGTTTTATATTCAGACGTATAATAGCACTTATATTGTTTCAGACGCGAAAAAGCTGCAATGGAATTGCAGGAGCTTCGGGTATCACAGAGTGATACAGTGTCAGGTAATTTGGAAGCATCTCTACCCACTTCGCGTACCACCTCCGACGAGAGCTTAGGCTCCGACCACTTCACGCATTTATAAAACTTGCTAATTTACATTGGTACACTTTTTTGAAGCACAGAATTATTTGGGATTGTATCTTCTAATGTTAGTTAGTGAACGTAGTTAAATACATGTGCCAATGTAAAAAAAAACAAGTACATTGTTGTTTAAGCGCAATTTTAATTTAGTTACTTCATTCGCTTTCATCGTTGAGAATTTTTGTTAGGATGGATCCAAATTGTTCAGAGCTACTTTTCTGTAGCTAAAATTATTGAAGTATGCCACTGGATGTCCCACATCAATCACATTTGCATGTTTATTAAATCACATTTTTATAAATAATTATCTTTGATGCATGTTCTTGACTGATTTTGCACTAAGAAAATTAGGAAAATGGGCAGTTTAGTTTATGAGTTCAGGCTACTTTGGAATTATAGTTAGAAGTCGGGTTAGATTTGGTAACAATGTGGGTTCCGTAGTTTCAATGTCACAAACTAAATTTTATTATTGATAGCATAGTCTTCCCACTACTATTTCATGAATGATCCATTCGTAGTTGCCAAGTATGCGGTCCAGATACCGACTAAGAGCTCTGTAGTATGTATTTGAGATTTAGGTTGGACTTACTACTCTTAGATTTTCTCGGTAAATCATTATGTAGTGTTTTGACCTAATAAGTACAAATTAATAATGTTAATTGAAATGATCGAAGTATTTAAATAATTTTAAACACTTTCACCCTTTTAAAATATGAGATATATTCACAACCTGTTGGTTTTTAGAAACTTTTCCATATCAGTGGAAGTAGAATAATATGAAACAATCATATTTACTCTATATAATTTTAGTTATCGTTTATTCAGAAAAAAGGACAGATAAGTGTGGTAATTCTAAAGACAGAGAAAGAAGTCTATTTTCGTAAGGAAAAAGTCTTTTTTCTTAGGGGACACGGCTGTGTTCAACTGAGACGACACATTAAACGAGCGAGTCATTACACCCCTTTCGAAGCGATATAAATGATTTATTTAAAAAAGTACAACATTGATATAATAATCATGATTCATCTTACATTTTTAATCTCAAAACTTAGTATAAATGTGTAAAACTTTCAAGTTCTGCGACTGTTTTAAAATAAAAAACCCATTTTATGTAGCGTTTAATGAAGATTTCGAAATAATAGAATTGTTAATGTGTCTTAATTTATTGCTTGGCAGGTTAATAGCCTATGAGAGAAATTAAAGGGAAATGGACAACATTTAAGTAAAATTTTAGCATTTCGAATGGTTACATTCCATAAATGTATGTTAAGTATTTAGTTCATTCAGTTTTAGGGTTCACTACGTCGAAAAGAAACAAAAAGATAAATAAATAAAAGGACCTGTAGGATTATTTGGTTGCCCTTCTGTCCGTCTGTTTTTATAGTCCCGAGGAACGCGTGAAGCTATAAAATTGAAATAAATATGAAATATTAAGAACTATGGTTTCTTGAAGCTGTAAAAATCCAACTTCTAAACTCTAACTTTGTTCCTAAGTTGTTGGTCCGTCAAGGTGCAGGCAGCATTTCTAAAAGTTGCTGGTCAACTAGCGCTGTACAAGATAGGTTGATGTAAATGAAGCTACATTTAAAACTGCTGTCAACAATGTGCAACTGTTAGGTAACATTTTAGTTTACTATAACAGTCAAATACATTTAACATGGCTTAACTTTCAAGAACTATGGCAAATTTGCATGCCATGCAGTTTTTAAAAGTAGGACTAGGTGGAATGTGACCCAGTGAACCAGAAGGAGTATCTATGTTAGTAAAAGATCGCAAGCGTCTATTCAGCTTATTTTATCATTATATTTGTGATGCGGTACCGATCTCTTTTTACTAGCTTTACTCTTACATCTTATATTTATCTTGATAGTCCAGACTCAATGTTTACAATAATAATTTTGTCCATTAACCTTTCTTCTTTGGTTGTTTACATAGCAATGAAGGTAAAAGATACTTCGTCTTGTGATAAAGTCGTTATTATGTTTAAATTTAATTTAATCTTGACACAGTACATAAGTAATGTACCGCGTCAACATTCAATTAAATCAAAAACATACGTTAAAAGTTATTCTAAATAAAAAGGCTTGTTATGTGATTATATTCCTGTACTCCGTAGAGAAATAAATACATTTATTATATCACCGTTTTAGTCAACAAAACAGTATCCCTGATTTGATTTAGTCAATGATAATAATTTGAAGATCATAGATATATCTTATGAAATACATATGATCACGTGTCTGATATGGGATATTATTGTAAATTGGATTTAGTGGTATGACAGCCAGTCCTATTATCCTTATAGCATTCATTAGGTACTGTTATGTGTGGATACGAGTTCCGTGTTAGTACCTACACTTTACGTTGGTCTAGTTTCTGTATTTTTTTACTCGATTAATTCTTAGATAAGCTTCGCATTATGGTGTTGCTAGAAATTTTATTTTTTATAATTGCTGTTCCAAGTGCTTCTATAGACGTGTTTGGCATTGCATTGGCTTGCCGATGTTTATGTATTATCTACATTTAACAATTATCTTAAAAACAATGGTATTTTAGCTTAGCCATTAGTAATATTTTGTTTCTAGATTTAGATATAGAGAAAGTATAATGGAATTTGTGCACTAGCATGTGATTGGTGGTATGGAGGTGGGTTTATGTCATGATTAACACGATTAAAACGACATGCATTTAACATGGCATTTCTTAAGATTTGAGGAGCATGTTTTACAAGTTTTCAGGGACTCACTAATTTCAGTTATACTTTGCAGGTGAATATTATTAAAATAATCAAATTTTATAGTCCTCCTCAGACCTTAAGTTCGATCTCCGGCTTCCCTCATTGTTTGTGCTATTTCTCATAATGCTATGCCTCACTATATATTTTGTTTAATAATACTTACATAATTAATATTTGTTTTACTATAACAATTCGTCGAAATTACGTAACCGTTCAAAACGCACCTAATGCAACATTTTGATGTGCCTTAATGATCGATTTCGAATTGACGTTTGCTTTAAATGAATCTCTGCTCAGTAGTGTTTATATCAATACACATATATTTAAGTTTTCACATAAACCCACCCCTATCATCCGTTGTTTCTTTTGATCATTATAGCCGGTACAGTAGTACCTTTCTAATTGTCTTTAGTTGTAAGTTAAGATCAACAAACCTCCATAATATTACCTGAATTTGAACCCATGGGAACAAAACTTTTAATTAATCAATAAACTGATACAAAACTACTACGTATTTTAGTTCCTCTCTTTGTGAACAGTGTTTCTTAGACTGTAACAGTTCTCATTAAATCATTTAAATGACAATATTTAGTTTTTCAGTTACAATATCCTTAAAACGCGATAGGTAATCGTTAATGTGATCGATGGGCAACATGTTTAATATCCCGAGAAATCATAATTGTACTGTTTTATTTTTAGTTCTGCCGCCCGTGGTGGTATGAGGAACGCCAATAAATAAAAACATTCAAACACATAATAAAAAAGAGTAATAAATGGTACGTTGTATGTAGTAGAGTACTTAGTCATCACATACTGCGCATTACGTAGACACAGCACACATATCTTATCAGTGTCGCTTTTAGTTATATTTCGAATTATCACACTTAAAAAATTTTGTTCTCAGTATGTTATCAGGTACTTTGTTAAAAATATCACTCAACATCATAAAGTATGAAATAAATAATAATAAAAATTTGCTTTAATGTACCTCAGTTTTCAATATTGATTTATTATAAACCATATTGTAATCAATTATATATATATTTATTTTTGTAAATAAAACCTATAACACGATTAAGGATAAATTATACCGTAAATTTGCGTTATGGTACACTATTCACGCTTTCAACCTTGCAGGGGACAGCAGATGTTTTCGATACGTTTTTCTTTAGTAGCTGTTACCCCTGTGCCCTTAATTTTTTAAGTTTTTTTTAAATTCCCTAGTGTTAGCATTGAACAAGAGATAATTATAATATTAAGCTTGAGGATTATAATGCTAACATTCAACAATGATAACACAATTCAACGTTCTTACTTCAGATAACAAACCACAAATCGGCGTCCCACTTCGCACCTCCCATGCTTCAATGGACATCCACCTAGACTCCCCCCTCACTACGTCCCCAACTCGAAAAAGTGAACCTCAACCATACAGTTATCTTCTAAATAATAATAAGAAATTTATGAAAATAAGAAGACGAAGACGTTAAATACTGTCATGATGATCTTATTTTTTATTTCAATGTAAATATGTATGTATTGAATAAATAAGAACTAAGAGCAAAGATTTTATTTTGAAGCTCATAAATATTGCATGTGCGTCTTTGTTACGTAAACACGTTGATTTTGCTTGACGTTGTGTGCTCTAAATACCTAAGGTAAGAATTAAAACTACTTACTTCGCATGACCATTTTGCTTTGTGTTTCGTGTGCATCAAGCTATTTATTTATTGGCTATAAAATATACATACGAGTTAATAAAAAATATTGTGCTGCCATATCCCTGTTTTTCCTTAAAATTGCAAAGTAATATATTAATTATTGCGATATGCGTAACAATGATAATGTTAGTCAGCGATCTCAAAGGAAAACACGCTGAATTTTGCGGGGTATGACCGTACTTACTTATTGGAAAAATGCGATGATTATGTTCGTATAATTATTGTACAATGTAATTTCCATAGAGCACAGTGGCGTGGCAAGCGGCATTCGATGCGATGACTCCGTGTCCGCGCTCGGGTCGCGCCGTTCGCTCGCGGACACCAGCGTCACCAGCACAGCTGACCTGAGCGTGTTCTCCAGCGGCCGCTCCCACGCAATGGACAACTCCCTTGACACACACTCCAACGTCAGCGACGACGCTACTGGGTCAGATGGGTGAGATGTTTTGTAGATGTAGCGAGCACCCATTTTGCTTGATCGTTTTACCTACCTATACAAAGTAGACTAAGTATACATTTCACACGTACCATTGACAATGCTGGTGAACATTATTTCGCAAACTGATCATCCGCTAACGTATTTCAGTGCATAGTAAGCCAAGCTCGAATAGGGATCATAAAATTAATAATTTTTGATTGATTGACAACTGTGTGGGCATTATGGTACAAAGTCAAAGGCGCAATTACATTGCCTATACTGTAGAGAGCTCTGTTATTAAAGCCTGCTGTTTACAGAGCAGAAGCTACAGCTTGCTTTGTAGAGGCTACAACATAAGCCGTGCTGCTTGTTCAGCCTAGCAAATTAATCTTTGTCCACAAAGCTCAAGCGACCATTTACGGCAAACTGATATAAAATCTCGTAGCCGTCATTTATATAAAAATAAATACGTGCAACTCGACGTCGAAAGTTAGGTACCTACATAGCTTTGTATGTAAGCCACAAGTGGGTGTACACTTAGCATATAATGTCGAATATGCGACTATGAAGCTATGCCTCAGTGATCTCAGGCCTAAGAGAAAGTTCATCATCGTCACAAGCCTTCGGCCTTATAGATATAAAGTCACACTTAAGATATATATACAAGGTGTCCCATAAATCAACGGCAAGCCGAAAATGGGCAATAGGGCAAGGTGTGACAGTTTACAAATTAAAATCATTCAAAATTTATCTTAATAACTGACACCCTGTGATGATCTTTGAAGTCCTGTGACTACAAATATTAACTTTTCGTCTGTATTTTTTCTGTGATGTAATCATGAGTAACCCTTCTGTAAATTACAGTTAAAAGTTAAAACATAGCTGCCTCAGTTTTAAATAAAATGATAGATTTTTGTCCAACCTCTTTAAAAATGATCGCGTTATAAGTCGGGCGTATCTTCTCGAGTTGATGTATTTCATTCATTCAGCGGCTTCTGCAATTCTTTGGTGTAGCTAGTCTAAATCTTTATTAGGTTTAGAGTAAAAAAAATGTCGACTGCCTCATTGGTCTAGTGGTCCTAAGCGCGACTGCTACGCTAGAGGTCCTGGGTTCGATCCCCTGGTCGAGCAAAGTGTTATTGGGTTTTTCTATGAAATTCCCAGTAGCAGCTCGGAGTCTGGATTTGTGCCCGGTTAATGGCAATAGGCTCGCCCCCTATTACATGGGACCTAAACATACCGGCGAAATGTGGGTGTACATTGGGACACCTCTGCCTAACCCTTCGGGGAATACAGGCGTGATGGTATGTTGTTAAAAAAAATGTACTACACGTACATTTTTCTTACAGTACAGTCGGTTAAAGTTTAGTGATTTAATATTTTGAATTTAATGTTGGACAAAAATCTATCATTTTATTTAAAACTGAGGCTGTTTTAACTTTTAACTGTAATTTACCGAAGGGTTATTCATGGTTACATCACAGAAAAAAAACCTGACGAAAAGTTAATATTTGTAGTCACAGGACTTCAAAGATCCTGTGATGATCTTTGTCAGTTATTAAGATTTATTTTGAATGATTTTAATTTGTAAAGTTCCAGACCTAGATGTTTTTACATATTTTTGTAATAACTGTCACACCTTGCCCTATTGCCCGTTTCCGGCTTGACGTTGATTTATGGGACACCTTGTATATATATATATTTAAAAAAAGCTTACTAGCAATGTGGGTCACACATTAAGGGGGTTGCCGATTTGAAACCAACCCATTGCACTACCGACGTGGACCCACTCGTAACACAAGCATTTAGCTTAGCAAGAGGGATTAACGCTAACTATATTGATAAATGGGTTCAGCTAAGTTTCTTATTCATCGACATGGCGAGATTTTGTCATAGATTGTATGTAAACATTACATTTTCGACTTGAACATTGATGTCCTACTTGTGCGCGGGATAATTTACGAGATTTTGTCGTAAAGTTTCGGGGTTACTGGTTGTTTCGAGTAGCGGATTGGATGAGCTACCTTAAAATATTGTGCATGTTTCATGTTGATACGCCGCCTAGGAGCCGAGTAGTTATTTTTTAGGGACGCGCGTGAAGCCGCGGGCAACGGCTATTGCCTATTATAATTGTAAAGTTTCTTTACTAATAGCAACCCTAATCTGAATACCTTACAATGTTCTCACGGTATGTATATTTTTAATTGTAGTTCAGGTATATGCGGTCTGAGTATACAGCGGGCGCCTTCGACTGCGCACTCGACGCCGCGGGCGACGCCGCACCCGCCGTCCGTGTCCCCCGTGTCAGACGACGTGGTCCGTATCCACGTCACTTACAACCCGCTGGCCGCCAGCCCCTCGCATTTGCACCCCATCAGCCCATCCAAGTACAAAGCCTATAATAGCGAAGAACATCACAAACCCGTGTCCCTTGGATTCTACACCAGCAACGGCTCCACCAATCTTTCCTCGGACAATAGAATTCGCATACAAGTGCCATCAGAGGAGCTCCTCACGCCTGTCGTTGATTCTGGGAGAATCATTTCTCCTCGGTTCATTGAATCTCATTCGGAAATGTACGATCTTAAATAGTCTACTGTTTTTTTTAACGAAATGGCCAGTTTTATTTCAACGGTACTGTATTTATAATTATGTTTAGTTTTTTTACTTTTTTTAATGTCAGTTATTCTCGCTATTATTTAACACAAAGATTATGTACAAAGTAGGAATCTGTATTATTTTTATGAATGACTTGGCTGTAATAACGGATGTATTTATTTGTTGAATTTATTACAGTATCAACGCATTTTTTTCTAAACACTTTAAAAAAAATACTTAGCAAGTTTAGTGTCTCAGTAGCTTGATATTTTAATTTGTAAACATCAGTCCGATATATAGTATTTTTAAGGAACAATGAAATGTTCCTTAGGGAAGGCGAATATTAAATATAAAAATTATACAATCGTACCATAATAATTTATCTCGAAACTATGCTCTACGCGCTAACCTACAGTATTTTTTCTACCTTTAGTAATGACAAATAACAGTTCACACGAAGTTTACAGTATTTTTCATATTTTTTAATTACCGAAAAATCAGAGTTAAAAGGAACTTTTGGGAATTTCCTTAATTCAACACAAAGCAGCGATTCCAGACACCGTACTACATTATGACACTCATTTATTGACAAACCTGGACTTTAAAACAAAGTCATGATACTATGAGTTTGAATCGGCGCTTCTCAGTGGCCGTCAGTTCAAAAAGCGGCGCCATTCGTGTTTTTTCAGCAATTATTTATTTTCAGCTGCTTTCGTATGCATGTACCTACTAGCCTTTATAAGCAATATTAGGAGGACTGTGGGAATGCCCGCTATAAAATAAATTAGATTCAGTAAAAATGTGTTCAACTATATTGCGCTCCAAATAATAACAAATAACTATTATTAAAAACTGCCATAAATATAAATATGTATGAACACTAATTTTAGATTTGGAATCTTATCTTATAGGTAACCAAAAGTATATTTAGATTCGTCAGAGAATTTTGTCGGTGTATACTTAAGTTTAAAACAACGACGGATATGTTCGGTGTAGGGATATTATACTGTTAGCAATAATGTTGGAATCTCTAGAAGTGCAGTGTGTTGGCTAGTGTTGTTGTTACAATCGGTTAGCGAAACGGGTTTAAAATGGAACGTATTTTTGCTACATCAGATATTAGATTTTATAGCACTATGTTAAGCACATAGATTTAATATGTTATTGCAGCTGTGAGCTGTCACCAAATTTCCTTAAATTTAAGCTTCATTTCAGTTTGAAGGTCCCCACAAATTATTAAACATATTAACTTTCTCTTAGCGCTTACAATATTAACTTTATCTTCGCCTATCCATTGTCACGTAGACTAGATTTTAGATTTTTAAATAACTAACTTACAGTGAGAAACGCAATAATGTCAGTAAAAAGGTTATTTGAGAATATTTAGTATAAATAGCATTAAGATAATGTACCTTTTAATCGTGTAAAATAATCCATACTGTTTTTGGTAAATATATATATATATTTCATTGTATAATACAGTATAAACGCTTCATAACATTGTTAAATAGGGTAGATGACTGATAATGGATTTATTAACAAACAGGCTTAGTGAAAGATAGAAGCGTTTAAAACTGTTGGTGGTGAGTAAGACGGTTTTAACACAATTGAATCGCAATTAGCAGAAATTGACTTAAATATATGACATATAAATGAAAAAAAATTAACCGTTACTCTACTGAACAAAAGTCCCATACCAAGGTTCGTATCGTGCCGTAATTTTTAATATTATTAACAAGCTCTTACAGGGTTTGTTGAATTATATAGAATTTGTATGCCGCATCTATTAATTTACGTCAATCGCTAGCGTAAAATAAAATGCTTATTTATTTATTAATCAATTTTTGACAACTTAATGAGGCTATGATAATTAATCAGTCATCTAGCCTACTAACATGGCATTGTATTAACAACTTAATGATTTTATGGAGCTTAGTTTTTACTTTAGTTAAACTATTTAGGTATTTAGCTATTTAAATGTCCATAAGAGACTTGCGCAGAATATAGTGCGTATTTGTGTTTAAACTAGGGCATACTGTTATAGAAAAGCAGTTAGCCTAGTGATATGACCAATACGATTGCTAAGTGATAGGTCTCGAGTTCGAATCCAAGGCACGTACATCGTGACTTTTCGTAATCATGTGCATATTAATAATTAATTCATTATGAGACGCTTAAAACGGTGAAGGCAAAAATCCTTCGTAGGCTTGTGTGGTGGAAAATAGTGTTACCCCGTAATGGCACGTGTGCCAGTTTTGGTAAATGACAAAATATTTTAGACACGCGTATCGCAAGATAGTTTTACGGGAACATCAATATTTTTTTTAGAAAAAATGACAGGTAGTTCAAAAAGGGTTCGATATCCGATATGGCCTGATTCCTCTTACTGCCCACAAACATAGATGACAAAAAATGTTCATGCTGACTACTTTTCTAAGGTGTATTTGCGCGAGCCTTCTTATGTAACATATTTTTAAATTATAATGTGGTTTACACAGTAATAAAAAGTTAATGTTATTTTACTAAAACGCAATAACTTGAATTTAAGGTTTTCCACCATTATCTAGTTAAGTACCTAGATATAATTTGTCATTGTATAAGATGTCTTTAGTGGCACGAATCTTAAAATTTATCGATGAATCTCACAAGTTGCCTCATAGGGCCTTATTTAAAGTTAATAATTATATTTTTTCTTGAAATATAGGTATGTTTAGACACTAACTTTAACCTTGATAAGAACTTAGGTATCCTGTGATAAAACGATATTATCGACAGTTTAAAATGTTATTAATATGTTTTATTCATAGTTATACCAGAGAATTCCCAAATTTTCCTGTGTAAGGTATATCTGCGCGATTAGGAAATTAAAGCGTCGCGATCGCGTCCAAATTTATTCAACAAAAAAGTGCCATTATAAAATTTGGAATGTTTGTTTTTTAGTCATTACCTACGTTTTTGTATAGGTGTTATTATTTTCTAAATACTCTGTATTTTAGTATAGAATCGGCATTAGTTTACATCTGCTTTATAAATATAAATATTTAAGTAAATAGATTACTATAGAAATTTTATATTACTTGCTGCCTTGCACACGTACTCGTTGCGATTTAGTAGGTACCTAGTAACTACTTATATGGCAGGGTAATTGGGCATACCTTTACACATTTTTGCATTTTAACTTTAATTTGTATCAGATTATGTAATTATATATAGATATTTGTAATAGTGATACGTCACAAGCTTGATACTGAATGTGGAAATGATGTAAAAACCATAACAAACGTATTCACAGTATACGAGTATTCTGTTAAATCTGACTTGAGGGCTAAGCCTTGCAGACAAGTTGCTATCTTATTGTAATGTTATAAGCTGGAATTTACGACCGAACAAACAAAGTGCAAGGTAATGACAAGCTTTAGAAAAATCTGCCGTTCATAAATTATTATATATCTTTTTTTTTGCTATATCTTCGATTATAACGTTATATTCCATCGATATTTCATAGATTGCGTATATCATTTTCAGGTTTTCATACATTTTGTTTATATTCGTTCGTCGATTCGAAGTTAAGGTGGCATCGAATAGATCGTTGTAATTTTACTGGTTTACATACAGATTTGAATTTGCAGTAGGTAAAGAGATATGTAACATGTGTAAAATGTCCTACTTATAACAATCATATATACCTTTCTTTTGTATTTACTCTGGGGTCTCCGTAAATAGGTTCTTTTGGTAAAGAGATAGATCCAACAAGACTAATATGCTATCCCTTAATTCAGTAAATACAGTTCACTATGGAAAGTGACTGAAGTATGGTAGTGCTGAAAGCCACATGCCAAGAAAGAATGGCCTCAATTTTTGAGCTTTTTTAATGTTCAGTTATTTTAATGGGAATTATTTAATAAATTCATCGTAATTGGAAACGACAAATTAGATGTCCGTCCAATTATTTTCTATTCCTAGACTGAAAGCTATTAGTAGCTTCAAATTTTTTTTAAATATGCTATTTATCACTTTTAGTAGTAAATTTTAATTATTGTAAGTTTATAAATAGCTTTATTGAAAATAATTATGTGAAGTAAATATTTTTGGTTATTGTAAACTTATTTGAAAATTACTAAATACCTAAACTGAAAGGAGATTATCTTTTATCGCGAAGAATACTCGCAAGAATAGTTGCGTTTAAACGTAGGGTAGGCCCCTTCTCTGTATATAGGAGATATGTGTATTTATAATAGGTACCTCAGAAATAATGAGTATCTCCGTTTCGAACTACTATATTATTTACATAGGTAGGTACTTAAACTAATATAGTTTATATTGTAAATTCATAAACGATAAACAACCATTCTTGTTAAATTTCGAATAGCTTTCTTGTGATCCTTCAGACCGATTATAATTAAATGGTAAATTAATTTATCAATTAAATGGTCAAAAATTTTCCGGCATTTATGTTAATGTAATGTATGTAATGTTTCAAATATAAGTAATTCTTATGTAATCTCTATGTTGTAATGTCAATATTCGGTGATTTTTCGCTTCAATTTTATGATTTCATTACAATAATTATTGAATTGTTCACGTTGATTGGTAATTTAGAAAGACATTAAGACTAGAATGGAATTACATTTTAAACGGTTTTTATGTACCAGATATTAACCCCCGGAGCCATCAATACAACATTGAGGCGAGCTTATCCAATAGAACTGAAGTGGGATGTTCTGTTAAGTTCCATTTTTTAATATTATGTTGCTGTATTTACCTTAATTGTTGGGCTAGTTGAGAGAGAGCCGAGTTTTGTGATTACGTTAACCATAAACAGAGCTGATCAACGAAAACTAAAATCAGTTTAAAATAAAGAAGTTTAAGCATTTTAATTTTATACAGACTGAAAGTGCAGTGATAGCCTAGTGATATGACCATAGGACTGCTAAGTCAAACGTCTCGAGTTCGAATCCAAGGCACGCACCTCTGACTTTTCGAAGTCATGTGCGTATTAATAATTAATTATCACGCGCTTAAACGGTGAAGAAAAAATATTGAGGAAACCTGCACGCCTGAAATATTTTCTCGATGGCGTGTGAAGTCTGCCAACCCGCAGTAGGTAGGCTAGCGTGGCAGACTATAGCCTAATCCATCTCGTACTGAGACGAGACCCGTGCCCAGCAGTGGGACAATGTAATGGGTTGATGATGATGATGATGATAAAGACAGAGAGCGCATTTAGAAACCTGACATGTTTCGTCAAAAGTTTCGTGCCTCATACAATTCTATACTAGCACTCGTTTTACGAAAAAGAAACAGAGCATCCCCACTCAATTACAATATCTTAGAACTTTATTCGCCGATTTAAATTATTTTTCCTGTACAAAATTATAATAGTTATTTCGAATTAATAAACACCAGTCAACTAAATACCCTATTATGGTTTAAAGTATACCACAATATTTTACAGACAGACGTTTTTCCGTGAATATATGATAGGTAGGCACATGCCTGGGTGACTATATGATAGGTAGGCACTTTCGCGGTACGCCATTGGATACTCACCTTTAAGGAAAGAAGTGTTATTCATTCGAACATAGTATATCTACATTCGTTGCTATACTAATAAGCCTAGGATACTGAATCGCCGGTTACATCGGAATGCTAGTTAGAAGTTTTATTAAACTTTCATCGAAGATAATTTGTAAGAGATATTAATCAGGAATTGGACTAATCTAAGAAATTTGAAGTCATTTAAAAAAAACCCAGGGACAGGTAGCGGTACGTGACGTGTTAAATAAAGAAGAAGTTGTAAGTAATTTGAAATAATACTTTGTTAGCTTCTTGGATCTTGATGTAATATACAAAGCAATTTTTGAAATTATAGGAACAACGAACTTTATTACAGTAATTCTACAAGATTTTCTAATAGAACTACAGAGAGAATAGTGCCTGCACGAATTTCCTTGTTACTCAACATACTTAACTAATTTCATTTCTAATCGTGTTATAAATACATAGTAGAAATATTTAAATTTGATTCAATATATCATAGGTTTTAGAATTATTAATTAGCAATACTGTGTAATAAGAAACACCATGAAGAAA
Source organism: Subacronicta megacephala (assembly GCA_958496365.1). Classification (NCBI taxonomy): domain Eukaryota; kingdom Metazoa; phylum Arthropoda; class Insecta; order Lepidoptera; family Noctuidae; genus Subacronicta; species Subacronicta megacephala. The sequence continues at coordinate 10,988,189 of OY292513.1, forward strand.
TCTCAATTAAGACGTTAACGTAAATTGTATATTTAAGTATTAATTTCGTGTCTGATTTTTATACAATTTTGTATTTTTTGGCTATAGTATTTAAGGCATTATTTGAAATTCAAGCACTTAGCGTTAAATTATATTAATGATTAATTTGCAAGGCCTATAATAATATAAGTATCTATATAGTTTAAATAAAATTATGACAGATGCTAGAATCTCTATATGCAAAGATAGTGGAATAGGTAAGCAAACAAGTGGAGTGAAGATGGCATTTAAAATTTTAATTGGGTATCAGCAATGGCCTATTTAATGCATGATACTAGTGTACGTGTTCGTATCGTAATAATGTCGATTTAATAAGTATACCCGTGCGCAAGGTCCTTTGGCGTTTGTCATTATGGCAAGTTTGTCGTCGGGGAACGGTATGGTTATGTATGGAAAGCTAGGTTCCTACCTTTTTATCGTTTGGAAATCCTCATGAACTCATTCCACCCATGGTGGGTGACTTACCGACTAAAATCATACGGGTGTGTCGCCTCTTCACAGGAGCGAGTTGTCGTTCCTCCGCGAAAGTTAGGTACCTACCTAGCCCAACCCCAAAATTATATTTATCCTAGATTGATAATACTATCAAGTGGATACTATCCTGCACATTTGGAATTTAATCTGTACCACTTATACATAGATACTATCTAGATATGAACCATCTTTCAGGAATCTCGAAGTTACTTGAAATCAGTTTAGTAGTTTGAATTTAATTCACAGGTACCTATGATAATGTAAATTAGGTATCCACCTATCCACCGACTTTACTTTTTTTTAAGATTTCGCATACTCAAATTCTCCTGTAGAATAAATATCACAACAATTTAACCCCTTTCTAAGTAAGAATTAATTCTGTAGGTATGCCGCTGTTTTCCAATACTTGATAAAGCAAATTAATTAATTAATCTATAGAGTTGTGATAGGTGTATGTAGCCTAGGATGGAAATGGAACCAACAGTCAATTCAACTTACTAAATCCAATCATATTTTATAGTTAGGCATGGAATTAAAGCAAGGGGAATTAAATTTCAGATCTAAATATAAAACTATTATTTAACTTATCTAATGAAAGTGTTCATGTAAGAATCTTATGCCTGTACTAAACCGCTCGTAGGTATTTGAGATGTATGTGTATCATGCGACACTGTATTGTCAATACTTAAGGTTACCGCCTCCAAATTTAACGTAAGTAATTTGTGTAATATAATTTTATTCATACGAAGTTGATGCATGTTCATAGAACTCTTTAGTTGATTGCTGATAACTTAAAGCCGTCTTTTGGAAGGAGACGCAAATATAATTATAATGTATTTTTTAGGTTAGCAGTGAGCTCTCTTGAAAATATTAGCGGGAATAGACGCTGTTCATAATAAATATACCTAATAATTTTCAATACCGTTGTTTCCTTGTACCCTGGATATACTTATTGTTTTTTATAACTCAACTATTACCTATTATGTGATATCTCATATAACCGACTAAGCCGGCTAAGACTATACTAAGAATAGGATAGAAAGCCTGGCATATCATTTTTTGAACACGTGTTTGTGTGTTCCAACGAGAGACCGGATGTTGATGAACTTCAGCAAAGCTTATTGAAGACTGTTCAGTATGCAAGCTATTGATGAAGCTGACTCCAAGCTCCTGACGCGACACCACCTCAAGTTCGGAACGAGAAAGGGCAGTGTCCATTTCAAAACCATTCAATATATTACTGACATTTAAGTCGGTAAATGTCTCTGATTCAGGTTCACATTCGTCCTCAGAAATCTCAGGATCATCAGAAAGTCAAAAGTTCTTCCTCGATTGCGTTTTCTTTCAGAAGTCGCGGCTATTTTACCTACAAAATAAAATACAACAACTCCAACGCCAAGCACCACACATTCAAAAAGGCAACTAACTATATTGCCACTGCATTTTTTAATAGATACGGATAGAAAAAAAATCGTCTAAAATTTAAAGTTGCCAGAAAATCGATTAAATACATTGTGGCAATTATGTTAGGTAAAACAAAAAAAAAAGAGTTAAAAGAAGGATTGAAGAATGGAGAAAAGGTTAGTTATCGCAGCCTCTAAACAACAAGCATGTGGAGGGTATTTAAAACAAAATGAGTAGTATAGAGCTTACAAATGTTTTATTCGCGTAATTTAAGATAATAATTATTAAATTACAAAATAATATCATATAACTGATAATATTTCAAATAAATTGTTATCAATGTTTGGTGCGCTGCGGTTATGAACAAAACAAAATTTAGTTACCTAAAATAAATTTTCTAATTTAATAACAAATAGGAACTTCATTGGGTTTGTATTGACATTTTAGTCTATAAATTTTGTAAAAAGTGTCGACATTGATGATTGATAAACATGAATACTTAGACAATAACCTATCTATTAAAAATTCATAAAAAAGTAACTTGATTTATAATAAGTATTCTACACTTTAAAATGAGTTGATTATCAATGATGGTCGTTGTACCTGTATTTCGTAGTACACACGACTACACATTCATTTGTAAACGTTTTCCACGTAATTTAAGGTCAGCCTATACTGGTTTTGTATAGCTTGATGTGTAGCCGTGCGTACGTCTCAAATTGTAAAATAGTTAATATTATGGACATAGTAAACTTTGATCACTATTCTATAATATAATACAGAAGGCCTCTTTCCTGATATTTTTCGTCTATTTATCACAAGTGACTGCATGTACTTATTGTTATTTCAGTTCTTCGGTACCTAGGATATATTTTTAAACCTTATAATTAGCTAAGTGCTTTTTATTAAAGTTTAAATCCGTATGTTGCACTTACAAAACACACACATATTTCTAGTAGGTAGGTAATGTTACAGTTATGTAAAATAAAACATTTAAGCTTACAAACACTAAATGCAAAATCCCAGTCACCGATATAAAATGTTCATTTCAATGGAAAGTAGTTAAGACTAATGAAAAGCATTTGTTCATTTACACTGAAAACGATATTAATAAAAGTTACATTAAGTACATAAGTACTGACAAATTAAGGTAATGACAATTATCAAATACCGCTATTTGGTCGTTATTTACTTTACTATCGTGTACATGCGTAGCTTTTTGGGATCAACAAATAATTGTTTACAACATTACTTAAATACTCCTAATTTCCTACACATCCAACAGTAGGTTATTCAGTTCTGATTTGGGAATGTAATATAACTTTATATAATTTAGAATGCCCCAATTATAACATAGTAGGTATAATAACTACCTAAATTAAAATAAGAATTATGTTATAAAATAATATGCAGAATGAAAACAGCCAACGTCACTATCTAAAGTATCTATAAAGTAACAATTTCGAATAAAATTATTAATGAGGCGCAAATATTGACAATATGCAATAAATAGCACCATTTGTTTAGTAGCATGACTTATTATCAATACCTAGGTAGGTACGATAGAATAACAGGCCAGTTCTACAACAGTAGTCCGTTTTAAAATTAACCCCAAATTATGGGTCGAAATAGTGAATTGCTCGGTATTACCATTACAGTTGACTTTTGTACCTCAAAGTATGACGCGCAAAACTGGTACCTATAACAGTAACCAATAGATACCTATTAGTTACTAAGCTACGCTAAGTAGATACGCTAAAAGCTATCACACATTAACACAGAATCTTCGAATAAAAGCCTGCACACAAGAGCGGCTTTATTTACTGTACTCACGTATAATATCGTTTATGGCATCTTTGGTACCGAACACTAGTGCGAAAAGGCCAAAGATGAGTACTAATACGTTCTTCCAGATGAGATATTTGCCAGGTCCGAAGCCAATGTTCCAGTAAGTGATGACTTCGATGAAGGCAGGTGCAATCAGTCCAAGAATTGAAAAGCAGAAAGCGCCAATGACGCCCATGAATGGAGCTATGGTGGGAACGGCGACAGCTAGGAGGACGCAAGCGGTAACCATGATGGTCCTCATGATGTAGTCAGCGAGATCGGGCCGCTTGGTGAACTTCTCTTTGATGCTGTTCCACATGATTTCAACGCAAACGAAGAACTGGAGTCCATATGTGCAGTATACTGCGATAGCGATAGAGATCTTGACGATTTGAGCCGGTCTGGAAATGATCGAATAAATATCCGGTTATTTTATATTATTATTGTAAGTCGATCTTACACATACTAACCAGTGGTGGATTTACCAGCAGGTTTGAGGCGAGTGCCGTAGACTTTATGGGCGGCAAATAAAAGAATCAGATTTCTTATTTCGTCGGGGATAGTGCAAATCCTGCTAGCATGGGACAATCCGCGTATTTGAAGAATAAAGCCAATTTAACATTTTTCGGGCAATGCAATAAAGATATAATCTTCCCCTGTGTAAATCTACATGTAGTACAGTACAGATACGTTGACTTTCCGTATTGTAGATTCGCGGATTTGCACTATACCCGACGATTTCTATCTTACAGAAATAAGCATGAGCAGAAACATATTCAAAAACTATTTCTTATGCAAATTCAACCACACTGTTGGGTTGTAAAAATAAAATAAGTAGGCACTGTCAATTTACATGGGTAAAAGAATTCAGTAACCTATATCTAGGTAAGTGGTACCTACTTTGGAAATGCAAACTATGCAAAGATACTTACATTTCAGATTTTTCCAAGTTCAGAGTAATAGAATCACTAACGTCGTCACCGTAACGCAGGTATCCGAGGAAACCAAGCAGGATGTATACAACAGTTACACCGCTCATGCCTTTGTTTAGGACTCCGCACAAACCGAGCATGGAGCGAGGCGTCTTCATAGCATTCTCCAAAGGCATCACCACACCAATGGCTTCCATTGCGAAAATACTTAGCGAAAAGAATTGTGGCCACTCGCCAGGTTTTTTGAACAACATTGATTTAATGTTATCCAGCTTAATTTCGCCGGTTCCAACTAGGTAGTAGAAAGTGATTCCAAGTCCAAGGCCCATAAACACATTAGCGATCATAGAAACTGGTGCCAAATACTTGAGATTGCGGATCCACGACATGAAGATAAGCGGTAACAACAGGGCAATGATAAATATTCTTATTTCTACATCTTTTTCATCTTGGCCCATATAGAATGCTACGACCTGAAATAATAAATAAAATATTAAGAAGATATTATTTTATTATGGAGAAATACTTTATAGGTGACATAAGGACCAAGTCACCGCAATTTAAGATGAGTTACTAGGTGTTATGGTCTTACCTGTAGGATATTTTTGGCCACGATTACTGTGTATACCGAGCACGTACCAAAGTAAGTCAGGAACAGGCTGACAAGAATAAATATTCTGAAAAACAGAAAAAGTAAGTTTAGTTTTTAAACAATTCCGCAATGATTGATTACTAGTTTTCCCGACAGAAGTTGACCTGTCTTAGCTGTATATTCAATTCGAAATGAAAATTACCATGAAATACTTAAGTAATTAAAAAAACCACCAGAAGTTAAAATAGTCGTTAATTTTTCTAATATTTTCCTATTTTTGGGCAGAAAAATATTTATTCTTTCCGTAGGAATCTTCTACAAAGTAGAAAACTTAAAAAGAAGCTGAATGAAGCCGGTGGGTCATTCTGAAGTTGGGCGTGACTAAGAGAAATAAATACTAATTCATTTTTGTTTATATTTATTTAAAATCTAAATATTAAATAAGGATAATTACTTATATGACTTTCAATATGGAGGGGCTCGTGGCTAAATCAGCAGCCATCATTCGATTGGGATTACGCAGAACTTGTCGCGAATAGGTACTACATATCTAAATGGGTTCCTTCCTGAACTTTTATGCCTCGAACCTTTTGTCCTTTGTCCTTTTTATAAACGAATAATCTACAACGTAGTGGTTAGAAAGTTAGAAGCCCAACGAAACACAACTTTTATTAGGTAAGCATCTAATCAGGGAGCTATGAATTATCTACTGCATAATCGTATAGTATAAGTATCACAGCCATTATATTCTCAGGATAACGGATTGTAATTAGTAAGAGTAATTATAGTAATTGAGTCAGAAGGTAGTCGCTTTGTGCGTTTTAGCTGCAACAGGTAGACTAGAAGTCGAGCCGACAAGGTAGGATAGAAAACACGGGGCACGGGGCTTCTCTCTGAATGACAGTGATTAGGCTATAGTTCTTCACAATGCCTGCCCAAGTGTGGATTGCAAGTCTACATCCGCGTACACAGACACTCAGGTTTCGTCATGGTGAATTCCTTTTATCTTTTCAGCGATGGATTACATATCAGCTTAACACGCAGATTACTTACTTCGAAAAATTTAAGACATGAATTGGAACCTCTGCTTACTTCTTAATTAGAGTAGTTAGGCAATTGTTGGGACCACTAGACCAAAGAGACTGCCTCGTTTGTCTAGTGGTCCCAATTGCGACTGCTACGCTAGAGGTCCTGAGTTCGATCCCCAGGTCGAGCAAAGTGTTATTGGGTTTTTCTATGAAATTCCCAGTAGCAGCTCGGAGTCTGGATTTGTGCCCGGTTAATGGCAATAGGCTCGCCCCCTTTTACATGGGACCTAAACATACCGGCGAAATGTGGGTGTACTTACATTAGTACACCTCTGCCTTAACCTTCGGGGAATACAGGCGTGATGGTATGGTATGTTATGTTAGGCAATTGTTTTGTGTAAATAAGTACTTCAATTTACCTGAAAGCATTTCCCCATGCTCGCAGTCCTTGGGGCCCATTTTCTAACGCCGCTTGGCCTACCTCAGGGAATGTCATTTGTGTTTTTTTAGTTTTTCTGTACAAAACGTGCGCGCATTTGATCTGTTGAACAAAATAATTACTTTTAATTTTATGAAGTCACGATTTAAGTGATACGTAGAGCTGTTTTATTTGCTTAGCAGTCTGACGTTAGGTATCTATTTATCCTTAGCAAGCGAGTAAAATATTTTGTGAGTTTAAAATCACGAAATTCGCGAGGCAAAGGTACTTTTTGCTTTACATGTTTAACACAAAAAGGTTCAACGTTCAGAGCAAACTTTCGCAAGGCGAATCCAAAAAGAAATGGCACATTATACAAGTATGATGCAGTTTTATGAATAAATAATATGTTTTGCATTGCAGTGTGAGTGTTCAAATTATAGGTACTTACGAGAATGTATGAGCAATGAGTGCAGACCACTGCAACGAGGATCGTGAAAAGTATTCCGGAGACGAGGCCAGCGCACTGAAACGCTTTGGGCATAGCCAGGATACCGGTGCCGAGGGACGCCTTCAGCAGATGCGTGAGAGTGTCCATGTTTCTGAAACATCACCAGAAGCTCTCGGTAACATTGGACCGGTTGCTCCATACCTACAGATACGTTTATCTGAACATTGAAGTACCAAATAGGAAGGCACTATGTAGATATTCTTATTCAGTAAGCGACAGTCGATGTATTTAAAAAAAGGATATTCTGTCATTAAAAATACTCTATGTAAAACAAGCGTCACATTTGTTCATTCGTGAGTCGATGAATTGTAAAGTTAGTAGACGACTACGAGAAGATTGATTTAAAAAATATATATATATTTGTAGTTTACCTTGAAACGCAAAAAAAAAACAAAAGCTCAATATTTTATACCTAGGTAAAACTTTTTTTTCCATATATTCGAGTGAGTTTGATTCTCGAATCCGGAATTAATTGTTGATTTCACAAACAGGTTTCATGTCTACGGAATTGATCAAATAAAGCTGGGAAATATACTGTGGTGCAAACAAGAGACAGATGTATACTATACTACCCAGAAAGATACGTTTATTAAATTTAGGGAAAGGCACAGTTCAGTACCTATTACACACTATGTTAGTATGTAACTAACAATTGTTACTATTCAATAGAATATGACGCTCAGCAATAAACTTAACTAGGTACGCAAGGCTTGAATACATCACAAATACAAGTGATATTCATGTATTATTTACAGTTCCGAATAAATTATTTCATAATAGAAATGGAAAATTCCATATCCTCGTAGAGGAAGACTGAAGTAAGGAGGGTAAAGGAGAAGGCCTAACTACTGGAGTGAATAATGAGTTGAGGGATAAACGTCCTCATACTGATTGATACTTGACTTAAATTTAGTTTCTTGTCCTGAGCTAAATAGGTGATCGGTAAAAATTCGCATTTGCAGTAAAAGATATACGTGTGATTCGCGTGGCAAAATTAACCTGTTCTATTACAACATGATTCTAACGTCGTACTGCCTTCAAATACTCATGATCTGAAAGAGTTTCCATTTTCTACCCATTTGTATTTTTTATGCATTTATCATGCTAAATAAGATTATTAAGTTATTTCAGCAAAGGAAAAAATACGACTGCGTTCAGGATTCGAACCTGCGTCTTCTGGTTAAATACATCAGACGCTATGTATTTAACCAGAACGAGGTGACGTCTTACACCATGACGAGGTGACGTCAGTTTTATATTTTGCTTTTACGCTAAATTCTAAAAGAAGTATTTAGAATATAATATAGAAATCTCAAGAATTCAAGTACAACTTTGGCTTCACTTTTTACACAAATTATCTACAGATAAAAAGGGAGTAAAGAAACACAAAATAAGTTAGGGTCTAAATAATCCTACATTCGAAAGGCCTCGAGATATTGGTTATACATTATATAAAGCTACAGGGTGAAATGGACATCGACGCACAACCGCTTACCATGAAATCAGAACATGATACTGGACCCCTTTGCTTTGATAATCTTCGTAGATTATTTAAAAAAAATCGACTCAAGTGCGTCCACAAGGTATAACCCCCCTATGTTATCTATAATTAAAAACTAAACAAAAATGTAAATATAATATTATACTTACGAAGTGGGATTCTCCAACTTTCTTTCGGCAAATGGGTCAAAATCTGCAGACTCCAAATCTTTTGTCATGTTGTATCTATAGAAAAAAGTAAAAGTGAGTTTAAAAAATTAAAAGAGTAGAATAGAGAACGGTATGGTACCTAAAACATTTAATAATATTCTTCTAAGATATCTCTATTCTAATATATGAATTATTATCGTGTATCATGGTACTGCCACGGACAATAAGTTATTTTCTCTGATAATTTTTAATCAGTTAATTAATTTTGGAATGTTCCCACCACTGGGAAACAGGCCTCCTTTCGGTGAGAGGGAGTGGGCTATAATCCTTAACGCGGGCCCAGTGCGTGTCGGTAGATGTCACGTCTTCGAATTTTTGGTTTTAGAACATTGGCGGTTTCCTCACGATGTTTTCCTTCGGCGTTGGAGCGGTGGGAGCAGTGCTGTTGTAATAATTTACGCAAAGTAAAGCGCTTGTCTAGGTTAGAACCTACAACTCTAGGTCACCATTACTCCACAATGGTAATACCTGCCTCTTTAAAAATGGTCTACTTACTTGTTAACGACTTTCTCCTTTTTTTTATCGTCCTGAGACAGAAACGTCTCCAGCTCCTGAGGCGCAGGCGCATTGCCATTTGCTTCCTAGGACATATAAAATATAATTTTTAGATACCGAAATATTTATTTAAGCATAAGCATAATGTCATGACATCGTACAGGACCTACTTGATACTTATGCCTTGACGAAGATTCTAATTCAAAAGTATTTTTTAACTACAAATTGGACATAAATTTTAAATTATGTTGAGTAAATTAAATAGGTAGGCTACTAACACAAGACTTTATTTAAAGTGAACTTGTCTAGATTTAATTCCGTTTAAAGGCATTCATATTCATAGCCTAGGTACTTATGCGCCTAAGCGGCATCGAGGTGGACAAAAAGTTATCTTATAATGACCAACTGAAATACTTACAGCTAATCAATAATTAGTTTTTATGATTAGGTATGATAATAGTATAATATCTCGCTTAGAAATCCATACTAATATAAGGTAGATATAAAAATAGATATTGGTTTTATTTATTATTTTTTTGTATTATTTATTCGTAATTTTCAGGACAAGAGTTGCAAGAAAGATTTTCTTACATCCACCGGAAACGTCGAAAATAAGCTCACGGGTCGCTAGTTAAAATTAACTTCTGTTTCATCTGCTGAACATTTGGCAAATAAGAAAAAAATGTCTCGAGTATGGATATAATTATAACCTTTATAAATAACTAGGTACCTACTTCATAATTTTTAATATACCCTTACTTCAGGACAGTACCCTTGAAGATGTTAATTGTTTATAATTATGTTTACGACACATAATATTGAGCCGTATGTTAAAGGCTCATTGCGTTCATTGGTTGTGTCGTGCGTATGCATCTGGGTGATTTGTGATCGTCCACACATTACTAACTTTAATCTTAATGGTCGTTATGTATGTAATTTTATCTGACACAACATTATAGATCTCCATTCGTGTGAAAAACGATTGCCACACATAAATGGTAGATGGATATTATTACGTATGTATGACATATTTTCAAAGTAAACTAGATTGTAAGACTATTGTAATCTAGATATCTAATTATATTATTATCTGGATTTATTTGTTTTCTTTGGAACCACAGATTTCTTATAATAATTCCCTAAGTATATGATGTCTATTTTAATAGGTATTGGTGGAATTTTCTTCTTTCGTATTTTAATTCTGGAGAATTAAAAACAGTTAAGTACCTATATGTATTTGATTACCTATCTAATAAAAACAAATCAAAGCAGTACTTACATTCACCATTTTGTCGAGTTGATAGCCGACAGCTGATAACGATAAAAGGTTCTTGGCGTACACCTGGAAATAAAACAACATTTTAATTATCTTTTAAATAAATAAAAAGTAGTCTTCTTTTACTAATAAGTATATTTTTTAATTTTTACATGCGAAATTAATAGATAATTATGCATTTACTCGTTTACATAAAGTCATCCGATAACTCTTAATAATGATACTACATGACTAGTTAAACACCTTGTTTTAATCAAAACGTACAGTTCTACTTCTATGCCGCATAAAATATTATAAAAATATGTTTATCCAGATCTAAATAGCCATCACGCTACAATATCGAAAATTGGGAGGTACGAGGGAGCTGTCTGTTAGGTAGGTCGTTGGTAGACGACTCTTTTTACCTACTAGGAAAACGTGTAATAAGGACGAACACCAGATGCAGTTAAAGAAAGGATAGGTAACTGTAGAAAAATGTATACCTAGAAATTCTAATAAATTCATGAAGTTATTCGCGTTATTGTTCTGTCATTCCGTATCGAAGGAGTTGCGCTTGCGATGCGGCTAACTGATTAGAAAACGATTTTAGTATGTAGCAAGAAATTTATCATTAATATTGCATTTTATGTGTCACTTTTACTACATAATCATTAATTTACAGATATATTTTACACGACTTACTTACTTAAATTTTATAACCAGTGTCTATCTACCTACTAACTCTGACTAAAAATAACGGAATAAATAGCAAAATTGTCTTGCTATTTATTCCGTTCATATCTAATCGTATTATATAATAATTAAAATTGCTTTCCGATTTTTAGTCAGAGTTAGTAAGACTGGTACACACTGGTTAGAAAACTAGTTGTCGTAACGGAACAAATTTATATTTGAATTAAAAGTTAACTTATAACCTATGATCATCAAGCGAATTAATTTCTATTGAATTTTAGTTTTTAGGAATACTTATTCGAGAAACATTATTATTTATTGGTAGATTAAGATAATATGTATGTGGGTTTTGCGTGTGTGAGGAAATATCTTGAGTCGTGCTCGAAACACAAATATTATGCAACTTTACGAAGATCAAGGTTGAGCTAAGGAAATAGTTGGTATTATCATATTTTATTTATTCTGTTTTATGATAATTATTATGTTTATACTGAACAGAGTTCCTCGCGATAACGGTTAGGGGAAATCGTCGAATATAAGGCTAGTGGGGCTACACTATACCAACTATAGTGTTACCTTATCTACGACTCTATCCCGTTTCCGGCGTTTTTGGGCGATTGAAAGATGATTTAGTTTTTGCTTTTTACTCCTTGTCTGTGAAAGGGCGAACACAGTGGACAGGTCGGTCGATCGTTCCTGGGCCGCGTAATTTTTGTTTTTGCCGAATTGTCTAGGCGACTCTTTGGCGCCCTAAGCGAGACGATCATCGTTGTTGTGTTAGTTAGCTATATTGCATATAGCCAAGGTAGGTATATATTGTATAAAACCGGACAAGTGCAGGGCTGATTCGCACATCGAGGCTTCCGTACAAACTTGCAACTTGCATCAATCAATATTCATATGATATGCTATGTAAGCGTTAAGCGTTAAGTAAGAGGCATACATTCCTTTTTTTAAGTTTACTTTCAAGGGACCATAGACAATTTTTATAGTACCTACAGAGTCGGATAGTCGGATTCGTACCGAATAAAAACTGCACTGTGCTGCACCATAAGTACGTACCAAAGTTTTAAGAGCATTTGCCAAAAAAATATTTAATATTTAAAAAGGCCTCAGTCTATAAAACTAACGTAACTTTTGCTAAAGTTGTGGTTCCATCAATCACTTTTTATTTCAACGTTAATGTAAATTAACGAACCTTAAAGTTTAATTTTACTGATTGATCAAAATTCTTTATTTTATTTTTATTGAATTTTTGAAGTTTGAGCAATACCTAAGTAGGTAATTTCTAGCCATTAAGTGAAAGCACTGAAAAAACTTAAATTAAAACGAAATAATATAGTTAAATGGAACTTGCACAAAGATAAACTATGTATAATATTTTATCACTATAAACCGCACAAAAATTGGTAAGATAAGTCCGAAGATAGAGTAACTTACTTGAATCGAAACTGTGTACGCGTGGGAGAAGGACGTGTTGACTTGCCAATAGTTCGGTCACGACTAATAACAAGGAACGTCTAGCCTCCATTTATTGAGTGATATAATAATATCAGCAATCATCGCCATCAGAGAACTCGTGATAAAGCCGACACCTTGTGTGCAATGCTCGGTATCTGAGTTTAAATGTCAAGCATAATACACAAAGCTTGAGTGCTATCTATCTACATTCGCGTCCGTGTAATGACTTCAACAAAGGCCGAAGTTGGCCCCTGTTACACCTCCGAGAATGTATTGTTAATGTTATTTTTGTGCAGTTATTGTGTAGGAAGCAAGGACTTTAGGTAGGCAGGTAACGTACGCACAGACTTCTCTTTCTCCTTCTCTTCTTTCTCCTTTAGGAAGAGTTCAAACAAAAAGTACACTTTTAGTTAAGACTAATCTTTTGAAATAAGTACTCTACTATTTTCTGCGTAGAAATACATAACTGAATAAATTATCTCGTATTATAACTTCATATTAATAAAATAAATAACCAAATTAACGAACTAAAACACAATTTACTAACTAAATAAAACTTGTCAAAATAAATGAATAAATGAAAGATTCAAAGGGCTTCGATAAACTCTTCCGAATCTCTGACTGGCATAGGCTAGCCTTTGGGTTGAAATAATAACTAGTCACTCTTACCTAATTAAATTACGAAAAAAATTGTGCTTAAATTACGGTTAATAATAATTATTGCATTTCATTTTGTAAGTTCTGACACACCATATGACCGGTAGTAACTTAAGTGTCTTCGTTATCTCTATTTATCATATATATTAAGTAATGTTTGTTTATTATATTACCTACCTAGTCAGTCAAAAACAAATAAAACTTAATTTACTTGATTTACGTTTATCCCGGTAAAGATGTTTACTTAGAAACCCGAAATTAATCTACAATTTTCGAAGTGAAGTTTTCGGTTTTCTTGTCAATTTCTTTTCCAAGATTCTAGATGACTAAATTAGGAAACTTTATTATGAAATAAATTTGTTGTTGCTTCCGGGATTCCAATTTAAGAAAAGGGATTATTCCATTGGATTGGAATATTTGTTAGGTACATGCTTTTGAGTTTTGACCAGCATGATATTAATGATTCTGTTTATCCAGCAAAATATAGGATATTATCCCGATAATCCCGTAAAGTTTACAAAAAGTACCATTTAAGCCTACAGTGCCATTAAAGTTACATGCCAAAGCTTTTTATTTAATTCTGGTAAGTAAATTATATTATTAACTAAGCCGTTTATTTGTTAATTAGGTAGGTATTTCATATAGTCTCTATGAGTGCCATACCATTTACATTAATGACCTTTTAGTTATATCTGTAGATACATAATAATGACCAAACGCCTGATTCGAAATGACACAGCATAATTATCTCAATGTCACCTAATGACAAGGCGAACGACGTCAGAGCAAACAATTATGGTGTTAAGTGAAGTTGATCGATAATCGTGAAATACCTACTTAAATTTTCATCTCGATTAGAACGTCTTGTTTTGTCATTCAAAACCGAGACTCGCGATCGTCTGTTACGATAGTAGGCCATTCAATCAATACAATATACACGTGCTAAAATATTGCCACGTGGAATGACGGTAAACTGTTAAAGATATTTTTTAGGCTGCCTATTTATTATTAAAACGTGACCCTTTTTTCAGCCCGTTTCACCTCTCGCTCGTTGTACTTTGTAAGTACTCAAACTACTTTATAATTCTCTCGGTTTTGAGAGGAAAGCGATATTTTTTATTTGTTGAAAAGTACACAGTAGACACGTGCCATACATTTCCAACGTGACCCAGTTTTTTACCTTTAGACTTACCTAATTGTAATATTTTTTTAGAGTTGTTACTGTACCTTAAGTACGCACGTTCGGAAATTTTATACCACGAGTTCGGAAGTTACAGTTTACTTTATTGCTGGAGAAAATTTAGAAGTAGATATCTACTTACCTATGTAAACATCAAATTGTAAAAGGTTTCTACAATAAGAAGGAAATTAAATCTATGATACTTTAGTAAAAAGATTCGGAATACTTTCGAATTGAAATAGTGGTTTTTGTTGTATTACAAGAACCTACCTAGATATAATTTTTTCACAAAAGATGTTACGCTCTGATACTCGATGGCGGTTTCGATGTGACAAGCTTTCGACACGAAGCCACTATAATAATATGTCTATATCAAAATCGTTACTGCCTAATCTTTTATACAATAGACTATTCAATAAGTAATAAAATGACAAATTTATCTGTATCTTTTTTATATGTAGATTGTAGAATATTTTGGGTAACACAGACACCAATATGGGTGAATTAACTGCTTTTCAGGGGATGAAAGCACACCACTTCACAATGATATTAACCTCAAATACCTAACTCAAAAAACCTGCTGATTACATAATAATAATATTTTTTATATAATAAGTAGGTATCTGATATTTAGTTCAATATTTCAGGGTTAATCATAGCAAAAGTTGTTCACATTCGTAGTAGTATTAGTACTTTCATCTCCTGAAAAGTAAACAGTTAATAAAAAACACAGTGTATACTTGTTGCAAGTATTTATAAGTTACTTATAAATGATGTATGTCTTTTGTTCGTATTTTAATTTACAATCGCGCAATGTCCGGTAACACAAGCGAATCCATACGATCGATTGTGTGAATGAATGACAATTGTTTCACAATAATGTTATATCATAGTGTTACCGAGTCGATCTATTACTTTACTACATTGTAATTACTACCTACGCGACCACAATATTGTATTGTATGAATTTGTATGACGACTTCACACATTCGATGTCACGGGTGGCGCGATGGACGCAGTTTTCGATTGTCAGGTGCAGTAGGGGCAGCGGCAAAAAAAAAATTGGGAACTGAAACTAGAAATTTTTTTTTTCATCATACCCATATGTCTTCAAAAATGATATTCAGGTTTCTAATATATTTTTTTTCTAAACTGCATAGTTTGCACCAGGGCACTTCCAAAGTGGTAAAATGTGTGCCCCCCCCCCCCTGTAACTTCTAAGATAAGAAAATAATAAAACTAAAAAAAATATATGTAAACATTATCATGTAAACTTTCAACGAAAATTGGTTTGAAAGAGATCTAGTAAGTAGTTTTTTTTAATACGTCATAAATCGTAATGGTACGGAACCCTCCGTGCGCGAGGCCGACTCGCACTTGGCCGGTTTTTTTTTTAAATTATACTCTGCACAGCAAAGAAGAATAAAAAATACCTATGTCATTACTTTTCATTTATAAATGAAACTGATTATTAGCCCAGTTTATATTTAATACTGTGTTATTAGGAAACCAAGTAAGGAGATAATTTTGTTTTTAGAATAAAACAGATAATGATGTCTATTTCTTAAATTAATCAAATTTTGTCGGGTTGAGTCGTTGATCATTTTATGTATCGTTCGCGGAAGTTATTAATTATGTATTTAATTATTATATTTACAAATAATACACACGATAGTATGTTAATTTGTGTAAATTAAGTGTATTAAGTACGTGATTAAAATAAGTGTACTAAGTATTTGCTAATATATTTAGATATTAATTATAGCGTTAATGTCATTTACGAAGATGTTTAACATTTTATTTATGTTAGTGTTATTAAAAATGTAAGTATTAATTAATATTATAGATAACATTTTAATTATTGGCATTTAGCATACACCGAATACGTTATGAATGTGTTTGAAGGTGCGTCGTCTATGTTGATCTTACATAAAATGGCATCATGGCGCTTATTTACAGCTGCATACCTACATACAAGGTGAGGGAGTATGTACGTAGGCGCCATGCGTAATGTGTCTGTTCAATACACACCTATCTATAGGAGGTTCATACAATACATACATACATAAGCTATGAAAGGACGCAGCTCGCCACAGCAATGGAGCATGGAGATTGTCAATTTCATAAAAGTATATTTATATATGTAAGTATTTTTTTGTTTCGAAAAAGCATGCGCAGGCTATTCGTCACATAAAATATGAACAACGATGTTATGTTATTAATTTGTAGTATTGTGTGGAATCAAGCAGATACTCCGTCTTTACTAATTATAGTATTGTACAGTGATGTATTTTTAGAAAATGGGTACATTATACATGATAGGCGTGTCATATTAAAGTCAACCATAACAGAGGAAATTGATACACTAGTCATTGTTAGTAGCTCTTCAATGCTTCCATCGAAGCATTGGTAAACAGAACCGCCTTATCTTTTGTTTTGGTGATAACGTCCCGCTGATAACACAATCAGTTATCTCGGTGACCTAAAGAGCATCGCCTCCGTCTCATCGTGTATAAACAATGGGATAAGTCAATCAACTCATCGTAAATTTATGCAAGAAGATGGCGCAAGAGCAAATTGTTTATGTTTGATGTTACGGTCAATGTTATTAGGTTGACTTTTGAATATATGAATTTCGACTACGGAACAGACTTGTAACCGATGATTTTACGATATTCTACCAAAAGAGAGTGACGACTCACTCTCTTTTGGTAGAATATCGTAAAATCCTCACGCTCCGTTTTTACTTCCCACGGATACTATAAGAAGTACAGTTTGTTTGAAAAACATATACATATGTAAACATCGAAATTTGTAAGGAAAGTAATAATGAATGTGAATTTATTTTAGTAAAGGAAATATTCGACTGCGGGCAGGATTCGAACCAGAATCTTCTGGTCAGATATACCCTATGATTAATGACCACCAAGCCACCGCTAGTCTTGAATGTGAAATATATAGGTACGACCCTAACTATCTTATACCGAGATTTTATATAAAATGATCACTGCAAAACCACTTATATATAGGTATATGTAGACAACTTCAGACGAGTGTAGTTATTTCGAGAGAACTGTAGATTGCTAATTAATCTATAAATAATGCATTTTTTTTAATAAAATGTTTTTATTTATAGTACTCAATTCAATGCGGAATGTCTACTAATTAATAACGTTCGATAAACAATTTTGTTTGCCTGATTGAAAGTTTGTCACGAATAGGCTCCAAATTGAAACGGCTCAACGGTTTTCAATGAAAATTTGACTTCAATGAATTTTAAGTTGAATGTTTTTGTAAAGTAATTATTATGTTCCATTTTAATATGTTGAAAGGTTCAGAACCAGAAGTTTTGAATAAGTTTAAACAAAAAAAAACTTTTTGTGCTATAGGTACCTAGTATATACTTTTAAGGCTTAGATACGAAATGGTCATAAATTACTTATGTACTTAGTTAGTTTAGTGTTTTGCTATTATACGTCTTAAACTCATTATAGTATCAGGGCAATTCACATGAATTTACAATGCAACTCACGATTTATTTTTAAATAACAACTTTATTTTTATTCGGTTTGCGACAGCCTCCGGTAGGTACTTCATTATTTTCTCAATTTATCACACTGACTCTAACTTATTTATTCCTACTGCTTTTATTAACTGTTGTTACAAATAAATAATCTTTAGGTTATAATACAGGGTGTCCAACTGTTCATGAAAACGGGACTAACTCCTTAAATTGATGAGAGAGATAAATATTCCATTATGTTTTTTTTTTAATCTTATACACTCCACTCCTATCCAATTTCAAGTAAGGATAACCGTACAAAGTTGAGTGTTTTACCACCATAATTTCTTATAAAAGCAACTGGATTCTAGAATCATTAAAATAAAAGATGTCTCATACAACATATTTTTGCTTGGTCCTTTATTAAGCGGTTGTTGAAAGAAAAAACGTTTGACTGCCTCGTTGGTCTAGTGGTCCCAATCGCGACTGCTGCGCTAGAGGTCTTGGGTTCGATCCCCAGGTCGAGCAAAGTGTTATTGAGTTTTTCTATGAAATTCTCAGTAGCAGCTCGGAGTCTGGATTTGTACCCGGTGAATGGCAATAGGCTCGCCCCCTATTACATGGAACCCAAACATACCGGCGAACTGTGGGTGTACTTTAAGTACACCTCTGCCTAACCCTTCGAGGAATACAGGCGTGATGGTATATGTGTTCTCTATTCATGGATACCCTGAATATCTCGACTGTATTGAAATTATAAGGTTCATGTTACATGTAGAATGGATCCCATGGATTACACCTGCATATTATTATGAACAGTAAATGGTTTGATGAAGACGAAGATGTCTAGAAGATATGAAGCCTATATTATGTGTGTGTATATAGGTATGTATATTATATGTATGTATATGCTAACTTTTACTTTATGTTACTAGCTGTTATTTTCGTTTCGTTCACTCACGTTCCAGAAATATTTAATTTATATAAATGAAACTTAAGGCGGCTCAGGCGGGCTTTTAGGCGGCGTATTTTAAGTTAGATCTCCAGCACTGTGAAAACCGAACTGTGAAAACCTTATCCAATTTAGTGCAGTAGTTTTTGCATGATGCGTGTACAAACATACAGACAAATATACAGATATTAGCTTGTTACAATGTTATTAGGTATATATATTGCTTACTTGAGGAAACATAAACTTTTAGTGGTAATTGAAATCGGTTCATTGTTGTTATGATACGACTATTTATCTAACAGTAGCAAATAAAAGCGGTTTGCGGTTACCGCACCAGAATGTTCACATGTAACTTAACATAAAATAGAAACATAACTTATTTAGGTATTAATAAGGCACTTAGCCTTAAATATTTATATAGATATTTTTTCACATTAGGAAGGCTTGTAGTAGCTCCTTTGAACACTATCTCACCTAATCTTAAGTAAACATTTTCGCTGACGATTAACCTCATCATCATCATCATCATCACCAACCCATTACATGCCCCACTGCTGGGCAGCTCTCAAAACCTCAGAGATTAGGTAAGTCCACCACGCTAGCCTACTGCAGTTTGGCAGACTTCACGCATCGTCAAGAAAATCTCTCATTAAATAAATCACGATGTTTTCCTTGAAAATTAATAATACGCACATGACTTCGAAAAGTCAAAGGTGCGTGTCTTGCATTCGAACTCGAGACCTTTGACTGTGCTGTCAAATAGTCACATCACATCACATCGCGGTGGCAGTAAGTCGGTAAGTATAAAAAAAACAATAGATTATTGGCACGTTAAACTGCAGGTTTGTATCTGACGCTTTCTAGGTTCATGGCAATAGATTACTTCTGCGATGACAATCAATATTCAGTACTGATCATCAAAATCCTTCATCCTTGTTCCATCTTATAGGTGGAAGCATTTATTTTTTGCCCGACATGCCTCTTCTCTAATCAACCCAGCTAATCTCTATATCTTATCTAAGTACTCTTTTTTGTATGAATTGATGTGTGATGCGTATGTGCATCACGTTTTATGAAACAACGCATCCACGCCACCATAATTTGTATTTCCTTATTTCAGTGTCAATTTAGTTGGTTGCGTTATACTCGGTTAATAACGAATTTATTATATTACATTATTAAATACTCTTTACTACCTATGTCTCTTTAAAAACAAAAAACATGACAAAAAGATAGAAAACAAATGGGTAACCACCGCACGACTATTTTCCTGTTATACATCAACAGCTCTAAACATTTTCCATCCCTGTTCAATGATGTTAGTAAGAAAGAGATATGTATTGGTTTAATTAAATCTACACCAATATATACTATACATATTAAGTTATTTCTGTCGGTAGGGTTGGCAGGCGCTGCTGTAGGTTTCCTAGGAATATTATATATGTAGGTAGACAGGTATTCTCTCATATTATTCCCATCTTCCTTTTCTTCCTTCCCGACTTCCACCTTTATTCTAAAACGTTAAGAAGCTAAGAAACATATGAAGTGCGTATTATCTGTAATGCCGCTCTATTATCATCAGAGCGATAAAGACGATTATATTTATAATTATGGATAAATTAATACCATCACGCCAGTATTTCTAAAACTTCCTAATAATATGTTGATGTTCAATTCTAATAGGTAAGTATCTTCAATTAGGTACCTACCTACCTTTTAAGCTACAGCGGCGATCAGCGATCGTAAGGAAGGCTTAAACGCCATTTCCCATTTTTTATTACAATAATACTGACAGATAAGATAATTTGTTAATTATTGCAATTACAGTCTAAAGAACTGCTAATTGGGTCACAAAATAAGATAAACGTGTGATACCTAGTATTAATCAATGAGTATTTGGAGTATTTGTTCGTTATCGGCCTACTCCTAGCCGAGAAATAATACTCGTCGAACACGGATATTATATACATTTATTATACTGTACAACGTAGGAATAACTAATATAAAATAATTTACAGGTGGGCCAAGGCGGCCATTATAAACCGCTCGGTTAACGCGACATGCGTACGAGTCGGTCGATGGTTGGAGGCAGAGAGCGAGCCGTGCGCTCGGACGGAGACAAGCGCGTTCCGTTCCATAGACGAGCGGCTCTTCATAGACATTTAAGGCGTGTCGACACGCCACACCACCCCCCCACGGAGAGGGATAAATCACATAAAATATAAAGACTTACAACTAAACAAAAAAACCATAAAACATGTGATTTAAACCGTACAACGGAAAATCAAGAATAATCCTTAAACCTAACGCGTCTACCAGATCGTGTGGTATACGGTTGTTTGGGGGGCGCGGAGTTGTCAGCAAAGCTATCAGTAGTTCGGTTAGATGAGGCGTCATTAAGCGGTGGAGTTTTAATAACCGGATCAGGTTGACGCCGAAGAGACTGTTGCTCAATATAAGCTGGTTTCACTCGATCCACGCTCACGGTCACTTTCCTACTCTTGATGTTTAAGGTAACAGTTTTGCCATCACTAGCACGATCCAGGATCTCGAACGGGCCAGTGTAAGGAGGCTGTAGCGCGCGTCTGACAGAGTCATCTCGTAAAAAAGCGTGACTTGCTGTGGCCAGGTCTTTAAAAATGAAGGATGCTGGCTCAGTGTGACGGGAAGCTGGAACAGGTCGAATTGCCGACATCTTATGTCGCAGTTGTACGACAAAGTCACTAATGTCCTCTGCTTTTTCTGGACCGGACCTGGGCACAAGGAATTCACCTGGAAGGCGGAGCGGCTCACCGTAGAGCATTTCCGCAGCGGTCGTTTTAAGGTCGTCTTTAAATGCGGAGCGCATGCCAAGTAACACTAATGGCAAAGACCTAAGCCACGATTCTTGATGGCACATCAGGGCAGCTTTAAGCTGTCGGTGTACGCGCTCGATCATCCCGTTAGCAGAAGGGTGATAGGATGTGGTTCGAATTCGCTTAGTGGCAAATTGCAGAAGCAGTCGGCTGAACAGATCAGACTCAAACTGAGTACCTTGGTCTGTTGTTATGACTGTTGGGACACCAAAGCGAGAGATCCATTCTCTGGTAAAGGTCTCGGCCACCTCTTCTGCCGTAATAGTGCGCATAGGCCACACTTCAGGCCACCTGGTCACTCTGTCAATTGCCGTGAGACAGTAACGGTATTCGTTACAGACAGGTAGTGGACCAATGATGTCTATATGCACGTGCATGAAGCGACCGGATGGTGTTTCGAATTTACCTACAGGGGAGTAATTATGCCTCGACACCTTACTACGTTGGCAAGTTTCGCATGTGCGACACCATTCACGGCAGTCCTTATTGATGGACGGCCAGACAAAACGATCTGTCACAAGGCGTGTAGTAGCTCGACCACCGGGGTGGCTTAAATTATGCAATTTATTGAAAATGGCACGGCGGAAAGAAGGGGTCACATAAGGACGCGGCTTGCCAGAAGAAACGTCGCAGGTCAGGGAGATATTTGTATTCGGGACAGTGAGTTTTACGAGATTCAGGCTAGAATCGCTCTTCGATATTTTTGCGAGTTCTTCGTCCGACGCTTGAGATTTTGCAAGGTCTTCGTAATCCTGTTCTAGGACTATAGCGTCGATCCGTGACATAGCATCAGCAACTACGTTGTCCTCGCCCTTGATGTATCTGATGTCCGTTGTAAACTGACTAATAAAAGCTAGTTGATTCAATTGAGAGGGCGGAAGTTTTTCTCGACGTTGCACGAAAGCATACAGTAGTGGTTTGTGGTCCGTAAATATTGTCGCCGTTTGGGTTTCTAGAATATAGCGGAAATGCTGTACACTTTCGTACACCGCCAAAAGTTCCCTGTAATATGCTGGCCACTCAGACTGTTTTGATGTTAACTTTTTGCTGAAAAATGCAAGTGGTAGCCATTCACCATTGACCTGTTGCTGTAAACAGGACCCGATATGAGCGCTAGAGGCATCAGTGAAAAGACCTAGTGGAGCATTGGCAACCGGGTGTTGAAGTAGAGTGGCGTTTGACAGACTTTTCTTGCAACGTTCAAATTGTTGCAGCAGCTCGGGTGTCCATGGATATGGTTTAGCACCTTTACCGTTAGTTAAAACCAGGGCGTCAATTAGGGGCGCCTGAAATTGGGCTGCTTGTGGCACGAAACGACGGTAGTAATTTAACATGCCAAGGAAACGGCGCATGCCTTGAAGTGTTTTGGGGGGAGGGAAATCCATCAGAGTTTGGATGCGATCCTGAGGCGGGCGTGTGCCTGCAGCGCTTATGTGGAAACCTAAAAACAGAACCTCGCTGACGCCAAGGTAGCACTTTGTAGGATTGACAACAACTCCATACTCTTTTAGGCGTCTGAAAAGGATTCGAAGGTGCTCTTTATGTTGAGTCTCGTTGTTTGAATATACCAGGATGTCATCGACATATGGGAAACAGAAATCAAGACCCCGTGTGACCTCATCGATGAAGCGCTGGAAGGTTTGTCCCGCGTTGCGCAGGCCAAAGGTCATAAAGGGAAATTCGAAAAGACCAAACGGGGTCGTGATGGCCGTTTTCGCTATGTCCTCTTCAAACACAGGAATCTGGTGGTAAGCCTTAACCAGATCGATGGTACTGAAAATGGTGGCAGCCGAAAGATTGTGCCCAAAGTCATTGATGTGCCGAACTGGGTAACGGTCCGGAATAGTCCTGGCGTTTAGAGTGCGATAGTCACCGCACGGGCGCCAGGTATTGTCTTTTTTTATGGTCATGTGTAGCGGAGATGACCATGCACTCTTTGAGGGTCTAGCTATGCCGCACCTAACCATTTCTTCAAATTCCTTTTTGGCGGAAATTAGTTTTTGTGGGGCTAGGCGCCGCGGGCGAGAAGAGACAGGTGGTCCGTCCGTGGTTTTTATATGATGCACTGTGCTGTGTTTGGAAGTTCTCGGAAGTCCGGGTGGTTTGGTTATTTCGGGGAATTCGGCTAAAATATGCGCACAGGAGGTGTCACCAGTGGCTACGGCTTTAATACTGGGCTGGTCGACACTAGTGGCAGAGATGAGCGACGACAAGCCAGTAGTGCCATCAACTAATTTCATATTGCGACAGTCCGGTAAAAGGTGATAGTAGGCCAAAAAGTCCGAGCCGATGATGGCGGCGCTGACATCGGCAACAACGAACCTCCATATAAATTCGCGGCGTAGTCCAAGATTCAATCTCAGGTTTATTGTTCCGAATGTTTTAATATGGCTACCGTTAGCAGCACTGAGTTCGTAGTCCGTTGATTGTCTACGACCTGGGAGCCAGCGGTGCGGATAACAACATAGGTCTGACCCAGTGTCAATGAGAAAAAGACGTTTAGAGACCTTGTCTGTTACAAAAAGACGACGGCCATAAGGTAGGCAATCAGTTGCCGCCGCTACTGACTGCCCGCAATGTTTTCCGCAGTCCAGTTGCATGGAGAATTGCACTTGCTGGCCTTGGATCCAAATTTTTGATGATACCAGCATATTTTTTTAGTAATATCTGGAGTGCCGCTGCGAGTACGACTATTAGAGCAGCTGCGTTGTTGTGCCGATGACAGTGCCGCTACTTGCTGGGTGAGTTGATCAACACGGTCAATTAGTGTGATCAATGAAGGGGTGGAGCTACTGGCAGCAGAGCAAACATTTGCGGGGGCGGGCGAGATTTCCATTATTTTATCTCCCAGTTCCGCAATTTTGTCCAGACCAAGATCAGCTTGCGCTGCTAGAATGGCCTGAACATGTTGAGGAAGGCGACGCAACCAAAGTTGTCGTAGAATATTTTGGTCGGACAACGCTGCCCCAGCAAGAGAACGAAGATGACGAAGAAACTGGGACGGTTTTCTATCCCCGAGTTCCTCATCACTTACCAATTGTCTAACCCGTTGTTCTTCGGAAATGGAAAGGCGCCGAACTAACTCTACCTTCAATTTATCATAACGGCCTTCATCGGGAGGATTTGTTATGATGTCCTCTATTTCACCTGCAAATCGTTGGTCTAAATGCCCTATAACGTAATTGTACTTAGTTGCGTCAACAGTGATGCCTGCTAATTGAAATTGAGCTTCGGCTTGAGCGAACCATATTGCAGGTTTGTCTGCCCAGAAGGGAGGCAACTTAACGGACACTTTATGTATGCTAGCTTTCCCCTGGGTGAGCTGCTCCTGCAAGGCAGTATTTGTGGCCACAAGGTCCTGCAACTGAGCTTGCAATTTTTCAGCGGCCATGCTTGCAGAGACAGCAGCAAAAAAAAGAAAACAACACAAAAACAGTCACAAGATATAAAACCGATACCACACGACAAAGCAGAGCGCAATATAAACACTAGTTAAATAACACGCAAAAAGTAAAATAGAAAACAAAAAAGAAACAGATAAGCAAAGGTAAACGGTTAGTACAGTTAAAACAATAGAAGTATAAACACAGTGTAAGAAAAAAAGCAGTATACCAATAAAACAGGTAGATATGAAAAAGAGACTTAAAATTATATTAATTGTTAGTCACCATTCAAATAGCAAAAACATTCACAAAGTTAACGGTGAGAAAGCAATAACCTCCCTTTGTGCGAAACAGTCGAGTAATATTTAATGTTAAAGAAAAAAAAAGAAACATGAAAAATTTCAGATACAACTAAACCTGAAAAGATGTTGTCTACCCATCAAGTTATATACTTATAAAGATGTAAGTACAGAATATTTTTCTATTGAAATCTGATATTTAAAGTTAAAGTAGTACCTACTTAAAACCCAGTATGCCTATAAGGTACTAGGATCTAGAGAAAATTAATAAAAATTCAGTGCAGATAGATCATATAGGACACTATAGTACTTAGGTAGGAAGGTACTTTGTTAGAAATTATAATTATATTATTATAAAAAAAAAAACAATAAAAATGTACGGTAAAAAAGTGTTACGTGGATTATAGTAATTTCACAGTTCACATTACACTAACTATCCACTATCACAAGGTAAAATTAATTTCCCGTGACGCCATTTTGTTAGTCCGTAGAATGAATAGGTACACGACGATTTTCGTAATGTTTGGTAATTTTAGTTATATTCACAAAAACGTATTAGAGATGTGAAGCTATAGCAATGTGAAGACCGAAGAATCCAGCATTTTAAGGTGTCACCCGGTGTACAGTACCTTCATATCCGGCGTTGGTTCACCTGATTTGACCTTGGAAGCGGCCGAGCTGGACAGCAGTAGCGTGCCGTCGATCCGTCGTCGGCGTCGTTTTAAAGTTGTGGACGATTTTACGGCAGCCGGTAAGACGAGAATTGATCACGTCGGAGTCACCACTTTGGGGTATTTGTTCGTTATCGGCCTACTCCTAGCCGAGAAATAATACTCGTCGAACACGGATATTATATACATTTATTATACTGTACAACGTAGGAATAACTAATATAAAATAATTTACAGGTGGGCCAAGGCGGCCATTATAAACCGCTCGGTTAACGCGACATGCGTACGAGTCGGTCGATGGTTGGAGGCAGAGAGCGAGCCGTGCGCTCGGACGGAGACAAGCGCGTTCCGTTCCATAGACGAGCGGCTCTTCATAGACATTTAAGGCGTGTCGACACGCCACAAGTACATTGACACAACATGGCTTAATGTGATACTATCTCGTATTACAGATAGCTACGTGTAGACATTTTCTGTGACAGCGAAATCTGAAGCCGAGTAAAAGCCCGTATACACTCACCAATGAAGGGAAGCCATGCAAACACCGCAAGATACAGTTACGTTCCTACTTACACATGACACTAGTCTGCCTATACGACACGTGCCGAGGATATCAATTACACAGTTGAATGAAACTATGGTAGAACCGTTCTACTTCTTTAGCCTCATTTGTCTTACAATTTCAATTCCCAGGTCGATTACCTATAAAGGTCATTTTATTAGCAGCTCGGTGTTTGGATTTGTGACCGGGCAAAGGAAAATCCGGTCAATAGGACTGTGACTGGATGAGGAAAGAAAGGCCTAAATCCAGCAGTGGACAAGTATAGGCTGATGATGATGGTGAAAGGCAATTGGGAAAACTCCTAAAATATTAGATCTAAAATAGAACATCCTTACCGGCGAACTGATTGGTTTACATAATCACAATTAACTGCACCTCTTTCTTGCCTTTCAGGCATACAAGCATCAAAAAATACTTAATAAACATTTTAGTTAAATACTTTTTCAGAGATCCGCTGCTGAATGTTAGGTATGTCATGATAACGTTCAGACGCGCAAGAATTTTAGTAGTAGTTTAGTAGTATCTAGTATCCTTAAATATACTACTAATACTATAAAATTGTTGTTGCAAAACGTAAAGTAATTAAATAAAAATTTCATGAGGGTGTCTCATTTTCCCTCTATGTATTTGTTTATTCACATCATACTTATCTGTCGAATTATAAAAAGATATAAGAAAATCTTTTGGTTAAACATTTAAGTATGGTCATAATGTCGAGTCATTATCACTCATTAAAAATAGTTTGAATATTTGAAGCAAGAAGTTTCGCCACGCTATATCCAGTATAATACTGACCTAGCATTGTACGAACAGCCTTTACAAAGAGAGCTAAGCCTTCACTGGATTTGTATAGCTTGACGTGTGCCGTGTGTAATCATCTTTATTCAAACGGCGACCCATTATTACGAGGCTTGAGTTTATTGAACCCAATAAAAAATACCTATATCGTTCAGTAAATTGCGGACGAGATCGTGAGTTTTGCACGTGTGATAATGCTGGTACCGCAAACGTGCCAGGGTACCGTTTTATAGTAACCTCATTGGTGACCGCTATTACCTCGATAGAATATAGGTATACTACGAATAAATAGAGTATTATTTATTCGTAGTAGGTATAGGTATTACTTGACCATTGTTTCTGAAACTGGAGTCGCGCTCCCTAGGGGGGCGTATCGCAATGTGATCAATAAATAAGTCCTACAGGTTTTTTAAACGAGCAGTCAAGTCAGCTGATTGTAAGTAGTCATTGCTGCCCATAGGCACCTGCACCACTAAAGGAGTTTCTGATGTAAAAATGTCTGTCTTTGTGTTAAAAGCCCATACGGACTGCTAACTACACTACTACTAGGGCCGTAGCAACCGAAGGGAACTAACTTTCACGCGAAACACACCAAGGTACTTACTTCACAACAGAGTGAAAGTACGGTCTCCAGCCTAAGAGGTCCAACAACCGAGGACTACTATTACTACTAGTGATTCGCAATAACCTTTTAGTCATTTTGATGTGTTGATCTGATTTTGATTTCATTTATAAATATTTTTATATCCATAAATAATGATGCTTTAAATTTAAATTTTCAAAAAACCGCCTTCATAAAATAATAAAATAATTTTGTCTAAAACAGTTTGGGAAGTCGGTAACTTCTATTTGAGTGGTTATTTTGTTTTCGCCACTGAAGGAGTAAACGATAATATAATTATATTAGATTTCGATTTCGAATTCGAATCTCTGAAGTATGGCCTACCAAACGAAAAAAACAATCATTAAAATCGATCCAAAATTTGTAGAGATATCGCGTAGCAAAAATACAAAAAAACAACAACATACAGACGAATTGAGAACCTCCTCCTTTTTGAAGTCGGTTGAAAAGACAAACAGTTACAGACAAGAGTAGGTATTCATTAAAATTTTATGAACTTAGTAATGGTCACCGAGCACATGGTTTTTATAGCCTCAATGGGTTGGTGAAAAATATTTAATTACCTATTTATTGAGTCAGAAATAAGGAGGAACTAGTGGCCCTTACTAGGCCGATGTAAAATTGATTAAATCAAATTAGTAGGGAAGTTGAAACATGTTTTACTATAGGTATTTAGTAGGTCACGCCACTACAAGGTTGGGAAACACTCACCCGCAGACTGGCATATGTCACTGTACCCGTATCATTTAGGTACTCACTCATTTCTGCGAGAACAAGGATAGCTACAGTCAACAAAAGAGTTG
Organism: Subacronicta megacephala; assembly: GCA_958496365.1. Lineage (NCBI taxonomy): Eukaryota > Metazoa > Arthropoda > Insecta > Lepidoptera > Noctuidae > Subacronicta > Subacronicta megacephala. Next base: position 11,017,312 of record OY292513.1, read on the forward strand.
GGTATACAGGCAGCTCATTAAAATCTTGTCTTGTCAGAGATTTCAATGTCAAAACACATTGTAGGGAGTTGCCTGTTTACCTACTTCTTTTGTCGCCTGTACACAAGTCCAGAAAACAGTGAACAATTAATGATATAAAATGGAAACTGTTGACTTTAACGCCGTCGAACAAAGAACTCTTTAAATAAGCTGAAGGATACACAGTGAGATAACTGTATTGATATTATTAATTATATACATTTATTTGGTCTCTGAAGTGTACTATTTACAATGACACCGTTATCATTTCACAACAGAACACTTCTTATTAATGGAGTGATTTTGTCGATATATTACGACCAGTAAATTAAACTGTGCCACATCACTAGTAGTTAAAATACGTAGTTGCCGTTGAGGGATTATCTTTTTAATGCCTGTTGGGATGTTGGGAAGAAAAATGAAGAAAGTGAGCTTAAGGCCTAAGCAAAACAAGACTAACGCTTGTAACATCTCAAGATGACAACAAAAACACTATACGCGACACGAAGTGGATAGATATTGTATGTTGCCTCTTATCTCGCGCCGAAACAATGAATGATGAATATATTCACCTTAAGAAACACCCATGACAGACACGTGTTAAATGAAATCACTTCGTTCGTAACAGATTTAGCTATGAGAAATGAAATAGACATCTTAGTTATTTAGTTACATGAACCGCTGTTCTCGGAATTCACAAGTATTTTCATATTTCTACAGTAACGCATTAATCGGGTCTTACCGTTGATTACAAGTACTAATTGAATGGTGCATAGAGGACAATGTAATAGGTGTATGATAAGACAAAGAAAGTTTGTTTTTAAAATTAATATCGTATCGGGCGCTATGCCAAAACAACCGAATGCATACATAATGATTGTTACCGCGTAGATATAACATGTGTAGCGACATTGATGACACCAAATACAGTAGGTTGCTTACGTATTAATTGTTCACCCAGTTAGCATTTTTTGTCTATTCAGCACGCCGACACATTCTGGGAATCGGAACAGACATTTGGGATTCTTATCTTAGATCTTAGAGAACGAATTTAGTTCGTCTGCACGTCGTTATACAGACTAAAATAATATATATACGAGTACAAGTGGTTACAGCATGAATTGCCCCTGAGCAAGGGACAGATTTTTTTTAACGTAGCCTGACTTTTAGCCTGAATTTTCTCATGCACCGTGCAACTACAAATGCAAATTTATCTTAGCCACACTTACACCCATACATGGCCATGATCTAGACCCGGAACAACTCGCTGTAGGTAATACAAATAAGTACCTATTTGTTCCTATATGGGATCGATCCCAAGTTCCAAGTTTCGGAGTCGAGAGTTCTACGAGCCACTGCAAGTGTGCTGCTTCCTACCTATTGTAATATAAGTAATGTTGACAAAGAACAAAGACCATCAGAATAGTTTTAACTTTTGTTTGTGACAGGTCCTTTGTTTATCCAGCGTACGCTTACGTTATGCCTTGTTTTCAGTCGTTTTCTTTGTAATAAACGTAGCAATATTAGTGTGTAAATGAAGGTCATGGTAAATCAGAACTCGTGTGTTTGCGTTGTAACTCGAGCTGAGATGACATTTATAGCACATAACAGATAACACGAAAGTTACAAATACAAAACTTTTATAATGTCTTATATTTCGGCTACTCTTTGCTCAGACTTAATTTTTTAGATTACTTGATATCCCACTACCAAGATCGTAAAATATTATATAGGTATTCTATTGAATCTATTGGCGAAGTTGATTTTTTAGTTAAAAAAAATCCACCTCAGACAGGGTTCGAATCTGTGTTCCTCCGGAGGGTCGGATACTTTCACTAGAAAATTCATATCTTGGTGGATATTGCGCATTATTTAATGGTAAAATATAATTAAAAAATGAATATACAAAATAATTAAGTAACATCTAAAAGTAATATTTAATTTATTCCATCCGTATAAAACATATATCGCGATAAATATTTTAAATTGTGTGCTTAGATGATGTAAGTATATAAAAATATTATTTATTATTTAGGTATTATTTACTACAGCTATATCACAAGTATTTAATGTACAAAGCGATCCGTAAAGGGTAACCAATCCAAAACGGTAAGGTGAAATATTTTTGGTAGTGTACAATTTTGTTGCGTACAAAAAAACTGTCTGTATTTTTTCCCATAGAGCGACGGAGCTCGCATGAAAGATAATTTTATTGTATTGCAATTGAAAAATGCAACTAATAATAATGCAATACAAACAATTTCTAAACACGCTCAAAGCATTATCTTGCATACAGTAGCGTGTGTGACTCTTTGGGAAATACCACGCTTTTGAAATAAATATTTACAACTCTTTAAATTTCAAGAAATCTTCATATTTATAGTTAGTATTATATACCTATTTATTGATAAGGAACCGTTAATGTAAGTTTTATGTTGTAAATAAAATACAAAACATCAAAATATTGTGGCTGTATTTACACAGTATTTGATTGCAATCAAATACTGTGTAAATACAGCCACAATATTTTGATGTTTTGTATTTTTTTCGATTAGCTTTTTTACGAGTTTTGTTACAATTAAATTTAATGTTGCAGTCTCTCGAACTCAGGGAAGTAACATTTCTAGCATTATAACTATTTAATATAAGATGGCTGTAAACATCGAGCTACTAAATAGATAGGAGATGTATTTTTTTAATTAATGCAAGAAGATGACAAACAATTAAACAGGCGCCAGAATGGCAACCGGCAAAGGCAGCCTTATAGACTCTACTTACTCTACTCCATAGAGTGTAGACTGTGACGCCAGCAGTTCGCCATAAGCCATAACAGTGGCCCTATTCACGTAATTAAAACCGTGACGATCTTTGCAACAGTTTTCCTATTCATATCCGTCGATCGGACCGATTTAGGAGTCGTCCTATTGAAAAATCGTTGAACCGTATTCACACATGTTCGTAGGGCGAGAATTGTTCTAAAACTTTGGCTTGACAGTATTGACATAACACTGGAAAACTGTTTCAACGATTAAGTCGCTGCGACATCGCTACGGTTACGTTACGTTTAATTACGTGAATCGGGCTACAGATGAATACGTAGACGTCCTCCAAGATAAATAGATCGACCCCCAATGTATTCAGTCGTAAAATTGTTAATAACTTCCGTCAAGTAGCAAAAGACTTTTCATTATGAAACTTCCTTATTATCAAGATTGTCATAATTGCATGCCACCCAGGATTATTATTAGTTTAATTAGAATTTCCGTTATTCTATCCACATTATGAAGCGAGAATCCATATACATAATCAATTTGTTGACTAAAATAACCTACTTATTTGTATCACATACCTAAAAAAAGGTATTCAGTAATTTAGTGCTATTATAATCATTTTACCCGTACCTAAATTTATATAGTATATTTTTTCAAGATAAACTGAATTCTTATCAAATAATTTATTTACAAGATATAAAAAATACTCAAGTATTTAGCCTGATTAATTTTATATAGTAGTTTTAAAAAAAATAGAAATGTAGGTATTGTAAAAAATATATAAGATCTTTACGGATTTAATTGATGAACTTCATAAATTTTTTTCATGTCCGTTGGTATTTTTTATTATATTTGGCATTAATATTTCGCATTCGTCGTTTGTTATACAGTGAACAATTTTAGTTATAGGAGTAGGACTGTAAAATGCCCAAAATCGTATATTTTCCTGACGGACCGACTGATGGAGACAGCTACGAAAATATTTAATTTTAGCTACCAAAGCATCAAAGCTAGCATAGTCGGTTTATTGTCGTTTTTTTGGGGGTATTTCCTTGTAAAGAGAATTTTTTTTCATCGTATTATTCGCCATTCATTCGGCTGAAATTATTTCGTAGAGCGCGTTTTCTACCCGTTCCTTTAGGTACCCAAACCCCAATTGCGTGAACAGTTAATAGGTTAGTGCTTAGGTTGTTAGGCAAAACTATTCAATACGCTATCAGGTCAACTACTGTCTTTTGAATTAAGTATGACTCAACTGTACTAGAGGTGAACCACACTACGTGTTTGAACTATAAATTGTGTCGATCGATAGAAATTTAACACAGTGCGGGTAACACGAACTACCATGTCCATAATACATCTAGTTGGGGCGACATAGTCAAGATTGACAAGGTCCTCTGAAAATTAGATTAAAAAAAAGAAAAGTCTAGTTATTTCTCCTTTTTGTGTCCGTAATATATAACATAACTAGGTAATAAAATTAAAAAAGAGTGATAGTTTATTGATATGAAACTTAGAACTGCAAGTCATAGGTCTCGAGATCAAATCTGAGGCACAAATCTCTGACTTTTAAGTTATGGGCGTATTAACTATTAATTATCACGCGCTTAACGGTGATGGAAAACCTCGTGAGGAAATCTGCATGCCTCAAAGATCTTCGCAAAGGCTTCTCGGCGGGATGTGAAGTCTTCCAACTCGCAGTAGGCCAGCGTGGTGGACTACAGCCTAATCCCTTTCACTCTAACATGGTACCTACCACTGCGCAACAGCGGAAGAGTAAATGGGTTGATGATGATGAGAGATAATGATAGTAATTCAAGACATATTAATTTAAGGTACTTACGAAGATCTACGAATCTACTACACATTTTTGTTAGGACGAGTAACCGGCCGATACATAACCGATATCTATATTTATTTCCATTAAAGAACCAAACAAACTTTAAATATCGGTTAGATTCGGTTAGAACTGTGACCACACACCGGCCAGAAACAAAACCACTTTCGAGTGATTCAGTTAGTCAAAACTTTTAACCAGCTCCATTGGGCAAAGTTTGACTGTTATTTTAGTCAAAAGTATTATTGTCTAAAGTTTGTTTAATTGATGCTCTTTAGATTGTCACTATTAGCGTCAATCCATGCATAAGTAAGCTTTGTCGACGAATCCCTCTTTGGTGAAAGATTTTGTCGACGATTCACTTATGAATTAATCGTTCTGTCGACGAAACGTTCGTAGGGGAAAGGTTCTGTCGTCGATTCGCTCATGAATAAATAGTTTTGTAGGCGAATCGTTTGTAGTAGAAAGGTTCTGTCGTTGAACAACTCAAAAACGAAAAATTCTGTCGGCGGCTCATTCAGCAGAGAAACATTTGTTGGAGATAAGTTTCAGAACCTAAAAATACCTACTCGTCTGCCTACGATACTTAGGTACTAACCGAAGTATTTCAACATGTTAGAATTAGAATGCGAGTAATTAGTAACAAAAATAATTGATTAGCGACGTTTTAAAATTCTTTGTAAGAAAGAATTTTAAATTTTATTACTTACCGGTAATTATTACAATCGAAATGTTTTCAAATAAAATAAATAAAATTAAAGATGGTGTCTGTAAGCCCAAATTTCAGCGAGCACCTTTCTATTTCGTATTAAAGTTACCTTTCGCTAACTATCGTTGATTGGTTCCTCATCAGATATCGCAATTTGCACCTTCAATATCTTTGGAGATATGATTAAAATGAACATGCTGGTAATAAACTTTATTAAAGTTAGGTATGTAGAAAACGTCAGTTTGACAAACTACGCTCAGGGGGGCTTATTGCAATATGATTTACGGACACATGGCTTCACAACGTGCCATATCTTCTAGAGTAACCTCATCTCTAGGTACGTGTACGAAAACCCAATAAAAATGCGCGGTCAGCTTATTATTAAAGTAAATTATTCCCTGTTTGCCCGTCAAAGTGGCCACTTTAGCCCAGTATCTATAATAAAACGGTATCAATATTAAAACCTAGCCTTATTTTACTTTTTATACTTAATGTTTTTTTTGTTATATCAGGTAAAACAAACCTACACTTTCTAACTCATCCTAGAAAATACACGACCCACACTTTTGCAGACTTTGCACTTTAATTTAGACCTAAAAGGTTTTATTAATACTCCGCAGCCATAACTTTATGATTTTGTTGTTTAGTAAGGAAAGCAGGATAGAACAGCAAGAAAAAAATGTTATAATAAAAGATACCTAACAGAACACAAAGCATAAATTGCATTGCCTAAGATCATAAAATGTAGAGTTGTAAAAATGTAGGTACTAAATTTTATAAAAAATATAGGTAGGTAATAATATACATGGTATATAAAAAAATATAGATAGCTAATCTATATTTTTACAGTAACAGTTCTAAGCGACGCGACGACTAAAATGCACCAAGATCGTGATTTCTTTTTGTTTTGCAAGGAATGCAGGTAGTCATGAACAATCAATAGTGAGCAGGGTGACACGGCCAAAGAGGGTTTAATATTTTATGTGCGAGTGAAAGTACAGTCGCCGCCCATGGACATCTGCACTTGCGCTCTCTCTGGCGCTCCACACTCACCGCCAACCCATTCATGCTGGCATGTAGACGTACTAGCGAGACAGTACTAGTCTGTTTCTGCCTTACTACAAAATGTTCAGTAACCTACGGATGCTTGATTCGGGTATGGATGTTTGTATATGTAAATGCGCTCACGATACAGGAGGAAACACTATGGGGCAGATTAGATTAATATACTAAAGCTGAAGAGTTTTTTTACATGCTAATCTCAGCAACTACCAGTCGAAATGAAAAAAATATTTTAGCCAATTCTTAGGCATAGGTACCGATCATTAGAAGCAGGGCGAAACGCGTGAAACCGCGGGGCATTGCTAGTCAGGAAATAAAAGAAACCCTAAATATGCAGCACTATCATTGTATTTACCTATATTGTTGGAAAAATAAAATGTCGTCATGTTAGATTATTTTTATTATTAGGATTATACCTGATTATGCAGGTATCCATTAGATATACATAATTTCTGCAACTTCAGAATGATATTCCAGTGTCAAGGTATCTATATTACATTACATAGCTGCATGTCTAAATCCTTTTAGGGCATGCAAATTGTAAAGTGACTCCTTCTATTTAAGTACAATCTACCTATGAGTCGTATCAATCAATCATGTCATTAGGCACGTTGTGTTATAAACATAACAATACCAATTTAGAGATTGTGTTATGTACAGGTACAATAATTAATTGGAAGCGTTGGGTGGTCTCTGTATAAGGCTCCTGCATCGTTATCTATGCTTGCGCAGCACTTGAGTAAGAGAGCCGACTCTAATAACCAGTTAAGATATAGGCACGATATAAAAACCATTGTTCTCGGGTCCCGGAACAAATAAATTCAGTGAATTACAATCTGAGCGTGCGTTAGCCGAAACAAACGAATTGTGTTGTGCACAAGGGAGTTCTGAGTTGGTCTTAAAGAGGACACAGTGCTCCCCATAAATGCTGATGGTGGCCAAGGTTCTTGTTTGTTGTTTGTCAGGTCTAATCCCCAAAGACGTTTTCGCCTTCGAGAAAGTCTCAGAGACATGCAGGTTTTCTCAGGATCTTTTCCTTCACTCTTTAAGTGACTGATGATCAATGATTATGCAAAGCCAGAACACCCATGACTCGGCGACCAAGGGTCATGTCGCTGTCGTTAACTACATCCCCGCCATATAATAATACCTAATTATGAGTGTTGATACTGTTACGCCGAGTAACTAATAGAAAAACGTGGATAGGCCACGAAGGTTCTAGATCCGTCATAGAAGCACGTCGACTGCACCGCGCGCAAATAATAACCGTTCAAGGCCAAGGTCACGGGTCAACGCCCGGAAACAATAGGCGGTTAGGTACCTACACGATATTTATCGACTTATCGCGACCATTCGACTCTGGAATCTTCATTGCGCGTATAAATACCGGTCGTGAGGGCTAGGCAGAGTAGTCTTGTGTTGGAAGCGAACAAGTGAAGATCGAAGTGAGTTAACAAGTGATTAATTGTGCGATATTGTTGAGTGTAGTGTACAACTATAGTGACGTTGTGGTGATTTATTGTTGTGTTTTAGTGTATTTAATTAAAGTGTTTGTTTGTTTATTGGTAAATTGGTGTTAATTAATTTATCCCGAACCCCAGCGCGTAACAATTTGGTGTCAGAAGTAGTGGGATAAATTATGCCAGTTTTGCCAAAGGACGACACGGACGGTATTCGTACCAGAAGTCAGCGACAGCAGGAGCTGGACCAGAGACGTTTTGGAGATTCCCCATCACAGCCTTCGGTTCGTCAGCTACCGACGGAAGGACCAGTCCCTAGCCCATCTGGAGCCCCTCCAACACCAACAGTTGACCTGGCGGCCTTGATGAAAATGCTCCAGGAACAGCGGCAGCAGGATAAGGAGGAGCAGGCACGCCGCGAGGAAGAGCAGGCACGCCGCGAGGAAGAGCAGGCACGCCGCGAGGAGGAGCAAGCACGCCGTCAGGAGGAGCAGGCTCGCCAACTACAAGAGCAACTACAGAAGGACAAGGAGGAACAGGCACGCCTTCTGCGGGAGCAGCTGCAGCAGGACAAAGAGGAGCAGGCACGCCGCCAAGAGGAACAGATGCTCCTCATAAAAGATTTGCATGGCACTCTTGGCAAACAGCTTGGGGTTATGAAGGAGCAGATGCAGCAGCATGCGAAGCGTATCTCTGTAGTTGAAGATCAGATAGCTGAGATGAGGAAAGCTTTAGACGACCTTAAGGCGAGAAACAGATCTGTGGTTGAACCTCCAAGATATGAGTTTAAACTGCCACCATTCGACGGAACATCATCGTGGTCAGCTTATAAAGTTCAGCTGGAAGCTGTTAAGAACGCAAACGGGTGGACGAAAGAACAGGCTATGACAGCTCTTATTTTAGGTCTCCGCGATCAAGCCTCAATCGTTTTAGAGGTTCTTGGGAAGGACGTGACCTACGAGCGGCTGGTTGAGATCTTGGAGTCAAGATACGGTGACACACACCTGGAGCATGTGTATCGGGCTCAGTTGAAGCATCGTGTGCAAGGCAGTGATGAGACCTTACAGCAGTGGTCCCTGGAAGTTGAGAAGCTAGTGAGAAAAGCGTACCAGTCTGACCCTGCGCTTATTGACGTTAGTCTGATGGTTGCGTTCGTCGATGGAATAAGAGATGTGGACGTAAGAGCCGCTGTGAGACTAGGGCACCACAAGACTTTGAAGGACGCTTTAGCTCATGCCTTGGAGGTGGAGGCAGCAAGACATGACTATGGAGCCTACCGAATTAAGGGGACCGTAGAAGAACTTAAATGCTACGCCTGTGGAAAAAGGGGACACCTTCAAGGTAGTTGCTGCAAACGTCGTATATGGAAGGAGGACCGATCTATTGAAGAAAGGAAGTGTGTGGCAGCTCCTAGATGTTACATCTGTGGAGAAAAGGGTCATCTCCGGATGAGTTGTCCGAAGCGAAGAAGATCCCGTGGAAGGTTTCCGAGCAGACCTTGTTCTGAAAATTGGAGGAAGAATGGAAACTGCGTAAATTCTGGTGTCCTGCACGAAGTCCCAGTACCTGTGAGGAGGTTAGGAACAGATATGCATGATGTAGAAAAAGGAAGTTCCGAGCATGCCAGACAATCAGGCCAACAAACGTCCGAGAGAATGAAGACCCGCTATGACCGCAAGATGAACAACAAGGGCTTCGACCAAGGTTCACTAGTGTGGCTACATAACCCAGTGCGCAGCAAAGGAAAGTCACCTAAGTTACAGGCAAAATGGGACGGTCCCTACAGAGTCGTGACTAAGATTAACGATGTCACCTACCGGATACAAAAAGGACCAAGAGGTGCTCCGAAGATCGTTCATGTGGACCGTTTAGCGCGGTATCATGGATCTAATGATGCTCGGGACGAGCATGTCTTAGGAGGGGGCAGTGTTACGCCGAGTAACTAATAGAAAAACGTGGATAGGCCACGAAGGTTCTAGATCCGTCATAGAAGCACGTCGAAACATAAAAGAATGTACCCGACTGCACCGCGCGCAAATAATAACCGTTCAAGGCCAAGGTCACGGGTCAACGCCCGGAAACAATAGGCGGTTAGGTACCTACACGATATTTATCGACTTATCGCGACCATTCGACTCTGGAATCTTCATTGCGCGTATAAATACCGGTCGTGAGGGCTAGGCAGAGTAGTCTTGTGTTGGAAGCGAACAAGTGAAGATCGAAGTGAGTTAACAAGTGATTAATTGTGCGATATTGTTGAGTGTAGTGTACAACTATAGTGACGTTGTGGTGATTTATTGTTGTGTTTTAGTGTATTTAATTAAAGTGTTTGTTTGTTTATTGGTAAATTGGTGTTAATTAATTTATCCCGAACCCCAGCGCGTAACAATACTATATGATAATTTAAGTGGTCAACTCCTATTATTCATCGTTAAATCGCTGTACTTATGATGCTATATCATTAACGCATGAAATGTAATCTGATCGGTAACAAACTAAATTATGTATTTCGCCTCCGTTTAGGGCCTAAACATACTAACGAACTGTGGGTGTAAGTGCATCAGTACCCTCTGTCTAATCTTTTGTGGAATATAGACAGGCGTGATGGTGTGATAAGATTTATTTAATTTGACTTTTATTAACTGTACATTTCAGTTGAGTAAGTAATAGTTATAAATCACAGATATCCAAGCGTAACAAGTCAGAGACTTCAGTTATTTGTCATTCTTTACAAGCATTTTTTCCTTTTCAATTCCGAAGCTATCAATTCCGAAGATTAGCAGGAAAATAATAACGTGGTTTTATTTTTTTAGGTTCAATGTTAAAGTTTTTTGGTAAATTGTTGTGTAAAAATGAAAGGATATTGTGGTATAGAAGTAAAGATTTTTGTAAAATAGTTTTAAGAATAAAAAAAAGGTACGTAGGTAATGTATTTAAACCATACTTGTCCAAATAAGTATGTCCATAAATTACGAGTAGTGCCATAGCTTTTAAAAAAAAATAATATACTCCAAACACTCGCGCTAGCATTGATAGCTCCGATTTTCCTGTTAGATACCAAATTAACCATTCCTTCGCCATTGTGACCGAGTACTAAGTATTACAATAGTAATATTATGAAACAGACAAATTAATTCCAACTAAGATTTATTTTTCTTATGGCAAATTTGGCGTTGATGTCGACAGTTCTGTCAATGACAAAGTGAAATGGAAAAAAAGTGAATTGAAAAGAAAGACTGACTGAAAGATAAGATTCTGAATTAATATTGGTGCACAATGTGGATAATGTTGTCAGAGTTATAACACAGCGAATTCTAAACTAGAAATAATGACAACACAGAAACATTAATTAATTCAATTATTGTACCTATGCGCCAAACCATAGACGTAGGTAACCTACTATGACAATTCGCAAGTATGGTTTTACGACCCATTAATGAATTAGAGGGATTTGTGTCCAAATTCGATCACGAAACCAAATGTCTGAGCTGCCACTGAAATTTACATTGAAAAACCCAATGAGATTGCTCGACCTGGTCATCAAACGACGACACGGCAGAGGAAAAGCCGCGCTTGTACCTAACAACTAAACCAATGGGGCAGTGCAAAATAACCGTTATCTGTTATACTCAGTCTATAAACCACTTTTATTACAATGTGGATTAATTGCCACTTAAAAATTGCAGATAGGTACCGTCCGTTATTATTACTGTAGTTAACCTATGTTTTTGTTGTAACACCAGTTTTATCCAGTCCGATCTAGTTCATTATTTTTTGTTGAAAAGAATACAAATGAAAGTATATACGCCATGACAGCTAGGTAATGAGTTGACCGAGTAGGTACCCTGCCAAGAAGCAATGACCTCGTGCAGTCCGTCATTAGATATATGTTTGCAAAACTATTCATTAATGCTTCGATTAGGAACTTATTATAATAATGTTCGATACAAACGGTAAGTATTGTTTAGAAAGTTAACATTGGTGAAGTAAATATTGCAGAATCAAGAAACATGCTAAATTCACAGAAATAGGTAGTGCTTAAGTACTTTTTTCTATTGAACTTACGTATACTGTTACATTGACAAAAAATACTTACTGCCAAGCTAAGTATCTATAGATTGCAAAATATTATAATGACATAGTATCAAAGACTTTAGGTATAGGTATAAGTACATAATTTAAAAAGAGGCATTCTACTAACTTACTATTATTGTTTCATTCATCAAGTATTTAGTAATATAGTAAGTGTGTTAAGTGAATAAAGAAATATATTATATTACTTATTTATTATAGCGGGATGTTACCCGCAACGTTGTGCGAACTTTTCATCGGCCGTTAAATATTAATCGCGAAATAAAACCGAGATTAAATTACAATAAATCATTCTAAGGGTAGGTAATTCGTTAAATAGAAGATTAAATGTTAAAAATAATTCGTTAAATGGTAGATCTCTATCTATCTTTTAATTTGAAGTTTATTTTAAAATCTCCGAACCGTGAAAATACCCTCTTTATGAAATAAAGATTAAAAAAAATTATCTCCGAACCAAAAACTGACTCAAGCTTCCACGAGACAGGCTCGACCTAGTGTGGAAGCTACAGGAAACTATCTCCGTAAAACACACTTGTAAAACCAATAATAATGTTACCCAAATGTCTGGAAATGTAATCATTTTTGAGTAATAAATTTATTCTTATTCTTATATAACTTGATCGGTCAGTACCAAAAGGACAAATCTTGCAAGTCACTTTTGACCCAGTTTATGGTCTTCAATTGATCCGAAATTGGTACAAAGAGTAGGTATGTAAATATTATAATAATGCAATAATATAGTGACATTAAATATGTCTGATGCACATTACAAACACCAGGTAATAAAACAATGCAACCCTTACATACTTTGTGGTGTGAGATGGGCATCACTAGCAGTGGTCTAAAATGCCTTACAACAAGTTATACACAAAATTAAAAGTAAGTAGAATACATTTTGACATACAATAATATACGAATGAATATGCATATTTTCAGGAAAAAATGTGCTATTTCAGTACAGTCTGTCAGAGAAAAGTTAATACAATATGTAAAACTGTTTTATACATCGGAAAAAGCAGATAAGATAAAACAACACAGACCGTGGTGACATGAACAAAACATACCGTTGGAGGGTAAAATAGATTAAATAGGTTTATTGTATTAATGTCAAGGAACAGCCAGCTGCAACTAAGCTCATAAATGTGCATTATTTGTGTAGCTGTGCAGAGAAACGTGGGCTGGGCAGGCGGCCCGACTCGACGGCCGGGCCTCCGTTGATAACCGGTTAACTGCACTTCTAGTCTGAATGTCAAGTTAACATGAATGAAGCGTGTAAGATGCTCACATAACAATAAGTACCTCGTTCGCGCCTTTTGTGACGTGTCCAGCATATGTTGCCGAATATTGACAAAGTGATTTAGCCGATAAGAACTCAGGGCACATAATTGTATATAGCGAATATATATTTTTTGTTCTATTTGTATATCTTGACAGGCGTTAAGCTGAACAATAAATTTGTTCACACATTTTTTTATCACATAATAAACTTGGCTATGTACTTTATGTAGCAATAACGTCAATAAACCAACACTCAACACTATGATCATAATTATTGTTTAACACATTCTATTAGGTATTTTTAACGGCGAGGTCATTGCTCGCAAATATTAATTGGACTTTTAACTACACGTATCCACATCCATATGTGTAGGGGTAAAGCTTTCTTATATTTCACCTGAATACCGAGAATCTAAAGTAAAAAACACGTCAACACGATCAATGCATCGCGTTTCAGTTTATTGAGTAATACAACGTTTATACACCACTTACCTCTGTACCTCTATCAGCTTGCACCGGCTGCCGAGCAACGGGTTATAGGTTATAGCGAAATAACTGAAGCACTGGGCCACGTGCTTTATATTTAGCAAGCGAGGCGCGAGCGACCGACTCGCGAGTTAAAATCAGAATGAACCGAACCGATGAGCGATGCCAGACTAAACGTACGCAATACGCACGGCACAAGCAAGCGAGTCCGATTGTTGCGTCATAGCGCACCGCCCGTCGGGCTCGGGCGGCGTCTTCTTGAACGAATAGTGTCAAACAGCTCGTAACCCGACCAAATGGCGATGTCCCAGTCTGTTTTCCGGGCGCTCCACTAAACAGTACTAAACACTCGTCTTTTAATTCGGCCCGTTAAACTGGCGTTAAGCGGCAGTTTGCATACCATCCGCAATTCGACGTTTACGTAGAAATGTTATAATTATTTTACTTCTGCGCTGAACTACCACTGTGGCATATGTATTCTTTAAAAGTGACGTGTATTACAGGCTACGTTAACAGTGTATTGTACCTATGTACGTAGTAATAGTTACTATTATTTGTCGTATGTCAGTTTTTTTAAAGACAATGATGTAATAGTAACACAGTTTTCAGAGAACGGTTTGTTGACACCGAGTTGTTATAGAAACCATTTATGGATTATGATTCATGAGTTCCATGACTTCTTGAGTGCTAATTTTTCTGGCACAGTTTTAACTTTGAAATGTAGGTAAATAAAAGGCGTTTAGAAATGGATATGGTAACACGTGGGTGATAAAAATATAGACGACTTGCGTTCGTGACATGTTAAATAGTAATTAAGACTTAAACTTTTAACCAGTAATTAATAAATAAACGTTATTAAATTACCAATGGTTGTGTACCTATAGATAAATAATTACAGCAACACGTATAATCAGTTTCTATTAAATTATGCCCGCAGTAGTTTGAAATGTTATTTCATAATTTAAATAAATTACATATCGATAAAAAAATGTGTACTATGGAAATAATGTTAAAGTTACCAACTTATATTGTAACGCATTCACGTTTATTTTATTTTTAAGACGCCTTGAAATCTATATGTAAAATTGCATCAGAAACGCACGATGATGACTGTAAATATAGAAACTGCAGACTTTTGAGAACTTGCGGCTGCGTTCACGATATCGTAAAATTGCGATGCGTTGAAATACATTCATTCGAAGAACTGACAAAATCGTGTTCACAATAAATTACTACCTGATTAATTAATTGTTTTATTTATTGAAAATGAGGTACCTATTTAATTATTAAAATTGTTTTACTACCGTCATCGACATTACCCTTCCCATCCGTCTAATCTGGAACTTTAATCCGAAACATACCTACATACGAGTAAGTACATTAGTTACGTAACGCCGCTAGCTATGAAAATTAATATATTAGATAATGCATAATAGGTACTCAATATTTATTACAGTTAACATTGAATGTCATTGGCCGAAAGATAATGTTTAGACACCAAACCAATGTAGATTAGTACGAACTGAGATTAAGGTTCAGTAGATATTGAATTGTACCCTAAAGTCCAAAACCTGTAATCTATATCTATACTTTATTATATTATTCCGCCCACGGCTTCGCCCGCGTGGTTTATTGGCTTTTCTATACTAAAATATGTATGTATTATACATATAAAACCTTCCTCTTGAATCACTCTATCTATTAAAAAAAACCGCATCAAAATCCGTTGCGTAGTTTCAAAGATTTAAGCATACAAAGGGACATAGGGACAGAGAAAGCGACTTTGTTTTATACTATGTAGTTATAAAGCTGAAGAGTTTGTTTGTTTGTTTGTTTGCTTGAACGCGCTAATCTCAGGAACTACAGATCCGATTTAAAAAAATATTTCAGTGTTAGATAGCCCATTTATCGAGGAACGCTATAGGCTATATATCATCACGCTAAGACCAATAGGAGCGGAGCATACATTAAAAATGTTGCAGAAAAGCCGAGAAAACACGCGGGCGAAGCCGTGGGCGGAAATATTTAATATGTGTGGCTTCAAGATCTGTTACATCATATCATAACACTTGTAATAAGGTTAATATTATATTGGAATTGACATTATACTATAAAATATATAGTATAGATTAGATACCTGCCAATGTTTACAGTCAAATGTTGTAATTAATAATTTTAGATTTTTTTCAAGTTTAGTTCAAGTTGACATGAAATCCCTCTTACGGCAACCTGAGGAACTACCTAAATATGGCAAATATTGAAGCTAGCTCAACTTATGCTAGGTGCTCGGTTTCCTATACACATTGGTTTTCATTGACGATCCTCATGAAACCACCTTTAAAAACATAGGTATTATAAACAATTTTAACTAAATTTACTGTTGTCTCATTCACCCCTTCCTGTTCCTATATACGATTATACTTTACAACGCAATTAATTTTAACAATGTAGCCATTGCTTGTTTGGACTTCATTTCAAAAATATTTGTATCTATAAACTAAGCAAGTTATAGCATCTAGTGTTTATGAAAAAAAAATTTAATTGCATGAAAAGTTTAATTTAGGTTTTCCACTGGCAACCAATCTACTCACGCAGTATAAATAAACTATCTTTAATTAAAATTTACACCCATATTATCGTTCTATCGCAAAACAAATCAATGTTATATTTATATTGATAATCAACTGAATCGGAAATCACTGAGTTTCGCAATAAAAATATGGTGTTCTGATAAGGTCTTTACTACGCACGGTATGACTACGTCACAGCTGATAAATGTAACGTAAACGATAAGTACAGTTAGACTAAAAAGTTTTAACTCTCAAAATTATGAAGGTTCATTTTTTTTTTTCTGTATATAAGATCTTTTAAGACACTTTTACAAGTCGTTTTTTTACATATTTTTTTTAACTAGATGGCGTCGACGTTTCCTATCTGACGACCTCTGAGAAGAAACGTCGAAACAAACTCAGAGAATCATGGTCTCTTTTAAAGTCCAGACAATAGTTATATTATATGCGAGTTCAATGTAGGGCAAAATCTGAACAGGCCTTTTGAAGAAAGAACCATACCAGCTTTGAGTTGACCTGTCCTAACTGACGGAACACATACATCAGTCATCGTGTAGCTCAACCATTTTTTAGGGAGCCCAACGACCCGACGCACAACGATACCAGATCAGCAAGACATTTGCGTAGGTCATGGGAAATACTCAAAACTTTCAGAAATCTTTAATATAAATAAATGTTATACGAGTTAAAACCGACATAGTTCTCACATTTACATTTTGTATGGTACAGTGTACATTAATAATAATACTATGCATGATAACTATGACCTACAAGGCAACTGAGTCAACTCGTAAATGGAAAAAAAAAAAAAAAAATATTTGAGACACGATAGCCAGCAAGCATTATGAAGTTTCCCGCATATATATAGGTCATAATATCTTCTGTCTCCATGGTGTAGTATTAACTCACTGCTACTTGTCCTGGATCCAATTCCCAGGTCGAACAGAATTAATATTGGATTTTTCATGTCTCAGGTTGCATCTAAGTAATAGATAGGCTCGCTTCCTAAACCTAGCGCGACCTAAACACACCGGCCGCGACGGCGAAATGTGTGTGTATGTGCAACACGTCCTCTGCATGTATTCCCCAAAGGGCTAGCCTTTGGGGAATAAAAGCACTATGATATCCTTTTGTTTATGTTTTTTATATCATTACATGTATATTTCTTCCCAAATATTAGGTAACAGGGTTGGTTGTTGATCCAACAAATTGTAGTTGATTAGAATTTTACGCAAGTGATTACCATTAGGCCTCCGTAACCTGTTCCCGATTTATAAAGGTCATTTTTGTAGAATTTGTAAACAAAATCGTCGACTGGTTGCCTACATATAATAATCATTGCTTCTTATCATAATAACGCATAACGAAGCGTTGTTGATAAATTAGCAATAGCTAGCGCTTTTTTAGTAACTATACATGAAGAACGGTGCCTACCTACATATAACAATAATGTATACAGCAATTTAATAACACTTGTCGCCGAGTGTAGGTCGTAATACGCACCATTTGGTGTAATAGCCTCGCTCACAGTTACACTTAGCTTATCCAATGAAGGATAAAAGCGTGATTATATTTCCATATTTTAACTATGTTACTCAGCGCCTACGCAAAAAAGTGTTACTGAAGAAGATTATATGATTTTGTCTGTTTGGCAACGGAGATTCCAAACTTATACTTTTTACCAATTTTAATGTGTTAGAACTGTAATGTTTTGTGTGTTTAACTGGATTGCTCTTAGACGTCTAATCATCACTCCTGCGATAAAAATATAACTAAAATAAACATGAATGTTTTCAGTACATTTATTTTTTCAAAAAATTTAATACCTTTCTAAAAGGGCATGTATATAAATAAATATAAATACGTTATGGTAATGCTCCCTTGCTCGGATTAAGATAAATATTAAGATTTTTTTTTGGTTCATTTAGATTTTTCTTGCCAATTTTTGCTACGGTAAGTATGAATAATGTATAATTTCACACTTTAATCACGGTAAGAATGTTACAGGACCGTGACGTAGTACAGTTTACTACGGACTCACGAAGGTATATAGGTATATTATATAAGAATGAAAAGTGATGCAATTTACCTCTACATAAGGTAGGGGTTACAGTAATGTAATAATGAGTATAAATTATAACTATACCAAGATACAAGGTGTTATCTAATACTTATAATAATGCGCATAAAATAATTATAATATAATATTCTTAGATATTTTTATAATTCATTTGAAAAACGTGGTAGGAGCAGAAGTTCTTTTTTTTTTAATCTAATAATATACCCTAATCATATAATCAGAAACCTAGAAACTATCTATGATATTCTACGTCCTACAATGTGTATAAGAAGGCAGGTAGGTTCTACTTACCTACTGTTTTACTTTCAGCCATGTAACATAAAATTTGACTGAAATGCTTTAGGTGTAAGTAGGTAAGTGGGGGATAGCTGATCTAATAAAACGTGTGTTTTTTAGAGAAATAGAGCGTAGCTGCTCCCTCGCGTTTCACTCACGAACAGGAATGATAAATAAAATATAATTTGTTAAATAGTTTGCGTTTTTTTAGTTCGTATTAACAACTTGTAGTACTCGTTTTTTGTTAAAAGCTTACTAGCAATGTGGGTCGCACATTACTAGTAATCTTGTTAACCTCTCGTACTAAGCTAAAAGCTTGTATCACGAGTGGGTTCACGTCGGTAGTGCAATGGGTGAGTTTCGAACCGGCAACTCGCAATAATCGCAATCGCATAATCGCAAGTCCGACGCCCGAGCCATTAGGCTACCGCCGCTTAATAACTAATTGACTAATAGTATTAAATCTTTAACATTTGAAAATCGTTTTAAATCAAATAAAACACAAACAAAAAATGGCCCCCGACTGTCACCCTTACTTAAGATATCGGCAGTGAACCTGTTAAAAAAACAATAATCTAATAAATAAGATGTGTAATTCCAAAAACCCTGAAATACGCCATTATTTAATTAATTCTCAGTGTTTCTAACTTCCAATAACAAAGTTGAAATTCATATTAACCCCTCACCCTTTCCCCTCTAAATTTAAGCTAAATAATAAAAATAATGATATGTCTAAAACATTTTTGGAAGTCGGTGGCGGAAACAAAAGACCGACGTCGGAAAATGTTTTAGACATATCATTATTTTTATTATTTTTGAAGGCGATTTAAATTTTTTGTTAAAACTTATTTTATTGCAAAATTTTTAGTGATCGAATAGTTTTTCGTGGGTTAGTTTGTAATTTACCTGAGTTACAACTTACAATAACCCAGTGCAGGTGCAGTAATAGCCTTCTGATATGACCATTGGACTGCCAAGTCAAAGGTCTCGAGTTCGAATCCAGGGCACGCACCTCTGTCTTTTCGAAGTCATGTGCGTATTAATAATTAATTATCACACGCTTAAACGGTGAAGCAAAAACATCGTGAGGGAACCTGCATGCCTGAGAGATTTTCATGGCATGTGAAGTCTGCAAACCCGCAGTAGGCTAGCGTGTTGGAGTATAGCCTAATCCCTCTCGTTCTGAGAGGAGACCCGTGCCCAGCAGTGGGACAATGTAATGGGTTGATGATGATGATGATGACAATAACCCAATGTCAACTGCTCACCACCTTTTACAAAATATTGCTTTTCCCAATGCAGGGGCGTTAATTATTGAGGAGTTCTCCTGGTACTTCACCATAATTATGCTTTGCAACTACCGTAAATTTCAACTATATAAAAGTATTCGAATCGCAACCCCTACGATACGTACTTAGGTATTATTGAGGAGTCATCAGTCATCAGTTTCCCTTCACCAAATGAAGCTTTCCTAGAAACTGAATTTGCTATGCACGAGTTTCCTAGAGTAAATTTAAATACAATACTTATTTGAAGAGTTCATTCGGTTCCTCCAAGATCTTCGGATTTGAACTTGAAGACAATGGGACTACCTGGGAAGTATACCTACCCCTTAAAAAAGAATTTTCCAAATCAGTCTTGACCCGAAAAAAATATAAGGGGCCATTTCTGGTCTTCATCGTGAGTTCCACTTCACTAAAGGATGCTTTTCGAGAGCAAATGAACGATTTACTTTAAAATTTATAAATCTTGTTATAGTATGATGATGATGATGAGTTATAGTAGTATGATGCAAATATTTGAAGAGTTCCCTCGATTTCTCCGAAATCCCATCGTCAGATTTTAGCTATATGACAATGGGACCACCTCGGGAGTGTACCCTTTCGAACAAAAAAAGACTTTTTTCAAAATTGGTTCGCAATTGACGGAGAAATCGGTGAACATACCTATATAGAAAAAAAAAATACAGACGAACGTCTATAACTGCCTCCTTTTTTGAAATCGTTTAAAAATAAACCTGTGACGATGACTGTCCAGAGGGTCATTACAATCGCTTTCTATTCTTTCTTTGCATTCTAACTTGATAGCTATGTTGATACTTGATAGTTTATGTAGTGGTAACAAGATTAATCAATTCTCAGGATGCTTGCGTCCCAGTATCTTAGGTCAAAACTATCGCTAAAGACGAGATATCTAGATGTCATTTGTATGACGCATTTAGCCCCTTTACCTACGCTAGTTATTACAAACTTTTTATTACTTATGTTATATTTTAATACTATTAAGGAAAAAAGACGAGAAGCTAAAGGTTAGGCAATAGACAAAAAATATGTTATGACAAATTCGCGAACGTAGGTTTTTGTGATAACAATACTTCCTAATAACAACGAATCATTGTTTCCTCTTCGGGATATTTATACACTTGGAATTGGAAACAAAACAAACACAGTTTTTCAAAATACCATCACGCCTGTAATCCCCGAAGGGTTTGGTAGATGTGAAATGTATACCTACCGATTGCTATGTTAAGGCGCCATGTAATAAGGGGCGAGCCTATTGCTATTATTTTTTATGATCTATTTATTTCTTATATGTTCAATGTGTCATTCCATTGATTGATTCGAGACGTCAGCCGTCTCTCGCACATTTTTTATTAAGTAGATTCATTTTGTAACGCATAAAGCTGAGCGCCACTATTTTCCTTTCTTGAGATGAGATGTTAGATACATATTTATTTTGTCAACTTATTTTTGTGCGTTCGTTAGTGTCATGTTGTTTTACAGAAAATAAAATTGTTTTTTTTTCTTTTCTTGCTACAGGCTGGCAACGTTTTCCCTGCAATAAGAGATTGGCCGATATTGCAACTTCATGTGTGTAGCCTACTACTACTACGTACTAGTGCCAATTAATAAGTACATTACTAGGTACCTATACAGTTTCGTTGCTCAAAAATTGCACATCAAAAACAACCAAAGATCAAATGCACGTGTCTCGTTTACGTTTTATCAACTTTTACAAGCAAATCAAAGCCTTAGCACAGTTGACACCAATAATGAATTACTAGCTTTCCTTTCACGCAATAAAATAATGATTTGCATGCATTTGGCGTGTATTTAAATACTGTTTATCTTAATATTTACTTCAAAGTTGTAAGAATGTAAGTGCAAGCCTGAAGTAATTTAATACATGAGTATTCATGTAACTAATTTACTTGATGTAGGTTACGCGTAACTTGCGTCACTATTCACGTGTACCGATTCTAACAAAACAGTCATAACGCCTAATCGTTATAGGATTTTTTGCGTAAACATTTACAGTTGTTTTTATTAAGTACTTACGCCAAATAAACATGGCAAAATAGGTTAAGGTCTTACTAATGAACGGCCGTAACACCATTAATTATACCTACACCAGTTTTCCTGTTACAGAACCCGAATCAGTTATTGACAGAATCGTAACGCACTTTCGATTATCCGTTAAATATATTCGAAAATAAACAATACATCGAATTAGAAAAACGAGTATATAGCCGGCCTGATCGTCTTTCCTTCGTCGCAAAATTCACAATTCAAAATATAGTAGTGTAAAATAGAGGATTCTGAAAAAAATATTAATTTACACTACTTTCTGCTAGTTTTAGTACAAAGTTGTGAATGAGGTAGTCTTCAAGATTTCGTGTTACAGACGAATGATATAAATAGGTTACAAGTTATTTATTTTTGATCTTTGTTTGTCAAAGGTTCAGGAAACGGTTAGATATAGTAGGAAACCGAAAAACTATATTGAGGTCCAAGTAAAAATAATGTACCTATTCCAGTTGTAAAAAAACATTTTCGCAAGTAAAACTAAAGAAGACAGAGGTCTCCAAGAGTCCATTTTTAAAAGCTCGGATTATATTTTTTCAGCTGACTATAGCATTTTTCAGAGAGAACTAAACATTAGGTGCATTACAAAATACCAGATTAAAATAAGGCTTATTTGTTATAGTAATTACTTACTTACCCTATGTTACTCAGGAATAATGTATTGGTTAAAGAATGTTCAAAATCGGTTCGGCCCTTACTTACCCTCCACAATCTCATAAATTTTACAACTTTATAATATAATATTACCTACTTCATTAAACAATATTATATTCGGTTAATAACCTTAAGTACCCGAACCTGAAGATTCTAGAGATCCCTATATGTTCTTTATGATCGATCGTCAGGATACAACTAGATAGCTGGTGGTGTAATACCAGGATTAGCCGTAACTCGTAAGCATCTAAGCGCCAGCGGCATATGTATCATGACAGCTAAGTAGATAAGAAGATAGCTACCTAATTGTTTAGATAAAGTAGGTACCTACTTGCTTGTTGCGGCACAGTGTCAGTCTCATCAAAGCTGCGTTTGAATACGACGTCAAGGATAATTCGCAGGTCAGACAGAAAGTGAATTTATTTCACCCTGCCAGTCACCATCCCAACATTGATTATGATTAATTTAGCGAGCTTTGTGCTTTTAACAAACGTGTACGTCACCAGTTAACATGACGTAGCACAATTTATACCTACTTCACAATATTTCATCTATAGAAGCACGAGCTTATTATGTCACCGTAAAATTGTAATTACCTATAGATTATAATCTATCTCGCGAAATTTTAAACAGTCAATAGATTGTGAACTTGACTTCGTATACCATTTAACAATTTGACGGTTTCGCTTCGACAGATTATGATCTACCGAAAAATAATGCGTGAAATTGTAAGCAGTCAATTGAGTTCACAATCTATCGACGGAATCTATTACACACACAGTCACACAGTTCACAGTCTATCGAATCTCGCAAGATATATTACGATTTAACGATGTTTACAATTTTACAGTGACATATACCTACATGTGGCTTCAACAAAACAACGTAAGTAGGTAAGGGTCGGAGCACGTGGCGTCACTACCTAGTAAAGTTTCTGTCCACAGGCACGCACGTGTACGTTAGTTATTTTGAGGTATAAGGAAAAAGTACATGGACTGTTGGGTGTAGAATTAAGTCTTTATTAATTAGGTACAGTGCAAATAAACAAGCTCAACATATTTTGTTAAAATAAATATTAATATATTTATAAAATATTTATTTATTAATTTATTTATAAAATAAAATTGAAACTGATCGTGTGCATTACGATTGCTCGGCCAAGTTATCTAAGCAGAAAAAACTTCGCCAAAATATATATATTTATCGAAATTTGTCAAAATCGAAGGGAACAAATACAAAAATTGTCAAAGTAGAAATAAAGAAGTTAAAAGAGCCGCGAACGTAACATAGAGGATTGCACGGCCATGGATATCTCAACAACTACTTAGGTTAGGGATCTAATTCTTTTTGTTAATTGAAGACTGAATTAGTCGAAAAAAGAATTATAGAAGTTCTAGATCAATATTTACCGAAATATTCAGATTGGAGGTTTTGGCCGCGCAATCGTGCAATTGTTTCACCTACAAAGAAACGGCTATGACTACGAGGGAGTAAGGCTTAGCGTTACTCCCTCTGCCGTAGTTCAATACATGTTTATTATAAGGGTACTTGCCTATTATGGAATTCAGTCTGCAGTACCCAGAGAGTAATAAAACCACCATTATATAAGGCGGTAGCACACTACCTACATGTTGATGGCCTATATAAACACGACGTCATACATAATTTTGTAAAATTTACATAATCAATAAAAGTAAAATTATACAGCAAATGTAATACTGACCTCATGGCCGTCAAAAACTGATGTCATATATTTATTATGTCACGGCCTCGAATCTAACTGTCTCAGCGTGAAGTGGGTGGGTATGTTCTCTAAGGCTACATTTGGACAAGTTCATTGCCGGCCGCATTTCAATGCGGGCGTCTCCCGTCTGATGCAACATTCGCTTGCTGTTGGCATGGCTGCCAGCGCCGGGTCACTAATTAATTACACAGAGCACCTAAGAATTAGAGATGCACCTCACATTGGCACACTTTTACTCAATCCAGAACTACTTAGCAGAAATGTTTGCCGATAGCACAGATGCAAATTGCAAATTAAGACACATTCTTGACTAACCCCAGTACACTCTTATAACGAAACTAAATTAATGCATTGTTATTCTTCCATTCATTCACGATTTTCATTTTGCGATATTTCTTACATTACCTATATCAAATTATTGTAGTATTGGTATGAAGTTTGATTGTTATAAGGCCTTTCTGTGGATTGTAATGGCTGTTTAGTCGTAAAGTTTTGCCTACACGAGACAATTACAATAGTTATTAGAGCCCGTCCCGATAAAGACTATCTGTGTCCTAGATCATTTATTAACTAGGCCTAAGATCAATAAGGTCACTCGTTTGGCTATTAGCGAGTTAATAACAATTCCAAATAATTGAAAAAGCTGCTGAAAACTATGTACTCACGTTGGTCTAAAATACAACAGGAGTGAAAAATATTTTGAATGTGACGAGAATTTAATAGACACCTGATTTGCAGTCCTGGCCCTGTAGACAATTTGTTATAGATATCTATATACAAATCGTATCGACAAACGAATAGTTATAGATAATATCAGTTACTTAAGTATATATAAATTTTGTCTGCATATTGAAATTTGTCTAGGCCGCAATCAACTGCATTATAATATAATAACAAAAAATAAAAATGGATGGTAATTAAAACTGCTTCATTGTTTTAATATTTTTCTTTGAAAAACTTAAGATATACGATTCTTTATAGTTGTAATTATTTTTATACAGCTTTTGTAAAAATATTGGAGTAGATTCAATAAACTTAGTACGGACAACATCGGGGTCGTTTGAGTTTCCTCTTCCGAGGTGTAATTCCTCGGCAAGTCCTGCAAGGCATGCAGCACGGTATGTCTTCTTCTTCACACTGGATCTGCATACAGTTGTGTGTCGCTGGCTGCGCTTTTGCCGGTGCTCGAGGAGTCACCAGCTCCACCTAAACAAATAAAACCATACGATTGACGATTATTTTTTCATGAGTAAACTTATATAATGGTTGATGATGTGGCGTTGTTTCCCTCCGTGACAATTTCGCTAATCTATTATAAAAGTAGAATACATTGTTTTAGACTTAATTTGTAACATAATTAAAATAAAAAATGTTAAACAAAATTTATATCTACGAGTAAAACTATTGATTTCGCTAGTTTCGCGTAAGGTGACTGTCATCTCTATCTTTATACTTATTATAGTAGGTATGTTGCACTCTATGGCGACAGACGACAGCGACATGACAGGCGACCCTGTCGTGGTCGCCGGTCGCTGACATTGGCTACCTTCACAAAATTTGTCGCGATAAGATACCTAGTACTTATAAATAATTATTATAGCATGACCGGTTTAGTAACACGACTGCAGTTCACAGGAATTATAGAATGCCTAAGAGAATGTTCATCGAATGATATCGGTGTGGTGAGCGCAGAATATTTTAAACTTAAAGTCCGTCGGAGGCTGAATTCCATACAAACGTAGTACCAAATCTTATCGTTATTCACTTTATTTAAATTAATTGTGTTATTTCTTAGATTTGGATGTAAGACACCATCATTTCGTGCAATATAATTTACTGGAAATAAATATAATCCTTGTTATTTTGACGAAACATTTAAACTGGTTTTCCGCTTTTTTATTCAAAACGTCAACAAAACGTAGGCCTGGTTTTTCGAATCCCAGTAATATCACATAATCATAATTCGCCTATATTCGTCTACTGTTGAACAAAGGCTTTTCATAGTACAGTCAACGCCACGATCGATAGCCTGATCTTTGGCTTTCCTCATGCAATTACTACCAGATGCCTTAAAACAACACAATTAAATTAAATTATTTCACTTTGGTAGTAGGTACGTTTTTATGGCCAATTTTACTGTGATTTCATCTGAACACGGTCATCCCCCACCGCGCACAGTGGGCATCGTTATTAAAAATAAAAGTGGTGACGAGGGAAGATTGAACTGGGTACACACTGTTTTATTAATACTTAAGTGCGCAAAGTGTTGAGAAGCTGAACAGTAACAACAATTAGGTATGCTGTAAATAGGTGGAATATAGGAAACTAATATATGCTATCTACTATTAACTCTTACCTCAATATTTCCCGTGCGGTTCGGTTCGTCAGTTTGCTTCCCAATCTTCAAAATGAATACATCTTTATCTGGATGTAGAACTTTCTGAGCCTGCACACCTCTTGGAGCATCTTTTGGGGTAACATTGCATACGTTGCACATCGTGTCGCGTGCTTCATTCTTAGCGTATACGAGCTCCGAGTTCAGAGCGGTTCTGTGTGTGAGCGACTCGCAAATGTCATCAGGTATCTATGATAGATATGTTGTTTAAATTTTAACGTTATTGCTAATGTGATTGTGGAACTCCGGTTAACAACTAATTAAGGAGGGGACGGATAACGGAGCAGTGACATAACTTTTGGACTGCCAAATAAAATGTCTCGGTATTCGAATTCAAGACATAATTATCTAGGCATGATACCATCGACTTTTTTTGAAGTTATGTGTGTAATAAATTAATAGTTATTATCAAGCTTGTGGTGAAGGAAAATATCGTGAGGAAACTTGCATGCCTGAGAGATTTTGTTGATAATCTGCCAATCGACATTAGTCCAGCGTGGTGGACTATACCCTAATCCCTCTCGTTCTGAGGGGAGACACAACTCTTTCCCAGCTATAGGATCGTAATAATACGTAGGTATAATGGGTAGATGATGTTGACAATAGATAAGAGAGCAGATAGATAGCGAATAGATAGGCTCTGTAGTCTTTTTATCTATAACATACCAAAACGCCTGTAGGTATTCTCCGAAGGGAATACGAGCGCTACGAGGGCCCTACGAGCCAAAACATTCAGTAATTATACCTGAAAGTCGAGCCTATTTCCGGGACATGAGTTATCTCCACAGACCATGCCGCAGTTCTCAGAACAGATGGAACCTTCTTCATCACAAGTACAACTTTGTTGCAGCTTCAGCTGTGAAGGAGTAAGCTTCGGAGGCTTCGACGTGCTCTTAGGCACTCTGATCTTGACCTGGTATTTCAACGTGATTTGAATATATTTCTTGAGAATTACCTCAGTTCTACTGTTTTATAAAAAATGCTATCATTTCTATATTTACCTCATTGCCATTAAACATAGCGCTTATTTCTTCATATGGCTTTTTAGATTTCGGAACGGCGTTTGTGTTTGCCATATTGGATGGTAAATTACTATTTGTTTAAGAGAAATAAACAATAATTTGGAACCAGATAATTCATTGGGAATTTTGAGACTACTTTTGTGTCAAAGTTTTCATCTTTTCTCTTTGGTCTTGATGCGAGTCAGGTCATAGATTTATTAAAATTATTGGTTTTTATTTTTAATTGTACCTACCTGCCTGAGTGTGATAGAGTATCACATAACTAAAACTTTTGCTTTAGAATCTTACACTATTATCTGCTTAGAGAACGATTTCTTAAGCACAAGTTTTAGTACTCAGTTTTGAATAGATTATTGATGTCGCAATTTCTACTGAATCTGAATGAAATGCGCCTTAACTGAAATTCATCCAATATCTTGAAAAATATTTTTGTTTAGAAATGCAACTTGTTAGTTATTGTTTTAAACTGCTTATTTTTTATTATACTATGCGAAATGTTCACTAAGATATGAACTTTCTAATGAAAGAAAATTTAGTCAAAGAAAAATTCGATCTCAGGCAGAGTTTGAACCTGCGTCTCTCTGACATTTAAACTGGGTTTCCGCTTTTTTATTCAAAACGTCAGTGGTGTACTTCCACTGATCAACAAAGGCTACTACTTAAGTGGTGTACTTCCACTGATCAACAAAGGCTACTTATAAGTGGTGTACTTAATCAGACCTTGCCCGAGATCGAATTTATCTTCCAGTCGAAATTTTCTTTCATTAGAAAATTCATATTATATCTTATTTCTTGTATGTAGATAGACTATATATTCGGCCTGTTCAACCCACTCAAACGATACGAGAATGCGTATGCCAATAATGCTGCCTACACACCAAATAAGTAGATATACTAAGTGGTGACTACGTCTTAAGTAATCTTGGGCATAAATGAGCGACGCATATGTTCAATAGTATCTTTTTATATACTGCAGTAAAAGAAACATATCAAGAAGATATTTTGCCATTGTTGTTATTAATTTTATTATAATCACCTGACAACCGTGTACCGATGGGATATCTGCCGACATGTCTGGGAAGTTCTTCGAAGGATTTTTTTGTGATGTAATCGCACATTCCGAGTGGGGGATCGAACTCTACCTCAAGAATACTTTTTTGGATTTATGATTAAACTGCAGTGTATTTTATGAATACCTACTTAATCACTTCCATGATTGCGATACTACACGGCCGAATTGGTGATCGAATTGGTTTATTAATTAAATAGTACCTACAACCATATCATACATATTGGATATAATCTCAACGTCTTCGTGAATTTTTCAAACAGAATCTTTTTAAGTTACAATAGAGGGTTTTCACATACATAACCTATAGAGCCGCATCGGCAGACTCAGGTGTTGTACAATGATACTTACGTTTGTTCATCGTACATGTATTCTTACGACCACTTCGGTGACCAGCCGTTTAGAGCTGCCAACGTGTTCAGATGGCCTTAAGGCGGTTTAAAACAGCACTCATCCTAGCCATGCTGCCGGCTAGTATTATTATCAAAAAATCTATGGCATCAAAAAATATATAAATTGAGTACAATGCATTATTATGATTAAGTATACAAGGTCCTTACTAGTGGTTCGTCACAGGACATCAAGTAATCAGCCATATAGGCAAGTCACAGATCAAAAATTATATCGTGGGATCGCAGGTTTAACCTATGATTTTGGCAAAGCATATAGTAGCCTACCTAAGTATATAATATCGAAGTTACGGTGTCACTGTGTGACGTTTTTTTGGCTGATTCTGATTGAACACAGAATTAAATTAGTTGTTGTTATACATTTTTTACTCCTCCCACTTTTTGCATTACTAGACTGGATCTTTAAAATAAGTCTTAAATACGGATTCGTTTTAATATTATATATTTTATGTGTATCTACATATCTAGATATAAATTAAATTTTGGTAAACAGTTGACCTTTGTTGAGGTTCATAGATATACGAAATGCGAACGAATGCGAACGTTTCTTAGTTTATAACATTAATCATTTTAATTATCTAACCCACAATGTTTAGAATCAAGATGCATAAGGGTGCGCCTGCCTGTGCGCGGGCGCCGAACAGTCGGTAACAATTTATATTTTTGTATAGGTATTGAACAGTTACCATTAATGAGCGTCAATTGATGGATTCATTCAAATCATTTAGTGCAGTTTTAACTAACGAATGGGTACACTGCACGCCCGTATTATATTATATTATGTTATTATCATGTTAAAAACTGCGTTGTTTAAAAATGTATGCAAAGACGGATGAATTCTTCTATTCTATATAAGTATTTGAAATCCTGATTAAGTAATTAATCAAAACCAAGAACCTTCTGTTTTCCTTGTGCCAATTGGGTTGATGGCGACTGTTTGGCCAATGTCACGTTAATAACTTACAGGTTGTCCATGAAAGCGAAAAAAAACCTGCATATGTGTATGTATGGCGATTAAATATGTATTAACATAAACATAACATACCATCACGCCTGTATTCCCCGAAGGGTTAGGCAGAGGTGTACTTAATGTACACCCACAGTTCGCCGGTATGTTTAGGTCCTATGTAAAAGGGGGCGAGCCTAATGCCATTCACCGGGCACAAATCCAGACTCCTAGCTGCTACTGACAATTTCATAGAAAAACCCAATAACACTTTGCTCGACCTGGGGATTGAACCCAAGACCTCAAGCGTAGCAGTCGCGATTGGGACCACTAGACTAACGAAGCAGTCAAAAGTAAATATGTATTGTCTGATATTATTAAGAACTTTTAAATTAAATTTAGCAATCGATACCGAAGAATCAATATCATAACATGACAGTTCAAAATACTTATAATCATAGATAACTCTTTTTAACAATCTCATTAAAACTTGTCTTTTTTTATTCTTTATGGTTTTTCCTTTTCTTTTTTGGCCTCATACAGCAGCATGGGGGTGGTTCTGGGTCACATTGTGTCTCCCTGGTGTCTATACGACATGGGGGCTTTTTGTCAGGACCCTTGGGGGTAACCAGCTCAAGTTCCATCTTACACCGCCGATCGCCTGTTGGTCCTACTTTGGCAACCTAAGATAAGGATATAATGAAAAATATTCTATTATTTATTTCATAAGTACCTACCTAATGTACAGTGGGTTATGGCTGTTACCAGACCCCGGTGGCCCACCTAGGGTGGGTCAGGTAACAGCTATAACCCACTGTACCTAGTTGTTAAATTATCATGGTGATGAGTCTGTAGTAGGTACCTATACTCGTTGAATTGGGTTGTTTATAGAAGAAATACGAACAAAAGTTCTTGTTTCTCTTCTGCTTAGATTTTTTTTTCATAATTATAGCGTATAGGTGGAACATATAACATAATACAGTAGCAATTCAAAATAAAACTAATATTGCCTACCTTCAAAACAAAAACATCTTTTCTAGGATGCAACACAGATTGTGCTGGTCCAGGGGCAGGTAGGTTTGTTGGTACCAAGTTGCATAGCCATGGGCAAGGTCCCTTTTTGGTCTTCGGAGGTCTATCCTGCACTTGTGTGCCATTTGCAGCATCAGCATCGCTCATTTTTCTGTTAACGAAAAACTAAACTAAAATTTTGAATGCGCCATCAAGGCACTGGATCTAAACTTCCTCAGTTATTGCTCTGAGAACTGCCACTTCCATGAGATCGAAATTGACATATATATTGACAGATGTTATTCAAGGCTCTATGGTCTAGATTATTATATTTTTAAGAATATAAACTACAAGGGCTAGTTTCAACCTCTTCATGTTGATTATTTGAATCGAGTTTTTATAAAAATAAAATCATAACATGACAAAATAAAATCATTCAATTAATTTCTGTTCTGTACAAAATTTGCAATGAGTATGTACCTTTTAAGTTGTTCTTATTCAATGTTTTGTCCACATAAGACATGAACTTGGCTGTGGTCTGTACGGAATAAGGGGTTGCATAGAGATCCATGTAGTGCAAACGAAAGCTGGTTCAAAATGAGAGAGGCCTACCTCTAAGATTATAAGTAAGCTGAATATTACCTACATATGAGACTACCTTTAGTCTCAAAAATGTAGGTAATAGTGAGCTTATTTATAGTGGAACTAAACAGGAGAGAGGAGACGATAACTAAACAGGGCCAAGAAGAATATATTAAGAGGCGTGTCGATCTTCCCGCAGCGGGAACTGGTTTTTTTTTTCAAATATAAAGTAGGTATGTGTTTTTATTTATCATCATATCAGCCAAAAGTTACTGCTGAATGAAGGCCTGCCCCAAAGACTTCCACAACAACTGGTTAAAGGCCGCCAGCATCGAACGAATCCCAACGACTTTTGACATCTCGGTGTCGATCGTCCCACACTGCGTTTTCCAGTGCCATGTGTAGATATAAATATGTAGGATCACGCTTGTCTACTCCAAACGGTCTAGGCGCAGAAATCAACTTATGTAACCCACAGTTCGCTGGTATGTTTAGGTCCCATGCACGAATCAAAACTCTGAGATCTGTTATGTTACTGAAAATTACATAAAAAAACCAAATAACACTTTATTCAACCTCTGTTGTAGATCATACAAATATACAAATTGTAACCGTCGCTAAACACTGATGACATTGATCAATTAACGATTGATACTCGTAGCGAGCTATGAACATTCTCGTAGTCTAGTCCATCACGGTCGTTCTTACGGTAAGGACGCTGTCGTTTTATTACACCTAGACGTGGTAAAATCGCCTACGCTAGTTGCCACGCAACATGATGACAGGCTGCCTTGCAGAATGAAGATATGGACATTTATCGTTTCACACAGCGACAGGTAGCATAACTTACTAAAGTAAGGTCTCCTCTCAGAACGAGAGGGAATAGGTAGGCTATAGTCCGCCACGCTAGCGTACTGCGGGTTGGCAGACTTCACACGCCGTCAAGAAAATCTATCAGGCATGCAGGTTTCCTCACGATGTTTTTCGTTCACCGTTTAAGCGCGTGATAATTAATTATTAATACGCACATGACTTCGAAAAGACAGAGGTGCGTGCCTTGGATTTGAACTCGAGACCTTTGACTTGGCAGTCCAATTGTCATATCACTAGGCTATCACTGCACTTATCTCAAGTATCTTCATTAGTAGTTAAATTATCTTTAAAGTGATTTAAAAAATATGATTTATATACTAGTCAAAGCTGTAGGTAGTTATAGGATGTAGTATTTAAATCTGGAAGTCAGTTGCATAAGTAGGTACTACTACTCGTACCTAAATCTAAGCTTGTAATGGTAATTTGTTTATCCTACTTACAACCCAGTTTCCAGATACATGTATTTATAAGGTGTGATGCCGCGCGCCGTGCTAACTTACCGTGGGGGCGAGGATTATTGATTATACCTACCTATCCTTTATAATATTAATTCCATCAGCTTATTTGCGATAATAGACAGTGGATTTATATGTTAAGATCTTAACACCAAGATACTTGAAACACCATTATCTTAAAATGTGTTTATTATCTTGTATTAAATTATAGTAATTAATTATAGGTAGGTATTGATTGTATTAAACATCTTAAAAGTATTCTTAGTGCCTGTATATTTGTCATACGCAGCAGTTTGTGCATTTGCTCTTGCAGCATTTCGGAAGCCTATATCGAGATGCCGAGCAGCATTTTTGTGGCGGGCAGGTCAAAGGTAGGCAGCATTTTTGTGGCGGGCAGGTCAAAGATGGGCAGCATTTTTGTGGCGGGCAGGTCACAGGTGGGCAGCATTTTCGAGGTGGGCAAGGCGCCAT
Organism: Subacronicta megacephala; assembly: GCA_958496365.1. Classification (NCBI taxonomy): domain Eukaryota; kingdom Metazoa; phylum Arthropoda; class Insecta; order Lepidoptera; family Noctuidae; genus Subacronicta; species Subacronicta megacephala. Next base: position 11,050,948 of record OY292513.1, read on the forward strand.
GAAGCATTTTCGAGTCGAGCATGGAAAAGATGGGTAGCATCGGCGAGGGGGGCAGGGAAAGACCGAGCAGCATTTCCTAGGTGGGCAGGGAGGAGTGCTGCAACATCCTAGGCACGGTCCAGGTACGCTACGACAACGTACCACTGGGCATGCTTTTGAACGATTATAACAAGGAGATATTAACTTTCGATGAGCTTTGATTTTGGGCTGGCTGCGAAACTTACGAGGTCTTCTGTATCCAACCGGGCAAGGCCGTAAACATGGTGAACTTTTACAAGGAGAAGTGCAAGGGCTACGACAACAAGCAGGCTTGCAAGGCGACTGGCAACAGGGAGGCCCGCAAGGAGGCCCGCAAGGAGGCCCACATGGAGACCCACAAGGTGGCCCACAGGGAGGCCCACAAGGAGACCCACAAGGAGGCCCACAGGGAGGTCCACAAGGAGGCCCACAAGGAGGCCCACAAGGAGTTGTACATGGTGACGGAGGGCAAGGCCTGCATCTCGAAGGTGGTGGGCAAGGTCTGCATCGCGGTGATGGTGGGCAAGGTTTGCATGGTTTGCAAGACCTGCAAGATCGACAAGCCTTGCCACAACATGATGGCCTGCAGCACTTCTTGCATGGTATATTTCGACAAGGTATGGGCCCACATGGCTTTTTACATGTTTTTTTACAACATTTAGGTGGTCTGCAGGGAGATGGGCGGCATACTATCATCTTGCATCTAGATGGGCGACAGAGGGTTCCTGAAGGGACACAAGGTGTAACACACGGTGATCCGCACGTGGGTGGTCTGCTCGGCGGCGGAGTCCACTCTAGCATTAGTTCATTCCTTGCGAGTGGAGCTCCATTCATTCTACGAATGACTAATTCGAATACACCACGGCGAGGATTAGTCATTGTAGAAACCTTAACAGGGGCCTGATCATCGGCTTCTGAAGTAGCAACTATACATTTGGGACCTTGGCATGGCTCTTTTCCGTGCACAGGACATGGTTCTTTAGGTCCAATCCTAATATGCGATACAGTCGCAACCATATCTCCTTTCGTAGTCCCTGCCGTAGCTGGACATGGCTTGCATTCTTTTATAGAAACAAGTTTGCCGTTAGTACTTCCACCACCTGAATATCTCCTTGTTTGTGCGCCTGTAGTACTGTTCGGCGTCTCCGCTTGTACTGATTGTGCACTCGATAGTATAGGATCATGTTGAACTTGAGCTGCAGTTACATTTTGACGTTTACCCTTTGAATATCCCATCCCCGTATTTCTATTTGGATCGTTTCTTTTTTTTCCAAAATAGTATATATCTGAATATCTTGTCCTGTTTTCCTGCATTATCTGTCTGGACTGTTTTCTACTATCTTGATAATTTAATGTGGAGGTATTGCATGTAGAGCAGTTATTAGAATCACTGGAATTGCGAGAGCAGTAATTATTAACATCTTTACTGCGACATACTTGTAAGCATTTGTTTATGGATGCTGTAGCCTGAGTCCCGGAGGTGCGACGGCGACAGAAATCATTGAACAGCGTCATGTAAACTGTGGTTTCTTTCTTGCCAAATATACTCTTAGGCATATTAGTGTCGTTTTTCACGTAATTAGAAAAATGACTGTACGATTTTGAAACATAATCCACTTTATCTGAGAACGAGACGCTGCGCCTCTTTGACCTAATGGCACACAGTGAAGTTGCTGAATAATCTATAGGCTGGATGGACTCTGTAGAGAATTTAATTTTCTCAGAAAACGATTGTAAATAGTCGTCAATTGTATATGTAGTCGCTGTTTCAGAACATGGTATCGATGATCCGGTATTTAATAAATTGATGAAACGGTCTTCTACATGAAGTAGTTGCAATTCGTTGCTTGTTGATTTAATTTCCATTTTTTGTTCTTCCGTCAAATCTTGATAAATCGGCAAGCGCGGCAGGGCACCTAGGACGAGTTGACGACATTTTATTTATGTTAGTAATTAATCAAATAAATAATCATTAAACACCAGTTTTTATAGTAGCTACAGATCTTAACCCCCATTTTGGAAAAAAAAGAAATACCTTTCACTTGCATAAACATTTAATAAATAGATTGTTACATAACGTGAATTTTATAGTATTTAAGTATTACATTTTATGTTTAGGTGGTTTTGTGGGACAACAATCTGGACAAGTGGACAAACATTGCGCAGTGCGAGTGTCCACCACAGGTACAACTTTTTCATTTGTTACAGCAGGCGTGATGAATTGATATTCTAGCTTAGATTTTCGACCTGGCATCTCTATAACTTTTCCAATCCGAAGTTTAATCACTTGTTGTGGAAAGTCATATACAACGCCGGGATATTCCTCTGCCGTAGTTGGCATGAGCTGGCTTGGATCGTCTCGGGCTACATCCCCCACTCCATCAGATGTGAAGTTAAAGTGGGCTCGTTGCTTGTGGTTCATACCGCAGCTGTCCGAAGGCATTTGGAATATGACCTTGTTTCCCGTCGGGCAGCAATCTGCACAATTTGGTGGTTTATCAGGGGCATTATCATAACAAAATTTAAGAAGAAAATGCTAATGTAAAAATTTACACAAATGTATTTAGATTTAAAAGCAGTAAATATAAAACAAAGATAGGTTTAAGACTAATAGTTTTGGCGATTTTTTTTCCCTTTAGGCTTTCTTATTCTTCGAGCACAACATTCACAGTCTGGATCAGTTGCGACTCTCATGTTTACTTTACGGACTGGTGGATTTTTATCTGGACCCTTAGGTGTAGTCAGTTCTAATTCAAATTTACACTTTTTGTCACCCTGCAGTGCAGTTTTTGCTACTTTTAATACGAAAACTTCCTTATTAGGCATGTCCAGTTTGGTATCACCGCGCGCATTCACAGCCTGTTGGCCATGCTTTGATAACTGGGCACATCCTTCTGTGGTGCAAGTAAACTGCGTGCCTTGCGGCCGCACACCACTGCAACATATAGCCTCGTTTGGAAATGCTAAGCTTATTTGATTCTTTCCGCAAGGTGGTAGACAGGGTCCCGCTTCTGTTTTCTGTTTCATATACGGACATTGCATTGCACAGTGAGTCTGACTGATCTTCTTGATGATAGATGCGCTGGCTGGTACTTTAATCTTAAGTTCGTTGCCACCCAAATTCGATCCTATCTCTTCAAATTGTTTACTGGGACCTGGCCATTAACAAATTGATTCTCATGCATTCAGATATCGCAAGCTCGCATAATAGGTCTTATTAAGTCAAAAACATCTCGTCCAGAATATTTTTTCTATCCTAGCTAAGAAAAGGGGCCTATTCATGGGACACGCTATATTAAATTTAAATTATTGGATCAAAACAGATAATTTTGATCTAATAATGGTAAAGTTGGTACAATATTCAGGTTCTCACCTTTAGGAATATGCAAACAATACGGGTCCGTATTTCTGCAGGACATTTGTTGTTTAGGAGGTGCCTTGGGCCCAGAACAGTAACAAGGATCATCTGGATCTTCACATGGCATCGAGTTATATGGATCTCGAGCTAAAAGAATTGATTGACGTTAGTTTTCAAGACAAAGTACGCAATGAGAAATCATTATCTTGAACACTCATACCTATCGGACAAACGCCATAACCACTGCCTCCAGCTCCAGGTGTCCTACACGGAGCATTGCAGGGAACACCGCCAGGTTGTCTGCTGCCAGCTGCACCTTGCGCAGCGCCACAAACACAAGGATCTTGACTAGTTTGGAATTCCCTCCGAGGATTACATGACCGATCTACGATGGATGGACCTTGACCAGTTCCTAGATTAGGTGGGCCACTAGCGCCTTGGAATCTTGTTATTATTAATTTTCCAAAGCAAGAGATGCGTAAAAACATAACTATTTCACCAGTCTCGGTATTGTCTGGACCGATGAGAAGAAATGAGTCTTTTAAAGCTTGGTAACTAACATTCGTAGGATCTTCCAAAAACTTGTTACGCGACTGGACAAATTCCTTTGTCATATCAATTGTCGCTGACCCCATCACAATTTTGGTCGGCAGACATCCGCAAGGAAGCGACTTGTATACTGATACTTTTATAGGGAAGCTACTCATGGCATTGTTAATATCTGCCTCTTGAAGGGAAAAAAGACATGACTTGCCGCTGTTAAATGTTTTCACAAAGGGTCCCCCACTTTTAGCGATACATGCCCCGGGATCATCATCACATATTTCAAGAGGCTCGACTGCTGGGCATTCTATAGTCACACAGGTTCTGAAGTCCTTGTCTGAGAAGCAGGGACTCTTCACAAAAACTATTTTGTCGATGAGTACCTCCAGGAGAAAGAGGCCATCATCCTGCGTCGCCATCGTTAGTTATGTTAGGGGATGGGAATTATTAAGTATTTATATTTTTTCAATAATGTTTTATCATATTTATAATTTTGACATTTTGTACCAAACAAAAGAAGATGGAATGAAATTTGACACTCAACCATGTTTTCTTCTGGATTTGACGCGCAGATTTTTACTAATTCATTATAAAAACAATAAAGGTGCTATAGGTATAGTGAGATTTTCTTAAATTTTATACAATTCAATGGACATTCAATATAAGTAATTATGTAAAGTAACTATTCTCATGTGCATATGTGGCAAATACGTGTCTTGTCGACCCAAGGAGGATTTCCCAATTCACCCGCGTACCAGTGCGTTCCTTGGGGATCTCGAAGTCCCCCTGTACATTGTGCTATAGATGGGCGTGTGTTTTTATACGGTAGGAGTCCGTAACCCTTCGCCTTTCCTTTTGAGAGGTTGAGGACATCCATGAGGAGTTTAATACGGAAAAGAAAGGCCAGAGCCTATGGTGGCCGGAGGTTTGTCTTTCCTCCCCAGTGTTCTGAGCTGGGCCTCATTTGCCATCATATAAAAAGCAGTATCGGGAACAGTGCCCAAGCTACCAGTGGTTAAAGTTAGCTAATGAGAGGAATCTGTGAGATAGAACTTCGCTTTCTTGATTTAACGACCCAGCTTACTAAAATATTAATAAGTAACTATGTAATTAATGTGTTTGTAGAGCAAATGCCTCCCTACTCTTTGTACACTTTTCTCTGTACGCTGCAGCTCAAGACTAGTCTAGTAAATAATAATACAATTTAAAACAGAGGTAAGAAATTATTGCAGAAACTTGTACAATAATTACATTTAATCTCACCTCAGAGATGCACCTCATCTTTTACTTAAAAGGAGGTGATTTATATGTCTTATAAAACTTATAAGACATATAAATTTATAACTTGTAATAACAAGCTAGGTACCTAACTATTAAACCTGAGGGTCCATTAAAGATTTTCACAACTGCATACAAGCTGCATCCATTGTATCTCGTCACTGTGCACTCTAAGTAGATATGCCTCCTGTTCCTCCTACAACTTCCCTAAAACAAGTGGGAGGACAAAGAAGGAAACACTCATTTAATTGTTTGTGTGTTTCATAGTTGTTGGAAAATTCAATGTTTGCTAGCTTTAGCTTTTCAAGAAAAAAAATGCGGTTTCTAGGTATATATATAGTTAACTTACTTGTTGCTTTGGAAGTAATTTTGTTAGATTTTTTTTCTAAAGTTGCATTATTATTCTATCCAATTAACTTTTGTTCTTGTTTAGTTTGTAGGTAATTTAAGTACTTAGCTATAATTTTGAGCCGTTTGGGGTCGAAACGCTTGGGTCCGAGTGCTCGTCATCTCTAAAAAGAAATATCTAGAAGACTGGTCGACGCTTCGCGTGATCAGAGGGCTGGCTTATTCCTAGGGGAGCGTATAAGCATTGCCATTCAACGTGGCAATGCTGCCAGCCTTCTGGGAACGATGCCAGACGACAGCGATGCCGAGGAATACTTTGACGCCTAGTCGCGCCCACTGTTTTTGTTTACTGAAATATAAACGCAGCTTATATCCTTTCCCAAGGTCTAGTCTATTTTTGTCAAAATCCAAACGGACTTTCATCCCCACACAGATTGAACTTTCAAAACCCCATATCAAATATTTATTTATTTCTTATCAAGTGCCTACCCAAAAAGTTTTAGCGTTTATGTTCAACAATGACAAACTCCCATACAATTTTTCATCCCTTATTACAACCCCTTTTTTACAACAAAACGTAGCTTAACGTCTACGAATAAATAATACTATTTATTCGTAGCTTAACGTAGCCAAAGTGTAATCTATTTTTAACCGACTTTAGAAATTTCGAAAAGGAGGAGGTTACTACATTCGTCGGTATATTTTTTTTCTATGTATGTTCACCGATTTCTCCGTCAATTGCGGACCGATTATGGAAATTCTTTTTTTGTTTAAAAGAAATATTATATTTTAGGGGAATTATAGGCAAACCTATAATATTTTTGAATCTTTTAAAGTAACTCGTGCATTTTCTCTCGGAAAGCATCATTTGGTCAAGTGGAACTGTTGATGGAGACCACGGATGACCTCTAACGTATATTTCCCCATTATTCGAAAATATTTTTTTTGTTTAAAAGGGTGTACTCCCCAGGTCATCCTATTGCCATCAGGTCAGGATCTGATGATGGGATCCTGGATAAATCAAGGGAAATCTTTAAATATTGTGTTCGCACTAGGAGTCTCGTGAATTTGCTCTAGGGGAGTTTCATTTGGTGAAGTGAAACTGATGATGAAGTCCGCCGCTGCACCGCAACTCCTCAGTAGGTATTTTAGGGATTTCAATTTGATTACTTAAATATAGTTGCATTTTATGCTCGTCACAACGCATATGGTGAAGTACCAGGAAAACTCCTCAACAAGCAACGTCCCTGCATCGGGAAAAGCAATATTTTGTAAAAGGCAATTAGCGGTTGACATTAGGTTATGTAACTGAGGTAAATTAAAAACCAAAAAACGAGAAAACGAGAAAATATATAAGGCATTTTATTTATTTGAAAGTGTATGCTCCTGAGGTGGTCTCATTCAAATTTGTTGAAGATGTGATCACTAAAAATGTCGAAATAAAATAATTTTTAATAAAAAAGTAAAACCGCCTTTAAAAAAAATTAATAATGTTAGGTATGTGTAAAACAGTTTCGGAAGTCCGTGGCTTTTAATTTCAGTGGATCGTTTGTTTCCGCCATCGACTCGCCACTGACTTCCAAAACTGTTTTACACATAGGTACCTAACATTATTTTTTAAAGGCGGTTTTACTTTTTTATTATTATTTTTTTTGTATCACATTTCATCAAAATCGGTTCCGACGTTTGTCTTCAAAGCGTGACTTTGTTTGGACTTCCATATAAACTTCCATATGAAATACATAAAAACGCTGGAACAAATTTTTACTTCTTATCAAGTATCTAAATTCAAAATTTCATCGTTTTAACAATGACAGACTCCCATACACATTTTCATCCCTTATTTCAACCCGTTTTTTACAAAAAAACGTAGCTTATATCCTTTCCCAAGGTCTAGTCTATTTTCGTTATTTTCGTTCCAAATTTCATCAAAATCGGTTGAGTGGTTTAGGCGTGAAAGCGTAACAGACAGACAGACAGAGTTACTTTCGCATTTATTATATTAAGTAGGGATTGTAAATAAGGTACTTTTGATTTAATTGTAATTACCTTTCCTAAGTAAGTATTCTAAATATTTTTATGTTAGAACAGTAGTTCCTCAACATTAAGTAAAATGTTCTTAAAGTAGGATCATACGTTACGAGGATGTGCTATTATTAATTTCTTTAGTATTTCATCTACAGGCAATAGGCTCACCCCTATTACAGATAAGACTTAGCCATAACTACCGCATAACTGTGAGTATAAAGCAGTACACTTCTTCGCCATGCCACTTTCCAGCATTTGCCTGCGTTCCCCTACTCATATTATAGGTACTACTCATATTAACCTAATCTATATTAAGAAATAGGTAGGACTTCTCTATCTTATATAAATTATATAGATTAGTATGGATTAGAAGTTTCCAAGTTGTGGGTCTCACAATTAGGGAGGTACTGTAGGTTTATGACATTAATTATTGCGCTAATAAAACACCAAGTTGGTATGTTCAAAAATATGCGTAGGATTCATTTTATTTTAGATTTAGAAACAATCACGATCACTGCTAGTCAAGACCACTGCCAATTGGTTTCATGTTGTTTATTTAGAAAATTTTCGAATTATACATTCATATTTAACCGGAGGGTAATTCTGATAGTACCAGTTGCACGCTTCATTTTGGAATGGCCGCCCAACACTGGAAAAATATTAGCAGCACATTAAATTCGTTTTGAGCGGTATTATGGCAGTTCAATGAAACTTGTTTCATCGTTTACGAAAAAGTCGCTAGTCAAGTCGTATTACCATCATCAATCAAATCGTTCGTAAATAGAGAACAGTGGCGATTGCTCCACAAACAAGAGCTGAGCTCAAGCTGTTGCCCGCTGTTGCGAACTCAGGACCATTGACTCAATAGTCCAATGGTCATATCTGGTAAGGCTTTCGACGCGTGCAGGCGCATCACTGTTTTAAGTACGAAGTACTAAGTATGACCCGTCAATGCATACAGTTTCCTCATGAGGACATAACAATAGATTTTGCATTGTGTCTACAATATGGCGCTTGACGGGTTAAACGTTTTTTAACCTGAATTCACCTTTAGGTATACTTACTCATCCATAGAGGCTTTTATTTCTTTCAACGACAGAGTGGTAGTCAAGTCTGGATAATCCCTCCATCTCTTTTGTCCTGGGTCTTTAGCCCACGCCAGTTGGAAAGGAGTCAGGGCTGGTACGTTCAGTTTACGGCAATCACGACAATGGGCGCTAAGAGGTTCCTGTGCAATAATGCTCGTTAAAAGTTCAGGCAGTGATGACTGTTGAGGACATAGATACGGATAAGGGTTGCCACACCTCTTGTCAAACTCTTTATATATTAAAGGTGCTGTTAGATATTAAAGGCTCCCGACGCAAAGCTCTTGGGTTAATATTCTTCTTAGGTATATTAAACTTAAAGGTTTCGGATTATTTTTTCGATGGGTAGGTATTTTGTTTCGGGTGTTTTTTAAATGTTCTAATTAATATTTTTTTCATGCTCATTAAACTTATATTGCTGGTGTCTACCATTAACGTGAGTATTCATCAATGGTGTACGGTATCAAATATCGCACACCGTTAGGATTTCTTCTGGAAGGTTGGCTATCCTTCAGAATTCTGGTGATGTCTACATATATGTTTACCTACCTTATTTTTACCCTCTGATTTCTTAAGACCGTCACAGGCGTGAGTTCTTCGATACCTGACGCAGTCCAAATCATACTGGTACGAACGTGGAAATACGTCCTGATGAGCTGTTAACAATAGGGGTAGGTATCTCATAACTAACTACATATAAAAGTAAGTCAGAGATGTGTACTCATCACATCTGAAACTAGGATAGCTTTCAGTAAAACTAAACGTTACACTAAGCTTCACATCAAGCTATATAAATCCAGTAGATATAAAAGAAAGTATGAAAGCCTTTACAATGGGAGATCACTCTTAACTGGATTAGTATAGCTTAATGTTTAGCCGTGTGTACTTAATATCCTATGGATTTATTAGATCGAACTTTTTGTTGGTAAAATGTGCATATCGCGACTGTAGATGGCAGTAAGACTGGTCTTTCAATCTATTTCATAAACGGTTAGGTACATATATAACCACTAGATATATGAATAAATCCTTTCCATTTTTTGGTGCGTGGGATCAAATTGGTGATGAGATTCGTCGCAGACAGAGACTACACTTATCTACTACAGTTATCTAGAGTAAACTGTCGTAGATAAGTGTAGTCTCTGTAGACCTTGAAACATTGCCGGAGTCAACTGAACACGACTATGGCAATGGCATCTACTGAGTTTAAATCAAAGATAAAAACTTACTTGGTTTCACAATCTCTGTGCACATTCCGTAATTGTAATATGAATCATGTAACGTGTAGTCATTGGCGCCTGGCTTGTCGACCCAGAAGGCTTTATCCTTTTTTACCATTTGGTCTATGACCGCATCAGGAAGTTCGTTTATTGTCTGCCTGTTCCAATAGATAATCGATAAAAACGTCAGGTACGTTGTTATCGTAACCGTGCCTGGAGCAGGGTTGCAGACAGCTAAAATATAAACTTATTACACGCTTAGTCCTTTGACTATTTTAGAAAAAAAATATCCTGTTGTGTATAAATCAAAAAGTTACCTACCAAAATACATTAAAAACAGCTCGAGTTCTGGTGGAGTATGACAATCTTATCATCCTAGGACAATTTAACATCGTCTTAGATGTCATTATTTCAACCATTCCAGCTGGTGTAGCTAGAATACAGTGCAAAAAGTACTCTTGTTTATAAAATAGATAAATAAGTAAGCTGCAGTTCCAACTATAGTACATATACCTATAAGCATACTGTTTTTATAAGTAGGTAGATATTTAAAATTATACCTAGGGGTCTGTTTACATTAAATGGGAATATTTATGTATAACAAGATCATGAACCTTAGTGGTACTTCAGCCAGCTCTTTCGTGAGGGGTATCAAGAATTTTCCAACGGTTTTCTGTGTCAAATATGGAGGACGTCCAGGAGTAATGCACTCATTAGTAATCACGGTGGGCGATACATTATCGAGGGTATAGCTGCAAATAATCGGCGTGTTAGAATTATTTACAGTTTGTTCGAAATAAGTAGCCGATCGGAAGTTAGCTGTTCCGAACTACCGCGGTAATAAAATCGTTTTATTAAGTGTTTTAATACATAAATATCAAAATTATTAAACAAAATAATTAGAATATCTCTTTCTATTAAAATTTACCACTTCTAAACTACTTGCAGACAACTTCCGATCGGCTTACTTATTTCAAACAAACTGTAATAGGCATAATATAAGGATTTTGTCAAACGAAGGGAGCCAGAAAAGGAAAGCATCAACTTCTCAGTCAACTCTTGTGATACATTCCTAAATAATTTTGGCATAAAAAAGATTTGTTGTGTTCGCTGGGGGTGTTTCAACATACGAAAATAATCACAAAATTTACGAGTTATACTACTAAATTTTAACATACTTTATTTTAACATATTTATTTATAAAACCTATTTTACCTATACATACATTCATATGTATAGGTATGTATAGGCAAAGACATTTAATACACTAGGCACTACTATTAAATCTCTTTGTGTATCTGTCAGTCCTTCACGCAAAATATAGCTAAACGAAGGTTAATAAAAATAGGAAAGAGGCTGTGAGAACTTTAATTGTTTTAACCCTTCTAATAGGTAGTAAGTATAAGTAAAATATTATAGCCACAATCGAAAACCATTTGTTCTGGATCCTGGGGGTCACTAGGAGCGTTGGTGAAAACCCCTCTTGTGTTATTCATAGAGCACACCTCTGGAAGGATAACGTTAGTACCTATCGTTTAAAAACTATATATTTACTTGTCGGGATCATAACCACTGAATTTAGCGACATTGCTTTCGGGATATCTTGGGTGAGCTCTCTTTTCCATACTGGTTAATTTTGCAATGTTTTTACTATAATATGAATTTCTTTTGTTGTTGCTGTTGTAAAATGAAGGTAGGTACTTAAAAATGACAGTATTTTTTTTTGTGGTGACATTACAAATATAAAGACTTGGCGTCTATCTGTGCCAGCGACTTACCTTTAAATAAATTTTTAGATGCTTATGAAGGTGTAGGTCCACAATAATTACTAATAAAACAATTCACAATGTTATTATTAATAAAAAAACTGATACAATAAATTTTATAGAGTAGTAATGTCTCGTTGGGATGTCTACTTATTGTCTACTTACTTATTTCGAACAAACTGTACTATCTATTGACATCAAGTACTAGTAGGTATGCTTAAGGATGCGTTTTGTACGATTCTTCCTCAGACCCGTTCTTCTCCTTTTTTCCTTCCCCATATCTTTTTCTTAAATAGGCTCGGCAACCCATCTGCAACTCCTTGGGTATTGCAGAATTAATGGGCGATGATTACACTTACCATCAGGCGGCTCGACTACTCGTTTGCCAAGTTATCCCATAAGAACGAAATCTTAAAAGAAGCTACTTCAGCTGCTAGAATTTTACTATACTGTTTTGCCCTGTTAGGGCACTATTACATAGTCATACTAACTTATATATTATTATATTTATTTATAAGCATAAGAAATGAATCAAATTGTAGATATCAAGCTTAAAATTAATTAAAATTACCAGTACCTGCAATTTTTATTTTATTACATTTTATTGCACAAAGTTTTGATACATACCTATACTCGTAGTGAACAAACAGCCAGAAAGGTAAAATGATAACTAGATATTCTAGCCTAAGTAGGTATAAAAGAAACTAAATACTTAAAATAAAATAATAATTTTGTAAGTTAATGTTAAGTTAACGATAATACAATAGCTCCAGCACCACCGTCAGAACTAGCACTGACACACAACTTAAATACCATGTCTGTCTGTTTTAAAAACTATACTTACGAACAAGCCTGCGACGAGACAGAGAAACAAATAGACCCAATCTTTACAAACGTTAGACTTTTTACTGACTTTATTAAGAGTATTTGATTTTTCCCGCCGACTGATTTTTCCAGCGCCGATTTGGCCCCGATAGCAGATAGCAGTAGCAGTAGTGAGTGTTCATGGAATCAATTATAACAGCAGGCCCAAGTGTACGCTGATCGATTTTGTGGTGTTGTTGTCATATTTTTAAATAGGATTAATCATAAAGGTAAAGGTTCAGTCACCGGCTATTCGAGCCGACGCCGCACAGTGGGTCGAAACTATGATTTCAGTGACATAGGGATCAACTTTGGTTTGTAACTTTTTTGTTTGTGAGGATGGATAGAGCTCATTAACCTTAATAACAATTGTTCTGGCGGTTTTCCTCAAACTTAATACTTTCGGTAGAAAAACGTGTTTTGTTATTTTTTTGTATGGAGAGGATCAAATTAAATTAAATTCCTGCTAAGTAGCGTGTGATCCCGCTTTGAAACTTTATTTTTCTTATACCTGGTGTAGTATACTATCATTTGATGCTATGAACATGTGCATAAAGTTGCAACTCTGCCAAATAAATGGATCGAAAAAAATGAAAAAATACATTATAATAAAAAGCTTCATTTTTTTTTTCGGAAGTTCTTTTAAGTTAAATTTGATATGGAATAATAAGTAGAGGTACGTAATATTACATATAATTACTTAACAACCAACAGCGATACATTTAAATGTCCCTAATTAGGTTACATTTACTAAATATTGTATTATTTAAAAAAGGGAATAATTTTCTACTATGTCAACTTTCTATTACCGTCCGATAATGTTTAAATTTACCAAAGAAACGCAGTCAACAGTGGCCACTATAAAAGCTAGCATAACTTTAGAAATAGAAAGACTTCAGCCAGCAAAAATGAATCAAGTAGAAGTTAAGCATCAGTTGCACATGACGATGATAGACGGTAAAATAACGTCATATTTGGCAGACACATCTTCAGCTGACTGTGATATTTGCAAAGCAAAACCGTCAGAGATGAACAATTTAAAGTCTCTAAAAGAAAACAACGAAGAAATGTTCCAGTATGGATTGTCATCTTTACATGCCTGGATAAGATGCATGGAGTGCTTACTTCATATCGGTAAATATAATTTTATTACAAGACTTCATATTTATTACTTCGTAGTTTCCTGTGAATTTTTTTTTTAAGTGACATTTCTTTTTGTTTACAGCTTATCGTTTGGACTTCAAGAAATGGAGTTGCAGGGGCGATGATAAAAAAAAATGTCTCTCAGAAAGAGCGCTATTCAGCAAGCGTTTAAGAAGGAATGCGGTTTACTTATAGATGTAGTAAAGCAAGGAGTAGGCACAACCAATGATGGCAATACTGCCGGAAGATTTTTCAGGGATGCAGATACAACAGCCCGCATAACAGGAATACGGAAAGATTTAATAGAAAGGTTCCACGTGATTCTTCAGACTGTTGCATCTGGAGAGCGTGTGGACCATTTTAAGTTTTCCGAATTTTGTAGTGATACTTTACGTATGATACTGCAGAATTGTATGTTAACTTATATCCCTGGTATTATATGCCTTCCAGTGTACATAAATTGTTGTTACATGGGAGTGATATAATTAAGCATTTTGGTGCTATACCTATAGGTAAACTGTCAGAAGAGGCTGCGGAAGCACGCAATAAAGATTTTCGGAAATACAGAGAGACTCATTCTAGAAAGGTAAGTAAGTAGTACGGCGACAAATGAGGATATTTTACACAATCTTCTTTTGTCTTCTGATCCAAAGATTACTAGTCTAAGACCCCGAATGACGAAACAAAATGTAATGGTTCTCTCTCCAAAAGTCAAAGAGCTTCTGCTGAGTTTTCCCACAGAATCCGATATAGATTTTATTGATGTAGACAATTTACAAGATAGTCATAGCGATAGTGAATAAGATTTTTGGTAGATTTTAAGTGTTTTTTTTTCTTATTAGTCTATATGTTATAATTGAAAGGAAATAGTATAGTAAAGTTTGGTGTTGTATGTATGGTTAGTTTTACTTGTGTTAGTAGATAGTAAGTTATTTTAACTTTACTAATGTGTATTAGTATGTATCTTTAATTACTTTTCAGTATTAAATCTAACTTAAAAGGACATTTTATAAACTTATTTCATTTTACAAACAAACTGTAATTCATAGATCCACATTTTTAAACAAACACTTTAAATGTATTGTTGGTAGTTGATAAGTCTTATGTGCAATATAACGTGCTTCTACTTATTATTCCATATCAAATTTAACTTAAAAGAACTTCCGAAAATAAAAAATGAAGCTTTTTATTATATGTATTTTTTTCATTTTTTTCGATCCATTTATTTGGCAGAGTTGCAACTTTATGCACATGTTCATAGCATCAAATGATAGTATACTACACCAGGTATAAGAAAAATAAAGTTTCAAAGCGGGATCACACGCTACTTAGCAGGAATTTAATTTAATTTGATCCTCTCCATACAAAAAAATAACAAAACACGTTTTTCTACCAAAAGTATTAAGTTTGAGAAAAACCGCCAGAACAATTGTTATCGAGGTTAATGAGCTCTATCCATCCGCATAAACAGAAAAGTTAAAAACCGAAGTTGATCCCTATGTCACTGAAATCATAGTTTCGACCCACTGTGCGCCGCCGCGCTAAACGCGTGACTTATTTGTACCTTGCAAGACGAATGCATAGTGTTGCTCGAAGCATAAAACGAATCAACTCAGTTTCATAGAAAAGCCTTTCAAATAGGCGAGTTGAATGGCTGATACGAGTCATTCGAAATAAATGATCCGAATCGCCCATCGCTAAACTGACATGTCACATTCACATTGTTTTTTTTTTTGTTTTTTTATCACTGATATTTAGTTTATAGTTAGTTTTAATTAAGGTTTTATGTGATACGATTTAAATGGATAAGTGTTTATATTAATTAAATAATATCATATCGCGATAAAATCCGTAAAAAGTATTTTTATTTAAATGTCTAATATTCGCGTAAGCGTTCGTCTTGTTGTGTTTAATCTTTTTTCATTCCGTACGTTGTTTCATATTTTACACGCTAACTAGATTAATATTATAATAATTTTATCACGTGTGCTTAGTTTGACTTCCCGCTAAAAAGTCTCACAAAGGGATGTTAAAAATATTAGATTTTTATGAAATAACTAGCTTTCTGCCCACGGAGTTGCCCGCGTGTTCGTTTCAATTTGACAGCAAATCCCCATTAACAAAATGATCCGCCGACCGATTTTGTGCAAACTTCACATAAACCATCTACTAAATAGTCCGAACAAAGCCTAAGCATTTGGTTTGGATAGGTGAGCCCTTTCTTGAGTTATAAAATTGCAACAAAAAGAATTGATTTTTATATATATAGATAATTGTTTTTTTCTACAAAAAAGCAAGGCAACACCGCCACCGGGGGTTTCGATATTATTTTGCAAATTTTTCGCAGATAACATACATTTATTACATACATACAAATAAAAATCGATTTTTAATTAATCGATTTTTTTCCCTAAAGTCACATCCTACCAAATTATGCGTAGACAGAGAATCCAACAGTAAATCGAGTGTCTTATGTTTTTTTTGTAATGTTTTTGGCATGACTTTAGAGGCCTTTGTGCCATACCTACCGATTTTATAAATATACAGTGTTTCTGTTTAATTATTAATGTTTTTATTACATTTTTATTAAAATAGAGAACCTAAATTATGATATCTGTATACCCAGGTATTCATCAAATCCACAAAAAGGTAAAATTCTTAGTAACAAATTAACGATTCAAGTAGGGTGGGATAAGATGCCAACATGCGTTTCTCGGCTGACTTTGAAAATAGTCGATAAACAATTTTATTCTTGCTTGTTGCCTGATTACCTCATTACCATCATCATCATGAGAGGAATTAGGTTACAGTCGACATAGCTAGCCTGCTGCGAGTTGGCAAATCTTACACGCAACGTTAAGAAAATTTAGGTATTGAGGTTTCCTAAAGAAATAATCTTAGATTCGAACTCGAGACCTTTGACTTGTCAGTCAAAAATATTCATAATTTTCCGCCAGGTAAATCACTATTTGACAGATGGTACACACGGCTACAGGTTAACCTATACAAAACCAGTTTATGCTGATTTCGTATCGTATAGGCTTCCAGTATAGGAAGCCTATACGATACGAAATCAGCTTATAAGAGGCCAGGGAATCTGGTTTTGTATAGGTTGATGTGTAGCTGTGAGTACGAGTGATTGCAGGAACATAAGAGCGTTTGTCCACCGCCACCGTCACCGGCACGGTCGAGATCACATTGACGTGATGGCGATCGTTTGTCCACCGCGACGATCCGATCTCGGTGGTTTAGTCAATTGTTTGATAACTTCTCCATCTGCTTTTGTACGTAAGAAGGCGTAGGCGATGCAAACAATTTTGGATTC
Organism: Subacronicta megacephala; assembly: GCA_958496365.1. NCBI lineage: Eukaryota > Metazoa > Arthropoda > Insecta > Lepidoptera > Noctuidae > Subacronicta > Subacronicta megacephala. The sequence goes on from OY292513.1 coordinate 11,067,924, forward strand.
ATCCGATAATACGACAAAGATACATTACAGTACCGTTTAATGTATTTATATTTTATGTTTTATTCAAGTTGCGGCAATTTCTTGGGCATTTTTATTGTACTTAATATATTATTGATATAAATAATCAAAAGCTATTGCGGTGCGACGACGACATCACGGCGCCAGCGTAGATGGACATGTTTAAATGTGTTTTGTATTGCCGCCGCTTCGGCCCGTCACAATCTCGGGCCGAGTTCTAGCGGTAGCGCCGAACCAGGGGCTGGACACTTCTATACTTGATACTTATTGTGTAGGCAGTAGCGCTATCTCTCGATAAATCCCATAAAACAAAAATAAGTTTCATTGCGTTGTGCCTCATAATACCATAGATGGAGCTTATTCCAAGAATTGGTACTAGTGTTACTGTTTTATCGACATTATGTGGAATATGGTGGTTGTTAAGTTTGGTTGTTTTCTCTCAACTTCAGTCACTGTTTCGTGATATTTTGTGCGTTATTATTCAGAATTTGTGTTAAGTTGTAAGTTTTCGATGTGAAACACACAAAGACAAAGTAAATATATTGATTTACAGTTAGTGCAAAAGTGTTAATCGAATTCTGTGCCGTAAAATGAGGACTAATAATGCAATGGCGTAAATTTATTATGAAAAACAAATATTATAAAGCACCGAAATAAAGAAATTTCTGAAAAACTTGTTTTTTTATGCACTATGACCACATACAGAAGTATATAAACCTAATATAGGTTAATATATATATTAATATTTATTATACGTAGATACGTACATATATCTATATATATATCTCTCTATATAAAACAATCAGTACATGGGAAACGTCAAAAGATGGCCTTAGTGTTAAAAAAATGTCAGTTGTGGTGAGTGGTGACACGAATATTGCTGAGAGGGCTCTCTTTTCCTAGTACCTATATTATTCTACTCTTTGCGCCGAACTAAGCGAAAAATCGGCGGACGGGATGACGGCGCTCGGGTGACGGGCGTGCGGTGGACACGCGGCCATAGTAAATGTACTGTCGCTGAATCGGCGCCGTCATCTCGATGACGGTGACGGTGGCGGTGGACAAACGCACTAACAGTGCGATTATCGATCCGATTATTAACACTTTGATTGCTGTCTCGTATTGAATAACGATTGTTTGGTTACGAAATCGAAAATGATGACGATGATGACCAATAATAAATAAATATATAATAATATAATATTAATTTGATTATATTTTTTTTGTATAATATTCATGTATTTTCAAAAGTTTGTTTAATTTAGATTTTATTGATATTAGAGTGGATGTCATTTACCGATACTGATTTAATATTAGTGCTTAAAATGATTGCAGCGAATACATTCGATGGCATCACTAGATACGGTAGAAGGTAACTAAATTTAATACGCTTAACAATAATTTTGGAAAAAAAAAAATACATAGGTAAACACGGTTACACATCAAGCTACCTATACCAAATCCAGTTTAGATTGACCTCGCATTGTAAAGACTCTCCGTACAATTAAAGGCCTATAATGGTAATGTATAGCTCGACGTGTAGCCATGCGTCGTACCTTTATAGCAATATACTGATCTAATTTTTTTATTCATGTCTAGAGAATATACGCAATGGAGTCAGTCTAAATTCCAAAAACTATAATAATTATAATTATTTAGTCATTGTGAAATCTTTTATTTCCGGCCATAATTTCCGGAAAAGTAATTCGAGCAAGATGATTTAATAATGTATTGAGGTAAGTGTTAAAAGCAATATGCAAGCACAATAAAGAATCGATGGGGAAGGACAGAGCAATCTATTAAACTAGAGTTATATTCATTAGATTTAGGCGATTGCAAAGAAATGTCAGAACCTACGTAAATTTGAGCTTGCAACACTTTTTGTACGTATTGAACGGTGTAAATAATGCAAAATATTATTAGCGAAGAAAACAGCTTAGTAGTCGTTCTATTGTGGTGAGAACTTAAAAGTGTAGTGGGATTTTAAAATCTGTTATCATAATAATAATTATCAATCAATGTACAATAGCTCAATAATTTACAAGAGTTTGCAATATGAGCAAATACATCATCGAGGGCTGGTTAATTAAATATAATAGAAAGCGCACCTGGTTATCGGTGAGCTCAGTCTTAATTCATTATTATTATAAATTTATTTTATTTATTACTAGAAGTTACTTTATTTAGGTACAGTCGCCAGCAGGTCAACGTATAAAAAACTGTCAAATTTCTCCAAATGATTTTAAACCTTATAATGTTGAAAATAAAGTTCAAAATCAACTGAGAAAATTTGACATATTGTGGTAACTTGATGTGCTGGCCACTGTACTAGTTTTATTTATTCAATTTAATGTTATTTATACTTTAATTTATATATAGCTAGCGGGCCCGGCAAACTTTATTCTGCCTTAGCCTTATCTTTATATAAAAATCAATCGCCTTTCATTCGTCTAGCTAATACAAGAACGGCTTGACCGATTAGAATAGTTCTTTATATGTTTTGTTTTCTGTAATATAGGGGAGTTTTAAAAATGAAAATTATATGGAAAATCTTAAAGAAAATAGCTGTCGTTAGTCTCACTAAAACCCAAAAACGACTTGACCGATTAGAATAATTATTTTTATATTTTGTTTGCTATAATCCAGGGGTGGTTTAAAATTACATTTTATTTTAAATAGATTAGATGGCGTTCGTGGCAGCCAGAGTATAAAAATATACTCTTTCGTAAACTTAGGAGTTTATTTTTAATATGTCGTTTTTTTCTTCTATATACATCTACATAATTATTTTAAAAAAAGGCGTGTTAGTACACAATTTATGATCCGAGAACGGCAGTACGGTTTTTTATGGCCGTTCATTTGTTGGATTTGTCTGCGCCCGGATAAACACAATAAGTAAGAAAATATTTGAGTAGTTCTCGGGAAAAAATGTGAAGAGAAATGTGTTTGGTAATGTGTCTCGCTGGCATGTCTACACGCCGGCATGAATGGGTCGCACGACCGGGGAAGTACTTCCCTCCCACAGAATATCACCGTCAAGTAGCAGTAATCATACCAGGCCCAATTCCCCCTCAGTCCCCTTCCTTCTTCTTTTCTCCTTCCCCTTCCTTATCCTTAATAGGCTCAGCAACGCATCTGAAACTCCTTTGGTATTGCAGATGTCCATAGGCGGCAATGACTACTTACTATCGGGTAGCTTGCCTGCTCGTTTGCCGAGTTATCTCATATAAAAGTGTTTGTTGAGATTATCGCACGCGGCACCATCTGTGGTGACACAAACAGAAACTTCAAAGATTCTTAAATTAAACATCCATACATACTACTGACATATCCGGCCGGCACATGACGGCCAGCCTATACTGGTTTTGTATAGCTTGATGTGTAGCCGTTGTGTAGACGTTTTGAAAGACCAGAGTGGGTTTCCTTAATCTTATAGTCACTTGTCATTCTTGAAGAAAGACTTTTGTATGACTTGATAGTCACTAAGAGTGTCTTGATGCTCCACTAAAATTATTGAAAGAAAACTTCATATTGTAGATGAAGCTCTGATAACAGTATTAAAGACCGCAGGTTTTACACTTTGTTAAGTGTAGAACCAAAACTTAAATCACAACAAGCTTCAGTAAGTATAGTTTCAATAGAATTGTGGAAGGTTTTACTTTACAAAATTATTGCTATTGCTGAGCTACACAGGAGGTCCAAATGGCAATTTTGTAAGCTTAATGCGTCGTCGTGTGTACGAACGCCAATATCTTGATATTACACATGTCACTATTTACCTTCTAGGTGCGTCGCCTTGTGACTTTAATTAAGAAATTTATAACTTGATACTTGGAAGTTTTATATAAACAATGTAATGTTATAACTACATACATGAATTTCAATCCATTTACGTTTCGAATAATGTTTATGGAAATTGGGTATGAAATTTTCATGAATAGTTATAATAAAAAATCAAGTATCAAATTAAATTTTGTCATAGTACGGTAGGTACGCACGGCTACAGGTCAACCTATACAAAACCAGTTTAAGCTGATCTCGCATTGTATAGGCTTCCTATAATATAAAAGACCAGCGTAAACTGGTTTTGTATAGCTTGATGAGTAGCCGTGCGTACACACAGTTACACATCAAGCTATATAAATCCAGTTTACGCTGGCCTCCTTCTGTACGGGAAGCTAATATAAAAATACAATGTGATTTTTATAGGTTGACCTGTAGCCGTGAGTACCTACGGTGATGAATTAAGAAAAGGAGCATACGATCAGACTGATTCTTTTAATTCAACAACGTCCTAAATATTTTTTCAAGTTTTATTTAGGTATCTATTTACTTAAAATATTGATGATGGCAAAATACACTGACTTAAAAATCGTATTGTAGTTTTAGGCGATTAAGTTAATGGATCGATATCGGAGTTTATTTTGTGTTTGCAACACATGAAACAAATTAGAAAAAAAAGGAAAATATTACAAGTGGTGAGGTGAACTTTGAGAATGTATTTTTTTTAATTGCAAAACCTTGCTAAATATGTGACTCATTATGTTTATCTAGATAGGTAGTAAAAGTGTAGGTAATCCTAATCAATCGGAAAATATGTCAAAAAACATTGTTTTCGAAGGGTGGTTGACTAAATCTCCACCCAACAGGAGAATTTTTCGAACGGTGAGCTCAACCTTAGCTTGGCATTTTACCTTTGTTGACAAAGTGATTGTATCGGTTGTGATAAAAACACACTCAATTCAATTTTGGTTTACGGACCACTAACTGCTAATAATTTAAGTGCTGATCTACTTTTGGCTTTTGCGCAGTTACTTGACGAATTTGTGTAGTGTTTCAATTGTTTACTACAGAGATGGCGCAGACGCTGGTTTGCTTTACGGCAGTCAGGCGACCTTCCAGGCCAATATTTTCTAGATTACTATGCGGACCGCAACTGTCGTCGTCTCAAGGGCACTATTGACCTGGACCTCTGTGAACAAGTAAGTCCTAAGCAAAGGTTGAGTTTTGTATGAAATAGATATAAACTTTGCCTATCAAGATAGACCATGTTTATGATGGCAAGAACAAATTAATGATTGCATGCCATGGAACCATGGTGTTTAATAGACACTTCTGACATCAATGTACCTATATGTAGATTTTAATCTCACATATAAAATAATATTTGCACATGGCAGGAGGTTGCAATAAAAAAAATATTGATAATTTATATTGTTAAAAATAATATATATAACTGATAACATTAAATTTATACGTTGACTGACAAGTTTGAAAGGCATAAGTTGTCTTGACCTTAGTATATTGATACTACCATAATTTTTAGTTTGAAGGTTTTGAAAACAACCTGACTATACTCCTATTATACACGGACAAATAATGGTATTATCACCAATATTATTCCAGTGAAAGTTAGGGGTTCTTCTTAATGATGGATGGACACATAATATGAATAATGAATAAAATTAACACAGTATCTTATGCCCATGTGCAGGAGTAATGTATAAAAATGACTTATTTTTCCATAAATACCTTATTAAGTCCATACTTATTGTTACAATAATAATATCCCTGACTCTAAGTTAATCATTGTATCTATAACTGTTGCCAGTTACAAAATATTAGTCAATTTACATGTTCTAGGTAATACCTTCTAGGCAAGCGCGCTCCATCATAGACCACTTCGATGCTTAACATCAGGAAAGTTGTGGTCAAGCGTAATCCTATCAGTGATAAAAAAAATAAAAAATAATAATAATAATATATGTTACTGGCCAAAACCTTACTTCAGGCCAAAGTTGTTGGTTCGAGGCCCGACAGGTTCAACCTAAGCAAATCAAGATATACTACTTTAGCCCAGGATAATCTACTTGGCCTTAATACTTATTATTCAAACTTAGTATTGCTTATATTATTATTACAAAATGAAAAAAAAATTACAATCAAATTACAAGCAAATCTGAGAAGATTCGAATTCTCTGCTGAGAATTTGAATCATCTCAAATTAAGACGGTTGTAGTCCCACATACCGGCCCTATGCAGTTTGGTAAAGCTTTGAAAAGAATACAAGCAAATAATATGGTAAAATACCTACCTAAGTATAATAAGGATCCTTTGAATAAAATTTTAAGAAGAGACAGTTTGAACACATTTTAATTTCATATAATTATAGATGTAATAAAATCTTATATAAATTTCAATAGTTTAAATATACATATATAGGGTAAAGCACCCTATTACTGACACCCCCCCAATTTATTGACACTCTATTTTTATTATCAAAATATAAGGAAACTTGGTAACCTAAGTGTATTATTTATTAAAATGATTTTTGATAGTTTATTTTTGTATGCCACTGGCAAAACTAATCTGTTAAAAGAACTAAGACGGCGCCAAATAGCTGATTCAAATAGAGCAATCAGTGTTTTAGAAGGAGAAAGTTGGTTTCCTTAAAGTTTCGATAAGGTAAGCGTTCATTTTAATCGTGTTAAAGTATTCAGAAATTCGAAAACCTTTCTTTGAATGTTGTGTTATTCTAATTTTGAAGGTTTATATAGCAGATTTCAATGGTTATTTCTCACTTTACTGTATTAGTTTAATTTTTACAGGGTGTCGATTTTTGGTATGTCGAAAATAGTGAAATTCCAATTTATTGACACCCATGTCAATAATTGGAATTTTCAAATTAGTTTTAGAAGAGGCTAATTAAATTGTATATACCTAGTTTATGACTTGATATATGACTACAAATTAGATTAAAGTCAAAATACACCTTTATTCCAAATTCCGACATGGGTGTCAAATCAATATTCTCTATACAAACATCAGTGTTGATAATTGGGCAAGGCTATGTCAATAATTGGAATACAATGAAGACATAAGAACTCTCTTCCATAAGTTACATGTTTGGATACTTCTGCATCCTTTACACTCATAAAATAAGGATTATGCAAGTTATGAGCAGATAATTATGCGGTTATCATCAGACGAACATTTCGCTTGTGTCGCATGATCGCTTTCATTAGTGCATAGGTATGTGTTTTGTAGTTAGACAATTCCTAGCATAAAACTGCGAACAACATTGATTAAAAGACTTCAGAACCCTCAACATGAAGCCTGTCCGGGTCCTGTTACTCTCCTGACCGAAGCCGAAGAAAATTACTTAGTGGAGTGGATCAAGAATCATTAAAGATAGAGAAAATCCTCCTATGATATTAGTAACCTCAATATCATTTTTAAAGACCTATCCATAGATACCTCACACATATGGGTACAAAATTTTTGAGTTTCAGTTCAAAGTATGGGGAAACCCATTTTTTTTTCTATTTTTGTGTAAAAATCTTAATGCGGTTCACAGAATACATCTACTTACCAAGTTTCAACAGCATAGCTCGTATAGTTTCAGAGAAAAAATTCTGTGACATACGGACGGACAGACAGAAAGACAGACAGACATGACGAATCTATAAGGGTTCCGTTTTTTGCCATTTGGCTACGGAACCCTAAAAATGAAGCATTGACTGTAGAAGAAATTGAAAGATTTTAATCACAAAGATAATACCCAAGTAGGTACCTATTTAGAAGTTCCTCATAAGAATTACCTCATTATTTCCAGTGATTTCAAGTATAAACAAAAATACGATTTATTTGTTAAGTTGACTGATTATACTCAAGTTTTTCTATTCGTAAATACAATTTCATAATAAAATAGGTTAATTACAAACAATTAAGATTTGTTTGATTTAAAAAAACCGTATGTAATTTTTATTAATAGGTAAACCTACTAAGGAAATTGCAGTGTCAATAAATTGGTTCAACACCTGACGATAATAGGGCAAAATGTGTCAATAATTGGGTAAATCATAGTAAATCAATAAAACTTGAAAAAACAATACCAATTATCATCTAAATATGTTTTTTGGTAATTATCAAGGAAATACAATACTTGCTCTATTATTATAAACCGGACATCCAACGGGCAATACCATAAAATGGCAGATATTAAACTATTTTGGCACGAAAGCCCTTAAAGTGTCAATAATTGGGTATCTTACCCTATATATTTTTAATTTTTGACATTGCATACAGGCATGTTAGCAGTCAATTTTTAGCAGTCTGGCGAAACATGCAGGATGTACATTTTTTTAAGCAAATAAAGACATTTCTTTTAATTTGATACAAGGATTAAGTTTATTACATTTTAAGCATGCATGCACAATAAACAGGCATTTAAATCTTTCAGTATACAAATAAAAACTATACTTATATCTATTTACTGTACATGAATCATTTAGGTATTTAAATAACCCAATTTAAATGTATTATTCATGTTTCGTAAATTGATGTTTAGTTTTCCTTCTGTTGGATACTTACATAATATTTCCTGTTTTCTGTGGCAAGTATTCAGTGATATTCTAAGTGTATTCACATGTTAACCCATATCAAAAGTATTGTGTTTTATATATCTATATTTAGGAAATTTTAAAGTACTTTTAGTTTTTATATCTTCCAATTCAATATCACTGTTTTTGATAAGGATCTTAATTGATGAACTTTAAAGGTTGATGCTGGTTTGCATATGGAGCGGCATGGTCACGCTCCTTTCAACCCGAACGTCCGTGGATCTGTTTTCACGATCCAGACCCAGCGCCGAACATACCACTTGGAAGCTGAGGACGAAGTTGAAATGGAGCAGTGGGTTGGTGTCATCTGCCGAGTATGCGGACTTCGCGCTTTGGAAGATCGACCCTCTACAACAAGGCGTAATGTGTCGGGTAAGTTTTTAAAAAATATTATTTTAATTATTAATTTGTACATATTTCATAGATTATCCCATAGCGTTGATGAGGTATTAAATTTATTTTATCATGATGATAATTTTTTTAAGGTGTAAGAAAAATACAGAAGTGTTATTCAGTTTACTTGTAAAGAATATGTGTTCCTATTAATTACAACAAGTTGGTTTTAGTATCTTGGGGAAGAATATAAGTTCCCAACAAATCATACCCCCGTTGAAGCTGGCTGAAGCTGTCGTGGCAGTTCTTGCTAGCCGCATGGTCTTAATTTTATCTTACCTATCTGGGATGCCATATTATGTACATTTTATTTGTTTCCAAGGTAATAAGTAGGAGATTTGCGCAGTTTTCTTAGTTTTTGCATTTAATCTTAAGAATTCCCATAATATGCAAGATAAATGACGCAAATCGCCGATGTTTTCCTGTTTTAATATTTCATTTGACCATTTGCAATATTTTTTCCTAGATTAACCTGAAGCTGGACCTAGTTCTAGACGAGATACTGAGTAAAATACTACTAATACTACTACCCAGAACACTGGATAATAATTTTCTCATAAGTACATATTTATTGTGCTAGTTATTGAATGATACATATATTTTTGTTTTGATGTTTATGTAACTATGTGTTTTCAGGATTGCAGTATTGTTTCCGAATATTTATATTGCTATTTTAAACGTAGAATAATAAGTGTTGGGTGTTAGAAATCTTTGTTAGTTATTTTCTTATGGTTTATTTTATATGTATTTTGAATTATTGATAAGGTCACATTATTTTTATTACTAATTGGCTGTATTGCTCGGCGTTCTCCGGGTGATCTTCATACGAAAATACCATCTCTGTTTCCGACTTTTCTAGTGAATTCTGAAAAAAATTACAATTCATTCAAACGTGGTTCTACAAATACTACTAATACTACAAAAAAAATATTCTAGCAGGTCGAGCCATTTTCAAGTATAAGGAAAAATAACGAAAAGCGATTTTAATGATTTTTATTTTACAGATTATTAAAGTCCAACTTAAAAGGACTTAAAAATTATGAGAAAAATGTATCAAACTTAAAATTTACCGGATTAGTCGAATAATTCATTATTTTATGATATTTTTAAATGATTTTGTCTTTTTTCTATTTACTAATTAAAGTGGTTTTTTACGTAATTATTTATTTTATATTGATTTCAATTATAGCTGTTATTTTTGCTTTCAATGTAATGCTCTATGTAGGAAAACGTTTGATGCATTTAATTGTTTGAAACGCGTATATTTTTTTATTCCAAATCATTGATTTGATATAAATCAAGCGAATGTTACCTAGATAGCTATGCTAATGTTCTGCATCTGCTTTCTTTTCCTCTGCAAATTGCAAAAGCGACTGAGTTTATGTAGATCGTATTAGTTGAATTTGTGACTTACTCAGCAAAATGTGTATGTTAAGCAATTTCATCATTTTACGCTAAGAATTCATGAGACACCAATGCTTTGTTATGAAAACTCATAGGTTTTCATGACATAAATAAAATTCTTGACAAAAAGAATAACTTTTCCAATATCAAGGGTCAGACTTACAGACAATTATAAAGGCAACACGAAGACGAGACTACGCGTAAACTTATGATTCCATTATTTTCCGAATTTCAGCCTAAGCGTTAACTAATTTATACATACTAATTTATATATATATACCTACTATCGTCCGCGCCGACTTGATTTGAGGGGAGAGTTCTTAGCGTAAGTGTGACTACATAACGGACTGCATTTTTAACGAAAATTTAAATAAGCCTGCAGGATTGAATGCACGAAAACTGCACCCACAAGCGAATTTAATACCACATGCGTCAGAATACAGTCCGTAACTAATACACTAGTTAACACTTGAGATTGTGTTTTTTTATTGTCCTGCAGACACATATCAAAACAACTTGCGGACTACGTCTGCTGTGAACGACCATTACGAATGTCCAGATGGCACCGGCCCATACATTCCCATTTCTGAATGCGTTACCGGCGTCCGTGCCCAGGTAAGTCACAACTTATGCCTACATCAATTTTAATGGAAAAGTGTTTCATATAATTATTTATCACAGGAAAGTGTGGTATCCAAGTCTTTTAAAAAATAAACTTCAAGCATTAGCGAAGTTTTAAACATCGTTAAAATGTTGAGACATGTACAAAAAATTGGTTTTATGGAAAATAATCGGACAAGAAACACTGAAATTGTATATGTAAAAATCAAAGGTTTTGCGTAAGGTTATCTTGTCAAGTCTGAGGTCAGGAGTTCGGATCCTAGGCACGTACCTCTGACTTTTCGAAGTCCTGTGCGTATAAATAGTTATTTATGACGCGATTAAACAGTGATGGAAAAATCCTTAGTTAACCTAACCTGCATGCCTGAGAGATTTTTTCAACGGCTTGTGAAGTCTGCCAACCCTAATTAGGCTAGAGTGGTGGTCTACAGCTATCTAAAGCCTCGTATTTCTCTATATGAGGGGAGAACCGTGCCCAGTAGTGGGAAAATTAATAGGTTATTCACTCGTGCAATCTTAGTTATTGTCGTACGGCACCTACGTAGTTTATGTTATAGATAAAATGTATTTTAAACAAAAAATATTAAAATATTTTTTTAGTTTTTTATAAACATTTTCCAGTGATGACTGCACTATAGTTGTATCATAATTTATCAGTTAATAAAACCCGAAAGGAAAGCAAGTTTTGCTGAGAAAATAATGAATAGAATAACCAAAAAATAAAACAACAATCACAGTACCTGCATACCATTATTGTTTAAATTCTATTGTGAAGCTTTTAATTGCGGATACTCTTTATCTACTCACCTTTAAATATTGTTTATAAGTATGCCCATATCCCACTATTTGCTACTTATCAATGTTTATGTTTTTATTGTTGATATACCTAAATAAATCCATAAATAATAAATGAAACTATTTTTTAGTAAAGTTTACACGACGTTGACATGAAATTGGAATGGTTAAGAATTTAATTATATTATCGCCATGAATGGCATACAAACTTAGACAGTGATCAGGCTACTTATTAAAGGTCAAATAAAAGTTACATGATTTAAACCCACCTGAACGACGGTTCAGGAGTGTATTGATCGACGAAGCAAAAGGCGGCACTCTAGAAGATTCCACCCCAGAGCTGCTAAATTTATAACAAGATCACCCCTTGGCGGGTGGGGGTATTGATGCTGTATCAGGGCTTTTGCAAGGGATGTGCGTCAATAACTGCGGCGCCTCTCCACGCAGAACTACGCAGTTGCTCTTAGATGTGATTTATTATACTCAATTCAGTGTCTAGGAAATTTATCGCTTACCTCATTCGGTGGTTCATCATTTATACTGACGATCTTAAATCTAGTTCAAAACGTGTTACTGTGTAAGTGAATTATATCAGTGTTTACCAAAGGAAACGGACTTTAAAATACATTTTATACTACTTTACCAATTAAAATTCTTTTAATTCGTGAGAAATTACAATGTAGTAGTTATAAAACATTCTGCAACGAATGTTATTCCTGACCTACGACAACCTGTGGTCTGCCCGCTGATACGCATACAGACGCACGCTGCGTACACCGGACTTGCTACTAGAAGCTTCTGGAAACGATTCTTAATAATAAAGGTAAATACCTACCTAACTTTTATTATACGCAATAATAGCTTGTTCGCTAAGACAAAGCGAACAAGAGCCTATCAAGAGAAACTGACACAATAATTTGAGATGCCTGTACAAATTATTTTCAGAAGTGTCATGGCAACAGGTAATTTTAGCTCACGATTTAGGTACTGAGGTGGATTGTATTTCTATAACTTATATAGTAAACCTAAGAAACCCAGTAAGCGCTACCCGGTATGGTTTACAGCTGTCATGAACAACTACGAATCGTGATTTTTGCTATCACAGTTACCTGTACTTAAAACTGACATTAAGGATATGGTATCTTCAGCATACAAGGATTACATAAGGTGCATTCAAATCAAACTAACACAACCTCTAAGCTTTCTTACAACATTAAATAGCTTCAAGACCAGAGGTGGCTTTGTGGTATTTTCCAACTTCCACCAGTGTTTTCTTCTCCAAATATACCCTGTCAAATTTGCCGAATTCATTATTTCCAAATCTGCATCAATTTACCATCCCTAGTTAACATACTTCCTAAATAGACAAACTAACTTATTTGCTCAACACTCCCACACTCTATCTTTACATCGCATACACATGCATCTTCTCTTACAAATACCATAACTTTTGCCTTACCCATCAACTTGTATGTACTTCATTCACTACCGTTACCATATCTTGCACCTCTCCCGCTGACGATGCACCTAGAACCTGGTCAACTGGCATAAACAACGCGTTTGGCAGACATCTCACTCATTCTTATTCCAGAATCGCTCTTTTTCATCTGTCAAACACTCACCATGTATAGATTGAACAGCCACGGCGACGCGACTGTCCTATCATAACATCTCTGGAGATGCGAAACCAGCTCGTTTACGCCCCATTTAGCGTTAGCATATGCACTGGAATCCCTGTACAGGAATTTCAGTGCCTGTCCACTCCATACATAGCCAGCATTGACCGAAATTCATCCTCCACACTATATTATGATATAGTGTGGAGGATTAATTTCATAAGCTTTCTCCAAGTCCATGAAAGCGCAGAAGACGGCTACATGGTATAGGGAGAAGATCTGATCCATACACCCTGTTCCCACTTTAAATCCTGCCTGAACATCCCATATTTTCCTATCTGTTATTCTTGTCACCTTAATAATCCTTCAACACATATTGAAGAGCTAGTACAGCAGGCTTGAGCATTTCATCAGACACTCCATCATACCCTGCCTCTTTCAACGCTTTTAGAATTTCATACATATCAATCTCATTTTCGATATATGCATTAATTCCGAGTCTGGCGAACTTATTTCCTTCTAGCTACCCACTCTTTGCTCGATGTCCTGCCAACTAAATAAGCTTTCATAATATTCCTTCCAATGTTCCAGAACCTTACATTTTCAGTCAATAAAAATATATCTTCTTCTCTAATGACATTGCCCCCTGTAAGTCCATGAGCCAACCTTACCTGCTTCCAGAATAGATTTACATTGGCCCTAAAGTTGTTGCAGATTTTCTTAATACCCTGTTCCTCTTTTTCATTCTTCTCCTTTTTTACCATCTCTTTTACTTTAGCTTTCATTTCAGTGTAATTTTTCCTCACCCTTTCTAGATCATCTTGCATGTTTGTTGCCTGATTAATTCTTATTTTGGCTTTGTAATCTAATACGTGTAGCCAATCTTCTTTCTTCTTTCGCACCCGTTCTTCAACTTAATTCTTTCTTAAACTATTCTTTCTATGCGCCACCCCACATACCTTCGTGGCCGCCAGTGCCATACTATTTTTTGCAATTTCTCAGGTTTCTTCTATACTACAAAATGTTAAAGGAATTAGGAAAAAGGATTAGAATCCTTTAAATTCTGCTTGGACATTCAATGTCTCAATAGTCTAGTGGTCCTAAGCGCCACTGCTACGACTAAGAGGTCCTGGGTTCGATCCCCAGGTCGAGCAAAGTATTATTAGGTTAATCTATGACATTCCCAGCAGCAGCTCGTAGTCTTGATGTGTGTCCAGTTAATGGCAATAGGCAATAGCAATAGGCTCGCCCCCTATTACATAGGACCTAAAGTACACGGTGAAATGTGGGTGTAGATTAATACATCTCTGCCTAATCTTTCGGGGAAAACAGGCGTGATGGTGTGGTATGTTATGTTACATTCAATTCTTTCAAATTCTCTTCTATTATTCTTTCTAGTGCAGTCAGATGCACTCGAATCCGAAGCCGCCAATGCTTAAACATACTTACCATTTATCCAGAAAATAAGTAACCAGGTAATGGTCCGTTTCCACATTGACACCACAATAAGCTCTCGTGTCTGCTACTTTACTTTTCAATCTTTCGTCTAAATTCTCTGTCTTTTGCCTTTTCTACGTATACATATTTTTTTCAACAGAAAGATTATTTTTCACATATCAACCAATAAATTGGTTCCATCCGCATTCACCCTTTTATCCCCAAACGCATCCAACACTTTTTCTTACCCTTTACTCTTTATACCTACTAAGCCATTTAATCCCCCAGCATAATAAACGCGTTAGAAATATCATTTTTACTGCCCCAAAATTCCTCCCTCTCTCTATGTTTATTTTGTGCGTCAACTTAAGTCTAACCCGAAGAATTTTGGGACTAAACACATGAATCTTTCTAAACAAAATGTCTTTAAACGTAACGCCTCAGTTGAAAACAATCGGTCAAGAGTAACTATTTTATATACCGTATATTAATTTCTGATCGTCTGCGTAAAGTAAAAATCTTTGAGCACAGAGTCAAGTTAGTTTATTTCGTTATAATTCCGACTAATAAAGGGCCTAGAATGGAGCTTTGACTGTCTCATGACCAAGAGTGATACAGTGTGCTAATACAAAGCAACAACTTCCATTTACGGTCAAATTGAGCTTTATACTTTGTCCCTTTCAGCTGTAAATTAACCGGTGTTTTCGGGACATATTGATCAAATGAATATAATAGGCTACTTTATAAAAAAAATCCACCGCAGTGTCGACATCGTGCTATTGCCATGACACCTGGTGATATAACCTTGCACTGTCAATTCAAAGGTCTCAAGTTCAAATCACAGGTATCTCTGACTTTTCTAAATAAATAACTATCACGCGGTTAAACGGTGACAAAGCGATCAAGCTATTTTTGCGTTAAGTTACAAGTTAGGTAGGTACTATATTATTTAGAAGCGTACCCGCGCAAAGTTTCCAGAGAGAGGTTTTAATATTTAAATGTCTTTAAAATTATGTACATTACATATAATACACATTTTTCGAACTTAATCAAGAAACTTCAGTTATTCAGACTGGTTATGTTAGTCACATGTTAGTATCAAACAGTTTAAGAGCAACAGCCCGTGGCCGGGCTGCCCGGGGGCATGCCCCTAACACAGGTAGGAATGATAGCCTACTATGAAGTCTAGATCGTAGTGCTTTGGCAGGTAACAGGTTAATCTAATCTAAAGTTAAGATGTGTCATCTAATCTCTTAGGCTATTTTACTGTTTTCCGTCATGTGTTATGTCAACCAGAGCCTGGAAGGAAGGGTATTCACTTGAATAGCGAGCTTTATCTTAAAACCAATTATATTATTATAGTTTATATAATTGTCTTAGAGCCTGTTTGTGCTATCTATCAGGTAAATAGAAACTACGGTCAAACACAATCAAGAAACCAATAAAAACCCTTGAACCGTCATCCCCGTCGTCAGATTTATAACGACTAAAAACCCGCGTAACTTTCCTTGCCAGTCTTGGTTTCACGGTGACATCCCATGCTTTCGCCCCTCCCGAACATGAATTGAATTATGGCTTGAAGCGAGAGTTCACCACCCAGTGCTGCGACTAGATCAAGACGCTGAGGACATAGGTACCCAGTGCGTCTAGACGGCGGCATCCCACACATTCTCGATACCGAATATTGCTTGAAATACGGTTGGAAGCAAGAGGTCACCATCCACAGGCGCGATTAGATCAGGGCGCTGAGGACACAGGTACCCGGTGCGTCTAGACGGCGGCAACCCACGCATTCTAGCTACCGAATATTGCTTGAATTACGGTTGGAACCAAGAGGTCACCATCCACAGTCGCGACTAGATCTCGGCGCTGAGGACAAAGGTACCCGGTGCGTCTAGACGGCGGCATCCTACGCATTCTCGTTCCCAAACATTGATTGAATTACGGTTGACTCAGAGTCAGGTCTGATGGTGACTAGTGCGTCTAGACAGCCGCTTTCCACGCAACCTCACTCCCGAACATGGATTGCATTACGACTAGAAGCCAGAAATTGATTATATTTATTACATTAATTTATTTCTTGTTTTATATATACCAATCACCGTTAACGTTAATCAATGGCTGTCAGTCTCACTAGTCTAGATTCTTAGCCATAGGTTCCAGCTAACGCTGGTCCACAGCCTGCCATGGTAGAGGCGAATGTTACGAAACTTATGACGGTACGGACGGATCCGAAGACGGTATGTAATGATTTGTACTTCTCCTAGGATGAATTCACCAAATTCTGAAAGAAATAATAATAGCCTGCCATGGTAGAGGCGAATGTTACGAAACTTATGACTATGGGGCAAGTGAAAGCAACTTCGGTTTTTAGTCGGTACGGGTTTAACATATCCAGTTTTTAGACGATCCATGAACATTTTCTGTACTAAAGGCGTGGCTACATTACGAAAATATAAATATCTGGCTCGAATAATTTGTGCAGCTAGTGCTTAAAGTCAAATAATCAAAAGAAATCAAATCCAAAGGCAGGGGTGTAGAGTCACAAGTGTAAATATGAATAAATAAGTAATACCAACGATCTCGTCTTGCCGTCCTTATCTCCACTTAAGTAGTACTACGATTCGTATACATTTGTTTGACATTCTTATCACGGCGTTTGGGATTCGATCGATGCGATTCATGTAATCCCCGTGGCTCTTTAAGCAACCTTTCGGGTAAGAACGGCGAACAGTCAAGGTAAAGCCGTGTAATAAAGAAAACTAAGTTTAGTTACTTGTTCGATTCCATTATTTTCTCGCTATGTTCAATCAAATTAAACCGAGTGCTGCCTTTTCTCAATCCTCATCAGCAGTTCTATTTAGGATTGATGACTGATAATCTGTAATTTGTTAGCTCACGATTAGCTTACTAGTTATAGTTTTCGCAATACGATATTTATAATTTATTTAATTCCCTATTTTGCGCAATAATGTATGTATTACAGATTAACCACTACTTGATGGTGAAATATTACGACCATTTCAGCTCGTAGGATCAATAATTCATCACGGTTACAATAACGTGATAAAACAAAAAAATCTAATCAACCAATGGGATAAGATCCCGGAGTATTGATCGTACACCTACAGTCTTATTACGCAGTAAAAGTTAAGACAATCTCCGTCATTGTTGGTAAAAATAGCAAATCCGTCCAATCCTTTTTAGGTTCAGCTCAGTGTAGGCGGGGACCTTTTCCTGCGGATAATAATATAATAAGAAAATATATTGCTCAACCGGATCTCAACTTCCGTTCTATTTTCGTATAGGAAAATGGCTGACAAACCTTACTTAAAACAAAGGCATTGCTTTGGTGATACGCTGCGTAGTACGTACCGGTCTCACTGTTCTATTGAACAGTAATTGGGTTTTTGCTCATTTCATCAGTGACTTGTGCCGAGTATGAGAGACCTTAGGCTAGCCCAACTAGCAAAACAACTTTATAACAGAAGAATAATAAGGGTAGGACTCTTATACATGTTTTATTAACGCACTACTTTTACAACTGTCCTTATAAATGCAATCTATAAGTGTTTTTTGCTAATATGGTATATTATTCTTGTTAGGCAATCATAATATCGTTTATAAATCGGATTTATATAGTTGTTATAAAACCACTGGTCATGTAGACATGTGACAATGTAGTAGTTTTCGCCATATAATAAATAAGCCTTATAGTCGCTTTTGCCTCATACTTCTTTAAAATTTAATAAAGCTTTGTTAAGGCCAATGCCCTTATATCTGTACATCTTACAGCTACTTTAAAGCAATTTCTAAATGGATTTTTATATAACTGCTACAAGGGCTAAAGTTTTCATCGTACCTTTTTGTAACCTATACAAGTGTATTATTCTTATTAATATACTTAATTTGGCCGCTACACACACTTACTGCTAGCATTTCAACAGACGTTTGTTTTTGCAAAAATGGATTTACGAGATTGGAAAAGATTAAAACGAAATGGTTCTTATAGACGGAAGGTAAAAAAGAGATATAAAAATATGGTGACAGCTTATAATCTTAGGGTAACGAATTCATTACTTTTAGCAACTAGTTCGTTCACACCCGAGATGAACCAAAATTCTATGGGTTCTGTCGAGTTATTTTCACTTGACACAATAAAAAATAATTTTAATGCATGACATGGCGGGTAGGAGTCGCGGTGGCTTAGCGGTCATAGCGTCTGGTGTACTTAACCAGGAGACGCAGGTTCGAATCCTGCCCGCGGTCGTATTTTTCCTTCACTAAAATAACTCAATAATCTTTGCATGGAAAATGCCTAAAAAATACAAAAAGATAGTTGAAAGGTAAGGTGGCATCGTACGACATCGTACTTGCTGTAAAGCATGTCATGTCGGTTGAGAAGCAAAATTTTCAACAGATGTCACTGACGTCACCTCAAAGACGTAAATTAAAAATGTGAAGGCAAATTCCGACATGGCGGGTAGGAGTCGCGGTGGCTTAGCGGTCATAGCGTCTGGTGTACTTAACCAGAAGACGCAGGTTCGAATCCTGCCCGCGGTCGTATTTTTCCATCACTAAAATAACTTAATAATCTTTGCATGGAAAATGCCTAAAAAAATACAAAAAGATAATACTACTACTAAGTACATACTATAGCAAAAAGTGATTTTTGTTCAAATTATTGAACCCTAAAATCTTTCAATATGGTTGAGCGTTATCAATATAATACATTTTTAAAAGGACGTTCGCCGTGTTTCATAAAAGCAATACACTTGCTAATCGTTCTTATTGTGGAATTGAATTAGAAGTATCGAAAATAAAACTATTTTATTAATCATAAAAAGAAAGAATTTAAAGAGCGCATTTAAAATATGACATAAAACTTACCTGAATTTCCAATAAAAATAATTTCTCTCGTAGATTTCAACGTATTAATCTTTATAAACATTTTTGAAATAAAAAAATATTGAATTGTTATATTTTGACAATACTATTAACAGTTCTCACTTCGTTGCACTTATTTAAATTCAAAGCCTTATCCTTATTTTACACATGCTGCTATAAATGAAAAATAGCTTATAGCAACATTTTGTTAACGATTTTAAGGATGATTGGTTATATAAGAGCAAATTCCTTACTTATTCAGGACAAATTAGCAATACCATTGCTTGTTTATGGTAATTATGAGAAAGATTAACTATTTATATTATTATGATACTTATAAAACTACTATAGGAGTTATATCCTTGTAATTTGTGCCCAAATGCAGTCTTGTTATCGTTTAAATGGCTTTTATAAGGGTAATATTTTTGGCTTTATTGATTGTTATAAAGCATTTTTTTGCTAGTTGGGAGCTCATCCATCCACTATCCTGGCAGAGTGTGTTGCCTAAGTAAATCTAGACATTACCTTCATATATTTTTTTTAAAGAAGTGAAATTTATTTTTTCGTTTTACTCAAATCCTTTTAGATTAACTTACTTATAACTCGGCATCTATTCGGCGTATCAGTATGAAACATCATGTTTTCATTCAATTTCGTGCTATACGAGTACCTACTTATTGCGTGATACTTGTAAAAACATCATACAGATCGACAGACAATAGTTCAAACAATTGTTGTTTTCTATTGCTCTAATTAAGACCCCTCATATTAGTTTTTCTTTCTATAATGTACAGATATCGACCAATTACAGTTTTATTATATGTATAGTTATAGATACTTATATGCTTTCGAAAACTGGGAAGCGCTTGCTTCGGATTTGAACTCGAATCCTATGAATAGTCGTTATGTTCTTATATCAGGGTCACCAAGGCCACCATAGCTTTGCACTAGCAAAATAATTTGAACCAAATTTACGTTACAGGACGAACAAAGAGCCTTCACGTTCGATCCGAAGAATATCGTGATGAGTTCCCGTAACGGCCAGCAACTTTATACCAGCCAGCCACATATGAAAGTTAACTCTGAGTTGTCCGAGAATGACTCCAATCTAAGCGACGACGACGACACTTCACTGACTGCTAGTCAACAAAATTTACGTAAGAGTTCTATTTCATGCGTATTTTTTTAAATCAAGTAAGGCTCTGTTTTTCGTCTATACATCAGTGGTTATTTTTGAAAATTCATGTTTTTGTTTTATTGGTTAAGTCGAACAGACGAGCAACCTTACGGTAAGTAGTCATAACCTACCGAGTTGCCTATCACGTTGCCGAGCCGTAAGAAGAGCCCCTATGGACTACAGATTGCTAGCGACTAATTGAGGGGTAACTGGCTCTTACTCGCAAAACTCCAGCGTAACGGTGGCTGTCAGCCAGGGTTAAAGGGTTATCATAAAATACGTTGTTTCGTATTCTAAAGAATACAATAATAGAATGCAGTGTAATTTATTTTGAATGATAGCAGAATATTATCATGTTTCTTTTCTTTTAGCAGACTGGGCGGTAACAAAATCTTTTGGCAAGATGTCGGTGAGTCCTAAAAAGAATGGATCCGAAGACGGTATGTAATGATTTGTACTTCTCCTAGGATGAATTCACCAAATTCTGAATTCTTAAATATAATTATAACGTGAACGTTTACGTTTCAAACTAAAACGCACTCCCAACTCAAACTTGTAACTCCTAGATCAGCTTGTGTTCTGTTATCAGATTTCGGTTTCTGTTATCATGTTCTTTGTATATATATTACAATGCTCACCAAAAATAAATTTATCACAGGACCACCAGTGCCACCGCGGCCTCCAAAAACGTTTGCTGGGAAAAGTAGAGATATTCCACAAGGTCCAAAACTAAATGAACCAGCTGAGGTTCATGATAATGTAAGTTTATTAAAATTTGACAACAATAAAACTGTGTTTCAAGATAAGTAATAAACAAAAACTATAATAAATTATTTAAATTAAAGTCACTTTAAGGAAAAAATAGTTTATAAAAAACGTCAGAAACAGACACAATCAACAGTTTTAATAAAATTCGAAATAGATATAGAGCAATTAATTGCGTCGTTTCTCATGTATTATAAATATAAATGATAGCTTTCAGCCCACGGCTTCGCCCGCGTAGTTAGTTTCTCGGCTTTTCTGCATTTAAATTTTTCCCGTATTTGCAACATTTTTCATTTATGCTCCGCTCCTATTGGTCTTAGCGTGATGATATATAGCCTATAGCCTTCCTCGATAAATGGGCTATCTAACCGGAAATAATTTATCAAAACGGATTCGTAGTTCCTGAGATTAGCGCGTTCAAGCAAACATACAAACAAACTCTTCAGCTTTATAATATAAGTATAGCTAGAGTTTAAAAAAAAATGCTCAGCAGGCTCAGCAATTGCAGCTGGCGCATCAGACGCACCAGGTGCATCAGGCACAGCAAGTGCAGCAGACGCTACAGGCGCAGCTTCGAGCGCCGCGTCGCATGTCCCAGGGAGCGCCGTCTTCCCCTGGCCGCCAGCTCAACCCTGTCGTGCGATGCCCCGAAGAGGAAGAGTTGGTCCAAGCTCATGCAGTAAGTGCACATGTACACATTTACATTTTATATTTTACTAGCTTTCCGCCCACGGCTTCGCCCGAGTGGTTTCTCGGCTTTCCTGCATTTAATTTTTTCCCGATTTTGCAACATTTTTCATGTATGCTCCACTCCTATTGGTTTTAGCGTGATGATATATACTCTATAGCCTTCCTCGATAAATGGGCTATCTAATACTGAAAGATTTTTTCTGAGATTAGCGCGTTCAATTAAACAAACAAACAAACTCTTCAGCTTTATAATATTAGTATAGATAGGTTTCTTCTAAGCAAGCGCGCTCCATCGTAGACTACTTCGTTGCTTAACATCAGGCAAGTTGTGGTCAAGCGCAAGCCTATCTGTGATTAAAAAAAAAGGAATTTTCTGATATAGTAAGAGGAAGAACGATAGTTTATTTTAAGGTCTTTAATAAAAAAAACGATTTTATGATTTAAATAAAAATGTTTTTTTTTAGTCATAAAATTAGTATTAAAAAAACATTTCTTATAAAAGTATTAATTTTTAAAAGAGAAAATCTAGTTATTTGCGCCTTGAGGCCTGGTATTCCGGATCATAGTCCGTTATGCTCGTGGAGAATATTATGAATCCCGTGGCCGTGACTAGTCTGGTATTATTTCTTCAACTAGACTAGTCACTAGCCGAGATACCCTCCCGACTTTGATTTGTTAAGTACCTGCTGTAAAAAGACAAAAATTTTAATATTTTACAGTTTAAGAAATTCGGGTAAGTAATGTTCGATATTCTGTATTTTTATTATATTCGGTACGATGAAAACAATATAGTAAAAAATAATAATTTAATTAATTGAAACACGCTAGACATAACTATATGAAATTTTGTCTTCATTTATTTAGTCTGTTTGTTTGTCTGTTAGCAAAAATATTTGTTTACATCACGTTATACTAACTGCACAAAAATATGCTTATACGCAGTTGTCGAAGCGCATTGTGACAGCGGGCCAATCAGAGAGCTTCTTGTTGTTGTTAATGGGGTGTCCGCACCAATACAAATGGTTTAGCCGAATATTGTAGTACAAAGTGGCCAATAATTCGTTGCAAAGCTAATATTTTTTCTCCACAGGCAATGCAATACTGTAATGTGCCGTCTAATCCGCCGGCCGTGGACCGAGCGCTCAAGCCTCGCCATTCAACCCACAACATCGGCAACTTCGGACACATGAATCCAGTAGCGGTGGTCCAGGTTAATAATCTGATTGTGTATATTGATGCTAGCCAATCAATCAATAGAAAGAAAGAAAGAACATAGCAATAGCACCCTCGGCCGCAGCCAACACGTTAGCTGTAGGGTGTATTTCGTAAATGAGACTAAATTCAGCTAGACGACAATACTTGCGAGAATACTATTAATTTATAGCTGATCAGTGCCCACTTTGTTGGGCGGTATAGCCTATGACACTTACAAATAACGTGGCTTTCCATTGGCAAAAGAATTTTCAAAATCGGTTCAGTAGATCCAAAGATTACCTAAGGCAACCTCACAAACTGTACCTCTTTATAATATTAGTATAGATGGATTAGTATTAATTCCAATATCATTGGAATACACAATGTGCAACATTCATAGTCAAACGGACTTTACTTTACTTTTGACGACGACAGATAAGAATAACTGTTTCGTAATTCTTACTCTAATATATACTTTTCTATAATATTTAAATATATTTCCAGGTACAAGTTCCTCGTGCTGCAGAAGTTAGGCCAGATGTGCTTCAGTATTTAGACTTGGATCTGCCCACGTCAAATACTCCACAAGTACAGGTATTTTATTCTTGTTTTGATTAGATTCTTAGACCTTTCACAGTCGATTTAAATTATTTTTCATCATTCGATCATAGAAAAACTCATTAAAACTGCCCGTCCTGGGATTAGTCAAAGTAATGTGTAGATAACCATATTAAAGTAAAAGCTATCAGATAAACAATCCGCTAGACTTCAATTTTTAAAGCAACGTGGACTTCTCTTAATCTGTTTGTTACCTTTTTAATAACGTCATGCGCGATTCCGCTCGGAGGCTTTAGTGCAACTCACACATTGAGGGTCTATTATATCTCAAATGGCATTATAGTAAATTTGACGATAAACTATGTGTGGTAAACACATTATTCCATAAAATTTTATCTATACAGAAAACACAAACTTACCTCCAAATCTATAGACGCTAGCTTTATATAATACTTCATATTTGATTGCGAAACTGCATATTAACTGAACTTAATAGCTATAGGAGTTTTAAATATAATCTTTTGCATTGTGAAGAGAAATTACGTAACCTATCGCGTTATCTTCGTCGCAGCCGCCCCGCAGTCTCGCTTTGGCTATCGAATTTGACACTTATGTTGAGTGGTATAGAGAGCATAGCAGAGCAAAATTAGAAATGCGAGCGTAAGAATTAGATTTTTAGGATTTAATTCTAAGACACTATGATTTTTATTTAATTTTATAATACTTATGCATATTCTTTTAAACTTTTAGAGGCCACGAACACGTAGTAATGAAGCAATTGCGACCGGTGGTGCATCGGTGTCGGCCAGGGACAAGGAAGGTGTGTATAAAAGCGTTGATTTCCTGAAGACGGAGGCCTTCAACATCACCCGGAAGGATGCTGAGGCATCTAGGAGTTTTCAATACTAGCACGACCTTCCCCCAACTGAAGAAGAATCGTGCTCGGTTCGATGCTTCAATTGGTGTAAAAAGTAAAAGGTGGTGATTACAATGCAAAACGGGCTTTATACTGCTATATTGAAAGACTAGTGAAAATCGTTTACACACTTAAATTTAAACATTTTAAGTGACATTAAATATAGTGATGGAAATAAAGACTTAAAAAGCTTTACTAGGCTTCAACGAAGAAGGCTTTAATAAAGCTTTAACAAATAACTATTTTAAAGTAATATGTCGAGTTTGCTATTTGGTCGTTCCTATCAAACATAAAGCTGTCGTGTGGAGGAAGGGGAAGAAGAATTAATAGTATTATATTACGTAATACAATAGCAATAAGAACAGTATTCGTGTCATTATATTCATTAAACATCTTTGTCTTTATATAATCTGAAACTTTTCAAAATATTCATAAATATAATTGATGTTTAATATTATAATGATTGCAGTTTCTATAAAGTTTAATAATTATCTAGCTTAGCTATTTGATATAGTTTTATGTAAGTAAAATGAATATCATTTATATATAGCTCCTAGCTCAGCTCTTAGATATTCCTGTATTGTTTTTAAATTATACCTTAGCTATGGTTATTTTGAGTGTGTAAATTCCTCGTGGATCTTGCACTTAGATACTATGATTTGCATTAGCCTTCCCTTGCCTAAAATCATGGCCATGGCATTCGCGACCACAATCTTGACAGTCTGTGGTCCAGTGTTCGTAGGACATCTTTTATGGGTGAACCCTAGCCTCGCGTCCCACTCGAGGCGCGATGTGGTAACGAGAGCGCACCTACTGGGCCCATACTAGGTCTTATACTAAAGAGTTATTTCTAATACGTTTCCCAGTGTATATATGATTTTGTTTTCTAAGCGGTTTAATTATTAGTACTGCCGGGAGCTGGTATTCTTTGCAGTACATCTTATTATTATGCGCTATATTTGACATATCTAATTTAAGTTTGCAGTAATTAATAAATTTGTATAATGTGTACTTAAAATATGTTAGTTGCGCTTGATAATGCATGATTATTTGCAGCCTGCTATTGTATTAATAACAGTATATTTCACGTTACCATATTATATAAAAGAATTAGAATAAGTACATTGTTCAAGCCTACGGGTTTTATAAAACATCTTTGTATTATATAGAATTAGAAAATTCGGTATGTATGTTTTTATCAAGTTAATGTGCGATTTTGACACAGAAGAGGTCGCTTTCACATAAAAAACTAGTCATACCTAGTTTACCTGCACATATTTAATAATATACATTCTTTGACTTATCGGAGTAAAATCGATACTTAGATTAAGAAGTATTTAAATATATAATATTATAGGAATCTTTATACATATATATGAGATAACATCGAAATGATTAGTCAATATAAAAATATTCCACATAAACTATATAATAAAAATCTACCTGGTGGAATGGGGACTCTTGTATCAGCATGATATGAGCTCTATCAATGATATCAGCTACACAATAATGAATGTTGCCTTTAAATACCCGGGTTATGACGCACACATTCTTCACAAAGAGGGCGATAAAATAAGTGAAGTTTCTTGGTAAATTGTGGCCTACGCAACAATTCCTATTTTTAATGGTTATTCCTGTTTACAGTTTAGGATACCTCTCTGACCTATATGAGATTAAAATATTAGTAAGTACTATTTAAGGTTAGAATATAAAACTGTACCTAACACTTAAATTTTTGGTTCGGAAATTAATGTGTTCTCCTCTCAGACGCTTTTATGATAATTTTAGTGAACATAACATATCTAAAATTGACTCTTAAAAGGGTAATTTAAAAAAACTGGGTTCCAAACATATAGCTGATAGTTTTCAATAAATGTCAATAAATCAGACTACAAATTCACATTTATTATGATAATAATTTAAACGATTGTATGACTAGTGTGTTGATATATTCAGTAATAGTAGATAACTCTGCAAGGGGAGTAATCACTTCAATCGTAGCTTTGATGTCATGAGAGCTAATTAAATGTTTTGTACTGCTGTTTGCACACTTGAAAATAACACTCCTTGATATTTCATTGTTTACATATATTATCCGAGTAAAAAATCTAAGTAGTATAGTGTATGTATTTATATTAAGCTCTTCAAACGCACAAGATGGTAATTATGTATAAGATAAATTTCTTAGCAGTATTAAATAGCTTTTAAATATTCTTGACACCCAGTCAGTTTGTCATTTTGATTCAGATTCACATTCATTCAGTGACTTAATAATATTCATGAAATAGCGTCCGTTGCTAAACCATAATTAATTGAAATATTATATTTAAATGTAATGTAAGAATCGAAATTCAAGCAGAAGTCTGAAAAGGCGAGAACATTTTCTCGTTTCAAATTGACGCGCACAGTTAGGTACTTATCATTATTCTTCTATATTAGTCTATAAAGTAGAATTTTAAATTAAAATGAAATCACAAATAAATTATTAGCACGTAGCTAAGGTCTGGCACAGGCACAGTCCTTTAAAATGAGTTTTGTATACGTTGATGTTACGGTATTATGAATACGCGGGAATCCAGAAAGTAGGAATGAAATCAATTATTCATATAATATTGGTGTCTTACACAGACCTTAATCTAACTAGACCTCGAAAGTGTAGGTAGTGTAGTTACGTTTTTCGCGTATCAAAAAGCAGTCAAAATGCTTGCTTTCTACGCCGCGACATTAAGTCCGCGCTCGAGCGTTATTGCCTCCGGACGTCAACAGACATCTAGAAAATTGTACAAGAAAAGCTGACCCAAATCGAAACCCGGGCAAAGAAATTGGTTTAAAAAAATAGTTGAATTTCTTCAATACATTTTGATGATATCTGCTTTAAGGAAACAAAAAAATATCGTCGACTGCTTCCAGAAACAAAACCGTTGATGTATTGAAAACTTCAATCTGTTAAGCAGTTAGTAGATTCATTTTGGTCTCGATAGTCCTGATTCACTGGCAATCACTACATAGTATAAAACAAAGTCGCTTTCTCTGTCCCTATGTCCCTTTGTATGCTTAAATCTTTGAAACTACGCAACGGATTTTGATGCGGTTTTTTTTAATAGATAGAGTGATTCAAGAGGAAGGTTTATATGTATAATACA
The DNA here is from genome assembly GCA_958496365.1 of Subacronicta megacephala. Lineage (NCBI taxonomy): Eukaryota > Metazoa > Arthropoda > Insecta > Lepidoptera > Noctuidae > Subacronicta > Subacronicta megacephala. Next base: position 11,095,940 of record OY292513.1, read on the forward strand.
TACATATTTAAGTATAGAAAAGCCAATAAACCACGCGGGCGAAGCCGTGGGCGGAAAGCTATTTTAAACCTAAAATATATCTGAAAGTAACTTGAAGTTACTGAGTCGAGCCGTGTGGCGCGGGCGGTGATGTCTTCGAATCGATTTCGTGCAATAAACGGGGAATTCACATCACTTATTTGCTCTTGTGACGTGTCATTACATAGAAAAAAGTGACACGGTTTTCATACAGATAGAGATACTTACGTAATCCAGTTAGATTTAGGTCTGTGGTATCTTAGCCGTAAACATTTTTGATAAATTTCTTGATGTCAATCTATTGGAACTATATTAAATATAAATTATATTTAAGGATAAATTAAATCATTACGGAGTGAATTTGTCAGGGAGATGTTGATGGCAGTTCTTCGGTGTAAAGTATTAGCTATGTCCACACTGCCCTTTCATCTAGCTTCAACTTTCGCCATCATCATTCTATTCAACTTTCATTTGGCGTATTCAATAAAAAATGAATGAGTTTACGACGCAACGCTAACATACTCGTGGCTGAGTTTCTGTCAGTTGGTTCTAACATTAACTTCCTACTTGGTAGTATATGCACCTTACTTGGTCATAAGGAAATCTGAAAAAAAAACGCACCGGTTATTTCAATAAAAAGGGGCTATTTCAATAATCAAAGTAACGCGATTAAACGAGAATAAAAGAAAAGTCTGTGGTATTCAATAAATTTCACTGAAATTTACTTTTCTTCTTCATGCGCCACATTGTTGTTAAACGCTTTCATCATCATCATCATCATCAACCCATTATATTGTCCCACTGCTGGGCACGGGTCTCCTCTTGCAACGAGAGGGACTAGGCTATAGTCCACCACGCTAGCCTACTGCGGGTTGGCAGACTACACATGTCGTCAAGAAAATCTCTCAGACATGCAGGTTTCCTCACGATGTTTTCCTTCACCGTTTAAGCGCGTGATAATTAATTATTAATACGCACATGACTTCGAAAAGACAGAGGTGCGTGCCTGGGATTCGAACTTGAGACCTTTGACTTAGCAGTCCAATGGTCATATCACAAGGCTTAAACGCTTTGTGGCACAGAATTTCGCCTGATGCAGTAACATACTATTATTATGACAGTCAAGAGCCATATGCCTCATGTGCGCTGTTGATTCCGATATGATGCATGTCTTTGAAGAATGAAAAAGGGTACAGTGTGGACATAGCCAGTGACATTCAGCCTCATCTACAGGTTGTTTTTGGATTCATAGCAAAACTTCTTAAGACCTTCCTTCCTTTTACTTATAAACGTGCTAAGCGGTGTTTCGTTACGTACGCTTTGGGTCCCTTTTAGTTTAAATACGATTCCAAATGACAATGGATTGAAATAAATAATACTTCGTTACGTACGCTTTGGGTCCCTTTTTGTTAAAATACGATTCCAAATGACGAATGGATTGAAATAAATAATACAGTTCGACAAACAAACATCCTATAGAACGTGTATCGAAACCTCGAAACCTCACCCATCAGGTCTGTAAAGTATTGCCAATGACATAAAGGTCAACCGTAGTGAGACTGGAGTCCAACATGGTTGGGAACTGTTTAGGCAAATTATAGTTAAATGCCTTCACCATTTACGTAGATAAAACCCTAATAATCCTGATATTTTCTTGGTCCAATAATAATAAGATATTTAAACTTGTTTTGACATAATACAATCTCAAAGAGGGACCTATAGTAGTCACAGTCACCAATTATTAGTTTCTTGAGATACCAAAAACTATATTTATAAATTATATGAAATGAATATGAAATATGCACGATATGATTATTTAAAGTATTTCCCAAAAGTAATTAATTATCAATGATGCTACCATCACAAACCTACAGGGATTGTATCACATTTGTACATAAAATACTCCCATTCAGTATTCCTAATTGGTACAACAATAATGGTATAAAACATGAGACTTCAAAGAGCTTTACGTCACCACTTCAAGTTGGTAGTGTAAACAAAAATATTAGATAAATAAATCGGTGCTGGCTTACGAGACGTTAATATCTAGAATTGAAGAATAAATTATTGTTGCAAGAGAATGTAGAATATATATTTAAAAAATAGATTTTGTAATATTTAATCTTTGAAAATGACCAATAATTATATCAAAACTTAAAATATCACTTGTTACAACATTAACTATACTTGGAGCGCCGTCCTGAAATCATGAAATACTCACTAGACTGCTTTTTTAGGATTTATACCGTGTTTTCAAAGTATCAACAAATGTAAAGTCAATTTTTAAATCTATAAATAAATCTGAAAAATGTTATTATAAAAAAATGTTACAACCGCTTATACCTAAGTCACTTTTGTTCACATTTACATTTATTCTTATGTTTTTAAAATTTCATGTTGGGCCATCCAATAACCATCCTACTTGATGCGAAATTGCATTTATATCAAGATTTAAGAACGCGGTAGAGTTGAGAGTTTGACTTTGTAATTTTATTAATGTTGTAAGTGTCATTGTCTTCAATCTACGTGTCTCGTTGTTTACTTGTTAGTCATAATGATACAAAGGCTCATTACTTATTGTTTGTTAATGTATGTTTTCTTTATCGACAGTGGAAAAGTAAACTTGCTTAAGCGCCATTTTAGCAACTTAGATGAGCGAGAGTTAAATTCTCTATGTGAAGCATTTCAATGTTACTAGAATTCAATACAGAAGTACAATTATTGTTGTGATAAAAGCAAGAAACATTTACTAAAATATCTCGATCTACAGACGGAATATACAATTAGGTGAAACTTCAACCGGAACCTATTCTAAAATAATAAAAAAGTTTACAAAAGGTATCCAACCAGGGAATTTTTGTTTATTTGTTATGAAAGGAGAAAATAATCCTAATATGCGATATACCTTAAAGTTGTATCTGTCGCAGCACCCACAACACCACTAATAAGCAACTTATAATAGAATACGAGAAATCAAAATGTCAGTATAAATGAGTTCTAAGTAAAAAAATTTTGTAAATTCAAAGGACGTAATTGATCGACGTGGATTATTGACCACGAAAACAAGTCAGTTTAATGATAAAAATCCTTTCTAATGCGAATTCTTATACGAAGCTCTTTAGTGTTTTAACCTTTCCACTGTCGGTCTTAAGTAATACTATTATACTTATTATTAGATAAAATTTTATTTACTATTTTAATTTTAAATAATAATTATTATTCGTATATGTTGGTTTTCTTATAGTTGTAATGTATATGAATACACTTATTGAATGTGCGTCAGTTATTTTATTGCAACTTTCCCATATTCTCATCGCAACAGTGTCCATACCAAAGAGATTTAATAGGTGTATTAAATGTCTTTGGTCCTTATACATGTTGATTTATTTATCTACTTAATTATATCTAATCAAATCGTAACTGGCCGATGTCTGTGCACAGGAGATATTTAAGAAATAATAATATGAGGGGTCTTTGTAAGTGCAATAGAAGTCAAACAATTATTTTTAGATATTTTGTTTGTACCTACTTACGCGCAGCGCGCAATAACTTCATAAGGTTCCCGTCATGCGGAACGGTGATATAGACAATCACTGCACGATGCTCTAATCGATCTATAATCAGAATATCTTATCAGCAATAGTTCTGTCTGTGATTAATATTTTGTCATATAGTATTTGAATAAATGATTAATTGATTTGATTTGAATGATGGCTAAATAAATCTCAGTACAATTTAGCATGACCATTTTCGAGAACTGGGTCGGGCATACCTATAATTCGGTACCTTCGATTCCACAAAATTATATTTCAAAGCAAGCTGCGGATAGATAATCCCTGCCCTGGCCTGGTTATGTCTGCAAGTCCTCGCCGTTAGCTAGATGCGAATAACCTGAGAATTTATGTTGAATATTCGTCCATAACACATACAAACTCCTCGGATTCTCCAAAGAATCTCCAAAGCGTACCTAACCAGGACACGGACGCTAGAAGTAAATTTAAACAAGATAATTTTGAAACAATTAATCGAATATAAGGAAGAAACCTACCTACCTACCTTGGTTTACCTACAACTCTTCGACCACAAGACAAGATCGATCGAATGGCTAAGTTACATCTCAACTCACCTATTGCCTCTTCAGTAAGTAGTGAACGCTAAAATAACGTATCGGTTACTTTACATGGAATTCCTTAGCTTGTATTGTTTTAAGAACGCATTATCCTAACACCGCATTTCCACTGGCGACAAAAAGCAAAGGCAAACAGCTACATGTCCCACTCACTTCTAGACTTAAGAAGATAGATGTTTGCCACATGTTTTGTCGTCAGTCGAAACGCGGGATAACACAAACTTTTAAGTTTACGAATAAGAATTATAATGGAACCCGAATTATACAGGGTGTTTGGTGCATCGTTTGCCAAATGGAAATGGCCGATAGAAGAGGTCTTTAGCTATCTTTTCAGGCCCAATAACTCATTCTTTGTCACACCGGTTTTTTTAAAACAACTTTTGAAACTTTATTCGGAAAAATTCCAGAACTCAGCATTAAACCTTCAATTTAAAAAAATCTAATTAGTGTAGTGTTTAAGTTTCACTTTAATTTTGATCTCTACTGTTGTATAGTTCTGTGTAATTCAAAATTACTTGCTACTAACGTCTAGTTCCTTTTTAAAAACCTCACAAAGTATTTTGAAAAATAAATGTTCAATTAAAACTCAACTTAAAATTGCTGTAAAAAAATAACTAAAAGCTATTGGGATCTTCGAATTAATTTAAAATGTTCTCTAGTCTGTCCGGCTGATTTTCAAAATTACGGTAAGAAGCACTAGTTTTCGCATAACATGCTTTAAGTAGGTAGATAGTGTTATTTGTCTCTTACGCAGTCTCTTATATCTTTCTTACACATAGTAGAAACTTTCCTCGAACATGAAAAAAAATTAAGAAAGCAAGTAGTAGTAGTGTCGCGCTGGCATGTCTCCATGCCAGCATGAATGGGTTCGCACGACCGTGGAAGTACTACCCTCCCACAGAATATCGACGTCAAGTAGCTGTATGCATACTGTTGCGTTTTGTCCGGTGAGTGTGAAGCGCTGAAGGCCCAATTGCTCCCTCAGTATCTCTCTTTTCTCCTTCTCCTTTTGTCTTTGACAGGGAACCTCTCGCTTTCCTTTAATAGGCTTGGCAACGCATCTGCGACTCCTTTGGTTGTGCAGATGTCCATGGGCAGTGAACATAACTTACCATCAGGCAGCTTGCATTCTCATTTGCCGAGTTATGCCATAAAAAAAGTAAGAACCTAATTAAAAATTTTGTTCCAATTGTCTGACTCTATTGCGTATGCACGCGCGACATCTTGTTTTGACTGTCGTGGTGCGTAAACGTATTTCTGCTTTGATAGTGACAAAAGCCCTAGCTTCAACTTCCGATGCGTAAACAAGTTCTTTCTCCGAAGATGTCGCGCGTGCATATGCAATAGATTGGGTCAATTTTAATAAAATTGGTAAATAAGTACTTATTAATAAAAAAAAACATGTTCCAGTATAGTTAGTTCCCTATGTAAGAAAGAGATAAGAGACTGCGTATGAGTCAGATAACACTATCTACCTACTTAAAGCATGTTAAATGCGAAAACTAGAGCTACTTACCGTAATATCGAAAATAAGCACCATGTGCCTCGCTTACACATTTAGCAAATTAGTGAAGTTAACAAAAGTTTGTTTCTGGCTTATGGCACACCGTTGGAAAGGGGACAGACTAGAGAACATTTTAAAATAATTCGAAGATCTCAATCGCTTTTAGTTATTTTTTTACAACAATTTTAAGTTGAGCTTTAATAAAATTTATTTTTTTCAAAAAGCTTTGTGATGCTTTTAAAAAGGAACTAGGTGTTATTAGCAAGTAATTTTGAATATCATAGAACCATACAAGAGTTGACATCAAAATTAAACTGAAGTTTAAACGTAATACTAATTAGTTTTTTTTAATTTAAAGGTTTAATGCTGAGTTCTGGTATTTTTCCAAATAAATTTTCAAAAGTTGTTATAAAAAATCTGGTGTGACAAGGAATGAGTTTTTGGGCCTGAAGACATAGCTGATGACCTCTTCTATCGGCTGTTTTCATTTGGCAAACGATGCACCAAACACCCTGTATAATGTCTACATAAATCGAATCACTTTATGAAAGGCGAAAGGCGAGGCGTTGTTACGCAAAATAGGGATGCGAGTGCCGTCTGCGTTCTTACGTAGACCTCATTTATTGCACACCCCAGTGGTAGCCACTACTTATAGGCAGAACTCGTACCTATATGGTGAGAGCGAGTCGTATGTATAACGCAACCTGCCTGGAAGCTGATATCGACATTTTCTATGTTAGTGTTGTTAAATTAAAGATTTTTTTTACTAATAGGTTTTTCGAGCGTAAATAGTTATTTATCGGTTTTGTTTTTACATATATGTAGCTTCTAGCAAATATTTTATATTTGTATACCTACTACACGTGGAAACTTGTAATTGGCCATAATTTGTATATTTTTTCTTTACTTACTGTATCTGTTTAGCTGTAAGTTGTCCTAAAATAAATAAAATAGGTAAATTATCATGTAGGTACCTAGAGATGTATATACTTATTAATTATGTATCTATTTAAGGCCTAGTTACTTTGGCCCAGTTTATTTTCATTTCTAATCGCGGCCATCCCAGTTCGTACATTGCTCTACATTTTGGGGTAGTAAATTATTAGTGGTCACGCAAATTACGACTTGGTTGAAAAGCCTCAGAAATTGCGCCCATTGTTCCTTTTAAACGTCTAGCCTGCCGATCATTAATGAAGGGTGCGGATCGGAAAGGTATGGCATAACGAAAAGGGAATACTTCGAGGAATATTATATAGGTGTCTACCTACTGGAAATTAAAGGTCATTATTAGGTCTCTTTTATAATCCACACAGTAGTATTATCTATGCAATTTTTTTTAGGGAAATGTTCAGACAACAGGCCTTTTGAATACAGAGCCATCGCAGTTTTGAGCTGAACTATAGTCCAAGGTACATCGTAATGCAATGGCTTGATGGGTGCAGTGGCTAAGCGATCATCTTGTGCGCCACGGTCCGTGGGTTCAATCCTCGATCGGAACAAATATTTGTGGGAAGTTGTTGCGGATCGGGTGTTTCTGTAAATAAAGGATTTGATTTATCATATATTCCTAGTATAGTGTTTTTTTTAATAAAGTTATAATAATGTAAAGTAACAACCCACTGTTGGTCACGGGGCTCCTCTCAGCACGAGATCGATTAGGCATAGGTACCTATCCACCACGCCGGCCTATCGCGGGTTGCAGGCATGCAGGTTTCCTTATCATATTTTCCTTCACCGTTTAAGCATGCGATAACTAATATTAATACACGCATGACGTCGACAAGTCAGAGGTGCGGGCCTTTTACTTAGATACTTGTTAGAGATTTGAACTCGAGACCTTTGACTTGGAAGTCCATAGTCATAACACAAGGCCAATTATTATTGTTTTGGCATAATATGGTTACCAATTACAATACTATTGCTCAAGTTGCAGCGCTACGTCTGAAAACAAGACTACTTTGGCCCGCATAGGCCTATTCAAAGTCGTGTTGGTAGCTCCAGATGGCGCTAGTTATTCCGAAAGTAGATTATTTTCATGAAGATGAAGGAACAACGAGTTTAAACGTTTACAAGCGTCAGAGTATGTACTTACCATTCTGATTGTGACTTTTATTCTCTCATAAAAACTCTAATTATTACGTATATTAAATAACTAATAACAAATTTTCGGTCAGGTTTACGTTTAGTGTTTTGTCTGTAGGCACGTCAACTGTAGCAACTTCTATTCACACATGTAATTCCAAGTCTTATTTAAACATTATACAAAAGTTATTATTTCAGTCTCATGAGACTGGTAGGTACGCACAGCTACACTTCGAGCTAAACAAATCCAGTTTACGGTGGCCTATTTTTGTATGGAAAGCAATACGAGTTCAAATTAAATAGGGATTGTATATAATTGGATAAAATTATTATAATCGTATCGCTGGATGGCATATCATACCTACTAAAAAAAGATGTGCTCACAGCTTTAAATCAAAATAATAACAATAAATAATCATACACAATATATATAACCAACAAATACCCTAGTTCTCTTGTAAATTATTAGTTTTTTTTATATATATTAGATACTTAGATACATTTTGTTATCTACAGACAGTACACTTGAATTGTTTTTTTTTTAAGTTTTCTGTATTACTACAGAAAACCAAAAAAAAAACAAAATACACTTTTACAAAGGCTCATAGTATTACTACGATGAGCCTTTGTAAAAGTGTATTTTACTCGATTAATTAATTATTGATTTATTTTTATAAGAAAAACCTACAGCTACGAATAAATAGCAGTAAGTCAACTCTTACTAGTTTTCACGAATAGTAAGTAGAAATTGAAACAGAACTTCTAGAACACTCTGAATAATTTTATGATGACGTCACGTGCAAAGGTTCCACTATTCCTGGGCGCCTTGTGGCTATAAAATATCGTTAGCTGTTCTGTACGAATTCGAAGGAACTGTCACAGTTATGTGGCTGTTGAGAATTATGGCGGATCGGAATAAAAAAGGCAATGTTATTGGGCTTTTCTAGGAAATTCTTGGTGCCCCCCCCCCCCCCTATTACATGGGACCTAAAAATACCGGCGAACTGTGGGTGTACATCGGAAAAATTGATTTATGAAAAAGGATTGATCACTAACGTTATCGTGTGTTTCAAGTTTTATTTGTAAAAAATGCGGTGCTTAAATAGTAAGTACCTACATACAACCTAGGTACTACTGTTAAGTAGTGGAGTGATTGAAGGGGGCACCTGCATTCAGTCTGGTCCTCCCATTATATTCTTTAAATAGAAAAATATACGGACCCTGTGGTAAAGGAGCATTACATTTTAATCCAATATTCTTTTATTGTTCAAATTACTTCGATAAAGTTAAGGTAGGGTAATACTGAACGATGGAAGTTTTCTGCCAACAATATGAATATAAAATATGATGACCAACATTACTTGACGGAATGTGAACGAAATCGCAAGCAGCCGGTAACAATTTTTCCTGAGGTTTGAAGTAAACAAACAAAATATGCATAAGTAGGTCTATTTCAGAGTATTTTTACTGCTCTCAATTCTGAGGCTGCAGGGTTATGAAATGTGCAAAGAACTAAGTAACCCTTAAATTTTAAACCAAATTGTATTAGGTAATGTCTTTGTAATTTTTATAACAATAGGACATAATCTGACATAATCACGATAAAAGTCTTATAAATAAATAAAGTAAGTAAATAAGTAAGTAAATATTAAAAAAAATCCTAAACTTAAATTAATTTATCTGTACTCGCGATTTCTATACGCGTGCATTAGCTGAAAAGGCGCCTATTCGATTTCTTGTCTAGAGGGGACCTTAATATAATTATGTTTAATTTATTTAGGACCTGAGAAAAGCGTCTCTAGTCATCTCTTCCGGTAGGACAAACGTACCTACCTATTGAATACGGAAAGCGAAATACGCAGGCGGTTTATATATGCGTTGCCTGTAAATCATGGGCTTAAGGAGTACGTAAGGAGTACCGGCGCGGGAGATGTGAGTCACGTGTGGTCATGATGCGGTGCTGTGCCTCCACCGCGCATGTGCCGAGCAGCTTTATGTAACCGCGGGCCGATCTGAAACCAAGCGCGATCCATGGACTAACGTCCGTTAGGAAACTTTACTCATTCATCTTTTCCCTAAAAGCGGGGTGAGCGGGGTCCGGGCCGCGCTGCGCTACGACGCGCGAGTTACATAACCGTGCCGGAGGGCGACGCCGATTTGAAGTCGAACCGCCCTGGAAAGCGGACCTGCCGTGGGTAGCGCGCCTCACACGAACTCGCACCCTCGCCGCATTCGCACCACTTACCCTAAGCGAGCGCGTGGCGCGTAGTACCGCCGACTGCCGCCGGCCGGCCGAGACCTCCCGCGCTTCTGACCTCCTCCGTTATATCGGTTCCTAACACTTTCTGATTCAAATCTTAAACTTTAATAGTCGGTTGTTGGCTTCAAACTTCCTATTGAAGGCGGTAAGTCATTTGTTTATTTACATTAATTTGTTACTTGTTTGTTTTTTCATCAGTTTCGCATCATCTTACGTTATATAACACATTGACACCGCTGGTGTTTTTCTCATCGTTTTTTATTTTATTTATAATTTACAGCTGGGCGCCAAATAAGAAATTGCAATCTGCCTATTATAACTTATTTAAAATATAACAATGAAATACTTTAGTTTAAACATGTCCTTTTTAGTGTAATATTTAAATATTAAAGCTCGACTTTATTTTAAGTAAGGTACTACTTTTATGATTTTCTTAGAAAAGGAATAACAAAGTTTTATGACAGTAAAATTTTGGAAAAGAAAACGATATAATTTATAAATTTTATTTAAATAATTACGCATATTTCATAATCAGAAATTATTTTGCGGTAAATATTTTCTAAATATAGACAAGCTTGGATACCTTCAATCGGGCCTACGAGGTTTCGTAGCGCTCCGTAGTAAATTCGTAGTGATCTAATAAAGCGGGTACCTTTTTTGCGCGGCTCTTCTATGGAGGCGGCTCATGATGAATGCCTCACAGCAAGCCTGTCTACTGATCTCTGATATATCTTCAACATATATCCCAAAGGCAGCAATTATTTTTTCATTTCTCATACTCGGAAAGTAGTGTTTATTTGATCTGAATAGCGGGTGGAAAATGCTACTCCCACCCTTGGGCGGGAATAACTCATAGTAATTACTTTCCTCCCTAGGGTGGAAAATAATTTTAAAAATAGAACAAAATTAGGTTAGGCAGTCAGCTGTAAAAAATCTAACATAATTAAGAAAAAAAAAATGCTGCGGTCTTGTGTGTTTATAAACGGCCAGTGTGAATTTAAAAAAAACGCGTGCGACTGAGGCAGTGGCGCGGTGTGTTCCATAATTAAAATTTGAGACAATATATAATTTGTGACAATATATAATTTGGCGGGATACTAACTTAACTTTTGCTATATCGAAATCTTTATTAAAAATGAGTTCAAGTGATTCTTACTTTCCTTATATTCGAAATGAAAAGTAGAGTGCTTAACTCGGGTGAAAGACATCAATTCCTACTCGGACTATTGCCGCCCTCGCTGCGCTTGGGCGTCTAAATACCTCGTATGGGAATTGATTCTTTTCCACCCTTGTGTAACAATCTAATATTTATTCAATACACGAATCAAAATGTATGAGGCAGGTATTTCAACTAGTATTGAGTTTAAATTAGATTTTGTTTCGTTAGAAATATGAACACCATATTCCTAACGAAACAAAATCTAATTTTGGTAAACGAGAAAGCCACATTTTGCACTTATGTCTTTTAGCAGAGTAAATCAGTTATATTTTTTATAAGTCTTTTAAAATTTACTCTGTCAACAAGGTATTCTTTTGGGTAAACGACAGCAACCACCAAAAGCTGAAAAGAAAAATGTTTCGTAATATTTTGGTACGTTTACCGCTTATAAATTTGGAGGCAGTTATTAATGTCGTATTTTGTCTCCGTAATACAATTTAAGTAAAATTTATTCCGTGTGCGTCTCAAGTATGATCTCCATTGTTTATAACTGGATTGTAAACTTAGGACCATTCCGGCTGTGCCGTATTTTTGCGATAGGCGCTGAATTCTAATTCCGAACACAAATGTTATCTTTACGGGATAGAATAAAACAACAACGTTACAATTTGAAACCCGTCCAGCAGCTTGTACATTCAAAAGCTAATCCTAGGCATTACAATTCATTGAAATACTTTACAATACTAGCTGGTAATTCTCCTGAAGTCTTACTAGCAAAATATAAGTATCTACAAAAATGTTTAAATCGCAAAGAGCGGTATTCGGGATGAGTGGAAATTAACTGAATAAGAATTATGTATACTCAATTGCGAAAATCTTTTTTGCCATTTCCTCTTTACGAAAATCGGATTAGGCTCTTTCAAAGTCTTTCTATTGCGAGTTGCCACCTCGTTTAATACCCATTTTTTATAAAAACATATTTTTTGCGTAAAGGTGAATATCGAATGAACTTTAATGTAGGTACTAATCTATCAAACTGTGACATAAAAATGGCGAAATCCATACCTATACGATTTTGTTTACGTAAGTTTATGAAAATGACTCCGAAATTTCACTCATAAAATATTGTAGTTGGTCTGATAAACATGCTTTTAGTTATCGACTGATATCTGAACAGTAATCGTAAGTGGACCACATACATGGTTGGTTATCACGAACACTAACCATGTATGTATTCACTTTCATGGATTAGAATTTATCATATTTAATGTTTCTTTGTTCTTTTGTACCCTTGACAGAGCAACGAAGAGATAGCACGCGAGCTAGAGTGGCCGTTATGCACTTGTGTCCGCAACAGTACATAATTTTATGTTAAATTTCTGCACTTTTTATTTACTATACCGCCGAATATAAACATTCTTCTAACAAAAGCGTCATTACGGAAAAGAAGAGTATTGAAGTTTAGCACTCCTTATATAAATGTTTTCATCTACGTATAGATATTCGATTCGATTGTAACTCAAAAACTACTAAGCAGGTTTTGATCAAAGAGGTATCAACTGAGTCGTCTTTGAATAATATGCTATAAGCGGTGTATGTTTGAACAATAAAGCAATTCGTGCCTATTTCCGATGAAACGAAAAAGGGGGAGCGATAAAACATAAAATTTACCCAATTTTAACAAATGAGATGTCATTGGCTTCGTCTTGATCCAAAATGTATCGAAGGACTTTTTTGTTCTTTATATTTTAGGAAATCCAATAGCTAATACTGAACCAATAGTGCCATCTTGATACTTACAAGTTTTGTTTTGTTCCACGACGGATTAAAATACTTAGAATATGGAACTTAGTGACTGAAGTAATTGACACATTTTGATTCACTCCAATTTTGTCAAACAGCTTTCTATCCTAACCACATAACATTAGGTGGGTAAAAACGTATGTTCTGTGGTTACGATATGTACCTACCACATTTTACACATAACTTATTGCGAACCGTTTGCATTTGCTTTGAAACTAATCGTATCAGATAAGTGAAATGGCTGGTATCACAACAAGCTTACAATAGTTCGGAGGCAACGACAGCTTTGGCTTAGCTTCAGGCTGACCTTGGCAATACGAAGCATTTAACAATCCCGTTTAAGACCTTGTCGTTGAACTTTATTGACGAAGCTGTGACCTGCAGTTTCACCGCTTTGCCCTGTTCTTAAAGTTCGTAGCATGATGATTAAATACCTATAACATCGAGAATAAGGCTATCAAATGCTAACAGATTTATTCAACTCCGTGGAGTAGTTTCAGAGTTGAAACAAACAAACTCTTTAACTTTATAACTTTAGATAAAAAAAATACGTGTGTATGCCATTGAACTCCTTCTAAACGGCTGGCTGGATCTTACTGAATTTTGAAGAAAGTGTGTATGTATATATTTACGTGGGCCTCTTGGACGTAGTATGGCGCAGATTATGAGTGCTAGAATTTTAATTTATTTCAATTTTTTTTAATTCACACGGATAAAGTAGAAGTGGGCTGCTAGTATTAGTATGGATTTATTTATTCTGTTTACATCAGCTGCACATGTGTCGTGCGGTGTTTTTAGTAGTAATTGCGTAGGCAACGCTTCAGCGAGTGGTCAACTCTAACGAGCAGCCTACACTTTCGAAAAAAATCCTAAAGCCGATTCCATAATAATATTACATTTTCGTGATTACAATAATAAAATGAAAAAAGTGAATTTTTACGAAAGTTTTTGATAGTTAATTCTAGGATAAATTGGGACTAATATATTTGCGTTAATTGGTTTAAAAATGTGTTGGTGAGTAGACTGCGGCTGGTTCGCTCGTTAGTTTGTACGGACCTACATCGTAAGCTTCGTGTATGCCATCTACCCGAAGACTTAGGCATGAATATTACGAGTTTACGACTCGGCAAATTGCGCAGGACATTTAGTGGCGATACGAAACACATGCGCGTGTGTGAATAATGCGGGTCGGAAAAGTTCGAGTGTAATGAAAATTTACTGTTTGAACTTCAGTACGTAGGTCTCCGCTGAGGGCAGTACATTGCATTCCCGCCGGTACCATCCTTAGAAAGTGCACACATGAATAAATTCAAACTCGTATCTACCAAATGTTGCTGTAATAACACCATATTATATTGGGATTCCGTCGTGATGATCTCTAAGAATAAGGTTGTTTAGATACATTATTTATAAGAGAAGGAAATTAAATTGTGCGGATTAGTTAATGTCGGCTGCGAGGAGCGACCTCTTCGTGGACCACTGAAAGTTTATTCACGTGGAAGGATCGCTCGGGCCGCTGGGTCCCGCCGACGCCCCGCCAATGTTAGTTTAGGTCTTCTCATGACTGTTTACCTCCAGATCGGCGCCTCTAAATTCACTTTTTTAAATAGAACTTCGTTTTAAGATTCCAATTAAATTCGCGTGATCGTTTTTTATTTATATGTAATTTAGGAATCGACTTGCGACGAATGTTTTGATGTTTTGCTGAATGAAATTTCGTTAAAATGTGCTCTTACGTCGATATTAAATAATAAATCAGACAGCATGTTCTGTGTTTAAAATACTTGTATTAGGTATGCATGTAGACCGACCGATCAATAATATTATTTCAATTAACCGACAGTTGTCAACCTCGCTACATAATTTGGTTTTAAAACACATGGTGGGATTCCGTGAAATTTGCCCCTAATTGTTTGAACAATAAATACATATTAACGGCACACTTTAACACTTGTTTAATATTCATCATCATCATTATTGTAGTATCATTCGCAGCTCTTATTAAGCCACTTCAAGGCATTAACCTCTCCTTCCATTCTTCCATCCTTTCCATCCTTTCATCCCGTTGAAGCTTCATACGCAAATCTTGTTTTGATTGAATTAGATGAATGCTAAATGTATTGGAAATACCTACCTATACTGAATTTTAAAGTTGAAGGTTTTTATTATCGGAATACCTTTAAAGAAACTAACGATGTAGAGTGTCACCAATCGGTTAATTGGTGAGGTCACCTTGACCAGTGGAGCTCTGAATTGCGAGACAATTTAGAGATTCATCTAAATTTCATTTGTATTTTTGTCTACCCAATAATATGGCTGCAGAACGAATTTCAGTGTAGGTACATACAATGTGTGCACTTCAATGAGTTTCACCCTGTTGCATACAAAAATGGACATTAATAAAAGACGTCTAGACACAAACACAATGATTTCATACTAAAATGAAAATTGACGCTTTCTTAGACCGATAACTTTTATACATTTTGGTGCACAGAGAGATTGAACGTAGGAGAAGGTTATATTCCCGGATTATTTTGAGACGCGAGTGAAAGCAAAGGCTGGTCCTATATATTTATATAAGTATAGATACAGGTCTTTTGTACGAGTATATGTCAATGAATTCTTTATAAACGGGTGGACCGATTTTGTTTTATTTTTGTATAAAAATCATCAAAATCGGATGGTTTTAAATCGCAATTAGACTCGCTTGTTAGCGCTGTCAAGTCTGTCGGATCCGCTAGTATGCTATATAAAGAGAATGTGATACTCACCTAATGTTTAATAGGTCTTTCTGAATTCGAAGGTATGTTTTATGTAGATATTTATGTCCAGTCATCTATCATGATATTGAGCTTTCGTGTGAATACCCTAACTTATAGTAGCTACTTACACTGCTGAGGATGTCATAAATCTTTGAGTACGGCTTGTTTTGCATATTGATTATGTAAATTAAATAGAATCGAATGGCTAAGGGTGTGGCATTGACTAAAGAATGACGTTTAATAAGCCATTTCAAGTTTATTATTTCGTTTTTGTTCACTTTATATACGAAACGATATAAGTAGGTAGGTATTTTGAATTGCTGACGGGTTAGCGGACGGATAGAGACGTTCACTTGGTCCTCCTATTTGTGATATTCGACTATAAGTGATATTTGGTACCGTTGTCAGTAGCGAAGAATATCATGTGGTATTTTCGAACGAGTGTGAAGTTTACCCCACTTGCATTAGGCCGGTACGGCGTAGTGAATTGGGCCCTTGTTCAGCAGTAGGACGGGAATGGGGTTGTGACGACGATGATGAGGTATTTTCTCTGCATATACAGAACTTTATTTTATGAATCCTACTTGAACCCGTTTAGCCCACTCTCGGCCCCTCGACCCCTAAAAAAAGATTTGTTTGTTTGTGGCCTCTCAACCCCTAAGCATAGTTCACAATCGACCCCCAGGGGTCTAGTCTGAATTTCCATACAAAAGACAGGCATACCTCGTCCACTCTCAACCCCTAGTTCGATAAGTACCTAAAAATAATATTTTGGTACAGTAGAGTACAGAAAAATTTAGGCACTTCTACTGTGGAGTTTGTTGGAGGCTGAATAGCATATTAGCTTTTTTTTCACCTGCAGCTATATTCCTAGGTATATTTGCAAAATCCTGATTTTTCATTTTATATGGCGGTAATCTTCGATAACATTTGGCCCGAAGCCCTTTAGCATAACCATCATAGTATGTAGATGATAACGTCTGTTCGTAATACATTTTAAATATTTCCTACTATCAGACATGTTTGAAATTAGAACTTGTGCATGCTCTTATCACTTGATAAGTACTACACTAAACGCAAATGATTTAAGTATTATACAAATTATATTGAGGGTACTTTAATTTAATAATATTCAAATAAAGTGCAGATGATTTATCATCGTAACTGTACTTTGGGAGTCGAGGGGAAACTAAATTTGGCTGAAAAATAAAATCCACACTCGACCCCCAAAGGGTCGAGAACAAACTATAAGTACTTAGGGGTCCAGTGGACACATTATTTACTGGGGGCGAGGGGCCGAGTGGACTAAACGCTTGAACAGAGTATCTTATACTTATAGGTATTAAATGTCTTTTAAGAATTCAATGATCATTTTACGTTGAATTTGTACAAAATTCGAAATGATATTTTTGAATTGAAATAATGCCCATAATTTAGTATGGTTCGTCTATTACTAGAAAATGACTGGTGCACACTGCACACGTGTTTGTGAAATTTAATGTGGGAAAATTTCACATGTCACTGTGATGTCAATAATTGTGATTACGTAAATTGCATTCAATTTCCGAGAAATTATTAGTAGTATAAAAGACATCGAGGTGAACTATTTATTCATGTCGTCAAAGGAGCGCAGGTGCAACTATCTCAAAAAATACAAATTGCTTATGGCGGAACTTTACTCAATTACGTCACACGTCTTCATTATATACATTTGCAATTGCATATGTATCATAGAATAGAATAATCCTTATTGTTTTTTTTTATGGTATGACTCATGACTCGGCAAACGAGCTGGCGAGCTACCTGATGGTAAGTAGTCATCGCTGCCCATGGATATCTGCAAAACCAAAGGAGTTGCACATGCGTTGCTGAGCCTATTTAAGGAAACTGGAGGGGAAGGAGAAAAGGAGAAGGAATGGGACTGAGGGAGAAATTGGGCCTCCGGCGCTCCACACTCACCTTACGAAACGCAACAGTATGCATACTGCTACTTGACGTCGATAATCTGTGGGAGGGTAGTACTTCCCCGGTCGTGCGACCCATTCATGCTGGCATGTAGACATGTCAGCAGGCACTACTACTACTAGGTACGTACATACTATTGTACACCATAATAAGAAACTACATTTATAAGGACATAAGTAAGCACTTACTTTATCTAGCGGAAAACAACGGATTCCTCTGAGTCGTTTTTTTCCCAACAGTTTCAATGTTCGTTTCAGCGTCCTGAAACGCATACTGAAACGTGTACTGTCCATTGGAACTGGGTGGTGAGTTTTACCTTCATATTACCCTCTGACGGAAAATCGGAACTGCTGAAACAGGGCTTTCGGATTTTCATACAACATTCTAGCCAAATTTCGTAATATCCTTTTTTAGGGGATTTCTTCAAGTTAAGTATATGAAAACGTTATGCAAAAAAATTAGTTTATACAGTTTCAAATTTCGTGCTTAGTCTTAGGCTATAGAGCCTAACATTATTAAAAACTATTTAAATTTAGCAAAAATCAAACAAATCAGAAATCGGAATATGACAAAACGTATTCGGAGCAGTCATTAAATTCGGTGATATCATATGAAAAAGATAGTCATATGAAAACTCCCCTATATCAACATGTATTTTTAGACTGGCAACTCCATAAATTGTGGGAGTCAGTAATGAGCAACTAGCTGTGTGCTTACACTATTAATCATCGGGTGGGTAGACGGCTGTCACGGTATTTGCCGGAAGCACTGTGGTTAGGGGTTGCCATAACCTACATCTATATTTACGTAAACTTAAGAACTAACAGCTATTTCCCATCAATTAGTGGATATTAAATTGAAACTTAATTATTATCACCCGTTAACTTATGTCTCATCTGATGATATGATTGGTGTAGTTTATTTTAGCATTAGATACCTTTTGTATAAAAACGACATCATTAAAGTGTCCCAATTATTATAACTGCTCCAATCTTTCAGTCTTTTTAAATCCACTACGACGCCACGTATTTAAATGTTATCCAATATTCCCGTTCGAATTGAAAAGTCTTGCGAAACGTCGAAGGAAAACATTACCATAAACTCGGACGCCTAAAAGCTCTGTAAAATCAAGGTGTAGGTATGTAGTTTGTCAAACTGCATTAGGCCAGCCTGGTGGATGTATAGGTTTGTTTTTGTTCATTCAGAAGGGGTGGCACAGCCGTTGAACAGTAATGGGTCGCGTGTAATAAAATGCCGTCCTCGCACCCTTGATAGGAAATTTGTGTAAGTAAATGTAGGAAATTATATGAAAAAAAATATGTAAATATTCTTAGTAAGTTTTTGGGTGCGTTATAGTTTAACACTTTAGTAGACATAAGTACAATCTTTAGAGAGGTTAAACAAAAAGCAGAAAATAGAGTACCTAGATTGGATTGCTCCAACGACAAAAGCCGAGCTCTTGTACGAAGGAGAGAAAGAGAGAGATTGTTTTTATGTAGGTAGATTTGTGAAAATTTTACTTGTTTCAAA
This sequence comes from Subacronicta megacephala, assembly GCA_958496365.1. Taxonomy (NCBI): domain Eukaryota; kingdom Metazoa; phylum Arthropoda; class Insecta; order Lepidoptera; family Noctuidae; genus Subacronicta; species Subacronicta megacephala. The sequence continues at coordinate 11,115,152 of OY292513.1, forward strand.
TTAAATAGGTATTTATTACTTGACGTCATCCAACGAACTTTTTCCCTCTGGGATGGTCATGGCATAATCCCCAAATGATGAGCGGAGTAGTACCTACCTTCTACCTAATACTGTGAAGCGAATGTTCACGACTGACATTTATGGCCTCGCATGAATTATTATCGACGCAATTGAGAATTACCTACCTATATACTTACCTTCAATATACCTAGTTATTTCAATGATATAAGTATTTACTTATACTATGGGAGGATGGGCTTTTTCTATGAAATTATCAGTAGCAGCTCGAAATCAATGAAAAATGAACTTTTTGATAGGAAAGTATATATTATGGTTACAGCTAGAACTAGGAAGGCCATATTATTAAGAAATTTCTCTGGATTAACTTATTGAACCTCGGAAGGACCTCCATAAACTATTTTATAATGTGAATCATGTTATGACCCGTACCGTACGTTAGGAACCGTATTTTATAAAGTTTTTCTCAATAAATGTTTACACAAAGTTGTTGCTTACAATACACCTATAACTACAATCATTCATCTTTACTTTTTTATGCCTTAAAATTAGGGTACTACCTACATCATTCGAACAAATGTGTCAAAAAGCAAACGATTTTTTTCTTCGCTTGAATTTCACAAAGAAAAGTTGTTTCCACGAAAAGAGAAAAACTATAAATAACATTAGCGTCACGCACGAGCAACGCGCAGTAAGTTATTTATTTCTTAATCCTATGATAAAAGTTCGGCGATGTGGAAGAAATCGTGTCGAAAAAATAATGAAAATGTATGCCGTTTACACAACAATTTCAGGACTTTGAAATCGAATTAGAAGTTTTACAATGGTAGTTAGTAATATTTTTCGTTATATGTAGCGAAAGGGGGAGGGTAGCTTTGCTTGTAAGGGACCTATATGAAGACAAACAGACTTGCATACAAATCACCACATTAGTGCCGAGACGTAGGTTTTCGCCAACACGTATTGAAGCAGACCGGGAGCTAAAATGGCCACTTTTGGTGAATTACAATATGATCCACGAACACACGCCATGAACCAGTATTACCTGACCTCTCATCGTATGTAAAGTCTATAATAATATTTTTATTTCAGATCTACAACTATCCATACATAATATATAATCGCGCACATCTCTGAATTGACTTGAATTCTCCCTTCTCTAACTTTGGATGGGATAGACCATACTCGCCGCAGACATATAACTACACAACGTGCTAACTACAGTTTGTTCGAAATAAGTAAGCCGATCGGAAGTTAGCCGTTCCGAACTACCGGTGATAAAATCGTTTACTTAAGTGTTTTAATACATAAATATCGAAATTAGTAAACAAAATAATTAGAAATGTGAGACATATATGACTGTAATGGAGCTTTAATTATAATTAGAGGATACAATATAGAGTAATCACAGGTTTTAATTATTATCACAAAATGGTTCCTTTAAGAAATTATTAAAAATCCTTGACTGTTTCAAGATCAAGATCTTTACACCAACTTTTTCTATTTAAATTTACCACTCCTAAACCACTTGCAGACAACTTCCGATCGGCTCATTTATTTCGAACAAACTGTAATATATAGCTAATTGTCAGTTTGCGTATTGTCAATGTCAATGTCTAAGCAGCCTGTGGATGTCATACACTCATAGCGGTCAAATATCCAAGGTCCAACATCTTCAAGGTTTAGTTGGAGCTGCCTTGTTACTGCAGTGCATCAGGAATTTTGCACTATACTACAAAATTTCCATGATGTACAGGTTCCGTGACAGCGAAAATTGTAATGGTGAATGTGGTCTGTCCCAGTCATAGCCACTGGGTTAGAACACCCAAAAGCCAAGTTAGTTATTTATTTATTTATTTTTAAGAAAGCTTACAGACTAAAAACACTTATAGCTAAAGAACAATATTTTTACGTAAATTGCTAACATCAAGCTTCCACATTTTATGTGCTCAATTAGCATATAACTTTTGTTAATTTCTTTGTTTATTTTTTTATATGGATGATCTGAAATAAAGATACCTATTACTATTGTAGGCTTTTCATACGATGAGAAGTCAGCTTATACTTGAGCTCTAGAGCGCGTTCTGAATACCTGTGTTCGTGAATCATATTATGAATCATCGAAACTGGGCATTTTAGCCCTCCTGGCGGTGAAACGTGCTTTTTATTCAATATCGACATCGCATTTGACTTTCTTGGTGAGTCATACTATGTAACTGAACGAACGGGACTTGCAATAACCGAATGGGATGTTCCGTCTGATCGATTCGACGTCGGTGGGGTAGGGTAAGGTATAGGCATACAAATCACTATCTACAGTTTGTTCGAAATATCAAGTGGGTTTGTAGTGGTAAATTTTAATATAAAAACTCCGTGTAAAGACACTTATGACCACGTGATTATTTTCCTTACTAATTTCGTTATTTATTTATGAAACATTTAATAAAGTGATTTGCGGTTCGGAACGGCTAACTCCAGAAAGCACAGTTATTTCAAACAAACTGCGCCTGTGCTTAAGTATTTGGCTTATTTTTAGGGTTCCGTAGCCAAATGGCAAAAACGGAACCCTTATAGATTCGTCATGTCTGTCTGTCTGTCTGTCCGATCGTGTCACAGCCTTTTTTTTCGAAACTATAAGAACTACGTTGTTGAAACTTGGTAAGTAGATGTATTCTATAAACCGCATTAAGATTTTCACACCAAAATATAAAAAAAAACATAAATTTTGGGGGTTCCCCATACTTGGAACTGAAACTCAAAATTTTTTTTTTCATCAAACCCATACGTGTGTGGTATCTATGGATAGGTCTCCAAAAATGATATTGAGGTTTCTAATATAATTTTTCTCTAAATTGAATAGTTTGCGCAAGAAACACTTCCAAAGTGATAAAATGTGTCCCCCCCCCTGTAACTTCTAAAATAAGAGGACGATAAAACTAAAAAAAATATATGATGTAGATTACCATGTAAACTTCCACCGAAAATTGGTTTGGACGAGATCTAGTAAATAGTTTTTTTTTAATACGTCATAAATCGTAATGGTACGGAACCCTCCGTGCGCGAGTCCGACTCGCACTTGGCCGGATTTTTTATTTTGTAGTGCGGAAAATCCCCTTGGGCCGTTTAGCAGACTAAAGACCACACATGCCTTCCTTTGCCTTACAATCAAGGCCATGGTTTTCGCGACATTCGCCACAATCGTGATAAGCTTAAATATTACTTGTATGTATATAAATGTGGGCTTCGTAAACCCTGCTCCAACCGGGACGTGCAGCCCAGCCCGATCATGAAATACTAGTAAATCAAGGCCCCGGGGCTGTGGCACATGGGACAGCTATAAAATTACACTGAATCCTGCAATTTTTCATTTTTGCAATACTTACATATAAAAATGTAATTTGTATTTCGTAATCCACTTTCTCGTTATTGAAACACGCCTGTATTCCCCGAAAGGTTACGCAGAAGTGTACTTATATACACCAACAGTTCGCAGGTATGTTTACTTGTTAAGTCCTATGTAATTGGCGATGAGCCTTGCCAACCGGGCACAAATCCAAACTCCGATCTCCTACTGTGAATTTCATAGAAAAACCCAATAACACTTCTGACGTAGCAGTCGGGTTCAGATCACTAGACTAATGAGGTAGTTGTTATTGAAATATTAAGCTTTTTATTTGACAATTGACTTAGATATGCCCTAAGCATAAGCTCTTCGCTCGCGTGTCACTCGATAGGCGGTATTGTTTGTAGTTACGAGTGTTTTTTCTTTATTGCCTTCATTTAATTTAATTTAATTGGCGGTACTCGAGCCAATATAATTTTTATAATTTAATAAAATTTTGATAATAAAGTGAACCAACGCGATTTTTTTCTTTGGGTATCTTGGTACATTTTTGGCTTTAATGGGTTAATTTAATTTACTTGGCTTAAGTCCCTATACTTATGTACTTAAAATTCAGATAATAAAGTGAAGGAAAAACAGAGACTGCCTCGTTAGTCTAATGGTTCTAAGTGCGAATATTACGCTAGATATCTTGGGTTCGATTCCCAGGTCGAGCAAAGTGTTATAGGTTTTTTTTCTATGAAATTCTCAGTAGCCGTTCGAGGACTGGATTTGTGCCCGGTTTATGGGTATAGGCCCCTCTTACATGGGACCCTAATATTCCGAAGTGTGGGTATACATTAGTATACCTCTGCCGCCCTTCGGGAAATACAGACATGATGGTATGAAAAACAGGGGCCTTATTACCACGTATTAATGCTATCATTTTTAGGTTGTGAGAGAGGGATGCCGCTCCACAGGTTAAATAGTGGCGTCCCTCTTTCACAACGTAAAAATGATGGCATTAATGCGTGGTAATACGGCCCCAGATTATTTTCTTTGGGTATCTAGGTAGATTTTTCTATGAAATTAGTAGCTTGGCGTTTGGCTATGTGCCCGGTTAATGGCAACAGTTCGACGCCCCGGCCATTAGGCTACCGCTCCGCTTAAACCCTATTAAAACTGCCCATACAATATTACTTACAAAACAAAATACTTCTTAAAAAGACCGAAGTTAAAACTACTATAATAATGACCCCAAGTCTGTAATAAGCGATTAACGGACACAAAACGTGATGTTGTAAATAATATATACACTTACAGTCCGTCCGGTATATTTTAGGTTCCATGTAATTAGTAAGCAGGCCAAATCTCGGAATTTTATAGAAGACACTCGACTCGACATTTTGATTGAATCGAAATCAAACTTTGAATGAACTTTGAATCACACGCTCAGTAAAACAATGAGTCTATCTGATTCTTTATATTAAATTCTGAATACATTTTATAAGAAAATAAATAAATATTTCTAAGCCCTTATTAATATTTGCTTACTATAATATATATTGCTAGTATTGCTCTGACATTAACCCCGCAAAACATTTAACAAATAGTTTGATAACAGTTGAAATGTGCTCAGTGCTTTTATTAGTTTGACACTAAGGACAAATACTAAAGTTTCAAGTAAGTATTAAACTTTTGAAGGCATTTATTTAAGTACCTACATTGTTCTGAAATAAAATTCATTCAATATTGCAGTCATAAGTCATAAGGATTGCGCAGGAAAGAGCGAATGTTGAAAAGAGATTGAAAGTTGAAATAAAGGTAGCAAGCAAGGGTCCGCGTGCAGATGGGCGAAAGGTCGGGCGAGTCATGGCCTAATTACACGGCCCATGACGTCTACTCTCCCTTGTTCCCTATATATCCCTGAAGGCCTATCGTTATCTTAATCTTCTATGCTTTTATCATGCCCTTTTGTAACAGATCTAAAATTACCTCTCGAAGCTTATTACAAACTAGCTGAACTAGTTCAGAAAGAAAACATTAAAAACACGAAGGTTCTAATACAACTTGTTTAAAATCGGTAAGGAAATCCGGCGATTTAAGATTAAGATTTAGATTAAGACCAACAAAAATTTTCATTGTTAATTATATAGATACTACATGAAACTGCCTTCAAGATAAGCGCAGCTTGTTTCCCTGTTCTCACATTTAAAGGTAGGTACTGAAAAGGGTCCCTTAAACAAAAGCAGTATCTATATCATAATTCAAAATCAGTGTTTAATTAAGAATTGTTTGTTTTGCGCTCAGTATTTCGCGCATCAGCGTTTCAGATTTTTTGGTACGAATGAAAACGAACGGAAGCGTCGTTTTTAGAGCAACTTGACATTGATCCTAAACTTGCGCAGTTTCACGGCTGGCGAAAATTATCGTTTTACTGCAGTGAAAATGTTTATTTTAAAAATTTGCAAGGGTATGATGTTTTTGAACATCACTTATTGTTCTTAATGATACAGCAAATAAAAATATCTACTTACTCTGCCTCTAATTCACAAATCGTTGATTACGACGAAGAAAATATGAATAGGTATCTACTTTACTTACTATGTGGGTAACTTATACAAATATTATGTGTGCAATTATTCGTGTTACTTACGGATTCCAATCAAGTACTTTATAGGGAAGCTGTTTTATTATTACAATTATGTTGAGTGCCACGTATTCTCGTCCATAGTTGTTAGCAAAGGCCAATAAATATGGGCGTTTTCGCCTACATTTTGGGTATAAATCTCCGTTACAAATATTTGTGATACTATTTATCGCGGGAAGCTGTCAGCTGGAATATTTCTAGAGTAGCAATTTTCGTTTGATCAAAAGCCTTGATAAGTTTGTATAACGTTAGCAAAGTGTCTGATGAACCTTGGCCATGACTTTTCATATGTCTTCGTAAGCGCTTTGAATGACGGGCGTGCCATGATTTGTCTGTTGTCAAGCCAATTATTAGTTGATACGACATGACTAGCAAAATTCGTTGTGCAAAAGTCATCAGATCAGATTCTTTATTTGCAGGGGCAGAGAAAAGCAACATTGTTATAAAATAAACCTGATACATACTTGTGAAGAGTATTCATCTGTGCTGTTTCATGTTCTCGACCACAAACATAGATGTAACCTGTAATTCCTAATACTTATAGTTATACCTAAAGTTACAGTTCTTCGCCAACGATTTTCATGAAATAGTAATTCAGGTCACGAAAATGCGCAATTATTTCTAGTTGTTTATTCATGAGAGTAACTACTTACTTACCTACTTTATTATCAATTTATGGAAATTTAATCGTAACGTCAATATTTGGTGTCTACTTCATAATAAAAGTAACTATTTTTATCCACAGCCGTATATAATAGTAACAAATACGACATGTTTCAAAGTGAATTACTCTAAAAGGATAAATGCCACTTATTTTATTATTCACCACCGGAGACATTATCTTCTTTGTACTCGCAAAAAACCTAAAGGAATTATGTCAAGTGTAGGCGGCCACTGTAAAAATATCAGGAGATCCTTCACATCTACTTGATATAATTCTTAAGTTGGCTCTTACAACCCTTAACTGGGGTGGAGTGGCAGTCCAAGTCGGGAAACAGGGTAGATATAATATATAACCAAGATGGTTTACACTCAAAATGAGTATTATTGCTAAAACTAAACTGAACTGTACGAATACGAAATAAACAGCGAACTTGATAACTATATGATAAGGCCTCAACACTTAGTTTTGAGCTAAGTACTAATCTAGAAAGAATTCCGTTGCAATCAACATTTAAAAAAATGATTTAGCAGTTAGGATGTCACTGAATATGGCTTTTACTTAATGACCACCTTATTATTAAGTATTTTAATAAAGTCTGCATCATCAATCTACGACGGCAGATCTGTCTTCCGATGCCTGCATCCTGTAGCTATCTTTCTTTGTCGCCCTGACCAAGAGACATCAGACGATACGTTTTTCGACGTATTTTTTCATAACGCCATTGTCATGTCCTCCCATATACTTCACAGGCTTCCAATAATACCACAGGCCTCATATAATAGGTACCGGAATAGACGGTTGCGAGTTTTCGCGAATATATTTCCGTATTTAATCATCTTGCTTTCTCATGCGGATTAATGATCGCAATACTTTAGCCATTATTTCTGCACAGACACACAATCCCCTGTACAATAAAATATGAAAAGCGACAAGCATTTTAAAATGAAATCGAATTTTCGGACCTTGCAATTTATCACCGAACAAAAGTTAATGTACCTACCTGCAACATTTACATAAATTGATTTGTATACATTTTATGGAATCACGTTTGAGCAGTGTTAATTCAGCTTGTTTCGGTATGAAATGATCGTCAGAGTAACAGTTCAGAGGCGGAGATTGATCGGAAATTACGTGAGTTAGCGCGTTCCGTCCCCGAGCCCGAGCTTATCTCGGAGTCACGCTTTTATTTTTCCTAACAATACCGCAGCATAACATTGTTTCGCAAAAAGTTTATGCAACGCTCGCCACAGTTAGAGAGGCTCGTTCGGAGCGTACGTGCGCCACACAATACTCCAATGCTTCATATTGTTTATTTACTTTATATAAAACTACTGAAAAAGTCCCATTCGATTTGTCGTTAACGCAAATCGAATTTGACATTTTTAATAGTTACCTGTCAGTTGGTAGGAATCTCTTTTGTTCTACGTAGGTAGATTGAAAAAGAAATTATGCATTGTATTTTGTATGCAGTAGAACCATTAGATAATTTAAGCAGTACAAAGGAAAATAAAATCGTTTATTTATCAACCTATGGAGCGGGAAAAAGCGTTGAATTTAACATACGATCGTCTTTGAACAGTACTGCTTGCACCCGCCTCTTTGTATCCGGATAGTCCATTAAGCTAACAAGATAAAATAATACAACGGTGAAGTATGTTTATTTTATCATAGATTTATTGTGGCTTCTATGTTATTTTTTTAGAAAGGCCCGAGTGGGCTGTTGTAAATATATAAAAAAAAAATATATATGTGTAAAACATGATCGTGTATCATATATAACAATCGGTATATTTTTGGTATTATATGAGAATAGTGCCTAAGATCCGAATATGCTATGAAATTTAGCAGTATTATTAATTTTTCATATCCTCATGCTTCTAATCTGTTAAATAAGTACGCACTTATCTACATCAATTGAACAAAAGTATTCATATAGAAAGAAAATTTGTACAAATGTTTAGACATGAGAAACGTACACAAAATTAATAAACATATACGGATTACATAAACTCATTGCATGCACCACAATTATTCATCTTGCAAGTGTGTTTTTATATTTTTACCAATCGGTTTTCGCCTTACTCTCTTATATCTCTATTCAGGTCACAAACATTTCTGAGGCATCCTCCACCATAGTGTTGCCATATGCCATATGTATATTTTAGAAGCCCGAAACGTCTGACAACCAGTCTACACTTACCCAGGACTTGGGTGCGGGTCTGATGATAATCGCTTCGAGTAAAATACTGAATGAAAGACTGCCTCGTTAGTCTAGTGGTCCCAATCGCGACTGCTACGCTAGAGGTCTTGGGTTCGATCCCCAGGTCGAGCAAAGTGTTATTGGGGTTTTCTATGAAATTCTCAGTAGCAGCTCGGAGTCTGGATTTGTGCCCGGTGAATGGCAATAGGCTCGCCACCTATTACATGGGACCTAAACATACCGGCGAACTGTGGGTGTACATTAAGTACACCTCTGCCTAACCCTTCGGGGAAAACAGGCGTGATGGTATGTATGTATGTATGTAAAATACTGATATTTTGCCGCATCTAGCTTACCCCAACATAGTTCGGAAAAGGCTGATATGATATAATTATGTTAACAGGTTTTTTAGCTAGAAAAAGAGACAATATGATTAACTAATCACACAATTGAACCTATTGTTTGATTAGTTAAAAATTTTGCCTGAAAATTTGAATTCTACAAATGTTCAAGCTACCTTTAAAACATTGTCGCGTTAAAGTACCTAGGTATTTGTAGACAGAAAACCTTTTTCGTTTTGTCTGTCCCCCGCCATTTCCGGTTTTTATCGATATCCGCTTGGCTCAAAGGCACTGCGCTCCGTAATGAGAATACCACGACATCTTTTGACCTCAAGTGCTTAAGGAAATGCAGGTTCTTTAAGTGAAAAATACTATGCTGTTATAGATACCAGTCTAAAGGCCGAACACAAAAATAAATACCTACTAGTGGATTTTTGGGTACAATCGAATGTTTTTCCTATTCACGCCACCTATTCTTTTGTACTGTGCTACTTGGCTTCGATTCCCAGCCTATTATTCTGTTATCTACAAATATTTGTTTCATGTCTCCGCGGCGCAGAACAGGGGACAACTATCCCTTTTACTGGAGCTGCCTGAAAAAGGTCATCTTGTAATACTCGATATAAAAGTTTTGGTTAAGTACTTTCCTACTGGATTTTAGCGCTACTTACAACGGAGTATATTTTTATGAATTGTGTATCACAAAACGACATCCTAAAGCATTTTTTAAACTCGCTTCAAAGGTTGTTCATCTTCAATAATTCCACAGTCGGCTGAACGGTGTCGATACAAGCTCAAGAAACCCACGATTTGCTTGAATCCTTGGTAGATTTAAATTTAAACTGAATACATTCATGGCTCTCGGAGCTGTTAGTGTCTGAAAATTGAATTTGAAATTGTTGACTTCTGGCAAATGTCTGCTACGCGAATATGAGACGATGAAATAAAACTACTTTATTCCTTGAATTTTCCTATTATTATAAAAACTTTGGTAAAAACTCAGTAAAGATCTAAATCGAAATAAAAATACTTACCTGTTATTATTTAAAGAAAGCAAAACTCATATTCCAAATTTGTAAAGACTTAAAAGAAAAATAAGTAATTAAAACAATAGCTAAATAATAAGAACAAGTGCTGTAAACTGTCACTGATTAATTAAGAGCATTTAGTTCTGATAACACCGTTATTCTAGATTACTTTACAACATCATAAATAATTTTGTGTGATAATTAATTAAATTAATTCTGCTTTTGAACTTTGTAAAGAGTTAACAAGTTGAACGTTGTACGAATTATTTTTCATATACGGGGCCTCGAACTTACTTTAACTACCTAGGATTTTAGGTCAATAATTTAAATTTATGAACTATACAATTCAGACGGCTTAATAATTACACTTCAGTAAAATATTATGAAAAGAATAAATCCTATAGAAGAATAAATAAATCTTATATCTTATCTTATAGAAAGAAGAAAATACCTAAAGAAAACAGTAACTCACATTTAAAGTACAATTATTTATTACGGTTCTTAAGATTTAGTCTAGACTATTTTACTATAACGACGGATTGAATAATGTAGCATAACACTAGTTAATTTTTTTCATAACAATATTTTGATATTTTTAAAATCCTGAGCTTGCGTACGAGTGCCATATAGGCAGACGGAATTGTATTTAACTTGACAACACTTGGCTAAAACATCGACTTCTGTCGTGCTCGGCGTGTGAAATTTGGAAAGATTACCATTGTTCTGGTTTTGGCAGTAGGAGTTAGTCCTTTGGAGATATGGCTGTAGGTAGCTTACCGTGCCAAAACTCGGCCCTAGAATAAAAATATGGTGCCGTTTGGTATGGGGCCTATTCGAAAACCATAGTCTAGGGACTCAGGCCCACAAGCTTTGGTCTGTATAAGCATAGACAAATTGTCGATTTCTAGTGGCTAACCTATTATTAGAGATATTGATTATTATATATGCAGAGAGAATTGAATTATAACTTATTAATACGCACATAATTTCGAAGAGTCAGACGTTTACGATCGAGTTTAAGAAGAATCTTAAAATCGATCTTAAGACTTGGCTAGCAGTAATCAAAGTGTATCATTGTGGTCTTAATGTTAGCGACTAGAAAACGAATTCTGGCGAAACGATGTTATAAGATGACTTATTCAAATATAAGACGTTACTTTCCGTCGTCAGAAACATTGACTATTGCGATAAAACCATGTATAAAGTAGACAGTATTAATTCAACATTCATAATGTCAAATGAAAACGCATTTGTACTTTGTACAAATATAAGTTGGAGGCGCCTGAAGAGCGTGCCAAGAAATAAAAATATTGAGCTAAGTGAAGTTAATCAATACTTTGATGACATTGTAACATTGGTTGGTAAGAATTTACTCCATATTGTGATGCTGCTATTACTAAATCAATTGAAAATCTCGTCACACGAAGGTATTAACTAGGGACCTCCTTTCCAATTCCGTGAATCCCAGAGAGGAAGGCGGAGGGACGACTTCTGTTCGCTTTTCCCGCCGAGAATAAACCATCGCAGATCAAAAGATTTTATTGTTTTACCATAACAAAAGCAGGAAATTATGCGTGCTCCGGATACGACCGATGGTGTGTATACCTTGTAGAGACATGAAATATGGGGATCATTCGAATACCTACGTATATGGCGTATAAGGCAGCCCTTCGTCGGGCGGGCTTAACTTCGCTTTTATTACGGCCATTCAATATGAACGTATCAATCTAATTTCAGGAGCTCGTAAGTTGTTATGTAACTTTCGTATAGTTTCCAGATAATTTCTTGTAAAGCTTGTCACAGTCATGTTTTCAAAAATACCTAGATACATATGATTTATGATCCCAGATTTTTGGTTCCAAACTCGACGTAATTACCTACTTTGTGTTTGTTAATAAAAAATGTGTTTGTTTGTAACACTGCTTGTTTTCCGTAGTAGGAGAGCTGCCTTTTAGTAATAGAGTCCATAAAAACATGTTCTTTGGTTATTATTTTGTAAGTATTATTTAGGACTCGAAATGCTCATGCCGGTACCATGTAAGTAGCTTTTGCTGACAGCAAAAGACGTCTGAAGAGAGTGCGTCTCGTTAGTCCCACAGAGGCATAGTTAAGGACAGGTACCAATTAGCGCAACAATCCCTTTTGCTCGCGACACGGCTCGGCACGGCTTAGTGCCGTTTGCGAGTGTCACAAACAGCACAAGAATGTTCCCTACCTGCAAGTTACCTTTTATATGCACGAAAAATAGAATAGTACTGTTCCTATTCCAAGCACAGGCACGGATTTGCAATTTAGGGAGTTCAGTTTAATTTTTTATGGTGTATAAGCCTGGCTGCACGTTATCAGAAATGTCGCAATTACAATGCGCACACGTTTTATACAGGACCCCATAGACTGGTATAGTTTTGTTGGATCGAACCCGGATACGTTTTGTCGCCAGACATAGTTTTTAACAGAAATTTCTGTCATTATACAGTCACATTAAAGTGTTACAAAAAACGTTAATGTTTTGAGTAATGTCACTACATTTCTAAAAGTCATACTGAATGTATGACTGTATAAGTGTAAAAAAATAAAATATCGATGTATGTATAGTAATTTTGTTATAGCTATGATTACTTTTTTGTATTAGTAGAAGTTCATAGTTTGTTAAATACAAGCATTAAGCAGCCCCGCTGGCCAACGTACGGGTAGATATGATTTTTAATTTTGATATAGGTCCTGATTTGCATGCTCTTTCGGGTGATTCTTGTGACTATATTGCTATTGATTGTACCTGTTACGTAATCCAACAGATCCACTCACGAGGACATAACGTAGTAGAACCCCAGATTGGCCTCGTTGTTTGAAAAAAAAACAACACAGCATCCACAATAGCACCGACGGTTAAAGATTCACTAGACAGAAATTGGGAAAAGGGCAGAAAGATGATGATACTCTGTACTGTATCTTTATATTTTTTATTTTTTATCATAATTATTTCTTTAGTACCCGTTGGCCGCGGTTTCACTCGCGTTACAAAAGGATTTACTTATTATAGCCGAGTTATATAAAAATCAACATCTAGGCAGCGTATCAACATTAAACATGAACGAGATTGAAAGTTAGATTTCCAGCAATACAACTGTGCAAACCTCATCCTGACCTCTTGCAGTCGTTTTTGTAACATACAGATAAAACCAAAAATAGGTATAAACAGACAAAACTGTTTATTATTTAACAAATATTGAAGCGACTGAGTATCGATCAAATAGTTTTAATTTTAAATCTTTAGAAAGAAAGTATTCATATTTTTATCTATATGCTGACAGTACTGCAGTAACAAAGTTGCAAACGTAACATATTACGATTCGAACTGAAAAGTTTTGACATAACATTTTTCATTTCTAGGATTTATGGACGAAATAAGTGTATGATCTTTAAATGAAGGAAATAGTTATGTGCTCATATCTTTCCAGATGGCAGATACTCTATGTTTTCTTGAGAAAATCTATAAAATGATACGATAAAAGTTTAACATCTGAATCGAAGATATATGCTAGAGCAAAAAGAGCACTAGACTGGGACTTACATATTTTTTTGTTCTGTAAGTATTTGCTTATTTCTGACAGATTTGTCATACATTATAAGGCTGACTCATTTAAATGATGGCTGATACAATTTAAATCGTTAAATTGGGCCGCTCGTGGCTTCGTTTTGCCAACGTGATAGATAAACTGGTGATAGCCGATAGAGTGGATTATAAGCTATGTGTCAATGGTTATAAGCCTAGTTCCATGGTTCCATAAGACACTACGCAGCTAACAAAAACTAGCTAAAAATATATCAAGCGGAACGCCTACCGACATAGAGCTTCAGTCTGATGTCCCAATCGTAACAGGATGGACGTCCAATGACTTTGATCCGAGGACAGTTACATTTGGTAGAAGAATCTGCTCTAATTAGGTATTTTAGAGTCATCGAATGTCAATTTTGGCTCTGGTGAATTTGTATCCCAGACAATGTCTATGACTGTAGGACAAGGCAAGTTCAGTTTTAGTCAGTACGAGCCCGAATACACTGCCCCAGATATAGCAGACGACCTATAAGTATTTTCCGTACTACCGTTCCGGCGGAGTGATATTATACTCAATGTATGTATGAATGTGAATCAGAAATGATGTAAAAGGGATTGAATGATGAGATGACGACTAACAGGGATTAATTGAAGAAAAGAACATGATGACAAATAAATTGGGAAAAGGGCAGGAAAACGATGATGATGTATGAATGTATTAATTTTGGAAGCGAGGGACCGTGACCGCAAGCTGCAGATGATGCAAAAGCTTCTAGGAACTTGGCCGGCAGTTTGTAAATGAAGATTCACTTCCACGACAACTTAGGCAAGGCTTTACTCAAAGTATACATGAGACATGGCCGCCATTAAGATCGTCGAATATCTAAGTCTTATAAGTTTAGTATGAACTTATACTGAAATAATTATATTCCAAGCAGATCCTCGTGCGATAGCACCGATGTTCATGTATGCTAAGTTCAAATGGAAGACTGCTTAATTATCATGTTTAATAGATGAGTTCATATCTAATATTATACGTGCAAACTTTACAAATTTTTGTCCGGTACAGTGATCCCTCACTCGGAAATTTTTCTGTGATTTTACGAACTTATCAAACAAAATGTTCTTTCTGAAAGAATGGATCATAAGAATTCGTCACAAAACAAAGTAGAGTAACTACATATTTTCACTGTAGTTTTTAAAGCTTTTTTATAGGTACAAGAAAAATCTTACGTACAAACCTTCACGGGTCTTAGCCTATATCGACACCTAAAGCACTATTTGAAGCTATAAATCTAGAAAAGGTTTCTTTCGAAAACTCACTCACTCTATTTATTTATCGCAATCATGGGAAGAGTACAGATGGCTAACCCGATCATACGTCGTCGCCTTTCAACGACAAACAGAATTATATATGGATTCATATGGACAGTCGGCTAGAGAGCCTTGTGAGTCCGCTGCGATTTGTGGGGTCAAGCCGGTTATCTATCTACGGTCCTAATGCAGCAAGCCTTTTAAACGTGGGTGGAATAGATTTTATTCAGTCATGGCAACAGTTTTAAATGTGGTATGAAACTTATCGAGGTATTTTGTATTAGTATAAATATTTTGTATGAACGGGTTAAGTAGGTACATTAAGATTTTCCATGCATTTTGGAAAATTAGCTACGTAAGTATTAGTATTCCGATGTATTATAGTTGGTCACTTATAAATCCAATGATGATTTTATGTAAGCAGGTAACCTTTCTAATTGGTCAGTACAGACCTACTTTTTTTATTGTAATACTTGTAATAGTCTTCTATAATAAGTATTAAAATTCCTGCCGTTTTGCCATTGTCATTTTTATTTATACCCATGTATTATTTTATCGCGCATAACGAAACAGAAGCACTAATTGTGAAAGCGCTCATTACATTGAAGTTCGTTATTAAAAATGTCTGTTTATTTCACAATTTGTAGAACGAATAATCTAATTTCATTGTTCTCACGTTGTCGACTTTGTTGTTACACGTAGCGAATATTATAAACTTATCGTACGAATGAAATAATATTCATTGTTTTATCTAAATCGCTCCCTCGTGATTCAGAATCGTGATATTCTTTAAAAGCAGTTATTAATAGATATCACTTGCTTTAACATTGAAAGCGCCGTTTTGGCATTACGAGTGTAAAGTGTTTTTTTGGTAAAATACATCCAATTTTCATCGATTCAATGAGCAGTAAAAATATAATTGAAACTTGAAATAAATATTACTATTACAGTAAGTACATAAGTTTATGTTATCAAAAAACGACTCCTGAAAAGTTGGCGTAGTCTTCACTTTACTATTTTTCTTTTCAACTGACGAAACATAAAATTATGAACGAGTGTGTTAAGTTAGTCTCTTTTTAACCGGTATTTCAAATGATCTAAGGCCTATTCAGATATACATGACAACGTGGTCGCTTCCTCTATGGACACTGAAAACCAAATAGGTATGCGGAATTCCTATTGTTTAAACCTAGAAGCGGCTATGTATAGCGAACCGAAGCGAACTTGTTTAAAAATTGCTGCTGCCTGCGTGGACGGTATGGCGCGGTATTCTGGTTTCAATCTAGCCCTGGAACTTCATACAAATATCCAGCAAAATACCGCCCGGTATTTTTTGCTACTCACAGGGGTTGCTCGTATTGCTCATATATGAATAGACCTTTAATCTCAGGTGAGGTGAAGCACGACGCAATTATGTCTAATTGGGATTCCACGGTGAAGCTATTTTTGCCACAACGCAAGTCTTTTTTCATCTTAGCGGGACAATGGCGGTAGTCATCCGTAATGCTCTCGCTGCTTGTGTTTAGAGACTTAGGGAGAAAGTCAGATCATAAAACGAACCCGTACATTGCCTACACGTCGTTCTTGTTATGTGCGCTTAAGTTAATATCTTCAGTTTATGTGTTGTTGCTAGATATCCAAGACGGCGTCAATAAACAAAATTAAGCCGGCCGCTCTCATATTATAAAAGATATAAATAAACCTGGGCCTCTATACAAGTTGTAATTTATGTATTTTTCTGTTAATTTATTTATAAGATGAAATGACATTTGGTTTATATTTGTTCGTTAATTTGATTTCGTCTAGGTTTCATTTTGTGTTCGGATTAGAAAGTACAATTAAAATTGGCTACAATTTAACTAACAATTGAAGCGGCAACTGTCCTCTTTGTGTGCGGATTACTATCGTGCTTTGGATTGCCTCTCTGGTAGAACAACGTGGTTTGCACTAATTAACCAAACGCTTGAATAACACTGAAGGATTCCATCGCGAGTCATCAGTCCCTTAGTGCCACATTGAAGTGCCATTCAAAAGCTACGTTTCATTTTGCCACTACACAAAACCAAATTTCCAATCGAATATTTCCAGAGCCTTTTTGTTATCAGCATACAGAATAGAGCGTCCAAACTTCTTTAAAAGTCGCTAGTAACCCTCTCACTGCCGTACATTGTATTGGTAAAAAGTTAGATATATACCTACACGTACCATCACGCCTGTATTCCCGGAAGGGTTAGGCAGAGGTGAACTAAATGTACACCCACGCTTCGCCGGTGTGTTTAGGTCCCATATAATAGGGGGCGAGCCTATTGCCATTAACCGGGTACAAATCCAGACTCCGAGCTATACCTACACCGTGGCATTATAGTCCCCTTAAGGCCAAAGCCTTGTTTTAATAATGATTATTTCGAACAATTTCTACAGTGTGACTTACCCTAAAATAGCGCAAAAATGACAGCTGCTCCAAGTCCTTCATGACACCTTGATCCCAATTTGGATTCAGATTAAAGCAGTTATAAATCTATCTTGCTGTATAAAGCTAGATTTCATAAATTGTACCTTTTATTGAATAGTATACACTGGCATGTATTAAAATATTAATGTTATTTATATGACTCATTCTTAAATATTCCTCCTCAATTAAGTCTAAATACAAATTGCAGGTCGAAAATTTAAGTAAAACTTTTTGGCAAACAAGTAAACGCTACAAAAAACTTTGTTACATACTTATTTATATATCTTTGAAAATGTTTAAGAACGCTGATTTAATGCTTAAGACACTTGGCAACTCCTTAGATAGTTAGTTCATTCCATATTGTGCTTGTAGTTATTATGCTTTACTAAGAGATATTATTGGTCTGTTCGTCTCAAACTACGGTTTACAGATACGAACTTGTGCCTTGCGAACTCAATCTGTATTGCGCCAAACAAAATTAACTCGGCTTTTCGTGTTTCAATGGCAGTCAACTGTATTAAACGTTTAATTAAAATAAATAAGCAAGTATTAGGTAAGTAGTAGATATATTTTTTTAACCATGTTGTTAAAAGCGAGGCTGCTAATCATGAGGTCCTGGCTTCTGCACGAGCAGTGTCATTAGATTATTCACACAATTTTCACTAGGAGCTCGAAGGTCAAAAGGCTCGCTCGCTATTACAGGGGACCTAGATCATACCGGGGAACTGTGGATACAATAGAACCCCTTTATCGAACCCTTCACGGAAGAAGACGTTTTTGCCAAATAGCATGTTTTATTGCAACTGCAAAATAAACGAGAGCAAATTATTGAAATAAACTTTGTACGGAATTTATCGCGATATTGGGTTTATCACCTGCTTGAAACCCCATCATAGATTCCCTAAATGTAAATCCAAATACTGCCAGACCGAAAGATACAGTGAGGTCATTCTGCGTGACCGGATCAAATAATAATTAACAAAAATGTAGGGTAGCTGTTAATAATTTTAACATTAAGACGTCCAACACCTCAGTGTACCCGTGACCATGGATGGTGTAGAGGGTCCGAAACGTCGGGAATTAAGTTACATCAATATAACGTGAAAAAATCCGTAAAAAGTAGTTTTAATTTAATGTCTTATATTCGCGTAAGTGTCACAAACCAGTTTTCAATAAAATCAACGAACATCTAAAAAAATCTGCTTGGAAAACGGGCGTGGTGGTATGTTATGTTCACATAATCTATTTCATAACTTCATATTTATAGTGGAACAGTCTGCTACTGTAAATTACTGTCTAGAAAACAATATGTATAACAAATGTTTATGTCAACGACTACACACATTGTTTTCATGGCATGTTAACCGTACATATACACGTAAATATGAAGTGAACTGAGCAATCAAACGCTGCGCGATTCGGTGCTCAATAATCACTACAATACTCGTGCTATACCTACTTGTGCAATACCCGTGCTACACTCGTGCATCTCTCGAACAACACTTGTGCTGTAGGTACCGTATGAGCGATGTTTCAATGGCTCGCTGATAAGTACTTCTAAAGCCCGCGTATGGATAGTGTTTTTACTTTAGGTTCAAAGCATGCTCGAGTTATTGGATATTTAGCTTTCAATTATTATACCAATCCTGCACAAGTGGTGACCTATTGATTTCTTCAACTACTATACATATTTTTTATACATATTATTAAACTGTAAAATGTGTTATCAGTACACAGTACAAACGAACTTTGTAGGAAAATATAACTTTTAATGGCCATAGGAATAAGACTAAAACATTCTATAGCATACTTAATAACAGCTCGTAGTTTGGATTTTTGCATAGTTAATGGCTTGCCCCTTATTACAGAGGACCTAAAAATTATCAGCAACCTAACTTTTTGAAGGTACAGTGATCGTATGGCAAGTGGATGCGCTCATGCACCTTTGACTCCATAGAATTTTAATGGAATGATTATTATTTTTTGGCTTATGTATTTACGATATCACTTGGTTCATGTACTTAGACAATTCCATTCCAAAAACGTGTAAAGTACAGATGGTATTGAAGTTAATTACGACGTCCCTCTACGCACTGCATGCACATATATCAGAGATATTCTTCACAAATTTCATAAACCCCGAATTTTAAAAGCAGGTGGCATTCTGCAATGTTATTAATTTATATTAAAAATAAAAGCCATAGAGGATAACTTGGCACATAGAGGACGAAAACCATGTGTGACGTGCACTTTAAAACATCTATATCGTTTAACGTCTGAAAAATCGATTCTACAGACGTAATGACCTGAAAGCGAGCCAACTAGACAATTGTACTAAAGCGAAGTACCTCCATTTGCAATATTTGAGCTCCGACCAGCGTCCCAGTTTTAGTAACCTTGAGATACTCGTGCTATGGACTACTAGAAAGCCGTTTGTTGTCACTTCAAACTCAATAAAGTGAAAAATATTCATATTTGGTTATCACTTGTCACTTGTCGATCAAAGCTTTGATGAATTTATCAAAAAAGTTAATTTATATTAGTCAAAACTTCTGATGTCTTCGTTAGAAACCAAAGTAAACTGAAAACCATTCTCCATGAAATTGTAGTGATTAAGTCATAAACACAAGTGTATGATCCAAACCATATCTTTCCTTGTTATGTTGGTTAATAACACCAGTAAATAAATAAATATCAATAAAAATTACATAGCGGTTAAGTGTGGGTTATTACTCGAAATGGCAATGTGGTCTCCACATCTCGTTTGTAGGTGCCTTCGAGAAATAAGCTTATATATTACCTCATAAAAATGTTATTGGCTGTATAGACAAGTGACGGGCCGTGTACTTACTGTCCTCATTGTGGGTTGCATGGAGCATGTTATCCATCGACAAAGTGAAGCTAATATAGCATCATATTTGTGATAGTCTGAAATTTTGTATGACCTCCACGTTGACTTACGGCTCGGGCACATTTTTGCATAAATACAATATATTTAAAATGTCCATACTGGTTCAGAACGATTCTTTTTATCGCGCACTAAATCCTCACACATCGCCAGCCGTCTCGTACTGATCTTTCATTGTTAACTTAGTCGGATCTAAGGGACTCGTAATTATATTTGCAACGGCGGCAATCCAGTGCAGTCTAGGGAGGGCATTCATTGCCTCGATGATGACAATGCTCTGCCCAGGCTTTACAAAATTCCTGACTGCGCCGTATCCTCGCCAAATAGTTTAGCCCTACAGGTATATACACTATACCACTTATAGTGATTAAGTGACTGAGCAGTTTGCATCGAGGTTACCTGTCTTGCTATCCGCCACATTAAAGTCACAAACCATTAGCTAGATCTGTTTTTTCAGGTTGATCACATCGCATTCAATTTACTACCAAATTCGACTACGTACTTACAAAATAACATTGTTGAATCATGGTCATTGATTTTTCACTTAACAAACAAACTTTTATCATGATTAATTTATATTCTGTACCTAGAATTCTTCTCATATAAAATCAAGTTTGAATTTCATTTGTATAATGTATTCAGTAAAGTTTTATTCTCTCAATTGTCTATGTTGGTAGCAAAGTGATCGAGTTGTACGAAAAATAGGTTTTCTTCGTTCATTATCTAACAGAAGGTCAGTATTGTCGTCAATCACATACTGGTGACAGCCTGAGCCCAACCACAATGGAACGGTGTTGTGATTCTATACTGAATCGTGACTAAAAGTATTCTTATGTCTGCTACATTCCCATGTGTGCCCCACCTCTTTGACCTGTTTACTTCAAGCTTTCAGCTCCCCTTTATAGGGATTCCGATTTTTTCACAAAAGCGAACTCTACTTTGCCTTCGGCATTGAAAAATGTGAATCGCTTAAGTGACATATTGTCGTTCAAGTATAAGTTGCGTCGAGATAAATCAATAATGGCATACTGTATCAATAAAACTTTAGTTTATAAGATCCTTTCCTGTTTATTTTTCGAAAGTAATAAACAGCATTCCTTTGCTCAACTGTGTGATTTGTTGGATATTACCAAAAGTGTCGCATATAAAAAGATACAGTTTTGTTACTTGATTTAGATTTTTAAATACATTTAAATCAGTTTGTTGCAAATACAATTAGTATGTTTAATGACTACTTACATCATCTCTTCTATTATTCTTCTAGTATTTTGGATATTGTGTTAGGAACGTAAAGACGAGAACAAAATAATAAGGCACGTAGCATCAGCAGAACATAGCTCTGTGGAACGCTCAATGCTCAAACCCAATCTAGAAAGTATTCTTGATTAGGTTTAACATTGTACGCTCCATGCATTTGCTAAAGTATTGGAAACAATGGACCTATTTACTTTATCTAGTTCAAAGAGCTATTTCATATACTATACATAATGTGTAAGACAAATATATTATGGTTTTTATTTGTCTAGCGGCCGACGCTCCCAATCTGCTCGATGCCTGATGTGTTTTCTTTGTAAAAGGTTGGTTGAAGAACAAAAGTTATTGACAATCGGTCTGCCAAACTCCGACGGAGAGATTTCATCAGTCAGACATTCTGATTTTAAAATTTGTCTGACGAGCATAATATATATTTGAAACAATAGATTTATTTTACGCACATATATTATATTTAGTTAGTCGTATACTTAGTTGATATCCGTTATGAAATTATAGTAAGTATTAAATTGTTGTTTTTAGTGCTGGGCGTAACAATCGATGTATCTTTACTCGATAAATACTTCCAATTTTAAAAAGAGAAAGTCCAAGTTTATTATATAAATTGTATTAGAATGATCGACCGATGACACTAAATTACATAAGATCTGTCAGACTTCGATAAAAAAACTGGCAAAAATTACTAATTCTGTAGGCATTCACAGACGATTTTGACACAAAAAATAGTAGACTTTGGGCACAGCTTCGATGGTTGTGAAGTGGCATAACAAACTTCTAAACGATTTTTACCGAAATAAATATCGTAAGAGGTACACGTCACTTTCACAGGATGACTCGTAATGGTTACCCAAAACTATTAATAGGAATAGATCCTGTCAGGGCGAGGAATAACTTTTTTTCGTTGCAATTTATGGCTTCCTCTAGTCCCTTACCTACTTTTTTATGAGATTTGGAAAAATCTAGAAAGAGGTCTACCGTACCTACATGTTCCTAAAATGATGCATTGAAAATAATATAGGTAATTATAATATGCAAAACATGTTTGCAGTCATAACACCAGCGTTCAACTAGAACAAGAGGAAGTTGAACGTTTATATTATAAATACATCACATACTCGATCGAGAAAATTATCAAAAAATCGTAGTTCCATTCGGGGTGTCGAAACCTTAGCACCATCTAGGGAATAAAAAGAGGACAACATAATATTTTCTATAGTGATCTTAAAAACTGTGGACAAGTTTTGCTGAGCCCAAAATCTGAGTCTATAGCTTTCTACTTTACTAAATATCTACAGGCTATTGACCTTTATTAGTTTTCAATATTGAACAGAAAAATAAACTGCAAGATGATCATTAATACACTGCTCACAAAGTTAATTAAAACTTTAATGGGATTTTTACTGATTAAATAAAGCTATTAAGGTTGAAACGACGCAATTTTTTATAAAATGTAATTTAAGCTCTTTATGGGAGTTGTTTCTGCAGTTTTGTTTGAAAAGAATTCGGTTGTCATATTTTTATAGAAGGAATAGACACAGACCGTGCACTAAGTAACGGCAAATAGCGCGCTCGTAGCTTGTTTGCTGACTCTACAAATATAGTATTTGAGTAGACAGCACTTGTCCAAGGTAGACTTTAATACTTGTTCTTTGCGTTTAGATGATATTGTCAACTGTGCGTAAGGCAAAAGTGGTTTCCGCTATATTAGTTGCTACGCTGCCGGCTTCTTCATACTTTCGTAGCCGTCGTAGTACATGCTACGCCGTAGGCGATGGGAGATTATGATTATGTTAGTTTCGTATATTATTCCATGGGATCTCGCAGTTCACTATAAGTCATAAAACCGGATGAAAGTTTCATTATTGGAAATGCATAAATTTTGTACTATAGTTGTGGATTTAATTTCAAAATTATATAGATCCGCCGTGACTAGAGAGAGTGAGACATTGCAATAGCTGAATAATTATTATTATTCCATTACGTTAACAGCACTTCATTCAAGAAAGTATTAAAATCCGCATCCGCAGATTATATTTTTTTATTGGTGACACAAGAAGGATTGCAAAATAGAAAAATCCAAACCAGTTTAAAAAAACTATCTAATTTCACGCGTCACTCAGCCATAAATATATCTGGCTCTTTATTCGATTATATAACTAAACAGCTAGCCCAGGAACTCAACTAGGATAATAAATGTTTGTATTAACGACTTTACCACTTTCCTATCGGTCAGTAAATCCTACAGATAATAAAATCGATTTGGATCTTTTTTCATAAATTATATTTGGGTATAAGCTCTATTACAACATTTTTAACTTCAAACATTGCTCATAAAATGTAATTTCGGTGTTAAATTTCAACAAACAATTAAGTTTCTTTATGTACACTTATTTCCAAACTCTTAATATATAAATAAGATAACTCAGTTTAGCTCTTAATTAATAAACAGGATGTTTGCATTTGGCAAATCATCCAGCCATCTACTTATTTTTTTAAATTATTTTGATGGGACCAGTACCTAAATAATTTAACATAGTTTTGTGGTACAATTTATTAATTGCTGTATATTATAAGAATAGGTATATATTATTTGAATTAATGTTATTATTGACTGCCTCATCAGTCTAGTGGTACTAAGCGCGACTGCTATGCTAGAGGTCTTGGGTTCGATCCCTAGGTCGAGCAAAGTGTTTATTGGGCAACAAACAAAAAGACAAAAAAGACAGGTATATATTTTAGAGGATTCTGAGTGAAATAGAAGTTAACAGGCGTTTTGGACTGGAATAAGTTAAAAAATACCAATGTACATAAGATGGATTACATTAGAAATAACCAGAGACGTAAGCTGAAAGAAATGTTTGAAATGAAATGTTTGCGTATAAGGCAATAAGCCGCATCTAAATACGTAAACCCGAGTTAGTCCTGGCCGAAGCGAGCCCAGTCTTTTATTTTTAATCAAAGAATAAGTCGTAACATGCAAATCTCAAATTAAATCTGGTTTTATGTTGCGTAAAACCACCTGTAAATCTTGGTCATAATACAAGGCAGTAACATTATTTAAATAAGTGAAGTGTAAAAATGCCTTGGTCGTAATGTTCAGAGGACTACTGGGCATATGGTCTTGAGGTCGGTCTCCAGTTTTGCTGTTCAACTGCCTCATTAGTCTAGTGGTCTCAAGCGCGACTGCCACTTTCCAGCAGTGTTATTGAGTTTTTCTATGGAATTCTCATTAGCTCGGAGTTTACTAAATCTTATAGTTTGCAGATTCCACATTTTTTTATAGGATGTTATGGTAATAATACATACTCACATATTTTAAAGTTTAAAACGTATGGTTTTTTGTTATACAAACATATTGTCACGCCTGTGTTTCCTGAAGTGTTAGGCAGACGTGTACTCAAGTACCTACATCCACATTTCGCCTATAATCGAGTAGAAGATATGTAATAGCGACCGAGCCTATTGCCATTAACCGTGCACAAATCCAGACTCCAAGCTACTACTGGTAATTTCATAGAAAAACCCAACAAACTTTGCTTGACCGGGGATCGAAACCAGGACCTCTAGTGTAGCAGTTGCGGTTAGGACCACTAGACTAATGAGGCAGTCAGTTTCATGATATATTAGTAGGTACTCATTAACGGAGGAATCCCGTTTTGTGTTTGGGCACCTCGAATATAGATTGTACACAATACACAATATTATGGTGGACAATACGGTACACGTAACCACAAACGTTGAACTGCATCCGTTTATTATAAATAATAACACGCTCCATACCGCATAAACATCGATAAACCCTAGCAGAGTCACAGTAAGAACATACAGACTTATTCAAATATTCATTTACATATACCCAGAATATGCTAAGATGGTTTGGGCATGTTGAGAGAATGAATGAAAGACGATTAACGAATGGAATTTATAAGCCGAATGTTAGTGGCAGCGTCGGGAGCGGTCACCCTAGAAGGACGTACACGTGTGTATAAAAAGATGTATAAATTTGGAAGAAGTGAAAGAGATATGCAAGAGTCGTAGCAAGTGGCAGTCCATAGTTTCTGCCTACCCTTGTGGGAAAAAGGCGTGAGTGTATGTACCTATGTATATACACAGAGTATTTTGGCTATATTGCTAATATACAACATTGTAACTTAAGTTTCGAGAGTCACTTTTTTTAATTTAATTAATTTAACAAACTCACAATCTATCTAATTTTCCCTCTTTAAATATTGTTAGTTAACACCTCACACCTGAATTTCTTCTCCGAGTTGCTACTGAGAATTGTATATCATAAATACTATCCCGCCTACTTTCCCCGAAGGGTTAGGCAGAGGTGTTTGCCAGTAAGTTTAGGTTCCATGTAATGAAGAGCAGGTCATTGCATTGCCAATAACCAGACACGAATTCAAACTTCGAGCTGCTACCGAGCATTTCACAAGAAATCCACAGTAGGTCGCTCTGGGGCTCAGACCCGGGTTAACTTTAAATGACATAATTGTAAAATTTTGCAAAAAACATGTGAGTCCCGGTAATGGATACTACATACAGTTTGGGAATTATTCTCAAATGAAAACATTTTCTTTTAAAAACTCCATCGAATTTATTAATCCATCATTTCTCTCATCTTAGATTTGATCAAGATGAACATTTTGGTAATTATTATCTTAATTGGGTAAATAAGAACTTTTGAACGAACGGATTCTTATCAGTTCGTCAATGTCAGTCCATCTAGACGCCAGAAACCCTTTTATCTGAGATGCCTTTGAGTCATAGCTCAGACTTATGAAAACAGGAATAGTAAGATTTAAAAAAAAAATGTGTAATAAAAAACTTAAAAATAACTTAACATACGGTCTTTTTTAAAAGGTGCATACTATGCTGTTGATAACATAGCTAAAACTTAAAAAGTATAATAACGTATTGTGTTGTAACGGTTATTGAATCACTTACATAATTTTCAATCTCGGTCTATTCTTCGATAAATCACGTTCCATCTGAATGTTCAACAAAGCAGAGCGGGGCAGCTGCAGAATGAACACTGAAAGAATGAATCTTGAGCTTAGCTAGGCGAAACGAGTTTAAGAAGGCTATAACTTTTTAAATCTCTTGAATGAATAGAAATTACAGTGTAGGACTAGATTTTTCGTATTTCTTTCTGTAGTTCAGTTAACTGCAAGGTAGTACTGGTATTTTTGAATTGTCTAGCGGCTTGGATAATCTTATGTTTCTCAAACAACGGGTTGTGAGCTCTCTAGAAGAATGTTACGCTTCGCAATTACTGATGCATGCATACCATAGAAAATGTCTACCGGATGATGTTTTACCTTCAAGACTTACTTTACCGTAAAGTTAAACTGGTTTATTAGAGATTGCGAGTTAATACTCGTAAGTAGGTACCTACTTATGAGTATTAACTCGCAATCAGACAACAATCAAGACAGTGACAAATAATAGATGCCCAAGGTAGTCGAGAGAGATAAATTCGTTTTCGATTCGATTTATATTTGGACCTTTAGTACATCTTAACAATTTTATAACGTTAATAATATTTATAACAAAGCAAAAGCCCTCTTTTCTTTTATTATGAAAAAAAAAATAGTCGCGCTTAAATCAGTTTCAGTCACAACACTCAAATTAAACTAATTAAGGATCAAAATTCACATAGAGAAGAGAAATACCTCCCTTTTACGTATTTATATATATGTTGAGATTAGCAAGTGACTATTTATAAGGATGTTGAGATTTGGTAAGTCACTATTAATGTCCGTGTCAGTTGTCGCGTACGGAATCATCCCCTACAATCATTGAGTTATAATCTACAGTCGTTTAGAGTATTTTGAAATGTGTACGACCAGATATAACTGATGCTGTCTGTACATTCCATAAAGCTTGGGTTACAAGATAGAATCGGGGCAACTGGTATGAGGTATCGTAGGTATGTATGGCCCTGTTCAGCGGCATACAAGCGTGTATGTGCAGCGGATATGGGATTATCCATTAGGGATAACAGCTGGTAAACTCCCCAGTATTAAGCTGAGGAGACATGAGCAAATCACTCTATTCTATTTTTGTGATCCTGGTTACTTTATGTTGTTGAAAAGTTCGTTTCGATTTCGAGATCGTTGTAGCGTGCGTGTTGCTTGCAACTCATGATGAATTAAACCAGGACATTACTATATCATACACTCATTAGCTACTAAATCGATTTTAATAATTCCTTTATTACTATTAAAATCGCTTCAGTATTTATTATTAGAATAATTAGATACCTATTTTACCGAGAGACTCAAAAACAGACTATATTTTATATCAGTAAAAATATTTTTCTGCCTGAAATCATGGTATTTGTAAATCCATCTGAGTAAACGATTGATCATATATATTTATTTTTTGTTACATTAATAGAATACTCTTTAAAAGATCTAAGAAAAGGCCGGGGGAGTGAACTACTGGTAGTAACCAAACAAGACTCGTCTGTCTACCTCCCTATTCATTCAGAAAAAAAAAAGTAAATTTTTTTGGAACGCAAGTGAAACCGCCAGTAACAGGAGGTAAAATTTGTTAGCTCGTCAGTTCGTATGTAGAGAGTAATCTACATACGAACCGTATGTAGAGGGTAATCTCTGGAACAAATGACCATTAGCAACATTATTCCCAAATGACATGTTTTATTATGATAACGCCCAAGTGACTAAAGTTTCAGGCGAAAGCGAGTAATAAAATAAAATAAAGTGACACATAAAATCGAGATGACGTAATAGGTACCGTAAAACTCCGGAACCATTCACGGAAATGCGGGTTGAAAACATGTCATAGTTTATGCTTTAAGCTTGAACGATAGAAAATCACTAGCATATCATTTGGGATCAAATTGGAAGAAATAAATTACTTTCTCTGTCACCAAAAATTTTGAATATGTCAGAAAGTTGTCAAATCAGGACTCAAGACATAACTGGATACAACGATCAGTTGTTGGAAGTTAAAAGATCGTCATGCACGTCAAAATATAGATGGCACTCCAATGGCACTAGATTTCTTTAGTAATGAGTACACAAAAGAAATTAGATACCGTTATTGTCTTATTTTAAAGCATATTTCATTTTCTACCTGGCCTCTCGATGTCTTTTTTTAATCTTTATTCTAGAATACCAATACTATATTATAATATTATTAAAAAAAAAATGTAGTTCATAAACTTATGAAACAAATATAACCTTAGAATTACATAAAATGTACTGAGAAGACTGTAAGCCTCTGAAATATTTATTTTTATGCACATAGTTGATATTAATAATTAAGCTATTATAACAATCACTTTATAATTCGTTGGGTATTCGTTCCATTTAATTCTAGAATAAACATTTCGCGAGACCGCACATGACAACGCTTATCGCGGGATCGACACCATTTAAATATTAATTAACGCTTTCATTGCTTCCATGCCCAAGTGTTTTGGAAAATATTATTTTAATGCAGTTGAAAAAATGATCCCGATATTGGATTAACTTCTCATGATTCAAGTAACTAACCGAGGTAAGATACATAACAGTACCTTAGTGCCTTTTCAGAGTTAATCAATCTTTTTTCAATTTCCTTTTATTTGAATGGCCTCCGCTAAAAGGCATTGATTAATTATTTATTTATTAGTTTTCATTATTCAATTCCCAAGCATTTAATATTGTTAAAAGATCCACCAGTTGTATTTCAGTCATAAGTAGTCTGATGAAAAATCGTCTTGATCAAAGCATCAACAAAATACGTAAGCAATTATCAGGCACAAAAATACGCAAGCTATTGTTGGCATAGAGGGGAAAATAAAATAAACTTGCACTACAAGCCGCTGATTCTTACCAGAATACAGATTAATTGTAAACTATTCGGCACTTATTAGTGTAGTATTGTTTTTTTTCTTAATTTTGTCAATTTGCAGAAGGTTCTACGATTAACTTTTTTTTCTTAATTTTGTCAATTCGCAGAAGGTTCTACGATTAACTTTTTTTTCTTAATTTTGTCAATTCGCAGAAGGTTCTACGATTAACTTTTTTTTCTTAATTTTGTCAATTTGCAGAAGGTTCTACTTCACAGTCTCATAGGGGTTTTACGAATATTGACTCAATTTATTCGAAATTATAAATTGTAGTGAAAGCAAAATTCACCAGGCAGGGTTCGTACGTGCCTTAAGTTTACCGTATGTTGCCCGGGGTCGAGTTTTCTTGGACAAAAATTTATATCTTTGAAGATATTTAGCATTTGTTAAAGCCAAATCTAAAAAAAAGCATTTTATTCGATTCCTAAAGTTATCTAAATTAAGGGAACTAAGAAAATACCTTTACTAAGGCGTTTTTTCAAAAGCGACCCGAATACCTACGTTCCTTCGCGTCGCATTTTTTTTTACATCTATATTATATATTATAATATAATATTATAAAACTGAAGAGTTGGTTTGTGTTTGTTTGAGTTAATGCAGAAATGCCGAGAAACCACGCGGCCGAAGCCGACGGCGGAAAGCTAGTACATAATAAAGAGGTTCTTTTGGTGCAAAATAAAATACTTACACGTCACAGTTACAGTGCGAACCTTCCATAGGTATCTTAATCAAATTATAACATATCTTTGAAATAGCTTTTGTTTAATTCTTGTGAATTTTAAATGTATAACTTCTCTTATTAAAGCTTGTAGCAATTCGTTTTATTAAAAGTTGAACTTACAACTTTGGAGTGCAAATGTTTTCACATGCAGCGAATTGCTACCCCTCGTGAAGTCGTTGCTTAGTAACCACTGTACTAGTTTCAAAAAGTTGTGAATATTCAATTTCAGAGAGATGTTATTACTTAGAAGATAAATACGTTTCGTTATTAAAATTGCAATGTTGGCTTCAATCACCTTTGCAGTTCGTATTTCCCGATAAGTATGTATCATAATATCTTCAAGGAAATATAACGGTGATTTTTAGCTCCATACTATGAAACCCGGGTCTCACGGAGGAACGTTCGCATCCTATGAATACTGCAATAGTCTCTTTTCGTCATTCTCTTAAATAAATAAACTGAAACTAAACGGAATGTAGAGCGCCAGCTGTATTGTATTGCTTTCCAAATTGTGCCAAGGATTTTTACAAAACGGGACAAAATATTTCCGTTACTTTTGTATGCACTTTTTTGAAGATTTTTAAAGTTTCGAAAATCTCTGCTTCAGCTATCTCTAATCTCGCAAGACTATGTATCGGACATATAGCATCACGATTGTGATGCTCTTGGATAGAGATAGAGGTGTACTTATGTCCCCCCAGTATGGTTTAGGTTCCATGACCTTACTGCCATTAACTGAACGTAAAAAAATAAAAGCCGAATGAGATTATATCACTTTCTTCAACCTGGGAAATGACATTTTAAAAACTCACTATCTACTTACTTTACTTATTTTCCTTTCTTAATATTAGTGTGCCTAAAATGGCCTGTTTTTTATTCTCTGCCATCTGTTTGAGTTCTTGATACGACTCTACTCCCACTTTTTCCTTCACTTGTTCAATAAAACTTCTTTTAGGTTTTCCTTTTCCTCGTTTTCCTTCAATTTTGCCTTCTGAATTTGTCCTAAAAATGTTATCGTGTCTTATGAAGTGGTAAATCTAACCTCGAGTGTTCTATATGTTTCTTAACAACAATTACAAGGATAAAATATTGATTGGTACTCCATAGAAGTAATATCAAACTTCTAACTTTGTTAGAGCAAGTAATCAAGAGATATTGTTATATTAATTTTGGGCATTTGATAAAGGGACGAGGCGAAATCTGTTTTTTTATTTAGAAATCGATATAACAGCAATGATGCCACATAGTTAATCCTAAATAAAGCCCTAAAATGTTGATATTACATTAACTGGGGGTGAAATATAAATTAAAGTATACAGGCATTATGTTCGGATGATCCGCGAAAATCTCTTTAAAACAAATTTAATACAACTTCGTCGTAGGCTGAATAATCGGGATTTGTTGCGTAACACTCACTTACCAGAAATTGTAGGTTGCGTGCCTGAAGACATGCGTAGGTATTCAGTAAATTAAGGGTCGATAATACCACCGTGTAGGCCTCGCTCGCTGGAGAACATGATGAATATTATGATAACCAACCCTTAACTAACCACGAACTAACAATCTAACCTTGTCCCTAAAAATCATTTTATCAAGATGCAAATGTACACACAATTTAATTTTAGACTTGTGCCATCGTTATAATAAAGCCCAGTTTCAAAATCACGTTTACATTCCCTTCCATATAATTTAATTTGGGTAGCCAACTCTTTTTTGTAATTTTAATAAATTCAATATCGATTACTATTCATATTGTTGTGAAGCACAATCTTTTTCATAGTAAACATTCGACAATGTCACGATTCATATACCCATGTGCAGTCCTTTTCAGAGTTCAATGAGATGAGACTGCCCCTATAAAGAACACTTATAAAATTGCCATAAATCAAAATAAATAAAAAATATTACATGATTACCTACCCTTCATGAGCCATCGTAAAATTTTATGAGATAATGTCGGCAAGGCAAGTCTTGCGATAGTCATGGAGGGTAGCGTTCAACCCTAAATTGCCATTGTGGGAGCAGGCGTCGGCCTGTGATCCGCCACGCCTCGTCGACATTCTATTTTTACGTGACCAAGCTATCGTTATCGTTAAGAACAACTTAGGTACCGCTATTGATCAGATAAATGACAAAAAACTACCTGTTACCATGCTTGTATAAATTACTTACTAAAAATATTTTTATCCAGCTCACTAAATTATGTAATGAGCAAATTTCTAAAGGAAAGTTATATTTACGAGCAAAAAATATAATATTAAATACTAGTAAAATGCTGATATGATATTTGTGTACTGATGTGCATAATAGTGGAATGCTACCGACTGACAAGCTTGATTGCAGAATTGGCGCACAGGTTACTAGGCAAGTTAACAGCATAGCTGGCCTGTCATCGGCATAGGCTGCTTGCGCTGCCATTCCCAGTTTGCCTCCCGTCCGTTGTTATCACAAGCTGTCAAAGGGTTAATAGACTGCCAACAAGCGTGGCTTTGTGGATTGACAAGATAATTTAGATAACGATTCATCGAAAATTTATCGTACATCATTTCATTAAATATTAATTTTGTGGTTAGAGTTATGAATAAGCATACAAAGTTTCTAATTGTTGCTTTTTCATAGTCAGTATGACACTATGTCAGCTTGTCTATGCCTTCTTAGATTCGGTTTCATATTGCTCAAGTAATTTATAGTCATTGAAGGAACACAATGGCTCCTACAGAAAAGGATATGTTTTATTCGCAAGAGAGGACATTATGAGGTTATTGTAACGGAAAATCTTTTGTGTAGATTTAAAGAGTCGTACGATTTTCGAAGTAATCTATTTATAAAACGTTTACTGCACTATAATAGCATATTATTATGTATCATAGAAGAGTAGAAATAACAATAATGAGTTATAATACTTTAAAAAAAATATCAGCAATTTTTAGCCTTAAATGCCCACTAAATCTGCTAAGTACCATTAATACTAATTATTCAGTTTAATAAATTTTAGTTTTAATAGTTATCAGTTATATGAAGATTTTGAAACGATGAGTTTCAGAGATTTGTACAATTTCCTAGGTAGGTGTGTATCAGAAAGAATTTTCAGAATTCAGTCGGATCATTAATTCCGGAAATGACCTACCCTTAAGTACATATAATAGCCTATTTACGTAGTAACCCAATTAACCTGAATTATATAAACGCTTATGTGACGATTGAACTGCCAGGTATCGAGTTGGAATCCAAGTCCTCTGACTTTTCGAAGTCATGTACGTATTAAATTAATGATCACGCGCTTAAATGGGTAACGAAAACAGCATGACGAAATCTGCATGCCAGAGAGATTTTCTTGACGGGGTATGTACTGTGAGTGAGTAGTCTGCCAACCCACATTAAAGCAGCCTGGTGGACTATAGCCAAATCCCTCTTGTGTGAGAGTAGACCCGTGCCCAGCAGTGGAACAATATAATGGGTTGATGGTAATATTGCATAAGTTTATTTATACTCATGTACTCGAAATGTTTCATTTAAGTAAGTACCTACCTACCGAGCTATCATAACTAATTGTATTGAATAATTTAATAGATGAGTGGCATTTGTGTTTGCGTTGGACGCAACAATAAATATACTTAATTGCTTTTAATTATAACAACAATGTTTCGTGGCATCTTTAATGAGATTCTGAACAGCGAACATCTGTAGTACCAACCTACCTCTGAGTAAAAATATTAATAAAAATTGTAAACAAAGCATCCACTTGTTCCCCGCTTTATTTGGTCGTGACAACAAAATGCCTCCTCGTAAAGAAGTAATTTTAGGTATTTTTATTGTGAACATTATCTAGGTAGTAATGTTGCTTTTGTGCAGTGGAATTATGGGGCCGCGGGAGTGATCGATGACCTGGTTCGGAAGGGCAGGGTGGCTTTCCACAAGGCCCGAGCTGGCTGCGCGGTCACTCTACCTTACCAGTCACCTGACTAATGGTAGGCATTGCAGGCCAGGCCCGCAGGGGGCTCACGCTGACTGGAACCCGGTTGGCAAAGGGCACATCAACTATAAGGCCAGTCCGACGCTGTCAACGACCGCCATGATAGAAAAATCATGTTGGCTTTTGTATGTTCTAATGTTGTTGTATAGTATTTATTCGTTACGTATCAGCTACATCAGAAATATCTGCCATTTAAAACCTATAAAAAAGGTCTCTTAATGATCTGTTTGCAGGAATAAGCATCAATTATCATAATCTAGTAAATGTACTAGAGCTAAAGCTAAGATATGGCATATTATATTTCTAAAAGTATTAAAAACAGTGTCTATCAATCTTTTTATCAATAGAATTCTCCTTATTTATAACTAAGGAAAAATTTTGTTTGTTAACTATTCACTATAGGCAGTAAACTTTTTTAACAAATCTTAAACTTGAAGTAAATAGGTATTTTCTTTGAAGTTATTCTTAGGCTTGTCAGTTTTTTAGACGTGAAGTTTCAAACACGTACCCTAAGTTTAAGCTTCTATTTTTAAAATATGGCTCTATCTACTTCAAGACAAAGGCAAATACTAGGTATTTGCCTTTGTCTTGAAGTAGATAGAGCCAATCGACGTTCAAAAAAATCTCACGTGACCATTACTAGCTTTATATCTATAAAGTTTTCATGCACTGTACACGTATACTGCATGAATCGTATCGAAGATAGCTAATTTGATCTCCTACATAAATCTCGTATGTCCAGGAATCCCACAAAGAATCCGAAAATCTTCCAACATTGGCATCAATAAATTACGTTAGTTAATTTAGTTTTATTTCAATATCTAGTATTCCGGTCTACCTATTTTTAGAAACACGGCTTAGATATTTTATATAAAGTTTACGTGACAATGACGACGTGCATTTATAATTATATAGGTAAACATTACAAACCATCACGCCTGTATTCCCGAAGAGTTAGGCAGATGTGTACTAATGTACACCCATTCTTCACCGGTATATTTAGGTCCCATATAATACGGGACGAGCCTATTGCCATTAACCGGACACAAATCCAGACTCCGAGCTACTACTGAGAATTTTATAGAAAAACCCAATAACACTTTGCTCGACCTGGTGATCAATACCAGGACCTCTAGAATAGCAGTTGTGATTACCTAGTATCACTAGACTTATAATGTAGTCAATTAGTCAAGTAGGGAATTATATAGGTAAATTGAGGTAATAAACCATTGAAATGAGAAGACTATATTCGTACATAACGTGCGTCTCGTACTCTCGTATATCAGAGTTTGCGCTGAGTTGTGGCACATACACTGCAGGACATAGACTCAATGTATTTTGTCAAAATTCAATGTAACTAACACTGAACCATTTTAACTTCCCACTTTTGCTGAAGGCTGAACCTCTCCGACACGTGGCGGCGTA
Source organism: Subacronicta megacephala (assembly GCA_958496365.1). Classification (NCBI taxonomy): domain Eukaryota; kingdom Metazoa; phylum Arthropoda; class Insecta; order Lepidoptera; family Noctuidae; genus Subacronicta; species Subacronicta megacephala. The sequence continues at coordinate 11,150,863 of OY292513.1, forward strand.
AACTTTAACTGAGGCGACGCTTGCGGTCGCGACATAACAACATGTTCAAAGTTATGTCGAGAATCAGCTAATTAGAATATCTTATTCGCTGATTTTAATGAGGCGTTTCTTGCTAATTAATTAATACGTCAAGTCGATCTGCAAGATTAAACTGTACTTATCGATGACAATTCTAACAAATGGAGACCCCTTCGTGACACGGAGAGCACTTACGTAACGACGTCGATCCCAGTTATCATACTTACACCTATGACAATAGGTCAGTGGGAGTCACCATTCTAAAAATCCCTAACAACCGGTAACAACAATATCTGTATTGCACAGAAGTTGGATTGCGAAGATCTAATGGCAGTCCCTTCGTGTGAAATACTGATATTCAGCTACATCTGGTTAAGACTTGAAGCCAACACAAACTAAGTTAGGAAAAGGCTGGCAGAAGGATGATTTACTGCTTTTAACCTGTCAATAGTTATTCATTGTTATCAGACAATAAAAATTAAATATTCAGTAACATGGACGGTTCGCGTTACGTTCATGAATTAAACAAACCTACACATAAGCCAATTGAGAGAAAGCCTGGTCCATTATGATGATTCACACATGTAGCTAGTTATAAATGATCTCATGATTTGGGAGATCCTGCTTGGATCTACCAAGACATAAGAACTGCTCCTCAGTTTCGGGTGTTTAAATAAATTGTGATCTGATTAAATAGAAGCGTTTTGATACTTATAGAGCCGTACAACAACAACACAATTTAAAATTGATTAAAAATAAGAAAGTTATATGCTACACAATGAGCGTCATTTTATGCTACACAGTGGGCGCACTTTATCGGCTTGTGACGTCACTTACAATTTCTACACTAAACATTCTTTTGCAGGTGAGGAACAGTGCATCCCCTCTCGATCCCCTCCAAAACTTTAACTTTATCTAACGTTTTTTTTTAGATTTCAATTATAATTAAATTTATTTTAAAATAGGCCTGTTATGTTCTAGAAATTCAACACCAGTTAACTAGATTATTGCAATATTGTTTGGAGTTCGTTCACTATAGGTAGGTAGGTACGTTGAACGGTGCTCCGTCGATATTTGTGTCCAGCTAGCAATCTTCTCACGCCGACGTGACTTTACGCTACTCAACGTTGCTTTCAAACGCCTTTTGCTCCAGTTTTCTTCGCTCAGCCATTGTAAAACGTGTATTTTCTTTGTATTTCCTTTAGCCTTCATTTATATTACAATCGATTGCAATCTCAGCCTTATCTTTACAAAATAGGAAGGTTCGTTCACAACAGGAATTAATGAATCGACCTAAAACTTGACCTTCTATCAAATATTAGTAGATACTTGTATATGACCGTATTTAGGTATACAGCAGCTATGTTGGGCTACTGTTAGAACTAACAATCGCACAGGTAGGATAAAAGAAGGATATTTTGCAGGCATTATAAAAAGCTTTTTATATTTTACGGCAGTACAAAGGAAAGTTTAGGTACTAAGGTCTCCCCTACATCATCCGGTCCTCTCAATGGGGTTGAACATGCGAACAAATTTCAACTTTTTTCCTTATATTCACGTTGGTTTCAGTTACGAGTAAGTGGGTATATAATAATAAACTCCCACTGCGATTATCGACTGAAAAGTTTTGTTGAGACTCTCAAAAGAAGTCTTTTTACCAAAAATGTAATATGAGAAAAAATACATTATACAACCTTGATATTCTGATGAGGGACAAAAAGGTACTAAAATTCAAGTTAGTACCGTAAGTAGTCCCAAAAAAGTAAGGTGAAGGGACAAATATTAGGTACTAGTTGTATTCCTGCGGATTTCCTGCAAATTCCAGTTTTACCAAAATCTCGTATACATACTTCCACTAGGTAGACACAGACTATTATCTAAAGGTGGATTATCAGCTTGCTACGACCGTGGCAAACATCTTTCGCTTCATCTTCAATCATTAACCTGCACATTCATGATAGTTGCTTTAGGTTGCTCTCTGTTAACGTAAACTTTTTTGAGAACGTCAAAAAAATTTGGTTGTGTAACTGTCGCCGACGTAACATTATACGTATTTCGTCAAACTCCATTCAGCCGTTCATTCGCAAAACAATGATAATATACTATTCTCAAGCGCTGTTACTACAAATCCCATGTTAAAATAGTTCTATTAGTAGGGGAGTAAAACCATTTTGTAGCCTGTTTGTATCGTATATATAGTTTAGGCATAAAATACAACTTTATTAGAATATTTTTGATTATGTTTTTCTTCTAAAGTTCATTATATCTTACGAAATTTTTTGTAGCCTATATTTTACTAGCTTTTCCCGATGATTTCACTCACATCCCAAACTGCTTTTTGAAACGAAAGGTAGCCTTTGTCTTTTCCCAAGACCTAATTTATCTAAATGCCAAATAAGATCATAATCATATTTATTTCCTTGATCGAAATCTATTCAGCAATTTAGGCGTCAAAAAGTAACAGACGAACAGACAGAGTTACTTTCATATACGCCACGTGCCACAAATTCTGGGCAAATTGAGATTCTATCAAACTTGAAATAATCGAATTCCGCGGGAGAGGCAGGGGATTTCTCTGCCGATTGTTGTAATTTTTTTGCGATAACTTTTCTGGTTGCCCAACCAGCAAAGTTTTGCGCTTTGGAAAAAATATTATGAAATTATCAGTCGTGGAATATTTGTTTCTTTTTTATTATGCCTACTTAGGAGCATAATATGATTTAAAGCAAAGTACTACTGACTGTGTAGTATGGTTCCGCTGAAAAATGGTGTGGCGACGTGTGATCCGGCAGCTTCTGACTTTTACTCGATAAGAAGATTATGGGGGACGATGCTCAATTTACCCCCTCCCTTACCATTTCAGGCATACTAAGCGTGTATTCATGCCCTTTTAGAGTTAAGAAATTACTTTATCCTTTCACCAAATTATATATTTTGCACGTATGTGCATAATGCCTTAGCATGTAATTTCAGCTCTTTTCATTCCCAAGGCGAGAAAAATACCTGTGAAATAAAAACTAATACGAAACAGCTTTTATATTTATGAGTGTACTTACACAAATAACGCTAAATTGGCTGAAAGGAAAGCAAAAAATACGGTCAAGAAACGCTACTTCAAAGTATAGGATTTAATGAAATTTGGTATTTAGCCTTTAAATATAAAATATTACTTAAATATATAGTTACTTACACTATTTACATATTTTACAAAAAAAAAAAGATACACAAAAACAGCGGGCGCGACTAGGCGTCAAAGTACTCCTCGGCATCGCTGTCGTCCGGCATTGTGCCCAGAAGACTGGCAGCATTGCCACGTTGAATGGCAATGCTTATGCGCTCCCCTAGGAATAAGCCAGCCCTCTGATCACGCGAGGCGTCGACCAGTCTTCTAGATATTTCCTTGTAGAGAAGACGGGCACAAAGTATATATTCATAAAAATTTAAAAGTAGGCCTTCAACCAGGACAGACTGTGGTTACTGAAAAATATGGTACACAATAGATCAGTCGACATAACGTATAATAGCTTTACCTTTAGCAAGATTATAATGTAACAAGACCGCGTAAAAGTATTGTTACTAGGAATATTCATTAGTGTAGGATCTTCCATTAGGCCGACGTCACTCCCCTGAAGTCATTTGACGCGTCGCCGTAACGTCGGAATTGTCCCAAGTTGTGAGCCACTCGGTTGGTTGACAGGCAAAACTTAACGCTTTACGAGCCACTCGGTAAATTGCTAAGTTTCTCGCCAGCCTTAATTATTTTTACAGTGTGACCACACATCTTGTGTGTGTTACGGTGGTTCGTAATGTGTTTACTATGCAATCAACGCGGTGAAAGGAATGAGAAAAGTTAAATCGACACTGTGGCGACGTTTTCCACTGACAATTTTATTGTAAAAGACTGTACCAATGTATTTTTCACAAAGCTTTCAGATATAATATTGTTATATATATTTTTATCACCAACTCATATGATATTTAGGTATATATACAAAGGGTGATTAAGCTACCATCCCATGCATGCAGGTTTCTTCAGGATGCAGATGTTTTCTTTTAAACGCACAAGCTCGTTAATTATCGCATTCTACAATAATGTTGTAAATATAAAGAAACTTTGTGTGTCTGTCACCTTTTCACGCCTAGACTGCTGAACGGAATTCTCTTTCTCTAACACTATCAACTGGTAGTATCGTTAAGGATCCTAATATACATGTATAAAATATATCAATAGAAACTTATGCTTTTGTAAAATAAACGGATGAACAAAACTTTCCGTTTAGTTTCCGAGTGAAGCTTGTTGTGAATGTTTCCCGTGTTACCTACATAGTAACCTGAAGTGAAAGTTATTTTACCCATATTGTTCTACGCAATGGCCACTGGCTAACTCAGGTATAAACTCGGCTAACTAACTTGCTTATTTTCAAACTCGGGTTGTCTAAACAAACACAAAAGCCGGGATAGTAGAGTATTTTACAATCATTCGCGCTAAAATAGCTCCCTCCACCCAGAAACTTGACCGGTAAAGAAAAATGGGTGCACTGAAACGTTTCTCCCCTCCGTTTGAAATGAATGCGGATACGAATGAAATAGAGAACATTGCAAAGAAACGAAGCTATGGCTAACAGGGAGGGAAAGAGGGAAATCGGAAAACATGTAATGCATTGTATACGTAAACACCGCTATAATAGGTGAAATCACTCTTCCTCCTGATTACAGTGCAGAACCGTAAAAACTCCCATTACCCTATGGCAAGGGTAGTAAGGGGCGTTATACACCCGTAGCCTGAGGCGGAAAATTCACCAGCAGTCGTGCGCGAACACCTCCCGTATTAAATTTTAAGACACCTTTGTGGCTGTGGTGAATCCTCAATATAATTATTTCAGTCGGATCCTGGCTTAAAACATGTATAAAGAAAGAACGTTCGAATGAAAATGTGTTTTAATTGCAATACTTTAAAATTGTAATGTGAAAAAAATATAATTCAATGAAATGGACGGTTTTTTGTTATGTTTTTCGGTTATTTTGTAGTAAAGTTTCCTATTTTATGAGAAATGCATTGCTTCGAGGTGCACCGAAATCCTACTTAGGCCCTCCTTTATGATTAAGCTAGTAAAAATATATAAATGTATTCAAATACATATTAAGACAAAGTAAGCATTAGTATCACTTACCTTTAGCATAGGATAATTTAGCTGAACAACACGATATGGTAATGTTGTACCTATGTATTAAATGATACTAATATTTAGTTATGTTTCTAACATGCTGGTGCAACTAAATAACCTTGGGTCAAGAATCCCATCTTATTTATGATTATTTAATCAGCTTGGAACAAAATCAGAATACTCCACGTTTCTCATTTTATTTTCCACGTTCATATCGGGGAAACAATAAAACGTTCGGAATTAACATATAAACGGCAAGTTCCGGAGGGGTGTTGACAATTTTATCTCTCGCCTGTACCTACGGCCAAATGTCCTCCAAAGTTAAGGGATAAATTGTGTTTTGAGATTTAATTAATGTAGGCTGGTTAATTAAAATGTGCCCAATATTCACATTAATTTGAATCTCGTGTGTATTTACATGGTACCAATTGAACATTAACTGGAATGTATGGGTCATAATGTTAAACTATGGTACACTTACGTACGAAACCTTTGTTCATGGATGTACTATAACACACGATAGGCATATTTCACACTAGATGGTGCATGCGATTCCACCCGCGTCCTATAATAATTTACTTACTGTTTCTAGTTCGTGTATTAAGATGAAACATGCAACAGAGTTTAAATTAGACCTACAGCAATGGATATAAGTGTGGCTACGGCATCCAATCTCGTGTTTTGAAGTTTTTGTGATGCGCGTACGAACTTACAGATACCAAAAAAGACTTACCAAAAATGGCTAGGTACTATTAATAAAGACTCTTATGAATAAAAAAATATGACAGTCCATTATATTTTTTTGTAAATGTCTCCTATACGTACAGACATCAGCCAGTTTCATTTTATGACATTAAGTTGTTCACATTAGGGTAAAAAAAAGAATGAAACTTGTATGTGTCACCAAGTTATTTTCGTTACGTCGCAATACTGCGTGATCACAATGAAGTAGAGGGCTTATTTATCTATGCGCCATATTTTTTGCCCTAGTTTTATCTCGCCGAATACCCTTGAGATGTATTTTTCTATAGGTACCTACATAAAACTGTTTTGAGTAGGTATTTATCGCGACGATATAACTTCTATTTTAGACAAAACATATACTGAAATAGAATGAATTGCCTCATGAAAGATTATCACTTGAAAATGACAAGAACGATGTTATTTCTCATAACATCCGGACTATTACGAACACCTCAAAAAACACAGCGAATTAATTGATTAATTAAGTTAATATTTTTTATTTATAAAGATGTGAAACTATCTTTATATGTTTGTGTGTAACCTTTAATATTTCGATTAAATTTTACAAGGAGATTGATAATTAATTGTCAAAAAAGTTATCGGGACGCATGTAACTCTGCAGGTTACCGGTCCTTATAAAATATTAACATATTGTTATAAATTTGCGTGGTTTCTAAATTATATATTTTTCATAAAGTCCCAACGATATGTTCGTCACAGTTTGACCGCTATAAGCCAATGACTTTCGTAACTTTCACAGATTCCATTTATGTGTTAAACCGGCTCAGTAAAATCCCGAAAAGTTCGTGTTTAGATAATATATATTCAATATTCTATTGGATTTCTCTAGGTTTTACTAGCTGGCCTTCATGTTAAATTATTCTAGACTCCTTTTTGTGTTTACCATAAATGAAACAAAAGGCAATGTGTTGTTATTCAATAGTTATTGAGTTGTCGATGGACTAAATATTGTACAGGAGTAGAATCTGCTAACTTATTAATATACCATCACGCCTGTATTCCCCGAAGAGTTACGCAGAGGCGTATTTAATGTACAACAGCTGCAGTTCGCCATTATTTTTAAGACACCGTAATACGGGGCTACCCTATTTCCATTCACCGGGCACATATCAGTCCGTACCGCTACTGAAAATTTAATAGAAAAATCCAATAACACTTTAGTCGACCAGGGAATCGCACCCAAGACCTCTAGCGTAGCAGTCGCTCTTAGGACCACTAGACTAATGAAGCAGTTTTATTTATTTCTTTGTAGCAAATCGAAGTTTGGATTTGTACCCTGTTAACGTCAATATGCTCTTTATCTACTCTTCTGGATGCAGGCATGATGATATGTTATCTTACAAAGCAAAATAACATTCCCGCATATACAAATACAAAAAATACAAAAATACAAAATATTTTTATTGGGAAAATATAAGGTTACATTTCATAAACGTTTTTGGAGCCTCCTTTTAAGCAAACAATGCCTGTATTAGAAGGCCCCGCTCTTTCACATCACTGTCGTACACTTATACTGACAGAAGTCAATATAGTGTACTTTGACCTTAAGGGTTATGCAACATAAGTACATTTTCCAGAATACAACTACTAAGAAAAATTATGTAACTAATAACTAATGCACGCATTGTAGTGTATAGTGTGTTATGGTAAGTAATGCAATATGATATTGCGGTGTAGTTTGGAGTGGTGTGATGTGGTGCAGTGTGTAATGGTATGATGTGGTGTGGTGTGGTTTGGTGTGGTGCGGTGTAGTGTGGTGTGTGGTGTGGTGTATTAACTTAATAACGTAGTAGGCAGATAGGTACATAGGTAGGTAGGGTAGGTAAGTAGGTAAGTAGGTAGGTAGGTAGGTAGGGTAGGTGGGTAGGTAGGGTAGGTGGGTAGGTAGGGTAGGTAGGTAGGTAGGGTTGGTAGGTAGGTAGGGTAGGTAGGTAGGTAGGGTAGGTAGGTAGGTAGGTAGGGTAGGTAGGTAGGTAGGGTAGGTAGGTAGGGTAGGTAGATAGGGTAGATAGGTAGGGTAGGTAGGTAGGTAGGGTTGGTAGGTAGGTAGGGTAGGTAGGTAGGTAGGTAGGGTAGGTAGGTAGGTAGGGTAGGCATATAAGCATGCGATCTCTTTATTTGATAAGAGCATGTAATTTCCGTTAAGTAGGTACCTATAATGGCTGATAGCTTGTATTTAAGTCTATAATAAGCAAGTTAATAATTAAATGTAAAGCTTTCGTTACTTGACAATCAGAACTCTTGCTTTCAAGTTATTTATTAAGTAAGTACTATGAAAAGTCTGGAGGTCCTAAATGATAAACTGACTTGAAATATATTTAAATGATATTTGCTTGATGTACCTACATCAGTCTATCTGATATGGTATCTATGAATATATTATTTTGAGTGATACATAATATTATCATCATCATTGTCACCAACCCATTACATTGTCCTGGCCGGGCCCGGCTCTCTTCTCAGAATGAGAGGAGCGCCGTGCCGCTGTGCAATATCGTTTAGTAGTTGCAGTTTCAAAGGGCTATATTTTACATGAAATTTATGAAACTTTCATGGAATTGCAATATTATAGAGCGATGACAAACATTTTAATAAATATCATGTTTGTAACAAAGTCTACAATCCAGGAAATCTATAAAATTGAAATATTTAGTTGGAATGCATATTAAACCCTACTAGCATGTGTTGGGCAAAGCTTAGAGTTTTATTTATATTTGATATGAGTTTGCTACGTATGGCAAAATGCAAAATGGGAATGATTATTTGCATAAGTAACCATCTGGTAAAATAAATGAACTACTACTATGTAACCAAATAGATTGGTTTATTGACCGATGGCGATCGATGTTATAGGCGATTAATAAATTACTTCGCCTGAATGTTAATGAGTAGATACCTACGTACAATTAAAGGCAGTGCGACAAGTTCAGCTACCTGTCCGACCCGGTAGTTTTAAATAATAGGTTAAAGCCACTTTGAATGGCGACTTTCATACTTTTTTTATGTGTAGGTTAAACAATTCTGGTAAAATCTCACGGGATTGGACAACAGGAGCTCGAAGTGGGAAACACTGCGGCGCACAACGACTTAGTATTATCATAACTTGACGTTTACACATAATTTTGTCTTTACAATTACTATAATGACGGTTGCAGTATCTAAAAGGGTGCACCTAATTATAATATATAAGTATACCTTACGATTATAGTCGTCTGTCAGCAAGCTAGTTTTAATACTGACTATTTCGAACAATATGTTATTACTATAGTGTATAAACAAAAAATAAATAGAGAAACTAATAGATTTATAAAGACGAAATGTTTGTTTGATAATCGGTAAACTCTGAAACTACATATAACACCGTAATAATATTGTCATCTAACAGCCAAAGGCTTGTTTTAAAACTGATCATTTTGAACAATTTCTACTGTGTGACCTTTAATATCAGAAACAAAACAGCTATTCCCTACATTTTTGTCGAAGAACACTTTTCTAAGAAACTGCAGTAGTTCAGAGTTGGTCCTATAGAGAAAATTGTTTGAAAATTCATAATGATGAATATGATGATGCCCTTTCGCGTGTAAGTATTGACTAAAGTGTCACGCGTATAGTAACTATAAGAATTGTCTGTTGTTACCATAAACCTAGAATGTGTGACTAATTTGAGAAAAAAAGTAAGTAGCCTTTTTTATTTCAAGCGAGTGTTTAAAATGCCTCTATCTTGGCTCCTATTATTCCACAACAGACGAAGGACAGGCTTTTATTCCTACACTCATAAGTGTCAGCCTCCATGAATACTATAAGAGCAACAAGCTCGTCCCTCAATGTAAAATACAAAAACCTGGGATTTTCACAAAACTTTCTACAATATTTTAGAAAAATATAACTCTTTTCAACATTTAGATTTAAACATATGTACCTACGTATACCTGGATCAAGTGACCCTATTTGTCCCCATAACTAAAAAGAGACAGGAAAGGCAACTCGCAATGACCCCCACTGAGACTAGAAAACTTTATATAATACACAAAATTTTGATTCAACATTTTTCGTGAGAAAGTTAAATGGAATCCAATTTCTTGGAGCTTTTAGTTGGAGCATTGAACATAGTTTGGAACACGTACCTACTTTTACAAGGCTACATGGTATAATTTTATGAAATTATCATAATGTGTCTATCGAATATAATTCTACGTTTCTATACAGAATAGAGTATTTATATCATAAATGAGAAATAATAAAATCAAAGAGAAAAAAAGTTGGCAGAACCAAGGAAAAATGTTCTATGATAAAATGATACGTAGGAAATAAATGTTCTTTTTTGCTATTTTAGCGTTGGTCACACAGTAGAAATTCAAAATAATCAGCATTAAAACTAGTTTTTGGCTGACAGACGACTATTTAATATCGCGGTATAGTGTAACTCTGTAATTGTTAAAGAATTATTAATTTCAGTTCACAAGTTTTAGAGTTTCTCGATTATCAAACAAACATTTTGTCTTTATAATAGGTATTAGTTCTTTTATATTTTTTGTATAAAAAGGTAAATATTAGTGAATATCTAAACAAAACATCCTTTTCTTAATGCTCGGACTACCTGTTAATTTAAATCTCGGTCAAGCCTCGTTTTAATTACTTTGATTATGCAAAACCAAAGAAAGTCAGTGATATTCACTATTCCTTTAGCTTTCGTTTATAATGAGGCGTTTTTCAGAACGGCTAGCGATCCGCCCACGGTTTCTCGTATAATGATGATTATACCTAAAACTACTTTCATTTCAGCATTCTTTATATTTATTTTGATATAAAGTTGTTAAACATCGTGTCATTTTAGTCGTGTTAAAGTCGAATGCATATCTTTTATACTCATCATTATATGAAACTTATACAATGGGACGAACTCTGAAATCGCGTAAAAAACAGCTGCTGTTCCATACCTGTAAGTTAATTCAACTGCAGTTTTATTGGGTTGGAACCATTGTTTTTTTTTTCAATAGTGAGGTATATATGACTGCCTCATAAGTCTGGTGGTCCTAAGCGCGATTGCTAGGTCCTCGGCCCGCGGTCCACAGGTCGAGCAAAGTGTTATTGGGTTTTTCTATGAAATTCTCAGTAGCAGTTCGGAGCCTGGCTGGCTGAGCCGGTTAATGGCAATAAGCGAAGTGTGAGTGTACATTAGTACACCTCTTACTAGCCCTTCGGGGAATACAGGCGTGATGGTATGTTATGTTTATGTTATTTTATGAGCTAAACATAATACATAACCACCGACTGACAATCTTTTAGGCTTTTAACTACTAAATCTTGTAGGAAAAATGGTGAGCGACAACACCATACTTAGCGGTTTTTGATGATTTTGTTTCTATGAATGTATTACTTTCCCTCAGGTAAAGATTTCGTCCCATTTATCAAACAAAAACAAATATGTAAGTAATGCTGTCTATTGTATTGACAAGCTTTCTGCTGAACATAAATGTTATGAAAACAGTCTAAAGTTAATAAAATTCACGACAATTTCAACCTGCATCGGCAAAGCGGTCCTCTTGATTGAAGAAACTGCAGCCGACAGGTAGGTAGGCAGATACAGTCAGCATCAGATATATCGGAGCTATCTGTTCAAATTATCTGAACAACTAGGAAAAATTAAACTTTATCTCATTGGGATAAAATAATGTCAGAATGACAGCTGCCGTGTACGGTGTTTATTCTAAAACATCCTTTGTGTCGCAGAGATAAAGTATTATTTACCTAGTTGCTCAGATAATGACATTATGAACGGTATATACCCCCGCTACTTTTGACGCTGACTGTACATTCGAAAATTACATTTAACAAAAAAGTTAAACCGCCTTTAGTACTTGTTAGCCAACTAACCGCACTGCTCCAATAAGACAGCGATGTTTCGGAGTAAACGATAATATCATCGATGTAAACAATTTTTAGATTTTTGTTGATATTTTCTGAAAAAAATGCTCAACCGATTTCGATAAAATTTTAACGAGACCACCTCTGAAGTATGACCTACCAAAGAAAAATCCTAACAATCATTAAAATCGATCCACAATGGGCGGAGCCTCCTCCTTTGAAGTCGGTTGAAAAGGCTGAGACAGACATATAGATACGACCATAATATTGAAGTTTTAATAGTATTTATGGTCACTTGAAAATTGCTAGTGTTAACATAGTGTAGATAGGGTACTGTGTAATAATGTTCTACCGTGAATGTAAAATTGTTTTTATGGATACACAAATAAGTAAGCGCCGGTAAGTGTAGATCGATCCATCTGAATGGTTGCCAGTAACTTACAGCAGAGCTGAACGTGTTATTTCGTGGAGTTATTAGTTTTCGATATTCCGTTATTTATTCATCTTGTTTTAGTAGATAAGTTTTAGTCGTATTTAAATACGACTAAAACTTATCATATACAAACTCGTCCTAACGTTGTCTTTTTCGCTCTCTCGTCTAGTGTCATTATTAGTCTAGTGGTACCAAGCGCGACAGCTACGTTAGAGGTCCTGTGATCGATTCCGAGGTTCAGCAGAATTTTCTATCATATTCTCCGTAGCAGCTCGGGGTCTGAATTGTGTCCGGTTAATAGCAATAGGCTCGCCCCCTATTACACGGGACCTAAACATACCGGCGTAGTGTGGGTGTACATTAGTGTACCTCTGCCTAACCATTCGGAGAAAACAAGTGCGACGGTATGTAATGAGCCTCAAATAATACTATAAATTCATGAACTTAAAGATAATAATGTTGTGGTCACGTAACTCGTAGTTTCAAATAATTTTTCTACGAAAATGTTGGAAGTGCTATAATCCTGAGATAATTTTAATATAATGGAGGCAATTTCAATATAATATAAGAGTAAGTACCTAATGTTTGACTGCCTTACAGATTTATCATTCAAATATTATTTTATGAAAACGACTCGAGGAGAACTAATTTGATACCGCTTTCTCATCCACGGAATTTGATCACATATTTTGTTTCGACAAAGAAGTCTCTATAATTAATATTTTAATTTAAAATGTGGGCGTTCTTTGAATGGGTGAATGTCCATTTATTAATTATTTACTGACCCTAATTACCTCCTGCTAATTAATAATATACTCAAATTTCATCATACATTGAGTCTTGTTTTATTATAAACTAGCTTTCCGCCCGCAGCTTCGCTCGCGTGGACATCACGATTTTGACTGTTATTTTTTTTCTATTTCCGGCGAGATATTGTAAATTATCTAAAATTAAGACCAAATAATTTGCTTCACTATATTATTTTATTTAAATATAAAAATAACATGTAATTTTTTTATTAATTTATTCATGTCCTTTTAGCAAGAGCGTTGGTTATTCTGGACGCCTCATAGGGTCGATTTCAATGAGGAGGTACAAATACGGAAGACCACTTTGCTCTCAAGAATTAAAATTGCACTTCTTTGTATTTATACCACATTGTTTTTCCTGTCTGGTATCAAAATGACCAGACTGCTTATATTACAGTAACAGGCAAGGTAGAATTTCCCGTGTGAGAAGCCGTTCTTCCCTTAAATCTATGCCTGCTACCCTTAATGACTGAAATTTTATTTATAGCATTACAAAGCATCTTCTTAAAAACATAGGCATCAATTCACACATACGAGGTATGAAAACTGAATCCCCCCGAGCACATCCAGTAATCACAGTGACCTTTTTAATATTTTTGTGCAATGCTGATACTCTCAGTCTAGTCCCGTTACATAACTTAAGTGCCAATCTATAGACTTCGTTTGTATATTAGAAAAATCAGGATATACTCTAAGATCTGTCATAGTCACCTGTCACTACTGTATTCAGGAAATATGATAAACATATTTACAATCTCCATTTACTATTTTAAGTAATAGCTCAGAAAACTCTCCAGCAGACGCATCTCTCGTATTTCTTTTTAAAGATAATCATTATGTTGGGTCATAGGTATGACGATGTCAAGGAAGCTCTGACTTCGTCTGCTCGGGTTCCTCTAGGTACAACAGAATCTGACGGAATTCCCGTGCCAGCAGCACAGTAACTCCACCCATCACTCTAACATTTTTAAGAAGGTTTCTATGGTGTGCCTCTCAATCTCAATTCAACTTTTGTGTGCCATAGAAAGCATTTTATATGTTTATCGACCAACGTTTCTTGAATAAAATCACATTGAGTTTTCAAACACAACATGACATGTGTCAAAATAAAAAGTAAATTAAATCAAAAGCACTAAGGAGTATTGATATCAAAATCGAAGCAAATCATCCCGAAAATAACTTTCCCCCCTTTTTTAAGTCCGTTAGGGGATGAATTTCAATAAAATACGAAACACGTCTTCCATCAATTCTGTTAAAGAACGTTTATGCAAAATTTGAAGCAGATTGGACCAAGAAATCACGTCGTGCCATACAAACTTTGCCCCCCTTTTTCACCCCCTTAGGGGTATAATTTCGGAAAATCCTTTCTTATCGGATGCCTACGTCATACAAAGAATACACCCTCCAAGTTTCAGGTCTCTACGATCAGCGGTTTAGGCTGTGCGTTGTTCCGTCAGTCAGTCAGTCAGTCATTCAGGACAAAGGATTTTATATGTATAGATAGATAAGTAGGTAGGTAAGGTATATAGATAAGTCTTTAGTTTATTTAAATGTGGAGGGCTTGGTGATGCTGTTTTACTTTTTTACAACGGCCAACCCAAGCAAACTCGTTCAATCTTCTCTATTTTATCAGGAGTTTTAGGGAACAGTAAACACAACGAGAACCACGTTTGTATAAGAAAAGACAATTTGTAGGTACTACTAACAATTTAGTTTAAAAAAAAGGATAAAATGGTCTTCGTTCAGGTTTTATTGTCAACTAGGTAATCAGCGAGAAAATAACCAATTTGTCAAGTTTTTCAGCCGTTTTTCAGTGTGTCAATATGTCAGCCAAGTACGCAAAGAAGGTACATTCTCACTTCTTTCACTAAAACAAAGTTGTTAATAATATTTATTTGCAAGGTGTTTGTTAAAAACTTGGCATTTTGTACATTCATGTTTTGGGTGGGATAATAAGTAACTAAGTTCCTCATCTCCTTAGAAAGATTACCAAAATGCTCTGGATCAAATCAAATCAAATATATATATCAAGAATTCCAAGTATTGCCTTATCAAATCAGGATCGGCATGTAAGAACTGACCTGTCCTGACAGACCACTTGTTCACCCCGATGTAGAAATATCGAGAAAACCACAAAAGTAACTTGGATACACTCTCCGTAGAGAAAAAATAAAAGATCTACAAATTAGTAAAAATCAATTGCTGTTCGGAAGTCTCGCTAAATCTGAAAAACGGCTTGATCGATTTAAATAATTTTTATTCCGTTTTGTTCGTTTTATTACTGTTGATTTAACTTTAAATTGGACCCGGTAGTTGGCGCTGCGATCGATTTCGGGCAGGACAACGTCTGTCGGGTACACTAGTCTATAAAATAAAAACAATTACTGCATGTATTACGACTATTTGGCAGACTTTTTTTGTTCGTAATTAAAGGTATGTCGAACGACTTGTGGGCTAGACTTGCTACAGAGAGGAGCCCACAAGGCGTTAGACGACGCGGGAGGCCCAGCCGGAGATGGCGGGACGAACTAGACTCCTATTGACATTGGGCCGTAAAATCTTGAAACCGTGAGGTATGGAAGGAAGGTAGGGAGACCTTTGCCCAGCAGTGGGAGCAACCGGGCTGATAAAAAAAAAACAAAACCTTTGTCCCGCCAATTACATAATGATATTGGATGCAACAATTTGTTTTTAAGATTCACTGGTAACAACAGGATAATTAACAGTGGCGAAGCCGCGACATCGCTAGTATTTTTGCAGTCAATATAAGCTCGCCAGGAGTTAACAGAGGTGTGAAACATAAATGATTGCGTGCGCAGACACATAAACAAGGAGGGCCATTAATATCCTCTATCGTTACAATACCATGCTTGCCTGCGACCAGGCCGGTAATTCAATTTAAAACATCCATTCCATTGATAAATAACCTCGACGGCGTTTTTGAATACTCAATGTCTAATAGTTCAGTAAGAGATATTTACTGTATAGCTGAAGATAATACTCCGTTAAAATAATTTTAATAGTTATCAGGTGTAAAAGAAGAGAATGGAAAGGGAATAATGAGGTAAAGTTTGTGAGTTTGTGACGTTGTAGGGGGTAATCCCTGGATCTTCTGAACCGATTTTGGAAATTCTTTCACCAATAGAAAACTTCATTATTTTTGAGTGACATATGCCCTATATTATCCCATTAAATGAAAAGAAACGTATACCTAGTCTACGCGGGCGAAGCCGTGGGTGGAAAGTTAATAAAACAATATTGGAACTTTCTATGAACCTATGTTCTTATGTTTCTACATGGGACATATTTAAGAAAAAACTAATGTATGACGGGTCGTTAAATATCAGAGTAATAGAAGCCAAAACAATTATCTTTTGAATTTTGGTTTGTTTTTCCGTCTGTCTATAAATATCTACTTGCAAAACACAAATTACTACACCAATTTGAATGCGTGTTATACTTTTGTAATGCTAGAAGACTAATTTAAGATAAAAAATGCTTATTTTTTATCTAAATATTATCGAGCGAACAAATAGCACAAATAGCGAATTTGCCGATTTCCGCGTACCTATCCATTATAAACAAGCAAAGGACAGTTTACTTCATTCCTAAATTCTAATTATCGAGCGTAACCTCATCGGTCATCGGCTACCCCTAAAAATAGGCCAGCGACATTTTTTACAAAAAAAAGTTAAGATCAAATAGATTCAATATCCCAGACTGGCACTTAATTTTTATGAAGATTACTCAATATCAATATCAAGCGACATGAATTATTTGGATAATAATCAGGAGGCTTCAGGAGAAGACGCTTATTTATTATACTTGTCACATAAATAAAGATTAGTTACAGTGGAGCAAAATGGCGGAGTTTTTAAACATTAATTAATTGGATCCTTCCTTCAAGATCTCGAGTCATTTGTGTTTGCAGAAGTTTATCTTAAAACTCATCAGGACCTAGTCCTCGCTCGCGTTTTAGTTTAACGATCTACTTTCTCATGTAAATGTGTAGACGTCTCCTTATGCGAGGAGATTGCACTGTTCCTTTTACGTAAGGCAGTATCTTAACTAATTCGATCATAACACTTCGTACTGTCAAGTTTCGCATTTATTGGTAACAAAGTATCCAATAAGAAATTTATTAATAAATAAAACATTCTTTCTAATTTATTATCCCAGATATACATTCACATTCTCACAGTTCCCCTTTATGCAGGAGCAATCCATACATACATACATATTGTCACGCCTGTCTCCCATGGAGTTAGGCAGAGACTATGGATTTCCACTTGCAAAGGGGCAATCCAATTGCCACAAACTCTGAGATGCTGTTAAAAATAGAAAATACCTAATATAACAGTATGCTCGACCTGGGACTTCAAAGCTGAGCAACCGCACAAGGTGCCACTCGACTAGTGAGGCAGTTCAATTAATAAATAATGCCTACCATCAATTCATCCTTTTTTAAGTCTATTGGTGAACATGTCACCAATAGAATGTTCATCCTTCTGCTCTAGATCAAATAAATAAATGGAAAAGATAAACGGTTGTGTCAATAATTTCTATTAAAATACGTGAATATAACATGTTCTATTAGATTGCGATTGCTAGATTTCGTAAGATTCAGTAAACATCATCGATCGCCTCTAACGCTTCCATATTTGATCGTTGCCCTTCCCTAATGTCATAAGTACAGCTTATCTTATCACTCAACTATTTTGCCAACCGCTCCACTGCTTATTACTATTTATGGAAACGTTTAAGTCCGCCTCTAGGTACGTAATCTGTGGTAATATGGAGCGTTTTATTTATTAACCGCTTTACTGCGTAAGCTTCTAGTCACATTTTCCCCATCCATCCCTATGTTTAATTCAAAGTGGTCTATCCCAGTAAAAGCGTTCTGCGGTTAAGAGACTATTCCGGAAATTAAAAGTCAACAACAAACTCAGGAAGCCTTTTAACGAGAGCGTATCTGAGAAATTAATGTTAACTACTAAAAAACTGTAAATGAATTGATGTCGGATGGCTCTTATACTTTTTCCATTATGTGAATCACTTTTTGACAGATGCCTGAACGTAGGTGTTCCAGATTACGTAAAAGTTAACTTTGAAATGCGTAACAAAATAAATATATTATCTAACTTATCTCTAAAATCACTCTAAAATCAATAAAATATAAATAACACAATCTTTTTGAAAAGAAATGGATGGAAAATGAATATTATACATATTTATTTATTATTGGTCGTCGTTGCACCATTTTCGATTCGACAACCAAACAATCGATGATCAACACTAGACAGTAATCAAAGTATCAATAATCGGATCGATAAGTGCATTGTTACGTTCCTGCAATCACTAGTTCCATCTGTCAAAAAGTGGTTTACCTGGTGGACAAGGTATAGATAGCTCAACCTAGTTCTGATCAAGCGAAATGAAAAATGTTTGCACGTAAACAAGACCAGGGAACGCTTAAGGTAAAATTAGCTTCTCACCTTAACTGTTGGAATACCATAATAATATACCCTTCTATCTTAACTTCCATTCTAAGTTTTCTTGAGTGGAAGTAGTGACGTTAGTTAAGTACATAGAATTGATTTACTCACAGTAGGACCTGGCGTGCAGGTATTCAGGTGGCGTTCAGGTGACATAAGACAGGTGTCAGGTGGAACAAAAAATATGATATTGTTCACGACTTTATATCATAATTATTTACCTTTCTAATTTACGGAACCACTCTTTAATCATAGATGTAGCACGTCAGGAATTTAAGTTTGTTTAAATTTCTACTATTATTCGTGAAGACCTTTAATTGGCTTGCTGTTGTTTATTCCCTCAGTTTATTTCATTATTTGTAAGTAGCTGTTGGTTTTCCTATTTAAATAAATAAAACACATATATGTACTCGTAATATGTTTCTATTGGTGACAATAACATACCAAAACGATAAAAGAAAAAGTAAACATGAAAAAAACGTAATTTATTTCTCCTGGTTAACCAGGTATCAGTTATTTGACAAAGACAGGAAAATCAAATCGGGACGATCAAAGATTTTGCATAAAAAATGTTCGCAATACCCGTCACGACCCTTTAAATATCTTTTCCTTCGAGTAATTCCGTTTAGTTATTGAAATAACATACTTAAATTCATATGGGGTTATGGATTTGCAAAGGACAACTTGAGTGTTGACTTGCATAAAGTGACAAAGTTTTTAAAGAGTTTTGTGTACACTGTAAGATATACACTATAAAATAAGTACCTACTCTATAGTTAGTTTTGAGCAAAGACTTAATAAGATATAGATACTTTCGTTCAGATTTCTTTCTTTCTTTCTTTAGATTCAAATTCAATATAAGTTTAAGCGTAAGAGTCGCAATCGCTTTCAATGGTTTACTTAATATTTGTATTAACATATACTTCAGTGTTGGTTATGCAAAAACAATTTACAGTTTCTTTGAAGATGAAAATAACACAAACATGGAAAATATTTTCGCCACGGAACTGCTTTTTAATAGTTTATTGATTTTTACCCGTGTAAACACTGCCTCAAAGGAATATAAATATTATAATACCGTTGCCAAGTCTCACGTTTCCGGTTACTGCTTGCCTGATGCAGCAACAAATTCATCACGGAACCGACATTGAGTGACCGCCTTCCGGTTGGGAAACAGAAGAAAATCTTTTCATCTTAGCTGGGCTGCCTTTTAACGTGAAACCTATGCGGCAGGCATTCAGCTCAGATAAAGCCACCTCCCTGCGTCCCATTTCCCTGGACACGTTTTTTTGATGAGGTTGTTTATCTTAAACAAAAGACTATATAGTGCAATTAATTTGAAAATATCGGACGTTGTTCAATATTTTCCAATATTTTCCAGTTCAGTCCGATATTATATCGGACTTATGAATATAAAACCTTATCTTTTAGTATTTGAGAGAAGATAATTATAGTTTGAACTAGCAGATCATATGCGACAATACACATAAGGAGATTTCCTAAAGGTCTTGATGGTATGTCATGTTTGACAACACGCATTAATACAGCATTATGGACTAGGATAATTTATTAGCCTCTTGATTGGAGCCCAGCAATAGGACAGACCTATCACTGTTTTATATTTAAAATATGCGATAAATTACGATTTTAAGGATGAAGCTACAGGAAATCTACTGACTCATATTAATTTAGATATTTTAATACATTAATTGAAATACAATTAGTAATCAGCATAATAATGGTCCCATTTATAGAAGCTAAGTCTACACATTACCTAATAAAATTTTATAATAACTTAGCCGTTTTTTTATTAGAACAATCTTTTGGTAGATAGCTATTCTACCAATATCTTTTGGTATATAACTACTCTGAATAAGTGCTTTTGAATTTGAATTCAATTTGGACCTTAAATCCTTGAGCTTATTCAAATATTTTCCTATCTTTCACTTTCGATGATGGAGTTTCAATGTTATAAGATACTTAGGAATAGTGTTTAACATCTTATTACAGCATTAATGAATAATACCTTATTGTTGTTAATTGAAAAGAGGATAGGATATCTAATCATATTATGCTTTTGTTTCACTATTACCGAAGATATGAGGGTTAAGAAATGCTTAATATCCGCTTAATTTTAATGACTATAATCTTATATCCTAGCCTTATCATTTTTAGTTTCTAGACACAAGAGAATAATTTAACAGTAGCCCGATTCACGTAATTAAAACCGTAACGACTTAATCGTTGAAATAGTTGTCCTACTCATATACGTTTATCGGACCGATTTAGAAGTCGTCCTATTGAAGAATCCTTCAACCGTATTCACACATGTTCGTTGGGCGAGAATGGTTCTAAAATATTGACTTGACAATATTCGCATAACAACGAAAACTGTTTCAAAGATCAAGTCACTGCGACATCGCTACGGTTTTAATTAAGTGAATCGGGCTACAGTAGGTACAGCTAAAATCTTAACTTCAGATACCCTTATCTTGAAGTAATTCTTCAACATAAAACTAAGATAAAACTTTATCGTACCTACTTTACTGTGCCAATTCACTTTTTACGAGAGTGTAAAACGACCCCCGTGTGTATATCCTTCGATGCGGGCATTCGGCATTATGGGGGTAGGAAAAAAAATCAATGGAAAATGCTGCAGTGGAGAGTGTGGAATGGCATGGCTTAAATAATAAATGCATGGCAATCCACAAACGTATTTTGGTGGCACTCGGTACGCCAAGCAAATTTATACACTTCATGGGTTGAAGTGAGGTCCAATAACCCTACCAGTGAAATTATGGTGCACTAAATTACACAACTGGTTTGTTTTTAAACATGTCCCCGAGTACACTTACATGAAATTGGTAACATTGGTACAATGATTTGCGTAAAATATTTGCTTCTGTCGGTCAATGGTTTGCATCTAAAATTCGGCTTTTATAACTTGTGTTCATTCTATTTCAACGCCTACCACGGTACCAGAATAACGTGTACCTACCTAATCAAGAAATTGTAACGTATATCACTATATATAGATATACGTAGATGTATATAAAAATAGCCACTATTTTATTCAAATAAGGGTCCATACACAAGTAGGTAAAGTATGAAAAACACTTAAGACAGGAGATACCATCTGTCCCACGAGAGTTGCAAGCTATTATATAAAAGTACCTACTCTGTAGACGAGAGATGTACTTCGTAAAATAGCTTGTTATACCGATGCCAGTTCAGAACCACTTTAATTTAAACTACGTATCTACATGATACCCGCATTTCTGTCGTCGTCGTTTGGTTAATTAAATTTGGAGCTGTGTAAAAGATTTAAAAAAAATATGAGATGCTTGTCCTAGTAAACAGGAAATAGACATAGAATAGATAAAGAGATTCCAAGTTCAAAAATATAATAAAACAATACGAGTATTCCGTTAAATATTCAAATAACTTTGGAACTGTTCTCAGTAAAAGAGACCAGACAAGAGCAATTCCATGCGCGAAATATCCTAACCCTAAACCATTTGTGTAAGTGATATAGTGTTAGGAATCGCAATATTCTCTTATTTCGATTTCAAGATTTGTGGTTTCATTGGCGCTACAAAGACAACGTTTGAAATAAAGGAGCATTGTTGTTACCAGTATTCGTTTGACTCTTTACTGAGTTATCCACTCCGTCTTCTACCGCAAAACTTTACTACAATAAGTGAGTTTGCTAGATAAAACTATGAAGCTACTTTTATTATTGGTTGTGACGAATCATGATTACATTCGAAGAATTTCTCCTGAAGAATTTATGCTTAAAAATGCGGCATGCATAGGAGGGAGACACGCAGTGCACCGTTTAGTTTTCCACACATTCCGGAATTCCAGGGTAAGACAAACCACCAAATCGTAAAGTTAAAGCATGTTCGCAGAATCGGTACTATTATTATAAAGAGGAAAGTTTTTTGTTATCAATAATCTCGGAAAACTACCAATGTTTAATAAACCGTTTACGCTATTCGTTAAGCTACATTTTTCGCAAAAAACATAGGCTATTTATTATCTCGCGGGAAGACCGCGATCCCATGCGAATGAAGCCGCGGGGAACTCACTATAATGGTATTTTATACCCCAAGGGGGTTCGATCTAGACTTAGATCTTGTTTTTTTTTGACGAATTGTGAAGTTTTCTGTTTTTTAATCGCGTTGTGTTGTTATATGACGCGGTTGAATCGCCCTAAGGCGTCTCTCTTGTATGATACCTAAGCTGTCAGGTGAAATTGAGCGTTGTTTTGTTAGTTGTTACTCGTAGGTATGTGAAGGATTAAAAGATAACAATCGATGGTACTAAAGTTTTTATAAGCTGAAATTACTAGCCACTACTCTAAAAAACACCAACGGTTATTCGCTAGATCGTAAAGAAATTGAGTTTCGTGTCTCTGAGTTCAACTATAATAACACTCATTACGCCGTTCATAGTTCAAACTGAACTTATCGTTTTAAAAGACGATCTCATTATGTTTCTGTACTTAGACTAAGTATAACAATTGTTATTGACATTTTAGATTTGGAATAGGCACATTATACATTAGGTAGGTACATGACTATTTTAAAAATCTATTCTAACTCACTATTTTACTTTATATCACGAGGATTGGAACGTTTATTTTACGCCAATTTATTCTACAAAAATCAGTATCGCACTCAAATGTCAAATGGTGAAATAAAAATATTTGTGTTAAGAATGCCAAGCGAAATACGAGTATATTTACATACCAACTTACTTCAAATTTTCGTAAAATATTACTAAAAGTTTTGGAAGTGAAGTTGAAAATGCAAATTATGAAAAACATTGTGAGACATTAAGGGAAATGACAGTGTATCTCGCACTCTTTTGCTTTTTGAACGTAGCCTGAAAAAGTTGGAATGGACCTCGTAATAAGTTGAGAGAAAGAGGTCTTATAAACGTAGGAGCTAAGACTTTTGCGTATATTGATGGGAATGTTTAAACAAATTCTTATAAACATAAAGGAACGCTCCTATATGTTTTTTCTTTGATCTAAATTCGAAAGGTAATCCTAGACGATGAAAAACAATGTGATATTACGATACAGATGTATCTATCAACAACAATCGGTGCTACAATAACAGAAACGCCAAAACAAAATCCTAATATAAAACAAACATAAAAGAATGTTGCTGAGATAAAGGATAATACAGAAGCATCTTTTTTCGTATAGGTAGATAAGGTTCGTAAATCTCGGAGCTTATTTAGTTAGTGTAAAGCAATCTGAGTGAGCTAGCGAGCTAAGCTTGCAAATTCTCATGGACAAAGTTCCATTCTTTAGATTGTAGGTATAATTATTCTGTAAGTTTGTGCTATGCAGAGTAGTGCAGACACGAGCCCACAGAGGACCGCCATGCAAGCGATAACACTGAAATTTTCACATGTTAATTTCAGACTTGTATTCACAAAGCGACAAATGTTGGACAGTTTGGGAAACTTGCAATTTCTCAATCCGCGAATATGACGCAATGTGAAACAATTCCGAGTTATATTTAAATAATTATGCAAAATAGGTTTAGTTTCAGAAATTGTTTGTTTGGGAGTTCATACTTATTCCATACAAGCAATATTTATATATATGACAAATCACAATCATAATTTTCTGATTGTCGGTATTCGATCTAGTTCCGCGTTATTTTTAGTAAAGTCCTTTATCTCCATGTTTTCATGACCAAGGAACGAACTTGACTTGCACTCAAAAAACATATAATAGTTCAATATTTATGATTTTTTTGACTCTACAAGAAATCTGTGATAAGTATCTACTTATGAAATTAGACAAGTATCATCAATCCATTATATTGCCGTAAACTTCTAAATTAACAAAGTTATATAACTAAGCAATCATACTTTTTTAATAGAGTACGAGTATGTCATTTATGTGAGTCGTATCTGCAAGTATTTGCATATAAACATAAAACTAACGACGCAAACTTGTGCGCGTACACAAATACCCTCACTGAAGTTCTCATTCCTCGTTTAAACACACAATAAGTAAACAAACATTTAGCGGTACTACCCTGCTCCATATTTTCAAGCTTGGCTTAAGAAAATTAATATTATCGAGTTAATGGCGACGACTTTACGCTAGAGGTCCTGGGTTCCCACCATCATATTGATATTCTATAACATTTTCATTAGCGACTCTGATTTTGACCGGTGTATTTGTGAACGGTTAATGGCACTAGCCTCGCCATCTATTAGGTACATGGGACCTAAGCATACCGGCAAAGTCTGGATGCACATAAGTGAAGCCTAACCCTTAGAGAAATACGAGCGTGATATTATGTAATTATTTACTAATCCAATGCAATATTTTTTTAAGTAGACGGCCTCGTACGGCCTAAGAACCGCATTTGCATAGGGCAAGGGCCCTACGCACGTGGTCCACGCACGTCTAACTTTTGGAGTTCTTGTCTGGAATGATGAAAGAAAACAACGAGAGTGATTCTGCGTGTTAAGGCCATGAAGTTTTCGAAAGTGTGTGAAAATTCATCTCATCTACTAAATATTGATCACTATTGGTAATAACTTAAATGACAGCTGTTTACATAATAGGCAAGGCAGGCTGTGGTCCCTATCAAAGGCAACAGCCATGTCCCGAGACTACCTTAGTCAGGCGGAAATTGAGGACTCCTGGGGCTTCGCCAGCCACTCCTGTATGACGGGCTATTGTGTTATTGTAGCATGCCCTAAATACACAACCTTATTTACCCAAGCCAGCCAACACATTACTGTTATAGTCTTTGAATATGCTATTACATACGATGACACTACATCTAATAACATTTTATAATAAAAACGAACAACAAAAATTACTTTTAACAAAAAAGTAAAACCGCATTCAATAAGTAATAAAATAATTTTACGTCTACCTACAAACAGTTTGGGAAGTCGGTGGAAAGTTTTGTTTATAATAAGTACTTCTAAGCCAACTTAACGCACTGCTCCTATGAAACAGTGATGTTTCGAAGTAAACGATAATATCGATAATGTAAACAATTTTTAGATTTTTGTTGATATTTTGAAAACCGCTCAAACGATTTTGATTAAATTTGAACGGGACGCTCTCTGAAGTTATGACATACCAAATAAAAAAAAATTAAATTGACCCATAATTGGGGGAGATATCGCGTAACAAACATATAAAAACAAAAGAACAACACACAGACGAATTGAGAACCTCCTCTTTTTTGAAGTCGGTTGAAAAGTTTAGCAAATGGTACAAATTATAACAGAACCAGTTGATTTATGGCAAATATTGGAGTGGCTGTCATTTCGTGTCCCGATTTATGATTTACACTTAATTTTGTCATGACAGAGAAATATTGTAGGTTTCTAATACGAAATTGCTCTTAATTCTGTGTACCTATCTGAAAAACCATAATTAAGAAAAATTTATTAGTAATGTCGTATAAATGTCACCGTAAAATTGAAAATTCTGTTCGATATTCTGCTCGCGAAATTGTAAATTGTCGAAAGATTGTGAACGGCGGCGTCGGCGTGGAGCACAATCAATGCGAGGTGCGTTCCGTCGCATGCCATTTCACAATTTGACGGTTTGACTTCGATAGATTACAATCTTCCGAAAATCAAAGCGTTACATTGTAAGCAGTATGTTATGGTTCGCAATCTTTCGACAGATTACAATCTCGCTAGATAACTGTATAATTTACAATTTAACGGTGAAATACCTATATGATATATTTGTAAAATACTGATACGTATTATGCCGCATCTAGTTTAACGGGAAACTCTAAAAGGATTGTTTTTTTAAATATCGCACATTTTTGCCACAACTTGATTTTAAGCAGTCGCTATTAGTCTCAATCTATTATGCTCAACTTAGCTCCGACTTTCCTTGCATATAATATAATATTTCCACTGCATCTGTTATCTTCATAAAATTATAACCTGCAAGCTAAATTTGTGTTTTATTATTGTATTGTATTATTAAATGTATAATATCCGCAGGGGTGAAAGTCCTGCGTCAGCTGTTCAACTCATTCATTCTGTATTCTTATTATGATTAAACAACATAAACTTTGTTAAGTTTTTCTAATGATACATAGAGCAATCTAGTTTTATATAAGGATCCATGTATCTATGTAACATTCTTATGTCAAATAAAGAATTTTTAATTTTTTAATTTAATTTAATAAGCACTAGCTAAGTTACCCGCGGTTTCACTCACGTCCCAAAAGTATTTACTTATTATAACTCGGCTTGTAAAAATAAAAATAAAAAAAAAGTGATGCGTGTACAAACATACACACAGAGAGGAATTTGCAAACACTGTATAGTTATATTATTTTTAGTTGTTGCTTTTTACACACTGGAGTACTTTATAGAACTTAATAAAAATCAAATTTACAAAAAGAAACAAGCGTGAAAAATCTGGTTACGGCCTTTGTTTTCCAACACGTCAAGCGGCCACTTTGGTTGAAAAAAAGTCACGTATTTTTTAAATAAATGCCACGTGCATACTATGAAACCAATCTGAAATAAAATTAACTGTGGTAACGTCACGTCCACCAAATAATCGGAGTTCAGACCGCCACGAAATGTCTATTCCAGTCACAGTTTCCAAGTAACTTTATATCGTTGGAATTTTTTATATTGAATTTCAACCGCTGATTTTTACTATGTTTTTAGAATTTCTGACGGGTTATTTTAAAGCTGAATTTGCTGTGCATATATCATAGTTTGTTCACAGGTATAGATGCCGCAAATTCTATTTGTAAAACAAGTTTCAGAGAGCACAGTTTGTTCAAAATAACTCTGCTCGTTTGAAGTTAGTCGTCCCGAACTGACGTGCTGGTAAAATCACTCTATCAATTATTTAATTGATATAACGAAATTAGTAAGAAAAACAATCACTCAGTCGACCATCATATTTTCGACCGATTGTATTTACAAGGAGTCTTTACTTACATTAAAATTTACCAATGCAAACCCACTTGCTGACTATTTCAGACAAGCATAGTTATTTAAGAGATGTTAAAATAATTTAAGTTATAAAAATGAGAGATTTAGGCTTCTCGGATCTTTCTAGGTAGGACGTCACTGCTTTGTGACTTTCGTTAAATTCTTTATGGTTCATTACGGTACAGGACACTAATGACTATCTGTAAGCGCCATATTACAGGTCGGGCGAGCTTATCGTCATTCCGGTCGTAATTCCATTTCAGGGGACTTACCGAGATTAACATGATGAAAAAATTCAATTATCCTGTTAGACTAACCTCTGGCAATGCTGAACTGGAAATATGCGATTGCCTTTCACTTTATCCTATAATAAATATTGCTTCCTTAAGTGCAGTAATTTAAACCTAGCTAGGTACCTTATATACAAAACGACTTCAAACTTTAAACTTCATTTGTTTTACGTTAGCGTAATAAATCAATAGGCACCTAATGTCCATTGAAGAGTTTGCAAGTTTAACTAAACTAAACTAACTTTTAGAAAAAACATGTTTTAGGGCAGCCTTTAATAGGTACTACTACTTACTTACTGCTTTGGGGAGTATTAATAATATACTTTAGTCTAATGGGATAAACTAAAAAAAAAAACTACAAGAATGACAATATCTTTTTTGTGAGTAGATACATGTGTCAGGGCTGTTCCAAAGAGGTGCGCGGTTCAACTAGATTTGGTGAACAAATATGTACTTTAGTAAGTATGTCGAGGTGGCCGTCATCCCTAGCGTGCATCCCTCGGCATCCTCTAACGACCGGCACGCGTAATTTAATGGGGTAAGGCAGGACGTACGTGATCCAACACACTCCACCTACACATAATACCTACAAAATCCTCCATCCATCGACCCATTCAGCTCTGTACACAAACCATGATAAATTCCACTTCAACCTACACAAACTTATACCTATCTTCTGCATAAAATCTCCCAATATCTTTTATTTATGTCTAAACAAAAAGTCAACATTCGATATTCGGTACATGTTTATCCAAGATGTCGGTTTCATATAGGTGGGTTTTTAAAGTGCTTATATAACTGTTACATGATACTCGGTTTTGCTCGCGGCATCGCTCCCGCTTGCAAATAGAAAGAATTTTATCAGAAACTAACAGTGATGAGCTCTTATTTCTAGGGATCTGCATACAACAGAGAGGTCAATTCCACTAATTGAGATAAGATGTATCACAGTTTTTAAAGTGCGCAGGAAAGGTACAGTGAAAACAACATTAAAATCGGTTCAATAGTTTTTTCGCTAAACACTAACTAATAAATAGACAAGAAGATATAATATAGAATAGACGATAGAAATCTCATTTTTTTTGGCAGGTATTTATACGAGTATACCTCCCTACTCAGGCCCACTTTTTAAAAATATCTTCAAAGTACAGAAACATGTATTTTTAACATTTTATAATATAGATTTGTGAGTTGACAGTTTATTTGGGCTTATTATACTTTCATAAATAAAAATGAATCGCCAAAATGAATGTACGCGCATAACTTCCGTACGACTGCACCAAATTGGATACCTAATTCTAAGTTCGTTATTGTTAGGACAAGCTTGTATAAAAGATTTTTTCTTGTCTGCCTCATTAGTCTAGTGGTCCTAAGCAGTCGTGCTTGGGAATAGAACCCAGGATCTCTAGCGTAGCAGTCGTGCTACGCTAGAGGTCCTGGGTTCTATTCCCAGGTCGAGCAAAGTGTTATTGGGTTTTTATATGAAATTCCCAGTAGCAGCTTGGAGTCTGGATTTGTGCCCGGCTAGTGGCAACAGGCTCGCCCCCCATTACAATTTGGGTGTAAATTAGTATACCTCTGCCTAACCCTTCGGGGAATACAGGCGTGATGGTATGTATAGCTTGATATGTTCTTCGTGACTGATAGGTAATGGCCGCCTAGCTGCTTGCGAAGTCACACCTCAATCTAAACGTTGTTTAACTTTGTTGTAAATATTTATACATTATATATTTTTAACAATGTAAAAAAATGTTTAGCGCCTATTGCAGCCAACCATATAAATATAGAAATCTAAGCGTTTAAACAAGATAAGTTAAACTACGTTTAAATATTTTATGACTACTATTATCAGATCACTCACTGTATATACCATTACTTTTATATATGTATTGTAATATCATATAAATAGCCTCAGCGAAAGTGCATTGCGAAGTAAAAAGACGTCAGCGGACAGCTATACCAACCAGTATAGGGTGACCTCACATTCGGCAGATTTCCGTACAATACGAGGCCAGCCTATATTGGATTAGTATAGCTTGATGTACAGCCGTATGTACAAACTTAGCCCAGCCGGTACTTAAGCAGAGGTAAATGCAACGAACTATAGCGGACGGCCCCATAGTTCAAAAAAGAACAAAAATATAAATACGTACCTACTTCAATATCAATCCGTGCAACACGATTATTTACTAAATACAAAGAAAGAAAGGTAGAAAATGCCTTCGGCATTAAGTACGCGTCTTCTGTTATCTTTGAATAAATAATGAAATAAAAAAATATAATATTCTACTAACAATAATTACAATCATATTTATTGTGATCCGTCCAAATAGTTCCAACATTAAGTAAAAGAGGGATTATTTTTTTAGTAGGTACAGTCGCCAGCAGGTCAAGGTATACAAAACTGTCAAATTTCTCCAAATGATTTTAAACCTTAAATTGTTAAAGAGAAAGTTCAAAATCTACTGAGAAAATTTGTCATTTTGTGGTAACTTGATGTGCTGGCCACCGTACCTTATTATTGGGGAACAGTTCATTTAATTATGAAAAAGGAATATGTTTTACCTACAGTTTGTTCGAAATAAGTAAGCCGATCGGAAGTTAGCCGTTCCGAACTACCGCGGTGATAAAATCGTTTAATTAAGTGTTTTAATACATAAATATCTAAATCAGTAAACAAAATAATTAGAAATGTGAAACATATACGACTCTAATTATCTTTACACCGACTCTTTTTATTAAAATTTACCACTTCTAAACCACTTGCAGACAACTTCCAATCGGCTTACTTATTTCGAACAAACTGTACAACTTAACTATTTTACGTAGATATAAGTTGCAGGTGGACGCGATGCGTTCGCGCACCTATTTAATGTACCTACCACAATAGATATATCTATCATATCCTTATTCTTACTTCACACCTTAGTTTTTTGCCGATGAAGGGAATCATCCGTTATAAAAACCAATAAGTACTCACATCAAAAAATTCAGTAGGTACGATGGTATATAAGGTATTTCTACATGGTCTCAAACTTTACACGTAGGAAACCTTCTATGTTAAAGCTGGTCAATTAATAATCATGACAATGATTAATGGAAATTGTCGCCCACTTTTTGTTTAGAATTCATTATAAATGACGCCATCTTGGCAAGGGCTAGCTACCGTTTATATGAGGGAGAAGTTAGGTGGTTTTTTTTTTATAAACGATCTCCGTGTTCAATCCGGGTGATGACGCCAACAACACTTGTGTCGTTTTGAAACCGGAACACAATATGATAGCACATTATTGCTTAGCAGCAGAATATTTAAATAGGTAAATAGCTAAATAATGTACACAGAATATTAGTTAATTATTTAGTAGTACCCTAGAGGTGAATTAATCCCTCTCAATATGAGGCCCATGGAGTCAAACAGGTAATGGGCTTGTATATTATTTATACTTCTATAAATACTTATAGGTATATTGTCCACGGTTTCAATCCTTCCAAGCTTACATCCTTCTCCAAGGTCCAGTCTATCTCTATACCAAAATTTATCAAAACTCGTTCAGTGTTTTAGGCATAAAAACTACTGAGTAACTTTCACATATTATAATCGAAACGCGAACCTTGTCAAGCGTAGTGAGTGTACTTCCATGTTAACAACATGGAAGTTGTTAACATGGAATTGTGAATAGGTACAGTAGTTGTAGTAGTTCTGTTTCCGTCTTCAAGTAGCTTTTCAAACATTGTGAATAGTGTATCTGTGAAAGAAAGGTAAAACACATCGTGTAACAAAGGAACGGCAAACGATTCTATTTTGTTATTCTTTTTAGTCTAGCATTGAACTGGTGCAACCGTTGCTGTACAATTTAACTTTGACACTTATGACTGTTGCCCGTACCTCGATACAAAATAACAATCCAAATCTGTCACGGGGAAAATTTCAGATGGAAATAACTAGCAATGCATCCTCTATATCGAAGTAGTTTGTGAGTTTGTATGTAGGGGAGTAATTTCAGAAGTAAAGATCCGATTATTGAAAAATTTGTTTTCTAGTACACAGCAAAATTATCTCAGACTACTAAGACTTCCAACTCATAATATATTATTAGTGTTTCATATAAATTTTTGAATAAATGATTCGTATGAACAGATTGGCAGTCTATCTTATAATAGCTGCCACTGCCGCCAGTCATTGTTGAGCTTACTTAAAGTTTGTTGCAAATTTGGGAAGCGGTAGCTCACTGAACGTACAGTAATTATAGAGATCCCCCTTAACTTGGTCTTGTAATGTATACTGTACAGTAAGTTTCATGTAAATACATAAGTATTTGAGTATATAATTACATCGACTAGTTTATAATGGAGGTTGCACTGTGCACGATACTAGTACAGTGCTGACCAAATTAACTTGTAGATTTATGAGGTTTCTTTTCCGGTCGTGCATAATAACCGGCATGCAATGCAATGTTAAGCTCAAAATATGAATCACACTTTCTAAGTATTTAAATACCAGCCATGCATACTCTCACAGAGACTGAAACCTTTCAACAATTATGGATCATCATCATCATGTCAACCAAAAGAGGCTCAATGCTAAACAAAGACCTCACCCGTAGACTTCCAAAATTAACGTGCCAGCTTCATCCAACAACTCCCAGCGACCTTTATGTGCTCATCAGTCCACCATGTTGTAGGTGGTCCCACACTGCGCTTTCCGGTGCGTGGTGCACCGGTGCATCAGTTCTACCAGCTGTGCCTTACCCAGTGCGACATACACAACTTTGTTTTTTTTCGGATCTCCTCATTTCTGATGTAATCTTGAGCTGTCTTTCTAATGCTACCTAGCCGAGTGGGATTCGATGAGTCACGCCATCTCGAAGCTTGATTTTGATCGGTACCTAACTAATTGGAAGGTTATTTGATACATGCATTCATGCTTTCCTGCTCCATTTTTTTTGTTAAAATTACAGGTCCGAAGTGCATTTTATCAATATACTTCTACTATCATCACCATAAACTTTTTGCGACGCTATTTCAATAACAAATCATCCTAAAATATACGTGTGAAATAAGACTGTAACTCATACTATTACAAATTCCTTGGCCATAAATCATCTTTGTTGAAAACAGTATTAAAATAGAAGGATTGTTACGTGTCGAGAAAACTTTTAAGCAATAGAGTTAACCGAGTAACGTTGCTTGGAGCGTTAATGAAAATGCGAAAATGCTCTGCGAATATTTGCGCTTTGTATATATAAACCACTTACAGTAGTAACGAGAGATTTTCTCCCTCGTTTCAGATAACATACAGAAAATTCGAAACAGTGTTACTGTGAAAAAGAAATTAATAGTGTTAATCCTGTAGTCATAGTGTGATGGAGGATGAGAATGCTCGCTGTCCCTGGAGGATAGATACAAAACAGTTTCGCTAAAAGGTAATAAAAAAAATCTTAGACAACGGTATATTTTTATCCCAATGTTTTCAGTAGACTGAACACGAGGGACTCATTTATTACATTTCTCAGCTAAATTTAATTTCTTGATTTTTAGTTAAAATAAAATATTTCTTATCCTAATAAGAAATAATGCCTAAAATTTGTAATCTCGTGGACGCCATCAGACTACTTTTGAATAATTGATTAAGTAGTTGGTGTAGCGCTAAAGGTGTAGAGTCGAAACACCCGTGTGATTTTAGTGGGTCTAACGTTTTGGTAGGTCACCAACCATGGGTATAGTTCGCGGCGTCGGGTTTCCACACGATTGATATACAAAAAAAACCGGCCAAGTACGAGTCGGACTCGCGCATGGATAGCTCCGTGCAATTACGTTTTATGACGTATTAAAAAAAAACGACTTACTCTTAGATCTCTTTCAAACCAATTTTCGTTGAAAGTTTACATGGTAATGTACATCATATATTTTTTTTAGTTTTTTCATTCTCTTATTTTAGAAGTTACAGGGGGGGGACACACAATTTACCAATTTGGAAGTGACGCTCGCGCAAACTATTCAGTTTAGAAAAAAATATATATTAGAAACCTCAATATCATTTTTGAAGACCTATACATAGATACCTCACACGTATAGGTTCGATGAAAAAAATTTTTTTGTGTTTCAGTTTTAAGTACGGGGAACCCCCAATTTTTTTTGTTTTTTTCTATTTTTGTGTAAAAATCTTAATGCTGTTTACATAATACATCTACTTACCAAGTTTCAACAGCATAGCTCTTATAGTTTCAGAGAAAGAATTCTGTGACATACGGACGGACAGACAGACAGACAGACATGACGAATCTATAAGGGTTCCGTTTTTTGCCATTTGGCTACGGAACCCTAAAAAAGTGCTGCTGTCACAAATGTCACTGCCAATATCGATTTAACCTTTTAGATTAGACTTAGATTCTATAGACAAATATATATTCAAAGAGATTAGATCACTGAATAAAAGTTGACACACACGACATGTTAGACGGAAACGTAAGCTGTAAATCAGTTTAAATTGAAAATGTTTGGTGCGTTATCAGCAGAATGGTGGAATCTCAAAACTTAAAACATAATTTGCAGACGTGCTTAAACGTAAGCGTTCCTATATTAATAGTACCCGCTATTAACTTGAATATTGAAATACACTTCCACATTATGATTTAGACTGACCTTATGGACTAAATATTGTCAACACACAGTTATAAAAACACTTGATTTATAACCAGCTTATAAATGGCTTGTTTTCGCCGAAGATATGCCAAAATAAGTATTTCGTTTACGTCTGCCGCCGTTCGCTACTCACCCTACAATATTCAGGAGAAGGAAAACAGCTATAATTTATACAGAGCGAGATGGGTATACTGGAGTTTTTGTATTAGACTGAGAGAAGTAGAAGCGCAAGGGACCTTGTTGACGCAGCTTCGTTGGTACAATTTGTAACACAACGTGACCATTTATGTCACGGTGTGTAATAAAAACTATAATTTGTTCATACTATTTTCTGTAGATCGATATTCAGTGCCTTGTATTGTAATGTTATGTTTTAATATAAAACTCCTGTTGACAGGTGGAGTGAATCGGGCGCAGGTTGAATAATATGTAATACGTGACAGCGGACACACACGGACGTTACACTTAGTGTGAGTGCTAACTGGTGCCGTAGAGTCGTCGATCAGCGAAAATGGGCAAGAAGAACTCAAAACTAAAACAAGACACGATCGACCGACTGACGACCGCTACTTACTGTGAGTACTTTACCTTTATATTCTGAAAAATGCTTGACAGGTCGCATTTATATAAGCGCCCTCAGATTCTCGAAAGCCCTCGACAACGCGGCGGAAAATGGCAATGTCATTCGGGAAACTAGTCGATATTTAGAACTGTGGCACCGATACTGGAAGTACAATGGCTTTATTGTGGAGTTGTACTGGCTGGATGGCTTAGTTTGGGCCTCATCACAAACGCCGTGACCGGAACAGATTGTTTAACTTCCGCCTTTTAACAAAATTACTAGTGAAAACTCTCATAAACCTTTGCACCTTTAGATATTATTATATTTAACAGTACATTTTATTAAGAGCCGACTTAATACCAATACGTAATTAAAACGCTATCAATGCATTGTAAATTGGCTTTGGTAATTATGAAAACCTACTGCGTGCCGTGATAAATTAAACAATGGAATGTTTGACCTTTCATTTCATAATCAAATTGATTGTCCAAAATGCAGCAAAACAGCAATGTATTTACAACATGATATTTATTTAATTTGGTAAATTCATTCTTGATTATAGAGTAATAAAAACATTAAAATGACAACCAGTCTCTTTCAAAGTCGAGTCAACATCATGTGAGTAGTAAGTATACGGTACAAAAATCATCAATTTGTACCTGTGAACTTTCTGCTAAGGTATTCACGTCTGCCGCGCACATGCGACAAAGGGTCGTAACATTTTCATTTGGCGCAAAACCACACCCTTTCTATGTTATGTCATTAACAAAGAGGTTCTACTCATTTTTACAAAAACTGTACTTACTTATATTTTATTGTAGTAGCGACAGTTTGATATTATCATATTTTTAGGCCGCATTAAAAAAAAAATGTTTATGAATGACAATGTATAAATGATTGCCCGCACCCTTGGCAGCCAACCCTAATGTCAACCGGCTAACAGCACAGGATATTTTTTACCACGGCGTGAACTTATGTAGTTAAACTAAGTAAGTTGTATGATAAACACTGCGTCGTTAATCTAGTGGTTTTAAGCGCGACTGCTACGCTAGAGGTCTTGGGTTCAATTCCCATATCAAGCAAATTGTTATTGAGTTTTTCTATGAAATTATCAGTAGCAGCTCGTAGTTTGGATGTGTGCCCGGTGAACTGTGGGTATACATGAAGTACACCTCTGCCTAATCCTTAAGGGAATACAGGCATGATGGTATGATGGTATTTTGATAAAAACCAACTATAATATTCTTGTTGACTGATAATTACTTTCTTATATCACCAAAAGTGAAAATGGAACCAAAAAACATTAAACCAAAAATAAGAAACTTCTAAGCAAGGAAGAGAAAGAACCTCTCAATACTCAACAAAACTTTAACGCTTATTCTTCTTGCTATATTCGATCTGTATTACTTAGTCGATTTAAATAATACTTATAAGTTCAATCTTTTTTATTAATATAAAATAATGATATTGCTGACCCGATGTAAATAAATGTGCTGAATACGCCATGACAGTATTCGATTCAAGTTCAACCTGAGTAGATACTGCTCAGTTCGCATTTCTCTACTCAATGGGGATCGCATTGAGTCCCCCTTGCCGAGTGGCACCATAAGTGAAAATCGATTCGTCAGGGGTCGCTACCGTGCGAATTGTAATTAAAGCAACCACGTATAATCGTTTGGGATGATTTCATTGTCCACGTACACGTAAAGCCGCAAATGGCAAAATTTACGAAAAATGCCGAAATTATTTATAGTATATTAAAACAGAAGTGGAAGTGTAAACGCTGAAGTGGAAGTGGGCCGGCCAAGTCTGCAGACGGACAGACGATCGATGGAGCAAGTGTTGGAGTGGAGACCGCGTTTCGGCAAGCATAGTGTGGGACGCCCTGCGATGGTATGCACCGACGTTTTGAAGACGGTGGCTGGTAGCGGATGGATGGAAGCTGCCTAAAACCGGGATGACCGGGTCCAAATGACCGGGTCTAAGTTCAGCAGCGGACGGCAATAGGCTGACATGATGATGATGATTTAAGATTATAATTATATACTTGATTGTACACCAATAAAAACAAATACACTGGACACAATCGATCTTAGAAACATACTCGTACAATGGGCGGCCTTATCGCAGACTGCAATTTCTTTCAGGCAACCTTGGGATGGAAATTTTATCGGTACAGAACAAAAAATGGAGTTGACAATGGTGCAATTTTTTATAAAACCAAAAAAGATGAATTTGGCGCCCAAGGCGAGGCAATATTAAATAAGACATAAAAAAAGAAAATGTATCTATGGATATTATGATTATAGCACAGATACAGACTTCGGTTTCGCTTTATGTCATAGCAGTTTGTAATGAATAAGTAATACAGTTAAACATTAGAATAGCTTAGGAATTATGTTATGAATAAAAGCGAAATTCGACAATTTGATAAAGGATCTACATAGGGTGAAGAGTAAAAGGAAAGGAAGAAGGAATAAAAGGATGAAAAATTTGATCAACGCTGTTAACCCGGCGCGACGCGGCGGTTAAATTAGAAGCGTGTAGAAAAATGCAAAGCTATTCTCGTAATAGCTAGGTTAATTCAGGTATAATTTAGTCAGATATAAGACACGAAAAAATATCTGTCTATTTTATTTTTTTAAAACCCAACCTAAGAATAGCTAACTACCTAATAATTTTTTGGACACTTTCTTCGTCCAGATATACCTGATGATGACTACAAACTATTTACCAATATGGTTGTGTTTCGTCATTACTTGTGACTACGTCACAACAGGTCACTACCCTTGATTTCCCTTATAAAAACCACAAGTCGCTAAATCTTACATATTTTTCCTATTCGACATTTTCTTTGACATTTAACACATAATTGAAAATCCTCCTATATTTTGGCACGGTAATAAACAAAGCGACTTATACATGACCGACAAATCAACAAAGTTTTATTTAAGTGAGGTTCAATTACTATCGGGTAATTAAAAATATATTTCTTGCATATACCTATGCAACAAAACTGCTCTAGAGATTCGATTTCGTGTAGTCATATTGAGTTCGCGACTAAATAAGTATTAATGGCAAAGTGAAGTGACTGCGACACTGTCGTGTCATGATTTATGAAGCTAGCGTGCGTGCCGCCCTCCCATGAAAACAACCTCCCCTGTACACCTTGTGCGTCGATGAGCGTCGCCGCGTCGCCGTCGTCGCCGCGTCACCGCGTCGTCGTGCGCTTCTCCCTATCTGTCGTAACTTCTTAATCACTCCACGAATCATCATTATAGCAACGTGGTTCAGGGCCGCCATATTAATTTGAAGATACTCGTAGATTAAAGAGAAATAAATACCATTTTTGTTACTTCATAACATTGTAGACGTATTGAATAAAAGCAGATAAGATTTAGTAGGTACCTACTTAAAAATACCTACTTTCCTAGAAACATTTAGTTTATTCTGTCTTAATAGAAATATTTTTCCATTGACCCCACTAAAGTGTGAATTTGATGCCTAATAAATGATTATGAAGGTGTAAACCCTTTAACTATGCGGATTGACAAACATATGGAAATCCGGCACCGCCGGTAAACAAAACAGTTGTCGTATATGAATTTATGGTAATAATAGCTGCGAGCTATCGTTACGCTGCCTGTACTCAGGCTAATTAACAAATCGGGAATTAATTAGGACGCACGCTTTAATAACCAGACAAGACCTTAATCAAGATACCGTTTCAATTAGTTATGGCGAAGATGGTAATTGAAGTTTATTTGTCTATAAATAACAACGTTAAAGTCAGAAGTACCGGATCTTAGCTACGTAGTAATTGCGGAGTTTTCCCAAATAAGTGGAGAACTTAGCTTTATAGCGAAGTTAAGTGAAGAAGTTTGTCGGGTGGCGCCGCTAGGGCTGGCCCCGGAGACCGGCCGCGCGCCTCCACTGCCGACCGCCCGCGCCCTCGTCGCTGACCGATAGTACACGACACTATCTTTTTACTCTTTATTTATTTAGTAGTATTACTATCCTAACCCTTACGGTCTTTGTTTAATTTTTTCTTATATAAAAGTCGATGTATACATGAGTTTCTGTGAAGATTAGTAGCGATCGAATAAAGTTAACAGAATACGTAGGCGAAACCGCATAGCATAGCTTGTATTTATAAAATTGATTCAATAACCTATAAATAAATATGTAAGTACCAGTATTGAATATCATTAAAGCATCCACAAATTTTCTGAAAACAGAATATTTACAAATTGTACACGGTGAATTTTAAGTAATTTCAAGGGGTGAAACTAAATATCGCAAAATATATCGAAAGTTATTTATAATTTTACCACTGAAAGGTTAACAGTGAATTAGAAATCACCGCCTATACCTACCCTATATTTAAGTATAATTGCGACCTCGAAACCTAACATAAATCAAATTTAAAATATTCAAGAGAAAAACGACTCCAAACTGTTTCGTTTCCCTCACAAAACTTTGCTTACGAAACTTGGTTACAATTACAATGTCAAATAATTCTGAGTGGAGCAAGCGGGTGTGGAAATTCCTGGAAACTACGAGCCCGACCCGTTCCGTGCAATGATCACATCTTACCAACATGAATGTTAGTTAAACTACTATTGTTTCTACTTCCTACATTTCATATAGCATTAGGAATGTACTAGTCTCAATCCCAACTTCAGATTAACAAATTGAGTTACAATAATCGGATCGAATAATCTATCCTACAAACAGATATCAAAAGGTGCACTCAGCATATTTTGT
Source organism: Subacronicta megacephala (assembly GCA_958496365.1). NCBI lineage: Eukaryota > Metazoa > Arthropoda > Insecta > Lepidoptera > Noctuidae > Subacronicta > Subacronicta megacephala. The sequence continues at coordinate 11,190,647 of OY292513.1, forward strand.
CGTCACCGAAAGGGTAGGTAATAACACTATCAACCAATGAAATTATTTGTAGGATATAATTTGTGACGGGTGTTTGTCCCCGGGAATGGTTGTTTATTGTCATAAGGTTGCTGTTGCCGCCTCCCCCGCCGCTAAGGTCGCTATGCCGTCGAGGTCGAGGTTCGCGTGCCAGTAGATACTTTCGCTACCCTAGGTGTCGGTATTTCCCATCCCTGACGCCCGTGTTTGATGGGCGACACAGTTTAATTGTAGGTATGAAATGTGTCGCACATTTCGCTACTCCGACACCAAACTAGGAATGTTAATTAAATTGTTTTGATTGTAATTACGTCATGTTTCGCTGTGAAACCATATTTATAGGCACGATAGCTAAAAAAAATAGCAGACTCAAAACTGTATCATCAAAAAAAATATGATTAACTAGCGTAAATATCATGATTAACTTGTTTAAACATCACACAGATACTCACTTCTCATAAAAAAAAATAAATAAACTAAAAACATGGTTTTATATCATCATTTAGTGTGCAATTTGTGACGTTGATATACCAAATCTCAATAACATCGCCTCAAAGACATAATAGTTACAATGAGTACCTATTAGGTGAGTATGCTAGGGTGAATATTTGTAACTTACTTTTCTTGTTGGCTACCTTGGCGTCAATTTTAGATTATAAACAAAAAACAACCTTTAATCAAGGATATTGGTCACGTTAGGTATATCGAACTAATGATTACCGTCGATCAGGATGCGAACGGTCTTTATTATAGAGCCTTAAGCCGACGAGGGTTGACACCGCGGGAACAATGCACACCCAGCTTTTCTGTACATACATCAGTGAATAGAAACTATTTTAAAACGTTACACGCAGAAAACCTTAATCCCAGCCGTCCAATATCGCTCTACGGGCTGACGACGGCGACGCTCCGTTCACTTACAATATTTTAAGAATGTATAAACGTTCAACAAGCGGTTTATATAATAATACTTATTAAAAATACGTGAATATACATTATATAATAATATAAATAAATGAATTCGGATAATAAATGAATCCTACTAAAAATAAACCAACCTGTCAAAAAACATTTAGTAGACGCAATAGAAAACGTGGGCGATCCTCTGGAAGGTCACCGATCGTTTAATTTTCGCAAAGGTCAATTTCAAGAAAACCTGATAGGCTGTCAACTCGTAGAATGAATAATAAGCTCGAACTCAGGACACCTTGATAGGGTGGCACATTCTCTTAGATCGAGACCGAAATCTGACAATTCCATGAAGCATTGCTTCCACGCGATCGATTTACTACTCGTATCTGCCGTAGTATTCTGGCTTCAGTAAAATTATTAATCTTCCTAGAAGTAGGGTCTTTAAATATACTTAAGCATATTTTTTAATATATTTTTAAATATTTGCTTATTTTATATCTACTCAATGTTTTAACAAGTCCCTTTTAAATTCTGGTGATTCGGGTCGAGTAGCGTTTTTGACATATGAAATGACAGCGTTTAACAATAAACAGATACAATAAAGGTCAAAAATGTTTCTAATAAATTCAATGATATATTATTATTAGATGAGCCATGTCCCGTTCAGTAAATTACATTTAAAATTGGGTCGCGCTACATAAAATTTATCTCTTTAATCTGTCAATGCACCCTTCTGCCCAGCGGTCAGTCAATGTCACACAGTAGTACATATTATTTATAAATTGAACACAATTCTAATCTTCACACGTGGGGTCCGTCAACGTGCCTACATCTTTTTAAACTATATAATGTCATTGAAGGTCTCAAACTAAGATTTAGCACGATTCAGTACCCGTTTAATAAAAATACTCAACTAAATTTGACAGAAAATACACCATTATCAACAAAAAGTAGGTAATGTCTACCTGTCCTGAAACCACGCATCCTTTTTGTTCGTTTGTTTGGGACGGTTTTATGCGTAAACCGCTGAACCAATTTATGAATTTCGATATAGAGATGATACGTTTTATCTCGAAAAGTTCTTTGGGATGGGGGTAATAGCTAGTAGGTGAGATAATTATATTTTTTATGTCATAAACTCATAATGAACAATTATTGAGATTTACTGTTAGACAATTTTCAGTCATTCACCTATAAGTTAAATAAAATAAAATTTTGCTAATAATCATTTTGTGACTAATAACTGACTAAGTAGTCATTTTATATACATATTTTTCTTTATTTCTTGTAATTTTAATATAATGGAAAATGGCTAGAACTGCAAATATCATAATTATATTAATACTATCATCGCTGGAAATTATCCTAAGACATAATTATTAGTATAATAGTTTAACATCATTTTAATTTTGGGTGCGAGTGGCACCTTTAGATATCGACAAACTTTACCTTCTGCCTAACCCTTCTGGGAATACAGGCGTGAAAATACATATATATGTTTGAAGAAGGTAATTCATTTCCATGTAAATATAGGAACTATTTATTTTACTCCTACATAACAGATTAGGTACCTTCCGAAGAATTAAAGTTATCATAAGGAAGTTCCTGTATAAAATATTGCGGCAATTCGTTGCATCCTTGCTGAGTTTAAGTTCTTGTTCACTATTTAACAGTCGTCGGTTAACCGACTTAACATAATAGAACCTTTTTACTTTCTGGTCTTAGAACCAATTATGATTATTCTATGTATTATATTAATTTTATGTAACAAACTCGTTTGTCACGATATTTTAAAAGTAAGACAGTTAGCCTTAAAACCACATGCTAAAAATCAATGATCTATAGTGTAGTATGTCGTAACACATGCATTCCAAATTCCAACAAATGAAAAGCCTAAACGAATCCATCAAATTTTTAAGCAAATTCCCCGTCGTATGAAAAAATATATGAAGCCTACCTTCATGTTTCACCGCTACAGGAAATCCACTATTTACAAAGAAATCGATTTGTTTCATCAGCCCGGAGTAGAATTTCATGTTGAAATATTTAAAAGGCTTCTACTGACGGGTGTGTGTACTCACGGATTTTGGTGGTTACAAATATGTTTTGCCCTTTTATTGGCAAATATTAACTTAGGTTTTACGCGGAACTTTGTCAGAACCACAAATCGCTTTTATTGTACTTAAATATCCCTCGATTTAACTCACGTCCCAAAAGGATTTATTTACTATTATAACTCGGCTTCTAGGCAGTGGATCAACATGAACCAGTTTTTTAAAAAAGCCTTATTAGTACATTACTAGTAATGTGCGACATACAATATTCTTAGCTAAATGCTTGTGTTAAGAGTGGGTTCACGTCGGTAGTGAGTGGTTTCGAAACGGCAACAAATAATCGCAAAGTTGAACCAATTTTAATTAAATTGGTATAGACATAGATTGGCATTTAAAGAAGGATATAGATTACCTTTTGTCTGAAAATGTTCTTTACAACTGCGGATAACAGTTAGTACCTACCTAAATTATAAATTTAACATAACAGTAATAGACTACCAGTGAAAAATTTTACCTATCCCGATATTTTAATGCTAACACCAGCAACACTCTAATTTACTCATTCTCTGAAATACTCTATATAAACTCAGCTTATACCTCTTACCGCCCCTTTACGATACATATATTAAGATAATTATTCTTAAAACCCACCGACCCAACCGTTATTCTCGATTCAGGGCATTCTCTAATTAGAGATGGCTAGGCTGTAGCTGTAAAATAGGTGCATATGTGCTTCATACTGAACATGTCTACTTAAGCGAAAAAGTCAAGAAATTTCGCCGAATGATCCCACTTACCGCCCTTTTCAGAATATTCGCAGTCACGGTATTTGACGTCATCAGTTATACCTATGACGCGATCAATACGAAGGCCTACTAAACCTAATTTAAGATCGTAGAATTCTCTTATTAGAGATTGCCAGGAAATTTAGGCAATAAATTCTACCGCTGTCAGGCGAACTTTCAACGGAAACAATTAGCTAAAATGCTATAGTCCGAAGCACTGCATTAGGTAAAAATACGTCATAAACAATTGAAATGTTAAAACTTAGAACACCGTTGGTTGGTTTAATGTCAGATTAGTTACGTTCTATAAAAGAGTGTTCAAAATAAATCGTAAAATGTTTTATTTTTTATTAATACACTTTCACGGCATTGGCGTGGAAAAACTGGTTTAGGGTATTTACAATGTTAAGAAAATATATTCATTAGTTTGTCTTGTTTCCAATCTTTCGACACTTTAAAATCTCTAATAATCAAATATTTCTAAACTTTTCTGGTGAAACGGGGAAGTTAAAAATGTAATATGTAACAGTGGATAGGAAAGGAAGTAGATATATTCGAAGAACTTTGAAAGTAGCACGAGGGACGGAAAACTTCCGAGTGAACCGCTTGTGGTTGCTTGGACACGTTATATGACCAAAGTAGTAGTGCATATAAAATGAAAATACCATAAACATGTAGTATAATAGTAGTTGTATCTGTCAATATTAAAACGGAAAATAAGTATACGCTCGCTAATTCAAGATTACAAGGCGAAAAATTAGCAAAACGACCACTTAGTTACTTTATGTTTCAACAATCAACCACCAGTTTCATCAAGCTTCGTAAAGGCATACACACACTCGCACTTCTACTACTGTGCCGTGTCATGTCGTGTCGCGGCGTAGCATTAGGTAGGTACCTAGCTGTATCTAGGTACACATAATCTATCGTTCCAATCAACAAAGACAATGTGTGTGGTAATGACAGATTGAGATATACCCATACTACTTAATAAATAGAGAGTCCATAGCGACTCATTAATTTCTGTCTTTTAACTTCTTGCGGGGTTTCGACACGACGGCGGCGGGCGCCACGATAGGGGTGGCACGCTTGTATGCAACTACCTTAATTTAATTCAGTAGACAACGGGGAAACTATAAAAATGCAAGGCGATAGCAAATAAAAATTCCATTAAAAGAAACTATTTATTCAAGCTGGCAATTCTTTATGTTTAGGCCCTAAAACCAACTTAAATGGAACGGGAGATATTATGCAACTTGATAAAATTAGATTCACTGACAGAAAGTCATAATCTCAACGGAAATAAAATCTATAAACCACTGTTATGCCTTCAAATTTTGTGCACCTTCCTAGGGCGTTGTTCTTACAACGATTGGTATGTTTGTTATTTGCACTGAGCAAAAAGTATTTTAGACTCGAATCACAATGGCGCAGAGTTGAAGCGAAGCATTCTGAACGTGACTTGTATTAACATCCACTTTATAGTATATTGAACTGTTCTATTCGTCACTTCATTATAAGTATATAAATTTGTGTTTAGCAAACATAAAGATGCGGGACGATACTATCAAGTCTCTTTGTCGATGCGCCAGTGTGAATTAAGCTTAATACTTAGAGCCTATTCTTTAATAGAATTTTCTTGAATGCACCCCAAAAACAATTCATAACATACCATCACGCCTGTATTCCCCGAAGGGTTAGGCAGGGACGTACTAAAGTACACCCACATTTCGCCGGTATGTTTAGGTCCCATGTAATAGGGGGCGAGCCTATTGCCACTAACCGGGCACAAATCCAGACTCCGAGCTGCTACTAGGAATTTCATAGAAAAACCTAATAACAGTTTGCTCGACCTGGGGACCGTACCCAGGACCTCTAGCGTAGCAGTCGCGCTTAGGATCACTAGACTAATGAGGCAGTCTGTTCTATTTATAACAATTAACAGTTCTATATATAACAATTCATAGAATGGTTTTGCTATATTAACTGCGCAGAGAAACGATGAAACTTTAATAACAGTTCCCACTTGTCAGTTCGGTCGGTCGGTCGCCAACCCGCGTATAGGTACTAGAGGTGGACTAGATATAGCCTAATCCCTCTCATTCTGAGAGGAGACCCGTGCACAGCAGTGGGACAATATACCTAATGGGTTAATGATAAAGATTATTTGGCGGTTATTGTGATGAGGCGCAGTGGATTTTCAGTACTCTTCACGAGGTGCGATGGACTGGAACTTTTTCTTGTGAAGCACTGAACGTATTTAAGAAGAAAAAAGCAAATAAATTATTATTTTAGAGTTCATTCTACTGATGGAAATATTTTTGTAATTTTCACTGAATTGTGAAAATATGTCAGAAAACTATTTTGTTTTTTTTTAAACAGAGCAAATGAAAAATCATTTGATCTGTTTTAAATAACATTCGTTTAGAATTTATTCAAGAATCTAAGCATAAACTTAGATCTCTTAAATAAATTCTATCTGACATTCCAATGACATACGTGGGTAGGTATGTAAAGTGAAGAATAAACAAGAAAATAAGCTATAAATCTCAAAATAGATATTTATCTAGTTTCGTGAAGGTCGCAACTCAATCTCGGCAAACTCCATGGATAAAACAAAGTTTACGATGTCTCCTCGCCCTGAAACACAGCATACCTCCTTACTATTCAACATAAAAGTTTTTTATGTCGATGCGCCTCGCCGTTTTCATAAGAAACCAGTCAGCCACAAGTCGCAGGAAAAATTGGTTGGTAGACAGATCTTGATATATAGCGCAATGTTCGCTTCAAACCAATTCCACCTGTTTTCGAGCTTTGTAAGCGGGATTAAAAAGTAATGGGACGCTTGTATCAGATCCCAGTGGAACGTGGAAAAAATAGACAACTGGAGGTTTCACGTGCATCCACGTGAAGCAAGAATGTACTTATATTTAGTTTAAAAAGCAAATTGACCACACAACTGCCCCACGATTGAGGAATAGCGATATTTAATCACGTTACAGATTGCATGAACAATTGTTATCTGTGCTATAGTTCAATGTATTTAGGTCAATTCACTGCAGGTGCAGGTAATTACAAATGCCTTAGCCAGATATCTTCTAGGAAATCTAGCAAACTCTATCACATAGGTAACATTAACAAATAAACGGCCCTTTGTTAAAGGCAAGTCAATAGCACCCTCCTCGGTAAGGAAGCCAAACAAAGCCTGAGGAAAACCAAAGTTTTATCCCCCCAAAACACGGAAGGTACAGACACGTGAAAAAGGACCGAAGTTCCGTAAGAAGAATGCGCGAGTTTGTTTGGCTTCGGTGTAAAAAGAAATGTGGTACAAACAAGGGTTAACTTGGAAATGTTTTCATATTTTATGTAACAACAATGAGTCGTTTCACAATTCCGAAACTTGTAACATACCATCACGCCTGTATTCCCCGAAGGGTTAGGCAGAGGTGTACTTAATGTACACCCACAGTTCGCCGGTATGTTTAGGTCCCATGTAATAGGGGGCGAGCTTATTGCCATCCACGGGGCACAAATCCAGAATCCGAGCTGCTATTGAGAACTTCATAGAAAAACCCAATGTCATAGAAATACTGTTTTATATAAGAAGCTTACAAATCACACACAACTTTTAAACAACAACAACATTTCAATGTGCCGTTTTTAGCCACCTTCGTACAGTAACAGTTACTGGGGTACCAAGACCCCACGTCCAGATATCGATCTGATACGATCACGTAGAGAAAGAGGGTCAGGAAAACACACATCGATTATTCCTTATCTTACCCAATACACAAAAACTGATGGGTAGGATACTTCTTATTAATTTAAAATAAATACTAATGTAAGACTGCCTCATTGGTCTAGTGGTCCCAATCGCGACTGCTACGCTAGAGGTCTTGGGTTCGATCCCCAGGTCGAGCAAAGTGTTATTGAGTTTTTCTATGAAATTCTCAGTAGCAGCTCGGAGTCTGGATTTGTGCCCGGTGAATGGCAATAGGCTCGCCCCCTATTACATGGGACCCAAACATACCGGCGAACTGTGGGTGTACATTCAGTACACCTCTGCCTAACCCTTCGGGGAATACAGGCGTGATGGTATGTTATGTTATGTTATGTAAGACTAAAGGAAAGAAGATTTGTATTTACGTCATTTGTAATTAATACCTTTACGCTTCATTAATTACTGAGAAAATATTACTCTCTTTGATTATGATAAGAATGTTATTTTGCAAACAGCAATGTTTAACTAATGAAACCTCTATTAATGTAGTTCTTAAAATGACGTTGAGCTAAATCAGTTTTAAAGCACCAATTCGACCAGTTGAAGTAAGTTCGCCTACAAGTTTCGTGTATTACTTCAAATCCTGTTGATCCTCAAGCCCGAGATGGGTTGCTTTACAGACTACATGAACACCACCAAAGTTTAATTTATCGGGCAAAGCTTCCCGATGCTAACTAACCAGCTATCCTGCCTGCTAATTAGTATGAACTGGACTTTTGCGGTTGCGTCTCTTTAACGAGCTTCGAGTGCTTTGGAATCGAAAATTATTTATTCTACGTTCCAGTCACTATTGATTATATTTATAATTAGTATTGTGTCTTTACTGCATTTGTGAAAATTAAACTATAAAGGATTTAAGAGCTCGTGGCATAAATATTATTTTTGGTTACTACATTACATAATAATAAGAATAATAAAGAAGTGAAATTAGCTACGTCACACCCAAAGTTGGTTCACAGATTGCGTTCATTTACGTGATCTCGCGTCCCCTCATGCGTTTGAATGTGATTATTTTTCCATCGCTCTGTTCAGGAAGACATTATCACATTTTGAAAATGAAATATATTTCAAAATGTTACCTGGGATGAGAGGATGAATACGGACGCACCTATTAATAATGTTGGCTGTGTCCGCATTCTTCTGTTTCTGTTCAGTTATAAGACCGATAACCAAAGAGTGCTGTGATAGCCTTGAGATATGACTATAGGACTGCCATGTCAAAGATCTCGAGTTCGAATCCAAGGCACGTACCTCTGACTTTTCGAAGTCATGAGCGTATTAATACTGAATTATCACGCGCTTAAATAATGAAAGAAAACATAGTGAGGATACCTACATGCTTGAGAGATTTTCTCGATGGCGTGTGAAGTCTGCCAAACCGCAGTAGGCTAGCGTGGTGGACTACAGCTTTATCCCTCTCATTGTGGGAAGAGACCCGTGCCCAGCAGTAGGACAATATATGGGTTGATGATGATGATCCAAACTGGAGATAGGGTACCTAATGTCTCGCATTACGAACACTTTTAAAGAAATCCTTCAGAGTGAGAAGTCACGGATACAATACAATAACATACACCTTTAGTATTTGATTCATAAGTTCCATCTTTTTTAATACACGAGCACCTTCTAGCAATAGCGGTCCTAACCTTAAATCCCGAAGTACCGATCGTAAATATAGCAACTGCAAATAAATTAAGACTTTATCAGTTGGAATTACGATTTACTTTAGCGTGTGCCTTCTGACTGGTTAAGCTCATTTCGTTCGTCTCCGCCCGGGCATGGTAATGGGATCTATGAGCGGTGCTAGCTCCCAAAATCCTAGATAGAGGCCATCAAATCATATTGCGGTGTGTCAATTTGCATCGATTATGGCTTTATACCCAAAGTTATAATATTATTAGCCATTTAACTCACATTCACCATGAAACCCAAAGATTAGTAAATGTTATTAAATAAAAAGAATTAAAGCGATGTGGGTAGACCAGGCTAAAGCTAACAAAACTATTGAACAGCTTTATATTTGTGTACCTACTTTTCTTTATGAATCCGAGCTTTTTTTGGGGCCTTTTCGAAATAAAGTTTCAGACAGACACAAAAAAGTTCTAGTCTTTGATTATAGCAGATTCCGCATACATTTTGGATTTCTTTTTAAATTACGAACATTAACTTCAATTTTATTTATTGGTTTAGATAATATTTCATTTTCTACCATTGTTGCGCAATGGACACAGATATTAAATATTTAATTATACTATTTTTTCGAAATAACTGAACGCGTCTGAAGTTATTTTTTTAAGTTTCTGACGTTAAGTTTGCACTGGTAAAATTTAATATAAAGACTGTGTAAAGACAAATGGGTTTGTAAATGACTCGAGTTTGTAATTATGTTCCTTACTTATTTCGTTATTTATGTATAAAATACTTAATAAACTGATTTTACTAGCGCAGTAGTTCGGAACGGCTAACTAACAACGCACAGAGTTATTTCGAACAAACTGTAAACTGGGTGATCATTATAGATTTTACGACCAATGTTTTAATGCGAAATTCTTGACAAATACTGGAGCAATCATCAGGCAACTGTGTTAACAGCATTTACCTATCGTTTTTCCATACTACAAAGGCAGTGTACTAGTAAAATAACATATTACAATATAACAAAATAAGTATATTCCTTGGATCATAAGAAGTTAAATGACCCCTAATTAGTATCTAGATAAAATTGCATAATAAGACTATATTTATTTTGAAATATTTTTTCGTAACAGTGCACCTCGGTAATCCTTTAGAGGATAAGAGGTGGGTTGTCTTGACACTGATACATTCATGCCAAATCAGTATTTAAATACGAGTAAGTAGATCACGATATTATGTTGCAAGATTTTGTTCAGGAATTGGTAGGTATTTCTGTAGGTTCCTTATTAGATAAAAAAAAAGATAAAAAATCAATATTATTATACACCTTCGCCTCTATGAGCGATTTTTTAAAAAAGTCATAGAATTTGAACGATTGAAATATAACAGACTCGATAAATTATATCAATAATTAACGTTAAAACGACTATTGTAAACAATATAAGCCTAAATATAGTAACAAGTTTTATATTTTACATATATACATATATATATATAATACATTTTTATTTTTAATATCTTTTGTTGTATACCTATCTTTTATAAAACCTACCTGAAATAAACCCAGAAAAACTCTAGGTAGCCAACCTAGGAATCCAATTGACTGTCGGAAAGTAAAGTTATTAAGTTATAAATAGTGTAAATATAATTTAGTATAAAGTTTGTAATACAGAAATACCAATCGAAAAAAAAAATAACTAAAAGTTATTGAGTATGCCACCATTGTATGGAAACTATGTTGGAATAACGAACTTTTAATTTACAAATTGTGAAATATATAGTCACTGAAATAAGGATAGTGTGTTTATAAACGTGTATGATTATTATCACAAAAAGTTTTATTATTTAATAATGCTGGTATGGAACGGTGTTGCGGTGAACACATAATATTATCAATTTATTTCACCGTGAACATTATTTTGTCAGTTGTTGTTTAATAAAGCCTGTGAATGTTTAAGTAAATAGATAGGTACTTTCAGGGCAAATTCACGTCATTCGTAAAAATGGCGAATAATTCGGCAACTGCCACCATTCTCATCTTTTTTCGTTTATCTGTGCTTAAAAAGTATGTCATCCTTCTGCCTAACCTAGTTTACAGGAAGAAAAAATAAATCAATGTGTTAGTTGTTAAATGTTTTCGTAATCGGTATTTTTTTCCACCCTCAGAAGAGCTTTAATTCCAAGATCTTGCGTAAATATATTTCGTAATATGTCGGTACTCGGTATGAGTTTACATCAATTCATTACTTTTACTACTCATTAGTCTTGTAAAGACATATTGCATAGCGTCCATTCTTTAATTATTATTTTGTAATTTAAATATTTCCCATATGTAGCTAATTTGGGTGAACATGACGTAGACACTTTCGATTTCCACCCACGATTTGCGTTCACGTCACGCCAATCATCTATATTGTTGTCACGTGAAGTTGCACGACTTCTGATGTATGTAAATAATGCTCCACTCAAAATGTATTGAATCGTAGAGAAAACAATTTTACCAACACATACATGGCTCCTTCCGCACTTTGGATATTGCGTGACACAAATATAGCAGATCTATTTAGTTTACCACAAAGCTGTTTTTTTTAATGTAGCGATTTTATTGCTACCTACAGTCTGCATTAAATAAGTTACATCATATGATTTTTATGAACATTTTTTCCATCTTACGTCTGTATCATAATACCTACAATGAAAGAGAGATCTGATAAGAATCACAACAATTAGCTATTTCTGCCCCTATTTTTAACCCCACACAGGCGAACGCGGCCAGTTAAAAAAACATTATCGGCACACATTTTTTTCGGATGCACTCTTACTGTATTTTACATTTGCTATATTGGATATATATGAATTGGATTTGGCAAACGTCAAATAGGATGCCGCCGGACTTGCAGAAATAAGGCAGCTGGCAGGGTGGCAGACACAGATATATTTATATTTCTATGGTGGCAGATGACTGAAGGAGAAGACCTGAGCTGGCGCTCTTTAGCATTCACTTCGAGTGGCCTACATCCAATAGTTAACGACTGTGTATACGATGTTTATTGAATATTGTGCTGTAACTTAATAAATATTTTCTATCTTTCTTTTTAACGCTTCATTGCGTCGCGATGCGGTAGCGATAAGTCTTAAAAAAATATATTAAATCACCGCTTACGTACCCTATTTAAAAATAAATTTAAAGCTAGCAATTTATTTTACAACAACAGTTGCCCAGCGAAAGCTGAAGATACCGAGCGAATTAACACGATTTCGAAAACCTAATTACGTAAAGTGAATCATGCTGAGTCCGTAGCGATATAAAGTTCTTTTTAAACCAACACTTTTATTGGCATTAAGTTGAGACTTAGGACGTAACTGCGGAATTAGTTATTGTAAGTAAACATTTGAAACAGATATGTTTTACGTCATTTCTGTCGATGCCCATAAAATTGATCGATTGTCCTAGTATTTGAATCGGGTTTAGTGGAGATTTGAATGGTTATAAGCAACATAGGTATGACGTATAGGCAACTCAAAGCGCTCATTGTCCTCAAGCGGAACTGGACCAACAATGGCGCGACAGGTGAAGTAGCTTTCAGAATAAAACCTTTTTATCACAGTCTCTTCGCGAAGACTCGCGTCGCGGATGGCGCCGCGCTTTTTTCTGCATAGAAAAAGGTGAAGACCTTTTATAAACAGTCGCTTTATGAATCATAAGAAGTTATTAGTTTCATTTTCAGTTTTTAGTTGCAATCTTTGTTTTACTAACCATTGATGTAGTTTCGCAGTTTTACCTTTTATTATGAAGCTGTTTATTACTTTTAAAGCCTTAACGAGTTAACTCAGCTGAATGCTTCACCGTGACATGCTTTCACAGGTCTAAAGGAACCTTGTAAAGAATGACGCAAGTTCATTATTAGTTATAAATATAATATTTATCGAGTAGGGGTTGCACATAAACATAAGTATGACATCGTTCGCATGGGTCACGAACAGAAGGCCGAGGCCTAAACAATTAGGATTTACCACTATTTAAAATAAATTACGTATTTTTTTAACTAACAATGCGGCTAACGATCCACAATCTCTTACATAATTAATTATTTAAATTTTTATTTAAATTTTTATTGTTTTCGTAATAAGCAAGATAATGTGGATCTAAAATTTTAACGGATGCCATAGGGTCGCCCCTTATTACAAGGAACTTAAACATACCGGTGAACTGTGGGTGTACATTTGTACAGCTGTGCCTGGCCGTTCGGGAAACACAGACGTGATGGTTAACCTGTAAAAAGATTTGGCCTCGCATTCTACTACGTAGTCGACCGACGCACCCGCGATAGTAATTATAGTCAATTTTTCTAGCAAGCTGCGGACAATTTTATCTTTTGACAGTTTGTTCGAAATCAGTAAGCCGATCGGAAGTTAGCCGTTCCGAACTACCGCGGAGATAAAATCGTTTAATTTAGTGTTTTAATACATAGATATCGGAATTAGTAAACAAAATAATTAGAAATGTGAAACATAAACGACTGTTATTATCTTTACACCGACTCTTTCTATTAAAATTTACCACTTCTTAACCACTTGCAGACAACTTCCGATCGGCTTACTTATTTCGAACAAACTGTACAACGCCATTAACTTTTATTGAGTATCTGATGCCGATACGATAGATGAAGTAGACACTTATTGCACCTACCTACTAAATATTACCGGCAAACCTAGTCCTGTCGCCATGTCGTTTAAACTGTTAAGACTTTAAATGACAACCTTAACTGTAGATTAAGATTGATAGTAACTTAATCTCGCGTTTAAAACACACACAGCCGGCTAATTGTCACCATATCTTGCAACATTTTATACCAGGATCCATATAAGTCAAGAAATTTCCCAAAAGAGGTGTAGGTATGCTTCCTAGTAACACGTGTTTACAAGGAACTCGTTGTTTACAAAAATGTTTACGAAAAACAAGCAGCAAACAAGTTATATTGAGGTAAATCTTTTATTATTTTAATATTTTATTCCCTTTGGCGGAGATAAAAAAAACGTAAGTAGCAGTATTTAGACTGAGGAAAACTCCATTCAAAGAAGTTATAAGTTATATCTAGGTATACCTGACAACGACAGTTATGGGGTAATCGAAGCAGGAATATAAATTTAAAACAATAAAGGCGAATAATCGTAAAGTAAGGATTTATTTCATTGACAATTTCTATGGTAGATATGAAAATGTCGAGAATATTTATGGAGGGGATCAAAAATGTAGAGCGCTGTCTTGAATCTTGAGGTGTAGGCAATATTATTTAATGTCTAAGTGGGCGCGCTCGCGTCAGGTAGACGTTATTAATAGCGTATTTGCACCCCAGTTTCACATTAACTAATTATATATTAGTTCGTGACAACACTTCATTTATTAAGTAGATACATGTTTAGGAAAATTTAAACTACTTTTCGTGTTCACAAACGGTCTTTAGAAAAACATTTCGTCACAAATTTTTCGCATACACCGTGTGTATAATCACGCCATCTCCTTCACATCCCAAAAGGATTGAGTAGAGGTATAGGAATGTTCATTTTCAATATCGCTAGCGAAACAGCCAGCGTACTTTGATTGTTGCTGTAAAAAAAAATTCAAGTGTAGTAGTAGTATAGTACGTTTGCCAATTACGTGACTTAGCAAAGGAAAATAAGCAAAATCGTTGTGCACAAATCAAAGTCTGTAGTTTCTGCCTACCCCTACAGGTTACTAGGCTTTGCTAGGGTAATTGGATGTCGTCTGTTTGGATATTCTTAGTAGGTAGGGTAAAACAGGGTAATGGGAACCACTTAAGCGAGAATTCAAATAAAACTTTATTTAATAAATATATATTTATCGCAACTGTCTGATAACATAATTTACTTATTTATCTATCAACTGAGATCAATTTTAATCACATTGGATACATATTTTGGTAGTTTCAGTAGTTTAAAAAAAAAACAGTTTTGATCTCCATTGCACCGAGGTGATGGCAATCGTGATCACCCTACGGCATATGAGGATCAAATGAAGACTAACACATATCGCAGATATAAACATTGGCCGAGGCTCAGCCGGTTCTTTCCGCGTGAGCCCACAGCCCACATGAAGTACATCTACTTAAACACATTTTATTGTTTCTGCCAAATTCACCACACAATAAACATCTGTTTCCTACGTCATCGTTGGATTCCTATAAAACTTGCCTCTTTGCTTTCAGGACCCCCTTTCTGCACCTTAGTCTTCTCTCCTTGTGCCTTACCGTTCGCTTTCCTTTTATCTTTTCTTGATGGGTTTTTTTATCTCTTTCTTGTTTTCTTGTAATAAAACTACTAAGAAAAACTGCGGTGGGTAATAGGGATCACCCTGATCCTCAAATAAACTAGAAATTACATACATACATACACTCACGCCTTTTTCCCACAGGGGTAGGCAGAAACAATGGACTGCCACTTGCTACGACTCTTGCATATCTCAAACTAGAAATTATAATCGCAATTTAAGTTGCAAATAATTATTTTGAATGACAGACCAAATATACATAAAAGTCTTATTAAGACAAAATAATGAATTAGACACTTATACCTTTTGTTTTGATATAACGAAAATTTATATCAGCGCGGCCCGAAATCGACACACGGCTGTCACTCAGAAACGCCGCTGACCACAAACACGAGTGGTTTGGAACAATAGCGGGGGGATAGCGCGGGGTGCAGATATCCTTTACGAGACTCTCCGATGTTTAGTTTTGTAGATATGTGGGTGATCCCCATTGCCAACTGATCCCCATTGCCCGATCTTCCTACGGACGCCCGACGGATAAAATATCGACTTAAAAAAAACTTGCCATCACATTCAGTACTTCTCCTGTTTCCGTGCCAGAAAAGTTGAGAAGAGGGAGAGATGCTCTACACATTATATAGCGCCATTCCTTTCTCACAACCTCAAATTGCGTTGACACGTCATGGTACAACCTCTGTAATGTAGATCCTAAAAATACTGTGCGGGGATCGAACCCACCACCCGTAAAGCCGATCGCTAAGTTACTATGCGCTAAGTGCAGTGATAGCCTTGTGATATGACCACAGGACTGCCAAGTCAAAGGTGTCGAGATCGAATCCAAGGCACGCACCTCTGGCTTTTCAAAGTCATGTGCGTATTAATAATTAATTATCACGCGCTTAAACGGTGAAGGAAAACATCGGGAGGAAACCTGCATGCCTGAGAGATTTTCTTGATAGCATGTGAAGTCTGCCAACCCGCAGTAGGCTAGCGTGGTGGACTATATCCTAATCCCTGTCGTTCTGAGAGGAGACCCGTACCCAGCAGTGGGACAATGTAATGGGTTGATGACAAGTTACTACACAAAAGGTTTTTTCAAAATTAAAATTTAATTTAAAGCGTAGTTACCGGAAAACCTGTAAATGAAATGACGGAATTTGGAAAATTATGTAATTATGAACCTACAGTTAACTTATTATAACGTCGTTTTTTTATTCTTCTTGAAACGTGCTTATTATTTTTTTAAAGCTTGTTCATTATAGACAATGGCGACGGCTAATAGAAATTCTATGTACTAACGGCTTTTTAATGTTTTTCACGCATTTGCTCATTCTCTTTTGTTGTAAATATTCTTTGAATGTTGCCATGTTTTTTTTGTCTACGTTAATTTACGTAAACTTTTACAAGCTGTGTTTACTATGAAACTGAAATAATTATTTTCGTTTACTAAATGAGTGGTCATGTACTACACGTTTATGCTTTTATAAAATTTTAATATTAAGGCTCATTAAAATCTGTCTAGTATTATTATAACTCATTTATAAATTCTATGTTACACAAAAATCTCTCAAAAGACGAAAATCTCTCAGACATGCAGGTTTCCTCAAGATGTTCTTATCATTATTAAAGGATGTACGTGCATTGAATTCGAACTCAAAACAGTTTTGGCAGTTTAATAGTCATATCTTGGTTTGGCAGAGGTATACTGATGTACACCCACGCTTCGCCGGAATGTATAGGTCCCAGGTAATAGTGGTGAGCCTATTGCCAGTAGCCGGGCACAAATCACCGGGAAAAACTCAATATCACTTTTCTCGACCTGGGAATCTAACCCAGAACCTCTAGAGTAGCAGTCGCACTTGGGACCACTAGACTAACAAGACAGTTTTGTAAATATATTTATTTTATTATTATTTCTATTCTTTTTTTTTATAAACAATATAAAAAATATTTAAAAATCCGCAGGTGCGAATCAAAGCAATGGAATGCAATAAAGTATTGAGTATTGAAAGCTCATGGCTATTAGGCAATTACCGCAAATAGGTAACAACCATCGGTGTAATGACTGCTGAGTCAATATTCCACATGTCGACAATCTCATTAGCCAAGTTCAAGATATAAAATAATATACCTATGTATCCCATAGATATATATTTTATTATTATTATTATCCCGTTTTGGATGAATGAAACTTCAAAGTATAACCCTAAAAATAAATATAGGTAAATATTTTGATATGAGAGAAAATTGTGCCAATATCGAGCCATCAAACAAATGAAAGTTAATTATCACTAACTGAATACCTATATACACATTATACAGGTTATAACCAAATTACGTTTAGTAGGACACAGGTATACCTTTTGTTGCGTAATATGGGTAATAGTTTTTCTAGAATTAGCTAGAAATAATTTTAAAAAAGCGAACTACAACTGCATGTTATATAAAAAATTAATTTAATTATTTCATACGTTCATACGCGTCGTTTATCGTTGTTCATCGACGCGTGTCCGTGATGTTGGGGTTTCTGAGTTTCTACAACGTGTCGGAAATGTCCGCAGACGCACAGGTTGACGGCTTCCATGCCAGTATTCATAAGCCTAGCCAGGTGCTAGACAAGAGGGACAGCCCAAAGCTCGCAAGCTGGGTACGATTCCATAACTGTTGAAATTGGCGCCCCTAGCAACTTAAATTATTATAATTGTTTAGTTACTATTTATTTTGCATTAACTCTTCCACTTATTCTTATTCTTATCATTAATATAGCTTAATAATGATAACCGAAATTATACATTTCCTACTGCCATTGACTGCTGAGCGATAGTATTGTTTTTATGTGAGCCTCATTAATACCAAATGGGTGGACCCTTGAAGGGAATTATGCATGGAGAGTGGTAAGTATCTAAACTAAGAGGGTAGAGTCGCCTACGTAGGTAGTATTATTACTTATTCTGTGGCAGCGGTTCGCCGCATTATTAGGCAGCAATCAAACGCTGCGCCTACAAAATGTACTCATGAATGCTTATTCACTCATGAATAAGCGACCGGCTGGTTGTGGCTTTTGGTAATGAGTGGCAAACCTCTCTTGCCTGCTTGGTAATATGCATATACATATATATTCTATACATCCATCCTTTAGAAGTATCATCCTTTGACACCTCGTTTAACGAGATACTCATAATTATATTTAGAACGCCATCATAAATTCGTTCCGTTTATATTAATTTATATATAGTAATTAATAAACCTGTTTTCGCCAAAGGGTATTTATAGGACTAGGTATGTAATGTATATTCTTGTTATATGTTTAGGTTACAAAGGGTTACTTTTGGCATTTAATAAGCACAAATCCTAACTCCAGTCAAAGGCTGCTACGTACTTAGGGGATTTTTAAAAATAAGTAAATACTTACGACTACGACAAATGAAGCAGTTACTCCGTGTCAACAAGATATTAATACGCGTCTCTATAATGTCCGTACACTCCATAAAACCTATTCTGGTTGACTCCATCAAAGTCGGGTAAAACACACATTTAATGCAGTTCCCGGAACAACTTTAAGATTAAGCTTAGAAAGGCTTCATTTATCAATGTCACCTCTTGGCCGGGCAACAAGGACGGTCTCAAACGCCTCTAAAGCAAGGAAAAATAAGTTTTCTCTAACGTAGGTATAGTCCAACATTGGAATATAACTTCAGGATGTCAGAAGTTATGCTGTATGAGAAAGATCGCAAACAAGATACTTTTGTAGGTTATGTAATCATCCAACAATTTGTTGACCTACTTTTAGTAGATTTCTGAAGGCGATACAACGACTTTTAGGAGATATGGCAGATATTTGGCTGAAATTGTATTTCATTTAGGTACACTGAATGTCGGATGATAGTTATATATTTCCTCTGCAGCCCTCCATTGTCTAATCTAAATAGGATAATTATCTTTGAGGACTTCTAATATGCTTGCATAACCTGTTTTTTTTAAGGGCCTATAACTACGATAATTCAATCGTGTATATTAGGTGAGCTAATTGTGGTATGCAACTTTGCAGATTTGATTACTTATGAGGATTATTTGTATTATGGCCAACTAGATCAATGTCGGATCAAAGTTGCCTACCTAAGCTGCAAAGTCAATGCCTCGCCCGTCACCATATCTCTACGTAGAGTATCGAGCGAGTTATCAAACCACATCCAATGATATACCCGGGCATAACTTGTTTGGGCACGGTGCCAATACAAAATGTCTTTCTTGCCGGCCAGGGAAAGGTAGCCAGAAGTTTATTCGGTTAAATATCGACTAAAGTATAGAGGAGCCGACTCCCTCGCCGCTAAATACTGTCGTCGAAAAGGATAATAAAGTATAAGTATTCACAATGTGCGTAGGTTAGGTTGTAGATAATATTTTCTACTATTTATTTGTGTTCCTTAGTATTTTTCGCTGACTTTGATGTGTCAATTTCGTTGCTATTGATGCTAGAATATAAAAAGTCACGCTTCAATTAATCTTAGGAGCTCTCACAAGTTTGTATAACTTATCTTGTTGATGGTACTCTATAGAAAAGTTAGTTTTCGTCACATTATTTTTATCTAGCATTAGTTTGAAGGGCTACATACTTGAGAAGTTATATTCGATAGATGAAGTTATTAAACATCACGAAGCTAAAATAATCCTTAATGTTGGTAACGTTAGATATTTACGAGTGGCTTGATCAGTTTACCGAATTATACCAATCACGTGAACAGTAAATTAACAAAATAAAAAAAAAGACTGCGGTATGCTTCGTGATTTCAGATTTTGATAAAGGATATCAAATTATTTTCTCAATTTAGGCTTGAGCCTCGAACTTGAGTTCAATAACATTAATAGCCTTTTGGTGTATATAAAAATAAATGAGTTTATCACTGCAATTCTTAAATACTTTTCAGCTAATAAAAAAATCTTTTAAAGTAAACCATCCCAAGCACACCTTATGGATTGTGAAATCACCAGAGTTGGAATACCCTAATCCATAAAAATATTAATGGACCAGCGCGGTGTGAAGAAACGAACAGTTTACGCAACCGCTCCGACATCCACTAAATTATATGAAAGTGTAATTACATGTATGATCCATTAAGGCAGTCATTAATGAGAGCGAGTCGGGGCGAGCACACGTGAGAAGTGCGCCACTCGCCGACCACTCTCTGACCACTCGTCGACCACCACCTGGACTCGTTAAGACTTACGTAACACCGCTCTGATTGTTCAAATTTCGATTTTATGTTGAAACTAATCGTAGCGAGCTCGGGAAAGGACCCGCTCGGGCTGAACTCGCCACCACCAACGACGCCCTCACTTACGGAGCAACCTTTCACGACTACTTTCGGAAGTGACGCAATTGTCCATTCCCCCTTTAGGTACCAATAAACAGATTAAGCATCACATTTGGTTTTATTATAAAAATAAAAAAAGCTATTTTATAATACATAACATAACAGTCGCAGTAAAATGCCTCTTTTCGAACAACATTAACACTGTGCACTAATAACAAGTAGATGAGTGGCGATGATGAGATAATCGATGAGTCGTGTTATGTCGTGGGGTAGCTCGCGGGCGAACGCGGTGCAGGTGACTATGTACAGGGCGTTCGGCCGCGCGCTGCGGTGCGCGGTGGCAGGATCGTTTCGACATTCCAGATCGCGGATACAAGCCGCGTTTTACTCGTAACATTGAAGACTGGCATAATTTTCGCTTAGCAATAAATAACTCTTCACTTATTAATCCTACCACCCAAGCTTAACTTCGTTTAGTGGAGGGGTCCAGCCACGTGTCCGGGGGGTCCGTACTGGGAGCTGGTGGCGCCGCTGTGTCCCTCGGCACCGCTTTCGTCTCCACCGCTGGTGCCAAAGTCACCGCTGATTTCGGCTCCACCATGACCACCAGCACCGCCACCGATACCAGAACCGCTGATACCAGATCCGCCGCCAAGAGAGATAGCTCCGAGGTCACCACCGCTGACGCCACCGCCGATAGCACCGCCGCCAATGCCGGCACCGCCACCGCCGCCGAGGGCACCACCGCCGATAGCACCACCACCGATACCACCCTCCTTCTGGGTCTGGTACTTGATGAAGTAGACTTCGGGTTTTGAGGGCTGAGTGGGAGCAGGCGTGGGGATGACGATGTCGGGTTGCTCTTCGGGTTTCTTGACCAGCACGTATACGAGGGTCTTCTCCTCATTCTGGGGCTGAACGGGAATGATGGGGGCGGTGGGGGTGGGAGGAGTCGGGGCCTTGATGAAGATGATTTTGTAGTGCTTCTGGGGAGGAGCGATTTCAGGGATACGGGGCAATCTCTGCTCAACAGGTTCTGGGGGTGGCACATGGACGTAGATGTGCTTCTGAACAAGGGGAGCACCAGAGTATCCACCGGCGTAACCGCCATCATCACCGCCTCCGAATCCACCGCCGATGCTGCCTCCTCCGATGCTTCCACCTCCTAGAGAGATTCCTCCAGAAGAATGACCACCACCGAATGAGAGACCGCCGCCGGAGTGGCCGCCGCCGAATGAGAGACCGCCACCCGAGTGGCCTCCTCCGAGGGAGATACCACCGCCAGAGTGTCCACCGAGAGAGACGGTCCTATGTCCTCCCAGGGAGGCTCCCGAGTATCCTGAGCTGGGAGCTGAATAGCTGTAGCCTACTGGAGGCTCGGGGCGGCCGTAAGCCAGCGCCACGCAGGCGAGTACCTGTAACAAACAACAAAACATTTTTTACCACAAGCTACATCACATGTTCAGATTGGACACAAGTTGCTAACCGGAAATCATGATTGGATTGGTACGGGAAAACTAATCAGGTTCATGTATTAGCGGGAGGCAGACGTGATTGGTGCGGATGACGAGACAGACGCGTCCGATATATGGCCCGATTACACGGCATCCGGCGCAAACTCTACTCGAAACTGTTTCATTTCCAGGGCTCACGAGTATCGGCGGAAATATGAACCGAACCGACTAGTAAAGATCCGACCCTATTCATTTATTTGTAATTTTTTTTAAGGCAAAATTAAACCTTGAGTGGCGTAAGTAATTATGTAATTAGTATTAACCCGAGAAGTAACGTTTATTACACTGATAAGTGTATAGTAACTGTTACTTCTGTACACAACTATAAAAAGTATGAAACGCACAGCATTACCAATTCGCAAAGCATAATTATCCCATACATAAGTTGATGGGCCATGTAAATTTTGTAATAAATATAACAAATACGAAAGTACTATATTGAAATAAGAAACTGTATAAAATCGGATGTGACGTAATATCGGCTCGTACGTATGCGGTAGTAGTAAACAAGTTGAAATAAAACGTATTATGCAAGAGGGACCAACACGAGGGATTTTGGCCGAAGTTGATTTGTACTGTATGTTAGGGGCATACAGATGGATAAGTTACGTTTAACGCACACATGTAAAGATTCGCGCCATGTAGAAAATGGACTTAGTGAAATGTAGATCGCACCCGAAGTGAATAATGATCGAATGCCCCTTCCTGAGTTTGAGTAACAAACGCGTTCCACATATTCGAAGTTCGTGATGCCCACATTTAATTCATGCTCACGTTTGCAAAGGAAAACCGTTGCCCTAATTCTATTATTTAACTTAACCCTTCGATGTTCCCAGTCCTTTTAAATGTATTATTTTTAATCCAGGGTGTATTAAAATAGCTCCTACGAGTGACGATATATAAATGCTCATTCGGCGTATTTTGTCCTGGGAAGTTAGACCCGCTATAAACAAGTCTGGCTATTTTTTTTTTTTCAATCATAGATATTTGGTAGATATACTTTAAAAAATAGCTAGAATTATACAATAACAGGAGATGACATATTTCCCTAAATTTTGGCAGATATATAACGTATATCAGGATAAAATATCCTCATCAAAACAGAATCACAAAATGTTACTTTTAAAGCCGAGAGGAATAATTTACGAAAGATTTTCACGAACACTAATTAGTCTGGAGTTCACCACTTTGATACACTGAAATATTTTTTTATCACTATTTGGCACACAACGATAGTCAATTCACTGAACACTTCACTTCAGTTCCATAGATACCTGAAACGCTCTGATTGCTCTATGTAAAATATCACATTAGAAACACTAGTTTAATTAGAGCTAAAAATAAAATTAAGTATCAATCGCATGTGCCAAACAGTAAATTATTTATAAATCAAATATCCCGCGAGCTGCTTACCATAAAAGCGCGCATATTGTGCTTGGGTGAAACGGCGTCCAAGTGTTTAAGACTTTACTCCAACGACGTGTTGTGGGACTGATTAGAACAAATCCACTTTTTGGAGATGTTCCTGTGGCTGAGTGCTTGTGTTAACTGATGACATTCGCCATGCCGACCCGCTCTTAAATAGCAAGGTGCTCATCTCGTCAGAACACTCCATCCCTACGAGCATTTCACTCGGTAACATGCAACTATCGTCATTATTTAACAACTATACGGTCCTTTCTTTTCGACGAGGTCCACGGCCGGCGCGGGCGCATTCGATACGCTGCCTTAGCGACCACCACTCGCCTACACGCACCGCCTTGCTCGACATTCATATCCACTACAGCCTACTTTAGCTCGTACACATCGCCTGTATTACAACTGTATCGATTTTTTTTTGTTACCAATATCTATGTTACGCTCCGTATAATGCATCCATGCATCAGAGTCTGAAATTCTATCTCACCCGGTTGTATAATTCAAGACAAAGATTTTTATCAGTAATAAGGAAATATAGTATGTTCTGGCCAAATAAATAGTTGGTTAATGTGGTTTGTGATTACTGCGGCGTATCGTATAAGAAAAGAGGAATTGAACCATAAAACTTGTTTGTTGTAAGTTTCAGGGAAAACGATTGCCTTGGTTAGAGAAAATGAAAAGCCCTCTGTGTGTTACTTTGTTTAACCATAGCATTTGTTACTTTGTAATGGTGAATCTAGCGCTACAGCTGTGAAGTGCCACTGCAAAACTACAAGTATTAAATTGAAACAGTATCCGACGTGAGAGTCGGAAAATGTTTTAACTCTTGCTTTGCAAGCTAACTTCAACAGCTTTAGGAATCTAAATAGATTGGATTGTGATTATTCTGAAATATCTAGTCTAGCAGAAATGTGCATTTATTTTATTACAAGATGCTTTAAATGGACTCGAATCGTGTTGTTTCTTTTTTATATATTTTTTTAAGAAATATTATTTTGTTTCAAATGTAGTCTGCCACTTGTAAATCAATTTTAATTTTTTTTTTTTTTTTCAAAAGAGTATAATTATAATTAAATAATTAAGATTTATTTTATCCAGACTATTTCTATAGATAGCAATTAAATTATTATTAAAAAAAACATAAATCAACCTTCTAAAGCTATGACTCATATTAAATAAGGTTAAAACCTACCTACCTACCTAAAAACGACATGTCCGGTAAAGTAATCTACTTTTTTATCGGATATAACCCTGAACAGATTTGAACCTTGCTGGATATTTACAGAACAAAACTTGACACACCATATAAAGGATACAGAAAAGACAATAAAACTCGGCAAATATAAGAATATTTGCTTAACTTATTCTTATTACAAAATACATACTTAGGTACTACTATGATATTATACAGTGTGTTCATAAAAACGGAACACCGGCTTAAATGGATGAAAGGCATAATATTACAATAAGTATATTGGAAAAACAAACATATCTATACCTATCATTAAACGTTTTATCATCCAATACTTAACTATAGTCTTACTAATAAGGTGTACCTATTTTCTTCTACTTAAGTGTTATCAACCGCATTGACATCGGTTCATACGTTTTTGAAGTTATATAATCATAATTACAATACCAGCCTTTAAGCATGTGTGAAATTCCTTCACCGTTCGATGACACCGTAGACTGACAGAATTTTTCTGGCCAGGGTCTAGAGTGAAATAATGATAGGTATCATGCGCAGGAGAGCATCAAAAAGGCTAGGCAGGCAAGCGTTATGAAAGTTAAGACAATGAAGCATCAAATCGGATAGCATCCAAAGAATTGCGTTCCTTTTATTTTTCCAGTTTCCAGTTTAATTTTAAAATGTAATAAGGGTAGAAGTGAGCACCGCCTCTAAGCGTCCAGTATCCACCCGTTGTGTGGCCGAAATAATTATTACTTTTCACAAAGTAACCACTAAGTAGTTAAAAAGCGTTTTACTGTTCCGCTAGAACGACCCAAATTATGTACAGAGGAATGTTTTTATTGTGAATATTTCGTAGACTCCCGGTGGATACAATAAAAGCGGCGTGACGCCATGTTATAATTACCTATGCCTTAGTTAGCTTTTTTATTTAACACCAAATGTGGGATTACCTACATACTAAAATATGATTATAGAACGGTTGATATATATTTTAATCAATACCTCTTTTATTTACTCCAAAGGTACCAATTTTCGTGAATCCAGACATGTTTTGCTCTCTTCTAAATAGTTATATTAGCCGCCCTCTCATTCATTAATTAATTTCGAGAAATCCTTCTATCAAAAAAGGAATATAGGTTTCCTTAAATTAATTATTTGAGCAATAAGTTATGTTACAAATTAATTAAGTCAACTAAAAAGAACAATTTAATTTGTTAAGAAATGTATATAAATAAAATAGAGGCAATTATTTCGTTACGTTTACCATTTCACGACTATTCAAATAATAATGGTAGTTAAATTTTGTATCGGCAATAATCGGTTATAAGTTACTATTCTTTGTTACCTATTACTATAATTTTAATACGCAATTAATGTTATTTCTATTGATTGAATTCTTATTTATTTCAATTTATTGTTTTTGTAAGCATTCCATCCAACCATTTCAGTTATTGATTGGAATTGTTTTCAATTCATTAATTTTTACCAGTGAATCTAAACATGTCATTACATTTCAACATATATAATTCATATCTATACATTATAGTGTAAAGAAAACTTATAATTATTTAACAATTTATTATCACGCAAAAACGATTGCACGAAATGTGATAAGGTTTTCACAATTCTATTGCTAGTTGTCTTACTTAAATCTGGTGGAAGTTTCATGTTGATACGCGGTGTAGAAGCCGAGTTAAAATAATAAAATCCCTTTGGAACGTGAATGAAACCGCGGGCAACGGCTAGTTGCAAAAAAGTCCTTTATTCTTTATAATATATTGTAAATAGCATATTTTATTATTATATAGCGGTTTGAACTGTATACAGTAAAACAGTTTTTTTACGATAAAAGTATTCTTATCTACGCAAGATAAAGTTATTCCCTTTTTAGTCTTCAAACCTTTATTTATTTAGAGGCTTTGGCCATTGCATGACCATGTCAGCTCCTTAGTAGCCTAAGGTTCTTCTAATAATGGTTTAAACGGTTACGTTTTCAAAATAACAAGGTATTAAAACTGACATTACATCAAAATAAGCGCGTTCTAATTAAATAATGCCCGAATTTTAACTGTAACGAAGACATACTAGAAGAAGTCTACGGCAGGTACTTCACAACCACTCACTGGATTCCTCTGAGAATATTATTGTTATCTATCCAATTATACTCAGAATATTCAACGTGCGACTAAGTATTTCAACCGTATTATTCAAACTTAACAGAAGAATAAATTGCTAGTGACATAAAGTCGATATTCGACCAATAATTTAATTTACCAAACCGTAAAAAAAATATTCGAAAAGACATTTAACATTCGGGTGCCTATCAAAATACATATATACGAAATCTAATAAAATCACTATTAAAAATATTAAGCTAATTTCAATGCTTGCTATCTCACAGCGCAGTGATGAAGCTATAGGTAAGTTTACAAAATAGAAACTACTAGACTAAACTAGCATTTTTTTATATTAAATTTAGCTTTATTTTACCTATTCCCGTATATCGTCCATAACATCATAGGTGAAAAGTACCTAAAGTAACCTATGTAAATATGAATATTTTGTCATTGCTGAAATAATTATTGCCAAACCAAGCGAGGAATCATTCTGACTGAATCTCATAATCAAACACTGTATCGAGATCGGTCCATCAATTTATGTCATAGAAAGACAAACATATCAACAAATACCGATTAGATGTTATTGAGGTGTTTATTTAGGATTTAAACGTAACAAAACGGTTTTACGGTAACGTTACTATTTACGTTAACGTAAGGTTAAGTAACCACTTAGCCTTTTTGGCCTAACACGGGCCAACGCGTTATTTTTAAATAACAAAGACAAACACGCACAATATTTCAACAACGATAAGGTATGTTACCTATCACAGAATACTTTTATTTAGGATTTAAATGTATATCTTTATAATTTTCTCATTTAAGTTTATTTTATTCAATGATAAGGAAAAAAGATAACAATTCCCTAATTATACCGATATTGAATGACCATGATGGTTGATTGTTACTACTACTCAGATTTTTATTACAATTTTATTGTACTAAGGTTACAGTTACAGATTTACATCAGATTTAATTAAAATTTATTTGAAATATATATGAGTACATCGTTCGTAATATTCTGGTTTCAGAATCCCTAATTATGCATACCCATATACATTACAATGTGTTTCGAAAATGTACACATTTATGTTCTAATATAAATAAATAATAATGACCAAATGTATTGCTAAGCGCAAAACTGGAGAACCGCTTGACGAATTGTGCCTTTTTTAAATACCTATTCGGTTCAGTCCGAGAAAGCTTCTAAGGAAGAGAAAATTGGAAAAAATAACACGGGTTAGTTCCACACACACACATTTTAGTTACAAATGTTCGTTCAAAATAACTATTCGCCCCTGAAGTGTTTTGTCTGCAAGTGTTTTGCATAAAAAGTCAGTGTAAAGACAAGACAATAGGGGTCATGATAGGGGTGACTGCCTCATTAGTTTAGTGGTCCTAAGCGCGACTGCTACGCTAGAGGTTCTGGGTTTGATCCCCAGGTCGAGCAAAATGTTATTAGGTTTTTCTATGAAATTCTCAGTAGCAGCTCGGAGATCGGATTTGGGCCTAGTTAACGGCAATAGGCTCTCCTCCTATTACACGGGACCCAAACATATCGGCGAAATGTAGATGTACATTAGTTCTCCTTAGGGCACCACCATGTCTCACCCTTCGGGTAATACAGGCGTGATGGGATGTAATGTTAATGGGGGTCATAATTGTTTCGCGTCCATGATATTTTTTCCAATATTTATGTATTATTTTCAGTTTACATATTATTTTATGTGATTTTACCTTATAATTTACCTTTTACCCGATTCGGAACAGCTACCTTGAAACGCGCGCAGTTATTTCGAACGAACTGTACCTACCTATGTATGTATGAAGTATGAATTTAAGGTTATTCAAATTTGGGCAGGACAGCGTCTTTTAGGTCAGTTAGTATTATAACTGTCTCAATACATATATTATAAATGATACTTGTGTACAGCAGTTTGCAGTACCTATAGCCTATAGGTTAAATTATATTATACTTATTTTTTTTCTGCATTGTCAGCAAGGAAACCGTTGTGTAGAACCCGAAGTGCTAGCGTGTCAAACTAATAATTATACTCAACGCAAGTTAAATTCGGTGAATTTCAGAGCATCCATTTTAATATGTAGTGACGCTGACCGAGCCTGATTGCCGGACTCTACGGATTGGACGATATCTATTTTGGTCGTGTATTATCGAAACTATATCAATCCTGTGAATTAATAATTAAGTTTGATTAATGCATGGTTTAGTTTTATTGAACAAGTGAAGGAAAAAGTGGGAGTAGAGTCATATCAAGAGGTCAAACAGAAGGCAGAGTATAAAGAACAGTGGCGATTGCTCCACCGACAAGAGCTAAGCTCTTAAATGAGAAAAAAATGCATGGTAATACGGTATCTATTTCAACTCACTCACTCGGAACTCAGGATGTTTTGCCGGTCATGCCTCAAAATGCGTGCGTTCTACATTAGTATTTAACTGCCCTTCGGGGAATACATACGTGATAGTGTGTAAATATATTTTAAATTAGCAATATATTGCCAGCATAGAACCTCTAACCTAAGGCCGTACACAGCTTGTTATTGCAATCGTGATTGAGAAAGAAGGATGCCGCTCTAAACATTAAATATGAGTAGCCATCCCTTTCACACAACGAAAAATAAACGCGTTAATATGTCGCACCCTTATTCCAATACCGTCACTAAACGAATTTTTTTTAAACTTGTTTTTAACTTTATCTACGTATAGATTGAGTTAAAAACAAGTTTTTGAAAAATTTCGTTTACTGACGGTTTTGGAATAAGGGTGCGATGTAGTACGCACGACTACACATCGAGCTATACAGTCCAGTTTACGCTGGCCTCTTATTGTTTGGAAAGTCTAAACGATGCGAGTTCAGCTTAAACTGGAAAGTAGTTTGACCTGTAGCCAATCGAACCTATGAGCTATACCTACACCAAAAAGTACTTATTTTCATTGAACGCTTTCTCAAGGCTTCCACTTTTGCGTCAATCTGAATTACGGACACACGAATACACATTCATCATCCTATATATTTCAAGTTTAAGTTGTCCTTGCATTGTGTAGGGTTCTCGGGGTTCTCGTACAATGAGAAGTCAGCTTATACCTTGATGGGCAATAAACAGATTGCATAATTCCCGTTAGACAGCCATGGCATGTAACGGACATTAATTAATTATAATAGCGAGGTAATATGAGGCACACAGGAATTCACTTACAGCTATTATCCTCCATAATTCCTAAAGCTTTACTTGCCCTAACCGATAGTGCTGCGCAAAAGTGGATGGGAATTACACGGTTAACTATCTACCTAAGTACTTCGGTAACATGTTGAAATGCATACTTTACAAAACTTCTAAATATTGTTTCTGGTAATTTTCTTTTAATTTCCTTGTTTTTGATATTGATAAGCAATTGGGTCTCTTAGAAGGCGAGGGGTTGGACCTTCAGTCCTGACGGTAGCCTTAATACGAATTGGTCAGGACATGTATCTGTCCTCTGATAAAAGCAAAACAAATTAAACTCATCATCAGCCTGATAATCTTCGACTGCTGGACGTAGGCCTCTACTAGTGAGCGTTACAATACCCGATCTTCCCCATCTCAGCTTCCCTCATCCAGTTATTGCCAGCTGCCTTCTGCAAATTGTCACTCCTTCTTGCCAGCGGGCGCCCTATACTTCCTCTACACTACGCTTCCCTAGACGTGCTCTCCACTCAAGAACTCGTTTGCTCCAGCGTTTGTCAGTTCTCCGACGGAAAATTGAATTAAACAACCATTCTTGATACCGCTAGGCCTAAGCTCCAGTTTGTCAGAATATAATACAAATTAATGTTCCTATTCATCTTATCACCTATTAAAATAGTAACCGTCTGTTGTCTGAAAATTGCACTCATTAGCTAAATGCTCGCCTTTCAGTTCACTTAGCAATTTAATTGGAAGATTCAACTTCACACGACGCTGGCTGTTAAGTCGCAAGATGGTTATATTGTCTTAACTATTAATTACAGCTACGACCGAACGAGTACAGTTTAATTGGTATTGGTAATGAATGATAATCGCCCTTCAAATTTATCTATGTTTATCATGAATTTAAAAAGAAACAAAAATCAACTTAAAAAACAATCCTTTAATATTAGTCATAGTTATTTTGCTTGTTTACCAAAGGGGGTGTCGTTTTGACGGTTAAGCCAAGACAGTAATTATACTTTGCAGACGGAACTAGTTTTATTATTTTAATTTAAGCATTCAATAGTACTTAAATGAGAAAAAAAATATATTTTACATATTTTTAAACAAGAACTGCTGCCCGGCTGGCAGACTTTATATTTGTGATTGTATACATTTAAAAAAATATAAATTGCAAAGTGAATATAACTATTATAATTATGATTTACTTTGAGAAAAGTACAGTTCAGCATTAGTTTAACTTGACTGCATGTTTAGTGTCGCGATTAAGGTGGTCACCTCGCCCTTCCCAACCGAGGCACATATTTGTGTGTTCCACGGATGTTTTTTCCGCGACTGGGTGTACTTTCCTTCCGTAAATTCATGTTTGTGAATTCCGGTGCACACACAGAGAGACGCAGAGCTAGTGCTGTCTTTAAAAAAAAACTGATTTATTAGCAAAAACAAATGAGGAACTCTGGGTTCCTCATTTGTCTTATTTTCGCTAACGCAACGTCAATCAAATTTCCAGTAGTGGTTTGGAGTTTGAGTTTGTGTCCAATAAATGCTTACACGGTCGCCTCCTTATGTACCAAATAAAATATCATCATCATCATCATATCAGCCTATTGCATCCTCTTCTGAACGTAGCCCTCCCCCAAAGAGCGCCAACCATCCCGGTCTTGGGATGATCAAAAAACATACAAGGAAACAATGTATTTAGGTTTATCAGTACGTATTCTGTGCCTAACCTCAGCCCCTTCCTTCTCCTTTTCTCCTTCGCCTCCCTTTACCTTAAATAGGCTCGGCAACGCATCTGCAACTCCTTTGGTGTTGCAGAAGTCCATGGGCGGCGATTACTTTTTACCATCAGCTAGCTCGACTACTCATTTGCTGAGTTATCCCAATAAAAAAACCCAACAAGCGTAAAAAAGATTGATGGCAAATTTATTAACATTCTAATAAGTTCCCTTATTGTAAAAATGGACCAATGTCATACGGGCAATCCTTCTTCTTGTGTTTTCAGTAAGCAAATACTTCAAAAATTGAGTGGTCCAACAATTTAATTTATTAACTCCACAGAGAAAGGAGAACGTTTAAAAAGTGACAGTCACTGCGGCATCTATACACATCACATCGCGATATCACAATAAAACCTGTTTTTAAAAGTATTCCGGTTATGAATGGAAGCTGGTGTACAGATGTCATAACGTAATATAATGCGGGTCTAACGAACGTATCGTTTAATTGGTTTCATTTCCATCCGTAATACCGCTTGCAAGGAATATATAAATTAAATTTATTTGAGTTTTACGGCTACGGCTCCTATGAAAGCCTCATTAAATTGTGTTCCTATTAAGCAAATAAAATATCCAACCGTATCGAAATTAAAACACGTAGGTCTTAATCACGGCTTTGTTCTTCTCTCTCTCTCACTCTCGATAAGATCTTGCTCTTGTTTTTCTATATAACCAAGAAAAAAACAAAGTCGAATTGAGAACCTCCTGCTTTTTGAAGTCAGTTGAAAAGGAAAAAGATCCTGACTGATTGATTCGTGGACTTACGAACCTTAATTACTGAAGCCACGAAAATTAAGTTTGAGTGCAAAAGGTTCCATTCATTTCGTAACCTCTCAATAAGATAATTTTAATTATTTAAATTATGTTTTTGGAAATTCCAAATGGGAATGAAAGTTCGTTTAATTAAAAAAAAATGATTTAGCATTACGATCTATAAAAATAATAATTGAAGCGGCGGTAGCCTAATGATTAGGGCGTTAGACTTGCGATCATGTGGTTACCAGTTTGAAACCCACCCGTTACACTACCGACTTGAAACCACTCGTTATACAAGCATTTTAGCTTAGAGGGTTTAACAAGAATACAAGTAATGTGCGACCCACATTGCTAATAAATAATCTGCAAAAAAATAGAAATTCTAGAGATACATAATTATTACCTATATTAAAGGTTATTAAAATATTATGCCTAAGGGGTGGATGATGGATAAATGGATGAAACTTTTGAAATTCTCATCCTTACTAACACTTACGTAACTATTTATAAACGCGCATCCCAAACTTAGGTCAACAAACTTGAAACTTGGTAGGCGTACGCTAATACGGGATTAAGAAAAAAAATTGCACGAAATTAGGGAAAAAAATAAATGAACGCGAGTAACACTGTTTGCCATTGTTGGTAGTATATAATAATGAAGTAGCAGACATTTTTGCTGTAATATTATGTCATATTGAAAGTAAAAAGGCCCCGTTCACACGATCCTGCCCGACTTAAGAAGCTGAAAAGTTGATTATTTTTTTCATTTTACGCACTAAAATATGGAACTACAGTCAGATTTGATAAATATTTTCTGTATTTGATAGCCCAATAATTGAGTTAGTTAGCAGGCTATTTAGCATCATAATACAACTCCTAGGACCGGGGCAAAGTAAAACCGCTGGGAATATCTAATAAATAAATCTAATGATAAAATCAGTCATTTTAATTTGGGAATATAAAATTAAATACTTACTATTCATTCGACAATTTACGTAGTTACTGAAGGGCCTAGCAGGGTTAGATATTGCGTTACATTGATTACGAGTGTCTATCTTGTACGTATAAGCAAATGATTAAGTGTCCTTTTTATTTCATCGCCATATTTGTAATTGTTATCAGGGTGCAATTTGTTGCATGAGTGCTTATTTACATTACATTGGCACAAAGAATAGATTTTTATATAGGTCTAGTAGATGAAAGCTGGCGTGCCAAGCACAAGACAGCACGGCAGCGCCTAGACTGCGCTGCATTGCATATTATTAATATTATTTATATATTAGGTAATGAAATTAATAGTAACCCCTATAACTTTGTTACCATCATGAAAACTATGACGCCTTATTGCTGTGCATGGATCTCCTCCCTCCCTCCTCTGCGAATAAACGCATCCAATTTTTTTTAACGGGCATACTTGCCAGCCTTTTAAACAAATCCCAACACTGTGTAACAGTGTGGTTTTTCATCTGTATCAATCTGACACGCATTCCCCTCCGGCATCCCCTAAGGAGGCATTTCACACGTTAAAATGTTTAATGGGTTAAAACAATACGAATCCAACCAACCTAAAAGCGACTATAATCGATGTATACCATTTGTAGGTTATCACCATCACAAGGTAATAACATGTATGTACAATGTAAAATTATTTATTTATGTGACAACTTTGTCTTCAATTCAACCAGTCTATTGGTAAAGTGGTGGCCTATTTGGCTGCATATAAACATAAAGATTATCCTGTCAATATGTTGACCGTAACTTGTCTAGGTTACACCATGTGTTTTTTTTTTTTCATATATGTATGTAGGTATATCATCTTTAGGGAGTCCAGTCTTTCTAAGACCTACAAGAATAAAATGAGCCAATTTATTTAGCGGCAGCATCATAAAGGTCTCTTTTTATATTAAACTACTTTACATATTTATATGTGTATGACAAGATGTATGAATGTGGACGAAGCAAAAGAAGTATGCAAGAATCGTAGCAGATGGCGTTCTGTAGTTTCTGCCTACCCCTATGGGAAAAAGGCGTGAGTGTATGTATGTATGTATGTACGTACATATTTATAACCAGAAGCTTTTCTGACGTCTTCAGTATTCAAGTAAGTAAGTAAGTAAAGTGTATTATTGAAAAGCAAAAACTGTAATAAAGTTACCTACCTAATTTAAACGACAACGAAAAAGCAAAATAATTAGGTATATTTTGTATTGCCCATAAATTTTTTTCGAATGTCGCTACTGATTTTTATTTCTAAGTTTTAGACTAAATATTTGTCTCGCGCAACTGTAATCTGTAAAGGAGTGTATAACCCCAATTTTTAGGTGCTCTAGTAAGTACAATGATAATAAACTAGTAAAATTAACTCATTTTTCTAGTAGACAATTATTTTCTTAAACAGAACATAATTAAATATATCTGTTTCCTAGGAAATGAGTTTGTATTACCAGTTAAAAAGATTTGGGAATTAAAAATATAACGATACATTGTCTTACATTGTTTTTGTGTCATGTAATCATGTTACATTCTGATTGTTACATATAATTATATATTTTAAAATTATTTTTATATGTTTGTAAAAAACTAAAAAAATAAAGACATCTAAAAAATATGAAATAATAATGAAATTAATATTATCATGGTTTGTGCACTTTGCCGTATTATTTTTACATAGATACAATAAACATACAGTGAAATTATCTGTTGCATCTTCACGGCTAAATAATGAAAAGAAATTTTAAGGAAACTTGGTATTGATATACTCCGAAGCTCAGAAAAAGGCATAGTTCATAATTATCGCTGGAAATTAACATTTAAAATGTCAGACAGTCAATCTCAAGTGAAAAATCAATTCCTGTTCGTTAACTAAACTCAAGAACGGCTGGACATATTTTGATGATTTTTATGTGTGTGTTTGAGTGGATCCCTGGGTAGTTTAGACAATTGGACCCGGATTGCGATCAAGTTCGGGCGGGACCACGTCTGTCGGGTCCTCTAGTTATAAATAAAAACTTGAGAGGTGTCAAGGGACACCCGGATGGAACGAAGTTCGTTTTAATAATTATAAATAATAATAATAACTTCGTTCCAATATCTGGCTTGCTTTCTATAAGAGAGAAAGAGACAGACAGACAGAGAAACATGCGCATGCCGCACGGCTTACAATAGCTTACTATAGCAAAAAGTGTCGTTACAACTTTTCGTCTTAATTTTTTCCGTCTAGCACCCTTTCGCAACGCGCTATAAGGAACTTCGTTCCAAAAATACAAATATTATATAGATACTTTTGAGAATATTTAAATAAAATATGTAAATACGATGTAGTTCATATTTTGATATTGTTGTGTGAATAATATTCAAACAAAGATACCACATTAACACTATTATGGCCGGCCCATAGCGCAGACTGATATATGCAATGTATTCAAATATTTTAAATCTCATTATGATTCAGGTATAATAGCGTGTGTCAATATTTAACATTAAGTACCGTTATAAAATATGATCTACATATACATTTTTGAGTAATCAGAAGTTTAATGTGAGTGTGTACTCACTCAGATGTAATAATGGTGTGTACTCACGTTAAATTTCAAATTCCTGGGAATTTCCTAAAATCAGTTCTTAGCTTAGAAT
The DNA here is from genome assembly GCA_958496365.1 of Subacronicta megacephala. NCBI lineage: Eukaryota > Metazoa > Arthropoda > Insecta > Lepidoptera > Noctuidae > Subacronicta > Subacronicta megacephala. The sequence continues at coordinate 11,227,028 of OY292513.1, forward strand.
ATCTAGGTATTACCTCGAAGCCACAAATATGCATAGAAGTGAAGCCACAGAAATTATTATTAAAAAGAGTGGTGCTATATTTTATTTAGATTAAATAATAAATAAAAATAATATAGATTAAAGTCTCATTGTTGGTCTCGTTTTTTTTTTGAGAAAATGAAAGCAGTTTTATTTGTCCACAACAGAATCAGCAACATAAAAGATTACTAAATGCAGCAGCAAATAAAGCAACATAAAAGATTTCAGGTTCACAAGAACAACCTATCAATTTAATCATAACGAGAATCGAACAAATCGAAATTAACTTACTACTATACCTAGCGTTTGGCGCAACAATGATTCAATCAGACATTTACATAGGTATAATTTTAGCACTAAACGCGAAACTGTCATAATCGAAAACTTTAAGTGTTACAACCAATTAGTAAAACGACGGACGCCTTGAACTATGGCTTTTCACTGGGGTCAGTGGGCAATGTCGGTAAGTAATGATTTAGATACATTTTTTCTTTCTGCTTACTCATTATCGGCTGGAGGCCGTGTTGCCCAAGCGAAATATTCGACGTCATAGGTACTTATACTCAAGTTAAGACGACGGCCAACCGCGAACCTTGGCTCAACCTTTCCAATACATTCACCTAACTAATCAATTAAATTAACTATGAAATTTTACTGACGTTAATCTCCATCTGATGATCACTTTGATCGTCTTTCATGACCGTGACTACCTCGCTTTTGATTAGTGCTTTCATTAAAATAAGACGAGTTAACCGACTTCAAAATCAAGGTTTTTTTTTATGTCTTTGTATAATTTTATGCCTAAGTAAATGTCCATATCTCTGTTGTTTATAGTCCAATTCTAACCATTCTTTTTTCATCTGAAAGTATACTTTCGGGATAATTCTGTAATATACCTACCTATTTTATTGATATTGGATAATTGGTTCCGATAACAATCCTTTATTCTTTAGATAAGTTATCAAATATGGATTAGCTAGAAGATAGTCTTTATTATATACTCAATACTCAATACTCAATATATTTATTGCACTCCACAATGTTAACAGGTGTTACACAGTAATTTAGTAGGTATCAATCATGGACCCTGTCGGGCACGGCAATTTAGGAGAGAGGAGGAAGGCATTCTATTTTTATATTTGTTATACCTACTACTTTTTTTAGTTTTTTAATATTTTTTTTTATTTATGTTCTTAATTATTATTTTTTTATAGTTATTGTTTTGTATATACTATTTATATACCGTTTATTTTATTAGCATATTGTATCAATATACCTAGTAAGATTTATATAATTATGTATTTATTATTATGTATTTAAACATATTTATAAAGTTATTTATTTGTATAGTTTGTTTTGAATATATTGTTGTTGTTAGACTTAAATGAAGGTAGTCTTCTTTGTTACTGAAGCTAATTTTATTTGTCATGGTTTTTATTTAGGTATTCGCTTATGTCGTAGTAACTCTTTTTTAATAGCATTTCCTTTAATTTCTTTATAAATATACTATCTTTTTGTTCATTTTTAATTATTTGTGGTAGATTATTATATATTTTTATTGACATAACGAATGGACTGGTTGAATGCATTTTTAGCCGAGAGTTTGGTAAGTTTAGTCTGTCTTTATGTCTTAATGAGTATGGTAGATGTTTGTCTTCTTGTGTAGTGTAAAACTCGTTGTGTTTTCTTACAAATTTGCATGATTCTAGGATATATATACAAGGTAGAGTTAAGATGTTTAGGCGTTGGAAGTGGGGTTTGCAGCTATCTGTATCTTCTATATTAACGAGAATACGCATGAGTTTTTTTTGTAAGGTAAAAAGAAAAGGTGCGTCTGTACTATTCCCCCACAGTATTACGCCGTAGCTTAGCCACGAATAGGCATAGGCATAATATGTGACAAGTGCAGTTTCTAAATTAGTTGCCTTTTTGACTTCCCGGAGGGCATATGAAAATTGTGAAAGTTTTGACTTAATTTTTTTAACGTGTGATTTCCAATTTATGTTCTTATCTATATTTAATCCAAGTAGCGTAAAGTCTTTAACTATTTCTAATTTATTGTTATTGAATATGAAATTTAATTCCAAAGAGGTCTTTTGATATGGGTGGAAGGTTATTAATTTAGTTTTTGTATAATTAATTTCTAGGTTGTGTTGGTTCATCCAGGTAAGTGTATTATTAAGTAGATTAGTTAGTTTATTATTTATATTTATATTATTTTTGCACGAGATTAAAAGGGAGATATCGTCGGCGAACAAAACACAAGGACCCTGTATATGTTTAGGTAAATCATTGATGTAGATGAGAAACAAGAGACAGCCAATAACACTACCTTGTGGGATTGAGGCATTTATGACTTCTGAGTCTGAGCGAAAGTTTTTTATTTCTTTTGTGCTTTGATTGAAAAATTCAATTTCTACTTGATGCTCTCTATTTTTTAAGTATGACGTAAACCATTCGTGTGCTTTGCCACGAATCCCTATTCCGTGTAATTTATTTAGTAGAATATTAAACTGAACTTTATCGTAAGCTTTAGTCATGTCTAATAAAACACCTATTGCATATTGTTTGTTATTAATAATATTTAGAGCCTCCTGTATATATTTATAGACAGCTAGGGTCGTGGATCGGCTTTTACGAAATCCGTTTTGGGATTCATTAAATACATTGTATTTTTCACAGAAAGAATAAACACGGTTACACATGGCTTTTTCGAAGATCTTTGAGGCTGTAGGTAGAAGGGCTATGGGGCGGTAGTTGTTGGGATCTGTTCTTGTATTTTTTTTGTATATAGGTTTAATAATTGCTTTTTTTAGTAGGTCAGGGAACACTCCTTCTTCAAAAGACTGGTTAATTAGTAGATAGAATGGTAGGGTTAGTTCTTCTGCACACTGTTTAATCAAGAGAGGTGGAAGCTCATCAATACCGTGGCTTTTTTTGCTTTTTAAGCTTTTTAGTAGCTTATAAACAAAATAAAACAAAATAAAACATGAGTGGTGAACATAACGTTGCCGCTTCAAATAAAAATGAGATTAAATTTTACGTTGTACCTACCTACCTGTTCTAAAGTTTAAAGTGAATGCATCGAGAGTAATTTCTTCACAGAAGACGGGGCGTGGCGTCCGCGATCGTGGTGCAGATAAAATCCTGTATTTAATAAAATGGAGGCAATATACAGGCTGAATTTAAATTTATTTTCACTTTTTAAACTGTAGGTACATGGTATTGATATGTTCATATATTTTTTCCAAGCATAGAAACTTGTCAAAAAATCAGCATTGAAATTAAGCGCCATTGACAACCAGACCTGGAAGACCAGAAGACAGGTAGACATCTAACAATCTTATCATCAGTTTGTTAAAGTCATCATTGTAGTGATTGTTGTTTTTTTTTTCAATATGTAGGTTTTAAGCAATACAATGTATAGTAGTCCAAGACTAAAGGCACAGTACAAGAAAGACCACCTTGAGCTAAATGGGTTCAATCAGTATCAATGAAAATTAAACTTGAAAATTAATTAAAAATCAGCCTGTAGAGATTAGCTATTTCGTCATCGAGTTTCAGTATTGAAATATGCAGACGTGCATTAGCCAAGCGAATGAAATGCTAAAAACTATTAATATCGAACGTCACTTTTTTATGCAGGCAGCGCCCACTCATAGATACTAACTACGTCATCCATCATCCATTTTTCATATTTCTTTGTCCGAGAATATTTCATCAGTTCTCTGGTTAGTCCTTGTTTCCTATTTACATTAATCATCTCTTTTTATTAGAAAGTTGGTCACTGAGCTCACTATAAATATTTTTGGAAGCATTGAGCTTTTTCCTGCCTCATTACTCTAGTGATCATTAGCGCAATTGCTACGATAGAACTCCTAAGTTATATTCCCAGGCCGAGCAGTGTTATTATGTATTTCTATTAAGGGAGGTTAGATTTGTGTCCGATTAATGACGATACTCGTATAACATGGGATCTAAGGATACCGGCGAACTGTGAGTGTACATCAGCCATCACTGCCTGACTCTTTGGGAAACAAATGTTTGATGGTATATTATAAGTTTTTTTATGTATCAAGCAGTTTGCAGAATTTAAGCTTTAGATAATGGAACTTATTAAATTTAACAAACAACGCCTTTTTCATTTTAACTTAATTTCATATATCTGTAAAAAAATTAGTTGTATATATACTCAATCTTCCTTTTACTACTTATCATTAGGATCGTCACCAACCTAGTTACTGTCCCACTGCTAAGCACGACTCTCAGTTCAGATTGAAAGGGGTAACTTTGAAAGGTGTATGCCAAGGACCGCCCAGTGACAGGTCTTGAATGACCCTTTTTTAGGTGTTAAGATTGTCCCATGTCTTACTGTGATACATGTGAAGTGATGGACATATTTTAAACCTGGATTTAGCTATGATATGATCAAAATGATCTTTTTTTTTCATTAAGGGGATTCGTTTATTAACGCATTACATGTTTTAAAAACCATAAATATTAAAACGTCGTTCTCAGGCATAATTTCGGTAATTTGAAGTTGAAGTTCCAAATGCATCGAATCTATTCCGCGACGGCTTTTATGAATCTTTTGCGACGCGACTTTTCAAGCAGATTATGTTTTCCACCCCCTTTATCGTACAAATTACTTAAGCTACTATTCAACATAACAAATAGAAAATGTTTAAGTTACTGATTAGAATATTTACAAGACATGTTAACAAAGCTAATTTTACTACACCTTTACGTAAATAATAACCGGTAATAATAACTTTTACTCAACATGTATTCTCTTTTTCTGTCTTTATCTAGAATTCTATCATCATACATCATACGCAGCTTTTAACAGGCCACTGCAGGGTATTAGCCTCCTTCCTTTTACGCCATTTATCCCTGTCTTGTGCCACTCTCATTCAGGTCTTTCCAGCACACTTTACACATCATTGATCCACCTACCCATCGGTCTAGGATTCCTTAAATGATGAGAACCCTTTAAATAATGACACTTATTATTTTATTCTATACCGGGGAGCGTTAAGATAGCCGTGAAAAAAAACTCAACCTGTAGACCATAATGTTTACATAATATAAGTGGTAATCCTCATAGAATTGGGCGGTAATTATATTTTTACCAATTGATGCCAAATGCCATGCCAAACCCACAAGCAGCAGTTAGCTGTGTAAAAAGCACTCATCTCAACCATTGAATATTCCACTGTAATAATAATTAGCCAACAGTTAACGATGATTAATGATTACGACTCCAACTTAAAAATGTAAACGAAACTATTGCTCATTAAGTAGCTTCTAGCTGTAGTATTAAAATATTGTATCTTTCATCACCTAAAGACGGTCTCGCAGCGTGGTCTTGAGTTCTTTGCTCAGATCGAGCAGTGTTATAAGGTTTTTCTATGGAATTCTAATAGAAAATAATTATATGAGCTTGGGCTCGGTTAATGGCAATATGGTCGCCCCTAATAATTCGATCTAAAAACATAGGTAGATTCGTTCAATTCGTCTTAGCTTGTTCAATGAATTCAGTAATGGCACCAGACAAAACATGAGCATTTTATATTAGTAATGGATTCTCGACTTATATAACATAATTTATTGTATGCATTAGAGAACCAAAATGTTATTGCTGTACTTTTGAATTCAGTCAACGAATTAGGTACTTTTATTAAATAATAAGTTTTAGTAGTAATTATATAATATGTAGGTAACTATGCTACCTTTACTCTTATACAAAAAAAAAGTATAGGTATTTATTCGACATCCCTGCATGTGTTGACAAAGTTCATTTAAAAGGTTTTGAGTGACCAATTCTGCTTAATCTTATGACTGAAAAGATGCTCAATCAAACTTTCCATTCGACTTGATCCAAAGCATAGATAACAGAATAGAAGCTTAAATCTTTGAAGCGAAAAGCTGGTGTAGTTAAAGTCTTTACTTAGTGGTGACAGGATGATTATTATGATAACACCTGAAGTTAAATTCAATAATAATCTTAATAGACGTTGTTAATAACTACTAATCATATAAATCTTTATGTCGAAAGTCTGGAAAAAATTAAATACTTAAATAAGAGGTTACTTTTTTTTATTACTATAAAGAACCAGTACTTAACTATATTTAAACGACGCTGATTTCATTTCAAATAACAAATATTCAAGACATAACACAAAGATAAAATGGGTATCCTAATAACCAGTCATAGTCTGATAGCCAAATGTCCCAAAATCCTATTTTATGGCCTCCTGGCTACCAGACTACCACTAAAGATTGTAATAGGTGCTCGTATGATAGCCGGTACCACAGTTTAACTTGCTCTTGAGGCACGAGCTACCCTTCTATAGACTGACCCCGGCACCATAACCTTACATAACGATTACTAACATACCCCTGTTCATAATATTACATTAAAACGTGTGCTAATTTCCTTTTAATGCTGTGGATTCACTGGTTTCATTTAGCGACTCATCCGCGCGATTCATCCGGCGACGATCGCACTGTTTTGTATGTAAATTACTCGAACCTATATACACCGCACGGGCGATTAAACCACGCAAGTTAGTGCTATATATATATATCAGCTCATCAATGAAATGTAGCTAAGGTTATTTGTTTGTAAAATAATCATGTAAAAATCTCATTCTCAAATAAACATTGCAGAGGAATGCATTCCATACTTATCGTCATTTATATAATTAAAAATGAATGTGTAAATGTGTTGTTATGCGCAAAACTCAAAATGGAAACACGGATTTGGCAATTTTTGGTCTTTAAAAATTCATATTGGTCCAAAAGAGGTTCTTGTGAAAAAAAAGAAATTTTACTTGTATAATTTGGGAAAACTAAATGATCCTTTTTCTATGGAATGTTTATATAGGTATTATGAATTAAAATTTGATAAAAAATTACGTTTCAGTGTTTTGGATATTCATATTTAAAGAGAGAGAAACGGGGGGTAAAAGTTTTGTATGGAGTATCAGTTTTTATAGACTCAAAAACTGAAATATATTATTGGAATTGAAATAGGTCTAATTATGAAGTATTACAGGGTTTTTCGATTTTCACATTTTAATGAGGGGAGATTAGCGCGTTCAAGCAAACAAACAAACAAACTCTGCAGCTTTATAATATAAGTATAGATATAATATAGTATAGATTCACTCATATTGTATTATTTTCAATTAACGTAAGATTTATCTTTTATATTTTTTTGGCATTTTCCATGCAAAGATAAAATAACGTAAGATTTCCCAAAAGAATTCGTACTTACTATAAACTTCACATCATTTCCACAACTTCAACAACAAAACTTGTGGAAGTTGTTCAGTGTTATCGAAGTGTGCAAGCACGTCGAGTATAATGACACTTGAGGCCACTCCGACCACAAGCCGCTTGCAACTAGTTAGGTTCATTTACTCAAATTATTGTCGTCTTAAAATTATACGACACTTGTTTAATACTTCCGACTGTGTGGCTACCCTGAATGCATAGTGCTCTAAATATTCCCTCTTGTAGGTACTTCTGTACTTCTCTATTGTAGGTGATTTAGTTATAAGTATTAAAGTTAGTTGTGATAATTATGACCATGAACTTGGACTTGGACCTCCAAGGCCGAGGTCTCAAGCTTTTGAGTTTTCAAAATCATGTGCGTATGAGTATGACTGACTAGGAACATGAGCCCGAGTCCGCGACTCCTTTTCAAGGAGGCGGAAGCCCAATGGCTAGGGCTTTAAACTTGCGATGATATGGTGGCCGGTTCGAACCTGCCCATTGCACTACCGACGTTAACCCACTCGTAATACAAGCATTTAGCTAAGTACGAAGGATTAACAAGAATACTAGTAAAGAAAGAAATTTCTAAGAGCGTTCTCGACTCATCGCGTGGCTAGAAGGCTGGCATATTCTTAGGTCAAAGAATTAGCATGGTCACGATGAATGGCAACGCTGCAGGTTACCAGATACCTCGACGCCTGGATGTGTCAATTAATATTTTTATTATTGTGTTACAATTTGTTTTTTTTTATGTGATAACATTTCTTTTTTTACTTATTCTTGTATAAATTATTATTCTATTAAGAATTATTGCATAGGTAATACTTACATATCCTTTTATTAATTTTCAAAAATATATGTAAGTTTTTAATTATGCAAAGTATTGGACAGATTTTCATTAAACAGGGACCAAGATTTTACTAGGGATAAAGGTTATGAACGCGTTTTTTTTATTCTTCCGTGGGTAATCCTGCAAGAAAATACGGCCCAATATAAGTTTATTGCACCGACATTCATCGGGTTTTTGGCCAGCCCAATACTTGACCGGGTGCCAGCAACCTTCCACCCTATGAGGCACTTTAGTTGCACAATAAAATACGAATAAATAGAAGGGACCCGTCTTTCGCTATGTTTATCAAGGACAAGGCTAATACCTATTCTGATTCATCTATCTTAGGATCATATATTTCATGGTTTATCCTCCTAGCCATTTTTAGCCCCTGACGCAAAAACCACGGGGTGTAAGAGTATAAGTTTGACGTGTCTGTGTGTGTGTCTGTCTGTGGTATAGTAGCTCCCACACGGATGAACCGATTTTGATTTTGTTTGTTTTTTATTTAATAGGTGAATTACACAGGAGTGTTCTTTGCTATGTTTAATGAAAATTGGTCGAGATATATTTTTTTAAATTATTAATTTAATAATTCTATGTTGAGGTCGACTTCAAGTCTAACCAGAGCAGTCTATCATAATTTTCCAGCAAGCGACAACCTTCTACTTCAATTTCTTGGTAATCAACAACCTGATTTCCCGTCCTAACCGCTGTAGGCTAGGTACCTACTGTCCGGATGATTTACGGTTTCTGCCTAACACTTATTGTCATAACTTTTCATACAACAGCTGTACTGACGAGTTTATGGGATATCCAAGGCATAGAGGAGTCTCAGTGTTAAGTATGGTCATCCATCCATAAACTGTCCGCGGTAGGCACAGCTTAACCCGGAAGATCTGTTGATAAACATGATTATTAAATAAGCACGAAACTCTAGAACCTCATTGATTTTTTTTATAATATAAAAGAAAATATCTATAATAGAAAATATAATATCATAATATTAGAGATTCTTGTAAACAGTAGTAAACCTATGAAGCAGTCGATATATGTTTTATATTACCTTTAGTAGTATCATATAATAACATATTTAAAGATGGTAGATGGGTTAAAATTTATTATCAGATTACGGAACATAGCCATTGATTTTTTCAATAAAATTGAGGCACATCTATTGTCTGTCGTGCATAGTTCCAATATCGGCGTCATAAACGGCCATTCTGCAACCCAATTATACTTTTTGCTTCACCAGACCTTAAAGGCCACAGCCAAGCTTGCTACCGTTTTCTTTTTGCTGGTATCGGAAAAACAAGAAGAAAATTCGGTTAAATAAATCGATATCTTATTTTTTCTGATATCGTTTTAACTCTACCTACTACATCAGTAAGTCACAACATTTTTTCTCAGATTTTACACAATTTAAAAAGGTTTTAAAAGTTTTAAATGCCTCAATGAGATGACCCAGGTATGACAAAATGGGATGAAATTCTTAATAACAATTAAATAGGTTCACTATAGGCGCACTATCCAAATGTACACCGGGAAAAACTAATATAATCTTACATAAATACTTACACTAATTTATTTATTTGTTTATATTATTAACAATTACAAAAGAAAGATATCTAGGATGGTATACATTTTAATTAGGTTGTTATTACTAAACCAGCAAAAAAATAATGTAACGAAGTTATTCTATTATAATAAATATGTTTAAAATTAACTATATTGTTAGCTAACTTATACCTAATATATTTCATTGTTATGTTAGTTAACTGATTTAAGAAATCAGTTAATTATCAAACTGAAATTGCACTTTACCTTTTAGCTACAGATTTTATTTAAACGGTTATAATATAAGAAGCATGCTATAATATAATGTAATGTGTATGATTGAAGACTGTGAATAACATGGGAGGTGTTAGGTCACGCAACAGTTTATTACCTTGAGGGCGTGCCACCACCCAATTGAACACAATGAACTTTGAAATATTATGATTTGAAGTCAAAAGAATGGATCTAACCTTGTCACTTTCTAAAGCAGTCAACTTTAAAAACAAAATAGGTGCCCATTGTAGAGTTTTATATTAATAACAGTGACATTTTCAAAATTAAAACCGATCGTGGAAGATATCCGATATCTATACAGGATGCCGACAATATACTATTTAGTCACCTACACTTATTAAAGGGGTGATTCTACCCCCTTTTCCCTATTGAACCCATTACTGATATATAAAACGAGTTTTCATACATGACGGAATGTGGTCTGTTTACTTTTGTATAGAAAGATGTATTTAATTTTCTCGTCGTCCGTAATAGAGATATCGTTATCCATGTCAAGATCACTAACTCTTTTTTCGAAGTAAACAATGTATATAATAAATAATAATAAGTAATTTTATTTCACATTCACATTCATTAAATACATTTTTAACATCAAGTTAACATTGTTCGTATCATTGTATGTAGTTGACCTAGTCAGAGCACTTTAATACTCAGTAAACAGATGGATCCGCATACAAACTTTGGCTCTAAAAAGGAATAAATCTTCCTTTAGAGGACCTTAAGGTCACCACTTTATCAAATCAACGCACATACGACTGCGCACTTCGACCACAAAGTGTTGCCTTAACATCTGCAATTCTGCATACGAATTTACATATTTCACACTGTATGTAGCGACCGATAAATCCCGTTTCAAACAACTGCTCATGCTTCTAACCGGCGCCGGCGGCCGTGCGTTGCATCGTAATTATAAAATTTGTTGATTAGGTAATCCACTTGGTTTAGAAACCTGCTCTAACTTTGATTAACTTATTATATTTATTACTAGGTAGCTGTCCTCACTCGTACAAATATTTTCATTGAAAGCATATATTCTCCTCAATGCTTTATTGTCTTGTCTTGATCATCATAAATAATTACGCACCATTGTAGGCAATCAATCCATTAATCCTTATATAATCAGAATTAATGGATTGGATTGTGTAAATACAATGGTGCGTCCAGACGTTTGGTGTTCTATATTTCAATTAGATCGTACAGTATTATGCAACCGACCAATCATTTTGTATTATTTTGGTTTATTAATTATTATGTACGGTAATTATCACATACATTTTTAACCTAAACATTTATCAAAACTTCCCAGACAGATAGGCTATTTGTCCTGGTTTTGCCGAACATTACATAATTGTAACGAACTTAAACATGCGAGTAATATATCGATGAGAGCAATCAGTGTGTTGTGTCTATTGCGAACAAGTTTCGTTACTTTCATTAGAACAACAAAGTAGCTCGCCGTGATCAATTTATCTTTGCAGTAATCTGCGCGTGCGCTTACAGAAGTCCGTCTTTGCATTTAAGTTGCTGTCACTTGAAATCATTAATGGCTAATGCGATTAAAGTGATCCTTTCATTTAAGCTGTAACTTTTTTTCTTGTCCGTGCATTCGGTTATTGATAAGAAAGCAGTAATAGCCTAACTAGTGATATGTCCGTCAATTGTCAATTTTCCTAATCATGAGTTGAATCCATTGACTCTTCGAAATCAAATATTTACTACACTTGCTTAAACAGTGAAGGAAAACTTCATGAGGAAATCGGAATGCTTGAGAGATATTCTTGATAGTATCTGTAAACGCACTTAGTGCCCAGAACATTCAATTTTGTCTCAGTACGACACTCGTGCGAGATACTTGTGTCACAGCTGTTTACTACATTGTATCGTGCGTGAATCATCGTCTTATTGTTCGCGCTGTAAGCGAGTGGCAGGCATCGTTACCTGCCTCCGCTGTGCGGACCGGTTTATAGATTTATAATGTTTTTACGTGTTATGTTAACCGATGGATAATTACGATATGAATGCAATTGATAACGATCCGGATATATTTGAAAGTAATGTAAGCGAAAATGAGATGGTAGAAATGGACACGCCACATATATTAACAGATGAATTTACACAAAATTGTGAGAGAAGAGATGGAATACCTGATAGACCCTACAAAAGAATAAGAGATGAAGATGAATGGACCACTGTGAAAAATAAAGAGAAGAAAAGAAAAGAAAATAGTAACTTACTTATTCAAATTTATTTATCTAGTAAAGATAAAATGCCAAAACAATTTTCACTGGCCCTATTATTTAAAGATAATAATATAACCGACATCATGAGGGTAAAATACATTACCCCCTATAAAATACGCTTGGACGTAACAAATGAATTCAGTGCAAATAAAATTGAGCCTTCTAAGTTTTTGAATGAAAAGGGATGGAGGATACAAAGGGCAATGGAGAAGAATATGTCATATGGGGTCATAAAGAACATAGATCTCGACGCAAATGAAGAGCTTATTATTAAAAATATTACATGCCCAGAACCGGCAAGATTATTATCACTCAAACGACTCATGCGTCGATCTAATGACAAGAATGGGTGGTCCGACAGTGAGACGGTTCGACTTTGCTTCGCAGGTTCTTTCCTACCGTCATTTATTTTTATTGATGATTTACGAGTTAAAGTAGACCCCTATATATTCCCCGTGTCCCAGTGCTCGAGGTGTTGGAAGTTTGGTCATTCAGCAAAATTTTGTCCTTCATCAAAGATTGTATGTCCAAAATGCGGAGACTTTCATGAAAATTGCGAAACAGATACTTTTAAATGCATAAACTGTTCCGGAGATCATATGTCGCTTAATAGATTGTGTCCCGCATTCATCAAAGAGAAAAAAGTAAGACAAATAATGGCTGACTTCAACTGCACATACAGAAAGGCATTGGAGATGTATGTACCAGACAAATCTCCCATACCAGAACCAAATACAGATTATAACGAAGAGATTTGTGAACCCATGACTGGTTTTACCCAAAACAACGACGAAAATACTGCGGATGAATGCCCATTTTCGTATGCCAGTGTCACTGCCAGCAATATATACACTAGCCCATTGAAACCTAAGCGCCATATACAAAAACGTGTAGACAAACCAATGCCTTCAAAAACTACCATATCTGAAGAAAAAAAAAACCAAAGTGCCGAGGTCACTCCTAACAAAACAAGAACAGAAAAAGAAGAAATTAAAGTTGAAGAACTAATAAATAGATTGAAGGAAATTATATTTTTAAAAAAAGGGTCTTTGCAAGATAAAATTAAAAATATCATTAAATGTTTGGTAGAATGGTTGATATTAATAGTAGTAAACAATGTCTCAGGTTGGCCAATGTTACAAAGAATTCTAGATTATTTAAATGGCTAAGTATAAAACAAATTGTCAGTTAAATATCATTCAATGGAATGCACAAAGTATTAAACCTAAATTGTGTACACTAGAAACTCTGCTTACCCAAGAAAAAATTCACATTGCTGCCATAAACGAAACATGGTTGGATCCGGATGACAAAGTGCGTATAAGCTGTTTTAATTTCTTTCGTAGTGATAGGAATGACGGGTATGGTGGTGTCACTATTATCTGTCATAAATCTATAAAATCAAGCCCTATTCCGATACAATGTCCGAATTCGGAAATTGAAGTCGTGGGTGTAAAACTTCATAACTGTGATTTTCTAGAAAATATCGTATGTGTTTATTGTCCACCTTCAGTACGTACTAACCTAAGTGATTGGGATAATTTATTTTCGCTTTTTAATAACAAATCTTTAATACTAGGAGATTTTAATGGCCATCACCCTAATTGGTCAACCAAAACGGATCAAAGAGGTATCCAAATTTTTGATACGTTAATTGAAACTTTGCATATTACATTAAATGACGGTCAGCATACAAGAATTAAAATGGTAAATGGGGTCCTACAACAATCTTCCCCGGATATCTGACTAGCTTCTTCAGACATAGCTTTAAGATTTGACTGGTCACCTTTAAATGAGACATTAGGTAGCGACCACAGAATAATCAAAATTAGATCCAATATTATTAATTCTATTCCACCCGTTTTGAGAAGAAATTTTAAAAAAGCCGATTGGACCTGTTATACTGACCTGTTAGAAAACCTCTTTGCCGACCTAAAATTCACAGATAATTTGCAGAACAATTATGACAATTTTATTGACTACATGTATTTAGCGGCTGAGTTGCACATACCATATATAGTAGCAAATTTAAACCCTGATAGTACTTTTACTCCGAAACCCTATTGGTCCCCTGACCTATCACGAGTCGTTGCTGAACGGCGATTAGCGCTAAAGAATTTGAGACATAACCCAATTCCACAAAACCTAGATTATTTAAAAGATAAAATACGTATTGCTCAGAATCTGATACGTGATGCCAGAATTAAGAACTGGAAATCCTTTTGCAACACATTAGATCAATCGACTTCCGCAAAAGAAATGTGGGATAAGATGAAGTGGCTTAAAGGGTTCAAAGCGTCTCAACATACTATTAATGAAAAGACGGCATGCGACCTCCTCCATAGTTTGACTCCCGACTATGTACCCCCAGCTGACCTAATATTTTTAGATAAGAACCCCCTTATGGAAGTCCCAATTACACTTCAGGAATTAGAAAGATGTATACGTGATAAGGATACTTCTCCTGGGCATGATAATATCTCCTATTCAATGATCAAACATTTACCCCACAACGCAAAATTGCTATTGATATGCTTGTATAATAGTTTTTTTAGAGCTGGCTTCGTACCCCTGCAATGGAGAGATATCTCTATTGTCCCCATACCAAAACCTGGTCGAGACCCACATTTAATTTCATCTATACGCCCAATTTCTATGATTTCTTGTATATGTAAAGTCTTTCATAGCATCCTAGCTAATAGGCTAGAATGGTACATAGAAAGAAACAATCTGTTATCACAAAATACGTCAGGCTTTAGAAAATGTCGCTCAACTTTGGATAATCTCACCAATCTAGTTACTCGGATACAAATAGGATTTTCAAAAAAAATGCCCTCAGTTTGCTGTTTTTTGGACTTACAGAACGCGTACAATAATGTCGATGTGGTTAGTCTACTAAAAATATTAGAGTCTATAGGGGTGGGTCAACAAATCTGTAATTACTTGTGGAACTTCCTTAAAAAACGAAATCTCAGAATTAACATTAATAACCTTTCAATCTGTCGCTCAACAAGTCGCGGATTAGCTCAAGGTGACCCTATATCACCGCTATTATTTAATATAGTCACTATGAATATCTGTAAATTTAGGTTCCCTGATAACGTATTTATTTCCCAGTATGCCGACGATTTTGTGTTACACTGTGCAGATAGAAGTATTATAAATTCAGTTCATTATTTACAATTAGCATTAGACCAACTGTCCCAGATACTCGCGAATATAGGTTTAGATATCTCCCCAACAAAAAGTAAAATTTGTATTTTTAAAACAGGATTTGGCAGAGAAACTATTCAAATTAAAATTAACAACATATATTTACAGGTTGTCGACAACATCAAATATTTAGGTCTATGGCTTGATAGATCTCTCAGATGGGGCAAACAAATAAACGAAACAAAAGAAAGGGCCTCTAAATTTATAAATGTTTTCAAAATTTTAGCTGGGACGGGATGGGGCGTACACCCCTCTCATTTGAGACGATTATATTTAGCAGTAGTTCGTAGTAGGTTGGATTACGCATGCTTTTTATATGGTAATAGCTGTCGTACACATTTGTCTAAATTACAAAAGATCCAGAATCAATATTTACGTCTTATTGGTGGATTTATCAGAAGTACTCCTATACATGCAATGGAAAGCGAGCTTTTTGTTCAACCGTTGCATGTAAGGAGTTACTTTTTAGCTACTAAATTCTGGCTGAAATCGAAATCATTTAAAAATAATGACGTGGTTAATTTAGTAAGTGAGCTAAGTAGGAGTACCAACAACCCTTATTGGAGAAATAAAACTAAACCTTTGCTAGTCTTAGCCTGTGAACAGACTGAATCCGTATCTATGTATACCAGCTGTGGACTTGAAATGTTCTCCCTTGACACTTGGGTAAGCAGAGTCGATTTAACCGAGATTGTTATAACTGAAATTAAAGAAGTTGTTAAATCTAAACAAAAATATAACCCATCTATCCTTAACAAAATATGCAGGGAATATATATCTAGTTGTTATAACAATCACTATAAAATATTTACTGATGCTGCGAAAACATTCAATGGTGTTGGTGCTGCTTTCTTTGATCCCCAAACAAATAATTCTGTCAAACTAACTGTAAATACTAGCACGATTTCTATTATGTATGCAGAATTGATTGCAATAGCCGAGGCTGTGTCATACATTAATTCCTTTCAGGCTGGTAAATTTGTTATATTAACGGATTCAAAAAGTGCACTACTACATTTGGCTCGGTGTACCTCGACTGTTCGAGGAACACCGATAGCCTACAATATTTTACAATCAATCCGTAAATTATCTGATCAGGACAAGATTGTTAACCTTCAATGGATCCCTTCACATATTGGGATAAGAGGAAATGAAGAAGCTGATCGACTGGCGGGGGAGGCCGTTCACCAGGGTATACTCTTCAATCATGTACCATACTATACTGATATCCTACCTACTATAAAAAAACAGTGCTATAATATGTGGAAGGAATATTTTGATGAGCGGTCTCTTACCAAAGGAATATGGTATAAGACTGTCCAACCTCACCCATCAAGATTTCCATGGTTTGGTTCAGGAAATATATCTAGATTGGAGTTGGTTACAGCCTTTAGGATTCGCTCCGGACACATGCCACTAAACAGCTTCCTTTTTATGATGAAAAAAACTGCATCTCCGAACTGCTCTGAATGCTATATAAGAGAAGACGTTTATCATATTTTGGTGGAATGTGTACGGAATGAATTCAAAAGAAAAGAGTTTGAGGTGGAGACCGATGTGCAGTTGCATTGCCTAGGCACATGTAACAGTATATTGGCTTACCCTTTATCAGCAATAGCGAAGAAACTGTACCGAATTGTAAATCTAGGCTTAAGGAATAGATGTTAAATAAGAATGTCTTAATATAATCTGTGTTCACCGATAGGGGTGGCATGATCACTTTGTGACCAAACCCTTTACTTAAATAAAGAAAAAAAAAAAAAAAAAAACATTCAATTTATTATGGTTTAAGTAACTAACGCAATATTTCTTTTATTTTAAGCTACATTGTAGGTTCAAAAATACCGTCAAGTAACAAATCCACTTTCCCTTTCCTCGGAGCAGCCCAGGCAAGGCTTTATGCGGAGTTTTGACAACATTTCACTTGGCTCAATAAGTGAAACACAAACTGCGTAAAAATAAGGTTGCAATTACACTTCGCCACATAGTCCTCGTTAATGAGCGGCGTACGCGCCGTAAAGAAAACAAAATAGCGAACAAGATTGCTCTCGAAACTACTTATTGTTTATATAACGATGCAGTGGTCACTACGGATGCTCACTCTTATTCGACCTCATTCCAATATGACACGCCATTACATCTTAATCACCGGTTTTAAAGAATTTTCAAAGCGTTGCGAGACGCACGTTGAATAGGAAGGTGACCTTGTAAGGTCGCTTCGAACTAGCACCGCGCACCGCTTTTCTTTGAACGTTGCGTGATCGGGCTCTCACTGTTATTATCTACGACCACTTGGTATAAATTCATAAATTGGTCCATCACTATCCCTAACCTGTTGTTACACCATAAATGCCTCTAAAGAATGATCGTTACCGACGTTCACTCAGTGACGTCAACAGTGAGTGGTCGACATACCACACTACTGGTTGCAGTCGACCACACACAGTGATAATTTCAAGATAATCCAAATTAAGCATTACAAAATCCATTGGCTATGACATCAGCATTAGAATGTAGCATATATACAAAGTCTTGGCATTCATGTATAGCCATAAAAACGACAAGGAGACGTTATACGATGCGTACGGTGATTACAATTGGAGAGACAAAGTTAGGTAATAGCCAAAAGTCAACGCAACAAACCGCATAATTGTGCGACTTGAATGACAAATAAATTAAAAGAAAGCCGGGACATAAAATCGTATGGAAAACATGTGCTCTGCACAATTACTATGTCAAAACTTGTATGAATCATCATAATAAAGCTGTATAGCAGTCTTTTTCTTCAGGCATCTACCTTCTATCGTAACTACAAGAAACTATTGGGACAAACAAGCTTAGGGAACAGAGCTTACAGGCTTCGTAACACACACGTTTAACCTATATTTGTGTAAGCAGCTTCGTTTGTGTACGTGCGGGAACGAGAACGAACAGTATGTCAATAAATATTCTTGGCACCGTAGCTGGTTGCGCATTTATGTAATTATTTTACCAATCTTTGTTGTAGTATCTACGACCCACGTACATACAATAACAAACAAGTCTGTAAGAATGTCCATTTTTGAATCAGGAGTAAAATTGCTTTATGAGTCACCGGGGATATTCACAACCCTTTTTACAACATTTATGTTTTATATTGCAAAGAGAAATTCAAATGGGGACAGAGAACCCAATATATACAAAGAACAGTTTTAACCCTGCAAATATTCCCTTACATTTATACTTGCCGCAGCGAGTGACGACATTTTTGACATAGGTTGATTAATGACTCCGAATTAAGACAGCTTCAGTCTGCAAACTTAACCCAAATAACCCACATAGCACAGCATAATAGCAGAGTTATTTTTAGCACCTCACTTCGACCTCAAGGTATTTTAGGAAAAACCGTACCTAATATTAATGTTTGAAGGTAAACGCTATTAACATACTAGCTATCACTGCGGCGCGGTTCTTGCTAAACACTTCAAAAATGACAGTGTTCCACGCGAGTGACAAATGGAATCCTTTGTGTGCTCTTCATCGACTCTTTCAGACATTTACGTAACGTACAGGCGTCGCCCTTCCTTCCTGCTCAAAGAATTAAGAGGGACAGGGACAAAAGTCTGCAAAGGGTTTTTGTGTAGGTCGACTGGTAATTAGTGTAAAATAGTTAAACACATGTGAGTCTTGGTAACAGACCACTTTCCAGTTATCAATAAATTTTGAAATAAAATAAATAACATTAACGAATCGTGTCTTTGGAAAAGTTGTTTTATTATTGTGTTTAAGTATTTCACACCAATTAAGTACCAGTCCAGTATAAGTTAATACGTAATAGGTGCGTAAGGTGTTATACATAAAGATAATATGAAATAAACGTATAAGGTGTCAAATTACCAATACTGTCCCTGATAACACAAATAAAAGTTTAAGTTAAAAGAAAAACACTATCAACCATGTACGTACGGCCCCAGATTCAGTTTGCCCTGGAAAGGAAGAATCAAAATGATTGATACAGAAATACAACGTAAAATAAGGAACGTCAAACAAGACGATGTTTGGAAGAGTACCAAATGCTGAGCAGTGGAATGGTTTCCGTAACCGTAATTTCGAGATAAGTACACAACATTATCTTCAATTCTAATATTCTGAGCAATTCGATAGCGATGTAATAAATAATCTGCAGAATATATTGTCTGTCTCGTTCGTAAACTTATGTTCGTTCGGAATTTTCGCTTTACTTGCTGATTAAATTTCTTATTTGTACATTAATACTTATGGGGTATACTATTAAAATGTTTTGCACGAAAAGGCCTGTTACCGATTCATCTTAAATTTAGCCAAGGAAAATACAAAATATATCGATCACATGTTTGCTAAGCTAAGAATAAACTATAATTGAGTTTTCAGCCCTTTGCTCGACTACTCAGATTTGAAGATGTATTACATTTTCGTGCCGATGTTGACATCGTTTCTTGTGTTACGGATTTTTTCACTTTATATTGATATCATTAAATTCCGAAACTCGGAACCTTTACAGCGTCCATGCCCCGGGTAGCTTTTGTGATAAAACAAAACGTTACTAAAGCTGGACTTTTGAAGCTACCGTCAAAGATGCGACGTTTAAAGCATTACCGACGACGCCGATCAAAGATTAACGTGAAAAACATAATTGTTAATGTACCCTACTATTTAGTAAAAATGATTTTGAAAAAATATTATAAATGTACGAGTAACTAGTTCTTAAACCGATGTTGGTGATACCGGGTATCCGGTGAAATTTTCAAAGAAAGACCAAGTAGCACTGTGAGAATGGGAATCAAGTTAGGTATGTATTTTGAACTTTACTCTCCAACCAGGATGTCCTGTTTTTTGAAACAATAGATCCTCATTCCGACTACCTGATATTATAACTATGAAACACTAGTGCGCCATGGTTTGACCCCCTTTTAAGGATCATAGTGTGATGATAAATACATACTTTCCCCCATAAAATTATGCTTTAAAGAAAATCCTAAAGTTTCAAAAATCCTCTAGTTTAAATGTATTACAATTGTTAAAATATCTAAGTATATTTTTTGTGCTTTAGTTAGGTTAGGACTTGTGATTTTATATGATTATGAGAAAATCCGACGCTAAATAACCTAGCCTTGATTGCGGCCGCTCGCCTAAATAATAAGAGCCCCCAATTTGTGAAGCGAATTAACCATAGACGATTGTGTGAAACGAACCTCAGTTAACGAACACAATAACTTCCAAGTTGTTTTTTTATGATGGTCACTATATTCGCTCAAGTAAATAATTGATATTTTAGGACAATTTCATCATCATCAACTTATTTTACTATCCAACTGGGCACAGGCCTCCTCTCAGAGTGAGAGCGGTTAGGCCGTAGTCCACCACGCTAGGCTTAGGCAGGTTTGCAGACTTCATAGGCCGTCGAGAAAATCTTTCTTCTCGCTCACTCCCTCGAAAAGAAAATTTATTATTAGTACGCCGAGATTACGTAAAGTTAAAGGTTTAGCCTTAGATTTGACAGTCCATTGGTCATATTACTAGGCTATCACTGCTCTTTAAGACAATTTCAAAGAACTGTGTATCTATCTAGATTAGGTACGGTCCATTACAGAGAAAGCAATACACCATTAGTCGAAACCATCACCACTAAAAAAAAACCTAATAATGTATGTATATCTAAAATACCGCTGCAGTCAGTAAGATGACGAGCGAAGTGTGAAGGCCTTATTACGTGTCTGATACTATCTGATTTATAATTCAAGGTAGTGTTGAGAGCACTCTCGCTAAGTGATGACTCACTTGAGACTTGAGAATGTTCCGCAGATCTTGTTTTTATAGCCGCGAACCACGTCCCCACGGTTATTCTATTACAATCTAGAGAATGGCATGTATATAAATATATAAAGTATAAACCAATTTCAAATACCTAGTACCTACCTATTTATGATTTTGAAATACTGAGTTTTGAAATCAATAGAATGCAATAAGCAAGCTATGCTTATTGCTAATACAATCGAAACTGAAAGCTTTAGAGATATCGTGCTCCGTGCGATCAAGTAATCCAAATCATTTACATTGTTCGCAGCTCAATATTTCTTTATTCAGTATTTCATAAGGACATTTAATTTAATTTGAGCTATAGAAAATTATTCTAACTTGGGCCCTTGGTTTGGTACCTACACCACACGTTATAGCCAATTAAGCTGATATGTCGAATTTCTTTTCTACATTGGCGCCTGAGCCTCACAAGCACACATCAAAGCAAAATAAAATAAAGGTAATAATATTTTTGTATTCTATATTACAGCAATTTAACAGCCCTATAAAACAAGTATCTTTTGAACAACGGAACATTTTATAGCTTTTGAAGCGTTTACCGCGACAGTTAACGATCATACGAAGATCCACAGTTTCCTTTCACTTAATCTCATTGGACACAGCTAAAGAGTATCGAATATTATTAAAACACACAAACATGTCATTCAACCGTTGAATGCTTTGTAAGAAGACGAAGTGATATGAGTTATTTAAAAACAGGTGTTTCATCAGCATAGTGTTGGTCATTGTTATTAACAGAGCGGCAAGATTGTATTACTGTGGCATAATGCCATTTGCATCTGGCCGTTCACTTCCCCACACATCGCAGCGTTGTAGATTTTAACAAATTATCACTTAATTAGCCGTTTTAATTAATTGGTACTGCAGCCGCCATAAGATGTTGCGTAACACAGTAATCATGGGTAACAGCGAAGTGGAGGTATTTACGACGGCTCATCGCACAGTTAATCTTCTTTATTGACTTAATAGTAAATCTGTATGAGGCTGAGCATCCGACTGGAATGGTATAAAAGTCTGGTCGGCACGGGATGCAGCCAGCCTGCAATCGTACCAAACATGTTCGACAACATACTCTTACAGATTTTATTAATGTGAGGGCAATTTGGGCACTCGTAAAATGATTGCATAAGAATCTTGATACGGCTACATGCTATACCTACAACCAAAAGAGGAAGTTGTGTAACAATCCTTTTGTTTATAGCATAACTTTTTACCATTATCAATTCTCTAAATTGTTGCAATGCTGGTAATGCTGTTTCCTAATTGAAGTTACGTTACTACATACCTAATACAATGGCCCAGTGATTTCAGTACCTCTACCAATATAGCAATAGTTTAACGTACTAATGGAAAGCAATTAGGTTAAAGTTTAGGCCGTGTGCAGACTCTGCGACTTAATTATTGCACACCAACGACAGCGGGTGGCCGGAAATAGTATAGTTGTTAGTTTTAGTTGCACGACATAAATTCGATAGCGACTCATAGCAGGTAGTCGAAAACATAAAATGTTAGCTCTGAAAAATGCTCTTTCGAAAAATGTTATTATTATTATCATTATTTTCAGAAAGATGGGAGTTGTACTGACCGATGACTACACAGAAAATTTTCCTTTCAAGAGCAATAGAAGCCAAAACAATCTTTAGAATTATTGTTTATCTGTCTGTTTATATGCGAATCACGTAAAAGCAATTGCACTTATTTATGGAGGTCTTACTTAAAATGAACCAGAATGCAGCCTAGTTACAGCAAGTAAATCCTCTTTGGAATGAAAGTAAAACCGCGGGATACCGCTAGGTATAATTTTATACTAAGCCTTCGTTATCAGTGCACATACACATGGTTGAGCTAAATCCCTTAGGATGCCATTAAGACCTTTAATGAAGGGTTGACCTATTTTAAATCATACTGACACAATATTAGTAGTCTGGAAGCTTATCAGAGAGATTTCCTCTGTGGAAATAATAGTCATGTGTGTAGGACGCCTAACTGGTAGATTGTTTCAACTTTCTTATTACTTATAACAACTCCACATCTTAGGTATAATCCTATCTTACCTTTTAGGTATAGTATAATCTGTAATGTATGTATACGACATGCGTCTGGAGTTATTTCAATGTTTGAGTTTACAGACCATTACACATGTATTCCCCGATGGGTTAGGCAGTTGTATGTTTTAGGTCCCGTGTTATAGGGGGCG
This sequence comes from Subacronicta megacephala, assembly GCA_958496365.1. Classification (NCBI taxonomy): domain Eukaryota; kingdom Metazoa; phylum Arthropoda; class Insecta; order Lepidoptera; family Noctuidae; genus Subacronicta; species Subacronicta megacephala. The sequence goes on from OY292513.1 coordinate 11,250,495, forward strand.
AGTCTATTGCCATTTACCGGGCAAATATCAAGACTCCGAGCTGCTATTGAGAATTTACAGAAAAATCCAATAAAAGTTAGCTCAACCTGTGATATCTAACCCAAGACCTCTTGCGTGTCAGTCGCACTTAGAGTCACTAGACTAATGAGGCAGTTTGAGTGTACATAATATTAATTTGAAATAAAAAACCGAATGGAGCATTTAAATAGGTAATTAACCTTTCGTCTTTTCTGTATCTATGATTAATTAAGTGAATCCAAAAAAGTAAATGCTGACCATGTAAAGGAAGCCGCTTAAGCTCAGACGATCTATCGCAATTACTTTTGGAAAAATTGCGAAAATCAATTACCTTATCAATATATTATCGTCTCATAAAACTTTTTTGTATGGCCATATTGACTATTCATCAATACCAAGAAAGATTACAAAGAAAATTCTAAAGTTTGGCTTCGAAGCTGCCGATATATAATATAGGCAAGGCTAAATAAAATCACACTCTTGGAGAAACGTAACATGTCTCAAAATAATGTAGAATTACAGAGTATCTGATATTCATCTTCATTGTTCTATAAACCTAACTACTGGCAACTGCAATGGAAAACTTGAATGATTCTCAGAATGAAACATATATTTTGCTGTTGGATATTCCACGGTTTTAACCGACTTCAAAAAAAAATAACAATTCATTGTGATTATCATTTTCTAGGTCAGAGGTTAAACACGGCGTTAAGTTATATTTATGGTCATATAGTCTCTATCTAGTATAACTATCTAAATCTTTATTTTTATTTTGTTATCTAAAACATATATTTCAATAATTAATATACTGATAATCATCAGAATATGAATATTGTATAAGCTCTTCGAATTCTGTTCATGTTAATTTATTGAATACAATCAAAATAATGCAACTTACTTTCGATTCTTACGATTAGACATAAATACATAATTATGACGTAATGGCCGTCTGATCCTATAAATTCTACCCACACAAAGACAATTTGCGGAAGACGAAAAAATAACTGCGACGTCTAGCTAATAAAACCATTGTTTTATCGCAATTAAAACAAAATTGCGATAATAATTAATATTTTTTCTTTAGGCCTTAACGTCTAAAAATATTAAGTATAAATAATGAAAGAACAAAGCAGATCTAGACACACAATGGAAATAGTACAGTCGCCAGCAGGTCAAGGTATACAAAACTGTCAAATTTCTCCAAATGATTTAAAACCTTAAATTGTTGAAGATAAAGTTCAAAATCAACTGAGAAAATTTGACATTTTGTGGTAACATTGGTGGTGGTGGTATTACGTGAATCGGGCTACAGGTCGTAACACAACTACTTAATACCAAGCGATTACGCTCCCCGTGACCTAAGGATTGATCACTATTTTGGAAGCCACAACAAAGTTAACCAAAACTAAAAATAAGGATACACAGTCTTCCTCAGTGGCCGCAATCACGGCTACAGTGATATGTCCTTGGTACTTTATATTTTTTTTGTTATGTAAGTCCCAATAACATCTTGGAGTTTGAAATTGTCCCCAATTAATGTCAATCTAACCTTTCTGAGATTAGGTGTGATGGTACGCACGGCTACACATCAAGTTATGCAAAACCAGTTTACGCTGGCCTCTTATTGTATGGAAAGCCCATACAATTCGAGATCTGCTTAAACTGGATCTGTATAGGTCGACCTGTAGCCGTGTGTACCTCTGTAACCCAAAATCATTTATTTTGACGGTTGTTATTGCAATAATAATTATAATAATGTTCCTTCACACCTTGTTAGAATGCTTTTCGCTAAAAATCTGCAGGCAAATAAATAACCAAAATCTTCTTCTTTTTAATATAAATGCTTCTTGAATTCATAATGGCATAAGATTTCCAACAAAACTTTGTAACAATAAGAACCGTACAAAAATATTTTTGCATACCATTTACATAATAACTTCATTTTATAATAATATGTAAACGATTCCGTTTATTTTCTGTTTCCCATTTAAAATATGGTCTTTGCTATTACTATTAATATATTATATTTACAAAATAAAGTAAAAGTTGGCACATGCATCCTGATTTCGTAACGAGATCGTAAATACCTCCCTGTTGTGATGTCTGACCTTCCATTCACTAGATCTCTGCTATTTTAATTTAGAAAATTAGGCGTATCGACATAATACAGGTTCCATTTTAATCGATGCTATAAAGTCTGCCAAATGGAGTAAGTAATAAAATAATATGAGTTTGGTATCAATAGAATAGATGCTATTGATATCAAATACAAACTGTTGAATTTATTATAATCGCTAAATAAGCTCTTGGCCGCTTTTCACTTGTATCCCGAACGACATTTTGAGATAAAAGGTAGCCTATTTTTTTCCATGTAAATTTTATCTCAATAAAAAAATTCATCAGCAGTTTGGGCATTAAACCGTAACAAACAGCATTTATAATTTTTGTATGGAATAAAATAGTACTAATATGAGTTTGGTATCAATAGGGCACTTGACCGGGTCGAATTTATTAAAAATAACATGCTCGGCGAGAAATGTATGTTCAGTCTGGAACAGCCCTTGTATCATGGAGATACCAGACTTAATTTCTTTAGAGCCGCGGTCGGTACCAATTCAAGGTCCGTCACTAGATTTGCTTACCTACTAAAGATGGGATTTTGAAGTTGCTTGTTCTGTTGTTATTTCAAAATAGTTCTTAAGATAATTTATGAACAGTTTTTACCAGATATCACTGAAGACCTACCGTACCTACCTGTAACAAAGAATATAAATAAATATTTTAATTTTTATGTTGACCAAATTATACAAAGATTACAGTAGTTAAAATTATATCTATATGAGCAAGCCTTATTATGAAAGGTGGTTACCATATTAAATTTTAATTGTATAGTAATGAGCGTATTTCGCAAACTAAACAATAAATAGGTATCTATATTAATATAAAATCATTGCTTTCGATTGTGGTCGGCGGCGTCACCTAACCTTTACCTCGTAATATATGTAAATTATATTTCGGGGCTAAGGGCTTATGCTTATTTCGCTAATATATTTATGTTTCTCTGTCTGTAATTATATAGGGATAAATCAAATTAAATAATTCAGATTTTTATAATAAAACTTCTCTGTATGGATAAAGCATCAAAATAAACTATCGTCTAGGTAAGTCGTCACTCTTAAATTATCTTAATCGGTTCACAAACATTCATTAAAATATGATTATATATTATACTAGCTTTCCCCCCACGGCTTTGCCCGCGTGGTTTCTCGGCTTTTCTGCATTTAAATTTTTCCCGTTTTTGCAACATCTTTCATTTATGCTCCGCTCCTATTGGTCTTAGCGTGATGATATATAGCCTATAGCCTTCCTCGATAAATGGGCTATCAAACAATGAAAGAATTTTTCAAATCGGACCCGTAGTTCCTGAGATTAGCGCGTTCAAGCAAACAAACAAACTCTTCCGCTTTATAATATAATTATAGATTGTAATAGAAATTACGACATCAACATCATCATACTTATAGTATTTTCATACTAAAACTTTTGCTTAAAAAATGATCTTGTCGCAGATAGTAGCGTAAATTCGTACTTCTTCAGATTGTGTTATAAACGTAAAATTTGCATAATATAAAAAAAAATGAACGACGGCGAATTGAATATAAGCCTTAATTAGAACAATTGTCAACCTCATCTCTCTTCGAACACATTCTTTGAAAAGTTCCCACATAACACTAATTAATCGTAATTTTCACACACACAAACCCCCAATTATAAATGTTTACGCAACAACAGAAAAAATATTTATATTGAACATAAAAATTATCTACCTAGGTTCCTACGGAAATAATTACTAACAGGAAAATAAATTAAACTCGATATTTTTAACTTTTACCGTCAAAAGTGTATCAGTTTCAAATTTCAATACCTTGGAGATATATTTTTAAATTTGAGGTTAAAACATAATGACATTGATCTCATTTTAAAATTATTAAGAACGACAGGATTATTTACTTTCAGTATTAATTCCAGCTGTTTGACTTAAAATGATAAATGCCTCAAACTAATCTGTAAATTAAATTGATTGTAGATAAAGTTTAGATAATATAAAATTGAATTTAGATATATAGATAGTCTTATTGGTTTAGTAGTTCTCAGGGCGACTGCTGCGCTAGTGGTCAAGGGTTAGATTTCCAAGTCGAGTGTTAAAAATATTATTGGGTCAAATTGTTATGTGTTTTTCAATTAAATTATTATTAGCAGCTCGAAATTTGGTATTCTGCCCTGTTAGTGGCAATAGGCACGCCATTTATTAACTAAATAAGTAAACCGGCGAAATATGGATGCATATTAGAATAACTGAATGAAGCGTCGGTAGCCTAATGGCTAGGGCGTCGGACTTGCGATCATATGGTTGCCGGTTCGAACCCCACCCATTGCACTACCGACGTGAACCCACTCGTAACACAAGCATTTAGCTTAGCACGAGGGGTTAACAAGAATACTAGCAATGTGTGACCCTCATCGCTAGTAATCTTTAAAAAAAAAAAAAAAAAAAAAAAAAAAACTATAACTATAACCTTCGAATAACTAATAGAGGCGTGAATGTATGTTATCATTGTTTAGATATATTTATGTTCCTAGCTTTTCTTGATTTAATCTCGTCCTCTGAGAGGTAACTTCACAATCTCTAGGTCTCCCGACAAATTTCTGAAAGCACATTTTTTATCTTTCATTATTTAGATTTATTTATTTATTGACACAAACTATCTAAGTATACACAATAAAAAATTATCTATAGATAATCCGACCACCGTGAAATCAGTTCCTTTCCCCGATATACTTTCATTTAGAGAAATCAGAATGTATAATACTTTTTTTATTAGAATAAAAAAAGCGTAAGTGCACATGCATAATCATTAATTCGTGATATAATTAGACAATACTTGACAAATGACAGTTTTATTTTTTTAAAAGTAATCAAGTGACAGGCGGAATTTGATTACAGCTAAATTAAATCAACGTCTCGAATAATATTAGGTAGCTGTACATTACCTCGGCAATTAATATTCCATTCAAAAGTGCGGCAAATCTATACTAATATTATAAAGAGGTAAAGTTTGTGAGGTTGTACGGGGAAATCTCTGGATCTACCGAACCAATTTTGAAAATTCATTTACTAATAGAAAGTCACGTTATTTTTGAGTGTCGAAATTGTTTAATGAACACTATAAAGATGTGTAGGATAATATTTAATTTGTAAATTTATTCTCGTAACGTTCCTTATTTTATCATTGTAATCAGTGAATAACGATGTGGGTTGTACATTTGTATTTATGACATTATGTGCTACTGTTTGTTAATCCCTAATAAACTAAATATAATTCAAGTATAATTTGAACCTGAAATGCTTGTAATTCAAGAAAATATATTTTGAACCTTTTAATTTTGTTTTAAATAAAATTCACTTAAATAACAACTAACGTATTTTTTTTATTTTTTTTTTTTTTTTTTTTATGGTATAACTCGGCAAACGAGCAGGCGAGCTACCTGATGGTAAGTAGTCATCGCCGCCCATGGACATCTGCAAAACCAGAGAAGTTGCAGATGCGTTGCCGAGCCTATTTAGGGAAAGGGAGGGGAAGGAGAAGGAAGGGGATTGAGGGAGGAATTGGGCCTCCGGCCCTCTCGCTCACCGAACGAAGCGCAGTAGCGAAACGCTACTACTCGGACGTCGGTCTTCTGCGAGAGTGTGGTACTTCCCCGGTCAAGCCGGCCCATTCATGCTGCGAACAGCGTGGCCCTACCACAACAGATAAGTGTTCTTTTCTGAAGTTAGCCGTTCCGAACTACTGCACTGGTAAAATGGTTTAAATTAATGTTTTTATAAATAAATATCAAACTGAGTAAACAAAATAATCAGAAATGTGAAACATATAATTATGACCCCAATTGCCTCTACAACGACTCTTTCTATTAAAATTTACCACTGCAAAACCAATTTCATCAAACTAATATTTATTATCTACGAGTATGTTTCCTTTTAATTATTTAACATAGTTACTGATAATTGCAAAAAATATTGATCCATTCCTGCCGGTGAAATTAATTCTTAAAAGCAACAATCACGAAATTGCCCTCAATAATTGTATTTGTCTACCAGCTTAAAAGCTCGCGTATTTCCAACATGCTCTGATATAATATAGATACATATGTCGATGTTGTTCCGTGCATAATTATTGTCATATCGCCTTATGTAAACTGCTCATTCCTTTTCGCAATACATTCACGTAAAATACATTTCTGCCTAACCCTGCGAGAATGCGGGCATGATGGTACGCCATTCACGTAGGTATCTTCAGTTGGTGTTGGTGGAGCGATCGCGACACTACCCTCTATTTTTATTTTATTTTTATTTTTTATTTTATTTTATTCAGGAAACAAACAGATACATTATAAAGAAAAAAGACATATAAGGTAAACCATACATAATCCAAAACAGTTTCCACATTAATACCATACATTTGCGCCAAACTGGAGTTAAACAATTAATTAAGATACAGCTGAGATACTAGTAACATCAATATCAAAATACAGACAAAGTATAATTTTATTTTAAATTTTTATTATGTTTAGTTATTTGGAGCAGGAACCAGACAGTTGTGTACAGACTTTTTAAATTTGGAAAAGGAAATGTGAAAAATATCTATGGATAACTCCATAGATATTTTTCACATTTCCTTATATTATATATATTATTATTAACTCATTACTTATATTAATGAGGAGAGATCCTCTGCGTTCTTCTCGACCTCATGATATAGGTAGGTATTACGTATAAAATATAAAATATTATTAATTTCTCTGTATTATTATTAGTGTCTGGTATCGTTGTGCGACGGGTCGTTGTGCCCTCTATAAAATGGTAGAGCTACACGATGACTGATAATTATATGCGTGCCATCAGTTAGGACAGGTCAACTCAGAGCTACTGTGGCTCTTTCTTCAAAAGGCCTGTTCAGGTTTTGCCCTACATTGTTAAACTCGCATATCTAATAATATAACTATTGTCTGGACTTTAAAAGTGACCATGATTATCTGAGTTTGTTTCAACATTTCTTCTCAGAGGTCGTCAGATAGAAAATGTCGGCGCCATATAGTTTAAAAAAAATCGGCTTGTAAAAATCGCTTGTTTTCAAAAGATCTATTTACAGAAAATAAATATCATTTATACAATATTTTTTTAAGATTATTAGAACCTGTATTCCCTGAAGTGCTAAGGCAAAGTTGTTATAATTAAATGTACGCACTGCTTCATTTCTAATATGAGCTCACAGTTCGCCTAGTTATGTTTAAATCCAATGTAGAAAGGTTTGTAGTTTGTAAATGGCAATTGGCTCCCCTCTATTGTCATTCACCGGGTACAAAATGTTCATCGAAAATTCCATTATCACTTTGCTCGAATTGGGAACCGAACCTCAATAGTACCTATAGATACGTCGCGCTTACGACCACTGAACTAATGAGGCAGTTATTATTCAACTTTAAATTTTGGCTTGCTAATTACATGAAATAATTATAGTGTGGAATTTCGACGGCAAAAATAATGAAACTCAATAAATATGGAAAAAACCTGTTTATTCTCTAATTATAATAACAAATTATTTGACCCTGACACGAAGTAATGTAACACGATACTTTGGTGCACCATCTCCAATTGGCTCGTCCGTTGTACCGTTTGTACTATACAAACATACTACCTAATATAGAGTCATTATTGCGTTATTTTGAATATTTATGAGTGTAAATGTACCTATTGAAAAGGTACCATTAAAGTACCTATTGGCCGCATTTTTCTATATTTCAAAATATTTTGTCATTTGGCCTCTAGTTGTTTGCGGAATATTATATATATAAGTACCTAAACTCCCTCATTGATATAGTGGTCAGAAACGCGACTAGTACGCAAGTCTTCGGTTTAAATCTCAGGTCGAGGAAAGTGTTAGCGGTGTCCTATAAAATTCACAGTAATAGTTTGGATTTGTGCCCCGTCTCTTATAACATGGGGCCCATATACTCTGGCACACTGTGGGTGTACTTTAGTACACCTCTGCTTTAACCTTCGCGGAACGCAGGCGTGATGAGGTTAGAGATGTGTTTGTAACAAGCATAATATGAGTTAATTATGCTGCTGAAAATGACGATGCAAGTAAATCATTTACCAGGAGACGACGGGGTTCCAGAGACAGGCTCCTAAATAAACTTACATTTTCACTCTAATATATTATACTTGATAGGAGATTTTCTCTACGAAACGGTCCATAGCAAAGCAGAGGCTAACCCAATATAGTCCTAATCTTAGATACTTCTAATTGTAAGATGTTATCCTACTACTTAAGAAACCAACTGGATCACTGTGATCGCGATCACAGATCGGAGTGTCTCCTGGACATTCGATCAATTCAATTTGTACCAATATCCATGTCGTTAAACTATGAATTTGCACGGAATTTTCCGTCATAGCAAAATATTTTGATTTCTGCTGTCTTCGCCGGGGTTGGTAGCAGTATTGGTAAATATTCTATCGCTAAGCAAAACTGTGTTTGGAAGAGAAATCAGCCAGTGAGATTACTTTATTTTTACCAGTCCAATGACTCCAAACAGCGTGTTATCAAGTGCGATTTTAGTCGGTATGAGTCCGACATACAAGGAGTATGTCGTGGAGTATCCTCCTAGCGGGGAACGATTCGTAAGCACTTTCCGCTCAATAAGTTTTTTTTAAATAAATTTACAATGTATTGGATGTCATATGTTTATTAAAAATACTAATACGTTTTCCCTCACAAGCATGCCTCGCAACCCTCGCAGTAATTGTGTTATCAAGGAGATTATATTTACGTCATAATTAAATGCAGCGACTACCTATCAACCTTTTTAATGCTATCACTGGAAAATGATATGAGAACCGTCTTCTATTTTATTAAGACTCTAATAACAATAAACGACATTATGTTAAACAAGAAGCAAATTGAAAGGCACGTGCTTATTAAATCGAGTATTACACATTATAATTTATAATGAGATATTAAATGGATTGGTTAAGATGATGATTGCCTATGACCACTTAATAAAAACAGGCTATTGTACATATTGATTGATATAGTTGATAAATAATGATATAATTGACATCATACGCTGATAATTTAAACTTAACTAAGGTATCAGTATTGTCAGTAAATTAGCATTGTCACGTTATTGCAATATTTTACGTACATATTTTACAATCCTTTTGCTCTATTTTTTCATGCACTGTTGTGTCCATAATAACATCACATTATGAATTTCCCTATAATGATCTTACACCTGGTGATTACTTTGTGTATTAAAATTCGTGAAAATTCTTAACTTTTTATCAAGAATTTATTTTTCACTGAACGTGCTCCATTATTTGGATACAAGTTTTTGTGTATTCCAGAACGAATAATAATCCAATACAAACCTAGGTGTACCATGATATTGAAGAGACGCGTGTTACCCATGCGTTTAGAACTGCCTCCTTGATCTTATGGTCGCAATATGGAGTCCTGGCTTGGACTCCTTGGTGGAGCAAAGTGTTATTGTTATTCTTTGAAATTCGCATGACGAACTGCTGACGAACTGTGTATACATTGCTACATCACCCTTCGCGAATACAGGCGTGATGTTATATGGCAGCCATTCTATTTGTCCATGTCCCTTGAATACTGAATACTATAATGGCCTCTATTGTTCAGCTTCGAAATATAATCTGGTAATTAATAATAGTTTATCAACACCTACTGTGATGTTGTCACTTACAGACAATAAATTATTATATTACCTAGGCTATCTACAACATGCAACTATGGATATTATACATAAGTATATGGCTCCATACACTTATCACTTCACATTCAGCTGATCTGGAAACACATTTGGTGCAGCCGTCAGACACATGCGTTGACAGTGCCTATATTATAGTTAATTACGTTGGTTTGTTTAATTATTTTGTCTTTTTATGTTAGTATTATGTATTTGTTGTGTCTCGGCGTTAGCCAAATAAAAAGTTTTTTTTTTCTTTCAACTGAAACTTCACAGCAATTACTCACTGAACAGTTTATCAATTACATTTTTCTTTTAAATAAGTACCGGAGCTGAATTGTCTAAATAAATAATTTCTCCAGTAGAATCAGTAACGTACCCAGTGCTAGAGAACTAGATGCAAAAATATACAGACTTGATGAATACTGGTTGATATTACTTTTCCCAAGTCTGTCATCTTCCCTTAATCGTTTTTTACTCAATGCCCAGACACTATAAAGAACTGGGTAATTTCAAGTTATTAGATCTTCCCAGTTTCTGAGAATTCGTGATGACTCAGTAAATGAGTGAGAGGTGGTTTGCTAATACAAAGTTTTTATACAGTGCAATCTGTGTTCCACATATTATATAATATATAGAACATAGATTGCACGGTCTTAAGATAATAAAACGACTGTTGTTTCTGCTAGTCACAGTGTAACTCTTGTATTAACCGCTGTCATACCATATATATACTTACCTAAGATCAATAACTTTTTTGCGTCACAGCCAAGACAGATCACCGTTTAAACAGGTACAGCAACCTACATAGTATTACGTGAAGACTATTAAGTAATCTGTATCATTATATTATGCGCAACTTGTTGTATATAAATCTCTCAATTATAAATTACATTCACTCTAATTACAGTCTCAACCCTTGAGCAAATAATATTCGAATTAAAAAACCGCAACTCTTCCATCTATAATGTAAAAGATATACTAACTTTATGATAGTAGTCTGAAGAAGACTACCTTCAACGTTTACCAAATAAAATACAGATAGAGATAGACTAAGTGTTAAAGTCGATTTTACCAAATAAAATAGTGATAGATTAACGGTTGAAGTCGTTTTTCATACCAGAGGCTCATCCATGGGACACGTGATGACATTCGAATGTAACTTCATGTGTGCTTGTTGACAGGTGGAGTTTATTGACGAATTCCTCCCAATGTCCACAGAGCCACTGTTTTTGTCTTAACTAAAGATCCAGATACGAGTATTGGTTGACATTTGTGCATAGTTGAATTCTCCCTCTTTTTTCCACGTGAAAGCTATAGCTGCATGCGGTGATATCGATTTAAGTAGTATTTTTAAAGCGTCAATCTAACGTATCATCGTAATAACCTCAACAACACTGTAATAACTCAAGCGTCAGTTTTAAGAATATTATCTAATTAACGACCCACAGTTTATGGTTGAAACTCTCCCGAAGTATTTTATTACTCAGGCAACTTCACACGAGGATCGTAAAAAGACAAACTGGCAGCGGTGTGGTGACCTGATTTCTAATATCATCTTACGATACTTACACATTAAAATGCAATAGAATACGTGTTAATGTGAAACTTTACAACCAATCTTGACGAGGTACATTTCATTTCCCTTATGTCTGTACATTTCTCGTACGACGAAATTTAACTACGTCATGACTGTGTCGAAACGTGGACACTTTTAAGTAGAGTAGACCCGCATTCCACAGTGCCTATAGAGAAGTGGTGATGCCCCATCACCATAAAAGTAGCATTTTCCAAATGCAGGGCTCCTGCTAGAACAGTCTTGTAAGTAATGCGTAGCTGTTCTGGTGGGCCTCCTATAAAAGTGGATGCAGGCACATACGCGGTATTTGTGCCCCAAATAACCACAGCGTTTCTAGCTCAGACAAGGATAAATTTTAACAAACAAAGTCCAAGTTTGCGATCACTCTGCGATCAACGGTAGCCGTTCCTACCTACTTACTCACAATAACCTACTACTTTTTAAAGTCGGTTAAAAACAGCCCAAACACGCACAGCACTCGACATGCAGCCTGCACTGCTTAAAAGTCCACTTTAATTAATTATACAATTCACTTTACAAAATTGTAAAAATGTACGACGAATTCTAAATATATGTCTCTGCATTCAATTTACAAAATTGCATTCTATCTTTTTCCATATTACCACCATTGTCGGATGTTCTTTTTCGGTAATGTGGAAAAAAAATCTTGCTAGTATCTACCGATCAAGCGTGTACGGTATTCCCAATTAATTAATTAAAAGTCATCCTATAGAATCATGTAAATGCCAAGGGCTTCCATTCATTCATTTATAATGGACGTGGACGTGATGAAGACACTAAGATGATTGAATATACTTTTGATACAATGTAGTACAGTATGTCAGCTGACACCCATTCGTTTCTAAGTAAGGGTGTTTCTTTACTTTTGATCTCTAACAAAAACATTCACAAGGTACTCTAACTAAAAAAACGCCCTTGTCGTAGAAAGGGTATAGATATTGAACAAATATAAGCATATCTAGACAAGGCTTTAAGAAGGATAAGGATTACAATCTATTTCTCTGTATTTTGCTAACTTCAATAGAAATATACAAGAAGTTTCAGTGATACTATTTTTTTTACTTTTTTCTTTCTTCTTCTACAACCCTGAGATCGTATGATACCCCTCGGATATCATTCAGTACCTATCTGCTTAAGTCCAACTTAGATCATCTCAATGTACCTAAGAACGCCGATATTCACGAATCCATTCCAGGCAGACGCGCATAGAACTTCTTTACTATTTAAAAGTTCTTCAAGTTCGTAAATATTTGTGAGTTGAGAAATTTTATAAAGTTCACTGAGTATTACAACTTTGGCTTCGCGATATCGCCTTGGCCATATAAAGCATTCGAACCCGTCCACTCCTAGCATAGCTGCGTCTTGGACTTACGTATAACAATTATAAACTTTTAGGTCACGCCAACAGGTTAGATAAATTGACAAGATTCTAATAAAACTATAAATTATTATCGAAATTATGATAATTATATACACTATTGTAATATAATATAGAAAACCCGCGGTTACACTGGACATCCCAATAGGGCTTTTTGAGACAAAATTTGGGTGACATAATTATGTCCTTTCTCTGGATGCAATCTATAAAAATCTGCGTATTAGTTTAGACGTGAACAGGCAACAGACCACAGATATTCTTGCATTTAAAAGTTTATAAACACTTTACGTATATTTATGTTACCAGCCAAACCCGATTTCAGGACAAACTAGTTTTGCCGAGGATAAACTAGTTCTTCCTATATGCGATAGGATTAACTGGTATAGCCTAGATACTGGTTTCTTACACTTACGCGAATATTAGACATTGAAATACATGTTTACTCAATTACTTTCGACTCTGCTAAATTGGTTTAGACTAGGCCATACCAGTTTATCTAAGAGTGTGCGTATTTATATCAGGATCAACTAGTTTGGCCTAGCTTAAACTAGTCTATCCTATCGGGCTTAGGACAAATTAGTTTGGACTAGCCTAAACTGCCTCGTTAGTCTAGTGACTGCCTCGTAAGTCTAGTGGTCCCAAGCGTGACTGCTACGCTAGAAGTCCTCGGTTCAATTCCCAGGTTGAGCAAAGTGTTATTGGGTTTTTCAATGAAATTCCCAGTAGCAGCTCGGAGTCTGGATTTGTGCCCCGTTAATGGCAATAGGCTTGCCCCCTATTACATGGGACCTAAACATACCGGCGAAACGTGGTTGTACATTAGTACACCTCTGCCTAACCCTTCGGGGACTACAGGCGTGATGGTATGATAGCCTAAACTGGTTTATCCTAACGGGCTGAGGACAAATTAGTTTGGACTAGGCTATACTAGTTAATCCTATCGCGTATAGGAAGAACTAGTTTAGCCTAGGCAAAACTAGTTTGTCCTGAAATCGGGTTTGGCCGGTAGCATATACATAGGTTACTATTAGAAATACGTTAAGTTACGATTCAATACACCATGTCACGGGTACTTACTACAAATTCCTGATAGAGTACAGTCATTACGTAACGAATTTAAGGTTCGAGGGAAGTTTATACTGCGCCATACGACTTAATTTGATCCAATAATAATTTATTTAAAGAGGTTTCAATATTGGCGCCGCCACCCGGGGCCGCCACATCAATGTGCAAATCCAGAATCTGTTTTAAAATGAGATTGGTTTTAGGAAATATCGATATTTTTAATCAGGGCTACGTAATATGTTATCTTATTATCAGCCTCATTGATTAAAGGTTGGCCTGTGGGGGTCGTGGGTTCGTTTCCCAGCTAAAACATGGTATTGAGTTGTTTACCAAAAAGTAAGTACTGACTTATTTCTTTTTCGGATTTCAAATTTGTTATGGATTAGGTATTTTGATTTCCTTCTGGTTTGTTAAGATACATCATCATCAGCCCGTATTCGTCCACTGCTGGACCTAGGCCACTTTAGGTGAACGCCACAGAGCCCGATTTTCAGCTCTTTTCATCCAGTTAATATACATAATTCTAAAAATATATAAATTTGTAAATACTGTCTAAACTAAAAATTGCTTGCGGTTACTATTGCGTTAAAATAATATATGCTCTACACGGTGTTATGATAACATTACTTATCTTATTCTCATTATTCTCTTATTGACCTCAGACTAGGCGTGGACTATCAAAACTTATGGTTAGACCACGTTAATACTGATAATAATAGACCCCTCTTACTTATCCTTATTAACCCCTCGTTTGCTCCATAGTATCTCGAAAAAACTCATTCAATTATTGTCCAAAAAATCCATCGCCAGATACAATCGACTAGATAATTGGTACCTACTACTAAAATGATTATTTAATTTCTTATATACCTGCAGTGATAGCCTTGTGATATGACCATTGGACTGCCAAGTCAAAGTTCTTGAGTTCGAATCCATGGCACGCACCTCTGTCTTTTCGAAGTCATGTGCGTATTAATAATTAATTATCACGCGCTTAAACGGTGAAGGAAAAACATCGTGAGGAAACCTGCATGCCTGAGAGATTTTCTTGACGGCATGTTAAGTCTGCCAATCCGCAGTAGGCTAGCGTGGTGGACTATAGCCTAATCCCTCTCGTTCAGAGAGGAGACCCTTGCCCAGCAGTGGGACAATGTAATGGGTTGATGATGATATATACCTAATTAATTTTGTCATGACGTCGTCTTTTCAAAAACAACGTTTTTTTTTTCTTACTTTCGTCACAGCTAACTTTGCTCATATTTATTTTATTCTATAACTAGCGGCTGCCCGCGGTTTCCTCACGTCCCATTTACTTCCTAGATATAAACTTATAACTCTACATCTGAAATGAACTGCGAAAACCTCATCCAATTTCATGCAGTAGTTTTTGTGTGATACGTGTACAAACTACAGACAGACAGTCTCTTATAAAGTCCCCCATATAAATTTCTCTTCAATGTACAGACATCGATGTGTTCCAATTTAATTTTATGATATTTTGACCATCCTAATTCCGTTTTGAAGTACTTTTCATCCATTAGAAACGAGCATCAATCAATTAGTTACTTCCCCGCCAATGTACATCAAAAATGTTATACGTTCGCTTTGTCCGAGGTGCAAAAGCTATCACAATAACTCATCCGTCACAATGATTGTGGACAGCAAGTTTTAACCCTAAAACCAAACACTGTTTCTATTTTCGAAGATAACCAGCTCGTCACAGTTACAGTGAATTATAACCAAATTTCTTAAAACTAAATTAATTCTAAACATATACAGATTCTGCAGTCAATAATTTAATTCCAATTCCAAAATAAGCACTTTGTTTCCATTTATGTATTTAGATTAAACACAATAACGGAGAAAGGACTTAAACGCTTCTATTCCATTATCTTACGTATTTTTATGGAAATTAACTCCGAAATGTCTTCTCGTCCCTTTTGCTTTCAAGTTTGCTTGAGACTGAGGTGTCTGTAGATTCTAACTCCTCGGTGCTATTCAAGTGATAGAACAATAATTATAGGTAGGTAGCAGCAAAGTGAAGTTCTGCAAATCGATTACGTTTTACTGGAAGTGGTAAGCATAAAAATCAATTTACAAAAATTCATGGTCACACTGGGTCACACTTGTTTGTTGGTACGAAACATTGACAAACACACCAATGTGTTTTTTTTTCATATAAAGTATGGAACACTAAATTTGTTGACAGTAAATAACATATACTATCAAGCTGGTACATTGATGTGAAGCAATCAAGCCAAATAATTATAGACAGTATCCTTCCAGATTGTAGTAGAAATTACCACTGAAGTACAATGAACAGGTAACGACGTTATAGCACTGGACATTAAATGGCTGATAAGGATTACTTGCAAAGTTAGCGTAAGAAATTCTAAAGAGTATTACGGAATTATCTAAGTTGCACCTACAATCTGCTATTAAAAATCAAATAAAATAATCTATAGGTAAGCTGTAGCTGGATTAAGAGGAGGATTTTCTTAGGATTTTCGCAAATTACTTATACATTAATACATACACGTTCATGGTCGTTTTTTTAATCGTCTTTCATCGATTATCTAAACCATCTCAGTAGATTATTTTCAATGTGACCTCACCTTTTAAACCACACGGTTTGACAATCAAATTGTTTTCTTTTGTTTTTTAAATAAACATGAACGTTGACATTATGCGTTCACAGCAATAGTAATTCGGATAGTTAGAAACTATAATGTAATACATAAAAAGTTTTTTAGTCGGTAAGTATAGTTTAGGACTGTAGCCTAATCGCTCTCGTACTGAGAGGAGACCTGTGCCCAGCAGTGGGACAATGTAATGGTTTGATGACGAAGTATAGTTTTGATTAAAGTAGGTATACTTATTGGTGCAATTACGAGTGCCATAAGCCCCACATTTTGCTTTTGAATTTGTTATTACAATACGTAAAAATTAACAAAAAAATAATCAATGTGGAGTATTAATACTACACTCGTATTACTTATTTTTTTATCTTTTCCATCTCTCTCCTTTCGATCTTTCTCTTTTGTTGAAACTGCCGATTGTGGCAAAAATTACGAATACTTATAAGAACACATAATCCATCATCACGAACATCTTTATCGAAGTGTTGCAGATTGTATTTGAAAAGTTTGCACCCCTGATTACTCAGTAACAAAAGATATAAAGGGCGACGCCATTTTGTTTCCATTCTATTGGCATGGAATTAAGCCCTCTTATGTTGGTACTTACGTGCTTTTAATAATTATAACTTCGGTTAACGAAACGGTTAATCGGTCGGAGTACCTACAAATATATAACTAAGTATATCCTATATTCCTGTGGGGTTTCTCTAGGTCTCTCTAGATTCTCTAAGATACGGCTGGTTTTATCACAGACTCATAGTCACTTCAGTAACTGCCGTGTGTATATCAATCTAGTTGTTGTTCTTGTGTTTAATATTTTTTCGTTTGTTACCTGCTGTTGAAAACTTGCATGAGCCCAGAATAATTACTTAACATAACATACTAATACACCCGTATTTCCCAAAGTGCTAGGCAGAGATGGACTAAGTAAACCCACAGTTTGTTTGTTATTTAGGTCCCATGTAATAAAAGGCGAGCCAATACCTTTAACCGGGCCAAACTACGAGCTGCTAACTACTGAGAAAGTCATAGAAAAACCCAATAACTAAAACTTTAACTATACATACATACATACATATTGTCACGCCTGTCTCCCATGGGGGTAGGCAGATACTATAGATTTCCGCTTGCTACGATCCTGGCACACTACTTTCGCTTCATCTACATTCATTAATCTCTTCATGCATGACCGTCGGTTTAGGGTGCTCGGAACCTGGCCTTTTTTAAGAACATCCGCAATTTGGTTGCGGTACGTTCGCCGAGGTCTTCCCCTTCCAACTCGTCCATCCATACTCACCATATATACTTGTTTCGTCAATCTCCGTTCATCCATTCTCTCTACATGACCAAACCATCTTAACATACCTTTCTCAATCCTTGTTACTACATCTTCTTTCACTCCAGAACGCTCCCTTATCACACTGTTTCTCACTCTATCTTTTAGCGTAACACCACACATACTTCTGAAATTTTAATTTAATTATATAATATATAATTATATATACTTACGGTGCATATTATTCACCTTACTTAAACAGTCATTCCGTATAGCTTCGTTCGACTCATGGTCATAGGCCATGGTAACCCACCGTTCTGACTGTTTTGGATCTGTAATTATTATAAAATAAAGCGTTAGGTATCTAGTCAATGGAATCTACGGCCTTGGTTCGACTGGAGGTCTAAGAATAATAATGCCTATAAATATACGACGATATATATTTACGAGCAAATTTTGAGTCATTTTTATTATTTCTTTGCTTGAGTGGGTTCTTAAAATAAGCCACCTGCTTGAAAGCTAGATAAACGCATTTTTACGTACCGAAGAATCATTTTCATGGATCAGAAATATATATTGTTAGAGATTAATCTTCAGTCACCTATAGATATAAAAGTATATATTTCAATTCAGTATCCATGAAAGTGAAAGCAAAAATCCATATTTGACAGTTTTCAGAGCTGCTTAGCTACTGAGATCAACGACTGAGATGTCGAATTTAAGTGATTTAATAATAAATATAGTCTATTGGTAATATAAGTATGCCTACCAAATTGATTGGTCTTCTTGAATGATTACATACCCCCGCAAATAAGTTCTAAACTCAGATTATTATCATCAAGTGATAATATGCCGGCGGGCGTAAACGGTAGCATTATCTGGTTGAGACTAGATGAGTGTAGACGCCCTGACCGCAGCCGGACCTAATATTATTTATGTTATGTTTAAGTCTATCGACCTGAAGTGGAATTGAGCGTATTTATGAAACACAGATCAGAGATTGGAGCCACTTTAACGATTTAGAATACCTTAAACGACAATCTCCCTAAAGATCCAGACATAAGCGTAGGTTGATGTAGACACAAAGCTTGACGATAAGCTTTTGTCATAGATTCTAATCAACTACAGTGTTTGCATGCTGCCCAATAATAGAACCAATCGTAAGAATAATTTAAGTATTATATTTAAAAAGTACAGTATAGCGTGCATGTTACAAAGTGCCCTTATATTTATCAACTCCACTTCGTCATAATACCTATAAGGTTACGGTATTTTCTTGTAAGTAACAAAATATAATGTTTACAAAAATTCAATTTCGTACATATAAAAATGTATAAATACGAGTTTTTTTTGGGTACGAGATACAGATTTGCAAACGCCTGTTTCAAGTGTTTCGCTAAACCAATAAAATTGTCTTGTGAGGTATTTTTTGTGACGTCAAATCTTTACTGATTGTTCAAAAAGGACAAATTTTACGCTATATAAAGTTAATACTTCCATTTACTCACTTTCATCTACCAACGGTAAAATATCTGTGGAAATACATCGCGGTTCGCATACCAAATTAAATAGCTACATCTGCGCCATCTACACAAAATGTTTCGAAGTAACAGTTAATTATTTTACCAGACTACAAGTCCAAACCGCAAGTTTGATGTTTCGAACAGACTCTATAAAACTGGTATTCGATGTCATCGCATAGGTGGCTCTGTGTTTATTAATAAAAAGTAGAAGCTTTCAAGCTTTAAAAGCAAACCCCCTCAATAACTTAATTTCTATATCTAGGTACTCTTTATTGTTTCAAAAACGATACTTATAAGAGCGTTTGTAATAGGTAACATTGGGCATTATGAAAGGCAATATTTAGTCCAATATTGTTTGTAACATACGACATTCAACGAGAATTATTTTGATCTTCACGGCTTAGACGAACAATAAGCTTACAAAATAAATGTTTCTCACAAACACTTATCACATGAAAGTGACCCTTATCCAACCGTTTGCATATTTTGCTTAAAATATTTAAAGAATGCCATCTTTAAATATTTCAAGAAAAATATGGAAAAGTTGTTAAGTTAAGCATTGCGGTATAAGGTCGTAAAATGAAAAGCTATTTTATGACAAAATTTTAATTTCAAATAAGAAAGCGGCGATGGCGAACGCCTTCGGGAAATAAAGGACGCAAGACTTTTCGTCTTGAGGCAAAAGCTGAATCTATTAATGACGCAATCAATTTAAGTTATTAAAACGTTTAACGGTTTTGCCCCGCTTACATTTGAACGCAATCAAACATTTTAACGGCGTTTGTGGATTTTTTTATGTTACATTATTTTGCTTTTAACAGCTCACATGCGCGGAAAAGTATTGATATTCATTAAAAAATAAGTAAACCTACTGGTTTCTAACACTAACGCGAATAAGTATCTAGGTATTAGACATTGAAATAAAACTACTTTTTCTCCGTGACCATGGATGCTGTAAAGGATCCAAAACGTCCGTGGGGTATTAAATAATATCAATGCAACACGATAAAATCCGTAAAAAGTAGTTTCATTTAAATAAGTAAAACTATTAACTTTTAAAGAACATTCAAACCTGTTGTACATAATTCAGACAGATTATAGGTGTATACACAGTTCAAAAGTCTCCAATATTATATGCTTACATAATAATGTTAGATAGCATTGAAATAATGTCAAACATTTTAAGAAATTTTACCACGTAACTAAATTAATTAAAGTTAATTGCTCGCCGGGATGTGATGGAATTTTTAATCAGTGTTTTCATTTGATTTTATTACGAGCAAAAAAATTCTACCCCTTAAAATATTGTACATTCTTGGTAACAACAAAACCCCGACAAAATTTACTACTTTATATAAAAAAATCTTTAGAAATACAATATTGCACGAACTTTCCGTTCAATGAGTCCATTTTAGAAAACCATTTCTATAGTTTTTTTATCCTTTTTGCTATATGGATAAAGATAGGTACTCATGCTTTGAATTCCTAAAAGTTTTTAAATATCTTTTGTAAAGGACTTTGACTATCTTGTCGCAACTTAAAGAAACTTTGTTTGATTTTCATTTTATCCTAGGAAGTAAATTTTTATGTATATTTATAGTGTATCTATACCTATTTCATGTATCTACGAGCTCAAAATAGGTAAAGCTCAAGGTAGGTAGTAACAAGCTCTTTCGGTTTCAAATTCTTTCCAAATAAAGTAACCAAAAATTCAAGAGATTGGATGACAAGATAATCCCATAATTTATTTTGTTATCCGCCTGCCAACGCCCAGTATATAACAATTCATTTTGTATTGTGTCCATAATAACTTGCTGTATTCAAACCAACACAATTCTATTAACATTTTGAGGTTTTATTATGAACAATACTTGAATAAAGGAGGTTGATATGAATTTGTAGAAAATGGCAACTCGAATAACTCCATTAGTGGTAGCAATATTAAAAGTATAATCTTCGTTTCAGTTGACTCCCGTTACATCTCAGATACGGGTATTTATTATTTCAAGTAAAAAAATTACAATCTTTGACAATAATAAAATATGGTAATAGGTACCTATTTATCCCATATTTACCCTTCCTCTCACTATGTATTTCCTCTGAATTTATCGTGAATGCTTACAATCTAACATATAACATACACAGAGACCCGGCCCGACATTCCAGACCCGTAATAATTACCTGTAAATAGGTCATACAAGTAGTTTGTTAGTTCATTTAATTAAATATAGGAAGCTACAACACACTCAATAAATTACGCCGAAATTTCCCTTATATTTCATCGTAATGTTTTTATCGAATAAGTCAATGATACAGCACGAGTTCCAATATTAAAAAAATGCTAATAAATAAAAATATACTGCTTATAATAAAATATGTGAAACAAAAGTTCTTTTTTTCGTTCATACCACGAACAATAAACCTTTAAAACACACTTATAACACAATTATACTTAACTCTTACGAAACTATTGCTATGGCTGAATTATAAATTAAAAATGGCAACTCGCACTACTACTAGCTACCATAGTTAAAGAAAGGGGTACCAACATAATTAAATCAACCCGCCAAGAATGTAACATTATCATTCCAAATCCAAATGTAAATAAACATTAATAAAAAACACACAAACACGACAAATTATTTATCATAAATATGATAAACAACCTAAATAGGTAACTTACAAAATAAGAAGTCGTCTGAACTGAGCCGTTCCAAATTACCGCACAGGTATAATCGCCTAATTGTTATTTGTGTTTTATATAACGATATAAAGAAAATAACGACTGCAAGACGATGCAAAACATATACGAACCCCAATCGTCGAATTAACCACTGCTGAACCGCTCGCGGACAACTTTAAACGTGTTTAGTATTTCCAACAAACTTTACATCGGTGCCCGTTGGTGGCACGATATCCTGGCTAAAATCGATCATGTTACCTTACCCTAAGTTAAACGTCTGACGCATTCCTCACAGCTGGGTCAACCTCCAACTTGAAATTGTATCTAACTTTACACTGACACCTTGAATGACAATTTAAACTTTCCTGTTTAAACTTAGATTAAGGTCGCCTTTAACAGATATCTTCGACAAATTATTGAGATAGAACTGGCTTGAAGGTCTTGTCTATTTTAGAATTTAAAACAACTAAACATTCGCAGCTCGGAGTTGAGTAATTATCTAACGTTAATAGAACAAAGCCACCCTTTGTTTACTAGATATAAATGGATTCTATGAGCGCATCACTAGTGTGATAATGGTGGTTAGTTGGCTAGGCGAAGGTTATGAACCGATAACATAATTGTAAAATAAAACATGTGTTTATGCGCATAGAGATACATATATCATATCATCATACCATCACGCAATTTTTTTTCCGCATAGAGCAAACGGCAAGAATATTGAAAGTTGCTCTAAGTGGAATACCTCAGGTGCTATTCGGCTGGGTACTCTTACTGGAATACACCAATATATTATGTTGACCAAGTGATTAATAGAACATTATGCGCAATGCCTGGGCGCATTTAAGGAATCCATAATATAATAGTAATCTATATTATATTATGTAACTAATAATATACATAATAACTATTCACTTCACGACTAAATAATCGAGCTTTATGAATAATTACCTTCACTTATTGCGCAGAATAAGAAAAATACACCAATACAATAATTACTTAACTAAGTCATAATCTAATACATAATAGAGTTTACATTAATATAAATTAAGTCTAGATTGGCGTAATGGTCGAGCAATCAAGAGCATTATTCTTTAAAAACAAAAAATCAACATGGTTCGTCTGAGGCAGCGTCAGGATATATCGCACTCGTACTCAAATAAAACAGCACTTGCCTTCCATTGTCCTAAAGTTATGGCGATGGGATCAGTGACATTCACCATAAGAGGCTGTCATCCAGTTGTTCATGTAGGATTAGTAATTGTAAATGCAAGCCACTATAAAGAAAACACAGTAGGAAAAATATATACATACCTTAAAAATATAAATTTATACATCATCATCAATACATCGAGCCAAATAACCGATTGAGATGCCACGAACATGCGTGTACAAAAGACGTTCGGGATCACCTTTTCTTCACCAAATCTGTTCCCAATCTTTCAACAGCCCACATAAGTAGTATCTTACTAGTGACATAACTACTTAGAAATTTTGTCATCGCTGGATTTTTTTATTAATGGAAACCCTCTAGATACCACTGGTACTAAAACCGCCAAACAATTTCCCATTTCTCTAAACACCGAAACCACCTTGGCCAAAGTTGACACTTGATTAACTGGATGGATACACTACGCAGCTATGCATTTACAATAACCTATAATAGGTAAAGATAAGCAGACCTCGAATTTTAAAGGATATTGATTGAAAATACTAACAAACTCTCTATATACCGCTTATATAACAACGTTCTATCATCACAAACAACAACATTCTATGACTTGTAATAATTCATTTGAATTTCATAAAAACAAAAGAATATTCAATTTCTACCCTCAATATTCGGAACTCTACACGTAGCAAAACAAGTACTAAGTAAGAAAAACAAACTGCTGCCTAGTGCAAAAGGGGCGAGAACCGAGGGTTAATTGAAATGTGTTAGATAAAACAACGAAATCTTTAATGTTTATTTTTGGTATGTGTTTTGTATAAAAGTTCTAAAACAAAAGGTTTTGTTTGTGATATCAAACGATGACAAAAGTATTTAGTTTATTTATAATGTGTGTAATAACACTCGTATGTTTGATCGGTACTTACAATATAATCCGGTTGTGCGCGCCACAGACATTCATTATAGCCTAATAATTAAATGCAAGAAAATCATACAAGGAGAAACCGAATCATAGAGCCACGTTCGACGAACACTATGCAAATTACATGATTGAAACCTTTTATGATATCCAAAATAAAGCTAGCAAAGGATTTTAACAATTCCCTTGTAAATTAAACTATTATTCAAGCTTATATAATTTTACACAATCGTTCTCATGAATCATGTACCTAGTAAAAATTATAACTAAAATTAGTCTAGGTGTAAATGTTATTTATAATACCTAATTAACGTAATAAAATCTTGTTGTATCAGTTTTTAACGTGTTATCTTATAGTTGAATCGGTTCGTCCATTTACTTTTAAATCTGACGAACTTAGCAACTTCTTTGCTTTTTAATCCTGTTACAGTTCGGTTGCTGTCGATAATCAATATCGGATCAACGGATACCTTCTTCGTAGAATTTATTCTGCCACTCTTTTCGTTGACGAAGTATATTGTTGGAATATTGTAAACACCAGTTTCTTCTTCTTCAGGAAAAACAACGTATATAATCGTCCGTTTACTATCACCACCGAGATGTACATTCGGTGGTGCTGTTGCCACTAATATCTTGTAACTGTCATAGGGCTGTTTTACTAAGGGAAGGTTCAAATAATTTATTTGATTAGCCCACGATCGCGTACTGTTGTTGGTACTATCAAAAAAATATTTTGTAGGAAATAACAATTTCGCCACTTGGTTAGTATATCCTGATGGCGCGTCGGGTTTCTTTGGATAATATCCCTTGGTGAGTACATCTCGCCTAACTTCATCTTGTTCGTTGAAATTTTGCGGAATTTTTGCAAACGATGCACCAAATTTTTTCGGCTTGAGGTCTTCTTTTGCGGAAATGGGATTGAACTTGAAAGAAAATCCATTCTCTATAGGAAAACTATAAGTGGCAATTTTCATAGAGAATATAAGCAGAAATACGGTAACCTGCAAAGAAAAGGGTAACTGTTTCACCTATATCTAAAATTTGTACTGTAATAGCACGCCTAAGTACGAGTAAGTGAAATAGCAGAGATACTTACGCGCTCCATATGAACTTCTAGATAATAAAACCATCACTTTCCGTAGCCAAACATAAACTGAAACCCGCGAGGAAAACGACACGATTGTTCGTTTTGTTTTTAAAAAACAAATCACTGACTCCGGATGTTTGATTTACTACAAACCGCGGAAAGGTAAACCATCGATCTAATTTTCATTAAATATCGCATTGCGGTTCATATATGGGATCATCATTCAACACGAGTCGTAATAACAACAATTGTAATCTTAGATGGTGCTGAAACTACGTTCGCGATTTATGTTAGCAATTAACAACTTGCTTACATCGTGACAGTTGTGATAGTGGCATATATCTCCGTCTTACAGTTAAGTGATACAGCTAGACTAAGACCTAGATCAATAGCCATATACTGTAAAAGATGGACTATACAGTTCATACAAGTAATTTAACAGTTCATAAATGTACTTATCCCAATTTAATCGACTACTCTGAATGATCGCTTGGATCACACTGCTGTTAAGCAAACCAAAAATTGTTATTATAGTTACACCGCTTAAAATATTATTTGTTATGAAACAAAACTCCCTGTCAATTTGAATTAAGTAGGGTGCCACACAGAAAACGTTTGGCTGTTGAGCTTGATGTCCTGGGATCCATTCCGAGCAGTATTATTGGATTTTCCTACGTAGCTTTAGTAGATTAGTAAGTAACTTAAGTAAGGATGGTGAGAAATGAAACCCAAGACTGCCAGAATCATACTAACGCTTTATTACGATGTCTCCAAATATATGTATAGAGTCTTACAGCTAATGAGTACATATTATATCTATCTCTACTTATATCTACACTACAGTAGTTTGGCAGCAATAGTTTAGCTTCCGATAACGATTACATGAGACTCAAACACTTAACACATACTAGTGAATAATGGTTGTACATCCGTGTATCTCTTCCTCATATATCCATCTGTGGTTTAAAAAATGATTTCATGACTACTGACAGGTATTTTATAGATTTTTAACGTAGAATATATACTTAGAACCCACGCAGTATATAAACTTAATAGCTTATATAATAAACCCAATATTAATTTAGGATGTTAATAGACTTAAGCAACAACACACATATTTGTGTTCCTAACAGAATTCTGCGGTTATAATGAAGAACTCCGCTGTATATCTAGCAGAATTCTGAACTAAATTAGGGTTATCGGCGTACCATAAATCTTGACATGTTAAGGTTTAGGGCCCGATCAGGCTGATGTGTATCATGAAAATATACGTAGTATATCTATTGTCTGACGACCATATCGAGGGTACCGAAGCTTGGAATCCTACCCGTATCAATAATTAATATTATATAAATATCTTATCTTGTGTTATCTTTAGCTTGCTAGGACTAAACTTCCTTATCCAAGCTTACCCTTAGCTTTTTGTTCGATTGGTCCGAAACGCAACTACTACGCTAGAGTTCCTAGGGACTATTCCCAGGTCGAAAAAAGTATTATTGTCTATAAAATTCTCAGTAGCAGCTCGGAGTTTGGATTTGTGCCCGATTATAGCAAGTAAATATAATAACAAGAGGCTCACCCCCATCACACACACGGGACCTAGACGTAGCGATGAACTGTGGGTTTACATAAGTACACCTCTACGGCTCTACTTAATACTTTGAGGAATACAAGCGTGATGGTATTTATGGAAACGGTTTCATATTGTTGAATGTAGGTCGGAAACATTGTTTCGGAGTAAAAAGAGAGGGTAATTTAATTTATAATTACGTAAGTAGGTATAAAATACTTAAGTACCATGAATTTCGATTTCTGTAAAGATATTAGGTATCAGTCTTATTACAAAAAAGTTACGCACCCGTTGAACACGGACTAATACACTGTTTTATACTAAAGAACTTTATAAACACGTGTTTAACGGGTCTGTAACGTTTTTGTTGAAAGACTGAATAAGTTTAAAAAATAAATCGTTACAAGGCGTTTCCGATTACATCTGAGAATCGTTTTCGTGGTTATATAAAAATACTATATAAAAAAATCGTTTAAATTAAACTATCGTACCTACTTTACTCCCTTTCAGGAATGTATAAAATGTATACACCTATATAACAGCCTTATTACGACACACATGACTTGACATGACCCAATAAAAATAAGCGTCTCTATAAATTCTGAAGCCGAACAAATTGTCTGAATGTTTTTCTCGTGAAACTGCGAAGAGTTTTAGAAGGATTCATATTTTATTATTGTGCTTGTAATGTTCCACCATTTTACTTACCTCCTTTGTTATTTATTATAGAGAAACTAAACAGATTTTTCTACGTTAATATTTTTTTCGATACAGTATATTTTTTAAAGATTTTCTTTTGAGTCCGCGATAGATTTTCATTCATTTTGGTAGCATTTTTTTTTAATAGCAAAATTATCTGAATCTACGATATGACACAGAGATGTAGATATACCTACTATGCCAGCAAATATAAAATACAATGTTTTTTTAGTATGTTTCAAAGCCAGGAATAATCACGAAATAGAACATCATACCGTTACATTCCAAATAACGTGACACCAATTCTTGATATATAAACTAAAGATAAATGAATCTTATGTCTGCGCTCGGCATTACGAAAGGCCTCTGTGGAATAATTCTACAAAGCCTATTGCTTTCTCGTCGAGCGCTTTGGACATTTGAGCCAGACACTTGAATCTCAGCCAGAACAGGACAATGACAGGTTCAATTTGAAGAACAATATTATTGCTGGAGGTACTTTTTAGTAGCTAACTTAGTAAATTTTGTATTGTAAACCTAGATAAGGAGGCTATGCTTTCGCGAATGAATGAATGAAGGAAGGGATCTTAATATGTAATAATATAATTATACTTTTGAATGAAGATACTGATGAAGATTTCTTTTGAAATAATTGTGCGCGTCTGAAGTAAGTCGTCCGGAACTGCCGCAAAGGTAAATCAACTTAATTACGTTGTTTTACACGTAAATATCGGAAAAAGTCTGAAAAAATATCACAAATGCGAAACATGCGACCCCAATTGTCTTCATCGAGTTTATTTATTAAAACTTTATCGCTGCAAATCCACTGGCGGACAACTTCACCTGTACACAATTATTTCGAACGAATTGTAAATATCAAAACATTTTCCGTTTACATTTTGCTTTTCAACTTGATAAGCCTGCAGCTCGCACAAAGCTCCACCGAATTCCTTTAAGATATTAAATCACTGCTGCTTCTAAATGTGGTCTTAAAAAAGGGAGTTACTATAATGTCGTAAATCGACAAAGTTTTCGCAGTTATTTATAGAGTAGAAGAATTGGCAATTCTACTGAAATATCGATTTACGATTAAAGTTACAGAGATTAACGTCGGGTAATGCTCCGGTTAGCTTGGTTAACCGAAAAAAACGTTTTTTATAAGTTATTCGTTAGTCAGTATACAAACAAAACTGAACGAACGTTGAACTTTTAATTTTACCAAGGTTCTAATATTAGAGGCATAGATATCGGCTTGTATGTGTAATATGAAAATTAATTAAAGTAAGCCGTAATTTAATATTTCAAGTCCATCTTTCATTGTTTTGTCTGCACAATATTGTTAGTCTCTCTGACATTTAAATGTAAAACTCGAACTGCGAACATGTGGGTAGACGACCCTTCACTATTCTAATTGAAACACAGCATCGTAATTAGCGTTATCAGAATTATATTTATTCTACATCCCGAGTACGTGAAGCAGTCATGCGATAAAAAGAATCAGAAAATCCACGTTTCAATATCACAAAACATTTTGAATTTAAATTTGAATAATACCTATGGTACCGCAGAGCGACATACCCATGATATTTAAGAATTTGTTTTTATACGATTCGATTTGATTTTATACCGGCGAAATGCAATTGCTTCCAAAGGAAACGAGAATAGCACTTGCCATTTTAGATGTAACATGATCGGCTATCGGTTATGGCTGAAATATACCTACCCCTTCTAGGATATAGCTTTTATGTAAACATGGAACATTTAATTACCATGTAGTATGGCGTCGTAGATATCCGGAGACTGACAAAATAAGTTACATTATCGGAACTGGATAAAAAACCTACTCAACCGATGAAATTGAAATTGATATGGGTATGAGGCCAATTTGACGTGGTGACTGCATCCATATCGGAAATGAAACCAGTTGAACATCAAAAAATTTGTCGATGAAACCCCTAATAAAGTCATTGAATTTGCGAATTAATAACAAAAAATAATGGAATATCAAATTATTAAAAAGAAAAAATAACATAAATGCGATAAGCTTCTGGATACAGGTTCTATTCCCGCGCGGATTAGGATTTTTATTTACTGATCTGGCTGTTTTTATATATGAGATTGGATTTTTGTTTTCAGCTCGTACATACGGCTACAGGTCAACCTTTACAAAACCAGTTTAAACTGATCTCGCATTGTATAGGCTTCTTCTACAAAAGGAACCCAGCATAAATTGGTTTTGTATAGCTTGATGTGGAGCCGTGCGTACCATGCAGGATAAATAATATTAAAGCAAATACCTCGGTTGTTGGATACAAAATTATAACAAGGTTTTTTTATAATGATTGAAAATAAAAGCGATGCATTTTTGTTTTTGTGTTTCGTTTAGATGCGTCATTCAATTTACTCTTATCAATATTCACGGGCACGCGCTTCTGAATTGAACAAAAACAAAAATAATAATTTACTCAGCTGAATTGCTCGCGTATCTGGGACTAATCTGAAGTTTTTGTTTATTCTGCTTTCTATAAATAATGCTAAACGTTCACATATTATTTGTAGATTTTATTAACTGCCTCTTTGGTCTTGTGGTCGTAAACGCGGCGACTACGATAGACGACTTAGTTTCGAGTCCCATGTCAAGCAAATTATTATTCAGTTTTCGTACGAAATTGTACTCAATATATACCTAGTTTTGTATTTATGCCCTAAACAATTTATGATCTAAACAAACCACCGAACTATCCGTGCACATTCGATGCCCCCTGCTCGTCACTTCGAGGAATTAAGGCGTGATGGTAAATAAATCGTTAGCTGAGGGTTTGTCAGTATACTAAGTTATACCGGTCACAACTAAACAATTCATTACGGCAATTGATATATCTGAGTGTGTAAGAGGTGTTATTTAGATTATTTTATTCAAATTTCTCAGTAGCAGCTCGGAGTCTGGATTTGTGAATGGCAATAGGCTCGCCCCCTATTATATTACATGGGATCTAAACATACCGGCGAACTGTGGGTGTATATCAGTACACCTCTGCCTAACCCTTCGGGGAATACAGGCGTGATGGTATGTATATTATGTTTATTTAAAAAGATGAATTTCTGTGAAGTGATTTTTTTTCGAATGTTTAAGATGATTATACGTTTTTTAGTGAATCTGCAATTCGGTGTCATTACACCATTGCAGGTTTAGCGCTGGCATTATCGCGGAAGGCACATTTGCTAAATCATTGGATCCGTGACTAATTTTACAACTATGTTTAATTACAAAGTGGTGTTAAAATGTTGAAACGTTAATTAGTTACCTATATGATTATTTATTATCATTGCTTCCGTCGGCCCGTGAGTGTGTCCGATCAATTAAGGGAAAGTTGCGCAATATTTAGCCGGTACTTAATCAATGTATTCATAGCTTTGTCAGCTTGTTTATTGTGTTGTGTAAGCTAATATTTACTATTTATAGACGCAGTACAGTTAAATTTATATATATTGTACGAGTATGACAAGATGTGTAGGTAAACGTGGAAGAAATATGCAAGAGTCATAACATTAAATTTGCGACTGCCTATGAAAAGATGTGAAAGTATGTAGGTATTTATAACTTATACTTATGATTAATTAAAATTTAAGGTTTTATAATATCATAACCGTTTTATTTAAATAATAGTTAAGCCAAACGATATGAATACTGATGTGTGCATGCCGTCTGACGGAGGCGAGGTGGAGGTCAACTCAATGCTGCTTTAACACTTTCTTCAAAAAGCCTGTTTAAAAAAATCTAAACTGACCTTTTGAAGACAGAGTTATACTATGTTGGTTGTACGATCCCAGTTTTTCTATGTTGGGCTTTAGCCCAGTTTTGCTTTACAAAACTCACACATCTGGACTTTAAAAGCGATCACGATTCTCTTACTTTCTTCTCAGAGGTCGTCTGGTTTAACAACAAAAATAAAACCATTGACTCGTAAAAATCTACGTACAGAAACGAATATCATTTAAGAAAATTCCACTGAAAAAAAAATCGGTGCTTCTTTTCAGTGTTACCTTCATCGTTTTATGCATCTTCATTAGGTTCTAATCACAATGGAAGTATCTACAACGAATAAGAGTTACTTATGATAAAAAGTAACACAAAATCCGCAAGTACAGACTCGACTCCAATCAAAAGTTTTGTAATTCAAAACTTCGTCTGTAAAATCAACTGAAATAAAGGAAGTTAGAGAACTTAACAGGAAGTACCGTAGATACTTACACGGCACCAAAAGTGGTCCTACTTACAAGGCGCATCCAATTTATTGGGAGTGCATTGAAATTTTACTAGTCATTTTACATTTAAGTTATATCCATCAACTTTAAATTTTGCTAGTGAAGTGTTCTTAATATTCACAGCGGAAAGTAAAAAAAATGTATACGTTCCTATAGCATAATGTTTCTATAGTATCCCATCTACCATTATCCCATTCTCGGGCCCGGCATTATCAACAAAGGGGCCACCCAGACCCTTCCGGCCCAGTCCGACCCTGATGATGAACCAGGTAATTTAAATAAATACCCTTTTGGACTTCAGCTCTCATACACACGACTGAACACAGTAAAACTATTCGGAGCCGGCCTTACGTGTGACGATAGTGTCAAGGCAGGGATTATTAGGTCTTAGCACCAAGCAAATAGCAATATATTATATAGAAGGAATCCACTTATATACATATATACGTATTTGTTGGACTTGTACTGACTAAAAACCCCATTTGCATTCTCTTGCCCTAAAGTCATGGTCAGGATAGGAAGCAAAGTATTGATGATCAAGCGAAATGGGGCAAAGACTGGTTGGCGATATAAGTACAGATGATGGTCCATACAGCCCGGTTATAAATTTGCTAAATAGGTAACTTTTCTTTTAATAATAATTAATAATAATCAGTATGATTGCGAAAAGTCGGAAGATGTAAATCGGAAACCGGAAACCGCAATTTTCGCAATCATGCTGGCATAAACGGTGTAGAAATATATTTTGAGGAAAACTACAACCCTGAGAGATTTTTCTCAGCACAGTACAAAATGACAAACGAAACCTATTTTTAAAACCATCTTATCTTTTAAAGTACCCCACAAGTTTCTCCGTCTAATTGTTTTAGGCAACTTATTAAGCGGTTTCGCTGCTTTTAAGCGATTAACAAACAACCCACAAAGTGGCCAAACAATGGTTTAGAAACAACGAAGTACCAATAGCTTAGTGTTTATATTTAAGGAATTTTCTGTTAATCTAGCTCCCAGTCAAGCTCTATCGGTGATTACAGAGTCAGTTATTTTAGAGCAATTTAAAACACAATTGTTCAATTGTGTTGGTTAAACTGCAGTGTACATTTTTGTATTACTTAACATAAACATACCATCACGGCTGTATTCCCTGAAGGGCTAGGCACAGGTGTACTAATGTACACCCGCATTTCGCCAGTATATTTAGGTCCCATGTAATAGGGGGCGAGCCATTAACCGGGTACAAATCCAGACTCCGAGCTGCTACTGGGAATTTCATAGAAAAACCTAATAACACTGCTCGACCTGGGTATCGAACCCAAGACCTCTGGCGTAGCAGTTGCGCTTAGGATTACTAGACTAATGAGGCAGTCAATTGTATTACTTATAACCAAGATAACTTGCATAGATACAAGTGCAATATACTAGTTTGGGTAGAAGCTTAGTTTGATTTGGCGGCAGTATTTCATAAGTATTATCAACGCAACACAGTTATCGACGCAGAATCGACTAGGCAAGGGCGAATCAACGCAATTCTTTGACATTTACACCGCGACAAACAAACATTTTTCCGTCAACTGACGTCGATTCACATCGTCCGTTCCAAAGTAAAATGAACGACGTTGTTTACAGTTTATACCGTAAAAGCTTTTCGAACCGCCCTGATTCTGCGTCAATAAGTATTGGGAGGCTGTTATGTAACCTGCATAACCCTTATGTACGCCAATACAGTTATGTTTCAAAGTAGTAAGATGGCAGGAGGTCAGTGGCGGCCGTCCTTCAAATTAATTGACAACAATCGACCGTGGGTTAGAGACTGACCTCGACTTCAAAATACATAAACATTAATGCAGTTTCGTGTATAAATATCGCCATTAACTTTATTTCTTTACTTATAGCAGCACGATCTTCTTTATTTATTATGAAAAAACCGTTTTACGGAGACTATGAAATCTATAATATCTTTGGTATTTGTTTGTTTCTTGCGCTCAGAAGTACTGGCTCTATTCTTAAATCGGTTATAGACCACTACCTACCCTGTGGGAAAAAGCGTGACTGTATTTTATGTATTTTTTATTTTTTTCAAACAGGACAACACCGACAAAAATTAAACTAGATCGTAATTAGCTACTTTCCGTAGAAAACCGTCCAAGGAATAAAATTTTACTGTTAGTAAACGTTGCGAGTTTTGTAACATATAGTACCTGCCTACGGAAAAAAACACTGGCCTGCAAAACTAAGTATCACACTTTTCAAGTAGTATGCACTTTTAAATTTGATATAATTTTATTGTTTTATCTTTTTTTAAGTTAGAAATGTTACTTAAGTATAATTTTTAAAGAAAGCTAATAAAATTTGCTATACCTAAAACGATTTTCTTATTTATCTTCTTCTATAGTTTACAAAAAAAGATTATTTTTAAAGTGTAGTACATAGTTTTGCAGGAGAGTTTATAATAAATATTAATAGGTATATCTCAAATTTCAGTCCAGTGAACCTTTTTGCAGATATTCAGCTGCCTTGCTCGGTCAGACCTCGGTATGACAGATAGCCACTCTAAATGATTTACAGACAAATGAAATATCACGCGAACGACATTTTCCGTTTATATTTGTATTCTTGAAATTCTTTATTTATGGCAACCCTTTGTACCGCGTTGTTAGAATTGATTTATATGCTATTATGTCGAGATTTGCAATGATACCCATTACCTACGCATTTACGCAATATTACGGTCATACTTTACAATTTTACTTAAGGACCTACCTTATTTTCGTTGGATAAGTACTTTATGCAAACATATGGATCAGAAGACCATACGCTTGCCTTCTCCGAAGGGTTAGGCGAAGGTGTACTATTGTAAATCCACAGTTCGGTATTTTTAGGTCCGGCATGAGCTTATTGCCATTAACCGAGCAAAAATTCCGATTTGATACTGAACATTTCATAGTAAATCCCACGACCACTTTGCTCAACCCGATAATCATATCCAGGACCTGTAGCGTAGCTATCGTGCTTGGAACCACTATACTAATGAGGCAGTCGATCTTAAGAAAACGATATTTTTAATGCAATATTTTCTTTCGGAATTCCTTACCAAACAAACTTGCATTTGAACTATGAACTGGACATAACTGGTAGTATCTATGTATTTTAAATGTAGATACTTAAGGAATATCTTTAACACCATGCCCTGCCTACCAATTAAGCAAAGCAATTTACAGCTATCAGCATCAAAATCTATGCTGAGGATAGCTGACCTTTCGAGAACCCTCCGTGCTTCGAAGGGTACGCTCCCGATTGTCATCAGTAGTCAAAGACCTAAAAAGGTCTGATAATAACCGGCTTTTAACTTTATCACTTAGAAATAGGCTAGTTAACTAATATAAAAAAGGTTAACATAAATAGAGCCAAACAACAAAACTAAAATTGGTTCAAAAATAAGGAAGTTATAAGCATTTTCATTATATGCTAGACAAAGAGCGCACTTTATCGGCTTGTAACGTCACAGACCGATATGTCATACAATTTCTATACTAACATTTTTTTGCGGGAAAGTGATCTTCTCTCCGACCTCATTAAATACTTTACACGCTTATATTTTAGAACTTTATAAATGCATTAAGTTATTTTTTCAGTATTTTTTGTTATATGTTTTTAATTAAATTTTACAATATCGGTCGGTTATTTTCAATAAATTCAACACCAGTCAACAATATCTAGGTACTATATGCTTAAGTCTCGTGGCAGTTGCTTTATATAAAATGCCTAATGAGGAAGGATGATGATGAGGAGACATTGTAATTCAAAATCGCAAACCTACATTCGGTCAAAGAAACGATCAATACGATTGAAGGTTCTTAATTTACACAATAAGAAGGCCGAACGGCCGTAACTATATTTTATGCCGAGTATACGTCACATGAATAGGCTAAGATGAAAGAGATAAGGGAGTAATTTCCTTTTATTTGGCAAAGGTTAGCTCGCCTGCGGCTAAAGTGTCGTTTGTTTACGAGCGCTGTGATTATTGCTATGCTATACTGGGTGAAAGGGACATCGACGCACAACTTCTTGCCATGAATTCAGTACATGATTCTGGAACACCTTCCGTTGATATTTTTTGTCGGTTGGAAAAAAAAACAAAAACATTTTTTTAGATCTAAGGACTTCTTACGACCTATAATACCAATAACAAATCTGTCGGTAGATTTGCTTATTAGAGATTGAATATTAACACTACGTTACCCACTTCACCTATGTCAAAATCCTAAACAAAACTACTTATTTAGTAAACTAATATTTGTTGTTAGCCGTCTTGGAGGCTAAAGGCTGGATAAGCTAGTGGCTGCGACAAAGTTTTTTCTTATCAAACAAAACTTGTTCATATTTCCATAAATTATTCGAATTCGAGATAGATCATCGCCATAAAATATAACATAAACGAACGCAGTAAAGACGATCAATTGGAAACTGTATTTAATTCTCTAAGTTTGAATAGGTAAATAAAATAGAACTATAAAAGTGTCTGGAGACAAGAATCGTGATAAGCACCTACATTCGCTTATGCAAGAAAAGTGACGACTTCAGCGTATACACTCAATATCACATCAAATAATGTAGTTACTTGTGTGAGAACACGTTTCCGAGGAACCGTAGCTTGTATATTGCATAGTGTATTTGTAAAATTAATTTTTTGTAAGTATTATCACTGTATCATTGTACAGTTTGTTCGGAATAAGTAAGCCGATCGGAAGTTGTCTGCAAGTGGTTTAGAAGTGGTAAATTTTAATAGAAAGAGTCGGTGTAAAGATAATTAGAGTCGTATATGTTTCACATTTCTAATTATTTTGTTTACTTATTTCGATATTTATGTATTAAAACACTTAATTAAACGATTTTATTTCGAACTTTCGATCGGCTTACTTATTTCGAACAAACTGTAAGCACCGTTTATTTGTATTTGATCGAGCAAGATTGTAAACTGTCAATCAAAATAAATTGACGATAGTTTATACCTACCTATTATAGGTATAATATACATCTATGGAATATACATACTATGGCCCAATCAGTGCTCAGAACTTTACGTATGTTATGACGTTCTATCGACGGTGAACTCACCAGTTTAACTGTAATGTTTTAATAAATGCAGTTACTGTTAATATAAAGAATTATCTTTTACAGGCTTTGGCCGATATTGGGATAATAAATTGAAGGTGATATAACTTTCACATGGTAACATAAATATTTATAAAAAAACTCAATGTTAACAATTCGGTAATTTTAATTATGTAATTTGTACATTTATTACGGTGGTTAAATTTCACAAATTATATAATAGTTGTGTAACTAAATGTAGGTTATTAACATACATAAACTATAATAATTATAGACACAAACTAGTTTGAAACAAACGCATCTTGTATCACGTCATTTTACAGCTAGGCAAGACGTCTATCTATGCGTTTACTAAGAGAAAAAAAATAGCTTATTAAATTACTTAATACGTATTGTCCACAACGAAACGGCGAAGGTATTGATTTGCGTTAACGGTGAGAGTTTGTTCGTTTTTTTGTTATTTTTTCCAAAAAACCGCAACATCAACCATGAATCTATGTGTAAACTGATTGCTTATTTCATTTATAAATAAAATAAAAATACTTTATTCTTTCTCAAACAATTGACATGCATATTTGCATAACATAGGTTAAGTCAACTCCCAGTAAGTTATAAAATATACTTGTGATGAAGTTGCTCTTTAAATTTGATTGGATTTGGTCTTTAAATTTGTCTATACTTTAGAACCACAAGTCCACTGAATTGAAAAGTTATAAATGTAGAGGTATATGTAACTTAAGCAGCTAATAAATACTAACTTACATACAGCAGAAACTTTTGATAAATCCATCTGAGAAGACAATATATTTCTACAAGAAATGTATATTTAAAGCCCCAATGGTGGTTAGGTATACGAAAAATAATATAAGAAGTAATAATTAATGTAAGTACACGAAAAGAATTATAACAATCGCACAGCGGTTTTTCGCATTATTGCAGAACATACGTAGTATAATACATTTTTTTTTGTATTCATGTTCCTTAAATTTAAACACACTTAAATCATTCATACTTACAAAATAATTTATCGTAGCATTCATTGCTTAAATTTAAACGAAAAGGCATCTGGAATATAAATATACCTAATTGTATACCTAGGTATATGAAAATTCAAATAGATATCATTTCTTAATTAATAATATAAGCATTATAATAAAGGCTGCGTGATTTGATTTTGTGCCCAAAATTAAATACTTGATCGATATAGTTCGTCACTTAAAACTACATACGACTTTAATAGTCAACTTTTGATCGAGTCCATTGATTGACCGTTCACTAATCCAGGTTTCAAAGGAATTTTTGCACTTTGCACTGAACCGGATTTATCCAATTCTCCGTTCACCTGCCTCGCTAGATCCAATGGGTTGCCGTTGTACTTCACAAAGAACACTTCGTGTTCAGGCGGAGTCTGTTTAGGAGTTGCCAATGATTGTTCGGTCTCTGGTTTCTTTACTAATACGTAAATAAGGGTTTTATGTTCCACTGCCGCAGGGGCTTTATTGCGAATCTTAGCTATTTGTTGCAAATTTGTTTCGTGCGACGGTACCTTTATAAAAAGAATTTTATAGGTCTTCTTTTTTTGAGGGATTGCTTGAACGATTTTCTGTTCATCTTCTGGTGGTGGAACATGAAAATATACGTGCTTATATATTGTCGAAGGT
The DNA here is from genome assembly GCA_958496365.1 of Subacronicta megacephala. NCBI lineage: Eukaryota > Metazoa > Arthropoda > Insecta > Lepidoptera > Noctuidae > Subacronicta > Subacronicta megacephala. The sequence continues at coordinate 11,288,996 of OY292513.1, forward strand.
AAATTAACGGATACCTTATTTGAAAAACCTGTAGCTCTAGAGTATCCCACCCCTGTATTTGCTCCTAGGGTATGAACATCGTTAGCAATAGCGTCGAAAGATAATGACGCTGGCTGGGGAATTAAATTCTGCTCAGCATTTCGATTATCATTGGAAGCTGAAGTAGATGTCTGAGCGACACTGGCTGGTGATGAAAAAGGTTGTGAGTTACCGGTATTTAAATTAGTACTAACGTGGGGTACTGATATCTGGTTGTAACCACCGTATACAGTATCGCTGCCGCGTGATATTAAACCCTGAGAGTAGCCAGTATTCACATTGCCAATAGCTGAAGGTTTTGATGGCTGAGAGTAACCTTGGCTCAATCCACTTATGGTAGATGTTGACAAACTCTGTGAGTGGCCAGTATTAAGATTGCCAGCAACAGAAGGTATCCATTTCTGGACAAAACCATTGGTTGAAATTGCTGTACCGGATGATGCCAAACTTTGTGTGTGGTCTGAATTCAGATTGCCCGTATTAGCGGACGGTATCCAATTCTGGGTAAAACCATTTCTTAAACTTGATGTGCCGGAGGGCGTTAATGCCTGTGAGTAGGCAGAATTCAGATTACCAGTAGTAAATGGTACCCATTTCTGAGTATAAACATTATTTAAACTACTTGACACGGTTGCAGCTAGACCCTGTGAGGAACCAGTATTAAAGTTGCCAGCAGGTAATTGTACTGGTGACTGGGAATAAACTGGGAAACCGTTGCCCAAATTGGTACTAGAATGTAAAAACGTTTGCGCATGTTCTTTATTTGAATTGGCACTAAGTAATGGGCTAAAAGATTTGGTGTAACCAGCATTATGTTGCAGAAGATTTGAATTTAGTGCAGCTTTCTGAGCGCTATCAAGGTTCACCGTACTTCCAGATAAAGCAAAATTTTGGGCGTATCCGGAATTAAAATTAGAAGTAGTCGGTAATATACCACTATTCAAATTGTTATTGACGGTTGGCAGAAATGTATTCACATAAACACTGTTCAGATTTGTACCAGTGTTCAAATTGGAGCCAACAACTGGTTTAAAATGTCCGTTGCCACTTTTCAAATCGCCACCCAATAATGACGTAGGCTGGTAGAAACCGCTGTTTATTGGTGCAATATTATTCTGTAATGCATGTCCCGTTTGAAAGTCCGCCGGCTTGTTATGAGGCAAAACCAATGATGCACTGGGTGTGGTATATTGATAACCAGCCTCTGCTAATGCCAAGATGGCCACTGTTATAACCTAGAAAAATAACATAATACGTTAGATCACGAAAAATGCACAAACACAAGAACCACAAACTTTTTAAGCACATTTTTTTTTATAAGTTTTCGAAAGGAACTGACCAACACTGGTGACATCTTCGATTTCCCATTCACACATCAAATGACGATCTTCGGCCCAGTGACAATATTTATAAACACTTTCTCCGTGATAAACTGTGCCTAAGGTTTGCTAATTCTGTATATAAATGATGAGTCTCGATTCGATCGCATTTCCGGAGTCACTAAGGTAGCGGATTTTGTGTCAATATTGGCGGATTCCTATACTTAACAGGGACGTAGGAAACCTTGTTATACCTCGTAATAAAACAAACCTAAAAAATATGTATTTTAAACTAAAAAACTAAGTATTAGTTGTTACTAATGAACAACCAGTCGCTTTTCTGATGACAATATTCCCATAATATAAAAATCACATTAGGTACCTACATAATGCAGAAATGCTTTTTATATAAGTAAGTAAGTAGGGACCTATTCTCTAACTGGAGGAACATATCAAACAGTAGGAAATAAACCAACTAACATACCTACATCAAGGAAAATAAATCATCAATATTCCATTCATAACCGATAATTTCATATCAGCATGTCCGCTTTCCGCTCTGCTAGAGGACGCAGCCTCTCCTTTAAACTATTATAAATTCACAGTTTAAATTCACCCATGATACTAACATTCATAAATATTTAAATCTCAGCGATAACACGACAGATTCACACGGATCAGCTATGATAGAAACCTTTTGCCAGTGGAAACATTTAGGTGAATTGATCTAATGCGTAATTATGTAAACTAACCTAATCGGACCGCTTCTTTAATCAAAACATAAAAATTCACGACCGATAGGGCCAAATAGACGCATCGTTTTGACCAAGCACGGGGAGGGTAGGGGGGTGTAACCATTATTTTTAATTCGTTACTTACATAAAAAATTACATCTAAAATATATATAAAATAGTGACTCAGTTCTACAATCCCAACGCCATTTCAAGAATTACATAAGGCATTGAGCGCCGATTGTAATCCCTAAGAATTACGTTATTTACTGTAATGACTAGGTTTTCGAAGGCAAAGCTGCTCTATTTCCTTGACCAAATCTCTAATGATCGCGAAAAGAGAACTTTAATAAAATGTAGGTAAAATTTTGATTTGAATAACACAAACTCTAAGTACCTAGGTATGAGTAAATGTAAGTACTATGCAGGCTAGATATACATACAGAGCTTTATTCAGTCTGGCAGCTTTGAAAATTATATATGGCCTAGATATGCATATGTCCGGCAGATCTGCTATCATCTTATCGAGAAGTTGAGTTTCCTAAATCATGGTTGAGCTACACAAGACTGAAGCATAAGTGACGACTTCCTCCGCAGTTCCTCTAAAGGCTATTTTAGAAATTTTACCACTTTATCTCACACACATACCTATTATGTATTCTACTATGTCTGGAGGTGGTCCAGAGGTCGAGAGAATCTTCAATCATTCTTCTCATAGACCATCAATTAGAAATTTCCGGCGCTATTTACTAATAATATTTCCATGTAAAAGTGTAATTTAAAATACGCTGTTTACAGAAATAATTAGTACCTCTACAAAAATTAACTAGCTTTCCGTCCACGTGTTTTCTCCGCTTTTCTGTAGGTACTATAACATGTATGTATTATACATATAAACCTTCCTCTTGAATCACTCTATCTATTAAAAAAAATGCATCAAAATCCGTTGCGTAGTTTTAAAGATCTAAGCATACTGTCCCTATGACAGACAGACAGCGGGTAGCGACTTTGTTTTATACTATGTAGTGATATATTTTAACCCCTTGCAACAATTACTTTGAAGAATGATCCAGGGGAGAAATACAGAATAAACATGTGTAAATGTGCTCACGTTCATCACAAAAACAACAAAACACCCACCCAAATCGAATTTAATGTTCCGTAAAATAATGGTTTAGATTCAGCGTATACTATAATACGAGTAACTGTTGTCTATTTTATTACATGTTTTATGTTATTACGAATTGATCAAATTATGCCCATGCCCCATTATGCGAAGTTTACCTTATTGAATATAAATAAAATGGTGTTTTTTAATTGTTACAGTTACGGAAAAGGAAATCCGGCTTTGGTATGTACATATCTTGCTACGTTTAGATAATAGGTATCTTATTTCAATTTAATAAGATTATTTATTTATTTATTTTATTCTTTATTGTACAGTGGGTTATAGCTATTAGGTACCTGACCCATTTAGACGCCGCCGGCCCACCTAGGGTGGGTTAGGTAATACACCACATATGCAAACTTAAAAATATACGTCCACAAAAACAAATGTAGGTACAATTGGCGGCCTTATCGCTTAAAGCGATTCTTCCAGGCAACCAAAGTGATATGAACACTGGACAAGATAACGGGCATAATACTATACAAAAACAGGTCATTATTGCAAAACCTTAAAACTACCTATATGTATATATAAAAATAATTTATAGCCTATGTATTATAAATATATATATTAATAAGGACTTGTTTGTTTTTTAGGCACAAAGGATTTCTTAAGGACTGCCCGAACGGACTCCTCACTGAGCAGGTAAGGAGGATCAATTCTATTGTAGGAACAGCTATGTTTTCTTGCCCGAAATGAATTCCCCAAAGGCTTAGGCAGAGGTGCACTGCTGTGCATATACACTTCGCAAGTTTTTTGGTCCATGCACAAAACCTAATTCTGGAAAAAAGGAAAAAACTCAATAACTCTAACTAGACCAATATAGAAATTGAATAAATTGATACACCTGAACTAGTATAAGCAAGAATATTAAATAAAACCTTAGTGTTATTAAAATGTTCGCCTGTCCAATGATGGACTATATCTACTACTATCTATACTCCAATATTGTTAAATTCATTTACCAAAGAACTTGGAAAGTTCTACCTGCAGGGCTAAAAAAGCCTATGTCAATGTCACAAACCCGATGGCTGTGACTTTAGGCCAAGGGAAGACAAGTGCGGTTAGTTACCCCTTAGATGGCAGCCGATCCATCGATCAAAGACTGCATTTGGTGTATAATATGATTCATACAAGACAATTGTGAAGGGTCTGACAGTCTAAATGGACACATTCAGCAAATCATCTGCAATCAATTCATATTAATGAACCCGTAGCAAGTCCTTACCAATTTTATAATGTGAATGAAATTATAATTACTCAAAAAGATATTTTTAGCTCCGTTGCTACGGGTCTAAAAATTTATTCGAGAGAGACTGCCTTAAACGGCCTTTATAACCCACCGCACCAACGTAAATTTAGCTCCAGTTTTCTTATATTTGCAGGGGTTCATCAAGATCTACAAACAGTTCTTCCCACAAGGTGACCCAAGCAAGTTCGCATCCCTAGTATTCCGAGTGTTCGACGAAAACAATGTAAGTATCTGCTTAAATAATTCATTCAACCAACTTTGCTTAAATTCAATAAGTCACAAAACTAATGAAGTAAATAGAATATTTTTGAATGAAGCAACGTAAGTGATGTCAAAACAGGTTTTAACTCACTTTCCACAGAGATTATTAGATCAGAATATTCGGCCCATATTGATATTTGGTAACCGACGACTGCAGTGTTAAATATTCATTAGGTGTAGCATGAACAGGTTGAAATAGAAACGTGTTTGAAAAGCATCGACCTATGCTTAGTCTGCTAAAGCGTCCGGATCACCAAACCGGATGAGGCAGGTTCGAATCCTGCCTGAGGTCAATTTTAACTTTTGCTAAATTTATTAATAATCTAAGATTATTACTCTACTTGTTCAGATTGTTTAATCGGCCGTACTTGCTAGTCCAGCGATTTTCTTTAATTTGATATTATTTTTAGACATGGTGGACATTAGATTCGCATAACTAGGCCGTTTATTTACTGTCGAATTGTTGTCTCCACCTTTGTTATATTACATAAGCGACGTATAACCTAAATGAGAGACAAAGGAGTAACATCATGTTTAATCGCCTGTGTGAGACCATTATCACGCCTGTTGAGTCCAGCGATTCAGGTTTATAACTAGAAAAGTATGTGTTTTGGCGAAATCTTACTTTCGTAGATTATTTGATTTCTTTAGCACCACCACAGCGTTGAATCTAATCGATACCCTCCCTTCGTTCCAGGATGGCTCCATCGAGTTTGAGGAGTTCATACGGGCTCTCTCGGTGACGTCACGAGGCAACCTGGATGAAAAGCTACATTGTACGTTTTTATTTATATTTAAATTTTCAAATCAAATCAAATCATTTTTCTTGTTGGTAACTACTCAAGCGGCGGTAGCCTAATAGCTAGGGCGTCGGACTTGCGATCATGTGGTTGCCGGTTCGAAACCCACCCATTGCACTACTGACGTGAACCCACTCGTAACACAACCATTTAGCTTAGCACGAGGGGTTAACAAGAATACTAGTAATGTGAGATCCACATTGTTAGTGAGATTTTTTTTTTAATTTACTGACTGATGTAATAAGGGTCGCAGGTTCGATTCCCACATGGATTAATAATAATAATAGTTATTTAATCGAGGCTGGGTGTTTTTGCGTATGAAAGAATCAGTGTTTAAATCAGCATGAAGATTAACACGAATAAATAAAAACGAAACTGCAATAAGTTTGCTAAACTGAAAATTTATTACACGCATTAAAGTGAAATTAATGTTACACGTATTTCAAATAACCTAACAATTAATAACTACTAACAACTCAACATTGTATGGAGTGATTTTTTGCAGGATAATAAGTGTGTGTACATTTCAGGGGCCTTCAGGCTCTACGACGTTGACAACGACGGCTACATCACACGGGACGAAATGTACAACATAGTCGACGCTATTTATCAGATGGTGGTATGTATCAATTGGCCAAGCCCTTAGACTCGTGACGGCAACGTTATCAAATAGAATTTGAGCCTTCACACAACAAAATTAAATTTTCCTTCAATTAGTATTCAGAGAATAATCAACGCTTGGGAAAGTAAGAATCCGTATAATGAGTATTTTCCAAATTTGCGATACTAGCGCTACGATAGTCCAGAGCGGCGCAAGAAAAGAGTAGGTACCTAGATGGGTCTGAAGAGGCCTTTGTTCAACAGTGGGACATCAACAATTCTAAAGAAAAATAAACACTAAAAACCTTTGAATAAAATGTTAAATGATTAAAAAAAAATACTGCATGGTGGTTGAGTTTATGGTCATGTGAAAATGTATATTGTATAAAGCGTTCATGTTTGCCAGTCCTTACGTTGCGTCACAGCGATTCATCATCATCATCATCATCATCAGCCTATGCTATGCGATTACTACGCAACAACTATGTACCGACGACTACGCCGCCTCTACGTAGCGACGACTACGCAGCGTCTACGTAGCAGTGACTACGCAGCGTAGATTTATGGATGCCAAAATTTAAAATGATTAAATAATCACAAAGAACTGAATTTTCTAATTAAAGAAAATTTCTAGTGAAAGAAAAATTCGATCTCAGGCAGGGTTTGAACCTGCATCTCTCTAGTTAAGTACACCAGACGCTTTGCCAACTAAGCTACCCAGACCAGAGATCGAATTTTTCTTTCACTAGAAATTTTCATTAATTAGAAAATTCAGTTCTTTGTGAAAATTTCGCAATATTTAATGCTAAAAAATAATAAAAAATAAGCATGATTAAATAATGTTATTAGACCAGCTTTAAACACATAATTTTTGTCCTTTTGTAAATATAATTATCTATATTTATGTGTCCTTTTGTAAATATAATTATCTATATTATTAACCATTTCTCTGTTTTCAGGGCCAGACTCCGCAACCAGAGGATGACAATACCCCTCAGAAGCGCGTCGACAAGATCTTCGACCAAATGGACAAAAACCACGACGATCGCCTCACCCTCGAGGAGTTCCGCGAGGGGAGCAAGGCAGACCCCCGCATTGTTCAGGCTCTCTCACTTGGAGGCGATTAATCGACGGTCATCCTCTCGCCGGATTTCACATTTACTTAGAGAGCTAATATAATTCCGCCGCTTGTGTTTGTCTAATATGTTTATAAGTAAGTACCCCTTCAATCCTTAACACAGCTACGTAACACCTCACAAACTAACATACACTATTGAAAACACAAAAGCGATCTTTCATGATTACGGTCTAATTTATTTTTCAAAGTATATTCACGTACGGTCCTACGTAATAATAATATAATAAAATTAAGACAAAATATAACCACAAAACGCACTTTAACAGGTTATCTAGTCACAGATATCTAGTTGTACTTGGTCGAAGGTATTCCCACATAATTATAATATAGGTATTTCATCAGGAACGTTTCAGCTTTGTTTAACCCCGTACTTAAACTGATACCACTTCAGTAGTATAGTATGTTCAAAGTAACAGTGAACAAGAAGGTAGGTACTTATTCGATGCCTTCTTTAATTTACATGATTACTTTTTTTTATTTAATGTACTCATCATCTAAGCAGCATAGGCGGCGGATGAATATTTATAAATATGACATTAGGTAATATTTGCCAATATGAAAACCAGGCCAGGAGCGAGGCTTATTTTAATTCAATTTATTATTCATTCATTCATTCAATTTACAATTATTTCCAATGTACCTAAATATAAATTCTGTAACAAACTGAAATTTAGCTTTTTTTTATTAGTTTTGAGGAAGTAAACAAAACAATAATTAAACTTATTTAAATATAAAATACTGTCGCTGTCGCAATCAAATTTTCATTTAAAAAAAAAATGTTTCTACTGCAAATATTTTTGTGTTTTTGGATAAATTGATTGATTTAGTGATCAGCCTCCCCAGCTTCCTCCCTATCTTTGTATGTTCTGATTAAATTCTTAAAATCATGGACGTATTCATAGCAGATAGTCATTTGCAACTTTTTGTGAAATTGTATTTATGTGTTGTCGATAGTACATACATAGAAACTCGAAATACTATAAATTTTTATACGTACGTAGTTAATGTCTGAGATGGCACTACGCCAGCCGTTTACGAACCTTCTCACTTAAAATCTTCCTTGAAATGTTTAACACCCATTAATAAGAACAGCGCAAATAGGTATTTGCTTTGATTAGGCAAAATAAAATGTATGTCAGACCTATGCTTTGACCCACTCAGCTTCGTTGTTTAAAACTACTTACAATATTTAAGTCATATTTTATAATCTGTAACAACTTCAATTAATTTTATAATTCAAAATTGTTGAATAGGTATGTAATAATTCATTTGTAAATTTGTGTAATAGTATCATATTATTGCGTATTACACGCAATTAAAGTATTTTTAAGTGATATTAGCCACTCGTTCTAATTCGCCTGAATTACGTATAGGTATCCTTGCCATCAGTTTCGTGTTGGTAAATCTAATGATGCTTTTTATGAAGTAAATGATGGTTCATATTATCATGACGACAGCAAATTCGGATGGTAGCAAACAATCTGAATTTACTGTAACCAGAAAATATCGATGGATTTGAACTTACGTTTGACAGCGACTATTTATGTACCATTTAACTTATTACACCGAGCTCCTGCTCATCCGTGCGAGAGAATGACCGCCGATGCCAAGGCCGGATAGAAGCTGAGTTAAAAAAAAAATTGTGCAATACATTACTGCACGTTTTCACTAACAACAAGCAAATAATTTATAGAGATCATGAGCATGTGACGTTACACCAATCGTTCATAAGGTATCATGTGAATCGGCAGTTGAAAACCTTTATTTACATAAAAGTTATCTACACACGGCCAAAATGGCCAATATTTGCAGGCTTCTTTCCTAATTTTTCAGTTGTCAGCGTAAGCCTTTTGACGTTATAGATCTGAATTTTCGCTGTGTTTTTTCTTTCTTTCATCTCTCATCAAATACCTAACTTCATATTTACGGAACTGTTTTTGGAATAATAGGATTGTAATTATTATTATGATGAACGATTGAAAAAAATATATATATATGGCTAATGTGATTGCCTAGCAGTTGGTGAAATGTTTTTTGCGCTGGGTTACTTATCTACTATTTTATATTTGGGCATTACATTTAAGTGTCCCAAGTGTTAGTGAAAACGGGCATACCACGTAGGTACTTTCGATTAAATAGCGATCACTTAAAAATCGTATGTCAAACAATCGTCTGGTCTCATCAACAGATCCTATGAGATGATTATAATAAATGTGTCAACACATAGAACACCCTGAGACACCATGAACCGTGCGACAGGGCCACACAGCGCACCCTGCTGGCATTACGATACCAACTTTTTGGTATTTTTATGCGTTTTGTGAAAACATAACGCTATCACTTTACTGTTGTTGTTGATAAATTGTTAGTTTTTTAAGTGTTGCGCCCCATTAAACGTTAAATTTGCATTTTAAGACAATATGAAATTTTGGCGTACATGCGTTTTGGGTTTTTACTGCCCCATACTTAATGTAAAAACTCTCTTAAAAATTAGTGCAGTTGTGGCAAAGCCATCATAAAACGAATTGTATTTTTTTTATGGGATACTACATTGAAGACGAGATGCAACATTTTAAACTTAATAATATAATAAATCGTAAAATTAAATGAGACCTACATTTTAAGAATAAAATGTTGATTCGAAATACTGAGTACCTACTTAGATAATTTATTTCGAATATGTAGTGACTTGGAAACATTAAAAAAAAAGCATGATGATTTCACGAATGAAGATGAACAAGTAATATGAAATTGTGTTACGGTAGAAATGGTGATTGTTGAGGCGCGCATATTGTATTTTATAGCGTACCTAATTGTTTCAGCAAGTTTTATCAGGAGGACAAATATATATATTCTGTATGTCTTTGTATCTATGTTTATGACAAGTTATCCATGTGTTAGAGCAGTAGTAGATGATGTAGTTTGTGTAATACAATTTTAACTTTAAACTTATAGCACGATAGTCACGTTTTCAGCCGCCCAAAACTGCCTCGTGGCGGTACGATAAGCACTTAAATTAACATATAAAATCATTGCCAAATTTACTTAGTTTCTACCTATACAAACTACTCCTTATAACTAGAGGTACCTTCATCTCTCTCCATCCTTCTCGCGTATTCTGAAAAAATATATTTTGGAGGACTTTTGGATATTTCCGTTTAGCGATTCTCAACATAACGTAGTTGTTAAGTCTACTTAATCGTGTAAGAATCTTCCTACAGCTTTATACAAACCTAATTGTTATGTTTTGCTTATAAAGTAAACTAAACTTCTTATGATACATAATAATGGATTTATATATTAAAATAAGGTTCCACACCTTTTCGTGTTTCGTAACTTTCCATCTATTTATTACCATGGCGTTGTCCATTTGAAGTTTTGAAACGTAAGGTGAGTTTATATCGGTAGTTTTGGATCACGTGTCAATTTGTGTCTTTCAACAGTGTTTGTAGACTTTAAGATGCGTTTTTCAAACGAACTAGGTAGTGTAGGGATATTGTCGCGGGCTGTGCATTTCGTATAGATTTATGTAGCGATCTCATGTTGGACTGTTGAAAATGTATCTTATACCTACAGCTCTTGTTATCTGCTATATTTATTTTTTCTGTTACTTAAAGCCTCTTAGGTAATATTATCTTCTTCATTAACTTTTGAATCGCACACAAAATCATGAAAATGTGTACTTAACTTACTTATATTATCTAGTCTCATTACTATAATTTGCCTTAATTTTTAACGTGTAAGTGTTTATTAACTTCAGTGTTTATTTCGATTTTAGGCAAATAGATTATAAGCATTTTAAGTAAGAATAAATTAATATCTATCTAGATAGTTATTTATTATGACAATGGCCGATTCAAGGAACGAAGTTGTCACAATAATCCGGATGGTATCTATCTCTAATTATGAGTATCTCTATCTACTCGTGTGCAGGTGTATTCCAGTTAGAGCACCCACCCGAATAGCACCTGAGCGAATTACAGCGAGCACTTAGAGCAACTTTCAATATTTTTGACGATTGCTCTAAGCGGATTTTTTTATTAAAGTTTTTTACAAAATTTGTTATGATCAAACTGATTTTCAGCACCTGATTTAATAAAATAGTATATCGATAAAATCAACAGAATTTTCATCTAAAGTCAAAAGATGTATACACATTGACTAGATGCTATGCTGGGTTGCTCTAACTGGAATACACCGTGTACGTCACGACTGCTTCGCCAAGTTAGGCATTTAAGAAGAAAAAACACTTCGCCAAAAAATGTTTCAGTATTTGTCTAAATCGAAGGAAATAACCCAAAAATGTGTCAAAGTAGAAATAACGAAGTTATAAGTTGGCTTGTTCTTTATTATGGATAATGCACAATAAAGAAATATCTTATTTGCAGAAGAAACCAGTCCAAAACAAAAAACATGGCCCCGCAGTCCGATGATATCTCATTTTCTATAATTGGTGATTAGTTCTCCTTATATATCTATTTGTTTTTCTCGTTTTGACTTTGGTGTGAACATCCATTGACTCGACATATTAAACTAATTAGAATGACGTATCGTTTTACCCTTGGAACAGTTTTCAATGCGTGAAATCTCATAAATACCTAATGTTATCTCATACAATGTTCAAGCAGGGGTAACCATAATTTCGATTTGATTTTCTTTATTTCTACTTTAACCATTTTTAATTTGTTTCCTTCTATTTCGACAAATTCCGTAAATTTTATTGACGAATTAATTTTCTGCTCGGATAACTTGGTGGAGAAATCGTAACGTACACCCTCTACTCTACATACCCTGTTATACTCGTACATTTGCTCGCAAACATAATTTCACAAGGGCTTAGTCTGGGTCTTACAGCCCTGTCTCACTACCGATGAGCTAAAGCTCGCGTAGATTAGTTGGATAGGTACTACCACACCGCAAAACTATAGCAGATTGAACCTGAGCCGGTGCGACTCATTTGTAGCGTAATTTCAATGCAATGCGTTGCGGTTGCGAAGCGGCCTGTCCTAATCTGCGAGAGCCTTTTTAATCCGAACTTTTCTTACATGTATTAACCCTATCATATTTAAATAATCATACAGATTCATACATAGAATACATAGATATGGATTAATTCATCATTCTCCCTATAAAAATAGTACTTAGAAGCTGTTTTCTGCTCCAAATCCATAACTGTTTACGGTTTCATAACTCAATTCTTCTTAACTGGCTTTTTGAGAACAGGTAGGTATACAACGTGCATGAACTAAATGGAACTAGGGCCACCAACGCTGACGTGATACAGTAAGACTATAATGAATGCTATTCGTGAGAGAGAACAATACCTGTACTCTTTAAGAAGACCCTGATTTGGTAAATTTAGATCAAGCACGGATATCTATCGCTAATAGTCTTTGTAATAATGTTTACAAAGACCTTTATTAAAACTTCTTTAGAGTTGATGCCTTTTTACCTAAGTACGTTTTTTTGTTTCACCAATGTATGAACAAATTTAATTTCCAAAGATTTGGACCTATATGTAGGTAGGTACCTACTCTATTTTTTATGCATTTGATAAATAACGTTATAACGCCGTCGTTATTTCGATTTAAGCTTGATTATATCACGATAAATACAACAGAATTTAAATTATTTAGCATTCATAAAAAAGGCAAATGCCCAAATGCATTAATTTAAATAAATAACACAGTAATTATTAGATATTATGTATCATTATTTCGCCGTTATTTATAGTAAATGCAATACCTACATATAGGTAACTGTAATTTATTTATGATAATGAAGGCGCCTAATTCGAATTTCTTGTGCCTGGTTAAAGAGAGAATTAATTAAATAAAAGTACCTAGGCATTTTAGATAAATATTCTATCACAGAGGAGCTTAGGTACCTATAGAATATTTCCTATACCTAAGTAATTTTTGTACCAAAACAACTTATTGTTTACCTGTATTTTTTTAAACCAAATCATTACATCAAGTATCTACCTTGGTCTTTTCTGATATAATGATGTAGACACACCCAAATACATAATTTTAGAGGTATAATGGTATAAAGAAATATAAACTCTGTTCCACAATAGGTACCTACTTTATAAACTTTTGTATCATGCCATTTAGTCACTTTTTCTAACTGTACCTATACTTTATATAAAATATAACCTAACAAGCTTATCATGTCCATGTTGTTTCTAAATGGTGACGAGCTGACTTTCATGATTATGTTGCTGAGAATATACCTTGGAATTGCCATCAATACAGTTAAAATTCGTAATTGTGTTACAAATTAAGAATTTGCGAGGACGATAAATAGATAAAACTGCATTTCAGTAGTTTCAGTTCGTCATCATCCACCGATTTGTAATCATACCTATTTATAACTGATAATACCTACTTATTCTCTTTCTATGTAAATAGTAATTTATTATTCGCCTACTTTAATAGATATTATGATAATATTCACTTTTAAAAATACTGATGATTAAACTAAGTTGAAAATTATATATTTTTTTATTGGGTACGTACCTATTTCCTAGTTACTACCCTATCATGTATGTATAGGTACATAATGGGTGTGACTAACACTAGGACGGACCAGACGTTTGCACCGGGTATGTGTAGCTACGTGAGGAAGATACTCTCAGTGGCGGCGTAAGACCGAAATTTGATGTGGGCAAGATTCATTTTGCGAGGCCCTCTGCCTCTGCCCTCTCTCTCATAAATTTTCCCACGGCGGTGGCCCACGTCGCCCACACCTTACGCCGCCACTGGATACTCTGCTCCTAACATAATTATGTAGCTACTTCAGTTACTTAAAGCACTAGCGCGCATCCTTACACTATGACCATACCTATAGTATTATGGAGGTCAAAGCATCTTTAGTTTGAATTCCTTCCTTTGAACCCGATCCGGAAGACTAAAATGAACGTTTATGCTGAACCATACTATATAATTACGCATCAAAATATATTTATCTTTATTTATTTAGGTGGCTGGCAGCGGATGGATGCGAGCTGCCCAAGACCGGGATGGTTGGCGCCCTTTGGGGCAGGCCTTTGTTCAGCAGTGGAGGAAAATAGGCTGATATTATATTTATCTCCAGTATTGTTTTGATGTAAGCTATGAAAACCAAACGGTCAGGGCTACCAACCGTAGTCCGTAATACCAACTTATAATACAGTGTGCTTCTTTTAAACCAGGGATTCCCAAAGTGATCGATATCGACCCGATGGGGTCAATATTGGTTTCCTAGGGGTCGACATAAACGAAAACTGATTTTGGGGGTCGACGAGGTCTAAAAATCGACCCCTATTAAATTAACACAAGTTTAAAACTTTCAAGATATGTAGGCAGGTACTGTATTGTTTATGTTGTGTTACGTGTACTAAGAATAATTAATATTTTTGTAGGAAATAGCATATTCATAATAGTCTGCTAACTTAAAGCATTGCTAATTCTCACTCTGTCTTCTTCTATTGACCTGTCAGAATGAAAAATAACACTCTGTAGCAGCTGTTTTAAGTTAGCGGACCATTATGAATAAGGGGGTTGATCCTAAAAGTAGGTCATTTGGCCATGGGGGTCTGAGGTAACAGTTCATTTTGGAAAAGGGGTCACTTGACCAAAATAGTTTGGAGATCCCTGTTTTTAAACAATAAACGAATATTTCCTTTTTGTATTATTTGCTAGCTGCATTATATAGAGCAGGTACTTACCCTTCAGGTACTGTTCGATTTACAGACTCTGTATGTTATCCTACTTCTAGTAATTCATGTAAGGTGTTCATGAAAACTGGACGAAGGTATATGGGTACGACCAAAGAGAATTTTAATAGTCTTTGGGTACGACCCTTATGAGCAGAGGTGAAACCACGGGGCACAATTAGTTGTAGTAGGTATATTTCAGGGCTACATAAAGACTGTTGAATCAATATACCTAATATGCAAAAAAGTAGTAGCTGGAGAGGCGCCATGGTGCCTTCAGTATCCGGCTGACGCAGGAGCTCTCGGGACATGGCTGTTTCGGGAAATACCTATGGCAAATATTAGGAACCCTCGCTCGATTGTCACTTATGCTTACGCTTTCAAAAGAGATGATTATCCACTTTTTTGCCGATACGCAGTTGACACAATGGGCGCTGAAGGGCGTAAACAGATCTTCGACCTCTATGAGCGGTGGCCTTCGAGCGGCTCACTTGGGGAGATCGCCGCTTGACCAAAGAAGTGTCCCAATGGGCGGCCTAGAATAGGATGAAAGAAACCCTTTGAAAGGGATAACAACCCGTCATGGTCGTGGGCTGTCGTGGCCAATGTCACGAGTCCGTTTTATTTGGTAACCTTCCGTAGCTTGTGGACGAACCATTTAAGACGAATTTAAAGTTCTACGACAACGAAGAAACTCGAGTAGATCACCGCGAGGCACTTCTTGTATCGTAAAAACTTGGGGTGACTGCAGAAAGGTGACTTCAACTGAAGTTACTGCCTAAGGTCTAATTGAATTAAAATATAATACGTTGATGTCATACATGATAGATGACTGAGTCAGATGACATTTCAATGATATATTTGGATGGATTTTCTTGCATATTAGATTGTTCATATTACATTGATAATTAAGGATACTTTACTATACCATTCATTGATACTGCTAATTTTACATAATGAGAATATAGTTTGATCACAAATATCAAAAACTATAGGTACCTAACTTTTGATAGCAAGATAATAAATTTGATTAAATTGAAAGAACAACGAAACAAAACTCTCATGACATTTAATATACACACATACATTTAAATAATAAAATAATAATTAATATAAATAGGCAAATATATTATAACAAGGTTAATGTCACCGAGACGCCACGATTGCGTCACTGTAAGATTGAATGCCATGCTAAAATCTTATCTTAAATGTATTTGGTTGTGGCACCACTTGAGATCCTCATTAGCCGCACTTATCTATTAGCAGCAGGCACCCTGCAGTCGTGCAAGCAACTACCCCAATGAGGCGTCTCAATAAAATATAACCCAAATAGGAAGGCACGTTATTCCGGCTTCATATTGTCTATGATGGACACTGACGGAGGAACTCTGGGTCGAAGTATGCAACGGTGACCGTCATATCGTCTCTGAACATGCGGCTGACATCCGATGACAGGGTGAGTAGATGCGCCAGCCTGGAGTGGTCTACTCCGTATTCCGTGCCCCCAATAGCATGTCTAATTAGATGAGTCGCAGCGTTTTTATCTTTAGGTTTACTTTTTAAACTTTCTTTCCTATGCGCCAAAAGTTCATCTATAGCACCTAATTGTATATCTTTTTTAGGCAAATTTAATGGGTTAAAGAACACTTTCCCTTTCATATGCTCGCCAACTAATTTGACTGCTTGCAACGGAGTCATCATATCCCAGAGACCATCTGATGCAATTATTAAAAATTTATCCTTAGGTGTGAGTCGATGATAGTAAATATCTGGTTTGGCTGTTAGATACGGCGGGGTATGGTAATTATTTGGTATCGCCTTAGGGCCTACACATGGGACAGCCAATTTAGTTAGTAGATCGGTCGACCACTTGTACCTGTAGTCCCCCATGCTGCGGAGAGGCGCTAATTCCCCGAGCAATCTGTCTCTTCTTATCACCGTTTTTCTTTCATCATCAGGGTGCTCATTCCAAATTCTCTTCAATTCATCAAAGTTTTCTGCATTGTGCTCTTTGGTTATCTTCTTGGCTATCCATTGATTTTCATCTGTCATAGTGCCCAGCACTGCGTTGCAATCGCCTACATTGGCAATGTACAGATGAGGTCCTTCTATGTGAGACACACAGGTTACTGCCCCGGACAGAGCAACAGATAGGATTTTTTGGTTTACAACACCATTCATATCGTATGTTTCAATAACTTCTTTTGATAAATCACTATCTAACCTCAGTATAGCTTTTTCTAAGGATGCTTCAACATTTATTTCCCGAGACTCGCCGGCAAGATCCGCCAAATATTGTTTGAAACTACTATAATATTTATCTCTTAAATCTTCCACCAGTTGTTGCTGAAATAAAAAAAAAACATAGAATTAATAAAAATATGTTCACAGAACCACAGCCTGTCATGGTCGTGGCGAATTTCAGGAATCCCATGTTCGTTACTATAGGGCTAGAGAAAGCAAGTGCGATTTTAGTCGATACGAGTTCGACATACAAGATGTTCATGAAGTTTTGCAGTCCTATAAAAAATATACGGAAGATGCGTCATTAGTACGCGTCTTCCATCAGGTATGGTTGGTCAGATGTGATTACATTTACTAACACCACTACTTCTGTACTACCGTTAAATTACTCTTGGTTGTAACACTAAACTAAATAGTTTCGAATCCAGAAACTTTCACAATTATTTTTATTACCTTTTCATTAAATGTCTCCAACAAGCTCTCCGGAGATCCATCTTGGCCAAAGTTTTTAAGGACGTCAACAGGAAGGAGAGCAGCAGCTATGTAACACAAAAGCCGTTTTGACACCACTTGTGCACACGAAGGTCCGCCATGCCCATCAAATATGCCCATCAAAAGACCTGAAATAAAAAACTACGTAAATAAGAAGAATCAACAAAAACCCAATTAAAAGGACAGGCAAAAAGTACGAATATATAAGACCACAGGTAATATTATCGGGCACTCAACCTCAACAGTAACACTATAATTCTTTATTATTAACATTAACAATGAAAAGCAGTAGTAATAGCAGCTCATAAGTGTGGTAGTAATAATAAAGTATTAATAACTGTGGTAGTATTAGTAAAATAATAAATAATAATAAATAAATAAAAGTTTATTTGACATCATAGTACAAAAAAAACAGAGACTCTGTTTTATTTTATAAGACAACTTATAAAATAAAACAGAGGTTAAGCAGATAGATTAATGGCCCCCATGCTAGAAAAGTCCTGTGTTATGGGGGTCATCCAACCGTCCAATTGATGTTAAACAGTGATGTTTTTATTTTTAGAAGTAGATACGAGCATTCAGATTGGGTATTGTACTAATGACAGTTAAATAATTCTAAAGTTATTCCAACAAACGTATTGTAATGTGACGTAAATTAAATCTGCGTAAGAGTAGTGAAGTGTGTATGAGGAGGTGAATGAAGAGAGATGTGTGTGGTGTAGAGTTGTGGTTGTGTGTTGTGTTGTGTGTGTGTTGTGTTGAGAGAAGGAAATAAAGGGAATTAGAACGAACGATAATCAAATATACAAGGGTTTGATGAGTAGTAGTTAACAATAAATATGTACATATATAAGATTAGTCGACCCGATAGACGTCCTACCCAAACTCGATTGCAACGGTACCTACCAAGTCCAATGGTAACAGTAAACCCTACCTACTCCAGTATTCATTATCCAGAGACCCACGCAAACATACAGAACCACAAAACATCAATTTTAGCAAGAGTAAAGAACAGCAATTGGTTTCTATCTTTTAAGATTAAGAATGAAACATCCTTGTCAAACTTATGTATCAATATTTTGATCTTGCATGTTACATACAAGTATGACATAGTAAAGAAATAAAATATATTTATAAATATACGAATTTTCTAATTAAAGAAAATTTATAGTGAAAGAAAAATTCGATCACAGGCAGTGGTCTCGGTAGCTTAGTTGGCAAAGCGTCTGGTGTACTTAACCAGAGAGACGCAGGTTCAAACCCTGCCTGAGATCGAATTTTTATTTCACTAGAAATTTTCTTTAATTAGAAAATTCGTATCTTTGTGAACATTTCGCAATATTTAATGCTAAAAAATAATAAAAAATAAGTATATTTATAAATGGCAAAGTTTACAGAGTACGCACTACCATCGTTTCCGTGGAAAAAGGACACTGCTAGATTTCAGTGGTGTCGTGCATAAAAATGGCTCTCACTATTTTCACATCCTGCGCACCCAGGACTATGCCTCATTATCAGCCTGATGCGTTGGGAATCTTTTTACCAAGACGACCTTTTATTGCGTAGCTCATTTCAATACGTAGGAAGACGAGACTCATCGCAATTAAATAGACTACATCCATAGGTGTACTATGATTATGACCTAATATAATTGCATCATCTCTTCGCCCGAGTGCCCGACGACGGACGTATTTATATACAAAGAACAGTGCGTTGTAGTCAACAAAGATTTTGGTTTATAAGAACCTCCGCATAAAGTTCATGAGTAGGCTAACAATACGTACCTAGATAAGCCAGCAAAGACCCTACTTGCAATAGAAATCATGTTATTAGGATACTAAATTAGCGCTTTATTCACGGACAAAAATCTTCTAGTGTGTGATTCTATATGTTTATCATATTATTACAAAAAATGCGGACAATAAAGCTGCAAATTTGTCAACTATCACAACTAGTGCCTACCCAGTTGTTGTCAGACTTATTACTTTGTTCTTTATTCATATATATAGATATACTCTACAAAGTTATTATGTATTATCATCTTATAATTTACAACATTTCACCAATCTTTTTTTATTGAAGATGGGTTTGCTCTTGACTTCAATCTTGCCGTCGAGGCAATGATGAGGTCAACGGTGGAGCGTAATCTCTTGCACTGCTGTGGTATTTGACTTTATTTTTGGTATATGTTATGTCTAAAACTCTATGACAACAAACAATATTAGAATTTTGCATTGTATGCTACTACAGCAATATTTTTGTAGTTATTCCAATCGGTAATAATCATCTAAATCAGGAATCCTTTTTTACAGCTTTATTTAAGTACTCATGCCTATCTTTTATAGTGTAAAAAGCTTTAAAATAAATCAAAATTTGTGCAGCTACCTGGAGAGAACTTGCACTGGGCTTCACTTCTGGTATCTTCAATAGGGTCATTGGAAGCCAGCTGATTGGAGTCATATGACTTTACAGACCCTTTCGTAAATTCTTTAGTGAATTCATTCTTACGCAGAATTACTGTGACCTAAAAAAATAAAACAGAAAGCAATCAGCCAAATTACCAGCATTTTTAAGTTACATTTGTGTACTAGACTAATGTACGTCACCAGTTGCACCCAGTGTTGTCATCATGCTCTAGCCTTTTTCCAATTTAATCATGAAGTTTGCGTTCAGTCTTACTGATGTATATTTGTGTGATGGTTCTGGTTAAGGCAGTACATTGTGTGCCAGACAGCCAGTCACAGTAGAATTTAAAAAACCCTATTTAGTAGCTGGACTTGCTGATATCACAGTACTATAGACGCGAGAAAAGACTTGTGATTGGATTATGAGCACCCATTTTTGAAGGTTTAGCTTGAATTCTGGATATTCAGCCTAAATACTGGGATTTTTGTACTACCAACTAAACCTACTTTGAACTAACCAATCCAGGTGACCCACAATTAAGTAGTCGGATATCTATAATCTCCTGGTATTATATGTACATTTATATTTATTGGTACATCTTTTGCGTAATTCAATAGGGGATTTTCTTTTTTCCTTCAGCTAGCAGACAGATCAAGAAATGTTGTTTTAATATGTGTCTGGTATTGCCACTTCCAATAAGCTATAATAAAACGAAAATACGTTTCTGTAAAATTCGTCTGTGTGCCTTGCAAATGAAATAAAATATACATAAGGATACTGTTTCGCCTGCCTAACTAGTTGTATTGTTTGAGTAGGTACCTGCAATACAATACAATTTGTTCGAAATAACTAAGGGCGTCAGAAGTTAGCTGTATTTTGCAGCTGCGCAGTTAGTCCCGTAATTTAGTGATTTTCTTTTATTAATTTTTCTGTTGTTTTCTGTTTTCTGAAATATGAACCCCAGTTCTTTTATTAAAGACGTAAGGGTAGTGATCTTGCCTTTAAAATTAACGTCAGAGTCCAGCTTCTCCATCAATTTCCATAAAGTCGGCATCATCTACCAAACTACAGATCTGTTTGTCGGCAGATTTGCTTCTATGAAATATGATAATGTCTTTGATGATACCATTACCATAATCATCCAGCCTTGTAGCTTCGGCTTCCATGTTTTTTTACCAGAAGTACAAAAAACCGAAATCATGTCAGTCTTTGCAGCTTAAGTAATAATTTTGCTCACAGTCCGAAGTGACGTTTCGCTTGCCGAAGCAGCTCTCTGTTGTCGACTTTGACTTTAAATAAATAAACTTTGACATTGAAAAAATAAAAAATCATTTGAATTTAATTTTTTTTTTCTCCCCGGATCACAGAAAACAACGGAAAACAGTGTATCGTTTAGGCATTATCTCACAACAAGAAACAAGTACTAACAAAAAACACCAACGGCACCAACTGAATACTTGAACCTTGCACATGCCCTACTAATATGGTCATAAAATTAAGATGCACTATCTTAAGCAGCACTTGCAATTAACCAGGCAAGAATCCTAACCCAACAGCAATGTTCATCCAATCATGGTCCTCTAGTGTATCTGCCGGATTCACGACCTCGTAGACTGATGAGGCAGTCACTGTGTTTAGATTTGGATAAGTATAATAAATAGGGAGACCACCACTTTGGTGATATGGATGGACCATAGTGAGTACAAGCAGGTCAAGGGGGCACTGGATGGTCATATTACGAGGCAGTTACTGTGACTGTCAAAACAACACCTGAGAAGAGTCACTGCAGCCATTGACAGCCATGATTCTTTCAACAAACATCTTTTTGTTATAGATGTCAAAGACAGCCCCTCGACAGAGCCTGCCTTGGGGACAATGAGAAAGCAGCCCACATGTTCCTGCACTGTCCTAGGGTCACAACATACAGGACGAAGTACCTCGGTAACCTAAGCACTCTTCAAGAGTGTCAGCAACATTAAACATTCCAATTAACAAGACCTCTTTCCAACCACAATGTTGTGAAGTTACAGAATATAGGCTGCTATTTTTGTTCAATATAGTACCATTATCGTTAATCATAAACTGGGCTCGGGTCTCCTATCATAGTGAGATGGGACTAGGTTGTAGTCTACCACTACCACACTAGCCTACAGCTAGTTGGTAGACTCCAAATGCCATCCAATCTTTCAAGTATGCAGATTTTTTCACAATGATTTCCTTCATTGTTTAAATAATTGATAATTAATTATTAATATGCACATGATTACAAAAAGTCAGAGCTGCACCTTAAATTTAACCTCAAGATGCCTAATGATATATATAAGCTATCACAGCTTATATAGAAACTGTACTGTATGATACCGAAATACACAATATTATACTGTGGGCAGCTGCATTATTGAAATATGCTAAAATATGTACTCCAACAAGATTTTAAAGGGTAATAAACTGAGCCTTTGGGTACATTTCAATATGAAAGCTTCGGTCCCTATTAAATTCAAATTCTTTGCGAAGCTGATAATATGGCTAGACAAATCTATATATATAAAAATCAAAGCCACTTTTCGTTGTAATTTTATAACTCAAGAACGGGCTCACCTATCCAAACGAAATGTTTAGACTTTGTTCGGACTATTTAGTAGATGGTTTATGTGAAGTTTGCACAAAATCGGTATAGCGGTTCTTCATTTATCACATTTTTTACATACATATTATTGTACAGGAAAGTCAAGAAAACACGCGGGCGAAGCCGTGGGCGAAAAGCTAGTAATTAATAGATTACAACTTTGTTCATGTTGACAGGCTATTTTATAGTCTATCTTTATTTTACGCAATGAAAATGGAATGTCAATGAACTTACTTCTTGTGGTGAAGGTAGGAGCGTAACACCATCTTTAAGCACCTGGACTGCTGAAGATGTACGAAAATAACGATACGAACTAGTCGCGACCCCGCATTTCTGATTTAAAATTATTTGATCTTTACGAATGTAACTTAGTAATTTGCGTCGAGAATTCAGATCTAATTTCAGACATGTATTCAACAAAATATATATATTTGAACTATTCATATTTACGCTACCGGCTAACCGCAGCAGCCGGACACCATGGGCATGTTATGCAAGCACGTCAATTTTTTAAATTTCTGTATCTAAATATATTTTGCATAATAGGTACGTAATTTAACAAATTATTGCCACATTACTTTCAGGCCTCTAATCACTAGTATCGTTATTCTTCTTTCGTAACTTTTTATTAAACCATTTATTTGTAATAGGAAGGAATAGCAAATAAACCAAAATATTAATTTGAACTATGCAGGTACCACTTAAAAAAGCCCATGACATTTCAGTGAGATTGACATTTTGACATTACAAATTCAACTATTTTTTTTTTGTCTCATTTTTTTTGTTTGTAAAATAGTGTAAAATAATTATTGACCAGTTTATGTACCTTATTACCTAATAAGGTATACATATATATATACCATTGTAGACTAATATTTAAGCATGTCAATATTAGTCTACAATGACTTAAGGTAAATACAATCTATATAATCTAAATCTCATTCATTTGCAAATACTTTATTAATTTTTCTGTAATTAATAATTAAATTAAGATGAATATCTACTTGAAAATATTTTTCAAATATTTTCCTGATAGTAACCGAGATGTTTAAGTCCATCAAGAAAGTCATGAAAAAAGAAAGTGAGAGGGTGCTATGAACATCTAGAACTTCTACATGGCCCCCATACGCACGGCTACGCATCAAGCTATACAAAACCAGTAGTTAAGGCTGGCCTTGAATCGTACCCATGGGAAATGGGGAAAACCCATACAACGGGAGGTCAGTCTAAACTGGATTTGTATAGCTTCATGTGTACCCCGTAGAAATTTATGTTTGAAATATTCTACTTCCAGGTGCATACGGCTACATATCACGCTATACAAAACCAGTTTAGACCGACCTCCCGTTGTGAAAGTTCTCCATGATAGTAGTCAAGGCGAGTCTATAATTATGTAATATTATTATATCAGTCTAGACTGACAATACTGGTCCAGCCTATACTGGTTTATACTGGTTGGCTGGACCAGTATTGTCAGTCTAGACTGATTTGTATAGCTCAATGTGTAGCCGTGTGTACAGTGCGGAATATTGCGCGTATCTGAAGTTAGCCGTTCCTAACTGCTGCGCAGGTTAATCACTTATTTTAAGGCTAAAGCGTCAGCGTCGGACTCGAAATTCAATATTTTCTTGGTTTTGCGCAAATTATTCGGCTTTAACACATTTTACATGGAAGTAGATATTACGACATCAACAATAACTTACTCACCATTGAATATTTTGCTTACAAATTGTTATCGTCGAAGCTTTTAGTGTAAATAGTGGATTGGAAGAAAACATACAATTTACACCTAAATCTCCTACGATAGCGATTGAATACAATATATTTGATGTTATAAAGCCGCACGCATGGCTAAACATCAAGCTATACACATCAAGTATCAACTAACCCCGCATTGTAAACGCTTGCTGCACAATGTGAGGCCGTGTAGTGTGTAGCCGTGTTTACGATTTGCGAAAAAGCAAAGAAAAATTGACTTTGGCGCCCAAGGCTGAACGATCAGCCTTAAACGCTTATATCTTAAAACTATATTAGTCGATTTAAATATTTTTTCAGTTTGTTCGAAATAAGTAAGCCGATCGGAAGTTAGCAGTTCTGAACTACCGCGGTGATAAAATCGTTTAATTAAGTGTTTTAATACATTTATATCCATGAGTCAAATCAAATAAGTAAACAAAATAATTAGAAATATGAAACATATTATACGACTTTAATTATCTTAACACCGACTCATTCTATTAAAATTTACCACTTCTAAAGCACTTGCAGACAACTCCGGCAGATCGGCTTAAGAGGAGTGTCCCTCGCGAACGCAACAATGTTGCACAGTTGTCGCTGTCTCTATCCCTCGCGATGCGAACCCGTGCCCGAGAGGAGAAACAACAACATTTTCACGCGTATTTCGTATGTTCCGAATTTTGGAGATTACTCCTATAATATTGCTAATATGTAAAAAAAAAATCTTGTAAAAAAATATTCACTATATTATCTGGGTTTCCTTCGAATCAGAACTTTTCTGTATTGATACATTGTCGAGAAATACTAGCATAAAGTTGGGCCGTTTTTCAACGAAAATTGCCAATCTTTGAGCTCGTGTAACTTTTTAACCGTATATTGAAATGAAATTTTATATTACAGGAACACGTATATTAATGATAAGATTGTTACTGCAAAATTTCAATGACTTTCATTGTTTAAAATTCAAGCAAGGGCCAAACTGCGTTTGTATGGGGCGCGAAGCGGATACTATCCTCTTAATTATTTCGAACAAACTATACGTTTCAATTTCGTCTTTTTTATTAGTTCTAGTCAAGAGTCAGATTATTACTTACATACATATTGTCACGCCCGCCTGTCTCCCATGGGGCAGGCAGAGACTATGGATTTCCACTCAGATTATTTTGATTCTACATAGTTAAACATATTGTCATCAACGACATTAAAGCTAAAGCGTTAGGCTTAGGCGAGAGAATAAATTTTTTCGCAAATTACTCGGCTAACACATTCTATGTACACACGGCTACAGGTCAACCTATAAAATCCAGTTTAAGCTGATCTCGCAATGACTTCTTATACAATAAGAGGCCAGCGTAAACTGGTTTTGTATAGCTTGATGTGTGGCCGTGCGTGCATGGCAGTAGAAATTGTGACATCAACAATAACTTATTCACGATTTAAAAATTGTTATTGTAGAAGATTTCGGTGTTAACAAATTTTAGACGAATCCTGTATTTTACACCATAAATTTTAAATTTTAGTACATTGTGCAAGAACGGTAAGAACATATTACCTAAATACCAAAATTAAAAGATTCTTGGGTCCCTCCCCGCCTCAGAAGGTGCGAACTTAGTTGAAGAATGAGAACTTGGTTTTTCGACTTTTGTGTTCCAAGCATGAATTAAGCACCTACTGATCTACCTACGTTAAATTACATATATATATATATAGAGTTCAATGTTTTGAAGGCGTCCAAAAAAAATGCGCGCGCAGCATGTAATGATAAAGATGTAGCGAGCTGCGAGTACATACACATTTACACCGTGCCTACCTACGTAGGAGTCCAAACAATGCTCAGTATTACCCCGTGTTTCCACTCACGACAAAATATGTTGCAAACATGAAAACATCTATCTAAATCTAAGAGTGAGTGGGATTTAGGTAGCTGTTCAGTTCAGTGGAAACGCGGCATCACGAATACTCTTGGCAGTACGATAAAACGTGAGCGATCGTATATATAGGAAGGAGGCTATTCTAAGCACTTTAAAAATCGAACTAAAATGTAAATTCTTGGAAATATAATGTTCTGAGCTGAGCAAGGCCGGTTAAAGAAATTCATTTCAGGGATAAGAGCTCTGGACCAGAGACAATAAGCAACAGAATCACAGATCAGACAAAATATTTAAATGATAAAAAAGAATCCAAACGGTAGACAGGTTCATTTCGTGATTTGGGTGTTTTTCAACCTCAAAACAATAACTAAAAGTTTAACCACCTACCTACAGACACAGTCGGGTACCTACTTCTAGCTTGGATTAAAATATTGGATAATTTAAAAAATAAGCTTACTACATTACACGTTTTTTTTTCTTTAAAAACTATAGATAGATAGAGGCGGTACATACTATAAGAATAGAGACCAACTAAAAAGAAAGAGAACGCATGCGCAAAACGCATGTCGTATTCGTCATTCATCGTTCGTTCGCTTTGGCCGACATCGCGGAACGGTAATTTTTTCGTGATCTGCAATTTTTGCCAACGAGATACTATACTTATAATTAAACAAAATGCCTAATCAGGTGTTAACTATAGAGCCACAAAACGAACTTAAATTTAAAGGTAAGACCTATCTCTTTATTTTGCGCAATCTGTAAACCGCCGCATTGAAACTTGGGCAGCATACATAGGTCGCGAGCTAGCTGCTGACAAATGGAGTTTCTATTTCCAGATATCGGCGTTTTGTCAGGGTGCGGTTTTTTACATTTTCCTTAATATTAGTTACAAATTATTTTAAATTGTATTAAACAACTGCATTTAGTTCCACCCTGAGAGTGATCGAGTGAAAAATGTATTTCATCACGAAATAAAATACTCTGATTCCTTTCGCCGTAAAAAAACCTGTGCACTAACCAGCTGTAATGTTCGGTTCACGTAACTTAATAATAATGCAGTTGGACTCTACTTATATAATGTAATTAAATGTATTATGACTGGTCGTATTATATTGCAACTCTAAATTGCCTCACATGAAAATACCTGCAGAATGATGTTTGTATGTTTCGTGCGATAGATACTTACGCGGCTTCAACTCAAGAGCTGCAATCTGACTGTTTTTGTTATTAGAGTAATCTGCCAGGAACCGTGACATCATTGAGATAGTATAATTTAGTTGCATACATAATAATGTAAAATGTAAAACTTTTGTCAGATGTAACTAGCAATCAAGCATTGGTTTGTCAAAAGATATGAATCATTGTCATTCACATGTTCTATGGTTATTCTTTGAAACATGTTAGTGAAGGAAAATCACTGATGATTGCTTTTTCACTACCATATAAGCTCTTGAAGCTTTTGAAGATGCCACCAACATTCAATCTATCACATTGCAATTAATTTCATACCTGATTTTTTATATACCTACATATCAAATGATACAACAACTTTTTAATATTGCAGACAAACACATTGTGAAAGCATTTATTTTTAAAGTTTATTAATAAATTATTCTATATTCCTTTAGGTATTATTATTATATTATAATTATAATATTTCATAATAGCTGACCTGACAGATAATAGTTAGAGTTAAAATAGTCATTATATTCCTCATATTTTAAAATGTTCTGCGAAATATTCTTAATTTTGCTTTCTAAAAGAACCTTCTACAAATTATAAAAGCATTAAAAAAAGATAAATAGTTAGTAGTTGTTCTTAAGCTGTGGCATGACCAAGAGAAATAAGGATTAATTTATATAAATAGAAGAATTAGTTAATAATATCAAAAACATGATGGATATCCTCTCCATCCACTGCGCTGACAGACTAAACAAGCTGATGACAAAATCTTTTAACATCCAGATTCAAGATACTTATATTAATTAATTATTATAAGGGAAGCAAGGCCTTTGCCCAGCAGTGGCAAGAAATGGGCTAGAATAAAATAATAATTATTAATGAAAATCTGATACGAAATTCAAAATTCACAACCACACACACACATTGTATACAGACACATTGTATACAACTATAGGCTATCCCATTCACCACTTAAAGATCTCCAAAGTATGACTAGTATGACTATACTGGACTATAGTGATTATACACATAAGCTGCAAGCACCACTGTATGGGAAGCATATTATAAAATGTGAAGTCAGCTTATACTGGAAATGTGTAGTAGTTTTGTGTGAGTAGTAAGTACATAGTTATTTTCTATGTACTTATTAAAGGTGTAATAACAATATTTGCGATATTGCTTTAATAGCATAATAAAACATTACAATCACCAATACAGATACAGATAAGAAAAGCAGACACCCCTAAAAATGTATTATGTAGCGATTTCGTATTTACAGTTATAATTTAAAAGAATATGTAATATGTACCCAAAAAACGAATAAATAGAACATAGTTTATCACGAATTAATTAATATTAGGAGAATGGTTTAAAATTTCACAATATTTGCGATTCGAACTTAAATGGAATAGAATATGAAAGTACCCCTTGTATTATTTATTACACAAATCCAACCTTATATTACACAAGTACGAACAATTACTTGTAAATGAGATAATTTAAAAATGACATACAAAACTAGTTCCTTGACACCAACCCGGTATCCTATGTGAAAACTAATCAGTCTGCGTCTCAGTCAGTCGAACAGCGGAGGCGCGGGCGCGGTTATCGCAATGTAATTGCTTAATTTGAATGTGATTAAGTAGTTTTTTTAATAGGTAAATGTCGTAATTAATTTTTCATAGACTCGAAAATAATGTGGGACAAACAAATTACATATTGAAGTCTTGGCATAATTCCAAACCTATGAAAATGTATGATTTCTACATAAAAAATCGTTTATCATGCCTATAATAAATTTACAAACACAACACGTGAATCGGACCCGAGGCGCATAAGTAATTTTTTAATTACTCAATTTCGCATAAGTAAATGTTTATAAGGCTTTGTGCTTGCAATTACTCGATGCTTTCAAACAATGTTAAAGCTAAAGCGTCAACCTTGGGTGCGAAATTCAATTTTTTCTTGGTTTTTCCCAAATTATTCGAATATATCACATCCTAGGTAACATAGTGGATTTGGAAATTACACTTTACACCTAAATCTCCTAAGATAGCAATTTTTAAGCAAAAGTTTTAATACTAAATTATAAATAAGCTATCGATGATTTCGCAATTTCTTCTGTGTTGTACCCAGGATATGATATAGCCGGATAATTTTCGAAAAACCAAGAACATTTTAATTTCTCGCCCAAGGCTATCCTTAAGTTATGTTTATTACAAGTACATGAGATGCAGTGGCGTACATACCATTTCTAAACATCAATAGATGAATAAGAAGATTTAGTCAAATGATTACTGTTGTTCTGTAAATTGTCTTTAGCTGTGTTATGAGCACAAATTTAATAACATACTATTGCAACATGCAACATGCTATTATTTCTTAGTACCATAAATGTTACCATTTGTGCCTGTCCTCAAGGATATAGTCATTATTATTGATTATTTTAGTTGATTATTCAGGACTCTTCGAGCAAGGGTGCACTACTTATATGCGACTCACAAACCCTTCAAATGATACAGTACTTTTCAAGATAAAAACTACCGCACCAAAAAAGTATTGTGTACGCCCTAATTCAGGAGTGCTTGAGCCAAACTCCAAAGTGGAAATAGCTAGTAAGTAGTTTTATTTATTAAGGTTAAAATTATGCCTGGAATGTATTAATGTCTAAAAATCAATTGGTTTTACTAATATAATGCTATAGTTCATACACTTTGATTTATATAGTTTACAAGTTGTATCATTACAATATGTGTCAGTTTATTCAACAACTGGCTCCTTTATTATTATTTGTACCGTCATTAACCATGTTGTTGAATAGTCACATCACACATGTGTAACTAAATATTGATATGTAACGAAAAAAAAATATTTTCAGTCACTCCACAGCCTGTGTATGTTGACCCCAATGAGAAGCATAAACATAAGTTTATGGTACAAAGTGTTGTCGCTCCAGAGGGCAAGACTAACATAGATCAAGTGGTATGTACCCTTCACTAATAAAACCCTGCCATTCTGTTTAAATATGTCACGAAACAGCAATAATATTTACAGTAAGGCATTATCTTATAATTTTTAACACATCTATGATTTCAGTGGAAGGAGATCAGTCCAGATCAACTTATGGATTACAAGCTGAAGTGTGTCTTTGAATTTCCTCGTGGCACCAACCTGAACGTAAGATAATCATTTGTACTCTTGATTTTTTACTTGTCAGGCATGAAAGCTGATATGTTTTTATACTACATCGCAATTTTTTGTAGGACGCGGGTGACAACGTCGCTCAAAACGAAGTTACCAAGAAACGCGTTGCAGTTGCGGATGAAGCAAAATCGTCAACCAAGGTAACCTTGCAGTTTTTTAATAATAATACATTATATTGACTAAGGATTGATTGTTTGGAGAAATTCCCTGTGTATTCACAGTGCGGAACCGCGCACGGGATGAATGTATGACTTTTATTTTTACGTTGTTTGTGAGCTTTTTTAATTTTATTTGCCCTTTCGCTAATGAACCACGTAGTGTTGCGACTAACGCTGAGTATAGATAAAGTATCGGTAGTTCATTATGTCCGTCAGCTATGACGATCATCTCATTGTATCATTGGTATTTATTTTCATCACTATGTATTTCTCGTTTCGACCTTGGATAATATTTGTCCAAGCTTGGCATGTTATTTAAATTGTCTTACAGGATGCTGTAGAAGGTCTTATCCAGAATGAAGCAAAGCGGAAGGATGATGATCACTCTACAGGCGCGAAAACGGTACCCGGCCATTATATTATTATTTCTTAACTTTGGGATCTCGAGCTATAATATGTTAAAACGATCATTTCGTCTTTGTGCGCTAAAATTATTGTAATATATTTTGCATGTCACTTACGGGAAACATACTAAGTACCTTATCGAGAAAATTAAAAATTAATAAATAATAATATTTAAGAACCTTAGGAAAAAAATTACATTAAGTTTTAAGGAAGTTCTATGCTTTAGCACCTGCAACAAATTTGCCTGATTAATTGAATCGTTTCAGCTTACCGATCTTGCGTAGGTACAATACTTTCAAAACATCCCATTCACACACACTATAAATTATTGTTCCCTGTTACTGCATGTTTATATTTTTTTTGCCACAGTTCTATTTAATTATATTTTTTTACGTTAAGCATATACGCAAGTATATATTTGACCAGTCGTATTTATCTTTTTTTTTCATTATCGTTATTTCAGACTTTGACTTTCCCTAAGTCTGAAAACGCGGAAACTGACATGCAAAAGGCGACTTTAGAAGTTATTCTTTTGAGGGAGGAGGAAAGCAAATTAAGACACGAAAATCTGCAATTAAAAGTGAGTTTATTTTTTTATGATTTCTCTTCTGGTTTGAAATCTTCTATCTTTATAATACTTCTTATAACATATTTCAGATTTTTTTTCGTATATTTATATAAGCATTTCCTTATATTTTTTCCTTGACGAACAAAACCGCGGATAGATTTAAAAAAAATCCCTTAAATTTAATACACACTATAGGCACACTCCGGCTCATAGCTCGCAAAGCGAATCTGACATAATATGTGTAAAAGGCGTGTCCTTTGCGATTTTAACAGCAACGCATGAAATTTCCACAAATTCGTAAACCAACTCCATACTGTAGTACTACTTTATGCTTATTAAAACGCAGATAAACAAATCCGCGAAGATATCTCAACAGTTGGTGGACGATTTTGTACGAAAGATCAAAAAATTCATTTCTGAAAGGTGTTCATTGAGATCATAACTTCTGATTTTAGTGAGAATTGCCACCTGTCTAATTATAATAGCAGTTTATCAGTTGCTGTAGCGATTCATTTAGTTGTAGGTTGTTACTTAATACGATGATGTTACTCTCAGAGGCATTGTTATGAAACATCTATATAGGAAAGAAATTGCTGATAATGACCATCTTCGAACTCTTGGTTTTTAATTAAGTGATTTCTTCAATAAACCAATGTTTTGGCTCTTGCGACTGTTGTTTCGTATAAGTTTTAATGAAATTTGCTTTTAAGCGATGTAATTTCCTGGCTGAATGTCACAATCATAATGTTCTAATGTAATAATTCAATATAAAAATTTAAAAATGCAAAATAGTATGAACTTGCAATGCATTTTAGTTTTTTTAATGTAAATTTTCGAGATCAACACAATACATTTATTTATGATATTTATTAAAAATCTTAACAATAAATATAATAGACACATAATTAATTACAGTACAATGGTAGCAGAATATGCACCGTCGTAAAATGTGCACTGGACAAAAACTCATTTAGTTCACTTCTAATAAACGGCGCTTTTCATAACGGGCACTTCTAAACATGTCTGAAAATTTTCAATTCGAAAATTAAAGGCGCACATTTTATTAAACGGGTCACCCATATTTTAGTTATTCCCACACAAATTAGACCAAGTTTAATATTTTTGGGATTGGTGATTAGCCCCTCTCTGAATCCCTGTATGATATTAATAGTTTAGCCTTAGCTAAATAAGTAATAAGTTTTTCTTTACGTAAGTCCAAGATATAAGGATACCATCCTGATCAGAATCAGATGTATGTACAAGCCTGAAAATCAGATGTAGGTATGTACAACGCCTGACGCTAGTCCATAAAGACAACCCAGAATGTATTAGACCTTTCGAATGATGAGTAACATATAAGACTCTTTCTAAGTTGGTATACACCATTTAAAATATAGTATTAGACGAATAATGTCTGTTAATGTGGGTTATTGTTGAAATAATCTCATTTTAGAGTTTATATTAATGTTTCGTAAAGTATCGGAGTTTATTAGACACTTACACCAAATAACGATGGCGTTATAACGTTTATTATAAATTGAGTATTGGAGACAACAATAATAAGCAATACAATCAACCATTACAGTTACTTCAGAGATAAAGTTAAAAAAGAAAACGTTTTAAAATTATGTATGTATAATGTGAGATTGTTGGTGTTTGACGTGTGAACATAATTTTATGAAAGTTTGAATGTGCCTATGTGAGAGTGTTCAAGTTTTTGTTTGTTAGTTTAATAAATAATATGTTTACATTTTTAATGAATTATAATTGTATGGCACTTGGCAGACTATCGTTTATCATGTACGTTACTAGTTAACGCGAACATTGTGTTACTGTTTTATTGATGTATTTGTTGCAAGCGCGGCTGTTGCGCCTGAGCGTGAACCTACTCAGATTGTTCACGCCATTTTGACGTGATTTGTTTTATTTTGATATGAATTCTGCAGTATTACTTGTATATATCTTTCATACGTCTTAATAAATGTAAAAGTGTTGTGTAATTTTGTAAAATTTTACAAGCCTTGAGCAATGCATAACTATTTGGCTGTGTGTGTGTTGCAGGAGGAGTTGATGCGCCTGCGTCAGTCCGCGGGCGGTGACGGCCGCGTGGCGCGCCCGCATTCTTACGGGCCCGAGAAGAACGCACAGATCGCGCTCATGCCATGGGTTATGACCGCCGTCGGCATGGCGCTCCTCGGCATCATCATCGGCAAGTTCCTTATGTGAATGGTCAACTAAACCCTGCGATGACCTTGACATCGCCTCACAGATACCGCTGTTACACCGCTCCCGATGCATCCCTCTCGCACAAGGCAGCTTACATTTCTTTATAGCGACCTCTCCAAAGCTTCCGCCAAGCCGTACTTGTGTTCTTATTGTGTAATACTGATATTACTCGACTAACCTCTACTTTTTTATTTTATTATATACGAGCACAAGAATAAAATACAGTTGGTTCCCAAAATAACTTTATTTCCGATATCAACGTAATCCAAATCACTGATTTCATTTTTAATAGTTAACAAGATTGTTATTTCGAAAAGTGCTTTATTCAATTAAAATACATACAGTGTCCTCCTGTTAGTAGATTTTTAATGTAACGGTATCGTAATCAAGCAATCCTCTTTTTTAACAAATACTAGATTTTTGTACAGTCACTATAACTAAAAGTTTGTATATGAATTTTAATATTATTACCTCTTTAAAATACTCTTGTATTTATGCCAAGCCTTATTCTTCCGAAGCTATTGATAAATTGATTTGTAATCAAATAGGAAACAATGATTGCCCTGTGTTATATAAGTAGCTAACAAACTTAATATGTGTAACACGATTTAATTGATCATACCTTGAAATATATCCGTTTTAGATTATTGTTAGCAGTCGTAATAATCCCGCTCCACTCTTCCTAACGTTGATACGTCAGGGGCCCTAGACAATGTTACAGTTTGTTCGAAATAAGTAAGCCGATCGGAAGTTAGCCGTTTTCTGGGGCCGCGCAGTTACAGTCGCGTAATAAAGTGTTAGCGTTCGGAAACGTATTCAAATAATTTCGAAAATAAGATAAATAATTTGCTAACATTACGTGTAATATTGCTGGATTGCTTCATTGATAAAATCCATACTTGAATTTTCAAAAAAATATTAAATTGTCATTTAAATTTTAAATTTTCCACAGATTTGCAAAACAGTGTTGCTTTTAGGCATTTTTCAGCAAAAAGAAACAAGTACGAATCACAATAATACATTAGCAATGAGAAATAACAAAAACAAATTCCAAGAACTAAACAACAATAACGTCAAAATAAAAACAACGCGTAGCACTTTTGGCACTGACTGTGTACTTACACTGGGGGAGCGAGACAGAATTATGCATCAAACACTAAGGATTGAGTGAAACAGCGAAGAGGCGCTGACCCCGCCCCTCGCGCCATTACCACGCATGCGCGCTACTGATTTTGTCGTAAATATGACTGCTGCGCAGCGACTTGCAGACTACTTCCGATCGGCTTACTTATTTCGAACAAACTGTACATTTCCATATCGAAAACGAAGTTAGATTAATCTGAAATGTATGGAATTGGCGTAATCTTTCGATATGTCACGTGATGAAATTATGTCAAATCCATACATTACGGATATCTAACTTCGCCATCGATAATGAAGATGTGACATTGTCTAGGGGCCCAGGCAACCCTTCGCCTAATTTAAAGCGAGATATATTCAGTTTGTTGAGTAATATAAAGCATTTTCAAAAGCAGTGGTATGATGTCAGGGCAGTAGATTGGGCAATACAATACGATATATTTATCATAGATATTTTATTTGCATAGTTTTATTTACTATTGATACAGCTGTAACTATTTTTCTTGATAAATCTGGAAATTATACTATTCATATCTTCGAACGTAACATAATGCGTATTAAGGCGCAGTGCCTCCGTTACGTTAGTCGTAGATATAATTATAATTTGCCAATAAGGATTCGAAATAATTACATCGGCAAATTACCGATAATTTGTCAAGAAAATTGTGTTACTAATGCGACATGCCAACAGTGGCTAGTCGGCGTTTATATTAGATGGATTAATTCTATGGCAAGCAACCATTTTGCAGCTTATATATAAAATTAATAATAAGGTAATGGCGGTTACAGTTGACAGTGCTGTGCTTTGCGTTAGCCCAGTCCCAGACGAGGCAGCGTACGCGTAAACTCATCTCGTCGTGCGCATTAACAGACTAGCTATAGTTGACACTGTTAAAGCCATATAACAGACTTTTGTCTAAAGTTAGTTGCAGGAAGTGCCATCATTTGTCTGTTGTGGTTTAGTGTCAGCTTCACTCTTCATTGCCTTAAACACATAGATTTATGATGTTAAAAAGATTTTTACAGTATTCAGAAACGAAAAAACAAGAGTATTGGAACTGTAGTTTGGTGCCTCAAATAACATAAAGAGTGTTAGACTAAATTGAAGAGACTTCATAAGAGTTATTTGTTAATAGTAGCTACACTAATAGGGTATATGCATGCACATTTTTTTTAAATTTTTAATTGTTTTTTTACGTTTGTATAATACCGCAAAAAAATATAATTGTCGCTTAGTATTAACTTAGCAAAAGTCTACAAAGTTGCTAAATTGACAAAACTCTGACTATTGACGTGGTACGCTGACATCACATTAGCATTGCGTTTTATTATTTTTAATTTCCCTTGCATTTTCCACTTTTCAATAATTGAAATTGTTCATTTAAATCCTATTAAGTGTAAAAACAATAATATAGGTGTAAATCTATAGGTTACAAAAAAACTTATTTCACATGCATATTCCTTATTATCTCAAGATCACTTCATCTACTCTTAATATCTGTTGTTACATAGACTTTAGTGGCCCCTGAGGAGATTGCTGTACCCTAAACAAGTTTAATTCTGTTGGCGTTAATTCGTGACAGTAATATGAAAAAAATAATTGTTATCCAATACATTTTTATGTTTTTTGACTTATTCACGTCTACAGAATTGCCTAACACACAGCCATACAGTTTTCGTTGTATAGTGTGCTGATTTTAGTGAACATAAATTATTAGACACGCAATTACAAATAATTTCTTCAATTTATGAACTAAATAGTTACTAATACTTATTTATTTCTTTAACTTGCTCATTTTATGTGAGCTACTAAATTGCTGTGAAATAATTAATAAAGTCGAGGTTAGGTGTAGAGTTTGAAGTGAATAAAAATTTCATTTTTTGCAAACATACCCATGATGTAGATAACTTAATACTTACATGCATATTCTGCTCGATTTCTATGTTTTCGGTTTTTGTGTGCTTGTATCGCTGTACGTACGCAATTCATTATCATAAATATCAGCGCTATCGTAAATATAATTAGCTTACGACAAAACAGTGTGAGAATTAAATCACATCAAATAACCATTGCGCTGTGCAAAAAATTAATATTAGTATAATTGTAACTATTATTTATAAATTATTAAATGTTAACCGTGCGTTGCTATTTTTGATGGCACACTAAACGGGTACGTATTCCAGAGCCCGGTGCTTATAGAAGATCAGCCATTTGTAATAGCGGCCACAGCACTCTACACATTGAAACCTTGACAAACACACTAACATTCCCGTGCTGAGGTCATGCATTATACCTCTTGGAAAATTTGTTCGGTATTACACAAGGCACGACATGTTTGCCGTTAAATGTAAGTGAAAAATATAGCTCGTACAAAATCAGTACTGTAATGGCGTTATGGTTTCAGTGTGTAGCACCCTTAATTAAATACATCCTAAGTAGAAGGTTAAGTCAGTGTTATGGAATGTAGTTGTTGTCTTACATACAATATCCAGCCTTGAATACTTAGGAATTAATATTATGACGTGTTGCGAATAAATCAGGTTCATATACTAATGATGTATTTTGGTGTGAAAATTGAGTCTCGTAATTATTTTCCACTCTTATACAATTATGGCTTTGAAATGTTCGTATTGTAAGTGCATAAGTAATTGGTTAATTTATATATTGTATTCATAAAATTCTATACATACCTACGCTTACTCCAACTTAATTACCCTATGTTTGCAAAGGGTATAGGAATGAGTAATATCAAGAAAATCTCCACGAAATCACGTCATCTCACATCCCCGTAACTTTTCCTGGTTTTGGGAAGCTTGTTGAATTCGTTGTCTATATAGATGCTGATACTCTTTTGGATCTAATATTTTATGAACCATGATCTTGTGTTATTACAACGAATAACGTTTATTTATTTTAAGTGCACAGCGGGAGTGACAGTGAGGATATGATTCGCTTTTATAGAACCATTTGATTGATGCGACCTAGTCTAGCCCTAGCTGAGCTTTAATATTTGTATAAGAATAATATGATAAATATTTACTAATTAATTAATTTGTATTTATTTCGTTACACTGAGAACTAACGTTCATGCTTCATGTTATGATAAATCTGTTACAATTGAAAGAATTAAGGCTCGGTTAGGGTCTAACTGAGATGTAGCAAGGTGCGAAGTGAGGATTGTATGAGTAAATAAATTGGTAGTACAACCGTGGCTTGTGTTTGTAAACTCCACGGCTACTATTGGATATACTAGGCGTCAACATGTCATGTTTCATAGCACATTTAATCGTAGTTTCGTGTCAGTATATTTAGAAGAATTTCACTATTGTTTACGACACATTTTTTTATTTGTGGTGTTCTTTAATAATTAATGACAATGGATACAATGTTTAATTTGTACTTAATGTATCTCTACATCATCTTGATAAGATCGAACTAACACCGACTGTGCAGACTACTGAAGAACAAAACTGTCTATTGACATATTGTGTACAACGTCGCTATTAATAAGTTTGGATTTCAGGTTGATAAAATATGATGAATAGTATTAGTTTTTGTTTAATATCCACGTGATGGTATTGATGGGAGTAACGCAATCCATGTATAAATTATTGATCATAGGTACTTTCATGAAGCTAATAATGTGACCATAATTATAAACCGCTTAGAATTTTTTTTAAACAGCCACTGCTGGTTTGTCTTTTAAATACAAATAAACAGATTGACCAAGTATGGATACGTTTTGTTATGCTGAAACATGTATATTTTGACATTTCTTTTTGTATTATGTGTAAGCAAGAGATCTTTGTATTTATACAGTGTAAAGGATCTGGGTAAAGAGAGTATCATAATCAATTGTGCCTACTTGGCCAAATTACACTATTGTTAAATGCTACATGCGTAATGATATGACAAGCCGTAATCCAGAGTCATGGGTAATGTCATGGCCACAGTCGAACACCGTTGACAGTAAGTGTGTTTGCAGATCATAAAAACCGGAACGAATTGCAACCAAGTGTAAATGCAAGGATTTAATTAACTTCTGCAAGACACCGACGTTTTAGTCGGTTCTCGGTAAAACAGCCTATAATAATGTTTATATTACCCAGGTGACATGAATTTTGCATGTTAAGTATCCATAAAAATGTAAATTTGGGAGATGATGTATTGGTATAAGGCCACTTTTAAGCATCAAAGCGTAGGGTTACTTTTAAATTAATAATAGACGACTTAAATTGAAATTTCCGTATGGTATTGTTGTTATATTGTACTATTATGCTATATTGTATCGTTTTCTGAAATAAAAGACTTAATTTATGATTACATTGCTTATATTTCAACCGATTTTTCCATTACTCAACTTACTTAATAAATATAACAGTACTTTAAACTTTACAAACACAATTTTACACTATTTAACAATACTGAAACTACGCCTTATCTTGTCAGTCGAGCTATCAAGCTACCGAAAGCTCGACTGACAAGATAAGGCGTAGTTTCGTTATTGTTATATAGTGTAAAATTGCGTTTGTAACCGGCTAGGCGTTGTTTTAGCCGGCCTCACTTCTTTGTTCGCAAAGTTCCATCTTAACTTTTTATTTGATCTGAGACTTTAAATTAAAATCACAAATAATAACGATAATAATAATCAATAGAGACTCAAATCAGCTATGGACCTATTTTTGTTGTGACTTTTGTTTTCACTTAAATCAAAAAACCTACGGCTTTATCACATCACAAGTATAATAAAAAGTAACATGAATACATAAAAAAAAATCATTTAAGAATCAAATAATATTTTAAAATAAGTTAATTAATTTTTAAAAATATCAAAAAGTAACATGGTTTTTGGTTATGACATAGAACCACAAAATGTTCTAAAATAATAATATTGGTCTTACAATGTTGTCACTGCTGGGACACAGGCCTCCTCTCGGTAAGAGGGCCGTAATCGACTACGCGGACCTTGTGCGGGCTGGGAGATGTCACATGTCTTCGAATGGTTCTAGTACATGCCGGTTTCCTCACGATGTGTTCCTTCACCGTTTTGAGAGCAGTGGTGATAGAAATAATTTACACAAAGTAAAGCGCCTGTCTAGGTTCGAACCTACGATCTACAACTTGTCGCGGCTATTATCACTGGGCCACCATCGCACCGCAAAATTGTTAATTGTGGTTATAAGAAAAATCATTATTTTGTGATATTAACATAAAAATTAGTAACATTAGTTTTAATAAAAAAAATCAAATGTTGTTTCACTCGTTTCTGCGGAAGGCAACTTATTTTATTCGAACCACAGCTGAGCGCGATGGTACCTACTTAAGTACCAAAACGCAATCTAAGAGGGCAAATGAAAATTTTACTTCCCTCGAACTCCTTTTTAAATTACGATTTTTCTCCATTCGGGGGGTGGCATACCTATACTAAGGTTTGCAATAAATGTATTGAGTATTAAGGTTAGTATAGGTATGCCACCCCCCAGGGCGAAGAGTAGGAATATAAAAAAAAATGTAAGCTTTATAGGTATAAAGCTTACATTTTTTTTATATTCCTACTCTTCGCCGCTGAAGAACCGCTTGGAAAATACTTGTCGTAGTCTGCGACACACTGGGACGCACGCTGACTACAAACTGAAGAGAAGTAAATACCTATGGACTGATTTTTTTTAAATATAATTGTTAAGGATATGTATGGTAAAATGTATGTAATAGCAGTCTTATATATATTGTGCTTTATAGAGTGCAGTGATAGCCTAGTGCTATGTCCATTGGACTGCCAAGTCAAAGGTCCTCGAGTTCGAATCCAAGGCACGCACCTCTGACTTTTCGAAGTCATGTGCGTATTAATAATGCAATAATTATCACGCGCTTAAACGATGAAGGAAAACACGAGAGGAAACCTGCATGCCTGAGAGATTTTCTTGACGGCGTGTGAAGTCTGCCAACCCGCAGTAGGCTAGCGTGGCGGACTATAGCCTAATCCCTCTCGTACTGAGAGGAGACCCGTGCCCAGCAGTGGGACAATGTAATAGGTTGATGATGATTGTGCTTTATTAATGAACCACATTATCAAAGAGCATGAAATAAACATAATAGCTAAATGGCCGTTAAATATGAAACAGATAGGTACTCATAAATTGAGTTGTAGTTGGCGCCACCGTCGACGCCACCACTCTGGTGTGCTGTAAATATGTGCGCCAAATAAAAAAATGACTTATTTGGTCCCACATTTACAATAGATTACCCACTACTTATACGTCCTCGCACTTCACTACCTACCTACTTTATCGGAGCCACTTTCCTGCTGAGTGACGTAAACGGGAAACCAGCCTGTTCCGGAGGCTGAAATGAGCGAGACGATTCGTGATGACTACAGATAACTTTTAAACATGGCTTAAAAGAATAATGGATCTGTAAATTGTTAATCCTGGTCTCACTTCTAAAAAACAGAAGCAAAACACTCTCATGCCCTTGGAAGTTCTTCTGTAGTAAACAATGGAAATAAAAATAAATTGTAGATCCTTGAACAAGACGATCTTCTCCTACCTTCAGGAGTTTTGAAGTAATTCCATCTTCAGCAAAAGCTTTTCAGTCTTTGCCTGTCTCGAAACCATCACAATCTCGTCGCAGCACACTTCGGTGTAATGGCGTACCAGTAGTTTTCTCGATGTGGACGAGGAAAATGCATAGGTATAGGTACATAATAATATATTATGTAAGCTCGTGCTCTAAATTTGTTTTATTTTTTTTATACTTCCCGTAGGCAAACTAAACAAACCCGTGTGTTTTGTAGCCCTCGCGTGATTAATCTGTCAGGAATGGTAACAATAAAAAACAAAATAGCGTTGGACATTTATTAACTTTATTTTCTCTAATTGTAACAATAATATTTGTCATAAACAGTTATTATTTATTTTTATACGAATTATTTTCATATTCTAAGATTTTACAGACATGAAATTCATACAGACAGTGCACTTGTGTAATGTAACTGTGCAATATAAATACTAATCACTATTTAAAATGTACATCATAAACTGTTAGATAAATATAATCACTTGCAATTAATAAATATTATATGAATATGTCAATAAAAAAAATGCTTATTAACTAGAGAGTACTTAAAGTAACCTTATAACTAACTACGGTTGATGCTACTGAAAACCAACAAAAATAAAGAATACTGTGCATCATTGAGATCATTTTGAGTGTAAACCTAAAATAAAACAAATAATAATATTTATAACACATTTCATTGCCATAATACAATAATACAACATAATAATTATGTTCTACTTATATATTATTATAAAATATATTTATTTCTGTGGTCCCGTAAAAACAACTAATAAAACCTCACAGCATCAGTCTGTCATAGCAAGTACGACTGATGTTATTCAATGGTGGCCCGGCGCCATCTATCGGCACGATATGGCAAGGAATCTTTCGGAACACCTACACGCAGACGCACACTGACGGCAAGGCAATTATACCGGGGAGTCCACAGGCAAGCCGAATCTACTTCAAGCAAATGGCGTTTCGGCGACTTCGGTGTCCTTAGGTATAACTAACACTGCCACTTCTGAGGCGTCCTTGGGTATGCTTTATAAAAATTAAAATGAATAAATACGAGACCACTGAAATGTACCGTATAATCTCAAAAGCCCAACAATACTTTGTTATCACAATAATAATGTACAGAAAGTACCTATTACACGATATAACTGCCTTATTAGTCTACTGGTCCTAAACGCGACTGCTTCACTAGAGGTCCTTGGTTTGATTCCTCAAGTCAACCAAGTGTTATTGGGTTTTTCAGTAGCAGCTCGGAGTTCGAAGTTGTGT
This sequence comes from Subacronicta megacephala, assembly GCA_958496365.1. NCBI lineage: Eukaryota > Metazoa > Arthropoda > Insecta > Lepidoptera > Noctuidae > Subacronicta > Subacronicta megacephala. The sequence continues at coordinate 11,332,108 of OY292513.1, forward strand.
CCGGTTAATGGGCCCGCCCTTCCGGTAGGTTATTTCACCGGTCAAGCTACTGGAGAACTGTGGGTGTTTATTAGAACACCATGGTATATGATATATAATAACTTAATGAACATCTAAAACAGCATTTTATAGAAGATATAATATTATACAGTACTGAGTTATTAAATGTGATATTGCGGAAGCACTTAATAATAAAACATATAAATAAAATCTACACTTGATTCTCATTTCTGTTTGACAAAACGTATTAAAATTCATTCAAATTCCAAATAAAACATTAAATAGCATATTGGTCATGGATAAAATAACATTACATTTTCATTTTTTTCGGAGGGAATTTAGTTTTTCTAATACTGACATAATATACAGAGATAAAATTATAACAACATTTAAGTACATTAATCCTAAATTAATATAATCATCATAATATTTAGCATACTATTTACAATAAAATATTATGGATCACCATACATTTCTTAAATAAGACAATACAAAACGAAACTAGTATTGTATAATTTTACAAAACGAATATTAAATAATAGTCTTAATTTTTAAATGGCAACGTAATGTCAACCTACGCCTATAGTATATTTATGTACTAGAGCCAGCTAGCCATATACAGAATGGCCCATATATAATGTTCATCCAAAATATATTTTTTTCAAAACATTCCAGTTATTTGCCTAAATGCAAAATATGTTCCGCAAAATCAGTAATTTTGAAGTTATATTTCCAATTTTCCCCTAAACCGCTTCTATACGTGACAAAAAAGAGATTTAAGGGAAAAGTTTAGGTGAGTAAACCTTTAAAGACTGAAAGTTATTGCACTAAATCGTATCAAATTTGGTGTGTCTCAAAAACGGCTAATTGGTTGGTAGCCACATGCTTATTGTACACAGCAAATTTGATTCCATTTTGTGCAATAACTTTCAATGTAGAAAAGTTTACGTGACTAGAGAAGAGATTTAGAAAATATATTTGAAAATATTATAACATCTCTTCTGATTTTAGCGGAACGAATGTTACGTATAGATGAATAAAGATGATATAAATTATTTTAGACATAAAACGTGATATAAAATTAAAATGTGTCTAATTTTTGTTTACCGTGTTTTTTTTTTATATTTCTGTGATCAGTTGGGCGTTGACTTGCTCCATCAACAGTAGCGCAACTTATCCACAACTTAGAAATGCGCGGTATCTAATTTTATACATTTTCTAGAGATGGTAGTGGTAGGAACCATACATTCTCTAGCTAAGAGTTTCTAAAGCTATTACAGCACTATATACGTATAGCAGGTAACACATTCACTAGAACCTCGGTAACTCGAATACAAATGTCTTTAGAGGATTTATAAACAGAAAAGAAATTACGAAGTTTCGAAGAATTTGGGCAGAAGCGGAATAACTGGTCAAAACATTTGAGATCTGTCACGGCTTGAAACCTTCGAAGCACTGTCATCTGCAGCAGAAACAAATATAATAATGAGACAAGTAAATGGGTTTGTATTCCCGTGCTTTGTTTACTATATAGTATTAAAGAGTCGCTTCCCGCTGCCTGTCTGTCCCTATGTACTTACATATGCTTAGATTACGAACGAATTTTGATGCGTTTTTTTTTTAATAGATAGTGTGATTCAATAAAGGAAGATTTATATGTACATACATATTATAGTACAGAAAAGTCGAGAAAACACGCGGACGGAAAGCTAGTTAAAAAATAAACCAGATATATTGTACTGTCGAAGTGTTATTGTTTCCCTGACAAAGACAGAAACTATTGAAAATCACCATCGGAGCAAACAGACTGTTCATAATTATCTGAGCAACTAGAGAAATTAAACCATATCGCAGCGACACAAAGGATGTTTTAGAACGAACACTACACACGCCCTCTGTCATTCTTACATGTATTTTATCCCATTGAGATAAAGTTTAATTTCCCTAGTTGCTCAGATAATTATGAGCAGACTGTTCGCTCCGATATATTTGATGGTGACTGTACATATTATAGCTTGGAAAGTTTGTACGTATCACTTCCGAGATTCGCGGGACACGGGGACAAAATGCCACGGGGACGGGGGGCGTCAGTCGGCCGTCGCAGCGAGTGCGGGCGCTTAAGACAAACACACGATTTTACTACACGAAGATAAATCCGCCGCGCTGTTAGGGAAAGTTATTGGACGTCAATAAAAAAAAATACATACGATGTTTTAAATTATTTTAAAAATCGCAAGATAGGAATACTATTAGCTGATATTAATTCTTTTAGATGGCACTACTTTCTAACGATTAAAATATTTAGAAATTTAGGTAGGAATTTGCCAAAAAACTTGCCATCAAAACGGGATCGGTTGATGGTTATTTAGGAAGGTTACTATGATATCATCCGATGAGAAATACCTACTTATGTTATGCTCACTCGTGCAGCACCTATACAGGGTGGAAGGGACATCGACGCACATCCGCTTTCCACGAATTCAGTACATGATTCTGGACCCCCTTGCGTAGATATTTTTTTTGTCGGTTATGAAAAAAAAAACTGCTTTTCATACAAAAGTACAATACCTACACGATCAAAATGTATGGAACAGCTGATCATAACCGACGAAAAATATCAACGCAATGGGATCCAGAATCATGTCCTGAATTCGTGGTAAGCGGATGTGCGTCGATGTCCCTTCCACCCTGTATTTCTCTATTGTATTAAAATGTAGGCTTAAAAATAACTCACCATGCCTGTTGCCGTGGTGTTAGCTGCTCTGGAAGAATTCGTTCTAACAAACATCAAAGTTTCCAATATTTGTATAAATGTCTTCAATCGTTGAAAGCATGTTCTATTTTTCAAACCTACAATATGTAAAATTAGGTTACATCTTTTATAAACCACACTCAGAATAATAAATGGAAGTCAAGATGTTACAAATTCCTGAGACCAATATCTGGGATGAAAATGAGAACGGTAATGAGTACGGACCTATGAAAAGTAGAGGCAATTAGTCTGTGAGCCTAATATCTATTTGTGAAAATATATTTATTTAAGTTTAAATTTGTAATTCAAAATGTTACCAAGGCGTGTACTATTAATTCCTTTTTATATATTTATTTGTTCTTGTTTGAAGGAAAACGGTAGAAAGATGAAATAAACCAGCCTACTTACCGAGTTATTAAAAGGCACTGAAGGACACGATGTAGATTATGCTTCGACAGACCTCAGAAAAACCGGAAAAATGTCTTAACCCAGATTTAGTGATTGAAGTTTAAGGATAATTAAATTATGCAGGCTCCTCAAAATATTGGCTTTAAGATTGAAAGAGATTGTTAAGTAAAAACTTGCGATTCCGAGTTACAAAGGCGAGAATCAGATAATATTGCCTTGATTATTATAATGGAATACTAAGATAAAATTTCCCAATTTTGAATAAATATTGTAGTAGTGCTTCATTGATCTATATCTATGTTTGTTGTTTTATTTCCAAAGGTTGGTTCGTCCTTCAAAAATGTTCCGGAGCGCTCCATTACAGGTATTTCCCTAAGGGGTGAGGGGTTCTCTTTCTCCTCCGGGTGACAATGGTGCCGACTGAGGTGGCCACTTTTCTGATTTTTCGCCGTATTCATTTTATTGTTCGGCATCTCCTTTACTACCTGTCGCAATTTTCATTTTTTTAGAGTTTTACACAAGAAATTACCTTTACAAACTCGAGTTCGAAAATGAGGTAGGTAGCTGAAATTTTTTACTAGGGCACATTTGCTTATTGGGGCTGGGCTACCCCATAATTGAATGAAAAACTATTCTCGTTACAATAAATTTTAAGGAACATTTTAATAGTAGTTCAGGCTTTTTCAGTAATAAAATTAACCCCAACTTTGATAAGAAATTTAAGCAAATATTAAATCAAAAACCAACCTTGGGCACTATCTTCGCAGAACTTGATTTTGTAGCGTTCATCAAAGAACCAGACACTTTGCGTAGTTCATTACCCCTGAAGTAATTTACATTTGTGTTAGGGACCACCGCCCTGCCCCGCTTCTGATCTCTCGAGTTTCTGTATTCTATGCTTTCGGATTTAAGATTTTGGTTAGAATATACAGGTATCTTCGTTTTTGTCTTGTTATTTGCGCTTATCCCGGGTTGGGCAGGATCCTGATGCCCTGGTATTTTATTCGCTGTAAAATTTTATCAGTTGGCAAATTGAAATTGTCTTTCCAAAACAATGGGTTAAGACTAAAGATGAGATCAAACAACGAGAAAATTATTCTCCGAGACGGGACGAAATATGGCCCTTATCACAACTGTACAACAGACCGGTCATTTGTACATTTCGGTCGCAATAATACTATAACTGTTCCATAAATAGGCCCGGTAAATGTTTCCACGAATCCCAAGATCTCAACCAACTTTAACCGAGCATTTGTTTTCTTATGCCTACCCACGAAAACAAATGCTGTTTTTAATCAGTACCAGACTGACATATCCACATCCCTGGGAAGCTGACGATTTATGAGAACTTTCCAACCAATATAGAAAAAGAGGCTTAGGATAATAAATATATTATAAGAATATGATAAAAATAACATGAAAAACGCAAAAAATACTTACATTCAACGGATTGCTTGGTATGCTTTGTTTTCGTGTAAGTGGCGTACTTGTTGCTCGTTTGTGATTCGCTGAGCGAGTCGGTCGAAGGCTCAGGGGTACGCGGACGCGAGCTGGTTGCTAGGCTATCCTGTGACATAGTCTGCATTTCCACCTCCCCACGCCGGCCCTTCTGCGGGCTCGCTCTCAAATTTCTTAAATGCACAGGACTTGAGTTTCGCGACGACTCACTCGAAGAGTCAATTTTTGGCAAGTGTTTGTTAACAACTAATTTCTTAGTATCTTTGATTTTTGGTTCTAAGTATCTCGGTTTGGTTTTGTCAAAGGACGGAGGTCTAGTCCCAGTCATTTTACTATTAAGCTTGTCTTGAGATTTAGTGGTTTTAGTTTTATTAAATTTCGCACGCTCCTCTTGCGCTTTCGTTGTCCTCACTTTAGGTGGATGAGTAACAACGAGCGGTTTCCTATTATCACGGAGGTCGTTGTTGCTTTTAAGAGTTTCGGTAGAAGTGAGCGGGATCGTCGGTTTCGATGAGTAGGGCACGAACGACGCGCGCACGTGTGCTATGTCAGCATTACGAGCCGTTGAAGTATTTGAAACTTTGATATGCTTAATCTGGTTACTATTTTTAGATTTTCTATCTTGGTGAGGCGTAGGAGGAGTTAAAGGAAGCGCATGCGCGCCGTACTTAATACAACCAAGTTCACGCAATCGTTTGCGTAATTCCGATGGTAAGTCTTTAAAAGCTTGTGTTGTGACTACCCGAGGCGAGGCTCGCACCAACGCCCCCTCACATTGTAATCGCCAACTACCCGCTTGCGTATATAATAAGTTGCTGGGCCCAAAACTTTTGTGACTATCTGTGCCATTGCTTATCAAATCAGGTTTGGAATAATGATGATTACGTATTTCTTTAACAAGGGCACACAGAAATGCATAAGCGCGGCATACTTCATCGGGAGGTGCCCACTCGATCGCAGCCGCGAGACAGTCGTCCAAAGCCTGCTTAGCAGCGTGAGGAGCTTCGTTAGGCAAAGGTGGAATAGCTTTGAAAACTGCTACCAACTTCGGAGCTGCGAAGTTTGCTGCTGCACTTATGAGCCTCCGACACATGCGTGCTACGCTTTCAGACCATCTGCTGTTTTGTAAGGAAGCCGCTACAGAAAAAAAAATAACTCAATCAAGGGTTACGAATACCTACTTACAACATAAAAGTTATAAACTTACCAGTGATGCCGCATCCGTATACTGTATCAACCACATTATCAATTGTTAGGTTCACAACATGATGTTGATAGCATTTGTCTAACAGATCCGTAGGCAACGTGGCGAACGCCTTCGTTGGCCAAACTTTAGAGAAGTGCTTTGTTATCCACTTGAGACATTTGTGATACAAATCATCCAAACCATAAACGGAACACAGTGGAAAGCACTCCAACACTCCAACTACGCATACTGTACATGGCTGCAATATTGACATAATAATTTTTTTTAAAAATATTCATCAAAAGCATTTGCCTGCGGCTTTGCGTACATTATTAGATTATCAATTCAATTTTGTTAATATAGATTTTTCAAAATGAAGTAGTCTATACCCGTGTTCAGATCCGATTGGTTCAGCGATTTAGGCGTGAAAGCGTAAAGCAAACAAACTCACTTTCGCATATATATATATATCATTAGTTAGGATAAGTATTATATTTTGACTTTTGAAAAGCTTGATAAAATTACTGAACTGATACCGGAAAATCCCATATGTCCCTTTCGTAGCACACATGGCCACACCTTTTACAGGATTGGTGTCAGGGAAATTTTGGAGAAGCTGTGCTCTATTAACACCGGTCAATTAACAATGCCGTAGTCTGATGCAAGTGCCCCTTATTAGCAAAAATGTATGAAGGCTGTCTGGACTGCCAAGCAGGTAAGAGGGAAGATTTTTCAACTACAATGTTAAACCCATCTTTTAATCTGCGTTCTTAAGAGCAATGTTCGGTGCTTCTTATAGCTTATGAACTTCAAAACTTCAGACACGCACTTCTCAGTTTTTCTTTTTATTTGGAAATGGCACCCGAGGTAGGAAGGCGCCATAGTAAAATCTTCGAACCCTGTTCATTTGACCTATACATCCTTTTTGTAGCGCGAGTTAATGATAAAGAATGCTTTAAATAGTAACTAAAGATTAATTCATCCTAACCTTCCAATGCCAGGGCAAGCCTGCCCTCCGAATAAAAGGAACTGATCGACGGTCATAAAAATGAAAAATGTAGAATTTAATTATATTTACCTTGTGAAAGTGGTGACAATACTTAGCTTTTAGCGTAAACATTATGGCTTCCTTTAATCCTTCTAAGCCCAGCATATCAGCAATTGTGGCCAATTCTACTATGCTCACTGAATCCGGGATTGTGGCAAGACCGGAGTATATATGACATAATGCAAAATACACCACATTGTATGAGAACCTGAAACGATAATGGAAAACACAGTATAAATTAAGACTCAGACTCAAGACATGACTGATCGATTCGGTAATAGTGAGTTATGAAACAGTTGCCAGTCTCAACCAGTGGATGTACCACACAACTGCTAACTAAAATATTACCTATACCTTAAGTGGGGATTAAATGGTCACGTTTGATGGATCATAATACGATTCTTGCCTTACAGGGTGATATCTTAAGTGTACGAAAAGCTTTTACAATGTGTAGTAACCTGACACCGGAAAGGTATGGCCGATGAGTGAATCCTAATGTGATTAATTAAAAGTGAAAATTCCAGCCCACGCAGTGTAAAATTATTGATTTCGACATACTTACGGTGGAAGTACTATAACGTTGCCCAAGCTTTCTACCCAGCCGCCGCTTAAAATACCCGCGAAGTACTGACATCTAAAAATAATTAGTTTTCGTAAGAAATCTTGTAATAAATGTAGAATAAGAAATTCTTATAAAGCGTTGAAGCAAGTGTGTCTTTGATAGGGCACGCCGCGATAGTGGCGGTAAGGCCCGTTATGGATCAGTGGCTACAGAGGTGCCATGGCGTTGTGTTTTGCGGCTGACGCAGGTGCTCTCGGATCTGCGGGACATGGCTGTTTCGGGAAGTACCGAAACGGTGGTGTGAAGTGAAGTGGTGACAACCGGGCTTGGCTCCCCGCGTATCCGCACACGCGGGGAGCCAAGCCCGGTTGTTACCACTGCATGGAGTTCCCTGAGGTCACGGCGCAGCACACGCTAGAGTTATGCCGAGCTAGGGTAGAGCAGCGCCGATATCGATAGTGGATGGTGAAATCACATCCAGCCGAAATTCGAACCATAGTTGAGAGCAAGAGCGCGTTGGAAGCCGCTGGCTTCTATTGCCAGCAGGTTATGACATAGGGAAGCCGCCGCTCAACCTGGCAATGGCCCTAGTAGGCGGGACCGCTAAGCAGGACGCGAGGCAAGGGCTCGCCCAGCGACCACTGGACAGCAGCCTATTACGGCTGTAGCGAACGTCAATAAAAGAAGCGCGGCTATGAAACCACATCTCTTACGTGGAGGTAGCGCAATGAAAGTAGATGCCTGTTATAAGACCGAGAATTTATAGTTACCTGGACGATAAAATACACTTGTGTGCTTTAAATCGCTTCCCCGACACTTCTACTATTACATCAGGTGCTATTTCCTCCAAAAACATTCTGAGCAAATCTTGTCCAAGACGTGACGTGCAATTTTCAATTAAACTTGATGTCTGACTGTCTGTCGTACTGTTTCCTGCAACAATATTTAAGTGTTATTTTACTGCTAACAATATTTTTAGTATTATACATAATTTTATTACTGTCTTGAGAAGAATTCAACGACACAACTGCAGGATAGATACAAGTTTTCAAAATATAAACATTACAATAAAATATTATGTATTTGTCAACGTACCAAATCCTGAACGGCAATTGCTACTCTGCATACTACTGATTTCCGATATTTCAGAAACTTGTTCGTCAGGGTCACCAAGAATACTAGATGTTCCTAATCTCAAAGGTGACCGGGTTCTGCTCGACAAAGAACCTGGCATGCTTCTGCTGAATTCATTTTTTAGATGGGGAAACAGTCTATTTAAACTTAGAGCATTTTCTGAATGAAATGAGGTTATTACTTCAATAGATCTAGAATTATTTGAAAATGCTTCGTCACCCCAGTCAGGAATGGATCTCGTCATGCGCACATCAACTTCCTTCTCATCAATTGACAGTAAAACATCCGCCTTTTGCACTGGTTTATCTAAATCCGACAATTTTACAAAAAGATCTTTGGCTTGAATATCCTGTGTAAATTCTGTATGACGCGGTCGTTTATCTTCATTTTGACCTGTTCGCTTCGGGTTTACTGAAGGTTCTTCAGTCACGGATTTTTCTGCGATCTCGGGAAAAGGTGCATGCTTTTTAGGAATAGCAATTATTTCCGAAATGCTGATACTAGGGTCGTTACACAAAGACTCATACTTCTCAAAAATAGTTACACTTGCATCATGTTCTATCAATTTAACGTCATTTGTTACTTTAGTATTTTGTGAGTTAGACCTATTCTCAACGCTCAGGGTATGTTTTTTAGTATTTATGGAAGAAGACAATCTAGCTGGCATTTCTTTCAGAGTTGTTTTGTCACTGAGATCTATATACATTGAAAATATATTCTTTTTTTCTGCTGTTCCCATTTGAGTGTCATCGGAGGATTTGGAATTTATGGTAAAGCTGTCGTCAGATTTTGGATCACTAGACATATCAACTACCCAAGCCGCAGAGGAGTTATGTCTTGGCTTCTCTTGACAATCTTCCGTTGGTTTCGGTAAATAAGCACCAGTTACAATAGGCGTGTTTTCTAACTTGAATTTTGGTAGTGGGCTGCTTTCATGACTACTGCCTACTTGAGGTAAGTGGTCTTCTACAGACACGCCTCCCGACAGTATAGGCGGAGAATTGCTACCTTTTCTTAGATTTTTCGTAAAACTTTCGGAACCAACAACAGTAATATTATCACTGTCTTCAGATTTGTAAGTTTTCAGAGACATTATTGAATTATTGGGTGTGCTTGCCATGAGAATACTCTTAACAGGATGCGTTCTTTCCTTTCCTAATGTAGAGTTGATGCTTTCGTCAAGATTTACAACGTCCGATTGAGTCGCATTTTCAAATAGATTGATACACAAGGAATCTTCTGTTAATGGTGTCATTTCAAAAATAGTGGGTGATAAATCTTTTTGTATGGAATCCGGATCTTTCTTTCCTGCTTGTTCCAGGGAATCGTCATTTTCGTTACTCTCTGACCAATCAACCGGACTTATGTCTTGTTTAATGGTTGAACAGGGTACTGGCTGACTTGGTGTAGACAATATTATTTCCAACTGGGCATTTGCCGAACTTCCAACATGCACAGTTTCTTCTTCATCGACTAAACTGGAAGCATCTATAAAACAGGGCGTTGATTTGAAAAGCGATTGTTTTACAACACTAGATAAAGATTCGTGGTTAATTGATGTATTTGTAGACTCTACTTGAAAACAGTGTTGACGCTCGTTGATTAGGAATTTTTCACAAATTTCTCTTTCGACGAATTTATGTGGGTATACTGATTCCCACGAGCCTGTTTCTGAAGATAAAGAAGAAGATTCTAAGATCACTATCTCTTCATTTTGTCTCTGTTTCTCCTCTTTTAGCGACTTGCCACACATTTCTGTTACTATATGATGCTGGCCATTAAAATCTATCTCAGACGATGTACCACTCTGTTTAGATCTTTGAAAGTGTTGTTTTTCTGCTATAGAACTAGCAACAGAAATGCTCACATCGTCTGCCATTATATCATGGAGGGTGTTCTCAGATAACGACACATTTGTTAAAGTAACGTCATTGTGACTAGTGACGCTACCTAGCATTCCTGTATCTTCCAAGCCTGAATCTGACAAGGTGTACATGTTTTCCATTTTTGAGTTACAGTTTCCAAAATTTACTCGTAATTGGCAACCAGAAGAGCTCGCACCTGGAGAAAAAGTGTACGCGGCAGACAAGTAATCCGAAGAAGAGCTAGGTTCATCCGTTACTAAACTATCTGGCGAATATATAGGATCCACTAGTTTCTCAGAGCCTAGATTAGAATTATTTATATTCTTATCAATATTGGTATTAATTTCAGTTATATCATTTAACGGAAGAGTCTGATTAGATTTAAAGTCTTCATCAGTGACTATGTTTTGTTTTTTTTTGTAAGTTGGAGAAACGTTATCTTTTAGACAATCTTTATTCGAAATATCACAAATACTGGAATGTTTGACTGCTTTGGATGTATGACTAGAATCAAGGGGTAGAGAAGTAGGCTTGTTGCGCTGCGGAATATTTACTTTACTCGTATTTACTGCTTGTCCTTTTATTATGGAATGAAATGCATAAGAGAGTTTGTCCTGCTCGATAAGTTCTTTGTCAAGTAGTTTTTCTTCTATGGGAACTAATGCATAAAATTCTTTTGGAGTAATGCACTTTGGGGTAGAAAATACGTCCAATGTTTCTTCTTCCTTGTTAGGTTTTCCAGACATACATTTTTTAACATTTAAATTGCGTTCCAAATACGAAATTATTTCTTTTTCTTCATGTTGAATGTTGCATTCAGTATACACATCACTGCAATACAAAGAAAATTTAATATTAAGCAACTTTTTTAAATCTCTTCGTAATAATAGCAATAGAAGATGAAAATAATGTAACGAAATGGGTTATAAATTAATTATCACCAATTTAACAAAACAAATACACTCTTACTGAATATAAACACAAAAATACTACTGTCACCGTAATATACTAGAACTCTCACACCATAATGACACACTCTTAAATCATTTATCCTACACGTTGATCTCCCTTTGTTCGTATCCAAAACTAATAAATTTCAATAGTCTGAACCCCATAACCGATGTTTATAGTGTTCTGATCACGGACATTCTAGAATTGAACAATCCCGATAAGTCCATAAGATACAAGGATACTTTTTTTGTCTCCGTGTCCTGTACGCGACTTAAATTTCGTTACGTTTGCGTTTTCGAGTCGTTTACTCGTTTACGAGTTATTTTTATTATACCCTGCCTGAGGTACATTTTTCTTAAAGATAAGAAAGAAAGAAAATTTGATAACATTTGTTGATGCCAAATATCTTTTAAAAATAAGAAAAAATCGGCTAATTTGTGATCCAGCTCGTTCTTTCATGTTTTTACAAGTGTTCTAGAATCTTAGTGACACATTTGCGTTGTTCTTTTAGTTACCCTGCTGTCGTAAACTGCCCACAACTAAGACATGCCCGTCCCTAGCATAATGATATCCGTGATATCACACCAAACGAGCCACGTGCGAGCAGCTCTTGGTACTTTTTGTATCCAGTAGATGACATTGTTGATCTTAGTTACTTTCATTTCGTACATAATTCAGAACTGCTTAAGAGCAGATCTGAGTGACGTACGAAATGGCCCGGACACGTGCACTTTGGCTGGACAAGATTTCTTGCACCATTTCCTTGGAAAACATCCATTGGATCTTTGTTTAAGGCAACTTAGAGCGGTCCACCTTTCTTATTCGACCTTCCCTAAAACCTTTTACAGTAGGCCTAGCATCTGAATGCTGCCACAATACTTTCAGCACGATAGGGTCTGACGTCTTGCTGCCTCAAAGCATGTGTCTAGGCGTCCTTTAATGACTTTTAAATCTGTTATTCCATCGATGAACACATGCACGCGCATACAGCGTAGAATTTCGAACTACTCCCTCAATTTCTAGGGACAACTGCTACAAGGTTTTACCACTCAACTGAGCCTAAAACAGGCGCTTCAAGTGGGGGTCGCAGTATCTTGATTTTGATCTCCACCAGCTGCTCATAACAGGTCACGTTCTTTCGCGAGAATCTCTAGGAGAGTTAAGGCGGACACTTAGAGCAGATAGCCTGTTCTTTCTCCCACCGTAAACCATAAAGACGACCTGTCAGATGGCCACATTTAAACGTATCTCGAAGGTGCAGCCACAATTCTTGTTCTCGCCTTAATATCGTCTAAAACCAACACATATCAGCCGTCTGATCTTCAATCACAAAGGTACGAATTGCGTACTGCTGCATCAACTCCTTACTCACACTAAGCTGTTTGGCAACAGTCTCCTGTAGATCATTTATGAGGAATATGTGGTCATCTTGGCGGTGAGCCTGCTCCTCTGCGGTACATACCTGCTCCCTCTTGTTATTCTGCCGCGGTTCCAGGAGTTGGCTCCTCCTTGTCCTTCTGCCGTTGCCCTTGAAGTTGGCAGCCCTGCCCCTTCTGCCTGCCAGCCTGCTTCTTCTGCCGGGGAGCTTCCTCTTCTTGATGTCGAGCGTGCTCCTGTAGCATTCCCGTCAAGGTCGGCAGGTCAGCCTTTACTACTGGGGGGGGGGGGGGGGCGCTCCAGGTGTACCATCGTCTAGATTTGTCGTCAATTGCTGAAGGCCAGTACAACCTAGTAACGGATAATCTTTAAACCAACTCTGGTCAATCTCCTACTGCTGTTAACTTCTGGTAAGAATGCGTCCGTCAGTGTATTCCTTAGGTAAAACTGGTATAATTACTATTGTGGTATGTATTATTTACTTCTACTACGGCTCTAAATTGTTACGAGCTGTGATTCGAGATACATTAATTAACACCAAAAATAACAATAAAAATACACGCTTGAACTAAATAGATCACAACGATGTCACTATAATATACTAGTACTCTTCACACTACAATGTCGCACTGTTAACCGGCTGGGAAAACAACAATAGAGATATAAGTGAGATCACTGTCTATAACTACCTATTATTAGTATGAGTATGTAACAACACATCAATAAAATAACTTTACCATCTCTTTTGTTATAATCTAGTTACTATCCACATTATTCCACATACATGATATCTCACCATAATCAAACTCGAACGAAAAATAATAAGTTACAAAAATCATACATTTGCCATTATCGTGCAGGCAGCTTCAGCTGGTGATAAAATATTTTACTGGTAGGTCTTAAGCTGGGTCTCCATTGACACCGAAGGAAAATTGGCAACTTTTGTGTTGACAACACAGACTTAGCTTTATGGAAACTTTTGTGTTGCTAATAGTTTCAGTGTACCGACCTGTTTTATGTATTGAGCTATAAATGAAAAATAATAATGTAATATTATATCTAGTAGGAACTTTAAAAAATATTAATCATATCATACAAATATATCATACCTTATAAAAGAATATATTTCATCAAAAGTATCACGTTCAATATTCACATGCAAAATGTTATGTAGCTGGCGATAAAATTTTTTCGTGCGTGCTTTTAAAATACAAGAATGTGTTAGTATCTTTAATTTTCCACAGACCACTTCAAGATCAGAGTAAATCGATTCGTCATATATTCTGTAACAAAACATGTTGATTATTGTTGTTGATCAAGAACGTCGCATTTTGGAAATACACATCACTTCGTACTTTGATCTGTCCCTTTTTCACTGAGATACGCATGGAGGTATCAAGTTGAAATCAAATACCTACTTAGCTCTACAATTATTTAAAAGTTAAAACAAAAACAAGTTTACTTACGTAGATTGTTACGGAGCTGAATAAAAACAAGTTTCTAAGTCAACGCAATAAAAAAGGGCCATTTATACCTTATATTTCGACACTCGCAAATAAATCAAAACTAGTTACTCGCAAATAAATTAGGTCAAGTTTAATGAAAATTGGCATCAGCAAAAAATCTGAAAATAATAAGCTAATTCTAGAATAGCGTCGAAGTATCAAATGGGTCTGCTGACCCTTGCAGCTGTAAAAAAATCAAGCTTCTACGTCAATAAAAATATGGTCATATTCCACATATCGATTAATCGTACACACCACAGGCGAAGGGTGGACGTGTTATTGTTTTTTTTAAATCTATCGAAATCAGTTGCAATTAAATCACTTAATCCCAACAAAAGCAGCCGTAAAGTGGAGTGCGGTGCGCCGATACTGCCTCCTGTCTGCTCTCCTTATCTCAGGTAAGATACGGGCCGCGTGAAAAGGAGGATCATCAGAAAGACATGTCCTCGAGTGAATTAACTATAACTTTATACTAGCTGTGCCCCGCTTTTTTACCCGCCGTTTACTTATTAGTCGTCTCCTAAGGGTCGTAACGTGATAAATAGCCGAAGTTACTACATATAACATTAACTACCTATCTGCCAGTCCGAGTTCCGTTAAAGTCGTTTTAGCCGTCTTCGCGATTATACGGAACAAAACGATTGATAGACAAAAAAAATATTATTTTTGTTTCACGTTAATGGAGGCTGCCTTTTTGGCGCGAATATATACAGGGTGTTTGGTGCATCGTTTGCCAAATGAAAATAGCCGATAGAAGAGATCATCAGCTATGTCTTCAGGCCTAATAACTCATTCCTTGTCACACCAGTTTTTTTATAACAACTTTTGAAAATTTATTTGGAAAAATTCCAGAACTCAGCATTAAACCTTTAAATTTAAAAAATCTAATTAGTATTACGTTTAAATTTCAGTTTAATTTTGATGTCTACTCTTGTATGGTTCTATGATATTCAAAATTACTTGCTAATAACACCTGGTTCCTTTTTAAAAGCATCACAAAGTTTTTTGAAAAAGATAAATTTTATTAAAGCTCAACTTCAAATTGATGTAAAAAAATAAATAAAAGCGATTGGGATCTTCGAATTATTTTAAAATGTTCTCTAGTCTGTCCCCTTTCCAACGGTATGCCATAAGCCAAAACTTTAGTTAACTTCACTAATTTGCTAAATGTGTAAGCGAGGCACATTGTGCTGATTTTCGATATTACTGTAAGTAGCTCTAGTTTTCGCATTTAACATGCTTTAAGTAGGTAGATAGTGTAATCTGACTCTTACGTAGTCTCTTATCTCTTTCTTACATAGGGAACTAACTATCCTAGAACATGTTTTTTTTTAGTAATAAGTACCTAATTACCACTTTTATTAAAATTGTCCGAATCTATTGCATATGCACGCGCGACTACTTCGGAGAAAGAACTTGTTTACGCATCGGAATTTGAAGCTAGGGCTTTTGTCACTATCAAAGCAGAATTACGTTTACGCACCACGACAGTCAAAACAAGATGTCGCGCGTGCATACGCAATAGAGTCAGACAATTGGAACAAAATTTGTAATTAGGTTCTTACTTTCTTTATGGCATAACTCGGCAAACGAGCATGCAACCTGCCTGATGGTAAGTTACGTTCACTGCCCATGGACATCTGCACAACCGAAGGAGTCGCAGATGCGTTGCCGAGCCTATTAAAGGAAAGGGGGGGGGGAAGGAGAATCCTTTTCTCCTTCCTCCCAACAAAACGCAACAGTACGCATACAGCTACTTGACGTCGATATTCTATGGGAGGGTAGTACTTCCACGGTCATGCTACTACTTACTACTTCTTTCTTATTTTTTTATTTTTTTCTTGTTCGAGCAAAATCAAATTTTCTCAGTGATTTTGAGCTTAATTGTCAACATTTTAAGGTTTAAAATCATTTGAAGCAATTTGAAAGTTATGTATAACATGATGTGCTGGCGACTGTACCATATGTAAGAAAGAGATAAGAGACTGCGTAAGATTCAGATAACACTATCTACCTACTTAAAGCATGTTTAAATGCGAAAACTAGTGCTACTTACCGTAATATCGAAAATCAGTCTGATGTGCCTCGATTACACATTTAGCAAATTAGTGAAGTTATTAACAGTTTTTATTGGCTTATGGTATACTATTGTAAAGGGGACAGACTAGAGAACTTTTTAAAATAATTCGAAGATCCCAGTCGCTTTTAGTTATTTTTTTACAACAATTTTAAGTTGAGCTTTAATAAAATTTATCTTTTTTTAAAAACTTTTTGATGCTTTTAAAAAGGAACTAAGTGTTATTAGCAAGTAATTTTGAATAGCATAGAACCATATAAGAGTAGACATCAAAATTAAACTGAAATTTAAACGTAATACTAATTAGATTTTTTTAATTTGATGGTTTAATGCTGAGTTCTGGAATTTTTCCAAATAAAATTTCAAAAGTTGTTATAAAAAAACTGGTGTGACAAGGAATGAGTTATTGGGCCTGAAGACATAGCTAATGACCTCTTCTATCGGCCATTTTCATTTGGCAAACGATGCACCAAACACCCTGTATATCGTTCAAATTTAAGCATTTTTTTGTATAAGTATAGCGATAGGTACCTATTATTTCGAGGCATTTATACGCTCATTTTGAAATATATTAAAAAACAAATAGAATAGAGTATTGTGATCGTCTCTCCTTGGGCGGCAAATTCAATGTATTCACAACTACTAAATATTTTGCTTAAAAATCGTAGCAGATAGATAGTAGACGTGTAAAATAGAGGATTCTCCCAAAATTAACAAATAACTCTACTATCTGCCAAAAGAACAATTTAGCGAAAGTTTTAGTATTCAGTTATGAACAATTTATATTTTGATGTCGCAATTCTAACTACTATGAATCCAGAATGTGATAAAGACGTAAAATTTGGGATACATGAAAAATAAATATTGGGCGCCAATTTGGGCAGTGGCTCATAGCATAGGCGACATAAATGCTTTGCCACGTTTTAGAGCAGACAGCGTCAAAGGCGGAGTGATCAAAAATTATTTAGAATGTTTATAAAACTTCATGGTATTTTTTTTTTTGTGAATCTATGGAATTGTATTTAAATGGCGTAACAAAACTGTTCGGTAGTTACAACACGCATAAGCTACTACTTGTCTCAAAAAGTACTTTGGGATGCAAATGAAACCACTGGCAACAGCTAGTATCTCATAATTCAACGACAAACAGTTAAAAACAGTACATAAGTAAAAGATAGAAATTTCAGGGTTACCTGGCGACATCCTCCTCCAACTGCCTCTGAAGATGAAGCTCTAGCTGGGACTCTTCACTGCTGTCCGAAAAGCGTTCCGCCGACACCGGCTTAATGTTCAATTGAGCGCCCGGCATCAAGCATCTCTTCAGGCATAAACAAATCTTTTATATAGTTTTACGTACGACGAATAATCGTTAAATATAGTCAAATACTAGTTACGGACAGAAACAAGTATTTGGAATAGGACGTATTATGAATTATCGCAAAGCAAACGAAAGGTTTGGTTTATAGAGTAAGTACCTACATTGCAGCTTTCCCCGGAAGTTGTTTTCAATAGCTAGACCATTTACCAGGGATTTTGCTAACGCTTTTTATGCTAATTTATTTTCTATATAGAAGTATCTTGTCACCAACATTCGCCACCCATGTCCGGTCCCAGTGTTAGTGTTTAGTCAGTGAATGAGTGAGTGACCAATCGCTAATTATATACAGGGTGCCGATTCAGTCACCAAATTTATGTAATTACTAGTTGACCGTACTGAGAGAACACCCGTGCCCAGCAGTGGGACAATGTAATGGGTTGATGATGACTAGTTGACCCGGCAAACTTCGTTCTACCTTAGTTTAGGTTAAAGCCTGACAGATTTCCATTATAGAAGCACCTTGAGATATACTACACATTTTTGTTTTTTTGTACGGCGCTAGAACGAACCACGACGATGGTTTGCCGACTGGACAACGACATTTGCCTATACTGCAGTATGGTGTCTTTTTTACGTTTCATCATCATATATGATGCCCGTATTCTTTCAATTCACTTGATGGGAATCGACCAGAGTGTAACCCTATATAAGGCGGAACGAAGTTTTTTATGCCAGGTAGTATATAAATAGGTAATTATATATAGAATAAAAAGAGGGCGGATTAAAAATAAACTACCCCTAAATTCACTAAAAAAGTATAATTTATACACTGTATGCCTTCGTGGCAGTGTTTACGCCATTTAATCGTTTAAAAATAAAACGATGAAAAATTACAGTTTTTTATCGCGTCGTGTATCAATGTTCTATACAAATATTATTTATTCTCTTTCAAGTGTTCTTTCAAAATTTTCCCTACTGTTTTCTTCTTAAACCACCCCTGTATTACAAACAAAACATAAAAATAATTATTCTATTCGGTCAAGCCGTTTTTGTGTTTAGGCGACACTAACGAACGGCGATTGATTTATATATAAGAAGAAGAAAGAAGATTCTTAAAAAAAAACTTACTAGCAATGTGGGTAGCATTACTAGTATTCTTGTTAACCCCTCGTGCTAAGCTAAATGCTTGTGTTACGAGTGGGTTCACGTCGGTAGTGCAATGGATGGGGCTCGAACTGGCAACCACATGATCGCAAGTCCGATGCCCTAGCCATTAGGCTACCGCCGCTTCAATTGTCTGGTTCTTAGGGTTTTACAAACAATCAAATCTTAACTCTTTATAATATTAGTATAGATTAATATGCCAATCATACGTTCAAAAACTTTAAAAGGAATCCTTAAAACATTTCAATTAAAAATTCTTATCATGTGTCCATTGTTTTCTGTATTTATATGACATCAGTAAATGGCTCAGCTACATTTAACATTGCTGTTGCTATTTTGAATTCCGCCGATGTTCTACTGCACTCTAACATGCCTAACTCTGTAGATACTAACACACTTTCAAATGTGTGAATAGTGCCCTAATATAGGGATTGGGGATGCCAGCTGCTATTGACAGATGAAAGATCGAAGATATCATAAAATATTTAAATTACTTACAACAATAAACCTTTTTACTAAATTCATAGTTAAGTATGAATGCTGAATGAATCAATAATTTTTCTTTTTAATTTTATCATTTTGTCCGCTCTCTGTTCTGGCTAATCTCAGAAACGACTGAACTGACTTAGAAAAACTTTCACTTGCAGAAAGCTCATGTAACTTAGGAGTAACTTATGCTTTTTAACATCACGCTACAAACCTTAGAATCGGAACAAAAACCGCAAGGCACAGCTGGTTGAACTTGATAATATTTTTTACCCATTTATTTTTAGGATTTTTCTGATACCCATATTTTTTTTCAGAATAAATATTATTATTATCATTAATTTATTAAAAAAATTAAAAAGGGGGTGTTTATTTTTGAAGGGCTTTGTTGGTATTAAGTATAAATTTGTTTTATAATTTAATTATTTTTTTTACGAAAAACTGAGTTAATTTTTAAAATTAATATTCAGGACAAGCAATCAATGGCATATTTGTAGTGAAGTTTTAAAGCAATAATGATACATAAATAACTTGCCTAAAAAGTTCTTATTGGTAGATGGTCTGTCTACCATTCAGCTTTATTTGCTTTAGCTAAGATATACATAACAAAGCAAATGTATAAATAAATTACGCCATGGCTAAAAGTCTTTCTCATTGTTAGGCAAAATTATCCATGGAATACCAAAAAGCCTAGCTCAAAGAACCATAACACTGGTGCTCTGAATGAAATCACCAACAATTTGTTCATTCTGTCTTCTGGAAGAATATAGGTTACTAAAATACAAGCACAGCGCTGAGTGCTCACCTGGAAAAACATATTTTCAGGGCAGATGAAACAGAACTAAGTAAGTCTTGGAGTTTATAAAAGCAATATAGGCTATAATGGCGAACTTGAAGTCTATATTTGGCGATCATAATATTGTAGACTTTTAATATTGTAGATGAGTCTAAAATCCTCTAGGTAAGCAAAGCAAAAACTTAGGCCAAATTAATTTTAGTGGGTTCTTTCCTCCTGATCACTTATTTTCCCCAAATGTGCTCAAAATTTCTTCTCACAGCAAAAAACAAATATTAGGTTCAAATTCAAAATACTTTTAATTCTACCACACAAATAAATAACATTCGCAAAAATATTACCCTTAGAAAAACTGGAGTTCCTGATAAAACTTGCTAGTTCTGCAATCTGAAGTTGCCGCATCTGTTGAACACCTGATGCCCACAAGAGCAGTTGATCCTGTAAGTGTAAGACAAGCAACACTTACTTCATATTATACATTTACAACCTCATTTTTTTATATGGAGTCTTTATATTAATTTTACCACTGAAAACCCACTTGCAGACAACTTAAGACTAGCTAAGTTATTTTAAACAAACTGTACTGCCTAACATTTATTTAAAAAATCTATACCAGACCTGACTTTGTCTCTATCTATGTATCTTTTTGGTAATTTGTTTAAAATTGTTATTTAAAAACCTTTAAAATGGTGTATTGTATGATAATATCATTCTTTACGTCAAAAATATCATAAACAACTTAGATTGTTCACATGGTATAATTTACTACTTTCGATTAATGTAAATTATTATAATAACATAACATACCATCACTCCTGTCCTGTGTTCCCCGAAGGGTTAGGCAGAGGTGTACTAATGTACACCCACATGTCGCCGGTATGTTTAGGTCCTATGTAATAGGGGGCAAGTCTATTGCCATTAACTGGGAACAAATCCAGACTTCGAGCTGCTACTGGGAATTTCATGGAAAAACCCAATAACACTTTGCTCGACCTGGGGATCGAACCCAGGACCCACTAATGAGGCAGTCAATTAGTTATATTATATTTTAATATGATATAACTAATTGACTATAAACCATACATAATAAAGTATGTAACTATTTAACCAGCAATATGTACAATTTCAGCCCCCTTAAAAAAATTTACACCTAAATTACAATTTTGTTACTAGGTAAAATACTAATTCCATGTTGTTGTGTGTGTGCGAATGTTTTCACCATGCTAGTCAGTAACTGAACCCATATTTTTAATAAAAATGTGAGTGAAGAAAATGCATTTCCTTACGCACTACTGGCCTTAGTGTACAAGTAACAACCATTTAGATAAGTAGGTATAACTCCCCAAAAACATACTTTAGAACTACACATCTTACCTTGACTGGCTGTACATATCAAGGGCAATAAAATGATAATTTCAGACTACTCCTGTCAACAATTGTGCATATGTAAGAAATTAAAAATTCATTACATCTCCCTTTCTAGATGTGATGTCAAAGTAAAATGCCCACCAATATTTATATTATTCTACCTCATTTCGAACCGAATCGCGTCAGATAATTTTTAGCGTTGTGTAGTGTATTTTCATATTCAGAGTTGTTTTCACAGAAATGTAAAGTAATAGAAATGAGAGGTAGTATCAAAAGTAAACTTACTGTTCAATTTTAATTTTAGTGATGACGTTATTTTTCCACTCAGTGTTGTAAATCAAGCAAAAAATAAAATTCGACAATTTCATTACGCAGCTACCGACATACGTCTTATCTTTACTTAGAGTAAATCGTATGACGAGATCCCCGTTCGAATCTTCATTTCATAAGAGTATATACTTATCAGACACGTAGACAAATTTTACTATATTAAATCATAAATAACAATATAAAAATTTTAAGTTGTAAGTAAACAATCGGCTTTATAAAGGTCAATCGATTTCTTTACGCACTAGATGATACCTATATTATTTAGGGAGTACCTACCTGCCAACTTAGAAGAATAAATAAACTAAATGGATTATTTATCCAATAGCGCCATATTTTACGTCGTCGCAAAGTAATAATATATTATCGCTAAAATTAAACTCACCCAGTTCTTGAATAGATGTCCAATTGGATTTGGAAAACACCTCGACGAATCGAAAACGGAAAACCATTTACTTACTTACACCTTTTTTATGTCATTATATTATTTCACATTTATCTGAGACCAAGGCAAAAATTAAACAGCCAAGTAATACTAGTCGATTTAAAAAATGGAACTAAATCTACGGTTAGTCGACTACGAATGAATGATTTTGTCTGTCAGTGTTCACCCTTGGTGTGTGATGTGGGAATCAACTATCAAGAATCTCATTTCCTGGATTCGCATTTTATAGAAAGCCTTTAATTTAGGAGGTCTGGTTACAAGTGACACTTACAAGTATTGCCTTGGCAGTCATTGTACCGATAGTTGTGACCGCCAATAGTCTAATAGCCAAGAGCCTCAACTCACACCTGCGGAGGTTCTTGTTAGGCGCCGGGTTAAGGGCGATACAGATACAGAAAGCGGTACTCCTAGATACGGCGCGTATTGTTAGGAGGTTCCTCTCTATAAAGCCCTGACCCTGACCTGGAGCACCGGTTGCTTGGACTTTTTTCCCGATACCGGTGGGTGACTATTTTATATACCTAATTAAATGTTTTTATATTATTTGTAAAAATATTTAAAAAATTAATCAAATCAAATCAAATCAAATGTTTTTATTTCAAATAAGCTTTTACAAGCGTTTATGAAACGTTATTGACTCTAGTTGCACGGTTCCAAAAGGTTGATCCTATGGAGAAGAATCCGGCAAGAAACTCCATGGACACTCTTTTAAAATAAAAGATGTTACTACTACTGTTATTAAATTATTATGTTTAAAAATAAATGGAAGACATTTAAAAACAATAAGAATCCTAGTTGCTAGGTTATGTCTGTGCAAGTATTCACCGTTTGCAATGCGAGAACACCTAAAAATAATATCAATCGATTGCCTAGACAATGACATGCCCAACAGTTCTCAGCCGTACCATCCTTTACAATATATTTCCGGAAGTTGTTCGTCATTACAACTTAGTCCATAATTGCACAGATAAAACCTTCGATTTCCCCAAAGAGATCCCCGAAGCGTAGCCAGAACATGGAGGCAAGGAAATCTACCTCGGGTCCATGGAGGGCCCGAAAAAAGCGTCCATGAAGTTCCTTGCTCTGCCATATCTCTTTGCGGCCAGTAGTATCAAGTATTATAGGTTTGCGCCAGTTCTCTTTAGCCAAGGATAGCGGGGTGAATCCTTTATCCACCGCAACCTCATCGCGATACATCCTTGTGTCAGTCTTAAGAAAATGTTCTTCGTGGAGAGCCTTAGCGTTTAAATAGCCACGTCCTCCACATTTCCGAGGGATGTACAGTCTCATGACCGAAGAACGCGGGTGGTGCATCCGATGTACAGTAAGCAGAGTGCGGACTCTTCTATACAGGGCGTCAAGTTCTGTCTGCGTACATTTAGTATGCCGAAAAAGTACATCAAGACCGGTATCACCCAACCATTATAAGCACGCACCTTATTTCCACCTGATAAAAGACTTTTAAGTACTCGTTTCAGGCAGCCAAAGAAGCGCTCCTGCAATGATTGTTTCATGTCAGCCTCTTTGATTCCTACCGCTTGTGACATACCCAAATATTTATAGGTTTCAGTTGAAGAGAGGGATTTAAGGTCTTATTGTTATCGATGTGGTTTGTCCTTATTTCTTGTTGCGGGAAAATGTCTAGACGCAACACTGTTTCACGCCGCCAGGCGAGAAAAAAAAGTTTACAAAGTTTATACAGAAGAAGTAAGACGAATGTGTGTACAGTTTGTTCGAAATAAGTAAGCCGATCGGAAGTTGTCTGCAAGTGGTTTAGAAGTGGTAAGTTTTATTAGAAAGAGTCGGTGTAAAGATAATTAGAGTCGTATATGTTTCACATTTCTTATTATTTTGTTTACTAATATCGATATTTATGTAATAAAACACTTATAATATCCGCGGTAGTTCGGAACGGCTAACTTGTTTCGAACAAACTGAAAATGTTGCGCAAGTACTACCACTACGTAGAGTTGCTGAGGCAACCGGATCTTCTTTGTTTAATTATGTCAGCCTTCCAAAAACAGAATAAACATTGAAGCGGGATCAAAGTAATTGTACGGAATGTACCCAACAATAATATTTAAAATATGAGTATTAATAACATTCTTGGTTCCTAATGTCTGTTCTTTAATCCTTTATTTTATTCAGAGCCCTTATCCCTTTTCTCTTTTCATCATCTCTTTGTTATAAATAATAATTATTTTAGTCATGGCAGGTATTATTATGTACCCACAGCTACAAATCAATCTATACGCAGTATAGATTGGTCTTGGATTGTGCGGAAAACCTTTACAATTGGAGGTCAGTTTAAACTGGATTTGTGTATCTTAATGTGTAGCCGTGTGTAGTCAGTACCTATTGATTTATAATTGATGTTTCTTTCTCTCTGAGCTAAAAGCTCTACTAGCTCTCTGCAATGCAATTCTAATGTTGGTAGCTCGGAACAAGTTATTATACTGAAGTTGGTATTTATTATATACGTATGTGTACATAGGTATTGGTAGTAAGATAGATACCGTTCATTTAGTAAAAATACTAATTATTATACGTACTAAGTTTTGTCGTTATTCCTTGAACTCGTGTGTTTATAATTATTTTCCTAACAGCAGGCATACAAAATTCACATAAATGTGTTCCGTGATAAATACATTTGGCATTTTAATTTCGGCTATCTAAACAAATAATGCAACCTAGAAACATGTAACATTTCGGATATAGCTAAAGTTTTCAAATTCCCTATGACCTATATTTGCCGGCAGTCCAAGGAATAGATAAAAATAAATTCAGTAGGAACTCGACTAGGGCGCGGTTGTATATTGTGAACCCATAATCAGCATGAAAATGTAATAGGCTCAAGTGAAAATCAATAGCTGGATGTCTACACTTTCGAAGGTTTTGAATAGTATAGAACAAGTGGGAATAGGAATATGGACTCTTCATCAGAGCACTGGGATCCAGGTAAGTAAATACTGCATTATAAAAAATCATATGATAGCAATAAAGTTTACATTACAAAAGTAGGTAAAGACTGGAGGTATGAGAGACAACATAATTATTCTAAAATTATGTTTTAAAACTTTTTTTTTGTCAAATATATTTTTGTAGTATTAGATTGTTACCTATTTCATAAAATTCAGCTGATTCTGGGAATGTTTTCTTGACAGTCAGTAGAATAGCAAAACTAGGACACTGGTGGTATATTATCAAAAACCATTTATTAAATTTGGAACTGTTTAGGTTCGTCTCACTGCTATTCAAATTACCTTCAGAAAGATAAATATGTTTAATTTTTTTATGCTATAATAAGTTTTTTTGTTTCTTTCACCACCACCAAGAAGGCCACAAGTTCTTGCTGTAATATCTGAATGATAGTCTGTCTGAAATCTGAACAATCTCGAAATATTTGAAAACATAGTTTTGCATAGTAACTGCAATCGGCGCATGTGTATGACAAGATTTTTTTGTTTTGACACTTATCCACAATCAGTCTTTCAACTATGAATGGATGCGTTGAAGGGTTATTGTCGTGGCGGGTGTGCACTCCATTGAGGGCACTACCCTTGTGAAAGAGCAGCTACATTCTCTTGTGTAGCTCCATGATGACATGCCTTTTCAAGCGGTTTGGGTAATGTTGGTGTCTGAGAAGGGCTGCCAATACATTAGGATGAGAGGCTACCCGCTGTTGGTATGTTGTTGAGATGTGACATATTTCCTCCATCACAGTTTTCACCATGAGATTGTCATGGATCTCGTTGTTTGTAACAAACCAAGGGGCATTGGAGATTGTGTGTATGATAATGTTCTGGAGTCTTTGAATTATGGAGATATTAGAGCTGCTAGCACTCCCCCAGAGCTGTATGCCATACATCCATACTGGCTTTAGAACTGCTTTATAGATCAGCAGTTTGTTATCCACAGAGAGTTTGCTGTTGCGTCCCAGCAGCCAGAGCATGGATCTATATTTTATACTGAGCTCTTCTCTTTTGGTCTTTATGTGGTCTTTCCATGTGAGTCTGCGATCAAGGTGGAGGCCGAGATATTTTACTCCCATGCTATGGGGCAGGTTACTTTCTCCAAGATGGACTGGCGGGCAGTCTCCCTTTTTTAGAGTAAATGTGATGATGTACAGATTTGGTTGCAAAAGCAACGCGTGTATGACAAGATGTATGAAAAAGCAAAAGAACTATGCAAGAATTGAAGCAAGTGGTGTTCTGTAGTTTCTGACTACCTATGGTAAAAAGGCATGAGATGTATTTGAAAACCAAAGATTTCCCACAGTATCTGTAATTTCCGACAAGTTATTACTTAATCTTGTACTGTATATTTACTATAATGATCTGTAATGTGTTTCAAATTACATTGTAACAATATTTGTTTCATAGCCCTTACTCGACTGCTAGCATCATTGAGAGAAGTACAGTCAGGAGGAGAAGATGTTGCATTTCTGAGTGAACTGTTGCAATCAAAACAGCTCCATGCTCTTGTTCAAGTTCACAACAAAATAGTTGCTAAGGGCAAGGATGATAAATTCTATCCTCTTCTCTCTAATGCCATGCAAGTTACTTTAGAAGTTTTTGAGTTGCTCAATGACGTGGTGTCAGTCTCAAAAGAGTATGGAGAGCTTCTTAGCTTATTACAGAGACCACACTTTCAAGTAAGTAGTAGTTTCATATAAATATTTACATAACATACATACCATCATGCCTGTATTCCCCGAACGGTTAGGCAGAGGTGTACTAATGTACACCCACATTTCGCCGGTATGTTTAGGTCCCATGTAATAGGGGGCGAGCCTATTGCCATTAACCGGGCACAAATCCAGACTCCGAGCTGCTACTGGGAATTTCATAGAAAAACTCAATAACACTGCCTGACCTGGGAATCGAACCCATGACCTCTAGCGTAGCAGTCGCGCTTGGGACCACTAGACTAACGAGGCAGTCATATAAATATTTTACAAACAATTTTCATTTATTATTAGTAGTATGTAAAAAAACATTTATATCTTGATCGTCATTAATATGTCCTTATTGCGCTGCTTCATAAAACACCATCCACCATTAGCCATGATGAGTCAGTGTATGGTGAATATTCTAAAGAACCTGGTTACTATAAATAAGCTGCTTGAAACCAGAAATGTCTGAAAGCCAATTTATTCTTAGGATGTTGGTATTGCTTTTCCTTCATGCTTTTGCATTTTGCATTCATATAATTTCATATAAAACCAGTAACCACTACTGGTTTTTGAAGCTAAACCTTAAATGGATGATGATAATTAAAAGGTCTTTTCTTTTCTACAGGCAATACTGTGCACACATGATGCAGTGGCTCAAAAAGATTACTATCCGCATCTTCCTGACATTCCACCAGAACTGGATGATGAAGAGGAAACTGTGAAAATTGTTCAATTAGTTAAAAGTGACGAACCTTTGGTAAGATATGGCATCAGTTCCTTCATAAATTATATCTTGTCTGTGATTAATGACGGATCAGTAAATTCATTTAGAAATAGCAGCTAAAATATGTTTCGTAAAATTGTTTTATGACAGATCTTATAGGTGAAAGTGTTTGCTAATCTTATGAAAATATGGAAATCATTTAAATAATCACTGTGAAAATCAGATGCATGGATGCAATGATATATTAAACTATATATGTACTGTCATTGCATGGATGATTGCTTTAGACATACCATTGCACATAGTTATACTATTTTTTAGATTTGTTCATTCGGAAAAAGATTCTTATGTCATCATTCAGGGTATACTGAATTTTTTTTTATTAAAAGGGTGGAGCACAGAGTGCAGAACCAATAGTGGTGAGTATTGTAATATGTTAACTACTTATGCTATACCTATTCAATCCTTTCCACATAGTATGTGTATACGCATTCACCTATTATTTTATTTGTCTTGTTGATGTTCTTCTGTATTTGTTCTTCTTCATCTCCGCCACGTCTCCAAGTACAACGATTAGCTGCTATCTCTAGATGCCGATGCAACTTGTATTGTGTAGTCCAGTAGGTACACTATTATCAAATGTTTCATTTACACTCTGCTATCCCACACAATACATCTTGCTTATTATTTTATTATTATCAACCTGACCTATATTTAATTATTTGCATTGTCTTGTTCTCAATAGCTAAATTATCGTAAAATAAATGTTTTTGTGTAGTATCAATGATGACTTGAGAGTACCTTGTCTTCATCGATGACAATATTATTAATGACATGACAGCAAAATGATCTTCTATTTTATTAAACGAATTAAATTAATACTATATTATGGCTGTCCATATTTTGATATATTTTGTATAATAGGGTGCAACGATAAAAACGGATGAAGAAACAGGAAAGATCGTGATAGCCCGTGTGATGCATGGTGGTGCTGCCGATAGATCTGGGCTGATCCATGCTGGAGACGAAGTTATCGAAGTCAACGGTATTAGTGTGGAGAACAAGACACCTGCTGACGTGCTTTCTATATTGGTATGCTATTCTTGAATGTAATATTCCTGGTTCGTAAACACTGCCAGATGCCCAATTATATATTATTTCAATTCAATTTGCAGCAAAGTTCAGAAGGCACCATCACGTTTAAATTAGTGCCTTCGTTTGGTAAAGGAGGTTCTCGAGAGAGTAAAGTTAGAGTGCGCACTCTTTTTAACTACATGTCTTCAGAAGATCCGTACATACCGTGCAAGGAAGCTGGTTTAGACTTTAAGAAAGGCGACGTTCTGCACATAGTGTCACAGGATGACGCATATTGGCAAGTAGCTAGTCACTGGTAATTTACATCAATTTACAGAAAGCGAACTTTAAAATTTTGCGTTGGTTTATTTAGGTGGCAAGCTCGAAAAGAAGGCGACAGAGTAATGCGAGCAGGTTTGATACCATCAAGAGCGTTGCAGGAAGGCCGTATTATACATGAAAGACAAACGGACCCACAAACAATGGATGGTTCGTTTATTTTATGTTAGTTGTTTAAAGTCGAAGTGACAATTTCTTGGCGATTGCGATTTATATTATTTGGAAGTATAGTTTAAGAAGTAGACTAATGTTACCTTTGATGATTTATTATCTGTAAGTGCATGTTGTGTGGTTTCACTGTCACCTCACACACACAATCATTATCATTTACCCATTTTGCATGCTCGGCGCAGGCAAGCCGGCCCTTTGCAGTGCCTCCGCTGAAAACACTGACTGCGCTCCGAAAACTCCATGCTCACCAACTCCGACGGCCAACGCACTCCTACCCTGCAAGTTTACACCTAAAGTGAAAAAGGTTATATATGATATTACAGAGAATGACGATTTTGACCGTGAAATGATACCAACATACGAAGAGGTAGCGCGGTTATATCCTCGGCCAGGGATGGTCAGGCCCATTGTGTTGGTAGGTGCGCCGGGTGTCGGCAGGAATGAGTTGCGCAGAAGACTGATCGCTACTGATCCTGAAAAATATGTGACACCCATTCCTTGTAAGTGGTAAAACAGATTCAGTAGTACGGAATTTATTTAACTGCCTCATTAGTCTAGTGGTCCTAAGCGCGATTGCTACGCTAGATCCTGGGTTCGATCCCCAGGTCGAGCAGTGTTATTAGGTTTTTCTATGAAATTCCTAGTAGCAGCTCGGAGTCAGGATTTGTGCCTGGTTAGTGGCAATAGGCTTGCCCCCTATTACATGGGACCTAAACATACCGGCGAAATGTGGGTGTACTTTAGTACACCTCTGCCTTACCCTTCGGGGAATACAGGCGTGATGGTATGTTATGATGGTATGGAATTGATTTGTGCGCCTCGGCAACTTTGTGTTTACTCAATAACAATAGCTTAAAACTTATTACTGCCTCATTCGGCTAGTGGTCCCAAGCATGATTGCTACACTGCAGGTCCTGGGTTTCATTCTCAGGTTGATTAGTATTCTTGGGGATTTCTATGGAATTGTCAGTAGAAGCTCCGAGTTTGGATTTGTTCCTGATTAATGACAATCGCCTTGCCCTCCCCTATTGGGTGTGGGGGTAAATGTGGGTGTACATTAGTAGATACACTTCTACCTAACTTTCGAGGAATACAAGCTCGATGGTATGTTACATTATGTTAAAATTTGTTTGTTAACGAATATTGAATAACGTAACGTTGCGATTCAGTGTGGATGCCACGACACTCATGTCGAGGATTTCGTTCAGGATTTCTTTAAATAATGTTAGACTACTTAGATTCGCCGAAAAGTGGCATGTATAAGATTTATCACCACTGTGGATAGCGCTTATTGACTTGCAATTTGGTTCTTTACAAAGTTGCAAGCGAAAATGTAGTATCTATATCTATGCATTAAATATAACAAAATGTCTCATTGTAAAAGTAGGCGGATACCTACTCTTCGGAAATACAAAGTACTGAATCGGTTATGTAAGTTCGTAGGAAGTAAGACTAAATTATTTTTAAATTTTTATGTTATTGTTTTTAATATTTTGTGATAAATTCCAGTTACATCTCGACCTCAAAAATCAAGCGAGCAAAATGGAAAAGATTATATGTTTGTAAGTCGTGAAAAAATGGAACAGGATATAGCTGATGGCAAGTTTATTGAACATGGCGAATACAAAGGAAACCTATATGGGACGACAGCAGAGAGCGTCGAAACTATCGTTAATTCCGGTAGGTCGATCACGAGAATGTTGGAATGACATATTTTAATCATGCACACAATCTTAGCGTAATAAGTATTATGCTCCGCTCGGGAAAGGCCAGATTACAAACTCGTATGGTTAGCTCTTAAATGCACAATCGTTAGTCGAATACGTTACGAATCTACTATTATTGTTAAGCGTACCCTTTTTTAGGTCGCGTGTGCGTGTTGAGTCCTCACTGGCAGGCGCTGAAGATGCTCCGTACCCCTCGGCTGAGACCTTACATCGTGTTCGTAAGACCGCCTTCACAGGACCGCCTGGTGGAAACTAGGACGGCAGCAAATGCTCGCTCCACATTCGACAAGGAATGCTCCCGGGCTTTTACAGTAAGGACCTGTACCTATTAGCTTCTACTATACTCCTAACCATGAACTATCCACAAAGACCTGGGTTAACAGGATGGGTCTTATATTATAAAGAAGGTAAAGTTTGTGAGTTTGTGACGTTGTAGAGGGGTAATCACTAAATCTACTGAACCAATTTAGAAAAATCTTTCACAAATAGATAGCTACGTTAGTCCTGATTAACATAGGCTATATATTATCCCGCAAAATGAAAAGAAATGTCTACGCGAGCGAAGCCGCAGACTGAAAGCTAGTGTGCGATGATCTTACAAGTATTTAGTCGAGTCGTTGAGGTTAGGCATAGAAATTACAGAATGGCCAAACTACTTACGCCTTCATGTTGCCAGACAGTGGTGAACCGGCTTTTAATGTAAATCAACAACTCGCTGTATATTTTTTTAGTTAGCATTAAATGGGAGAATCAATCCTAGGACTCACGCTCAACAGCCCGGTGCTGCACTAGACCAATATGGCAGTTAACAGTTTAGCTATAAAATGTGGCCAGACAGTAGAAAAGTAAAAATGTTACCACTTATGTATTTATTTCGAGTTTCAATTAAATACTCCTTTTAGAAAGTATGTTTTGTTTTTCTTACAAAAAACATTTTAGAAAAAAAAAGGACTTGTTTGCATTATTATAGATATCTATTATATTATATCATGTGATATAATAATGTGTATGTACACATTATTGTATCTATATCTGTTTTATTTTTTCAGGAAGAAGAATTTTCCGATATCCTGCGGTCATCCAATCGCATCAATTTCTTATACGGCTACATGTTTGACGAAGAGATAGTGAACGAGGACCTGCCCAACGCTCTGTCGCAACTCTTGAAGGCGGCCTGGAGGGTACAGTCTGAACCTCTGTGGGTGCCGGCGTCCTGGGTCCAGTAAGATACAATTAACTTAAATTTCAGTTCTTAACCCAAACTATAGTGAATTAGCTTATTTGAAATCGTTTATTGATAACAGATTATTAATAATTGTAGATCTTATCACATCAATGTACAATCGATACCATTATTAATCTTTGTCGGTTGATTACCTTCGTCCTGGTCGTTTCGGGCAATATTCAGACATGACTTGAGAGCGTATACTTATGCTTCAGTAGGTCAAAATTAAGTTCAAATTTGACAGAAGCGTAAATTGCTTAGATTCGCTTCTGAATGTTAGTCCAAGAGGTCGAAGAGTTGTTATTTGCTAAGATATTTTACCGTGCCTGTAATTGACAAAATATTCTAAGTTATTAAAATCCTATCAATGAATAGATATGTAGAATTATTTAGCGAAATGGTGTCCAATATGTTTTAGTTATAAGAGATATAAAAATTTGTTCAATTTGGTTGAAGCGAAAGATAAAAAGCCTTTAATATATTTTTGCTTAACAGAGTATTAGATATATCACGGATAGGGCTTCGCATAGATATTTTAGTATAGTAATTTATTATAGACAAAATTATAATAGCATGTTTTATTGCGAGCGGGTTGTTTTGGATGTCAAAATTTCTGCACAAGCAATTGTTTGTGTTTGCGGTATTGTGTGTTGAATGTTGTATTTCGCACATTATTTTTCACTTAACCGTCGCATGTTCTGCGAGCGTTTAGTGGTTGGCTTCTATTGTAACACAAGTCATTAATATTTGTGCGGTTTCAACGTACTTACATAAAATATATGTATATTTAAAGAATTATTAGAAGTTAATAAATTAAAAAATGAAAGAGGAAGAATAATTAAAGAAGTTAATAAAACTTCAATCAAATCAAAGAGGATACTGTATTTTCGAACTAGGTCACACTCGGCAGACATTTTACTACTTCATGGGAGAATATGACAATTGCTAGTTTAAAGTGTAGTCTTGTTTTGTTTATTAGAAACATGAAACAGATAATTTAACTCGACATTTTATTGTAGTTTTGACTGTTCTGTGACTTATATTTTTTTTCCTAGTCCCAGTCTTTTCCTAGTTTTGTTTCCAAGTCCTTGTTTGTTTTGTTTACTTACTGATCTTATTATAAATTGGCCGCGCATAAGTACCCATTTGACTCTTCCAGCTGCACTGTGTGGTATGTTTTTCCTTAGGTGCCTTATTTTTAATAAACAACCCTTCCTAGGTATTAAATGTAAATATACACAAGCACAAAAGCAACTGCTTTGTGAATGTCATAAGTGCAGTGTATTGTATTGGCTAATTAATCGTGACCCCTGAAGCATTAATAATAGCTAAAATTATATCCAGGAATATACTGTAGTAGAATTTTAAGCAAAGTTTTTAGCATGAATAGTTGGAAACACAAGTTCCGTCAATGAATCTAATGTAACAGCCTTCCAAATGATTTGCGCTTTTAAAAGACAGACTTCCTATAAGAAGATAACTTTAACTGGAATTCTATTATTTTAATGGGCAGGCAGGCAATTTTCTAACAAAAAATGTAACATCGTAACTTATTATCATAGTAACGATGTAAGGCCACCAACTATATACCGTCAAGACAAGACAAGTCAAGACCTTTTTTTTTAACAGTCAGTAAAAAAGATCGCATTCAAACAAGACATGGTGTGAACACAACAAATTTATTTTGTTTTCCTAGTTTCCTGCGTATTTACGCAGTCAACACACTGTAGCGTTTTCATGTCGTAATATTGCAATAAGAAATGTAATGCCAAAATGTTCTTTGACACGTTGAATAATGTCTCACGGAGCAAATATTTGAAGCCACTCATCGGTCGCGTCATCAAAATATAATAATGCGCCTACCCTAAAAAAATACTCTTGTGTAGTAGGAAGAAGTCTAACATTTTTGTTAATTTTGTATTTCTTGACGAATTGTTTCCAAAATGTAAGCAGATTCTACCAAAACTATTTATGGGACCCATGAACATTCCCCACGCAGTAATGTCTGAGACTTCAAACGTCCGCTGAGAGTATATTTATTTATTTACAGACATACACAGACAACTTAACAGTTTCATAACCAATACTTTACAGCGTTTAGAATAGACAAAACAAAACAGAATACACAAAATAAAAAGTACAAACAAAAGAAAAGATTAGCATCGGAGCGAGTTGGTCTGTGTACAGGAATCACAACGAATTTACAGCGGGTCACAGGATATGTTAAGGCTTTGTTCGGACTATTTAGTAGATGGTTTATGTGAAGTTTGCACAAAATCGGTCGAGCGGTTCTTCATTTATCTATTTTTTTACATACTATATATTATTGTACAGGAAAGTCAAGAAAACACGCGGGCATTGCCGTGGGCGGAAATTTGGTAAATAATAAAATAAAATCAAACATTAAATAAAAAAATGGTATGTCACTTTGTAGGTATTAAATTATTCCAAGTAATTCAATAAACATAACATAAAGCCAACTTAACATGATTATATTAAAAACAAATATAGAAATATGCAAAAATATATATGTGACAAAGAAAAGCAAGCGAACCTATTGCGCGGTCCGGGGATCGAACCCAGAGTAGTTGCACTTGCGAACACCAACACGAACACCAAAAAACACAATACCTACTAAATTTAAGTATTGTCTTTTTTCGGTACAGTACGAATTGAGAAATGAAATTTGGTCTACCTTCTTTGGTAACAGTCTGTTCCGTCGTTGATTAGTTAAAAATCCAGCTTTGGAAAAAAGACTTCCCGACGGAACAGATGTGGCAGGTATGCACAAATATTTACATGCCATTTTGGATCATGCATGCGGATCTTGTTTCCTATTTAAATAGGGCATCTAAATATTGTTTTAAAATTACAGAAGCCGATATTAGGGTATGTTGTGTGGTACTCTCAATGACTCTTTCGTCAAATAGTTCCCAGAGCTCATCGTCATCGCCAGTTGAAGCTTGGGATGTTGAAGGTGTGGCAGATTCAGGTGGTCTCACTGGTTGGGGTTGTATATGGAATTGGGAGAGTTCTAAGAGTATATGTTTCACAGCGTTTTCTGCGTTACTTTCCACCCCAAATGCTTTTTTCTTAAAGCTAGGGTCTAGAATAGTGGCTTTTGCTGGCGTTCTGTTAATCTCGTATACGCTTGACCTTTTATCTATTACATCCAGTCACGACCGTTGTAGATGTACGTCTCCTTAAGTACTTGGAGACTTTTTTTAAATTGAACTTTGTAAGCCTCTTACCAATGGAATTATAGAAGATAAAGTTGGGTAAGAGTCTCCCGACAACGTGGTGGACATTTTTTCCACCGGTTCCAAAATGGCAACACAGTCTTCCAAGATTAACCATTCGTTATAATTTAAGCTTGGTGGAGGAGAATCGAGCAACGACAATGTAGCTGAGGGAGGAACTTTAACTCTGAGCAATGTTTGAAACATGTAAAATGTCGAGTTCCACCTTGTTTGAACTTCCTGCTTTAGTTTTATTACTTCTAGATTCATTTGACTCTGCATTTCTCTTAGCGTATTTGAAGATTTTATACTGTTTTAAGTGTGTAACTATTGCACGGCTTTTAAAGATAACATCTAGTACATCGGCATTTTTCCCTTTATTTGCCACCCAGTCAAATTCAGAGTTACTATAATGAACCTTATGAGCTTCCTCCATAGAATTCATATCAGTATCGGCAAACGAAGGAATGCTCGATAATTTATATTCAAATTTTAACAAAATATTTTTTGCACCGTTCTTATCCCTGTGGATACCTTTACGACATACACTGCAGTATACGTAACGGTGTGGAGATTTCGAAACGTGCAACTTTTGTTGTATTTTTTTCTCATAACATTTGCTACAATTTTTGGTTGTAAAAGCTTCATTTATTATATACAATGATAAATTTTTCCGTTGTTTTATAATTTTCAAAATGTCATTATGTCTAAACTTTCTGTGCCCCTTGAAGGTTCCTTTATTCATGAAATCAAAACCGGCTCCGTAAACAACTAACGTATCTGGTTCTTTACCAAAATACTCGTCTACAATTTTATGCAACATCTTTTTATCGTTGATGTATTTGTCGAATTTTAAACGTTGAAACCTTCTTTGCTCATATAATTTTTGTTTTCCATCAAACCACTTTAATTGAAATCTGGTGTAGATTTCTACGTTTTTAGATTTTCTAGTTAATTCGATGCCCGTCTCTTTTTCGAAAGACTCTCTGTCCACTCGTATGCGCTCCTCTATGTCTTTGATGAAACGCAATCTTTTCCGAACTCTATGACACTCTTTTGATTCGTATACTACACGTTCCTTTTTCAAGACTTTGTATGAGAATTCATCTCCATTACGAGTGCATGTAACTATAGGTGTTTTGGCTCCAGGATCAACTGCTATGACTTTTGAATAGTTTCGTTTGTTACCAACGGCAGTGTTCTCTATAGACTCTTCAGACCTTTTAACCTTCTTTGACTTAAATTTTTGACCCTTTTGTATAATGCGATTCATAGATAGACATACGCTCACTCCATCTGTGGCGAAGCTATACCCAAACTTACGGGGTAATGTGAAGTGTCGGTTCCAATAAATGGTAGTGTTCTCAGAAAACACAGACCAATTAGAAGGTGTGTTATTTGGATCAACTCTTTTTAGCAATTCATGAATACATCTTGAATCGTATGTTATAAATTTTAATCCATGTGAATATATTGGAAATACATTGAAGATGGTTTGTTATTTTCATACAACTCGTGCTGAATCCTCAAGAATAGTGGAATAAATTTCCAAAAGTCTTTCTTTAGTTCTTTAGAATTTATTTTATTCTCAGTAAACCACTCTCCGATTCTATTAGATTTACACATCCCATTATAATACGCTTCATAAGTTGAAGAGTGTACTTCAGATTTATCTATATCTGTACCAAATTTATGATACATGTATCTTTTAAGTCTTTTGAAAGCATGAGTTTGTATATTTGTCTCTAAAATTGTGCTGTATTGTTTTGCAATCTGCATAATTGTGAATGATTTCAATCGACCATCGTAAAATGTATTATTTCTTCGCAACGATGTATATGTAGAGATTACATTGTCTGGAT
Organism: Subacronicta megacephala; assembly: GCA_958496365.1. NCBI lineage: Eukaryota > Metazoa > Arthropoda > Insecta > Lepidoptera > Noctuidae > Subacronicta > Subacronicta megacephala. The sequence continues at coordinate 11,369,371 of OY292513.1, forward strand.
CGGTTAATTTGTGCTTTGCTCCCTTCAATGCATATGTAAACTGTAATGCATCAAATTTAGGCAACAGAAGATGAAAATCATCACGAGTGTAGTAGTGTTTGTAGAAAAAGTTTACCAGATACGATAGCTCTATTGATAATCGAGACATTTCTCGTACATCATCACGTATAGCTCAAACAATTGCTTCTTTACAATCGTTCAATGGTCACAACACTGAGGTTAGACCCTTCTTAACATTGTAGACTGAAACTTCCTGATCGGAATCTAGATCAGTTTCTCGTATACGACGTTTTCTATTTAAACATTTGGAACTAGAAGATCTAGCATGATCATCTTTTCCGCAAGATGGACAAGGCATCTTCTTATTGACATCTTCTCATTGACCTATAAGAAATTTAACAAGTTGGAGCTTACTTATACTATTCATATTATTTAGGTTTATATAACGAATTAAAGGAAAAAAAAGGTTGAACCAACTTACATTTATTTTATTCAACAAGGTTTATTATTGTGTGGATAAATATGTATATTATACTACACATTACCGATATAAGGGTTAAATAATAACTTTGAGCATTTTCGCTATCTCTACTAATACAATCTCTTACAGCGAGATTTAGCGTATGCGCAACGCAGTAATGATTTCTCATGCATAAATAATCTTTGACGGCTTTTTTCATGCTCGACGCATTATCGATGAGCATTAACAATAGTTACAACTTTATCTTTTATTTGCCATTCTATTAGGATTCCACGTAAAATATTTGCTATATTTAGCGATGCTCTAATAATTCGCTGGTAGGTTTACTAAAGAATGCAATTTTGAAAATTGAATGAAATGTGCAGTCACACTAATGAAGCTCTTTTGATTATAAGAGCTCCATATATCCGGAGTTATCGAGATGTCCAGTACATCTTTAAATTTTTCTTTCACTTCAGCGCTGTGCATAATTTGTATCTTTCTTACAAGCATTGCGCTAATTTCTTTCTGGATGGTAATTCGTAATCTTGATTTAAAGTTCTTGTAAATTGTTTGAAACCCTCATTTTCTACTATTTGCAGTGGTTGCATATCTAACACAATCATTTCGAGTAAAGCTTCGTCACCTTTTTTTTATTTATTTTTGAAATGGTTAGGACATTTTGGAGACGTTCTCACATAGAGTTTATCATATTTGCACAAGTATCTCGTCCCCTAAAATCTTCCCAAATTTCTATGGCGTGATTTAGTAGTTTTTCCCTTGTTCGACGAGTGCTTTCATCCCAAGCCTGGACCTTTTTGACAAAGTGGTGTTCAGTGTCCTTTGACGAGTAGTGTTCAGTAAATTTTGAACTTTATTGATGTTCATTCAGCCCTATCTTGTTGAGCGATTTATGGGTGATATAATGTACAGTGATTTTGAAAAGATTTTGAAAATGTGGTCATCGAGTTTTGACGCTAACTGTACTCACCAAGTATATTTCTTTCCGCCCAAGTGGTTTCTCGGCTTTTCTGTACTATATGTATGTATTATAAACCTTCCTCTTTAATCACTCTATACATTGGTGAAAACAGCATTAAAATCGGTGTTGTCCTTTTTGAGCTTATCGCGAACAGACAGACAGACGGGGCGGAGGACTTTGTTTAATAATATGTAGTGATATAGTTTGTTCGAAATAACTCTTCGCGTCTGAAGTTGTCTCCAAGTGAGGATTCCATGTAACAACCGACTCCATGGAGCAGCCGATAATAAGAACAGCTATTTATCCGACTTGGTATATATAGCTAAAGGTCGTTCTCTTTAAGGTTAATTTTCTTAAAATCAGTTATTTATACGTTTTTTTTACTATTAAATGAGATAAATATTATTTATGGTGCGTTAAAAAAAAAACGAATTCTTATTGAACTATTTACCAAACCAGTATCATTCGGGGCAGAACAGTAGGTTCGGTCAAAAAAAACCGTGTGTCTGAAGTTGGTATGGTATGGTATAACGGGCTATTTTCCGCAACTCCACGACCAAGCGCGTATTTTGCGTGTCTGAAGTTGCACGTCAGTGCTTCTGGGTAATTTTGGCCAGAATTACTGAATATTTGCTCCGGGTGACCATAGCTAAGCAATTGTTATATACTTCATATCTGCACGTGTTCTTCAGAAAATAGTGTTGCCAAAGACAAAGTGATCCTTGTGTTATTTTTTTCCTTCTGAGGCTCGGAACCAAAAAACGACGCAAATTATTATTACAAAGATAGTGTTTGATGTTTTTTACTGGCGTCGTATATTTCCCATTATATTCTAAAAACGTGATGTAAGCAATAACTATGAAATTGTAATGTTTTTATTCAATTTTATGATTATAAACTATACGCTTATTGTAAATATAGTCAAATGAAACTAAATAGAAAAGATCTTTACAAAAGATTTTTTAGATGATGCCTGTATTCTTCTCCAAGAAACTCCCATTAAATTGGATTTGTGTCCAGTTGTTTGGATGATTAAGTTTTTTATTCCCAAAATAACAAATTTTCAGTATTAGGTATAAGTTTTTTTAATTGATCTAGAAAAATAAATATTCTGTAATCTTCAGTTACGAATGACATTAATATGTTTTTTTGTTAGGTAGATATTTATAATTTCAACCATTTTTTTGAAGGGGTATTTATTTACCATATAATATAACATAGATTTTGAATACATTATTACGACATATTTGCAATTAATTGTTATCACAATACGGTAGTCGTCTGGTTTTGATTTTATTGAAAATAACTGGTCTATTGAAAAATTGAATTAAATAAAAGTTGTATACCTACTTAAAAAAAATATCAACCAATAAAGTTTAAAGATTAATCGTTTAAAGTTAATGGTGGGAAAAGAGGAGGACTGCTCTGTCCCTTTCCCACCTTTTCGCACTTTAAGGCACGGAATTATTGACGTCACATATTCCCATTCCAAAAAGGTATAATAGAAGCCTAAAATAATACATAAATAATAGTTTTAAGCAATAAATAACATCAGAACAACAAATATAATATAAATAATAATAATATTTATTTATTGACGTAAAATAGTGTACATTAAGTAAAGAATTCCCTGACATTTGTTCATGACTAGTGTACATTAAGAAAGAATTCATGTTTTATGTTCATTTTAATCGGAGTAATAGTATAATTTTAAATGTCTTTGATATCTCTAGTCTAGCGGTAGAGCAATATACCAAGTAAAGTAAATTTTATACTTATACTCACTCCTTTGTAGCGAAGTTTTTTGGCGACCATACCTAATTTGCAAAAATATACATTGTGACCTGAATAGCTCATAGTTATAGCATATGAATTGTAAAACTGTCGTTATAGTAAAAGAAGATTGTACCTTCTTTTTAAGTGGATTCCATGTGTATAGAGACAGACATATATGACTTCATATCAAGCTACACAAATCCAGTATAGGCTGGAGTCGCTAGGGCAGAGGTCAATGTATACTGGAAATGCCTAGCTTCCAGTATAGGCTGGAGTCGCTAGGGCAGAGGTCAATGTATACTGGAAATGCCTAGCTTCCAGTATAGGCTGGAGTCGCTAGGGCAGAGGTCAATGTATACTGGAAATGCCTAGCTTCCAGTATAGGCTGGAGTCGCTAGGGCAGAGGTCAATGTATACTGGAAATGCCTAGCTTCCAGTATAGGCTGGAGTCGCTAGGGCAGAGGTCAGTGTATACTGGAAATGCCTAGCTTCCAGTATAGGCTGGAGTCGCTAGGGCAGAGGTCAATGTATACTGGAAATGCCTAGCTTCCAGTATAGGCTGGAGTCGCTAGGGCAGAGGTCAGTGTATACTGGAAATGCCTAGCTTCCAGTATAGGCTGGAGTCGCTAGGGCAGAGGTCAATGTATACTGGAAATGCCTAGCTTGATGTGTACCCGTGCGTATGAGTCCAACCTCGTCAAGATGAGGGGCCACTGATGAACACGATGTAATATTAGAACTTTAGTGAATATAGACTGAAATAACCTTATCACAAAGCTTGTTCTAATTAGTAAAAACAAGATGTTTTGAAGAGATCTCGTTATTATGTGATTTATGTAGCATGAACACACAGAAACGTGCACCATGGCATAAATAGGAACTGCCCTTTAGGTATCTTTATATATAGGTAATTAAACAATTTAAATTGTATAGGCAGGTTACATTTAATGCCATATTTATGCTTATCATCAACTTTCTCAATAAATCTGATGTGAAATTTAGGATTATATTAAATTGTTGTTTGCTAGTTATAAAAGTCATAGATGATACTTATAATAAATTATGTAATTCCCAAATAAAGTACATCAAATTTCTCAATATATCTGATATGAAATTTAGAATTATAATAAAGTCTTGTTTGATAGGTAATTATAAAAGTCATAGATGATTCTTATATTATGTAAATCCCTAAAAAATACGTTACTCAAAAGTCTGAATAATAAAGTGGTATGGCTCCCATTGTAAATAATTGTGACGTTGAAAATGTAGATTTAAATTCAATGAATATATACCTAAGTACCTACATAATTTAATCATCGTGCTTTTGAAGCATACAGATAATAAAAGAACCTTGCATACAACCTAAATAAGTGATTATTGGCAAGATCGAGCTACGGAGTTATTGGTGGCAGAAATCACAGCTTTTTTTTGCATTATTCAACCCCTCTTTGGGGAGTTATCAGTATTTTACATTACAGTATGCACCAGGTGACATAGATGTTTTTGCAATGTATAAGCATATGCACCGGAGCATTCGTAGAAAAAATTCACAAACTCAGTCGTAGCACTGATGGCGCAGCACACGAAAGCGCATGGGATTAACGATGACCGACGAGGCAACATGGAAGGTGGAATGGGGCTCAATTATCTGCCTCTGTTTAGTTATCTTAATAATCCAGGTTCCTATAAAGCAGCTAGCTACATTTTTGGGCCTAATGCGTGTAAACTGAAACAGTAAAATTTACACGCGAAAAAAATTTTCATTATGATATTTCAGCACTTCGTATTATACCAAGTAGGTTTCTACTATTCAACCTTTAATACCTAAGTATCCAATATTACTACAGAACTGCTTGGTAACGTTTTTTTCGTCGAAAACACGTACTGGTTGCGTTGAGTGCCGTAGTCCAATGACTACCGCTTTGTGTGAACTGTGTTTGTGTTTGTTTCAAGCTTCACTTGTAGTATACAACAATTTGTATGAACTACTATTGTAGCTTGTAACAATCACGAACGAGTATGTACCGTTTAGCAATAGTGCTAGAATTTATTTCCATCCTGGCAGCATTGACAATAAATGGTATCATTTTAAGAGGACACTGAGCTCTGTGGTTTAATTACAAGTAAGGTGAAATCGAAAAAATACAACCAATTGTGATAAGTATTATGACGATGTATAAATTGTTATCTTTAATTGCGTTACAAACCAAATAAGCGCTTTGACTAAACCGTAAATATTATAAGAAATTATGAGATCCATAGTTAGCAGAAGTATTCTAGATGTTTTGTGGAACGTTTGTGACCAGTAGAGATTGTCTAGCAAGGCTTAGCGAGGAATTAATTATTGTGTTGTATTTGTCCATTTGTATTAATTGGTTATATTGATTATTGCCGTCTAGTAAAATAAGAAAATTCTAAATTAAGTTACGCAATGTTGTATTTGAGTAAAAAAGCTTTATAAATAATAAGTATAATTGTGTTCACAAAACCTAGCTACGTAGTAATACCTTGCCGAATTAAATAATAAGTATATATGATACCAAAATGTTGTCAACAAATAAGTCTGCTATTTCATTGTATTATAATCGTCATTCAATGGCTTCCGAATGTTTTTTGATAAATTTGTCCTTAGCTAGTTGTCCTTTTTTCATTTAGTGCCATTTGACCATTCTGATACAAGTGAAATAGCAGCCATGGCCCCAGTTGTCTAGTTGAAGCATATGGGTATTTCAATGTGTTTGTAGGGACATTAATTTTATTGTTGCCTATTTAATGATAGTTCAAAGTTATAGATATCATTTTTCAACTACTCGGATTGAAAATAAAACCTAATTGTATTAGTCGGCCCTTCATGGTTGAGGATCTTGAGAAAACTTGCCTGTTACGTCATGGAATTATGCAATTTTGTTAAGGTGACAAACTGGCGTTCTGATATCTGTTCTGAGCATGAATAAATTCAATAACTGAATTCTTTGAACGCGCTGTCGCGGTTTTTTTTATTATTTTGATAGTTATAGGAACTTTCTTATTTTCTAACCAATTTTAATATTGTTTTTCCTAATTATATTATTTGTGGTAAACAGTTTTTATAAGGTCATTAAAAATACTAATACTAACTAGCTTTCCGGCCGCAGCTTCGCCCGCGTGGACAACACGATTTTGACTCTTTAGTTTTTTCCAATCCTGGCGGGATATTGTCAATTACCTTACATATAATACCGTCTCCTTCTTTGCTCGAGAAGACCACAAATTTGCCCAACTTCATTATTTACCGAAATATAATTGCAGCTTATATCCTTTCCCAAGTTCTAGTCTATTTTTGTGCAAATTTCGCCAAAATCCAAACGGACTTTCATCCCTTATTTCATCCCCACAGAGGTCGATATTTCAAAAACCCTATATCAAATATATTTATTTATTTCGTTTTCATCCCTTATTAACCCATTTTTTACTACAAAACGTAGCTTATATTTTATCCTTTCCCAAGGTCTATTTTTGTACCAAATTTTGTCAAAATCTGTTCCAGGGATAGACTTTAAAGCGTGACTTTGTTTGGACTTCCAAACGGACTTACATTCCCTATTTAATCCCCACACTGGTCAAAATTTCAAAATTTATTTCTTATCAAGTGCCTAAATACAAAGATTCATCGTTATATCCTCAACAATGACAAACTTCCATACAGAGTTTCACCCCCTATTTGAACCCAACCAATAGGCCTTTTTTTGCGAAAAAAAGGTAGCCTATGTTCTTTCTCAAGCTTTAGTCTATCTCAGTACCAAATTTTATCAAAATCGGTTAAGTGGTTTGGGCGTAAAACCGTAACAGACAGACAGACAGACAGAGTTACGTTCGCATTTATAATATTATTAGGGATTAGGGAATTAGGGATATAGATACAGTCAACTAGACCATTTCATAAATTTAATTTTACACTTTGTTTAGATTGGCTTATCGATTCGCAACTTCTCTAGTCCCCTTGGTAATCCGGACGACTTTCCTTTAGATATATCTATAGTGAAATTATATTTCGTGAGCTTCCTAAACATGAACGAAAAAAGCTGTTTAATAAATTATAAGGAAGGAATATTTATTCCCCAAAGGATATATGCCCAATGCTTCAACCAGACATTCTGTATAAACACATTCATAACACATTGTAAAATACCTATTTAATGGACGCTCTGTATAACAAGGAGGTACTTGTCTGATCGTGGCAGACTTAAGAGCTTACCTACCCATTTTTTTCACTTTTTGTAATCCTGTATAAGTTTGTGAAAGAGTTTATTACATGTAACTTCCATTTAATAACTAGTCACTGTTGTAAAGCTCATGTATATGCTGTAACCAAAGAAATATCTTAAATAAACGAAACCTAATATTGGTACCTCATGAATCAAATATTATTTTTTATTTACGCTACCTAACAGTCAAATAAGTCTATAAAATCGTCAATACTTAGACAAGCCTTTCACTTATACTCCATTTGGTTAGGTACTTAACTAAAGGTAAACAATAAAAATGGCGGCGTTCAGGGCTCTTCAACCTTTATCACAATGGTATCTTATGAATTGGGAGTGAAATTAATAACAACACATCTAACAATCAATAAAAACAACGAACAAACAAAACTATAACTAAATAATACAATTTACGGCAAAAGAAACACATAAACGAACGAAAGTACAAACTGTTAAGAAAGTCGTCTGGTTACCCGACTAAGTATAATATCGGTTAATTATTTTGCCGCGCTTCCTCGCGCTACTACTTCTTAATTTTTTCGAGTTATCAAAAGGCTATTATGTAGAAAAAGGTTTTGATTTCCTGTCTTTTTAGATTCTTTCTAGTAGGCACATTGCAATACTTTATGACATAATTATCAGATTTGATTTATTTATTGGTCGCAAGCTTAAGAATTTATAATTACCATTTAATATTAAACAAAGTAGTAAAATATGCTAGTTTATTAAAGGAAAATTATTTTGAATGATTAAATAATTTATTTTGGTTACGTTTTGTTTCAAGATGAAAAATGGCCCTATAAAAGAACCTTTTTTGTGATTTGTTTACCTTTAGTTAAGTACCTAACCAAATGGAGTATAGTTTACTGGGCTATAAGTAAGTAGGTATTATCTGTTCATGTGTGTGAACAAATACAATCACAAATATTGAGTAGGGCAGCATCAAGCAGTCCGGGAGAATTTGTGTGTGAAGAGACGAGGTGTGTTGCCACTCCAATCAAAGAGGGGATCCTCCGACCAGACGGGTGTTAGCTTGGCGGACCACGGTCCGACTGATCATTTCGGGCGGTTGTGTGTGTCATGTCATCGTAAAATTGCGACAGTAAACTATCAATAGATTGTGTGCTTTCAATTTAACGCATTATTTTTCGGTAGATCATAATCAATCGAAGCGAAACCGTCAAATTGTGAAATTGCATGCGACGGAACGCACCTGACGCGCTGATTGGTTGAACATCATGTGCCTCGCGCTGCAATATTTCAAAATTTAAAGTTCGCCACAAAATTCTTAATACAGATATCGGTTAGGTTAGAACTGTGACCACACATCGCCACAACCAAATCGAAAATTAAATAAAAAAAAAACAAATTGTAAACGTCATAACATTCGACAAGCAACAAACTGACAACCAACGCGGCACGTGACGTTCAACCAATCAGCGCGCGAGGTGCGTTCCGTCGCATGCCATTTCACAATACGAAGGTTTCACTTCGATAGATTATAATCTACCGAATAACGATAGATTATAATCTACCGAAAAATAATGCGTTAAATTGTAAGCAGTAAGTGGAGTTCACAATCTATCGACGCAATCTCGCGAGATATATTATAATCTCGATATTTACAATTTTACGGTGAAATCTCAGATCAAATAAAAAGTTAAGATGGAACTTTGCGAACAAAGAAGTGAGGCCGGCTAAAACTACGCCTAACGGTGTTGTACACCGTTTGTGTGTGTTGCGTGTAGTTTTAGACGGCCTCACTTCTTTGTTCCATTTTAACTTTTTATTTGATCTGAGGGTGAAGTATACAATATGATAACCGCGCGGTGATGTTTATATCTCAGTAGATACCGTGACGGTATATTTATTTAAGACGCATAACTGTACAAAATGAATTTAGTTATCTGCTCATTAAATTGAAACATATTTTTCGGTCGGTTTTATTGTGGCACTTGATTTTTTTAAGCGATAGTCTAGTAGCGACCTTTATACTTACTTCAATGGTTACATTTCAAGTTCTACGTTTTCAACGGTTAAATTGAAGGTAATTAATACATACCTAACTTTTGATAGAGTGAAATACATTATAATTATGTATTTGCCTAAACGTTGGGCCACGTTACGATACGGGCTATGAACTTATTTTCAGTTCCACACTAAATCGATTCAGTAGCTATCATTTGATGCGTGTTCAAGCACGCATCACATCGATCACATACTTAACTACATTTTTATTTTTTCTAAAAATGATGTTATTTTTTTTTGCAAATACATATAAACAAATGAATTAATTAGGGTTCGTAGAGAGTTCGGTTGTCTTAACGTTTTAAGCTATGGGACTACCCAGTCGGATTTATAAAATCTTGTTGTCTTTGATAGCCCATTCTTTGAGAGTTGTTATAGTTAATTTAACATCACGCTATGACCTTAGGAGCGGGGCAAAGCGGATGAACACATGGGTGAAAGTTTAGTTTTTTTGGGGGCAATATTATTTGATCCTCTAAAATCAAAATTATCATTTTTTTTTTATAAAGTAGCTTACTAGTGATGTAGGTCACACATTACTATTATTCTTGTTAACCCCTCCTGCTAAGCTAAATGCTTGTGTTACGAATGGGTTTACGTCGGTAGTGCAATTGGTGGGTTTCGAACCGGCAACCACATGATCGCAAGTCCGACACCCTAACCATTAGGCAACCGCCGCTTGGGCTACAGCACTTTCTAAAATAAATGATGTATTTTTTAGTTGATCTATGGATATATCATAAATGAACTGCATTCAGGGTAAAATTATAATTATGTTCAAACATAATTAATTAATATTTGGTACCTACTTAATATACAAACATAATATTTGATCTTCTTTTTTTTAGTTATCGGTATTTATTTAATAATTTATGGTTTTCACTTTTGGGGCTTGGGGTACCCTGATTCGGATAAGTTAGGTAAAAAGGGGATCCGCCATCCCCTTCGTAGTTAGTTATGTTTTTAAAACCTCCCAGATGTAGGAGCCCCGCTGAGAGAAGCCGTCGAATACGCCTTATTACTAACTATTGCCATTCAGTATGTAACAGGAGGCCTGGATTACTGGATTGCTAATCCAAAATTTAGATAGAGGAAAAGTAATTAAGATAAATCAAATTATACTACAAAATATCAATATGTAGGTAAAATATTTAATCCTCATTCAGATTAAACAGATTAAAAATAATGTCGAATGATTTAATTTATTGTTAATCATTAGTCTAGTGGTCCTAAGCGCGACTGCTAAGCTAGAGGTCCAGAGTTCGATCCCCAGGTCGATTATTGGGTTTTTCCATGCAGGCAGGCAGTTTTTCCAGGCATTTTATTTATTTGAAAGTGTATGCTCCTGAGGTGGTCTCATTCAAATTTGTTGAAGATCACTAAAAATTTTTAAATAAGTAAAATATTTTTAAATAAAAAAAGTAAAACCGCCTTTAAGAAATAATAAAAATAATTTTAGGTACCTATGTGTAAAACAGTTTCGGAAGTCGGTGGAGAGTCGGTGGCGGAAACAAAAGATCCACTCAAATTAAAATTATTTTTATTTTTTTTATTAAAAATTATTTTATTTCAAAATTTTTAGTGATCTTCAACAAATTTGAATGAGACGACCTCAGGAGCATACACTTTCAAATAAATAAAATGCCTTATAGGTAAATTTTCTCGTTTTCCAGTGGGTTGGTTTTTAACTTACCTCAGTTACAATAACCTAATGTCAACCACTAATTGCCTTTTACAAAATATTGCTTTTCCCTATGCAGGGACGTTGCTTATTGAGGAGTTCTCCTGGTACTTCACCATATGCATTGTTACGAGCATAAAATGCAACTATATTAAAGTAATCAAATTGAAATCCCTAAAATACATATCACTGAGGAGTTGCGGTGCAGCGGTGGTCTTCATCATCAGTTTCACTTCACCAAATGAAACTTCCCTAGAGCAAATTCACGAGACTCCTAGTGCGAATACAATATGTAAAGATTTCCCTCGATTTATCCAGAATCCCATCATCAGATCCTGACCTGATGGCAATAAAACGACCTGGGGAGCCTACCCTTTTAAACAAAAAAATAATTTTCGAAATCGGTTGCACTGTTTTCGAATAATGAGGTAATATACATTAGAGGTCATCCGTGGTCTCCATCAACAATCCCACTTGACCAAATGATGCTTTTCGAAAGAATATACACGAGTTAATTTAAAAAATTCAAAAATATTATAGGTTTGCCTATAATATTTGAAGAGTTCCCTCGAGGACTTCTCCAGGACCCCATCATCAGATCCTAATTTGCTGACAATGGGACCACCTCGAGAGTAGGTATATCCTTTCAAACAAAACAAGAAGTTTCATAATCGGTCCGCAATTGACGGAGAAATCGGTGATCATACATAGAAAAAAAATATACAGAACAACATAGTAACCTCCTCCTTTCGAAATTTCTAAAGTCGTTTTTGTACTTGCATCATTTAAATACATGACGTTTTTAGTCTAATTAAAAAAAAAGATGGGTAGGTACCTATATAAATTTCCTACGTAATAACAACAGCAAAGTTGGTGCAAAGGTCAGCATAAATAAGATATAATAATATTGTTTTAAGAAGAAATGCTACGCTGATATACTATTAACATTAGGCTAAATAAATCAGGTAGGTATCTTCGATTTTAGATTGTACGGTGAGACTAGGTATTACATAGGTCTGTTAGAGTTAAATAAACGGCAGATTCACTCCATCTCGCGTAGGTCATCGGTCATATTGTAGAAGGTGGCGTGACAGGGCGCGCGGGCGCAGGGCCTGCGCTGCTCCTCGCGCTCGCCAGGCGCGCACCGTCCCGCCACGCACACCCTGGACCGCGTGATCGTACCACTCCCGCACGTCACTGAGCAATTACCCCATTTGCTCCACCGACTCCAAATCTTACGATTCTTTAATGTTTTATCGTCTTCGCAGGATTCTGTTTAGAAAAAGAACTTCTAAGTATTTTTGATTCAATGAACCATTTAAGGCGGATCGTTCCTACTTTGTTGGGCGCCAGTTTTTATGTTTCGCAAATTGTTCATCTAATTATTGCACATTCTAGGAACATGGCGGGCGGTCCTATCTACCACAACATAATCTCTACAATATATAATTATAAGTAAGTACTGAGTTGAAAATAAGTAAATGTCGCAATTCTTACTACTATAACACCAGAATGTGTTAGTACACTTTCCGCCCAAGAAGAGACTATCCGCCTTAAGTAAATTGTTAATGTTAGTAGCTGTCGGCTATGCGTTTATAATAACATAAGTACTAGATGTGAAACCTGTTACACTAGAACCCTTTCGAATTGACCCGATACGCTCTCCGAGGGGTGACGGGACCCTCCCCCTGCCCACCCAACCTAACTAGTATGTATATTCAAATTCGCCAGTTGCAACGTGATTGGCGGGCACAAATCATCGAATCATCGCTGGTTTATCTGCTATTTGCGCCGGTGACTAGTGATTTCAGTTTATTCCCGAACAATGCCAATAGTACCTACACACGGCTACAGGTCATCCCTATACAAATCCAGTCTAAGTTGATCTCGCATTGTACCTATAGGCTTTTTGCATACAATAAGAGGCTGAAAGTTGGATTTGTATAGCTGGACGTGTAACCGTGCCTATCCGTGTCTGTCTGAAAATTAAAGAATTTACAAATCACAGTAAGAAGGACAATAATAGGTACATATTATTTATTTAGTACTGATGAGTAGGTAGGTACTTACTGAATACTTCCATAATAGGCAACAATGCACAATAAATTTATTTATTTGTAAAGGTAGACCAAAGCAATATAGGTAGGTATATGTTCGGCACGGTAAAATATCTATTACCCTCAGACTAGCTATTACCTAAGTGTCTTCGAACAATAGCTAGAGGTTAATAGGACGGCGTACCTAATACGTACCTAGATATAATGTAGTGTAGTTTGTCTAAGTGTAATTAAGACCCTGTGTGGTGCGTCACAATATCTAAATGTTGTTCAACAACTTTTCGGACTGTAGTTTCATTTTCACTGTGTGAGACTGTTGAGTTAGTATTATAGTAGTAGTATTAGTTATTCACCTGGTTCATATTCAGAATCTTCTGGTTCTAAATTTTTACTTGGGTTTTCAGTATGCGTCTCAGTTACTACAGCCTTTTTCATTTGCAAAGGCACTTTGTTTTTATGTTGCTCCTGTCTCACAAGATCGATCAATTCAATGGGACTTAACAAAAGTTTATCTTCTTTTCTATTTTTATAAATAGCATTTGCAGAAGAAGACAGGAGAACTAGAAAAAATGATATTATAAACATTATTTGCGTCATTTCGAGTGTCTAGTAGGTACCTATATAAAGCAGACACTCGAAGATATTTTTTGACAGAGTAATATGCGTCAATAAATACAAAGAGGATACAAGGTTGCGGTAGGCGGTGCGTGAAGTGCGACATACTTATTTAAGGCTGATCATCTCCCCTAGGGCACGAATTTTTTATTTTTTTATTTTCGCATATTTTACATGAAAGGAGAAGGAATGCAGTAGGAATATCGATCGATACGATATCAACTGATTCATTCAACAATCAATGGAATACTTTCTATTACGTCAGTAAGTTTCCTCTTTGAAAAATTCCATAGGCTTGTTTTTTTATGGCATAACTTATGCAAACGAGCTGGTGAGCCACGTGATGGTAAGTAGTCACTGCCGCCCTTGGACTAATGCAATAAATGCCTATTTAAGGAAAAGGGAGAAAAAGAAGGAGAATTTATAGACTTGGCCCGGGCGGATTCAATTCAAGGGAAATTAAAAACTTATAACCACACTTTTAGAACCAGACACGCAAACCTAATTTAAGTAGAGAAGTTAGGCTTGGAAATTTTACACAGCAGATATTCAATAGTTTGGCAAATATTGTAGCAGAAAGTTAAAACAGCGAGAGTTAAAGTCTAGACTATCAGTGACGTCGAGACGAGAAGAGAAGAAGATAAGTCAAGGGTTCGAGTTCGCATCCAAGCCCAAGACACGCACTTCTGCCTTTTCGTAGTCATGTAACAACGTATTTATTAGATAATAGGTACTCAATTATATTAATAGACGTTAAAGAGAAACATCGTGAGAAAACCTAGATGAGTTAGAAATGTTTTTGACAGCGCAGCGTGTGAAGTCTGCCAACCCGCGTTGACTTGTAGTCTAGCGCTCCGATAAAATAAAAAGTGGAGATGGAACTACTGAGAGCTTTCGACTACGATGGAGCTTTCGACAGCTCGATAGCTCGACTGACAAGATAAGGCGTAGTTTCGATTTTGTTATATAGTGTAAAATTGTGTTTGTACACGGCAAGGCGTAGTTTTAGCCGGCCTCACTTCTTTGTTCGCAAACTTCCATCTTAACTTTTTATTTGATCCGAGGTCTATTGTGGTTGACTATGGACTAATTTGTGGTGAGACTCGAAATGGGTGGACTAACATTGTACGATAACGGTGCGGCTAGCGCGGTGGTCGTGGTGGACTATAGCCTAACCCCTCGCACTCTGAAACGACACCCGTGCTGAGCATGTGACAGTAGATGGGCTAATTATCATTACGGCTCCTCGAACTAAATACAACAATCTCCAAGAAATGTTCAGGAATTGAAACTGTCACCGTTCATTATGAATTTCGTATGATTGCACATTATGGAACACTTCTTCGATTCGAGGAATACACTCAACCTGGTAGCATTACCATGTATCCGTAATGTTTACAAGCTGAAGTAAACATATTTCTCACGGAATTTGAAACGATTATGAAAGACAGTAATGTTGTCAGTTTGATCCGTAAGCCAGCGCGGTTAGCACGGTTGTGGTACATTATTCATTTTGTAATTATCTATAAAAATGTACATTTTCATTGCTCTTGCTGTTCTTCCTACCGTGGTAAACTGGGTGTCATGTGATTGTAAGTAGATATTCGTGTTTAATAAACTGTTTCAGAGTAGCTGGTAATGTAAGGCATTTCTATTAAGGAATTATTCGAAAAAAAAAACAATCGCAGATTATTTATCTATAATATAATATCTTTCCTCCATCCAGCCTTTTTCCAACTATTTTGGGGTCTACTTCCAGTTTTACCAGAGGAGCTACACTAGTCGCATATACAATAGTTTTTGTTTACCCAAAAGCCGAAAGTAGTGTGTTCAGAATCAATAACAGAATCGATTGCAATGGTTTTTAGCCTATGTTATATTTTTTTTCCAGAAACATGTTAAAAATTATTCAAGTTGAGACCCATTTTTAACCGACTTTAGAAATTTCGAAAAGGAGGAGGTTACTATGTTCGTCTGTATATAATTTTTTTGGTTGAAAGGATATACTCTCGAGGTGGTCCCATTGTCAGCAAATTAGGATCTGATGATGGGATCCTGGAGAAATCGAGGGAACTCTTCAAACATTATAGGCAAACCTATAATATTTTTGAATTTTTTAAAGTAACTCGTGCATATTCTTTCGAAAAGCATCATTTGGTCAAGTGGAACTGTTGATGGAGACCACGGATGACCTCTAATGTATATTACCCCATTATTCGAAAACAGTGCAACCGATTTGGAAAATTATTTTTTTGTTTAAAAGGGTAGGCTCCCCAAGTCGTCTTATCGCCATCAGGTCAGGATCTGATGATGGGATTCTGGATAAATCGAGGGAAATCTTTACATATTGTATTCGCACTAGGAGTCTCGTGAATTTGCTCTAGGGAAGTTTCATTTGGTGAAGTGAAACTGATGATGAAGACCACCGCTGCACCGCAACTCCTCAGTGATAGGTATTTTAGGGATTTCAATTTGATTACTTTAATATAGTTGCATTTTATGCTCGTCACAATGCATATGGTGAAGTACCAGGAGAACTCCTCAATAAGCAACGTCCCTGTATTGGGAAAAGCAATATTTTGTAAAAGGCGATTAGTGGTTGACATAAGGTTATTGTAACTGAGGTAAATTAAAAACCAACCCACTGGAAAACGAGAAAATATAAAAGGCATTTTATTTATTTGAAAGTGTATGCTCCTGAGGTCGTCTCATTCAAATTTGTTGAAGATGTGATCACTAAAAATGTTGAAATAAAATATTTTTTAATAAAAAAAGTAAAACCGCCTTTAAACAATAATAAAAATAATGTTAGGTATGTGTAAAACAGTTTCGGAAGTCGGTGGTGGAAACAAAAGATCTACTCAAACTAAAAGCCACCGACTTCCGAAACTGTTTTACACATACCTAACATTATTTTTATTATTTTTTAAAGGCGGTTTTACTTTTCGTCGTATCGTATCGTTTTAACCCTCCAAACCCTCCATGTGAGATTTCCAACATGACCCTTGACTTGGCAGTAGGTACATTGGAGTGGACGATAGCCTAATTCTGAGAGGAGACCCGTGCCAAGATGTGCGACAATATAATGAGTTGATTATGTTAGATCTGTGTTGCAGATGGGGAATTTAATTATCCAAGTAATATGTTTTTTTTCTCTTAATTACATAAATACCTAGATGAAGAATTCATAATAAAAATAGCTGGGCAATGTAAATGAATTATAAATTGCGCTAATCCTATAAAAGATATCAATCAATGACAACAATGACCGTGACTCTCGTAATGACACCGCGGAACATCGTGGGAAGAAAATACCTGGTGGATAACAATTATTATTGTACTATCAATTACATGTTACGCAAAGCGAATTCCATCGTATCTCCGCAACCCCATTTCTGGGCCATACCTATCGATACCTATATTCGAAGTAGGTATAGGTAGACCGGTTGACAGACTTCTTGGGGCTTGACTATCTAAAGATTCTCAAGCCGCTTGACTATCTAAAGATTCTCAAAGTTATTTTCTCTGTACATCGTTTCCCTATTTGTAAAGGTCGCGACCTCCATTTATGACTCCTGCTCAAGGACCTTCCATTTGTTGCGATCTTTGACGACGTGGATGGCGTTGTTTTCCGGTGTCAAGTGTGGTGCGTCCTCTAGGCCTCCGTCCTTCGATTTTAATGCTATCGTTAGCCTCTCGAGGTTATCAGGATTTTGCCTGTTCGTAAATAGGTGCCTAAAATATTAGACGATTCTGAATAACTTTTCACTTTGATACTAACTCTATTTTAATTATACCCACTACAAACTAATAGTCGCCGATTAGCCCGGCTCATCACGCACATTTAAAATTAGCCCGTGCAAAAGTCTTCTTAAATGTCAGGCACGACTTGAACCCTTTTTTTATAGTAACTTCAGAAAATCTAGGATCGTCTGCCACGTCGGGCAGCGGATGGGCATGGGATTTCGGATTCGTACTGACAAAAAATCACACATCAATCACACAAGTCACCCTTTGCCCTAGTCACGGCCATAGGGACATAAATAAATCCTCCCTTTAATAACTACTAGCACAGTAGGTATACTAATTCTTATATAGTGTAGATATATCTGTATAAAAATCAATTATATAAAAGTCATCTTGCTTACCTAGATATAGGTACCTAAGTTTTCTTTTCACTGGGCCTAATTTTTTTTAACTATATTGATTTTTACTAGGTATGTACGTAAAATGTAATTCTTGTATGTACGTACTTCACTGTGTATAGATCTTTTTAAAGATTTTGATATGACAATTTAGCTTTATTCATATTCATTTTTGTCTAGCCACTGGAGTCACAACAAAAGAAATTCAACAGAAAACCACATTTAAAACACCGGTAAATGAAGCACCCTCATCCGCCCACCCTTCAAATACATTAAGTTCAGGATCTGTGTGGCCAAATCATCCAACGTCACTTATGAATAAAGTAAGTGTTATATATATACTTCCGTAAAACCTTGTATTTTATGTTGTCTTATATTTCCCCTAGGCACCTATCCGGTGGTAGTCTTCAATTGGCTGGCCAAATTCAAATGATATTTGGTTTTTGGGAGAATTTAAGACCAAAAAGTGAATTTTAAAAACTTTAAAATTCACTACCAAAACCAGCAGTTACGTTGACTTTTGTGTTATTCTTAATTATAAATTGTGAATATGCATTAATAAGAAACTCAGAACATACTTATTATCATGTGTCACACACAGGACTCCCAAGGAGATTCCAACTCTCAACGCCAAGTATATTGCAAGCGTTCCTTTTCGTAGTTTCGCATTCACCAAGATTAAAAGTTACTGGGCTAGGTTTCTAGTTCAGTAATTTTATTATTAGCCCGGTTTACAAAAGGCGTAGTGACGACAGGTTAGGCCGACATCCACCTTCCAACCTTGGAAAGGTTGTTACGAACGGAGACTTTTTTTATACCACCAAGATGCGGCCCGCCTGACGATAAGCGGTTACCTTAGCCTATGGACGCTTGCAACATCAGAGGTTCACTCGGGCGTTGCCGACCCTGTAAAGGAAAAGGGAGAGGGAGAAGAAAGGGGACTGAGGGAGGAATTGTGCCTCCGTCGCTCCACACTCACCGTACGAAACCCAACAGTATGCATACTGCGCCTTCACGTAAATATTCTGTGGGAGGCTTTTTACCCGGTTGTGCCGACCCATTCATATTGGCATCCAGTTCTGCCAATGGCATCCATGGGAAAACCATATACCTAAGTCTTAAATTTGCATTATAAGCGCGACAAATGGACGACCAACCGATTTCGATAATTCTTTGGGTGAGCGGTTTGAAAAAAATAAAAAAAAAGCCTCCGAAACCTCGCTGTATCATTTAACTGCTTGGCTTACAGGTATTATATGTAAACAGAACTTACCACTAAAAATTAAAAAATAAATCTATATATATAATATACCTATAAAAATCAATCGCCGTTCGTTAGTCTCGCCTAACCGCAAAAACGGCTTGACCTATTAGAATCATTCTTTTTGTGTTTTGTTTGTACTACAGGGGTGGTTTAAGAAAAATAATAATAAGGAAAATCTTGAAAGAACAATTAAAAAAGAATAAATATTATTGGTATATATTATGAAACTGTCTTTTTTTTATAGATTCTATGGCGTTCGTGGCAGCCAGTGTTTTTAAACTCTTTGGTGAATATAGGAAAAGTTTATTTTTAATCCATCCTCTTTTTCTTCTTTAAATAATTATTATATACTATAGGTTATTTTCATGTTTATGTTGACCTGGTACTTCAGTTATGTGTAGGTCCCAGCTCCCAGCTCAGGGAGGGGATAAATAAATTATTTGATGATAGTAGGTATGATACACACACACATCAAGCTATACAAAACCAGTATAGGCGGGCCTTGAATTGTACGGAAAATCTTTACAATGGGAGGTCGGTCTAAACTGGATTAGTATAGCTTGATGTGTAGCCGTGTGTACAGATAGCTGCCAAGCAAACTTCGCTTCGCCTTAAAATGGATTACACTCAGGCCTACGTCTAAAACGAAAAAAAAGGTAACTTTCGTATGAATATCGTTGTCGAGGCGGCGGTACCTATAACATATCTCAAGGTGCTTCAATAATGGGAATCTACTAGAGTGTAACCAAATATATGGCAGAACGAAGTTTGCCGGGCCCACTAGCTAAGTATAAAAAAAGGAAAACCGCTTTCAAAAAATAATTTTATATCTAAAACAGTTTCGGAAAATCGGAAGTCCGTCGCGAAAACAAAGAACCACTCAAATTAAAGTCACCGACTTCCGAAACTGTTTTAGACATAAAAAATATTTTATTATTTGTTAGGGCGATTTTAATTTTTTGGTAAAAGTTAATTGCACACCAATAAATATACCTATGCGTTTTTTTCATATCGCATGATATTTTTTTTTTGCCGGAAAAAGTCATAGCATGTCTTGAAAACATAATTATTTTAGTCCATAGAAACCGTACCTTGGTTTGTTTCAGCAACCTGAAGAGTGGGGCAGAGACAATGCAAGATATAAAATGTTACTAAGAGCTCCTCAGTCTTTGACGAAACTTGCCAAGACACTGTCACTAGGATTTGATCCGTCTTTCAGCAAGGTAAGAAGGGTATACCCACCTAATGTCCTATTGAATTAAAAGATGATCTTTGCCTTTAAGGCGGATATCCGCCTTTGAAATTAACACATTCGAGGGTCATGGCGGTAGGAATTGCGTCTTCAACTATAATGTATTCTTCACTGAGTACAATTTTAACAGATAGTAGTGAAAATTTTCAATTTGTGCAGGATCCGCAATATACACCCTACTTACTTAACTATCTGCGACGATAACGATTTTTAAGCAAATTTAGTTGAATTCGTAGTATTAAGTAAGAATAAGTTATGATCAATTGATGTCGCAATTTCTACATTACTGCATTGACCCCAATATGTATAGGTAATAGACTACAATTGCGAAAACACTAAATATTTTTTTAATTAACAAGAAATTTATATCTTAAAATTGTTATTATAGTAGTATTCGCCTTCGCAGTTAAAGAGGATACTCAATAAAATATCAATGTAGCCGTGTATTAAGAAGTAAATTATTATTATAATTTAAAATAAAAAAATATAATTAAAAAATATATACAAGGTGTCCCATAAATCAACGTCAAGCCGGAAATGGGCAATAGGGCAAGGTGTGACAGTTATTAGAAAAATATGTAAAAAAATCTAGGTAATTTACTTTACAAATTATAAGGATTCAAAATAAATCTTAATAACTGACACCCTGTGATGATCTTTGAAGTCCTGTGACTACAAATATTAACTTTTCGTCAGTATTTTTTCTGTGATGTCACCATGAATAACCCTTCTGTAAATTACAGTTAAAAGTTCAAACATAACTGTCTCAGATTTAAATAAAATGATAGAATTTTGTCCAACATTAAATTCAAAATATTAAATCAACTCGAGGAGATACGCCCGTCTTATTACGCGATCATTTTTAAAGAGATGTAGAGCTTGCATTGCCCTTGAAGGCAACGCGTTCGAACATTTGTTGAAAAACCTTGTACCTAAATCTGATTAAATACAAATCGTAACTAAAGAAATCCAACAACTAAATTTTATTTTAAATGAACCTATGACTCACAAATTATTTTATTTCCGCAATTAAGAAGTTGCAATTAGTTAAGTGTCATACCTTTTTGGAATTCAGACTAAGTGCGCAATCTTTTAAAGTTACTTGCGAAAATAGTGTAGTACATTTTTTTACAGTACCTACAGTCGGTTAAGTTTGGTGATTTAATATTTTGAATTTAATGTTGGACAAAAATCTATTATATTATTTTAAACTGAGGCAGTTATGTTTTAACTTTTAACTGTAATTTACAGAAGGGTTATTCATGGTTACATCACAGAAAAAAAACTGACGGAAAGTTAATATTTGTAGTCACAGGACTTCAAAGATCATCACAGGGTGTCACCTCAGTTATTAAGATTTATTTTGAATTATTTTAATTTGTAAAGTTCGAGACCTAGATGTTTTAACATATTTTTCTAATAACTGTCACACCTTGCCCTATTGCCCATTTCCGGCTTGACTTTGATTTATGGGACACTTGTATATCTAATAATAAAATAATTACACAATTCAATTTTAAATAATTGAATTTGGCGCCCATCGCAAAACGATCTGCCAGATTACTTACATTACCAAGAGATTTCTATCACTGTCACGCGCAAGTTCAATTGCATACAAACGTAATATGTGTTACTTATTACATTATTAGGATTCTGATACCTTTAATCTAGGGACCTACACTAACATTCCATCAAAAATATTTTACTGAAAATCGAGCTACGCCGCCGCCGGCCGTTTTCAACAAGTATCATTGTTGATGTTGACAGGATTATTTCGAGCCATTCGAAAGGAGACCCAGACCTGTGACATTAGTTGCGTTCCGGAAAAATGGATATGCGTCCCGTCACATCGTCAAAGTAAGTATTTACCTTCTTAGATCAAATTATATATTTTAAACATCTCAGAAGCGATTAGGAATGCAAGTGATATATAGGTACCTATTGATGAAATAAGCTGGAAGATCCAGTAGGTAGGTACTTAAATAAGATGTTTGTTACCATATGGGGATAAGTATTTTGCAGCCTTAGAAAAGAAAGCGGTACTATAATTCTGCTTCGGGATGAAAAGCAGTATAAAATCCATTAAGTTAATGAATAGTATCAACTTTATGGATTTTTATAGATACAACTTTTCTGTTTAAAGAAAACGCGACGTTGGTTACAGCAGGCTGCAGAGTAGTGTAAATACTTATTTATTCTCGTCACTCAAGTAAGAAGCTCTAAATAACAAAAACCTTTAACCCCTCCCTGGAAAGTACTGATGCCGAACCCACAATGTTTAAAATAAACCGACCGTTTTCAATAACCATAATGAAGAAGTAAGAATGAAAAAATAACGGCTCTCGTTTGAACAAGAGCTATTGTTTTATTTTATGTTCAATCAGACTAGCATTCTTTTATGTCATGTAAGTGCTAGTATGGATGAGGTCAGTAGAAAACATGATACTTATGCACTTTTTTTTCACTACAGCATGCAGAGAGTAAATCATCAGAGGTAGCAGAACTTCAGTCACCTTACAATGAAGTGAGCAATTTCTGGCAAAACGATCAAGCAGATGCGTAGGAGTTAAATACAGTTAGGGAAAAAACCGAACCGAAAAAAACCTACCTACTAATTAATTACTGAATAAATGAGACCGTTGTAATAGTTATTATTAGTTAAAATACTTGTATAAATATCAGTTTTATATAATTATTTAGGTATACCTACTATTAGTTAACTATGCTAAGTTTAAATCGGTTTTCTCAAATTTGATGGTTTATTTATTTTTATAACTGGAAATAAAATATTTTTTTATGTATTTTGTAAAAACTTTTATTTTGAAACGACTTTATTCCTATAATGTTTAGTTGTAAAATTGAAATGTAAGTAGTTAATAGAAAAATAATGCAATATTTTATTGCATTGGACAACATTGGCATAAAATGTTGAAATAATCAATACGTCCAAAATTTATTTTAGGGGAAGTTAAGAAATGTACACATTATGATTTTACGTACGAAGCTACTAAATTTGGTAGGGATATTAGTAATGGCAACGTTTATGCCTGTAGTGGTAGCAGAAAGCGACGAGGTAGACGAAGAAAACAGTTTGAAACAAGCCTTATTTCTGGTTGGGTTACTAAAATCAGGTAGATGTCATTTAATAATATTCAGAACAAGCGCGGATCGTAATAAATTTTGCGAAACGATTTCTTCTACTTTATACCTTAATATCAAGACTATATTCATTGGCCTTGGCTTTAATAAATAAGCTTCTTGTGACGCTACTTGTCTTTTTAAAAGATTTTGCAAAAATTCTCCGAGAGAACGAAAATTCAACTGCCAATGCGAACGCAAATTTCACTGAAGACGCTAATACTACATGTCCGTTACCCCCCGAGGATTTTAATTCAACAAAATCAATAAATGAAGAAGTAGTTACAGGTGAGTTACACTAAACGATATTTTTTAGGTATATTCAAATTCTAAATGATTACAATTTAATTTCTTCTTTTTAATGATATTTTGCATGACACGTCAGAGAGCATGGCAGTGGTGTCATCAGTGAGTGAAACGTCGCCATCGTCCGCATCTTTGCCAAACCCCTTACCGCTAGGAGCACCGGTATTGCAATTCTCCAGCTGGCCGCCTTTACCAATGCCCAGCTTCCTGCCGCCACAAGTGCTAGGTCGCCAAGGGAACTTTCCAGATGATTATAGATTCCCATACCGTAAGATACTTATCTCAAGATTATCTTTAAAATTACGTTGTTCCATTTGGTATAATAATTTTGTTAGGTAAGGTGTTATTTTAATCAAGTCAAAAATAATCTGTCCGATTAGATAAAGTACCTACGGATTACGAGTTTATCTATTTACGTTTCCAGCCTTTAGCATATTTCATTTCTTGTTTTACAACTTTGCATGCAAATATTAAAGTCCTTTAAGCGTATGTGATACTCATTTGAACAATTTTGTAGGGTTCAACCGCCGACGTATGATGCCTGATTATTACTACTATGGTAAGTGTTCGCTCAGCATGTTGCCAATTATTGACGGGTAATAAGGACCCACTAAAGTAATTCTTCTCTCTGTGAATGCGGAGTGATAAGTAAGTTTGTTTGACTGTCCAAACGATATTCAGTCTCTTGATCGGTATCAATAGTCATCTTTCTAAATTAAATATCCCTCTCCCAAATTTCACATGCCCACCCACTTATTCCCATCCCAAAATACTTGAAGCCCTGGTAATCTTCATTCGAAGTAATGACATCAAACTTTAGATTTCCTTCATATACTGATTTATTAATCTGGCCTTCCGTCGCTGTGGACTAACTCTACTCTGTTAACAATATCCACATTGTGCACCAATATTAATTCAGAATTTTATTTTTCAGTCTGTCGTTCTTTTCTTTGCTTTATTTTCTTTATAAACTTTCACCACGTTTCTCCATTTCACTTTGTCGTTGGTAGAATTTTCCACAGCGGCACATGTCATTAAGAAAAACATATTATTATCCTCTATTATTTTATTTTTACCCATGGAGGATCGGAGAAGGTGCTCCTGTATGCGTTAAGGCTGTTTGTTAATTTTGCAAACGAGTAAATTTTAGCATTTTTCTCCAAAATGGTTTGACTGGTTTATGCGAACAATGCTGTTCTTACTTTATAAGATAGAGTTTAAAGTATCATCTACGTACGTACCTACTTACCGCTTGTAGAACTTCGATGTTATAGGAGCAGATTGTAGGGTACCTATTCTCCTCGAGCCTCGAGAACCCATTGCTACACCATCCACTTGCGTGTAGAATTTATTACTCCGCAATAGATATAGTCATAATAAGCAATGTTTAAACAGTTCAACATATTCAATAGCATGTTATTGTCATGTTGCGACATCATTGCGGTACATGGAACTACTTCGAAACAAATCCTGCATCCCGCAAGCGACATTTACCGTGGAACTTGCACATAGGGCAGCACACCACGCATACCTAACAACCGCCTTGTCGGAGGATCCTCCCTTTTTTGAAGAGGGTTCTCACCTCGTCCCTCCATACTAGAATATTTACTTAGATTCAATTCTGATGCAGTCGCGCCAACCTAGCAGCTGTCCGCCAGGCATGTGATACGCAGCGCATATGATGCGCTGTATCGCTCTAGCCGTACCGTGAAGTATCGTAACGATTGGAGGAAGGGGCGCGGACGCTTCTTTGATTACGTTACTAGAATCGGGCGTTTGTTTGAAGTCAAACTACTCTATATTTTTATTCTGTGGTCTTAGTACACACGGCTTCACACCAACATAAAATAATTATACTCTTACTGTGCAGCCAAAAAATTCTTCTTTTAAAAATAATAGGTATAGGTATGATTAGTCTTAGTTTTACTCGTATGACATTTTAACAATATTTTTTTAGATTCTCCTGTGCAAAGACGCGGTAAGTCTGTCACTGAATATATCGACCTACTTATTAACACATTTGATCAATTCCAATGATAAATTATTTACAAGGATTAAAAATTAAAATTATCCATCTATACTTACTCTACATAATTTATCCTATTTAGCCATATGACGCCATTGGCTGCCTGGGGCACATGACATTTTAGAACTGGTTTTACAATGGTTTGAGTTCGACAGGGAGTTACCGAAAAATAATGCGACTTCACAAACGGTCCACAAATATTTCAACAGTTTAAAATCTCACGAGATAGATTATAATCTAGGTACTCTAATTTACAATTTAACGTTGTAAATTTTTTTATAAACACAATATGGTTATTTTAAGTAAAATGTTTTGCTAAGTAACACACCTTCCAGAATCATTCTATTGCACTATTACAAACTAATGAAGAAAATAATAATAGTAAACAATACACTTATGCATAATTTGGATCGTAATTAGATAATACTGAGTAGGTAAATAATTAATTATTCAAATTCAAAGGATTATAAAAAATGTTACAATCACCTTAACTAATGAGTTATTAATTCTGTTTTTAGGCAATTTTCGAAGGCAAAATATTCCAAACGATGAACTTGGTATTAATACAGGTAAGCCGCAATTATCCAACGTGAGTAATTTAAATAAAACAGCGTTCTATTGAATACCAATGTATTATTATCTACCTATATATTACCTACCTATGGCCTCAATGGCATAGCAACGTTGGCATCTAAGCAGTATCCTATCTCTTATTTTAACCATATCTACCTGCATTTTATGATTTCTATGGCATTAAGAAAACCTTTGAAATAGGTATTATACGTTCTTGATAAATGATAAGTTCTGAAAAGACTCTTTACAAGAAAGCCAAGTTTAAAAAAGGATTGTAAGTAGTCATGTTATACACCGCAACCAAATTGCGGATGATCTTCAAAAAGGCCAGGTTCCGAGCACCCTAAACCGACGGTCATGCATGAAGAGATTAATGAATGTAGATGAAGCGAAAGTAGTGTGCCAGGATCGTAGCAAGTGGAAATCTATAGTCTCTGCCTACCCCCATGGGAGACAGGCGTGACAATATGTATGTATGTATGTATGTTATACATATTTATTACCACAGTTTAAATCAAATAATAATTAAAGTATTTTGAATAAAAAGAAATTACAGAGTAAAACAAAATTTATTTTGTACTTATATTTTAAGTACTTACCTACATAAATAATCCTTTAACAAAACGTGATGAAATAGAGGCGAGATTCCAGGTTATTAAATCTAATAACAATAAAATACCATCTTTAAAGTATTAACTTATTTTAAGCGTTGGACAAATAACGATGAAATAACGACAGTTGTTGTGTTACAATTTGTAAATTGCATTTTAGAGATTTTTGATTTGTAGATAAATGGTAAATCATTAAAAACAGTTCTTAATATGTATCGTGAAACACTGATTATTAGATTTGTATTGATTTTAAACGCTTTTTTAGAAATACCTAGCGACAACGTTATATCTAATAGTATTTGTCTAATGTTATAATTTAAGAAGTGTCAATTAATAGAAGGTATCTACTAACATTATCCACCCAATCCAGACTCATGTCGATCCATACGCCAAACATCCCGTTTGAATATTGCTCGTAGATACTATTGCTCGTAGATGTTTCTGTAACACCCAATATTACTCAGTAACGTTACTTTTTCCAACGTCGTATAAATTCAATAGGTATCGATCTATGTAGGTTACCTATGCATAAAAAGGTAGCATCTCCACATCTTGATCAATCGTGAAAGAATGGGTGGTGAAGGATTTATTCAAATAAAATAAACATTTTTGCATTGCCTTTAACAAAAAAATGCACCTGAAATATTGCATTACAACATTACAACTTAAACAATTAATATGCTTAGATACCTATTCAAAAAAAAATACAAATAATAATTGTCATATGTTGCGATAACATGTGGTTTCAGCCTCTACACAAGCGCAAACCACAGTTAACAAACCTTCAATACCGAGCGAAGCGACAACATTACACGTAGAAGAGACCATCACATCATCGGCAACAGCCACTATATCAACGATGATACAAATAACATCGAACCTGTCCAGAATCAAACCATCGATAGTCCAACCGTCAACTCTATCAACAGTCAAATCGTCAACCCAATCCGCAGTCTATCCGTCCACTCTGACGAATAAGCCGTCAACCGTATCGACAACCCAAGCAACAACACTATCGAAAAGCGAGCCAATAAAGCTATCGACAAGCGAAGGGACATCTCAACTGTCATCAACAGTATCCAAATCGTTAATCCTGCTAACCAAACCTCGGAACAGAATTGGCGTGAGGATGCCTGTCCCGTTTGAAGAAGGTGATTGTTTTAAGTTTATGTGTCCAAATACGTACTGGTCTACTACATTACATGACACGACTAAAACTAATGCCGCTTGTACACAGGTAAATAATATAAACGAAAATAAATCAGTTTCCCCTAGGCAAGCGCGCTTTATCGTAGATCGCAGGCGAACTGGCGGAAAAGCGTAGTCCTATCATGAATACAAAAAAAAATAGATAATAATTCCTAATCGTGATATGGGTGTCCCAAATAGCCACTATTGGTGAATCACGGTTAAAATTTCACAATTCAATTACCCCCCTGTGCTGTAGATCGTCCTGTATATTTTAAAGCCAATCCATTCAATTGCTCACTCACTAGCATAGTTTGTTTCCATTGCTTTTCCTTTTATCCGTTCATGTTTTCCTTTTTATTCTTCCAGTTTCTCATTTATTTTCTTGGTATTTATCTGTTATAGTATCCACTATAACAGATAAATACCAAGAACATAAATGAAAAATTGCATTTGTTGCCAAAAAGACTGGTAAATACCTGGTATTTATCTATTATATTGGTTGCGCTTTCAATGGGTTTCGGAAATTACCTAATATAACATCGATGTTATATTAGGTAATTAATATATATCTCTTGCACCGTCCTCCACGCATACAACCTGCACGAGGACCTCAAAAATATAAGTTCTTAATCAGCTTCTAGTTAGAACAAAATATAATTTATTGTGAATGTCGTGTCATCGTGTGCAAGCGGCATAACATTGTAACCAGCTTAGGTAAACACCGCTACACAAATCCAGTATAGGCTGGCCTCGCCTTGTGCGGAATGCGCGGCGGCGAGTTGTATCCGTTTACAATGCGAGATCAGTCGTTACTGGATTTGTATAGCTTGATGTGTAGCCGTGTGTACTTACGGGTCAGTTCACATTTTCGTATAAGGGTCATCTCAATGCCGACAAATTATTAAGAATTGTTTAGGTAGAATTTTTTTGTTACTCACCTGGTAGGCATTCCTAATTCATACTACATCACACCTCATAAAACGCTACTGGAATGCAGAAGTTAGGATCAGTACTGCAGGTCTGTATTCGTATAATACAATATATAATTTTGGTACTAAAATTCACTTCGCTTCAGATCCCTATGTCCAAACTCCAATCTCAATCTTCACGCCAATGGGGTACACACAAGATCAATTTTATCGCCCAATTTGCACGAAAGCAATTTTTATTAAAGATGGATCCAAATTTCAGAGCAATAATAAGCAGCTAACTAGGAACATAAATCCCTAGGCGCCGCAACAAGCTGTCAATGTGGACCGCATGGTGACTTATAATATTTTTTTGTCAAAGTATCTTTAGGTAGAACCGGTAGAACTCACAAGTTGAAAACTTTCATCTTCAGACTTTACGAAACAGGTGAAGAGAACAAGGACACGTCCTGAATGTCCCAAATATAACCTTCATTTGGTGTGGACTTATTTGACGAAGTTTAATCCGACTTAGCCTTATTGCTCTTGCAGCATGTGGTTAGGCAAACATACGGGTGTTCGTTTCAACGTTTCTAACAGGACCCCAATATCCGCTTTGCCTTACCCAGATAGAACTCATGAGGATTTTCAAGTGCGCGATGAATTTCAGACTTAATTAAATCTTATATCTTTCTTGCACACACGGAATGCCTGGAAGACTCGGCACCGTACACTCTGGAAGTATATTCAGCTTGGACAGAGCAGCGTCATGCTCTTGTTGCGACGGTGTGCAAACTCCCAAGTTTGCACATGATAATGTTATCACCGTGATCTTGTCGCGGCATTAGGATGTGACCTCTCGCTTCCGGCCGTATAATATGAGCCATGGTAGGGAGCACGTGGAATGCCACTGCCTCCTGCTGCAAACAAGTAAGCTTGCAAAAGGGGCGGTGGAGAGGAAGAGGGAATTTTCACTCTCCGAATCTGCAATTGACGCATCGGACGCCGGAGGGCGCAGACAGATGACAGCAGAATTTAGCCGAGCCCGCCGTAGGCCGTACGACCAGACAATGGCGCCAGTAGGCAGCGCGCGTGTTTGCCACACGTATGACTAACTAAACTAAATTATGTGTAATATATCCTCAACTAAAATAACTGCATTTGCCTGGCCTTGCCCTGCAGTCATGGCTATGGGATTATGGGACTTAACGTTCGCCACGACCATGACAGTATGGTAGGTCCACGACATGTAGCATTCGATATGCTGCTGGCAACCACGCGTGTAGTAAACACGGGTGCCGACACCCACTAGGGCCATTGTCTGTAAGGTCAGCTGCCGGCAGACAGCTCGCTCGAGCACAGCTCATGGAGACCGGGGGTTAGACTGCGCCCTTCGGTGCCAGGTGCGTCTATTGCAAATTGCCCTTTGCAAGTTGTTCTTTGTTCTTTCTTGTTCTTTCGCGACTTGCTGACGTGCAAATTGCTGACTTGTTGCCGCTAAAATTACGTTGACATTACTTAGACATTTATAATTATTCTTTGTCGCTCATTTACTATCTCAGAAACACGAAATCGTCGGAACGAAAAAGTTATTGTGATTTAGTAGGTATGTAGAAGATATCATATAAATTAGACGATTGATTGGATTGTGTGAACCTCGGACTAGACCATTAGACGTTAGTTTTTAATAATAAGTAGGTATAAAATGTTCTTGTATAGATAAGGATAATCGCAGGTAACATTAATCCAATCGCTGAATTTATTGCGTACAAGTACCTGCGAAACTTCAATAATTTTAATGTTTTTCTTCCCGCTAGCAAAGACTACGGTCGTTCTTAATCGCAACGAGAAAGTAAAACTAAACAATGTCGATGGCTACCTTTTACGTCAACACAAAACCACGACTGAAAAGTATCCAAGTGAAGATATTGAGATGTCACAAGTCGCTTCAGAATTAATTAAGGAGTTAAAGGGCACTAAAACCGAAAATTTTAAAAATATTTTAAACCAGGTTCCAAAAGAAAAGCTGAATTTGAAGAAGAAACATAGAACATCCTCTATGAAAATATACTTAAAAAGCAGTTCGAGGCTTCCCGTACCACTTCCAGAAAACAACGCCTTTTGTCATTCTTATCCACACAATGCTTTATGTGGCACAATGTTGTAAGTTTTGCCAAGTGCGCCTCATTGTAGTACATACGATTATAGAAGGTACTCTATGGAGTTTATTTATACTTAGTTTTTATGGATGCCAAATTAATTAAATAGGTTAAATCCTAAAGCATATTTTAATATAATTACTACGACATTCATAACCCCATCCAAGTCCCTAATCGATAACCCCATCGATAGGTCAATGATATTTTTCAAACTTGTGAAATATGTCATTGGGTCTTGGGTTTTTTTTTTTCAATTTAAGTTGATATTTAGATAAATTTAGTTTGGCTTTTATCGGACGACATGATATTTGATACATGTCATTTGAGTTTTGGGATAGGTACATGTCCTTAGGTACATTATGGTGTAGGAGTATGTACTCGTATTACATTTGATTGATTGATTAGTCTTACATCCTAAGGCCGGAACGCCACCGGGCCAGCCTAACGTTTTATGTCTGACTAGATTCCGTGCAGGTTTATTGTAGCGACTGCTACGTTACAGGTCCTGGGTTCAATTCGCAGTGCTATTGGATTTTTCTATGAAAATTCTCAATAAAATTGCAGCTCGGAGTTTGGATTTATACGCGGGTAATGACGATAATGCTTTAAAGTAAACCAATACTTTGATTATTCAGACGTTTGCAACTGCTATCCAACAAAATTTTCCACGAATGCATAACATCAAGGTCCTAGAAAACCGCAGTTGTTACACTTATCTACACATAAGGCGATTAAAGTAATTTGGCCATTTACCCCGCCTAATAATTGACCGTATATCTATAAGCTGTTTACAAAACTCTTGACACTGAGAATCACACAGCGCCTCGACACTGCGCAACCTGTGGAACAAGCTGGATTCCGTCCCAATTAGGTACTAATTAATATAGGAAAGTATAAGTATATAGCTTTCCGCCCGCAGCTTCGCCCGCGTGGACAACATGATTTTGACTGTTTAGTTTTTTCCATTTCTGGCGGGAAATTGCAAATTATTATGCAATTTTTCATCCCTTATTTCAACCCCTTTTTTTACAACAAAACGTAGCTTATATCCTTTCCCAAGGTCTTCTCTATTTTTGTACCAAATTTCATCAAAATCGGTTCCGGGGTTAAACTTGAAAGCGTGACTTTGTTTGGACTTTTAAATGAACTTTCATCCCCTATTTATATCTTATATCCCCCCACACTGTTCGAAATTTCAAAAACGCTAGAACAAACATTTATTTATTTCTTATCAAGTGCCTTAATATAAAGTTTCATGGTTTTATCTTGAAAAATGACGCTCCCATACAAACTTTCACCCCTATTTCAACCCCTTCAAAACTATTTTTGCAATAAAAGGTAGCCTATGTCCTTTCTCAAGCTTTAGTCTATCCCAGCACCAAATTTCATCAAAATCGGTTGAGTGGTTTAGGCTTGAAAGCGTAACAGACAGACAGACAGAGTTACTTTCGCATTTATAAAATTAGTAGGGATAACAAACCTCTCTGGGTAGTTTTCACTGACTACTAGAAAGCTTTCGACATCACAAAAATTTATACATCTAAGATTTTCAGTCGCGCGCGAGACGCCGTACGGTAAGCGCGTTGTTTGAGTGAGCGTTGTATCGCGCGGCTAGATTTTTATTGCATATACCCCACATTTTTATTTTTTCATATAATGTTTAATTTTAACGATGGATGAATTAAGGGACAATGTTAATAAATCGAGTGAGGATATAGTTGAAGAGTTAATAATGTGTGAGCAACAAGTTGAGAAAAGTATTGAGAGAAGCGAGTGGAAAAGATTGGAGAAAGAGCAACAGAAAGAACAATTATTATTACCCGAGAAGAGAACTAGACAGGATAGTGAGGAAATTATAGAGGATGATGATGGATTTATCACTGTGAGGAAAGACCACAAAAGAATGGCGAAAAATAGGACAACAGAAATCATAAATATTTCAAATGGAAATAACATAAATTCGAACAGTGACACATATGTAGTATGTATTACAGGAAAGGATATTTTACCAAAACAATTTGGTATGGCTAAGTTGCTGAGATCTAATAACATTCAAAACATTTTAAAAATCCAATATAAAAACCCATACAAAAGTTATATTTATTTTGAGGACAAACAGGAATCGGAGAAATTAATTAATTCTGAAAAATTTTAAAGTTTAGATTACAATTGTCGCCTGATTGATGAAATCACGATTTCTTATGGCATCGTGAGATCTGTGGATTTAGACATGACAGAAGAGGAAATTCGGGACAATTTGAAATGCGAATATGATGTTATTTCTGTAAAAAGATTAAAGAAACAGACTGAGAAGGGAGAATGGATAGACAGTGAGACTATTCGCTTAGGTTTTAAGGGTGCAACTGTGCCCCCGTATATTAGTGGATACGGGTATAGGTTTGAAGTTGAACCGTATGTCTTTCCAGTCTCTCAGTGTTCTACTTGTTGGAAGTTTGGCCACCTAAGTCGCTCATGTCCAACAAAGAAAACAATTTGCCCAAAATGTGCTGGAAATCATCCAAACTGTGAAACGCAAACATACAAGTGTGTAAATTGTAAAGGGAACCATATGGCATTGGATAAAAGTAAGTGTCAAACAATTCTTAAAGAGAAGCAAATTAGAAACATAATGTCCGAATTGAATTGCACATACAAAAAAGCTCTTGATATTTATTTAACGAACTATAATACACCAAAGCATTCAAAGGAGACTGAGGAATTAAAGGATACCTTAGAATCACAAATAAGTCAAAATACTGAAAATATTAACGATAGGAGGACTTTTAGAGATGTATTAGTAACTGGTCCGTCAATACCCTCGTATAGACCAAATTGTGATGATAACATAGAAGAAAATAATGTAGTTACACCGATGGCATCTCCAATTTTTAGAAATAAATCAAAGATGAAACATAACACAAATAGAAAATTGCAAGATAAAGTAGACCATATTGAAGATAACGTAATACACCGGGACACCGAGAGTACTTCCGAACAGTGTGAGGAAACTGAACCCAAGAAAAACTCTAAACCTAAAATTAATTACAATAGATTGTTAGAGAAATTAAAAAATATTTGTATGTCTGATTACAATTTCGATAGCAAATTAAAATTCTATGTAGTTGTATCTTTGAGGAAGTCATACTTTTTATTGTTAGAGTTATTAAAGAAGTAGATATTATTGAGAACATTATGAATCTATTTAACAATGGCTAATGTTAAAGATTTTGTTCTAAATTTTATACAGTGGAATGCACAGAGCTTAAGACCCAAAGTCGAAGAAATCAAACTTTTACTGTTACAAGAACGAGTCCATATTGCAGTAGTGTGTGAAACCTGGATAAACCCTGATATAATGCTCCACATGAGTGGATATAACATATATAGACAAGACAGGGATGATTCTTACGGAGGTATTGCCATTATTGCGCATAATTCAATTAAAGTTCAGGAGATTCCTGTAAGTATAAGTAATTCTGGAATTGAAATTTTATGTGTAAGACTATGTAATAAATTGTAGCAGTATCCAACATATTATACTAGTTTATTGTCCAAGTTCTGTACATACCACTCAAAGTTATTGGGATATGATATTTTCAAAATTTCACAAAAAATGTTTGATCGTGGGGGATTTCAATGCCCACCATACTAACTGGTCATGCAAGAACGATACCAGAGGTAAACAAATTTAAGAATCAGCTATGGAGTTTGGTTTTACTTCCCTTAATAATGGACACCCTACGCGATCAAAGCTTGTCAATAATTATCTCCAAGAATCGTCTCCAGATGTTACATTTTCATCAGCTGATATTGCAATAAACTTTGAATGGTCAGTCATGAGCGAAAATTTGGGAAGCGATCACCTATTTATTAAAATTAAAATGCGATATCGAGATCTTCTATATGTTTCAAAGACACGAAATTATAAATTAGCCAACTGGAACTGTTATAAAACGCACATATCTGAACATTTATCGGGACTTGTAGAATCAAAAAATATACAGGATTTATATGATCATTTTACTTACTGTATTAATCGTGCCGCTGATGAAAGTATACATATGAAAAGATCGTGTCATAATCCTAATAGTAGATTTAGTCCGAAAGGTTATTGGTCTCCGTTAATTTCGAAGTTAGTGGGTGAACGAAGACTAGCTTTGGCTTATTTTAGGAAAAATCCCACTCCTAGTAATTTAAATATACTCGAAGAGAAGACGTGTAATGCAAAGCTTGCTATTTATGAGGCCAAATCCAACGACTGGCAATCATTTTGTCACAGTATGGACCATACAATGTCGGTTTCTGATATGTGGAGTAAAATGAGATGGATGAAAGGATACAAGAGATCTAAAGTATTTGTCCCTCAAGAAGCCAAGACAGCATTATTGTGCACCCTTACCCCTGATTTTGTTATACCATTGTCGCCATCCTTTTCCTCTGTTAATGATCTATTGGAATCAGATTTCAATATACATGAAATGCGTGGATGTTATAAACTAAAAGATACAGCTCCAGGCGAAGATATGATTTCTTATTCCATGATTTTACACTTACCGGAGATGGGAGAGTTATACCTCCTACGGTTATATAATCTCATACTGAGTTCTGGTGTTATCCCGTCCCAATGGCGTGAAATCAAAGTCATAGCTATCCCTAAACCCGGTAGTTCTTCTAATAGCAGTGACGAACTTAGACCTATATCTTTGATATCCTGTATCTGCAAGATCTTCCATACGATGATTATGAAGAGAATTGAATGGTTTATAGAAAGGAATAAAATTTTATCCCCTTTTACTACTGGCTTTCGAAGAGGTCAGTCCTGTCTTGATTGTTTAGCGCGTCTAGTGACACAAGTTCAAATCGGCTTTTCTAAAAATCATCCTACTCTCGCCTGCTTTTTAGACATCAAAAGCGCATACAATAATGTTCTAATAAATAAAATGGTGAGGATTCTTGATGACTTGAACGTGGGTAAGAGTATTTGCCAGTATATATGGAATTTTCTTAGTGAACGACATCTTAAAATCACGAATGACTTCGACAAAGAAAATGGTCTGGTCAGGTTTGCGAGGAACGGTTTAGCTCAGGGTGATCCTTTATCACCTCTGCTTTTTAACATCGCTACCTTTAAAATCTGTCATGACACTGCCATAAATGTATGTGTGTGCCAGTACGCGGATGATTTTGTGCTCTATACAACAGGTAGAAACATTATAGAGAATGTAGAGACCATACAAAATTCTTTAAATATATTTACTAAAATATTGCAAGACTTGGGTTTAGAACTATCAGTAAATAAATCAAAATATATAATATTCAATAAACGTCGAAGACAACAACAAATAAACCTGGTAGTTAATAACAGTAGCCTTGGTGGTGTTGATACCAATAAATATTTGGGGGTATGGCTAGACAAATCTTTACGCTGGAGTAAACACATTAATGAAATCGTGGAAAAAGCTCTACAATACATTAATATACTAAAAATTCTTGCCAGTTCATCGTGGGGCGTACATCAAATTCACCTACGTAGAATATATATAGCCACTATAAGAAGTAGGTTAGATTACGGGTCCTTCTTTTATAACAGTAGTGCTTAATCTCTCCAGTACAAAGTAGATAAAGTACAGAATCAGGCACTAAGAATAGTGGGTGGATTCATAAGAAGTACTCCAATACACGTAATGGAAAGTGAGCTCTGTGTTCCTCCACTGTATTTACGAAGGAAATGGTTAGCATATAAGTATTGTTTGAAATGTTGCTCTGTTACTAGTAATGAGACGAATAAGTTGTTGGCTGAACTTGACAGTTTTGGACACATTAGATACTGGGCAAATAAAGAAATGCCGTTATTAACTACAACATATAAAGAAGTCAAAGAAGAGGATATTGATGCAAAACCTTCTCTAGAAATGTTCAGTTTAAAAACATGGATTACGAAAATAAATATTAAAAATAGAATTATTCTAAACTTAGATACAATTAAATTGCCGAAGAGGAGATATGACCCAACTTATCTATGTTTATGTACAGCTCTCGAACTACGCGAAAAATATTATGAACATCATGTAATTTACACTGATGGATCCAAAACTGCCGAGGGAAGAGGTGCTGCTTATTATGATGCTCTTATACCGGAAAATAGTAAATGTTTTAAAATAAGCTCTCCTTTGAGCATTATGTCCCTTGAGCTCATTGCAATATCAGAAGCTTTATCATATGCTAAAACAATTGATAAAAGAAAAATATTAATATGTGTGGATAGCAAAAGCGCTCTTTCCCATATAGCTCGATGCGCTTCTGGCCACAGAGGTGCATCGATAGCTTATAATATTATTTCAAAGATCGATGTCTTATCTAAGAGCGGAATAGACCTGATGTTGCAATGGGTTCCGTCACATATAGGTATAAAAGGTAATGAGGATGTGGACAATCTTGCTAAAAAAGGAATTATGGAAGGAAATGATCTGTATATAAAGCCATCTTTCTTAGAATTTTTACCAAAATATAAAAATAAATGTATCCAACTTTGGAAGGAATATTTAAATTTGAGGTCTAGAACTAAAGGTATTTGGTATAAAACGATAGTTGCAGAGCCTCCTCGTATACCTTGGTTTAATAGTGTAAAATTCAAGATCTGGACACATGCCACTAAACAATTTTGGCTTCCTAATGAAAAAAAACAGCTCTCCAAACTGTGAGGTATGTAATACGGTGGAAGACGTTGTGCATTTGCTAACGGAATGTGTCCGACTCCGGTTCAATTTTGAGAGAGAAATATTAATAAAGGATCTTCAATTGTCTACAAATAATATAGGGTTGTTTCACGAAATTTTGTCCATGCCACTGTCCGATAGTGCTAAAAGTTTGTTTAGATTTGTAAGTCTTCGCTTTATGACAAGTTAAATAATTTATGCCTTGCTTAACCTCCTGACTATTCGAGGTACTTTTTTCGGAATTTGTTCGTGAAAGTTGGATATATTGTAAATTAATACCCTAGTATACGGTAAAAAATACAAAAAAAAGCCGGAAAATCTAGTTTTCCACTATGTCCCTTATAGGACATGATCAGAGTGTAAAGTTGTACTTTGTATAGGACATAACGATTTCATGCTGAAATTTAATACCATTGTGCCGATTTTTTTAAAGTGTTAGCATTAAAACTCATTCAAATGTAAGGAAATATATTTATTACTTTAAAAAATATTTAAATAAAACAGTTTTACAACAAAAAAGCTTAATATTGTCAACAAATTATTAAGGCAATTAAAGAGATACAAAAATCAACTACACTATTCAACAAATCAACGTTATTTTTGTAGTCATACTAGATGATACATTTTTAAATAAATAGTTTTATAATATATCAATCAATCAGCTATCAATTCAAACTGTGATGAAAGTTTAAACTTAAAATAAAAGTCAATGCTTTTGCGTTAAAAGGCTAAGCTAGGTGGCAAAACTTAGAAGTCTAATATTTTAATTAGCACTTGAAAACCAGTGAAACACTTCCTATTAGGTACGAAGCAAAGATCTATATATTGCATTTCTTACAGCAAACTGTAGTTTTTTATCACAGCCTGGGTTACGGCAACGAGCTTGCTATGATCAATAATCGGGAAGGTGGCTTGCTTTTTGCTATCTTCTTTGTATTGACGGCAAAGGGACTATAGAGAATATCAGGGCCGGATTTAGGTGAGGGCAACCGGGGCTACAGCCCCGGAGCCTCCACAAAAGAGGGTCACCCACAATAGACTTCGGAAAAAAAAAACATTTTATTTGGAAAATAATTTGGGGCCGGGGGGCCTCCAACCCTTTATTGCACCAAGGCCTCCACATCTCGAAATCTGGAATTGGATAATATATTTCTTGATCTAGGATTCAGTCCTAAACTACGACTTCTTCTCCCACGTGTACGAATCCGGCCGGCCCTAACGGAACTCATTAACAATACTGGCGACGGCGCAGCTTCATCTGATTGATCGACATACGAAGAACTCTGTGAAGAACTGTCTGACTCTGTATCGCGATCATTTGTTTGTGAAACAAAGCTGGAATCGTCATCGAATTCTTCGGAATCATCTTCAAATTCAAAACCTCGTTGATATTTTCTTCTGTCAATGCTAAAATAAAAGAAAAAAATAAAAATGGGCTATGTACTATACCTAGGACATTGACAGTGTATGTAGTATTCATATATATTGACTGTGTATAGTCTGACATTGTACTATACAAAGGACATATAAAAATCACTTGTTGTGGGATGACGAATAAAAGTCCATTTTGAAAAATCTTTTTAGACTTATGACGGTAGTCAATATGCCAAATTTTGAAACTTAATTATCCACCAGATTTATAGTAATTACCATGATTAAACTAGATTTTACTTACCGGCCCTTCGGCGTGAGCGCGTCTCTCCACAGGTCGACGTCATTTTACTGAAAATTACAGGTGCCACGAACACAAGTAGTTTTTATTTTGTTTAAGGAACAAAAAACAGATGACTCTACACGGTATTTTTTTCATGAAAAAGAGTAATATCTGGCAAATATTTTTTTTAGTTAATGTTCTATGAGTAGTACAAGGGTTGGTCAGGAGGTTAATATAATTTTGGAATATTTTGTAATAAGGTACGATGGGACTGACATGTATTGTATATAAAAGTCCCTAAATTAAATAAAGAGAAAAAAAAATAAAAAATCTAAGATTTGCCGATGACATCGTACTGATAGCAGAGTCCTTGGAAGGTCTGAGAATCTGCTAGAATACCTCCACTCAATTTCATCAGCGGTAGGACTTAAAATTAATATGGGCAAAACGCGAATAATGTGCCAAAGGGACGGTCGACCACATTCTCATACATGGTATCAAAAACAAAAAAGTTAGAGAATAGGTACGTCTATCTTGCTGACTCACTCAAGATCTGACTCTCGACAAAGACGGCCAAAGTAAAGAGGTAAGTCGACGTATCGCGCTCGGAAAGGCAGCCTGTAGGAAACTCTCCGAAATGATGAAAGGAGATTTTCCGATGTGTCTAAAACGTACACTGTTTGACCATTGCGTGTTCCCTAAACCTGAATCCTTACAAAGCAATGTAATGAAATGAATTTTATTTTTGACATAAAAAGGTAGGTACATCATCATCAACCCATTTATTGTCCCACTGATGGGCACGGGTCTCCTCTCACAATGAGAGGGATTAGGCTGTAGTCCACCACGCTAGCCTACTGCGGGTTGGCAGACTTCACACACCATCGAGAAAATCTCTCAAGCATGCAGGTTTCCTCACGATGTTTGCCTTCACCGTTTAAGCGCGTGATAATTAAGTATTAATACGCACATGACTTCAAAAAGTCAGAGGTGCGTGCCTTGGATTCGAACTCGAGACCTTTGACATGGCAGTCCTATGGTCATATTACAATGCTATCACTGCACTTCATTGCAGCATTGCATTGCACTCATCACATGTATTGCACAAAAAGGTACAATACATTTGAATCCCCTAGACCCCTAACTAGTGTTAACTGGATATCAGGGACCAGTGACTTCGCCTTTTCGTTAACACAAATAATATTTCACTATATTATTATAAAGCATAATAATTATTATAAAGCAAACTAAAC
The DNA here is from genome assembly GCA_958496365.1 of Subacronicta megacephala. Taxonomy (NCBI): domain Eukaryota; kingdom Metazoa; phylum Arthropoda; class Insecta; order Lepidoptera; family Noctuidae; genus Subacronicta; species Subacronicta megacephala. Next base: position 11,410,407 of record OY292513.1, read on the forward strand.
ACCAACTGCAGGATGCCCAGAGATCGATGGAGAGAGTGATGCTTGATATATCCCTTAGGAATCGTATACTAGCGCGGAAACCCGAACTTAAGTAAACGACATCACTCGTAGAACTGCTACTCTCAAGTTGAGCGAGTCACTTACCTATCCGATCCTCGTTTAGCAACCGAGGACCCGTCGTCGAAGTTTCGATCGACCCCCGGCTCGGTAGTGCGACTACATATGAAGGCAACAGGGAAGACATGGTGAAGCAAGGTAGGTAGCCCAGAGCAGAATTGAATGGAAGAGGCATAAAACATTTTGCATCCTTGAATAGTAGGTAAGTCGCGTTAGGGACTGTCTTAACGATTCGCGGAGGAACGAAACCTTAACCGCACCCACGAACTTGGCGGGAACCGCAGCCGCCGCGGTTGCGATCACCAGAAACTAATGATCGTGAGATTCTACTTGTTGCCCGCTGGTGCAGCGAGACCTGGAAACAACCGCGCACTCTGCGTCAATAAATCGTACCGTGAAAATTGCTATCTACAAATCTACCTAATTATCCATTACCATGTACCTACCTCAGACTAATTATCCAGGTTATTTAGTCTGAGCCATGTACTTCCTGTTGGTACAAGTGTGGTCCCGCAACCGTGGCGGGCCCTGCAGAAAACCGCTTCGTGAGTTCCGAGTTTCCGTGTTGCTCGAAGGTTCTGAGCCTTTGTCGGTAAGTCGCCCACAGAGGCGCCCCGTCAACTTCCCCTAGGTCGCGACAGTCCATATGGATTTCAAGTAATTCCCACACGTAAAAAATAGGACTATCCAAACTTATAAACAAATAATACCTATATTTATAAACAACTCGCTTTCCATCCTCGGCTTCGCCCGCGTGGACTTTACGTTTCTTTTCACGGGACAATATAATATAGTATCCCATGTCACTCAGGGATTATCCCCGAGTGACATGGGATACTAACCGTTAACCGTTAACTAACTAGACCGTTTAACCCGCGTATCGCCTGCGCCGTAAGAAGGGAGCGGTAGGAAGTAAATAAATACTTAAAAAAGATACTTATTAGGTATTTTATTCTGTACCAACAATGTCTATCTCGAGATAAATCTTTGGATTATTGACTCCGTGTGTAGCGTTACCCGCCCCCGCTCCCTTCTTACCGCGCAGGCGATACGCGTGATAAACGGTCGGCCTATACCTATAGGAATGTGCATGTGGATTGAGTGCTCCTCAATCTTAACAAAAATCTAGGATGATTTAGTAAAAAACAATTAACAATTTTGGATACAATCTCAGTCTGCCTACTAAGTATAGATAAGTAGTTATAGGTCAAAGTATGGAACACTCAGACGGCATATTGGAGGAAAAAAATATAGTTGAATTTCTTCCTTCAGCTTATAAGTTTTGTCACACTCATTCTTTAACAAATTCACTCTTATGTTTAGCCATATCACACAACATAAATAATACGTATTTATTCAGTATACCTATAGTAATAATTTTTAACTTTTACTCATGGTACGGCCCGTGTGCGGAATGAGTGATCCAAATTAATCGTAATAAATTTTGAAACGGACTGTGCAAGTGAATTCGCAAATTGTTAATTTTTTTTAACTCTTTTTAACAATTTTTCAATAAAGAAATAAGAAGTGAAAAGGCTTTATGTTTCGAGATATACATTACGACGTTTTCTATAAGCGCGCGGTTTGAGTGATCCACATTATTGACCATATCATTTTTATCTCAGGTTTAACAATTTTTTTACTTCGCTATAATGTTTTAACAAATTTTTACTAAATCTTCCTCGATTTTTGTTAAGATTGAAGAGAGGAGCACTCAATCCACATGCACATGGCTTTGGACACTTTATGGTTATCATAAGCGCCAAGGACGGTATATATACAGTTTTTGGCGAACTTCCTTTTCCTCTAACTTCTATGTAAAAGAAGTACATTAAAAATGAATTATCAAAATCGACGTGGCCCCGGGCTAGCCTGACGGATCTAGGTAAGCATTTCGTTACAATATTATGTATATGATGAGGTAGCTAAGGTAAAGGGAAATAGGTATACTATGTTGTATGGCAGACATTGGAGACCCTTTTTTTATCACAGATAGGCTTACGCTTGACCACAACTTGCCTGATGTTAAGCATCGAAGATGGACGCTTGCCTAGAAGATACCTATTCACTCTCGTCCTTGAAGACACTCAAATTGTAGGTCTCAGGGAACAAAGATTCCGGTAGCGAGTTCCACAATAGAGCAGTACGCACTATAATGTAGACGCAAAACGTTTCGTGCCAGATTTAGGCACTTCCACCACGTAGCGCATTATACTTAATATTATTTGACCCAACCCGCCGTATAAAAAAATAAGTTAAGTAAAACTTCGATATCGATATCTATTAAGAATCGGATAAAGTGGCCCTCGCACCACACGAATAAGCGAAATAAGCGAGTTTATGACTATGAAGTTGGGCCCTCAGACGATTGTGGGCCCACCTGTACCGGATACACTATGGACACTACAGCAGAAGTCTTTATGTCAAAATCTAAAAAAGTGTGAAAACAAGATATTATCGCAAAAAACACTGTCCTGCTTTGTAAATCTTTGGTTCAAAATGGGCCCTCAATCCTCATACATGTCAAAGTTAATAAAAAATATTAAATTTTATTAAAATATTAGGTATTATGCTTATTTTTTTTTTATTTTTTTTTGCATTAAATATTGCGAAATTTTCACAAAGAAATGAATTTTCTAATTAATACTAATTGTCGCCTCAAGACGTAGAAGGTGGAAGAGAAATTCGACATCACAGGCAGTGGTCTCGGTAGCTTAGTTGGTAAAGCGTCTGGTGTACTTAACCAGAGGGACGCAGGTTCAAACCCTGCCTGAGATCGAATTTTTCTTTCACTAGAAATTTTCTTTAATTAGAAAATTCATTTCTTTGTGAAAATTTCGCAATATTTAATGCAAAAAAATAAAATAAATAAATAAGCATAATACGGTAAGGCAACATCGTTCAACATTGAACTACCTGTAAAGGCAGTCGTGTTGGTTGAAAGACATAGTAATGTCTTCAATAGATGGTGCCGACGTCGCCTCAAGACGTAGAAGGTGGAAGAGAAATTCGACATCACAGGCAGTGGTCTCGGTAGCTTAGTTGGTAAAGCGTCTGGTGTACTTAACCAGAGGGACGCAGGTTCAAACCCTGCCTGAGATCGAATTTTTCTTTCACTAGAAATTTTCTTTAATTAGAAAATTCATTTCTTTGTGAAAATTTCGCAATATTTAATGCAAAAAAAAAATTAAAAAAAAAAAATAAGCATAATACGGTAAGGCAACATCGTTCGACATTGAACTACCTGTAAAGGCAGTCGTGTTGGTTGAAAGACATAGTAATGTCTTCAATAGATGGTGCCGACGTCGCCTCAAGACGTAGAAGGTGGAAGAGAAATTCGACATCACAGGCAGTGGTCTCGGTAGCTTAGTTGGTAAAGCGTCTGGTGTACTTAACCAGAGGGACGCAGGTTCAAACCCTGCCTGAGATCGAATTTTTCTTTCACTAGAAATTTTCTTTAATTAGGAAATTCATTTCTTTGTGAATATTAGGTATTTATAAAATTATGAGTATACCTTGAGTATCAAAACAAACTTACTGAGGTTGATATCCTAGGTACAAAGAAATGTCTGCGTCAGGTTGACTGGACCAAGAGAGAATTTGAAAGTTTCAGCAATACCAAGTTTTAGTACCTTTAGTACCTGACTACTGGTATTTGGTAATTACTGTCACCCTACCCACATACACTGTCAAAAATGGTCGATTTCGGCATCTATTAAAATTTGTAGTTTTATCGTAATTTTCATAAGTAGCAAATAACACCAATTTGGTGAACAATTTTTTCATAAAATGGGTTAATTTTGTGTTTGCCTTCTTCATGTGTCCGTAATAAACGGAAAACAAAAAAATATGGATGACTGAGGGCCCGAATATTATCAAGGTCATAACTTTAAAAACACAAGAAGTGGTGACCTGTTCTGCTTTCACAAATTTTCACAATTTATTTAGTAGCATATAGGTAGGACATCAAACCGAATGTCCGTAAGGATTTAGGAGCCACATCAGATTTTTTAAATCTGTTCTCATCATTATTTAGCAGCAATATAGCTGATTTTGCAGCACGAATTCTAGATTTAGCAGCAAAATATACCACTAGTTATATTAATGCAAAAGTGGCTCCTCAATCTAAAAGTCTGAATTGAGGAGCCTCCTGGAACTCGTTAAGTAATAGATGAATATTTTTGAAAATGTTGTATCATTTAGCAGCAATTGTGCATATTACCGTCTAAAAATTTAGTTTCTTTAGCGCTAAAATGAAAGAAAATAAAATGCTTTTAGTATGGCTCCTCAATCTACACTCAAGATGTGACATTCTATTGGATGTGAGCGATATATATATATATTATATATTATATATATATATAATATATTCGATATATTCGACATAATGATCATTTAGCAGGTGTTGTGTTTGTTATTGCAGTATAGGAATAAAATAGTAGGTAATAGAGAGTAAATTTTGTAGATGAACGCATTTTCTTTGGCTCCTCAATCCTGACGTTCTTATTATATATGTTTGACTGTAGCCACCTGAGATCTCAACGGAATCCAAAGCCAGAGATACTAACATTTAGCAGAAATGTCTGCTAAATATATCTGCACAGTTCAGCAATGTATATATTTTGGATTCTGAAAAAACAATCCTTATTTTCTTGTCATTGATCGTTCACATCCAATAGAAATTCACCTCTTGAGTGTAGATTGAGGAGCCATACTAAAAGTATTGTTTTTTATTACATTGTAGCGCTACAGAAGCTAAATTTTTAGACGGTAATATGCACAATTGCTACTAAATTATACATCATTTTCAAAAATATTCATCTATAACTTAACGAGTTCCAGGTGGCTCCTCAATTCAGACGTTTAGATTGAGGAGCCATTATTGCATTAATATGGTATATTTTGCTGCTAAATCTAGAATTCGCGCTGCAAAATCAGCTACATTGCTGCTAAATAATGGTGACATCAGATTTAAAAAATTCTGTTGTGGCTCCTTAATCCTTACGGACATCAAACCGAAGCTGTAAGTTAATAAGTTAATGGTTTCATTTTATTTGCGTTATTAAACTTTGACATGTATAAAGATTGAGGGACCATTTTGAACAAGTGTTTTGCGATAATAACTTGTTTTCACAAATTTTGTTTGGCATTAAGTTGGGCCCTCAATCCTCTGAGGGCCCAACTTTACAGTTCATAACTCGCCTATTCGACTTTCACAAAACCTTTCAAATTACATTACCAGTTTTAACAAAGTGGCCCTCACAAGAACACAAAATATATTGTACTAACTGATTTCTTTAAATATGAGCGTGCATCGAAGATCTATCCACCTTGAAGTCACCACATAAAATGCACCCGAAAGTAGTATCTTGTGCCAGCAGGGATCCACTTGGATTATTTTCAACGCCTTCTTCTATCTTCTTCAGACTGACGACGCGTTGTTGGTTCGCGTAATAAGCGCTTGGGTGCGCGTTCGTCCCGCTGAAATGCGTGGATTTCGTCGAATGCGCGCGAAGTCGCCTTTTTATCTCACGAGGAAATACGTGCAAGATAAGGAATGGCATGGCTAAAACTTAGCATGGTAAAATAATACCATGCTAAGTTTTAGATTAACGCTTCGATTCGCTTTGATTCTGCGCTAGTATGAATTGGCCGTTAGGGTTGTTATAAATGACGGAAAAGATCAATTAATTTCACCAGTTTTATTACGTTAAGAAACCTAATTTTGACAACTTTCTGTTACTATGTTTAAAATAGCAATCTTATACTATATTGAATTTTCGTATTCTTTTAAATTCAGTTCCCAAAAAACATGCACAAAGATAATTATCATATTCATTTAGTAATATTGAGGTAGTTATTAGTTTCAGAACTTATACCAATTATAAAATGGTTCTAAAAATAACAGTATAAATTTAAAGAAAATGCGGTGAACTATGTATGTATGTCTATTTATCCTGCAAGAATCAATTCAAAACAATATATCAATGAATATTGGACCTTGATACATTCATTTGAGAAGCAACAACAACAGCTTCTCGTTATCTAAACAAAATAACGCATACTGTGGGTCCCGCCTCATGAGATCGCGTATGTACGCCCGTTATTTTTAATATAATTATTATCACATGGCGGGCGGGACGAGACGCGACTACACGAAACGAGTCTGGCCGGGCGGTACCGTTACCGGCCCGGTGCGACGTGAGCGCGCACACGCGCCCGGCCGCCACGCGACCACGCTACACACTGATATACATGCTCCAGCAAGGTACATAAATACATACGACATACATAAACACTATTTATATAGACTCGGTAAACTTCATTAGCATACACTGAAGGGGATTGTAACATACGAACAACAGAATGAGTGCTCTATTTCCCCACTAAATAAAATTAACAAGTATAAGTAATTGAAAAAAATAAAAAAATGCAATGTGTGCTAGAGGTTTCGATAAACATAAAAATGTACTAATTTATCATATTATTCTGTAATATTTTAGTGGTGTAACGAACTGTGAATATTCATATTCAATATTTTCATTTCAGAGATGTTTCAACGCATCGTTCGTTTTGTTGTTCCATAATGTTAAAAACTTATATCGAAAAGCATAAACCCTAAATCCACTCCCAATAGATTGCCAAAAATCGCGTAACTATTCGAAAAAGTGATGGTAGGATTAAAAAACAACTGTTTACAGCAATTATGCTATAAAAAACTGCTGTATTGGTAGTAAAAATACCTTAGTCAACTCCAAACGGCAACAAAACGGTTACATTACTCCAATTATATAATTGGAGTTGAAAAGGTATTTTTACTACCTACTTTTTAAATTTCTAGGCCCGAATAGTTAAGTTATTAAAATTAGTATTCGTTGCATCACTAAACTTTTTCAGACAGCAGATAATACTCAAAATTACAATGACGCACATTAAAATGAAATCGATCCTCTTACACGTAAATACACAAAGTAGTGGTTATACACACGAGAAAGAATTACTATAATGTAATGTAAATAACAGTAGAACCATCAAACAAGAATGATAATAATATTATTAGCGACAATGACATGTAAGTAATGGGCGCGGGGGCGCGACGGCAGGGGTGTAGTTCAGTCTCGTGGCCGCGCGCCGCCCGCGCCTACATCAACTTAAACTACTTCACAACGATACAATAATCAACTAAAACTATTTCTGCATCCTAACATTACAAATCATAATGTACCCTCTCTTGCTTACATTTTGAAGGAATAAACAACATGCCTATATGTACACTCTTCCTGTTGCAGTGAAAGTAACCGTATATTATATTCCATTTTGATAGCCGATGCAAGCGGAATCTGGCTGTGTGTCGAACAATGTCAGTCAACTACTAATTGTTGACCGATATTGAACAATTTTTACAAGCCAATTTCTCTTGTCCAGAAAATATTGTGTATTCTACTTACGAGTGGAAATGTTACACCAATATGAATTCTAACATTAATTCAAGACATCAAATATCGTTATGCATACAATTTTCATTTAGCGAAACAATAATTAGCTTGCATACATCTACACATTTATTTTTCACTCGTACCGTATTTAATAATAACATTGAGTGCGCAAAATTATAATTATTACAATTTAGTAATTTACTAAAATACTCAATTGCAGGTGGTCGGTCTTTCAGCAATACCTAGGTGTTATTTCGTGAAATATGGAATGTAAAATTATTTGCTGACAATAGATTCGTCTCAATATACTGAGATTATTTACGCTAATTAGATCATAAATAATTAACTACACTTCTCCTAGCATCAATCCAGTTTGGTAAAATTTAATTGAAAACAACAATAATGTTGAAAATCGATAATAGTAATTGGTACTTTGTATACTATTTCGTTTTGGGTACAAAATGAAACAGCTATTGTGGAGAGTAACAAAGTTAGTGATGAACGCTTTCATCCGCTCGTTTTTATTTCTAGACACTCATTTTGTATAACTTCGATTGTGACCGAATAATAATTCGTACTATATTGCCATTTGTACACAACACTAATAGTGTACCATGAAAGTTTTTGGACTCTCACTGCTCTCCGATAGTAGGCAGTTTAGATGTTTATTCTTCCTGATATGTGTGTAAAAATGAAATTAGTTTCCTAAATTGCCATAGTTATTAATTTGCATATCAATGGCTTGCAGTGTGTTCTATATAAAAGAGCACACAACTCTCCTTAGCGTGTAAGCGCACATATAACTATCCGTAGCGTGTAAAGGAACTCAAGTTCATAAAACTCTTGAATATTATTCACGTACTACATAAATCTATAGTTATAATAGACGGACTTGTCACATTAAAATTAAGCCGTTATAAATTTACGATTATGTTTTATGTAAAATAAATAAATATACTAATAACTAGGTGCGAAATATATAATCTTTATTTCAATATTAACAACAGTAACTTGGTTTACGAGAGAATAGGTAATACATAACACGGTAGTATATTGTTCAAGTATTGTTATGAAGAGAATCATAAAATTATAACGGCGATAGTATAGTATATATATTTATATATATCCACGACTCGTACTTAGTGTGATATCATAGTATATCGATGAGTTAATGCACCTACAGCACGTTGTTTCCCGAGTGACTATAAGGAATTACTTGCCAAATGTGAGATTATTTTCAATAATATGTGGAAGCAATACAAAATTGCAAAACAATCTTACAATTATTACAGAATGTAATGATTTTTAGGGGATGTTAATTCTTAGTTCAGAAAAGATCTACTATCAAACCTTAGATCAAATAAAAAGTTAAGATGGAACTTTGCGAACAAAGAAGTGAGGCCGGCTAAAACTACGCCTAGACGTTTACAAACACAATTTTAACTACGCCTTATCTTGTCAGTCGAGCTATCAAGCTATCGAAAGCTCGACTGACAAGATAAGGCGTAGTTTTGGTATTGTTTTCTAGTGTAAAATTGTGTTTGTAAACGGCTAGGTGTCGTTTTAGCCGGCCTCACTTCTTTGGTCGCAAAGTTCCATCTTAACTTTTTATTTGATCCGGGTATCAAAACATACAAATAAATTATGTAAGGTCCTGGTTTACAATCGTGAGGATGTCATATTTAATAGCTTTTCTATGATAAAACTTTTTCCATATTCTGTCAGACACCTTATTGACGATTTCTGGAATAGTGGCCCTTAGAGCTATTGGCAACAATTTCAAAGATCTATTGTTGTATAACACATTGACACAGGATCCCCGTTATTAAGAAATTTTATCTCCCGATAAAGGATAGCCTTATTTTGCCGCACAGGGGGAACATAGGGACAGCCCCCTGTAAATGGAACACCAGAGAATTTTAAGTGACGGTGGGCCTAAATACCATAATATATCGGAAGATATAGTGGCTCGAAATATCATTATTATAAATGCTACGTTACTTATTACCTAATAATAATGTAACAAAGCAAAGTGTAGGCCGCAGCGCCCTACAAAAAATGGGAGACGTACATCAAGCTGAAAGAGTCCAACACAAGAACTGAACTCCGGCGAAACGCATTAATCCGGTTCCTACTTTAGTACCTTTGGCTTGTTTTAGCATTATTAGGCAATATCTCAAACGTAACATCAGTAAGCATGCACTGTGTACCCTTTACATTCAGCACAATAATACAATTGTGTAACTGAGAATATTACGCCATTCAAGTGTAATGAATTGAAAATTATTTTGATGCATTTGGGACACGGAAGTAGACGTAACCAGATGTTAGGAGACAAGTGTTGAAGTATCGGGACATCACCTGGCGAGGAACCGGCGCGGCTAGCGGCGCACGAGGCACCATGCACCGCTACCCGCACCGCCTCACTTACAATTTATAATTTTATTATAATCTAACCTAAAAATTGAGAAAATGGAAATAAGAATGTAAAACATTCTTAGTAACATTTTTGCCAAAACTTCCATATATTATCACATTATACATATAAATATCTAAGCTTTTATTAATTTTGATATTATTCACTTAATCTTAGTTAAAATTATCTCACTTGGCACAATGATAACGCAAATCGTACAATTGAATAATAAAACATATCACGATAGAACCGAACAATACGACCGACGCGACGTTTACACTCGCACCAATAAACGCTACGGTATCGTTCAATGTCGAAACTTTTGTATTACATGTTCAATACAAGAAAACATTATAAAGCTAACAAAGACAAAATTACAAAGAAAACGATCAACAAATGTTACTTACAAATTAAAACTCATAAGTTTACTCCTTACTCTCCAACAATTACTATTATATCAAAAATATTTGTCGAATCATAATTAGGTAGATCATGTCATTCATACAGCGCAGGCGCGGATGCGAGGCGGAGTGCTCCGGCCGGGTAGCGCTTAGTCAAGTCAAGGCTCGTCAATACGTCAGGCCGATTCGACACACGATCGGCGTTCACTCTTTGGATTAGTTACTTATCACCCAACACATTCAGTTCAATAGAAACCATTGTACGACACATACTCAGCAGCATGCAGAAACTCTGTGTATCGTTAAAGAAATATTCTTACAATATACTTTGCAAAGCCGTTTGTCCAATGAGCCTCCTCGTTAAAGCAACGTAGTATAATTTCCGTTCCTAGTTGGTTGTATCCCACACACCCTTCAAATAATTATAATTAACAGTATAGTGCAGTGATTTTAACAGATTAAACTATTACTTTATAACAAAAACATAATATGCGCTTCTTGTTTGTATATAGAACGGCGTGATACTATAGAAATTGTTATTAACATTTGTATATGCATACAGAACATAATCATTTACTATTGCATTCTATGACAACTCTGCAGCTGAATAACATGGTATGAAAACATAACAATCATGTTCATCATTAAAAATAGTGTATATGAATAATATTATATATATGTTTAATATATATTCAAATATTAATCATCAACATAGATAATTATCCGGGGATAAAATATGGATTTATCAATAGATTTATACAATTCACTACAATAATAGAATTACGTCAACAACAACATTTGGACACATGTTGTCAACTCGATAGCCTGAATGCGCTTAATTACGGCGAAGTGTTATGACGGTCCACTCATTGTGCAACGTAAACATGTTCGTTAGTGTTATTGCGCGTCAATACGACGTCACTGACGTGTAGTAATAGGTTGCACGTCGTCGCCGTGACTGGGCGGCCAGGCTGCTCGAGCTGACGGGGTGTTGCGAGGGCTCGAGGGTGAGATGGTGCATGAGGGCGCGCGGGGTTCTTAGAGATGCGGAGACAAGTTTACTGCTGCACGGGGGGCGGCTGCGCGGCGCGACGACGTCCCGGCGCACTCGCCTGCGCAACCATCGCGCGAATGCGTCGCTGCGCCGACTGATGACACATAAAAAAACCATTGAGTGTATATATCTAGTAAATACAACGTTCACATTCGCATATTAAAAACATTGGTTTATAAGCTTTTTATCCCGCAATAATGTTCCTTGCATATACCTCTACTTTGAAGAATACTACAAGAAACAAATGCAGCAAAATGCTTATAGTTATTCCAAGTTTAAAATAGGGGCTTTTCATTGCTTGGCTTTTTCGCGCATATTATTAATTAATATACCTATATGTATTTACAATCACAAATCACAATCGGAGACATTACGTGTAGTATAATTTTAAATAATGATCTGTAAACATATTATTTTAAGAAAGAAACAAAGATCTTATGTCGTTTTAAGTAAACAGTATCAACAGAAAATAATAAACTTACATTCATCGCTTTCACATTCTTCCCATAAATAAAAACCAAATATAAAACCTATCACGTATACATGTAGTTACAAAGTCCAATTACAAACATTTACATAGGCGTAGCATAAATTAAAGATCTTTAATAGATGACAATTTTTATTATTTTTCTTAATTAAACATTCGCTGTTTTTATAACTATATTTGTTTACATGAATACTGGAATAACTTACCTAGGTTAAGCATCAAAGGTATAAAATAACTTGGCATTGGTATGATGTGGTGCCATTTCATTGGCTGATACTGAGGATTGTATCCTTACACAGGCACAGTCTCGATTACTTTTCATCCCGCGTCAGGCGATGGCTACAAAATGTAAATATCTTATTATCCCATAGTGAGTTGTGAAATTTCATATTAAAATTGAAATGAATGGACTTCGCATTGCGCTAGCGATTAGTAAAATTATATACTTATCTTATTGACATTTTGAACGAATGTCGCATCACCTTATCTTCTTAGAATAATAAATATGTAAATTATAAAAGTTTGGACTTGTAACTACATGTATTATACATATATCACACAGTTCTAGCATCCTTATAAATATACAGTACAACCTATAATAATTTCAATAATAATTTCGCAATGCACACTAGTGTTAATTGTGTTTAAATAACAAGTACACAAAATTAACAAATAAATACAATTAAAATACTTAAATGCTGCACAATTTTTCTTGATGATAAGGCTGACCAATGTGGTCAACCTTATCATTCTTCATCAGCCTTGTCAGAAATGTTGAGCAGATTTTTTTCGGGCGATGCCGAAAAATAAGTTTACAGCTTCACACATTTTTTGTGATAAAACCCTTCGATCAAAATCTACTGGGCCAGAGTAATATAAAAACATGAAAAATTAAAGTGTTTTGATTGATAAGAAGAAGATCAAAAACATGAGAAGGGAGCAAGCATTCATGCATTCCACCACCGCACACCTATCTAATCAGATTTTTTTAACAACGTATGGTCGACCTAGGGAAAGTCGATGTATCTTTGCGAAAAATTAAGACAAATAACTAAAAAGGCCGCGGCATTATGCCGTAGTGGATACTTTTGGCGATATGATAATCACTAATATTGTGCTGCCGCTACCACAGGCAATTTTCTATAGACGCAATTTCCCATGTGCAGAATATCGCTCGATTAATCGGAAATATTTTATGGTGCGATATTAGAAAAAAAACATTGGTGCTATACATCCTTTTAAATCGTTACAATATACTTAGTCATTGACCTATATTTTATAACTACTAATTAAATAAATGGCGCCGGTACTTAGAATAGGTCAAGTTCTGTGAAAGAGTTATTTTTTTTTTACTTTTCCGAGGTCATAGTCAACAATTACGCGTTAGATTTCCTTTTAACTTGGTTATTTAATATTACCATGTATACTATGTATATATTATTATCATGTTTACTTGTAAAAGCTGAAATTGAAAAATTTAAAAGAATACTTTTCGAGTATCCATAAACAAAGGTTTAGTTGGTACTTAATATAACACTATCTTTCAACGCGTGATTAAATATACAAGCCCATATGTAGTTTAGTTACCAACTGTTATTACGCATGGTTACCCATACCATAGACCAACAGTCGCTCATTTTAACCGGAGGCAGACAGACTTGCTTAGTTTACTGCGGAAGTCTGAACGTTTAAGATAACATAACCTAACATATGTATCTTCCCCTTAGGGTCAGGCAGCGTTATATTCACTGTGTAAATTCAGTGCATATATTGCACTGAGCGTGCATATATGTATAGTGTGCCTGTAGGTATGTTATTAGTTCCTTATCGACTTGCCCCGATTACATTCGATTACAAACTGTATACTAATGTTTACGGCAAACTATACCTTTCACTCATACTTCACATCATAGATGCCTTTACAAACGCAAATTTCACAATCGCAAACTAGTATAACTGTAGGCCATAGGCCATACAAATATGAATTAATCGGAATGAGAATCAATAGATAGAGCTCTATCACTACGCTTATCGGGAATCTGCCAAATCGCATCGAGAAACGGTATCCCAGTGCCTTACTCTGATATTTTTTTTGCGGCCAAACGGCCGCATTAAAAAAAAACTATCTAAATTTCTCACAGTCTCGAAATAACACAATACTTAAATGTTATTATTACATTAATTATCTAAGAAAATACCAAGTTTGTTATCCAAAAGCCCATTTTATCGGCTTCAGAAACATGATAAAATTCAATGTCAAATTCTTTCAGTTGATTTTGAACTTTATCTTCAACCATTTAGGGTTTAAAATCATTTGGAGACATTTGACAGTTTTGTATACCTTGACCTGCTGGCGACTGTACATAACTAGTGAATACATCCCAAAAATATCCACTAATGCACTACGTAGTTGTTAATGCTGTACTCTTTGCTTTAAATGACCTAAATATAGTTCCCATGATAGTATTTTAACTATGGTCCAGATGTGCCAACATTGGAAAGAGTGCATCTATGACAACTGTCTCACAGAATAGATATAAATTATATTTTATTTCTGTAATAGATCTATGAAAGACACATTTACAACGTCGGTATTTCCTATCTGTCCTCACCTCTGAGAAGAAACACTGAAATAAAACTCAGAGAATCATGGTCTCTAAAGTTTAGGCATGACAGAGGAGAGCAGAAAAATACGGTCGAGTTTCAACCAACGAGCGACAACTAATTATAATTGTTATGAAGAAATAATATCTCAGGACCTTAACAAATTATGCAGCATTTCAACAAATAACATAAAAAACAATTATAATTTATAAAACTGATTCCATGATCATGTCTTAAAATGATTTGGATAAAATGCGAGAAACTAATGCGCAATTTTTTTTTACGTGTTCGTACCTGGACGCTATAGAAGGGACCGACGATATGCACTGTTGTATCGTGATCTTGCTGCTGGCCGCCGCCCTGTTGCTGCTGTGGCTGTTCGGGAAGTTTAATTAGCGATCCAGTCACGCGCTGCAGTTCTCGCACGTTCTGACCGCCTTTACCGATGATGCGGCCCACTTGAGACGACGCCACCACTATCTCCACGGTCAGCCGAACATCATCAGAGCCAGACATGAAACCTTCTTCTCTCATCTTTTCAAAGATGAGATATTGAGCCTGTAAAATTATGATTATTATTATTAAATTGAATTTGTAATCAAACACATCCGTGTTCTAATGTCATTGAAATGTACTGCAGACCAAATAATCTATACCTTCCATTGGGCCTCGGGGCTGCCCACTATGGTGACCTTGCGCTCTTGTTGTGGATTGTTTTGATTCTCGCCCTGCTTATCTTGCTCCAATGGTGCGATTTTCACCGACGCATTGCTGAATCGAATAATGTTGCGAATATGCAGGCCCTTGGTGCCAATAATCGCGCCCACAGCGTTATTTGGGATGTACAAGTACGTAGTTTCCTAAAATATCACAAAAACAGTATAATTAGGTCAATTATTATCAAATAGTTCATCTTTCTTGGTTTTGTATTGGAACCGGTCGTTAGTCGGATAACGTATACAATATTACTACTATGTCGATAATGCAGACATTGGAATAGGTAAGATATTGGAATAAAGTTCCTGCAGGTACTTAATAGGACTTTAATTACGGTGTCCAACTGTGCCAGAAATTTGTTGACGATTTACCATTAGGTACTTTCATTTGAGCGCTGTAAATGAGTCAAGTGGCAGTGACAATCGTTTATTAGTCAATTAAGATAGTAGCTACCTGTGAGTCACCAGCTCCTTGTTGTGCGCCGCCCTGGCCCGGCAGAGGAGCGTATATAGGCGGCGGGAATGGCGGGGGAGCGCCGCAGAACCCACGCCCGGTAGACATCATTGCCATAGGATGCAAGCCCGGGAACATAATGCTTTGCGGTGCCAGCATCTATAATTCCAATGTTATGACAATGTATAAAATATATTCAAATAATTTACAAAATCATAGTTTATAGACAGACTACTTGTTTCACCTGCAAATCACTTTCGTAGCTCTGACGCAATTTTGCTGAAATTTGTGACTCCGCTTTAGCCATATTTTCAATCGTGCCTTTGACGGTAATGATCCGCTCCAAATTGAAGCTGTTAATATCATTGATAGAGGAGACGGTTATCTTTGTATCAGTTTCTTGCATAATCCTCTTGATCGTGTTACCGCCCTTGCCGATTATACGACCGATGAGATTGTTGTGAGCCAGGATTTTGAGGCAGATTTCACTGGAAACGGTGATAAATGTTAGCTATTAAATGTTTATGAATTCTTCAATTATTTTTTTTAATTTCACTGTCATAGTTCTTACCCCTTGTTGGTGTTGTTAGCCTCCTGTTGCATGACTTCCAATATTCTTTTGCATGCATTAGTGCAATTCTCGGGATTGCCATATATGGTGATAGCCTTCTCGAGAGAGCCAACGTTGTCCTTGCGGTGGACATCGACTCGGGCACGGCTCTGTTGTGTTATGAGTCGGATGGTGCTGCCCTGGCGGCCGATGATGGCGCCGACCATGTCGCTTTGTACCAACAGTCGCAGAGGGAAGTCCGTGGGCCGCGAGCCGCCGCCGGTGGCACCGCCGCCGCCGCGGCCGCCACCGGGGCGACCACGCCTGCCACCGCGGCTATTTTGCTCTGCAGCCTCCACCTTCATCCGACTTCCTTCAAGTTCGCAACCGTTCAGCCCGTTAATTGCTCTGTAACAAATATAACAGCTCGTGTGAAATAATGTAAATAAATTAAAACCAAACTAAACAAAACATGCGTAATGTATGACACCCATGTATAAAATTGCTATGAAATTAATTTTATATTATTTAACACAATCGAAGCGAAAGCGTAGAAAGGTATGTACATATCTAATTATATGAAAAAAAAAATCTAGTAGTAAATAAATGATTTCTTGTTAAGCTCGTTAAATTAAATAATTACTATTATTATACCTTAGCCTAGTCTGAAAATATTGTGTTCAATATAAGACTTAGGAACTTACAAATTTCCTACGTTCAATTATAAAAAAATATTTAAATGCTTATATGGTAAGAATTGTTGATTAAAATTACAATTAAATTCAAATGACTACAAAACTAAACCCGGATGTATCTTGAGTATTAATGTGAATAAAATTTAACATTGCCCAGTGCAATGGTAAAGCTGTTTTTTTATTAATAATGTGTTATTTTGTGTGCCCAATACCAAGTGTAAGAAAAACTCAGCTGAAGAGGCTATTTATAGTACCCAATAGTTTCCTAACTATAGGGTAGCCTTTCCTCTCTTTGAAAACTTATGAAAAGTTCGTTTGAACGCGAGCAAGATTGTCATCCCACGGCGAACTTGGCAGATCTCGGCGCGAGCTTTCGTTTTATGCAACATTTTAGGGAAGCAATATGACATAACCAAAAAATCCAAAAATATACCAAATTGGTTTTATTAAAAATTAAAAATCTTTATTGGATTAAAAACGATTTTTTTTTCTACTCGGATTTGCCGACACTGAACTCAGTCATAATTTATTTTCAAAGATATTCGTGCTCTTTATATGAATTTTGCGGTTTAGTAATTAATATCAAACTGCTATATCAAACCTGTACAATCTGCAAAGCAAAGAAGAGAGTAACGCAATACGTTTCCATGCAAACGCATATAGAAAGAAGAGAAGTTCCAATTGAAGCATAGTGTGATCGTTGTACACAGCACATCCCAGAAAGATTGCTCAAACAGACAATAATACTTACTGCTGTGCCTGCTCCGGAGTCTCGAATGTGATGAACACCGCTTGGGTGTTGCCATCGCGCGAGTTTGCTTTGTCGCACTGTTGTACGTTGCCATATTGTGAGAGCAGGGGCTCGATGTTGTCGAAGCGAACATGCAGGGGTAGCCCACTGATGAGTACCTTTGATGACCGGCTGCGAGAAGCGACATAACCACTTGTACACATCAGATATTATCTCCTATTATCAACTAGGTTATTTTCGACCAATACTTATTTTCATAATCATAAAACATTAACATGTGCAAGTTTTGATGGCATTACAATGCTACAGGATTGGCGCCTCCTCCAGTTAAAACTTATTGTTTAACGATATGAAAAGTAATAGGTACCTACATACATATTATTTATCTCAAATTATTGGAAACCAATACCTGGCTTACAAAAGATGTAAGCCAGGTATGTATTGGTTTCCAATAATTCGAACCTAAAACTAGTGTTTTCAATATATTATATTATTTAAAATAATATTTAGTTAAGGGCCTTATTCCACAACTTTCATTAAACAATATTATATGTAATAACCTACCCGTTTTTTCCATTTTAACTAAAGAGAGCGACGAGAGGGACGCTGACATGACAAAGACACCTACCTAGCCAAGTACGTATAAGCCACCCAAGGTTATGCAAATATTAATTAGATTAACCGTTAATGGTATATATTATTTTTTATCCTCAGTAAGTATAATAGTGATCTAGGTAACTAGGTACATGAGCCCAGCGCTTTTAATTGTTAGGTTATCAATTTAGTTCAGTCAATCGATACGAAAAGAGATATCGAGTAGGTGTAAAGGACAATCTATAAACCGTAGCTATGAACTCTACTTATGACCACTTATCCCGGCGTACAAGTACAAGCATGAATCAGTCATCAGCTCAACGACCCGAAGGGCCTTCAACAATATATACCTACAAATACAGTGTACCAAACCGAGCGGTCAAAAGAGGATAATTTAGAATAGGACATTATTCTCAGTACTATAGAAATTATCTTTATATTTATATCCCTATTTGAAAAATTACAAATTCTGGCCAGCGAGATAAAAAATATGTATTGGCGCGTTATTCACAATTACATTGAAAAATGTCACTGGTATATCGATAGTTATAACTATGGCAATTTAATGTCACACTATGAGCCTTAAGAGCAGAGCAAAAGAAAAGATCAGATACGGCGGATGAAACTGCGGGCACAGCTAGTTCATGATTAAATATTTTAAAGCACCACTGACCAGCACCGCCATGACCTTTTTGTTGTTTATAGTAATTTAAATCCGCATTGACACTTGAGCGTTGCCAGGCGTCCGGATAAAGCCGGACATAGTCTTTTTAATTACCGTGTCCGGCCAAAATACAGGGTGGCCGGCTTGTCCGGCTTTTATTAGGCTTTTTACATTTCGCAAACGAGCTAGCGCCGAGCGTGGCCGAGCGCAGGCGCGTCGACTGTCGAATATTTATGTATTTCATTAGAATTATCAAGATTTATGGCAATTATAAAATAGCTTGATTTTACATAAAAAAACATTTAATTTAACATTGCCCAGTGCAATGGTAAAGCTGGTTTTTTATTAATAATGTGTTATTTTGTGTGCCCAATACCAAGTGTAAGAAAAACTCAGCTGAAGAGGCTATTTGATTTTACATAAAAAAACATTGTCGTACCTATTAATACTGAGGCACAATATCCTCAACAATGTAGGGTGTCCGGCTATTAGGTTTTTCGACCTGGCAACCCTAATTGTGGGTCTATATTCTATGCCTGTCTCAAGAGCTACTCAGCAAATCAGGAACGATTGTGGTCAAACGCAAGAAACGAAGTATAAATTATATTATTGTAGGTAGGTATTAAGTTCAGTATATAATAACTAGTTAATTGCGAGTACAAGACGTGCATTGCTTTGATATCATTGGATACAAAATGGCGGAGCTCCGGAGATGACATCATCCGCGCCCCGCGTGCGCCGTCAATAAGCTCGCCAGGCGCGGCCGACCGGCGGGCGACGCGGCAGCTCAACAGCGATACCGTCAGGTCAAACTCGCCGCGCCGCACGACTTCCCCTCCTCCCCTCCCCAAATCCCCCACCACCTACAACGCCATTCACAACTCCGTTCCATTGCACTGGCTCGATGCATGACCCCTCGTATTAAATCTATGCCTAGGTACCTACTTCCTCACTTTATCTACGCATTATATTAGATTTATACAGTGACCTAAACTCACAGCGACTGCAGGATACAACCAATAACCAAATCGTATGCTTATGTATAATAGCTATATTATTTAAATAACGTAAAAGTTTTTGTATGGCATATTCATCATGCCTACTCGCTCACCCAATTCCTACCAAAAACTTAAACAACTTTATTGGCCAATAAAACTTTAATTATTCTTGAAGTAGGTACATTTTAAATATTATCGCCAAGCCTGATTATTTTTAAATCAACCTTTTTAAGTCAGTTGGCTAACTTTACCATAAAGCACAATAATACGTAGGTATATCGTTTCAACCCACAAACTCCGTTTGAGTATGCATTTTTACTTCGTAGTTTGACTATGTTGTCAGGCAACTGTACATGTGCACATTGTTTTAGAGTGCGTAACCTCGGGAGCGCTCAGTCTGACAGGTCGAACTCAATCACTCACGAAGTCACTATGACCACGATGCAGGGCGTGATCCGGTTTACTAGGGTTTATACGTTCATGCCAATTTTTTCTAATCTAATGGCTAGGGCGTCGGACTTGCGATCTTGTGGTTGCCGGTTCGAAACTCACCCATTGCACTACCGACGTGAACCCACCCGTAACACAAGTATTTAGCTTAGCACGAGGGGTTAACAAGATTACTAGTAATGTGCGAGCCACATCGCTAGAAGCTTTAAAAAAAATATAATATATAAAATTTGTTTTGATTTAGAGTTGGAAAGCTCGTTCATGATTTTTGTTGTTTGCTTCTTCGATTTATCAACTCACGGTGTTAGCTATGGTCATGTCACAAAAAATTACACAGCATTGTGTATAGCATAATAAGGCTACGGGTATTTCTACTAAAAATGTCCAATGGATAATTACTGTAAAATTATAATACTGCCATCACAGGCGGATAACAATTTTTATATGACCAAAGAGGTCAGAATGTAGACTATAATCTATTCTTATATTATAAAGAGGTAAAGTTTGCGAGCTTGTGAGTTTGTGCGGTTATAGGGGGCAATCTCTGGATCTACTTAACCAATTTTGAAAATTATTTCACCAAATACCAATAAAAAGCTACATTAAGCTTTTTATTGGTAAAAGAATTGTCAAAATCTGCGATCTTAACCGGAAAATGAAAAGAAATGTATAGTCGACGCGGGCGAAGCCGCGGGCAGAGAGCTATCCAAAATAACTTAGGATACCAATTTATAATCTAGCTCCTTCTAAACTTTACATACACTGACGACTTTATCCCATAGGGGTAGGCAGAAACTATAGAACCACTATAGAACTTTTCCCAACAACATTAAAATTATTGTGCAATTGTGACCAAAGTAACACATTTTATTGAAATGATTTATTAAATGAAAATACTACTTATTTTATACTTCTTTATTATTCTTCTTAGGAACATCTTCATCACTGACAAAAAAACACTACACTAAAAAAATTTGGCATAAGAACACAAAATGTGACCATGTCTTTCCAAAATAAAAAAACAACAATAAAGGGCATATTTACTTTAATGACCTTGTCGCGCCAATATCGCCAAAAAACGAACGAATGGTACAAAGGCACTACTGCCCTCTGGCGAAAATAAACTGAATCTAGTGAATGTCTTTGTTCCTACAGGTAGAAATTAGTTTTTAAGGCACTTTCGCATATTTAACTCATTTTCAGAAATTTTAGCACTTCGGCCCTTGTCTTATACAACGTGTTACGGAAAGACCATATTCATCCAAAAGGGGTGATGATTACATCAGGTATAGATTCTCTATGCAAAGTTTCCACGCAAAATAAATTACTCAAGGAATTCATACCAAACTTTTGGTTTCGTAAGTTTATTGAAATCAAACCATAACAAACGTGTCCTGCACTACGAGGGTCATTAACTTTTCACGTCATTTCTTAATATTGAAGTTAAATCTCTTTCGCGATCTGTGCGCCTAGTACATACACGCTGTAGGTAGTGTCGTAGTGTGCCGCCGCGCCGCCCTGTGTCGGCGCGGGCTGAAAGGATCACACGAGCCGACAAAGCGAGCGCGTGTGCGCAATTGTAAATACTTTAGGCATTTAGGTACTCCTTGGTTTAAAACTAATAATGCAATACGTAATTTACTTATTTACGGTTTACATACACGTTAATATGGACCCAGAATAACCTACGGATTTAACTAAAAAAACTGACGTAAAAAAGTTTTTTTTTTTATTAAGGAATACTGGTCCTACGACAACATCTCCGATGATACCAGCCCACACGTTTAGTCGCCATTGGTGTTGGAAGGACGACTCTGTCGAAGCATGTGGATTCGTGTGAGACCAAACATGACGATACAACTCTCGGGCGGCTCGCAGACTACCGTCCACTGCTCCGACACACATCATCATCTCGTAATATTCACTATTACTGAACGACATTTTTTAACAATCACGAAATCACAACTAGGTACACTGAATCGGATAGAGGGAGCGACCGAAGCACACGAGTATTATTAAACAACTGACGAAACTCCGAAGCTGTGGGGAAGAACCGAAAAATAAAACTTCTACTCTTCTACTATCCTAGTAATAGGGTAGCTGGCCCAATTATTATTGTACATTTTGAATTTATTTTCGATTTTTTGTCAAATTTAATTTACTTCAAGTCAGCCTATCGCAGTCCACTGCTGGACATAGGCCTCTCTCAAGTTGCGCCACAAACAACACACGGTTTCCCGCCTTTTGCATCCAGTAATCGTAGCGCCGCGCAGTATCGCTTTTCCCCCCAGCTACCTAATAATAATTTCAAGAAAACTGTGATAAATTGATTACATTGAAGCACACCGATTAAAGAAGAGTTAGGCCAGGGCATCAGTTAATTAATAAAACCTATGAGCTGAGTTGACAAACGAAACCGATAAGATAATTTGATGTGGACTGTGGGGGTGGTACCTACATAAGTACATAGTCTTAATTTGTAAGTATTGATTAATCAAAATAGCGACAGATAAGTTGAGTATTGATTCGATTTATTTATTTATTGAAGGCTACCAGCTAAGACTATCACTACGACTATGACTATTTACCTGCAACTGGCTCATTTACCCTTAATATCATTGTGTGTGTAACCCCCGATGAAATTAGGGTTCAGTTATTATTGTTCGCAAATGCTGTCCGAACAACTCTCGTTACTCATGAGGTCCTAGTACTTTTAACAATTTATTTCCATAGTTTAATACATTTTTGCGGCCTATTTTTTTATTGTGTTTTATTAAACAATAAAGACTCACCACCAACCCATGTCTCAGTCAAATGGGCCCGCCGACAAAATGTAAACTTCTGATACGTTTTAAATGTTTTCAGTTGTAATTTAGTGTTGTTATCATCATAATTATCAACTCATTACTGTCCCACAGCTGGGCACGGACCTCTTCTCAGAATGAGAAGGTTAAGGGTTAGTTCATCACGCTGGCCTTCTGCGAGTTGTTTAGCCGTGTGCGTGTTGGAATGGCAAAAACTACCAACATAATTTAATTTTAAAATCCTACCTATTTAAATAAAAGCGGAACCCACTGCACACTGGCATTTTATTTCTACCAGGAGACACATAAGTTGCATAGAGTAAAGTTATTTAGGGTTCATTTTGAATAAATTATGTTACAAAATATTTTTTCTGTAACATTTCTAATTGCATAATCTTTTAGTTAGTTACTTACTACGGTAATAAAAAAATCAACATTAAACGGATCGTTCGTATCGTTATCCTTTATCCCGTTTTGTTGTTATTGTGAGGTAAAAAAATGTGGCAGAAAGTTACTATGTGCATAATTATTAGGCACCTACATTTACACGTTAATCGAAAGTCGTGAACTAGGTACCTACTCCGTAATTCTTGTTACTTTTCTTTAAGTATTATTATTATTACCTACAGCCTAAGTTTTAAAATAATTTTCCAAGCTGCAAACAAGCATTTGCATTTGAACTTGTTTACAAACAATCCTAGTTTTTTAATTATTTAATTTAAACTAAACACAGAACCCTTAAGCATTATTTATGTACCAGGACACACATAAGTTGCGGAGGAAAGTTATTTAGGATTCATTTGAAAATAAATTATGTTACGAAATCCTTTTTCTGTTCTAGGTTCCATTAGGTTCTTTCGCAGTATTTACCTAAGCAATTAATTTCTGGTAGAGTACCTATGTATGTCAACCAACATAAAAAATACATGTTGGATACTCAAATTCTGTGTCTGTGGTTTAATTTCAATAATTACGTAGATTCACACATTACATACTCCGTTATGTTTGTTATTAGATTGTTTTACGTAGATAGGTAACTAAGTATTATTTACTAGTCCCTACTAATCCCTTCATAAAGTACCTACCTAAATTCAATATCATTTTCAAGCTAACAAATGATTTACTGATGATTGATTGATGATTTGTTAATTTTTAAAGGATTCGTATTTTAGCTTGTTCACAAACATAATCAGTTTTTGTCAGAAAAAGTGAGTAACAAAATAAAATATCCAGAACCCATTATCCAAAAATACCAGGGGTAAGAGCATAAGAGGTTTGTTTTCACAGGTGAATGTATCGTGAGTGACCTACTTACACCGATCAGCTGACTTGGTTGCTAGTGATGTGTAAATTTCAAGTTGAAATGTTTGGGTTTTTGGTTTCATTCCTCATATCTTCCTAACATGCAGATATAGGATTTAAAAACCTTTGCAATATAGTTTATTATAATCCAAAGAAGCCGTGCACTTGATATGTATATACCCTTTCCGTAACAGCTTGTATATGGATATATGGACAAACAAACATATTCATTTTAATAAACCAAAGTAATAACTACAATTCATTAAGCTGATAAAGTTTGACGGTAATAAGGTAAACCTCTCACCGTCGAACTGCACAACTTGACAATGGCAAAATAATCGACTTTGTGGATACGAACCTAACATACCATCAATGCCTGGGGGTCTACTCTCAAAATCGACAACGATATATTCGAATCGATACGATACTACTCCGAATGTCTCGCATCCACCATACTCTAACAAATGTTCGAATCCTTTATCGTTTATTATATCCATAGACTAAATATGTTGATTTTTTTACGATGTTCGGAGTGAATGATATGTGATAACCTTGATAAAACAACTAAATATTCTCTATGGCCTCATTGTCACACTTTAAAATGTCAAAACTTGCAGACGCGCGAGATTTTGTTTTAAATAATCTAGAGTTCAAGTGGTTTTAAAATGTTTCAATAAGAAACTTATAACAGTCGTGAGACTAGTGAAGTGTGCCTAAGGTGTGTGTGCGTACAACTGATTTTATTATTTCAATAATAAAGTTTGAAGAGTTTAAAGAAGAAGTAAGTATTAATGCAATTATTTGTTGTGATGGAGCATAGAGCAATGTGTAGGAAAAAAAATGTATTTGCGTTGTATTACTTTTAGGTCATGCCGCATCGAACAATTAAACGCCTTGGTCAGAGAGTAGCCTTAGAATAGTTAGCACAGGAGCTCTTTGGTACACTTGATTTATTAAAATATTATAGTGTACACACGGCTACTGGTCAACCTATACAAAACCAGTTTAAGCGGATCTCGCATTGTAAAGAATTCCCATACAATAAGAGGTGAAATGGTTTTGTATAGCTTGATGTGTAGCCGTGCGTACCATATCCAAATAAATGTATCTCATCATGAAACTTTATCGTTCTAATTTTAATACTAACTTTTATTTTGATTACAATCACTGTGCAAATTAGCAAAATCCGTTAATTTCAGGTCTTAAATGAATGTCTACTACGTGTTGAGGGAGCAGTCGATGTCAAAGATGAATTAATACAAGAAAATTAACTGCACAGTCACCAAAAATCACAAGCGAAAATCAAAACGATAATGCCGACGACGTCCTAGGAGGTATCGTTGAAATTATCGTAAAGTGTACGTTTTGGTCGTTCTCATATTCGAATGTTCGTTACTGACATCTACACCTTAGAGTAGGGTTACGATCGATATTATCGAATTTTTTATCGTTCGTTCTATCGTTACGACAATCGAAACGATGTAACTAAGAGTAGGATTCGTCACGACATATCGATTATCGATTTTACGAGTAGACCCCCTGTATTTGCCGAAGGGTTAGGCAGAGGTGTACTAATGTACACCCAGTACAGTTATGTACGTACACTCAGTTGACACAGAGAAAAAAAATGGACTTATTCTTCGTTCGGCCCACTGAGTTTTGTCCAACATAAAAAAATCCTGGTTCGTCCCAAACAACATGCTTCCTTCGTCCCAAAATATAATTTTAATTATTTTATTCTCGCTTCGTCCTATTTTATATTCCTTGTACGGCCCATATTTTTTTTGTATAAGCCAAACTTGCTATTTTGTACAATCAGCAAACTATGACGACGTAGACGCTTTTGTCAACCTCTAACAAACACTAATGTAGACACTAATAAAAACAAGCAACAAAATTTTCGTTGTTTTTTTTACTTTTAATCGTCAATGTACAGTTGGTGCAGTATAATAGTCTTCTTCAATTTCATAAGTGATTTTTCAGGTAAACACACGAACATACATAAGTATACACTACACACACATTATAACGAATAATTACTACCGATGCCGATGCCAATAGTGAATTGAATTGAAGTGAAGTGGAGCATCTGCACAGGTCCCAGATGAAAATGAGCGTCAAGTAGGTTATCCTGCTTGACATCTCAGATCCAATAAAAAGTAAAGATGGAACTTTGCGAACAAAGAAGTGAGGCCGGCTAAAACTACGCCATGGTGTCTGCAACACAAAATTACACGCACACACATATACCGAAACTACGCCTTATCTCGTCAGTCGAGATACCGAGCTATCGAAAGCTCGCCTGACAAGATAAGGCGTAGTTAACTAATACATGTGTGCGTGTAATTGGGTGTTGTACACGGCATGGCGTAGTTTTAGCCGGCCTCACTTCTTTGTTGGCAAAGTTCCATGTTAACTTTTTATTTGATCTGAGCTTGACATTAAGCTGATCTGGGCAATCATGTATAATGGTCCAGCCGAGAGACATTCAAACATTGGATTGCCATATTTTTTATTTAATATTATTTTAACAATATTAGGAAAACTTACAGCTAGGTTTACAGAATTAAATATCACTACTATATTCTGTGTATCCTATGCTGTTCGCTAAATTGTGTAAACAGTCGAAATCGTCACGACTGGCAAAGATGCAACACAAAAAATGCAGTCGAATTGCGAAAACCTTTTTGAAGTGAATTAAAAACGGCTAGCCAGGCACGGTCAGGAGAATCTGGGTGCCTGCTACCCTACAAAAATGAACATTAATTTTATTTATCGAGTTTTCTTAGCTTTCTTCAAGAAAATTTACACAAGGTAGACCTTGTGTTTGGAATATTTGCGTATGTGAGGACAGAGTCTATGGTACAGTATGTTCGAAATAACTGTGCTGTTTACCGGTTAGGCAGATTTCGCCGGTAATTTTCGGTCGCATGTAATAGGGGGCGAGTCTATTGCACAAGGGGCTGTCATTAATCACGTGTTGTGTTTTTGGGTATTTTAACCCCCCCTTGATGATACATGGTGAGGTTTAAGACTAGACGTCATATATCACGTGTATTGTTTTGACCCTAAAAATAATCTACAATAATAACGCTTAGAGGTAGATAAACACGTTGAATATGTACACGATATATTACTACACCCCCCTTGTAATATTTCGTGATTTTTATGGACCCCCCCCCCCGCTTTCGAGTCATGTGATTAATGGACAACCCCCAACTAGTCAGCAAGTGTTTCAGCAGTGGTAAATTTTGATGTATAAAGACACTGAATTAAGCCTTTCTTAATTGATTTTAGACCTCCCCTCCCTTGACAATTAGGTACACCTCTGGCTATCCCTTTGGGGAATACATGGGGGTGATGTATGTTATGTATGGTATATACTCGAAATAATTATAAGGTGGGTAGGCAACTTGGACTCAGTGTTGAATTTCGCGTAGCAGGGTAGGTAGTTTTATTTACTTTCTTTTTGTTCCTATGACTTGTTGTCATAATATTCCTATTTTTCGAATCGAATATCAATTTGCCAAGTTGACTGACGTGACTTAGGAGCGCGGATCTCCTCTCAGAATAAAAGGGCTATTGTCCACCACGCCCACGCCGACCTGTTGCCTTTTCATTTTTAATGCCTATTTATTATTCGTAGTATGAGCTACATATTATTTATCCGTATCCGTGATACGTATGCGTTCTGGTTCTATATAGGTACCTACCTATCTAATAAGAGGGCTCATTACGTTAAATAATAAATAATTTTAGGTAGGTAGTTTGTTTACCGAAAACCTACTTATACGTCTTAGTTTTTTTTTTAATTTATTATAGTGATTTACTTGTAATTCAATGACTAGGTGAATAATTATAAAAAAACTAATTAATCCTCGTACCTACCTACATAGTAGAAATTTATTGAATGCGACTGTGAAATTGTGATAAGTTTGATTATACTATTAGAAGTGCAAAATATTTATGATAAGTACTTACACCCACCCATACGTAAAAAATCGTTATCAATAAATCCAACCTGACGAAGGTTGGCGTAGCCGGTATAGTATCAGTGATTCATGAACGCGCCGCGCCGGCCCTCAATACCGGCGGCAACGACGCGCAGCGCAGCGCGCCGCCATTTTACTTTACGCACCACGTGTTCATGTGCATCAAATTTATTGATGCATCACGAAGCTTTCACTGTATTTCAAAAACTTAAGTCAGCAACCTCAGATGCAATCTTAATCTTAACGACTTTTGTCACTATTCTATCTCGTCGACCTATATTTGTGAAGTACCTAGATGCAACATCGGCCGCGTATAGGTGTGGGCGTATTCATGCAGATAGGATAGCCTATTTAACTAGTCATACCTGCGGAATTTCGCCATTCTGTATGCCATAAGCAGGTTGTGAAACTTAACAGCACGCGCCCGATGTGGATGCACAAAGATGCTTTCAATATAACCACTTCAACAGTATTGTCCAACACGACTCAGATTTAAGAAACATCAAACGAATTACAATTTCTATTACAAAACTTAGGTAGTTTATAGAATGAATTTAAACGACCGGAAGGAGTAATGAACCTAGCCCATTCGCACACAAGCTGTGGCGCAACTGCGAGTGTTGCCGTGTGACTGAGGAATGAGTGAGTGAACCGACTCGAGCAGAGTTCAGTAGCAGCTATGTAGCGGGCGCGACGCGGGTTCAGAACGGACTTGCATGCAAAACGATTGCTTGCCGCGCCGCCGCCCTCCACACCCACCTACCGCATACTGATAAAAACAACAATACATTCAACTAATCCCATATAAATTAGCAGACTAGTAACTTACATAATTATTATACTTAATAACTAACCCGCACTAATCTGGACCCGTGTTGTAGAAATTTGGACCCGTGTTGAAATCCTAAAAGGATTTACCTACCTACATAATATAACTGCTTCTAAGGAACGTATCAAGATGAAACTGTGAGTGTTATTTTCCGAAGGAACTCCAATGGAACAATTGCAAAATTTATTAAAAAAAAAGAAACCAAAATGTCATACGTACACACACCTTTATCCCAGGAAGAACTTAACACATTACTTTAGAACGCCATAACCATAATTCCTGTTAGGTATATTATATATTTTTTACATTACTACTATTATTATAAAGACAAAGGACTGGTCTCGTATCATGAGAGGGATTTTACGTTATAAGTAGGCCACCACGCTAGCCTACTGGCTTGGCTTCACACACCATTGAGAAAATCTCTCAGGCGTGCAGGTTTCCTCACGATTTAAGCTTATGATATTATTGATACGCACACGATAAAAGTAGAGAATAATAGAAGTACGGAAAAGTAAAGAGGCGCGTGCCTTGGATTTAAACTTGAGACCTACGACTTAGCAGTCCAACGGGTCGTTTTATTAAGCGATCACTGCTCTCCCAGAAAATATTTCTTTGTTTGTAATCTAAAACTAAAGTCGCATTTCACCAAATCTTAAGTCCCAATAAAATTACTTCGCAGTTTATTTCATACAAATTCTGTTCCATTTATAATTAACTCTGAAAGAGGCTTTCTTTACATTGTGAAATGCTGCCTAAGAATAATATTTAGGCAAAATATACTGGTTTTTGTAAAACAAGCCAGCTAGGAAGTCCTTCCTAGCTGCTACAAATACTTAACCGTTAATAGACTAAGAACACACACCAGCGTGCAGCGGTCAAAAGAGCTAGATGACAATAAGCAAGTTAGTGTGATTGGGATCACAAATAGTGACTAGACTGCGACCAGTAAATAGGCAGAAGGTCCAAAATGCCTAAGTCGGCGGTAAGGAGGGCTTGAGAAGATTGAAGAAATAGAGTGATCAATCGCAAAACAATCAAACTAAAGTAGACTTGCCTCAGTAGCTATATCCACTTACCCCGAAATGGTATTAAATGCCCTGCTGGGACTACCGTCTCACCATGAAAAGACACGGTGAAACGGTAGTACTAGGCATTCGCCTCTCTGTTATGATCAAAGAGAGGCAAAAGCCACAGGGCCGGCCATTTGTCCAAAAACTGCCTATCCCATATAAACGAGGACGCTACAGGACTGTTTTTGAAACACCAATACTTGGAATGAGCAACGACATGGTCCTACGGCATGCTTACGAAAAACAATACTCCGTAGCGTTCAAGGGAAGACTGGTAAAAAGCCCAGTTAAATTGGTCACGCTGTCAGTCGCAGTCCAGACGCCCCCAAAAACAGGATAGTTATTGGCCACGTGAAGGGTGTACCAGGAATAGAGGAGGCGCACCCATGCGATGGACGGACAGGTATTAAAGGTTAGTCTGGAGAGTGCATATAGCATGAACTGTTTCATAATAACTCCTCAGCCTTGAGGAAGTGCCTAAGTGCCCTGAAGAAAATTTAAGAAAAAGTTTGCGACAACGACAACAAAGTGTGCATTTCAGGTCCCAGCTTGAGAGCCCTCGCAACCACCACATGAGTTTTACATTATATGTATTTTTCCCCGGGTATGTATGTATGGTATTCTTCTCAACTTCTCACCTCACCTTAACCATTCTATTCTTTATTTTCCGCGGTAGGTAACTAAAAAAAAATATCACATGTCAAAATAAAATAAATCGAACAAAGTGGATAGCCAAATCCTGGCTTTGTGAACTTGGCACCCGACATCGCAAAAAAAAACTGTGATTGTGTTTTTCAAAAGAGTTTGGTAAGTAGTGGATAGTAGTAAAACTTTTTTCGTTTGTAGTAATTCTAAAAAAAAATAAAAAAAATTAAAAAAAATGTTATCCCCCCAAATAAAAAATCCAACTTTTTTCGATTGATTCTGTTGAATAATCGTTAGTAGTGGATTGTAGTGCAATTTTATTCGTTTGTAGTAAAACAGAATTTTTTAAAAAAATATTTTTGTTTTGGAGTATTCTTTCAAACAAATTTATTTGTTCTCGAGGCGTACACGATTACTACAAACGTTAAAATTGACTGCGGGAGGTTCGTAGAGGTTGGTAGTGGAATTATTTTTGATTGTAGTAAAAAAAACACTAGATTATAACAGAAAAAGTAAAAAATTATATATCTAGACGATATTTTTTGAATAACTTTCATTCAACATGATATACGATTACTACAAACAATAAAAGTTACTGCGGTAGGTGCGTAGAGGTTTGTAGTGGAAGAATTTTTTATTTTAGTAAAAAAACACATGATTAGGAGAAAAAAAAATTTAGATGATATTTGTTGAATAACTTTCATTCAAAAGGATATACGATTACTACAAACGTTAAAAGTTACTGCGGGAGGTTCGTAGAGGTTTGTAGTGGAAGAATTTTCGATTGTAGTTAAAAAAAACACTTGATTAGGAGAGAAAAAGTAAAAAAATATATATTTGGACGAAATTCTTTGAATAACTTTCGTTCAACATGACATAATATGATTACTACAAACGTTAAAAGTTACTGCGGGAGGTTCGTACAGGCTTGTAGTGGAAGAATTTTCGATTGTAGTAAAAAAAAACACTTGATTAGGAGAGAAAAAGTAAAAACATATATATTTGGACGAAATTCTTTGAATAACTTTCGTTCAACATGATATACGATTACTACAAACAATAAAAGTTACTGTGGTAGGTGCGTAGAGATTTGTAGTGGAAGATTTTTTTATTTTAGTAAAAAAAACACTTGATTAGCAGAGATAAAGTAAAAAAAATATATATATAGATGATATTTGTTGAATAACTTTCATTCAAAAGGATGTACGATTACTACAAACGTTAAAAGTTACTGCGGGAGGTTCGTAGAGGTTTGTAGTGGAAGAATTTTCGATAGTAGTAAAAAAAACACTTGATTAGGAGGGAAAAAGTAAAAAAATATATATTTGGACGAAATTCTTTGAATAACTTTCGTTCAACATGACATATGATTACTACAAACGTTAAAAGTTACTGCGGTAGGTTCGTAGAGGTTTGTAGTGGAAGAATTTTTGATTGTAGTAAAAAAAACCCTTGATTATAAGAGAAAAATTAAAAAATTATATATCTAGATGATATTTTTGAAATAACATTCGTTCAACATGACTTACGATTACTACAAACGTTGAAAGTTACTGCGGGAAGTTCATAGAGGTTTTTAGTGGAAAAAAAATAGTTTGTAGTAAAAAAACCCCTTGATTATAAGAGAAAAAGTAAAAAAATATAAATATTTAGATGATATTTTTTGAATAATTTTCGTCCAAAAGGATGTACGATTACTACAAACGTTAAAAGTTACTGTGGGAGGTTCGTAGAGGTTTGTAGTGAAAGAATTTTTGGTTGTAGTAAAAAAGACAAAATACAACTTTTAACGTTTGTAGTAATCGTATGTCATGTTGGACGAAAGTTATTCAAAGAATATCGTCAAATATATTATAATTTACTTTTTCTCTCCTAATCAAGTGTTTTTTTTACTACAATCAAAAATTATTCCACTTCAAACCTCTACGAACCTCCTGCAGTAACTTTTAACGTTTGTAGTAATCGTACATCCTTTTGAATGAAAGTTATTTCAAAAATATCGTCCAGATATATTATTTTTTACTTTTTCTCTTATAATCAAGGGTTTTTTTTTACTACAAACAATTTTTTTTCCACTACAATCCTCTACGAACCTCCCGCAGTAACTTTTAACGTTTGTAGTAATCGTACATCCTTTTGAATGAAAGTTATTCAAAAAATATCATCTAAATATATATTTTTTTTATTTTTTCTCTGCTTATCAAGTGTTTTTCTTTACAACAATCAAAAATTCTTCCACTACAAACCTCTACGCACCTACCGCAGTAACTTTTAATGTTTGTAGTAATCGTATATCATGTTGAATGAAAGTTATTCAAAAAATATCATCTAAAACGATATTTTTTTACTTTTTCCCTCCTAATCAAGTGTTTTTTTTAACTACAATCGAAAATTCTTCCACTACAAACCTCTACGAACCTCCCACAGTAACTTTTAACGTTTGTAGTAATCGTATATCCTTTTGAATGAAAATTATTCAACAAATATCATCAAAATTTTTTTTTCTCTCCTAATCAAGTGTTTTTTTTACTAAAATAAAAAAATTCTTCCACTACAAACCTCTACGCACCTACCGCAGTAACTTTTATTGTACGTAGTAATCGTATATCATGTTGAATGAAAGTTATTCAAAAAATATCGTCTATACTCCATTTGGTTAGGTACTTAACTAAAGGTAAACAATAAAAATGGCGGCGTTCAGAGCTGTTCAACCTTTTATTACAATGGTATCATATGAATTGGGAGTGAAATTAATAAGAACACAACCAAAAATCAATAAAAACAAGGAACAAACAGAACAATAACTAATTAACACAATTTGCGGCAAAAGAAACACAAAAACGGACGAAAGTAAAGTAAATACAAACTGTTACGTATGGCCTCTGGTTACCCGACTAAGTATAATATCGGTTAATTATTTCGCTCCGCTTCCTCGCAGTACTACTTCTCAATTTTTTCGAGTTATCTCAAGGCTACTACGCCGAAAAATGTTTTGAATATCTGTATTTTTAGATTCGTTTTAGTAGGCACATTGCAATACTTTTTGACATAATTATAAATTTTGATTTAATTAATTGTTTGCAAGCTTAAGAATAATAGTAACTATTTAATATTAAGCAAAGTAGTAAGATATGCTAGTATAAAAGGAGAATGTGATTTTGAGTTATTGAATAATTTATTTTGGTGACGTTTTATTTTGAAATGAAAAATGGCCCTATACAAGAACCTTTTTTATGATTTGTTTACCTTTAGTTAAGTACCTAACCAAATGGAGTATAGATATATAATTTTTTACTTTTTCTGTTATAATCTAGTGTTTTTTTTACTACAATCAAAAATAATTCCACTACCAACCTCTACGAACCTCCCGCAGTCAATTTTAACGTTTGTAGTAATCGTGTACGCCTCGAGAACAAATAAATTTGTTTGAAAGAATACTCCAAAACAAAAATATTTTTAAAAAAAATTCTGTTTTACTACAAACGAATAAAATTGCACTACAATCCACTACTAACGATTATTCAACAGAATCAATCGAAAAAAGTTGGATTTTTTAATTTGGGGGGATAACATTTTTTTTTTAATTTTTTAATTTTTTTTAGAATTACTACAAATGAAAAAAGTTTTACTACTATCCACTACTTACCGAACTCTTTTGAAAAACACAATCACAGTTTTTTTTTGCGATGTCGGGTGCCAAGTTCACAAAGCCCCAAATCCTGAGGTATTGGTCGCACATGCATGTCCAAAATAATAATAATTTCAATTTTTTCTAACGTAGATAGTACATAACTACTAACAAAATATGGACTAGTATCAATTATTGTGTTCTTGGTCTGAAATAAATATTTTCATTTCAAAATAATTAAGACATGCTTTGCTATGACTTACCGAGTCTAAGAAACGACCTTGCCGATTTATTACATAAACTTTTTAAACATAACATATTAAGGTTAATTTTTCATCAAGAAAATATTTACGTACATAAGCATGCCATTACATAGTTTAGAGGCTTAAATAATACGTATCGATCACGTCGTGCGTACTACGATGGTCGGCAAAGCGCAGTAGGCGTCGCGTTATATAATTAATACAGGGTGTTGATTTATCCACCTGCACCCGTTAAAGCAGTGATTCAGCCCGTCATACTGACCAACTGTCCATATGGAGCCTACGTGAAAAAAGAGCCTTATTTCATACATGCGTCTTGCGGTAGAAAAACTTGTTGAGTACAGGTTGAGTGTAGGTGGGTAAATTGACAATCTAAATATTGACACGGCAACTGTCGGGTCATGTTCTCCAAGATATCTATCTTATACCAGTCATCAAAATCGGTTTAGAGGTTAGACAGAAAAACGTATCATTCTACGCAACTTCCATGACCCAACAGCAATATTAATAGACTAAGCAGACACACACGGCTACACTAGCTATTCAATTCTGGTTGAGAGGCTGAGCTCGCATTGTAATGGCATTCCGTACAATTTGAGGCCTACCTATACTCGATTTGTATAGCTTGATGTTAATCCATAAGTACTACCATTAAAAAAAACCTGTTTCTGTACATAGAAGGTATTTAAAAATATCAAGCGGGTTAATTAAAAAGATCATTTGTATGCAGATCTATAGAAAGAAGAGATCATCAGTGTTGATTTCCAATTAAATTATTTCTATTCTTCCACGGGAGCAAAGCTAGTTTTGCCTAAAATTAAACATTTGATTAGCTTTTAGGTACTTAATAGCAAAGAGCAGAAGACGATATATATTTCTATAAAGCAAATAAATAAGTAACCAGGCAACACTTGGAATATAAAGTCATGACGTAAGATCATTTTCAACTTATTTACTGACTACATAATTAAATAGTTTACATAACATTACATTTCTTTTCAATACATACATATAAATCAATGAGATTTGTTTTCCATATGCGACTGAAGTCGCGGGCGAACGTTCATATCCATTTAAATGTAATAATAAATAAAAAACAGTTGAAAGTAATCTGAACGGCTTAGTAACGGCACGTGCGCTGCAAAGGGCAAAACCACCTGCCGACAGGTGCGTCCACCGCAACAACTGCTGCGCCGTGATGTACATTATGCACAGGGCACCTCAGGGTTCAGCTTTAGTAATAACTAGCTGACTCGACAGACCTGTCCCGTAAATTTCTGCGCACTTTTAAAAATTTTGGTTTCCTTAAGAACCTCCTACAGACTAGTATTAAAAAGTAAAGAAGAATATAAGAAATGAATGAAATAGTTTTTAAGTTATGACGTATCAAAGAGAAATAGATATTTATTTCTATATATTTAATATTTAATTATATAGATCAAGCCACTGAATTGTTCGTCTATAACATATTCTAGGTACACGGCAGTAGAAATTGCGACATTAACAATAACTTATTCACAATTGAGTAATAAACCTTTTGCTTAAAATTCGTTAGCGTAACAGATTTTGTTGTAAAGTAGAGGATTTGGCCAGCACATAAGATTCATATTTTTTTTTCCTACACTGAAAATAATGTTTGAAGGAAAACGCAAAGGTTAGCTTTTTTAAAATCATTCTTAGTAGGTGTCTTAACTTGCTTCTAAAGTTAATTTTAAGAAGAGTTTTGGATTCGTTATTTAAATGACCAAAGTACACACGGCTACATAACAGGTCAACCTATATAAATCCAGTGTAAGCTGATCTCACATTGTGTAGGCTTCCCATACAATAAGAGGCCAGCGTAAACTGGATAAGTATAGCTTGAGAAATAAATATTGAAACAAAGGAAAATGTCTACTGTCCCTTGGAGCTGTGAAAAAATCAAACTCTAAATCAATCAAGCGTCCCTCCTGCCGCTGACTTCGACTCCAATATGCTCAGCGTTACTGCACGCAATGTCTCGCTAGCTTTGAATGTTAGAAGACCAAGTGTACAAAGATCAGGCAGACGTTGTCCTGTCCAACTCGATCGCAGTGTATCAAGGCTAATTGTGGATTTAAAACACCCCTGTTTAGAGCAAAGAAAATACAAAGCCTCGTGTTTTAAACCGACTTTAGAAATGGAGGAGGTTACTACATTCGTCTGTAAATTTTTTTTCTATGTATGTTCACCGATTTCTCCATCAATTGCGAACCGATTATGAAAATTCTTTTTTTGTTTGAAAGGATATACTCTTGAGGTGGTCCTTTTGTCAGCAAATTAGGATCTGATGATGGGATCCTGGAGATATCGAGGGAACTCTTCGAATATTATAGGCAAACCTATAATATTTTTGATTTTCTCTCGGAAAGCCTCATTTGGTCAAGTGGAACTGTTTATGAAGACTTGTTGAAATTTGTTGAAGATGTGATCATTAAAAATTTTCAAATAAAATATTTTTTTATAAAAAAGTCAGGTCAGTCAGTGGCTTCTAATTTGAGCGCATCTTTGTTTCCGCTACCGACTCGCCACCGAGTTCCGAAACTGTTTTACACATACCTAACATTATTTTTGTTATTTTTAAAGGCGGTTTTACTTTTTTATTGAAAAATATTTTATTGAGTTAGTCCGTCGTTTTTGACGGGATGAAGAACGTAGACAAAGTGTGCATACACCTGACATACTGGAGCTTTAAGCTAGTCTCAATAGAAGTGTGCCGTTGAACATCTGGTGGATCCTGCCTAAGTATACAGATAAGTCTAACATAGAGAGCGCGTATAAGTCTGATTTCTCTTCCAAATGGCTGTGATTTTATTCTTTTGTTGTGTTTCCAGCCATACTTAGGACACAAAAACAGAGAGAACAGAGCACTATTTTAATAAGCTACTGTAGACGATATTATACATATCTTTCAATTTGAATATAGAATGTTCATATTCTGGGCATTGGACACACGCGAACATGCTTCATACAATTGACTATGGGAGAAGCACGGTTGTTCCTAAGTTCCCTTTGCTAGGAAATGTAATTTCCCTTTTGAATTGGTATCAAAGTTCTGGGAATTATAGAGATGCGTGGGATCATTATATTTTCACCCTTTCCTACGCGCCGGTTAAGATGGTGGCACCAATTATTTACCATCCAAGTTATGTAACACAAACTACGTTCCATTACATAATTATGGGCATTTTAACTTCGCTTAGCATGACTGGGACGCCTAACATTAATGGGAGCTTATGTGATCTTATGTACACCTGACAGCTTAATTAAATTTAGCAACTCTAAGGGATATGAAGTGCTCTTTTCTCTGTCCATAACTGTGTCTACTGACAAATACTGTGTCGTATATATTTTTTTGAATATATTTTGTTTACTACATCGGTTTTAGATGCTAAAATCGCCCTTTCATCTAGATTTTTTTCTTCTGTTTTATAAATCTGGGTAAATACTTTCAATCAGTTCTGAATCACTCTGAACGAAATTATAAAAATCTACCGCTAGTTTTACAATGCCCTCGGCATTAGTTGCCAACCGCCCATCTCCAGTTCTTATAGTGGTTCACCATAGTTTCCAACATTCATGTTATTCTATAGATGCATATATCTTATTCCATAGAGTAGACAACTTGAGAAATGCTTTAATTTCGTCTTTAGTCTGGGTACACATGCATGCTCTGAATCACTGGTAAAGTTTGGCAGAAGTCACCAGACAGTAAAACATCATCCATCAACAATCAACCATCCCTCTCATAACATCGGTACTGTTGCGCAAATCCTGGACCGTTCTTGTTCTTGTACTGCTTTTTTGTGCGCCATAGTACTTTCATCCCACACAAAGAGCTTACGTTGTCGTAGCATTGTACCCCGAACGCTATTTTTGAACGTGATTCTTCCTGGGCGATATAAAACTTCTTCTAGGTCTTCCTATTTGATATTTATGGGTGCCCGCCGTTTGGCCGAAAAGATTTTGTCAAAGTTTCATTACCCAAACAAATTTTAGCAACCTTTTTTTATACCATTGCAATATTTGGAATGATTTTAGCAAGCATATTTTTATTTGGTCAAATTTTTACTTGGCAAAATATTACCAAGTATAATGGCTTCAGGCAAAAATCGTATGGTGAAATGTTAAGACAAAAATTAGGTTAATTTCTTCTTAAAAAAAAGTATAGGTTAGGTTGGGATAGAACTGTGACCTCCTACGCACGAGCCGAGCGAGCGAAGCGAGCGGTGCCGCGGCAGCGGTCGGCGAGTGCCAGAAACGACTTGCATCAATAGAAAAAAGAGATATTTTGGCTTATTTGATTTTGCGTAAAAACTGTTAAAACTGAAATTTTTGACCAAAAAGTACTAGTTGGTAAACAAACTTTTAAACTATAAGTTCATTTCCCAAACATTAGGTTTGCGTTATATTTTTTTGTGAATAGATTTTTTGCTAAGTGATAATTTGGCAAATGAAATAATGTGAAAAAAATTTTGGGAAGTGAAAATTGGTCAAATTCCTTTCGGTCAAACAAGGGAGACCCGATATTTATACGTTAATTTTTCACGAACAATGACAATTGCGGCTTCATCTATTGTTGATCACGACCATGGTAATAATAGGTAACCGGGTTCTCTTTATGTTTATGTTAACAACCTGTTACTCCGATTGTGCGTGGGTCTCAGCTCCCAGCTCTTTGAAGGGCTTATACGACGGTATGGTACCTTTTCACAATTACATCTTTTGTTAGTAAGTTCATTGGCGTTCGTTTATTCCAGAGGGTTATTTATCCGCTCTGATTACGACCTTGTAGTAGTCCTCACATGACACATGCGTCCCGACGCGGTTTTGTACAACCAAATCGATACCAGATGTTCATGAAGTAATTTCGATTAGTCTTCAAACTCTTTTCATTACTGTATCAACTGTTGCACGATCAAGTTAATCCTCCATATTTGGCGCCCAGTTTCATGGAGTGATATTTGACGATTGTACCTTTTCTCGTTTATTATGGCCTGGTAGTTCAGCTGTGTATTGGCTCCCCGTTCCGTGAAAGGATTATAGAACAGGGGGCTTATTATTAACTCTTATTGCAAGGGTAGGAATTGAACTGCCATGCAAATTATTTTTAGTCAGTGGTCACGTGACACGTCAAGCCGACTTCAGCCCGACTTTTGATGACTGGCTAGCAAAGACGTATTATGAGTAGTGTTGGGATTTTATCCGGATATATACTCAAATCAGATAAATACTCATAAATATCAGTTTTTATTTTTACTAGAGTATTTAACCAAAACTGCGGATAAATACTATTGACAGTTTTCATTCCATTATGTAATGTAAATTTTAACGTTTTACAAAACAAAAGTAATAAACATAAACATACTATCACGCCTGTATTTCCCGAAAGGTATGGCAGAGGTGTACTAAAGTACACTCACACTTCGCCGGTATGTTTAGGTCCCATGTAATAGGGGGCGAGTCTATTGCCATTACCTAACCGAGCACAAATCAGACTCGGAGCTGCTACTGAGAATTTAATAAAAACTCAATACCATTTTGCTCGAATGGGAATCGAACCCAAGTTCTCTAGCGTAGCATTGCTTCGTTTCAGAACGGAATAATGTTGTTTATTAGAAAGCCCAAGTGACAATACTAGTCGCCACATATAAAAAAATAACCATCCAAACCTCAAAAGCATAAATATCCATCATTTTTAGTAAATATCCGATAAAAAATGAGTCCTTCGAGTATTTATCATCCGCCCATCACTAATTACGAGTGCTTATTTCACATTATATTTCCCGTTTCAAATGTCAAAAAGAGAAATAAAACTATTTAGTTTAAGCTGCTTCATTATTACGAAAACAGAATGTTTAAGGTTTATTGCGAATTTAGAGCGAAAGGCGGGCCTCAGACTCAGACGGGCATCTAGGAATAGCAGCACGTCATCCTTTAGAATGAACTCCAGGGCTCCAGCTGATGACAGAATATAAATGTCATCAGCAGCTGGAGCGAGACGAAACGTAATGATTTAGTTCATAATTCATATAAAATTGTTATTATTGGAAATAATTTTAAACAGCGCTTAGAAAATCAATTTAATCAACTAAAATATGCTGCAGACGTGGAGTTGCCCTATTTTCATGGAATTACATATTGAAGATGAGGGATT
Source organism: Subacronicta megacephala (assembly GCA_958496365.1). Taxonomy (NCBI): domain Eukaryota; kingdom Metazoa; phylum Arthropoda; class Insecta; order Lepidoptera; family Noctuidae; genus Subacronicta; species Subacronicta megacephala. Next base: position 11,451,505 of record OY292513.1, read on the forward strand.
AAAGAATAAAATACTTTATTAGAGCAGCAGAAGCCAAAACAACATTGTTTTTATTTTTGTCTACTAAAACTACCATGTAATGTTGTACTTCATGGATGGGTACCGCCCGCTTCTGATAGTGATGTGCCTCGCATAACGAACATAGAAATCGTATTTTAAATAAATGGAATATATAAATATCACGTAATGTATTAGCATTGGTTCTTTATTGACAAAATATGTTCTATTAACGGTACTAATTGCATTTCAGCCCTATATTGTCTGCTAAGACCCCATTCACAAAAATATTTCGATTCGCATGTATTCTACTAAATAGTCTGACTGACCGAATGAAAATATTCAAGGGGTAACATTGTTATTGTATTAAATTATTAATTAATTCAATAGATAACAGTCATATTGTTTTAAAATCCAAATCCATACAGCAACAATGGATTGCATGTTCTATCAGAATAATAATCGAATAGATTTATTAATGATTATACACCAATTTGACAGACCATAATAATAATATTTCCTTCATCATTAAGCTACATTTTTCACGATGAACGTATACTTATTAACCCACGGGGATAAGCGATCCTGTGAGGGCAAAGCCACGACCAAACCAATCCCTTTTAATTTGATAACAAAATTCAGAGGGCGTAAGTTAGGTCGCGTATTTTGTTATAAAAATCTTAATGTTGACATATTAAATAAAAAACTAGCAAGAAATAGCCGACATACGTAATAGGGTAGTTGACTGGTGTTGTAGTATTCTAAGTAACAGGTATTTTGTAATACTGTATAATAAAATAAATAAAAAATAATGTTAATTGATTAATAATTTTCTACGATATAACCGTTATAAGCTTCTGGTGGGAATTAAAAGAGGATGCTGTGTCGTATTACTATTGTTAATTTTTAGGGTTCCGTAGCCAAATGGCAAAAAACTGAACCCTTATAGATTCGTCATGTCTGTTTGTCTGTCTGTCCGTCCGGATGCCACAGCCACTTTTTTCCGAAACTATAAGAACTATGCTGTTGAAACTTGGTCAGTAGATGTATGCTGTGAACCACATTAAGATTTTCACACAAAAACAGAAGAAAAATAATAAATTTTGGGGGTTCCCCATTAAAACCCAAAAAATTTTTTTTCATCAAACCCATATGCGTGGGGTATCTATAAATAGGTCTTCAAAAATGATATTGAGGTTTTTATTTGCGCGAGATACACTCCCAAAGTGGTAAAATGTGTCCCCCCTGTAACTTCTAAAATAAGAAAATGATAAAACTAAAAAAAAAATATGATGTACCTACATTACTATGTCAACTTCTACCGAAAATTAGTTTGAACGAGATCTTGTAAGTAGTTTTTTTTTAATACGTCATAAATCGTAATGGTACGGAACCCTCCGTTCGCGAGTCCGACTCGCACTTGGCCAGTTTTTTAAACCATCAGATGTCTCTTGATAGGTACCTACCTGTAGGTACTTTGTAGTTTTGAATTTTGGATCAGTTATTTTATAATGTCAATGTAAGGCAGCTTTATAGTTTTCTCTAAAATACATTTAACTATCTTAAAAAAATCTATACATATAAAAATCAATCGCCGTTCGTTAGTCTCGCCTAACTGCAAAAACGGCTTGACCGATTAGAATAATTCTTTTTGTGTTTTGTTCGTCATAATACAGGGGTGGTTTAAGAAGAAAAATAATAAGGAAAATAGGGGTGGTTTAAGAAGAAAAATAATAAGGAAAATCTTAAAACATTTAAAAAAGAATAAATAATATTGGTATAAAAAATCCTCTACGTGACTTGCGACATGAAACTGACATTTTTAATTATTTTTAAAGATTAAATGGCGTTCCTGGCTGCCAGTGTTGAAATTATACATTTTGGTGAATTTAGGGGCAGTTTTAAATGCAAACTTTTTGGTGAATATAGGGGCAGTTTTAAATGAATACTATTTGGTCGTTTTACGGGCAGTTTTAAATGAATACTTTTTGGTGAATTTAGGGTCAGTATATATCTATATCGTACTTCGTGTACCCTTCGTCTACTCTTTTTCTTATACCTATAATTATTTATATACTAGCTAGCCCGGAAAACTTCGTTACGCGTTAGATGGGGTTACATTCTGGTCGATTCCTTTCATTGAAGTACATTGAAATATACTAAACTTTTTCGTTTTGTTGTCAGGTGCTAGAACGAACAACGCTGATGGTTTGCCGACTCGACAACGATATTCATACGACCTAATTTAACCGACTTCAAAAAGGAGGAGGTTATCAATTCGAATGTTTTTTTTTATGTATCTTCGGCCATAACTCCATCGTATCAGTCAGGTAGACGGATTTTCATTTTTCTTTGTTCAAAAAGATTATATTCCGAAATGGTCCCATTTAATTTCCTACAGATCTGATGATGAGTTTTGAAGACAGAGAACGGAACTCTTCAAATAATGTATGCTCAAAAGAGTTACGCAGATGTATTCGGAATATCAACAATAGATGAAGTCGAAATTGTAGTTGTTGGTGGAAAGGTTGGACCGTTTTATTATATAAAAATCCCTTTGACTGAGCTGGGAGCCAGAACCAGATCATCAAGTAAAAGTCTCATTTGCCTCCGAAATTATTAATTCATTTAATTTCGTTCTTGAAACTTATCATGAGCGCGATGAGCTATGATACGAATTAAATGAGCTTCAGTCTTTTACAGGAACGAGTGATACAACATTTGATTTTCAGTTTTTTTATAAAACAAATAAATATTACATATTATTTTAATTTAACATCACAAATAATAATTATTTATCTTATATTAAAAATCTAGTAAACAGTTTCTAGTGATATGGTTATACAGAACTGTTTTTAGGACTCGATTAAATTAAATAGTATATTGATAATGTGATTGATAAAATCAACAGAATGTTCGTCTTAAATCAAATAATTATTTATACATCAGACTTATCTATGGTGAATGGAGCCAGGACCCACACATAACTGAAGTAGCAGGTCATCATAAACAGAAACACAACTTGAATTTGAATGTGAACTAATTCAGTTATTACCTCTGGTTCAAATCAACACAACTGAAGTACCAGGTCCACATAAACGTAAAAAGGTACCATATTCTAAAATCAATATCCATCCGTACGTTATACTGGCTGGTCGGTTCACTAGGGAAGGCCTACGTCCAGCAGTGGACGAGTATGGGCTGATGATGATGATGATGACGCTATACTGTTCTTCAAGACTATCAAATAAAATATTATTGATAGAAACTTCACTATGGATATTTAATTTAGAATAGGAAAGAGCAAAACAATTCTTTACTATGTTTACGGTGCAGGCACATTATATGTAGGTATAGATTCTTATATTGAGGTGCCGGCGTGGTAAGAATTAAAAGTTGCGAGTTTACGTATATGGGGCCGACATTTGGGTGATTTAAAGTTCAAAGCCTTCGAGTGACCCGATAGGTGGCGCTGTTGTTAACATCCGTTGGGATGCGAATACAGTTTGTTCGAAATAAGTAAGCCGATCGGAAGTTAGCCGTTCCGAACTACCGCAGTGATAAAATCGTTTAATTAAGTGGTTTAATACATAAATATCGAAATTAGTAAAATTTAAAAAATAATTAGAAATGTGAAATATATACGACTCTAATAATCTTTACACCGACTCTCATTTAAAATTTACCACTTCAAAACCACTTGCAGACAACTTCCGATTGGCTTACTTATTTCCTTATTTCAAACAAACTGTACAATAGGGTGAATGTGAAACATCTTGTTTATTAATAAAGCCTACACAGCGGCGGAGGTACAATTTTGATAAATAGGTAAGTTGCTACTTAGCAATTGAGCTATAGGTGACCCATAAAATACCTTTGCTACTATGCTAAAAGAAGTACAATTTTCTTTTTAATTATGTGTAGCTGCGTTCCAACCTACATACCTATAATAGCTATTATGTATGACTTTTGATAAATCTTTTATTAAATTGTAGGAAAATTCGAGTTGGAACCTACGGTACAATCTTACGGTGTAAAATCTATAACCTCTCTGTAACAAAATAAGTGTTTAAAAGACCCAAGTCTTTACTACCTAGTACGTAAGTAACTACCTACCGCGCGGCCCTTCTCTTGAGCACGGCCCGTTTAGGCCTCCAAGCCTCATAATGCTAGGGTAGAATGAAATTATGGAGAAACTAACCAAATATAAATTATACCAAATATTGCTGTAAATAGCCATGAAAAAACTACGCTGATGCAAGTTGTACTAACCTTTGGTCCTGATGATCTTCTGGCTCATATTGATCATGGTCCTCCTGTGATAAACTAAGCTCGCTGAATTGTTGTTCCACAGAATTAGACATTTTCACTGTTGATTTTTTTCGGGTCGATTTTAAACCACGATAATAATAATTAGGTTTATAAAATACTGATTATTTTTAGGATTGGAATGTTATTTTTAGTTGCACCTAACACTATATTTTATGATAGGTAAACGGACGAGTCTTCGGTCTGTTGGGATGGTCAAAATTATAACGAATGATGTAAGCCGGCAAGCGCGCACACGTGGTTTCTTTGATCTGTTTATTTTCGTATTACATAATATAGGTAGTATGATGTAGCAAAGCTCCGTACGGAACGACACCGAGAACAAGCGGTGCCGGCGGAGTGGAGTGGTAACGCGGACGGTGGCGTCACCGAGCGAGCGGCGCAATCGCTCGGGAGTGCTATGCGGAGAAGGGATGGGCGCGAGTGGCACGTGTGCGCCGTGCGTACGGTTCGTCGACTATCGAGATCACTACTCAACTGAACTGCCTAACTGATGTGACGTGCGTGACTGAACGAAACGAACAGCGACGTCGACTACTCGATTCTTCGCACAACATTTTGTGCGGATTTTGTTTGAGAATGCGCACGCTGGGCGTGGCTGAACCGGGGCCCGCGGGGAGAGCCACACCTTAGTGAAGCGCAAGTATCGATTTTAAAGTTATATCGAGTATGCCAATGCTCTATTGCTTGGTATTCTTACTAATTTTTTGGTGTTTACTGGAATATGTTTTAACTAACGAAGCCTAAAACTTTAACGTAGTATCGTAATTTTATTAATGTAAGTACTTATTAAATTTATATTGGCATATCTATAATAAAAAAAATATTGATATAAGACTACAGAGGCAATCCTTCGCAATGTAACGCTATAATAGAGATAAATTTTAATTACCTATATTACTTTTTTCCTTTCTCTGACGACATTGTTAAATTAAATTCTTAATCATATGTACAGTCGCCGGCATATCAAGTTACCACAAAACGTCAAATTTTCTCAGTTGATTTTGAACTTAATCATTAACATTTTAAGGTTTAAAATCATTTGGAGAAACTTGACAGTTTTGTATAACCTGATGGGCTGCCGACCGTACATTCAGACAATAATGAAGAACATCATCTCGCTTCTGTAAAATACCAATTCAAAAATTGAACTAATAAAACAGTGCGAGTTATACTAGCTTATGCAACGTTAGTAACACCATTTATAATGCTGTGTTTTTGATTTCAGTTATCAGATAGAAAAAACCCTGTTTAGTCTTGTACATAAAAGTTTAGATCACGGACAATACGTGGTTGTTCAACAACCTTAGTTTGATTATATACAATATAATAATATTTTAATTACATCATTATTACAGGTACTTTTGAAGTGTCAAAAACTAATTACACGGTTCCAAATAGTGGGTCTTGTGGACATGAAGCTATCAAATTTTTTCTTCCATTTACAATCTAGTTTTCAATAATCAATTCAATAATCCAGTATGGTCTGTAAATCAAGAATTGATCGAAATCAATGCTTTCCAAAATTAGAACCTATAAGAATCTGGATTTCCATTGTATATATGAGTTGACCAGTCCAGATAGACGACACCCGTTCACAAGCATGAGGTGAGTATCACTGTCGGCGTCGTCCGTCTCAACAATATTGTAGGAAATAAAACAACCCGACACACAACGCCACCATCGACAGTTCATTTAGGTGAGAATGACAAGCTCAGATTACCAGACAAATTGTAGGCTTAATTAAGGCAAAACTAACTTATATTAAATGCTTTAAGTCAAGTCTACATACTAATATTATAACGATATAGCTAAAGATGTTAAGTGAAAATCAATACAGCCCTCTATAACGTATGTGACTTTGTCACCATGAATGAAGCACTTGCGTTTCGCGTAAACCTGCAGCGAAACGAAAGTGTTATCGTGCAGCACTGCCGGCTGCCTAGCGTAGCACTGCTGAAGTGATGACGTGCTGCCTGATTAATGCAATCTGCGTGAAAGAGACAGCTAGAGCTATAGTGAGCTCTTGTTAGCTCGTGCGTTTCATATTGCGTTTATTTGTTGTCCCTTACGCACATATGAGACCGCTAACATGTATTTAGTCAAAGAAGTAGGTTATGTACTGCTGTAATTTTTCATGCTGGGGAAGTTTTTAAACCTTATTGATGATTATTGTAAAAATAAGTACGAACTTATGATGTTTTTTTTGTATTTTATTGTTGTTACAGGGTGACATAGATAATGAAAAAATATTTTTACTTTATCACATGGCACATTAATAAAAGGGTAGGAAAGGATTGTTTTGAATGATAATTTAAATTTCCATTTATTTAAATTATATTATTAAAAGAAATATCGACAAAATAGAACTGGTGGTCAATCACTAAGAGCGATAACAGGTTCGTGAAGTATATTTGTTACTGGGTCCGTGTGACGGCGCCCCGCGCCCATACGTTTTCCACAGCGCTCGGCCGGGGCCCGCGGAGGGCGGTCGCCTGACACCGCCTACTTCGTCTGGTACAGGCGTCGCCCGCCTCGTGTCCCGCTTAACCTTAAAATTATAAGTAGACAAGACTTCGCTCCAAGGAGAAAACGCCCTTCAAATAGCTTTATGCCGCCCTTACACGGGGGTTAGGCACCAAGTTATAAACGTAGGCCCGGAAACCATCTGATGCTGAGTTTGCATTGCACTAAGCACACGATCGACAAATACAATTTATTACTTCAGTAACATTTTTTATAAACCAAAGATAGAAATGATATACCTAATAGACGGAATGTTAATAAAATATTTTAAAATAATTAAGGTATTTAAAAATATATTTATAACTATACTATCGACCGAGAATTTTTTAGGTGGGACGTCGCATACTCGATGCGTGCGTACGAGCGACGAGAACGAGCCCACTAAACAACACAACGAGCTGAATCCAGAACGCTTGCACTAAACCGACGCTACCTACCTATGTACCACGTCATTGCATGAATCACTATACCTAAATTATCTTCAGACATAGAATACTTACAGATATACCTACCTACCCAACGGATCACTCAATTTTTATTTCGGAATGGCTTGCTGTGGCCATAATTATGTTACTACGATGTTAGGTAGGTAATTACCTACACAAGAGACACCTATTTTAAGATTTTAGCTAGGTATTCTATTTATTTTATTTTACTTAAGTACTTACTTACCTCATTACTTACCTAGATGTTAGTACATTTTAATTGTACTTATATGTAATAATAATCTACCTATAAGGTAGGTAAGTACTACAAACGCCCTTAAAAAGTGAAATCGAAAAACCCTGAAACACGTCATTATTTATAATAATAAGTACCATCTACAATGTAAATCAAGTTCCTACATTTAAAAACCGATACTCCTGTACCTCCCTCACCCTCCGCTCCCACACCTAATTCGTGATAATCCGAAAACCCTGAAACTGGTCATTATTTATTTAAGTAGGTACCTACTTATGTATAAAATGCAGAGCAACTGTCATTCAAAGTATAGACGTAATATTAGAATTTTCTTTTGACTTGACTTTGAAATAGACTTAAATAGGTACTTTAGTACTGAAGTGCTATCCTGTTCTTCTCCAAGTTATGCATTATCTCTATTATACCTCGGTACCAAAATTCATCAAATTTAGCATTCTGAGCGTTAGGGTTAACGTAAAAAATAAAATACTTTCGCAATTATTTTATTTTATTAGAGTACTTTTAGAAGCGGCGGTAGCCTAATGGTTAGGGCGTCGGACTTGCGATCATATGGTTGTCGGTTCGAACCCCATTACACTACCGACGTGAACCCACTCGTAACACAAGCATTTTAGCTTAGCACGAGGGGTTAACAAGAATACTAGTAATGTGTAACCCACATTGCTAGTAAGCTTTTATTATTAAAAAAAATTTTTTTTTGGTTTTTTTGCAAGTAGAAAAAATATAGGAAAGTACAGTCAGCAACGAAAGTTGCTGAACCGTGCGTACCTACCTACATTTGATTTATATAAAAAGCAAAACGAATGATTATTAATTTCGTTGCTTATTCCTTCTGCTCCTAAAGGCTGATTATAGCAAAGAGAGTGGAAAGGCAGCTCTAATTATTTTCAGACAAGTTTAATAGTACCTAAGTAGGTACCTATTTGTTTTTACTTTCCTCGTATGTGAAACATTATGCTTCACTGGCGTGAAAGTACAGATAATCAACTCGTGTTTTGCAGCCCTCGCTGGCCGTCAGGCCTCAAATGCCCACACGTTAGTGTATCACTTTCTCCCCTTGGTGAACAATCTTATATTATTTAATTGAAGAACGAACCGGTCCCCGCCGCCTTAACCCATGTTAAAAATTGATAAAGGTCAAATGAATACGATTGGATAAAATGTAATGAGAAGCTAATAACACCAATAAAGTTGAGAAACTAACTCTAGAAAGTCTAGAATAACGCATCTGCATAGGAACTACCTAATAACAAAGTAAACGTATTTTTTTCTAAGAATCATGGAAGTAGGTACGTACCCGTATACCCGTAACCAATTAACTTCCTTCCCTATAGCCATGGCCATGGTGGACCCCATCAAGGTTAAGGCTTGGCTCACATTTTGTACTTACCTAACATGATTTTTTCTATAGGTACAAAAAATCAATCGCCGTTCGTTAGTCTCGCCTAACCGCAAAAACGGCTTGACCGATTAGAATAATTCTTTTTGTGTTTTATTTGCCATAATACAGGGGTGGTTTAAGAAGAAAAATAATAAGGAAAATCCTGAAAGGTCAATTAAAAAAGAATAAATAATATTGGTATAGAAAATCCTCTACGTGACTTGCGATATGAAACTGTCATTTTTCATATTTTTTTTAAAGATTATGTGGCGTTCGGGGCAGCCAGTGTTTTTAAACTCTTCGGTGAATATAGGAACAGTTTGTTTTTAATCCATCCTCTTTTTCTTCCATATTATGTATTTACTACCTATAGGTTATTTTCATGTTTATTTTGATCTGGTGGCTGTGTGTGCCGATTTAACCCAGACATAATACAGAATGTTGAATAAATTGTTGAATAAATAAAAGCGGCGGTAGCCTAATGGCTAGGGTGTCGGACTTGCGATCATGTGGTTGCCGGTTCGAAACTCACCCATTGCACTACCGACGTGAACCCACTCGTGGTACAAGCATTTTAGCTTAGTACGAGGGGTTCACTCTCACTATAGGAACAGCCCTAGAATCGTAAAAAAGGCAGCAATTTCATAGAAAAGTGTTCTTCAACAAAATGAAATGTAGAAACTTGATGTTTTTTATAGCTATTTTTATTATATTTTTGGGTTAGTCACACATTAGAAAATTTTCAAAATAATCAGTATTAAAACAAGCTTTTGACCGGCTTGGAAGATTGAAGATCGTTGGAAAAAAATTGCTTAGTCGCAATATTGAATACCTATATTCCGACTCATTCGGCACAATTTGAGTAGTAAATAACGTAACAAATATATTTTTGAAGCAACAAGAAACTTATTTAGATGTCAGGAGCACTTCGAAACAATTTGGTACTTACCTACCTACTTACGTTAGACTTACGCAGCCCGCTATGTAATACTTAACGAGTAAGATTTTTTGTTACGAACTTGCTTTCTTTTTGATGGGTTTAGGGTATTATCGAGCTAACAGACAAGCTGATTATTATAAAACCGCCAGTATCCTCGGAGGCTTTCAAAGTGCAGAGTTCCACGTTCCCTGATCCTATAGCAAACTGTATTGAACAATTTCCTAATCAGTTAATTCTACTATTTAATTAATTCAAAATATAAAAAATCTAATTATTTATGCATGAAGATAAAGAATTTATCAGCAATCGGCACACATGAGTGAGTTGCCAAAAAGTATCCTTAATCCTAACGCTCTTCTAACGTTAATGGCAGCTGCGCGCCTGTCAGAATGGGGAGACAACCCCTCATGTCCAAAATACACATTACAACATTCTCTCGACGTATCCATTGTGTCGGAACTATACCAGCTGCTTGGGCTGCGGCACTAATTTGACCTCCAACATAATATTTGTGCCTAAACAAAGTTACGAACGTTACGAACGTTAGAAGCCAAACGCTTGCAGAGACAACCCCTCCGGATTATGAATAGGTGCCTAATCGTCAATCGGGTTTTATGCAAGATAAAACTTTTTGTTCGACGTGGATCTACCATCGTAGAGTTAAAACTTAAAAGAGTATTATTCCAAAACGCCGAAAAGCAGAGCTTTCAATTTTTTAAGTCATAGTATAGGTTAAATTGCAGTCTGTAAAATTACCACTGTTTTTTTGTTTATCTTTAGATCCACATGTATGGGAAAAGAACAATGTTTTAATATATTTTTTAGCTACTTTGACGGAATTTCTTAACTGACAAACTGTGAGAAGGAACTCCGAAAGAGTCAAAAAATCATACTCTTTTAAAATAATTAATTTTACACTGTAGGGCAATTTTCAACAGGTCATAGAACCAAAGGAGAAACACAACAGCAGCTTTAATATTGCTTCTCCCAACTCACAGCAAGCATATATACCAGTCATTGTGTAGGTCAACCATTATTTAGGGAGCTCAATGTCAGAACTATTAAAGAATAAAGTTTTTGAAGAGCATAAATCAAAATTGAAACCTTTTAATATTGTGTAGTTCAACTGCACCGCGGGTTGGAAGACAGCTGGTGGGCCGCGTGTAAGGTCACCCCTGATTTAAAATAATAAAGTTCTGAGATAATATATGTAAGTTTTATATGCTTTTCTCGGAAATTAAGAAAGACAGAACATCCCCCTCTATGTCTTATGAAAATGTTTATAGCTTGCTTATTTTTGAAGTAATTTTAATTTTGTCTATCGGATCTATTTTAGTTTATCGGTTCTATTTATGTTCAACAGTTTCCCGAGGCCATCAAAAAAAAATACACAGGCTACACATCAAGCTATAAAAGACCCGTATAGGCTGGCCTTGAATGGTGCGGCAAACCTTTATAATAGGAGCTCAGTCTAAACTGGTTTTGTGTAGCTTGATGTGTAGCCGTGTGTACCCGCCGTTCGATTGTGATTTAACTTGCAATACATACGCCATAAAAAAATGTCTCCTACAATCATTTTTTTTTATTTATGCCTTATTGTGAAGAATGAATGAAAAAATACTAAAATACAATTATAATGTAGTTAATAAATATAAATATAATTGTAATGTGGTTTTTATACATACATAAACAATTTCGACGCGCAATGGAAGTTACTATAATCAAAACCCTAGCACGATATTTAAACAATAATAAAAATCCTGTTTTATTTTATTTTACTCAAAAGGGCTGACATGGTGAAATATGGCCTTAAATATTTGTTTCTATATAATGCGGATCAAATTTAAAAAATGATTGAAACGACGGCCGCTATGGCCCTATCGACATCATACAGCGATACAGTTTGTTCGAAATAAGTAAGCCGATCGGATGTTAGTCGTTCCGAACTACCGCGGTGATAATATCGTTTAATTAAGTGTTTTCATACATAAATATCGGAATTAGTAAACAATATAATTAAAAATGAGAAACATATACGATTCTAAATATCTTTACACCGACTCTTTCTATTGGAATTTACCACTTCTAAACCACTTGCAGACAACTTCCGATCGGCTTACTTATTTCGAACAAACTGTACATAGAGCGATGCTTTAAAAACACAAAAAGCAGAGCTGCTGTCAAGTGACACTTCACTCGTGTATCGAGGTAATATTGTTATAATGTTCATCTCATCACACATATTACCTAGTTATATTGGTATTTGGGTAAATTGTTTTTTTGGAGTTTTATGTGTTGTGTTTGTAAAAAATGTCACTGCACTTCAATCCGTAATTTGTTGATTTTCATAATAAATGCGATAATACGTTAATTTTAGAGAATGTTGGCAAATATGAGCTTCACTATCACTACATAGTATAAAATAAACTTGTCCCGCTGTCTGTCTGTCTATATGTATGTTAAGATCTTTAAAACTACGCAACGGATTTTGATGCGGTTTTTTTAATAGATAGAATGATTCAAGAGGAACGTTTATATGTATAATACATGAATATTATAGGACACCACGCGGGCGAAGTCGTGGGCGGAAAGCTAGTTTTTGATAAAACGTTTCACAATGGATATCACTGAGTTTAAATTTTTTGTGATTAGATGGTTTATAGTTTGTTGGTTGGTAAGAGTTTTAACTGACTGGAGTATTTTATTAACTATTGTTTCAGGGTTATCACAACTTATTTTCTATTAAGTATATTATTTTATTAACGAAATTAAGTATTATACTTTGTCCAATATGTGAACCGTTTTTTGATAGATGGAACTAGTGATTGCAGGAACGTAACAATGCGATTATCGATCCGATTATTGACACTTTGGTTGCTGTCTTGTATTGATTATCGATTGTTAGGTTTTCGAATCGAAAATGGTGCAAACCAAAATAAATAAATATGTATAATATTCATCTGATTATATTATTTTTTGTATAATATTCATTTTCCAACGCCAAAGTGGGACTTCAGAAGTGCGGTGAATCCAAAATTGGACCACATGGCTATGGGTGTCGGAATCACAGGGGGCAAATGCTGGTCAACTTTCTAGAGAAAGAGGGACTCTTCTTGATGAACTCGTTCTACAAGAAGAAGCTCCAAAGGAAGTGGACCTGGCAAAGCCCCGATGCTGTGACGAAAAACGAGATTGACTTCATCATGACGGATAAAAGGCACATATTTAGGGATGTCTCCGTGATCAACAGGTTTAATACCGGTTCTGATCACCGACTCGTCCGAGGCTCCCTAAATATCGATTTGAAGCAAGAACGAAATCGTCTGATGAAGTCCACGCTCCGACCAAATCCACTCCATATCATGATGGGCAGCGAGAGGTTTCAAAGGCTTCTCGCTGATAGATTCGCTGCATTGGACCCCACTGAGGATGTTGACGAGGCCCTACAAAGCGTAGTTGGAACGTTGAAAGACGAGGGCATCAAGTTTTGTCAAACGCGGCATAAAGGCAAGAAGTCCAAGTTCTCGGACGAGACTCTGCGACTTATGGCAAAAAGGCGGGAAACCACCCAATCAACTACGTCAGATAGGCAAACTCTTAATAAGCAGATTGCAAAGATGGTGCGGCGTGACCTTCGGAGCTCCAACACCCGCCTAATTGAACAGGCGATAGAGCGAAACCGAGGGTCCAAAGTATTCACTCAGCAGCTTGGAAGGAGCCATCTGACGAAGCTCACCACACACAATGGCAGGACCGTCTTGTCAAGGCCGCAGATTTTCGCCGAGATTGAATACTTTTATGGCCGACTTTATGCTGCCCATGTTCCTCGTCCACAACGGGACAACTGCGACTCTAGAGCCACCCTGACACGCCACTACACCGACGAACTGCCGGACATCAGCCACGACGAGATCGTGTTGGCTCTGGGACAGCTTAAAAATGGAAAAGCCCCCGGTGAAGATGGAATTACTTCAGAACTCCTGAAAGTGGGGGGAGCCCCTCTCATTCAGGAGCTGCAAAAAATCTTCAATTCCATCATTCACTGCAGGAGAACTCCAAAGGCGTGGCACGGGAGTGTGGTGGTTCTGTTTTTTAAGAAGGGAGATAAAACTCTTCTTAAAAATTACAGACCCATTTCTCTTTTAAGTCACGTCTATAAGTTGTTCTCTAGAGTCATCACGAATCGTCTCGCTAGGAGACTTGACGAGTTTCAGCCTCCGGAACAGGCTGGGTTTCGCTCAGGTTACGGCACCATAGACCACATTCACACAGTGAGGCAGATTATACAGAAGTCCGAAGAGTATAATCGGCCCCTGTGCCTAGCGTTTGTGGACTATGAGAAAGCTTTTGACTCTGTGGAAACCTGGGCTGTTTTGGAATCCTTACAGCGATGCCAAGTGGACTATCGTTATATCGAAGTGCTGAGATGTCTTTATGAATCTGCCTTTATGAATGTCCAAGTACAGGACCAACAGTCTAAACCTATCCAATTGCGCAGAGGCGTGAGACAGGGGGATGTCATATCTCCGAAACTGTTCTCAAGCGCATTGGAGGATTTGTTTAAGACTCTGGACTGGAAAGGCAAGGGCATAAACATAAACGGCGATTACATCTCGCACTTACGATTCGCAGACGACATAGTCCTAATGGCGGAGTCGCTAGAGGAGCTGCAACAAATGCTGGACAGCTTAGCATCAGCCTCACAAAGCGTAGGTCTCAGCATGAATTTGGATAAAACCAAAGTCATGTTCAATGACCACATTGGTCTGAGACCTATTGCTGTAAATGGTCATCTTCTTGAAGTTGTTTCGGAATACACTTACCTCGGGCAGATTTTGCAGTTGGGTAAAAACAACTTCGAGGGGGAGGCCAAGAGGAGAATCCAGTTGGGCTGGGCAGCAGTTGGAAAACTTCGTCGGGTCTTCTCATCACCCATACCGCAAAGCTTGAAAACAAAAGTTTTCAATCAGTGCGTCCTACCCGTGATGACCTACGGTGCTGAGACGTGGACACTTACGGTGCGGCTTGTCCACCAATTTAAAGTCGCTCAGCGTGCTATGGAGCGTGCTATGCTCGGAGTTTCTCTGAAGGACAGAATCCGCAATGAGATTATCCGACAGAAAACCAAAGTTACCGACATAGCACACCGGATTAGCAAGCTGAAGTGGCAATGGGCTGGCCATATCTGTAGGAGAACCGACAACCGTTGGGGTAGACGTGTTCTAGAGTGGAGACCGCGACTCGGCAAACGTAGTGTAGGACGCCCTCCGGCAAGATGGAGTGATGATTTGCGAAAGGTGGCTGGCAGAAGCTGGATGCGAAAAGCGGAGGACAGGGTGAAATGGCGCACACTAGGGGAGGCCTACGTCCAGCAGTGGACTAGTATAGGCTGATGATGATTCATTTTCCATCCATTTCTTTTCAAAAAGATTGTTTAATTTATATTTTATTGATATTAGAGTGGATGCCGTTTTCCGATACTGATTTAGTGTCATTGTTTAAAATGATTGCAGCGAATACATTCGATTGCATCACTAGACACGCTAGAATGTGGTAGAATGTAACTAAATATAATATGCTTAACAACAATCATTTTTTTGAAAATCCGTTACATTTATGGTAGGTATTATAATGTCTGCAAGGAATCATAATTAAGATAATTGAATAACAATAAGGTAGATAATACATTGTTACGCATTTCAAAGTTAACTTTTACGTAATCTGGAAGAGCTACGCTCTAAGACATCTGTCAAAAAACGGTTCACATAATGGACAAAGTATAGATACATTTCAATTAGTATTTTTATTAGGTTTATTTATATTGTCAACATGTTGTACGCCTTTTTCCCACAGGTTTAGGCAATGTTTTTTTACAATATAATTTATGTAACAGATATTCGCGAGTGGACCGGCATTAACAGCGCCGCAGAACTGTTCCGCCTTGCGAAGGACAGACTGAAGTTTTCCGAACTGACGGCCAACCTCCAGTAATTGGAGAGGCACTTCGAAGAAGAACAGATATTTGAGAATTCATTGGATAAGAGACAAGTAGTAGTGCGTTACTCTATTTAATTCGAACTGGGTTCTTGTTAGCTTATCTATATCGGTAACGACCCCTGCACGTTGTGCAGGATTCAGCGGTTCGAGCCAATGACACGTTGGCCACACCCCTCGCCCCTGCATATGCACCCCACCCCGGCTCTTTTCGCGTACTACCACTATGCACTAGGGTACCCTAATACCTTATCTATAATTAATACTTACACTTGTATTGTAAAATTTATTATAATAATAATTTATAATTAATGTAGATAATAGCTCTATATTTGCCTAGACATTGAACTTTTCGTACTTATTTACATTACCAAAATACAAACTATGACGTTGACTGTACTGTTTATGGCCTTATAAAAATGTTTACTATGGGTACATATCAACAATGTAAGAGTAAGTATTTAGGTAAGCAGGTAAGTTAAAAATATACAGGTACCCGACTTTCATAAAAAACAAACGAAATAACTTTATGTGAATTGTTTTGAAAGAAGTGTATTTTGTGTTTATTTTTTAAATTACTTTTTTATTTCCTCCTCATTTTAGGTATCTATAATAGGTATTTATCATATCTTTATGATTTTTCAGATTCAAGTACTATGGAGCAACGAGCCCACTTCTATTTGCGACCGACAATGATGAAGTGCTAGTTTTGCGCAGATACTTACACACTTAACAGTCCGTATCTTGAGAACTACTAAACCGATTTTAATGAATCTTACACTGTTACCCTGTGTTAAAAGAACATTAGACTAGCAGCTTATACCTGCATAAAGACTAAGCAAATATTGGTTTATTAATTTTATATTAACTAGATAGAAAGCGTACTTTATCGCCATTGCTTATATCTGAGATTTTTTCCGGAAAGCATTTCTCCGTAAGAATAACCGCTATTCTCCGATTACCAACTACTGAATCTGTTACAATGGTTTTAAAGGTTTATTATTCCTAAATCAATATTTATAATACTTGAAATTATATCCTCTCGATGCATCTGTTGGTCAACTAAACCTCATATCAAAGTAATAAGATTAAATCCAAACGCTTTAATCGATTTATATATCGACCGACTCATGGATTAGTGCGCCATAATTTCAGGTATAGCATAATTATTTTTAAACACCACTAATTTATTTACTAGTCGATAAACTTAAACAAAAGATTAAAAAATATGATACAATAATAACATATAAACAATTAATTACTCTAAATAAAAAAATACGATACCCAAATGCGTTTTAAAATAGGACAATAAACTCCCAATAATTGCCAAAAATCAATATGTAAGTTTATAAATTATAATAATAATCTAACAATACATGAAAATATAATATAAAAAATAACACAATTATATGTATTATAAAAATAACAACAAATAATATAATATAAAAATATGTAATAACGAAAACACCATATACTTAATGGGAAATTAAAATAAATGAATAAAGTTAATTATCAGTTCCTTCCTCTCTCCTACTAAACTATAACGGTCCATAATTGCTTCAAAAGATATAAGTTGTATGTAACCTGTATACATTACTAGCTTTCCGCCCCCGGCTTCGCCCGCGTGGCTTCTCGGCTTTTCTGAACTACAATATTCATGTTTTATACATATAAACCTTCCTCTTGAATCACTCTATCTATTAAAAAAAACCGCATCAAAATCCGTTGCGTAGTTTCAAAGATTTAAGCATACAAAGGGACATAGGGACAGAGAAAGCAACTTTGTTTTATATTATACTAGGTATGTAGTGATGAAACGCAATCAATTGAATTGAATTAAACAAACTTCATTCAGGTCTTGCGCTTTTATTGCGCTGTTACTCGTTGTATAGTGGCTGTGGAGTAAATAGTGGATATTGATAATCCTGCGGGTGCTGATAGATAAGGTTTTTATCTATTAGACATCACACGATTCGAATTTTGAAGTTCTTTGGATTATACAACGTTAGTTTTCGTTGTTGGAGTGTTTCGGCTTTAGGGTAAACAAAACAACGTTGTACAGAGTATAGCCAATTTTTAATAAAAATCTCAGATCAAATAAAAAGTGAAAATAAAAAACTTTTTATTTGATCTGAGATCAAAATAATACATTCGACATTCAACTTAGATTTTGAAAAAGAAAAATACAACGGATTACCCAGCCATTATTTTAAAAAAATGACCGTGGAACTTCGAAATTCCAATACCCGATATCTAATAGATAAGTGTTATTTTGTAATATTGCATGTAATCGAATGCAGCGTTTGTTTACGAAAAATTTTTTTTTTATGTTGTATTAAGTTCCATATTCGAAAACCAAAGCCCTTTTAGCGACAAGTTGTAAAAAATAAATGATTATAGTTATCTTAAGGCGTGATAACACTTGATAATAAAAATTGGCTTTCTCCTATAGAACCCCTAGCAGGTCCTTATTATAGTAATTATTTATTTTTTGTAATGAGAATTTAATTTTTAATTTATTGTGATTAATCAAAAACTGCGTATTAGTTCAGCATTTGGAGCTGGTTGCTTACGCAGCTTGTGAGTTCTCGGGTAGCTACATTTGACTGCTAGTACTTTTGACAAGACGTCAACGAACGTAAAGAGGAAATGAACGTCTAGACCGATGTACTTCATTTAAATTAAAGTTCAGTTTATTACGTTACACTACGGAATTTGCTAGTGACGTTATAGTACATACCTAGTATGCACTATAACGTCACTAGCAATGCATTTTTGCATTTTTCCAAACTGACTCATATACATAATGAGTCAGTTTGGAAAAATGCATACATTTAAGTATTCTGCAATATTTTTCACATCTAGGTACAATGACAGCAAGTTGTATAATACATATGTATTATCAGTTATTAATTCCTACCTCCCGAAATAACTTGAACCTTTACACTTCACAATCTACAAATAGCTATCAACTGAACTGTAGTAAAGTTCCGCTACCAATCACAATATTCACAATCAACGTCTTTGTTTTTTAAATGTATGTTTTGACGGATACTGGGGTCAAGGCTTAACAACACAAATCATTTCATATTTCAGAAACAAAGATGTCACTTGATTGTGGTTTATTAGTTTTAGGAACTATAGACGTGGATGAGTCACCAAGCTATAAGAGCGTTAATTAACGCAGTGTAAGAGGCCACCTGATACGGCGCAGGCGCGCCCGCACACGAACACAGTTGTGGCTATCGTGACGGGCGCCGCATTTTTAAAACTAATGTTGTGCACTTATAATCGTCGTAATGTGCACCTATTTCTTTCAGTTTCATCAGGGAGGTACAAATACACCACAATTAGTTGAATGGATTTTCAGAAAGAGTGTGTGATTTTGACAAACACGAAAACAACTTTGTGAGGTGGAAAATCCTCATAGATGATGATCTATGAGGAGGCAGACGTGCCTCCTAGGGTGGTGGATAATCGGACACGAATCGCTTTTTTTTACAGGTAGTTTTTTAAATAACTTTAATGTAGTAAATAAATCTTTCATTTATTTACTATTTGTTTCAGAGGTTTTTACTCACAAACAAATTACGTTGGTACTAACTAGTAAAAGAGGATACCTTCAAGTTACCCATTGATCCTCATTTCAAAGGTGATTGTTACATTAACTCGAAGCCTACCACGAAGGTACTTAAATATTACGCAGACCAGATTAATTAAATAAATTATGTTCTTAGATAAAAGATAAGTACCTTACCTATATACAAATAATATAAAATAATTATACTTAAAATTAAAATTAATTTTCCTAAGCGGAACCAGAAACCCGGAAGTTTTTGCAAAAACAAAGTTAGAAAGTGCTCATTATGAAGTTAATTTAATGATAACAATAAAAAGAATAAGAAGAAAGTCACAGAGCAGCAGGTGCGCGCCAGATTATTATTTTTTCGGACAAGTCCACGTCACAGTAGATAATTATATTGTAGCCTTAGCTCAATATGACGTACTACTGTGTCCACGTGCCAAGCACGTGCAGTCATGCATGCCGGTTGTCCATTTCATAGTCCATTTCACCCTTTAACCCTCCAGCGGACTTTCTGAAAGCAAACCTTTCTCGGCCATGCAACTCGGTAATGTTGTTGAACCCTTTATTTTTAAGTGAAGTATGAGTAGCGTGCTAAGTTTACGGCTTTTTTATACGCGCGTCATTTACTAGTGAATGACGAAGTGAATGCCGCGCTGTATTGTAAATCACTACGCGAGGCGCCAACTGAGTCAAATCACATATTTGGCACTGAATTTCTAGCTTTAAAACATAATTAATGCGAATCTCATTCTTTAATGACGTAACAGCTTCACTTACACAAGAAGTCACGGTACTTGTAAGTAGATTAATTAAACTTGCAAAAACCTGCCATGGTGATACTTAGACATACTTGAATTGAAATTGCAGTTTTGACTATTGTGACTGTTTTATTGATTGAAGAGTTCCATCGAATATATCTAGCTTCTTTGTTTGATCAATTCTGAACATATAAAAGCTAGTCTACACGTTCCAATTTGCTCAAATTGAACACAAAAGCGTCGAGAATTTTCGCACATGGACGTTCGACTTTAGGTTTACACCGCAGATCGTAATCAACAGGTATCTGTTGATTACGAACCTACATAGCTGAAATATTTTCTCCATGGCATGTAAAGTCAGCCAACCGGCCATGGGCCAGCGTAGTGGAACAAATCCCTCTTCTAAGAGGAGACCCGGTCCCAGCATACGGGGTTAATGATTATAATTATAATACAGGCATACCGTTTTGAAAGACCAGCAATTGGGCACTAAATGGGTTGATAATGATGATACCTTCTGCACATCAATCAAACAGTGTTCACAACACCTAGGGGGTCCGGAGGACGGCTAAAGCCGAACCCTGCCTGCGAAATCAACCTCATCAACAAGTGGCCGGGCCTCATCACATGCACCAATTGTTGCCATCCACTATGTTAGACATCCAGGAATATAAATGTAATATTAAATCCGAACCCTCCAAGAAACTCAAACACAAAAATATGTTTTTTTTTTTGTTTTTGAGTGGGTTCTTGGAGGTTCCAAAAGCCATCCAGCTTTTAAGAGTTCAGTGACATACATACACGCGAACAGAAAAAAAATGTAGGTAAATTATCGAAATAAAATGTTCCTATCTGGAATTTAATTTTTGCATGGCGACTTTGCCGGTATTTTTTTATTGTTATCAAAATCTACCTCGTAAGTCTAGTGGTCCCAACTAAGCGCGTCTGCTATGGGTGTTGTATTGAGATTTTCTATAAAATTATCTGGAGTCTGGATTTGTGCCCGGTCAATCTATACAAATCCTTTGTCCTGAATGACTGACTGACTGACGGAACAACGCACAGCCCAAACCACTTATCAAATAGACCTGAAACTTGGAGGGTGTGTTCTTTGTATGACGTAGGCATCCGATAAGAAAGGATTTTCCGAAATTCTACCCCTAAGGGGGGTGAAAAAGGGGGGCAAAGTTTGTATGGGACAACGTGATTCCTTGGTCCAAACTGCTTCAAATTTTGCATAAACGTTCTTTAACAGAATTGATGGAAGACGTGCTTCATATTTTATTGAAATTCATCCCCTAACGGACTTAAAAAAGGGGGGAAAGTTATTTTGGGCGTGGTTTGCTTCGAATTTGATATCAATACTCCTTAGTGTTTTTGATTGAAATTACTTTTTATTTTGACACATGTCATGTTTGAAAACTCAATCTGATTTTACTCAAGAAACGTTGGTTGATAAACATATAAAATGCTTTCTATGACACACACAAGTGGAATTGAGAGGCACACCATAGAACCCTTCTTAGAGACAGCAATTGAGTGATGGGTGGAGTTACTGTGCTGCTGGCAGGGGTATTCCGTCAGATTGTGTTGTACCTAGAGGAACCCGAGCAGACGAAGTCATCATCCATCGTCATCGTAATGATTATATTTAAAAAGAAATGCGAGAGAGATGCGTCTGCTGGAGAGTTTTCTGAGCTATTACTTAAAATAGGAAATGGAGATTATGAAATTTGAATATGTATACCATCTCTCCTGAATACAGTAGTGACAGGTGATTATGATAGATGAAAAGATCTTAAGAGTGTATCCTGATTTTTCTAATATACATACGAAGTCTATAGATTGGATGTGCAAACGTGCAACACTGACTCCGAAAAACAACAGTTCAGCTGCTATTAATTACATACTTCTTAAACCGTTGGGGGGCTCAGAAATTGGATTCAGTGCTACAAGCGGTCGAAACAGTTTACTATCCTGTAGAGTTGGAACACCTGTAATTCTGCTGCGTCTCCTTATACCATTTAAGCTATGTAACGGAACTAGACAGAGTATTGATCAGCAGTGCACAAAAATATTAAAAAGGTCACTGTGATTACTGGATGTGCTTGAGGGGATTCAGTTTTCATACCTCGAATACATTTGCTATTTTAAGTCTTGAGAGCAAAGTGGTCTTCCACTATTTATACTTTCATAAAAATCGACCCTACGAGGCCTCCAGAATGATAGACCATCGCAATAGCTAAAAGGACATGAATGAATTAATAAGAAATTTACATGTTATTTTTATATTTCAATAAAATAATATAGTGGAACAAATTATTTGGTCTCAATTTTAGATAATTTGTAATATCCCGCCAGAAATAGAAAAAAATAAACAGTCAAAATCGTGTTGCCCACGCGAGCGAAGCTGCGGGCGGAAAGCTAGTGGTAAGTATATAAATGTCGTGATTAGATCATGGAATTGATCAAAATCTTTATATGGCCAACCATCTCATGAAAACAACCATTTCATGAGATGGTTGGCCATATGAAGATTTTTCATTTTTATTTCATGAAATGTAAAATTTCCGCTGCCCACATCATGACAAAGTCAGGCCAGATCAATAAATAGATAATAATCAGCGTTTGCCGATATGAACAGCTAAACGCACAGCTACTTCATTATGGTCAAACATTACTTAATGATCATTTATCGTAAAATTGTAACATTATCCACCGTTAGAGGCACTGATATCGTTTTGTTTTTGTTATAGATACATGGTGGCGGAAAATTATTAGTCTGATAAAAAAGTTAATAATAGTGCGCCAATAGCAGATAAAAGTGAAGTGAAATGTCGTTAAGACACACAACTACTTACCTACTTGAATTTTACGAAAGTCATTGAAGTCTCAAGCGCAACCCCTACATTAATGATATGGCCAAATGTGGATTGACATACCATCAAACCTTGATGTTTAATCGATTTATGGTCAGTTTTATCTGAATTAGCTGGCCTTACTAGAATAGATAGCCGATTCCGTGACTTGGTTTTGAAGTTGGTTACTTTAAGCAAGCGTCAGTACACGGCGGGCATCGTTTATTTTAAAAGTAACAAAAGTACTCATACAAGAAATCTTAGGGCAAGGTCTTGGAACTGAGAGACACATAATTTATGTTCTAGTAACAAGAAATTTTATCGGGGCTATTGATAAAGGATTTGTTATATATTGGATCAGCACTATGTACACACGTCTACACATCTAGCTATAGAAATCCAGTTTAGACTGACGTCCCATTGTGAAGGCTCTCCGTATAATTCAAGACCAGCCTATACTGGAAATGTTGGTATAGCTTTATGTGTTGCCGTGCGTACACTAGCACTACATATATAATATGTGGGAATGGCAAATTATAGGAAATAGTTTTGTTATTTTTCTTACTACAAAGCTGGCTGGTTGTAATAAAAAGTATATGAGTTGTCAAAAAGTCTGTTTAAAGAAACAAGAAAAATAACCGCTCGATTAGAATAGAACTAAATTAGATTTATACGAAATAAGATTAAAGTTTTAACGAAGGAAATCCGCTATTTGGAAGTCATACATCCCCCAACTAATTTGGGGTTTCTTTCGGGATGAAGCTAAATATTGGAAAGACGTTAGAAGACTGAATATCAAACAGCAAATTAAGACGACTTATCACGACGACGACGATTATTTTAAATGAGATTACGAAGACTTTTATTGTACGAAGATTAGAAGACTTTCCATAACAAAGATAATTCAACCAAGATGCCACCGAAGAAAAGCCAGCAATTTGCCCAGGAGTAGAGCCAAGAAGAAGACTATTAAGATGTTGATGTGCAGTACAGATTTCTTTCGGAGAATTGGAAAAGTCAATGAATATTTTAACTGAAAATGACACTTACCCTATAAATGAGTTTATAGATGAATTTGAAGATTTTTCTGACTTGATAAAGAGGACTAATGTTGAAAAACTTGTCCACGAAAAACGGCCGCTAGGTGGTACGGCTAAGTTCTTTTTGCGATCAATTCGAAGAGTTAAGGATTCTTAAGTTAAGAGTTAAGAGGAAGAATCTTAAGAAGAATTTGGTCTTACGCAAGAATTTGGTCCAAAATTGAATAGTGCAATTATTCACAAGAGACTAGTAGAACGTAAAACGAAAAATGATGAGACATACCAACAGTATTTTTTGACAATGAAAGAAATATTTAGTTTTGCACGAAAAGGTTAAAGAGACAGCACTGATTGATTATGATTGATGGAATAACAGATTAATAAAGAACAAGAAGTTCGAGGTATACAGCAAATTCAAGAAGATGATGCAACCACAACCAAATTCTTCGGTTATCAAGGAAACCGAAAATTATATTATTACGCTTACTTAATAACTAAGACTCAGTTTGAAAAGATAAAAGAATACGTGAACGAGTACAAAGACACAAGAATATGGAAGTATTTACAGACGGATCGTTCACTGCCGAAATTCTGATTGATAATGAATACTCTGATATTACATTCCACATTGTTAAAGATAACGACATTCTAGTCGATTTAATTATTGGAAATCTGATACTGAATGATTTTCAAGTTAAATTTACTAGCGATGGCATTTTTATGGAACTAATATTGCATTTGACATTGCCAGTAGAAAACAAAGATGAAGAATAGGACGTAGAAGACTCACGGTACACGGCATAAATCAAGAAGTAGATAAACGACTATAAACCTATAAAAGAGATAAAAATAAGTTTCTGTAGTTTCTGCCTAAAAATCGTGGGTTGCTATAGAAGACGAAGATATTTCATATGGGACAGATGAATAGGACATCCATGAGGGAATGGCAAATTATTCTTTCTTTCTATAAAGCTGGCTGGTTATAAAGTATTGCACATAAATCCCACATAATAATATGTAATCACCATGCAACTCATTTTCTGTCTCACTGCTGGGTACGGGTCTCCACTCACTGCGAGGTACATAGATGACAGGCAAAAAGTTATTATAAAAAGCAACAAATTCTTTTGAAGTTTTTTTTTAAGTTATTAAGAACTCTCAAATAATCCTTTTATTTGAGAGTTCTTAATAACTTAACCCTATAATGTAGGGCAGCCATGACAGTTGTTGACGTAAGTTTGATAACTGCTCTTTGTTTTGTGAAGTTACTTTCTACGAGTCATTGACCGTTGCAGATGTAGACATATCAAATGCCATCGTTAAAACTACCTTTCATATGTTTTCGATCCATCATATTTACGTGTTGTTGCTATCCTTGACCAACATGATTTAAATGCAAATTTATACAAAAATTCCGTAAAAAAATGATAATTAAAAACGGTTTCTATATTGCATAGCTACATCGTACATGATGCTATCATCATCATCATCATATCAGCCAAATGAAGTCCACTGCTGAACGAAGGCCTCCCCCATAGACTTCCACAACGACCGGTTATATGCTGCCTGCATCCAACGACTTCCAGCGACCTTTACCAGGTCGTCTGTCCATCTTGTTGAAGGTCGTCCCACACTGCGTTTTCCGGTGCGTGGTCTCCACTCGAGAACCTTTTTGCCCCAACGGCCATCAGTTCTACGAGCTATGTGCCCCGCCCACTGCCACTTAAGCATGCTTATCCTTTGAGCTATGTCGACAACTTTCGTTCTTCTACGGATCTCCTCATTCCTGATTTGGTCGCGTAGAGAAATGCCAAGCATAGCTCTCTCCATAGCTCGCTGAGTGACCTTGAGCTTTCTTATGAGGCCCATAGTGAGAGACCACGTCTCTGTGCCATACGTCATCACTGGTAACACACACTGGTTAAAGACTTTTGTCTTAAGGCACTGCGGTATTCCCGATGAAAAGACGTTGCGAAGTTTCCCGAACGCTGCCCAGCCGAGTCGGATTCGACGAGTGACCTCCTTTTCGAAGTTGGACCTACCTAACTGGACAGTTTGTCCCAGATAGACGTACTCGTCAACAACTTCGAGAGCAGAGTTCCCAATGGATATTGGGATGGGCGCGACATGGGCATTCGACATGATTTTTGTCTTGCCCATGTTCATCGTAAGACCCACCTGTTGAGAAACTCTGTCGAGGTCATTGAGCATTGTGCTGAGCTCTTGCAGCGATTCTGCCATGACTACGATATCGTCTGCAAATCGAAGGTGAGTGATATATTCGCCATTTATGTTAATGCCGAGTCCTTTCCATTGTAGAAGCTTGAAAGCATCTTCCATTGCAGAGGTAAACAGTTTCGGGGAAATAACGTCTCCCTGTCTAACACCTCTCTGCAACGGAATTGCCTCCGTACACTGTTCCTGTACTCGGACCGACACGGTGGCGTTTTTATATAAGCACTTCAGCACTTCGATATACCGATAGTCAATGTGGCACCGCTGCAGAGATTGCAGCACCGCCCAAGTTTCAATCGAATCAAAGGCTTTCTCATAGTCCACAAACGCTAAGCATAATGGCAGATTATACTCCTCGGTCTTCTGTATAATCTGCCGCAGCGTATGTATGTGGTCTATGGTACTAAAACCTTTTCGGAAACCGGCTTGTTCGGGAGGCTGGAAGTCATCAAACCTGCGTTCGAGACGATTCGTGATAACCCTGGAGAACAACTTATAGACATGGCTCAGCAGCGAGATGGGTCTATAATTCTTTAATAAGGTGTGATCACCCTTTTTAAAGAAAAGCACCACCACGCTTCTGTTCCATGCCTCCGGCGTTATGCCCTCGAGTAAGACAGAGTTAAATAGCCTCTGAAGGACTTTCAGTATCGGTGTTCCACCCGCTTTCAGAAGCTCTGTCGTTATTCCGTCATTACCCGGCGCCTTGTTGTTTTTCAGCTGTTTCAGGGCCATCCTAATCTCGTACAGGCTGATGTCCGGGATATCTTCGGTATAGTGTCGGGTTAATTTGGCTCGTGGGTCTTTTACAGAGCCAACGGTATTTGAAATTACCGAGGTGTACAACTGTCGGTAGAACTTCTCGACTTCTCTCAAAATCTCTGACTTAGTCGACGCAACGCTGCCGTCCTCGGTCTTCAGCTTCATAATACGACTTTGCCCAATAGACATCGTTCTTGTGAACACTTTGGAGCCCTTGTTTCGCTCAATTGTTTCCTCAACACTATTCGTGTTAAAGGTGCGAATATCGCGACGCAAGGACTTCCATATCTGTCTATTGAGCAGCCGATATGCTTCAGCATCACCAGAAGATTGAAGCGTCATGGTGCGTCTTTCAGCCATGAGGTTACAAGTGTGGTCGGATAACTTTTTTGGTCTACCTTTACGGTCGGTCTTAAAAAACTTAGACCCAACCGTTTGGACAGTTTCTACAAGACTACCGTTTATGTCGTCCACAGAAACGCAATGTTCTAGGCACCCGAAGCGGTTTTGGAGTTCGAGTTGAAAGCTCTCAGGGTTTTGGATATGAGCGGTAGAGGGCCGGAGCGTAGGCTTCATTAGACGAGACCTCTCAACTTTGAGATTTATATTCAATGTGCCTCGCACCATTCGATGATCACTACCGGTTTTCACCCTGTGGATCACAGAGACATCATTGAATATTTGTCTTTTATTGGTCATAATGAAGTCTATCTCATTTTTTGTGGAACCGTTGGGACTCATCCAGGTCCATTTCCTATGAAGCGGCTTTTTGAAAAAAGAGTTCATCACGAAGAGTCCCTCTTTTTCCATAAAGTCAGCCAGCTTCTGTCCCCTGGGGTTCCGTTGCCCATAACCAAATTGCCCCACTCTCAACTCACCGTCGCATCGTGTGCCCAGCTTCGCGTTAAAGTCCCCCATCACAACCGTGAAGTGTGTTTTGGAGGTATGTATGGCCCTACTAATGTCCTCATACATACTCTCTACTTCATCATCTGGGTGTGTCGAGGTCGGTGCGTAGACCTGAATGACCTTCAAGGAATACCTCTTGGAAATTCTCAATATAAGGTACGCGACCCTGCTCGACACACTTTCGATGGTAATGATGTTGTTAATGAGGGACCTGCGGACGAGGAACCCGACACCACCTTGGGACTGATGATCGCCCTCCCGGTAATAGAAGAGGTTGCCAGATTTCAGGGTCATTGTGTCCTCGCCCTCTCTTCGGACCTCTGATAGACCCATGACATCCCAGTGCAACCTTTCTATTTCTTCTTCCAACTCAACGATCTTTTCGTCTGCCCTCAGTGTGCGTGCGTTGTAGGTTACCAGGGCCAGTTTTCGGGTGGAATGGTAGCCGGATCTCTGCCGGAGATTCTTAGCACCCCCTGCCCCGCCGTTACCGTGGCCGCTACCATAACCAGGAATAGCGGGGCCGCCGGGGACTGGGGGCCGGTTATCTTTTTGTGTCGCCATTGAGGGGAAATTGCCAATACTCACCACGCTTGGCAGGCGGGTTGGTGAGCGCAGTATGGTGGTTGGTTCACAGAAAGACGCTGCTGCCCATCCTTCTGGTTCAAATGGCAGTCAGTTCCTGCCCCAAATAAAAAGATTAGCCAGTCAGCATGATGGTATCGAGGCTGACTGCCCAGGGTGCGCCGGACGATCATTTTAATATCGTCACACTCGGAGGCTCTTTTTAAAACACCCCATGATGCTAGCCCAGCCTCAATCTCCTTTAATGTTAATAGTTATCTATGGAATATAGGTTTTTTTAACAACAGATTCTAAGGTTCCCATCACTGTGGGTCCGATTTGACAGTTGTCAATTAAACCGAAAGAAGGTATTTGCTAACCCGTCAAGTCGGGAGGATAAATAATCACAAATATAACTTCTCCATCATCATCATCATATCAACCTATTGCTGTCCATACTTATTTTATAAAAAGTAATTTTGTTTGCCTGGTACCTTTTCACACTTATTTATACCACTGAGGCTGCCTATTTCGATATAATTTGGCAAGGAGATAGATTAAGTACGTCCTGAGGAACGACGTAGGCTTGGTACCAATAGACGTCCCGTGACCGTTGTCGAATTCGATTTTCGAATCGTCGTGATTCGAAAATCCGTAAAAAGTATATAGGATTTTTACGTTTTATTTCAGTGTTCTTTCAAGTATTCTGTGCCATAGTGTGCTATTTTTTTACTTTACAGAACCTAATAACTCTCAATACCGCTTTAGAGTATACCTATAGCTATAAAGTGGAATCAACGACCTTTAACCAAGAGCAACAGTTGTGAAACATTAGGGGTGTCTCCCCTCAGTTTCTGGCCCCCCTCTGTAACTACCGTTAACGCACCCTACACGCACAATATTTGCCTAAATCTTCGCTACTAAATTAATTTGGATACATACTTAATAACGATTTTTTTTCGGTTTCTGAATCATTAAAGACATCGTGGATAAATTCTTGTCTGAATTATGTAGCTGACTATGCCTGTGTCTGTGATTGGGTGTCGTCCTATGACCAAGTGCTAGTGCGCAATCACACGTTGTACGTTGGTCGCCAGCTGCGGAGCTGCGGTGTTTGTTAGCAACGCCCCTCCAATCAGAAATTATTTCATTAAAATCAGATAATACCTATCAAATAAGATTCCATCCGAGATGCGTTAATTATTTATTGTGTAAAACCGATTCTGAGTTGATCAAAAATCCGTTGTTGAGAGATAAATATTCTTGACAATATAGGACGTTAAGATCATTACAGGTCAAAGTAAAGCTAACCGATGCGCATCAGATCAGCACATTTTGCATCTTAAGTCGTAACGTGGCGTCATCGCCTCACCTCAGCATATTTATTGAAAGGGGTTAATGCACTGTCACAACACTCAACGCTCTTGCGAAGTAGCGCGCGCACGACAATTGTTACATATTCCCTAGTCCCTACTATACTTTTACTCTGTTGTATCCTCGAGTCGATAACTCACCACCGTTCCTGCCACGTATTCATCTCACTGCTGCACCTACCTCTTAGGGCTATGACTGTGGGGTATAATAACGGCATATACGGCTGTATATGCATATGTCGCAGCCGTATCGTATAATCCGCTAATACATTACGGCCAGCCGTTTTCTAAAACAGGGCCGTTTTGTAATGCAGCGGTTCAACGATTAGCCGGATTAAATGAAAAACCGCCGGAATGTATTCGGCGCCATACGTTCTTCAATACGGCTAGTCGTAATGTAATACAGCGAGTCATTAGCCGCCGCTTTGGCAGTTTTTAGTTCCCACTTCTAACACTCGTAGCGCTGCTTGACGTAACAACAACAATGGCGTCGGATACTAAAGTGGCCTGGATTCGGTCAGTGTATATGTCTATGTTTTCTATTAGATTTTTTAAAATTTGATTTGGTTCTGGCACTCGCCGGCCGCTGCCGCGGCACCGCTCGGCGCGTGCGCTGTGTGGTCACAGTTCTAACCTAACCGATATCTGTATTTAGAATGTTGCGGCAAACTTTAAATTTTGAAATATGACGGCTAATCGGCTCCAACTTCTTTCTGAGTACTTATAAGAAGTTCGCTTTTTTAATGGAAATTCCCAAGGAAAGTGACCACATTTATTTTGTGAGTATGGTTACCCTACAATATAAATAGTAGTACGATGCGGCTAAACGTGGGCCGCCTTATTGAAGAACGTATCGAAATGACAATCCGGCTAATCGTTGAACCGCCGCATTACAAAACGGCCCTGTTTTAGAAAACGGCTAGCCGTAATGTAATACGGCGGATTATACGATACGGCTGCGACACATACATAATGGTACATAAATAGACTGTAAAGCTCAGTATCCTTATTTTTCGTGGTCAGATGATAAAAATAAATAGGTACACAAATAGACACTTAGGTACCACTCTAAAATAATATTTCCTAATCTATACATATAAAATGCTTTGTCCTGCCTGAATGACTGACTGACTGACGGATCAACGCACAGCCAAAACCGCTGATCGTAGAGA
Source organism: Subacronicta megacephala (assembly GCA_958496365.1). Lineage (NCBI taxonomy): Eukaryota > Metazoa > Arthropoda > Insecta > Lepidoptera > Noctuidae > Subacronicta > Subacronicta megacephala. The sequence goes on from OY292513.1 coordinate 11,482,631, forward strand.
CCTGAAACTTGGAGGGTGTATTCTTTGTTTGACGTAGGCATCCGATAAAGGATTTTTCGAAATTCTTTCCCTAAGGGAGTGAAGGGGGGGGGGGGGCAAAGTTTGTATGGGACAACGTGATTCTTTGGTCCAAAACATTCTTTATCAGAATTGATGAAATATGTTTTTCGTATTTTATGGAAATTCATCCCTTAACGGAGTTAAAAAGGGGTATAAAGTTATTTTGGGGGTCGGAGTTCGAAGTTGATATCAATACCCCTTAGTGCTCTTGATTAAATAACTTTTTATGACATGTCAGGTTTGAAAACTCAATCTGATTTTATTCAGGTACACTATGTAGAACCCTTCTTAAAGATGTTAGAGGCAACAATAGGGTGATGGGTGGAGTTACTGTGTTGCTGGCAGGGGAATTCCGTCAGATTCTGTTATACTTAGAGGAACTCGAGCAGACAAAGTCAGAGCATCCTTAACATCGTCCTACTCATACCTAAGGCCCAACATAATGATTGATTGAGTCAGCTGGAGAGTTTTCTGAGGTATTACTTAAATATGTTGTATTTATAAGTATGTATACCATGTCTCCTGAATACAGTAGTAGTAGTGACAGGTGACTATGACAAATCTTAAAAGTGTACGCTTATTTTTGTAATATACAAACGCAGTCTATAGATTGGCTGTGCAAACGTGCAATACTGACTCCGAAAAACAACAGTTCAGCTGCTATTAATTACGTACTTCTTAAACCGTTGGAGGACTCAGAAATTGGATTCAGCGCTACAAGTGGATGAAGCAGTTTACTATCCTGTGGAGTTCCACAGTGAAAAAGAGTCATAAAGGGTGGCAGGCATAGATTTAAGGGAAGATTGCTTCTCACTCGGAATATTCTACGTTGCCTGTTACTGAATCAGTATTAATAACAGTCTGGTCCTTTTTACACCAGACACAAAAACTACCAATGTGGTATACAAAGAAGTGCAATTTTAATTCTTGAGAGCAAAGTGGTCTTCCACTATTTCTACCTCCTCGTGGAAATCGACACTACGAGGCCTCAAGAATGAAAGTCTATCGCTCTAGCTAAAAGGACATTAATGAATGAATAGCAAATTTACATGTTACTTTGATATGTATTTATTTGAATAAAATAATATAGTGGAATTTTCAAAATTTCCATTCAAGTCTACCTGAGCAAAGAAGCGGACAGAAATAAAATTGTCGATAATTTGCAATATATGTACCACCAGAAATAGAAAAAAATAAACACAAACAGTCGTGTTAAACGTAAAATCGTGTTGTCCACGCGGGCAAAACTGCGGGCGGAAAGTAGTTATTTCATAAACGGATGTGGTAATACCTATCTTTTATCCCGCTACTGGGTAATAAATAAATACATATTGATGTAAACAACTGGCAACTGAGGTCGTAACGTGAGTTTCTCTTAAAGAGTGAACGCGTTTTTGTCGGTATGAATCAAAACAGCGCGCGCCATCTACTGACCCCAAAGGGACACACAATTTACGGGTGCGAGAACTCAGGCCCATCGAATATAATATCAACTAGCATTCGCAAGTGAGAATGTGATTGATTTTATCGAAAATAAAGTGAATGCGAGTAGAAATTTTGAGACTGAAACGTGAGATCCAAAAGTTATCACATTAGATTTTAACAGTGGAAACAGCGTGAGAGGAGGCTGTGAAAACAATTGGTGGATTTATTTTAACTTATGTGAACAAAATAATGTTTTTGCAATGAGGTGCTTTCGCTAAGTATCTTTAGGTTTATGATCGTTAAATGGCACAAGACGTATCTTTGGTAGGGTTGCCATCCGTCCTATAGTTTGGAGGGCGTCCGGGGAGCGTCCGGGCGGGGTTTCATTTGTAGTTCTGGTTTAAATAAGTTGCTGGTCGCTACCGGGCGTAGGTACCTATACCAGGCGTTAGTGTAGATATTTTATGTGATTTTAAACACGATTTGGCTGTATTAGCCACCTTGAGATATAGATAGATATAGAGTATTATATTGAATTTGAACACTTTTGTAGCTAACCGTGATATAAAAGATGGTACCTCAAACGCAATTAAAAGATAAATACCTAATATTTTAAAAAGACGCAAGGAAGCCATATCCAAGACTATCTATGTATATGACTAGTAATATTTTTTTTTCTAATTTTAGCGCGAAAAATCAGTACTACATCTTTTGACAAAAACACAAACAAAACTTTTCCGCTACATGTAAGAGTTTTCTAGCACCAAATTAGCCGGTGACCACTTTTGGCGAGTTAAACATATACGTACTTAGGCACTTACCACTAGTTTTTACGAAGCGAAGCGTAGGTACTATGACTGGAGGTAGTAACAGAAAGTGGAACATTTAAAAAGGAATAAGTAATAAAACTAATAAAATAAAGAGATATAACATTTATGAAGTGAAGCACTCTTAATCTTAACCTTGTTATGGTTGCAATATTATATAGTATTTACAGTTTGTTCGAAATAGGTAAGCCGATTGGAAGCTAGCCGTTCCGAGCTACCTCGGTGATAAAATCGTTTAATTAAGTGTTTTAATACATACATATTGAAATTAGTAAACAAAATAAATAGAAATGTGAAACATAAACGACTCTAATTATTTTTACACCGACTCTTTCTATTAAAATTTGCCACTTCTAAACCACTTGCAGACAACTTCATCATCAGATTCATTCATTTATTTGCCAACAATGTAGGTACAGTATAAGATGGTACAAAAAAAAGTGTTTCCGCTACATTCTACCTTACGCATGCAGTCATAAAATTATAAAATTAAGAGACAGTATTACCTATAATAGATTATAACTCACATGTCAGCATAAATTATTGATAATAAAAAGTCAGATGCATATAATTAAACCTGGATAAATAATATAAATTAGTGTTATTACGTGTAATCTATTTAAATAAAAGGCAATGTCCCGACTGACATATCATCGCCCAGCCGAAACCACTAATGATAGAACTTTGAAATTTTGTGAGGATATTGCTTTTATACTCTAGGCGTCATTTAAGAAAGGATTTTTCGAAATTCATCCCCTAAAGGGGTGAAAGAGGGGTTTAAAGTTTGTATGAAACTCGTGTCATTTCTAATTTGAATTTAATGAAATTTGGTATTTAGCCTTTAAATACAAAATAATAAAACACGTCCTTAAAGATTTTTTAAATTTCATCCCTTAAATGGGTAAAAAGGGGTGTTAAAGTTTGTATGGATTTTTTTTGTTTATTATCAAAATTACTTGAAATTCAATATTTAAGCTCTTCAACATAATTAAAGAAATACGTGTTTTTGGATTTTTTAAATTTCGTCCCTTAAATGGGTAAAAAGGGGTGTTAAAGTTTGTATAGTTTTTTTAGCAGGCTGGAATTAAGAGAAGATTGCTTCTTACATAGGCAATTCTACTTTGCCTGTTACAGAGTCAGTATTAATTGCAGTCTGGTCATTTTGGCACCAGACAGAAAAACCACCAATGAGCAAAGTGGTCTACCACTATTTGTTCCACCCTGTGGAAATAGATCCTACGAGACCTCCAGAATGATAAATCATCGCTCTATCTATTAGAACACGAATTCTGCTCATTTAATAACAAATATACATGTTGTTATGGAAAAACCTACACTGCCAAAATCGTGTTGTCCACGCGGGCGAAGCTGCGGGCGGAAAGCTAGTTATAATAATAAAGATATGTAGGTAATTGTCATTACAATATATCGATTCTTATATATTTGCATCATTTAAAAAGTCTTATACAATAATAACATTTTTCTAATAATAATGTGGTTAGTTTAGATTTAAATATCTGTAAAGGGTTTTTTTAATATTACTCGGAATTTTATTGAATATGGTAGGACCCATTGATAAAATATTTTTTCGTAGTAGTGCTGTTTTGTAATTGCCTGTATGTAATAGATTTTTATATTGTTGTCTTAAAGGACCTGAACGAGTTCTGATGTCAGCTAGTGACTTCCGATCGGCTTACTTATTTCGAACAAACTGTATATCGGTTGAGTAGTGGCAAAAATAGAATATTTTTATTTCCTTAAATAGGACCTATGTACAGTCGCCAGCACATCGGGTTATACAAAACTGTCAAATTACTCCAAATTATTTTGAACCTTAAAATGTTGATTATTAAGTTCAAAATCAACTGAGAAAATTGGACATTTTGTGGTTACTTGATGTGTTGGCGACTACGAATAAATAATGTCGTTGGCGACTGTACGAGTACCATGAGTTGAGAAAGAGAGTTGAGAGATATGAGTCGTTGACTAACAATCTTTTGTTCAATTAGCTAAGCCTGCCCCCTGGCATCTCCCAAGCCCCAACCTGTTGCATCCACACCTAAAATGGCTCAGCCTGATTCGATCTGAGTTTCACAAAAAATGCATTAGTTTTGAACAAATTTGGTTAGCATAAAAAAGGTGAGCCAACCTTAAAAAATAGACATAAATACTGTCAGATTTTTTTTAGAACTTTTAAAGGGGAACAATTCTGTCATACATAATTTTTGCGAAACTTGTACTGTTTACGTGGCGCACGCAGCGGAAGCTCTCAAAAGGAAAAAAATACCTCCGATTTTGAAACATTCTTCATTGGTGCTCCGCTCCTATTGGTCTTAGCGTAATGATATATAGCCCATAGCCTTCCTCGATAAATGGGCTATATAACACTGAAAGAATTTTCAAATCGGACCGGTAGTTCCTGAGATTAGCGCGTTCAAGAAAACAAATAAATTTAATATTGATAATGTGGTTAAAGTTGAAAGTTACGGTGTATATTTAAGACAATAGGTACCTAGGTAGTAACCTAATTTAAAAAATGTAGTTTTGGAACCTACCTACTAGAATTAAGTCTGCATCTGCAACTTGCATTGATAATGTTTTTTGCAACTGTGATTACGCAGGGGCAGCTAGTTATAACTACCTACGTTTCTAGTAATTTGATCACATTGGACAAAACGTCACATTTAATAGCTAACATCACCAAAAGTTGAACTAATAAACGTCCAAGTAGTATAGGTACAGTCGCCAGCACACAAACTGTCAAATTTCTCCAAATGATTTGAAATCTTAAAATGTTGATCATTAAGTTCAAAATCAACTGAGAAAATTTTACATTTTGTGGTAACTTGATGTGCTGGCCACCGTACTTGTTCCTATCACAATAAATGGGTAAATAAACAAATATAGTGGATAAGCACCCACATATTATCTAATTTGTTAATTAGTAAATAGGCTTGTTTATATATTGAAATTAGATAAGTAAGTACATAGGTAGAAACAATATAGTAGGTAGCTTTTAGAATTGGCGACGAAGCCCTAATAGGTAACTACCTACATTCTCGCTCTCACCACAGAGTCAGGAATCAAGAAACAAACTGCGTACCCACTAATGTAATTTTTACAAGTTATTGTTTACGTATTGATCACGTACCTACCAGCCAACCATATACCTACCTACCTATCAAATCAAGTAATAGCACATAATTCACCCGGTCTCTAATTTTGAAAACTGGAAGTTTTTGTTGTAGATAGGTGACTCCCTACTACGTATCTATTACTTTCGCCATCAACTAACTAAAAAGTTGAGCTAACTTAAAATATTATGTTGCCATGATTCGTGTCTATATTAAGTTTAAACTCATTGAAACAAAACTCTTACCTATCTTCGTATATGGGAGAGGCGTCGCCGGAAACATCCTGGGACATGTCGATGTCAACGTCCATGTTGCAATGTAAAATGGTTTGGTATCGGGCACGGGAATTCTCGGACTACGAACGGCTTTTACGGTATGGAAAATGAGCACACGAAATAAACCGGTGCGCGCGTGTAGCGAGTACTGAGCAGAGTGCGCGCGTGCGTCGCTCCGCTCATTCATTCGGTCGATTCGATCGCCCAGTTGGCGGGCGATCGGCACGGCGCGGCGCGGCGGGGCTGTCGTGAGCGGGCAGAGACGGAGGGGCACCAACGCCCGCGCCCCGCCCGCGCGTCTCCACGGCAACGCCGCCGCCGTTGCCTTGACGCCTGACTAGGAAGCCACAAGCCACACGTGGTGTGCAGAGACTGTCACTATCAATGGACCGCAATCCTATGTTCTTTAACTGTTGACTCGCATTTAATATGATTTACGGCCTTTCTTATCTAAGGGTTCGGCTGCTTCTACCCACCTACCCACGATCATTTTTAATCTATGGAATTAGTAGCTAAATCCACCGTGAAAATAATTTTAGTCGTTTGTACCGACGGACGACCCACTTAGGTTGTAAATTCGTCAGCAGCAATTTTTTTAAGGTAAATAATAACAATAATAAGGTGACTACTGCTGCTATTTTGCTACGGTTACCTATTGCCACAGTATAAATAGTATTATTAATTATTCTGTGCTATTGCTAAGATATAAATTAATGTTGCTTAGGTAAGCTAAAGACCAAAAGTAGGTAGGTAAGTACTTACCTATTAAGTAAAGGTAATCATGAAGAAATAATGTTTAGTAAGCTAAAAGAGGTATTTACATATACAATTTATGTATACGTAAGTATATAATAAGGCTAAAATAGGAAAAATGGTATTTATAGGTAGGTAAGTACCATTGTACACACGGCTACTCATCAAGCTATACAAAACCACCTCTCACTGTAAAAGTTTCCGTAGAAGTGAAGGCCTTTTCTATTTATAAAATCTTATTCACATGCTGTTACCTACTGATCCATTAGTTGCATTAGTTTTTCGTTTCCTAAGGGTTACAATTCGGGTTGCGAGACGTCCTTCAATTTAAATTAAAGGATGTCCTCATTTTCAGCTCTAAATATAGATAGTGTCCCTTATTATCCCGTGTGCATTTTTAATAAATTTGAATAAAAATGTTGAATAAAAATTAACTGAAATGAAGAATTCTACAATTTTATTATAGAAAAATTACGAAGCTCAAAAGTAACACTAAATGTAATACTGAAAAATAAAATTAATTTTGTCTTTGTTCTATAATACATAATTATAATTACTTTATTATACTTACTACTTATTTGATTTTTCAAAATAAATATCTCTACTGACACCATAAGTCCATGGTCACGGGTGGACGCGGATAATTCGCGAGGCTATTGAAATTAAAAAACATCCAAATTTTAATAGAGAAGATGGGTGGGTCTTACCGTCTGCGTCTGCTTGGAACCCCATCATAGATTCCATTAAATCTAAATCCAAGCACAAGACTGCGAGACCTAAGGATACGGTGAGCTCATTCTACGTGACCGGAATAAATAATCATCGACAAAATGAAGGGTAGCTGTTGATTAATTTTGACATTAGGACGACAAACACCTCAGTCCACCCGTGACCATGGATGCTGCAAAGGATCCGAATCGTCGGGAATTAAAAATATCAACATACCTAACCATAAAAAAGTAGTTTTATTTCAATTGTGTTAATAAGTTATTATTGTTTTGTTATTCGTTGTTTTTATTGATTGTTATTAATTTCACTCCCAATTCATAAGACACCATTGTAATAAAAGGTTGAACAGCCCTGAACGTCGCAATTTTTATTGTTTACCTTTAGTTAAGTATCTAACTAAATGGAGTATAGGTAGATATTATTTATAACCTGTGATAAAACTTATATCATAACACGTGCCACCTTAGATGCAAAGTATAATGATCTATACCCTACATTACATTTCGAACTACAGTCCCTTGACCTCTGATTGTCAACTCGCCCCTCGTCATCAACTGCTCAAAGAGCACGAGCTCCCCGTCACGTGCGCTGTATACAATGTAGCGTCGTCGCGGTTACGCCCTCTCCCATTGCCATCGCCAATTCCTGCAAAGAAGCTACAGGAAACCCAATGCATGAAATATCGTGATGTAGGTATCTGATATAAATCTAGTTTAGACTGACCTCGTATTGTAAAGGCTTTCCCTACATTGCGAGGCCAGCCTATACTGGATTTTCATAGCTTGAGCTTTGCGTAGGCCATCATAAACGACAAGCTAAAATTACAGTCATGTTAAAATTAATAACTAAAACAAAACACTATCTACAATAGTTTCCCTATAATTATTTTTATGTTCCGTGGTTATTATGGTATAACAACCGGCAAGTTTAAATTAAGAACGTTTCATAAATTGTATCGATAAAGCAGTACATTATAACCACAGATTAATTATAACAACGAAACGTAAACAGTGATCAACATCATTTCATCTATCTAGGTAGGTATAGTTGTGGTAAAAAATATAAACATGTATGTACTCATTTTATACCTGTAGAATAATTATTATTACCCACGACGGAACGGAGAAGGTACGGTCTATATTCTGGGGGTTGGGGTGAGAATGTGAGATGCTGTTTGTTTATGCAAAACGAATGTTGCCAATTACCAAAACGGTTTTCCCGATTCAAATATGGTTTTCTGTAAAGGGTTTGTAATCTATCAGTGATGGTTCTTAGGGGAAGCTGCAATGAACGCTTTAGTCCGTTAAAATGAGTTTTTTTATCATAACACAAAGCTACTGCCATCTGACCTCCGCGACCCAATTTCTGGGTAATACCTACCAATATTTGAAGGATTGACTGGTTGTCAAGATTCTGACTATTACTTGAGGATTGTCGTAGGTGTACGTATGAGAAACCGGTAGCGATGTCTTTGCGTGCTCATCTCAATCTGTTAAGAATAGTCACCCCTCCACAGAATGACCGCGGCAGCCGATCTGTTGATCCGCGTAGTTATTTACTTTAGAAACGCACCCTCCGAAATGTTAGTACATGGAGGCTAAACATTACTCCTGAATAATGTCACTGCACTCCCATGAGTATACATGACCTACAAACACCTGCATTGGCTGGCGTGGCGTAGATACCTGGGGCCGTATTACCACGTATTAATGCCATCATTTTTACGTTGTGAAAGAGGGACGCCACTATTTAACCTGTACAGCGGCATCCCTCTCTCACAACCTAAAAATGATGGCAATAATACGTGGTACTACGGCCCCTGTACAGATACGTACGGTGGCCAGCACATCGAGTTACCACAAAATGTCAAATTTTCTCAGTTGATTTTGAACTTTATCTTCAACAATTTAAGATTTAAAATCATTTGGAGAAATTGGACTGTTGTGTATACCTTGACCTGCTCGCGACTGTACGTCGCTATCGAGTATCCTTTGTTTCTGGCAATATTCATCAATTTAAGAGCATAGTATCGGCTCCGCGCCCCATACTAAAGTAGTTGGGTCCTATCTTGAATCTTAACCAACGAAAGACTGTTGCAGTAACAATCTAATCATTAAAATGCGTGTTCCTTGAACGTAAAACTTATTTTCAATACATGGTCTCAGATCAAATAAAAAAGTTAAGATGGAACTTTGCAACCAAAGAAGTGAGGCCGGCTAAAACTACGCCATGCCGTGTACAATACACAATTACACGCACACATGTATTAGTTAACTACACCTTATCTTGTCAGTCGAGCTTTCGATAGCTCGATATCTCGACTGACAAGATAAGGCGTAGTTTCGGGATACGTGTGTGCGTGTAATTGTGTGATGTAGACGGCATGGCGTAGTTTTAGCCGGCCTCACTTCTTTGTTCGCAATGTTCCATCTTTACTTTTTATTTGATCTGAGTACATGGTTAAAAAGTTACACGAGCTCGAAGATTGGTTATTTTCGATGAAAAATACCTATCCAACTTTACGCTAGTATTTTAGATAATGTATCAATCAATACAGAACCTTTTTGACTCATGGGGAACCCAGATAATATAATGAATATCCTTTTACAAAAAAAATATTCTACGTAATATTAATAAAAGAGTTATCTCCAAATTTCGGAACAAGAAATACGCGCGAAGATGTTGCAGATTTATTGTTGTTTCACCTCTCGGACACGCATTCGTAATAGACGATAGACAGGGATAGAGATAGCGAAAACAGTGCGAAATTGTTGCGTTCGATTGCACTTGATAAGACTTTCAAAACAGTTTTGAAGTCAATTTACATATTTTTTTGATAACCGTTAGTTGTTCGAAACCGGACACGACATTTTTTTCAATTTTATACTTAATTGTTTCGCTGACACAATGTATGTATCTAAGCTAATATTAATATACAGGGTGGAAGGGACATCGACGTACAACCGCTTACCATGAATTCAGTGCATGATTCTGGACCACTTTGCGTAGATATTTTTCGTCTGTTATTAAAAAAAAAAACAGCCTTTCCATACATTTTGACCGTATAGGTATTGCACTTTTGTATGAAAAAGCGGTTTTTTTTAATAACCCACGAAAAATATCTAGGGTCCAGAATCATGTAGGTACTGCATGGCTCGATTAAACACTCTAGCAAAGAGAAATAGGGTAGTTTTAGGATGGGTACGGAATTTAGTTTTAACTTAAATTATTTAGGATCATACTTAATGTATTGATATCATAAGTAAAAAATATAATATCCTTTTGGAAAATGTATTTTATTTTGTCAATATTGTAATTTTATCATATACTTAAGTACCCATTTATTTCATTTATCTTTCCGGAAATCTTATTGACCTCGCTCTTTCGGTAAATAGATACCTCATTGTAATGTTACCGTAGGCCGGTATTGACGCACCTATTTATATACGACTGTCACCATGCAAGCCTAATTGCTTGCTGTTTACAAAACTCTACACAAACAAACAGTATTCCCCCCTCTACAAGAAATTATTTTAAAATAGGTTTCAAAAAATTTACTTAGTAACAATTTTGTTTATGGAAGCTGTATTTTCAGGGAATATTTCAATAGGCCCTGGGCCGGTTGGCGGCTGAATGGCGGGAGAGTCGGCGCGTGCGCGAATTAGTATCGATCCGCGTGGTGGCACGTGGGCGCTCCTCATCGAGGGTCACACCCGGTGGACACGTGTCGAGGCGCGCCCGTGCCTACTTCCTACGTCGTCCTACACCCACGTTCCCGCGCTAAATCCATTTTTAGTAACCTGTCACTTTCACTGCTTTCCATTTTTCCGCAAATCAGCAAAGGACTTGCTAGTACCTATGCATCAAATATAATTTTATACTTACATCGAGCATAAAAACGTAATCAGTGCGTGATAAATTCGAGTACTTTTGTATTGTTGCCTACTTCCTTAGCTTACAAGTTTATAACAAAGGTAAAATATCATTTGATTTAAATGCGTACAATGAAAGCCCACTTTTATTGAGATCAAAGATCACATAAGTTGATAAGGTCGACAAATACATTTTCCCCTATGAAACGTGCCGACATAGGGCAGTCTTATTTTAACATCAACGTAGGCAGGGATGACTTATTAATATAAAATAAAAAATCTTTATACTTGTGCGAAATGCGAATTATACCTACGGCTAATAATTAAATGTAAATTCTCGAAGACCAAATTTATGAGATGATGATACAAATGGGCAGATGTGTGGGGCTTAACGCAAGGAAATTATGTTTGGTATTGAAATGTAGTATCAAGTTACTTACTAAGGTTCACTTCGTCCTACAATACTTTTACAAACACCTAAATTGACGATCGAGGGAGCTTTTCAAATACATATTACAGAATTTGGGTATTTTCTGTTATAACCTGGGTATTTGATTCCGGAAAGCATCATTTGGTGAAGTGGAAAATGATGAAGACCACTGATAGATAGCCACCATTATTATTTAATAATAAAGTTTCACTGGTTGCGGATCTGCGATCTGATTACTGTTATTATGGTTTCTATCCAATTTCTGCTCGACACATGAGCTCATGGTGAAATACCAGGAGAACTCCTTAATATTTAACGTCATTGTATCGGTATTGTCATAAGCCATTTTCAAGAAAAAAAAGTAACTTTTTAATTTGAAAGAGTATATTCCTAAGGAGGTGTCGTTTGAATATGGTGCTGGAAATTTAGAGAAAAAACAGACACCGCGTGACACAGCTCGTCACGAGTAAAAGGAAATAACTGACGAAATAACAATACAATAGTCAACAGTGATAATTGAAAATCTGATAGTTTGTTTACATGACCCGTGGAACGTTCCAAACGATACCATTCAACAATCATTTCTATGTAGAAGCAACACTTCTCCAATTACATAGCTGGTAGACATAATATTATTGTATAAAAGTATGAAATTATTGTGTTAATTACTTTTAACAAAAAAGTTAAACCGCCTTCAAAAAATTATAAAATAATTTTGTCTAAAACAGTTTGGGAAGTCGGTGACTTCTATTTGAGTGGGTCTTTTATTTTCGCCACCGACTTCCCAAACTGTTTTAGACAAAATTATTTTATAATTTTTTGAAGGCGGTTTAACTTTTTTGTTAAAAGTAATTTTATTTTGTAAAAAGTTGTTGAAAGTTTTGTTTAGAAATACTTGTTAGCCAACTAAACGCACTGCTCCAATAAGACAGCGATGTTTCGGAGTAAAGGATAATATCATCGATGTAAACAATTTTTAGATTTTTGTTGATATTTTCAAAACTGCTCAACCGATTTCGATAAAATTTGAACGGGACCACCTCTGAAGTATAACCTACCAAACAATCATTAAAATCGGTCCACAACTGGCGGAGATATTGCGTAACAAACATACAAAAAAAAAAAAAAACTTACAGACGAATTGAGAACCTCCTCCTTTTTGAAGTCGGTTGAAAATTAAAGAATGTTACTTAGGAAGTTTTGGCGCGATTTATTAGTCCGCAACGGTTAGGAACTAAAATCCCCCACTGGGATTCTTAAATTTGAGATGAGTATTCTTTTATGGAGCTTATGTCAAATTTCTCTAGTGACTCTACTTCCAAAACGATCGAAAAATTCTTGGGGGTGCGTTAAGGTTTAGTTTCCCTAGGGTTTCGGGCACCCATAGTAAAGAGAGGCAGCCAAAGCTCTCGTCCAGAATATGAGACGAGCTTTCAGTCAAAGTAGGTAAAGTAATACTACAGAGACAACTTATATCCGTGGGTACTTTGTTTTTTTCATTGTTCATATCCCACTGCTGGGCAAAGGCTTCCCCCAATTCATTCCAGGTAGGTACGCTTTTCTTGCGCCACCTCAAACTAGCCCTCACGGTACGCATCAAAGGAATCCCCGATTAACTTTTGTTAATCGCAACAGTAATACTCGCAGTTAGGGCAAGACCTAGTTTTCGTTATCGCTTTTTTATTCCTATTACATTCATATTCGAAACAAATAATAAATATAGTCGTATCTAAATGAAATGCATATATTGCATGATTTCGATATAAACCAATTGTGAGAAGAAGAGTGTTTAATATAAACCATTAACCATGGATTCAATTTATTAGAACTAAGACAATAAGGCATTGAATACCTAATCATAATAGTTAATGCGCTTCTCGCTAACCGGTAGGTATATAATCAAGCTACCCCTTCTGAGAAAAAATACGTGGTTATCTACTTACATAATATGCACGGCTGCACTGCACGTAGATATTACAGGCTCTATTTGTTAAAACAAATTTTTGGTCTTTGGGAACATAAAAGACTCACTTACCTCCAGCCGCCAGGGAGAGAGTCATTATTACCCTCTTTCAGTTGAGTAGTACTTGCACTTTGGAGATTCGGTACGTTCACTCTGCAACAAATTCATATAAAATTAAAATTGAGCAATCTTCGATTATTTTGTCATAATACCTCAATCAATTTATCAATAACGTCATAACTATATTTGTAGTGTATCCTGTGAACAGTCTGATATCATCCATGCAACTATCTTGGAACTATCTCCCGCTCAGACTCATCACTATCAGATAAAAATGTTGAGTGGTCAAAATCGGTCCACAATCCAAGCTATGCGTATAAAAAAGATTCAGGAAATCTAAGTTTTTGAAGTCTGCTACAGCTACAAACTAAATAAACTGTTACAAAATAAATTAATAGCAGATTTATTGCAAAGTTCGATTAACTTTTTCATTTTTATGTATTTTAATTGTCATAAACTAAAAATTTTTGTACTGCATCATCAGCATGTATTAACATTAATGAAATTAATAATTATAACATTAAATGAACACAATCACTTTAAAGATGTATAAATTTGTCCACCATATCTTTGTATCGAAGATATTATTTACAGTTTGAAATCGAAAGTTTTTTACTTACCAAACCGTGGGAAGAAAGAAATTGTTTATTATTATGTAAGGGTTTTATCGTGTTTCTTTCGTGTGAACTGGTCTGGTCAGCAATGAGCTTACTAAAGTAGTTTGTCTAGTTATTTGCACCATGAGTTGTTTCTGATATTACAGGAATGAAACGTTATCATTTTTTTATGATATCTCATACTTAGTAAACCTTTGGGTTTGTAGTCTAAATTTTATACCTATTTTACATCACAAATCAGGGTCGGTAGATCCCCCCAATATAGGGCTGTGACTGAGGTTGCCTATGAACCCAAACATGGCGATGTGTTGTAGATATCTAAAGAGAGATATTGGCATGTTATGTGGATTGCTTATATTTTATTAAATGTTCTACTCAACAATTCGTATGATTGTATAGTGACACCGTTATAAATCTTATTTGTGAAATAATTATTACATCAACTTGCTGCGCAGGGTGGGACATGGTCGAAAGCGATAGCGCGTGGGAAGCCCTCGCCTCCTACTGCGAGCAAGAAATGCTAGCGGAAGAGGTGGCGGAAGGGGAGAGAATTATCCACGTCTCTTCCGATACGCAGTAGACTCAGACAGTAAAATCAGCTAAAGCTGATTTTGTGGAGGGCGCAAAATCACTTCCACCCTCCAAGTGTTGCTAAGCCGAGAGGCGCCGCGAAATGGCCGTGCCCCTTGCTGGGGACCGGCGCTTATCCCGGAACCACCGCCTGTCATAACCGTAATGAACATGGTGAACCCCACGGCCGTGACTGCAAGGCCATGAAAGGCAAGTACGGTTCTTAGTGGAAAGAAGTCCAAAACGGCCCGCCCCTGAGTGGTCTGTTAAGAAAAGTAATTTATCTTACAAATGTTTTATCTTCACCTCCAACAGCCTCATTACTCTAGTTGGCCTAAGCGCGACTGTATCGCTTTCACTCTCAGCGATCTTGGGTTCGATTCCCAGGTCGAGCAAACTGTTAGCGGATTTTTCTATCAAGTTCTCAGTAGCAGCTCAGACTTTGGATATGTGCGCATTGAATAGCAACAAACTCACCCCCTGTATGCGACCTTAACACACCGCCGAACTGTGGGTGGTCATTAAGTATACTTCTGCCTAACCCTTGGGTATTACAAGCAATAAAATAAGTATAATAAAATAGAATCAACAGGCCTTTGCCCAGCAGAAGAACACAAAAGAGGCATTAGATCACTTCTGAGTTCATCTCTTTGTCCATTTGTGAAAGTCTTTGGCCAATTCTAGAACGTTTGAGATCGCGGTCCATGTTTTGTTTTTTCTTGGTCAGACCGTCATATTAATCGTATAGCTAAAAATACGGCCACATATAGTCTCATATTTCGACACATCAAATAAATCCTGCAGAGTACTGATGAATTTATTAAAGAACAAGGAAAAATCCGAAATTCTGAAAGTCCGTTACAATCATTTTTGAAGTTTCAATGAATAACAAATACTAAGGTTATCATCTTGGTTTTGGCCTAATTGACGTTTAGTCCAATTTCTTTACCGACGCGCGACGCGCAAGTGGACACACTTTGTTGGTAATCACGGAAGAGATATATATTTATCTCTTGCGTGGTGGTAATCGACTAGTGGTGCTCCACAGATCAGACTTAAATGTATTTATTTATGCAAATGTCTTATCTTTGAAACGGCTTTATGCATGAGTAGCTTTGTACGTTCCTTTCCATTTTACGGGATAATATATAGCCTATGTTACGCAGGAATAATGTAACTTTCTATTGATGAAAGAATTTTCAAAATCGGTTCCGTAGATCCAGAAATTACCGCCTACAACATCACAAACTCACAGACTTTACCTCTTTATAATAAAAGTATAGGTATGTTGTCGAAATTCATTTTATGCAAGTAATTTGAATATAATGGGTTCGTAATCAATTCGCACGAATATAACTCGCCCAAATGGGCGAATCGCCACCATGATGACATTAACATTGCGTGCGAATCGATACCTAAAAAAATAATAATTTTAAAAGGTGACGATTCGCCCATTTGGGTCGTTTAATTTTATGGCAAAACCTTAGCAGTTCTCTACAAAGCTGATGGGAGTAAAATATTTTTAAATAGTAGTGTTAATAGTTTCGGAGGACATTGTGACACGAGAATTTTATATATAAGATATTTAAATTAAGTAATTTTAACTTTATTTTATCAATTGTTACAATGCACCAGTGGGTTGGTGACCACCTAATAATTTTATTCATTGAACGACGTTGTTGTTACTTGATCGTTATTATTACACAACAAGCTCAGCATATATTTAATAAAGCCAATAGAGACACATATCACGTTGACATGGAATACATCTTTGTAGCCAAAGACATTTCCTGTTACGCTGACTTGAAGAATGCGTTTGAACCCGTCTAGCCTGGTTTATAGTTTTCGTGAATAAAAGTATTATTTCGTCACTTATTGACTGACTTGTTTTTATCATCAAATCCTTATGAGTTTATTTAGGTATAATCAGCGTGTAAGCATAGTAGACGGACGAGGATTGCGGCCCAGTTGCTGGTGAAACCCAGCATCAAGCAGTAGTTCCTATCACCACCATCAGTCACTGTGGCTGAACTGTGGTCCCTTCGTCACAATCTAATGTTTAAATATCTTGTTTCACGGTGATTGTGGTCGCACTACTCCGAAACGGCTCGACCGATTTTAATGTTTTTTTTATATATTTGGTAGGTATGAGAATAGGTCGTAAAGTATTTTTTACCCGTACCCTCCATTTTTTAATAGAGATTCTAGTATGGCAGGACGTTTGCCGGGTCAGTTTGCCGGATAGTTTTCAATATAAATGTATAAATGGTCTTTTTTATTTTTTCTTCTCCTGGGCATTTCATGCAAACTGTTCCATTTTTATTTTATTTTATAGTACCTACCGGCTGCTCAGACATGGTGAATTACGGCTTAAATTGGATAAACATTAATACTATTTCAATCTAAAACGGGCAAAGCTATGTAAAGACTTAGTAAATTGAATTTAATGTCTATTATTTGTTTAAAATGATTTTTATACTCGTAGACCGGACCGACCATAATATCGCAACGTAAATAGGTAATGTAAATTCATTACAATTACAAACCGTACAATCTAGAACTCAGTATCACTATCACTAAATATTATAAAACAAAGTCCTCCCGCAGCGTCTGTCTGTCTGCTCGCGATAAACTAAAAAAGTACTGCATCGATTTTCATGTTGTTGTCACCAATGGATAGCGTGAAAAGCGTGTCTCGAGGAAGGTTTATATGTATAATACATACCGCGAAACCAGCCGTGGGCGGGAAGCTAGTAAGATGATATTTTTTTAAATCAACGGAAGGCGAAAGAAATATGTTAAAAATCATGTTTGTAAAGTACTGAAACTAGAAAGTAAGAAACTAGTCTTTGTTAATTAAGCTTAATTAGAAATTAATAGAGTATTTTATTAAACGCTTTTCCCGAGTGTTCTTTCGCGCTAATTAGTATACTAGTCATAAGCGTGACTGGTACACTAAAGGTTTTTGGTTCGATTCCCAGGTCGAGCAGTGTTATTGAGTTTCCTATGAAATTTTGACTAGCAGCAGCTCGGAGTTTGGATTTTCCCGTTAAATGGAAATAGGTTCGCTTAACTATTACATATAGGACCTGAACATACCAGCGAACTGTGGGTGTACTATTGATGGTCTTCTGCGTAAACCTTCGGGGAATGCAGGCGTCATGGTAGGTATGCTATGTTCTGCTGTTCGACGAGCTTGCTTTCGAAAAGGCCACGTTCAAGTAGTACATCTGGCCTCCCATTTTTAGGGTTCCATAGCCAAATGGCAAAAAACGGAATCCTTATAGATTCGTCAAGTCTGTCCGTCCGTATATCACAGTCACTTTTTTCCGAAACTACAAGAACTATGCTGTTGAAACTTGGAAGTAGATGTATTCTGTGAATCGCATTAAGATTTTTACACACAAAAAAACAATAAATTTTGGGGGTTCCCCATACTTAGAACTGAAACTCATTTTTTTTATCAAACCCATACGTTTGGGGTATCTATGGATCATCAAAAATGATATTGAGGTTAAGGTGGATGATAAAAGTAAAGAAAATATATGATGTACAGTACATTACCATGTAAACTTCCGCCGAAAATTGGTTTGAACGAGATCTAGTAAGTAGTTTTTTTTAAATACGTCATAAATCGTAATGGTACGGAACTCTCCGTGCGCGAGTCCGACTCGCACTTGGCCGGTTCTTTTATAGTATGGAAAATCGACTTTTTTTATGGGATATCTCGTCAAACGAGCAGGCGAGCTACCTGATGGTAAGTAGTCATCGCCGCCCATGGACATGTGCAAAACCAAAGGAGTTGCAGATGCGTTGCCGAGCCTATTTAGGGAAAGGGAGGGGAAGGAGAAAAGGAGAAGGAAGGGGATTGAGGGAGGAATTGGGCCTCCGGCCCTCTCGCTCACCGAACGAAGCGCATTAACGAAACGCTACTACTCGGACGTCGGTCTTCTGCGAGAGTGTGGTACTTCCCCGGTCAAGCCGGCCCATTCATGCTGCGAACAGCGTGGCCCTACCACAACAATAACGACTTGGACCTTCTACCACTCAGGGAGGGAGCAGGGTATGTCGTATTCTTGCTGACTAAAAACAGTTTCTAATCTAGATATAAACCATACCTTGTCCACCAGGTAAACCACTTTTTGACAGATGCAACTAGAAATTGCAGCAAAGTAACAATGCGATTTCGATCCGATTATTGTCACTTTCAATCAATCAATCAAATGTTTTTATTTCAAATAATCTTTTACAAGCGTTTATGAAACGTTATTGACTCTAGTTGTACGGTTCCAAAAAGTTGATCCTATGGAGAAGAATCCGGCAAGAAACTCCATGGACACTCTTTTGGACTCCATGGACTCTCTTATTTTGATTAGTGTCTTGTATTGATTATCGATTGTTTGGTTGTCGAGTCGAAAATGGTGCAAGGACGACCAATAATAAATAAATATGTATAATATTCATCTGATTGTATTAACTTTTATATAATATTCATTTTCCATCCATTTCTTTTCAAAGATTTTATTGATATTAGAGTGGATGCCATTTTCCGATACTGATTAAATGTCATTGTTCAAAATGATTGCAGCGAATACATTCGATTGCATCACTAGATACGGTAGAATGTGGTAGAATGTAACAAAATTTAATACGCTTAACAATTATATTTTTTTTTTGAAAATCCGTTACATTTATGGTATTATAATGTCGGCAAGGAATCATAATTAAGATAATTGAATAACATAAGGTAGATAATACATTTATTTTGTTACGCATTTCAAAGTTAACTTTTACGTAATCTGGAACACCTACGCTCTAAGACAGTCAAAGGCATCTGTCAAAAAACGGTTCACATAATGGACAAAGTATAACTAAATTTAATACGCTCAACTGTTATCTTTTTTTGGAAAAACTGTTACATTTATGGTATTATAATGTCTAGAAAATTCATAAATTAAGATATGTAATGAATGTACATATGGTAGTTAATATATTTTTGTATATAAACTGCTTTCTTGTTTCCTGGACCAATGCCTCTATAGGTGAGTCATACAAGAGGAACCTGTACATTCGACAGTGGATGCAAATATGCGCTTTAAAAATAATGTAAATGCAAGTGTTTTTGCACTAGAGATCATATTTTGTCCAGCTTAGGCGTTAGGTCGGACGTATGTCCAGCGAGCGTAGACCTGTAATGTCGCAGTCACAGTAGAAATCATACCTTTATTACCGTATAGTGTATACGCTGCGTTAGTGTTGCATAAACGTACTACGCCAAAAATAACTGGACTAGCGCTAATGCGAAGGGTTGACTCACAAGTGGATTATAAGATGGCATGTTATATTAGCTGATCATTTTATGATAAAAACACTTATTGACTAATTAAGAACCCCAACGAATCAAATTGTTCAATGGTGGCGTTTTTTGTAATATAATTCAATATGGTGTGGTACTTATTATTAGTTCAATTGTCCTTAATCATGTTCTATCCAAAAATATTTTATCATAGATCAAAAAATCAAAATCTGGAAAATATGTAGAAAGTTCTATTTGTCTCGTATTCTTAACCATTGTTTCAGTGTGGACAATGGATTGCAATTCAATATCAGGTAAACAACGGTAGTCCTTCTCTGGAAATTTACAGGGGAAAGATCGATCGAGATACCAGCTTCTAGTTGTTTCTACTTGTTAATTGTATGCTAGTCGAATGGATGGATGTTCTTCACAATAGGTAGTAAGGTCATGTACTTACATTTTCTTATTGGCAACCGAGGGTTCAACAATCAGCGGCAGGCCACAATATGAATAACCTGTAACAAGAATTTAGGATAAATAATTAATATAAATTTCTTACCTCTATCTACTTCCTATATTTTAATCATCCTTTCCGGTTCTTATTGGTCATATAGAAAAGACATTTGACAATTATTATAATAATCTAACTCCACCATCTCGAATTATCCTGTTATCAATTTATTGAAACATTGATCCTACGAAGTTCTTTCTATATGCATCAGAAAATCTATCAATTACAAAAAAATAATAATACGTACTCAAGCACTTACATTTTTTCTTTGCGATTGAAACGTTCAATGAAATTTTGGAGAACTTAGAAAAATATCTTAGTCTAAAGACATTTTAAAAAACTGACTAGGTACTGGATTTATCGAAAGACACAAAGTAAAAAGCGTTTATTACCATGCAGTTTGTCTATAGCTCGGTCTGCAGCTGACTGATCGGGAAAGTCGACGAATGCGTAACCTCCTCTCTTCACTGAGATGTCGGCAACGGTCAGATTCTGCTCAGCAAATAGCTGTCTGACTGCTGCTTCGTCAGCTTCTATTGGTAAGTTTCCTATGTACAATTTGTTCATGGCGGAAACAGACTTCATTGGCTCACTCATTTTACTTTTTAGTGGGTATTTCAGGTAATATATTTACGAATCCGATAACTCAGTCGCAATATTACGACAGTTACGTCCGCGGCCAGTCGGTATTCTTTTGTCTTTAGTTGTATTGTGTAAATTTGATTGACGTCAATCTGAAATTCGAACTCAAATCTTTTAACTTTTTAACGCGACGGCCACGCTTATTTCAGGACATTGTAATAAAAAGGTTTTAATTAAATTACATATATTTATGATAATACACATAGGTCCCTTTCCTTTTCACATTACTTCGTTGTTTCGGAATTTACAAGATGATATTGTTATTTGTTATTTCTTTATAATAGGGTAAGAACTCAACCTTCTTATATATTTTTATTATATAGGTACTACCTACGAATAAATAATTATTTATTCGTAGGGTACTACTACTTATATTTTTTTTTCAAAAATGAATACATTCTCTGATGTCGAAGCGGCCAATTGCAAGTTAACGATCTTTTTATTTTCACCCTGGCCAGGCCGAAAACTTGATTGGTACTGTGTACTTCCGTTCTGAGCTCCCTACATTATGATTGGGGTACACATATTTCTATGGGCTACACGATGATTGATGTATGCGTACCGTCAGTTAGGACAGGTCAAGTCAAAGCTGCTATGGCTTCTTCTTCAAAAGACCTGTTCAGATTTTGCCCTACATTGTTTAACTCGCATAACTAATAACATAACTATTGTCTGGATTTTAAAAGACACCATGATTCTCTGAGTTTGTTTCGACGTTTCTTCTCAGAAGTCGTCAGATAAGAAACGTCGGCGCCATCTAGTTAAAAAAACAGTAAAAAGATCGACTTGTAAAAGTGTCTTTAAAAGATCTATTTACAGAAATAAATATCATTTTATAATTTCATTTCATCCATAATAAGCAAGCCTATTATTATTAAGCAAGCTTATTATGGATTAATTAAAATATTATGGATTATTATCGATCAAGATCCATAGGATATACTTGCCTGTCGTTTGTCGGGATAGTTAAACTATTACGGATATTTCTTCAAAAGCACTTCACACATTGTCCTTTTGTTGAAGGAGGAGGATGAAGGCTTATGTGAGTGTCTGCATGTAGGGTATTGGGAACGTGCACGACAGTAGCGCCATCTTGCAAACGCAGTTTTAGGGGCATATGTCTAGAAATGAATAACAAGAGCTTGTTTATTTTGTATAGACTAGAGTAAATAAAATATATTTAGAAAGTCAATAAATGGTATTTTTAAAGGAATTTGTTAAAAACTGTTTATGGAAAAATGGACGTTATTATAAAAACTGGTTTTGAGAGTGTAAAACACACAATAAGTTTCCAGTCCCAAACTATGATAAAAAGAAATTAATTGGTGTTTATGCAATGTTAATTACTTAGTATTTATAAATAATGTAATAATGTTTTTTTTTTTTTAAATAAACGCTTACTAGTAATGTGTGACCCACTCACACATTACGAGTATTCTTGTTAACCCCTCGTGCGAGTACGAGTGGGTTCACGTCGGTAGTGCAATGGGTGGGGTTCGAACCGGCAACCATATGATCGCAAGTCCAACGCCCTAGCCATTTGGCTACCCACGCATCTAAATTAACAGAAAGCCATCCATATTACACTCAAGTTCCATCACAAGTGTATGTTACTGGAATGACAATGTGTGATATTTGTGACTATTCTCCAGTACCTAACAAATGGCAGTGTGGCTGTAAAAGTTAACCGTGATGAACAATTAATATGCAGAATTTATAAAACATAAAACCAAAGATACTAACAATAAATATTGTATTGATTTCCAGAAAAGATCCTTTACTGGAAAAAGTTTTACTGGAAAAATTTCCAATTTATGCTGACTTATTATTTTATGTCATTACTGTAACACAATCAAAGTCAGTTAAGGAAGTGTTAACTATAGGATATTTCTAACTTTAAGTTGTTTATCTATACTAATATAATATTATTATTATATAACATTATAAAGTTGAAGAGTTTGTTTGTTTGTTTGCTTGAACGCGCTAATCTCAGGAACTACGTGTCCGATTTGAAAAAATCTTTCAGTGTTAGTTAGCCCATTTATCGAGGAAGGCTATAGGCTATATATCATCACGCTAAGACCAATAGGAGCGGAGCATAAATGAAATATGTTGCAAAAAGGGGAAAATTTAAATGCAGAAAAGCCGAGAAACGACGTGAGCGAAGCCGTGGGCAAAAAGCTAGTAATATATTATAATAATAACATAACTTTTTAAACTTGGTAAAATAAGTGCAAAACTTTATAAAATAAAAAACAGTAATGTTTTTGACGAGTATGTTTACCGACTGACCCCCTTTTGTTGCACATTTCTGCCGCGACAAGCGCAGCGATCGTTTTCTTTACCCCTTCCACCCACTTCGCACGTTCCCAATAGTGTGAAAGGGCCTGAGTCGCTTACAAGCGAGAGCTAAGGCCTGTTTGTCACCACTGTGAGGATTGTCCAGAGGACACGGCGCGCGGTGCAGCAAACATTAGGGGTAAGTACAGTAAGGCTTGGGCAGAGCAGCATCCTGAACAGTACAGTAATAGTTTAGATACTTTAGAAGAATTCATTAGAGGATTAGGTATTATAGATCATCATTTTGAGTTTTGTTTCCCTGGTCTGGCGCACGCGCGAAACGTGTGCGTTTTTATTCTCTGTACATCAGTGATCAGTTTTTTTCTATTTATTGGCTAACATAGTTGAATTGCCCTCGGAAGAAAAAAGTTGGTAGGTACCTACAGTTTTTTTTGGACACAATTTATTATAAAATTATATTTTCATGAGTGTCGCGTCGCGCGTCGCTGCTATTTCGGTAACCCTATTATGTTTTTTCAAATTAAGGTTTTTTTTAATGAGACCTCTTTAGATAATGTACCAGTACCCTTCAAGAATCAACAGGGTTATTGCCACATATTTTATAATTATGTACTTATGTACAGTTTGTTCGAAATAACAAAGCCTGTCGGAAGTTAGCTGTTCCGAACTTCCGCGGTTATAAAATGGTTTCATTAAGCGTTTTAATACATAAACATCGAAATTAGTAAACAAAATAATTTGAAATGTGTAACATATACGACTCTATCTGTACAACAATAATTGTTGTTAAAGAATTATTCTTTCTATTAAAATTTACCACTTCTAAACCACTTGCAGACAACTTCCGATCGGCTTACTTATTTCTCTATTTTCCTAATCTGAGCTTATTTCAAACAAACTGTAAGAACGACAAGCTACAATTCCAATTTTCAAATTCCTATTAAGTAAGTCTATTTATTTAATTATTTCTATATACTTTATTGTACACCAGAAATAATTAATCAAGTTACATAGATTTTGTATAAGATACCTACATATACCTAATGGGCGGCCTTATTGCGATCTGCGATTTCTTCCAGGCAGTCTTTGGATGGAAACTTACTGGACAAAACTAGGGTTACTTCCGGTGCTAAACAACTAAAAAGGACAATTATATTAAAGTAAATATACATATATATTAATATATTAATACAAGTATAAAAACATATATTTATAAAAAAATATATCAATAATATTAAAACATACATAGGTACTTATAAGCAACGAAATTTATATTTAAAAGGATTACAAGATAAATAATGTTCCTTCACAAGCCTTTTGAATGCTGACAATGTTTGAGCACGTCTTATTGTTACTGGCAACGCATTCCATAAGCGAGCAGCCTGAACCGCAAAAGATTTATCAAAAAATATTGTCGAAAGGATTGGCATTTTGAGCCTCAGGTTATCCGACGACCGTAGAAAGCGTGTGTGAGTATCGCCAATGGACTCGAAGCGATTCTTAAGGTAAGAACAGTGGCGTAGCATGGGTCACTAGCACCCGGTGCGGATCCCGAATTTGCCGCCCTTTCATTTTTTAAATGAATAACAGTGGCGGATTTACCAATAGGCTGAGTAGTCCGGAGCCTAGGGCGGTAGATTTGACGGGGCGGCAAGTTTTGGAAAATAAATGACATCTTACTGAATAAAAAGAAAAATACCTAAATGTTATTAGTGTGAGTGGATT
Source organism: Subacronicta megacephala (assembly GCA_958496365.1). NCBI lineage: Eukaryota > Metazoa > Arthropoda > Insecta > Lepidoptera > Noctuidae > Subacronicta > Subacronicta megacephala. Next base: position 11,507,821 of record OY292513.1, read on the forward strand.
CACAATTTAATCAACGTGTAATGTGTTTCACCACATTTTTTTAAAACAAACCTCACTTAAATAACGGAAATTATTGTATGATTTGGGATTTTTAGCGGAATACGATCCTTTTTTATTTGGGAATCAAGGATCAGGGAGTGCCAGTTACATATCAAGCACCGTTAGCGAAACCAACAAAACTTTTCGCTTTTTAAGTGTTTTATTCGATTCCCTACGAGTCACAATGGTATTCTGTATCGACACTTTATCTTGAAATAATAGCATGAAGTTGAGTCGTTTTCATAGAAAATTACCAATCTTTGAGCTCGTGTAACTTTTTAACTGTGTACATATTTAAATGAAGTTCTACGTTCGAGGAACACGTATTCTAATGATAAGATTGTTATTGCAAAATTTCAAAGACTTTCATAGGTTAACATTCAAGATAGGATAAAAATAAATTTAATACTGAAAAAGCGTGAACTCTCTATACACGATTCAGTAGCTACAGTTGCCAATGAATTAAAAGAATGGGCAGAATAAGACACTTAAAAAGCAAAAGGTTTTGTTAGTTTCGCTAACGGTGTTTGATATGTAGGTAACTGGCACTCCCTGATCCTTGATTCCCAAATCATTGAAGGGTTTAGGGTAAAAAACAATTTATCTCGATTGCCGGCAAAACTACAAGTGTTATGGAAAAAAGTTAAATGGCAAAGTTGTAGGTAATAAAGAGATCTACAACTTTTGTATGTACTTTTTCACATGCCCGCAAAATTTATGTGAAAAATTCAAATAACCAAGTTATTGGTTATTTATTGATTTAAAAAAAAATAACCAAGTTATTGGTTATTTATTTATTTAAAAAAAAATTTTTTTCACAAAATTTTGTGAAAACTTACACTTACTCAAAATATCAGTTTTTTTTAAGTCTGTGAAGAAGACGCATGTTCGAATCCTGTCCGCAGTCGAATTTTTCCTTCAAAAAAATAAGTGAGATATGATTTTAAATAACCCTCCTTCTGGCGCAGTTGGGTAAAAATATTTATGAGATGTAACACATTAGACGTTGACTAAATTGCGAGTGGATCTAATAAAATGAGGTGAAACTATACTTTTTTTAAGACAAAAAAAAAAATGTAATCTATTCTTTCGGTCTAATATGCGGTCGGCCATCGCTGTATTAAAGTATACCATACCCCATCTTTTTTGCTTTTCACAACTCAAAATTAGACCCAAAACTATTTCTTGTGTAACCTAATCGTTTAATAAATCAGGAACTGACATATTGATTCCCTATTCACAATCATAAGGAAAAAGTGGTTAAAGGAAGGCAAAATTGAAGAACAACAAAAAAAATGTAATAAATTGTGTACTACAGTATTAAATTGCAGAGGTCAGTAGGGGCGGCAGTATTTGTATAGCCTACTGGCGGCATTTGAAGCGTCGGTAGCCTAATGGCTAGGGCGTCGGACTTGCTATCATATGGTTGCCGGTTCGAACCCCACCCATTGCACTACCGCCGTGAACCCACTCGTATCACAAGCATTTAGCTTAGCACGAGGGGTTAACAAGAATACTAGTAATGTAAGCTTTTTTTTTTTTTTTAAATCTCTAATTCCGCCACTGATGAATAACAAAAAAAAACATGGCATGATTAAACTAAACTGAAAAGTAAAAAAATGTTCTCACAAAACAAAACATTTTATTTTACCACCGTGAAATGCCGCCCGGTGCGGACCGCACCCGCCGCCCCCCCCACGCTACGCCACTGGGTAAGAAGGAGTAGAAGGCAGAAAGAGAACACTATAGAGTTAGAATATGAGCATTTCAGCGAAGGCGGATTGGAAGCCACTTGAGTTTTACACGAATTTCTGAAACACGGTCATATTTACGTAAACCAAATATGAATCTAATCCAAAAGTTTTGAAGGCGCTCAAGTATATTTAGCGTTCTTCAGTAAGATCAAGATAGCTGACGTCAGCGTTATCATGGATGGAAAGAAGAATTTATTGAGCAAGCGCAACTTTAGTCGCAGTCGGCAGAAAGTTACGTAATCTTTTTACCATCGCAGCAGAGGCAAAAAGCTTTCGACTAATTATCAAATTTAAAAAATCATCAAACAATCAATGCGATTGAGCATTCCAAGAAAAAATCCTGTCTATGTAGGAACCTAGGTATATCCCCAAGTTTTTAACTTTTTCACTGAAAGGAATAGATATTTTATTAAAAGTAACTTGGGGAAGAGTCGTCCAATGGATTCTTGAGGTCATCCTAGAGCTGCCTACTACTGTAACCTACGTCTTCGTAGGTTTTACTCCAGTCATATATGCGGGCCAGATCTTCAGTGACTTTAGAGATCGCTTCCGTCAGATTTCCTGAAGGAGATTGGAAGTAAATTTGAAGATCATCTGCATAAAGTTGAAAGGAAGAAAGTAGTTTGTGGGAGATCGAATTTACATAAATTGCGAAAAGTAGAGGGGATGAAACGCCACCCTGTGGTACACCCACAGGGTGGCATTTCACCCCCTCGGCAGAATTATTGCTCACAGAAGATGAGGCATCCTTGATACAAATACTTTGCCGACTACCGAACAAGTAACCATGGAGATATGTTAAGAGAGCGTAGTATACCAAGCAAAATATCAAAATCTACAGTAGGTACTGAAGGCATTACTAAAATCTAGTAATGTCAATACCGTAAGATTACCGATTTCCATGCCAGCCCTGATATCATCCGTAATATTGACAAGAGTAGTAGTGGTGCTATGACCCGGGCGAAATCCAGATTGAAAAGGATTGAGAAGGTTATTTTTAGATAGAAAGACACTCAACTGATTGTAAACCAATCGTTTAAGGGCTTTGGACAGGAATTGTAAAACCATTTATATGGTATATTATTTAACTCATTGAATACAATGATTCAGGATGACTTCGACTACCCGCTTTTTATGCAAAAAAATATACTAAGAATTAATATTAACTTTAATTTAACTGAGATGACCTCATCCTGGAAATTAGTGAGTAGGTTGGAGGCTGAAAATAATCTTGTTATTGGCTGTCTTGGAAGGTTATATGGAACCGATATTGTTATGCGTCCAAGTTATCAGCTGTTTACATTCAACAAGTAATGCTAAATAACGACTTCAGTCACTGCGAGACCGGCGGACTATCAATTAGTGCGCCGGTCTCGCAGTGACTGAAGTCGAAAGAAAGTCAAACGCTGGGCATATGGGCATCTTATCCGCCTGTATATCTAGAGGCGGAAAGCGCGCCAACGGTATCCGCGTGCGGTATGAATGGCCACTTTATGTGTAGGTACCTATACTCCATTTGGTTAGGTACTTAACTAAAGGTAAACAAATCATAAAAAAGGTTCTTTTATAGGGCCATTTTTCATCTTGAAACAAATGTAACCAAAATAAATTATTTAAGCATTCAAAATAATTTCCCTTTACTATACTAGCATATTTTACTACTTTGTTTAGTATTAAATGGTAATTATAAATTCTTATGCTTGCGACCAATAAATAAATCAAATCTGATAATTATGTCATAAAGTATTGCAATGTGCCTACTAGAAAGAATCTAAAAAGACAGGAAATCAAAACCTTTTTCTACATTAGACTTTTGATAACTCGAAAAAATTAAGAAGTAGTAGCGCGAGGAAGCGCGGCAAAATAATTAACCAATATTATACTTAGTCGGGTAACCAGACGCCATTCGTAACAGTTTGTACTTTCGTTCGTTTTTGTGTTTCTTTTGCCGTAAATTGTATTATTTAGTTATAGTTTTGTTTGTTCGTTGTTTTTATTGATTGTTAGATGTGTTGTTATTAATTTCACTCCCAATTCATAAGATACCATTGCAATAAAGGTTGAAGAGCCCTGAACGCCGCCATTTTTATTGTTTACCTTTAGTTAAGTACCTAACCAAATGGAGAATAGTAGGTAAATTTAGGTCTGTGGAAGTAAACTTAGCACTACTGCGCCGGACAAAAAAATATAGATAGGTTGGTATCTGCAATATGGCCGACGAAAGATAAAAAGGAGGACGTTTTGATCCAGAGTACCGTACTGTACATAAATATTCTCTTTATTGTGTTACTGGAACTCCTATTATGGCAGAGCCAAATATATAATCAAAGAGCAGAGATAGCAGAATGTATATGAGTAGAGTATTAAAAGACATACATATCAATTAAAACGGTTTATTTGAATTTCATTAAATTATAAATATACAACATACACAAAAACTACTTACCTATCTAGTAACAATTTTAAATCTACAATAAGGTATTGGCAATATAATATTGAAGGAGTAACTTTGGGTTTTTGTTGTGGAAGATAATGTCAAATTATGAAATTGGTTACCTTCTCAAAGTATTTGAGTAGAGTAGTTTAAAAATATAGAAATTTATATTTATAATACTCCAATACCATACAATTACATTTATAATATTATAATACATCCAATACCAAGAAACGAAACCGTTTTTTTAAACTGAGTTATTCTTGGACAATTTTTTTCTAATTGATGCACCAGGGCAGGTGCTAGATGCCGCTAGCGTTGCGTAACAACTTAAGAGGATAGTATCCGCTTCGCGCCCCATACAAACGCAGTTTGGCCCTTGCTTGAATTTTAAACAATGAAAGTCATTGAAATTTTGCAGTAACAATCTTATCATTAATATACGTGTTCCTGTAATATAAAATTTCATTTCAATATACGGTTAAAAAGTTACACGAGCTCAAAGATTGGCAATTTTCGTTGAAAAACGGCCCAACTTTATGCTAGTATTTCTCGACAATGTATCAATACAGAAAAGTTCTGATTCGAAGGAAACCCAGATAATATAGTGAATATTTTTTTACAAGATTTTTTTTTTACATATTAGCAATATTATAGGAGTAATCTCCAAAATTCGGAACATACGAAATACGCGTGAAAATGTTGTTGTTTCTCCTCTCGGGCACGCGTTCGCATCGCGAGGGATAGAGACAGCGACAACTGTGCAACATTGTTGCGTTCGCGAGGGACACTCCTCTTAACAAGAGACACCTGAGACACGAATGTTATGGAAGACACAATGAGACTGTTGTAACATTTTCATTTTTTAGCAGCGACATCTTTTACAACGGTACAACATTACGGTACAAACTAATTTACCAAAAATGTAAAAGTATGGAGGACTTCCTATTTGTTGCTCGTAGTTTTACTCGCATCCCAAAGAACTTTTAACTTAAGACAAAAGGCAGCCTATGTCCTTCCCAGGGTCTCGAACCATTTCCATACCGAATTTCATCTAAATCGCTTCAGCAGCTTGAGCGTGAAAAGTTAACACAAACAGGTACTCATTGATTAACGTTTAAACCGGTTTACATGAAAATAAAATATACCTCTGTCATTAAAACCTTGCAGTGACTTTTATTTCGACAAACTAAAGTACCATTTATTAAAATTTGGACAGTCCTGTTTCATGTCGTTCAAGCAAAAGTAAGCTATATGGTGACGACCGTTTTAATTTTTACAATTTATTTTAATATTTTTATTGACATGATTACAAATACTAAGGCTAAGTTTGAGTTTATTTACTTTAAATTATATAACTAATTGTTTGTTTTACATCTTTCAAACGACTAATAATAGTTATGGCATAGAGACTTGCTTGAGGTTTTTTTCATAATTTTTGCAAATGTGTCGCCGACATTTCTGCTAATGACAAAGTGAAACGGGAAAATCGAGTGGCAATGCAATATTATAAAGAAAATATAGAAAAATTAAAAGGAAAACGAAGACAGACTGAAAGATAAAATTCTGAATGAATATTAGTGCACAATGTGGATATTGTTTTCAGAGATAGGTACTTACTTATAACACAGCGACGGAAAGGCAGATTAACAAAACAGTGTATGAACGGAATCTAATGTCATAACTTCGATATAGAAGTAGTAATAACCATGGGAAATTAATACCGAGAGCGGTCTTTAATTTCGGGAGCTGATGGTTTGGGCAGTCAAAAAAAATGATCCATAGTAACCTCATTCATTCCGCATTCACAGAGAGTGGAGTCCTTAGCACGGATTTTGCTAGAAAGACAGGGAGCAGCAATGGCATAAGCGTTTCAAATGTCTTTCATGCGAATCATGGTTTTCCAGAAATTTTCGGTCACCCCGGGGTGATCGTGGAGACATTTACTACATCGGGGTCGCGACTTACAAATCTATTCGACATGACCAATGGAGGCGGCATTAGTTGGTTGGGTATATAATATTGAGCAACAGAAAGCGCTGTGTACCAACACTAGACTTTTTCGGCAAGAACCTGTCCGTCAAAAGTCATTACGCATGTCTCCGTAGGTTTCCACCCATCAATACCATCTCTTTCAATCCTCCTATTATTATAATGCTGCTTACTATAAGAATGGGTGACGCAGCCTGAAGGAACAGATAAAATGATTTTAGCGTAATTTTCTGTAATGTTCCTGATGGCTCGTCAATCACCAGTAATATTTAAATGTCTTTACTATAAATATACAACTGATATTAGCAAATTAAATCAGAAAGTCTTTAACACGATATTTATAATAGTAACTAAATTAGACATAGAGTTAAGTAATTAGGTACTTACTATAAATCGGGGATGACTTTGAACGAACTTACTTTCGTTTTCATGGGGGGCCTATATGGATAAAAATAAAACACCTGCTTGAATCGCTAACAGGACATTATATTAATATTCTATTAAACTAACTAACTGATTATTAATAACCTTTAAAATTTTAGAGCATACCGTTTAAAGTTGTGAGTATTATCACCATTATTAGTATTAGTATAAAAGAAATTAGAACCAGTAAACTAAAAGGATTTTATTTTTATTTGGTTAGGCATTCAGCGGTTGCAAAAAAAACATGAAAATACAAACATTATACATTCTATACAAATATATAACTACGGTGCATCTTAATAATTATGTATTCATGTAATAATTAAGCAAGATTTGCTTGTTCATAAATACCGTGTACCTATACCAATATAAATAACGTGTAATTTTAATAAGATATTTTTTAATAAGAGAGCTCAGAAAATAGTATTTCAGAAAATAAATAATAATTATTATTATTTCAATATTTCGACTGCCTGAATTTACATAATTTAAAATAGGATTTAAAGCTCGAATCATCAGATCAATAAGGTCATTTTGAAGAAGTTTTTAGTTGAACAAAATTATAAGCGTAACGTGTACACAGACAAGTTTGGTGTAACTGTTTTGTTTAACCATGTTAACTACTGCGATTTTGGACTGTTTTCATATTTGCAAAAATAAAAATATGATACGTAAATAGGCATATTTTTTAAACAATAAAATTAAATTGTCTATATTATTACTAATATAATACATATAACAATGTTATTAAACATTGTAACTTGACAGATATTTCAACCTTTACGTGCATATTAATGTAAGACCCAGTAGGAACATACAGCTTCGAAAAGACCGGTATCTTACTGAGTTTGTGTAGATATGCTAGAAGATTGGAAATAATTGGGCAAATATTGTACTTTGAGACTAGGGTTATTTATATAATTCACTATAATATCTACAACACTAATTTGTACGCTTAATAATAGGTGGCGTATTAAGACATAAGAAAGAATAGAGTTATACTTGTATGTAAAGCCTTTTATTAACGTCATCTATAGTAGTTTAGTAAGTTTTATTATAAAAAAGTTATTTTTACCCATAATAATCCTTTTTTTATTTATGCCATTGTATCACTAAGCGCACTATTACGAAGTTGTACGTAACATTTATGAGATTACATCCTTAATTACAACAGCATATTATACAGATATATGATTAATTTTATTATTCTATTTTTTTTGTTTTACAAATCACATAAATTATAATCTACCGTTTAGTTTATAGAAAACACATATTTATCTTCCATATTTCTTTGACTGGATAAACTATACATGACAAGTCTAATGGAATGATCTACGTTAGCTTGATTTTAAACGTAATAATTATTTTACACGGATTAGCACTTTTGGGTAAATACACCCAAAAGTGTTATTACGTGTACACTTACAGAAGAAAGTACATATTTGTACCACTATGTTATGATAACCATTGCATACTAGCTTTACAGTGTACTTTCCTGTTGAATGGTATTTGCGCCGATGGTGTCGTTCTTCACAAGCTGTATCTTCGAGTGCACTCGGAAATGTAAGCGAGATTCTAGTGAATAGCCGGAATATTTTTTTCTGTGGAAGAATAATTGCTTTAAATACTTTATTACTTGTAAGTGGAAATTAAATTATAATATAGGTCAAAATTGTTGTTATATTCAGAAAAAGTGTACCTACGGCACAATTTTATATTCCCCTCAACCGGAACGCCTTTGTTACAGTTTTTAATGTACAACCCCGGAATGATAAGCAGGGCATCACTTTGTAAATATTTGGGCGGACACGACTGCAAAAGCCGGACATGTCCGGCTTAAACTTGGCATGTCTTATCAGATAACTTTTCATTCCGTGTTCGTATAACATTGATGTTTTAATTATGATTGATTCGATTACATTCTTTTTAGATAAATTACTTAGAATTAGGTACCTATGTTAAAATAATAATTTTAAAATAAGCTGGTACGCGGCAATGAAACGAATTTAATTAGAAACCACCACTAAAAATATCTTTTTTTGATTCGGAGACGTGTATAAACTTCAACTCCACCCTAGTTGTTTTTTTCAAATATCCTCAATTACAGAATCAGGTTTTTTTTTTCAATTTTATAATATATGTACTTAACAGGGTACAAACCTAGTGTCTTGCAGCATATGAAGCGCGCGGTCCTTATCACCAAGCTTATAGTGACACATCGCCATCTCAAAAACAGTGTATGGGAGTAGGAACGTATCTTCTTTTATATCATTCTTGTATCTGTGGACCAAATATATAATTTATATTATCAGCCCCATTGGTCACACAACAGAGCAAAGGCTTCTCTACTTTCCTTTCATTCCTCACGATTTAATGAGAGCGTTTTTCCGTGGACACCAAATTCAAATATTCTTTGTTCTTTCGCAAATTGTACGTCTGGAATACATTTTAGGACAGTAGAAATTTAAACATGTACTATAATGTATTCACAACTTACTATTAAAAAAATAGTTAATATAGCAGATAGTTGTGTAAATTTTCAATTTTGGCAGAATCCACTATTTTACACTAAGTTTTAATACTCAGCTATGAATAAGTTGATGTCGCAATTTCTCCTGCTAATCTAATTTAATTGAATATGCAATAATGCAATACTAATGCTACCTGCAATACCAAATGTAAGCGATGTAGTGGGACAGTGAAACTCCAGATTTACGTAATTATGAAGGGTGGGGAGACGCATCGACAAGATACGTCCATTCGCGACCATAGGCAAAGGGTACTAATTATTATTTTGTAAATCGCTGCGCTGCGACGTGCGCGCCCCCCCGTCCCGCTTGCGTGCGTCTCCCGCGCCTTTGTATTTATTAGAAAATAATATAATATGTTCACGCGTCGCCTACATCCCCCTCCCTAGTGCTGCTACAGCACTCATCACCTATAGGGATAGGCGCGACGCGTGTCGCATTCCGCCGCAGAAGGCCCATTTTCGTCTTAACATCGACCACTCGAACGCGGCCATCCTTGCCAGCTATTACGGCCTGTACCAATCCTTTGGGCCATACATTTCTTGGGGAGTTAGGGTCCACGATTAGAACTAAATCTCCCACTTGTAAGGGTCTCTGCTCACTGTGCCACTTCTTTCTAGGGCGCATATCAGGCAGAACTTCTCGTATCCAGCGCTTCCAAAACATATCGGCAAGTCTTTGTGACAACCGCCATTGCTTTCTGAGGTAGGAATCGGACTCATCAAAAACACCCAAAGTAGGTAGGTTGGATGACGATCCCAACAGGAAATGGTTCGGTGTTAAAGTCTCATGAGTATTCGGTTCCACTGCGACGTGGGTGAGGGGACGGCTGTTTATCATTTGTTCGACTTCGGCTAGTAATGTTTGAAGTGTCTCATCACGTGGCGCTCGTTCTTTCAGTATAACCTTAAGTGCGCCTTTTATACTTCTGATGAGCCGTTCCCAAGCCCCTCCCCAGTGTGGGCTGGCAGGTGGAATAAAAACCCACGTTGTCGCCGTACTGTAGGTCGTGACTCCTTCCTTGAGTTTTTCCGTGTCCAGCTCAAGAACACATTTCTTTAGTTCCGTGTCAGATCCTCTCAAGTTCGTACCATTGTCCGAGTACAGATACCGTGGCCAACCTCTTCTAGCTGCCATTCGTCTGAGGGCCATTATAAGTGCGTCTGTGGTAAGCTGGTTAACTATCTCAATGTGAATGGCTCTCACGGTAAGGCAGGTGAAGATAACACCGTACCTCTTCTCTCGACGACGGCCAATGGTTACTTCTAGGGGTCCAAATAGGTCAACTCCGGTGAAAGTGAAGGGACGATGGTGATGAGCGAGGCGTGCCTCAGGTAAGTCACCCATTCTGGGCGGATGGGGCCGAGCTCTCTTAATTCTGCATATCATGCATTTTGAACTTATATACTTCACGGTAGGTCGTAGCCGTATAATCCAGTATCGTTGTTTAAGTTCGTTAACGACCATTTCCTGGTTTCCGTGACATGCTTTCATGTGATAATACTTAACGATAAGGTGGGCGACATGACAGCGGCCGTGCAGTATCACAGGACGTTTTATGTTGGTAGGTATCTCAGGAGCGGCATCAATGCGGCCAGACAGTCTTAGCAATCCATCATCGTCAATAACTGGCGTCAAGGTAAGTAATTTACTTTTTTTGTCTAATTTTTTGTTATGTTTCAGGTTGTGCAGGTCATCTGGGAAAGCTTTCATCTGGGAGTACTTCAACAACGTGTTCTCGGCGCGTTCCATCATCGCACCATCCACACAACTAGAAATTTTCTTGCATTTGTTTATAAAAGATAAAACCACACTCATGGATCTCACCAGTCTAAGCCACGAAGAAAACCTTTCTGGTTCAGGAACAGGTAAACACACAGGTACAACGTGAGTAATATTATTTATACATTCTAAATCCATATCTCGAATTTCAGGTAATTTTATATTTATTTCTCCCGGCCACGATCGCTCCTCTTCATATAAAAATGACGGTCCATATAACCACTCATTTTTCAAAGTATTAATTTCACAGGTTTCTCGTGTGGCAATATCGGCGATATTCAACTTCGTAGGTATGTATCTCCAGTCTTCAATTTTTGTCAGTTCGTCTAATTCGCCGAGGCGGTGAGCTATGTAGGCTTTATAACTCCGTGTATTATTACGTATCCAATGTAAAACAGTAGATGAATCACACCAAAATATTTTTCGTTCAGCCTTTATTCTATGCTCGTTTATAATAGTATCGGCTAATCTTCCCGCCATAACGGCTGCTTGTAGCTCTAAGCGTGGCATAGATACATACTTTACAGGTGCAACTCGACATTTACTAGAGACAAAAGCAACTTGAATATTTTGTTTACAGTCAATCCAACGCCAATACACTCACAGAACATATGTAACTGTAGGTTCGTATAGCGTTCGGTGACCTTAGCCGGCGACGCGCTATTCGGTGCGTTTGCACTGAGGTTGTGCATCTCGCTCTCGCGCGTGGGTACCGAGCAGCACGTACTTCTAGTTGCCGACTCGTAATGACGAGGTAGGCGAATTTTATCAATTTTTGTCATTATGCTTAGCCATTCTGTCCATTTTTTAAATATTTGATCTGTTATTTCGTCGTCCCAACTGATTTCTGACCTCCAGGTATCTTGTAAAAGTATCTTGCCTTTGATTGTGATAGGCGAAAGGAAGCCGTAAACATCAAAGATGGACATTAGTACACGAAGCATTTCCCGTTTAGTGGGTTTCTTTTGTCCGAGCAATATAGGCGTGGGAATTCGTTTAAATGACACATCGAATCCCAAGTTATCATTAGTGGGAAACCAAATCAAGCCGAGTGTGCGTTCTCCGTCATACAGTTGTCCATTTTTAAATATCACAGACGTCGATTTCAGGTTTTCTTTGGGTAAATCCTTGAGTACATTTTGCATATTAGACGTCCAATTTCTAATTTCGAATCCACCTTGTTTGTGAACGAATGTGACGTCATTCACAAGTTGATTAGCTGTTTTTTCATCGGGTAAAGAGTCTATATAGTCGTCGGCGTAATGTTGTGTTAGTACAGCTTGCACAGCGGCCGGCATTGTGGGTTCGAATCGTTCGGCGTTTTTGTTTTTAATGAACTGGGCGATAAATGGGGAACAATTTGCGCCGAATATTAAGCTAGTCATGACAAAAGTTTGTACGGGCTTATCAGGTGATTCTCGCCATAAAAAGCGCAAGGCGTCTCGATCAACATCTCGTATTTTGATTCTTAAAAACATGTCTTTTATATCGCCCGTTATTGCCACTTTGTTTTCTCGAAATCTCAGCATTATTCCGTACAGAGAGGTAAGTAGGTCGGGACCTTGCAGTAGGTAGTCATTTAAACACATTCCTTTGTTTCTAGCCGCAGCATCAAACACTAGTCGTAGTTTTTGTTTATTAGGGTTGTCGACTCCAAAGTGCGGCAAGTACCATATTTTATTCGGACTTAAAGTTTCAGTGAGTCGTGATGCAAAATCGTTACTGAACAGATGATCTATTCTTTCTTTGTATCGCTCTGCGAAGCTTGAATTGGCTTTCATTTTTCTTTCAACGCTCCTCAGTCTTTTGAGTGCATTATCGTATGAGTTAGGCATCTCACCAAACGTACCTTTCCACGGGAGACCCACGTACCATCTACCATCTTTCAAAGTGGTCGTTTGTTGTAGGCATTCCGTAGCTTTTACATCAAGTAGGTTTTGGCGGGGCTTACTAGTAACTCCGACAGACTCCATTTCAAATGATTGGCGCATCTCGTTTTGCATATCTCGTAGAATATGCTCACATTCATTGTTTTCTCCTTTTGACAGGAAAAGAGTAGATTGTAACTTCACATCGTGACAGCGGGCTTAATGCGCATACACCCGTGCATGCACCATCCTAAAGGGGTACGAGTGAAGTAGGGGTCCGTAGGTTTACCCTTAATTATCTCCAATGGTAAAATAAGGTCGTAATTGTCCTGCCCTATTAAAAGTTCCGGTCTGCTTTCACCATCACAAATAACATTTTTCATTTCAGGTTTCAGCAGTTCAAGGTCACTCATGTCCACGGCAGTAACATTTTGTACTGGTAAGTTCATATTTGTTACACTATACGCACGAATTGTAAACTTATTTTCTTCACAGTTGGATAGTTCAAAGTCGAGTACCTCACTATGGCATACCACTTCACTATTGTCCCATGCACCGTACACACGCATAGATTGTTTTTCACCGCTCAATCCCACTTTCGACGCGAGCGCAGCGCTTATCAACGTCACTGTTGAACCGTCATCGAGAAGCGCGGCGCAACGAAAAGTCCCATTAGGTCCGTGTAAGTAAATAGGCACAGTTTTCAGTAAAACTTTATGGCAGTTCACTTGAAGATGATTGACAGTTTCCACTCGCGAATCCGTTTCGGTTTCAGTTTCAGTGACATCAGTTATATTCACACTATTACGCGGCACTGAGTTTTTGTTTATAATATAATGCAACAGCCGATGGTGAGATAGTCCGCAGTTGTCGACGTCGCAAGCCGGCGCGGTACAAGCGTCTTGTTTATGCTGTGACGTCAGACACTTATAACAAATACCGTGGCGTTTAACGAATGCCCAACGGTCTTTGCGTAACGATTTTTTGAACTTTTTGCAGTCTTGTAATAAGTGCTCGGAAATGTGACAGTACCGACACTTTTTATCACTTTTTTGTTCATTGTTCACTTGTTCACTATTCACCATTAGAGTACGATATTTAGAGTTTTCGTTGTAACTTTGTTTACCATGGTATTGTATGCTCGATAAATTCACAGAAGTTTTTGTTATTTTCGTGGCCTCATCACTTAGAAATTCGGACATAATAAGTAGTTTTGGTTTTTCGGTGTTACTGACGAGAGGATAACAGTAATCAGTCCACTTTGAGACCAGTATCATCGGTAATTTCGAGAGGATGACCGATACAATGTTCATTCCTTTTAGATATTCTTCACGACCGATGGCAGTCACAGCAGCGACACAATTTCTTACTTTCACGGAGAAAGGAATAATATCCTTCTGATATTCTTGTGCCATGGGGCGTAATTTGCTTATGTCCTGCAGGATCCTAGATATAATTACATCAGGATTTCCGAACTGTAGCTCCAGTGCACTCATCACATCTACTGCGGAGGTAGCACCAATGAGTAAGGCCGTCACTGCTTCTTTTGCTGGACCTTTCAGGCTCCGCCTCAGACGCCACAGGTTCTCTTTGTCACTGAAGTTGCACACTTGAGAGGATTCTTCAAATGCTTGCTTGTACTGAAGCCATTCGAGCGGGTCACCAGAGTAGTTAGGTAAGTCCCTCGGTGTACACAGGCGATTTAGCATTCTGTCGTTAGATCTGCTGGCACCGGTGGCAGAGATAGCGGCAAAGTCCTTCAGAGCACTCGCCAGGGCTCGCACAGTTTCATCAGTGCCACCAGCAGCTGGTGGAGGCGGGTGTGCTTCGAGCGCGTATTCTATAGCGGGGGGTTGCGGGCCGGCGGGACCTTCATGGTGCGGGTGCTGTTCCTGCGGTGCCGGACACAACTTGTCATCGCGGATGCCACGGTTGGTGACGCCCTGAGTATTCACTTCCTGCAGACTACTTTCGAGCCACTTTTCTACTACATAGTCATTTGTATATTTTTCTGAGGGTAGACTGCAGTTACTGCAGTCGTCTTCCAGTTCTGCTAGGTCTGCATCGAGTTGTTTGTCTATCAATTCCATTCTAATTTGTGCCTTGGCTTGAGCGGCTTCCAGTTCCAGCTTTTTCTTTCTCGCCGTAATAGATGACGTCGATGACTTTTTATAACGGGTTGACTTTCGAACACTTTGGGCTATAGAGGGTCCAGGTTGATTTTCTTCCATCTTGTTCCTGGGTTCAATAGGTTCTATAACTTCCTTCGAGGTGTGTTCGACTTTCAATTGTTGAGCATCCTTTTTTTGCGCTTCATTCTGCTCCTCTTCCTTTCGTTTCGCACTCCTGGTGTTCACCATGCTTCGCGGTGGTGTATGATACATCCAGAGATCCGGTTCGAAGACCAATTAATGTAAGCGATGTAGTGGGACAGTGAAACTCCAGATTTACGTAATTATGAAGGGTGGGGAGACGCATCGACAAGATACGTCCATTCGCGACCATAGGCAAAGGGTACTAATTATTATTTTGTAAATCGCTGCGCTGCGACGTGCGCGCCCCCCCGTCCCGCTTGCGTGCGTCTCCCGCGCCTTTGTATTTATTAGAAAATAATATAATATGTTCACGCGTCGCCTACACCAAAGGAGTTGCTGATCGTTGCCAAGCCTTAAGAACTATTACCAGCTACAGACAGAGCCTTGCTGCGGCTCTGTCTGTGCCAATGGGGAATTGGCTCTCTCGCACAAAATACAAAACATGAACAAAGCGCGGTCGCAAGCCCGTGTGACGAAGACCCCAAGAAGCGAGCAAGATCTGAGATTTTAAAGCATTGAAAATGGATGCGCAATTTTCCGTCAGTTTACAATCTCGGGTAGATACGACAAAACTATTAGTATAATGTTTAAATAATATTAATGAATTGAATAATTATTTCAATAATAATAAATAGCGATTCATAACCTTTAATAAGAAGTATTATGGCTTTTCACGTTATTTTGCAAAAGAAAAGAACTTTTTTACTTCAGTAGCTCAAACATGTAGGTTTTGCTGCCAGATATCAGTGAGCAAAATCGCATTTTGCTCACTGATTTGAGTGAGACAAAGTAACTTTTTAATTTTTTTTCAGAAAGCCGCGAATTTCTTATTCAGCCTTGGGTTAATCATACAATTCGAAATATTCACACTCTATCTCTTTCCCGCCATTAGAAAGAGAGAGAGAGAGACCAAGACCAGCCCTTTCGAAGTTCCGATTTTGAATTCGCTTGCTCATGATTCCAAATCAGCACTCTCAGCAAAAAACGACTTTGCTCTCTTGTTGCACAAATATATTATCACGCGATGCTATGGTATAAACTTACTGAAACACGGAGTTCAAGGAGTCAAGGGCCAGGCGCGGTAGGTTCATCGCAGCTAGGCAGCACCCCTTCAGGAAACGCAGTAGTGCGCGATTGTCAGCTTCGTAGCATCCCATCCATTCGCGACTCTCATTCTCTATGCGTTCTGTTGTTGCCTCTATTAACTTAAAAAAAAGTTTCGCATAACAAGTATTTCGTTAAAATTAAATATTCTGACCTGGAAAGTTGGCATTTGCACATGTAGGGTTCGATACCAATCCTTTTGTTTGTTAGACAAACATATACCAATACATAACATACGATCAGGCCTATATAGCCGAGAGGTTAATAATATAAGTTATAGAAAGTCTGTATCTACTTGTAATTATTTTAAAGAGTGCGTTCAATTACTAAACATATAAAAAAAATAGGTACTAGTTTGGTGGTATTCAGTTGTAATTAAAGAAGTTGAATTAAAAAAAGTTTATATAGTTACCTTAAGAACGCTTTGCGCGCCTCTTTCATTCTTCGAGAGTATGTGGAACATGTTCCAGAGGCACAGTAGCTCGATAGCGGGCAGCAAGAGGCGGCCGCCCTGCGCCTGGTAGCGCATACATCGCTTTATTATGAACTTTTCCATAGGTAGCGATTTGCCCGCGATACGCTGCTTGTAGTACGAAGCGTTCCTTTATGATAACATTATTTACAAAATAAGTCAAGATTGGGACAATACAGGCTAATAAAAAAAGTTCCTTAGATTATGAAAATACTAAAAATAATTGTTTTTATTGCTATGGGGCCGTCCGTTAATCACGTGATGTTCTTTTGCAATTTTTTATCCCCCCCTCCCCCTTGGTGATACTTGGTGAGGTTTGAGACTACCCACCCCACTACTCCCCACCCTATATCACGTGTATTGGCGCTTTTGCCGAAAAAATAAATACATGTGATATATTACTACACCCCCCCTCCGCCCTTGTGATATTTCGTGATTTTTTATGGACCCCTCTCCCCCCCTTTCGAGCTTCACGTAATTAATGGACAGCCCCTGTATAAACCAATTTTACTTATTTTTCCAAGACATTTTTGGAATACGAATTTAAAATGAAATAAGATCAACTTAGATAATGTGAAGACTGAAAAATTATTTTTGCTATTAAATATTTTTAAAGGGCAGGCAAATGACTGTGATGCTTATCTTCTCTGGTGGCCAAAATTGGAACTAACGTCGCTTTCCCGACCCTTTTAACACAATCCTGGGCCGTACCCAAGTAAGAGCGAAGAATGTAATTAGTGACCAGTTTCTCAAAAATCTAATGGACACCCCCTTTCAAGGTCGTAATAAAATATATTTATGATTTCCCTCTACTTACCCATGCAAACATGGATCGCAGGCGAAGGAACTTAGATTTATCAAATATTTATTTATTTAGTTATTTATTTGAATAGGTACACCAACAGCATAAACATCTCGCATTATAAAAAATAAATTGGTCAGTAGTACATGATCTGATGTGTATGCCAATTATAGGTATACACGACATTCACAGCAGCAACATCATCTATACTAATATTATAAAGCTGAAGTTTGTTTGTTTATTTGTTTACTTGAACGCGCTAATATCAGGAATTGCGAGTCCGATTTGAAAAATTCTTTCAGTGTTAGATAGCCCATTTATCGAGGAAGGCTATAGGCTATATATCATCACGCTAAGACCAATAGGAGCGGAGCAGAAATGAAAAATGCTACAAAAACGGGAGAAAATTAAATGCAAAAAAGCCGAGAAACCACGCGGGCGAAGCCGTGGGCGGAAAGCTAGTTTAGATATAAGTAGAAAGAAGTAAAAAATATACAAAATTATAGTGTGTCTTATGATTACAACCCACCTCATTAGGTCGTTGCACTGCTGTTTCTCCGAGGCCGTGATGTTATCGTCAAGCTGCAGCAGCAAAGCCGCTTTGGAGTAAGAATAGATAGTTCTCGACCAACTGCTTTCTTCTATTAGTTTGTTTGCATATTCTGCTGACTCACGCCAATCCATCTTCAAACTGGAAGATAATCATAATTACCAATTATTGTAAGACAGATGAATAACAATTATAACACTTAAAATAACTTGTAATGTCGGGTGTTGCTACAAACACTATCTAATCTACAAATCAATTACTTTACAGGATATGAAATAATTTAGCGTCCAAGGCTGAACGTTAAGCCTTAAAAATACTTATTCCGTAGAAAGCAGTTTTATTATACTTTTGAGGTTTATTTCAGAAGTATGCATAAAGAATGACAATTTAGAAAGAATTGCATGTTACTTAATGAAAAAGAACAATGCAGTCGAACTGGTTTCAATTCCTTTATGTAAAGGATCTTTATGTTAATTTTTCAATATTCAATCTATAGGTATTTATAATAAAATATCCATAGTTTTCCTTTGTCATGCTTTAACTTAAGAACGACTTTAGCTATTTAAAACGGAATAAAACAACCATGACTAGTAGTGACTTTTTGTATACTCGCCTATTTAACCACATGATTTCCCAGTAGCATACATGGTGGAACTGTCGCCATTGATTTTGACTATTAATAGCCCGGTTGTACGTGTCAAGTGCTGTATCGTAAAATCCTCGTAAAAGCTCTATACGACCCTTGAACATTAAAAACCAAACGCTTTCCGGGTACACCTGCAATTTGAACAAAAGATTGTGATCTTGTTAGATCGTAGCAGTCGCGTAGCAGTCGCGCTTGGGACCACTAGGCAGTCAAAGGCAATGAGTAAATTATCTTGATTTAAGTATTTTTGTATTGTATTATTTAACATATACCTACATCATTATATATCTATCAGTCACTAGACTAGCTGTGCCTCGCGGAGATAACCACGTACCATCTACTTATTCTCAACCCTTTGGAAATTTCACGAAACTCTTTCCTGGTGGGTCTACGTCTTATAGGACAAAATTTCAGGTTTTTAGGCTATATTGTTTTGAGATTTCGCGTTTAATCGGTGGGTAAGTGGTATTTAAGAGGATAGTATCCGCTCCGCGCTCCATACAATCGTAGTTTGGTCTTATCTTGAATATTAACAAATGAAAGTCTTTAGAATTTTGCAGTAACAATCTTATCATTAAAATACGTGTTCCTGTAGTATACAATTTCATTTCAATATACCGTTAAAAAGTTACACGAGCTCAAAGATTGGCAATTTTCGTTGAAAAACGGCCCAACTTTATGCTAGTATTTCTCGACAATGTATCAATACAGAAACATTCTGATTCGAAAGAAACCCAGATAATATAGTGAATATATTTTGACAAGAATTTTTTTCATGTATTAACAATATTATAGGAGTAATCTCCAAAATTCGGAACATAAGAAATACGCGTGAAATGTTGCAAATGTATTGTTGTTTCTCCTCTCGGGCACGCGTTCGCATCGCGAGGGATAGAGACAGCGACAACTGTGCAACATTGTTGCGTTCGCGAGGGACACTCCTCTTAACACACGAATATAAATAGGTGAGCAGAAATGGCATGTGTGTATAAATACCTTCAGCTGCTTCTGCAATATTCGCTCACAAACGGCCAGGTCCCCGGGTGCGTCGATAAATTGACACATGACCAGGTGATAGCCCAACAGTGTCAGGTCGCACAGCACCGACCGCAAGCCCGGCGCGCAGGATCCTGCCTCCAACTCCTCGAGACCGACAGACTGAAACATTGATATCACTATCAAGCATCCTACCATATTCTTTCCATCTGGATTCAAGTTTAAAAACACTTTTGTTGAGTTAGAAACATTTATATACAATGTGAAATGAATGTGTGATTGAACCTAAAACGTTAAATAATCTCGTAAAAAATTATGATTACAAAATGACAATTCTTAAGAATATTTAAATTCTATCAAAGTTACTGTAACATTAAATCTGTTACTCTGAATCCGAAGATTTCGCCAACAATAAATGTTAATTTCCTACTAAATAGATTAATAATAGAGGAAGGTAGTATCCGCGTTTGAATACCTAAAGAAGCTCCTCAATTCATACCGACACAAATACGGAATTTTAAAATTTTACTAACCGAATACTTTATGTATTTTTAAACAGGGATCTCCATGGTAATTTAACTAGATTTACTGGCTTTTGGATCCATCGAACAGAGGCGATCGAGACTTTTAGTCTATTGAAAAAATTTACTTCCTTAATTATTCGGCTTCGGTTTCATCTAACCTAGATGAAGATGATGACGCCAGGCAGTTCAGTAATAAATTAATGAGGTTAAAGATAAAATATATGTAGGTACATATATCTTACCTTATTCCCAGAGAATCCAACAAACTCTAGTACACTTATAATCCTTGGCGGGAGGAGAGATATCATTACGTTAAAAGTTGCGATCCCCAAGCGAACTCCACTTTGGAAGTGTAGTTTCGATTCTTCAGTCTCCCACTTCTTCTTTTCTAATATCTTTGAACATTCCCTGTTAACATACATAATTAATTAATTAATTTATTATTAAATAAATAGAGGAAAGTACCATATGGTGGAACAAAGAAGTGGCACAAAACCGAGAAAAGTGGAAGAAAGGAGGGAGGCCTTTGCTCAGGAGGGGGACAATGCAGACTATTTTTTTTTTTAAATACAACAAATTTAAGTTTATACTTCAATCCGATTAATCTCTTCGTTAAAGCAATGGTGGATGAAACCACCTAACATTACTGTAACGAAGAGGGTAGTAGTTAGCTTACTTAATGATAATGTAGGTGCACGATAGCAAGTTGGTACGGAAACCTCGGTGCTCGAGTCAGACTTGCACTTGTCCTGGTTTCTGTGTTTGAGGTATGGAACCCTTATAAACAACAGACTGGGGCGGATCATACAACAACGTTTTATTGCGGTTGTTTTGATACTGCTCTACACCATAGCACCATCCCTTCTCAAAATCTATATTTTTCGTTGAAGACAAAACCTATTCATTTCTGATACATAAATGCGCACGACAAAGAGAGGAAGTGAATTAATTAGCGTTAAAATTTTATCACCTTGTTCAACTCCAAAATACAATAAATGTCAAATTCAAATGTCTATCTTTATCTGTTGTGTATGTTTTGGTACCTATTGCAAAAATGCAACATATAAAAATATAAAACGGCCAACAAATTTCCTATAGCTATATTATTTTCCCTGACACATAATATCACGTGTAACAAGATAAAACACATTATACTTAGCCCTAAGACGCGTCTTATATTTTTATGAATTAGACGGATTATAACCATAAGGCAAACCAACCCGCACTGGGCCAGCCTGGTGGATTACGGCCTTTAACCCAGAGGAGGCCTGTCCTAACAGTGGGAACATTATAGGCTAATAATGCTATGGTTATGCAGACAATCATAGAAACTTGACTTCAAATCGAAAATATTTTCTGATAGTTTAGTTCATTATTTTATTTCCAATTCAATTTTTTTTTATAGAATTTCTTCATGCACATGTAGAAACGAACTTACTTATAACTGTTGTAGCAATTTTTTACTTTGATAGTGCCTTTGATGAGGCCCGTGAGATCTTCCCCGTCCATAATAGTAACAGCTGCCTGAAGTAGAAGTGCTTCAGCGTAGCACAATTCAGCATGTGCTTCTAAATCGGTATATGTGGCATAATTGGGCTGCAAACAGCAAAATAGGTTGAAGTTTCTAGTAGCTGCTAATTATATACATAGGTACCTACGACATTATTTATTCGTAGGTACCTACACAAGGTCATTACAGACAGACATAACTAAATTAGCAGGTCTCTCCAGTTGTCAACTGTGTAATTGTAATTTGTATTTGATTGCATTTTAACGTATATTTATAAACTTTTTTTTATGTAATGTTCGCATAATCTTGAACAACATTTCCTGCTTAATGGTAAAGCGTCGGGGTTGGGAAAAAAAATCAAATTTTTATTAGTATTTGGCAATTTTTTCGGTTCATGCCATTATTGTATGAGATTTAGGTGTAAATTGACGTTTTTTGCCGAATCCACTAATTTAAACAAAAATCTTCGACGATAACGATTTTTAAGCAAAAGTTTTAATACTCAATTGTGAATAAGTTATTATTGATGTCGCAAACTCTACTGCCATGTACCTAGAATGTCTGTGATATAGCCGAAAAATTTGCCAAAACAAAAAGACAAAATTGAATTTCGAGCGCAACCTTGACGCTTTAGTCTTTATCGGCCCGATATTTACATGGTTTTAAAAATGAAATTATAACGTTTTGTACCTTTTTGATAATTGTCCCGATGCTCTCTACAAATGTGTAGTTTTTTCTATGTTGGTTACAAATCAAGATGGATACTTTGAGTGCCGCCAAGGTTCGATTGATTTGTGCAGGATCGAACGTCAGCATTGCTGGTATAAACTCGAACATGGAAGTGCCAAGGCTGTGGTAAAGCGATGTCCGTTCCCTGAATTTAAAAAATAATTATCATTATACATTTGATAATATTAACATCAAAAAACAAAAACCAGAACAACTTAGGTATATTATGCTGTTATGCATCGATATTGATGTGTTGGCTGGTTTTTATTAACACATTTTTTGCTGCACTTGTAGCTAACTACTATTGACTACCTAAAAACAATGTAATAAAATCTTAGAAGTCAATTATAACCTACTTTTAATAATATTCGTTTCGAAATGAAACATTGTATGCATAATTATGTAATTTTATTCGTTTTGTCATAATTATACGTAGTGTAATTGTGTATTGGGCAACACATTATTTTATGTCTGTGTATTTAATCAGCCATATTAAAGTAAAATATACCTACCTATTTACATCATAATTTCAATTTCATCATAATGTGATTCACAGGTCATCTAATTCCTGCAGGATATATCTTTTAAACAGTAATCAGTTTATACTTGCAAATATTACAATTACGAAAGTGGGTAGCTGTCTGTCTGCCTGTTTGTTACCCTTTGTGTTGCAAGTGGAGTAAGAGCCAGTTTTAATATAATCAGAAAAATACGTTATTTTAACCAATCATTTAATCGTAATCTCGCTAACGATGAAGGAAAACATCGTCAGGAAACCTGCATGCCTTAGAGATTTCCTTGGCGATGGCGACGTGTGAAGTCTGCCAACCCGCAGTAGGCTAGCGTGACGTGGTGGACTAAAGCCTAACCCCTTCCGTCCTGAGAGGAGACCCGTACCCAGCAGTGGAATAGTGTAATTGGCTGATGATGATGATTTAACCGTAAATGCATTGTGCTAAGCTAACGCAATGTACCCAAAAATAAAATAGAGTGTACTAGGTAAATTATTGTTTTATGAATATTTTTATTGTGACTCATTTATTCTTACCAAGGTTTCATCATGTTCTTAGCTGCAATTAAATCATTATTGAAGAATTTCCTTATCGCCACTTCACAGTCCTCGAAAGCCGTATGTAAATCCATTGTGTTTCTAAAAATGTACATGTTCTATTATTTTTAGTTTATATGTACAATAATTTGGCAAATGCCGATACAAATTTGTATGGGTATCGGCAAAACTATTGTACATGTTTTGCATTAGTCATGTGTAAACTTTATGTTGTAAACTTCACAACCTCGGCCTCGGTAGAGATTGTATGTTTGATAGTAGTTTGCCACTATGAATCAGTTACTGAAACGATCATTAACCTACCGCAACTTTTAATTAGATACTTGTCTGGTCTAGATTAAATTTTTAGTCGCAGAAGTGATAGTCCCGTTATTCTCGTGATCTTGAATCAGGCAACCGTATGCACAATTTTACGCACAGATAAAAAGAGTCAGCTTGTAAGGTTTCCACAAATTAGATTTTTTGTCCTTGGGAATTGTTAACTATTTTTAGACTGGTATGGTTGTAGATTGTTTTTAGAACATCCATCAAGCTACCACAAAACGTCAATTTTCTCAGATGATTTTTAATTTTAGAATCAACTTTTTAAGGCTTAGAATTATTTGGAGAAACCTGATGTGCAGGCGACTGTACCTACCTACCGGCAATAATTAATTTGTTTACTTTTTCGGTAAGTATTTTGGTCAAAGTGGCTACAAGCAAACCTAGATGCAGTATCCAAATCCGTATAATAATATCCTTTGTATGTCAGATTCGGACTCCGCCAGACCCTTAATAAGCCATTTTATGAGCTCTCATTACATTACACGTACAATAAAGCTCTCTGCAGTATCTGAGGAGTGTCCGCGCGTATTTTTTGTTCCGTTCGGAGATTACTCCTTTAACTACGTAGATATTTTTTTGGAAAAGGATATTCATTATAATATCTGGGTACCCCATGAGTCAAAATGGATCTGAATTGATACATTATCTTGAAATACTATAATAAAGTTGGTTCGTTGTTATCAAAAGTTACCGAACTTTGAGCTCGTGTAACTTTTTAACCGTATATTGAAATGAAGTTTTACGTACAAGGAACACTTATTTTAATGTTAAGATTGCTACTGCAAAATTTCAAAGACCTTTAATTGGTTAAATTCAAGATAGGACTTAACTAGTTTTGTCTGGGGCGCGGAGCGGCGACTATCCCCTTAAACTCATCGACCAGGCCCGGCAAGTATGTATTGACAACCAGTTCGGTGATATAATTATTAATTTATTACTATATAATATCAATCTTAACAAATCAACGACACCCTACTGGCATCATTGTGCAAATTCACTTTTTCAAAAACATTTTTAAATTGGTATCGACCTGAAATTATGATATTCACAAGACACATTTTTATTACTTACGTCGGATGTTCGTCTGTGGCATCTTCAAATTCATCCTACAAGAGAAAAAAAACTCAATGAAACAAGGCTTGTTCACTGTCTCATTCAACAAAACTTAGAAAATGAATGAAAAAGTGGTAATTATGCAATTTCTAAGCTGTTTTGAATATATAAAATATGTCTTCCACTCCAGAAATAAATCTTGCTTACATATCTCCTAAACACTTTCATAACGGTTTATTACAAAGGCAGTTCCACACCGGCGAGGTGAGGAGACCACGCTGACCCTCTCACATCTATACCTATATTGTACGAGCCGTCTCGCGCCAAGCCGTGTGGCTGTATTTCACATGTCTACCACGTTCAGTAGTAGAAAAATAAGGGAAATGCGCAGCGAGCGGGAGTATAGTTTGTAGTGGCTTGTGCCAATCTGCGATGTTTATCACATGCCGGCGCTGCCCTGGACGGACATCGCGAGGGACCTCGATGGCCAGTGCAAGATTTGTAAATCCTTTTTGCAAATTTATGATTATAGTCATGCATTCTTAAGTATACTTCATATTGTACCAACGAATATTTTAATTCTCGCCTTCCAATACGAATATACGGGAACCGTAAATAATTTATGACTATGTATTAGTTGTTTGCACCGGAGTGAAATTTAGAAAATCGATTAAATTCACCATTTCCGGTAACTCACCTGTGATCTCCGGAGAATAAAGGTATTTTATCTAAACGCTAATAGTAATAAAAAAAGGTCTAAAGAAATGCGCACAAATCGCAGGACAGTTATGGTGAGTGGGGATTCAGCGGTCCTTATTGCTCCAGAGATTCAGACAGGACCTCGTCTCCAGTTTTCCCGTATACGTATAGGATTGCGTATCAAGTCTGCCTTGCCTTAATTGGCCGGTCAGAGGGGGGGGGGGGGACCGCCAGAGCTATATGCTCGGGGGTGGAATATAATAGGAGGGAAACCCAATACGGGTTTCGTCTAGCCCCGCAACGGTGAAACCGCGGCCGCACCTCTCTACATCCTTAGCCGCTCACACAGCGGTTGCCGTCTTCTGCCTGTACTGGCAGCTTTTCAGGGGGCCCAGCTAGTGTGGTGGTGTGTACCCGCCTGCCATCCCTAAGGATTTAAGTTCGAGGTTATAGGCCGATGCCGGTTTCTTCCGGCAATAGAAGTTATCGGTCCACTAAACACCCATCCACAATCCTAATCATTTATCTTCCATATTTTACAATAGTACTGCTACCACCCGGGATCCCCTATGGCTGTACTACTGTATTGCCAGTTGAGGCGGGCCCCAAATTAGATTAAAGTTCTCCAAGGGGCCTCTGTGCGGTGGGCCTGTGTCCCCTCCGCGCGCCTGCCAAAGAATCAGATGTCTTCCTCACGGAAGGCATGCCGTGATAACCAAGGTGGAGATACAAATAATAATAATAATTTATTTCAGATTCATCTTACGATTATTATCCATATTGTTAGTACACACGGCTACGCATCCAGCTATACAAATCCAGAATAGGCTGGCCTCGCATTGTGCCGAAAGCGTTCACAATGCGAGGTCAGTCAACACT
The DNA here is from genome assembly GCA_958496365.1 of Subacronicta megacephala. NCBI lineage: Eukaryota > Metazoa > Arthropoda > Insecta > Lepidoptera > Noctuidae > Subacronicta > Subacronicta megacephala. The sequence continues at coordinate 11,534,313 of OY292513.1, forward strand.
AGATTTGTATAGCTTGATATGTAGCCGTGCGTACAGGTCCCAGCTTACGAACAGGTGTTAGTAACAATTTTATTTTTAAACAACAATTAAGTAGTACTAATTTCTTTTATTTACTTAAGTAATCATTTATCAAATAAAATAACCGGAAATATAAATAACCTTTTTTTTAGACCATTTTCAAATACCTAGCTTTAAAATCTGTTTATAATTTAATGGCTAAGCTACCCTCTATGTGTCATTGCACAAAATTTAATATAGGTACTTTAATCATAATAAGACACAAAAAGGCTAAAAATTATAAATAAGCTTTTGCTTGCTTATCTAACAAATTGGATTAAGTAAAAAATGTTAGAGGAAACTTGCTATGGTAGATACATAATACTTACTTCAAAGTTTTCAGTGGCAAGGGGCGGTGAACCGTCCATGTGGTAAGGGTCGTGCAGCAGCGAGGGAACCGTCTCCTGACTTAGAGCCATCTCATATATCTATAAAAAAATATTAATATAAGGAACACGTACACTACGTACAGCCATCGTTAAAACTATAACTATAAAAACGTACGCAAATGTTTCCTGATAATTGTTTAAACTTATTTCGATATTTTCGCAAACATTTGCTTCAGCCCGTAAAGACCACATGCTTTTTCATACAAAAGTGCAATACCTACACGATCAAAATGTATGGACGAGCTGATTTTTTTTTCATAACCCACGAAAAATTTCAACGCAAGGGGGTCCAGAATCATGTACTGAATTCGTGGTAAGCGGATGTGCGTCGATGTCCCTTCCAGCCTGTATAAGTTCATATATAATCAAGTGCGTGTTATCAGTAGTCTTCTATCGGAAAACTTTAATATTCTCAAAGTTACAAAGCAAATTTGTATAACATGGCACTATCGCAACCGGTGTAAAAATACAACCTAAAAATACAAAAGATTTTGATTTATACTTAGGTACGGAACATGTTTTCTATTTACTTAATTAATAAATAAAAAAAAATGCAATGTGGGTCACACATTACTAGTATTCTTGTTAACCCCTCTAAGCTAAATGCTAAGAACTAAGAAGAAGAACTGTTAACTTAATTTAATAAGGATTAGGTAATGACATTTAAAATACATCTAGATTATTATTATCACAATAAACGACCATTACGCCTGTATATACAGGCGTGTGGTCTGTGTGTTGACTTCTCAAAGACACGTCTTTTAGAAGTCATTTTATCTAACCGGTCTAGTTTTACTGATTATTTATTCTAATAATGATTGGAACTAATGATTCTCATTATTATGGTAGTTAAAATGACATTACATGTTTTAAAAATAAGATTAGGTGCAACATGTTCATCAATATAGAGATAAAATCTATTATAGGTAGCTGGGTACTAGTGGGTAGATAGAATACGTACCGGAATACCAAGTATAACCATAATTAACGAAGTTATTGATTAAAACATAATACTTAATTGAGTGTTAAAAAAAACAACCTTTTCTGCCAACCCAAGCCAAAGCATCAATATTAAAATCATGAATATTAGGACGAAGATTGCAGTTTGGTTTTGATTAAGAACATTTGGTAGCTCAGAGAACATTGTAGCCTGTTGAAAAAAAAAATGTGTACTTATAGGTATGTTTTGTAAAAACTGATACAGCGCGGGCGGAGCAAGTGAGGCGATTGCAAATATGATTTTTAAAACGACTTCAAAAAGAAGGACGTTTTCAATTCGGTTGAATCATTTACAAACAGAACCTCAGATCTTGTATATGCACCAATTTGTTTTTTTTTTCTGAATATGTGGAGAAATGGGCTCCAGTCTAAAAATATTCAAGTCTGTTTCTTCGTTCTATGTGAGGGCTATAATATAGACCGTGCCAAGTGGGTCATTAGGTCCTGCAGCCAAAATTGTCTGGTTTTTGTTGACTTTTACAACGCGCGAACAGGAAGTTGTTTTCTTAGCCATTCATAAACAGGCAAATAAAGCTCTGTTGGACTAACTGGGCGGGGTGGGGCCAAATGTTTCATACATACCATCTTCTAGGCACCTAAGAATAGCGATTATACTCATGACAGATGCAAAACAGGCGCCTCCTTGACATTTGTCGTGGCGAATGTCACGAGTACCATGACCGTGACTGTAGGCCGGGCAAGGGAAGGCATGTGGGGTCATTAGTCAGAGTTCTAGAGTCCGACATACCCTGCTGCCTCCTCAGCGGCAGACGATCCATAAGATTTTTTTGTATTTCTGTAAGAGGCTAAAAACGTCGGGTATTTTGTACCAGTAAGATCAATTATCTCAATCTACAGATAATTAAGGTAGGTACTTAGTTTTATATACAAAGTATTGTAACTCTCTTTTGCGTTGTCTGTCATCGGAATTATGAAAAAATTATAATTGGATTGCGGGTTGGCTAGCGTGGTGGACTATAGCCTAATCCCTCTAGTATTGAGAGGAGACCTGTGCCCAGCAGTGGGACAATGTAATGGGTTGATGATGATGATGATAATTGAATTAATTCATTTCATATTATTCATACCATCGCGCCTGTATTCCCGGAAGGTTCGGCAGAGGTGTACTAATGTACACCCACAGTTCGCCAGTATGTTTAGGTCCCATGTAATAGGCGGCGAGCCTGTGCCATTAACCGGTCAGAAATCCAGACACCGAGCTGCTGCTGAGAATTTCATAGAAAATCCCAATAACACTTTGCTCGACCTGGAGATCCAATAGACTAATGAGGCAGTAAAAATAATATATTTTTAATAATCTAAGTATTTACTATCTGACATTTAAATTCACGATAAAAATACTGAATTACCTATAACGGCATTCTATTCTTTTTATATAATTTATAAATATTAAATTGAAATAATGACGAGGCGAAATTTCAACCCATATTCATATATACATATTATACCTATGCAATATACATATACCTATACATTGGTACAAACTTTTAGAGAAAGTTGTCAGCAACCGGTGCTCGCTTTCACTCTATACAGTCTCAGTTACTTAAACCATCTATGTATATGCATGAGAAGGCCGTTTTATAATAACAATGGACAAGATTACCCATATTTTTAAAACGTACATTTTTTAAGTTTTAAGAAAATACAATTAACCTAATTTAATTTCGCTGGGTGAAGCTTAGTTGATTTTCGTTGTTTTTATTGGTTAAAAAGGCCCAACATGTTTGCTATTTTTTTGAAAACAACTTATCAATATAAAAGTAACACACTCACACTAATATTATATAGAAATGACCTCTTTGGAGACGACTGAGGTTGGAAGTGGTAGAATATTATATTTATCTTGGACATATTTATCCTTTGGTAAAGAACACCAACTAAAGAAGATCTAAAAGCACAGTTTTGGTGACGGCCTGCGTTCCCAGGAGCTTCCATAATATGTACTTGAAGAGCCGTTCGTTCCATCAATGTGTTCTACCCACTAAGACATAGGTACGGTTACGAGACACGGACGCTTATTAAGGAGGCTGCGTATTAATTGAGTTGCACAAAAAGCCATGGCGCGTGTCATACTCGGAATTAAATTACAAGACCAAGCACGAAATGCATTGAACAGACTATGATGTAGTAGGAGATAATAACATATGGTTCTTAAGTGGAGTTGGGCGCGGCACATGGCTAGACGTGGTGATGTAAGGTATAGCTGCACTGTCGCACTGCAATGACGGGCAGGAGTGTGGGACGCCGGTAACAAAATGGATCGATGACATAAATAAATTTCTTGGTCACATGTGAATGAGAATAGCTTGTTCGATGATGAGGAAAAGGAGAAAAGTAAGAAATAGTCCGAATGGATAACTGACTGTGCCCCACGGTTTTATCTGCTTTGCCACGCTCATAGGGGTGGAAGAGTGATTTTAAATATTACCTTATTACCTTATCACTTTCGAATCGGGATATCAAATGTAATTTTTTTTTCAAATCCTATTATTAGTACCACATTCAAACAATTCTTCAGTTTAATTATATGGATATAGATTATATTATCCGCCAAAGTGTTGGGTAGGTATGTATACAGGCAGCTAATAAGACCTGCGTTTTAACACAAATTGCGTGATACTTTTTTTAAAAAAAAAAAGCTTACTAGCAATGTCGGTTGCACATTACTAGTAATCTTGTTAACCCCTCGTACTAAGCTAAATGCTTGTGTTACGAGTGGGTTCACGTCGGTAGTGCAATGGGTGAGTTTCGAACCGGCAACCACAAGATCGCAAGTCCGACGCCCTCGTCATTAGACACAATCATTACACAATCATTGTCAAACATGCATGTTGTTAACTGCTTGTATAGTACTTTTGCACATGTTTTCTCATAGCATAGGCCCAATAAACTAGTTATCTAGCGCCATTAAGGAGTCAAGGTCAACAGCGTCAAAGGCAGAGAGAGAGAGAGAGAGAGAGAGAGAGAGAGAGAGAGATCAATGATTTAGAATATTTTACAACCTCTAATCTAATGTATTTTGTGAAACTATAAACTTGCAATTGCAATAATTTAATTGACAAAAAATATTGTGATGCATTTGCAACCTTATTTAATATAATATCAGCCATTATATCTTTTTGAGCCACCCTGTCTGAAATATAATATATCCTTTTTAATTGAATTTATTAAAAAAAAAAATGGTATTTTCATTAAACTATACTTTAAAAATCAATGGTTTCATGGATGGATGATATTGCTTTTGTCAGAGCGAACTTCTCCAACAGTGGTACTGCAGTCTATAAACATGAAGTACTAATAAATTCGATTACTAACATGTTCAGCAGACATATATCATCTTGATAGGAATGAGCAGTCAGCCAAGTTGCGGGTTTTTAAAAGATTAATTTTTCTAAGAAATAGTCACCAGATGTCCACCACCATTGTTACCTTAGTTGCTTACTTTGAAGAGTCATAATATGTGCTATTTACATTTAAAATTGTTAGCAATTATGTACATTGGTCATGAATATAGTCAATATTTGATGGAAAGTATTAAAAAATCAGACTCCAACACATCTATTTATGAAATTATGAAAAATGATTTTTCATAACTTCATAAATAGAAGTGTGATTTTTTGGGAAAGTGCAAAAATAGCCAGTGGTCATTAACAACCAGATTTATCAGTACCACTAGTATCTACACTAGATTGTGACCATAATTTTAAAACAAAATAATATTGTCAAACAAACTGAATTGATATTTTTTTTCTCTGCAAATTGAACACAAATAATTATCAAGTATTTATCAACACATCAACAACTCATCTTTAAATATTTAAATCATCTGATAAGAGCAGCCAAATTTTTTCCAAGCAGCAATTTGGTAATGCAATTATGTCCATTCACATATAGAACTAACAGACAAAAGATATTGGCTGCACCAATAGTGACTCAGTTGGATGTAATATTCCATCCAAACTGTCCTGCCCTGCAAAATCCTATTTGAGATCAAATTTTTCTTTCACTTAATACAAATTTATATATTTTGTTCAAACATTTTGAAAATATGATAAGGGCTACTTATTTTTTATTTTTAGCTATTTTCGACTAATAAATCACAACACTTGTATACAATAAATCAAGTTTTTAATAAAAAAGTTACTGGTGCATTGAGTAAAAATATATATATTTCTTATTATAAATAACTAGGTCACTAAGAACAAACACACAAGCAGCTATAGAAAAGAACTGTTCTTTAGTCGAATCCTGGCTCCAGGTAAGAGACATTGATCTGACAACTCTCTGAACCTGCTTATGAATGATATTTATAAATTTTTCATAATCCACCCGTGGCGACTCAAAGTAGATTATAATATGAACATACTAATAGTTTTGAAAAAATACGGCCACCGCATTGCCTTAGGATGCTGATTATCAAAATACATATAAATAAGTACTTATATAGGTAAACTTAATTCGCATCGCACTAATACTTACCTACTCAGATTAAATAAACTTACCCAGGTAGTGATCCAGCCCTAAAAATATTTACCAAAGGCACGAAAACTAAAACGCGTTAACTCATGAATGAGTAAATACCAAATAAATCGACAAATACTGTATAACAAGAATATTAAAAACACTATGATTTCTGAGGACGTTTGTTGTAACGAACGACGAGCTGCGACCAAGATGCGATGCACAGTACATTTACAATGTTTACAAGTTGAAAGTTGAAACATCAATCAAATTATCAAACCGTCAAACGTCACAAAATAAGCACTGTCAATAGTGTCAATCAGTGCTTCCAGATCGCGAACTTAAAATTACAGTGATGCCAGCTAAAAAATACAGTATTTTGATGAAAAATACAGTAGATTTCAAAATTTTAAGGTTAAAGCGTCAGCCTTGGCACGAATTTCAAATTTGTCTTGGTTTTTCGCAATGATTTGGCTTTGAGCAACACGGAAAGGGAGAAGCCATCCGTTAGCGTTCCCCTCTGCTAAAGTACAAGCCCAAATGGGCATATGCATTTAATAAAACTAGTTGCTGCTCAGGATTTTTAACTAAACTAAGTTCAGCCTCGCGAGTGAACACAACGGTCCTCAAAATGCCAAATTGTTCGGTTTTCTGCTGCAACAAGAGGTCTGGAACACCAAATCAACTAAAATATATTATTATATTTCACATGTAAATAAATCTTGAAATTGAATTGAAAGGAGAGTGAGTGCTGGTAACCAGGTTAATGGGGCGCTACACACCTTCATGAATAGTCGGAAAGTGTCCGAAAAGGCACGGCTGGCTGTGATTGGGGGAGTGTTGGCGCCGACACCAATGTATGGTAATGAAAGTTGGGTATGGCAGAAAAAACATGAAAGCAGAATAAATGCTGTAGAGATGAGAGCTTTGAGAAGTATGTGTGGTGTTACGCTAAAAGATAGAGTGAGAAACAGTGTGATAAGGGAGCGTTGTGGAGTGAAAGAAGATGTAGTAACAAGGATTGAGAAAGGTATGTTAAGATGGTTTGGTCATGTAGAGAGAATGGATGAACGGAGATTGACGAAACAAGTATATATGGTGAGTATGGTTGGACGAGTTGGAAGGGGAAGACCTCGGCGAACGTACCGCAACCAAACTGCGGATGTTCTTAAAAAAGGCCAGGTTCCGAGCACCCTAAACCGACGGTCATGCATGAAGAGATTAATGAATGTAGATGAAGCGAAAGTAGTGTGCCAGGATCGTAGCAAGTGGAAATCTATAGTCTCTGCCTACCCCCATGGGAGACAGGCGTGACAATATGTATGTATGTATGTAATAAATCTTTACCGTATTTTTCTATTTAATTACATTTAGAAACAAAATTCGAGTCTTCTATTTTAAATTAGGTGTTATCAGATTTCTGTACCAACATCGAGTCCAATCGCCGTTACAAAATTCGGAACAGCCGAGCGATAAATCCGAATCGTACTATATCTGAATAATTGTACTATACTTTTACTTATAATGGAGTTGGCAAGTGGCAACACTGAACTGCATAGCAAAAGCTAGACTTTTTTGGCGGGAAGTCAAACTAAGCGCGCGTGATTTAATTATTTAATTTTATTATTGCTTGCTTGGTTGAAATATATATTACAGTTAGTGAGTTTTCAATAACTTATAAATACTCCTTACCCAGTATGGGTCAAGATAGTGACGGAGATGAGTCTTCGGACCGAAAACGAAAGATGTCGAGGATAGCCGGCATATCGGAGGAAGAGAAGTATAAAATGTTTTTTAAAACTAATTACACAAGATTATTCTTGGAGAACAATTCAAGTACCGAATATACCGTATATGTAGAATCAAAAGAAAAGGAAAAAATTGGGAACCGTAACCCAATCAAACTGACCAAACTATTTACAGACGATGTTAAAGGAATTATAAGTGTGTATCGCATTAATGCCTACAAGATAGGCATCACTTTCAAAAAAGCAGCTGCAGCTAATAGTTTCCTTAAATTTGATAACTTTTTACGAAAATATAATCTACGTGCCTTCATTCCCGCTCACTTGGTTGAAAAAGTGGGCATCATCAAATTCGTTCCTACTGATATATCCAATGAAGATATTTATAAAAATATTACATGTGATGCAGATGTTATATCTATAAAAAGATTTTTAAAGAGAGACTCAGAAAAGAAATTGGTACCGTTAACTACAGTAGCAATAACATTCTCTTCCACAACATTACCAAAATATGTGTTTTTAAATTTATTCAGATACCAAGTAAATACTTATGTACCACCACTTATTCAATGCTACAAATGCTTTAAATTCAACCACTCTGCGAAAGTTTGTCGAGGGGAACAGATGTGTTCCTCATGTTCAGGAAACCATTTCTACAAAGAATGTATTTCAGATACCTTACAATGTATTAATTGTGGCGGGGCTCATCTTGCCATATCTCGGGATTGTCCCATTAAAAAGAAGAAAATTGAAGAAAAACGTAATATGATTGTTAATCAAAACCATACATTTGCCTCATTAGTTAAAGACAATAATAACTTCCCACCTTTAAAACCCAAGTCTGTAGATAAATCTGCTAATTATGCTGTAAATAAATCTGTTAATACTCCTGTGAATAAACAAAGCAATGTAATAGATAAGAAAACAGAAATTCAACAAATTGCTAATAATGAAATAATTTTAAATGCCATAGTTAAGTCTTTAGTAGCATTAGCAAATTCATCTGGAACAGAGCCATTGACATTAAATAAAATAAAAGATGTTTTCTTATCAAACTTAGTTTAATATGGATAGTCACTTTAAAAATAATAATTGTAAAATTAAGACATATATTACAATAGCTCATTTTAATATTCAGAGTGTTAATAATAAAAAACCTTTGTTAATTAACTTCCTTTCTGATAACGATATAGACATTTGCATGTTGAATGAAACCTGGCTCAAAGATAAGACTAATTTCAGTGTTTCTGGTTATGATATCATTAAACAGAATGGATCTAGTGGACATGGTGGTGTCGCTATATTAATAAAAAATACTTTTAAATACAAAATAGTTCATACTCCTTTCTATGAATATCTTCAATCAGTTGCCATTATAATTAAAACAAATTTAGGTGACTTGTCCCTTCTTTCTACATACAGTCCTCCAAGAGGTGGGCGATTTAGATGCAATAAGTTAAAACAAATCATAGATAATTTGCCTAAACCTGTTATGCTTTCAGGTGATTTGAATGCTCATCATGTCGCGTTTGGTTGCTTATCTACCAATTCTAGAGGTAATGATGTGTTTAATTTGTTAGATCAATGTGATCTTTGCATTTTGAACACAGGTGAACCAACCACTGTCGGGTCTATACGACATAATCAATCTGCTATAGACATAACATGTGTGAGTCCCACAATAGCACCATTATGTGATTGGAAAGTATATGATGATCCAATGGGAAGCTATCATTTTCCAACAGTTGTAAATATCCAGACTTCTGTAGATAAATACGAGGTAGGGTATCCATCGGAGCGCTTTATATACAATCAGGCAGACTGGTCCAAGTTTCATGCTGAAAGTGAAAAAGCATTCATTAATTTAAACTTTAAAACTGGTAACGCACTTGATATATACAATAGTTTTTGCGATATTTTATATAATATAAAACAGATATGTATTCCCAAAATGATAAATAAACAACCATATAAAATAAAAAAACCGGTTCCTTGGTGGGACATTGAGTGTTCAACAGCTGTCCATAATAGTAAAATAGCATGGAATAATTATAAACTAATCCCTACAATAGATAATTATATACAATATAAAAAGGTAGATGCTAGAAAAAAAAAATTGCTTTGTGAGAAAAAGAAACTTGGATGGAGATTGTTGTGTGAAGCATTCAATAGATACACACCTGTTAGCATGATTTGGAACTACATTCGTAGATTTAAACGTGTGACACATAAAAAACCCCCAAAAAAATGATGAATGGATCCCCTCTTTCTTGGAAAAATATGCCCCTACATCTCCACCTGAAAAAGATATAGATACATCAAGGTTAGAAAATATTTTCGAATTAGCAGGAAACACTGAAAGCTACTTCCTCTCTGAGCCTTTTACTTTTAAAGAATTCGAAATTGCTATTAGATCTAGAAAAAACACAACACCTGGTCTTGATGAAATTCCATATCAAGTCATTCAGAATCTTAGCATAACCGCTAAACAGACATTGTTAGAAATTTATAACTTGCTATGGATGTCCAACACTATCCCAGATTCTTGGAAAACACAATGTGTCATTCCAATCCTGAAACCTGATAAGCCTGAGAATGATTGTAATTCATACAGACCTATATCACTGTCATCCTGTTTAGGTAAACTTTTTGAATGTATGTTAAAGTTTAGATTAGAGTATTATAGTGAGAAACATAATATCTTACCAGAACAACAGTTTGGTTTCCGTAAAGGTAGAAATGCAGCACAAAATTTCATTGCTCTTATCACAGATATTAAAAATTCCTTCCATAGTCACTCATATACAGCCTGTTCTTTTCTTGATGTTAGTGGAGCATTTGATAATGTTAACCCTTCTATTCTTATTCAGATTCTCAGTGATATTGGTGTACCAGGGAAAATCTGTAAATGGATATTTAATTTTTTATATGACAGAGTAATGTATGTTAAATATAATAATATTTTACATGGACCTAGACATGTTTATAAAGGGACAATGCAAGGTTCCACTATTTCCCCTTTGTTATATAGTTTATATACTTCACAAATTAATGGACATTTAACAGAGTCCTCTGTTAAATGTTTATTGTTTGCTGATGATATTGTTGTATATAGTGTAAATAATGATGTAAACATGGCCATTGGGAACTTAAACAAAGGTCTGTGTCAAGTTCATAAATTTTATGACAGTTTAAAACTTGACATTAATGTTAGCAAAAGTGGTGCCATGATATTTTGTAAAAAAGTTTTAGATTTTGCTGAAATCCCTTCAGTTCACTTTAATAATAATGCTTTGAATTGGTTCAATGAAAAGAAATTTCTTGGTGTATGTTTAGATACAAAATTAACATTTGAGACCCATATTAACTATATTATAAAGAATGCTAGTAAAGGTTTAAACATATTACGTTCTCTAGCCGGTGTTCATTGGGGTTCAGACCCAAAAGTCTTATCTATGTTGTATAAAAGTATTGTGAGAAGTCACTTTGACTACAGTTGTTTAGCTTACATGAATGCAAATATTAGCTATCTCAGGAAATTAGATTTGATACAAAATAAAGCACTTAGAATAATTACTGGTGCCATGTGCTCAACTCCAATAAATGCAATGGAATCAGAATCAGGTATAATGCCTCTCAAATTAAGACGGTTACAGATTGCAGAATTTTTCACACTGAAAATGTTAGCTACTAACAATACATTTATATTAGATAGAATTTTACCAAGACAAGATCTTCCACAGAGCCTAACAAATAGTATTGATATTAATGCTCAATCACTTGTATCTGAACATATACCAGAAATTTTAGCTATAACACTATATGTCAAGAATTTATGCAGTAACATCAATTCTTTTAATTCTTTACCATTATATAAAACTGATTTTACTTGTATAAAAAATGATTTAATTGTCACTGACTTGAATAAGGTTAATAATCAGTCTGAATTTTTAAAGTATGTACACAGTGAACCGAACATCTATAAACTGTATACAGATGGGTCAAAAACCTCAAATAAAGTAACTTCAGCATATTATGACCCACAAGCTAAACAAACCAAATGTTTTCAATTAGATCCCCATTGTAGCATCTTTACAGCTGAATGCTATGCCATTTATAGAGCACTCCTTTATGTTAACACTGTAAATACTTTCAATATTTTAATTGTCACTGACAGCAAAAGTGTTTTGTTAGCCTTAAAAAATGATTCCTTTAGATATAGTTTAAATTTTATTTTGTACAATATTAGACAGATTTTATTAGAATTAAATGTGAGAGGCAAATGTATAAAATTTAAATGGGTACCGTCTCATTGCGGTATCTCTGGAAACGAAGTTGTAGATAAAGCAACACGAGGAGATTGTGATGAAGACCACATTAATATACTAAAAGTTCCATTCACAGATTTTTATGAACTATTATCTGCTAATCTGAAGAAACTGTGGCATGATTACTGGAAGATTATTAGTCTAGAAAAAGGCAAGTGGTACACAGATATTCAGAATGCCCCGCCGCTAAAACCTTGGTATCACAAAAGTAAAGATGCAAACAGCAGAAACTTTATTACTACCATAAACAGACTAAGATTTGGACACTGCAAAACTCCAGCTCATCTTGCAAAACTGAAAATTATAACCGAACTTGAAGCAAAATGTGATCGTTGTGATAAGGTCTCTGACCTTGAACATATTTTCATGCACTGTCAAAAGTTTAAATTGGAACGTTTGATACTAGTGACAGAACTACAAAATTTAATTGATAAAGACGTACTAGTTCCATCGAACCTTAAATATATTTTATCCGTACATGCTTATTTTAAGCCTATTTATAGATTTATTGTTAACACTGTAGGAAAATTGTAATAATAAGTACATAACAACTGTATTATTAGTAATAAGTTAGGCTTAAAGGACTTGTATCCAGGGCCGTAAAATAAATTAAAAAAAAAAAAATAGCAAAAGCTAAAGCTAACCAATCAAAAATCAAAATAGTAAAGCTAGCAGAAACAAATTTGTAGAAAATGGCTTCAGCCCAGAAAACGGAAATAAAAATTGAACATTTGTGTCGAACATGCTTGTCTAAAAATAATCAATTATATTCTATTTTCGATGTACTTATAGGTACTACAATAACGTTAGATTATATAGTTTCTTCAACGACTGGGCTTAGGGTAAGTTGTCTGTTAGATTCTTTCGAAATAATGTTTACCATAAAAATGTTCAAGAATATGTTTGTTGGAAATAATACAGCGACTTGTGATTGGTAGATGTAGTATAGAATTCAAATTATCTGATTAATGTCTTACAAATCTTCCAGGAATAAATTCGCCTAGTCTGCAAAGCTAAGGAATCTCCATATATTTAGTGACAATAATATTGTTACTTATCAATATTTATCAACCATACTTATTTATTTCATAAATGCGAAAATAACTTCGTCTTGTACCTTTTTAAACCTGAACTGAAGAATAGATTTTTAATTTAGCAAGGCGACAGACTGCTAGTAGTAATTAATAGTTAGACATAGTCTGGTTGTCTTTAACAAATCTAACAGAAACCATCCTCATCATCATCATATTTCATTAAACTTTATAAATGAAGCACAAGATAGATGAAAATATACCTTTTTTATAGAAACAATAAAGAATATTATTATGAGGTCCACTGCTGAAGAAAGGCCTCCCCCATAGACTTCCAAATTAACCGGTTATATGCTTGCATCCCATGACTCCCAGCAATCTTTACAAGGTCATCTGTCCATCTTATTGGAGGTTGTCCCGCACTCCCTTTTTGGGTGTGTGATCTCCACTCAGTTCTATGAGCTTTGCGTCCCACCCAATTCCATTTAAGCTTGCTAATCTTTTGAGCTATGTCGATCACCAAACAGATTGCTAATAAATGCTATATTAAACTTGTTAAGTATGCTTACCAAAACCAAGAAAGTAACTATTATGATGTAAAGGAGCAACATCACTCCCTGCCAGATTAGACTTGTATAAAACCTCTGACAATGTTCCCTGCATGCGTTTGATGTACATTTGATCATATTTTCGATTGAGTGTTAGGAATAACAAATATTTTTCACCATGTTGCTATTGGGCAGTGTATGGATACTTATTAAAGCAAAGAAACAAAGATCAGAGATATTGTCATTATCCTTTAAGTGAAATGATGGCTGTATTTCACCAACTCTGAATAAGCTCCAACTCACTCGGCAGCAGTTCATTTCATACGAATTAATTAATTCAGGATAGTAGTGGCTATTCTGATATAGTGAAATGAGGCCTCAGACACAGAAGCACTTGCTATGTGTAGCATTATCCTTCTTGACTGTCCATGCTTTAACACTCAAATGATTTATAAGTTTAATAACACTATTATTTGCAAATAAAATATTTGATGGTATTTAGATATCAGTTTTAATTTAAAACTATTAATTACTGTGCTTTATTTTACAAAATTGTTGCTGCTTTCATGATAGGGTACTTTTAAAATAGAAACATTGATTTTTAATTATTGCTTTTAACCTGTTAAGCGCCATATTGTAAACACAATGCAAAATCTATTGTTTTGCCCTCATGAGGCAACTGCCTGAATCAGTGAATTGAAGGTTCACATGAGCAAGCTAACATACGTATATATTTATCAAATATTCTTGATTATAGTACAAATATATAAAGATAGTAATATTCTCACCCTGCTGGATTTCTTGAGAGTGCATAATATTTTTATTGAAAGCACTGGGTCTAGTAGAGCCACAGTGATTTGTGGTGGTGGAAATGTTTTATAGAAAGAAATGTTTTTATGATCCACAGTATTTGTTTTGAGTCTGGGTATATATATATGCTGTTGTCCATTAAGTGTGTTTAAAATTATAATTTGAATTTTATGGATGTTTGTAACAGCAACCATAGCAGTGCTGCATTGCGAAGTGAATTTTCCATTTCCCTACTTGACATTTTTTAATGCTATGCAATTTTGAAAGCTTTTAACAATTGTGCAATTTGTATAGATAAGCAAAAATGATGGTTTACCTGCAACAATTTGCTGTGAGTGTAGAGAAAAGGCAGCAAATGCCTTTGAATTTAAGAAAAAATCTGAAGAAGCTAATATGTCCCTGAGAGGAATTCTAAAAAGAGAACATAAAGATTGGTTATCTATAAAAAATGTGAGCCAAGTAAGTGGTACTTAAATCTATTATTTTCTTATGTGCACTCTGCTACAGGTCAACCTATACAAAACCAGTTCAAGCTGATCTCGCATTGTATAATGAAATGATGAAATTAAATGAAATGATATAAATTTCTGTAAATAGATCTATTAAGACACTTTTACAAGTCGTTTCTTTACATTTTTTTTACTAGATGGCGCCGACGTTTCCTATCTGACCACCTCTGAGAAGAAACGTCGAAACAAACTCAGAGAATCATGGTCTCTTTTAAAGTCCAGACAATAGTTATATTATATGCGAGTTCAATGTAGGGCAAAATCTGAACAGGCCTTTTGAAGAATGAGCCATAGCAGCGTTGAGTTGACCTGTCCTAACTAACGGCACGCATACATCAGTCATCGTGTAGCTCAACCATTTTATAGGGAATCCAACGACCCGACGCACAACGATACCAGATCAGCAAGACATTTGCGTAGGTCATGGGAAATAATCAACTGACTCGTTGCCGACTCGACTGCCTCGTTAGTCTATTGGTCCGAAGCGCGACTGCTACGCAAGAGGTCATGGGTTCGATTCCCAGGTCGAGCAAAGTGTAATTGGGTTTTTCTATGAAATTCCCAGTAGCAGCTCGGAGTCTGGATTTGTGCCCGGTTAATGGCAATAGGCTCGCGCCCTATTACATGGGACCTAAACATACCGGCGAAATGTGGGTGTACACCTCTGCCTAACCCTTCGGGGAATACAGGCGTGATGGTATGTTATGTTATGTTTAAAACATTACAATAAACATATTTTTACCACATAAAAATAATTTATATCCCTAAATATATTCTTTAATCAATATGTAGTCTAGAAAAGTTGTGACTTTGTGAATTGAATTATTTGTAAAACTAGCTTTCCGCCCTCGGCTTAGCCCGCGTGTTTTCTCGGCTTTTCTATACTAAAATATGTATGTATTATACATATAAACCTTCCTCTTGAATCACTCTATCTATTAAAAAAAACCGCATCAAAATCCGTTGCGTAGTTTCAAAGATTTAAGCATACAAAGGGACATAGGGACAGAGAAAGCGACTTTGTTTTATACTATGTTAAGATAATAAATGGAGAGCAAATTAATGCGAGCGAATTGTTGTTTGTGTATGTATGTATAATATCAGTTTGTCCGATTATAACTCAAGAAAAAGTTCTAGACAGATTTCTAAATATGTAGGTAGATAATGACCTAGAGTCTAAGTAAATAAATAAAAATAGTAAATAAAAACAGCTCTGGTTTTTCTATATTATCATCTGTAACGCGTGAAACCAGGTCCATCAACTCCTTATCTTAAAAACAGCCCAATGGTATTTATATCTTGTTTGTATGAACTGCATAAAATATTATTATATTTTTTTATTTAAAAACTTTTATTTTATCATATAATATGGTTTAAATTTATAAATGTACTGGTTGGCCCGGCAAACTTTCTATTGACTTAGATTGGGTTACACCTCGGTAGATTCCCATTATTGAAGCACCTTGAGATATACTACACTTTTTCGTTTTGGAGAACGAACAACGTCGATGGTTTGCCGACTCTACAACGATATTTATACTCCAGTATGGTATCTTTTTTACGTTTCATCGTCATCATCAGCCCGTATTTTAATATTGTTGTTGAGACAGAAAACCATCAGTGTGGTTCGTTCTAGCACCATACAACAAAAGGAAAAAGTTTAGTATATCTTAAGGTACCTAATTCAATGAAGGGAATCGAAGTGTAACCCTATCTAAGGAAGAACTTGCCGGGCCGCAAGTCATGCAGACGATTTTCTATACATTTTTTTATTGTTTTTATCTTTATTTAAAGAACTTTGTACACAAAAGGAAAGCGACCATGTCGTCCTAGTAATACTCCTTACATATTTAGCTACATTATATAACAATATTTTTAATATTATTTTTAAGTGTTCCTTTAAGAATTTCCCTATTATTTTTCTTCTTAAGCCACCCTTGTATTATGACAAACAAAACATAAAAAGAATTATTCTAATCTGTTAAGCCGTTTTTGTGTTTAGTCTAGACTAACGAACGGCGATTGAATTTTACATATAAGAAGATCGATTTACTAAACTGCATCATTCGTTGTGATAAAAGGTGCATTAAAGACGTGACCTTTTTCTAGATAACATTTCTTGTTTCCAGGCTAATGCAACAAACGTGAAAACCGAAGATATCTCTTCGAATGATACAGATGACTATGTTGACTGTGACTACAGCGTTCCTTTGACTAACGGGCCAGATTTACATGAATTGGGTAAAAAATATTTGTTAATGGTTCTTAGTTATTTGTTAATTACAATAGGCAAGTACAGTTTTTAGTCAATACAAGTCCGGCGTACCCTGCCGCCTGTACAGACGATGCAGGAGGACTTACAGTGCTTAAAAAAAGGAGTACTTAAGTGCTTTATGAATTCAATATATTGTCGAAGAGAAATTCGGTATTACACAAAACTTTCGGTATCGTAGTTGACTGAAGCATCCAGTATACCAAACTAGACGCAGGTTCAAATCCCACCAGAGGTCGTATTTCTTCTATCACAAAAATTAGAACATAAAAAAATTAGTACATAATAGAATTAATACGAAGATTTTTCAGAAGCTGTCAAGAACGAGAGTGATGCCCAAGAAAGGAAATCATGTTTTGTGTGCAAGAGTTGCTTAGATGTCTATGATACACAAGAGAAATTACAGGATCATGAGAAGATTTGCATAAAAGGTTAAGTTTATAAAGAATATTTTTAATAAACAAATGCTTCAGACTGCTTATTACAATTATTATTGTTGATTTCCGGACATTTTTTTAAAAAAACCTTTGTTGTGTAACCTGTAGTGATTCAGCCGATGCAGTCGAGTTTTGCAAATTCAAAAATAGAATGCGCGCGTTTTTGGCGCGTCCTGGTACGATTTTAATTTTTGTGACTTACAAAATAGAAATTGGTAGAAAATTTTTAGCTTTATGCGTCTATTTGAAACGAATTATCACGAATCAAAAAAATAATAGCTTCTTGACTAATTTAAAAGTAAGTATGGAAGTCTCGCGCATTGAGTTTTATCTCTTTGTAACGCAGTAACATTTCCTGACTAATTATTTCTTCGTAGCCTGTATAATAAACATGATTACTCTTTGAAATGACTTGCAACCTAGCTGTAGCTTTTGTTCACTTTCTTTTTTTAGAAAAAATCTAGCAATCAACAAAGAAAGTCTAACCAATCATCATCCAAAATTTCCACAACTAGGTATATCGGATACGGTTTTAATGTAGGCATTCGGTAGCTTACACGAAGAGACTACTACTATAATTCTGCAGCTTCTAGTAAGTTATTAACGACTGACTAAAGCATGGAGGATCTCTAAGACTAAAGCGTAGCATATAGCCATAAAGATGGATTAATTAACGTATATGGATATTCGGATGTATGTGTGGACCGGACTGTAGATGAGCGAGTGAGACAAATAAATACAAAGAAAGGGAAGAATGAGGATATGGGAGATAGCAGATTGAATAGACGGTGAAGGGAGAAGTTAAACATTAAGAAAGTGTCTGTGTTTTAATTTTACGTGACCCTATCCTACATTATAATAGGTTAAACATTTATATTTAACTATATATTTTTTGGTTATTTAGTTGAATGTGATGAAACCAACCGGACTTTCTGCCCACTCTGTGGTACATCTTACAATGGCGCTGAAAATTTGACGAAACATATGTGGACGAGTCATGCCGATATCATGGGCCCAAAAAAGAGAGGCAGACCTAAGAAGATATTAACAAGTGTAAGTTTAAATCCTTTGATTATATACTTGTCTAGATTGAGCATTACAAACAAACGACACTGCTAAACTGTCTCCAATTGCTTGATATGTGGGAGTACCGCTCGTGTACTTATTGTAGTTAAACTGTCAGGGTGTGCGTGTTTAGGGATGCCTGCTCCAATTGATTTAACTTAGGGTAAAGCACCCTATTACTGACACAATTTTTATAAGGTAAGCGTTCATTTGAATCATGTTAAAGTATTCAGAAATACGAATTCCTTTCTTTGAATGTTGTGTTATTCTAATTTTGAAGGGTTATATAGAAGATTTCAATGGTTACTTCGCCATTTACTGTGTTAGTAGATTTTTTACAGGGTGTCGGTTTTTGGTACGTCGAAAATAGTGATATTGCAATTTATTGACATCCATGTCAATAATTGGAATTTTCCAATTGGTTTTGGAAGAGGCTAATTCAATTGTATATACCTAGTTTATGAATTGATATATGACTACAAATTAGATTGAAGTCAAAATACACCTTTATTCCAAATTCCGATATGGGTGTCAAATCAATATTACCAATACAAACATCCGTGTTGATAATTGGGCAAGGCTATGTCAATAATTGGAATAAAATGAAGACAAAAATCTGAGTATATATATTATGTCCTACATACAATATACTCAGATTGTTTCGCAGAGGATTAGTCTTCCACAAGTTACATCTTTGGATACTTCTGCATCCTCCACACTCATAAAATAAGGATTATGCAAGTTATGAGGATCGTAGCAAGTGGAAATCTATAGTCTGCCTATCCCTATGGGAGACAAGCGTGACAATATGTATGTATGTATGAGCAGATAATTATGTGCTTATCATCAGACGAACATCTCGCTTGTGTCGCATGATCACTTTCATTAGTGCATAGGCATGTTTTTTGTATTAAGACAATTCCTAACATGAAACTTTGTTGAAAAGTCCGTCCGGGTCTTGCTACCCTCCTGATCGAAGACGAAGAAAAGTACTTAGCGGAGTGGCTCAATCATTAAAGATAGAAAAAATCCTCCTATTCAATTTCCAAAATCTATTTTATCCGAGTGTACTCCAATCAAGTTGCAGGATATTCTCGTAGTGCCGAAGAAGTGCAAAAATAAAAATAAGGACATGTGCTAAAAATATAAAAAGATTTCCTTTTGTTTTAACATCAGCCGAGTGGAAGGAACACAAAAATTAAAAATTAAAATTAAAGTAGAAAAGGCAATGGAATTAAAAATAGGAAAGAAAGAGTAAAAGAAGGAACAAGAAAAAATTAATAAAGCTCAGAAAATAATAATAAGCAGAAGCCTAAAAATAAGAACACGGGTAAACAAGTTGATAAAGTCAAAAAGTTGTTATTTTGCGATGAGTTTTATTTTATTACACGGAAAAAATCCCCACAAGAGTGTGTCAGAAGAAGATTGTGAACCTACTACGTACAATCCTAGTTAAAAAATAAAGCATTTACTGTAGAAGAAATCGAAAGAATTAAAACACTGGGATAATACCCAAGTAGGCACCTATTTAGAAGTTCCTCGTAAGAATTACCTCATTATTTCCAGTGATTTCAAGTATAAACCAAAAATACGATTTATTTGTTAAGTTGACTCATTATGCTAAAGTTTTTCTATTCGTAAATATAATTTCATAGTAAAATAGGTTACTTGCAAACGATTAAGATTTGTTTTATTTAAAAAAACCGTATGTAATTTTTATTAATAGGTATACCTACTAGGAAAATTGCAGTGTCAATAAATTGGTTCAACACCTGACGATAATAGGGCAGAATGTGTCAATAATTAGGCAAATCATACTAAATCAATAAAACTTGAAAAAATAATACCAATTATCATCTAAATATTGTTTTTGTTAATAATCAAGGAAATACAATACTTGCTCTATTATTATAAACCGGTTATCGCACGGGCAATACCGTAAAATAACAGATATTAAACTATTTCGGCACGATAGCCCTTAAAGTGTCAACAATTGGGTATCTTACCCTACCTTTTCTGCGTTATTTAATACTAGCTTTTGCCCGCGACTTCGTCCGCGTGGAATAGTTTTTCCCCAATCCCGTGGGAATTTCCCAAAATATCGTTATAATTTAAAGCCTATATGCTATTCTGATGTATAGACAATAATACTGTAAAGTTTCATCAAAATCCGTTCAGTAGTTTTTGCGTGAAAGAGTAACAAACATCCATCCATCCATCCATCCATCCATCCTCACAAACTTTCACATTTATAATATTAGTAGGAAGGAAGTAGGAAGTAGGATAGTAGGATAGGATAGGAAGTAGGATAGGATAGGAAGTAGGACGATGAAAGTTAAACAAATAGTAATTATTTTGAAAGTTAAACAAAATATTATTATTTTAATAAAGTACATACATAATTATTTCGTAGATTAGTGTTTTATTTTATTATAGTAAAAATAAAATAAAACACTACTACTATCTCGATTTCCGGCAAAAGTACAAGTCCTATGGAAAACAGTTAAATGGAAAAGTTGTAGGTAATAAAGTGATCTACAACTTCTGTATTCACCCTTTTTTGACATACCCTCAAAATTTATGTGAAAAATTTAAATAACCAAGTTTATGGATTTTTACTTTTGTTACAAAAAAAAAATATTTTTCACGAAATTGGTGAAATCTTACCTTCTTATGTCCCAAACACACCGTAATTTTTTTGAATAAATATATTAACTTTTTTACCTTATTTGACCTAATATCGAAAAAGCAGCCTAATTTTCAATCGAAAATTCTCACGTCAAAATAATAGTGTTTTTTTAAAGTTTGTGGCCTTTTTGTTCGTTGAAATCTCTACTTTCTGATGGTGTATAAAAATATACATTAGTATAAGTACAATACGTATTCGGAACGCCAAGAAAAACGGCCGCGCGTACACTCATTTTACATCACGGAGGAAATTATTATCAAACGCGATGTATTAATAAAATTGAAGGTTTCTAATTATAAAAAGATTTTATATTTTTGTATTGTGGGATATATCTCACGAACTTTATTGCAACCGAGAAGCTCAAAAGCAAGCATTTACGATACCTAAAGAGTGTTACCCACAATTTGAAAAGGACTTCACCGTAGAATATCTAAAAAAGAAAAAAATGAAAACATGAGAGTGGCGTGCAAACGAGAAAGTTTTTTTCCCCCATCTAGCATCACTGAATCCAACATGGGGAGATTCTGATGCAACGAGCAGCAAGATGCAATAAAGAAAACAGTTTATATAGGTACCAAAAGTTGAGAATATGAGAAGGTGATGTCAACCGTTTGCAGTGTGTGCACTAGAAGGCGTACTTGAAGCAACTGTCAGATCCGGTTGTTTGTAGCGAGAACGGATTTGGTCCGTGGCACCAAATTCGAGCGTTTGTTATTGCTTTAACTTGCGTAATTCTATCCATATAACAACCATCAAAGATACCTATTATATCAAAATACTTGGAGTCGTTTTTTTTAATCTAGTAAAAAATAAGTCCGCTAAATATATTACGTGTAAACTAAACATGAAGTATACTAATTTTATTGTGTCAATTAAATGTTTTAGACTATTCTCAACAAGTTATCAGAAAACGGATTCTGCATAACATCTATGCCAGCAAAAAAAATTGAATGTGTATTCTGCAACCAGCATTTCGAAACTAAGGAAGAATTATATTCACACGTTTTAGAGCATAAAGGTTTGTGCCAGTTGATGATTGCATGATAAAGATACCTGAAGATACATGTAATTACTAATATAAATAGGTAGGTACTTCATTTACTGAGTCGAGAAAACATCTTACAATATCACTTTCTGATAATGTTTCTATAGACCGTTTTTTAATCTCAGAGACTAAACTGACACATGCTAATGTCAAATTTACAAATAGTGTTGCATTCTTTTGTGCAGTGTTGTACCTACGGTTTGTCCAAACGTAACTTTTAAGACGTATCATTAGAATTCAACTATATACTCTGCCTGTATGGGGAGACCTGTTTTTACCACACATTTAGATCAGCTTTATTCAGTACACCATCATTACTGCTCATGTACACGAAAAAACGCCTATCTAATCCCTTGTCTCTTACAAAATGGCAGAACTTTAAAAAAGTACGTCGATTTGTAGTTGATTGTTCCAATTAATGTGACACCATTAATTCAAGCGGCGGTAGTGCGTCGGACTTGCGATCATGTGGTTGCCGGTACAAGCATTTAGCTTAGTACGAGAGGCTAACAAGAAGACTAGTAATGTACGACCCACATTGCTAGTAAGCATTATTAAGAAAAAAAAAACTATTAATTAATTAATTAATTAATTAATAATAATATATGTTACAAATTATAAATCTATACCTTAATAATATGTATTGTATTTTTACGTTTGAAATAAGTACCTACATATCTTTTCAGGATATCTTATTGTAATAACTTTCAACAAACAAAGAAAAACTGTCTTCCAAAAATTCTAAAAATAATATTACCTATGTCTGTAAACAGTTTCGGTGGCGAAGGGTCCACTCAAATAATGTCACTGACTTCCGAATCTTTTTTAGAAAACATTATTTTCATAATATTTTGAAGGTGGTTTTACT
Organism: Subacronicta megacephala; assembly: GCA_958496365.1. Taxonomy (NCBI): domain Eukaryota; kingdom Metazoa; phylum Arthropoda; class Insecta; order Lepidoptera; family Noctuidae; genus Subacronicta; species Subacronicta megacephala. Next base: position 11,557,587 of record OY292513.1, read on the forward strand.
TTTTTATAAATATAATTTGAATTTTTTGAACGTTCTAGTCAGAAAAAACCGATACTTGATTTCTGATAGGAATAGGTACATCACTATTTAAGAATTGAAAAAAACTGGCAACCCATCTAATGTCAATTTAGTTTGAGATTAAAAAACGGACTATAGCTATAAAATAAAGCTTAACCCTGCTCGTTCCATGTCTCTAAAAAAAGGAACACTTAAAAGATTACAGTTATCAGTCTGTCTTTCTGTCTGTCCGTAAGTTCCTAATTTTCAGGAACCGTGGAGGTATAAAGTTGAAATTATTGTTGTATTATATCTCATTGAAAAAAATGTTTTGTGATAAAACAACCATTTGCCATCTGACATGACAGTATGGAAGAATTGTCTTTTTTAAATTTACCATATTAAGTTAAGTTTGTTCAACAATCCGAGTATCTAATTTCATAACTTCTTCTTCTTCCACTTCTGCTATGTTAATTATATTGATGCAAGTCGAGTTTATAAAGAAGCTCGGTACACGAGTCATACTCGCAAACTGGAGGAGGGCTCAACCACCACGATGGTCCCGCCCCGGTAACGGGACAGTTGGGACAAATTGTTTCATCGACCCCGGTAGTATCGACTCCGTCGTTTAAGGGGACAGATCGAGTATTATCTACCCTGGTGTGATTCAACGAGACGTAATTTTTTGGTTAATACAAATAATACTCCTATTCTTCTCGCTTTAAACACTACATGGGCGTATGCTACTCAACCTTTGTTACCCAGTCTGTTAAAAAAACACCGTTAATAACATACTTGATCTGTGCCATCCACCCCGTTAGACCACGGGGTCGGCACTACTTCGATGAAACTATTTGTACTGTACTAACCTAACTGTCCCGTTACCGGGGTGGGACAACCGGGTTGGTAGGGACTTACCCGTGCCATTGGGTTGACGATTTTTTTTATAACTGTCCCGATTTTACTTTTGGCATGTTTTCCCTTCACAGTTGCAGAAATTGTGTATTTTTAGTGCGACTTTTTCTCTGACCGCACGCCGTCGTACTCTTACTGTACCCTAACATTTTATTAACATTTCTTGTTTCAGATACGAAAGTATTAAGTTGTGAACATTGCAAGAAAATATTTCTAGATATCAAAAAAATTCATCAACATAACTGCTTTGAAGGAAGAGCTAGTCGAAATGCAGTTAATGTGGGTATTTTAACTTTTAGGGCGCCAACTGACGACGTGAAATAATTTCAGGTTTCGGCCGCACGTAGTCGGCGTAGCTAATCTATTCCTTACTTCTTTGTTAGATTAGTTTATTTCTTTATATTTATTTTAGCAGCAAACGCTGCTCTCATATATTTTTGAAATTGACATTTGATAATGAAGTGGCGCTGTTCGCCAAGTCTATTTAGCTGAATGATAATGATAGGACTGATAAAAGGAAAGTTCTTTAATACAATAACATTGACAGATCGTGCCATCCAAGTGATGACGTCACATGTTTATTGTTTTGGCCACAATTGGAAATGACACAACGCTTATTTAACTAATACATTTTATTTTGACTTTCAACTACTAGCATATTTCATGCCAAAGTAACATCTTTACAGTAAGTTAAAAACCAATAAGCGCAAAGTTTAAAAAAATCTCTATCACCTTAAAGAATTTTTGATAAGTGATACCATTTCTTTCGAATTGCAGGATTCTTCAAAAACAGAAAATATTGAAAAAAAGGCCCAGCATTTTCCATTAGAAATAACATTGCGGGAGTTCTTAGACTCGAATATAAATATGGTATGTACCATAATTGTTTTATATTTATTTACCTTCTTATTTGATTGCAGTGTAGATAGATGTCATTGCATAAAAAAATGTACCCCAGCTTTAAATAAGTATATTACTGTACTTATTTAAAGCTGTGGTACAATTAATTGGCATGTCCTGGGCGTAGCCTGCTTTCAATCTTCTTGGTATTCTTTTTTTAAAAAGCATCATGCTTGTCCATACGTCTTTCCGGTGGTTGGTGATGAGTTCAGAATAGTAAACAAGTTGAAAGTAGTAAAAAATATGCTTATAATTATTACATTATTTTGTGTAGATGCGCATGGCGTCTACACCTCTAAATTTACTATATTTCGTAGTACATCTCATGATGTAATATTTCGCAGTGTCATTTTCGCGAAATCTATTTTCCATAATGTCTGTCTGTTTAGTCAAACAAAAGTAAAGGTCTTAAATATAAGCAATGAACAATGATTGAATGTTTCAGGAAAATATCAACTTGCAAATATGCAGTGCTTGCAGCTGTATATTAACGTCTGAAGACGATCTCGTTAATCATCGCGATGCTGAACATCCAGAGCTATCTCTTCGGTGCAACCTTTGTACTAAGGTATTCTAATCGTGTCTATTATTTTCTCTAAATAAAAAGAAAGCCTGTTTTGTGTTTACCTACGCAACACCATGTGCCAACCTTTAAACTACATATTGGGTAAACCGTGTAGCTATTGCCCACTTAAGGATTTCATAGACATAAGGACCAAAAATAAATATGTATTTATAGTTACCAACACTTTATTACCATTTTCTTATGACCTAATAATCTGTCGTATAGAACATCAACAGCTTTTAATCAAAACTTAAACATAACATGGAACAATTTTAATTAAATAAAAAACATCTAGAAGTATATTGATACAGCTAAAATAACGGTAAGAAATCAAAATTTAACACAGATTTCCATTAAAAAATAAGAAAATACTTCCGAGTTTACCATATTCATGCAACAACAAAACGCAAAAAAATAACTTTTAAGCAAGTAAGTCCTTAAAAAATTGCTCAAATGTTTACCTGTTTAAGTAACGCGTTCACTCGTCTTAAAAAAATACGCCATTTCCTGTTTTTTTGAAGTGTTGCCAGTTGTGTTTTGAATAATCTCTAAATTAATTGCAGCATCATCCAGTGAATTCAAATCAAACTAGATCGATGCAAAGTTAACAAATAACGAAGTTTTTCTTTAAATGGGCCATCACTGTCAGTGTGGCAATTACTCTCTGGTTCTTCCGGATAATTGTTACCGATACCGTACTTCTGAGTGTAATTATTTTTAGGTATTTGCCTCGTTGCGGTTTGCGGCGCGCCATCGAAGTATTTGCAAACAAATAGAGAGAAAATATAAATGTAGCACATGTGGCCTGAAATTTGCGTACGAAATATCTTTGAATAAGCATATTTTAAGATATCACGAGGGTCAAAGTGTGTCAGTAAAATTCATTGATCCTAAAACGAAAAGAGAAGATAGACAGTTTCAGTGTGATACTTGCAACAGAAGTTTCTATAAGTAAGTTGATAAGTTAAAGGTTGTTTAAGTACCTAAATAACTTTTCATTCAAGAAAAATAAGCTTTCATTGCAGTATTATGACATTAATTAATAACCACGTTTCGGATCATTCCTATCATCAATGGTCACGGAAAGACCCCGAGACCATGGATGTTGCAAAGGATCGTTAAAATTTAGTTTCGTTTTTAATCAAATGTGTCGATAAACGTTATAAAAATCAATTACATATTTATAAACCCACGCGGTTTTAATCAATTAATTCAAAATTATTCATTTAATGTCATTATACATAATTTACGTATCAATTATCTGTTGTTTTCAGGAGAGAGTTACTTGTTAAGCATACTAAAATACACATGCCCGTCGAAAATTGCTTCGAATGTGATGTTTGTAAAAAGAAGTTTTATAGAAGAGATAATCTCCGGTTAGAGTTGTCATGTTATTATTAGTAGAGCTTTTAAGTAGAAGCATGAATTAGTCTTGGATGTGTCCGAATTTCCGCGAATGAAAGGCATATGCTTAAAACCTCCCTGTACTTAAAACCTCCACCTATTTCGAACCCTGGTTTTTGTGCACTTACTATCTGTAGATTTGCTCACTAGAGATACGATTTTGGTATTACTTCGATGATCATGTCTATCTTGTCTTTAGTAATCAAATCTCCGACATCTTAGTATAATACTAATGTATAGTATAATTTTCAGGTCTCACAAACGAGTTCATGACGTACATCGAGATAAGAGTTCATCTAATAATTGTTTATGCCTTTACTGCGGCCGCAGCTTCTCCAATTCGTCGAACTTAATCGTACATATGCGGCGACACACCGGAGAGAAACCTTACAAATGTGATTTTTGCGGCAAAGGTTCGTTTAACCTTCTACTGAATAACTGTGTAATAGTTAAGTCCGTGTTCAATCTTTTCTTATTACTGCATTTGCAGGTTTTCCTAGATCCTCTGATCTTCAATGTCACCGCAGATCACACACTGGAGAAAAACCTTGCATCTGTCGTGTTTGTGGCAAAGGTAGTATTTATTTAGATATTTACAAAACAGATATTAATCATTTTGGTTCTTTCCAACTTAGCTAACGTAATTTGACTAGTATGTGTAGCATTAAAATATGTTTAACACAACAATTAAGCAGGTTTTGCTATGGAATGGTCAGTACGGGAAAATCATATTATTTTTCACTCTTTTATGGTAATGAAGCCTTATATTTGTGGTTTATTTTAAAGGTCCAAGAGGGAAAGGCTTATGGAATATCAAAAGTTTTACCATAAAATAATAAGCTATTTTGCTGTATTCTATGGCTTCATAAAATGTATAATGTGTTTATTTTGAAGGATTTTCGCGCAGTAATAAGTTGTCCCGTCACATGCGCGTGCACACTGGCCAGAGACCGTACAAGTGCACGTACTGCGAAAAGGCATTTTCACAGAGCAACGATCTCAATCTGCACATACGCCGACACACTGGCGATCGGCCCTATATCTGCGAAGTGTGCGGCGACAGATTCATTCAGGTGATTGTGTTGTGCAGCGTTTAGTTTTTAATAGTATAGTCACTGCGGCAACGACGGTATCATACCCATACCACACATTAGGTACTTATACTCGTATTTCCTTAATTGTTTTGATTAATGATGACTGTCAGCACAAGGCTATTACTACACTTCTTCTTCTAGATATAACATTTATCTATACGTTTGCGTTTGTGAGTTTGTGACTTCTGGATCTACTGAACCGATTTTGAAAAATCTTTCACACAATTAATGAATGAATGACATAGGCTATATATGTATTATCCAGTAAAATGAAAAGAAACGTATAAGTAGTCCACGCGGGCAAAGCCGCGGGCTAATAAGCAATAGAACGGCTTATAACATCATATTATTACTATCTTCATATTATACAATTGTAAAAGGCGCATGTCTGTACCATAAAGTTTTTGAAGATAAGATAATAGGACAAAAGAAGCTAAAACTACAGATTTTATAATTTCTGTTGGTCTGTCGGTATGTATGTACAAGCGTCACGTAAAATCTACTGCGCAAGATAAGATGCGGTTTTCAGGTAACATTTTATATTGCTGAAGGTTTAATTAAAAATCTGGTGCATGTTTTACGCCGAGTTATAGTAAGTTTAATCCTTTTGGGATGTGAAACCGCGGGGAACGGCTAGTATTTAATACGGTTAAACATAACAGTACCAGGCTAATAAACGTATTACTAATTTAGGTAGAAGGAATATTGTAATTGTCTGTGACCTATTTTATCTGTCCTATGTTAAGGTGAATGTCATTTATTTGTGTTATACAGGTTTGTTAGAAAAAGAAATAAAAACCTTTTTTAATATCAAAAATACCAACCTAACCTATTAATAATGGAACGAATTGAGAGAAGTTGCCTTAAACATCCAACTTGGAATTATGCATTAATTTAGTATTCACTTAATTAAATCAAAATCCCAGACTATGGACAAAGACGGTCATGAAGTACGACAAGACGGCCCCGAGATTACAAAATATACATTGTCAATGGAACATAATTATAAATTAAACAAAAACACCCTCAAGTGGCCGCACGCTGTACTAGCGCGGGTGCATCGCAAAGGATCCAATATCAAGCAGCGTCTATTCACTAAATTTGACTTGATCACCTCCACCACGCAGACGCATCAACATACAAAATTGGTCAAAAAATTAACTGTAGTTAGGCTGGTTTTAGTTTTGTACATTAAGTAATATTGATATGTACGAAAATTCCAGACGATCGACGACGGTTTTATAGCATAAGGATAAGGAATAAATGACTGCAAAAACTTTTACAAACATGTTAGAGGAACTATAGAAGTGGGGCAGTCCCAGCAGCATGCCGTTTTCTTTATTTATAACAAAAAAAACATCGTCAAATCAACAATCAATAATCAATTTCTGTGAACACCTGACCCACAGGCTGTTAGAATTTTAGACAGTATTCCTTAACCAGATTACTGCAACGATCGCACCGGCGTGCCAGTCCATTCCCTTCGACCGCCTGTTTGTTCAGCTTCGAGCTTCCATAACATAGTACCCTAAGTATTTGAACTGGTTTACCAGTTTGAGATTTACGTCATCCAGCTTTATATCGGGCACAACAGGACAGACATTTACGAGAGGTGTTGATGACAAAATGCTGACTATTTTTACAGTTTTACTAAATACCATGTTTTAGGCCCTAAAACATGGTATTTTGTATAACTAAGGCAACTATTATTGGTCTTTGAGAATTATCTCTCACAGACCACTAATAGTTGCCTTAGTGCATCTAGTTTGGCGCAGTACCACAATGCTATAAGATAGATAATATTCATAAAAACGTTATCAATAGAACAACCAACATGAGTGCTCTAGGGATTACTTGTGTCGCCAACGTTTCATAGCCTCGCATCGGAACGCATATAGAAACATTTATTTCTATAATATATGTTACCTATATACTCGTATGTGTAAGTTATACGGATCGCCATTAAAATTTTATCATTTTTGTTTTAGGGTACAGCATTACAGAATCATAGAAGAGCTCATGGTCACTTCCCTCCTCCACCAGTTGAGGCACAACCACAATCCGAGGTGCAAGCCCTCCCCTTTACAGTCCAGAGTATAAGTCATAATAATAGTCATTAATATTAAGGTTAGAATAATAAACTTTAAAATGTAAATACAATCAAATTTATAATACTGTGTGAAAATTCAATTAACAATCCTTTATTATTCAGATGAAAATGGAACATTTTTGATGTCATCATAAATACAAATATTATTTATACCAATGAATAAAGTTTAAATATTTGTGTCGTCATTTTGAAACAAATGCCAAAGTTTATTTGAAACCTGCTATTTAAGTTCACACCGTTTTTAGAATAGTTATCTGCCTGAAAGGCTTCGAAACGGTTTAACGTATTTCAATGAAAATTTGAGGTATTAAAACCGGATTCTAAGTTAAATTGTTGTGCGTATTCCATTTTGATATCTTACAAGGTTCCAAAGATATGAATATAAATGTTTAAGGGAATAAATTTATGAACGCTGGTAACACCGCGGGACACAGTTTGGAACGTTTCTATGACGTTAATTCCATGACATTTAGCCATTTTAAGATTATCTCATTTTTAATCATGTATATTTTTGTATATAATTAGATGCCTAGTTATTTAATATATAAATAATATGTAGTTAATCTGAAAATTATTTTATTTATGTATAAAAAATATGGAATTCTTTGATCTTCCAACATTTTCAGTCTAATATATCCATTCCAGGGTCTGCAGACAAGTAACAATATTAAGTATTCTATAACCTTTGAAATTGGTTTTGTTGTAAAACCCTCCAATAATTAAATTGTAAATTAAATATTTAATTGAATATATATTTCCGTTATTAAAGACGTGCTTATTCGCCTATAATATAAAAAGTTCCAGTGCATTTGTGGGTTATAAGGTTACTAGTACTCGTCCAATCCGCTTTCTGCTTCTGTTTGAAATTAAATATATTTGGGTAGGTGATAAGTAAATTAAAACATACTCTGACGGTTTCTTGACTCTTTTTGTTTCCAGTTGGATGCAATTTTCTCATTGAATCTTCTTCATTGAATCATTTTGTAACGCGGTCTTGTGAAAAATTGTAGTAGCCTGTTATTTTTGTGTTTCGAAATGTTTTTTTTTTGTGAGCTTTATCGTAACTACATTTTATGATTGCTGTTTGCTTTATGTTTTAAGTCAAAAATTTCATTGGTTGCTCTTTTTTCAGGAAAATGCCCATAAACAACTATAATACTTCTTTATCAACTTTAATATCTGATTCTAGATTTGTTTATATACATATAACAAATCGTGGAATGGTTTGAGTGCATCTTTAAAAGTCGCATCTGTTAAATATAAACCTAATTATTTAATCAACAACCTTTCAAAAATATTCGATTATTTCTGAAGTCTGTGTCTTTTGAAGAATTTTTTGTTTCGAAATATTTTAGTTATTCAGTCTGGTTTGGTTTTTTGGAAATCTCATTTATTCATCGTATTTCACTATTTTGGAACAGCTACTACTGGCTACTAGTTTAAGGACATTATTTTTCCAAAGTAAATATGTGTATGTTATTATTTATTGTTGTTTTTGTGTATTGGTACCTAAAACCTTGTGGGGTAAAAAATATGTCAGTCAAAAATATGTGTAAGTCAAATCCTGTTACTCCGCCAGTCAATCTTTTTGTGTTTTCAAAGTGTCTGTTGCGATTGTACTATCTATTTTATATTTTATACCGCAGTTACTGCAAATGTTACTTGTCTACACCCTGGCTGTCAGAGTTCGTAGAAAACTATAAGGTAGAGGAACCCAAAACTCAATTTGCTGTATTTAGCTTGGCCGCATAAAGGTATACCTATTGTCACGCATCATCATTCTTAATATTATATTTATATATACATTCAACCAAAAGTATTCTCTGTATTACATGTATTATGTAAAAATAACGAATTTTAATAAATCAGTCGTCGTATAACGTGCTTACCTTATTGTTAACATCCTTAATGTTTGGGCAGTGGGCGCGGTACATAACTGAACTGCTGGGAGTTGGATATGCGATGAAAATACTCTGGAAAGTATGTACTCTGTGTGTCCAACAGCAGGTGGTGGTGTCTCAGGTCTACGACTTTATACAGCTAGTCAGATGCCGTTGTGTATGTCAAGTCATAAGAAACCATTACGTGATCTATATATATAAAAATCAATGCCACTTTTCGTTGTAATTTTATAACTCAAGAACGGGCTCACCTTTCCAAACCAAATGTTTAGGCTTTGTTCGGACTATTTAGTAGATGTTTCATGTGAAGTTTGCACAAAATCGGTCGAGCGTCAAACGAATTCAATAAATGGCGGTTCATTATGTTAATGGGGATTTTGCTGTCAAATTGAAACGAACACGCGGGCAACGCCGTGGGCGGAAAGCTAGTACTTTATAAATTGTCTGTGCTCAATATGTATTTTAGTTCATTTTGTCACTTGTAATACAAGGTACTATGTTTCTGCTTCTGGTGGTTCTGCGTTGCGTTTGAACTGTTAATACCTACTCAATTTGGCAAAACAAATAAATTTAATAGAAAAATGGCGCGAACATATTGTGTTCATCGGTATTTCAACACACAAGAAAATAAAATGCTTATCTGAACGGTTTCCGGGAAAAACGAACAATAAAATTTGATGGTTAACTATTTCGTAGGCTTAACAGGTTCAGCTAATCAAAAGTTTTAAATTAAACAAAATGTTAAATTGCTATAATATTCAACTGTGTTGCTTTTCATGTCATGTCATTTTTAAGATTCATTCGTTCATTAAAGTAAAAGTTTCTGTTTTTAACTAAACGTTAATTAACATTATGTTGGAAAAAAGCTGTAGTAAGCCTTCTTTACAATATTCACGTCGTCTGTATTCCTTACTATCCTCAGGAAAATAGTCAATATTGTCATGTAGAAATAATAGTATTTAAGAGTAATAATAACTAAATCAGCTTATTGAAAAGTCCAACAGATAACAAGATATTGATAAAATTTAAAAGATAACTACGATAGGCTTTTAATAAGATACTAGCTTTGCCCGCGTGGACTATATGTTTCTTGTAATTTTATGGGATAATATATGGCCTATGTCCGGAATAATGTAGCTTTCTATTGGTTAAAGAATTTCTCAAATCGATAAACAGATACTCAGATAAACAACAGTTAGGTACTGTGGGGAACGTAGCAGAGCGCCGGGTAGGATATAAATAAAATATGATTTAAACCATTAACTGTGGTTTATTCCAATTATTAAGAGGGCGAAGCCCTAGCAAAAACATATGTCGTCGTCTTCTGACTGACGTCTCGGACAGTTCTACTTTCAAATACAAATAGATGATTGCTTATTCTTAATTAAAATCTTTATGGTTTCATTTTAAAGAGGTGTGATACTACGATCACCACATCAGCTACGCCCCTACATATGGATAAAACTGGGCACAACTGTAGAATCGTTGCCCATAATTCTGCTTTTGTGGAATAAATTCTGGTGCCCAATCTTTCCTTATAATTAGGCAGAAGCCCTTTTAAAAAAGTAATGATATATATGCTCTCATCTACAATGTCCGCCTTTGCTGCCAATTCTAGCAACCGGTAGAAAAACGTAAGGGAGTCCTCGATAAGGAAGGAACCGCTTAACCCGAAGATTCTTCCCGAGGAAGGAAGAAAAAGAAAAAAAAAAAAAAGAAAAACAGGAACGAGTTTCAATTGTTTTTTTTCTTCTATAGTATATAAGATGGCGCAAGAAATGTTTTTCTTACCCGGCGCCTCCACCATATGTGGGGAACGTAGCAGAGCGATGGGTAGGATATAAATAAAATATGATTTAAACCATTAACTGTGGTTTATTCCAATTATTAAGAGGGCGAAGCCCTAGCAAAAACATATGTCGTCGTCTTCTGACTGACGTCTCGGACAGTTCTACTTTCAAATACAAATAGATGATTGCTTATTCTTAATTAAAATCTTTATGGTTTCATTTTAAAGAGGTGTGATACTACGATCACCACAGTACCTACCGAGCGGTTACATGATAATAAAGAAATATGTACGAATTTTCGCGTTGTCGTGAATTTGCAGCTTAACACTTTGCTCGACTCGGGAATTGCATTTAATTACTTTTTAACAAAAAATTTAACCTTTGAAAACGTAGTAATACGTAACTGAAACTTTTTTTGTGTTTAATATCTAAGTAGTTCCTTAGTTACCTTACTTTAACGAAGTCATGTCTAAAGTTATCATAAAGTTAAATGACTAAGTACCCAAACACGAGATAGTAGCTGTAAACAGTTGAGGTTTTCCTTCGACTGTCTTCTCGTCTTCGTCGGGGGTCCTCCACCTCTTCCAAACAAAAAGTTTTCAAAATCGTTCCTCAATTGACGGAGTAATCGGGTAACATAGGTACCTACGTGAAAAAAACAACACATAACATACATACCGACATACATTACAGACGAATATAGAACCTTCTCCGGTTTTTCGTCAGTTAAAAATATGAAGAGAAAATTGTTTATACATAATTAATTATTTACCTAACTCATAAAAATATGATATCGATAAACAACAGCAACCTTTAGTAAGTAATCAGCAGAGAGGGATGTGACTTTAGGGTAAAAAAACGATTATTTGAAAATCGTTTTTAATTTCTCTCAATTTGCTAAATAATAACGAAACACGCCCCCCCCCCCCGTCAAATGGACTGGGTAGCGTTGATGCCTTATTTTTAATAGGTACCAGTAAAAAACACGTAAAGCAGGACGCTTAAAATAAAAAAAAAACAATAAAAAAATTATATTATTTGTTGTGGTAGGGCCACGCTGTTCGCAGCATGAATGGGCCGGCTCGACCGGGGAAGTACCACACTCTCGCAGAAGACCGACGTCCGAGTAGTAACGTTGCGTTACTGCGCTTCGTTTGGTGAGCAAGAGGGCCGGAGGCCCAATGCCTCCCCCAACCCCCTTCCTTCTCCTTTTCTCCTTCCCCTCCCTTTCCCTAAATAGGCTCGGCAACGCATCTGCAACTCCTTTGGTTTTGCAGATGTCCATGGGCGCCGATGACTACTTACCATCAGGTAGCTCGCCTGCTCGTTTGCCGAGTTATCCCATAAAAAAAAAAATATATAATCGCTTTTATGAAATAGTATTCGTTTTTTTTAATAATAATCGATTAATTTTTAACATCCCTAACAGAGCAGTGTAAAATAGTACTCAGCAACAGAGGGCGCTTAATATAATATTAGCAATGTTCTAGAATAATTTAAGCAAATTATTATTATTTATTGAGTTAATTAATAGAATACTGACGAAAAAAAACTGCAGTCAAGTCCAGTCGCTTGACCATGTCGTGATTTACAGTACCGCAATACGCAACCAGGCATATTTTATCAGGAAATAATTGAAAATTACTAATGTTTTGGCAGACGTACGAAAGTTGTCCACAAGCCAAGTCTGCCAGGCTGATGTCCGATACTAGACTAAACGACTTTGTGCCGCTAAGTTTTCGCTTATGATTTTGGGCTTGATGTCCCGTCTATTACTAGTGTATCTATTAGAGATTAGAGATTGTGGAAGCCAAAGACATTTGTCTTTGGCTTCCACAATCTCTTTCAATTCATTGTTATTCACCCGTGACGGCGGTCTTCCACGTGGTTCGTTCTTCAAATCAAAGTTTCCATCACGAAAGCGTTTAAACAAAATCGCACCGTGCGTTCATTAACAGGCATCTCTCGCGTGAGTTCCGCGTCAGAACTCGTATTCAAAAATCACTCGAATTTTCGAAATAGGTATCCATCTTTCTTGTCTAAGCTGAATAAAAAAAAACAACTGGAAGTCGAAAATAGAATGTTGCACATTTTTTAAAAGAAGAACTTCATAGGTACCATTTGAAAAAAGTTTCACTCAAAAACTCTAACCATGGAGGTACTATGTCAATTCGAAGTACCTATTACCATAAAGCGGCAGTTTCATCCTTAACCCTTATCATTTTCCATTGTTATCTTTGTGTTTGTGAAGGTTAAGAAAAATATATATAGAAGTTAAAATAATACGGATGGTAGGTACACATTTTGGCACACGTTTTGAGGAGATTGTAAGGTGAATATGTATACGCTCTTACGACTCAAGACAATTCCACAAAAAAAAAATAATTCTTTAGTTAGTTATATAGTTTTAGTTAGTTATAGTTTTATTTTTCGTAATAGTTATTCTGAAAAAGGTCATCAAATAATTGATATCTTGCTTTCTTTTGTAATTTGTTTACATTTACGTTCATGCCAGTATACCTGGACACACCTTGTTTCAATATTCTGTGAGAAATATAACAGCATTATTTGCTAAAAGTTTAGGAGAATGAAGACTGTAAGTGAATTTTACCTGTGCTAAAAATGAGAGTGAAAGAATTGGTGCGGTTTTGAAAAGTGGGCTAAGTGTGGCCAAGTTAAGTACATATTTCACACTTATACTACAATTAATGTATTATAGAAACTATGTAGATATGAAACAGTTTCGGCTATGAAGTTCTGGTCATCTAGGTTTCGCAGGCCTGAAATTGTTTGTGGATACTTCCATTCCACTTGTGGTCGACCGTCAGTTACGTCCCACTCACAATCTTGAAGCTTCACATCCTCAGGTTCATGAATGCTTTATGGTTGAACTGGATTTTCAGCAAAACTCCCTTGTTCTTGTCTTATTGAGGTTCTTGACGAGTGTTCTTATTCCTTAAATCAGACCAATTTCGTCTTACAAACCCGGACATGTTGTCTGTCTACTTAAACATGAGAGTTTCATCCCTTGATGAGAATATCCCTTATTTTGTCATAGCACATCAGTTTTATTTTTTCAGTGAATATTGGTTTTATTTGTCTTTCTCTTTCAATTGGTTTTAGTGATTTAGATGTCGATACATATGCTTTACTTGCATATGTATCTAATCATTTTAATCCTTTGAATTTCGTGCATGTCGGCATTAACGTGCCTTTTGTTTCGGTTTTTTGTGCGGTTATATTAGGTGTTTCTCGAATATTGTGTTTATAGGCATATCTAACGAGGCTCTATGTAGAACAGGGTTCAGTTAACAGTTAAAATATAAATTACTCAGTATTAAATACAATGATAAATTTTTGCACAACATTGAATTCAAAATATTATCTACATCACCAAACTTTAATCGACTGTACAATAAAAGAAAAGTACTACACTATTTTGGCAAGTAACTTTAAAAGATGGCTCATTTACCTACTCGGAATCCGAAATGGTATGACACTTAACTAATTGCAACTTCTTAAGGAAATATAATAATTTGTTAGTTCATTGTAGGTAATTTTAAATAAAATTTAGTTGTTGGATTTCTTTAGATATGATTTTTATTAAATCAGATTTACAAGGTTTTACAACAAATGTTAGAACTGTTTGCCTTCAGCTGCAATGCAACCCATACATCTCTTTAAATATGAATGCGTAATAAGACGGAAATTCTTCTCGAGTTGATGTATTACCCGTTTCCGGCTTGACGTCGATTTCTGGGACACCGTGTAGGAAAATCGCCGTTCTTTAGTTTTTTTAAGGTATGGGAGTCAAACGAGCAGACGGATCGCCTGATGGTGTATCTAAGCGATTAACGCCACTCAGGGACACCCGTAACACGAGAGGAGTCACAAGTGCGTTACGGGGTAAAACGGAGTAGGTACGATCTTTTCTTGCACTTACCTAAAAATCATGAACATTCATCCTCTTTACAATTTTTTTTTTAAAAAGCTTACTACCAGTTTTTGTCGCACATTACTGGTATTCTTGTTAACCCCTATTACGAGTGGGTCCACGTCGGTAGTGCAATGGGTGGGTTTCAAACCGGAACCACATGATCGCAAGTCCGACGCCCTAGCCATTAGGCTAACGCCGCTTTTACAAATATGTACAATAGTGCGAGAGCCAGTATCAGATGCAGTGCAGAAGTCCTCAAAAGCGTATAGACATTTTGCTTCTAAAAATCGTTGCACTTTGTGGTGGAATTCGTCTGCTGCCATGAATGTGTGACCGACTTTAAAATAATAATTAATCTCTAGTTACCCAATCCCTTATAACTACGTGGAGACCTGTGAATTGGCTGTCAGTTTAACTTACCGTTTTAATTTTGTAATAATTAGCTGGCGTCAGTCGTTCATAGAAATTAAAATATTATCAATATTTTTGTGTTGGTATATGTGAGGGGTCTAAAAGCAAATCCACATCAGTCACAAAACACGTAAACCGAGATAATTGTGATTTTCTGCTGTGGCGTAGATAATTGTTACTTTTGCATGATTCTTTAATCGTTGCACAAGTTACGATTGGAATATGATCAAGTAGAACAAATCATACTACCTACCTTAAATTTCGTAATATTTCAAAATTAGTGAAGGACTGAGGCGTCTTTGCATTTTAACATTGGATCGAAGCATGTTTGCTTTTCATAGCATTGGATCAAAGCGAATTTGCATCTTACTATTCTATCTGTCAAATATCAAAAAATGGCTGTGACGTAAGGTACTGTGGGGATCGTAGCAGAGCGCCGAGAGATTATAAATAAAATATGTACCTATTTAAACCAGTAACTGTGGTTTATTTAATATTATTTGGAGGGCGAAGCCCTAAGAGAAAAACATATAGGTTACGTCGTCTTCTGACTCACGTCTCCAACAGTTCTACTTTTGAATTAAAATAGATGATTGCTTATTCTTACTTTAATATTAATGGTTTCATTATAAAAAGGTGTGATACTACGATCACCACATCAGCTACGCCCCTGCATATGGATAAAACTGGGCACAACTCTAAAGGTTTTATCCATTCATGATAAGCAATCATCCCCCTACCTGTACCTAACTCGAGAAATTACGTAATAGGTGAAAATAATTCACTACAATAATACATGAGGGTCGTCCCTCGCAATGGGATAGTTTATGGCGTGGTTCAATAGTTAAATTATAATTGAAATTAATAAAGTTTTGCACAATAAATATATGCAACACGCCTTAAACTTCAACGCGCCAAAACGCCTGGAAAAAACGCGAAGCGCCCTCCTATCTACTGATGCTTCAAAGTTTAATACATTAAATGCTAAGCATCATACCTTAAGGGTCTACGAAACTCAATATAAAAGAATTAGTATCATATCTAAAACTTTAACTTTTTTTGAACGCAATCGAGTCAGAGAAAGGGAAAGTTTAAGTAATCATAATTAATTCTGTCATGAATTCATTCCGAAGTATAGGCAAAAAATAAATTTTCATTAATTAAATTAATTCTCATAATATAAATATATGTGTTGAAATCAAACACCCTTTGTAAGGATTATGTCCTTTTTACAAAGTCGACGATCAACTTCCAAAAGCTTAATAAATTCGGAATGCCTTCATCCTACCATGTATTATCATCTTCTTCCCTCTCTCAGGCTCGTTCAAACAGCACATCATCAGATATATGAAAACAAAAAACAAAAGATTAATATCTTCACATTAATTAAAATAATCAATCTTGAATTATATACTTTAGATTAGGACTCAAATTCCATATAGAATAAGGTTTTATATTTGCTCTTGGGCATTATACCCCATTTCATGACAAAACTAAGTTTGAATTTACAAATCCTAAATAACTCATCAGCGATCAAATTTATAAATAAAACTTTCTTCTTATAACAAACTTTTTACTTCGATCGCAAATTCCTAAAATGCCATAAACCCTTCTTAAATA
This sequence comes from Subacronicta megacephala, assembly GCA_958496365.1. NCBI lineage: Eukaryota > Metazoa > Arthropoda > Insecta > Lepidoptera > Noctuidae > Subacronicta > Subacronicta megacephala. Next base: position 11,574,231 of record OY292513.1, read on the forward strand.
AAATCTTATGAAAACTACTATGACTTTTGATGTCTTCATTTAAATTATTACGACATTGACTGATACCCTTGGTAACCATATCAACAGTCTGATACAAAGGCTTGGTTACACTAACCATTTCATTACGAGATGAAATTTTATTAATTTCAACTTCGTTTATAAAATTTATTCTCATGCATTACAGGCTGCGCTTTAATTAATTGAATGCACAATTCTCTGCTATCTCTAGATTCTAGAGGCTCCCCCTCTATCTTTGAAACATTTGCTATTTGCAAATCCTTGTCATCCACATGGCATGATGAACATTCGTGAACAGCGATTTGCTTCAAACCTTTCTGTTCATATAAATCTTTTTTACACTCATAAAGCTTGGGGACATTACCTTCATGTTCCTCATCAATAACAGAAGAGATCAACTTATTACGGTTCTCCTGTTTTACATCCTTAAGATACAAATAGTCAGTATTTGATTGACCATTTATAACATGATCATTATTTATTTGGTTATAATGGACATCATGCATCATAGTGTATGACACAGATGTGTCCTTGTGTAAACTAGCTTTATTCAGAAAATTTACAGTAAAACGACCTTTCAATAAAACACAATTATTATAAAAATCAACTATAGCAAAATTCCTATTGAAAAAGTCTTGTCCAAGTACCAACTCTTGGTTAATATCTTTTATAATAATAAATTTATTTGTAAAAACACACGAATCAATCATAAAATTCAGTGTAGTTTCTCCTACAATATTCAAATATGAACCTGAAATTGATTTTATGAAGCGTTTCTCTGCAGGCTGTGTGTAGTGCAGATTTAACTTGATTGCCAGTTGCTCGGATATGCACGAAATCGATGCACCAGTGTCTAACAATGCAACATTGGACTTATTATTAATAAAAACAGTAATCAATGGCTTTATCTGACCCGATTTCATATTTTCCATTGGATTTTTTCTATCTCCCAACACAGCATGCACGCTGCGTGGACTGCAACTCTGCTCTTTACATCTTTGATCACTTGAATTATTTGGACCTTGCGGCTCCCATCTTGTGCTAGAATTTTTATAAGTGTGATTATCAAATTTCATAGATCGGTGTTGTTGTGGTCGCACATTATATTGCGGCGTATGAGATTCCACTGTTGGGGATTCCTCATCATCAAACAAACATTTTATCTGAAGAATCGTTGCACGTAATTCTGCTTTGGTAGAATAGATTCTTGTGCCCAATCTTGCCTTGTCACCAGGCAGAAGACCTTTTAAAAATTTTAAAATAAAAATGTTTTCATCTGAGATGTCAGCCTTTGCTGCTAAGTCTATCAAGCGGTAGAAATACGTTAGAGACTCCTCTCCTGCCTCTTGCTTGGCGCAGTAGAATTTTTCTACATGATTAATATTCGACGGGAACTCTTCCCTCAATTTATCGCATATTGTCTTATATTCCATCCCATCGCAATAATTCGACTTGAAATAAATAAGTGCAGGTCCTTGCAGATATGCACTTAATAATACCGCCCAGTCGCTGTCTCCATTTGTTAATGGCGGCGACCAATCTGAATTGTATTAAAAATTCGTCTAGGCATACATCATCTAGACCCGAAAAGAAGCAAATCTCTTGTGCCATTTTGCACGTATTAAATTAATTAAAAAGAACACTTAGCTTTGGTCACTTTCTTCGACTTTACTTCTCCTTCGGAGAATTTCCTGCAATCCGTACTTCTCCGGTAGCAGGCAAAATATTCTTGCAATTATCGTAACCAATTCCTTTCTTCAACGATTGGGCCGTTATAGCCTCCACAACAATATTTTACTTCGTATTTCTGTAACATATATCGCATGCATTAATATGTTCTTTTTCTTACCCGGCGCCTCTACCATATGTGGGGATCGTAGCAGAGCGCCGAGAGATTATAGATAAAATATGTATTTAAACCAGTAACTGTGGTTTATTTAATATTATTTTGAGGGCGCAGCCCTAAGAGAAAAACATATAGGTTACGTCGTCTTCTGACTCACGTCTCCAACAGTTCTACTTTTGAATTAAAATAGCTGATTGCTTATTCTTACTTTAATATTTATGGTTTCATTATAAAAAGGTGTGATACTACGATCACCACAGTACTGATTACAAAATACGAGGGAGCGTTTTTATATTCGCGGAATGGGGAATAAAGGGTCGAAATTAAAAAACCAAATTACTTTTCCTTTTCAATATATTCACCTGCAAGATGGATACATAAAAAAATGTTTTCTCTTTGTCTTCAAAATACGCCGAAACTGCCTCTTTGACTTCATCATCGGTGGTATATTTTTATATTTATATTCGGTGGTATTATTTCTTCAAGGGATTCCCTTCCTAGTTTAAATAAACTGTGCCACTTGTACGCCATCTCATTCATTATGGTTGCAACAGATTTTCCTAGCTTGGTAAGGAACTTTATAACGGCACGATATTAGATTTTTTCCATATTTTATTTTTCACTGCCGATTATGTTGCTTGGTTGACGATAGTTCAAAGACTAATTGTCTAATAACAATGAAACCTCGTATTCATACTAATTATGAGTAACTGATCACGTTACGATCTTAATGAGCCTAATTACCCCCCCCAACCCTCTCATTCCGCGAACATAAAACGCATCCTCGTAAGACAAGTTTTAGCAAAAGTATGACTGCGCCTTTATTTTTATTATACTAAAACATTTTAAAAGAGTTACAAGAAAAATAGGAACACAAAGGTACTAGTAGAAACGAATCATTATTTTTAATTATTACCTACTTCAGTGCGTACTTAGTGTTTTGTCTAAAATATTATTATTTATTAAATCATAATCTGGTGCTAGTGCTGGTGGATCACAGGTAGGCTCATCTTCTTGAACTAAGTCATTCTCATTCATCCCATTAAAAATATTTTTATAGTATTCTAGTTCGTCATGGCTTTCCCACTGTAATCCGTAATGTTTTTCCAGCAACTTCTGGACATCACTGATTTTATCCTTTTTTATGACTACATTGTTTTTTGGAATTGGCAGTGGCATAACATAATTAAAGGATTTCCCTCTTTTTAAAATAGACTTGAATTGAGTAAAGTAAGATGTGTAGTGGAGTTCCCCTTTTACTCTGACTTTGTTGCCAGTTCTACTAATCACTTCTTACTAAAAAACCAAATTGAAAATGTGCAAAAGTGCAAATTGCAAATTGAAAATGCCACTGACCAGGCGGCTTAATAACTTCTTGCAGAGCTGTTTTCCAGTCATAAACCATCTCCATTTTCACAACTGTTCCATATTTGTTAAAAATATAATGATACTCCTCTGGCTGCACAATCACTTCCTTCCGTTTTAATTCCCTTTCAATATTTCCAAATACTCTGTCAGCAGGTAAAAAAGAATGACCTGATATTGGAAAATCCAGTTCAATATTGTTTACGTTACTTGGAGCATTACTTATCCACACAGAGCACATACCAATAAAAATTGAGTTTTTGTTTTGTGCTCCGCAACCATCAGCGACAAGTCGCAACGTTTGTATTCCATTCAAATCTAATAAATCGATGATATACTACAGAAGCAATTTCATTAGCTCCTTTTCTGTATTCATTTTCATTCCAAGTATATAAATTTACAGTGTCGTTATTTAGTTTTTTACCATCTACTGCGAAATTATAGATATACAGCTGTCGACTATAGTATCTAAGTTATCTGGTCAGGTATTTTAGGTAGGACCTGATTTTTTTGACAATCAAAAGATAGAGTTAGCATCCCATCTTGTCTCTCATTTAACAATTCGTAAAACTTTTTTTGCTTTTCGTTTATGTATAGTCTTTTCGATCATATACTTGGCTTTGACGGATTCACATTTCGCATGCATAATTTGCGGTTCTAGTTCTGTGCATTTAGAACAGACATCCGTTCTGGGATTGCCAAATCCTACATTGTATTGAGTATTAAAAATATTTCGAAAATAACTGCTTGTTCATAAAACAATCGCCACATTTTTTTATATTCAATGTTGAGTCTAAATATTTTCTTTCTGTAGAAGACCCACAATAGTGGGACTCAATGACTTTAAAGGATTCTATATGATCTTCACCTCTATTTTCAGTAACGAGACCTCCATCCAGTTCTTTTGTTAACGTCTGCAACTCTACGAATTCTGTTACGCGGTATTTCCAATATACTTAAAAAAGTTGATTGGCAAACGTGGAATAAGGTGTTAGATTTTATTTTTTTATGTACATTTTTGTTGAATATTTTGCCTGGCGTCTACCCTGTTCTAGGACGTTGAAGTTGAACATTAGTCTCATGGCAAAATTTTAGAAAGAAAGCATCCTGGGCTTGTTTAGATTTGTTAGTATAAAAAAGCATCATATTTTTTTTTCCATCACACAAGGTTACGCTTTTGCACTCGTAAGCAGTTTTGTTAGTATGTAGGCAATTGTGGTAGATCTTTTGCAGAAAACCTTAAGCAAACAAAATAAAAACCTTTACTAAGCTATAATTTAAACTAACTTTAAAAAAATTAACAGGTTAGCTACACAAATAAATAATTTGCAAAATAAAAACCTTTCCCAAGTTATAATTTAAACTAACTTTAAAAAACTGTTAACAGGTTAGCTACACAAATAAATAATTTGTAAAATAAAATGTATTAGAAGTAAAAAGTTACAGTAGAAGTTACAGTAAGCTTCTGCAGACCCTAGCATAACGGGCAAAATATGAGTGAATTATTTGTAACCTTTCTGTCTTATCCCGCACTCGCCGCCATTGATGTTCGTTTCTTACACGTTGACTAGCTCGTCCCGCATGAGCAGGTAAAATATATTCCTCCATTACGGACGAAATAAATAAGAAATCCAAAAAAATCAGACGCTATCAACAGTCGACTTTCTGTGAAAACTAAGATATTCGCCATCTTAGAAATTTTAAATGGCGGCCTCTCACACGAGGCAGATTTACTCCTAACAAATTTTGGATCGAAGCGGTTTTGCATTTGAACGAATTTGAACTACATTTTACATTGGATTGAGGTGAATTGGAAAAAAGTTAATTTTGGATTGATGTGGATTTGCTTTTAGACCCCTCATGTGTGTGCGTGTATGGGTTATTATGAGTATTATTCATGAATTATATACTATATTATTATTAAATATTTATTGAAGATGAATTAGTTATTATTGTAAGGATTACATTTTATTTCGAATTCGTTACGAACATAAATGTTTGTCATCAAATGAAGACTTGTGTTCATCAAGATTGACTTACAGTATCCATTTCTCTATTCGTTTGTCCCCTTTGTAATTTTTCACTGGCGTCTTGAATTCAAGAAGAACTACGAGAGCAAAACCTTCCGTGGCACTGAAAATATTTAAAATGGAGTAAGGAGGTACTTCGCTTTAATGCCACAATGAAATTTAATAGTTTCCAAGTTGAGCTATGCAGGGTGGAAGGGACATCGACGCACAACCCCGCTTAATATGAATTCAGTGCATGATTCTGGACCCGTACTTCGAAATGTTTCGTCAGTTATTAAAAAAAGTATGCTGTTCCATACATTTTGACCGTGCTTACACGGTCAAAATACCTTAGTATTGCATTTTTGTAGGAAAAAGTGATTGCGTGACGCAAGGGGACGCAATCCCACCGTGTAATGAATTCACTGTATGTGGTTGTACGTTGATATCGCTACCACCTTGTATGATCGAACTCTGCATAATATTATCAACAGTTATGAAGAACATCACTAAAGTAAGAAGAATAGGCATTATCGCTCGAGCAGATTTAACTCCATAATTATTTGTTACTCATTCGACACAACGTCTTACAAGCTGTTTATTTATTATAAAAAAAATGATGTTTAATTCTGCGACGACTAATTATGTATAATTAAAAAATCCGGGACCGGGATTCTATTTTGATAATCCCTAAATCCCTAGATTGGAAATGAGGACCGGGATCGCATTTTATGCCCAAAATGCGCTAAACTATTGGGAAATAAGCTGTCGGCATATACCTATGAATATCGAGGGTTACCCTGTTGCGAGGGTAGATACATAGTGTTTGTAGACAAACTTCGGTGGATCAGCTAAAATTTTCAGTAGGTAAAAAAATACAAAACTATCTGTGGCATGAATACGTCAACAGTTAAATTTAGTTTCTTTCATAGCTTATGAAATTCAGTAATCATAATGATATGAATGCTCGGTGTGCGAGTCAGACTTTCTTATTATGTATTAATGAATAATAACTTACAAAACGGACATCCGTATTTTTATATTAGGTATTAATTGATAAAGATAAGTGAACCAAAATGAATCTTACCTTAGATTCACAGCCGGCGCCAGCACACTTAAAATATAATGATTCTTATTATAAGAGTACCTAGCTAATTAGTATGTATTAATTATATAGTAATAGTTAGTTTTAGAGTTCTTCTTTTTAAGACTAATCGAAGACGGCTACACGTTATACATTTTCAGTAGGTATATAAGTACATTTTATTTCGAAAAGTCGTTGGCGACCATACGCACACCTACGGTAAGGGCTGGGCAAAATTTATTGCTCTTAGTAATTAATACAAAATTCTACCTTTCATGTATTAAAATACGAAATACAAAATATTTGTAAGTCGTGGACTTGAAATATAAAATACGGTATTTGAACTATTTTTATTTAAAATACCAAAAAAATCAAATGACGCAATTATAATTACTTAGATCAATTACCTACACTAAATTGTAAATCTAATCTAAGCACAACTAACTTGCGCACTTGAAAGTACCTATCATGTTTATATTCTGAGCCTGTCATGGTCACCTAAATCACCTACTGATGATGGTGTAGTTTTATTCCCTACATGATTTTCGAAAGACGCTGATACCCACGTCATACTCGTTAACGAGTGCTGTCTGTCGGGACAGGTTTAGTGAGCACAATAATGCTAGCCCTCATTGGCTTAATTAATGATCTAGTTAGAAAAAAGTAGAATTCTGTTAAAACTGTACACGAAATATTTTGTGTTAAATATGGGCCAGCTTATAGTCCAGCCTATCGCCTTGTCTATTAATCAGTAAAAGAAGAACATTTTCATGAACACTAGAATTTGAAATATACTGCCAGGCGCACAGCCTATTGTTTGGAAATGAATAAAACCTGCAAAACGAAACAATCTTTCTACATGTCCTAATAAGAACACAAGTTTGATTTCATCAGGACCTGCTTCAACACCTAACGGTCACAGCTTTGTTACGAATTCTATCTAGCACTTTTTTCTGCAAAACGCACCCATTAATAAAATCTTTAAAGATGAATAAAATTTTGTTCAAATGTATTAAGAAGCAATACATATAAGTATTTTAAATACTAACTAAAACATACTTCAGCTTCAGATATTTGAAACGCAATTACAAATTACCTACCGAATAAGTATGTATTTGAAATACGTATTTTAATTTTCGTAATCTAGTAGTGCCCAATATTTGCCTACAACTAATAAAATAAGCTGTTTCAAGTAAAATAAGTATTTACAAAAGTAAATATGACACCACACTTACGTGTGCTTGGCAGTCTTTTGCGTGACACTGTAACAAAGGTGAAGAAACTTAATACATAAAAAATAGTTGCAACCTTAATACATTGATAATTAAGTTCAAAATCATCTGAGATAATTTGATATTTTGTGGTAACATGATGTGCTGGCCACCGTACTTCGTTCATAAAACATCATATTCAAATTGAGCTCATATATAATATTTATATTATACTAGCTGACCCGGCAAACGTAGTTTTGCCATATAAATTATTTAAATTTCTAGTGTAGGAAAAAAGAAACTAACTTATTGTAAGTGAGTAAGGATGTGGTATATGATTGAAAAAGGCATGGAGCGTTGTGAAATTCCGCACATCATTTTTTTATAGTTTTATTCATTTTAAATGATAAACATCGATAAAATCATATACAATTTGTTATGACGAGTGAAGTTTCAATTAAATGTTAGGCTCAACTGGCTGGGATAACTTAACTTTACTGATACTTTAATTGATCAGTGATAATTGATCAGTTATCGAGCCGGATGAAAAATGATTAAATTACGAAAGGGTGAAAAGTTAGGGTTGTATGTATTTTTTATGCCACATTATAAAAAAATAAAAATAAAAATGTTAGGGGTCGACAACCCCTATCACTTAGGGGTATGAAAAATTTATAGTAGCCGATTCTCATACCTACTGAATATGCATATCAAATTACATAAAAATCGATCCAGCCGTTTTGGAGGAGTATGGTTACTAACATTGTGACACGAGAATTTTATTTAAAAGATTATTTTTATTATTATCCCCGCATTCATTTAATCTCATTTGATCTTTTTTATATTTTTAAACATTTCAATAAAGGATAAATAATAATAATAAATAAAATTTTAAAATATATAAATTGTGGCCCACCGGTATCGGGAACAGAGTCCAAGCTACCGGTGGTCAACGCTCCAGCGAGAGAAACGTGACGATACGGGCCGTGTCCGTGTTTCTTTATGTGATCATTAGGCGTAATTATATGAATAATGACAATTATTGGGTATTATAGGATGCGTTAATTGAAATCTGCTTATTGTTATTTTACATAAGAAGTTGCAATTAAATAATTGGTTTAAGATATGAAGTCATTTTGCAGTTTAAAATATGAATTAAAAAAGAAGAAAAAAATAATTTAGACTTTCATTGCAGTTATGGGAAAAGGTAAAAATAAGGAGATTTAAAAAATAATTTCGAACATCGTCTATAGCGGAATCGCCATGCACTGAAGCTAGGCAAAATATCGAAATGCTTTTCAACAATTCCTTTTATTGGGCGTAATGCCTGCACTCCTCTTTTTTAATTTATTCTTTTCCACAAAAAAACAGCGTCTTTTTCACTATCAAATTTTCAATAGTGTTGACATCCTCTAAGAACTTGCTTCCTAGTTGTTTCAGTTGTAAGTGATGCACTACAATCGTAATTTTTTACTCATCGCCAAAATACACTAAAATTCTTATTCTCCCTGTATAATACGTATTTTTTTTCCTAGAGGTTGTGCATACGAGGTGTGTTCAAAAAATAACGCTGATTTTAGTTTTTTGAAAAAAAAAAAATATTTTTTCGTTGGGATAGCCTTTAGCTCTTTCAGCGATATGCTTTTAATGTCATCTATGCTTGTAAAACGACGGCCCTTTAAAAAGGTTCTCTTTATTTAATATGGAGAATATGGAGACTTCTTACCATCAGGTAGCTCGCCTGGTCGTTTATCCAGTTATGCCATAAAGAAAAGGAATTGAAATTTGAATCTGGTGATTAAACGAAAGCACCTTTCCACCTTTAAACGGGTAACTCGCAGCTACTATTTTAGGTACAGAAGATGACTCGAGGGTTTTACCAACATTTACTAAATCTTTTTACAGTTTGTTCGAAGTAACTAAGCCTGTCAGCCGAAGTCGTCCATAATATAATGTTCACTTTCTTTTAAGTTTTCATAAAATTGACGGCAGTAAGCTGGTATGAATGGTTGTCCTAGCTCTCAAAAATCTTTCTTCTAAAACTGCGAATGTAATACTTATGTCAGCATTAAAGTCAGCTTTATGTTTCGATTTTGCCCTCCGCAGAAATCACTCCATAAAATGAGGTGTTCTGTTTGTGTCCGTTATTCATAATAAGATATGATAAAGTAAGCATGAACCTACTTCTTGAGGTCCTTTATGTATAACTTCATAATTTTCGACAGTTTAGCATAAATATCTTACATTTGGTCAGTTTGTGGATTGAATCATGCACATCACGTCCATTTGGGAATTGTTTTGTATGTCTGGTATATTGAATTAGGTTTCATTTTATCATTTTTTTGTAAGTATTGTTGACAGGGTGAATTTTCTTCCGGTCATGGATATCTACTGAAAATTTAAATGATATTGAGTTTTGCTTCACTTTTATCAGGTGAGCGTGATTAGGGATTGATAGTAAACGTGGAGACCCCGATGATTTCATCGCTATTGATGTTATTAACAGTTCTCTGGTTACGCTTTCTGTTTCGTATCTCGTAGCAAGGCTTTGATCGATGTTCCTAAAAAAAATATTTTACAGCCTGAGGCTTTTGGTGACTACACATAATTTAATACCCTTTGCTATTACACCATAAACTGTGGAGCTTCGTAGCGGCGATCAAATGATTATATTTCACAAAAAATGTTTTAGAATGTTATATTATGTATCAGTGATCGAAAATCAGACCTTGTACGATGGGTAAATACAGTGTATTCAATATTGAGATTCAAACACCACTTTTCGTATGTCTGTCAGAATGGATTGACAGAAATCTGAATTGTATTGTATTGTAATCTGAATATTCACGAAATGTATAGGAAATAATATATTAACATTGAAAACCAACTTTTACTTTTAAATTACCTATGATTCCGCAGACTTTTTCTTTGGTATAACGTTAATATGGTACTATCAGCTACGATAACGATTTCTAAGCAAATGTTTTTGTGCTCAGTTACGAATACATTATCAACTATAATGTATTCAAAACTTAAGCTTAAATGTTGCAATTCCTACCGCCATGAATTTATAATGTATAAGATGTAGGTACATGATGGCCGGACCGAAAATATTTTATTTATTACACAAAAATGAAAGCTATTGTTTCACCAGCTATTAATAATTAACTAAAAAGTTTTACCGTTTTACTCTATTACTGAAATAAAATTTGTAATATGGAAGAGATTCGACTCATGCCTTTTGGGAACTGTGCGACCGCGCCATAGACTCAAACAAGTTCACATCAAAAAAGTTTTTACGCGACACATTCAACCTCTACAAATTCAATGAAGTGTCACGCACTTTGTTAAATATTATATACTAGCTTTCTGCCCGCAGCTTCGCCCTCATGGACAACCCGATTTTGGCTGTTTGGGTTTTTCCTAAATAGCATGTATATTTGTTATTAAATGAGCAGCGTTCATGTTCTAATAGCTAGAGCGATGGTCTATCATTCTGGAGGTCTCGTAGGATCGACTTCCACGGGGAGGTACAAATAATCGTAGACCACTTTGTTCATTGGTGGTTTATCTGTCTGCTTCATTTGCTTGTAGCACTGCATCGATAGACCTCTATTCAATTCCTAAGCCCTCCAACGACTTAAGAAGTATGTAAATAGTAGCAGCTGCATTGTTTTTTTCGGAGTCAGTATTGCACGTTTGCATAGCCAGCACAGATCAGGATACACTCCAACTGTGAGACCTATCATAGCCACCTGGCACTACAGTATTCAGCACATATTTTTTATTTATTTAAAAGATTGATATTTATATTTTCCTTTCGGATTCGGGATAATCTAAATTTCCTATGACGATGTTGAGGATGCTCTAATTTCGTCTGCGCGGGTTCCTCTAGGTATAACAGAATCTAACGGCATTCCCCTGCCGGCAAAACAGTAACTACACCAAACCAATCACTCTATTGCTGCCTCGTGACATCTTTAAGAACCTATTGTGTGCGTCAATTCCACCTTTGGGTGCCATAGTAATCTCATCCCATACGATAAGTGTGCGATTTCGGGGAACTTGAGCCATGTCACTCTGCTAAGATATTATTGCACAACGGAGTTTCGACACGGATGAGACTAAGCGGAAGTTTAAAAGGAAGCGTGAGCCGTTTTCCCACCGTCCAAAAGAGTAGATGCTATCGCAGATGAAGCTGCAGCAAAAGCAATGCTCCGATTACTTTAGCCAACAGTACCTAAGTGTGTGACACAAAATGGTTAACTAAATAATATGTGCAACTTGGTATGATTTTCGAATAAAGTGATTTTCGTATTCATTTCGCATATATTCTCGTATAATTTATTTTTAAAATGGAATACATAACTTTAGGTAATAATAATAATAGCAGATTTCTTTACTTACACTATATAGGGGTAGCAACGCTTTTTAACGCGGCTAAGGGGTGAAATTAAAAAAAAAGCACCTTAAATACGTGTTGCTTTAATTGTATTGTAGAGCTTAAATGCTTAATTTCAAGTAATAAAATACAAACTTTAATAATTATTTTTACCCGTTTTAAGGGATGGAATTAAAATTTTTATACAATAAACTTCTATCATTAATGGTTTCGGCTGGGCGATGATATGTCAGTCGGGCCTTTTAAATGTACCTATAGATAGATATATTATTTCAGGTATTTCAGGCGACCGGGCTTGCCTGACGGAGGTGATTATTCTCAAATTAAAATATTATTAGAGAAATATAGGTTTGTTTATCACCAATATAATTACTTACCTCAGACGAACAGCCGGTACCTTCGCACTATAAAAAAAACTGCACATGTATTCCATTGGATTGAGATATACGAGATAAACTCGAGTAACGCCATCGGATACAGACATTCGATATTATAAAACATTATCATTTTATTTGAAATGCATTGATATTATTTTTAACCCCCGACGCAAAAACGAGGGGGTGTTATATGTTTTACGTGTGTGTGTGTGTCTGTCTATCGCATCGTAGCTCCCGAACGCATGCACCGATTTTGATTTAGTTTTTTTTTTGTTAGAAAGGTGAATTAGTCGGGGGTGTTCTTAGCTATAATTGATGAAAAGCGGACGAGATATAGGGTAAAGGCGGGATATATGCCTAATTTTAAAAATATCAATTTTTATATAAATAATGTCTTTGAATTTAGCTGGTTTAATATTTAACTGTGATTTGTATTTTTGGACCTACAATTTACAGATTTTGAAAATTTTAGCGTGTTGTGGAATTCCTTTGTTGAGGATAGATACCTATCCGTATGGATAGTTGCCCCACCATGAAAATACTAAGAAGAATAGATGCCCTTCAAAATGTATAAAAGAAAACCTCAAAAAATTTGAGGTTTTGAGGACAATTGGTGTTTCAGCAGTAGACGGCTACCCCTAAAACAGAAATTATTTCCAAGAAACATGGCCCTAATAATGAAAAGCATTTTGCAATTTTAAAAATATTTAAATAATGATTAATAGTTATCGTTAGCATATAATTCTAACACAATTTGAGATCAAATAAAATAACCATAAATACAGAACACAAAAATATGTCCAAAATATACACTGAAACTACATATGGGTATACAATGGTGTGTGGAAGGATAGATGCCCTAAGGGGCACCTATACCTCGAAAAATCAGGGCAACTATCCTTTTTGTTAGGGATAGATGCCCAAGATTTTTTAAAATAAATAAATAATAAAAGAACAACTATTTACATCTAGATGGATACTTGATGAGTCAGTATATTGACGTAATAAAAAATATAACGGAATTAATGACTACTTATAAAGTTATACAACAGCAAACATTAACCTTTAAAACTGTGACGTGTTTGTAAAGTTTGCAGCGGAGATGAATGCACACATGAGCGAAACACATCCTCACCGCGTTGAGGTACCGCGTTGACTGCGGCTCTTAGTTATACTATTGTTTGTTAGTCACGAGTTTGGGAAGTTAGATTTTTTGAAAATGAGGCATCTATCCCACTGGGTCATCTATCACGCCTTTACCCTAATACAATTATCGGGGGTTTTAAAATTTTATTTTTCAAAGGTCTATGTCTTGGATGTTACTTTTAGTCTCAGATCAAATAAAAAGTTAAGATACCGAAACTACTTCTATCTTGTCAGTCGAGCTATCGAGCTATCGAAAGCTCGACTGACAAGATAAAGCGTAATTCACTAATACATGTGTGCGTGTAATTGTGAGTTGTACACGGCATGGCGTAGTTTTCGCCGGCCTCACTTCTTTGTTCGCAAAGTTCCATCTTAACTTTTTATTTGATCTGAGCTTTTAGTAAATATTATTACCTAGGTGTGTGTGTGGTTGGTGTTTGGTAGACTGATAACTTCAATTGCCGGAACAAGACTGCATTATTACGTTAAGTATTATGGTATTACGGAATGACTTGAGATCTGACATTCTCATGTCATTATGAGAATGTCAGATCTATTGGTTTTTAAAAACTGTCGATTACCGTGTAGTCGTGCCATTCCGCCATCAATGTATGCATTGTTCGACTATATCGATCCACTTGTGTAGTTATTAGTCCCTCATGACAGTCCCGTATTATGTTTTGTGTCAAATACACTTTTTGTTATGTAACATGAATGAATAATATAACCACGAACCACCAAAAGTCACTACATATTATATAACAAAGGCCTCCGCCGTGTCTGTCTATTCTCGATAAACCGATTTTCATCATTGGATAGCGTGGTTCTCGAGGAAGGTTTATATGTATAATACATACAGAGAAACCACGCGGGCGAAGCCGTGGGCGGAAAGCTAGTGTTAAATAAAAAAGGTTTAAAAAAGCTAAAACCAACTGAAAGCAAGTATTCCAGTGTAACCTTTACATGTACTGAATTTAGATCATCAAAACATACATACAATAAGAATGTATCGCGTGTCTGTACATTTGCTTATATTTGCAAAAAAAAAACTATTAAGATTATTTTTGGAATTTTTGTCTGGCTTTGTCAAACACGCATCAAATAGCTCGCTGACCACGACTCGCGTAACTTTCTAGCGTCCTACATTGTTGTTGTTACATATTTTATATTTGTTTCCGTGTATTACATATTTTGCAATAAACATTTTATTAATATCGATTGGAATGTGTCATACTCTGCAGCGGAGCCACCATTTCAGAAACCGATCAATTATATCTTAAAATGATGTACGTCAAACGTACATAATGTACGTACGTACCGTTTATTGCTGTACGTGCTATAGGTAATGAGAAAATGGACATTCATTGTGGCTCCGCTGGGGAGTATGCTCCCCAGCGGAGCCACAATGAATGTCCATTACTACTAAGTACATGTACTCAGGAAAGATAATCGCTACTGTTTTTTGATGAAAACTGATGTACGAATAGTGTTTATAGTGTACATGTTGAAAAATAACATTATAAGACAGTGGTTTTATTTATTTTAACGTTACTAAAGGCGCCTGATAACTTTGTGTCAGCAAAATATTTTGTAGCACGCACAATTGCAAATCTACCGTACCGTTTGACAGTTTTGACAGATTGAAAAGTAGAGATGGGGTCAAAGAAATCAGTTCCTACGATATCCGATTCTTAATTGATATAGATATCATTTTTTGTACTTACTAATTGATTACAGTTTTAATGATTTTTATAAACACTCTGGGTCTAAGTAGCATGCGTGAAGTTGATGTAAGTATGTTTATTGCTGTACGTGCAATAGGTAATGAGAAAATAGACATTCATTGTGGCTCTGCTGGAGAGCATACTCTCTATCGGAGCCACTCAGAACATGTACTCAGGAAAGATAAACGCTACTGTTTTTTGACGAAAACTGTTGTACGAGGTGTTTATTGTGTACGTGTTGAAAAAAAACATTATTAGACAGTTGTTTTATTTAGCATTCAAAGTTAGCATTTTCGTTACGCATGACTTTCATTACATTATTTGTCAACCGACTTCAAAAAGGAAGAGGTTCTCAATTCGACTGTGTTTTTTTAATGTTTGTTACCTCAGAACTTTCGACTGGGTGAACCGATTTGGATGGATTTTTTTTTGAACACTGGTGCTTCCCATTTGAATTTGGTCCAGTTTTGACTATGGCATCCATGAAACTAAACCACCATAACCATTACGACCGCACCATATGTCTTAAATTTGCATGAAGTATGTGCGCGACAAATGCACGAATAACTCAATATCATGCCAACCGATTTCGATGATTCTTTTTTTATTTAGTAGGTTATTATACTTCAGAAGTGGTCCCATTCAAATACTATCTAATAACAAAAAGAAAAAAAAACATTGATGCTATTAATATCATTTACTCCGAAACCTCGGTGTCTCATTGGAGCAGTGCATTTAGTAGGCTTATAAGTATGATATGTTAACAAAACATTCCACAAAAAAAGCAATTAACTTTAAACAAAAAAGTAAAACCGCCTTTAAAAAATAATAAAAATAATGTTATACCTAAAACAGTTTCTGAAGTCGAGGCGAAAACAAAAAAACCACTCAAATTGAAGTCACCGACTTGCGTGACATATTGCGTGATATAGCGTGGTTTCACCTTTTTAAGTTAATTTATTGTGCACCGTTAGAATGATGTATAATGTTTGTAATGAAAACTTTCCGAACTATGCTTTCCAGCGACTATATATCAGTAGATGGGAATTAACTACAATGTTGTCCTTAACTGGAACAACTTACGGGCCATATCGTCGTAGCACTCCCATTCAAAATTACGCCGTAGGCAGTTAGTTTTATAATGACCAATACCTCCGGAATTTGGAATAAATTCAACTACAGCTACTAATTCAAATATTTTGTTGTGGAGTAGCAATTCCTTTGGAATATCACATAGACGAATAGCCAAATCTAATAAAAAAAAAAATCTGAAATTAAATATTCTGTGCATACTTTTCCAGTACAATTATTGTTTTTGCAATCAGAGACTCCGCTTACCAACATAGATGATGCCGATTCATTTAATGAGGCCACACTACCATCTGATATAATTAATAAATTTAAAGGAATAATATAAACTTTTCTTGTTATCGCATTTCACAATCGGAACAAACTTTGGAAAGAGTTGCACTAAAAATATCATTCATTAAAATTTTTTCCAGCACAAAAGTAACGTTACAATTGCAATCAATAATTAGTTGAACATGTCCATTTAACGTAGATTGGTAATGTTTTTGTAAGATTTCTGTTCTACTTTTTAAACAATTTATATCAACATCTTTATGTACCAAAGCAGAAACCAGTCTCGAAAAAGCCGAATCCATAGAAGTAATAAATATGAAAATATTTATATGATCAGGACAAATAACTAACAAAGCGTTAAGTATCTCGTCAAAAGCACATGTATTCGATACAACTACATTATTTATACCTGATGTGCAAATATTTTCATTCGGTAGAATTTCTATTTCTTTTCTTTTAGGTTTTACTTTTTCGATTAATCGCGTGGTTTTTCGATTTTCAGTTTTATTGCGCCAATTTTCTTCTAGCTTAGGGTTGATGTTAAACACCGATTCTCGACTAAAGTCAAAATTTTTTGAATTAATTTCTTCATTCACACTATGTTTTAAATCTTCGTCGAATTTAATACATTTACTTTTTAAAAAATTGGCACAATTAGCTGCTTTCAATTCTCCAGTTATAAACTGTGTATGTTTCATGACAAAATCGTCTACTCTCATCAGTCCACTTCTACTGTGCAATAATAAAGTTTTAATATTTTTAAAGCAGCTTTCTACATTACTTCTAGTAGCAACATCTGATGAGTCAGAGGAGTTTGGAATGTAGGGAAACATAACATTTGACCAGAGAGGTAATCTTTGTACAAGTTTGCGAAAACATGTTACAAAACTTGGCAAATAATATATGTTTTCGTAGTCCGTTTTTTCACTTAAATCGGAGTGAACAGTTTCAGCATCAACAATTGCATTAAACCAAGTAATAAAAGAATTGTTCACAATTTCATTATCTTCGTGGGTACCTACTACCTTACCTACATCTTCATCACTCTGGTCAATATCAATAGAACCTTCACTTTACAGTCCAAGAGATTTTAGTAAATCTCGAGCTTTATCGCATTTGCTTTTGCTACCGCCCCTTAAATTTCTATCATATTTCTGCAGTGAAAGGACAATTAAATTTTCAATAACAGTTTTTGACACCTCAAAATTCGTACATCTTTTCAGTCTCAACAGATATCTAATAAAGAAAGACTTGACACGTATATCAACGAACTTGAAACATTGTAGACGATACAAAGACTTCCAGAAGTGTGACGTATCCAATCTCAAAAGGCAAGTAATTTGACAACGTTCTCCTTGGCATAAAACATAAAACAATAAATAGCAGTGTGATAAATATTCCCGGGTTGTGTTAAATCTTGTGAACGCGTTCACAACAGCACAACGAGATCACAATGACTTCGTTCGGCGCTTTCATTTCACCGATCCATTTCTTTAACCATTGAAATATATTGTCCATAGTTTGTAGAGCTGAAATCATTTGTGAAAGTGGCACAGAATTATCTGCAATCTTCAACATCACGACGTACAAAAATAAGTGTTTACTTTCGTAATCATTTGTAGGATAAGGAGGACTAATTTTCTTGAAGATTGAACCCGTTGCGTCAATACTTAGAACGATATATGCCCTAGAAACCTTTTTATAAAAGTTTATCTGAAGTTTGGTCCAGTAAAGTACGAAAAAGGGTTGCAGAGAAACAGTTCTGATGACGTTCACCCATGGTTCTGTAAACGACATAATCCATAAGGCCATGACAACTATTTTATGGAAACGTTTTTCAGCATCGTGTCTGTTTCTTACATTTTGCAATGATTTCAAGTTTGGTATAAAAGGTGGTTCACGTGTTTCGTCATCTTGAATAGAAGAATCAATCATTTTGTTTCGCATTACAATAGGATGGTTTTGCAATTCTGAAGATATTTGTTCCGTTTTATGAGAAGCCAACCCTGACGCATGAGCCTTAACCGGAAGACGCAGGTTCGAAACCTGCCCGCGGTCGTATTTGTCTTTCACTAAAATAATTAAATAATCATTTATTTTCATGAAGTACTGTTTTAAAAACCAGCGTATGGTTTTTTATAATTATATATATTATATTTATATGTATATATTATTTATAATTATATATATAATGCTACTATTCGTAGTGATTTTGACGACACTGTTAATTAAAACACAACTGAGTTACTTTGTAAGAAAAGAAACGACATTTAATGTTATGAATTACAGTGTCGATTCCAATTAAATAATCTATCTATTTATTTTAACAAAATTAATAAGTTTTAGTAATTTAATTTCTCATAAGTCATGACAGCACTATTATCCGGTTGGCATGGATACCATTCATGCCAACTATAAAACAAATCCATCCATGTAGGTCGCGTTCGTAATATTAAAATCAAAGAAAATTATATTTTTCTTTACATCTCCCCCTCCCAGAGAAGATACATCAATACACCTACTCACTCACACATCCTCTTCATTGTCTTCAAGAGCAGGAGCTGGAGTTAGTTTCGAGATGTGGAAAAAGTTTGACTCTGATTTCTTATGATTAGTGTTTATCTTGTAAATTGAGTTTGATATTTTTTCTATGATTTTATAGGGCCCGATTCTCAATTCATCGAGCTTTCTTCTATTTTGTTTGTTTCCATTATCCACAAAAACGGTATCACCAACTTTGAAGTCAACATGTTTTCGATTTTTATCATAAACCGTCTTGTTGTAATTATGTGATTTGATAGTATTTTCCAAAGCTTTTTTCCTGTCTTTGATCAAATCATACTCGGTCTTTTTAAGTTTCAACTCATTTGGTAAAATTGTAACATCTGTTCCGTTTAGAAGATACTTTGGAGCATATCCAGTAACGGTGTGCTCCGTTTCGTTATAGTTTTTTACACAATTTTGTGCTACAGTTGTCCATGCTATTTTAGCGTCCTGTTCGTTTATTTTGCATCTGATTTTATTGACTAACGTTTGATTTAGTCTTTCGTTTAATCCATTTGAGAAGGGCGAGTCCACAGCAGTAAATATTATTGGAATATTCTTTTCATCCAAAAATCTTTTAAAGTCTCTAGAATTGATACCTGGGTATTGGTCTGTGAGAATCATTCCAATGTCGTTAGTTTCAGAACAGTTTTTCATTAGTTTCATGAAATCATTTGCATTTTGTGTACTTGACGTCGAGATGTATGCGTACCTTGTGAAATGATCTGATAATAGGTGCAAGTATCTCTTTGTTGACCTTGAGCCCCCAAATCCTCCAATTGTGTCAATGGAACATATCTCAAAAGGTTTTGTGGCAGGGCCCAAGTGAGACATCAATCCAGATTTGTTTTGCCCTCTTGATTTGTTCTTTATACATACTATACAACTTTCACAGATTCTTTTTATGTTTTGTGTCATGTTCTCTGCTGTGTACCATGAGCTGATCATTCTTTGCATTTGTTTAATTCCTATATGTCCCAAGTCCGCATGTACATTTTTGATGAATTGTTTACTAAATTTCTCTGATAGGACAATTTTGTCTTTTTTCTTAATTTTCTTGTAATAAATGTTGTTTTTTGATATTAACTTGTCTTTTCTGCACTGTATCTTTTCATTTTTAACTTGGTCTTTTAAGATATCTTCTAGTGTTATTATGTTTACTATTTTTAATTGTTCATCTAGGTTTTCATTTGCTTCTAGGACTGGGTTCCTGCTTAGGCAGTCAGCTTCGATGTTGTATCTTCCTGGAGAGTATTTAATTTGGAAATCATATTGTGATAGGTAGTATGTTAGATCTCCTAATTCTTCATCCGTTCTAGATTTTATATTCATATTCTCCAAGGGCTTGTGATCTGAAAAGACAGTAAATTTCCTACCTATCAACAGATGCTGCCAATACTTTACACATTCTTTAATTGCTAAGCATTCTAGATATACAGCTTTCTTCCTTTTTTGAACGTCATTCAATTTTTTTGAGAAGTATGCCACCGGTTTCTCTTCATTGTTTTCTTGTGGCTGTTTCAGGACTGCTCCTACTCCTAGAATACTGGCATCTGTGTATATGTGGGTAGGCAAGTTCGGATCAAAAATGGTCAATATTGGATGAGAACATAATATTTGTTTCATTTCATCAAATGACTCTTGGCATGCCCTAGTCCAGTTAAAGGTTTGTCCTTTTCTTAAAAGGTTATGTAAAGGTTCCAATTTAATTGCTATTTTTGGCACATACTTATGATAAAAGTTTATTTTCCCCAAAAATTGTCTCACATTTTTTCTCGTTTTTGGAGTAGGGAAGTTTTTTATTGATATTAAGTTGTCTTTCAGAGGTCTTACAGAATTATTCTGTATTATGTGACCCAAGTACTTAACAGAGTCGGCTGCGAACATACATTTCGAAAATTTTAGTCTAAAACCTTCACTTTTAATTGCTTCAAATAGCTGTTCCAGATGTCCGACATGTTCTGAAAATGATTTTGAGAATAATAAGATGTCATCGATGTAACATACTGTGAAATCTCCAAGCTTGTGTTTTCGTATTATATTACACATTATTCTCTGAAATATAGCCGGTGAGGTCTTTAAGCCGAATGGTAAGCAAGTCCATTGAAAATGGCCCTCTTGGGTGACAAATGCTGTTTTGTGTCTGTCTGTGACGCGCAGAGGTATTGACCAAAATGCTGAATTCAGGTCGTGTCGAGAAAAATTTGCAATCTCTAGTTTTCACTATTAGGTCCTCAATAAGTGGGAATGGCTGTGATTGAGGGATAACGATTTTATTTAGATCTCGAAAATCTATGCACAATCTTGACTTTTTATTTTCATCCCTTTTATAAGCTAATGTAACTGGAGCTGCAAACGGACTATATGATTCTTCTATTATTTTTTTTTCCAATAATTTTCCAATTTGACTTTCAATCTCCTTTTTGTCTTCAATTGTGCAGCGATATGGCCTTTTACTACAATATTTTTCTATCGACAAATCAATGTGTGCTTCATAATCTGTAACCGTTCCGATGTCATATTTGTCCTTTGCAAATACAGATTTATTCTTCAATATTAAATCATCAATCACGGCCTGTTGTTTATAGTCTAGATGATTTATCAAAATTTTGAAGTTTTCTTCACTGAAGTTCTCATTGAAGTTTATTAAATTATCAGATTTTATTTCCTTGGAAATGTCAATATCTGACTTATTTGTTTCCTTAGAAACTACTTCACTTCTTTGTATAGGAACTTTTTGAGTGATTTTTAAGTTTTCATTTTGAATTAAGAAAAACTCTTTTATACAATCTAATCCGATTAAAAAATCGTAATCAAAATTTTCTTTGTCAATTACAAAAACATTCATTTTTTTTCCACATTAAAAATGGTTATATCGAGTGTTATCATTCCATTTGCCTTTTTAACGCCATTAATTGTTTTTAAATTAGTATTGCTAGAGTAACTCGATTCTGTATTATTTATCTTCAATAACCTTGAATTTATCAATGAGACATTAGAGCCCGAGTCATAGATTCCAAATACTTCAACATTTTTATTCAATACTAATTTTATATTAATTAATGGCGGCACGATTAGTTTTTTTGGTCTTCACACTGCAGTTTACATTCCAATTCTGAATTGTTAACGTGCTTTATTTGTTTATTGTTTATTTCTTTTCCACTATTCATTTTGGTTTTGAACCAACAAGAATCTTCTGGATGATAGCGCACACCTTTTTGTAAACTTTCACAAATACTACACTTTTCTTTCATTTGCTTAGTATCATCTTTCTTTTTTATAAATTTCTTCTTTACAACCAAATGTTCTAACTTGCCAAGTTCATTAAACAAGTCTTTCGTTCCTCTTTGTTGATTCTATCTGTTATAAAATCTGGCAAGCCGGCAGCAATTATATCAATCAGGGTCCCTTGATCTATTGTTTTTCTTACTTCTAATAGAAGTTTTTCTTTTTTAATAGCATATTCTAATAAAGATCCTGATTGATACTTGAAAAATAAGGCATACTTGCTTGTAGTCCAGCCTTTATTAGCATAGGTTTGCAAAAAGTTAGATTTCCACTCGGACCACTCTGATTGTAAACTATGCTTGATCATCATGGAAGAGTACCAATTAGTGCAGGATTTTTCAAGAAATAATCTGAAAATTTCAATTTTTTCTTCCTCTTTTACTATGTCAAACCTCGCACACTCTTTTTCAAATGTTTCCATCCAGTAATATGCATTTATATTTTTTCCATCAAATTTTTCAATCACAAATCTGTCAGCTAACTTCTTTATACTTTGCTTTTCTTTGTTTTGTTGACTTTCAATTAATTTTTCCAAAATTTTCACTAATGGATCTTCCAAATTCTTTGTACTGAAAATAGCCGACTGTTCTTGGGTAATTTCCTCAAGGAATTGACCCTGGAAACTCATGTTTTCATCCTCATCACAATATGTTTGTAATAGACTTTCTGTCATTTTTATCCATATGCTTCTGCTTTGATGCCTTTTCTTTAATGTATTTTTCACTGTAGCGAAAGCTTTAGAGGTTTGGACATGGTTGTGATATTGTGATACTGCTTGATATTCCTCCGGAATAAGGTAAACTTTGTCATCTTGTGTGGCAATTGAGGTTATGGCAATATAGTTAGACTTACCGTCTAGTGTTGATTTTACTTGAAACGTAAATTTCAACTTTTCCATTTTCTGACAATAAATGTCGTTTTATAATGCTACTATTCGTAGTAATTTTGACGACACTGTTAATTAAAACACAACTGAGTTACTTTGTAAGAAAAGAAACGACATTTAATGTTATGAATTACAGTGTCGATTCCAATTAAATAATCTATCTATTTCTTTACAAAATTAATAAGTTTTAGTAATTTAATTTCTCATAAGTCATGACAGCACTATTATCATAACAAATCCATCCATGTAGGTCGCGTTCGTAATATTAAAATCAAAGAAAATTATATTTTTCTTTACATATATATATATTTCTATCCTATCCTATCCCTATAATTTTCATGAATGTTAGTTTCGTTCAAAGGTTTACGCTTATTTAATTAGATGCCACCATAAAAGACGGCTGGATTGAAAACTGCTATCAATAGTCGATTATTCGGATATTTTTACCGATTATGTGTATACAAGTGAATTTGAAGAGTCGCAACACTATGTTAAAGGACCTGATTACATGACTGAAACGAAGTCCAGAAAAAAAGCTATCTATAGTATATATTGGTTAAAAAGCCTTGTTTGAAGGTAGGAATTTAAATTTAGCGATTAAGAATTTGTACATCTTGTGATAAAATAAAAACAGCTTCAATATTCCAAGGTTTTACGGCGAAGATTATTGGAGTTGTGTGAGTTACGACTTTAACATTTTATAAAGTTAAAATAAATAAAACCACTGTCTTATAATGTTATTTTTCAACACGTACACTATAAACACTATTCGTACATCAGTTTTCATCAAAAAACAGTAGCGATTATCTTTCCTGAGTACATGTACTGAGTGGCTCCGCTGGGGAGTATGCTCCCCAGCGGGGCCACAATGAATGTCCATTTTCTCATTAACTATAGCACGTACAGCAATAAACAGTATACGTAAATTATGTACGTTTGACGTACATCATTTTAAGATATAATTGATCGGTTTCTGAAATGGTGGCTCCGCTGCAGAGTATGACACATTGGAATACCTAATTGTGTTAAACGACACACAGAGGGTGTGGCTTCAATATTATTAATTAATTTATCTGGTATAGTTCACTTTTACCTAACTTTTCAGGGAATGCATTTGTGATGGTATGTTATAGATAGGCAGTATTTTACACAATAATATTATAGTTACCAATGATATACACCCTTCACCCGTACACTAAAAAGTTAAATATTATATCACTTAAATTTGGGCATGGCTATTTGTAAATATAGGTAGAAATTGTAACCGGCCAATTACTGCAAAAAGGAGATATTTAAGAGAAAATATGTGGGTCGCTGAGCAATAGATAGTGGACCTGATTTAAAGTAAATAAAGTATAATGCGAGTACTTACATTTGCGTAACATTTATGTCCTAAACACTGAAATCAATATATCTTTATATGGAGAGATTATCAGTATCCTTTTGTATATATTAGGGGTTAAAGTATGAAATTGCCGATTTGTATTGAATGAAAAATTTAAATTCGTAGGTTTTTTTTATATAACATGTTTATTTAATCTAAATAATGACCATGATGGCAGCAATGTATAGATAATAATCTATACATTGCTGCCATAGAACTCTGGTGATCTAGATCTAGACAAACTGTGAAAGCTGTACCTACTGCCTCCTGGGAAGAAAAATTTTTATCACGTAGAAAATTTTCCATAAGCATAGCATAATCGGCCTATAATGTTTCCACTGCTGGGACACAGGCCTCCTCTCGGTAAGAGGAGTGGGCCGTAATCCACCATGCGGGCCCAGTGCGGGATGGTAGATGTCACATGTCTTCGAATTTTTGGTTCTAGGACATGCCGGTTTTCTCACGATGTTTTCCTTCACCGTTTGGAGAGCAGTGGTGATGAAATAATTTATACAAAGTAAGGCCCCTATCTGGGTTCGAACCTACGACCTACAATTCGTAAGTTGCGGCCGTTACCACTGGGCCACCACCGCTCTTAAAATTGTCCAAATCACGAAAAAAATGGTAGTCCGTTGGAGCAAGGTCTGGCGAATACGAAGGGTGACGAATGGTTCCTAATTGCAGTTCCTGTAGATTTAAAACGGTTTCTCGTCTCTATACGAGGTCTCGCGTTATCATGGAGCAATATTGGTGAAGATCCATTCATGAGTCGGGGCTGTTTCACTGCTAGTTTGTTATCATTGTTCGGAGTTCGGCACAGTAGACATCTGCCGTTATTGCTTGACCAGATCGGAGAAAGCTATAGTGAATAACACCATGCTGAGACCATCAAACAGTTACCATTTCCTTTTTATGCGTAAGCTTTGCTTTAGGGCACTGTTTTGGCGTTTGACGTGGGATCAGCCATTACATTTTTAGCTTACGGTTATCGTAAAAAATCCACTTTTCATCAGATGTCACAATTAGATCCTTAATTTCTGTATCGATTCAACATGGCAACACAAGTTTAAACATCCGTTTTTCTTTCTGCAGATCAGTCAAATCATGAGGCACCCTTTTTTCATATTTTATATTTTGTTGGAATATTTGGTTTCAAGAGTTGGAAGAGTATTAAATAAATCATTTGTAAAATAAGAGTTATAAAAAGATGTTCATTGACAAGAATGTTTATTTCAAGTCACTAGGCAATACATGACAAAAACATATAACTATAAAAACAAAAATATGAACAAAACATTGTTTATAATTAATTATTTACCTAACTCATAAAAATATTACTTTGTCTAATATTCGCGTAAGTGTTAGAAATCGGTACCTATATTACTTATCGATATAACGAATCGATAAACAACAGCAACCTCTAGTAAGTTAGTAGCAGAGAGGGATGTGACTTTAGGATAAAAAAACGATTTTGATTTATCTCCAAAAAATTGATTATACAAGGTGTCCCATAAATCAACGACAAGCCGGAAATGAGCAATAGGGCAAGGTGTGAGAGTTATTAGAAAAATATGTAAAAACATCTAGGTCTTGAACTTTACAAGTTATAATCATTCAAAATATATCTTAATAACTGACACCCTGTGATGATCTTTGAAGTCCTGTGACTACAAATATTCACTTTTCGTAAGTTTATTTTTCTGTGATGTAACCATGAATAACCCTTCTGTAAATTACATTTAAAAGTTAAAACATAACTGCCTCAGTTTTAAATAAAATGCCAAATGGACTGGTAGCGGTTTTGCCTTATTATTTTTAATAGGTGTCAGTAGAAAAAAAACGAGAAAAGGGGGACATTTAAATTTTAAAAATCTATTAATAAAAAATCGATTCCAAAAAATAAATAATCGCTCATAAAAAATCGATTTAAAAAATAAAATTTTCGCACATAAAAATCGATTTTTATGAAATAAAAAATTGTTTTTTTTAATAATCGATTGTTTTTTACATCCCTAACATAACAGTGGAAAAAACCACTGAGCAACAGGGCGCTTAATAGAATATTAGCAAATTTAGAAATAGAATCATTAGAATGATTTAAGCAAATTATTAGTATTTATTGAGTTAATTAATAGAATATTGACGAAAAAAAACTGCAGTCAAGTCCACTCGTCTGACCATGTCGAGATTTACAGTACCGCAATACGCAGCCAGGCATTTATTTTCTCAGGAAATAATTTAAAATGACGAATGTTTTGGCAGACTTACGCAAGTACACTAGCTGTCAGGCTGACGTGCGATACTAGACTAAACAACTTTGTACCACTTGGCACTAAGTATTTGCGTATGATTTTGGGCTTGATGTCCCGTCTATTACTAGTGTATTAAATGTCCTTTTTTAAACTAAAGAGTATAGTATAGTTGGTTGTTCCGATTACCCATTTTGAAACGGAAGACGAAGTCACATTGAGAGTATGAGGTGAAGTTATTTTGATTTAATATGATGTTAGATAGGTCCTCACAAGGAACCTTCAACCTTTATTAGTAACATGGGTTTTAGCTTATGGGATTTTTCAGCAGAAATGTTCGCTGCTGAATCAATTTTTTGGAGGGCAACTTCTCTCTGAGCCTCGCTATCAAACTCGTCTCTAAGTTTGTTATTGGATACGAATTTTATTTCCGTTGGGAAGAAGTTTGTTTCACGAAACGTGACCCCCGATCGGAATAGTTTTAGAGTGTCTTTGGGGGTGATAACCTTCTTCTTAGAAAAAAATATTATAGCTGGTTTTGAGGTGGGAATTTTGGAGGTGGTTGCTTGGGCTTTGGCAGCCGAAGCGTAAGAAACTCGAGAGAATGGGGTGGGTAGTATCTACTGTCTTGCAGTCTTTCATATTTTATTAAACTGATCCAATATTAATATAATCCATATAATTTCATGAAAGAAAATCTGGCGGTTTTCTATTTCTTGTGGGTACCTCCTCTCCTGTTCCAAACTAGGTGGGTCTTCGTCAACACTTGAAAGTCTCAGCTCAAAGCATGGTTCTGGTTGTCTCATATTTGCTGATTATTCTGCACTTCGTACATTTACCTGTGAAGTTGGCTCATCTATAGGATCGGTACTCTCAACTCGGTAGAGGGATTGGACTTATTAACACTCGAAACATCTCCAATTTCACGTGACATTTCGAGTAATACTAACATGACAAGATGTACATTGACAAGAATGTTTATTTCAAGTAACAGGGCAATACATGAAGAAAACATATAACTATAAAAACAAATCCGCACAACAGAGGTTACCTATCTACAACATTTTATGTTATTGATTTGACGCAAATGAGTCAATATTGTTTGTAAGGTAACGTTAAACCATGCCGCTAATTCCTGGGTAGTTTGGCTCAGATCGGCTTCCACCATCTCTTTCAATTCATTGTTATTCACCTATGTGGGCGGTCTTCCACGTGGTTTGTTGTTTAAATCAAAGTTTCCATCACGAAAGCGTTTAAACCAAAATTGCACGGTGCGTTCATTAGCAGTGCCCTCTCCAAACGCAATATTGATATTGCGAGCTGTTTCTGCCGCGTTAGTTCCACGTCGGAACTCGTATTCAAAAATCAATAGAATTTTCGTAGTATCTATCTTTCTTGTCTAAGCTGCTTAAAAAACAAAACTGAAAGTCGATAATCGAATGATGCACATTTTTTAAAAGAAGAACTACATAGGTACCATTTGAAAAAAAGTTTCGCTCAAAAATCTCAAACCATGCAGGTTCTATTTCAATCCGAAGTATTAATTAGTTACAATAAAACGGCAATTTCATACTTTAACCCCTAACAATGAGTCCCTATAATAAATATAAAAAAGCAGAGCATTATTAAGGATTCAAAATAATTACTTACACTTGAAACGGATACGGCACCCAAACTCTGAAAAGTTACATTTCTCATAAAACAGTCGTTCTATGTTAAAACTTCAAATTATTTCCCGCAAAATACATGTTCGGGAAAACATTACAGCGCACAGTATGAAAAATGACCTAAAAACGGTCATCCAATTTTTATTCCTCTATTCGACAGAATTTCAAATGCATGAGTAGAACTCCCGTAAGTCAAATGTTGTTAGATCCAGAAATATAATTTATTTATACTTTTTCTTCGAAAATAGAAAATATTAGAAATCTCTAGGTTTCAAACAAATTTTCTTTTGTTGTCCTCATATGACGGTTCTACGTAGGCAAATAATATTGATAATGACACTATCAGATTGTAACGCCAATCGCGTATACTTTAAAAAAAAAATGTTTGTTTTTATTTTTTTATTGCTATATCTTGAGATAGTTGGATTTACAGAACAGATACTTTTACCTGTTCTGTGGTTGGATTCGTAATCGCGATTAATATAATGTCGGACATTGTGCTATTCATATCAAAAAATCAAATCCTAATCTTGTAGGATCTTAGAGTTATGACCTTCTAAAGATTTTCCCAAATTTCTATGGTTTTAGGGATGTAACACAGAATTAAGTTTTGTTACGAAGTTTTGTTACGAAATTATTTTTAGGATATAATATAGGTTACTATTTAAATAGGTATTTGATCTGCAAGAGTTCTACTCCTATATTTGAAATCATTTAGGTACTCTATTGAATAGTGGAATAAAAATTGGATGACCGTTTTTTTGGTATTTTTTCACACTGCGTCGGCACTAAACTGGAAACCGCATTCAGTTTTCGAATGATGCGTGGTGTGGCCCTGTCCCTTTTTCTGATTGTTTGATATTTTCAGGATGTAGTTGGGTTGTAGATTGAAACTAATAATGTTAACTTTACAAAGTACTGTAAGGAGCGGGTAAGGTAAGTAGTTACATCATTGTCTAAGGGGAAGTGAGCGAGGCTACTCGCGGTCGCCGCGCGCGACCCGTCGTGGCGTCCTCCCTCCACTGCCCCGCGGTCGCGGGTCTTTAAGGTTAGCGCGTCAACAATGCGCGTACAAACATATAGATAAAAATTATGTAAGTATATTGATTTTATTGCGTGAACATCACCACCATCAAAATATACATATTACTATTATACTTACAAATGTTAGGCAGGATGCTGAACGACACTGAAAATATTATTTTGTTAATTTTTTGTAACATATTATGACGTTTTTCCTATCCAAGCATGTTCCATATATCATCGTCTGTTGAAACAGATATTTCAGAAACATTAGAGGTTTCTGACGGTTGCTTTTTGAACGTTTTATGAAGAATTGATGATCCCGTAATTCATCAATAACTCACATTTGTGACATTATTGGCTTCAAGTCAAAACACTCTTTTTTAAACAGTGGTCTAAGATGGGTAGTTTTGCTGCTGTCTGGTGACTTTAGTAAACCTCAAGTCGTCTTTCTACCAAAACGGCCAGAAGGTTTTTATATAACAAGCTTGATTCTGACTACCGCGATGCGATTCCGTTCGCTGTTAAATCATAATAGCGAAGGGATTACCAGATTTTTTTTTTTGTTTTTTTTAGTTCTTTCAATCTACAATCAGTCTACGTGGACTATAATCAGATGAGTTGTCTGAACCTTGTCATGTGGAGTGCCTTCACCGTTGAAGCAGCTACTCCATTTGACGGTTTGAGTAGCTTTGGGACATCAGTCCTAACCGCCAACCTCCAACAGCCTGTCTGTTTGGGTGGTGTTTCAACCGGTTTTTGTATTTTTCAGCAACCAGCCGGATTTCTTCCTTGGCTGTGCTTATTTTTAGGTGTTGATGAATTTAATTGTTTGTGATGAACCATTTGTAATTGTTCTCAGTATCATATTTTGGAGCCGTTGTATCATGGAGATCTTGGAATCACTTGCACCACCCTATAATTGTATTCTATATAACCAGATTGGTTTAAGGACAGATTTATATATTAATAACTTGTTATCGGAATCGGACAATTTGCCGTTTCTACAAAGTAAACAGTATAAAAGTTTGTAATAATATAAATTTTCTAAATGTGTCGTAGACCCTGTGAATTTGCTCGACTGTAGAATGCTGTTGCCGAGATCCAGACTGACGATCTGGTATCGTTGTATTGTATTCTCCATCAGCATTGGATCAATTCTGGACAGGTGAACGTCGAATACATCTGCTTTTTCCTAAGAAGTTCGTGCCCAGATAGTTCCTTTGTCTTTAATTATTCTTATTAGTGGGTTAGCTATTGCGGTCGGTCATATGCTTTGGTGAACTTCTACAGAGAGTAGTTTGTTGAAGCAGTGACAGACAATGATTCTAGCTTTGATTGAGCTTTGAGCTCCGATATTGCTTTATTTAACGCAGTCTTTTCAGTTCTATGTCCACTCTGGTGCCTGATCCGACGAAGTCTTCGCTTCTCTAATAGTTTGAGCTTGGCGTCTCTGAGGTAATTTGTTGGATGGTGAGCTGCTAGTATAGATGGTGTATTTTTTCAACATGATTCTTGATAAGACAGATACATCAAAGACCAGATTTAAAGGAGATGATTTTAGAAGAGGTAATGTTGCGGAAAATTATACTTTGATCACATTAAAGATTTATCTTTCTATCTACATAAAACGAGTTGACCATCATTAGTTAAACGCATACTTACAAGAGCTTCACAAGAACGCCCCATGCACTGAAATGTATTTCGTTAAACAATGTTATTTTTATTGAACAGATTGTACTTTTAAGGAACTAGATTTTTCGCCTTATTTTCCGACATTTGTGTCTTTCGTTGATATTATTTTCTTTTATTATTTTTGTTACATGGCTAGTCTCACTGAAATATTACCTTTTAAAATATTTTTTGAAGTATTGTAGTTTTTTTAGGCTTCAACTAAAATAATTGCCATACCTATTGAGTGAAATTCCTTTTCTATATTGATTCACTCATTGAACTGTGATAGTGATTGATTGAGAAGAGAAGCAGATTCGTACAATTCGTCAATCCTCGAAATATTTACGTATATCACAATGAAAATATTGGCGTACCTTATGTTTTCACAATCTATTAAACATAGAACAAAACAGAGTGTAGGGGATTTTCTTTCTCGTCAATTAATAGTTGAAAGAAACTTACTTTAGACATGCACACGTTCATTAATCCGTCGCACTGAAATGTATCAGATGTATGGTTTTAAAAACAGTTTTTTTTATCTTAACGAATGAAATCTGGTTGAACTTTTCTATACGTACTGCTGATTTACAAAATGGGCCATAGCACTGCAAAGATATTGTTTATAAGGTTTTATTATTCTATAGATAGTATTCAAAATAATAAATAAAAAAAAGAGAAAGCAAAACGTGTTTTTTTAATGAAGAAGGTTCCAGACCTACGCATGTGAAATATATCTCAGAAATTAATTTAATATTAGATTGCAGCGGAAAACTTAGTTAAATTGTCTCCATTGTATTTATGATTTTCGACGATATGTTATGTAATAATAATTAAGTAAGATTACCTCAACTGTCGACAGATCACCTAAAGTCTGTAATAATTATGAAATCTAATTAATTATGCATTATATTTCAAGATATTTCGTAGGGTCAGTTGTGTAACAGTAATGATTATTAGTATGATTTTAGGGTTATACTATATATACATAACTCAAGAGAAAACCTCAGTTACATTGCTAATAAATAGCCTGTTATGTGTATTTGCGTTTTATAGTATTACTCAAGTACTTATATTTAACTAAGTAGCATTGAAAATCTAGTGACTAGTCTAACCATGTGATTTGATTAAGTTTCTAAACATCCATTTAACCTTTCTTTGTTAATGCTAGCTTAATTTCATATTTTTTTTGTTTATGACAATAAAAGTCGATTCTCGTTAAGTACAAACACTTAAAAATCGAATTTGTCATCTTGACCACGAAAGAAAAACAAAAACTACGAAAAAAAAGTATTTAAAATAAATTATCATGCTATTGGCAAATTAACTCTATTTTATCGGTGTTGTTATTTGCTTATTCCTTATTACAAAGTTAGATTATTAGTATTGGTACTTACAACTGCTGTCGCATTAAAACCTACGGCCTGAAATAAAGACTTGTTATATTATAATGACATGTTTGGAAAATCAATGAAACAAATAATATATCTTCATATGGTTAGTATTGTTTACCATTATCGAACTGTAAATGTGAACATTAATGTCTAAGTAGATTCCTCCCTAGTTTATATATCTTGATGATGTGTATTTTTCCATATATTTTATTTATTTTTAGTATGACTTTGAGTTCTCGGATGCTGGGAATCTTCTTATTATAGATATTAATCTTATCGACTTTGGTCTAACTATATAATATATCGATGTTATTGGAAAATTGTACCTGTCAGTTAAGGAAATAGACCTTCTTATTTTAAAACAGTGTCAATGGAGTTTTCCGCCATATTCTTCTCCATACGATCAACTTTGAGAACCGTGCAACTAAAAGGTTAACTAGCAACTGAAAACAAGTTTTATTAACGCATATAAAGAAATAACTTGAATGTGCCGATGAAATCGCAATAGTTGAATACTAAAAACCCTGACGATGTGAGACTGCCTTCATACTCTCACATTAAAAGCAATCAATAAAATTAAACTCTTAAAAACTCTCTACAGAACCTTATTTAAGAAAATGTAAAATCAATAGGTAATTATTTACAAACAACATCTAGGTATTACAATAAACAAGATTTTTATTTAATAATAACACCTTTTGCAGATTTATTAAGATGTTGTCCCATGTAATTGCTTGTCTCCAAGGAACTTCCAAATCTAACCGAAATGTTCGAATATTGTATATGACAACATAATTTTGAAGATTTTACGCGTTGAAAACTGTTTTGAGAGTACAAAGATATCTATGTCATTCTAATGAGATTAATATTTCGATTATATGAATGTTTTCATCGAAATGAGATATTAGCGTACAAAGTACCGTTTCGACTGGGCCGCAACATTCTTTTGGTTTTTTCTGATTTTGTTTGTTTAACTAAACTTTAGTAGTATTTATTGCTTTCGTTTGACAAATTAAGACCTTTCTTTTGGTCACTGATTCTACTATTGAAGGTTGGTTTTACTTCTGGTAGTACTAGTGAGGTCTTAAGTTTTAAAGAAATATTCAAAAAAGAGAAACCACAAGTGCATGACCTATACAAATGTCTTGCTGATCTGGTATCGTTGTGCGACGGGTCGTTGTGCTCTCTATAAAATTATTGAGCTATACGATGACTGATGTATGCGTGCCGTCAGTTCGGACAGGTCAATTTAAAGCTGCTATGGTTCTTTCTTCAAAAAGCCTGTTCAGATTTTGCCCTACATTGTTAAAATCGCATATCTAATAATACAACTATCGTCTGGACTTTAATAATCCTCCACGTTACGTTCGCGCGGCCAAGTTTTAACTTCATTATTTCCACTTTGACAAATTTTTGTTTTGTTCCCTTCGATTTTGACAAATTCCGACAATTTTTTTGGCAAGAATCGTAACTAATGTCGTTTCATATTGTTGGTAGGGTTATTTATACTCAAATCAAATCATTTATTCAAGTACTTTAATATGACAAAATATTAAAATAATTTGTCGACGAAGTTAAAAACCGTTAAGTTTATTTGACCTTGTAATAGCACATTGGGTCTAAGCAGGTTAAAAGCGACTGGAAAAGCCTGTGCAAGCCTTCCAACGGATCGTTGTAAAAAATACCAAAAAATAGTTT
Source organism: Subacronicta megacephala (assembly GCA_958496365.1). Classification (NCBI taxonomy): domain Eukaryota; kingdom Metazoa; phylum Arthropoda; class Insecta; order Lepidoptera; family Noctuidae; genus Subacronicta; species Subacronicta megacephala. The sequence goes on from OY292513.1 coordinate 11,608,579, forward strand.
GTATTATTCTTACCGAAGCTGACGACATTGTACCCGTACACTAAAATTAAAATATTTTTATTGCATTAAAATGGGGATGGCAAACCCTGTTTTATACTTTAATCTACAGCTACAGCAAGTCATATGGGATTAAGGAGGATACACGAGATTCAATACCTCTCTTAAGTCGTATTCACCAACTCCGAATAAGTCTCTGTTAAATGACTTGGTAGTTTATTTCCAAGTTCTGTTTCATGTTTAATTTGTTCGGCATATAGCGGGTATTCCGGCATAGGGAAATGCGGCTTTTGTCGTTTAATTAGTTCTAACAAAAGAAATGGAAATCTGCCTCTTAGGCCTGTTGTTAGTATAGTCCAGGGTAGAAGCCTTTAAAAATAATGAAAAGTGAAAAGAAATTATAGTAGGATGAAACCCATTAGAAAAGGAGGGAAATATTATAAAAATGAAAGGAAAAATAATTTACGGGCGATCTGAGGTTGGGAAGGGGATGGGGGTGAGTTTTTAAGGGTAAAAAACGGTTTTTCTCGATTTCCGGCAAAACTAAAAGTCCTATCGAAAAAAGTCAAATGGCAAAGTTGTAGATAATAAAAAGATCTAAAACTTTTGTATTTACACTTTTTCACATAACCTCAAAATTTATGTGAAAAATTCAAAATACCAAGTTTTTGGTTTTTTATTTTTATCTTTTACAAAAATTTATTTTTTTTAACGAAATTTTGTGAAAACTTACCTTTTTATGTCCCAAATACGCTGTAATTTATTTGATTAAAAATATTTACTTTATTTCACCTTATTTTGAATTAATATCGAAAAAACACCCTAATTTTCAATCGAAAATTCACCCGTCAAAATATCAGCTTTTTTCAAAAAGTTGGTATGGTTTCTGTTCGTTGAAATCTCTACTTTCCGATGGTGAAAAAAAAAAATATATGTTACTATGGTAAATCTTCTCAGAAAACGCCAAAATTCAAAAAAAACTTAAATTCCAATTTTTTTTTTTAATTATTATAAATAATTTCGTCTAAAAAATGTGATTGCTGCAATTTGTTTCAATTAAAAAGTTGATTTATTTAATCTGAAAAGACAAAATCGAATTAATAATGTCTTCACTATTATTATTTTTTTATTTTATTTTTTTTATCTTGTACTAAAATATCATTTAATTTCAATCTTTAGGTTATGTTACGTTAAGCATACTATCTTTTAAAGAAAATATTACGATTTTTATGGTTGAGTTGATTGATACAGATAAAAATAGAGACAGTATTTACCTTCCTATGCAGATTCGAAAAGTTTTTTTGTTTTTTTAAGTAAACTTGTCACAATTATCTTCAAGAAACTCAGCGTGCACGTGTATTTTTATAAACGATGTTGTATACTGTACTATATTTCGAATACTGGTTAGGCTAGCGGTTGTAACAGCTGCTACGAAATATATAGTATATATTAGTAGGTATGTATGTAGTAAGACCCAGACCCGCCTAGCCCCTTCCCCACTTCTCCACGAAATACCTTTTGATGGGCTACAATTTTTCGCAGGTCACTCAGGTATATCTACTCAGGTATATATATAATTTATCTCAAAATAGTTATAAATAGGCATCTACGCATATAATTTAAAGAAAATTAGACAACTTTCTCCAAATATTGTAGATGTCTTATTAAATATTAATTTAAGTAACTTATTTATTTGTTAATTATAGTAGTATATTTTTATTTGTAATTTTTTTGTTATCAACGTCACATGTAATCTAACGTTTTTCGAGTAATTAAAGTGTAAATTTTAATAAATAGCTCAAAATTATTTATAATAATTAAAAAAAATTTCGAATTTAAGTTTTTTTTGAATTTTGGCGTTTTCTGAGAAGATTTACCATAGTAACATATATATTTTTTTTCACCATCGGAAAGTAGAGATTTCAACGAACAGAAACCATACCAACTTTTTGAAAAAAGCTGATATTTTGACAGGTGAATTTTCGATTGAAAATTAGGGTGTTTTTTCGATATTAATTCAAAATAAGGTGAAAAAATAAATATTTTTAATCAAATAAATTACAGCGTATTTGGGACATAAAAAGGTAAGTTTTCACAAAATTTCGTTAAAAAAAATAAATTTTTGTAAAAGATAAAAATAAAAAACCAAAAACTTGGTTTTTTGAATTTTTCACATAAATTTTGAGGTTATGTGAAAAAGTGTAAATACAAATGTTTTAGATCTTTTTATTATCTACAACTTTGCCATTTGACTTTTTTCGATAGGACTTTTAGTTTTGCCGGAAATCGAGAAAAACCGTTTTTTACCCTTAAAAACTCACCCCCATCCCCTTCCCAACCTCAGATCGCCCGTAAATTATTTTTCCTTTCATTTTTATAATATTTCCCTCCTTTTCTAATGGGTTTCATTCTATTATGATTTTTTTTGGTTTTAAAAATTATCGACCCTGGTCTAGTACGGATATCTCCCTTTGAGGTTTGTTAGACTATTGAAATGGAAATTAGCCTCTTTGCTCCTTTGAGATTACTTTTGCGTAGATTTGAATAAATAAACTGTATCACTAATAGATGTAAATTTAACAGTGTAGCATTTTTAGAACTCAAGTTACGAGAGATTATTGTGACGTTAATGATCAAATGTATTATAATGGAAAATACAGTTTACCAGACATATATATATACCTAAATATGCCTAAATTTATACCAAGAAAAGACTTAATAAACAAACTTATTTGATTTGTAAACAAATTGTACGCTATTCAGGTTACATGACAATAGTAATCACGACTTTAACTACTTAAATCGAAAAATAGGATATCCATATATTGTTTTTCCCGATATTCAATAATTTTCATATTTATTTCCGACTTTGAAGTTCGACAGACGTAGATGCAAAATGACGTCACTAATACGGTTGAACGTTGACAATACCTTTGATCTCTTGAAAATGTCGTATTCGACGTATCATGACATTCCTATCATGCTTTTAAAACCAGATTTTAATGAATTCAAAGTATGGCAAAGTAATTAATGTAAAGTAAGTAAGTAATAGCTAAGATTTCTATTTCATTCCACTGTATAACTGACGTCACCACACATTTTTTGTTTTTATTTATTTTCTCAGATATTATACAATAAAAATATACATAACATATATATATATATTTTGGGACAGGATAGGAAAATAATAAGAAATAATATTTTTATTTTAGGTTTTGTCCTAATCTGTGGTTTTGTCTTAATAAATTTGAAATGTTGTCAAAGATTTATTTTCCAGTTGTTATATTTCTATACTTAACTAGCTTTCCGCCCGCAGCTTCGCTCGCGTGGACAACACGATTTTGACTGTTATTTTTTTTCTATTTCCGGCGGGATATTGTAAATTATCTAAAATTAAGACCAAATAATTTGCTCCACTATATTATTTTATTGAAATATAAAAATAACCACATCGGTTTTTCTGTCTGGTATCGAAATGACCAGACTGCTTTTTAATACAGTAACAGGCAAGGTAGAATTTTCCGTGTGAGAAACCGTTCTTCCCTTAAATCTATGCCTGCTACCCTTAATGACTGAAATTTTATTTATAGCATTACAAAGCATCGTTTTTAAAAACATAGACATCAATTCACACATTCGAGGTATGAAAACTGAATCCCCGAGCACATCCAGTAATCACAGTGACCTTTATAATATTTTTAATGCTGATACTCTCAGTCTAGTCCCGTTACATAGCTTAAGTGCCAATCTATAGACTTCGTTTGTATATTAGAAAAATCAGGATATACTCTAAGATCTGTCATAGTCACCTGTCACTACTATATTCAGGAAAGATGATAAACATATTTACAATCTCCATTTACTATAGTCTCTGCCTACCCCCATGGGAGACAGGCGTGACAATATGTATGTATGTATGTATTTACTATTTTAAGTAATAGCTCAGAAAACTCTCCAGCCGACGCATCTGTCTCGTATTTCTTTTAAAAATAATCATTATGTTGGGCCATAGGTATGACGATGTGAAGGAAGCTCTGACTTCGTCTGCTCGGGTTCCTCTAGGTACAACAGAATCTGACGGAATTCCCGTGCCAGCAACACTAACTCCACCCATCACTCTATTGCTGCCTCTAACATTTTTAAGAAGGGTTCTATGGTGTGCCTCTCAATTCCATTTTTGTGTGCCATAGAAAGCATTTTATATGTTTATCAACCAACGTTTCTTGAGTAAAATCAGATTGAGTTTTCAAACATGACATGTGTCAAAATAAAAAGTAATTTAAATCAAAAACACTAAGGAGTATTGATATCAAATTCGAAGCAAACTACGCCCAAAATAACTTTCCCCCCTTTTTAAGTCCGTTAGGGGATGAATTTCAATAAAATACGAAACACAACTTCCATCAATTCTGTTATAGAACGTTTATGCAAAATTTGAAGCAGATTGGACCAAGGAATCACGTTGTCCCGTACAAACTTTGCCCCCCTTTTTCACCCCCTTGGGGGTATAATTTCGGAAAATCCTTTCTTATCGGATGCCTACGTCATACAAAGAATACACCCTCCAAGTTTCAGGTCTCTACGATAAGCGGTTTGGGCTGTGCGTTGTTCCGTCAGTCAGTCAGTCAGTCAGTCATTCAGGACAAAGGATTTTATATGTATAGATTAGAAGTCAAGAATACTTACGATTTCGAATTGAATTATTATTAGTATTGGAATCTCACATTTGAATGGCAATCCGATCCTTTACACTAGAAAGAGGAAAACATATTTGAGTAATTATCTGGCCCGGTACAGACGGAATTTTAAAATTGTATTTTTTTAGTTGATTACCTTTGCTGTACAGTTACTGCCTGATGTCTGAAAAATATTACTGTCTTCTAAGTAAACGATAGTTTTGCTATTTAGCTGTGTGTCTTGAGCGATATTAACAAAATCAAAATCACTATAAATGTGAATGAATTATTATCTTATATAATAAAAAAACTACTTTTCTTTTTACTATTGCAGTGTAGTTGCATGGTTATTATTAGCTATGGGATATATCACTTTTATTCTATGTTCTGGCTTATTATTCTAAGTTGAAGTATTATTTCTTATCATTATAATTATAGGAACGTTTTTTTTTATAATAATTGCTTTAGTTTATGAATTAATATTTATAATAAAGATTATTAAAGTATGAAATTGCCGATTTGTACTGAAAAATTAAAATTGTAATTCTTTTTTTAATGTAACATATTTATTTTAAAAGCGTTTAATTTAAACCAAAATCGCACGGTGCGTTCATTAGCAATCCTCGCTCCAAACGCAGCGTTGATATTGCCGCGTGAGTTCCGCGTCGGAACTCGTATTCAAAAATCACTCGAATTAGAAGTACCCATCTTTCTTGTCTAAGCTTATTAAAAAAAAACAACTGAACGTCTCGAATGTTGCACACTTTTTAAAAGAAAAACTTCATAAGTACCATGTGAAAAAAGTTTCACTCAAAAATCTCAAACTATGAAGTTTCTATGTCAATTCGAACTACCTATTAAAATAAAACGACAATTTCATACTTTTATTTTCTGAATTCAATAAGTAAAGTGAAAGGGAAGATGGTACCATTAGCATATTCTTATGTACCTACTAGTGCTTTTCTTCGCGCCATGTGAAAAATGTTGTGATCTCTAGGTATGTTTATGAGAACACGGATTAATTTATTTTTTCTAAATAGCGTAGGAGTATCGGTGCTGTTTCCCTACATTTCTTATTCGGTGAGTGTTCAACATCGTGTTCATGGGTAATTAATTCCCTTAACTTGTCAAGCGCCATATTGTAGACACAATGCAAAATCTATTGTCTTGCCCTCATGAGGCAACTACGTGCGTTAGTGAATTACTCGACTGTTAAACTTAATTAGGACCGTTTAATTATTCACTAACGTTGAATACTGTTGGTAATATAGTTGGGAATTAATGGTTGTTGGTAATTATATTATAGACGATGAAGCTGTCAAAAAATTTGATGATTTGGAGAACATTGTAGAAAGTTCGGCACGAAGTAGGTACCTTATTTTGCCACGCGTAGAGTTCGTTATATGGTGTTGAAATTAAATATATTTAAATATGTTATGAAATAAATGAGTCTAATAAATGAACATTTTATGTATTATTAAAAGTCATAGATCAAAAGTTGTTGTTAGTAATGTTACTAATATAGCCCTGAGAGGTTGTTCGTTAAATAATTTAACTTCATACTTACTCGAGTATTTGTATCCTTAAACGGGACAAATTCACACCAAAGTACATGCACCTGTGAATGTATAAAATGATTTAAGAAACGAAATGTCTACTGCATCAATTAGAAATTTCGCCATAGATGACATATTTCTGACCATAGTTAAAGAGAAAACAACAACAACCAAGTCGGAATACATCAACAGCAATTTTTTTTTATTTGTGTGTATGTCTTAATCGAAAAAACTGATTAAAGTAGACTGATTGATTTAATTAGAAATGCGTAGGTTGGTTATCCGAATGGAACAAATGTAATCAGCGTTGCTAGTTTGAAGGTAAAATTGATTTAAGTTCTGATGATGAGGTTTTGATCACTTACTTAATTTAGAACAAAAATGTGATTTTTCACATGCAAGAAAAACATCATATTGTAAATAGCTAGTTTAGTTCTCTTTTAAGTAAATACTCTTTCCAATTTTTTGTAAATAGGTATATATTTAATTATATCGTGTACCCAGTATTTGAAATCAAAGCATGACGGACTGAGAGAACCCCCTGAGAGAACTGCGATGAAAATTAAAAAAGACTTGTAAACTTGATAACTCTAGTCTGTAGGCTTGTGTCTGTCTGTGGCTTATCTTTAGGTAGTTTTACCAATCAGGTGGTCAGTGAAAAATATTTATTTTGTTTTATATAACGTCTGTGTTGGTAACTTGATTAAATATTAATACCTACAATTAATAAGTATAAAACTTACAACACTATAGAGTGAATGAAATTCGATAAAAACTTATCTGGGTGCTTCGTTTTGTAAGGGGATACAAATAAAAAACCATATCCGTGAATACATACATGTTTTTTATTATATAATCTGAACTTGTTAGGTGATGCCTCAAATCTAGTTTCAGGTATAATCTATATTGCATAGTTTAAAGTACCGAATCTATTTTCAAATCTAAGTTGATATATAGTTTTGGTCAGTACGTCTAGAAAAATGAATTTACTCTAAGTTAAATATTTTTCTATGTAAATAATTTTATTTACAGTTAACATCTTGTAAAGTTTATGATTTAATAATTTACAATTTCAATTAAAATCACGTAAAATTCTGATATAATATATCTACACAAACAGCGATGTGCTGACTTATAAATCCTCCTTACCTAGTAACTAATTGATCCCGCTTATTTTACACAGCTCTTTCACCACCAGTCTAAATCACTAAATCTGCACTCTTAAACGTGTTCATAATGTGATACTACATGATCGTAAGAGACGCTACAAGATATAAGTGAACATTAGTTGGCCGGTATCTACAAGAGAAAAAGTTTTTCGACAATACTTTTTACCGCACTATAATCTATGTCCACTTGTTTCTAATCACGGAACTCAGTCGTCGTCCCCACATAAGGTGGTATCATACAATAGTCCCTTGCAAATGCTGAGGATCCGGAGTCGAAGTAACTGCTGGGTGGGTGGGTCCCAAAGATGAAGAAGGTAGAGCTGCTGCAACTTCTTGATATGAGCCCAGGGGTATGCTTGGTCCTGGCAAACGTTCTAATGGATGTTCTTCCGGTGGAGTCACTTCCAGACCAATACTTCCATTCAAAGCAATTTTAAAAGCATTTTGCTGATCTTGTTGCTTTTGATGTTGTAGTAATGAATTGAAGTGGGATATACCAATTTCTTCAAGACTGCTCTTGCGGCGTCGAGATCCAACACCGCTGAGTCCTTGGCGCAGAGAATTTGACCGACGCAATAATATGTCGTCAACTACCCTTAGTGAGTTTGATCGGCTTCTGAAATCTGTGATGATAGTGGGGCTATCAGGTAGCGATAAAGAGTTGGCTTTAGTCGTGGACAGCGGGGGCGCACGAGGTTGTACGAAACTTGGACCTATAGTGGATCCCCTCCTACTTGAAATTCCCTGAGCTTGGATTAATGCTTGAGAACAAAAACTTATATTAGATTTACGGCGGCTATTATGGCGTTCAAACGTTTTTTGCGCCGAAAATGGTGATGGGCGGACCAAATATCTGAAAAGTAATAAATGTAAAATTTAGTTTTTAAGTCAAGTTAAATCCTGTGTGATATAAGCATGTCTGAGTACGTACATTATATCGCCCTCTTGCAGGCTTAGGTCACAACTTGGATTAATTATCACATATGACAGACTGTTTCTTTTCTCGCTAACATCGTCGTAATCAATACCAGTGAGATTCAGAGATTCCATTCTTGAACGCACTAAATTGGCTATTTCAGCTCTTTCAATTTGTTGTGCATGATTATCTCGGGCCTCATCCGCTAGGCTTGTGGAGTACTGTGAATGCAAGAGGTAGTTAAAGTGATTTGATTTGTATTTCAAAGAAAGTTGCTTAGAGTATTTTATAGTCATCAACACTAATATGTGATATTTAAGAGCTGTATGTAAATCAATTATTTATTTTATTATTATGTACACTACAAAACATATTATTGTTGGTGCCTGTGCGTAGAGATAAACATGCATGATTTGCTTTATTGATTTGCACGATTTATGAATGAAATCATTCCCTCTTAGATGATATTGTTACACTTTACATCAATTGTATGCCATAACCATTGTTGAATTATAATTAGTTTATTCTTTGATAAAATGGAGTGAATATGCACTCTTAATGATATTCTAATTAGCCAAACTCTAGGATTGCGTATGAAGTGAAATTCAGAAGTACATAAAACTATTAGTATCCCAAGTATATACGCTTGATTGTATGTATGTACTTATAGTAATTGACTAGTTTATCCATGTACTTATTTTTGTAGGCTGACTAATTTATTCTAAACCGAACTGAGTTTCGTAAAGTTCAATCAATTCGTCCATAAGTTCCAATACGTAGAACAGCAATTGGCTCGGAATTGTATACATTTTCTAGAAACTTTGTCGTGTACCTATGTCCGGAAAAATGATATTAACCTATGTCGAAGTCAACATATAATCTGGATATATAGCGTCCTAAAATGGAGAAATGTCTTATTAAAATTTGATAAATGTAGAAGCTTGACTAGTCATGTCGTGTATATAATTTATCGTTTTATACAGGAACTAAAAGAAGCTTAACCAAAAATATCTTAGTTAAGAATCTAAAAAAGTTGGGATCAGTCACGTTGGCATCAATAATTTTGCATAATGTGACCTTCAAAGGCCATCAGAGTTTTTTATGCCTTTTAGCCCCCTATATCGTCGTGATATCCTAACGGGTCCATGTTAAAGGTCGCTGGTAGTGACCTTACCGCCGGCGTGCGTTCTCCGTAGCAGCCGCTGAGGCAGCTTGCCGCCTCCCGGCGCCCACAAGTCGAAAATCCTCCACCTTCGCCCTCCTCCTGCTGCAACTATCGTGTCACAGTTTTCCAATATTTTTCCTAACACTGACCAATTTTTTTTTGTAAGTATTTACTATTATTCAACACCTTTTTTCGTAGTGTATACCTTTGCAAATTAAAACTATTAATTTTCATACCCCTTTGTAAATTAAAACTTTTAATTTTCATAATGTAGTAAGGTACTGTGATTTATCAATAAACAAACTTGTGGTATTTTAGGTGTACCGTGTATAATTAGTGAAACGTGTTTTTTTTATGAAATCTACTCTTTTCGATAGAAGCATGCATTAAGCAAAAGCAGTTGCGCTACGCTAGTTTATATTTTTAGTCATCTAATCTGTCTCTGAAGGAGATAAGTGTCCAAACCCGTTAGTAAATAAAATGGGTAATGGCCTCTGATTAATACATGCAGAGATTTTTCTATCTTTCAAGCTTTGTTGCAAAGATTAAAGACGTTTATTAGTGTAGCGTATACCCTGACTACAATTGCTGGTTTTATTGTTTATTTTGAAGTAGTATTAAAGTTCGGTCTATAAAGTATCATGCAAAACACAAACTACAAATATAACACATAGGCGGGATTGCGATCATCGAGTTCAATAGCGATAATGTTATTGGTTCAGGTTCAGCTATTACCCTCTAGATTAGCTTTTTAACACTTGTCATTTCAGCTTTTGGATTATGCATTGTGTCCGCGCTAAAGCAAAACTTAGGTTAGGTACCTAACTCATCCGGCCGTAGCGTATAAATTATAAAATTGAAGCACGTGTAGTCCATAAGTCAATACAAGTTTCGCGTGAGAGGTAGAAAGTTATAAAAAATTGCTACTAATTACAGACACTCCACAAGTGTTAGGCTTAAAATGTATATGTAAGTAGACAGGTTACAAAAATGAATAAAAGTGTAGCGTTTTACGCGAGAAAAAGTAAAATAAGATTAAAAAATGTACCCGAAATACAGTCCAAAGACTACACTCGGACTAAATTAGATGCAAGTTGTGATGTACTAATTTTAATTTGGACTTAAGAAGTTTAAAATGGTGTGTGATGAAATAATAGCGTTTAGGCGTAAACAGTAAAGGACTGTATTTAAGGAGATAAATATTTGAGAGTAGGGTGTTAACCGACTCACCGATGCACGCGATGGTCGCATTCTCGCGAGGCGTGACCAAAACCACTTTGATGGGTTCCTTGGCGACATACTCACGTGGTGAGATGCATCAGCTAATGTAGTGTCCTGTGTGCGATAAATTCCAATTGGAATTTCGCATGTAGTTGAACATAATTTTTGGTACAATCTACCATACGTTCGTATCCACATATCTTCTTTTGAAATTTTCATCTGTTAGAAGTCCAAGTTGAATATAAAAAGGCTGTCTATTTATGAATGAAATAATAGTATAAAATACTAGGACACATTCGCCATATTTCGCTTAGATGATTAAAATGATTATGCATGAAATAATGACAGTGAAATAATGAACATGAATATGAAATTCACCAGGAAATTCGCAAGTCATAAGGATCAATGTTATATAAATTTCAATAAACTCTAGTTTAATAACTTACTGAAGTGAGGAATCCTGATCCTGGAGCTTGATCTACACCCAGTAATAATCGCACAAAGGTAATTACGTAATCTTTGACAAATGCTTGATATAGTAATGTGTCTAGCATAGACGCTGAGAATACAGAGCCCGCAGCAAATGGTAAACGAAACATGTAAGATATGTGTGAGCCACGTTCCTTCTCCCGCTAAAAAAATAATAAAGAAAACAAAAGTATAACGGAAGTACAAACTGATTTATTCATTTGCAATCCGTTCGCTTTCTGACTAAAAATATTAGAAGTAATAGATACCTTTTCCATTTTTGAAAGATGCAATGCGTACTTGTCATGTGCTCGGAATTGCATAAAACGCATATTTGAAGATTGTGATAATTCTGTGATTGACTTTATTGATGGAAAGAATCTGAAAAAAAAAGAATCTCATTTTTGATACTCATTCGCATTAGAATATTTCCGAGTCGCAATGTTCGCTTAGCAAATAATTATATTAGCCAGACATTAGAAATGAATTTCAAATGAGACTAAAATACTTCGCGATGGCGCTACATCACTAACTTATAAAAACCATTACTTGAACATAGTTTGTACAGCAACTATTGTATTACAATCAGCTAGACTGTCTTCCTCGGCAGAGTTGGATAACTCTTTGTTGACGACAACCACATTTTCTGCCAAAGTAATTCCCGCACGCAATAGATCATCTAAGCTAAAAAGAAAATTGTAATTAAATGTTATTATTGGTTGAAGAGTAATATTTTTACAGTTATACTATAGACTTACCAATCAATGCTACCTAGCATCCAATAAACTAAAGGAAAGTATGATATTGCATCTAAAAATGCAATGTCTGGTCTGCGTTCCAAAAGTAGAATGATAGGGTTAAGCGAAGTCTTTGATCTAAAATGCGCTCGCAGAGGTATAATGAAGTTGTAAATTCCATTAGACGCATAATCAGCAGCAAGTATTATAGTTTTGTTTTGCCATTGGTATTCCTTAGCGTTTCTGTAAGCACAATGCTCGCAAACTTGTGCCAACTGCAAACAGCATAGTGGTTTCTTTTCTTTTAACAAATAACAGAGAGTCGGACTCACTCCGATGAATGGCGATACAGGTGGGAAACCTTTCACGATCCTGAAAGATTTTATTATATGGTCAATACTTGGTTTAAGCTTGTAGCTACTCGAAGGTAATTAATTTAGCAACGCCTGTAACCGGTCTTCGGGTACCGGAACAATAGATTTTGCATTATGTCTATAGGACTCGAAGGGCTTAAGAAACAGAACGAATAAAACTGGAATAGGCAAGCGAAGCTTATAATCAAAATATTTTCATAATAAATATTAAAGTGACGAAAAAGTGGAAAAAAATCCTAGCATACTTACAATAATTTTGCTAAAATACATCACATCTAAATATTTGCAAAGAAATGATACAGATCAACATTTAACTGGACAGTGTATAACTATTTGTTGTGATATTAAAAAATCTAACATTAACATAAACACAAAGGACACGTAATTAACATGCTCGGCTCGAATCACTTAGGGACATGTGCAATATCAGATCCTACTTTTCCAGGAATATTAAATTTCTAAAGACCGCGATACGCAAGTATTATATATTTTATAATGATAATAATAATGTTATGTCAGATGTGAGTATCAATACTTTTCCTAAGATGATATGTATAATACTTGCGTGTCTTCACTCGAAAGTGTGATAGATAACGGTCACTAACGAAATGCTAGGAAAAATACCTTGTTAGTATTTAGATTTCATTTTCGTAAAAATAAAATATATAAGCTATTCCGAATAAGTACCTATGGGTCACGATCCATAAAATACCCTCTTTAAAGCGATGGGGAAGTGCGGTGTGGGAGAACCATGGAACAAATGGTTTCCAGATTTATGTCACAGCGTACTGCTACCTTGTCAGGGTGGGTGACACACTTAGTGACAAGGTGGTGGGGTGCCGCAGGGCTCCGGATCTGGACCTGTACGTACGTTATCAGCTTGTGCAATATACTGCAACACTGCTCAGCGCATATTTAGTGCACTATTCTGATTTTCCTTTCGTCAATCAGCTCGCACGCGAACATACATAATAAGGTATGTCAGTGGACGTGAGGATTTTTATAAAAAATATGTTAACATTTATTTATTTATTTAATTCAGTTAACGAGTACCTATTTACTAAAATATTATCTTTGTTGTGTGGACTGTGGGACCACAGTTTAGTAGATATAATATTGACTGTCTGTTATTTGGTAAATATGATACTTTCCGAGATCTTGTTGATGATTTGTGAGAACTGCGGGCTTGGACACACTTTAATAGCTGTAGTTTTTTTACAAACTTGTTTTTTCGAAATTCTATATTTTACAATTGTTTTAAATCTATTGCTAAAGCTTAAAATTATTTTTTGAGAATTCCCAGTGTGGTCCCGCAGTTCACAAGCGCATTACAAACATGCGACGACATGACATATTTGACGTAAAGACGAACAAATATTTCAGCCACTTTTTAGAGTTGGGTTTACAGTCATGGTGGATTATTGATTGAAGCAAAATATTAATTGTACTGTTTACTTCAGTTAGTGACTATACTGAAACAATAAATTAACGATAGAGGAAAATATGTGTATTTTTTGTAACCCGGGTCCCTAGAAGAACTAAATCTTGTTGACTTTGGAGCATGATTACACAAAGTGGTTTTTAATTATTACTTACCTCGTGAAATCGTTTCGCCAGGCGCTGTGTGCGATGTCACTGGCTGCCAGCGATGAGAAGCTGCTGGTGGTGATGTCATCACTGGAGGCATGGGTACGGGCCGTGCGGTTGGGTTTTTACGCTCAGGGGATTATACAGATACACAATGCACACAAATTGCAATATGATTTTCGTTTAAGTATTTTTTATAAAACAGTAGGGTAGTTGACAGGTGTCCGATTTCGGCTTAGTTAAACAAATAAATAGTACTCTAATAAAATAATATACTTAATTCGGCTTAAAGGCCATGCAAAAAATATACAGTCAACTATCCTATGAATATTATTTGTGCTGGTGGTGCTTGTGGATGCAAACATTATTAGCAAATATAGAATAAAGTCAGACTCGATTAAAAAACTATATTTCCATTGATGATGCAGTTGAAAAACAGTTTTGAAAAATAGATATTTTCTCTTAAAATGCTTCTATAATGTATTGTTCTTTTATACATATATAATAATGATAAATCACAATGACTGCCTCATTAGACTAGTGGTCCTAAGTGCGACTGCTACGCTAGAGGTCCTGGGTTCGATCCCCAGGTCGAGCAAAGTGTTATTGGGTTTTTCTATGCAATTCCCAGTAGCAGCTCGGAGTCTGGATTTGTGCCCGGTTAATGGCAATAGGCTCGCCCCCTATTACATGTGACCTAAAACATACCGGCGAAATGTGGGTGTACATTAGTACACCTCTGCCTAACCCGTCGGGGGAATACAGGCGTGATGGTATGATACAGCAGTTAGTTTTAATTTGTTATTCAGTTTGAACGTAGTAGGTAATCTCCAGGGCTTACGTAGCTGATGGGTGGGTTTTGACAATCATCTAGTCTTGGATCTATGACACCTGTAAGTTCTGCTTACGGCGAACACTTGACTCCGAAGTAGAATCAGTCTAAAGTATAATAAGTTGAATAGATGTCAATCGTGCAGAAAAGCTGGTGTATCCATTTACAACATCATTTTCCCATTTAAAATATTAAGGCAATATTGTTCAAAGAGATAATTCCAATTAAATTTTTGAAATTATTCACTAACGTCCTGCTATTTTTGTATCATCACGAAGGTTTGAGATCTAGTTGAATTTTGGATCTATTTCGACCAAGGAAATCGCGTGCAACCGAGTGTCGGCTGTGTGTTTTGCTCAAGGACGCCGCAGTGGTTTGCCGTGTGCACTCTGGACGCGATTAATCAATTATTGGTACAGTTCGTTTCCATTATACAACGCTCCGCGTTCCACACAAAAGTAGTTTGGTCCTATCTTGAATTTTAACCACTCAAAGTCTTTGAAATTTTGCAGTAACAATCTTATCATTAGAATACGTGTTCCTTGAATGTAAAACTTCATTTAAATTCATGTTAAAAAGCTACAAGAGCTCAAAGAATAGTAATTTTCGATGAAAATGACCCAACTTTAAGCTAGTATTTCAAAATAATGAATCAATACAGAGCGATTTTGACTCATGGAGAACCCAGATAATATAATGAATATCCGTTTACAAACAATCAATGGAATCTATGTTATAACTATATTTAAAGAGAAATTTCCAAATTTCGGAACAATGTTGCAAATGTATTGTTGTTTCACCTCTTGGCCACGCCTTCGCACCGTGAGGGTTAGAGACAGCGACAACAGTGCAACATTGTCGCGTTCGCGAGGGACACTCACACTTTACCTCAAAGCCGAAACACCCCAACTTTAATTTGATTTAAAAAGTAAGACAAAAATGATTAAGATTAATTATTACAGCTTTCCGCACGCGGCTTCGGCCGCGTGGACTATACGTTTCTTTTCATTTTACGGGATAATATTTAGCCTATGTCACTCAGGTATAATGTAGCTAACTACGAGTTACACTACCTCACAGATGGCGTGGAAATGTGTCCATATCTCAGAATCGGTGGCTCTTAGGAAAAAAGGTATTGAGATATTTTTCACGAATAATTTTATAATTAAACTTACAGTTTTGCTTAAAATCGCCAAAAACCCGTTTTGTGACCCGAGTAAAAAAAATTCCAGCTATAGGATCGATGAGGACTTTTTAGATTTCATTTAGGTATGATGGTGTTTTGAACTACCAACTTTGAGCTGGGTGCGAATTTTTTTACCTTCACGCCTATTGTTGATCTAATTTGATCGGACTAACAGGCCTGCAAAACTTAGTGGTACATTTTTCAATTTGTTTTTTTTTTCTAAACTATAGAAGTTAGAGATATAAAATAAAAAACGCTTTAACAGCTTTCTTTGAAGTCAAACTACAAAATTAAACTCTGTTTTAAGTCTCTTTTAATTAGAAAGTTTATTTTTTGTACTTAAAAGTTACTTAGTTTTGCAAGCCAGTGTATCTTTCAAGACTTTTATTTACTTATAGTACCTACCTAACTAAAATTCCAACTTAGGTAGTCACTGTGCATTTTCCATCTACATCATAAGTAGTATTTCCAAAATGATGTTGCTGGCAATTTAAGTGTATCTAACATATATTGAAGCAAGACAAGATAAAAAATTAAGGCATTAAGCATGACATTAATATGTTTTTGAAACTATGATGTACGTACTGTGCAGTATTCATGCAGATTGTGTGATCCAGGTCTTCTATCTACAGGAGTGATTGTAAACGATAAAATAATTAAAAATAAAAATACATTGTCGTTAAAAGTCCAAAGTGAAATATGATATTGAAACGTTCTGTTGAGAACGTAAAATTCAAAATGTTTACAATTGTCTCTGAGGTAAAGATGACTTAAAAAATAAAAATGAGGTTTAAAACAATAAAGGTTAAATAGGTTTATGCTAGGATTATTTTAGCTTAAACTAAATTCTTAAAACTTTGCGTGCCATATAGATGCATTCAAAGCAATCATTACACTAGTGTACTTACGCAATTTTTTCTGAAGGCGATCGCCACGGTACGTCATCTTCCAACTCGTCCTCGCTTTCATCTATTTCTGCGTCTTCATCCTGATTATCGGGAGCAATATCTAAGTTGCTCGTTACCATGTCAGGTACCGGAAGGATAGATGGTCTTCGACTTCCTAAATTGAACAATTTTTAGTTAATCCTTTGTTATGAATATTTAAAACAGTCTTGTTATTTTTATTACCTCTTCTATAATTTAAAGCATCTGGGCTTAAATAGTTGGTGTCAGGCTTAGGTAGTAATAAGTGGCTATCTGTAGCACTGTCGGTACCTGGAGAATCTTTCAGGCAGGTTCTAGAATCTGAAGCCGATGTGCCCTCGCCATACTTAGCTGTGTTGATAAAAAAACTTTCGAAATTAAAAACATCTTAGAGCGTTTTAACTATAATTATGTAGTTTGTTTCTCATTCAATCAAATCTAATAATTTGGAAATTTAGTAATCATATTTTGGTGATATTGGTGATAAAATACTTGTTTGTGAAAATCTACAAAAAATATAATATCTGCACACATGATATCTAATACAGTTAAAATACATCGAACATCGATAAAAAAGATGCACTTTGTTTGTTAAAGATTAATACAGAATGATAAATTACTGTGTAGTGAATGAACAGCATGAATCAATTATGTATTTCACAATAGCCAGGCACATAGGTACTCCTTAAAAAAAAACAAAAATGCATCTACTGATACTGTTCAGTGATTAATATTCAATTCGGATAAATTTAAACCTCCGAAACCATGTAAATAATAAAGGTTACGTTATCATACAAACGAGACATGCATAATAAGAATCATGTTGGTACTATTATAATAATTGTGGTGAAACTCAAATTGAAATCTATGATTGGTATTAAAAAAACTATTTAGGCTTTACTTGACACGAAGCACACCCAAGCCACTGACTGATTTTGGATACCTACGTTATAAAGTATGTGAGGTACACGATAACAAGGAAGGTAACAAATTGTTTACTGTTAACACCTGTCTGTAAGTGTAACCTATACGGGTAGTGTTGAAATTACTTATATTAATTATTTTTGCTTATTTGCCTCGTTATCATTGTACTTGTGTTTTTGAAATGAGTGAGTTGCTCTTTGCCTTTTACGTCATAATCAGTCTCATCATCTGGACGAGTAGTTAATGCACCAATAAAGACAACGAGCAATAAGCAAACCCAAAGACTAAGTAGGCCGAATGCATGTTAGGAGTAAGAGGAAAGTGAATATGCACTCGATCCACTTTCGGTTTTTATTAACTGTGACACTCACAGCTAGCGACAGTAAAATTAGCGGATGATACAGTATTAGCTTGGTTGATGCGTGATGGCGATGCTTTTGGTGTGGAACTCGCGGGAGCTTGGAGAATCACTTGTGGGAGGTCGTATTGAGCGACGTTACTACCGTCTGGTTTCTTCTGCTGATCTGAAACCTCCTCTGCGTCACCTGGTTTCTTCTCATTAGAAAGTAGACTACATGCAGTTTGGTCTTTAGGAATTGTAGGTTTTTGTTCTGTTTGTTTTTCAGAAACAACAAAGGCAGAATTTTCTTCTTTTGTGATGCTCATGTAATAGCAGGTGTCGCTACTTTTCATGATATGACGAGGTCCGGGATTTAACAGAATAGTTTCTTCATAAAATTCTGGCAATTCTGCTGGACGTACTCCAACTAAGGCGACGCCATACCTTGACAAAAAACACGCTTATAGTTGCAACCTGCGACTTCATACTTGGACTGAATTACTTGAAAAATTACGTTAAACTTACTTTCTGTGTGAGTGGAAACTAGCGTAGGTGAAACTTTTTCCTTCATACTCGCCAAAAAATCGACTGTCACCTAGGACTATGTGGTAAATTTCGTTTCCCGAGCATTTACCATATAGTCGATGCCATTCTTCGGGTGATTGCTGACCTTCTCTGCAGAAAAGACGAATAAAGAATAATTTGTTGATTGAGGCTTAAAAATTATGTTATATATAACTTACTGTCCTCGGCTGGTATGAAGAAGAAGAGTTACAAGTGTAGAAGCTCCTGGACATGTACAGTTGTTCGCTAAAAGAGCATACTTAAATTCGTCTTCGCAAACTACAAATTCGGCAAATTTAACGTGCAATTTATTTTCTGGTCGAAAAATCTGCACATATTGTGGCACAGCTGGTGCAAAGTCTTTAACAGCCCAAGACCTGATAAAATTGAAAAATACACTTAGTGTAAAAATTAGTGTAGGTATTCAGAATATTTCGTCATGTTAAAAAAATGAAAATATATAAATAATCTATCGGAGGAGTACATACACTCACGCCTTTTTCCCATAAGGGTAGGCAGGAACCAAAGAACGCCATTTTCATATAAAATTTATTTATATGAATCATAGGACCGTTGTACGTTTTAAAAACAGAAACTGGGTCTTACCTAAGTATAGTGTGTTCATCTGCTGCCGTCTTATCTGCATAATTCCTTGCAGCTAAAATGAAACATGCCTCAGCTTCATTCATTCGCGCTCTTATTAAATCCGTGTCTTTTAAGCACGATCCCTGAATGTAGATCACTCTTTGGGCCCATATAGGAACCTGAAAAAAAAAACATTAAAATATCCGCAGAGCAATGTAGCTCAAAATTCTTATTAATGATTATATACATCTAATAGTTTATATAATAATAATACATCTACTTTTAATCTTTGAATGATCTGATTGTATTAAAAACAAAAGTGCGGTCAATCGTGGAATCACTTTTGTGTCTGCGTCAGCCAGTGCCATGTAAGGATAAAAATAATTATAGGTACGCACAGTGTTTTATGAAGTATATTACAAAAGCTGACAGATATAATCATTGAAATGCAAAATTTCGAATCCCCATTCAATTATCACGTCTAGTTTCAATCGACACATTTTCATCCGAATATTAAGAAAAATAAAATATTATTAACCCAAGCATGATACGCATTAATGATGTTAGGAAAATTTATAGCGTATAAGATACGCTATAAATTTAAGCTACGCCTTTGAGAGCAAAAACGAATCACATAGCTTTGTTAGATTAAATTATATTTGCATTTTAGGGTGTTTAGTTTTCCTTAATTTTCTTGATAATTCCGCCGTATTAGGAAAAGTTATTTATACTGAAATTATCCCCTTTAGTTCCACAACACACCACATTCACCAAATTTCACACCCCAATTCCATAGAATCTGGAAGTTATTCAAATTAACTTTTTTTGCTAGGGTTGTAATTTTGTGTCCGGATAGTATTAACATAATTTTTATTTATTTTATTTCTTACCTAAAAAACAGACAACAGAGTGTAACTGTCACTAAACTTGATGAAAACAGAGTCATGAGGCTATATTCCTCTGAATATAATATTGTAAAACACGGCGTGCCTCAGGGTAGCATATTAGGCCCTATTTTATTTTTGCTCTATATAAACGATATAGTTGAAGTCACCAATCATAAATGTTTTCTTTTTGCTGATGACATCTCCTTTGTTACTACTGACAAAAAAAATAGTTCAATTTCTAACCATGAAACGGACATAAACAATACAATAAATAATCTGATTAACTGGTTAAATAGTAATAATTTATCTATCAATCTTAATAAGTCTGTATACATTCAATTTAATCAGTCACACAATAACAAGTTTATTTTCAAAATGGACATACCACTAATTACACAAGTGACACATACCAAATTTTTAGGAGTTATAGTAGACGAACACTTAGACTGGAAGGCACAGGTGGAAAATGTATGCAAGAAAATAAATAAATTTGTATATGCCCTCAAACAGATCAGAAATGTATCAAATACCAAAACTGCTGTGATGTCATATCGTGCTTATGTTGAATCTTCGCTACGGTATGGACTAATCATGTGGGGAAACAGTACTGACTGTGATAGCCATTTATCGCCCCGAAAAAGTCTATACGGGCTATATACGGGATTCCATCTGACGAATCATGTCAACCAATATTCAAAAAACTTGGTTTGCTACCATTGCACTCATTATATTTATATGAAGCGTGTATGTTTGTACGTAAACATAACAATCTATTTAAAACAGCAGAGGATATAAGTTCTCGAAGTCGGCGTTATCCTTTCAGACTTGTACTAGATGAAACTCCAAGGTTGGCAAAATATAATAAAAGCTGTCTGGCCATGTGTATACGTATCAATAATAAGTTACCTAGTTCATTAAAAATACTTAATTGCAGATTATTTAAAATAAAATTGTACGAATGGCTTAATGAAAAAAAATTCTATAGTATTAAAGACTTTTTTGAGTATAAACTATCTTAATTGCAATTTTTTTTTGCATGCTTTAATTTTAAGCAAAACATGTATGACCATAAATTGTATTATAACACCTTTGTATACCATGTTTTAAGCAAATAAATACATTCTTCTTCTTCTATTAAAAAATGATTAAGTATAGTGATTAATTTTTGTTTAAAAGAATGAATTTTAATAATTTTACGGCTATTCTACTATTTAGGGTTCTGAAGAGGCCTTCCCAAAATAATCTAGTTAGATGTCCTCTTTAGACCTAATATATTTACATAATGTGTAAACTATAAATGACCATCTACTCTACGCACCATAATATTTATAAATGAACAAATGGAAATTCTAGTTATAGTATGTAAATCATATAAAATCCGTTAAATTGGTATCCTTAGTCCAAAATTTCATCTTCGTTGCGAAGCACTACATATTCTTCAGGATTTCATTCTGGGTTTCATCCGTACTGCTATACTGCTATAACTTATGTTGACTTAATGGAAGTTTTTAAACTTCCATTAAGTCTACATAAGTTGAAGGTTTTAATAATTTTAACGATGGTAACTTCTCGTTTTGGGAGTCCTTTAAGTGTCGCAGTCAGCGTATCGTAAAAACCCTCCAGTTCTTCTTCAGTTGACTGACTTGTGGGGGCATATACCTGCACGATGTTAAGCTTGCACGATAAGGTGTTAATTTTAAGTGTGAGTATACGATCGCTAACTGGTTTATAGCCCATAACATAATTGCTCAACGATCGGGGCACGATGAAGGCCACACCTCTGCTACTTTCGTCTTCTGGGCCCGAAAAATATACTGTATTTCCGAGTTCAGATGTAAAGTGGCCCTGCCCTTTCTAGTAGATGAACGTTCTTTCTATGCATTTCGTTTTCCACAATTCGTAGTTTGCCAGGTTGGAATGTGCGCGGCCTCGTTCCGATTCGATGGGGACGGCGAATCGACTTGCAGGTCTTAGATTCATCAGTAGCTGAATTTCCATGCGGCGCCTGATGAGTCACGAGCGCATGGCCATGGTCTAGTCTTATCCAGAGTTTTCCTTTAATTTTATTTATATGCGTATTAAAAGCAGAAGGGGAGACATTCGCCCAGCAGTGGGACGCTATAGGCTAGATTTAATTTATTTTAGAAGATATGTCCCACTACGCTGGATTTTTGCAATGACAGTCGTTTTTTTATGTACCAGTAGTAGAAGGGGGCATTACCATATCTCTAATACAGCTGGGACCAGCTGAGGGTTCTTCATCAGACACTTCAGACCTTCGATTTTTGACATCAAATGAAGCGGCCTGCCAAGTTTGGCGTATCTTTTGATTTATTTGTAAATAATTTAAAGACATCTAGTCTGGTCATTTTTTTTGTAGAATCTTTTTCAACTAGTTGTAGATTGGTTGCTACTTCCGAAGAATGAGGAGTACCACCTTCGAGGTTATCTTCATCTTCATTTATCAGTTTGGCCACTTGCTGACCAGTATGTCGATTGAAATTCATATGCTCACCTATCATTCAAGAGTCCTCTGGTCGGGGCTCAGCACATTCCCCAGCAGAGCGGTTCATACTCTGCTGAGGCAAAGTAGCCTCATAGGACTCGTCCGGCTCCATGTATACCAAGTAATCGGTGCCGTTAAATTTAGGGTAAAATGTTAGGTGGCTGCTCCCCTGCGTTACCGGGTAGGCTACCATGCCACTAAACAGATGTACGTAATAGACAACAGAAACAACATAAGCCCGAAGGCATCTCATGTGTTCAGAAGTACCTACGCAGGTCATGTTATAGATATTAATGGGAGTTTTAGCCAGTAAAAACTGTTACCGCCTTCACCGGGTGGAGGTACTCCCAGCTTATGTTATTAGGTACTATTGCATATGTGCTTTTGCATTTCAGGTAGTACCTACTACAAACGTAAATAGATAACACTCATAAAATATGTGTGCATCGCCTTGGCTAACTTTTTTCTTATATCTAACAATAGTATACTTGACTTGACTAGTCTTACGTATAGTTAATCCAAACCACAGATTTTATATACATATTAACAACAATACTACCAATTACGTGTATTTTTTGGCAAATTCAAATCGGAACCGCGTATAAATTATTATCGGAGAGTATGACAACCCTAACTACGTAAAATCCGGATCAAACTTAAAATGGTTGTAGTTTCTAGATTCCATGGGAAATGTTATTCATAAATATGTTTGGCAAATGCTACTGGGTCAGTTCCACAGTTCTCTAGTCACTGGATAATACCCAATTCGACTTCAACTCACAGCCTCACAGAATACAGGTATATTTCAGCTAACACCATAGCACCTTTTATATTTTGAAAGTACATCCCGAATTCGAATAATGTATCTTAAGAATAATATACATATATTATATTAATATTTATACATAATTACTACTCGCGTAAATTATGTAATATCTACATTTAGCAAATAAAACAAACTGAATATACAGTTACCTGTAATATCATTCTCATTGTCGTGTCTAGTTCCATAGGAGACAACAAAACAACGTAGTAATCTTGTAGCAGAGGATGTGCATAGAATTCATTTAAAAAATCCATTATAGTATCAGCATGTAATGTTGTAGAACACACCACAACATGCTTCTCGGATTGCGCACGATGCGACGAGTACGAACCACCCAGTTTTTGCCTTTCCATCCATGTAAAGGCAAGTTGCTCGAACTGAAACGTTAAGGCAATAATCACATGAGTGTATTGCGGTAGATGTTTATCTAGAAATATCAACGAGACGAAGTCGCCCTTATTGTATATTATACAACTTGGTGAGATTAGAGAATCTACTGGCTTTTAATCAAGCGTCAAAAACTCGCAATACAACATTTCTCAAATTTTCTGCAAGTTTGGGTTGTTAGTTGGGTGAAATTACTTGGTATATGAGACTTACAAATAACATCTTAGTATGTCAACACGCCCTAAACAACCTTGGTGTTGCAAAGGGAACTGCTCAATTGATCTAGCTTTGTATACTTCTTTGCTGCCTTAGGGATTCTATGAAATTGTTATTGTTGTTTTAGAAACTATATTATTTCGTAAATGACGTTATCAGTACAACAGAGTTGAGCGTGAAATTTTATCAAGTAAGTAGGTCGTACCAATACTAGAGAGACGACTCATTTGGTCAACTATAACTGGAATAAAGTATTTATTTACCTGCGTGGGTAGAACAACAAGCGCCACCCCTATCATTATAACCATAAAAAGTTGCGATGGCCAAATATCTGGAACAAAGTCACCGTAGCCCACTGTTGAAAAAGTAACCACCACGAAGTACATAGCTTGGAACAAGTTTAGATGGCGGTGTCCAGCGCGCTGGAAGTGTTGGATACCGCAGACACTGGAAAAGTGCATATTTACAATTACACAATACAATTTTTGTTTCAAAAATGTACGACTCGTCAATTTGTGAGTTCATTTTATTCACCCAAACTTTATCTATCAAAACTGAGAAACCAATAAGAAAATCTGACATGAGTCTACACAGCACTGTGTGTTCGCGGGAATTCTTGGTGAGCTATCTCGCAGTGACTTCTCGCTGTGAATCTGTGTGAGCGTGTAAACAGACTCACTAGACGCGGCAAAAAAATATGAGTCTACTTAAAATGCAGGTTTACTCCCAATCTTTTCTGACACAATGGAAAATCTAGCGTTGACCGGTAGGGTAATTAAAGTAAGTGATGATAAATTTTACTTATAAGTTTTAGCCTTGGTAAACGTACTCGGGAAAGATGAGCGCTACAGTCGAATACTGCTTATTGGGTAGAAGGTGTTGAAAAATATAATTATTAGATACATAGTGATTTTAGTTATTTCCACGGAATGAAATGTTCATGTTGGTACATAATATATAATTATATATTTAAATTGTTACATACAATACTCGTATTTTATATATTGTATAGTGAAAAGAAATATTTTTTACCTTGTGAAGACAAGACATAACAGAGTGACACAAAGTATCATCAGTTGTTGTGATAATGCTGATTGGGACTTCTGCATAGCTCTGTGGAGATCATTCTGAAAGATTGAAAAGCACAATAATACTAAATTGCTTCCAGAACCAGTGTACTTGCGTAATGATATACTTTTTAAAAGTAAAATTTGACTGCTGGCAGGACTCCAACACGCGTTCTTCACTGCAGTTCAACTGGACGCTTTAGCCAATTAAAACGAAATCGGCTCGTATGTATATATTTATATAGATATTTTCTGTCATAAGAATTATAACTTCAGAAATGAACGAGAACATAACTAAATTTTTCCGATCGGTACGATTTCTACGAAGCTCGTGGCTAAGTTATAACTGCGCTGATCAACAGATGTGCAAGGTTAAGTTGCATCTGCCGCGGTCAATTTGTCGATGGGTGACCATTCTTAACATGATTATCGAGACCCCTCCGTGTCTCGGAGAGCATGTAAAGCCGTCGGTCCTGGTTGTCATACGGACACCCATGACAATCGTTTGTGGTAGTCAGAAGCCCAAGAAGCCTGACAACATGCTTCGAATATCGGTGTTGCCCAGAAATGGGTTGCGGAGGTCTGATGACGCTTCGTGTAAAATACTGATATTCAGCCGCATCCGGTTACACTGAAAAAGGCTAGAAGGATGATGTACGATTTCTATGAATTGAATAATAGACCGACTTCAAAACAAAAACGAAATCAACAATAACAAAAAAAAAATATTCCTACATCATAACTTTTATTAATATTAATGTGCCTTATAGTGTGTGTTGTTAACTTACAAACATGTTCTCCAACGATCTCTTCGCCAGCCAGCAATTTAGAAACACTGGTATGAAAAGGTTTCTGAGGGGTGGAAACGGCAACTGAAATCAGATTTATTTAATTTATAGAAAATAAAAATTTGTTGTTGAACTAATATTACAATGCAAATATTTTAAGAGGTACTGAACGGAACTATATTCTGATTTCGCATATACTAAAAGTAATGTTGTATTTCGGGTTTTAATTTTCTTAAAGGCCAGTTAATTCTTATCCAGGGTAAATTTTCTGTTTCAGCTATCCCACTCAAACAAACATTAAACTTGGTGTTTACCTTTATTTTTTATGTAACATAGTTTTAAAATCACCAGATACAATAGTTTCCCTTTAATTAACCTCTTAATTAACGCAGTTCTTTTAAGTTAGTAGAACACACTTAGTGGTCCATTGTCCATTGCTAGCCATGATTTTAATTTTTTTCTTCAAAATGGCTTCATTAAGTCAGTGCTAGCTGCCCATTCTCCAGGACCTGAATTATGGCCGCACATGTATCCTGTTAGACTTGCTCAAAGAGCCATACAATAGTAATTCATCTCGTAGATCGAATTACAAACATCGAGATTAGACGTCGAACAAAGGTCGAAGATGTTGTTATAAGAATCGCGAAACTTAGCGAAGATGGCCAAGGCATTTGACAAGATGAGATGATCTAAGGTCGAGCAAACATGTTACTGAATGGTTTTTCCATTCCATTCTCTAAAATGTCACTATTTTCTAGAAAAGCTGGAAGATTTTAGTGGTCTTATTTTAAAATAGAATGTTCACTGAAAGAGGTACGGGAAGAATTTCTAGCAGTTTATTTTCTTGATAAGTTTACTTGATGTCAAAAGAGTCTATATGTGCAATCAGGTTTTATATTTATATTTTATTTTATTAAAACCAACCTCTTTTTTGTAATAAGTATATAGTTTTTTGTATTATAATCACATATTCCAATTCAGCACCCCAAAATAATTAATAGAAACCATTTTAAATTTTGCATATACTTACATACAATCTAAATAGTTTAAATCATAGTTCTCTGATCAGGATTTAGTATTTATGTATTTATTTTGTGATTACAGGTAATAAAATGAGTCAGACATAACGATAATTTAGAATCTAGTCGGAAAATGTTGTAGTGGTTATTCGCTAATCATTATTTTTTGATAAATAATAAAATATATTCATTTCATTTTGTTACCTGTTGTGTTTTAATAATCGAAAAATATAACTACTTGGACGTCATTCTGAAAGCGATCAAAGGAAAACGAACATATTCGAACAAAGATAGTTTGAAACCAAAGGGACGTAGACTCATTTCGATCCTAATCAAACAGCTATTTACCAAGTTGTTGCCAAAACAACTTTATGGTTAGCCAGGAGCGTAGGCTCGTATTCAATAATTATGTAGAGTAAAACAATGTAAAGTAAACAGTAAGTAATCGTGTATAATTTTCGTTGAAAATGTTTATTTCAGTTATATTTTTGAAACTATTAAAAAAAAACAAATTTTAATTAATCTTTACCAAAACTTACCGTTAGTGCAAATGGTATTGTATTCACCATTTCCAATATAAAGTGAAATGATAAAACTTGTTGCCAGATATTACCCTGAAAGTAGTACAAGTATAAATAAGTGTCATTTGATTAGATTACATATCTAATCTTAAACTAAGTAATAAATCAATCCATCACAATTAATACATATTTATAAAACTCAGATCGTAATCGCAAAAACAAACAAACAAATAAAAGTTTTAAAGGTTCATGCAATAATATTTTGTCAAATATTTTATTCATTTTTCTTGCAAATTTTCTAGTCTGTCTGCCCAATTTCCACTGTCACCCTTTATAGACTCACCCATAAAATGTGGCGTAATTAATAAATGTAATACGGTCGTTTTTTAACTACGTAGAAAAACATTTACCTTATAGCCTAAATAAGCGAGTAGTATGGCTTCTGTGAAGGATATCATAGCTAATATGACTTGCACAACCCACAAATACAGGGGTCTATTGACCCATATTATTCCGTCCCAATTAATAATCGGGTGCTCCTGAAATTCCTCTTCTGTCAAGTTAGCCGAATATTCGAATTCAGTCTTATTCCCAGGCTTACAGCCGTAACTGTAATTCAGTTAAATACATATTTTTTACATTACGATAGATTGACAAAATTGCTACATTAGTCGAATCAAAGTTAGTCTAGTCGAATGTTCGGGCCTTTTCACCAGGGAAAACAAACTCCACTGTGCTATAGGTCCTATAGATTAGTCAGTTTAATATTAAGGGAGACCGAGGGAAGTTGAACAATCTTGACGTTTTGCTTCATACACAAAATACTATAAACATTAATACCATCTATATGCAAGTGCAAGAAATGAACTATCGATGGATCTTTGGCACGCATCTGCAAGTGCAAGAAATGAACTAATCTATCAATAGTTAATTTCTTACACTTGCAGATGCGTGAAAAGTCTACTTAAACGTCACAAGTAATTTTGATTCAAAACCCCTTCTACCGAGGTATATTTGAATAGCGGTCTCGGTGAGTTGAAGCAAATAATTTTTGGGTAGATATATACTTGTAAAGTAGTAACGACCATATAATTCGAAGGCGTTTATTGAAAATATGACTACATTCAAAAATATTTAGACATTTCTTAATAATATTTTGTACAATCGCCAGCACGTCGTTATACAAAACTGTCAAATTTCTCCAATTATTTTTGAAACTTAAATTGTTCAGAATTAAGTTGAAAATCAACTGAGAAAATTTGTCATTTTGTGGTAACTTGATGTGCTGGCGACCGTACAACAAAACTGACATTTACTAGAATAGAGTCATGAGAAAATAATTAACAAATAAAACACCAGTTAAAACTCCAAGTAGAGAAATAATAATCAGGTTCAAACGTTGGTATCTAATAAAAACTGTTGACTTTGAGTCATTTATAAGCACCACGATCAGTCTTCATTTTCCTCGTCCAAAGTATATATAGTTTGTAACAATAATCTCTCTCATGAAATTAAAAATGTTTCGGCGGATATGAAATATCAAAAATGAAAGTTCGCCTCCAATTCAAGCTTCTTGAGATCAACTCTTCATCATCATCATCATCATCATCAGCCTATATTAGTCCACTTCTGGACGTAGGCCTCCCGTAGCGTGCGCCATTTCACCCTGTCCTCCGCTTTTCGCATCCAGCTTCTGTCAGCAACCTATCGCAAATCATCACTCCATCTTGCCGGAGGGCGTCCTACACTACGTTTGCCGAGTCAACTCAGAGATCGAGATCGACTTTTCTCTTTTGCCTTTACTATTTGAAAAGGTAAAACAACAAATATTCCATTTTATACCTCTGCTTCTTCATCTTCAGTCTTATTTTGCATTTTTTCTTGTTAATCTTGGTCTTTTTAGTTTTATTTTCTGGTATGGATCTTCTACGTCTTTTTTGAGCTTCGAAATTGCGGATTATAACATTTTTCTTAGCCATCAAACCTGCTTCTTCATCATCATCAACATGTCGATTTCAGTCCACTGTTGGGCGCATTTCACCCTTTCCTCGGCTTTTCAGGTAAGGGTTTCTTGGGCAAGTGTTGGAAAATTTTGGGAGAGAAATGAATTACTTTCGATGTTATTTTAAATATTAAATTGGTTTTAATCGAGACTCTCCATACCTCTATCCTTTTGTGCTAGGCATGCTAAAACAAAAAGCCTCATCACATACGCAAATCAGACAAACAATGCTTAAACGAGGTGAGTAAAAAAATACACCCGATTTCTGTTCAATTAAAAATCAAGAAGCAAAACACATAAACAACAGAAAAACTGAAATTCGTTACAACTTGTAACTATACTATGTATTGAATCTTACAACTTTAATTAAGACGCATTATTCAAAATAAGGAATAAAAAAAACGTTTAATACTAACTTTATGCGATTAACCGCACTCAGAGTCACCGACGAGTGCGGAGCCTGCGGGGTGGTAGAAAGCAATAAAATTGATATGCGGCGATGCCAATTCGCTAACGATTTAATTCTGCGAAATAAGTGTTGATTTAAATCACTTTTCTTTCAATACACCTCGGTCTCCCGTACGTACTAATATAGGCCCTTTTTGATAATAATTGAATCAGGGAATAAACGATTGCAATTTCATTACCTATTAAAAAAGTCATCATCAATAAAAATAGAGGTAAGTATGCCCGTTAGACATAGCAAAGCTTCTGGAGTTTGGTATAACAGGCTAATCGTCACAGTTAACGTTGGGATAATTCATTATCGACATTTTGTTTATTGGGTACCTTTTTGCAAACTCTGTTTCAAGCAACGCGAATGCCGTGCAAGATCTTTATACTCTTACAATCTTTCTAGCTGTTAAATTATTTAGTTATGTATCAAGCAATTATTCTCAGTGAGTTTCCATGGCAATATTTTTTGATATTTCCGGTGCACTGATTTAAGACAAATACCTACTAGTTCAGTTCTGCATTTCCTTGGTACTGATGCATTAAATATATATAGGTACCTACAGGGTAGCCAGAGAAATAACGTCCAAAGGCAAAATTTCCATCCGGAGAGGCATCTATGTATGTTCCGGGATTTTCAGTAGTTTCGGAGATAGAATGATTTTCATGTTTTTTTCGCGATTTTCACCTGATATCGGTTTAGATATTTTTTATTTTTCAACTGAAGTATTGAGAATAAATGGTAAGTCATAACCATAATCTCAGCTACCACCTCAAAAATAATGGTTTGCCTAGCTATTATGGAACATGAATTAAATTCAGTAGAAAGTTCAAAATTACTGTTATTATCACTACAGGCACAAAAGTTGTCTCATAAAAAATATATATTCAAAATGGTGCCAATGGCTTCGAAGTATTTCTTTATAACAAAAGTGTATGTTTTCTATTAATTTATTATTTATGTAAGTTATACTCGTATATAACAGTTTTATTTTATTTTAGATTTCAAAAATATGTAGCAGTACTCTTCCTAAGTTTACAGCTTAGTTTATTAAAAGCCATATCAGCCGATAGTTTTATCGGTTTAGAGTACGCACACAAACGATTTGAAATGAGTTACTCATTAGATGCACTGCAACCCGACTTAACATCCCACAGTTGTTGTCTCTAGTTTGCTGTTGTTGGTCTAGGTTCTTGCACAAAGCGAGATTTAGATATTTCAGGAATAAGTAAAAACCTCATTTCCATTCGTTACGATTTAATTTTAAAATTTTCGCGATGTTTTTTTGTCGCAAAAAGAGTGCTTTCTTTATTATGTTTCAGTAATCGAGTAAGGGAAATGAAAAACCGCTTTTGCTACACTTTTTCTTTAGTAAAAGAGTTTTTTCATGAGTTGCGGAATGGTGACTCGAAAAACGTATTAACGGACGACAAAGCTTGTGTCTCGCACTCGTGTGTTACGTATCGTGATCGTAAATCGTGCAATGCCATGGCTCGTGGAAAAATACTCTAGGTATGTAACTAAGTAGTTACAATTGGAAGTTATTATCATGTTATGTCTTTCATGCAATTAAATTCGAACTTACCAGGAAGCGGAAATGGGGTCTCCATCAGCGCAAACTCGGCATATATACAACACGCAGGTTAAAAGTTTGAAAAATAAGTTAGCTATTCTAATGCGTAAACCTAAAACAAAGAAAAGTACATTAGTAACGTAACCGGCCGTGCAGTCATGTTTTCCCAGAAATCAATAAACTTGAACTGTATGACATTCAGTTCTGATATACGAACGATTCAATTTATAATAAAGTAAGAAACACCTGTTCCAATTCACATATTTCTTTTATTATGTTCTGCAAATAGATTTGATAG
This sequence comes from Subacronicta megacephala, assembly GCA_958496365.1. Classification (NCBI taxonomy): domain Eukaryota; kingdom Metazoa; phylum Arthropoda; class Insecta; order Lepidoptera; family Noctuidae; genus Subacronicta; species Subacronicta megacephala. The sequence goes on from OY292513.1 coordinate 11,640,346, forward strand.
AGTTTTAGGTATCCATGTTTTTGTCATATTCGATCAATATGGTGCAAACTAGTGTATTACGAGTATGTTTTTCATTATGGCAATAAGAGACATGTATTTTTCAAGCTTGAGCATGATCAATGTTTATTCACAAGTTATTGTAGCCAGGAGTTGCACATTCTGCACGGCCACTGGGTCACAATTTCACCATGAAAAACCTTTTTAGAAGAATGGCCTAAAGTACCAACTACTTTAACATATATTATGCCCACCAGGGACTCTCGAAAATATGTCTTTTCCCTTTATTCTGGTCCCTCAATTCCATTTCATATCCTAGAGTTCAACTATGAATGATTAATAGATTTCTTCATAGTTTTAAACACAAATGCTCAAATCATTGTATTTTTAACCAAATTCACATTCATCCATATTTTTTTAACTTCATTTCTATTCCAAATAAGAAACATGAAAATATACCTTATAAACTAACTTTTTAAAGCATAAGTGCCTCATTTTGACAATGGTCCTTTCTAAATTTCTATATAGGCAATTAGGCACATCTTGATTCTCATATGAGCTTTACAGGATCGGCATAATCATTACCGAGTTTTATAAGATATACATTCATATTCTTGTGAAGAACTGTTAGTATTGTGATGACCCTTAACAACTGCTGTTCAATATGAGGTATTACTCCTTCCTGTGATATAGTGACACCATCTAGCATCTTGTTCAGTTCTTCATCATTGCGGGACAGCTAGCAAAATGTGACGAGGTGATATTCTGGTTCTGTGATTATCATCAGCTGCCTTTGCAGCCAACTCTAATATCTCGGCAGCTAAGTACTCAAGCACAGTTGCCATATAAACAGCGGCACCTCCACCGATACGAGGTGCCTAGTTGCCGCTTTTAAGAATCCTATAAATTCTACCCACAGGCAGCTTAAAGCCAGCACAGTTACTTCTTTCACTCTGATTTTAGCGGGGATGTTATCACCTTTAGGGACTGGCATGATTGGATTTATATCTGGATAAGATTAAAATGAAAGTTTATAACACTTCTCTAATAAAATGCATAAATAAAATATAATTATTATGTTCCGTGTTACTCGGAATTAATGTATTAGTCAGATTTATGGGTATTTTTAGGTATCAAAACAAATACAACGAATTAAGAATCTCCTTTTTTTTTAAGTCGTTTAAAAGAGAAATCTTATGGAATCACTTCTTTAACCGTCTGGGTATCTGAGGGTCTGTCAAATATCGAGTTGAAATTAACAACACATAAATAATGTCTACGGAACCTTAAAAATCTATAAAATCTAGTTTCTAAGTCAACGCGATAAAAAATTATGGCCCTTTATGCCTCATATTTCGACATACATACATACATACATATTGTCACGCCTGTCTCCCATGGGGGTAGGCAGAGACTATAGATTTCCACTTTCTACGATCCTGGTACACTAGCGGTACGTTCGCCGAGGTCTTCCCCTTCCAACTCCTCCATCCATACTCACCATATATACTTGTTTCGTCAATCTCCGTTCATCCATTCTCTCTACATGACCAAACCATCTTAACATACCTTTCTCAATCCTTGTTACTACATCTTCTTTCACTCCACAACGCTCCCTTATCACACTGTTTCTCACTCTATCTTTTAACGTAACACCACACATACTTCTCAAAGCTCTCATCTCTACAACATTTATTCTGCTTTCATGTTTCTTCTGCCATACCCAACTTTCACTACCATACTTACATTAGTGTCGGCGCCAACACTCCCCCGATCACAGCCAGCCGTGCCTTTTCGGACACTTTCCGACTATTCATGAAGGTGTGTAGCGCCCCATTCACCTGGTTACCAGCACTCACTCTCCTTTCAATGTCACTCTCATGTTTACCATCTCTAGTAAACATAGAGCCCAGATATAAAAACTCTTTCACTTGTTCTACTCTTACGCCACCTATCAAAATATTGCATAACTTCGTCCTTTTCAAATGCTTTTGTCTATTTCGACTGTTAGAATAAATATTGGATGTGTCATAATATTACCCAGAAAGAAAAATATTTCTCTTATACTTAGATGACTAGGATGCAGTAAAATCTAGAAAGTTCTGAAGTTCTGAAATATGCATTTGCTGACATTCACATAATTACCTACATCTATTTTATCGGTCAAAAATGCGTCAGACTTTCTTTGTGACTGTAATAGACCAATCGATATTATTAATATCTATGCCTTGACATACTTACTCGATCGTTGATTCTTTATAAAATATAGTTGCAGTCTTTCTTTGAAAGTATTCTCGTTTACGTAGTACTCCACTCGGACCCTGAAACAAAAAAAATACAATAACATATAAAAACATGATAACTACATAGCTTAAATAATTTGAGAGATCATTAATTAAGTAAGAAATAATATTTCTAGTTCTGTTATCTTCTACGTTTTGTCATTAATTGATTTGGTTTTAATAAATAGTAATAGATATATTAACAATATGAATTGGCAAATTCGCAATGATCTATTGGAAAGATACAATTTAACACTGTTTTTAACTATGGTCCATCCGTTTTAATTGTAATAATCATAGAGCCAGGTTCTGTTGCAGTAAAAGAGAAAAGGACAATGTCGTCAACAAAGCGAATAGTTGTCAATTTTGCTCGCTGACGACAATGCCCCCTCCCAATTCACTGCTAGCTTTCTGAAGATTTGTGTATGTTTGTGTTCATAAAATAATTAACTGTTTCTTGAATGAATTATGTGTATGTTTGTGTTTAAACTGTCTAATGCTTCGCCTGCTTCGGTGTAGTCTATGAAGGCTACGTATAGTGGGAGGTTGTACTAGTAGTGTTTTTCAATGATTTGATTGAGTGAAAAGGTGTTCGGTGGTGGAGAGGCCTGTATGAAAGCCCGCATGCTCGCAGGTTGGTGTAAGTCTAGTGTGCCGTTGATTCTACGATCTATAATTTTTGTGAAGCGTTTGTAACACAAGGTATGAAACAAGGCTCGTGGGTCTATAAGTTTCTAGGTTTGTTTTGTCCTTTTTATGGAGGAGGATAATATTGGAGTGACTAAATTTATGGGACACTGTACGGGGATAAACGAGTTGTGGGTTATACAAAGTACCCAGTGGGTCCTACAACATGGCAGACCACGAGGCCTAGGTGAAGATGGCGGGATGAGCTCGATTCTTCAGGAAGGATTGGCCCATAGCCTTAAACCGCGAGGAGCGGAAAAAGGGTAGGGAGCCCTTTGCTCTGCCGTGGGACGAAACACAAAAAATAAATTTTTAAAAATACTCGTCGTAGCTGGTTATGGCTGTATTGATAAATCGGGTCATTTCTAGTTAATAAATAGGTAAGTAAAGTAACGTTTGTAAACGAATTTGACTACCGTGTTACGAGTATATTGTGTGCTCGTGTTGCGGTTAGCAATTTGGTCAAAAAATACTTGTTTATAAATCTTTGCAATTTAATTAATTAATTTATTTTTATTAAGTAGACTCTTCTGTTTTGCCTTGCTTTAAGGAACATCTATAGGCATAGATCATTTAGGTATTCAGCAGTAAGGAAGAATACCATAATGTACATGTAATGCAATGTCGTCCTTCAAGTGCTATAATAATATTTACGTAGCGCAAGTGACTTTTTCGTAAATATAATAAGAAAATCACTTAAGAGGCTCAAAATATCATGAAATTCGTGTGAAATAATTTATGGATGGCTAAGCAAATCGATCCAGTGGAACATTTAAGAAGCCTGCTTATTAATGGAATTAGCTCGCAGTATTTTTGTATAATTTTTTTTCATGTATTTTTTTCTAATTTATTTAGGACCAGGTTTATTTTAATCGAATTCATGGTTTCTTTCAGTTATTCGGTTTTGTGTAGTTGCCCCGGGAATTCCATGATTATAACAAACTACTCGTATAGAAAGGTTTTCTTCGCGTATCTCTAAGTGCCTGGTTTTTAATGTCTCGAGTATATACTCGTAGTGACAGACTTGTTATTGGAATCGAACGTTATAAATATGCGTATTGCTAGTTAATAATAAAATTTAACGAAGAAGGAAGGTGTATATTGAGTCAGTTATGATTAGTAAGCTGAAGTGGCAGTGAACCAACAACCGCTGGAGAAGACGTTCTCGAGTGGAAACCGCGACTCGGCAAACGCTTTGTTGTGAAAGCGAAAGGTTGCTGGCAGAAGTTAGAGGCGAAAAGCAAAGGACAGGATAAAATAGCGTAACCTAGGGGAGGCCTACGTCCAGTGGACGAGTATTGGCTAATGACAATGATAATTATTAACATTTTCGATGTAAAGACATTATGTGATGATCTGAATATTAAAAATTGTAGCACCTACGCACCGCCGCGGCGTCGCGTGTCGGAACGATACAGAGGCCGTGCCATTACATGTTATTGCGATCATTTTTAGGTTGTTAGAAAGGGAATCGCAAAACTATCGTAACGGCCTCTGATGCATGGGCATGAGAGTGGATTACCAATGGTTTAAACCGTTACAATAATCGATATAAATTAAATAAATTCCCAGTAAGAACGTCATTTAAGTTAACACGTACCTACACTTTAGCGCGTTTTATCCTGTTCAAATTGGCGCCAGGTTAAATGTATAGCCTGTATACGCCGTATACTTAATAATTCGTTGGGACCGATGTGTACTTTTAGACGTCAAGTTTGACCTGGTTTCTCTTTATTTCGACAATGGAGCGATGTAATTAATTTAAAGATTTTTGGTTGCTTTTACGTAATTAACTGTGTCTGATCGTGATCGAATAAACCAACGCCGTTAAACTATAGACACAAAAGAAACAATGGTGTCGCACTATATTCCATAAAAAATACAACAATTAAAATCAGTGTTTTACTCGACCAGATATTATCATGACTAACTTAACTAAAGGTAATGGTTTCCTTGTTCTCTAAATAATAGATAAGTTTGACGGACAGACAGACGCACAACGAAGTGATCCTATTAGAGTTCCCTTTATCCTTTCCAGGTACTTCTTTTTTCAAGATCAAGATCTGTCGACAATTAGTATTTGGCTGTAAGCTCATTATTACTACTTGCGCGCATACGTATTTAAAATTGTCAATATTAAAGCCCTTTATGGGTACGTCTTTAAGTGCTTAGATTTCACGACAGAAATAGATTCCTTGCGCTTTGAACGAGTAAAGGCACAAAGGAGTAATTCATCTGAAAGCATAAAGGAGCGCTACTTAACCTTGATAGTAATACGCACCTGTTTTGAATTATATAAAACTTCAACATCCAGATATTAAAGTTGATAACTTGATTTTACATGTTCTGTTATTAAAATAAGCTTAAATTAGGTTATGATAGAAATAAGTGTCTAGTGACTGCAGATGTACCTATGTATTTTTAGTTAGAATCAAAGTCGTCATGCTCTGCAGAAAAAAAAAATCTCCTCATTGTTTTCATACATGATTACATCATATTTGGTGCTCTAAATGCGGAATTTAACATACAAATAAATACAGCACATAGACGTTACATATAATTCCATTTAATTAAGAAAAACGATATTATCTCAGTAACAACAATTACAAAAAAGTGTGAAAAAAGTAAATGCAAATTTATACAAGTTATACAAATATCAGTATATTTATCGCATTACGGTAATATAATTTATGTTGTATTTTTTTTTCATCCTTTCCATCAAAGTTTCTCGGCGAATCGACTCAACTCACCACAAATGTAGCAAAAACAGTTCCTAGAATTCTTACAAGTGCGCGGCATTTTATAGCCTAAAATTCAATGGAATTAAAAAAAAATAGTTTCTATCTTATATTTATTATCCCTGTTCATAAAAAAATTATAACCTACAAATGAAATTCTTAATTAAAATATATGTTTACCTACTATGAATTTTGTGCAAAACTTACTAAAGTATTTGTTTTAGAACGTAAACATTAAAAAGACAAGTTTTCAACTAAGTAACTGTTGTAAAGTCATAGTCTATACTGCGCAGGCAGTCTATACTGCTACCATAGAAATCACTTTCTGCACTCCTTCTTTCTCTTACGACTAGCAAAAAACCTATACGTGCGTATTGCGTGCTTATTATATTATAAGCACGTTATTATTTAAAATGTTTTTCGGCATAACCAATTTAATGGAAATGATGTCGCGAACTTTCGTGTGTGTCAGAAGATCGCCAAATGGAGCTCGACATCTATGAACCGGTATTTGACAGACCTACATTACCTTTACAATAAATACGGGCACACGATGGGTGTAACTTAATAGGACGATAAAGGCGAATTGTTCCATAAACGCAGATACAATTATAAATACATAGATTTTATATCTATGGATTTAAAATATTTTTCTGTTTCTATTCATAAAGACACTTTTATAAAAAGGAAAGCATATAAGTATGTAGATTTCAGCGCATACTGCCGGTCTTAAGCCACGGCGGCTTTGGGTAGACCAGTCGCATTCATTGTGCAGCTCCTACGTATCATAGGGAGCTTAACAACCCGTCACATGACAATACGTTACGGTGGTATACGCTATTTATTTTGCACTACTTTTTCTTCGTTCCTCTCATTTGTTATGCTTAGTAAATGGAGTATAGGTTAAGTAATTGGAATTGATCTAGGGCTCTTATAGATGGAGCTCCGTTCTGTTCATTATTCGAAGAAGGTATTAAAGCCGTCCGATCTTTTGTTGTGTAAAATATGTAATTGGTTCTTAAACTGACAAGGGGTAGCATATTACTTAAATAAATATTTGTATAAGTTTTATTTTGTATGTAAACCCTAATTTTGTTGTTTAAACATTATTTATAGAGCTCGAGTAATAAATGAACCAGTTGTGGCAAGATGTCAGATTATATGTCAGAACTGATAAGTTTAACATAAGAGTTTTGAGTTCATAGTGGTGAGTTTGAAGGCGCAGAATATTTGTAACAGTTTGCTTTTCTGTAGCACGAACCAGAATTTGCTTCGTTCTCTTGTTCCTGGAAGTCAATAATACTTATGTCGTCATCGTCAACTTTGGGCTCCGTTTTGGTAGCTGTTCGCTTCCAAATAACAAAAGTAAGATTCATAGTCTTCTAGGCTTTAAATTTTACTGTAAGGATAAATTTATCGACACCTCGTTTGTTGAAATCTGATCAATAGCTTTTGACCTAGAGTTAAACATCCATACATATTGACTGTTAAACTCATTACCGTTCCTTTGTTGTAGTGGGGTAAAAATAAATAATGTTATTGTAAAAAGAACCCTACAAATTATTATAGAGGTTATTATCTAGGGGCTATTTTCCAGCCGAATGTAGGTATCCCGAATAGATATCGGTTTTTCCAACATGAGAAAACAGCCTATACGTTTAACTCGTCGCTACACGTATCCTATCATTCGGAGCAACATTAAAATATAGTCGCGTTCTATGTTCCCAGCATATACCTACATACAACATTTAATTGCCTGGATTTTTACAAGATACCTACGATCTTCTATCAGATGCGGTACGGTGTAATTAAGATCTATCAGATCTACTGCATCAAGTACTTAATGCCTAAACCCGAAGTCAATAGCCAGATCAATGACCCTAATATTCATTCACGGAAGAGAAGCCTCGGGGAAAATCTAGTAATGGATAAAGACATTACCTATCACTTACAGGATCTGCCATTAGTACGTCACAGTGTACATTTTACATAACTAGACAAGAAGGCGTATCAACATTAAATATGCACAAGATTTTAAGTTAGACTTTAAGAAATACTGAAATTCGTATCCAATTCATTGCAGTAGAAAATCAGAATGGCTAACCTCAATAAAACTACCTAGGTATTAAATCTAAAATTTAACGATAAACTTGTTGGAACTTCGATTTCATCTCCTCTTTTAGAATGAAATCTTTCTTTGAAGAATATAATTGCAGTTGGGCTTTTCTGGCTTCGCACTACACTACCTCTATTGTTGTCTACGTCTTGTCCTGTACGTCCTCTTCGAGGAGACAGAGAGGTCTTAATTAATATATCCATTAACTGACCGTGGTAAGGGCAACTTCAACTTGCAGATGGATTGATTAGGGGTTTTAGATGTTATTTAGTCAGGTGCCGCTCTAATGACAGTAGGTATTTACATGCATAATTTGTATTCATTTACAACGTTCATTAACAATGCGGAAATCCTGATAAAATAATTGGGCGATCGCCATGCAAAGATACTGCGCTATGTATTTAGAATTTATATGCGTATCTTGAACGACAAAATTTACTGTTTGTAATCAATCTGTCATTGAAAAGCCCTCCTTATGGTACTTAAGTTACAACCACCTACACCGCCAATAGACTGGATGTGTTATCTTAGCATTGTCTCTAAAGAAATGAGAAAAAACACAACAAAATACAACTAAGCCGCCGCCTGTTTATAGTGAAAAGGGAAGGAAAGGAGAAAACGAGAACGAAGGGGACTGTGGTACACTCACGGAACGAAATGCAACAGTATGCATAATTATGTGGAAGGGTAGTACTTTCCCGGTAGTGCCGACCTATTCATGCCAATATGCAGGCATTTCAGCGAGGCACTACTGCCAAAAACTGCCTTCGGCCTGCAACCTGTTTTTACTTATAAATTAACATTTAGTTATAAATGGAATTAAAGTAAAATATCAATATCACATATTTATTATAGCCTTTACCTTGGAATCTTGTCATAACTATCCCAGCCTGTCAAGCAGTTGTACGAGCTATATCTGCTGACGGCTGCCATCGTATCATATGGTCCACACTATTAATGTCCAAAAATTAAGCAGCTTGATGCTCTACGGTAGAAATAGTGAGTTGGTTAACTCATGTGATGTGCTATGTCTGTAGTGACAGGTATACCTGAAGGTAAGTACCTTCTCATATTGTCGAGAATTACAGAAATTATTACGTCATTCCTATCGCTAATTGGGCTGTCTAATAGGTCTCTACGTAATACAAAATTAAAATGCCTGATTAATTATGATTTATAATACTGGAAAGTGGTGATACACAACATTTAGGTATCTACATACATAAACATGCAAAATAATGAATAAATTAACCTACATTTTGATCGCATGTTTTGCGATGCGAGTAATTTTGTTATTTTCAATTTGATGTTAATTTACTTAAAAGCATCAAGTCAATGTATGTGCTATGCCTGTTTTAATACTTCACAGACAAAAAAAGCTATTTCATACTCAATATTGTTACATGTAAATATGATTGTTTTCTATTAAATGGAATGATTAACCGGACGCTCATGTCCAAGTGGTTACACTACTAAGTACGAAATAGCCCATTAACATGAAAAAATTAAAGTAAATAATCGTTCTACTGATCTCATAACAAAATTTTGATAACGGACAAGTTTTGAGGCGCAAATAACGTAAGTCAGGAAAGTTCCAAAACATATCAAGTATTTGAAATATTTATTTGAATTTGAAATATTTATTCATGCTTCTACGTTTTCAAAAACGTAAGGTACAAGGCACATCTTATCGCTTTTAGATAAGACGAAGTTTTTAAGCAAATATTAATTTCTTTAATTGTTATATAAAAGTAGGTAAGTACTTGTGTCTATTAGTATTATTAAATAAATATACATAATACGGCTTTTCTCTACGGTACATCGATAATTATTAATGTAAGCACGTGTGCAAGTTTACTTTTTGTTTAAGTATAGTGAAAGTGTATGTTAGTTTTGTGTAAGGCGGCGGGACTGGCACCGCGACGCGCGACCGTGCTCGACTAACTGACGGCGCGGAGCGCGGCGGCGGCGGTGGCGGCGGGCGGCGCGCTCCGCCTGCCAACCGCTGTCCGTCGCCGCCGCACTCGTGCCCGCTCCCATGCTCCTGCCCGACCACTGCACCCACTAGCTAGCCCTCCACAACAATACCTACCTACCGTCCAATAAACAAAACGTTTTCCGTTTCTTAGTGCTGTTTGGCCATACACAGGACAGGGTATATACAGGCATCAAGGTTATCACATACAACAACGTAATTAAAATGAAAACTTGAGTTTACAAGACTGAACTGCTATTTTTTGCGTTAGTCTGCCAGGAGTTCAGTGAACGGTCGATAATGTCGATTTTAGTTCCTCCAGGTAACAGCTACAGGGATTTCCACACAAAACATGCCCGAGACCTGCATTGAATGTTCAATACATTTAGTAGGTATACTTCTGGTGGAGCAGTATTGATTTTACCCTTTTCGTTCTTTTATCCCGGCAGGTTTCGTCATCGATGTATAGAAATGTACACTCTAACTAAAAAATACTTTCACCGATACAGTGAGTTTTCCGCGTAACTATGTGCCTGCCAGATAACCTCTACGGTTCGGTAAATAGTTAAAAAAGCAGTTACATAATATTAATATTAATGTGCTTTTTTTAACATGTAGGAACTTTATCGCGGTATATTGATATGATAATCCCAAAGTTCATCAACAGCATCCATGGATAGAAACACATAAAAAAAAACTTAAATCTAACAGTAGATTTTAGTACCTAATTTCTTTGCAGCAAGACCTTGACCTGTTCTAAAAGCTGCCAAAAATCTTCTGACGTTTCATATTTCGACACTCGTCAAATCCTATTCGGTACTTCTCGTTGATATAGAATCTAGGGGACCGCGCACTGCCTTGATAATCTACGTACCCAATCTCTATGTAAAACTGACCGGTCAGTATAATAAATACAAGACGTAAGATGCAGGCAGCGTGTGATTTCAACACTAAGTGCAAGTTTATAACTTGTCATATAATGTGATAAAAAGTCGATATTTACTTCATTGTAAAGAATATATCACCACCTTACTAAGCAGTTCATGGTACCAAAGAAAAGGGATGAGAGTTGCTGATCAATTTGGAAATTATGAGGGATTGAACTTTAAGAAAAACAATAACTTTATTGCGGTACGCGGTGCCCAAATTGTACGAAAACAGAAGGGGTATTTGTGGTCCACGTTTGCTGATCCTAAATTAGAAACGAAGTTAAACTTATGAACAAACCACTGTACTATGACATTTTGAGGACAGGTACGGATGGTGGATATTTATGATCTGTCCAGCCGCTTTCTACATTTCTTATAAAACCTAAATTATTATTTTATTATTTCTTTCGTGACTTCGGTTATTATTCACGACAGCGTAATGCATTAAGGCAATTAAACTGATGTTACTAAAAGCTATTCTCATTACAATGTAGATAGGTATGAATTAGGCAAAGTGGTACGTTAACTTAAGATAATTGGCAGATATTAAACCCTTCTAAGATTATGTAAGCAAACAACACATACTTGAATTATTAATCTTTATTGGTGAACGGGTGAAGCAGTGATAATTATAACCATTTTGGTCTGCCCAGTTGAAATAATAATAATTGTATTTGGTATAATGTTTAGACCATACCTCTGAAACTAGGTGGTAACCTGCATATCCTGTTCAGCCAAGTTCAGTAATACAAATCTCAATAAACAAACAACTCGTTAGGGTGACGCAGCTGTGCCTGTTGGATGGGTCTATTGAGGTTGAGAGTGATGTGGGTAGAAATTTCGAGGTATCGGATCGTTTGGTGCTTTGTCTGTCTGAGGTTTCTTTTACCTTTCGTTATATCGGGATGAAGTCTGCCAATAGTATTGCTGCTGTAGTGGAAAGGGTGCTTAAACCTTTGATGGTTTTAATTTCGAAGTCCCTTTGGAGGGTCCTAAGGGTGTGCTGTACTTTTTTATATTTTTATGGCCGAGCTGCATACCTCGGCTGCATATGCTGATAGGCTCAATGACTGGTCGTATATTTTCAGATCTGACCCCACAGGTAGGTCGTACAAATCTTCTGATCTTTTGACGGATGGCACGGGCTTTGGCTTTGGCGCATTTAGTGTGTTTTATGATTTCTAGGTTCTGATCTTTTGATGGATTGTATGGGCTTCTGCTTTGGCGCATTTAGGGTGTTTTATGATTTCTAGGTTCACCCCTAATACTTAGTTTGGATATGGCTATTAAATGTTACTTTGGTGTTCTTTACGAATATACTCGTATCAGCAGATTTGGCTTTTGGGATGCATGTTATCGCCAGTGTTTTTTCCGGCCCGAAGCTGAGTTTATTTCTGTTTCCCCATTCGGTGATGAACTTTAGGGCGTTCGTTGCGTGCGCACTTGTTGTCGTACCGACCACACCGTGGTGATGAGTAGCATATCGTTGGCGTATGCTTGCATGTGACTTTCTTCTGGGGTGTCTACTAGATGATTTGAGGGCTGATTTTGTTGGTAGTTTTTATTACACTGAACTATTTTCGTATTAGTTTGTGGATCCATAAACGATACGGTTATTTATTTTTTGTTTCATTAATTATACCTTATGGGTTGACTATTTTTATCAGAAGCATTATTCATTTTACTCTTTTCATTTATTACTCTAAAAAATACATATTTTTAAAGACATGTTCACCTCCATGCTGTGGTAATTCCCTAATAAATTGAAAACATTTTCTTCATAATCTTCTGATTTATTGTAGCCCAAGATATTTGCACTACTGCTTTAAATGAATATAATAAGCATTTTTTTCGAAAGCGGACAAGTGGCTATCAAAATTTGCATCCCTTAATATATTTTCTTTAAGTTTGGTATTATCAGTCAGATTGGGAAAAAATGATTTTAAATAGGTACTTAAAAGCAGATCCACCTTTGTTGGCTCACTCCATAACATTGGGACAACAAATTGCAAGTCTTTTTTTCCTGTAGGCCAGTTTAATAATGTGTTTACTCCTAAATATTGTTTTACATACTAATCTAGGAACCTAGTTTTTAACAAGATTTGGAAGTATTGTAAGTCGTTACATAAGAATAAGAATAAATAAGAATAAGAATATAAATTTATTACTCGAAAATAATTACATTTCCAGACATTTAGGTAACATTATTATTGGTTTTACAAGTGTGTTTTACGGAGATAGTTTCCTGTAGCTTCCACACTAGGTCGAGCCTGTCTCGTGGAAGCGGGAGTCAGTTTTTGGTTCGGAGGCATGGCTTCAGTGATTGGTATAGCTTCTTATTTAACAGGATAATTGATTAATGATCATAAATATAACAAAAGTAATTCGGGCTTAATTAACAGTTTTGAGAACATTTAAAAATAATCCATAACTTTGCACAATAATAGGGATTAGCATCTGGACACGACTATTAAGATAATCTAATTACTTAATGTGGGTACTTATCTTAAAAAAATCATGTATTTTTGTAGTAAGAGGCTGAATGTAAAACCCATGCAATATCAAAAATTCAATTAAGTCCTGAGTAAAAATAGCATATTATGTAAAAGAATTCACAATAATTAAAATATGTTTATAGCAGTTAGAAAAGGGACATTTGGCATCGTCCACGAGCTAATTGGCTGTAGTGGACAAGGCGGGACGCTCTTGTGACTTGCTTCACATAATGAAACCTTGTCATAATTATGTATTCTTAATTCAATATTTTTTTTAAATAATGGGTGCTCACTAACTCATTGCTTCTACTGTTTTCTCTATAGCAGTACCTGCTTGTAATATCGAAAGAAATTAGGATAAGAAGTTAGAATAATTTAATCAAAATGCCCTAAGATATGGATATTAAGGTACACATCGCAACGATTGGGGCTTATTCCATGATTCCATCTGATTAAATCTAATATTCGTATTCAATTAGTCTCCCCTGCTCACGTTGTGGAAGTAGGTGGTGGTATTCGTGTTATTCGACCTTATAACGCGGCTCGAATATTACCGACACGAGCTAAATATACAAAAGCGACAAAAGTGGATGTTATTATTTAACATCAGCTATTGTTTAAGAAATGAATTTAAATGCTGGAAACACAAAACTAAATAACAATCTCAAAACTCGATCTAAATATAAAGCATGATGCTGTATATCTTCTCTTATACAAGGTGTCCCATAAATAAACAAAATGCCGGAAATGGGCAATAGGGCAAGGTGTGACAGTTATAAGAAAAATATGTAAAAAATCTAGGTCATGTACTTTACAAATTATAAGGATTCAAAATAAATCTTAATAACTGACACCCTGTGAAAATCTTTGAAGTCGTGTGACTACAAATGTTAACTTTTCGTCAGTATTTTCTGTGATGTAACCATGAATAACCCTTCTGTAAATTACAGTTAAAAGTTAAAACATAACTGCCTCAGTTTTAAATAAAATGATATATTTTTGTCCAACATTAAATTCAAAATATTAAATCACCAAACTTCAACCTTCTGTACTGTAACTTTAAAGATGGCGCACTTAGTCTGGATTCCAAAATGGTATGACACTTAACTAATTGCAACTTCTTAATTCAGGAAAAAAAAATTTTACTTATAGGTTCATTTGAAATAAAATGTATTTCTTGGATTTCTATGCGTAACGTTTCTTATTCAATCAGATTTACAAAGTTTTACAAAAAAATATCGAACTCTTTGCCTTCAGGGGCAATGAAAGCTCTACATCTCTTTAAAAATGATCGCGTAATAAGTCGGGCGTATCTTCTAGAGTTGATGTATTCAACCGCTTCTGCAATTTTTTGTGAAGATCCTGAACATTTACAGCAGCATGTATCAACAATATGGTTATCCAGTGCATAATGCTTTCATAGTACGAGCGTTTCTCAATCGAGAATACTCCAATAGGTGGAATGGCAATTTTGTGGCCTGCCTGTTAGTCCGGCCTAAACCCCATAGATTTCTTTTACTGGGGTACGATAAAGGAAAAAGTGTACTCTAAACCTAATAAAGATTTAGACTAGCTGCACGAAAGAATTGCAGAAGCCGCTGAATACTAAATACATCAACTCGAGAAGATACGCCCGTCTTATTTATTACGCGATCATTTTTAAAGAGATGTAGAGCTTGCAATTGCCCTTGAATACAACGAGTTCGAACATTTGTTGTAAAACCTTATAAACCTGATTAAATAAAAATCGTAACTAAAGAAATCCAAGAACTAAATTTTATTTCAAATAAACCTATTAACTAACATTTTTTCTCCGCAATTAAGAAATTGCAATTAGTTAAACTATTTTGGAATCCAGACTAAGTGCACCATCTTTTAAAGTTACTTGCCAAATTGGTTTAGTACATTTTTTTACAGTACAGTCGGTTAAAATTTGTTGATGAAATATTTTGAATTTAATGTTGGACAAAAATCTATCATTTTATTTAAAAATGAGGCAGTTATGTTGATACTTTTAAATGTAATTTATAGAAGGGTTATTCATGGTTACATCACAGAAAAAAAATTGACGAAAAATTAATATTTGTAGTCACAAGAATTCAAAGATGATCACAGGGTGTCAGTTATTAAGATTTATTTTGAATGATTTTAATTTGTAAAGTTCAAGACCTAGATGTTCTTACATATTTTTCTAATAACTGTCACACCTTGCCCTACTGCCCATTTCCGGCTTGACGTTGATTTATGGGACACCTTGTATATAAAAATCAATCGCCGTTCGTTAGTCTCGCCTAAGCACAGAAACGGCTTGACCGATTAGAATTATTCTTTTTATGATTTGTTTGTCGTAATACAGGGGTTTAAGAAGAAAAATATTAAGGAAAATCTTGAAAGAACACTTAAAAAAGAATAAATGATACTTGTATAGAAAATCGTCTACATAACATGCGATAATAAACGGACATTTTCATAATTTTATTTTGAAAAGATTTAATGGCGTTCGTGGCAGACAGTGTTTAAATTATACTTTTTGGTAATTTAGGGGCAGTTTATTTTGTATCTGACCTCTTTTTCTATTATGTATAATTATTTATATACAAGCTGGCCCGGCAAACTTCATTCCGCCTTAGATTGGGTTACACTCTGGTCGGTTCTCTTCATTGAAGTACCTTAAGATATATACCTAAACTTTACCGTGAACATGATTTGGATATATTTAATACCAGTGTTTCTCAACTTAAACAGTTATTGTTTAAAAATTTCTTTACAATAACATAACTCCAATTTTGCCTTTTCATAGATAGAATAGAATAGAATTAGTTTATTGTTTAATTTGTAACCGTTTCCATTCTTTGATTTATTTTTTCTTTATTATTCTACCGACCTTCTTCTGTGTTTATGTTCGAGTGTTTACACGTGAAAACTTGTAAATGGCCTTTAATATTGTATTGTAACGATTGTTATAGTTGTGCTAGCTGTAAGTTTTCCGAATAAAATAAAATAAAATAAATACTTAACTTTTTCGTTTTGTTGTATGGTGCTAGAATAAAAAATATTTTTATTTATCATTTCTGAGCCATCATTATTTATTAAGTCTAACTTTATTTGGACTGTTTGGCATTGGAACAATAATTTATTTTTATTTATTTATTTATTTATTACAGCATGGAAAGCTAACAGCTAAATACAATTTGAATAAAAAACAGTTTGGGCAACAATGAGCCAATTACAAGCCTTCGCTTTTAAGCAATCGCATAGCTATTAATGTAAATGTGAGCAAAAATATATACTTAGAAAACGAAACATAATACTAACAGGAGATTATTCTTGATTAAAGAATTTTCGGCTTATGCATCGCCTTGCCATTGACACACTAGTAACAAATGGGTCAAGATCGTGCTGCTTACACAATTTATTAAAGGTTCTACTTGCTCTTACAACAAAACTATTTTGCCTATAGTTAGATAAACAATTAGGTATCCGTATTGGTGGGTTAAAACGTACCGATTTAGATGGGGCGTTAAAGCCCAATTTCGCCAAAAGTTCGGGACTGTCAATTTGGTTAGATATAATTTTGGACAGAAATATATAATCCGCTATCTCTCTACGATTTTGAAGTGGCAATAGATGGTATTTTCTACAGAGCTGGAAGTAATTGGCAGAATCATATGGGATCTGCTGATGGTAGCAAAGGTATTTAATGAATCGTTTTTGGACACTCTCAATTCGATCAATATATTTTTGATATCGCGGACTCCATATTTCCGATGCGTACTCCAGGTGACTACGCACATAAGTACAGTACAAAATTTTAAGTGTTTTCGCTTTTGTAAAACACCTGGAGATACGCATTATAAATCCTAGTGATTTAGATGCCTTTTTGACGATGGCATCGATATGTTCATCAAAGATTAATTTACTATCGTGGTGAACTCCTAGGTCACGAGTAGTAGTACACCTTGGTAAGGGTTGACCACCCAGGGTGTAGGTAGTAGCCGTAATGTCACGTTTTCTACTGAAGGAGATAACCGAGCATTTAAGTGGATTCAGATCGAGTTTATTTATGCGACAGTAGTTCTCAAGACGACACAGATCAGATTGAAGAGCATTTGCATCCTCCGGTGACGATATAGTGGTAAATAGCTTCATATCATCGGCAAAGCATAATAATTTGGATGTTTGCAGACAGGATTCGATGTCATTTACGTAAATTATAAATAATAAAGGACCAATCAATGAGCCTTGAGGAACACCGCTCGGGACAGAATACCAGCTAGATACGTAGTTATTGACAACTACAGCTTGCGATCTATTCTCTATAATAAATTTTGTTGGAAATATTAACAGATTTTTATAAAAAAAAACCGCTTTGTTGTTTTTGTATTGCCCAGTATAGTCAGTGCGGTTACAAACATCTATTTTTGATAAACGGCGGTATTCTACTGCACGCTTACTTACTACTTACGAGTACCTGCTTGCCTGGAGAGATTTTCTACATTTTCTATTTTTAATGGTAGTCTCAATGGGTTTATCCCATGCCTCCAAAAATTTTGTCCCAGTGCCCCCAAAAATAAATTTTAATATATAATTAAATATCAAATTATGTACCATTGCCTCCAACAAATGAAGGTGGAGTATGGTTCGCAAAAAATAATACATTTATTCAGCTTTGGTAATTTTGCAATTTATTTATTATAGGAAGAATTAAGTCTGATAGCTGAAATATTTGACTAACTAGCAAACAAAATAGTTAAACAACCAACAACGTATTTAACTACCTAAGCACATTTTAACTGATTCAAAATATGAATACTTTCAGATTTTGTTTATAAATTACATATAAAAATATCATTTTTGACTGTTTTTCAAAGTTTATTCCGAATGACTGGGACAATCAATCGTTTTAAAGCTTGATTCACTGTGATAGAACTTGTCATAATTGAAATTATTTCGATTACGGTGTTAATAAATAATGTGAAATTTTTAGTGATTTGTTTTCTGATTCTCTGTGATAAAACTTAATTATTTTTTCTATTTAATTTTTTATGGCTATTTTTAGGAATATTTGTATTGCCTTTTTGTTTAATAATTTTAAGGTTGATTCTCTGTGATAAAACTTGTCATAAATATGGTTAGATTAAGTAAAGGTAATATCGATTTAGGCGCTAAATACTACAAATATTTATTTAATTTTAAGGATTAACTGTGAATAACTGGACACAATCCAGTACAAAATTGTGTCGATATCTATGTAAACTATGTTCTTACTATTTCAAAATTTTCCTCGATACCTTGTATCCAGCTTAAGGGAAATATTCATGCCAGCGATTATATACCTATTTAAATAAACACGTTTAATTAGCTTTTGTTTTTCTTTACTAAAACATTGATACATCTTGAATAAATCGCACTTGTCCTTTATCCACTGTATTTTAAAACATTGATGTTCATAGGTTTTCTTAAAACTTTCTTTTAAATAACTTATTCAAACTTCCGTATATTTTAATCGATTAATTTCAGTTTCCATTGATTGCGATTTTATCTTTGGCGAAATCCCCTCTAAGTCATTTTAACATTTACCCTTAGTAGATCCCACTAGTATCGACACACAGATCGATATATTGCCAAGGGAAACCAATTATATTACAGATATTATATTTATACACACAACACCAGTTTTTGCTGCTGTCGTTACTGTATCAGCGGTTGGAGGCAGTGGGACATAAATTGATATATTAATATTTATTTAATTTTTTTCTTGGAGGCAACGGGACATAAAGTATGAAATTTTCATTTTTCGAGAACAAAAGAAGTTGGAGGCATGAGATAGACCCGTCTCAATTTGACTTGCTTACGATGCAACATGCAATTCTATGAATAATTTGTACTTTTTTACAGTACCTAACACAGACATATAACTACTCTTATTTTAAAAAAAAACAACTGATAACCTTGTAGCGTCTATGGCCTTCCGTATTCAATACGACCCCCAAGAATAGACAATATATGTACGCTTTCCTGAAATATCGTACATTGCATGTCTCCTTTATGCGAATTAGATGCGCTTTTTCAGATACTGTATGTTATGGCGATATAATTGCAATGAGTAAATCGTATGACCTCATTTCACTTCTATCAAATAGAATCATCTACAACTACATTAATTATCTCATTATTCTTGTGGTCAAAAGCGCGACTGCTACGCTACAGGCCTTGGGTTCGATTCCCAGGAGGATATTTTCCCGGTTAGTGCGTCTCTGCCTAAACCTTAGGGGAATATAGGCGTGCCGTAGATATGATTGTATGTTATCATGGTAATGATTATTAAGTTGAGTATGCAGAAGCCATCTAAGTACTAGATTTATATTTTAATACCGTACAGAAGACCATAATTCAATGCTAAAAGTTTCACATTCAACCAATCAGATATCGGCGCAGGTTGAAATAGTATTCGCTCCGCGCTCCATAAAAAATTAGTTTGGTCCTATTTTGAATCTAAAACCAATGAAAGTCTTTGAAATTTTGGAGTAACAATCTTATCATTAAAATATGTGTTCCTTGAATGTTAATCTTTATTTCAATACACGGTTAAAAAGTTACACGAGCTCAAACATTGGTATATTTCGATGAAAACGACCCAACTTTATGCTAGTATTTCTAGATAATGTATCAATATAGAACCATTTTGACTTATGGGGAACCCAGATGACAAAAAAATAATCTCCGTAATAAGTACTTATATTAAAAGAGTAATCTCCTTTCAGAACAAGAAATGCGCGTGAAAATGTTGCAAATGTTTCACCTCTCGGGCACGCGTTCGCATCGTAAGGGATAGAGACAGCTACAACTGTGCAAAATTGTTGCGTTCGCGAGGGATACTACGTTTGCTTGCAAAAGCTTCTCTTTAATGTCCACCAAAGTTCTGTTAGGTTTAAACCATCTATTTCTCTGTCTATATTCGTTGTCTTACATGTTCCTGATTTGCTTACGCTTATGTGGAAGCCGAAAAGTCGTATCTAAATATCGTATCGTAAATTCTTCGCTTCTATGTACGATATTTCAGTTGTTTAGGTCTTTAGCAAAAACCTTTGGTTTCTCCAACAAATTTACCTATTTATGTAAAAATAATAAACCAAAGCATTAAAGTAAACCTTACAAGTTAATTTATGCCCGTATTTAGTTGCTAATAAATTAATAATCGATGGATTGCACACGTTTTATTAAACACAGACATACCTATGATCTTGGATCGTTATTATCATTAAATATATTTAAAAGAATACAATTCCCATATTCGAATTACGTTTACAACTGAAATTTTTATGCAAAATGGTTTTAACATTTATAGAGTTAGCGCCGACATTGAATATTGAAAATGTATTCCTATCTGATATTGGAAACTCATTAAGAGTACAAAATTTAGTTGACTTGTTTTTTTTCTATAGTAAGGAAAATTCTTATGGATCGCCACATAGGGAGGTGATAGGGTATGTCGGACTCGGTGGAGTTATTTATTTTAACTTATTCAGTCGAGGCATAGATCTAGACGTTGTACAGTATGAAAAATTACATAAAAAACGGTCATCCACTTTTTATATATCCCCCTATATGACGGAGTAGATGGTTTCAAATGCATGAGTAGAACTCCCGAAAGTCCAATGTAGTTAGACCCAGAAATATAATTTATTTATACTTTTTTTTCTAAAATAGAAAATATTTAAAATCTAAAGGTTAGAAACACATTTTCTTAAATCTTTTTATTGTCCTCAAATCTTGGTTCTACGTAATAATGTATAAAACAATCAGATTCTAACCCCAATCGCGTATAAGATACTTTAAAAAAATTAAATGTCTGTTTTTATTTTTTTATTGCTATATCTTGAGATACTCGTAGTTGGATTCCTAATCGTGATCAATATAATGTCTGACATTGTGCTAGTATTAATATAAAAAAAAACAAATCCTAATCTTGTAGGATCTTGGAGTTATGAGCGTCTACAGATTTTCCTAAATTCTAAGGTTTTAGGGATGGCACATTATCATTATGGCACATTTAATGTGGTTTGAATGTTTAGGTTTACTTACCCATTAGACATACAATATAATGATTAAACTTACTACAGTAAGTTGTTAATGTCATTACCCGAAAAGTACAAGACATACGATACAAGGCTGTATTTTGGCAAGTATGTTACTTTTAAGGATTTTATGAAAGGGCTAATTGATTTAGCGGGTGAAAGGAGGTTTGGAGTTAGTTGAATTGCTATGAAAGTCCTATGTTATTTGAGTTAGTATTATATATTTATTCGAAGTTTTACCATATTGTTTACATTTTTAAATATTTTTATAAAAAACAGAAGATAAAATAAAACCATTTAAAAATATAAAAATAGTAGTCCACCGGTGTCGGGAGCAGAGTCCAAGCCACCGGTGGTCAGGTCCCCAGAGTGAGGAACCTCCTAACAATACGCGCCGTATCTAGGAGTACTGCTTTCTGTATCAAGCCCTTGATCCAGCCACTCAACGAGAGCCTCCTTAGGTGTTGGTCGAGGCTCTTGGCTATTAGGCCATTCGCTGACACAACGATTGGTACAATAATTGCTGAATCCACCCCCCACATGTCGACAACCTCATGTGCCAAATCAAGATACTTTATTTGTTTCTCTTTTTCGGCTTTCACGAGGTTCTCGTCATGCGGAACGGTGATGTCAACAATCATTGCACGACGCTCTGATCGATCTATCACCACAATATCAGGCTTATTAGCAATAATAGTCCTGTCTGTGATGATAGATCGATCCCAGTACAATGTAGCATGACCATTTTCGAGAACTGGGTCGGGCCCATACCTTTAATACGGTACCTCCGATTCCACAAGATGATATTTCAAGGCAAGCTGTTGATGGATAATCCTGGCCACATGGTTATGTCTGTGCAAGTACTCGCCGTTAGCCAGACGCGAACAGTCTGAGATAATATGTCGGATAGACTCTCCCGGACGGTGACAAGCCCGACATATGTCAACCGTACCATCCTTCACGATATATTTCCGATAATTGTTGGTCATCATAACTTCGTCCATAATTGCGCAGACAAACCCTTCGGTTCCTCCAAAGAGATCTCCGAATCGTAACCAGGATACGGACGCTAGAAAATCTACATCAGGCTCGTGAAGAGCCTACGCCGATAATAGCGTCCGTGTAGCTCTTTACTTTGCCATACCTTCATGCGATCGTTCGTACTCAGTAATGCAGGTTTGCGCCAGTTCTCTTTAGCTAACGAGAGAGGGGTAAGTCCCTTGTCCACTGCAGCCACATCTCGATGCATCCCCACGTCGGTTTTTAGGAAATATTCCCTGAGACTGCACACCTCGCGGTTGTGCAGGTTTTTAGCATTTAAAAAGCCATGACCCCCACATTTCCGCGGGATGTACAGTCTCATTACCGAAGAACGTGGGTGATGCATTCGATATGTGGTTACCAGACTGAACTTGATGCCCTGGATAGGAAGGTCCGTAGCCTTCCTATCCAGGGCATCAAGTTCAGTCTGAGTCCACTTGAGTATGCCGAAGGAGTACATCAAGACTGGCATGACCCAACCGTTGAAGGCCCGCACCTTGTTCCCGCCTGATAAAATACTTTTTAAGACTTTAGTCAGGCGGCCCAAGAAGCGTTCCCGCAGCGATTGTTCCATGTCAGTCTCGTTTATGATTAGTGCCTCCGACATACCCAAATACTTGTAAGCCTCCGTTGAGGCAAGTGATCTAAGTTGTGTGGAATCCGAGAGTTGAATTTGCTCAGATTCCACAATCCGTCCTTGCTTTACATGCATGGGTGCACATTTGTCTACACCGAATTCCATTCTGATGGAATTACTGAAAGTTTCCGTTGCTTTCAGTAAGTCCATCAGATGGGAATCGGAGGGAGCAAAGAGTTTCAAGTCATCCATGTAAAGCAAGTGGGATATCACTTGACCACCTCGCCTCAATCGGTAGCCTAGCCCTGATCCTTCCAGCAGTGTGCTGAGAGGATTCAAGGCTAAGCAGAACCACAGGGGACTCAGACTGTCGTCCTGGAATATACCACGCTCAATCTTGATCGGTTCACCGGTTTTTTGAATTTGTCGACATCCTCGGTAACGAAGGACTGTCCTCCACTGCCCCATACATGAGAACAAGAAGGTGCGTAAAGTAGCATCTACTTTATATAGTTCCAGCACCCTCATGAGCCATGTATGTGGCACCGAATCATAGGCCTTCTTGTAGTCTATCCAGCATGTCGACAGATTCTTTCGGGATCGGCGAACTTGTTGGCTAATGGTCATATCTATGAGCAGCAGCTCCTTAGTACCGCGGGACCCGTTCCTACATCCATTTTGAGATACAGACATTATTGAATTCTCATCAATGTCATTACAAATTTTTGTTCTCAAACTGGATGTAAGAAGTTTATAAAGATATCGTGTGAACTACGTAGCCATTTCAGCCAAAAGTTGTGGAGTCCATCCGGCCCTGGCGCAGTCCAGGTCGGCAACGAATGGACTGCACAGGCCACGTCTTGAGGGCTAATGACTACCTCCCCCATAACTGGCAGCGATTCACACACTCTCTCGACGTCGTGTATCCAATCACCTTCAGTATGACTGACTGGTACTGACCAAATATTGCGCCATAATGAGCTCATAGCGTCATCATTTGGCCAGCACACGTCACTCACACCGTTATCGGGGCGCTCCCAATTTCTGTTCTTTGGTCACTTTGGAATGTACGATTTTGGGCATACCGCTCCACGCGCCGTTTATACCTGCGAATACGGTTTGCCCATGCATAAACTTTCTGCTTCAGGAAGTCAATGCGCTCGGTGACACGGGATATATAATCCCGGGAATTGATATCAGTTCCCTAGAAAGCCCGTCTCACGAAGCGCATCACTCTAGGGCGGGTATTGCCCTCCCTGAAGCAGATAAGCTTGCCAATGAGTGCTCTAGCTCCGTCGATACGTCGCTCAATTCTGCGCTGCCAGGCCGGTACTGCAGGTTTTGATCGTGTAGCTCTATCAGGTTCAGGTAACTTTACGTGAGCTACACGGCACGCAGCAACAGCTGCACAGTACAAAATTGAGTGAGTGTCACTAAGATTTTCACTGCTGTCAAAATAATGTGACAGCAGTGAATCCAGAACACACACAAGCGTCAAGTTTTTTTTATTCATGGGCAAGCGAGGTAAACGTGGTCTTAGTTCAGCTGGAGTGGAGCGATACTCCCGAAATGCACTCTCCGAAGCGCTCCTCAGCTGCTTATTGCACTGGGTACTTTCATTTGTAGCCCTGTCATCGTTCTCCGCATCAAGGTAGTTCGACTGCGGCAGCACCGCTAGTGGTGCCTCTGATTGTGTTGGTTGGGGTCTGACATGACTACTCAGTACTTCCCAGCGTAACTGATCAAGTACGGGGTCATCCAACATATGATTACGCTGGATGACCCGTACCTGATCCGACAATCGTTGGGCCGACACGTTGATAGCTGGCTCAAGCACCTGGAACAGAGAGAGCATCCGACCACGGTACGCAGTCAGGCTAGTTCCCCCCTCTGTAGCCCTATAGTATGCGCGCATGACGTTTATATTAATTGGTTGCGTCCATCTCATGCGCTGCATACTTCCACCGGAAGCGGGGACACCTCCAGAGGTCGGTGTGCCTCGTTGTCCCAAGCAGTCCGGTGGCTGGCGAGCTCCCCGCCGGCGTGCAGGTGGTGGCGACGTCGGCGGAGAGTAGTACTCGTCGCTCGAGCTCGACGCAACTGCAGCCTCCGAGGTCCGCGTGTGTTCAGGTTGCGGCGGCTGCGGGGCGGAACTGGGCGACGATTCCGGGGGTGGTGGTAGGAATTTTTCATGACAGTTAAACGTCATGGCAGGATGATTGATGTGTATAATATTTTCGTTTCCGTTTCATATTTATTTTGAATTATTTTTTACCAGTGTTACTCGAAAGTTTTTTTAATGTATTTGAAACTATAAAATACTATTTTGCACTAGTTTGCACCAATATATTTATTATTATATATTTAAGAAAATAGTTTTAAATAAATACATACTGTTTATTTAAATTGCAACAGAAATTAAAGGAGTAAAACAGGCATCTGAAAATTGTAAAAATACTTGTTCATTCAAAGCCTATAAAATTAATTTAGGCAAGTAGCGCAATTCGTCGACGAGTTTAGACAGAACAATTGACATTGACATATTTAGTAGCTAGCAATTTGCAAAAATCACCAACATTTTCAGCGTTCACAGATAACCCGCAAGACAAGACTACTAATATTTTAAGCAGATCGATCAGCAACCATGGCTTTAATGTTAATATATCCTACTTCCTACTAATATTATAAATGTGAAAGTTTGTGAGGATGGATGGATGGATGGATGGATGGATGGATGTTTGTTACTCTTTCACGCAAAAACTACTGAACGGATTTTGATGAAACTTTACAGTAATATAGCTTATACATCAGAATAACACATAGGCTACAATCCATAAAGATTTTGTGTAATTTTGGCCATAATGTTACGATAAGTATCAAGTAAATCGGAAAAAATCCTGCCCTCTGAGAGCTATCTTGGCGAGCGCTGCCTAAACCGTTGGAGTGAAACGAAGATAATGTATTGTGGAATTGTTTGTCTTAAAATATATATTTATATCCTACTTCCTATCCTACTTCCTACTACCTACTTCCTACTAATATTATAAATGTGAAAGTTTGTGAGGATGGATGGATGGATGGATGGATGGATGGATGTTTGTTACTCTTTCACGCAAAAACTACTGAACGGATTTTGATGAAACTTTACAGTAATATAGCTTATACATCAGAATAACACATAGGCCAATCCATAAAGATTTTGTGTAATTTTGGCCATAATGTTACGATAAGTATCAAGTAAATCGGAAAAAATCCTGCCCTCTGAGAGCTATCTTGGCGAGCGCTGCCTAAACCGTTGGAGTGAAACGAAGATAATGTATTGTGGAATTGTTTGTCTTAAACGGTTCTTAATAAAAGTCCGCGACAGTATATCCTATCCTACTTCCTACTATAATATAATATAATATCCTACTTCCTACTTCCTACTATCCTACTTCCTACTATATCCTACTATCCTACTTCCTATCCTATCCTACTTCCTATCCTACTAATATTATAAATGTGAAAGTTTGTGAGGATGGATGGATGGATGGATGGATGGATGGATGTTTGTTACTCTTTCACGCAAAAACTACTGAACGGATTTTGATGAAACTTTACAGTAATATAGCTTATACATCAGAATAACACATAGGCTACAATCCATAAAGATTTTGTGTAATTTTGGCCATAATGTTACGATAAGTATCAAGTAAATCGGAAAAAATCCTGCCCTCTGAGAGCTATCTTGGCGAGCGCTGCCTAAACCGTTGGAGTGAAACGAAGATAATGTATTGTGGAATTGTTTGTCTTAAAATATATATTTATATATATTTTATTTATATATATTATTTATTATTTATTATTTTTATTTATATATATATATTATAAATAAATGTGAAAGTTTGTGAGGATGGATGGATGGATGTTTGTTACTCTTACACGCAAAAACTACTGAACGGATTTTGATGAAACTTTACAGTAATATAGCTTATACATCAGAATAACACATAGGCTACAATCCATAAAGATTTTGTGAAAAAATCCTGCCCTCTGAGAGCTATCTTGGCGAGCGCTGCCTAAACCGTTGGAGTGAAACGAAGATAATGTATTGTGGAATTGTTTTTCTTAAACGGTTCTTAATAAAAGTCCGCGACAGTATATATCTACCTTTTATGTGGAAGCCAATATATCCCAAATTATACTTAGCTTGCTCACGTGTTTCGTATTCGGAAAATCTACATGTTTTCGCTGAACGAAACAAAACATGTGACATAGTTTATATGAGCATTTTGTAGTAAAAAAATTTAATCTGCTGAGCCGTTTGTGATGTTTGATATGTCAGTAGCCTGGGGAAGGACATGGGCTACTTTTTTATAAAACACCATGCGGGCGAAGCCGCGGGCGGAAGCTAGTCAGTAAATAACGCTCGATTTATATCAGATAAAGCATTCCTGGCTGTATTCCCGTCATTGGTAGTACCAATATTTGGCAGAACTACATCAACCAGAAGGCCCAACTTTAATCTAACTTCTTCTTGAATCCGTTTTTTTGTTTCATCTATTACACTCGCTTCGGGAGATTTTTGTGTAACTCTCCATTTCGTTATTGGATTTTTATATGATAAGTGTAATAAAAATCTAACACGCGGATCCAGGCATGTAGTTTATGCCGTACTTTAAAAGGGATTCGTCAGATATTCTGGAAAACACCGAGTCCAATTGATGAAACTGACTTGATGTTGCTTTGCAGAACGGAGCTGCGAGTTGGTATTGGTTATTATATTTAAAACTTTTCCGCCTATGATGATCAGATATATCTGGCATTTGACATTTAAAGTTTGTCCGTGGGATTTTTTAAATACAAATGTTGTGAGTTCTTCAATTTGATCTTCGACCCACTTTTTTCTTTCATAATCGTCTTTACTGTGAATAGGTCGAAATAAATCGAATAGGTACGATTGTGGGGTAGGATCAAAAAACTTCTAGTTGTATAACGCCTGTCCAGTGCTGCCATCAAATCCCCATGAACCCTCGAATAAATAGTTCAATGTGTTAAGACTTTTCTGATGGCAATATTGGGAGAAGATCAGAAGACTATGTCACAAGACTGGATTATTCTTTTACATGTATGAGAAAGCAAATTGAAAATGGAAAAGATGCTTCTCTTTCCGAAACATTAACGGGCTCAACATTTCTTTTTTGCCGCTCGCACTATTGTGGAAAGGCATCATAAGCCTGTACTTTCAGATCTTGTTATATAAAATTATAAGTTTCTACAGAAAATTTTCTATCTATGAAGATAGCAAGTGCTTCTTCTGGGGTATAAGGCGTTTGATTTATCCTGTGTTAGCCACTTTACTTGGTCTACTTGTAGTAAGTATACAGGAATCTATAACACATTCTAAATCTTTCTGCTGATTTTTTATAAGTTTTTGCCCGTCAATTTCTACTTTATTGGCTAGGACTTTTATGGCTTTTTTAGTGGGTTATTTTTCTAAAGAAAGCTGAAGGCGTTTACGTGCTCTTAGTTGCTGTCGTAGGCCAAGAGTCAAAGCCAAGGGCCAAGAGTTTCATATGTGGCCAAGGATGATACCAAACGACTACTACTTGGTCCAGGTTCAGTTTCAACACCATGGTCAATGTCTCGATCTCGGAACTGGTCATGCTCTATTGTCGAACAGGATGTTCTAGGTCCAGTTTGCCGTTCAATACTTTAGTTATTAATAGATGTCTCTAGATCAAGTTGTTGATCTGATATATTGTCACTTATTTCTATGGAATAAGTACTTGGTCCATCTGCAACACCATGGTTAATGTCCCATTCATAGTACTGGTCATGCTCCTTTATCGAATATGAACAACTAGGTCCAGGTTGCCCTTGAACACAGTGGTCGATAATAGATGTATTATTCTCTGGGTTGTAAGTTGTCGATCTGATATTTGGTTATACAATTTTGTAAAAAAACCATGTGTTCAACCATTTTTTATGTCTTTTAATAAATAGACTTTTATTCTATTTTGATTTTTGATTCCTTGTAATTTTTTTCCTGTAATGGTAGATCTGAGGGACGAAACTTAGGTCCATGCTTTTTAGCCAGTGTGACTAAAATTTGGTAAACTTTATGCCGAGAAAAATGAGTTCGCACGCCATCACCCCATTCTCGTAGCATACTTTCGGCAACTGCCGGAGGTTGAGGGGCCCCGGCTGTGGCGGTATCCACAGCTTCATCATGCGCTACTCGTCGATCAAAAAGACAGTTGGCGCCCTCTTGTCCCCCTTGCATTAAAGTCAGCTGGTTGGAGCCCAGCCAGACATCACTCAACAGGTTGGATCAATATCTTAGGAGGCAAAATGGTAACATGGCTCTTTGAAGGCTCCATGGTGGACGACTTTATCTGTTATTATTTAGAACTCAAGACTGACACTATTGTCAAAGACACGTGTGCCAAGCACGAGAACAACAATAATTGTTTAAAAAAAAAAACAAATAATATCTTTAATAGATCAACCTTATTTGTTTAAACCTATAATTACTTGTTTATCAAGTATGACGAACTGACAATATTCTGGTAGGTGATAACCCTAAGCCAGTTTCTTTGAATCCCAATAAACGGCAGATCCTAAGGGATTATGATTCAGATTTTTAAGACAGGTCAAGAGAGATCACCTGAAGAAAAATTAAATCTTAGAATCAAATCCTACTACGTGAAGACTTAAGAAAAAAAAAGAACTTAAGAAAACAAGGATAAATTCACATTTCTCTGACATTTATGGACCTAAAATTATAATCTTCACTGCATAATACAAGGAATTTACTCTTTCATAACGTGGCAGGTAAATTAATCATTAATATTAAACGCCTTTTGAACTACAGTTATTTATATGGTTTACTGGTTTCCATAGATTTTATGAAAAAAAAAACCTATCTCTGGATCTACGTACATTTGATCTGGGAGATTTGTACTCATACATTTGAAATTATTTACACTACTGAATAGATAAATAAAAATTGGATGACTCGTTTTCCGGTCATTTTTCACACTGTGCGTTGTGAAGATGACAGTTTCAAAATGTTTAATTACTTAGATGACTAGGTGCATGTTAACATTAGTATAAACTTTAACAACGAAAACTTGAAACTATGTTTGAAATTGAAAACATTTAGCACAAAAAAAATACAAGCGTATGGGCTCCCGGTTATAAATATCAAACATAAAGCTAAGCGAAATGATAACAATTCTAATAAACCTGGGTATTTGTAGGGCGATTTCGTCGAGGCTGTCGATGGGTTCGCTGAGCGGTCGCTCGAGCAGTCGCGACGGAGCTGTGAGCGTGTCTGAGTTCATGTTCCACCTAGTTTTCGGGTTTCTGATGTGTTTCTTTCGTTTTTCTTCGGCGCGTTGAAGATTGTGAAATCGGAAGAAGAATATCGACATTATATTTCGTAAAGGTGCACTTGTACATTAGTGTCACTGAACGAAGAGTCTTGGTGCCGAGTATCTACTAAAACACTGGCAACAAAGTTCACTTGCACTCATCTAATTTGAAGTATTTTGAATTTACTTTGTTATTGTTTGTGTATGTTTCTGTTTATTTATTTTAGGAAAGCTAACAGTCTAATAATAATAGTCATAGGTAAAGTTCAATATTTTTTACAAAAAATAAAAGCTTTCACCACGTTTATTACATAATAGATCGTAACACTGTAAAACTTAATTATTAAAATAAAGTATTTAGCTAAAGCAGGTATTTAATATATGAAATGAATCGAATAACATGTATTTGTGGGCTATGTGTGTGACGTTGAGCATTGTCGTGTGTTTCATGACCTACTTCTGATTTAGGGGCGGCGCGGAATGTACATAATTTATGTTCCTGATTTATACTGAGATGAAGCGACCTGTCCTTTTTAGATAACAATAAATTCGTTGTTTGGATTTCACTGTTAACCTTACGCCCACTACAAGCTCACAACTGTTGGACTAAAAAAGGCCGCTTTTTATGAATTGTGATTCACTTAGAAAATTACTAAGGATTTTCAATAGGTTCTAAATATGAATTGTTCCTGCGGATATTGCTCAGTTGGCCTTTTTTTCTTTGATAGATAAATTCATTACTGAAAGTTAATAAAAACAGTGGCATTGGTCTTGAAGTATGTATGATATTAGGAAACAGCGTCCATGAACACGGGACACTATTCTGAAAGGGATATTTTTGAAAAGTGCTATCTATTTTAGATTATAACCATTTAAAGTTATAAAAAGCAGCCTGCAAACTAAATCATTTGTAATGGAAAATATTTTTATGACGTTATTAATTTAACGGTTCAAAAAAAGACAAACAGATATGTTCTAAATACATAAATAAACATGAAAAGTTAAGTTATACAACAACATATTTACGCACTTAGGTCCAAATTAGATAATTTGTAAACAAAAATAATCACAAACAATTAATTACCCATGTCTTAATATTACTATTATCATTGAATGTCACTACATTTTTTTATGAATGATATTATTCTCGCTCTATTGCTTTATTTATCACAAAGGTAGTCTTGGCGGCTCTCTACACACGCCTGAAACTTCTAGCTGAGCAAGTGGGAGGGAGCACTCAACCTCATCTCTCATTAGCGTCAAGTCTCGCCATGTTTTGCATCCCTATTGTACTTCTGTCACATATTTTTACTCCAGTATTTGTTCAATGTCTTAAAATGCAGTCTTGCGCTTCTTGACAAAAGTTTAGTTTAGATTTTTTTCATGTCTAATGCCCCTGGATTTATGAGTATATTTAATCCCGTTATTTCCAAACACGTGCATTAACAAACGAAATAAAAACTAAATATGAGTACTACATTATCTTTTAACATGCCTTCTCATAGTTTATTAAATTAGGATACAAATGTAATTTAAGCACCTTGTTAAAAAAATATTGTTATAAATCTGAAAATTGCGCAAAACTTATCTACGGTTGTAGAAAAAGTTTTGCATAGACTGAGGAGACTAACAAAAGCTTAATTTATGATGTTATCAAATAAATATTTTAATATTCCTAAGCTCAATATTATAAAGTTACGCAACTCGCAAAACTGTGTTCTATAGTAGTAATCTCCTAACAGTTACTTTCGTCATTGTATCTAGGTACTGGTGAATTTAAGCGATTTATCACATTATTAGCAATAGGCAGCAGGTGCTTTTTAAAAAGCTACCAAGTAAAAAAGAAAAAAAAGCACCTGCTGATAACGATTGCATGCGAATAAACTAGAATTATAAATAAAAAAAAAACAAGAAATGTGTTAACAGAACTGTTGTAGAGTACTTATTTCTACATTTTATTACTTGCTTCCCACTTGCTTAAGACTACCCCGTGGGATTTGGGTATTTAAGCCATAGCCATTTTAGAATTAAATGTTACCTAATTCGATATTTGACCCGTGACGTTAGATAGGTCTAACGTCACGGTCTAAACGTGACGTCACGTCACGTCACGTCACGTTAAGAAACTAACAATAGTTTTGTAATTATAAATGATGCTTATTATTATTTTATAATAATGAGCATCACTATTGATCTTTAGTTGATAGTTAGTTTTATTCAAGCAAGTAATCAGGAATGAAAACAATAACTGTAGTCCATACATTTTCGTAACGAAGCTTAAAAACAATAATTACGGTTGAAGGGTTGGGCGCGAAATTAAATTTTTTCTTGGTTTTTCGCAATTTTTTCGTCTATAACACATTCTACATACATGGTAGCAGAAATTGTGACATCAACAATAATTTATTCACAATTGAGTATTCCAGCTAGACCCGTTAGACTCGACACCGCAGTGCAGTGTAATTACAAACTAAAGTACATTGATATTGTAATCTAGATCAAAATTACAGAAAATATTATAGAGAGCAATAAGTATGCAAGAACCGTAAATAATCCAGCGAATAAGTACCTACCCACACAAAAAAAACTTTTTGGTTTAGTTTCCTGAAGGGTTAGAGCAAGGGTGAACTGTGCACGCACAATTCGCGTCTCACACAATGGAGGGCGAGCCTATTGTTTCTAACTGGCACAAAACCAAATTCCAAGCTGATACTAAAAATTATTATAGAAAATCCAGAAACACTAGGGTCCCGTGTCTCAAACGAAACAATGGAACCCTTATAGGATCACTTCGTTGTCCATCAAGACCATATTTCTCAGAAACGCGTGGAGGTATCAAGTTGAAATTAATGACGGATACTTAGGGCTACGTTTCCTTTGAACTGAGAAAAAAATTAGGGTAATTTCGACGCACACAAATAATTAGAAAAACGGGTATATGGTATTTCCCATTGACTTATAATCTTAAATTTGGCGAGAAGCAAAGTGTTACAGAACGAGTTGGTTCCGTTGATTTTGGGTATACCTTATTAGCTAATGGCATTCGTAACTTTTGACTTAGTTATTGCATATCCTTATCCACGTCCTACTTCCGCACCATTACCTTTCAACGCGTGTGAGCGAAGCGCCAGTTATCCCAGTGGCGCCACCTCTACTCAGGTCAACGCATCACACTCACACTCACACTTCGTGATCGTGTTGCCTTGCATCTTATACAAACTTTTAATGTAATTTGTGGTGAAATTCCTTGTGTCGTCACTCAAGTTTCCTTGTTTCTCACCATGCAGTTCCATCATCGTCCATCTATCGCAACAACCGAAACTTTTAAAATTATGTCTTCAATTAATTTTTTCACGTTAATAAGTAAATAGGAAAATCGTTAATTTCTAGTTATATAAATTCAGCTTTTACAGATACATTAGCAGTTAGAAAAATGACTGTGTCATATAACGTATTTATTTTGTTTTTTTCAGTTACAGTAAAGTTTGTTCTTCAATCCCACATATAATTTACTTGGGGCTATTTTCGGAGCTTTCATAGCTTTTGAAAAGGTGAATGTTAATAGTATTGGTGCAAGTAACAAGTCTGTATGTCAGCCTTGGTGCGTGGGTCAAACTCCCATTTGTTCGGATTTGATATGATCTTGATAGAAAATAATGAAAAAAAAAAATAGCCTAACCAATATTCGAATCAGGTACTAGGCAGGTGGTCAGAGCACTATAGAGAGAAACGTCGTAACGATACTCGCCTTGTCCAGAAATCCACATATATACATCCCCCCTTGACCTAGCTGCCTAACGAGAGTCTTCTTCGATGTAGGTCGAGCCTCTTGGTTACTGGACCCGTTGGTTGCAACAACTTTATTCTACTAAGTACTGGATTTGTATGTAGAAAAGTCGACGGAAGATTTCAAACATGACCTTGTCTTAAATAAATATATGTTTTGAATCTTTCTTTAGAGGGACAGTGATTTTGTGTACAGGAACAAATTGTAAATAAACCGTCTGTCAATAGCTATGGGAAAATATAATTTGATGTGTGTGCAATTTTAATTTAATGAATTTAAACATTAAAAAATTTAACAATGAAGAAAAGCTTTTCGTTACTTGTTTCAAGAGTTTCTCAATCATTAAGGATTATGGAAAAAAATTAGGGCTTTTCCCAATTAACGTGTTTACTTGTGAGAATTAATGTTTTATGTTGAATTCAAAACATATAAAATATTGAATTATATACACAAAATTATCAAAACTGAATTCAATAATCACAACAAAAAAACATCCAGTATACTGGTGTTTCTGTTGCTTGGCATACTTACGAGGTTTTTAGGTTAATGCACGTATCCGTACACTTTAGTGTAAGATCCAAATAAGACCAGGACAGAATTAGATCACTAAGGCGATATCGTACGTTAATTACGTGGGAAGCGCGCCTCCTTCTAAACGAGGCGCGACAGGCACGGCCATTCGTTTTTGCGATCCAGATCAGGCGACGCGACATTGGATGGGTGAAGTTATTTTGCATAGCCACAGTTTCGCGTAATGTCGCCTCATGACCGAAAAACGTAGATTAAGATTGGAATAACCCGATAAAAGGTGCGCACCTTGTCTCGGATGTGCAAAGATGCGATCCCCCAGCGATTGCTTCTTTGCTTTGGTTAATAAATCCCCAGTACATGTCCGGAAATTAGATTCCTTGGCATTCTATCTCGCCTGAATAACTGCGATGCATTTTTTTCACTAAATAAAATTGTTATAGTGTTTATTTAAGGTTCTTTTAGTAATGAAGGTGCTAAGAGGATTCAAATTTTGAGGGCCCATTGGTTTCTTTAGTTGTCATCCTGGTATAAATCACGGTCAATCCTGATAGATTTACAGATAAAAGATTATTTAGCTTTAAAGGTCAGGTCAAAATGGTAACTTGCTCTCATAATTTTAATATTAGCAGTTTGCAGAGCGTCGTCTGCAAACAAGTGTTATATTAAGTAATTAAAATGAATATCTTATGTAGGGTGATTTCGGCCATTTAAGCGAATGTATCATTGCGAAATGATTTATTTAATGGTACTTTAGTCGCACGTCGCCACTGAATTCAGATCTCGGCCATAAATTTAGTTAGTTCTCGACCACTATACTAAAATTTAAAAAATAACCTCTATTCTCTCTCTAGTAGGCTCTATTTTTGAATAACAACAAAATTCTTCGAATCAAATGTTTGAATTATTATCTTAAAAAAAGAAATCACATCAAAGTTTTGGCAATTGCGAAATCTCGGTCTGTAAACCTACCAAAGGATATTATTCGGCCGCATCTATATTACCAGCCGAAAAAATAAACGTGTATGACCTCTTTACACATGTACGAAAACCAAATTTATTTTATTAATTTTCGACCACCCTGTGTGAAATGGCTGAAAACTCAGTATGACGTACTTATTCTCGGCCATTGTGTAATTTGTTAAAATCTATGCATGGCTGATAAACATTTCTTGGGAATGTCACTTTAGGCCTGTATTGTCTGCCTGCCAAAAGTTTTCGACTACATTATTTGCTTTAGTATTATTAAGTACCGTCTTATTTTACTGGCCGAGAATCGGTTTATATATTGTTATATTTCGGCCACATCAAATTTGCCTAGTCCGAAAAGTAAGTGATTATAATCCCATTGTCGGCCGTCAAATACAAAATATTTAAAAAATATGTTTCATCACTTATTAGCTTTAAATATGTGGCCGAAATCTTACCACACAAAGGTGAAGGTACCATATTTTATATCTAAATTGTTTTTCTTTCAAAGAAATCTTTAATTAAAGTAAAATAATCGTTTAAATTTAATAAGTGATCTTTTAGTTTTCGGCATACCGGCCGAGAAGTAGGCAGCCCCCTAGAATCGCATCTAGTTACCCGACCATCAAATTTAAATATAAATTACGTCAAATATTTTATCTACGAGTATTTCAATCAAATTACTAGACATTAAAGTCATTATCAATACACAGTAACATCATTTTTATCTATCAAATAAGAAACAACTTTGCAACTTACCTTGCAAAAATATCTCGCATACAATTTTTTTTGTTATTTTAGACACAAGAGTGAATTGAGACATTATTATGCTACAAATTTCAGAAGTCGTAGAATTTATTTGGAAGATTATGTAGGCGTGGTTTTTTAATTGAGTAGCGTATAGTTTTCTTATTACTATGATATTACTTCGTACCGGCCGAAAACAAAGGTGGCCGAAAACAAAGGTGGCCGGTAAACCGGCTAAATCACCCTATACAAAGTATCAATGAATTGAAGCTGTAACTTAACTTGCATAAGTGGGTACTGTGTATAATCGAATCGATTAAAATCCATTTCCAAATAACCTTGTTGTTGCTGAAACATTCTAATTTAATTAAATAAGGGCAGTAATTTTAATGAGTTATAAATATTCTTTCATGTGCAGTTCAGTGATAGCCTCGTGATATGACTATTGGATTGGGAAGTAAAAGGGCTCGAATTCGATTGACTTTTCGAAGTCATTTGCGTATTTATGATATTTAATTAAAGCACGCTTAAACGGTGAAGGAAAACATCGTGAGGAAACCGGCTATCCGCAGTAGGCTAGCGCGGTGGACTATAGCCTAATCCCTCTCGTTCTGCGAGAAGACCCGTGCCCAGCTGTGGGACAATGTTGGTTAAGGGTCGATGATGATATACTTTATTAACTAGGTTTGCTGTGCTAGAGATTGGGCGAATGCGTGATCTAGATATTAAATATACCTATGTATTATTCCATTGCGCGCGTGCGTATTCCCCATGTTGAAATATTTCTCCTTGTTTGCGGAGGTACGAGTACGTATAAGCTGGATTCTTTGCGGTTCGTTTTTACGCTTGTGTAATATAGGAAAGGGCCTAAATTTAACGGTTCTGTTTTGAATTTTTAATTTCAAAATGAAACCGTGCACGCCATTCTACGTACTCATGAAATATTGAAAAAATGATATTTAATTCAGTGAAACACGTACACGTACGTTAACTGACATATAGATTAAGTTGTTATAAGTCGACCTTATTTAAGTGCTAATTTATTTACAGTGCACAATAATGGATATAAGTATTATACAGAAAGTTCATCTGCATATAGGTATTGTGTAGCAAGACTAAATGGAAAAAGGGTGTTAGTCAGGTGTTTGTATACCGAAGACTTAATATATTACACACTAGGTATTTGACCTCAAAAAACATTGCAAATAGAGATTTTGCAAGGTCTAACCAGCCAAACTTCTTACGTTATACCATCTCGAATACTGTGTTAACGTGTTGCGTGCAATAAGAGTTAAAAGATCATCTTTCCTAAAAAAATGCTATTTACACGATGGTATTTATGAGGCATACAAACCCGCTGCGTCCATATTTAAAAAATAAATCATCTAATTCCATAATCGTACTGTTCTTTCAACTAATTACTTAACAAGTTTGTGCGATAATGTGAGTGAGAAGTTTCTTGGTGAATTGTTTTAAAAGTACCTAAGTATGACAAGACAAATTAATTAATCAAATTTTTACAAGTTTTTTGTTAGGTATATTAGGGGTAAAATAATTTATTTAGGTAAAACATCTTTTTAACACTGGTCAAGCCATATTTAGTTCAAGGTAACGCGTAACGCGCGCGTGTTTACATGCGACCGCGCGACACGGCGCGAGCACGCGGTCGTATCGTGTCCGCCGTGCGTATCACTCCGCCTGTAAGACTAAATGTGATTTGAGTCGGCGTCGCCAACGAGATACTGCCCGCCGCCAGCCAGCCACCCTCTACGACTGCCTCCCGCACCGCGCTCTCTACGCTCGCACCCCCGCGTCCATTGCTTGCCATCCTATATGTACTCAATTCTGATCCTCCACCATAGGCACTATGTAATATGTATATCAATTGCTTCCTTTATGGGTTTGTTTATTGGTTCGGACAAGATATTGACGATATATGCATTGAAACTTGTACGTAGGTAGTTTTGAGTAGGTAATACATTAGTTTGGGTTACTTTTGAGAAAGTAGTTGAAGCCAATACTACTATCAATACGATAGTAATTCTGTCCGTCTGTATGTTTTTTACTTTTTCACGCCTGTACTGCTGAATATATTTCGATAGCATTAGGCAAGGAGATCGATTGCATCCTGAGGCTATCTTTTGTCTCAACAAATCCGTTGAGATGCTAGTGAAACCGCAGGAAGTGGTTCATCATCAACCCATTGACTGTCCCACTGCTGGGTACGGGGTTTAGGCTATAGTCTAGCATGCTAGCCTACTGCGAGTTCGCAACTTGACACGCCGCGGCCGTTGAGAAATCCTCTGAGACATGCAAGTTCCCTCACGATGTTTATCGTCACCATTCTTAGCGAGTGATTGTTTAAGCTGGTGAATTATTTATCAATCATAAGGCATATGATCTTCCGAATATTCAGACGACCGTGCTTACCTTGGATTAGAATTCGAGAATCACGATTTGGTAGTCCAATAGTCATATTACTAGGCTATATATACCTGCTGCGAAACAGCTAGTTCATTACGTTTCTTTATTAAAGATGAAAATATAGACTGTAATTAGAAAGCTCGAAGTTTACTCGGCAATTTCCGGCGACCGATTTGTAACACAACAGACGAATCGAATGGCTTTTGCGTCAATTCCGTCGAGTCGATAGTAACCTTTTATTAGTAGTGCCTTTGAGTTTTGGTAATGGAACTTTCAATTTGTTTGTTGCACGGTAGCTGAATTTTGATTAGATTGTAATTGAATAATTGTAAATAAGGTATAACTAAATATATCGCAGGCCAATAATTACTTTTACTTGAATTACTTTACACTTAATTACATATTTAGCAAATAAGATCCCCATTCCATTTGAAGTTAACTTGATTAAAACTGTGAGTTTTAATAATATAATAATTCTGAAGATTTTAGCATTAAATTTTGTTTTATTTTGTAATATTTTTTATAACACATTTGCTCGTAAAGGGTCTTTTATTGCACCAATTTCAATATCGTAATGTATCTCATTACGTACTTGTGCGTTATTGTAATGTAAAACGCACGGTTTATCAAGATACTCCGTAAAACGAACGGTACTTTTTAAATCTTAGCAAAGAGTTTTTATGTCAGAAAAGTGGTCAACATTTTATGAACAAAATTAACTTTGGGAGATAAAATATAATAAATCAACATTTAATTCTTTAATTTAATAAATTTTACTTACTTTATTAGATAAAGTTAGTTCTGTTGCTCTATATAATCGGCCTTTTGAGACTGTATACATACAGTTATAGATGTTGTCCTTTATAATATGTAGGCACTCCGCTTTGAGAATAGTCTTGCTGTACAGATTAAATAATATTAGGTACTTACGCACAGAAGTTGCACTCCGTTGCAAGTAAATAAAAAAATATTTTTTAAACGTAAAATATAGACTTCTACGCATTATATCATTATTACAGAGTAATATTTGTCGTTATTTATGAGAAGCCGAATTCTATCCAAATCGTAATCGTAAAACACCTCGTAAAGTCAATACCATTAGGTACACATAATACATTACAGACGGACTATGGGCGGGCTGTGGAAACTGCTTCGTAAACCCAACGATAAGTTATCGCCTGAATAATATACCTGTGTAAAATTTCAGTGAATAACCAGGTGGAAAAAATTGGGTCGATTGAAATGAAATGATGAAATGAAATGATATTTATTTCTGTAAATAGATCTTTTACAAGTCGTTTTCTTTTACATTTTTTAAACTAGATGGCGCCGACATTTCCTATCTGACGACCTCTGAGAAGAAATGTCGAAACAAACTCAGAGAAACATGGTCTCTTTTAAAGTCCAGACAATATTTTGAATAGATTGAACTTTATAAGCGTTTTTTGTGAAAACGATGTTATTTTTTTTTTGTTAAAAATTAATAACTTCATCTATATCTACATCTTTTATTATGGGACCACATCCTATTTGAATCGAAATGTAAGCGATGAACCCCTCTGCAAATTTTGATGCAATATGATGCGGGATTCCATAAATATGTAGCTAAGTTACTGTTGACTGAGAGACATTTCAAACATGGTTAATTGTACTTAGTTTGCGACCGAAACACTAAAGAATGGATTTAAACAGATTTGTACACTTTAACACTTCCATGTAAAAGCGTCTCGATCAAGTTGTGGCACAAATCCAATTGGCAGATATACAAAAACAATTATTCATGGTGTTGCTAGAACAAAATGTTAGACCGTATTAATTTAAAATAGCTGACCCCTACCCACTTCCTTGGGAAGTATGTCCATTGCGAGTGACACTCACAAAATTAACGTGACTTTCTATTGGTAAAATAATTTACAAAATCAGTTCAGTAGATTCAGAGATTACCCACTACAACCTCGAAGACTT
The DNA here is from genome assembly GCA_958496365.1 of Subacronicta megacephala. Lineage (NCBI taxonomy): Eukaryota > Metazoa > Arthropoda > Insecta > Lepidoptera > Noctuidae > Subacronicta > Subacronicta megacephala. The sequence continues at coordinate 11,681,039 of OY292513.1, forward strand.
CATAAAATTAGTATAGAATACAAATTATGTAAAACAATGCCCAAAAAAGATTAATTACTTATTTCACCTTTTAAAATCTGACGAATTTCTGTAGGTACTTGCTTGAAATGTTATTCGGTTTCTGTAATTTTCGCTACGTTTCTGTTTTTGTGTTGCTGTATTTTTAAATAAATTAAAAAAAAATAAGGTCTTCATTGCCCTCGGTGCCCACTGTCCGTTGTCACACGCGACGCGATGGTATTTTCTTTTCGGAATACTCTTCACTATGCTAACGCAAATGCTATGCTTCCTATGTTTGTAAATTGCTAAGGCTTCTATTACTAATCAAAACTATATCAAATTCGAAGTTAAGGATAGCGAAACAAACAAAAGCCCAAATAATAATGATAATCAGTCCAGATGGAGTTTATCTCGTTAATGCATCTAATTATGGAATGACCCAAGGTTTTCCCATTTTATGACTAATTCTTATTTGTTGTTGGAATTCGTGTAATACTCGTACTACTAGTATTGAGTTGTTTCAAAGCCAAGTTCACACATGTAACCAAGTCCCAGTTTGTCGCAACTATTTCATCAGATACAGCGTCCCTATCAGTATATTATGGTTTACGTTTAGGATCTTGAGCGTTGCGATTTAAGTGGGAGACTAGAAAGTGCTAGATCATGATCGGAATAGATACAGGATAGGTAGGTTGCGAACAAGACTAAAAGCTTTTGTTTTTGGTTTAATGTATATATGACCGTTATCACCTGTGGATTTGTGCCCGGTTAACGCAATAGGTTCGCGCCCTATTACATGGGACCTAAACATACCGGCGAAATATGGCCGTACATTAGTACACCTCTGCTTAACCATTCGGGGAATACAGGCGTGATGGTATGTTATGTTAAGATACCATCGGCATCGGTGCCACATCGGGAGGCATAGTTATAGCAGGAGATAAACCGTATGACGCCATGAGGCATGTGTAGTTTGCTGTTTGACGGTTATAAGGGCATTGATGTTGTGATCTATATCTCCAGTTACGATTATTATTTGTTTGATTTTTTGAGCAAGGAGAGTAGTATCATGAGAGTGGATAAATCTTTTCCAGGCCATTCCCTTACCAGTAGATGGCTAAAAAAGCAGTCTTTAAAAAAAAAGTTAGATTCTATAGCAACAATATTGCAACTCCAGACGGTTCTTGCATTGATAACAATTCCAACTTTTTATTTATTTATTATTTTTAATAACAAACGCTTCAATAAGTTTTCTATTTTTAAATTCAACAGTAACATTATATTTTCGAATTCGCCTCCTTTTTAGAGGTCAGTGTTCGATTATTATTATGTAGCTATGTATTTGCAATGAGAAATAACAAACTGTTTAAGGAGATTAAATGGCCACCTATTCGGCATGTCAACTATCGATGACTGACACTGAAGCATCAAATTCAAAGACCGCATTCAGACGCCTTTCACGTTTTTAGTGTTATTCCTGTTAGATATTACTAACGTAGCCCAAAACAAAATATATTTGACGTGCCGACTTTATCTCATAATAAAAGTAACGTTAAATCCCATGTTTGGCTATCTATGTGGGTATACTTTATGGTTAACTAAGTAACGATTTATTGATGTTGATACAAAAATTTACTTTAACTTATGATTTCAATTATCCATAGTTATTGATAATGTTCCAGGTATTTAGTACAAGATGGCGCGCGCAGGACGTAGGTAACTGATTATTGTTAAAGAATCTAAAATAGCAAATTAGCATAATATCATCATCAATTTGAATAAGATTAAATAGAGAGACACTACATATTTTAACACTAGATTTTTGTAAATAAATGCTAGGAAAAGGCCGTCTTTTGAATTGTATCTTCTGTTTAATAAAAAGTTTTTTGTTTCTGTATATTCACGTCATATTATTTGGGCCTTACATTCGTTACAGTCGTAAAACATGTCAAGAGTTAAAAAAAAATGTTGTTAGTGAAACTAGGTACTTAGTATCAAAGTCAGAAAACCAGTTTAATTGCACAAAAGACTTTTTTGATACGGAACATTCAGTCGCTCGGTTTGGTTTGCGCATGTCCAAATGTACCCGGTACGATGGAATGCGTCAAGAATTTTTCATGCGAACGGCACTCGCTGATTTGTTTTTTATAAGTAAATATTGGTGAGTATGTGTAGATACCCCGTTCTGATGATTTTATGATAAAATACCTCTACAAAAGAAAAAATCACTCTCCAATAGCATGAATTCGTTGTTCCTATTAACAGCACTCGAGTATTTCCGCACTACCTCTGTCGCATGCTATTTTAATAGACATAACTGTCTCCTAAACAACATACCAACCTACTATTTCAGACACCGCGGTAATTTTTTACTTGATTTAATTATTTCGAAACAAGGAGGGTTTTTGTTATATTATGATAACTGAAGAAATGTTTGAGCACTGACCTTTCTTCGAAGCGTATACTGGATCTGCTAATGTCGCTCCAGGCACTCATGGATCTTCCGCGACCCTTATGGTAGGCTGCGGATGCTACGGCGGAAACTGTAGGTCGCCGCTCCAATTCCACATCAGGTGGAAAATTGACCTTAGTTGAACCGCGTGAGGAGGGCCCTTCTGCGGATTCGGCGCCTGCCGAGAGTTCCATTTCGAAAGCGGCGTACTCAGGTGCCTCGTCGAGCTCCCCTTCACTGCCGTCGCTCGCCGCCGAGAGTGCCTCATACCCGTAGCCAGGGCGGACGCCACCGGCGGCGCCGCCGGCCGCGCCGCCCACGTTGCGGCCGCACTCCAATCCTGCGGCCAGCCTTGGCGAAGCTTCGATTCGACTCAATGACGCCGCTTTTACTGACTGCCCTCGTATATTTAATGGTGAACCTCTCGAAGGCAAATGGTTTGAATAACGTAATTTGCTGTGACGAAACGTGGTGAAGCTTTATTACGTCTTTAAAAAAATATCAACAACACACGTAGGGTTATGCCACTAAGTTATATTTTTGATATATTTAGCACTAATATATTTCATACCACTTTGAACACTAAGAGAAGGGAAATCGTAGTTTGTTAGAGTGTATGACAAATAATGATAAATGAAATGATTAACTGATGGTGTTTATTGTATGAATGTGAAATTAAATATACCGCAAGCAGTCGATCACAACAAACGTCCACAGTTGTATTCTCACTTATTTTATAGACTACGGTACCGCGTTTCGTGACAATCACCCGTATGTTACACTACGCTTAAAAATGCGAGAAGAGGAAATAAACGTTAAACAGGGAACTAAAACATGGTCTGATTCCAACGTCTCCTTCGCTCTTCGACTAGTGACCTTTGTGCCGCCAAGCGGTAGATATCAGGTTTTGTTAATGAGGGTGGCTAAACAATAAAAGCGTATAGATACTACGTTTCATACATAAGGTTGCTGTCTGAAGTGAGCAAAGTATGAAACTATTGGAGTGAAGTGCGCCCTAGAGGCGGCCGGGCGGGGCGGATCGATGCCGCCACCACGCCGCCCTCTGTTAGTACAAGCCTCCGCCACCGCGGCGCCATTGTGTTACTCCTGATAAATACCAGGTAATAACATAATCATTACTATAAGGATAGTAATGGCAGAGTAAAGATTCTGTCGTCATACCATAACCTATATATTCCAATAAATTTTTGAGTCGATTATTAAATAGGGAGGTACATTAGTCAGTTATTCATGCATCCAACTTCATTTTATCATTATCAGTTGACAAGAAAACCGTTATCTTAATATTCATACACAATTCAACAATGCGTGGAGTGATTTCTATCTAAGAAGCTTACTTAGACTACTTTTATAAATAGTAAATCCTTTTGGGTGCGAGTGAAACCGCGGGCAGCTAGTCTCAATTAAAAGCTTTGCAGAACTGAAAGTTTTTGAAAACCTACTGTAAAACTGACCCTACATTTATTTCTTCAAAATAAGCACAGGTTACCTACCATTATCTGAGAACACTTAGGTAAATAGTGCCACCTACACTTACGGACTACCAACACTAGATTCCTTTACTAATTTGATAATTATGTGGATATCTTCGATCACAGAAAAAAATATCAGGCATAATTATATGATATCTTCACCCTTTTTTAAAGTACCAGGTACCTAAAGTATTTTGAACGCAGATTAACCTAGTTGTCCTTCAGGATTAGCTGGCACAATCGCCATAGCTCACCCACAAGCATTATAACGCAACTGGGATAGAATACCTGTGGATACATTTGACCTCCGATTGGCCTGTGGTCACTTAATCATGTATAGAGCAATTGATATTATAGCGTAGGCTAAATTATCGTTATATCTCCGACGTCAGCAAATTATATTAAGCTTATTATTAACGCACCTAGTTTCAACAAACAATATTTGTGAAAGTTCCAATAGAAAATTGAAGCTTAAAAGAAAGGTTTTCACTACTGTTAAATTGGGCACAACATAACTGGTTACCAGTTACATGAGTAACTAGAAAACTTGAGTTTGTCGTGTCGAATGTGAACTCATTAATTGATCGATATGAAGAACATAGAGCTGTTTTAGTAGGTTGAATGGAAATTTCCGTGGTTTCCAATAATTTTAATTGATAACAAAAATTCAGTTTTATACTACAATAATGTAAGTATATTTTAGTAGTAGTAGTGCCTGCTGGCATGTCTACATGCCAGCATGAATGGGTCGCACGACCGGGGAAGTACTACCCTCCCACAGAATATCGACATCAAGTACCAGTATGCATACTGTTGCGTTTCGTACGGTGAGTGTGGAGCGCCGGAGGCCCAATTTGTCCCTCAGTCCCCTTCCTTCTCCTTTTCTCCTTCCCCTCCCTTTTCCTTAAATAGGCTCTGTAACGCATCTGCAACTCCTTTGGATTTGCAAATGTCCATGGGCGGCGATGACTACTTCCCATCAGGTAGCTCGCCTGCTCGTTTGCCGAGTCATGCCATAAAAAAAAAAAGTATATGAAAAAACATGTGACCAACATTAAGATAAGATAAGATAAGATAATTTATTTGTGAAAACATGAGTGTACATTACAATGAGAAGTTGCAATATAAGATGTTAGGTTTGTTGAAGGCATCCTTACATGTTTTGCCACGTTGTGGCATACAAAAATAACACTTGATAAGAAATAAGAAATGAACATTGGTACAAGCTTCAAACATTTCACATAATTATGCATATTGCCTATAGGTAATGATACATAAAATTCAAAAATAATATTTATACATCAAAAGTCATCAGTTAAATAGAACAAATATATAAAATTGGGTAAAAAATTAAAAATCATGAATTCGGCCAATTCTATTAATATAAGGCTAGATGATTAAATTAGGTACGGTAAATTGAATACAATGCAAAATAAATTTATGTCATAATGAGAGTCCGATTCATATAATTATTCTGTATTCATAAATTCGTATCATTTAGAAATTCAGTTAAGCTATAATAACATTTATCAATTAGGTATTTCTTTAAGTGCTGCTTAAAATATTTTACATGTAATTGCTTAATTGATTTTGGTACTTTGTTAAAGATGACTGGTGCCAAACATAGAATACTATTGTGCATTAGTGTTGTGTTTGATTTAACTATACATAATCTGTAATTATCCCTGCGGTTACGTGTGACTACATCCGAGAATCGATTAAATAAATTTGGATTTGTTTTCACAAAGACAGAAACATTGAATAAACTAAACAAAAAGGATCATAGCAAAAAGCAATTATGGAAGTCTGTAATTTTGGTTGCTAACATAGTACTGTTAGTTATTCTGTGCAGCATTTACAAAAATGTTAGACACTTTTATATTTACTATTATTTATTTAACACTTTTTTTGATAGAAAAAATCTGTAAATAAACAGATTTTTTCTATCAGGATTCGCTATCTATTTACTTTTTTACAGTACTCAAAATTTGAAAGTAGCGTATAAAGATTACATCTATACAATTAATGTAGTTTTTAGAGTATAGAGAGTGATCTAGATAGAAATATAGAGGTTATAAAACTTTGTATGGTGCAACTGATCACAACAACAATCATAAAACTCAACCTAGTGGGTACTTGTAATATACGAATTGTTAACAATCTATTTTTATATACCTGCCTTTTATAATGATGTATGCTCGTTAATGTTATTTCTGTTAACTTTTTAAAAAGTTTCTCATGTAAGCGATTGTAATTAATCTTAATGAGAAATAAAGAAATATCAAACCTAAATATACATATAAATAACTTTAGTAGGTATTTTCTTATTCCATTTATTATGTCCATAAAATACCGCCATTTTCAACTACATTTAGTGTGAATTGCAATAAACTAGCAAGATTAGTTATTGTGTATTTTACTCGTGTATCACGCAAGGTGGCGCTCCAAACAGCCACTGATAAGTAATACAAGCAAGATGGACACATTATGGACACATCGTCGGCATTAGGTGCGTGCCTAATGAGTATCGCCATATAGGCACTGTTGCTGATAATGAGAGTCATCATCAACCCAGACCTACATGACTAGTTGGGCCATTATCTACGGTATCTAAAACGGTTTATCTCGATTTCCGGCAAAACTACAAGTCCTATGGAATGGTATAAAGAATATAATGGTAATAAAGAGATCTACAACTTTTGCATTTTCCACTTTTTTCACATCCTACCCTCAAATTTTATATGAAAATTCCAAATAACCAAGTTTTTTGTTTTTTATTTTTATCTTTAACAAAAAAAAATATATTACTATGGTAATAGGTCTCAGAATTTTCTGAGAAAATTTACCAATTTTGCAAAGAAACAGAAAAAACTCGAATCCGAATTCTTTTTTTAATCATGATGTACAAATTTGATGGGCTAAAATTTTCCGTAGTTCACTCAGTTATATCAGTTACCTTAAAAAAGCAATAAATAGGCATTCACGCATATAATTTAAAGAAGATTCTACAACTTTCTCAAAATATTGTAGATGTGTTATTAAATATAAAGTAGTTTCTTTGCATTTTTAGAGAACAAATTACCATAGTAATGTAAATTTGTTTTTACACCACCAGAAAAAAGAGATTTCAAAGAACAAAAAGGCCACTGACTTTTAAAAAATCTGATATTTTGACGTGAGAATTTTCGATTGAAAATTAGGCTGCTTTTTTGATATTAAGTCAAAATAAGGTAATAAAATAAAATATTTTTAATTATAAAAAATTACAGTGTATTTGGGACATAAGAAGGTAAGTTTTCACCAAATTTCGTGTTTTTTTTTGTTTTATAAAAGATAACAATAAAAAATCGACCGGAAATCGAGATACACCGTTTTTACCCTATACCCCCCCCCCTCCCACTTACCGAACTCAATTCGCCCGTAATTTATTTTTCCTTAATTTTTTGCTATATTCTCTTCCTTTTGGTTTTCATCCTACTATATTTTTTTATACTTTTTACCATTTTCTAAGGTATCGACACTGGTCTAAATGTACATCAGGGTTTATATTTGTTTATCACATACCTACTAATTAATGTAATAATAATAATTAATAGTGCAGTGATAGCCGTGTGATATGACCATTGGACTGCCAAGTCAAAGGTCTCGAGTTCAAATCCAAGACACGCACCTCTGACTTTTCGAAGTTATGTGCGTATTAATAATTAATTATCACGCGCTTAAACGGCGAAGGAAAACATCGTGAGGAAACCTGCATGCCTGAGAGATTTTCTTGACGGCATGTGAAGTCTGCCAACCCGCAGTAGGCTAGCGTGGCGGACTATAGCCTTATCCCTCTCGTACTGAGAGGAGACCCGTACCCAGCAGTGGGACAATGAAATGGGTTGATGATGATGATGATGAATAATTAATAACGATAAATGAACATTTGAATTAAAAATTGTTATTTATATTTAAAAAAAATCTTTTTAAAATTTATTTCAATGTTACTTAAGATATTTATCGGATTGTTTTTAAAAAAGAGGTACATCAATTTCTCCACTAACAAGCTGCATTTGGCAATGCATAATATAGGTGTTCCGTTCGATAACTTTTGTTTCCTGTTATTTCCCAGTTCTGATGTCAGAGCCTTCACAGTATGAAATGCAGCATCCTCTATAATATTTTTAAAACATTGCATGCATTTGCATAATATTGGGTCTTCTTTACCTTTACATACCAATTAGATCTTCGACCATCTATCCGCAGATCATCTGTTGGATTAGAATCCAGGCCATAGTGCGAGGAATTGGCGAATTGCACGTGCAACAGTACGACATGGAGGCACGGTAAACAGCTTGTGCTTTCTGCCCTGACAATAATTGTTTGGCACAAAGAAGCCCGCTAGTACATTAAGCAAATCAGGAGCATCAATAGTACCACGGAGCGTTGTACAGGCTATTGTATTTATATTGTAGGGCTATTGTATTTATATTGTAGGGCTATTGTATTTATATTGTAGCCTGGGTACCTAATGTTGTGCCTAACCTACTACAATTTGTTGTCCTTAATTATTCACAAACAAATTGAAATTGAACATTATCGCAACCGACAATTTTTTGTAAACACACCGACAAAATGTAATCTGCCAACGAACTTAATATTTACATACTTTGTTTTCATTCCAATGTTTAATATTCGCTTTTATACCTAACTAGCTGTCCCGGCGAACTTCGTTCCGCCTTAGATTTGGTTACACTCGGATCGATCCCCTTCATTGAGGCACCTTGAGATATATACTACACTTTTTCGTGTTGTTAAATGGTGCTAGAACGAATAAAGTTAATAGTTTGCCGACTCTACGACTTTTGTATGATAATAATAGAATGGTACCTTGTATGTGTATGCAAAAATATCAACTGTCAACACGCACGTCAGTGATCTCCGCACAATTTTATGAATGTTTAAGAGGAGTTTCCCTCGCGAACGCAACAATGTTGCACAGTTGTCGCTGTCTCTATCCCTCGCGATGCGAACGCGTGCCCGAGAGGAGAAACAACAATACATTTGCAACATTTTCACGCGTATTTCTTATGTTCCGAATTTGGAGATTACTCCCATAATATTGTTAATACGTAAAAAAAAATCTTGTAAAAATATATTCACTATATTATCTGGGTTTCTTTCGAATCAGAATGTTTCTGTTTTGATACATTGTCGAGAAATACTAGCATAAAGTTGGGCCGTTTTTCAACGAAAATTGCCAATCTTTGATCTCGTGTAACTTTTTAACCGTATATTGAAATGAAATTGTATACTACAGGAACACGTATTTTAATGATAAGATTGTTACTGCAAAATTCCAAAGACTTTCATTTGTTAATATTCAAGATAAGACCAAACTACGTTTGTATGGAGCGCGGAGCGGATACTATCCTCTTAATGTTAAAAGTCATTTAGAAGCGAGAAACAGTTAGGAACAGATAGGAATACCGAAAACAATATTAAACTACGAACAACTAGTTTTGTGAAAAAATAGTGAAAAAATAAAACACGAGAACATATTAAGCTTTTCACATATGTTGGATGAATTTCGTCGTTTCGTCGTCGGTTGTTACGTTGCGGGACGTCTTTTTCTTTGAATTGGGTCAGTGGTACCGTGCCTCTTAGCCGTTCTTCGCCTGCTTCACACTCTACAATGGCGACACAAAAGACGTATGATTTAGATATTTTCTCTGAGCGGACCACACGTCAAAAACGTAGACGCGAAGACGAGGTTGATCATACAGAAATTAGAAATGAAATGTTGAATCTGATCACCGCGCTATCAAATAAGTTTGACAAACATTTTTCGGAATTGAAACAACAAATCAAATCAAAACATTTATTTACAAACTAAGTGTATACAAAGGTGTTACATTTTAAATAGTACAAGACTTAGTGCCCAAATTCTGAACTTAAAGAAAGCCTTCAATTTATGTGCGATAAATACGACTCCCTTCTCAAATCTCTCTGTAAAATAGAAGACGATAGGAAAGACGACAAAAAGATAATGCTAAAATTGGGGGAGAAAATAGAAGCCATGGAGCGTAAAACTAAGTCTACGGGATTAGAGTTGCAGAAAATTCCTAACATCTTACAAGATAATAATAAAAAAGAAACGAAGGAAAATATTTGTGAGGTAGTAAAGTCCTTGGCAAAATCAATAAAAGTGGAATTTAATAATTATGATATTAAAGATGTTTATAGAGTACACACCAACAAAGACAATAATACGCCAATAATAGTAGAGCTCAACAGTGTCATCAAAAAGGATCAAATATTACAAGCCGTCAAACAATTCAATAAGAATAAAACTAATTGCCACAAATTGAACACTGAACACCTCGAGGTCTCCAGGTCAGGTTAGACCAGTATTTGTATCAGAGACTTGAACAATTAAGACTCAGCATCTTTATTACATGGCACGAATTTTTGCCCGTGAGAATAATTATTCATTCTGCTGGACCTCCAGAGGCATAGTGTACTTACGTAAAGACGAAGGTGAACTTGCAGTACGTATTGAAAATGAAGGAGATCTCGCCAAACTCAAATTTAAAAAATGACAAGCTTTTGTAATTTTAAGTTATTTAATGTTCAAAAACCATACTTTATATACCATTTATTGTTTAATGTTAATATTTTATGCTACAACACTACACAAGGCAATTAAAAACCTATACAACACATTCGCCGTTTTACTTACATTAGTATAAATCAAAATTGATAACACATGCAAGAAGAAAAATGTAATTGACTAGGTACATACAACTAGATAATCACTTAAAAAAAACCGACTTCTCATACTATTTGAGTGTACTAAAGCAAATGTTGTCGTAGAATATTTCATTAATTCATTAACTAGAGCTGGACACATCTGTCGCATGTCAGACGAAAACTGGGCCAAACTGGGTCCCACTTAATGGCAGACGACAACGTGGCAGGCCCAGGCGGAGATGGCGGGATGAGCTGGACTTATATAAAAAAGATTGGATGGGGAGTATGGAGGCCTTTGCCCTGAAGTGGGACACTACAGGCTCATAATAATAATAATTAACTAGAGCTATACGATTGGGTACCACGTCTAGTACTGTGCCACATCGCTTGAGAATCATCAAGCCCTGGATTACGCCAGGTACCTATATTAAGATGTATGCGTAATAGGGATGAGATGTATATAAAAATGAAAAATTCACCTGAAAATGATGTTATTAGTATTTCTTACAAACGATACTGAAACATTTGCAGCACAATTATTCTAAAAAAGCTTAAAGGACAGTACGAGAAAAATGAATTAAACAAAGCTAGATCCAACCCCAAAAAGATGTGGCAGTCATTAAGGATGTTACTTACACTACGAAAACTTCTATTACCGCTAGTCCTTTACTCAAAATAAAAAATACTGTTGATCAGTCAGTTAATGAAGTAAATAATTGTTTTGTTACAATTGGCAGAAATTTAGCTGATAAAGTCACTAAAACATTTGTTAATAATGTCAGTACATCTGATTTAATTCAAACACTTCTTCTAATTCTTTAGTTTTCTTGGAAACTGACGAATCGGAGGTGGAGCAAATGATATTATCATTGCGTACTGACTGTGCGATTGGTATTGACGGTATATCCTCGAACATAATAAAGCAATATAAGAATTTGATTATTCCACCACTGACCCATATACTTAACTTATCCATAATCTTCGCGTAAGTGCAAGTCATAAATTGATAATGTTTGATCGCAATAGCGCTTAACATTAAACAATACATTATTTTTTTCATTAAGTTTAGCTAGTACTAGGTATATAAAATTACTATGTATTATTAATATGATAGCGGATTTAAATTCTAGTTTCACTAGATTTTGTAAACCTACGGAATCCTGAATTAACGAGTCGTTCTTGACCGGATTTTAGGTAAATTATCAACTTGATACACCAACAAGCATGTTGTTTGTAAGCAACTTGCGTCGATTGGAATTTATTGTCAATATAAGCAAAATAGAAACACTTTGGAGCGCAAATAGACTCAGATCCTTACGTTGAAATGTCGCGTTTAGTGAAAAATTATTATAATAATTGTGTCAAGATGAAAAAGAAGATAATCATGTATTTATACCTTATTTTTATAGCTATCCCAATGGCGAAGGTAAGTGGATTTCTTAAAGACTATATTATTACCCTCTTTCTTTCCGTTTCTTTTCGTACATACTTAGTTGGTACCTGTTCTAAAACAGTTTAGTTTCTTTAAGAATATCTTTTCAAACCTAATCCTGTGTTGCACTTGCTATCACGGGCCATGCATAATGTTTGGTCTTTGCCATACAAAAGCAGGGAGCACTGAATTCTCTCAAATTGTATGTCCAGCTCGGGCTTGTGACGTAGTGTACCTAAGCATAATATGTAAATCAAATTAATACCTACTTATGGTTAAGGCTGATCATCTCGACTTGAGGGCAGAGTTCAATATGTTTTTTTTTGTTTTTCGCCAATTGTTCGTCTATAACGCATTCTCAGGGTCACGGTAGTAAAAAGTGCGATAATTCGACATCGCAGGCAGTGGCCTCGGTAGCTTAGTTGGTAAAGCGTCCGGTGTACTTAACCGAAGGGACGCACGTTCAAACCCTGCCGGAGGCCGAATTTTTCTTTCACTCGATAATTCATATTTTTATACCACTGGGTTCTAAAAAGCTTAAAATCGTTATTCTAGCAGATAATTATGTAAATTGAGGATTCTGCCCTAAATCTTGAATTTATGTTCCTATCTGCTACCATAACGCTTTTGAGCAAAAGTTTTGGTACCTATTTAGCTGAGAACACATTAAAGTTGATATCCTGCAGCCATTTACTTAGAATGTAATATAATGTACAATTTGAAGAAAAAAAAAAACAATATCGCGCCCGAGGCGAAACGATGCGCCTTAAAGCCATCCAATTAGAATGTTCCATTGCTCGAACTTCGTCCTCACATAGCTATTTTATCTATACGTTTATCAACCCCCCTTATAAATTGATACACTTCTTAAATATACATACTACGTCACAGCACAGGACTTCTGTAAGTACTAGTGTGGTCACAAGCTACTTATGTTTTGAACTATGATTTTTTTAATTTATTGGGTAAAAGCGTTTCTATGTCTGACCTAACCTGAAGTGTTATTTTTTAAAACTATGCGATCTTATCATTTCAGGGTGCAATACCAGGAACATTCTTTTGGAAGCCCCGCCTGGGCCTCGATTTATCTATCCCTACAACTGGTAAGAACTCGTTGATAAAAATATGCTACTGTACGGAATATGCCTGAAAAATGGAATCTCCCTTACCTTATTTCAAGTAGTCATTTCGATTGGAAATTTGGCTCATGTAATAGGCTCAAAGGAAGAAAACGCATCTTTCAAAAAAACTACAATCCACAGTTGCTAACTGAAAATAATCAAATATTATTTTTAAGTAATAAGTAGTAGCCGCTGTTTTTAAACAAAAATTAAAAGGGCGGCGGACACCTCACTAAGCCTAAATCTTAAAACCCCTTTAGCCTCAGACTTGTAAAATAGTGCCTTTAGCAAATACCTAAGGTAAACGCACGTAATTTCGACAGTGTCCCAATACTCGTCAGATTTTATAAAAAGGCTCATATTTTAATACTACCAATGTCTTAATGATAATTTTTATAGTAATCTATTAAGAATAATATATTCTATAATTAAAACGACAAAGCTAAAGTTTAACTACAATGGTGTCAGAGTAGAAAGTCTTCAAAGGTGAGCATCTCCAAATTTTGTAATTTTTTGGAAGTTCAGCTACTGAAAGTGAGGTCCGGCTTACCGTGTTTGGTTCCATATCTTACTGCGTTGGTCAACCGTTTTGATAGGTGTGATTATTTTATGAAATAGTTAGGTTAATTATCTAACGATATAACCCATCAAATTGTATTTTTTTTATTATTATGTATTTATTATAGCGTCTGACATGTATTGGTACTAAAAAATCCCTGTTTGTCCCAGTACTCGTCAAAATTAATACTTTTTTGACGGAAATTGGGACACGTTTGGAGTAATGTATCTAATATCGACATGCTGTGTTAATTTAATTTAAAAGTGAATATTGTTATATAAAATTATATTTTTTGGGATACCTAAATTATTATTGTTATGTAAAACAAAAAAAAGGTTAAAATTATCCTACTCTCAACTCACCATCACATCATATTAGGAGGCAGATGATCCTCGAGATACTTGAGTGCTTTTACCACCTTATAGTTATGGCCAAGGGATTCGTGACATTCGCCACGACCATTACCAACAAGATAACTTACACACTTTCGGTTACTTTATACACTTTCGGTTATAATCATATTAAATGTGTTATGTTATATTGAGGGACCAATAGTTAAGAACCCCCACAACATTTTGGGATTGATGGTTGCCTTTCCCTCTCGGATTTTTTAATCTTAATCATCATGTCTGCCAAAGGTCGTCCACTGCCAGCAGTGTTCAAACAACGGCCTCTTCCATAGATCTTCAATAGTACCAATTAATTTATGCCTGCACCCAACCAGTTCCAGCGACCTTTAGGTACAGAGTCGTCTTGTTAGTGGCCGTTCTTCACTGTTTTCAGACACAGCGGCCATTAGTTCCGTGAGTTATCTGGTCCGCCCACTAATAAGCCTCTGTTGCCTACTATTGTTCTTCTAAGGATCTCTTGATTCTTAGAAGATTTCTCTCTTGATAAAATGATATTATTATTAATATTATTTTTTTTAAACGATTCGGTCACGTAGAAAAATACTAAGCATAGATCTCCGTAGTCAAACGATCATTTATTAAATATATCGTTACTCGTATAGGTGCTCTTAGTTTCCGTCTAATGTAGGTATTCTCGAGACATGGCGGTCTCGGGAAGAACCTGTATCGCTCGTGTATATTGAGAGTCAATGCCCATTGCGTGGACTTCCCCAAGGATACGGCGCAGCACACGAGATTTATGCCCAGCTTAGACAGAGCAGCGTCTGTGATTACAGTAAGACCGCAGTGTCTTATTTAATTTGTGCCTATGTTTTTAAAATAAATCAATTCCTATGATGTACAGTCGCCAGCACATCAAGTTATACAAAACTGACAATTTTAAACCTCAAAATCATCTGAGAAAATTTTACATTTTGTGGTAACTTGATGTGCTGGCCACCGTACGTAGTGCAGTTCCCTCAGAGTCTCCCCCATAGACTTCCACTTCAGCCAGTGAAGCATGCTACGACTCTAAGCAAAGTTATTGAAGGTTTACTTTAATTTTAGCACTTGTAAACTGTGCGCATCTGAAGTTGTCAGCAAGTGAAAAATTTTAATATCAAAACTCGGTGTTAAGACAGTGGGGTTGTATATGTTTTACTTTAGTTTTTTCCTACAAATCTCTTTACATCATCATATCAGCCAAATGAGGTCCTCTGTTGAACGAAAGCCTCCCCCATAGACTTCTACAACGACCGGTTATATGCCGCCAGCATCCAACGACTCCAAAAGACCTTTACCAGATCGTCTGTCCAGATTGGTTGGAGGTGGTCCCACACTGCGTTTTCCGGTGCGTGGTCTCCACTCGAGAATCTTTTTACCCCAGTACGGCACATAGCTCGTAAAATGGATGACCCATTCTACGAGCTATATGCCCCGCCACTGCCACTTAAACTTGCTAATCTTTTGAGATATGTCGACCACATTGGTTCTTCTACGGATCTCCTCATTTCTGATTTGGTAGCGTAGAGAAATGCCAAGCATAGCTCTCACCAGAGCTCGCTGAGAGACCTTTATTATGAGGCCCGTAGTAAGCGACCACGTCTCTATGCCATACGTCATCACTGGTAACACACACTGGTTAAATACTTTTGTCTCAAGGCACCGCGGTATTCCCGATGAAAAGGCGTTGTGACGTTGAAGTTTTCCGAACGCTGCCCAGCAGAGTTTGGATTCGGAGAGTGCCTCTTTTTTGAAGTTGAACCTGTCTAACCCAACGGTTTGTCCCAGCGAAACATACTCGTCAACAACTTGAGGAACAGAGATCCCAATGGATATTGGGATGGGCGCGACATGGGCATTCGTGATGATTTTTGTCTTACCCATGTTCATTTTAAGACCCACCTGTTGGGAAACTTGAGGTCATTGAGCATTGTGCTGAGCTTATGCAGCAACTCAACCATAACTACGATATCGTCAGCAAATCGAAGGTGCCCAATCCTTTCCATTTTAGATGCTTGAAGGCATCTTCCATTTCAGAGGTAAACAGTTTCGGGGAAATAATATATCCCTGTCTACCACTTCTCTGAAACGGAATTGCTTCCGTACACTGCTCCTGTACTCGGACCGACATGGTGGCGCTTTTGTATAAGCACGTAGCACTTCGATATACCGAAAGTCAATGTGGCTTCAAAGATCTAAAATCAAAAATCAATAAAAGGCTCTCTCGTAGTCCACAAACGCTAACCATAATGGCAGATTATATTCATCGTTCTTCTGTATAATCTGCCGCAGCGTATCAATGGTAGTAAAACCTTTTCGAAAACTGGCTTGTTCAGGAGGTTGGAAGTCATTAAAACTGCGCTCGAGATGATTCGTGATAACTCCCTGGAAAACAACTTATAGACAAAGCTCTTACGAACACTTTGGGGCCTTTGTTTCGCTCAATCGTTTCCTTAACACTATTCGTGTTAAAGGTGCAAATATCGCTGCGCAAGGACTTCTATATCTGTCTGCTGGTATGCTTCAGCATTACCAGAAGACTGGCGTCTGGCGTATCTTGGCGAGTCTTTCTGCCATAAGATTACTTACGTCTACCTTTACGGTAGGTCTTTAAAAACTTAGACCCAACCGTTTGGATAGTTTCTACAAAACTACCATTTATGTCGTCTACAAAAGCAATGTTTTAATAGGCACTCGAAGCGATTTTGAAGTTCGAGTTGAAAGCTCTCAGGATTTTGGATATGAGCGGTAGGTGGCCGGAGCGTAGACTTCGTTAGACGAGACCTCTCAACTTTGAGATTTATTATAATGCCTCTTACCATCTCACCGATGGTAAGAGGCATCTCACCGATCACATCACAGTCACTTCACTGAGTTTTGTTTATTATTGGTCATACTGAAGTCGATCTCATTCTTTGTGGAATCATCGGGGCTCATCCAGGCCTAGAATTGGCCTGGAAAAGGAGTCAGTGAAGCGGCTTTTGGAAAAAGGAGTTCATCACGTTCACGACGTTCATCATCGTGTCCCCACCCTCTCTTCGGACTTCAGATAGACCTGATTCTGATAGATATCCCAGTGCAACTTTTTTATTTCTTCCTCCGCTCTACGGTCTTTTCGTCTGTCTTCAGTGTGCTGTACCAGCTTGGGACCACTAGATTACTTGTTGAGAATTATAATTAAAAATTTCCTATACCATACTATAAGTTTCATTGGGCACTCACTCACTGCTTTTATTTTATTCTCATTTATTCCCTTCAATAGAGACAACATTGAGGTAATTTGTTGTGGTAGGGCCACGCTGTTCGCAGCATGAATGGGCCGGCTCGACCGGGGAAGTACCACACTCTCGCAGAAGACCGACGTCCGAGTAGTAGCGTTACGTTACTGCGCTTCGTTCGGTGAGCGAGAGGGCCGGAGGCCCAATTCCTCCCCAATCCCCTTCCTTCTCCTTTTCTCCTTCCCCTCCCTTTGCCTAAATAGGCTCGGCAACGCTCTGCAACTCCTTTGGTTTTGCAGATGTCCATGGGCGGCGATGACTACTTACCATCAGGTAGCTCGCCTGCTCGTTTGCCGAGTTAACCCATAAAAAAAAAATGTAATTTGAAAATAACAATTTATACTATCTGTATACACTGTATATATAATAAACATTATCTTAATGTAGATTTAAATTTCTCATATTAGTGAATAAATCTCAAATAATATGAACCTTATGCTTTATAAAATAGAGTTTAAATTTGCATTGAAAATTGACGGGTACTAGGACATTTTGACGATAATTAGGACAACGTGTCGAATACTGGTACATATGGTAGTCTGTTGATTTCTTTAAATATTTCATTATGTTATCGTTTTATCATCATCATCAACCCATTACATTGTCCCACTGCTGGGCACGGGTCTCCTCTCATTACGAGAGGGACTCTCATCGTTTTATATTCATTATAATAATATATTTATCGGAAACATGAATAAATTCTCTACCCTGTCGTACAAAACAAAAATTTCTAAGTTAACTCATTTTGAGGTGGCAGAGCTGTAAACACAGAAAAAGTCTAAAACTGACGAGTAATGGGCCGTTTACCTTACTTACTTATTTCATGAAAGTATCTATTTGTCTGTCACCACGGGCAGTAATACAGTTGTACCTGTTATATTAAAATAGACTTCATAAATCTTAGATAGATATCATCTGAGATAGACCATCCTTTGGAGCTACATCTCGTAGTTGTTTAATCACATGAATTATCTTTCCGACTCTCGACTATACATAATTTTAGACGAACGTGGGATCGTTCGTGTAATATTATGACTGAATCATCTGCGTAATAAATAATGTTGAAGTTATCTATTTACATTTTGTGATGACAGGTCTTTTAGATAAGGTCACAAAGGTGAAGACCCCAAAATAGTGCCCTGTGGTGCACTATAAATTATTATGGATATTACTTATAAATAACTAAACTAAAAATACCCTATATAAACTAAAATTTTGCCACGACAAGAAATACACATAATTATGCCTGATAATCCTTTGTCGAGATTACAAAAGATGGTTTGTGATGATTAGTCAAAGCCATACAGCATGTTCTGTGTACTTGGCCTGGGCCTGGCGAATACAATTTTGTAATTAATAGAGCGAGATTATAAACAAAAGGAAAATTGCTAACAGGCACTCAAAATTACAACATTCCACGCACGGTTTCGATAGTTTATAATCAAACGGTGGCTCACCGTCACATTGTGAACTTATATACCTACCTATATGGACCAATCAGTGCATAGTATTACAATGTAACTCAGTCTGATACTTAATTGTCAGTTAGGTAAATTGAGAACTTGTCAATAATAAAACAAACAATCAGATGTCTGTTATTGGTGTTAATAGTGTTTAATATAGCGACATTATATAAATATACTGATGTCGCTTACGCCTTCATGTGCCTCTTGCTGCGTCCTATTGGAGAACCGTTATTTGTTTATTTATATTTTTCTATTCTTCCATTTATTTTCCAACATATTAATTTAAATTTTTAAATATTTTTACAAATTATATAAAAACATAAAAACATTTAAAAATATAAAAAATAGTCATCCACCGGTATCGGGAACAGGGTCCAAGCTACCGGTGGTCAGGGCCCCAAAGAGAGGAACCTCCTAACAATACGCGCCGTATCTAGGAGTACCGCTCTCTGTATCACGCCCTTGACCCAGCTGCCTAACGAGAGCCTCCGCAGGTGTGAGTCGAGGCTCTTGGCTATTAAACCATTGGCGGTCACAACTATCGGTACAATGACTGCCGAGTCAATATCCCACATGTCGACAATCTCATGAGCCAAGTCAAGATATTTAATTTGCTTATCTTTCTCGGCTTTCACGAGATTCTCGTCATGCGGAACACTGGAATCAATAATCATTGCACGGCGCTCTGGTCGATCTATTACCACTATATCAGGTTTATTAGCGATAATAGTCCTGTCAGTGATAATGGATCGGTCCCAGTACAAAGTAACACGACCATTATCGAGAACTGGGTCGGGCACATACATAGCAAGTTGCTGGTGGATAATCCTAGCCACTAGGTTATGTCTGTGCAAGTATTCACCATTTGCAAGACCAGAACACCCAGAAATAATATGCCGGATCGATTCGCCTGGACGGTGACATGCCCGACAGATGTCAGCCGTACCCTCCTTTACAATATATTTCCGGTACTTATTCGTCATTACAACTTCGTCCATAATTGCACAGACAAACCCTTCGGTTTCCCCAAAGAGGTCCCCGAAGCGTGGCCAGGACACGGACGCGAGGAAGTCTACATCGGGTCCATGTAGGGCCCGATAAAAACGTCCGTGAAGTTCCTTGCTCTGCCATATCTCTTTGCGGCCAGTAGTATCAAGTATTATAGGTTTGCGCCAGTTCTCTTTAGCCAAGGATAGCGGGGTGAATCCCTTATCCACTGCAACCACATCGCGATGCATCCCCGTGTCAGTCTTAAGAAATATATATTTTTCTTATTATTATCTATTATATTAATTTATCACAATAATTTTATCAATAATTCTATTATTTAATTCAATTTAACATTAATTTACACAAAAATAGCTGTATGCGATCTTCGAGCAACACGGTATATGCGATGTATTACTATACATGGTACATAAGTATTACATAAATAATAATTACACTTGTTTTCTGTTTTCTGTTGACTCAAACACAACATAAATTATTGGAAATTGTTCTTGAACTGCCTTGCTCGACATCTGTATGTCACAACCGGGATCCAGCAGAATACCAGCGTCAGATGTTAGTCTGGCACGTGCTGAGCTGGATATCTATTTGCTGCAGCGGGACACACACCTCATTTTAAAATAACAAATATACTTACTACCTACTACTACTACTTCTTTGTTATTTTTCTTTATAATTTTATGTATCGCGCCGTATTGTAGTGTGTCTTGTCGACGGCAAATAAACGTTTTTTCTTTCTTTCTTCTTTCTAATAGTTTGTGAAATCAAACTTTCAGTTATAATTGTCAATAAATGTAGCGTTGTCTGTGGTAACACATAAAAGACCTCTAAAGTGACATTTTTAATTCCGAAAGTAAATGCAAATGCAATAATAGTCCGATCAATTTAGACATCCGAGGGTACAAAAATAAAATCTAAAAAGATGAGGACTTTTGAGATTTAATTTATGTTGGTGATTTGAACAATCCTACCAACTTTGAGCTGGGTGCGATTTTTGTTCCCTCACTCCTATTTTTTGTTCTTATTTGACCGAACTATAACATGTCTAGCAGACGATGAAGCGTTGGTCAGTAATACATTAATAACCCAATATCCTTCCGCTTCGTTCTTTACCTACTCACAATTTGATGACCGGCCACGGGTATATTAAAAACTATCGAAAACTGAATACGTCATATTGTAATTCCATTGTCTGTTCCCAATATTTCGACAGTTTATTATCTACTGGATCCAATAATAAATCGAACGATAATTCTTTAAAATTTTCCGGTGACATTGAATAGTCGCTGGAAACTTGTAAGTTTTTATTAAAGTTATACTAAATCACTACTAGCATTGCGTTTAAAAGACGATATAGTGACACGAATTGGAATAAGCTGAAATGGTTTGGGCATGTCGAGAGATTGGATGAAAGACGACTAACGAAAGAGATATAGCAAATGTCAGTGAAGCCATCGGGAGAGGACTCCCTAGAAAGACAGTTCCTTCAGAAAGGTCAGGTGCGTAGTACCTGCAACCAGCACGTGTGTATGACAAGATGTATGAATGCGGACGAAGCAAAGGGAGTATGCAAGAATCGTAGCAAATGACTTCTGTAATTCCTGTAAGAAGAAATAATAAATGTCTGAGATTTAAAGACTCAACCAGACCCAAACCGGACCGGTAACACGAAAATGCATCCTGCAAATACGTAGATCCCGGCACAAAACCTGGAGAGCCGGCAGCCCTACTTTCACGCCACCTGTCTTATCAGGTCTATTACATAAGTGTTTTAATTAATATATATATATACGTAGGTAGGAATAACTACAGGTGCGTATGTGAGCGGACATTAGTACTGTAGTTAATTATGTCAATAAATTATACTTCCAGAGTTCAGTATGTCGGTGTCACTTCCTACTCGAGAAAACATCGAAGAGGGTATTGTTGTACTTATGGATGGCTATAATGCGGGCATGACAGTTATAAGTCTTGCTGCTGGTGCATCTAGTTCACAACATTCGCCACATTTTGACCCAATGTCAGGCTTTTTCTACACGAATGTGTACAGATGGGCACTAAGATATATAAGCCTGTAAGTTTTAATACGATATATCAACTTTTTATTCTTTGGTATTGGATTTAATTAAATGGCGCAATTTTGCAGTATTCCATTCTGGATGGGAGGTTCTGGTGGCAACTACTGTGACACGCACAGAGTGTGGCGCAGGCGATACTATTACATGGATGAATTTATACCATCATGGTTACAAAAAGCTATCTTTTGGGTAGAGAAAAAAGATTGGGAAAAAGAGGAGTTAGATTACAAAAGATTCAAGAAGTTCGCTGAACCAGCGTTCGGAAAATATTACCGATATCCAAATAAAGTTTTCAATGACTTTAAATCGCATCAAACAGTCGAAACCATGGATCAACCAGCTAGTTCCTCACTTTCAGTACTGTAATGCATGCGGTAAACTAATTATTGGTAAGTCATTAGCGATTCACAAAAAACATTTTGTAAATAACAAAACTGACTGAAAACATAAAATTTATTGTTTCCGAAGAACACGTGAACACAGGTTGCCAATTTTAAACCTGGCAATACCTACCCAACATATAAGTTATGAATATAAAGGCGTTTTGCATGTTGAAAACCCAACAATAGAGCCCGTTATAGGCTATCAGAAACACCACCACAGTTTCCGAGAAAATCGCATTTAAAAAACGACTGAATGGAAGCCAGGATTCCTACTCTTTGTGCATAATATAATTAAATACTCGTACTAACCTAACTGCCTTAGTTAAGCTTGCGTTATTAGTATTATTGCTCCGGTAACACAATATCTAATATTATTATTTTGTTTATAATGTTATTAACACCTTGTTTAAATTTCGTTTTGAGTCTGATAATAACATATTTTAATGATTATAAAATTATAATTATTACTTTTTAATTAATTTTAAGTTACTTTTTTTTACAGAATTCCGGACATGATCTATTTGGAAGCAAATGGGAAACCAAAATAAACAGAACTGGAACCGCAGTCGTCATCTACCCGATGAACAGAGTTTAGACCGACATTAAACTTACGTAAATGTGGCAACACCAACAACAATTTTTGCGTGACTACATGCCGCCATGTTCTGTGTTGTCCAAAAATTAAGATCAAAGTATTTTTTATTTATTTTGTTCTAAAAAATGTAATAGATATTATAATATTGTAGAAGACATTAATAGTTCAATTTAAAGATTACAATAATTACATAAAATATATATTTGCAATTGATTTTGCCCAACCCACCCTAGACGGTTTCAAATACCCTTCAGACAAGGATAAATACTTTCTAAGAAAAAATTACAAGACAGGTGTGATATCGAAATCAAGGTATTGGCACTCGCTGGCACCTGCTGGGGCCCTGACACTATTGTGATTGGTCATTCAAAGACAACTGCCTCGGGTCTAGCATGTATCTCTGGCTTTTTACAGCTTGGCGTAGATTATTTTTATATATTTTTAATTAATTCTCATAAATTTTTTATACATCATTCTTTATTGGCTTTTTTGGCCAGCCAAGAGAGCGATTAGTAAAATCAATTAAAAGAAATAAATACAACATAATATATTTTATTTGCATTTGTATCAGTTTTATATTTATATTTGCATTTATACATTGAATCTTTGGTTTTCTTGCTTGTTATATTAGGTAATATTACTGGGATCACAAAATTCTTTCTATAGCGTACAAATTTAAATTCACTTATTTAACTATTCAGTTAAACTTAAGCAGTCACCAGACATTGTCTTAAAAAGTATTGAAAAAGTTGTGCAAGTTACAAGAAAACAAGTTATCAAAGTTTAAGAAATTATGAGATTCTGAACTTCTTTTCACATTCAAATTTAATATTACCTCGCATGTTTACGTGTCAAAAACGAAATGAATACAAAATTGACTCTTATAGTCTAATAAGGAACTTAGAAGGTTACAAAACTGTTTTTAATATCTAGATATACCTTCAAACTTAAAAACTAAGTGTCTATAATTACTGATTACTCTTAACTTGATCTTTTCAATAAGTATTTAGGAGTGTTGTTCACGGGTCCACGAAGGAGATCATGATGTATCGTGTGCCCTTAGTGACCAGCAAGCCCTCATGGTAATGCGTCAGTCGGCCAGGGTGCATCAGCACCCATCCCAGCTTGGTGTCTTGCACGGAACAGTTGTAGCGAATGAAACGACAACCGCCCCCTTCGAAGTCCACATCTGTTTTACATAATAGTTATTAGTAAGATTTGAAATACAATTATTAATTATAACGAACCTACAGAATATTGCAGCTGAGTCCGTATAGTAACTATCCAACACTGACGATCGTGCGAAGTAAACAGCAAACAATCTAACAAGCGGCTCTCTTAAAAGTAAATCAAATCCAATGCTGTCCCGCACTAGGCACACATGGCTGGACTTAGGCCATATCCTAGGCCGAACCCAATATTAGGATGGTAAATGGGGTGATAATGATGAATAAAGATATTTTTTAATACATCTCCCCCACTAATATAAAGCCCTGTGTAGCAATACAATGAAAGTAAACCACGAATTTGAATCTTTCTGTTTTTTTTATGAGATCCAAATATTTTATTAGTTTTCTGAACCAATAGACGTGTCAATAAGGCATTTTAGGAATCAATGTTCAGGCAAGTACATTAGAGGAGTTGTAACATTGTGGCGAGCATACACAAATTAATACCCTAGGTAACGTCAGTTTTATTATGGTAAGTATTGAAAATATAATATAGTACATACCGGCGAAGTGTGGAAAGATACCTCTGCCTAACCCTTCGGATTGTATGTTATATTATGATAATACAATATGGGTAACACTCAGGAGTGAAAATGTATACTAAAATCTATTCTATTGTACAAAGGATATATTAACTTACTAGGTGTATTGAGTGCCAAATTGATGGTGTACGTCGAAGAGTCATGATGCGGCCGGAGGGATGGCTGCTCGTCAGGCCTGTAGCGTACTACGAAGTTCATCACGGACACCGGCGGCTGTCAGCAAAATTAAAAAAATGCATCAGCAGAGATTTTCCTTATAGGTACATGTTTGGTGGATTAATGTGGAAAATAATTTTATTAGGTATTATTGTAATAATTAAAGACCTGTCTTTATCTAAAACTACGTTTTGGATATTTTTTAATGATCCATAAGTATACAAAATACGATTTCCCAAAAAATAAAAGTACCTATCAAAATATCTATTTCTTGAGAATAATAATTACAGGCAAAGAGACTATAATTTTTTTTCAGTCACACCTCGTCTACGAGTCCATTCCAGATTCTAATGCCTCCGAAAACGAAATAAGCTGAAAGTGACACTTTATGTACTTTGTACTAATCATTCCGTGCTTTGTTCACGCAGTTTTATAGATTACGTAATTTTAAATGCGCGTAAAATATACTATAAGCGAAATATTGTATGAAAGTAATACAGCTTACTTTATTGGCAATAATACAAAAAAAAACTGTAGTACATACATTGTGATAATATCCTGTGAAGACCATCTCTTGCAATGGCCGTACGAAATCTTTTAGTATGCCCAACCAGTGTCGATCCAAGCCAACTTGAGTCATGTGAATATCGCGAGTTGGAACTGCTTCATATCCGCCTTGCAGTCGGTTATCCTGAATAAAGATAGATTGTTAAAATACTTTACTGATTTTATTATATTCATAACGGTGGTAGTTTTAACAATTGCAGATGAGCTAGCTTAAGTGGCAACCGCCGTCCTTAGACCGGCTGTGTTCTCTAAGCATAATCTGAACAATGCGAAGAAAACGAGACGTAGCCTAACTTGACGAAAAAGGGAGGGATAGGAGAATAGGCGAAGGAAGGAGATACAGGGAGGAATTGGTATTGTAGCGTTCCAAATTCGCCGGACGAAACAACATTATGCATACTGGTACTTAACGTTGATATTCTGTGAAAGGGTAGTAATTCTCTGGTGGTGCTGACCCATTCAAGCTGACAAATAGGTGTTCCACCAGCGAGATACCACTACCTATTTATTTATCTAAGATTTATGGTAACGTCTCGGCAATGTAATCATACATATACACAGCTTGATAATAAAAATACGCGCCCACCAAAAACGGACCTTTTACAGGAACAGCTGTAAAAGATATAAGATTTTGCAAAGGGAAAAACCGATCCCAGACAGCATTCGAACATACATGTTACAGACGTCCCTTGATGTGGAAGACGAATACGAATGATGTCGCAATGATCTTGAAAGCTTAGTTCATCTGTTGTGTTTAAGGCTAATCGTTCATCCTTGGGCGCCAAATTAAAATGTTATTTCGGTTCAACGCCAATTGTTTGTTAAGAACACATTTATTTTTGTTTAAAAAAAAAGCTTACTAGCGATGTGGGTCACACATTACTAGTATTCTTGTCAACCCCTCGTGCTAAGCTAAATGCTTGTGTTACGAGTGGGTTCACGTCGGTAGTGTAATGGGTGGGGTTCGAACCGGCAACTATATGATCGAAGTCCGACGCCCTAGCCATTAGGCTACCGCCGCTTTTTAAACAACAGCTATAACCTATTGTACATTCTAGGTACAGTAGGTTATAGCTGTTACCTGACCCACCCCAGATGGGCCGGCAGCGTCTAAGTGGGTCAGGTAACAGCTATAACCCACTGTACATGGCAGTTGAATTGCAACAGCAACCAACATAATTGACTACTAAAACTTCTGCTTAAGAATCGTTATCGTAGAGATTTTGGTATAAATTGATAATTTTGGTCGAATCATCGATTTGACACCACAATCTCTTTAGCCAAGAAGACTAGCCTACTTGGCCTTTTTAGCTAAATAGATCATTTAACAGAACCGTTTAATTACCTTATTAGATCCATCACTCCATTGTCCGAAAGCTTCCATAATTTGAATCCATTCTGAACAAAATCTTGGTGACATCAACGGGAACCAGTAGACGTCAGGGCACGGCTTTAATAACACATTAAAAGTTAAACACAGATGTTTAATATACATTAATTGCAACATTTGCAACATAAACTTAAGTCTAAAGGTTTTGATATTTTTCACTAGCATTTTCCCCAGCATCGTGGGTATCTTTAATGACAGTTATTTGCTATACGAATATTTTTTCCGTGCGGTAATTAAACCCTAGGCTCTTCGCTAGGGGTTGGCCCTAGCGAAGAGCCAATTGCTCAGCTATTGTACCATTCAACTGGTGCAAAATATGTAACAATGAATGCTTTTCTTTGCATTAATAGTAGGTACCACAAAAGACTTATTAAAAAATATCCCAACAAACCATCAAATGTTTTCTATCCTCGTCGAAATTAACATGATAATCTTCGTGGAGATACCGTGTAGTCCATTCCATTTTGTTATCGAATAGTTGGTATATATCGGGGTTTGTGCGGCTGATATCATACGTCTCTGGATTAACAAGATGACCAAAATCCATTTCATTACTAACGTACATGTATATACCCTGAAATATTGTAAAAGCAGTGATTGGTATGATAAGTATTCCCAAAGCTTTATTGTTTGAAGAGTGACATTGGATGAAGCTACGTACAATCGCTCTTAGACTGGCACAGAAAGCCATGTCAGGATCGATGCCCTCCTTAGTATAAGTGACCGACTTGGCAGCGGGTGTCCTGAACACTGACATCTTGGCGAGGTAACAGTTCGTGATGAACGGCACGTTCCATACACCTCTGTAAATGTATTTGGTACAAGTTACTACAATAATATGTTTATTATTTCGACATGACATGTAAAGTAGGTTCCTTAGCCCATAGAAACATATTATTATTAAATACTTATGATATAATAATAATGTAGAGGTGAGCTCGTTTTGATAACCCGTTATCATGTTTAGAGCTTTGCCTACAATTTTACTTTCCGTAATCATAATAACATAGGAGAATTGATAAAAAAAATAAGTATGTGAATGTATGTTTTATGCCATCTATATATTCGAGGTCATCTAATGTGATCCATTGACCTATGTTCAAAATTTAAAAATATCCCATTTAAAGTACCGTACGAAATGCGAAAGGAAATGACGAGAGTCGTATATCATATAGGGGAGACAAGGGCCCTCCTGCTAGCACCTCGTCATTAGCCAATTGAAAGATTGGCGCAACAGGAATCGCCGACACTACCAGTTGCACTCAGAACCCCGCGCAAGAACATACCAGAATAACACGCACCGTTTGTGTGAGATTACAGTAACTGTGATATTTAAGCTTGACCATTCAAATGTTACTAATGAAAGTAAACGTCCTTTTAGGCTTGCTAATACTTTATTCGTTTTGGATCGGTTCAACAGAGGCACGACGCGGTCGCACCAGGAGCAGAACAAAATCGAAGGTATATTTTGACGTGGCTTTAATTAATCATTTTGTTACAATACGTATTGTATTAACCCTTCAAGTTAATGTTTCGGTCCTGAGGGCCCATACGGGCATTCCTTAATTTAGATAGAGATAGGTATTATCTACACAATAATAATCACTCAGCTGGTCTTTAATATTCTACGATAAAGGCAATAAAATAGAATTTATTTTCAAATGGATGATATACAGACTGACTGGTGACACACTAACGATACTCGAGAACGTGGCATGATACGATACAATAGAGGATTCGGCCAAAAATTACAATTTACACCAAAATCTTCTACGATAACGATTTTTAAGCAATAGTTTTAATATTCAATTGGGAATAATTTATTGTTGATGTCGCAATTTCGACGAAAATGTGTTATAGATTAACAATATGCGAACAAAAAAATAATTTGGCGCGCAAGGCTAAAGAGCCTTAATTGACTACTTATTAAACTTAACCGAAATTAAGTTACTAATTATGCAAAGCATGGACACCGCGCGGATACATGCTGTGTACGTGCTGCATCATGACACAACATCGGGAACACTCGAAAGTTAAAAAATTAAGTACTTAGTTTTATTGCATAATTCGAACGAGAATCGAATATCGAGTACTCTCCCTAAGTCTCCTTCAGTATCGTTAGTGCCTCACCGGTCACCCTGTATATTGATTTAAAATACATTTCATCAAGGCAAGGGAAAACATCCCTATAATTCACGTTGATACTTTTAAGTCACCTAGAGCAGTAATAATACTTTCATTCTACTATAATTTCAGGTACAAATCGGATTACCTATTACTGGAAAGTACAGAGACCCGGAATCAGATCAATATTACAATAACAATGACGTAAGTTATTATTTAAAATTAGCCTTAATTAATATAATTTCTGGTACGTTCTAAAAGTGGCTGTTTGCAGGGAGCTAAAATCCTACTTGCATCCCACTTCGACCTTGAGTACGTGTTGGGCCACAAGATCGCTTTCCTGTGCATCGCCAAAGGGTCACCGCGCCCTCATATCACGTGGTTTAAAGACGGAGTGGAAATATTTGCTCATCATTATCTACATGTGAGTACCAAGCATAATAATCATACAATAGTATGCTGAGCGATCAGGCAAAGCGGATTTTCAAGCTATGCGTCTATATAGATTTTATCTAGCAAAAGAAGTGTTCAACTTGAGTGATTTATGAAGATTCATACTACAAATTTATTTATTCGTAGGATTCATACAATTATTGATACCATAATAAATAATTTTGTACTTAATAAAACAAAAAATGAATTCGAGCGTAAATACCTATTTAGATAAAACGTTATCAATGAGGCCTTATGTTATGCGCTGTTTTTTCCGGAGAAGATAGTCAATTGGGGCCTTTCAAAATAAATAAGTAACCATCATTTACTATATCAAATCACCGGGTTAAAAAGGCCATATTGAGCAATTGAGCTGAAATTAAGTCAAATTTATAATTCTTAGTAGATTTTATTAATTTCCTATTGTGAAATATTATGATTAATCGAAAGAGGCTTTTTAGCCTTGCAGTTGATACTCGAGACAGCGCTAATGTTGCTTTCCTATTGAGTATATCTCATAAAATAGCAATTGTCCTATTTAGATAATTTAAATTCTTATGCGGCACGAGGCAACTTGTCAATTGGAGAATGTAATGGAATCGTTGTATAGGTCGCACAGAGTTCAATTTCATAGCAATTGGTAGATGTTCGCTATTGTTACTATATTAATTAAAAACATGTTATCCTTAAATATGTAATCAAAAGCAGTAGCCATATCAAAACTAATAATTCGAGTTTTCTATATCATTCAATTATATCGCTTCGGCTGAAAGTATTATAGGGTAGGTATTTATTTTGTCTGAAGTAGAATATGGAAGCAAAGCTGTAATATTTCGTAATAACTAAATGTATATAATTATGAATACGTGAAGAGAACTTTGCACCCCTATTTAAATATATTCGTTAAAAAATAAAACATTCGTAATAAGTTAATTATGGCAATTACTTTAAATTATAGCTTAGCCAAGTTAAATACAATTTTCCTAGCCTCAATCACAGTCGAATTTGACTACTGCATGCCACAAGTTATATAATAAATCGCCCTCATTCTAATAATAATACATACATACAATACAATACAGATGCTGAATCTAGTACTATATCATAGATTTACGATTTTCAGTTCCACGCCGAAAAGTTTCTCACCAGCATTACATTATTAGGTACAAGAATAGAATAATGAGATTATTTGTACTTTTTTAGATTCACGAGTGGCCTATCGGTGACGACCGTGTTAAGTCAAAGATTGAAATCGATCCGGCAACGCAGATGGACGCCGGCGTATATGAATGCACCGCAGACAACATGTACTCCATTGATCGACGTTCATTCAAAACCGACTTCTCTATCGCCTTTGACTGAACTAACATAAATAACTTTATGCTAGCCGAAACGAAAACGATTCTTATCTATTCCGTATTGGCGCATAATACTAAATCGGAAGGGTGACGATATTCTAGTAATGAATAAAACAATTTAAGAATAAGCACTATCATAAAAGTTCAGCATTGCACTTCAGAATGGGTACATCGATAATAATTGATCAAATGGATAAAATTGGTAATGTATCGACCTTATCAACAGTCTCAGTTATAACAAATATGACAAAATATATTCATAAATTCATGCTTCTATAGTGTAACTCAAAATAATTTAAAATTTATTAAAAAATATTTTATAAATGTTATAGGAGACGAGTACCCAGCAGTGGGACAGCCAATGAAATGTAAAAATTAATATCAATATAAAATTTGGATATATTTTTGAGTATATTAAACACCAGACGGAAAGCTGTCTACATAATAATCGCATCCCATTTCTACCGTTTAAAGCTATTTATTACCATTATTAACTCCCCTTCTTAATAAGTTTATAGATTTCGTGATTAGTCAGTGAGTGGGTGTTTTGTTTTTATACATACATATATTAAATGTAGATAGATTAAGCATGTAACAAAATACTGTAAGGATTTTGTCTAATAAATGACTTTACTGATGTTATTCATTTATTAGCCCTCCTTCAATTGCATTGGAATCTGCAACTGAAGCTTTACTGGTGGAATGGCAAACACTATGTTGATATTCTCCCTATAGACTCCAAAACGCCATCTTCAGATAAGCACAGCGTGTGATCCTAGTATGTTACGAAAAAATAAAAAACGGCGGTGCACGGCTTATATGGAATAAATTGCCCTGATAAAACATATCTTACACATAAAAAAATGCAGTGATTAAAAAATGTTACTTACTTGACAGTTTGATACACTATATCCATATAGTCTGTAGATCTAGCATAAAAGCCGGCGGAATTGATGGCACCCCAGAAGTTTGACCAGGCGTGTCCAGGCCGCACCAGCAAAGGAGCTATTATATCATAACCCGAAGATACTAAATATCGCAGCGTATTCGCTTCAAGACGAGACAAGCTGTCTATGGAGAAGAGATAGTCGCAGGCGCTATTTATGCAGCGATCCCTACAAAATATAAACAAATCAGCCATGATATTAAACAACTGTGACATCTGCATGATCTTCACACGGAAGGAGACACAGCAAAGTTATGTCTTGTTTTTATTTTCGAGTATATTATGTATGATTATTAATGAAGGTATTGTTCGAATGTACAGAATACTGTCTACGATAAGAGTGGTACGAAATTAAGCAAAATACAGCACTAATTACATACGTCCTGCAACGAGCACGTTGTGTAGTTGTTGCTCATATACCGAGATTCAAGGGTAGCAAGGAAAGGTTATATCGATAAAACCCAATTCACAATTCACATGAGGTTATTGAAGGAACTACTCATATCACAATATCTACTCATACAGACCTGACAAGGTGGGAATTGTTTGTACCGGAAGATTATTTCTTTAGCATTTGTCATTTTTAAGTAGTATTTTATCTACTGTCAGCCTATAAAATTAGGTTAGGTTCAAAAATAAGAAAGTTAAATAATATACCATCACGCCTGTCTTTCCCGTAGGTTTAGACGTTTAGGTGTACTTTGTAGACCCACATTTCGCCGGTATATTTAGATCCTATATAATAGGGGTGTGCCTATTACCATTTTGCTGGCACAAATCCAAACTTTGAGCCACTACTGAGAACTTAACAAAAAACTCAATAAGTTGGCCTGGTAATCAACCCTAGAACATCTAGCGTAGTAGTCGCGCTTGAGACCAATAGACAGTAAGAAGGTTAATGCATTTTAATTATATGCTTAACAGAGAGCGTACAATAGCGCGTTATGACGTCAAACCGCGCGTGCGCATTATTAGAAGATTTCAATTAATTTTCCAGTTTACGAAATATATTAAATGAATTTTGTCAATATAAGCATCATTTTTATAAATCGAACACCAGTCAACTACCCTTAACCCTGTATGAAACATAAGAGAGTCACATCCTACATTAGGAATCTGAAACTTAGTTCATCTGTGGTGGTATTACCCCATTGAGAAATAACATGTATGGTTGAAAATAATGGGTATATAAGAGACTTTACAACTGAGGTCAATTTTATTAACGCTGTGGTAATACGCATCGCCACTTATCATCAAGTTGTCAGTATGATTGTTTGTTATCTAACTAAAAAACATTACACCAAATAGAAATGAGTTATGTGTAGGGTCTGCAGTGAATAGTCTGATGTAACTATGTATTTATATGTATTTGGTTATTATTTAACAAATACATGAAAATACACAGTTATTCCAGCTCTATGAAACAAATAAATATATAAAATCTCACTTGGCAATATTCCTAGCTTCCGATTCTGAGATGAAATCACTAGGCTTGATTCGTTTTGCTGTGGCATATGACTTAGCATGGGCTTGGAAAAACTCATCCACCTCAGTTTCATGGTACTCCACATTATTCCTCAACAACAGGTGAATCTTTTCCTTGGGATAGTCAGTTGTCAAAATTTGGTCCAAAAACTCTTCCAGAAATGGTGTGGCTTGTTCTATAAAGACTGCCATCATAACAGTAGGCAGGGCATCATCCTAAACAATATAAATATTTTTTAATTAATTCGGTAACTCAATATAGTAATAAATTTTGAATACAAAAGTGAATTTATTTACCTGAAGCTGAATTCTCTTTTCATCGCATAAAGCACAACCCTCAGTAACTGACCAAGCCTTAGCTAAATAGTTACCAAAATTATTTAAAGTCAACTTAGATGGCCCATTTCCATGTACAATAAGAGGACGTTCTTTGGTTACTACATTCTCAATATATGGCCAAATCTCTGTAGTTGTGTTTGATTTTAATTGAACATCAGCTGAAAATATCATTAGTTACACAATGTTATGACGATATTATTGAAGGATCAATATTACTTAAATTATTAATTAACATATAATTAATAATACTTACATAAAGCTCCATTGAGATTTTGGAATATTGCAGAGTTGTGGTCCAAACTTATTTTCAGAGATTCTCGTAGGTTTTTCTCCAAATAAATCTTTGTATAAAAGAGTTGGTCATCATCTTTATCACTTACTGGCCTATAATTAACTATTTCATATACCTCAGGCAGGTAACCTATAGAATTGAAAAGGTATGTAAATATTTTGATACCAATTTGAACACAACCACCTATTATTATGAGAACTGCATTGTTTGAAACATTAACATAATAGCATTATAAAACAATCATTGTTACTAATCAACATGTTCAAAAATCAATGACAATATTTTTATTATTGATTTAGAGTGACCTGAAATAGAGTAGATAGCCATGATATACTTTACAATGTGACATAATAAAAAGAGAATAGAATGTAATACCTTGCTACATAAACACTATAGTTACCTATAAATGCACCAGAATTCAAGTATGGATTAGGAACTTCTGTCTTTGGATACTGTAAGGCCAGATTGCTGTCTGGCCAACAGAACTGTTCAGCAGAAAACAGCACGCGAGTATCAGGGAAAGACCGGAACTTCTTCAATATATCTTCAAGACTTGACAAGAATAGCACATCATAGCTAAAACCAAAGTTACAGATTTAGGATAAATGTCAATGTTGCATTGAAACATAAAAAAATATGCTTTTTTTTTTCAAACAAATAAGCAATTTTTTCAGATATAATAATGTTATAATTATAGCACAAACCTATCAGTGAATAGTATAATTGTTTCTTTATTATCTGATTTCAACATTTCATTCAATTTGTCTTTTAGCAGGTTAATCTTTTGGCCTCCCCCGGGGAGGTTCATGTCGCCTCCAGTCCATTTTGTCCCTCTACCCAGCACCTCTACATCTATTCCATAAACTTTGGCTGATCTGAGGAATCTCTCCAAGCCATGATTTTCATCAGTAGCAACAGTTAAAACTTTTATGTCATCTGCAACAAACACATTTATTAGTTTAGTTTAGTTTTTGTATTTTTTTACATTTTGAGTTTAATTTGATGAAGTCCACTTAAATGAAGATAAAAGCATTTTGATTTAATAATAATGTATTATGATAAACCAATTTTAAAATAAATAATTAAGCAAATCTCATATATATGGTTATATAGGTAAGTAAGTTTATTGTTTTCAAATAAACTTATAGTATAATAAACTTACTAATAAGAATAGAAATGATGAGTTTAAAAATAAAAAATATGTATGCAAGTTGCATTTCATTCTCACATATCTGACCAGTGTCTAAGTCATAATAATTCTAAATATAAATATGTACATAAACAGTTTCTCAGAAACTATATACTCAGACATCACACAAATAATAATAAAGATGCTATATGTATAAGATTTCATACAAAAGTGACTTGGTATTCATTATTTCCAGAATGATCTGTCTGTATTAGTTTAACAGACATACAATGAAAAGGTACAAACGCAAAGCTTAATTATTATAACATGCAGAAATAAGATATAATTTCAAATTATGTATGCATAGATAACATGAGAAAAGCTCAGCAGATATTTCGCCAGCATAAAACGAATTATTCCTCACCTCTTCCATCAGCAAGACAAATTATGAATAGAGAAACTAAAGCTTTCACGAATAACTTCCCCGACTGGTGCATGACGGCAGGGTTCACTGGACTTCTGTCCACACGCACATAAATTATGACTCGTTAAACAAAATGCGGCTAACGAAACACCCGTTTAATGTCCCTCTTGTTCCAGATACGCGCTCCCGCTTCCGAACCGATAAGCTTTCAGTAGATATTCATACAATATGACGTTATTACTGTACCGAGATAATATTACAGCGAGCCGGACCGTCATGCGTTCACGACGCCGCGGTTTCGTATGAGATCATTCGAGCCGCGCATGGGGTTTATATTACAGCTTTGTTTTACTGTTTAAAATGTCACACAGCAGTTCATGTACTTTATATCGAGACGAGTAACTCAAATAGTAGGTACTAACTCCCCATAGGTATTTATGATATACTTTAAAGTACAAACTACAAACACAAACAGTCAAGTAATCATAACACTAGCGATACGTTAGGAATGAATGAAATATAATTTATCAATAACACTTGTGACAGACAATGACAAGGACAGTTAAAATATTGACAATTGACATTAATTAAGTTTGACATATTCGCTAGGGCTTATGATCAGACGCGCAAAATTCCTTTTTTTTTGTTTTTTTTTATAAATTGTTCGGCTATACAGTTTGTTCGAAATAAGTAAGCCGATCGGTAGTCAGCCGTTGCGAACTACCGCGGTGATAAAATCGTTTAATTAAGTGTTTTAATACATAAATATCGAAATTAGTAAACAAAATCATTAGAAATGTGAAACATATACGACTCTAATAATGTTTACACCGACTCTTTCTATTAAAATTTACCACTTCCAAACCACTTGCAGACAACTTCCGATCGGCTTACTTATTTCGAACAAACTATACCCTATATCCCATTCTAGATACGCACGTCTACACATCAAGTTTAACCAGCATAGGCTGGTCTTGAATCGTACGGAAAACCTTTACAATGGTAGGTCCGTCTAAACTGGATTTGTATCGCTTGATGTGTGGCCGCGTACATGGCATTCGAAATTGCGACATCAATAATTATATTTTTTAAAAAGCTTATTAGCAATGTGGGTCACACATTGGGCGCGAAATTCAAAAGCCGAGCCGAATAATTTGCGAAAAACCAAGATAAATTGATTTTCCCACCCAAGGTTTACGCTTTAGCCTTAAATAAGTTTGTATTTTTGGATTTTTGCAATCTACATGACATATAATTTTTTTTTACTTTAACACATTCTGGGGTCATGGCAGTAAGAATTGGGTCATCAATTAGGAAGGTACAACCTATTCACAACTAAGTACACACGGCTACAGGTCAACCTGCACAAATCCAGTTTAAGCTGATCTCGCATTGGGTGAGCTTTACATACAGCAAGAGGCCAGCGTAAAATGGTTTTGTATAGCTTGACGGGTAGCCGTACGTGACTACGTAATCAAACTTTTGCTCAAGAACCTAGAACACTCTGACTATGTATTAGTGAAAACCGTATGAAATCAGGTCAGTAGTTTTTCAGTTTATAGCTAACAGATAGACAGACAAAAGCAGCAGGGGACTTTGTTTGATAATTCGGTATGTTGTAGTGATTGTGATTCAAAGTTATAAAAGACAAGAGAATACAATGATTGCAGAAAGGAGATCCAGAGCGAGACAGCCAAGACAACATTCAGATACCCCTTACCGGGAGAGAGAGTTTTTTTATCATCCCTCGCATGTTTCGCGATTTTCAGTAGTTTAGATAATAGAATAGTTTTTTTGACTGCCTCATTAGTCTAGTGGTCCTAAGCGCGACTGCTATGCTAGAGGTCCTGGGTTCGATCCCCAGGTCGAGCAGTGTTATTGGGTTTTTCTATGAAATTCTCAATAGCAGCTCGGAGTCTGGATTTGTGCCCGGTGAATGGCAATAGGCTCGCCCCCTATTACATGGGACCTAAACATACCGGCGAACTGTGGGTGTACATTAAGTACACCTCTGCCTAACCCTTCGGGGAATACAGGCGTGATGGCATGTAATAGTTTTTTTCATAAGTTTCACCTGACATCAGTTTTGCTGTTACTTCTCTTTCGACTAAAAGATTGTCAGTGTTTTATTTTCCAACCTTTAGGCACCTATGTCATCTAACTGCTGTTTAAGGGTCTGCTATCGACAAAAATATAATATGTACGCACGGCTACACATCAAGCTATGCAAATCCAGTTTAAACTGACCTCACATTGTAAAGGTTTCCGTACAATTCAAGGCCAGCCTATGCTGGTTAGGTATACCTTGATGTGTAGCCGTGCGTACATAATTATATTTTTGTCTATTTCAGTCTCTAGTCGTTCTTGTTTTGTTTAATTAGCATGGGCACTTTTGACTAAGATTTCTTGTCAGACCTGAGGTTTGACTAGCCAAACCTAGATTTGCTGAGCTAAAAGCGTCTGAATTTTGAAGTTTTTTATACTAAGTAAGTATCTCCTAATTCTGTAAAAGCTATTTTACATTCTTATTCTTATTGTAATTTCTGACTGCCTCATTACTCTAGTGGTCCTAAACGCGACTGCTACGCTAGAGGTCCTGGGTTCGATCCCCAGGTTGAGCAAAAATGTTATTGGGTTTTACTATGAAATTCTCAGTAGCAGCTCGGAGTCTGGATTTGTGCTCGGTTAATGGCAATAGGCTCGCCCCCTATTACATGGGACCTAAACATACCGGCGAAGTGTGGGTGTACATTGGTACACCTCTGCCTAACCCTTCGGGGAATACAGGCGTGATGGTATGTTATGTCATCTTATTTTAATTTCTTGTTCTGTTAGTCAGCTCGAAAATTTACTCCGTTGTAGCTGACATTTACAAATAGGCAATATGCACTT
Source organism: Subacronicta megacephala (assembly GCA_958496365.1). Classification (NCBI taxonomy): domain Eukaryota; kingdom Metazoa; phylum Arthropoda; class Insecta; order Lepidoptera; family Noctuidae; genus Subacronicta; species Subacronicta megacephala. The sequence goes on from OY292513.1 coordinate 11,719,336, forward strand.
GAAACAGATGAGGGTAATATTGTTTTCTTTGGGTACTATTTTGAAGCCTCATTACGTCTCTATAATTTTTTTTTTGCGGCAATTGAGCCGATTTCGACTATTTTGCCAGTGTCGAGTTTTTGACTTCGTGGCAGATGTTAGTAGTAGCAGTTAAAATTTAAGATTTGAATTTATTAATTAAAAAGGTAAGGTCAGTTTTTCTGGGAGTAATACTCCTCACGTTCCACTGAAGGAATATCAGGGGATGGAACATCATGGATAAAATTTAAAATCGAGTTCAGTTTGGAGGCAATGTGGTCAGGTATTGATTGGGTTGGGCTAGCTAGTACAGACATTAACATACTACATAGTTATAAAGTTTAGGATATTTGAAGGGATATTCTCTTTTCTATAGATAATTGGCTCTGCCACTTCCGTTGGTAGAGCACATCCGTTTCCAGTTGGGGAGAAGGAGTAATTTTGCGTCAGCTTTTGGTGAGCTTGCCTATTAGAGCCAGGCGAAAGAGGAGTGTGGGTTTTGGGTTTTAGAAAAACCGTTTTACGGTAAGACTTTTGAGTAACAGGAATAGGGCTTGAGGACTCGAACTGAGGTATATTTATCGTAAGCTTGTTACGAGGAGTGGATTTGAAAACATCAGCATATGATCTGGTAACAGGTGGGAATACCCGACTTGCCTCCGCATACGAGATCGATTTCTCCGACATCAAAGCTTTGATGCTCTTCTGTCGGCCCAATTCAGGACAAGCACAGTCATTCGCGAAATGGTTGCCAGTACACGAAACACAGGAGCTCATTTCCTTGGTAACTTCACATTCATCACCTGGATGGTTTTCACCACATTTAAAACACCTTGGTTTTGAACGACACAAGGTGCGCGTATGTCCAAAACGACAGCAGTGATAACAAAGGATAGTTGGGTGTTGTATCTCTCAACTGGAAGAGACGAGTAAAAGCTGATAACGCGTTTGGGTAGGACTTGTCCATCAAAAGTTAACACCACCCTTTGTGTAGGTTTCCATTCTGTAATTCCAGAAGAGGACACCTTACGGCTCATCCTTCTGGTCTTGATAATAGGGCCAGAGCCCTCTGGCACCTGGATATTTGCGATAACTTCATCTTCCGACCACTCAACCGGTATATCTCTAACTATGCCCCTATTCTAGTGATATTAAATTGTGGAATGACTGCAACATAATTATTTTTAGTTAGAATTGAGTTGTTGAGGAAACTGTTTGCGTCCTGATGTGGCTTGAACTCAACTGACAAACGATTTCTGCCAATACGTTTGATCCCGTCTAGACGTACATTACTGATGTCATCAAAAACATACCAAACTTAATTGGTTGTAGTACAGTGCCTGAAGTCTGTACATTTTTTAAAGAGACATGGACGATATATGGTGGGTTATCCCTCATTGTGTACGTCAGTCTACCAGTTACATTTTTTGGAATCTTTGGTGGTAAGTTAGAGATCGCAGGGGGTGAACCAGCGACCCTTTTTCGATTTGAGTTCTCGGTATCCTCAATATCTCAATAGGGTCTTGCACAGGGGGGAGATCAAAAAAACTTTGAATGATCCGCCATTTTTTTGATTTCACTCATCTCTATCATTATTTCCTAATTTTATTTCTCCTTCGATTAATTGAAACGGAACGGCAGTCGAGTGTGACGTCAAAGTCTATGAGTATGTCACTGTCAAAAGCGCTTGTTCTGTTCGTAACGACTGTGAAGTTCTGAAATTGTATTGTATTCTGAAGTTATTATAGATGTTGACGTCAATCGCGCGCGCGCGCCATAATGGCGGGCGTTTAAAATGCCCGAAAAAGTTTGAAATAATAAAAAAAATATACTACATTTTACATTTTTGGTGCTGATTATTATTTAACAGTAATAAAACGATGATATAAGCTATCATAAAAAAATATAATATGTCAGTGCATATTCCCTATTGTCGGTACACACGGCTACAGGTCAACCTATACATAACCAGTTTAACAGGATTTCGCATTGTATAGACTCCCCATACAATAAGAGGCCAGCGTAAACTGGGTTTGCATAGCTTGATGTGTAGCCGTGCGTACCAGATTAATTCAACTTATTTTAAATTTTTGAGACGTCTGGGGTCGAAACGCTCGGTACTCGTTGTCCGAGTGCGCCTCCTTGACCAACCAAACAATGAGATTTGTCGACTCATCGCGTGACCAGAGGCCTGCCATATTTTTAGGTCAAAGAATTGAGCATTTGTTAGGCATTGCCATTTAACGTAGCAATCAATTAATATTAAGCATTATCAATATACATCAAATAACAATGTAGATAAGTCTAGCGAGTGTAAAAAAAATATATTTGGGGAACTGATATTATGTTAAAAAACACAATCAATATTTATTGGTCATGGAATTTTTATTTGTCCATCGGTTTGTTCTTAGTTTGCCTGTGTGGTGATAACTCCGTTGTTACCGGCATAATAATATTATGTCCCTTCGTACTAGGTATGTTTTTATTATTATAGATGTATAATAGTAGGTACTCAACTAACAATATTCATCTTTAAATTGTACACCGTGTCCTGACACATTCACAATAATATCCTCTAATATCTCATACAAGTTCTAGTTCTCGTGAAATTAAAATGCCCAATCAATGTTGAGCCTCCTCAAAATCCCATCTTTTGCGTGCGCTAGCTCATGGCTCATTGGCTAATAAAAACTAGATAGTAACACGTGTGCGAATCCGTTGCTCCAACTAAACCGCAGTCAACATAATTTATGTAGATTAATCAATATACTTAATATAAATAAGTAGATACCTACAACCGAAATCATTAATGTCATAAAATTACAATAAACATTTGCCGATATTGTAGAGTGATAAGGTTAAGTAAGATAATAATTGTAGGTAAGTAAATAGCATTGTAAGTAAATCTCGCATCGCTTATTTAATAAATTAAAACTATTTAGAACATGAATAATTTAAATAATGAAATAGGTACTAATATATTTACCTTTGGAGTATCGGAAATGTTGTTTACAGTTCTCGTCTTCAGTATTTTTCTCACAAAACTCTTGAGATAGTGTTCCTTGTTTAAGGGCAATGAACATTGCCAGTACCCAACAACATTTGAGCGGAAATCCCCGACGCCTAACCATGTTATCTGCTAAGCTCCCGGCGAGCGACTGCAATCAGTTCACTACCAGAACCTATCAAATTGATTACATCGGAAAGGTGAGAGCTATTCTCTATTTTTATTGCTTTCAGAAAAAGTTATTATACCGTGAAATGAAAGCAGCGGACGAAGTTAAAAAAGAAAAACTTAAGTTACAGTTAATATATAGATCGTTCACATTTTGAATAGAACATTTTTCTTTAATAGCTAAGTACCTATCCTGTTAATTCAATTCAATTTAAATTTATTGTGAACACAGACTTATATTTATATATTTAGTAGGGCAGCATTTTGAGCGTTTTGAACCGACTCCAAAAAAGGAAGAGGTGATATATGTTTATTAACTGCATGTTTTTTAAGGCTAAAGCGTCGAAGCTGGATGCGAAATTCGCGAATTCGAATGGTTTTTCGCATTTTTTTCGGCTATATCACATTGTGGGTACATTGAGTATTAAAACTTTTGTCTAAAAATAGTTATCGTAGGAGATTTAGGTGTAAATTGTCATTTTTCACCGAATCTAATAATTTACACCAAAATCTTCGGCGATAACGATTTTTAAGTCGCGGTCTAGTGCTTTTTGACCGCGGTGGATGGCACAAACTCAGAATGGCATATAGGTACCCAAAAATAGTTGAATTGAGGCTGTGGATGATGAGAGCGGTGGTAGCCCAGTGGTAACGGCCACGACTTAAGAGTTCGAACCTAGACAGGCGCTTTACTTTGTGTAAATTATTTCATCCACTGCTTCCAAAACGATTTAGGAAACCACCGTGAGGAAACCGGCATGTTCTAGAACTAAAAATTCGTGGTGTGGATTACTGCCCACGCCCTCTCACCGAGAGGAGGCCTGTGTGATGTGTCCCAACAGTAGGAACATTATCGGCTGATTATTGGACTAAACTCATCCGGTTTTGTGGGGCGTGTCCGTTACCCAGGCCAGATGTTGTCGAAAATGGTCATTTGAATCTTATAGATAATTAGTTTTGCGGCTTTTGTAATTGTTGCGCACATTTTTAAATTTGTTGCGCTTACAGTTTTTTAATTATTTCACAAAAACATTTCCTGCTGGGGTAACGTTACCCCAGCCAGACCTTTTTCTTTCTAATGGGAATATTTAAATAATTACTAGCTATAAAATTAGTTGTCTAGATGAAGTAAATGTTGTGCCTTATTTTGTATTTGTTCTTTCATCGGTTGCGAAGTCATTCGAGATTTTGCTGGGGTAACGTTTTTGGTTTTGCTAGATCTTTGAAATGGATAAGCGGATTCTTATCATATTTTGTACATGGCTTCTTGGGAATTAGTTTAAATTTGTTCTGCAATAAAAAAAAAACAAAATAATACATAGCTTAAAGGTTATTTCGTTAAATAGAAAAACACTTCAATTGGTCCCAGCACTCTCAATAAGAGCTCTAAAGACTTACTTTAAACGTTATTTTAAAGCTTGTAACTGCCTTCAAATGTATGTGAAGTTTTATTAGTATCCTGTAAGTATTTAACAAGTTATGATGATATTGAGTTCTTCACGAGCACGGTCTTGATGCGCGCGGTGTTATTTGGCCACTGGATTGGATATATGAACTGAATGTTATGTCAATTATTAGTTTTTTAGTTCAGTTGCATATCAGTAAAATTTCAGCTCAGTACATTGGATAATTAATGAGATAATACGATTAAAGTCATCAGGAAGTGAATGACCGTGGTAACCCGACCAAGTTTAGGTGGTTACGAAAAAGCGAAAACGCAGAACATTATACTATCTTTTGAAATGTTTAGTATAATACACCTTACATTTTCGGTACAGACGCGTACACAGTTAAATACATTAATAATATCTGTACTATGAAAACATTATTATTATCTTCCAGTTGCACAAACTTATCAAAAATCACTGATATAACATGTCGTTCGGTGGGACGCGGAAGGGGTGGGGTGAAGGGGCGCATTGTTTGCATATCGCACTAAACATGCTCCGGAATCACATAATTCATCTTGTAGAGTGCGCATGCGTTTCGGCAGTTCCGTTTCCTGTTTTTGCAAATATTTATAGAGTGCGTGAGAGCTAATGTAAAATAATAAGTGTGGCGAATTACTGCTAATGTGGAGTGCTTCTATTGATGATCATAGTTATGGTGCAGGCTGCGTGATGAATTCACGAACAAGGTAAGCTTGTATAATGTAACTACAGAAATAGTAGCAAAATTATTATTAATATGTACATGTTGTTAGGTACTTATCTAAAACTGTATTTTTTTAAGGCTTAAATATTTAAATTTAGGAACTTATTATTTTCTTTTCTTTCGTACTTAATTATTACCTAGACTGGAATTCTCAACAATGATAACGACATATTTATCCTTCGCTACATAGTACCTATAAAACAAAGTCGCTTCCCGTTTGTCTGTCCCTGTTTGCTTAGATCTTTAAAACTACGCAACGGATTCTGAGTTAAATAATTTTTAAGTATAAGTTAAATAATACTTTAAAAGTTCAATTGAATTATATTACCTGTCAATAAAAATTATTTCATAATCACGTAGTTTTTTTTTAAACTTGTGCACATGTCTGTACTAAATTTGTAACACTATCCTACATATTTTAGAAGGTACCATAATGTTTTGCGTTTTCGCTTTTTCGTAACCACCTAAACTTGGTCGGGTTACCGCGGTCATTCACTTCCTAATGACTTTAATCGTATTATCTCATTAATTATCCAATGTACTGAGCTGAAATTTTACTGATATACAACTGAACTAAAAAACTAATAATTGACATAACATTCAGTTCATATATCCAATCCAGTGGCCAAATAACACCGCGCGCATCAAGACCGTGCTCGTGAAGAACTCAATATCATCATAACTTGTTAAATACTTACAGGATACTAACGAACCTTCACGTACATTTGAAGGCAGTTACAAGCTTTAAAATAACGTTTAAAGTAAGTCTTTAGAGCTCTTATTGAGAGTGCTGGGACCAATTGAAGTGTTTTTCTATTTAATGAAATAACCTTTAAGCTATGTATTATTTTGGTTTTTTTATTGCAGAACAAATTTAAACTAATTCCCAAGAAGCCATGTACAAAATATGATAAGAATCCGCTTAACCATTTCAAAGATCTAGCAAAACCAAAAACGTTACCCCAGCAAAATCTCGAATAACTTCGCAACCGATGAAAGAACAAATACAAAATAAGGCACAACATTTACTTCATCTAGACAACTAATTTTATAGCTAGTAGTTATTTAAATATTCCCATTAGAAAGAAAAAGGTCTGGCTGGGGTAACGTTACCCCAGCAGGAAATGTTTTTGTGAAATAATTAAAAAACTGTAAGCGCAACAAATTTAAAAATGTGCGCAACAATTACAGAAGCCGCAAAACTAATTATCTATAAGATTCAAATGACCATCTTCGACAACATCTGGCCTGGGTAACGCACACTTGTGGGGCCTTGTTTTAAAAATGATTTTTTTTAAAAGTTTAATAAAGATACATACATACATGTACCTATTATGTTACGTATGATGATTGAACGCCTGATGATGATGATGATGATGACTGCCTCATTAGTCTAGTGGTCCTAAGCGCGACTGCTACGCTAGAGGTCCGGGGTTCGATCCCCAGGTCGAGCAAAGTGTTATTGGGTGTTTCTATGAAATTCTCAGTAGCAGCTCGGAGTCTGGATTTGTGCCTGGTTAATGGTATGTTGGCGTGATGGTATGTTATGATATGTTTTATGATTATTGAAAAGTCAACCGATTGGTATTTTTAATGAACCAACCATATTTTACAAGCAAGCTAAGCACCATCTATGGGAAATACCTACTGTAGGTACAATAACATTCGTTGCTAGTTTTTTTCCAATAAACTATGACCTGTGTTCAGATTATACTTACTGCTTGCTTTCTAGAGATCACTCCACTCCGGTTCATAGTACAGTTACTACAAAAATGGTCGAACCGTGCAAATGTCTCGGTTTTTCATCAGTTTACCTATCTATTAAAAACGGTAAAAATTTGTCCAAAAAGAAGTGAAACTACTTTGTGAAAGTGATCGTTTCTGGGACAGGTTTGTTACGCTTCACTGGACGTTTAAATTGTTAGTGGCTCTAAATAGATCATGTTTAAATAAAGGTGGAACTGATAATAATGACAAATATTATCATACTGTCATCACTACTCATCACCAATTTTTTTGTATTGTGGAAATTCTCATGGATCCTCTGTCCTTTGGTCAGGAGGCAGACATACTCTGCCTCCTCGAGGATTCGTGCACCGCCTAAAAACCCGCACTTAGGTACCTTCCCTTTCGCTACCCCGACCTTTGATATTTTATTCTGGTTTTACCTTTTGGCGGCAAAGAAAATAATATTAAATTAATATTTTTCTGATTTCAGTGATTGTCAACCTATTTAATTCCAGTTTAAGCTGATCTTGCATTGTTTAGGCTTTCCATACAATAAGAGACCAATGTAAACTAGACTTGTATAGCGACGTGTAGCCGTGCGTACAACCGTAACTTAACCCATATAGCTTGTGACTGCAATGATAGTGATATGGGGTTTGTTTCACTAGTCGGTGGGTTAATGTCGGGAAATGGCAATAGGCTCGCCACCTATCACGTGGGGAAAATACGTAGCGTTTAACTTAGGCATACAATATAAGGTAAGTATATAAAGTAATAATAATAAGTGTCTCGTTCCATAATAGCGGGGAAACCCAGGGTAGGTCTCTTAAAGACTCGCGATGGTGTCGATGGAACCTAGACACCCTTACCCGCTCACACCGCTGTTGTCGCCCTCTGTCTGTACAGGCAGCTTTTCAGGGGGTTCAGCTAGTGAAGTGGCGAGTCACCGTCTGCCAATGCAACTACACTTTTCAGGCTACCAAGTAGACGCCGTTTTCTTCTGGCCAAAGAAGTTAACCTAGTCCGCAAAACACCTCATCCATAGACCAATTGATTTTAGCTGCCATACTCTACATTAGTTTTGCTCCGACCGTGGATAATAATAATCCACAGCTGTACTCCCTTAGTTCAGTTGTGGTCTAAGCCTAAGTCGGGGCCCGATTACACATTAGATAAAAGCTCTCCAAGGGCCTCTGCGCCTTGGACCCATGTCTCCACGAACGCCTGCCAAAGAACCTCATGCCGTGATGTCCAAAACGGAGATGCCATACAATAAATAATTATTTTATTGTTTTCTTCCACAAAGATTTAACAGCTGATAATAAATATAACAATAACTAGTTATGTTGTGTAAATGTAAAAGTAGAACCTTTATCTACAGAAGGTTCCACAATGGGACCTTTGCCGAAGACTGCGAAAATGCCAGATTCATCCTTTATTTTATTTAGAAGATAAGCCTGGGACGACGTATACCAGGCGTTTGGCCAGTGTGACTGAATAATTAAGGTAAGTCCTTTTTGTTTTTCTATTAAATAATACTTACCATAAAATAGCCCGGTTGTCCGTTGAGTCATCATCTATCACATTCTCCTATCCCCTTGTCACCCTCTGCTATAATAAGGACTATTTAGCTGGACTTAGACAAAGATATGTACTAAATAAATTGCTCTAGTTTGAGGGGATTCCCACCTACGGCCATGAAAGATGGGACCAGAAACGTTTTAATTATCATACTTAGGTATATTTTTTAACTGAATTGCAATAACTTACTGACATAATAAATTGTGGTATGGAACACATTAGTTGGCACATATAAAGCTTCGGTTCAGCAGTAAATTGAAATCCAATTTAGACAAATAAGATTAAAGACTCGGGCTCGGTCCCGTTTGTAGCTCATACCAGTCGCGGGTGTACGCGAGTACAATAACTGTTTTCAAGTCAGTATAAACAGTAGAAAATATGCCTAAGGAAGATCCGGAGACCACGGCCCTTAAAAAAGAACTGACTGACTTGATCGCCAAAGTAAAGGTACCTATTCACCTAAAATAATTTCCATAAAATGAACATCATAATTTCTGGATAGGGTTTTCTAAAATTATAGTTATATAAAAAAAATACATAAATAAATTTAAAGTATGCGTGCTTTTGTCAACAGGCCGAACAGGAAAAGTTAGCGGATGCTAAGTTAGCTGAAAAATGTGCCGATTTAGGTGATGTCACCAAAATAAGATTTGTAACAAAGAAGACTTTAAAAGGACATATTAATAAGGTCAACTCTGTGCATTATAGCGGTGACTCCAGGTAAGTAGTTCAACATTATTTTTACGTATTTACTTTTTAGAGTTTTTTCATTTTAGATTTAAAAAAATAAATAGGTAGGTAAGTAATGGAATTTCTACTTATTTGTTTTACAAAATTTCCTTTTCTTATGTTTATGTTTTTGAGCTTTGCGAATAGGTATATGCGGAGATAATCTCGTCAATATTTATTGCGATTGTGTCACATAGCTTGCTTAATGATGCTTGACGCATTATTCATACGGTTTTCACGTTTACAAGTTATTCCCCGACTTAAACGCGTTGCATGACTCAAACTAAAATTTTATTAATAGTATGTAGACATTGAATTTGCATTTTGTTCTATTTTCCTTCTTATACCAGGGTTTAAAGTAAGTCCATGAGGCCGCATCTATCTTAACATTATAAAATACATACTAGCTTTTCGCCCACGGCTTGGCCCGCGTGGTTTCTCGGCTTTTCTGTAATATAATACGTAGGTATGTATTATATTATACATATAAACCTTGCTCTTGAATCACTCTATCTATTAAAAAAAACCGCATCGAAATCCACTGCGTAGTTTTAAAGACCTAAGCAATCCCTATGTATATAGGGACAGACAGACAGCGGGTCGACTTTGTTTTATACTAAGTATGTAGTGATATATTTAATATCCGATAAAGACAGTTTACTTCCCTTTGCATCGTTAACAGACGCACATACAACATAAAAAGCATTGCGATCCTGAATAACACAATAAAAAAACAACTGTTCATCTCTTCATGCGCCATGAGTGTCGTGAATCAATCAAAATTCTTGAGACTTTTAATAAGTACAATTTTTACCGAGGCACATCAATCAAGCATGACCATTATACCCACGATAATGATTCTATATCAACGTGAAATCTTCGACCTAAGTAAATACCTATTACTTACCCTGATAAAAATCTTTGATGACAAAAACGTTCTTGGTCCATTTGTCATTCTGATTTATTTGCCAGTAGAAAATTAAATAAATATTCTATTGCGTAGCATTTTATGGAGAGGGTATTGAATGAACTGTCTTTTCCAGGCATTGCGTCACGGGCTCGTTGGACGGGAAGCTGATCATCTGGGACACTTGGAGTGGCAACAAGGTGCAAGTGATACCACTCCGCTCTGCCTGGGTCATGAGCGTCGCCTTTGCCCCGTCTGGGAACTTTGTTGGTAAAATACATAATTCATTGAAGACTTTAACTTTTTAATAAAATCCATTCGGAAAACGAATTGTTTACCTATATTTCTTGGTGTTTTCGGAATCATTACATTACCTACTATTCATTGCATAGTTAAGTAGTACTTACATACAGTTTGTTCGAAATAAGTAGCCGATCGGAAGTTGTCTGCAAGTGGTTAAGAAGTACTAAATTTTAATAGAAAGAGTCGGTGTAAATATAATTGAGTCGTATATGTTTCACATTTCTAATTATTTTGTTGACTAATTTCGATATTTATGTATTAAAACACTTAATTAAACGGTTTTATCACCGCGGTAGTTCGGAACGGCTAACTTCCGATCGGCTTAATTATTTCGAACAAACTGTATCTAGTTTAAAAATAAAGATTCATAACAGTGCACGGGATGATGTAAATGCTAAAGTAATTTTGTTTTTCCGTTGCCTTTTTAAGCATATGCAGTTGAACAGATTTATTTATATTTATTTATTATTTGAAATATACTGCAACCTTAGTAATGACATAGGCTCGCTTTTATCTAATAAAATGTTTCGGCAGCATGCGGCGGAATGGATAACATGTGCACGGTGTACGATGTGAACAATCGTGACTCCACCGGCGCCGCAAAGATGGTGCGCGAGCTGGCTGGCTACGAGGGCTTCCTCAGCAGCTGCCGCTTTCTCGACGACACCCATATCCTCACCGGCTCCGGAGATATGAAAATGTAAGTTAAACTTAGTTATGTAAATAAGTTATGAAACAAGAAAGAAACAAATAAAGAGTTTTCCTGTTTCATTCTTTTTAGCTGTATGGTTTAAAGCGGTCGGGTTTTAGTTTTTTAACTATAACTACTTTTATGTAGGTATTTGTAATTTATTAGTGGTTCGCACTTACTTCATCCACTATCAGATCGGAACGTATGCGTATGACCCACATATGCAATATATGTGAGCCCTGTGTTCGGCAACTGGGGCATTAGGTTTTTTCTAAGTACGTCGCTTCTCCGAACGCACGGATTTGACGAAATCGAACATTTGCAGTACCTATTCATTCAATGTATTTTATAAGATTTGATGTAAGTATTCGAGTGCTCGGATACGGAAAAGAATGACTTAAAGTTGGGAAGTGAACACTTTTCTTATTACATTACCCTTAGATATAATTCAGTAGTAGTCGCCATAGATATCTATCTACTAACAATCAGCTTTTGTTACAGATGTGTTTGGGACTTAGAGGCAGGTAAACGGGAGATGGAGTTTGATGCCCATGCTGGTGATGTAGTCACCATTTCCTTAGCACCTGGTATGTATGAAATAAACTCAGGAAAACTGAAGGAAACCCCTAAACAAGCAATTTTTGAAGTTAAATCTTATCGCCTGCCTTGTTGGTCTAGTGGTCCCAATCGCGACTGCTACGCTAGAGGTCTTGGGTTCGATCCCCAGGTCGAGCAAAGTGTTATTGAGTTTTTCTATGAAATTGTCAGTAGCAGCTCTGAGTCTGGATTTGTGCCCGGTGAGTGGCAATAGGCTCGCCCCCTATTACATGGGACCCAAACATACCGGCGAACTGTAGGTGTACATAAAGTACACCTCTGCCTAACCCTTCGGGGAATACAGGCGTGATGGTATGATGGTATGTTAAATCTTATTGTTTCTATTGATCTTAGATTCAGTCGAAGACATTTATTTAACCTTAACGAGCGGTAGACGGGGACACCGGAATCGAATTCGTTATCTTTTACTTTTTGTTAGTTAGCAAAAAATCGCTCTTTTTGAGTTGCCCTGTCCCTGCCATTTATGCCACCAACAAACTGACAAAACAAATAAAATATGGGTAAAAAGAAGTACGAAAATGTCCTCAATGTCCGCTCTATACTTAACTCTTTTAAATCTCTTTGTCATTATGGTAGGTGCCTTCTGTTCATGTATTTAACATATATTGTAAGTACTGTTGTACTATATAAATACATTTTCATACAATCACGACGCGTAGTATTATGTAATAGACGGTTACTCCTTTATTTATACGTCGTAATTTACACTCGTGTAGGAACGAATACCCAGTGATATTTACCCAAGTTTACTAAATATGTTGAAGTAATAAAGCAAGCAATATTATCTATGCGACAAATATTGATACTTTCTACTTACGATAGAAACACATTCCTTACTATTATCACTTCATCAAACAATAAAGATTATAAATTATAATCCTATTTATATCCTACTACTAGTAAATTATATATATTCCTTTTAACAAATTGTAGTTGCTTGTACTTACCTAATATGAAATTAATACCTCTGTGCCAGACATGAAGACGTACGTGACTGGGTCTGTGGACAAAACCTGCAAGTTGTGGGACATTCGGGACGAAAAGGCGAAGCAGACGTTCTTCGGTCATGACGCTGACGTCAACAGTGTTTGTGTTAGTATAATCCAAACTAATATTTGGACTACCTGGTTCGCACCAATTAATCTAAATTATTAGTAAAAATATTCATTTGGTATGTCCTAGGACGGTTTGTAGTTTTTGTAAAATTGGTCTTATATGTAGGTACTTAATTCTATCACATCACACGTACCTACTGAATAATAAAATTGAGATTGACTTGTTTTAAGGTCATATTGTTTCTAAATACGACAGCTCATGTTCTTTTAAACAACATTAATATTTAACGACATAAGAATACGATACAAGTAAGTATGTAGATATCTCCTATTCAAAAATGTATTTCATATTTTTATGTCAGTGTCAATAACTCCACAGTACCATAACAGTGGTCATGCGTTCGCGACGGCGTCCGAGGACAAGACCGCGAGATTGTTTGACATACGCAGTGACCAGCAGCTCGGTCATTACACGCCGCCAGGAGCTAGCGGCTTCACCAGCTGCGGTAAGTAATATCACCTCACGTCACCGTTAAAAGACGGCATGCGGTTGTGCACTCACCCCCCCAGAAACCAGCATTTACAAAATCAGACAAGTAGTTCCAGCTGATTGACGCGCTACTTTTGCGAGTTATGCAATTATAAAATAATAATTATCGATACTGGTTTCTAACACTTACGCTAATATTAGACATTGAAATGAAACTACTTTTTACGGATTTTATCGCGTTATATTGGTATTATTTAATTCCCGACGTTCCGGAGCCTTTACAGCATCCATGGTCACGGGTAGACTGAGGTGTTTGGCGTAAATCCGTAAAAAGTACTTAGTTTTATTTCAATAATTATCGATTCTCCTGTTCTGCTAGTATTTAAAATAAAATATTTAAAGTTCGACTAGATACTTCTTGTACGCACGGCTACACATCAAGCTATACAAATCTAGTTTACGCTAGCCTCTTATTTTATGGCAAGCCTGTACAATAAGAGATCAGCTTAAACCGGACTTGTACCTATAGGTTGACCTGTAGCCGTGTGTACTTAAATATTTTAACATGTAACCTTGACAACGTCACATTTTCATTATCGATAACGAACTTATTACCTTCATCGCGTGACATACCGAAAAGTTATGCCAATTCCATACATTTTGGATTTATCTAACTTCGTTATTGATATCTAAATGTGACATTGGCTAGGCCGTCAGGTACACCTTCGGTAGGTGGTACACCTTCGCACGAAGAGTTCCCAAAAATTTGCCGAAGCAAGCCATACCAACGCTTACCAATTTTACCAGTCCTAACTTAGCCACGAGCTAATCACAATCACTAATCTGACCATTACTTCTTCAATGACACTTACTGGAAAATAGAATGAAGTTCTTATAAATCCGTTTTTATTTCTTTCAGGCCTATCGCTCAGCGGGAGATATTTACTCGCCGGCTCTGACGACAATGCTGTGCACTCGTGGGACACCCTTAAAGTCAGCCACACTGGTAATAATTTATTAATTAAGTATGGCAGATCGTCTCTCCTTGGGCCCGAATAATTTGTAACGAAATTGTACCGTATGCATTCTGGGGTCATCGTAATAAGAAATGTGACATCCAACTATAATTATTTATTCACTACCAAGTACTAAAAATTTTGCTTAATAATAGTTATCGTAGCAGATGTACCTTTTTTTCCGTGTGAATATCCTCATCCTCAAAAGAAAAAGCGGAGGTAAAATAAAGGATTCTGCCAAACCAAAGACACATTTAAATTAAGGAGAGACAATCAGCCTTAAGATGATTTACTTTCTTGATTTTCTTCAAGTTGTTCAATCAATTTTTTTTCTACAGATCTGTAAACTACCGGCAAGCTTATGTTAATGTGACCGATCTTTATCTAATACATAGATATAAAGCGATTGTTAATGTAATGTATTCATTTCAGGAACCCTCAATGGTCACGAGAACCGTGTGACGTCCATCTCGATGGCACCCAATGGCGTCGCATTAGCTAGTTGCTCCTGGGACAACAGCGTCAGGGTGTGGGGCTAAAACCTACACTTGAACCGGCTTTCCTCATTGCTTAATGACCCTTTTCAATATAAATTACATATTTTCACCCTGTTTTTAAATATTTCTCATTCCCTGTCGATTAAAGTTTTATTATGATTGGTTTGTTTTATTTGCTCCGGTACGTTTTTGGTTAGGTATTGCATATTGTTAGTAAGTTACTTACATAATACATACATTTACTATACAATTTTAGTCTCTTGAAATAGATGTAAATCAGGGTTTCTGTTAGATTTTTATAATACCTATTGATAATAATATAATGTAGATACATTATCTTACAGTAGAATAGCTATCTAGGGACGCACAGTGTTCCCATTAAATGCCACTCCAAGACCTGAACGAATGGGTGTTAGAGCACATCCCTAGGAACGTGACAACTGTGATACCATCTGATCTCAGGTCGCATCACTGTGAGGCTGTGAGGGTGGGCGACCAAAATACCCGCGAACCAAAAGGCCCGCGTGCCTTAGATGGCGGCTGACTCCCCGGAGCCTTTTTTTTTCACCAGGACTGGTACTCTCACGATCCCGTTCGGAAGCCTATTTCCGAAACACACAGTCACAGTCTCACAAAAAGGACTTCCATTTCGCGCAGTTCTCTGGTCGGGCCAACAAAACTACTGCTGGCGAGGATAGATCTCACCCGATCCTGATGACCACCGGAGCCAACGCTCGGATATCCAGGGGTTGAAAGCGCGCCAGGAGAGTGGCCGCCTCGAAGCCGCTGCGGTACACATAGCCATTTTACCGTAGCAGGTTATTGAATTTAGTCATGCATCGCTGGACACCTGACAAGCTATGGCCCATAAAGACCTGGACCCAGCCCGCGAATTGTTGCGACGGCTTTTGCCATCCCGAGCTTGGAGAGCTAGATGCATGTGAAGGTCTACACCAAGTCTGCGAAACATTAACGCCACCACATTCTATAGGAAAATAGGCACATATATTTACTTACCTTGCATTTAACAAAGTTCTTCATCATAGTCTATTGGCTACCTATTCTCATTGAATCAAGCTTTGGTATGTAATTTTGCGACAAAGATATTATGAATTCATTAAAGAGTTTGATTTATCCGGAATTTATAATGCAAACAGCAACAACAATAGTTAATTTTGTAAACAAACTCCGTAAACAAGCAATTCTTACTATAAGTCGCTCTTGATCATGAGCAGACGTTCGCAATGATGTGGGTGTATCTTAAATGCATAAAAAATAAAACAGTGTATTGCTTTGCAACTGTGTCTGTGATTTTTGTGATATTTTACTTAAATAACACCAGTTACATTAAGAAAACTAGCAATGTGGTAGTTCCTACCTTTACTGAGCCACCTTTCGCTGAAATAACCACTGATGTTGTAAAACACATGAGACCGAGGACCAAAACCAAATACATCCTACTTTGGACTAATCCTAATTCATTTCCATTCGTTTACTTCGGAGAAGGAAATAGCATATTCATAAATAAAAAATGTGAATTTGTGAATTGTTACGTTACAAGCAACAGACAACTATTGAGGGATTTTACTGAATACGACATTGTTGCATTTAATGGACCTCAACTTGGGAATGATGTGATGGAGAATGACGACATGCCAAGAGTGCGCTCTTTTAGACAAAAATATGTATATGCAAACATAGAAGCAGCCGTTAACTACCCTATATGCAAAGACACTTGGGATAATTTTTTTAACTGGACTTGGACGTATAAACTGGATTCGGATGCCATTTGGGGATACATCGTTATTAGAAATTTAAGTAACCATATTATCGGACCCAGTATCGATATGGATTGGTTGAGTGTGGATGACATGACCCCTATAAGTGAAAACTTAAAGCAGAAACTCGCCTCTAAAAACAAAGCAGCGGCATGGTTCGTTTCTAACTGTAACACGTTAAGTAGAAGAGAAGAGTTCGTAAATGAACTACAGACTTACATTAGTGAATACAATTTAAAAATCGATGTATATGGCTCTTGTGGAACATTTCAATGCCCGAAAACTATAATGAGTAGGTGTCTGGACGAATTGGAAACAAACTATTATTTTTATTTTGCTTTTGAAAACGCTGTAAGTGAGGATTACGTCACAGAAAAGGTTTTATACGCACTTAATCATTACACCGTGCCAGTAGTTTACGGTGGAGCTGATTATTCAAGGTGGGAGACTCAACGTTATCATCATCACAAAACGAGAGAGGAGTAACAATAATTAGAAATTTCATTTCATTTCAGATATTTGCCGCCCGGTTCATACCTGAATGCTTACAAATTAGGAGCACGGAACCTAGCAAAGGAGATGTACGATATTATAGAAAACCGTGAATTATACTATAGATTCTTCAGATGGCGGAAGTACTATACACTACAGCGCAGACATGAAAGTCCGGATAGTGACGACTACTGCAGGTTCTGTGCCATGGCGAACGATGACGAACTGATGAACGAAATTACTATTTATGATAACTTCAGTTCTTGGTGGACACCTGCGAATTTTTGTGTCAGTCATTGATTGAATAACTTATATCCACGTTTTAAAACATTTCATGTCGAAACTACACAATGAATAAATAATAAACTTCTACGTACCTAAGTAGTTTCTCACCTGGAATCCTGGATGCCTAACATTTTATAAACTTTATGTTTTGGTTCTGATTGTAAGTATTTTGTTTTCTTAACCGACTTTAGAAATTTTAATTGCGAACCGATTTTGAAAATTCTTTCTTTGTTTGAAAGGGTACCTATAGTTACTGTCGAGGTGGTCCTATTGTCAGCAAATTAGGATCTGATGATGGGATCCTGGAGAAGTCTTGTAATAAACTTTTCAAATATTATATTTGATTTTTTTAAAGTAACTTGTGCATTTGCCTTCGCAAAGCATCATTTGGTGAAGTTACCTGTTGATGGACACCACAAATTGCCCATTATGTAGGTATATTTCCCCATTATTCGAAAACAGCGGGACCGATTCGGAAAATATTTTTTTTGCTTGAAGGGGTATACTTCCCAGGTCATTTTATTGTCATCAGGTCAGGATCTAATAATGGGACCTTGTCCTTTATGGGACAGTTTCGGCAGTCGGTGGCTTTAATGTGAATGTGGATCATTTGTTTCCGCCTCCGACTTCCGAAAGTGTTTTACACATACCTAACATTATTTTTATTATTTAATATAGGCAGTTTTACTTTTTTTTTAATATATATCTACCTACTATGTGTGAACAGATAACAATCAAGACACGGTAAGTGTTGTATTAAATACTATAACAAGTTATAATAAGGGAAGGTGTTTAAATGAATAAAACTAACAGTTAATTTGCATAACTATTAATTTTATGAATTAAACTACTTAATTAAAGCTCGTCATCAAATCTGTGACTTCGAACATTATGCCACAAAGGCAGAGTACCCCAGAACCGTGACCGGGACCCAAGGTTGCTCTTCATCTTTGATTGACCTCCTATCTCCAGGTATTCCATACTACGTCCAGATGTTGCTGGCTCCCATTTCAGTGGCACGTATATGGGCTTGTTAGGATTTCTAGAACGAAATTATGTTTTATTAGTCAAATTTATGGCATATTTTTAGCAATAAAGTGTGGTCATGATTTCGGAGTCAAATTGCCTATATTGACTTTTTACCTTAGCATGCACTCAAGAACTAACAATACCACAACTATCAATTACCTACTTATCAACTAAGATTTCCATGAGTAAAGTTATTTTTTCATGGTAAGCGGCAACAGTGGTATTTTGAGACCTCACTTGTTAAACCTCATTTGCTCAGCTATATGCTACATTCCCTTCAAACTCAGCAACGATATTAATTTTATCTTAGCACATTACTGCTCAGCGGCAGAATATGTGCAGTGGCCTACATGTGCCGAATTATTAATACTAATCCTACTCAAAAAACAGCATTGATGCACATTATTTTATGCAAATGCAAATAACTTTAGTAGGAATAGACGAAAGGTTTCGTACAAAATATTTTTAAAACAACAGTTTGGGATAAAATTTGTTATCATAAGAGCAGATAAAGTTTGACAACTTACCCTGAAGTAGCAAAGTTCGTCCATAGTGTTACAATAGTTTCGCTCATTTTGATGTCTTCAGGGGAAATTGGTTTTTGAAGGAACCCGATCGGGAATAAATGCATCAGATCATCCGCGTGGCAGACACCTGGAGCATTATTAGAATTAATCAGTTACCAAATATGAATTGACTATCACGCCTGTATTCCCCGAAAGGATAAGTGTCAAGCCTACTGCTATTAACCGGACACAAATCTGAAGTCCGAGCTGCTATTGCTATTCCTGCTATTTATCCGAGCGCACTTTGCTTGACTCGAATCGAACCCAGGAATTCTAGCGTAGGTAGCAGTCCCGCTTAGAGACTAATGAGGCGAACTTGGTTCAACTTAGGTAATAGGTAGGTATCAGAAGTTAAGGGAAAAGAGATCCTAATTATTAAAATATTAACATCAATTCTACCAACTATCGTTTTCGCTTCGTTAACAGTGAAAGGTTTAACAACAACTGTTACTTTCAAGTTCAACTTTGTCTCAACCACAAGTGAGAAGTATCTAAAATATGATCATGTAGTCAATTTGCACACCATGATTGTTTGATGATGACCGGCTTCACCAACATAAGTTTTCGATTATCCCGCGATAATAAAGAGGCTTATCGGGAATAATGTAACTTTGTAATGGTAAAACAGATTCAGAATTATTGATATACAAAATCTTTCCTATTTATAATATTAGTATATCGATCTCATACTAATATTATAAAGAGGGAATATGTATTTTTTTATTTGATAAAATGTCAACAACATCGTCCGAAAAGACATGTCTCATAGCCTTACCGTAGTCCCCTTCAGGGTCACCAAATATTTGCGAAAAGCTGTTTGTAGCTTTGTAACCTAATTCGTATAAGTAAACTGGTTTCTTAGTGTATTTAAACACCAGCTCAACCGCCTCCACGGCTGGGTATGCGAAGTACGAGTCTGTATATATCTGTAAATAACAAAAGACGAATAGACTTTCTTGTACGGTTTCAAAAATTAATCCTATGGAGAAGAATTTGGAAAGAAACTCCATATACACTTCTAAAATAAGGTGTTACATGCTTCACTGGTACACACGGCTAACTATACGAATCCAGTTTAACCTGATCTTGAATTGTATAGCCTTTCCTTACAATAACAACACCAGCGTAAACTGGATTTGTATAGCTGAATGTGTAGCCGTGCGTACAATATTGCGATATTAACAGGTGCACCACATTTCAGGTTGATGTCCAAGTTGGACTTAAGCCTAGATTATTAAAGAAGTATACAATCTTAAAAATCTCAAAATTTACTATTGCTGCCTCGTTAGTGAGCGTGGCTACTTATTCTTTTATAATCTCAATAATATCAATTACTCAGTTGCATATCCGAATTGGGTTTTGGCAAGAGGATCATCCCCTTTTATATGGAACCTATTAACCTTTATCCGGTTAATAAATTCTGTTGATCTTGCGTAAAATTTATTATAATGAATATATATACAAACTAACATCGGGAATCCCCCGCTGTATAGTTTCTAAGTCGTTTCCCTTGAGGTATTTCTGACGTATCTTTTCAGTGATAACGTCAACGTATGGTGAATTATCGTAGTAGAATGTAACAGGAGCAATAGTATCGAATGCTGACATGAATTCTTCATAACGGCTAGAGTTCGCCGTGATCCCTAAAATAAAAAAAAACATTATTACTTAATTATTAATTTCTTAACCCGTTACTTTATTTCGACTAAGTAGCTAACAAGGGCATCAAAATAAATGTAATAATAATGTATTTGTCATTAACGACTTCTTAAACATGTAACGACTTAACGAGTGTGACGATCAAGATTTTGTATTGCGTGGAATGTATTTTTAGATATGGGTATGTCGCAAGGCTGGATGGTATTGCAGTGTTGCAATAGTAAATGTAACAGTATTTAATAGAGTTATAGGTGTTATCATCGCGGTTGCCTTGAGGTTTATCGTTAAAATGAAGAATCTCACAAACTGATTTTAAGCATCCTTCATCTTTGGTTAAGCCCGTCATCCAGGGCACGGCTGGTACATCGGGTATTTTGCGAGGATTCTTCTTCAAAAAAGCCCCAGGAAGATTTGGCTCCACAACTGCTTTGAAAGGGGTCATTGGCTCATAGTCCCACTCCTAAAAGTAATTATTTACATATCATAACAATCACTGGTTACAAAAAATAACTTATGCCTCAGTTACCGATAAACAACCAGTTAAAAACATAACTAATAACTGTATAATCAGAATATTTAATGAAGGTTCACGATCTGACAATGTTTTAGAAAGTTAATGAAAATAGAAAGGCATGGCTAAATGCAACTTGATGAATACGAGATCTTGATAAACTCGATATTAATTTTAACGGTGTGATATAGGTAAGAGAACATACGTAAAACAGAAACTCAGTGTTGATGATGTCATAACTGTCCTTGGAGCGAAGACAGTCAAGCATTTTTGTTGAAGGTGCCTGGGGACAGTCCAGAAACTTTGCCAAACGGAACGCGTTTCTGAGGGCCTCACCCGGTGGAGCCTCAGCCCAGGGCACAAGAGCTGTACCAGACTCCGAAATAGCTTTGTGAAATAGTCCTGAAAATCATTCGAATTAAGCATTAACTTATAACCACAAAAGAGCCATTATAGACGGCTTTGAATTTTTAAAAAGAAACATGGTAAGTACTTGATCGGTTTAACACCTAGTCAGGGTCGAGTGCCAAATATTTTTTTAGAGATCTACACAAAATAATCTCAGAGTAACATACAATAGTATCTACACATTACATACCATCACGCCTGTATTCCCCGAAGGGTTAGGCAGAGGTGTACTAATGTACACCGAAATTTCGCCGGTATGTTTTAGGTCCCATGTAATAGGGGGCGAGCCTATTGCCATTAACCGGGCACAAATCCAGACTCCGAGCTGCTACTGGGAATTTCATAGAAGAACCCAATAACACTTTGCTCGACCTGGGATTCGTACCCATCCTGGGTTCGAATCCCAGGTCGAGCAAAGTAAATAGCGAAACTTTGTTCATAGAATCCACTGTTTCCAGATAGGTACCTCGGTTTACAGAAAGTGCCTTCCGGTGTGTGGTCACAGTTCTAACCTTACCTAACCGATATCTGTATTTAGAATTTTGCAGCGAACTTTCTCGCTTCTTTAATAGAAATACATAGGGATAGATTGTTCTTCTCCAAAGGCACTTTCTGTGAACCGAAGTTTACGGCAAGACGTGGTATCTATGAACAGAGATTTCTGTCAACAGTGCGTCCTATGGACCGAGCTATCTACGCACAATATTTTCTATCAACAAATTTTTCGGCGAAACGTGTTGTCTAGGAACAGAGATTTCTATTAACTTTGCTTTCTGTAAGTAGTGGTATCGTACAAGCGTGTTTCTATCTTAGGTTCCACACTGTTTTACAAGAGTGTCCATGGAGTTCCTTTCCGGATTCTTCTCCATAGAAACAACTTTTTGGAACCGTGCAACTAGAGTCAATTGCGTTTCATAAACGCTTGTAAAAGCTTATTTGAAATAAAACATTTGATCTGATTTGACCATTAAAAAAAACATTCAGTCGCCTCTATAACTTACACTTTCACAATTTCCATTCAACCACAATTGACGGTGAGTTCGTTGAACCCTCACAATGACTTCAATCGAACGTACTCAAATGTCTACAACATCTTTTAAATCAATCAATTCCAGTCCACAAAGTTTGAAGCTGCCTCACAAATTCTCTAAAATAGATCTGAATTTGTGGTTTAAATGATTTACAATACCTAAGCATTTCTAAAAATATTTTAAATAATTCTGGTAATACCAATAGAGGATGGCACGTCTAAAATCCTAAGCAATTAGATATTAAATGTGCCATCTATTCCCTATACTGTCGCTGCTTTCAGCAATAATATTTTCAGAACTCATAAATTATACTTATAAAATATTATGTTTACCGGCACTAGTTTCAGATATCATGTGATAGTGTACACTGGCTCCTCCAGCGCTTTCTCCAAATATAGTGACAGAAGTCTTATCACCACCGAAACTCTCTATAGTCTTCTGTATGAAGCGCAGAGCCTCCTGTTGGTCCTTTAGACCATTGTTACCAGGGCAGTGTTCGTCTTGAGTGGACAGGAAGCCTAGAGGGCCTGCAATTCGCAAATTTAAGTAATTATCCAGAAAATAATTATTTAATAATCATGATACTTATCGGGTCATAGGATGTTTTTTTACATAGCTCAAGCCAAATTCAGATGCAAATATATGACTATAATATAACTGAGTTTATTTGTGGCACAGTTTCAATTGGTACTAACCTAATCTGTAGTTTGTAGTAACTAATATAACGTCTCTATCCAGAAGAAACTGTGGCCCATACATCTGTGTGGTGGCGTCTCCACACATCCAACCGCCACCATGGAAAAACACCATGACTGGTAAAAGATTTTGTCCGTCGGTTACACCCTGCCAAAAAAAAATAAAATAAATAGGTACTCTTAAGATCTTGGTGGAAGGTTGTATCTTAAACTAAAGCAAGTTATTTGAATATGCATTATCATAAGTAATTCATGTTTGTTCAACCTTAGACTCGTATAACCGGAATCTGTGTAAACCAGAAAAAAATCGAATAATTACGTTCGCATTTCTTTTGTTATATTTTTATTTGCTGACTTTGTAGTTAATTCTTCTTATACTTAATGCTATATACTATGAAAATAAGGTAAACAAAAAATAATACGCACATTACCTACAACCGGTGTATAAATGTTCAGATATAAACAATCTTCTTGACCCACAATGTCCTTTTGACGAACGTATGGATTTTTCTGAACACACACAGGACTTACACTGGTCGCATCTAATGTTCCTTGCCATGATTCTTTTGAAATTGGAGCCTGTTAAAACATATTTTATTAGTATTAACATGATAGAACTAAGGTTATTTATAAAATATCCTCAATGACAACTAAAACAGGTATCCACACGTCGTAGGCAAAGAATTGTTTTGGTTGCCACTATTAACATTTAATATCACAAGTACCCTTCGGAAACATTATTCGAAAATTATTAACAAACAATATCTATACGTAATTTTAACAGGTAATCTTAATAAGTTTGTAGTGTCGTGTCTGTAATCACAAAATAATTGACAAATTTCGTGGACGCCCCTTTTTAAACTCAATGTCATTGGTGTCTGTGTGTAGTATGTATTTTTTATTTTATATTGATAGATAATGAAAAAGTAAATTGATCATTCTAAAATAATAATCGCAATGCATTTCTATATAGGAAAGTACGCACCCACTGATGCTAAAACAGTTGAGAATGTCAAAGGGCTACGTATTTAACAAAGGTGTAACTTATTAATAATGGATTTAGTGCCCGGCATTAATACTAATGTCTTTCCACAAACACCACGATACCTAAGTATCTGTTCCAAAATAATCATACCGAGCTACTAAAATTTAAAAAGATCACACAAGTAATTTTGTTTATCCGATTTTCTCGCCTAAACTTCGCAAGAAGCTATATTTCACCGAAGTGTGGAAAATCGCGGGCATCAGCTAGTACGCATATTAGGCTATTAAACTCATACTTAAATCAAAACAGGTTAGTAACAATAAACAGAATGTTCCAATTATTTTATTTCTTTTTAAACTACCAGATTTATCAATGAGTTCAATAGACCAACGTTTCTGCTTGTCTCACGGACCCAGGCAGTGACAAAGGTAAATAATGTGGTGGTGTGTGATGGTAGGCATTGATGACTGTAAGAATTGCAAATCACGGACAAATTCAAGGCTGATCGTTCACCTAGCACGCCACTGTATTATTTTTTGTTTTTCGCATATGGTATGTCTTTATCACATTCTGGACCAGTCGTTCTTAACCTTTTAGTGATGGCCACGAGCTCTTTGGCAGTATAATAAGTACTTTACGTACTGCAGGCATCATTAACTTCATCATTTCTTTAATAAAATAAGGATTACTAACCTACTACACAGACCACTTTGAGTCGCTATTGGCACCACCAGATACGAACCACTGTTCTACATACCTACTATAATATCTAATACAATATTCACGACTGAGAACTAAAATCTTTGTTTAAAAATTATTTGTGAGACTATGCAAGAAAATGGTAATGGCTCCCAATATGCCTTCGTAAGAATGTTCACATTCTTAACAGTACCAGATATTTTAATTTAGCAGCCAAGCGAATACCTTCACTTTAAGGTGGTGTGGTGGTGATTAAATAGAATAGGTACTGTTATGAATGTGAATCCTATACAACAATTTTGGAGCCGATTGATTCTTGGTCAGCTCATGATAGCTGGCATTAGTATTGGCAAAGGCCAATCATGAAAAGGCATTGTGCAACCGCACTCCTAAGTCGCAAGACAGTTGCCCAACCATTTTAGGGATACTGCTGAAGCAAACATCCGACGGTGACGGTTGTATTTGCGGACCCCGTGTCAAGAGCCTAGTTTTAATAACATTCTACCACACAGGTATGAATTTGATGGATTCAAAGATATGTTGAGGGAAACCAATCAAGGTTCAAAACCTTTCGTGACGCAAGTGGTCTTAAAGGGATTGACCATCGCAGAAAATATGAGGTGAGTGAACTCGACTGTGATATATATAAGGAAAATCATTATTAATATTAGCTACCTATGGGTTTGAAGTTGTTCCGGAGCTTTTTAGTCGAATTTGAAGATCAAATTAATTAAATATTATTTCGAAGAGCAAAGGGGATAAAACACTACTGAGAGGCACGCCAGCTACTTACCTTATCACACTAAGTATCAATGCGGATACGTTGCTGGCGGTCAGACAGGCAACTACGAAATAACCAACTACCGTTGGAGAATAAGTTATATACCTACTTAATATCTCTTAGTAACTAAGTTTCTCTGCTCTAACCATTCTCACTTATCGGGCAGCTAGTCCTATAATAGGTCACTATAGTTGCACGTAGGCACACGATACTAGCATGTATTACGAGTGGGTTCATTTCGGTAGTGCAATGGGTCGGTTTTGAACCGGTGAACACATGATGGCTAGGGTGTCGGGCCCTAGCCAATAGGCCACTGCTACTTAACTCACTATAATATGGATGTCCACAGAGTAGTGGTGACAGTCAGCGACACAGAGTCAGATCAATTTAACATTATAATACTTATCACCGGAACGATTGTAAAGGATTCCGGTGTAGGATATTAATATGTAAAAATCTTTTCTGCCGACTAGGTACGGTGGCCAGCACATCAAGTTACCACAAAATGACAAATTTTCTCAGTTGATTATGAACTTTATCTTCAACACGTTAAGGTTTAAAATCATTTGGAGAAATTTGACAGTTTTGTATACCTTGACCTGCTGGCGATGTACCTATACAGGGTGGAAGGAACATCAACGGACAACTGCTTACTATGAATTCAGTACATGATTCTGGACTCCCTGCTTTGAAATTATTCATAAAAAGTTTATTAATAAAAAGCAGCAGTATTTTTTATTAACCGACGAGAAAAATCAACGCAAGGGGTTCCAGAATCATGTTCTGAATTCATGGTAAGTGGGTGTGCATCAAAGTCCCATCCACCGTGTATATTCAAGACATGATAGTGGCTACAAACTTATTTATTTATTTTATTATATTATGGCACACTAACGACTAGTTCACAAAATCTTTTACAGGATCGTAATGTTAAATATTTCAGTGAACTTTGTCACCTAAAAGCGTGCATAGCACTTACATTATTTATTTATTACTTAATGGTATTCAATTTATTTATTTTAAATATATATAGAGGATAGTAGATTATTGAGTCACAATTTCTACCGTGTGCTAATGTTCAACTCCTCACGTAAGTATTAAGTAGTAAACATTTATACTTAATTACAATCTATGGAAACATATTATGCGTTATACAATTGTGATTATAAATTTTATTGTCCGTTACCAATCTTTCTTCAGTTTCCAATCTGCTTATGTTTATCGTGTACTGCAAAAAATACGACGAAAACTATGGTATAACCAAAAGAGATTATGATTATTATGTAACAAACACCCATAATTTCAATGCTTGTACCTACAGATGTTTGAATAATAACTAAGACTATTATTGGCCATAGATTGTTACATTTAATTAATTTAAAGTAGGTCCAGTTTCCAAGAAAAACCAATAACAGTGTTAACAAGTTTTAACCAAAATTAACAATTTATGATAGTAAATGATCACATAAAAAATATAAATACGGAAGGTAACTTTGTTTGTATTTTATTATTAATTCGCAGAGCTCATTCACAATCAGAATGCTTTGAATAAAGGTAAGTACATATAATACATAAGGATGATAAACAGTAAAAAAATAATTATCTAAATTATAATATTATATTTACCTTAAATCTCAAATCTCCAACCGGTGGGATAGCGAAAGGGATGGCGGTAAATGCCGCTATTTGCCGTCCTCCCCTAGTTTGCATATAATACCCTGCTACTTCACCAAGCGGGGTCTGCACCACAGGTTGTTCACTGTTCACATAACTAGTATTCAAAGTTAAAATGAAAATTAAAGTTAAGAATTTAATTGTAAGCCTCATTTTGCTCAGGCCTCCAAATAAATGAAACCTGTTTGGCATGATCGCATGCAGATGATCGTGTCGCTTCGAAAGCAAAAACGAAATGAAAACAAACGCTGATGTCTCAGGTTTTTATTATATCTACAGTTATCCGTGTGATTCTACGTAAATGAACTTACCTTTACAATCGTGTTATGTTACAATGTGGCTTTTCCTACACACACTAGACTAGGGAAACACATTAAGTACATTCATATTTTCCTTCTGATTTGTATTGTCAATGAATAATGTGGAATCTTATGGCTTTTAAGTTGCTTAAAAGCCATTAGATTTGACACCACACAATTAACACTTTTTATAATAGCGTACTGACCGGCGAACTCTGCCTAAACCTTCGGGGAATACAGGCGTGCTGGTATGTTTGTTATAAGACTCCCATAAGGTTATTATTAGACATCGTTATGTCGGATAATTCCATAATCAGTATGTGTTCGGACACCGCCTTTGTTATTGGCTAACGATGACATTTGTACGTTTGTAGGTCCGTAAGTGGACCTTGATAATGATGATGATGATGTCGACTGCTGGGCTATTAGAGCAATCGGTCTTCATGCACGCCTACATCCATACATACATCCGTCGTAATGTACCTTTGGAAAGTATACCCTAGAGTGATCTTGCCTTTCCGACCATATTGGTATTTTTCCACAACTAAACTTATTTCGAAAACTGCGCGGGCGGCGAGCCGGTTTAGAAATTTAACTAGTCCATTTTGGACTGGTTAAATATCTAAACCGGAGTATTTCGGAGGTATTTTATTTAAGTTTCGTTTCCTAAAGTAATTCTCTACTTAGCTAATAATAATACTATTAAAATGTATGCTTCACTTCCTACATATGAGAGAAGAGAATATTTATTGACACTTATCATAAAGTACTCTGTTTGCTTTTAAGTGGACGGTGAATACCTACCATTTTTAAAGTAGATACGGAAAATCCTAATGGATCGTCTGCCACCTCGTACTCCTACCGACTAAGACCCCCACTTGCTTTCCCTTGCAACATAGTCATGGCCAAAGGATTCGTGACATTCGCCGAGACCATGACGGAAGGTAACTACACTCCACTTACAAGCAAATTCACAAAATTCAATATTTAATTATTTCTAAGTTTATTATTACTTATATAGTTTCAATATCATTGTACTCGTATATATTGTATATTCACTCCGGGCAATCGCGAGATGGGCCGCTAGTCAGTAATAATATGATCGGATTAGGTTAGGTATCATTACTATTCTACTCGGAAATTAACTATTTAAGTTTTGTGAGCATACCTACCCAATTGAGGAATTTGTAACTTAATTAACAACTACGGTTTCAATAACAAGTTAATCAGTATCTTATTAGATATGGGATTTTGAAATTACGCCCATAAAATACACGTCAAAATATGAAAAACTGGCGGTCATTTTTTTTCTTGCAATTAAAATAGCCTATATTAATCAGTGATAATGTACTGAGCATTCAAATGGTGAAAGAATTTTTAAAATCGGCCCAGTACTATTTGAGCCAATTCGTTACAAACATACTTACATAAATATCTTTCCCCTTTATAATATTAGATAGTATAGATACTGACTTGTTATTGCCACGAGCCGTAAGTGTACTTTTGCGGATATTCTCCTAAAGGCATAAAGCAAAATTGTTCGTGCCTGTCAAGCATTTTTTACGGTTTAGAAAACAGTTTTCCATGCTTTACGTGCTTGAGAGGTAATGAATTTTGCTTGACGGAAGTGTATAGGTACTTCTGCAATGCTTGTGATCACCTAGGGTCTTAGAATAATATTCTGGTGGTCCCTTTGCAAACCGCACGCAAAGCAAACTGATTCCTTGCCTATACTTACCTATACTATAATATTTTATCACCTTTTATATATTGGTGTAATGTTATAATGAATGGAATATTGGTAGAGGTAGAATTTATCAAGTAGGTAGACGAGTGCTAGAGCAGATTTTTTCATTGACATAAATATAATTCATGATAATCTCTCTAACAACCAAGTGTTCGATCTCATCTGGAGTGCCAAGCCATCACAGACCTAAATCTAACTTAAATCTGTAAGTGCCATCCTAGAATACTGACTGAAGCTCTGGCTCCGGGCAGGTCTACTCTCCGTGGCAAGGTAGCCACATTTCATTGTGGTATTTTTAATACTTATCGGAATTATATCTAAAATTCCATTACTTATACCCGCATATATACAAAAAGCCAAAACAATATAATGAAATATTATATTTTTTATTAGAACTCTCACTGCATCTGCTATTTTCTAGGAGTGGTTCTGTTCATTTTTCTATTTAGTAGATTAAATATTCTGTGCAAAAGATACGACCGCCTTCGTGTCCTATATCTCACACTTTTATCTGCAAGTGAAAGTGGTACGTCATCTTTATTTTCTAACGCATTAGTTGATTTTGGGGTAAGACTTAAATTCCTTCTTCGATATCTGCTGGCTGAACAATATGGTTGCTTTTCAGTCTTTCTTTTATCTTCAATTTCATCAATTTTACGCAGTATGTCGTCATTTTGTTGGACTATACGATCTGCTACTGTTTTAATCTGTGCCAAATCACTGTTCAGTTTAGGTAATTGAATTTTATTCACGAGTTCAAACTTTTCGCTTATGGCACAAACGGCCTGCATAAGGCCGCTATTTTCTTTTTCCTTCTCTTTGCCTGATTCTGAACCACTTGCGTTTAGATTACTGACATAGTTCTGACAGAGGGAACATTTCCATTGGTAACCTCTGTCTCCACCGTCACGATGATCCTTCACGGAGTCGTTCACGCATCGCATATGGAAACAGGACTCGCATATTCCACATTTTAGTCCCTCTCCGGTTCTAAGTGACCGTTGACAACGTTTACATATCATTCTGAAACAATAATCAAATAATTATCATAATCACATGGCGCACAAGTACATACTTTACCTGGATGGATTCCGGCTAATAGAGTGTAAACCTAAAAGGCAGCATAGTAAGCTTTTTAGAAAATGACAGTGGATACATACTTCGACTATTGTATATTATTTGTAGAAATATATTGCTATCTGAAAAATATTTATCAGATTCAGAACACAACTTAGCTAGATTATTAGCTTAAATCTATCATAAGGCTTCTTTTTAAAACTTTGACGCCCTAGCCGGCTACCGCCGCTTAAAAAACTGTATATATAAGTAGGTGTTGTCATTGTAAATTATGGTAGTTTTTGCAGTTCTCCGTGTTTTTGGAACTGCTTAACAATAATTATTTTACAGGTCATTTAAATATATCATTAAATTGACGTTGCGGGTAAGTAAGTATGTATTGTTGAATTCAATGGTTAATAAGGTACCTATATAATATAATAATATTCTCTGAAAATTATATGTGTGATGATATGGTGCCCAATTATATTTATATTGTCATGCTAGGCAAGTAGTTAGTTAAACACGGCTACACTTCGCATTTCCAATATAAGCTTATCCGATGTTGTATTGTCTATCCGTACAATGAGAGGTCAGCAAAAACTGGAAATTATACCATGTAGGTATTTAATTTGCCAATAATGAAGATAATGATGATGACATACCTTTTCCAAATTTCAATGGGATTATTTGAAACCACAGGCCGATATTCAAGACCTTCGAGTTATGAATTACTGTAGATATTCAAAATTTTTATTCAAATCACATTTGGTTCAGATTATTCTCCAATAACTTGTGTCAAAGTATACATAAAAACAATGTATACAAAATTATATACCATTATAAAATAAACTAAAAATAAATAAAAATCAATAAAATATCTCAAAACATTGTACAAATGTACTGTCAATGTACACTTATGTCATTTATTTTTAGTACATAGAGAAATAAAAAACCTTATCATAAAAGTGACACGCTACAACAGTATGGACCATGGCTGAAAGTAAATTTTTATTTATTATATTAAACCTACTTTGTGTAGGTAAGTATAACATTTTTTTTTTAAGTTTCAGGTAACTATTTATATGAATGACTGTAAGACTAATTTGAGGCAGTGATAGCCTAGTGATATGACCATTGGACTGCCAAGTCAAAGGTCTCGAGTTCGAATCCAAGGCACGCACCTCTGATATTTCGAAGTCATGTGCGTATTAATAATTAATTAATTATCACGCGCTTAAACGGTGAAGGAAAACATCGTGAGGAAACCTGCATGCCTGAGAGATTTTCTTTACGGCGTGTGAAGTCTGCCAACCCGCAGTAGGCAAGCGTGGCGGACTATAGCCTAATCCCTCTCGTACTGAGAGGAGACCCGTGCCCAGCAGTGGGACAATGTAATGGGTTGATGATGATGATGATGATGAAGACTAATTTTGGGAAATGGAAAAAAAGGACAATTTCTTTTGATAAGTAAATAAAGAAAAAGGCGCTAAAATTAAACTATTTTATTAACGAGTCTATCTAAGTATATTTGTTTGTTACTTATCGTAAATACGTAACGATCCCTTCTGAGATTAACTATTTCACTTCTTTCTGATGCCTACTTAAGTAGTTAATTGCTAAACATACCTAATCATCTATTCAGTAAATAATAAACACTAAAACCATTAGTGCACTAAGCGGAATAGAAAATTAATTAAATAAGTACTTAAATTTTTACCCCACTACGAAAAAGTAAGTAAGTTTAACAGTCTATGTACGTATGTGTCTATGTGTGGATGTTTAACTCTAGCTCAAAAACTACCGATCAAATTTTAACAAAATAAGGTGTAGATTGATTTGTCTCAACAGTAAAATGGTTGTAGCTATAAAGGCTTGAAAAAAACAAAAAAACATTGAGAAAGGAAACCGAAAAATAGTTAAACTTACTCGATTTTAACAAATAGATATTTTTGCATTCGTCTTGATTCAAAGAGTATCGTACGGTAGGTATATGATATTACCAACCAAATTCAACATAGTAAATACTGAGCGAATAGAAAACGTACGATCTGCAATTTTCCTGCCAGCAGCTCCATATCTTCATTTGACGAAGCACTATTTGTTTTGTTCCATGAGAGATTAAAATTCACTTCGAATCCTCCACCTGATAATGAACGATGTAAGTAATCACAAGTCACCAAAAGGTGTCAAAAAAAATCAACGTTTTAAACAACTAAAACCCGACTCCGAAAAAAAATGAACTGAAAAGCAGCCGTCCAGGAACGGTGGTTTCCGGTTTATAACCGTAGTCGCATGCCACCGTATTGACATCCACAGGCCATATCTTGCGACCATTTCAGTTGATTTTTTTCAGTCGGGTTATAGTTTTTTATTGTCAGCTTTGTGCTGAATGCGCTATGTGGAATACTTTTAGTTTGAAATGCCTTTAGCATTGGTCATTGGTCACGGTAGCGTGTGCAATACAACGCAATAAAATACCAAATGAGTATTTTATTTTAAAGTGATCATAAATTATCCCGTCAAGCGGCATATTGTAGACACAATGCAAAATCTATTGTTATGTCCTCATGAGGAAACTGTATGCATTGACGGGTCATAATAAATAATTAGGTATGTGTAAAAATACTCTTATCCACTTTTAAAACACCTTACAATAAATCACACGGAAATTCACGAAATTCGATGACATATAGCAATATGTATAGATAATACAAAAAGAAAAGAAATAAACCACTACTTATCACTTTAGAAAGTAGTTTAAGCAAGCATGTGTAGGTATGTTGAAAAAGCTGACCAAATGGTCAAAGGGACGGTCAGCCCATTAAAAAATTGGCTAAATAAATAAGAACTTACTCAACTGAAAAAAGATACAAGGTACCTAGGTAGTACCAACCTGTATTGTAAAAGTTGGTATATAAAAAAGGCAAGTTGTATAAGTAGGTACCTATACAAAAATCAATTTCCATAATTATGTAGGTATGTGTCTGCAAAACTCGAAAAGTTGTCGTTAGATAGATTTGAATATTTAAAAAAGCTGTAGACACGGTAAGAATATAACCTTCTATTTTTTATCCTAAGTTTCTCACGGGAATAACAATAATACATTCTTTAATAATAATAAATTAATGGTAAGTTCCAAGTATTTTGCGAGGTTGAAGAACAAGAAAATGTATCTACTGTTTTTTTTTTAAAATCGACCTTTAGTAAGTTGGGGTTACTTACGTTACATAGTTAAAATAATTTAAATTTTTGAAGCTTTAAAGTAAATTGACTAGTCCAATTAGTTATTTTTATATCTAACACCATAAACCTGTTTGTACCATACGATATTATTGACCTTTACCAAGATAAGAATTATTTTAAAGTAAGCCGGTTATTCAACAGCAAAAAATAAGTACTTAGTACGTCGATGATATCTTTGGTTCTAATTTAAGATAATTGAAACGTAACACTGATAATTACATTATTCCTACGACTAAACCTGACATCAATTCATTCCCTGAATACGTAGGGGTCCGTCCGGCCCGTCAGGAAGGTGGAAGAGTAGCGCCAGGGCGCCCTCAACTCCAGGCTGATGCAGAAACATTTGGCTCTGGACATAGCCGTTTCAATAAATCCACATACCATCACACCTGTAGTTCTCAAAAAAAAGGTTTGACAGGGTTGTTTTAAGTACTAATTTGAGTACAGTGGGTTATAGCTGTTACCTGACCCACCGAGACCCTGCCGCCCCACCTAGGGTGGGTCAGGTAACAGCTATAACCCACTGTACACCCACAATTCGCTGGGATAATTTAGGAACTTCTGCGTTGCAGTTGCGCTTAGGACTGCTAGACCTAGGTAGGAATGAGGTAGTTTCAGTTCTTATTTCGGGTTATTGACAAATGTGTCGCTTATGGAGTGGTGGTCACCGCTGGCCATGCGAGTAGCGAAAGTGCTAAGCAGACGATTCTTTTAGGTATGTCAACCTATCAGAATCAGAATCCATACTAAGTCTTTGTAAACATTTAAAATATCTTGTAAACTGATCGCTCGAACAAAGTTAAAAACAGCTGAGCGTTCTTTGATGCGCGATCGCGTGGTGCTGCGCCCGCGCCGGCGCGGCGCGGAGGTGTCATCGCTTTTGCAAAACCAGCTAAGTAGATACTATTTACTTTTCTGATACCTCAGCTGAAGGAATCGACGGGACTTTTATTTACGACTGCCGAGCTAACACAAGCATTTTTGATTTCTCAGCGTACCAACCATCTGGTTGCCTACCAACCATAATTATGATATTTATGATAATGACCATTGACTGCCAAGTCGAAGGTCTCAAGTTCGAATCCAAGGCTCTTTTGATATTTCGTAATCATGTGCGTAAGTAGTACGTATTAATCTATAATAATCTATATTATAATATCTACGAATATCTCGCTGAACGGTAAAGGAAAACGTCGTGAGGAAAGCTGCATGCCTGAGAGATTTATTCGACGACGACGTGTTATGTCTACAAACCCACAGCAGGCTTGCATTGTAGACTATATTCTTACCCTTCCCATTGTTAGAGGAGACCCGTTCCCAGCATCAGGACAGTAAATGGGTAAAGATAGTGATGATGATTGCCTAACAACAGTATCACTTAGGACATGTATCAAATAGCATGTCCTCCAATAATAACCAAAGGAGATCTTTCAAAATCAACTTAAATTTAGGAAAACAAACAACAGTATCACGACGCCTGATGCAATACAACTGGCAAGACGCCGAAGTGCAACTAGGTACTACGCTAACTACACAATAACTCTTATAATATACTATAGGTCCTTGTACCGGCTGTGTTCTCTTTGCATTATCTAAACAACTGGCAGAAAACACAGTAAAGCCTGCTGGCTACCGTTAGGAAAAAGAGAAGGACAGGGGCGCATACAGGGGCACATTTGAGCTTCCGGTTGAAGCGGTCATGGAACTAATTGATAAAAATATATACCACCTACTTTATACTTATGACCTAAAATCTTTGGTCACCCTTATTTGCACCTGGAATATGGATTGGTGAATGGATTTACTGAAGGTTACAGAAACTAGTGGCGGATTAACCATATAGCAGGAGTAACAAAGGTTACAAGGCGCAAAAGGGGCCCCGCGTAGGGCAAGTGACCCGGTTGTGGCCACCGACCCCTTTGTGGCCATTTAGCTTCTTTTAACTTCAAATCGTTATAACTAAGGCAAATACAAATATACTACTTCATGGTTTACGGGAATAAAAATAACTAATATTGGCAACACTGATAGCGTTAACAACTTTGATGGGTCAAACTTCACTTCAATCCAACAAGTAATTAGTTTTTGACGAGCGTCAATTGTTTTAAGTCTTAGCAAAAAGGCTAAGGCGAGCGGGTGAGTAATCAATCATTGTTTTTTAAATCCTTCTTATTTATTTTAATGTTTATGTTAATCCTTCATAAAGAATACACTGTCTAAGTGGTACTAATGTTAATTTATCGCTATTTGTTTATTAAGTGAGGTTATGAGAGGTAGCCACTAATGGAGCAAAATGAATGAATTTTCCCATCTTTGGCCACATGACTGGCCAAAAGTGGTGCACGTAGAACCCCACTTTTGGCCATTTAGTTTGTATCGTGATTTTTCAACTTAATTACTTAGCTATTTTGATATAAGTAATCTATTCATTTTCAGAGTTACGATTATAATGCCTCCATCGAAACCAAATACTAAAAAAATAGGTGTCGTGAAAAGAAAATTGTTCCAGTACTCACCGCATAAAATAACATTAGCGTTGAACGCAACAAAGAATGGGATGCCTGATGAATGGGAATAAAGACTTTTGTTCGTAAAATATGCGATTTACGAATAAACTTTTTATTATTTTGAATTATCTGCTTTTTATTTTTGATGAATTTTGATGGCCAGAACTGGCACATGACTGTGGCCAAAAATGGGGTAAATCTGGCCAAAAATGGCACAAATTCCCATTTTTTTTCTTTTCTACAGGATTATTTTTCCATTGAATCATTATGAAAAAAAAAATGTATCCTTAGGCTAGATTTATATATATTTACTCACTTTTTACACACAAGAAATATGTCCGTGATAACAAAAACTGTAAAATGATATAGCCTCAAAGTCTACAAAATTCTTAAAATGGCCAAAACCGGGTCACCTGCCCTACCTATCTAATTCCGCTAACCTCCGCATTTTGTATTTTTTTTAATACTTACTACTGATCTACTATAGATTCTCAAGTAAAATCTATAGTAGATCAATAGAATATGCTACGGGCCCCGCGCTTGCTTAATCCGGCACTGACAGAAACCTTCAGTAATCCCATCAGAATAGAAAAAATCCACCATGACCCTGTGATAAAAACTTTCCAGCTACATATCGGAGATCAGTTTTGTAGAAACTGATGATAATCATCTACTGCCATATTAATTCGGTCGAGCATGCAACCGTCCGGGAGGGTCTTTCCAACATATTATCTTTATTTAGTTATTTGTCTCTGGATAACATGCATACCTTCTTAACAGACGGAAAATATTATTTATCAGCAACTTACTTTGAAATACAATCTTGTGGATTCGGAAGTACCTTGCATAGCATGCTGCTGCATGTACTGGGATCGATCTATCATCACAGATAATACTATTGTTGGCAAAAATACCAATATTGCCGAGATACCTACCTAGGTAACTAGGTGATATATCAATATCGCGTTGCGTCTCGCAATTATTGTCTATGCGGGTCGAGAATTACGATTTCACCGATAAATTTTTGATCGATGTGTCAGCTAATACCTAATCTAATAGTCAAGAGCCTCAAATAAAATCTTAGGAGGCTCTTGTTGGGTGGGATCAAGAGCTCATTGCAGAGGGCTGGTTAACTGCCGCCAGTATGAGTAGCTTGTATTCCGCTGCCATTGTGGGTGGTCCACTATTTTTATTATTTGAAATAATTTCATTATCTCTTGATTTTATTAAAAAAAATAAAAACTTGCTGTTGCCAGAGGTTTCAATCACGGCCCAAAAGGATTTACTTACTATAACTCGGGTTCTTGGCGGCGTATCAACATGAAGCATGCACCAGATATTAAATTAGACCTCCAGCAATACAATTGTAGAAACCTCATCTAATTTCGTGCATTTTATTATACCTATGTAAATAAAACATTACACTTGGTGATAGATCGGTTTGATGCCGCCGTATTGAAACCTTATGCTCGCACGGCTACACATCAACCTATACAAAGCTATCCTCGCATTCTATTAAACAATAAAACGACGCCTGACGGTATATAACTCGCAACTTAATTACCTATGTGTGATCACGTCAAATTCAGCGCACAAATGAACTGACCACATATTGTACGGAAAGCCTACGAGGTCCGCCTTTGGTGGAGTTGTATAGCTTAATGTGTAGCTGTGTTTACAACTGTATAGCTTGGACGTGTTGTCTTTTATACACGAGGCTGTTGGCTACACACCAGCCAGTATAGGCTAGACTGGTTTTGATAAGGCTTTTTTGTAGTCGCCATCGCAGTTTGGTAAGTTGCTAGTTATATAGCGTTAGGCGTGGTTTTATTGTTTGCAGGTAAAAAATATAATAATAATATTCAATTCAACGACGCCGGTAACGACCCCCGGTCGACAGAACAACAGAATATTGTGAATATAATATGGTATTGAATGTCTGTGATGTATGCATACAGCCTAGCATAACAAATATTTTTTAATTAGATATAATAATAACATTATTTTATTTCCAGAAAAAATAATTAAGGTTTGTATACCTAAATACGTTGTATTCTATTCTGTATTCATATGATGTAGTCACATATTAAGCGGCGGAGGCTACCTAATGGTTAACTTCTGTTTCTTGACTGTTGTGTAAAGAATACATACTCAACTTGCGAAATTAATTTTATTGATAAAGAAATCTATGACAATAAACACTTTTTTATGCCCTTCCGAAATTTAACTTCATTATTATTTGTATATTGTTTGTAGAGAAAATTTGTCATTTTGTGGTAACTTGATGTGCTGGCCACCGGGCACTTGCCTTTTGATCATATAACGTAGTTTTATAAACGTTCACAGGATTACTTTATAAGATTCTTACTAGACTTGCACTCTTGTTGAGCATTTGAGAAAACGAATTAGGACAATTTTGATCCTATAAACACATTTAGTGAGATTGTTTATTCTTGTTAACGTCTTGTTTCATTTCTCTATAAGACATGAGGACTCCTATGAAGGTCTTAGGTATAGCTGCTATACTTAGGTAAGTTATTATAAGATTGATTTGTCTTAGTCGTGGCTTCTAATGGATCGCCACAGATTTTTATAGGAAAAACTAGCTTTCCGCCCGCAGCTTCGCTCGCGTGGACAACAAGATTTTGACTGTTTGGTTTTTTCTAATTCTGGCGGGAAATTGCAAATTGTCCTTACATATCTTTCCGATCGCTTCTTTGCTCAGGTAGACCACAAAGTTTGCCCAACTTTATTATGTAGCGAAATATAAACGCAGCTTATTATCCTTTCCCAAGGTCTAGTCTATCTTTGTACCAAATTTTGACAAAATCCAAACGAATTTCATCCCCACACAGTTTGAAATTTCAAAAACCCCATTTTTTTTCTTATGAAGTGCCTAAACACAAAGTTTCAGCGTTTATCTTCAACAATGACAAACTCCCATACAATTTTTTATCCCTTATTACAACCCCTAAAAGGGGTCCTTTCCCAGTCTAATCTATTTTTGTACCGAATTTCATCAAAATGATCAATCATCAATTTCATCAATCATCAAAATTTGCCTGCCAGCACTAAAGTTGGCAAGCTTCAAATCACTTATTTTCCGTGTTCTCGCGAAAATCAAATCGTCAAATGGACTGGGTAGCGGTGTTGCATTGTCATTTTTAATAGACACCAGTAGAAAAAAATCGCAAAAAGGGACGCTTAAAATAAAGAAATCGATTAATAAATAATCGTTTTTTTTTTTAATAATAGGTACCTAATAAAAAATCGTTTTTTATGAAATAATATTTTTTTTAATAATCGATTATTTTTTAACATCCTTACATCAAGCTATTTAGTTTGAGCTTTGGACCGACCGTATTTCAACGCAATAGCGGAGATTTTGCAGTCCGATTGTACCTACACGTCGGACGTATTGTGACGGATACACACAACCAGTCTATACTGGTTGTGTGTATCCAGCCAGCCAGCCTATGCTGGCCGCATTTAGGCGTCAACTTGTCCTGGAAAAGTATAACTTGATGCCGTGCATACCTACCCATCAAATATAAAAAGTGCGACGAATAAACAAGCTTATATAATCCGGTGGCCGACATTGATGCTTGGAACCAAACTCATTATGAACGTAACAATTTTATCAATGACGCCTGTCGTTTGTCAGCGGGGTTCAGTCACTGACCTCCAGAATACTATACTGCGTATTATATAGTAATATTACTGACCTCCATAATAGTATACCTACTCTCTATATAGATATGGAGATCAGTGATTATATCAGTGGGTTCAGTGAACAAGCATAGATATATAGATCGGAGATTAAGCGGTTATTTTTTTTCGTTTTAGAGGTTTTATTACCTACTACTACATTTCAAGCTATACCAAACCACCCGAAGGGCAAACCGAGATCTGAGGCTAACTTCGCGAGAACACGGAAAATAAGAGATTTTCTCTGGGATGATTGAAGCTTACCAACTTTAGTGCAGGCAGGCAAGATTCCGCACCTCTTGAACTTGAAAGGATATGGACTCGAGCAACTAGCCATGGGAAAGTATTTTATGATGAATAGGTAGCTAAATACGCAGGAGCTAAATTTTTCAGTTCCCATGCGGTCTGGGTTTGATCAAATCAGTCTATCGAACTAATTCGTCGGAACTTCAAAGATATATTTAAAATAGGGAATGTTTGATGAATTGATATTTAAATGAAATCTTGATGTAAATGAGCGATGATAGTATAACAGTTCGAAGCTCAATTTGATAAATTTTATCATCGTGATAATGGAATAATCACGAAATACTATCAAAATAATGAATCAGTAGGTACGTGAAACTAATGAAGGTCAAGCATAGGTATTAAACATTTTATTACGTTGGTACCTACCAGCTACCAACGTAATAAAATGTTTAGTTTGTTAAATAACAGATAACTAACCTGGGTTATCTGTTATTTACATAATTTAAGTATGAACTTGAATACCTAATTGTAAGT
Organism: Subacronicta megacephala; assembly: GCA_958496365.1. Taxonomy (NCBI): domain Eukaryota; kingdom Metazoa; phylum Arthropoda; class Insecta; order Lepidoptera; family Noctuidae; genus Subacronicta; species Subacronicta megacephala. Next base: position 11,760,237 of record OY292513.1, read on the forward strand.
CACGATATCAACTGCCGCGGCTTTTAAGGCATATACTTAATGGCTAAAAGAAACTATAGATAGGTTAGTAGGTATGTACTACCCTCCACTGTTGGGCGCGGATCCTCTCAGATAGAGAAGGATTAGGCTAGTCTGCCACCCTATGCTATACCTAAGTAACAAATATAATGTACACACATAATATGAACAATTATAAATATATAATAGGCATATTTGGAACATGGAAATTCTATAGGTACTTGTTGCGGAGATAAGGGCCTGTGGATAAATAAGCTAATGATAAAAAATACTGAGTATTATATATGTATCTGAATAGGTTGTGTGTGTAATTTTGGGTAAGTAAAAAAAACATGTTAAAAAAATTTGTTTTTTTATAAATAACAATATTATGTAAGTAATCAGTACAACAGTTAATGATTATGATGTAGTTATCAGTGCAAAATCACCTTAAAAATATATCAAACAGAATTGTGTATAATTATTATGTACCATATAAGTATATTCATGTTTCATAAAAACCCATGATTCCCCGTAAAACGATAAAAAGATCTTGTTGCTTAGTTTTTAATATAAAACATCATTCGTAGTTATAGATTCATCCTTATCATTATTTGAAATCAATGAAATTTACAAATTCGCATGATATTTCTTGTATGGAGCCAAGCCAGCAGCAATCTTACTTCCTAAATCAGGATGTACTTGAGTGAAGTTCTTAATGGCTCTTTCTTGGATGAAGGCAGCAGCATCCTTCAAATGACCAACAATATTATCGACAATGCGTTGTTTAGCGCCATCATCAAAGACTTGCTTGTACAGTAATGTAGCTTGTGAGAAGTTGTCCTCCGTCTGGCCACTGTCGTATCTGTCGACATCACCACTGACATTATATCTGGGTTGCAGGCGCTGCGCCCGTGGGCATTCCTGTGGGCCCGAAAATGAGTTGGGGAAGTAATTTGGACATCCCTCCTGGTTATCCATATTTTGTGGTCCATCACGCTGGTAGTTAGTTACTTTCACGCGGTAGGGGCAGTTCACTGGAATTTGCAAATAGTTGGCACCGAGGCGGTGACGATGAGTGTCGCTGTATGAGAATAAACGACCCTGTAACATTTTGTCAGGAGAAGGCTCTATACCTGGCACAAAGTTGGCAGGACTGAATGCAATCTGCTCAACTTCAGCAAAATAGTTTTTAGGGTTCCTGTTTAAGATCATTTTGCCAACAGGAATCAGAGGGTACTCAGAATGAGGCCAAACTTTCGTCACATCAAATGGATTAAATTTGCAGCTTTCTGCCTGAGCCATGGTCATAACTTGAATGTACATAGTCCATGAAGGGAAGTCTCCCTTTGCAATAGCATTGAAAAGATCTCTGATGGAGTAATCTGGGTCTGAGGATGCTAGTTCAGCAGCCTTATCAGTGGGCAAATTCTTAATGCCCTGATTAGTTTTGTAATGGAATTTGACCCAATGTGCCACTCCTTGAGCATTGACAAGCTTGAATGTGTGGGAACCATATCCATTCATGTGTCTGTAACCATCAGGAATACCACGGTCACCAAACAAGTATAGCACCTGATGAGTGGTCTCTGGTCTTAATGTTATGAAGTCCCAAAACATGTCAGCATCCTTAAGGTGGGTGGCAGGGTTTCTTTTCTGGGTGTGAATAAAGCTTGGGAATAGAGTTGGATCCCTGATGAAGAAAACAGGCGTGTTGTTGCCAACAAGGTCCCAGTTGCCATCATCAGTGTAGAATTTAACAGCAAATCCTCTTGGATCACGGGCTGTATCAGCAGACCCGCTTTCACCACCTACAGTGGAGAATCTCACAGCCAGTGGTGTAACCTTTCCAACAGTTTCAAAAATTTTTGCAGCACAGTACTTTGTGATGTCATGAGTCACTTCAAAGTGTCCAAAAGCCCCAGCTCCCTTTGCATGCACAACTCGCTCTGGAATACGCTCCCTATCAAAAGCAGACATCTCATCAATGAAGTTAACATCTTGCAGCAGAGCAGGTCCATTCTTTCCAACAGTTTGAATAGCAGTTTTAACTCCAACAGGTGCTCCAGTTTTAGTTGTTATGTAACCAGGAGAGTCCTGAAATATAATAAAAAAAATTTTTATTAGTGAATATAATACGAGATATTATAATTCTATATTACCTATGCTGTAAAATTATATTAACCCGTCAAGCGGCATATTGTAGACACAATGCAAAATCTATTGTTATGTCCTCATGAGGAAACTGTATGCATTGACGGGTCATGGAATGAAATAAAGTTCAATAAAAAAATAATATTATCATTATATGTAACTCAGTTTTATTATTTTGTTCACAAATTCGCAATGCATTACAAGGACAGAATAATAAGTGGTAGGTGTAGATAAATAAACATGTTCTAGAAGCAGTCATTATCACAAATTGGTACAAGCATTCGATAGATAGGTATTTATGTGTTTGATCGCATTTTAATATAAAGACTTACTAGAATTTTAATATTTTCTGATCTAATAATAAATTTTACTTCAAAAATTAAATTCAAATTATGTAAAAAAAATCTTGATAACTGCAGTCAAAAGTACATAATATGGGCTAAACCTTTGACCGTACAAAGATCAACAGACTTAGGAAAGACAATAAGACAAGAAGGTAGGTAGCATCATTATAAAAAACATTGCTTAGCTTTAAATAGTGAAATCAGAATGCAAATAGCTGGACAACATGGAATTTAATTAGTACAGTTACGATAAGAATAGGTAGATTATAAAATTTGCCGTAATTTGCTCTTAACCCACAAATAAATTATGACGAAACTCACAGTCCATGATATAAAAATTGCACTTCATAAAAACTTGTTCACTACCTAAAATGTCACTTCAAGAGTCAAACGATAACTTACTTTAAGGTTTTTCTTGAAATTAACAAGCTGGTCGGTAGCAGGATCCCTTGAAGCCATTTTGGGCTTGGTTTTAAAATTATTGTTAGCGTTCGTTGTTATCGGGACGGAGCAGCACACTGGACGCGTTACCGCGAACAAATACTGCCTTGGCTGCGGGCGTACCTCTTATATAGAATTTTTAACGATAAACAACTATCATGCCAAACAAGTGCGACCAGTAACCGATATAGGCTGGTTATCATGAACTGCGAAGTACTGCGAACCAATCGTCATGAAACGTCCCTTCACGTTTAATAGTGCACTTGTGACTTGCATTTATTTTACCCGCTTTAAGTTCTTACCTATGCGAAAATATTAAAAAAAATATACGATAAATTTACCAAAAAACAACACTTTCTATTGCTGATAATTATTGCCCATCCTAAACAAAAGAAATTAAGTAGATAAAGTACGACAGGCTGTTGAGGCTGAGAAAGTTAAAAAAATAAAAATAAGAATATTCGATAGTTATTTGTTTTTGTGACAGTCGACAGACATAGACAATTTGATTGAAACCTATGTGTTGGCAAATAAAAATAGGTAATGTTGTTTATTGTACAAGCACAGAATGATTATTACAAAATATTGTAAGTACCTTTAAAATAGTGGTAAAAGAGTCAGGTTAAGGTGAAGGCTTTCGCTTAGCCACCCGCCAAATTCAAATTACAATTATTTTTTAGACCTAAAATTTGAGAATATATTATAATAATATTTGCGATATAAACTGGGTATATTACAATCTACAATATTCACAACTGAGAACTTATTTTCCTCCTTAAAAAAGTTTTTATGCAACTCAAACTCCCCGAGCTGCCCAAAATTGACCATTTACACTACTATCAGTACGATTTTTGACCAAAGGTTTGGGTACGCACGGCTACACATCAAGCTATACAAAACCACTTACGCTGGCCTCTTATTGTATGGGAAGTCTATACAATGCAAGATCCGCTTAAACTGGTTTTGTATAGGTTGACCTGTAGCCGTGTATACCTACCTACTCAGTAGTGAATAATGTATATTTGATCGCATAATGTATTAGGTATGAACCTATCATGATCCTAGAATTGAATTTAGGGGCAAAATAGATAAGTATTATTATACCTATTTGTTTTTCGTCATTGGGTAGATATAACATTATTTATTTGTACTGCGAGTCGTTGCTCTACTCTAACAAAAATACATACTTACAGATAAAGATCTTTCTTTAATAAGGTCGGTTAAAAAAATATTTTTTGTAAAATAATACCAACTAAATGACAGTTTTTTAACCGACTCTAATATAGGCGTCAGCTATAATTTAGGTAATCCTAGGTAATAAAAAAAACCGTGTAGTGGAGTTATATAGTTTCTATAACTGAATGACAACAAACTTACGTAGGTACGAGGGCTGCACTAAAAGTATCGGGAATGGAATATTTCCACTGTTCCTGTCATATTTCATCATCATCATCATCAGCCTATACTAGTCCACTGCTGGACGTAGGCCTTCCCCAGCGTGCGCCATTTCACCCTGTCCTCCGCTTTTCGCATCCAGCTTCTGCCAGCAACCTTTCGCAAATCATGTCATATTTAAATCTTTTTAATTGAAAACTTCTTGGTTTTAAAAATCGAATACCATTTATTTATTTTAAAAAAGGTTCTCGGTCTTGTCACAAGGTCTTGTCAAACTTGTTTAGTCGTTGACAAAGAGATTTAATAGTAGTAGGTTGAGAAAATGGAATTGACTCGAGAAAATTCAAGAGCGATGATTTATTATGAGTTTCGAAGTGGTTTAACACAAAAACAGTGTGTTGATCGGATACTTTCTGCATTTGGTGATGAAGCCCCATCCAAAACCACAATAAAATTTATCACTGGTTTGCTGAATTTCAACGTGGACGTATCAAGCTCAGTGATGATCCCCGTCAAGGTCGTCCAAAAACTGCAGTCAACCAAGAAAACGTTGATGTTGTGCGTAAGCTGATTGAGGAAGATCGACATGTGACATACCGCGAAATTCAGGCAACTTTAGACATTGGCATGAGTCAAATACAAATAATCTTGCATGAACGATTAAGTGCAAAAAAGTTGTTTTCCCGATGGATACCGCATTCGCTCTGTGAAGAGCAAAAAGCGTCTCGTGTTACTTGGTGCGTCAGAACTCTCGAAAGATTCCACGCAGGATCCTCAAATGCTATATACAACATCGTATCAGGTGACGAATCCTGGATATACGCGTACGAACCCGAAACAAAAAACCAGTCACGAGTTTGGGTGTTCGAAAATGAGTTAAAGCCAACAAAAATTGTTCGTTCACGGAGTGTTGCAAAAAAAATGGTGGCCACGTTTGTCTCCAAAACCGGCCATGTAGCGACTATTCCTCTTAAGGGACAAAGAACGGTTAATGCAGAATGGTATGCTAGCATTTGTTTGCCACAGGTCGTTTCTGAACTCCGTAAAGAGAACTGCAACCGCCGCATCATCCTCCATCACGACAATGCGAGTTCTCACACCGCGCACACAACAAAAGAGTTTTTGGAGCAAGAAAACATAGAATTATTAGACCATCCGCCGTACAGCCCCGACCTAAGCCCTAATGATTTCTATACTTTCCCTAAAATAAAGAATAAATTGCGTGGTTAGAGATTTTCATCACCTGAAGAAGGTGTGGACGCCTACAAAACGGCCATTTTGGAGACCCCAACTTCCGAATGGAATGGTTGCTTCTATGACTGGTTCCATTGTATGGAAAAATGTGTCAAATTTCGCGGAGAATACTTCGAAAAGCAATAAATACATTTTTAAATAGTAATGTTGTGTCAATTCCTTGATTCCCGAAATTTTCAGTGCCACCCTCGTACCTCGTTATTCTTATTAATGACTGTTAAGGTTAATAAAAAAATATATTATTCATACCAAATAGATACTTACTTAGACCTACACGAACCCTTAGAGCTTACAATCATGTTTCTTAGTCAACCCAATAAAAAATGGCGCCATATTTATTATAAGCCGCTAAAAGATTTTGATCCTCGCAAATAACTATATAAATCAGACCCTTTAGATACTTCCCGTTGACCTAAAAACATGAAATGTGATAAGGTTAGGGTTGCCAGATGGTCGGGAATCGTCTGGATTCTTCCGACATTTCATGTGATGTCCAGACTCCCGACAAAAAACAAAATCTCCCGACAAATATACGTATCTTATCATCAAATATCTACCGCATTAATATTTGGAACCACAACCATGATATGAAAATTAAAAAAAAAAAATTTGAATTGTCGATTCCAGAGAACAATGCATAATATTGTGAGAGTGTTTAGTCTGCTAAATAAATTATATTCTAAAGGAAGGAATCGTATGGGCTTTGATGCGATTAAAGCTGAGCTTCTGATACGACTGAATTTTGATGAAAATTGCTCAAGTTTTCGATTCGTATTGACCCAAATTAGTGGACTCGGTAAATACTTGTGGCAAACAAACCGTATAAAATAATGTAAATTTTATTCAATCCTTTTTTAAAGAGCTGTTTATCTTAAAAATGTTGACTCTTAAATTTTCATTTTGAATGTCGGGATTATGGACATTTTGAAATGTTATCCTATTTAGATTTTTCGATCTGGCAACCCTAGGTAAGGTTTATCTCCTGAGTCCTGAGGTACCTAAGTATTTTAAAAAGTTTCTACAGGGCTAAAATCGATGTACTTAGTTACCCACTTTAATTTTATACACCAAAAGGTCAAATTCTATCACAATAAACTATATCCCTTATCAATAGCTATTAAATATTTATGAGTTTATTATCAGTTACAAAAACATGTGTTTGATACTTTTAAGGTAGGTATACCTACCTATCTATATATCTATATATTATTATAAAATCGTAGAGGACCTGTGTCTGAACATTAATACTTAACTGTCTATTATAAAAAAACAAGTTGGATAGAGTAAGAGTTTAAAATTATACCTAAAAATAACGAAATTTAAAAAGTGATTTTTAAGGGTTGGCGCAAAAACATGGTATTTTATATTAACTTACATAAAGTATTATTTTTTCATAAATATATAGCAGCGCATTCCCAGGACAGCATTGTGCTATAATTATGTTTACTTGAAGACATTGGGCAAACCAAACTATCTTAAAAATTATAGGGTAAGTACTTAGCTGGTAAGTTTATAATTACTTACTTATACTTACTATAAATTGTGAAACTTTACACGTAACCAATCAATGTGATAAAAAAATGTGGTTCTTCATATGATGTGGTGGGGGGCGTAAATCATGGTGGTGACGATAAATAAATAGCAGACGATGACGACATACACCCTGAGTATGATGAAATTGTGATTAATGAAACCTTTTTTTAGTGTTCAACTGTTCATGTCATTCTTATTTACTCGCATGACTGTACGTTTTTTTCTTGAGTTTTTCTGCTTCTAAAGGGGCATTAGAAAAACACTTTACTTACTTCTAAGGATTGAAGGTTATTCATCTGGAATGTTACAATATTGATACAGCAATTTTTCGTTTTTTATGTTACTTATGTAATCCATGGAGTATCTCTTGTGTCTGGTGAAATGATTGTGTAATTTTACCAAATAAGTAACCTCAGGATACTCCTACCAACTTTTGATTCTACTAGGATCGTAGTCCTTATTTTAATTCTGTATGAGCATCCGTTTTAATACTACGCCGTCTACCCGTGTGGAGCTTCGAGCAACACGGAAACTGTGGAGAGTATACGCCGGAAATTGCTGTATGGCAACCTTAAACAACACGACAAATGCATGGACAGACGATCAGGTAAACATCGCTGAGAGTCGTTGGATGCAGGTAGCATTTAACCGGTTGTTGTGGAAGTCTATAGGGAAGGTCTCGTTTAGCAGTGGACTTCGTTTGGCAGCTATGATGATGAAGCAAAAGTTCGGTTGACGATGGTGCACGTCAACCATGTAGCGGTCAGGTTATCTGATAAAAGATTCGAAAGAAACTTTCCGAAACGCAATCGTTAAAAAACAGAAAGCCTAACAACAATATACTGATGTTTAAAATCAACGCTCTGATGTTTTATTTCAAACAACGAACGGGTGTCAATCAGCCTTTTGCTCATACTTTTCTATGGCCGCAAGAGTTTCGAGCTGGCATTTGGCCGATCCATCCTAAAGACGAGAGTACTGGTCTCGTCTTTTGGATGGACCGATCATTCAATATAGATTGAACTTGGGCATACAATTCAGGTATAATTATGTTTACTAATCGTCCCACGTCCTGGTTTTATCAACGAAGTGTTGGGTATTGGTTAGCCTGGTTATCCTTGCTTAGCTCATACATTTTAGAATGATATACATATATATCAACTTCCTGTTTCGTCTTAGATCTAAATAAAATTTGTAGCATAACTTGTGTAATACTTATATCCATTAGCACATGATGTAGATACCTACCTACCTACAATAACAAGCAGTTACTAATAAATCTGATAATAACGTTAAACATGTGTGACGTCGTGTCGTGTCCAGGTTTTTATTGGTACCTATTGTAGGTAGTCGATAATTTGAGTAATAGGTAATCCAAATAATGATGAAATTAACCGAAATTTTAATTCATCCACCATATTATTTTAGTATGTAGGTACCTACATATGTACAAATACTGTTAGAAATTATATATAATCTGCCGTTATTAATATATTATACTTAGGTACGCTTAATTTATTTATTTTACTTTAAATACACCGGTCTAGGACCAATAACAGTACCTAATGTACTTACATAATTAGTTTAAATATAATATCGTCTTTATATGTAGGTACATCTTCTTAGATAATATAGGTATCACTGGCTCATACTGATTAAACTGATTCTCATGAATTCATCAAAAAAATTTAAAAACTTTTTAGGCGTAGGATTAGGTTGAATACCTATCTAGATTGGTAAGGTGTAGAGATCGTAAATTCCTAGGAGTTTTATAAAAACTAATAAATGCAGTTACCTGCCTAGGTAGTGCATTACATAATAAAAGTGTATCGCTGTGTAACATTACGCATTAAACTAATTACTGCACGAAATTCGATGCAGTTTGTAGATAGATTGTTCAATATTGATGATACCTCGTCCAACAGCCAAGTTATAGTATGTAAATCCTTTGGGGACACGAGTAAAACCGCGGGCAATAGCTAGTTTATTACATTAATACGTACATCATATCGCAAAGTCACTGCGTGCCTGGAATTCCAACTCGAGACCTATGACTGCAGTCTAAGGTCATTATAACAAGGTGTCACTGATTAAAATAACCACTAACTAGATACAGTAGTTCAAGTTATACCAGTGTCATATTATTTCAGAAAAAACAAGTTCAATTCACGGTCTCTAAAATAGGTCAGTAAAATAATTATTTATATTTATTGCCCAGCAAACATATGCAGCACTAGCCATCCCTTTCATTTAAGGTCCAAGATAGTTGCCGCTCACTATAGCATAATAAATCATCGATTTTAGGTACATTTATAATTAAGTATGCAGAATATAATTTGTATAATATTGTAAAAAAGATTGTGTACCATCTACCACCTGAACACTGCTATACAGGTAATATCTCATTGATAACAAAATGCCATTCCAGTTTACCGCTATTAAAACAGATAAGCAGGTAGGTTATAAAGTAGATAAATAGATAGCATACCTTACCTATTAAGCCAAAGAAGCAAAATCAATCACAACACAGCAAGGATGACATGGGCAGAGTTTGGAGATCGGATACTATAGCCCAGCCGCCCATTTTCTCCACCGGCGTTATTCATCTTGCAGTTCATTCGGATCGTGATTATGCACATACTTACATAGAGAAACCAGATTTTGAACCATTCTCCTGTTTAGTACTTTTTAAACGACTTCAAAAAAGGACGAGGTTATACGTTCGTCTGTATTTTTTTTTCTATGTAGGTAGGTAGGTATGTTCACCAATTTTGAAAATTCTTTTTTGTTTGAACGGGTACCTATACCTGCTCCCGAGGTGGTCCCATTGTCATCAAGTTAAAATCCAACGCCCTCGTTGGATTTTAACTTGATGACAATCCCAGGATCCCCTGATCCTGGAGGAATCGAAGGAACTCTTCAAATAAGTATTGTTTTTGCATTTACCTACTCTTGGAAACTCGTCCATAGCAAATGCACGAGTTTCTAGGAAAGCTTCATTTGGTGAAGTTAAACGATGATGAAGACCATCGCTGTACCGCAACTCCTTAATAATAAGTATTGTCGGGGTTGCTATTCGAATACTTTTATAATATAGTTCCAATTTGTGTTGGTTACAATGCATATGGTGAAGTATCAGGAGAACTCCTCAATAATTAACGTCCCTGCATTGGGAAAAGCAAAATTTGGAAAAGGTGATGAGCAGTTGATATTAGGTTATTGTAACTTATGTAAATTACAAATAACCCCCTGAAAAACGATGTGATCTTACAAGGTGGCTTTAATTTGAGTGGATCTTTTGTTTCCGCCACCGACTTCCGAAAATGTTTTAGACATATTTTTGAAGGTGGTTAATTACATTTTTTGTTAAAATTTATTTTATTTCTTTTAGTTTAGGTTTTAGTATAACAGTGACAGTAATAGAACCTTTGGCGGTGGGATTTGAAGACTTCCATTCGTTCATAGGTATATGTATGTTACAACATTCTGCAACAAAACGATAATATTTTTCAGTGTTTCAGAAAGTGCAAAGAACTAGGGTACAACTTTATTTATAATGTGAAACACACACGACCTAAATTGTTATGCCACTATCAATGGCGACTATTTATTTAAATTGTGATTAATTAGTTACCTACTTACGTAAAAGAAACTGTACGTAGGTACCCTTGTAGCCACATAGGTAAGTAGGTACTGCTGCTAACCTATTATAAACATAGGTGCATGCATGTACAAATACCAATAATAAAAAATATGTGCATATACTTTACACAACTGTTTAATTTGCTCGACGGCAAGTTTTAACCTTGCTTCGTTGTTTTATTGTTTACTAGCTTTCCGCCCGCAGCTTCGCCCGCGTGGACAACACGATTTTGCCGGTTTAGGTTTTTCCAAAGTAACATGTACTATATTTGTTATTAAATGAGCAGCATTCGTGTTCTTACAGCTAGAGCGATAGTTTATCATTCTGGAGTTCTCGTAGGATCGATTTCCTCGGGGAGGTACAAATATCATCATCATTGGTGCTTTTTCTGCCTGGTGTCAAAATGACCAGACTGCTATTAGTACGGCACTCTCTCACAGGCAACGTAGAATTGCTCATGAAGGAAGCAATATTCTCTGAAATCTATGCCTGCCACCCTTAAGGACTCTTATTTATATGGGATTATTTTTATGGGCATTGCAAAGTAGAAATCGTACTCAAAAACATAGTCGGATGGTATCAGTGGTATTTGAGGCAGGAAAAGTGATTCCCCCGAATACATCCAGTTATCACAGTGGCTCTTTAATATTTTTGTGCAATGCGGTTACTCGCAGTCTAGTCCCGATACATAGTTTAAACCGTTTAATGAGACGCAGCAGCATTACAGGTGTCCCAAGGAAGGTTAACACTGTTAAGGCACTCTACATGATAGTAAATTGCTTCATCCGCTTGTAGCACTGAATCGATAGACCTGTATTCAATTTCTGAGCCCTCCAACGACTTCAGAAGTATGTAATTAATAGCAGCTGCAATGTTTTTTTTATGGAGTTAGTATTGCACGTTTGCACAGCCAATCTATAAACTTGTTTGTTTATTAGAAAAATCAGGGTACACTCTAACTATTCAAACTATCATAGCCACCTGTCACTACTGTTACCAGCAGAGATGGTATACATATTTTCCTTTCGGATTCGGGATAATCCGCATTTCCTATTTTAAGTAATAGCTCTGAAAACTTTCCAAGAACCATATCTCTCATATTTCTTTTTACGGATAATCATTATTTTGGGTTAGGGCTATAGGTATGACGATGGTAAGGATGCTCTGATTTCGTCTGCTCAGGTTCCTCTAGATATAACATAATCTGACGGCATTCCCCCGTCTGCAACTCAGGAACTCCACCAATCGCTCTTTTGCTGCCTCTGACATCTTTAAAAATCTAGTGTGTGCTTCAATTCCACCTTTGTTCGCCTTAGTTGTCTCATCCCACACGATAAATCTGAGATTTCGGAGAATTTGAGCCATGTCACTCTGCATCATATTATTGCACAACGGAGTTTCGACACGAATAAGACTAAGCGGAAGTTTCAAAGGCAGAGCCGCTTTCCCACCTTCCCACCAAAAGAGGTGCTATTCCAGATGCAGCTACAGCTAAAGTAATGTCCAATGTCAATTACTTTGTATTTTAGCCAAAAGTGAGTGCGTGACACAAAATGGTTGGCTAAATAATAATATGTACAACTTTGATATGATTTTCGAATATTGTGATTCTCGTATTTATTTATTTTGAACGCAATGCATAACGTATTCCGTTTTAAAGGTAATAATAAAAATTAGGTGTTAATACAAATGCCAGATTTCTTTACATGCACTATATAGGGGAAGTAACTCTTTTTACGCGACTAAGGGGTGAAATTGAAATTTTGTTGCTTTAATTATATTGTACAGCTTAAATGCATAAGTTCAAGCACGATATTAAACAAGTTATTTAAAAATACGTGTTTCTTTAATTATAATGAAGAGTTTAAATACTTAATCTCAAGTAATTTTGATAATAAATAATTTATTTTTGTACAAACTTTAACACCCCTTTTTAACCCTTTTAGGGATGAAATTCAAAAAGTCCTAAAATATGTGATTCTTTAATTATATTGAAGAGCATAAATATTAAGGTTCAAGTAATTTTGATAGTATAAAAAACATTCTTCACACAAATTTTAAAACCCTTTTTTACCCATTTAAGGGATGAAATTAAAAAAATCCAAAAATACGTATTTCTTTAATTGTATTGAAAAGCATAAATATTAAATTTCAAGTAATTTTGATAATAAAAAAATATTTTCCATACAAACTTTAACACTCATTTTTACCCATTTAAGGGATGAAATTAAAAAAATCCAAAAATACGTAAATCATTAATTATATTGAAATGCATAAATTTTCAATTTCAAGTAATTTTGATAATAAACAAAAAAATATCCATACAAACTTTAACACCCCTTTTTACCCATTTAAGGGATGAAATTTAAAAAATCTTTAAGGACGTGTTTTATTATTTTGTATTTAGAGGCTTAATACCAAATTTCATTAATTTTCAATTAGAAATGACAGAGTTTCATACAAACTTTAAACCCCCATTTCACCCCTTTAGGGGATGAATTTCGAAAAATCCTTTCTTAAATGACGCCTAGAATATAAAAGCATTATCCTCACAAAATTTCAAACTTCTATCATTAGTGGTTTCGGCTGGGCGATGATATGTCAGTCGGGACATTGCCTTTTATATATATAGACTTACTTCTACATGGTGAAATAATTCATCATCAACCCATTACATTGTCCCACTGCTGGGCACGGGTCTCCTCTCAAAACGAGAGGGATTAGGCTATAGTCTGAATTAATTAAATTTAACACGAGTCGATATTTCTCATCTAAGTAAGTATCATATTAGTTAATCCAAAATTATAAACAAAATATGTTTTCAATGAGTTGACCCTCTCTGACGCAAGGCCTTGACCACAGAATCAGCTGATTCCCAAAACAAATTTTGTTGACATTTTTTTGTTGCGTCTGCGCATGCAAAATATCGATTTTATATTTCTAAACAATTTTTGTTTTCAGACCGAGATTATTGAAAGTCAGGAATTAAAGATATTCCAGTTTGAAGTTTTAGAGGTTAAGTTTTGACAACAAACAAATATGAGTGCAAATAAATTAAAACAATGATCAGGTATATCATGATCAGTGTTTCTCTTCTTTTAAGTATATTTACATAGTTATTATGCCTATTTAATGGCAAACTATTGCACGTAAGTATGATATATGCAAAATAACGAAACGTAACAGTTGTCAGTGAGCCGATTGACAGGTGTCGGACCGATGTCATTTTTTTGTCGCCATTGTTGCCATACTGGATTCAAGGTTAGAATTATTATTACGATTTCATTTTACTTATTTTTACAACTAAAACGGTTGTCTTCTTAGCACAAAAATAATGTTGTCATTTTCGTATTTATTTTGATACTTTGCAATAAGTATGTACATTATTGAATATAGGCCAAACACTGTACGTAACTGGGAATTTAATTTAATACATATGGCAACACTTAAAGTTCAACTGAGTATTCGACGAAAGATGAAGTCTTTTTTTTTTTATCACTGATAGGCTTACGCTTGACCACAACTTGCCTGATGTTAAGCATCGAAGTGGTCTACGATGGAGCGCGCTTGCCTAGAAGGTACCTATTCACTCTCGTCTTGAAGACACCCAAATTGTAGGTCTCAGGGAACAAAGATTCCGGTAACGAGTTCCACAATAAAGCAGTACGCACTATAAATGTAGACGCAAAACGTTTCGTGCGAGATTTAGGCACTTCCACCATGTAGCGGTGGCGCCTTGCCGTAGCTCTGCTCGTCCGATAGTGGAACGGGGATGGTGGAACTATATCATGTAGTTCCGATGCACACTCTCCGAAATGTAACCGGTAAAAGACAGAAAGACATGCAACTTTGCGCCGATGCTCAAGGCTTTGTAGTTTGGCATCGCAAAGTGCATCATTGCCAATTAGCTTCTTGGCTCTCTTCTCAATGGAGTCCAATGCCTCAAGCTGGTATTTAGCCGATCCATCCCAAAGGTGCGAACAGTACTCCATGCACGACCGAACCTGTGCTTGGTATAGTGACAGCAACTGTTCCGGCGTGAAGTATTGTCGCACCCTTGAGAGGATACCCAGCTTTTTACCGGCTAATTGAGCCTTAGACTCAATGTAGGAGCCAAAGTTGAGTGTTGGTGCTAGAGAAATACCAAGAAGCTCAAGATGGTCTGAAAACGGCACGGTTACATCTCGGAAAGTAGGAGCCAGATTGAATGGTCTCCGTTTCGCGGAGAATAGACACGCCTGGGTCTTGGCAGCATTGAACCTTACCAGATTGGCATCGCCCCACTCAGAGACCGCCTTAAGGGAAAGGTTCAAGCGCTGGACCATGGCCTCTCTTTGAGACCGGATGTCGGCCTCACTGGCTCGTGCGTTGGACATGTAACTCTCTACAACAGTGCTGTCGTCTGCGTCCCCATAGATACCGGGTTTGAGCAGATCGTTGATGTGCAGCAGGAAAAGGGTTGCAGAGAGTACCGATCCCTGAGGAACACCGGCATTAATCGCCATTTGATCAGATGAGCGGCCATCAATCACCACTCGAATAGATCGGTTCCTCAGAAAGTCCGATATCCATACGCAGAAACCAGAGGGCAAACCAAAACTGGACAGCTTGTTAATAAGGCCGTCGTGCCAAACCCTGTCAAAGGCCTTAGAGATGTCAAGAGAAACCGCAAGTGCTTCTCCATATTTCTCGATGGCCTCACTCCAGATGTGTGTGGCGTATACTACAAGATCACCAGTAGACCGATTCCGGCGGAAACCATATTGTCGGTCACTGAGGAGGTCATTCGATTCTAGATACGCCAGGAGCCTGCTATTCAGGACACGTTCCATACTCTTACAGAGTATGGACGTTATCGAAATGGGCCTGTAGTTAGCAGGGTCAGCACGACTGCCCTTCTTGGGCACGGGCTGCACGTTGGCAAGCTTCCATGATTTCGGCACTTGACCAGTCTCAAGGGAAAGCCGAAAGAGGCGTGTCAATACAGGAGACAACTCAGGCGCACAATTCCTCAGAACAATAGCTGGAATACCGTCGGGACCACTGGCCTTGTTCACGTCAAGATTGCGTAGCGTTTTGCGAACCTCCGTTTGGCGAATGTGGATTTCCGCCATTTTAGTCGGACTGCCATGTGGAGTTGGAGGTGTCGCGCTACCAGCATCAAGACGCGAAATTTCTGCAAACAGAGAAGCAAACAAATTGGCTTTCTCCTTAGCAGTGTGGGCCAGTGTTCCATTAGGTTTCAGCAAGGGAGGCAGTGAGGGGTGGCAGAAGTTCGCTTCAACACACTTAGCCAGGGACCGAAATGCTTTGCTTCCTGTGGGGTACGTAGCCAATTTGTTCCCTATACGGCTTATGTGGTCAAAGCGAGCCCTCCGATGAACCATCTTGCAGGACTTGGCAGCCTTGTTAAACGCTTTCTTCTTCTGGCGCATATCCCTTGCCTTGCGGTGTCGAGCATCAACCCAAGATAGGTACGCCTTATGTTTTAGCGCCTCTGCGCGTTCACATTGAGGCCCGAACCATGGGCGAGCCTTGCCGGACATCGAAACGTCTGAGTAAGGAATAAAATACTCCATACCCAGTCGCATGACATCTGTCACGGCATCCGCACAGACTGAGGGATCACCAGAAAAAAAACAGACAGGCTGCCAAGGATAAGATGCAAAAAAAGACCGCATCTCATCCCAATCTGCTGACCTGTATCGCCAAATCCGTCGCGTGCCACAAGGGCTGGGATCGGGCGGGGAGTAGACGGACACAGACTTCACCAGACAGTGGTCAGATGTACCCAAGGGAGAGGATACCGCCACTGAGTAACGGTCCGGTTCAGTTGTCAGCAGAAGGTCCAAGCAATTAGGAGTGTGCGTGTCAACATCAGGTACCCTAGTAGCATCTCGGACCAGCTGAGTGAGATTTAACGCTAAAGCAAGCTTCCGCGTCTCTCGTCCAGCATGGTCAGTGACCTGGTATGGGAAAAGCCACTCCTGGTGGTGGGCATTGAAATCCCCCAGAATCACTAGTTGAGCTGTCGGGTACTTCAGCTGAGCCGCATCCGCCGCCTCGCTGAGGTATTCGGTGAGCCTAGTGGTCTCCTGATCTCCGGTGTGCGACCGGTAAACACAAGAATATAGGATCTTCTCAATTCCTGTGTCTACAAGGACCCAAAGGACGGAGTACTTGGGGTCTTCAAGGTGACGGAGACGCCGAAAACAGATGTCATCCCGAGCGTACAAGCAGGCCCCTGCCCGAGCCTTAAAATGATGCTCAAGGGTATAACCCGGGTACAACAAGTACGCTACATCCGACGGACATCCAATCTGCGTCTCCGTTAGAAATAAGAGTGCCGGCTTTTCGGTCTCAAGGTGGTAGTGGACCGCCACGAGATTGGAGTGCAATCCTCGTATATTGGTGTGGTGCACTTTTAAGGAAAGGGCGTGCGACCGCTGTGCAGCTTTTTTTCTCTTACTTCTTCCTTGCATTATGACGATGAGTGAGTGGTAAGAGGGGGAAGTAGAACGAGGCTTCACGTATTGACCAGTAGACACGCAAATCAACAGCCACACCAATGGGGAACTAGTCTGGAGACTGCGGGGACGCCCGAGCCCCCCCGGGGATGTCCATCGGGCCCTTTCATCCGGTCGCCGACCGGCACGATGGCGCATCCCGGGATTTTTCGCTAGTTGGCGGGGCAGCCTTTCGTGAGTGGCTAGATCACTACTTGGGCCCCCTACTAACTGCGGTCGGCCAGCGGTGCACCGTGCCTCGGATCCCGCTACCCTCCACGACCAGTTACCCGATGAAGCTGATGAATGCGTGTCAAAATAAAAACGGTCTTGAACAACAGTGTTTAGCTACTGTTCTGACCCACCCCTTCAGACGGCGTCACCAGACATCGCGCCGGAACACGGCTAAGCCGCTTGGTGGCGCGGCTTTGTCCGGTGGGTGGTCACCAGCCACAGCCGAAGCCTACCACCGGTTGGTTGTCGCCTGATTAGCACCACCCGAGGACCACGTATGGGGATTCAGAGAAGGGGTATTCTCCCACGGACGGGGGCGACTCGGTCCTCAAAAGTCATTTGTCTTTTCAAATATGATGATTATTTTTCCAGACTTAGACTTTATTAATTACTTGAAAAAAAGTAAGAAATAATTTAATATGCATGTATAAAGATGATATTTATAGACGCTTATTAATTCCCTCAACATTTTTTTCGCCATTGTCCTTTACCATAATAATATTATTATTTGTATTCAAATAGAATACGTGTTTAGAAAAGCCATGTCAGTAATTATGTACAAAGTACATAATTGGGAAAAATAAGTGGAGAGTACTAATTGCATGATACTGTAGCGGAATTAATGATTTTTAAAATTGTTTTCTGTCTGTAAGTATGTCTGTAGGTCCACCTCTAACTCAAGATCTACTGGACGGATTCGTATGAAGTTTGTTAGGTATATTGGTAGATTATAACTACACTTAATACTATAGGGTACCTTTTTATCGGACTACAACAGCTCAAAAAATTGGTTTTGTGACTGTTTTATCATTTTATAATATAACATACTGAATAGATTTATAGCAATTGGAAAGGAATGCGCTGGCGGTGTTTTAATGCAACCGAACCTGTGACCGAACTAAGCGAAAAATCGGCGGACGCGATGACGGGCGCTCGGGTGATGGGCGTGCGGTGGACTCGCGGCCATATCCCACTAAATCGGCGCCGTCATCTCGTTGACGGTGACGTGACGGTGACGGTGACGGTGGATAAACGCACTTAGGGTTAATTTTATTAAATTCACTGACGCACGTAGTGGTCTCATGGGGGCAAAACAATAGATTTTGCATAGTGTTTACAATATGACGCTTTTGGCTTACGGGTCAAAATCTGTTCAGTTTATCATAGTTACCTACTACAGTAATTAGTTAACCATTGAAAACGTAAAATTAAACGCGATAATGTTTGTAAAAAGAAGTTTTCTTAGACGATAAAGTAAGAAAACAATATTAATTAATCCGAAAACATGACTAGGATGTTCATGAATGTTAGTAAGTACAGTTATTTTGTGTTTTAACATAACATGGCAACATGGCGTCTCGGAATTGTCATTGGCATCGGCATTTGATAAATTTGTAAATTTTAGACTAAAAGTAAAGAATTATACCTAAATCGTAATGTTTTTTTTAGGATTCCGTAGCCAAATGGCAAAAACGGAACCCTTATAGATTCGTCATGTCTGTCTGTCTGTCTGTCTGTCTGTCTGTTCGATCGTGTCACAGCCTTTTTTTTCGAAACTATAAGAACTGTGCTATTGAAACTTGGTAAGTAGATGTATTCTATGAAACGCATTAAGATTTTCACACAAAAATATAAAAAAAACATTAAATTTTGGAGATTCCCCATACTTGGAACTGAAACTCAAAATGTTTTTTTTCATCAAACCCATACATTTGGGGTATCTATGGATAGGTCTTTAAAAATGATATTGAGGTTTCTAATATATTTTTTTCTAAACTGAATAGTTTGCGCAAGAAACACTTCCAAAAAAAAGGTAAAATGTGTGTCCCCCCCCCCCTGTAACTTCTAAAATAAGAGAACGATAAAACTAAAAAAAATATATGATGTACATTACTATGTAAACTTCCACCGAAAATTAGTTTGGACGAGATCTAGTAAATAGTTTTTTTTTAATACGTCATAAACTGAATTTTTTGCGCGAGAGACACTTCCAAAGTGGTATGTGTCCCCCCCCTGTAACTTCTAACATAAGCTGACGATAAAACTAAAAAAAATATATGATGTAGATTACCATGTAAACTTCCACCAAAAATTGGTTTGGACGAGATCTAGTAAATAGTTTTTTTTTAATACGTCATAAATCTTAATGGTACGGAACCCTCCGTGCGCGAGTCCGACTCGCACTTGGCCGGTTTTCCGAAAACTATTGTGACGATATCATTACCTCAACGAAAATTTGTTACAATATTACAGCTGTAATCTAATCTGGAGATGATTGACGATTATTGTTTTCATCCTTATATCTAACTTGTATAACTTGAAACCTCAACCAATGGTATTGTACCTACACAATACAACCTATACTTAAGCACATACCTACATTTGCAACAGTATATTCAGAAACAAACAATTCCTAATTCTAAATGTATTATGTATTAGGTACCTCCTGATCCAACAAATGCTGTCCTGCACAACTTGTGTTCTTACAAAAATCCCATAGAAAAAAGCTCTTGCACACATATTCTATACATGTATATATATATACTGTATACATACACATATATATATTTATACATAGTTGCATAAGTTTTTTTCGAATTTGAAAATATCTCTAAAGAGCTATTTTGGACTATAACGAACATTTTAAGATCAAAAATCCAGCCAAATCGATCTAGTCTTCCTCAAGTGATGCGATTACCTACGAACAGAATTTCATCATTATGTATTTTGGTAATGGCAACGAAAAGAAAAGTACCTAACATTGATTAATCAATAATAATAATTGCTAAAGGAGGTACACTGTTGGTTGCAGGAATAGACAAAATAGTAAATGTGATTAAAGTTAAAAGTATTATTATGTATAGATCATAATCATGTTATCTTTCTTAACATTTATCATCACCGCCAACAATTTATCAGTAAATAGCCGCCCGGTGGATTCATTGCTTTACACTACTCAACGTTATTTAAAAGCATACCCGGTATACCTAGTGGTAAAATCGGTCCATCGAAAGCGGCCTCTTACTACGAGAATGGAAGGGTGACAGTTTTCTCATAGGAGTACCAGCAGACTGGTGGACTCGAATAAATATCTAAGTGGGGAAGATCTTTGCCTATTTAAGGCAGATCGTTTCTTCTTGGGCGCCAAATTTGTTTTTTGTTGTTGTGCAGAACTTGTACGTATACATGTACCTAGTGTAATCAGAAGTGTCTGATATACTTACAGTTGATGTCGCAATTCTTACTGCTGATCCTATAATTCTTATTATGCATGATCTTAATTTTTTTGCCATGCAAGATTGATTGCCATTGTTGTCAATTTCTCCTTGTTCTTCCTCTATCTATTTTCTTATGACATGGCTGCATATGTTGTAGTCTGAGACACTGTGAGTAGCTGGCCGTGGAATGTGGGCGTTTTGCAAGGTTAAATGTATACGGTCGAGTATTGACTGTTCTTATTACGGCTTGACATATGTACGGTGGCCAGTACTGGCCAGTACATCAAGTTACCACAATATGTCAAATTTTCTCAGTTGATTTTGAACTTAATTTTCAACACTTTAAGGTTTAAAATAATTTAGAGAAATTTGTAAGTTTTGTATAACTTGACGTGCTGGCGACTGTACCTACACATACTTAAATATCGTCGTATTTATCCGTTACTATAAATCGGACCGTCTTTATAACAAGTTATAGTTATTTTAACAAAAAATGATGTTTCCAAGCAAACTTCAAAATGATCTAACAACTTTACATTATATTTTAATTTGGTCATTGACCAAATTAATCAATTAACCTAATTCAGATTTGGATATAGTTTACCTTAGATTTCAAATATACCCCTAAATAATGCAGGGACCAACGTAGTCTAGTGTTCCCATCCTAATAATCCAATCAACAACGTTCTCGTAACCTAACTATTTCTAGTTTCAAGTAAGCAATGTCAATATAAACTTGGCTAGGTGACCAAACCAGCTATTAGATACTTTTCTAAGCGTCAATGACCTTAATATTATTAGTTGTTTATGACCAGACACGTGCGTATGTGTTGTGCAATGTCCCAGTTTTATAAAATGCTCAATAAATCCATTAGGTAAAATCAAAATGTAATATTTATCACAAAAATGGGAAAGGGAATACTTATATACACAATAATAGTTAGTTATTAACCTCTTTATATTATGTATCAACGCTACAATTTATTTATTGTAATATCTCAACTAGAAACCAGCCAGGAATTATATTTACAAACTTCCTGCAACAGATTTAGTAATTCGTTACTAAAATAATACCTACACTTAATATTTTTTCAAGGTTATCATACACAGTTTATAACTTATTTTTTCCACATTATACTTAAGTATATAACGATTAAAATTCATTTGTCCATTACAAATGAGTTTTAATATTATTCATCCTAGCGTAGGTTTTCTTATGATAAGCCGAACTGGATCGTTCTTTCAGATGCAGTTTTCTTCATGTACTACTTATGAGTATGACTCGCACATGGAATTATAATTAGGTAACCATAAGTATCTCAAATTGAAGAAGGTTAAACGGTTTTTGTTTTCATTTGTCATATCCATTGTTTGCGTTCCGAAATTTCCTCATTTTGGTTGGGGAGTTTTCGTGGGGGAAAGGTCTGCTTTCTGAGAGTGAATGTCACATGAAACGATTTTAACTTAGATAATTGCAGTGTTGCAGTTATTATTAGAAGGAATACCTTCTCAAAACTTTGTTTTACAAGACTTTAATTTGGAATAACGAAATAAGACACTCGTAGATGGTCCATACCTCAGACTAGTAAGTCCATACGTATAAAAAAAACTTAAGTCTGTTTAGAGTTACATACATTTTGCGGTAAACCTGTCTAACGAGTTTTACCGTGCCTACCACGCTCTGAAATAATTTGCTCAGAGTTTTTAATAATAGTTTTATATTACTGACACCAATCTGATCCTACATCCTACACAGAATATACGTCTAACATGGGCGCCCGTGCCGCTTTAGGGTGCAAGGGGTGCAGCATCTCCTGGTAAATTAGAAAATAAATACACATTAGGACACACAGGACACACTCAGTTTAAATTAAAACGTTGAAAGTTACCAAATAACTTAAAACAAAATATATTATAAGTATTAATATTATAAGTAGTAAGTACCTATACAGGTTTCATATAATTTACTACTTCAGTAAAAGTATGGAGGTTAGAAAGTAAGTTGGACCATCTTGTATGGGGGATTAGTCGAAAAAGTGTCCACTTGTATACTACAGCAAATTATTGTTCGAACACTCACTGAACTAGCGCTAGTGTAGCAAGTGGAAATGATATGAATGTAGCAGTTATAAGCAGAGTGAAGTGTCCCGAGTTGAAAAATTTAACATTTCTCTTGACTTCTGTAGTTAAGAAATATGCAGTATTTAAAATCTCAAACTAAACTGTAATTTAGTAAATAATAACCTATGAAACTCCTGAAATAAAAATAAATATTTTTTTAAAATTCTTCCACTTGCTACTATAGCGCCACCTTAATTTGCTCCCTTTCAATGGACACTTTTTAATACACTGAGATGGTCCTACTTACTTTCTACCCTCCATAAGTTAAAGGATAATGATTCAGTCAGTCATGCCTTATTCGACCACTTTTGCATACATTGCGGAGCGGAGTGGTGGCTAAGCCAGATAGCTTTATACCATAGACAGGATGCAAGAATTCGAGAACAGATAGAAATAGCGTTACAATTTAAGTACATATTCCTACAAGAAAATTAGAAAGACCCCAAAGGTGGTACTTAGAAATATGTATAAGCAAACATCGTGAAGTCAACTTCACGATGTTTGATATAGTTGATATAGTTTGAAAATTTGTTTCTGAATGAGTTAGCGTTTACTAAATAATGCCAGTCTACCTTCCTGAAAAATAATTCAATGTTCATTTTATATTTTTTACGAGGATAAACATAATCATTATCAAAATAAATTAGTACTATGAATTACGTACAACACAATAAATTTAATTGTTGCAAAACAACATTTTTGCACCAGTTTTAATTATGTGATCTAATAACTAATTTTGGCAGTTGTTCCGTTATATCCGGTGATAAGTTAAACATAAACCGTTGTTTACGTATGGTACAAGTTGTTCGCTCAGGTGCAATTGTGAGACTCAGAAAAGCGTCCAGCCGGGACCTGAAGCTGTAAGCTTGTATAACTAAGAAACGGTAGCTAAAAGGTATTTAACGGGTCGCACTCGAAGGCACTCTGTAACAATGGCTGCATAACGATAAGCGATCAATACCATTATTTTTACCGAGTTCAATGTCTTGCCAATTTACACTGTGACATTGTTTAGTTTATATATAGGTTATAAAATCTAGGTATCTCTTAACTTCTAGGATTGGTTCTCGCATTAGTCAGCGAGTGGAAATTCATTCGCGGAGGCGTCCGTGTCATAAACTTCGAGGCCCTGTCTGTTCGGGCGGCGGACTCCCCAAGCCAAGCGTGTCTGTGCCCGCTCCCACTTATATCACACTCATATGATGAATTTATTTTTTAAGCTAAGTTAAGTACACCAGACGCTATGACCGCTAAGATAGTTAAAAGGTATAAGTAGGTGGCATCGTACGACATCGTACTTAAAGCATGTCATGTCGGTTGAAAAGCAT
Organism: Subacronicta megacephala; assembly: GCA_958496365.1. Classification (NCBI taxonomy): domain Eukaryota; kingdom Metazoa; phylum Arthropoda; class Insecta; order Lepidoptera; family Noctuidae; genus Subacronicta; species Subacronicta megacephala. Next base: position 11,784,405 of record OY292513.1, read on the forward strand.
ATTTTCAACAGATGTCACTAACGTGACCTCAAAGACGTAAATTAAAAATGTGAAGGCAAATTTCGACTAGGTGGGTGGGACTCGCGGTCGCTTAGCGGTCATAGCATCTGGTGTACGTAACCAGAAGACGCAGGTTCGAATCCTGCCCGCGGTCGTATTTTTCGTTCACTCTGTTTTGCTCCTGGGCATATTTAACTATGTTTACCAATGTTTACTATGTGATTTGATTCAATATTTTACATTCTGTTATAGGAATCTATTAGAGCATTTAGTTCAATTTGTACGTATCCTTCGGTCACGACAAACGGTAAGTAAGTACTTACAATAAATTTATAGCATACTTGTTAACCTACAAAATCTGATGATGCAATGATGTGTAAGATTCAACAGAATTGGGGTAATGCAGTATTGATTAGCTTAATCATTCACCTATATTATTCGTCAAATCATAATCAACCTCAAAATCAGTAAAATCCCAAAACAAATGATGTTTCATTAACGACAAAATAAATATGCTAATTAATTAATAAGTTTTTATCATAAAAAAGAAGTAGGTTGACGAAATTACTCGCAGCACGCAGCTATGCGCCCTTCCCAAAAATAGGACGGCGGCGACGATAAGCAGAATAATTATCATCATCATCGTCCTCTTCCCAATTTATTAGGGGTCGGCGCAGCATGTCCCTTTTTTACCAATTATCCCTGTTAGTCGTCATCTCATCATTTAATCCATTGTTTCATGTTTTCTTCAGTCTCTCACTACCCCTCCATCCCTTTCATATCCCCAATCCTCATACCCAGATAAACGATTCCCTTTCAACTTTTCTGTCACTGGCGCCTCTTTCAAACTTTCTCTAATTTTGTTCCTTATTTTATCCATTCTAGAAACTCCACATCCACCTCAACATTCTTAATCTTGTCTCCGTTGCATGTATTGTTCTTTCATCCATCTTCTTAACAGACAAACATTCGGATACATATAACACGACAGGTCTTATAAGGGACTTGTACGTTTTTTTCCTTTAGCTTGAGTGTTTTACCGTGAGTCATAATTTTTTCCTGTCACCTGTCACCATAGCCATAAGCAAATCAATAAATACAATAATATATCATGTTCACAAAGATTATGAATTTGCTAATTAAAGAAAATTTCTAGTGAAAGATAATTTCGATCTCAGGCAGAGTTTGAACGTGCGTCTTTCTGGTTAAGTACACCAGACGCTTTACCAACTAAGCTACCGAGACCACTGCCTGTTATGCCGAATTTCTCTTCCACATTTATTTTTACGTCTTCAGGCGACGTCAGCACCGTCTATTGAAGACATTGCTGTCTTTCAACCAACACGTTCAATGTCGAACGATGTTGCCTTACCGTATTATGCTTATTTTTTATTATTTTTTAGCATTAAATATTGCGAAATGTTCACAAAAATATGAATTTTCTAATTAAATATTAATTCATATTAAAATATTTAATGCTAAAAAAACAATAAAAAATAAATATAGCATGTTGTTAAACACTGCTCGATCTAGACCAAACCTCTAGCGTCGCAGTCGCGCTCACGAATAGGTACTAGGCTATGTAAGTAAACTAAACTATAGATATGCTTTTTGAATTCTAACTCTAGACAGATAAAAGTGGATGCATGTACATGGTCCAATACCAACTGACGTCAGTCAGTGAATTATTCCACAATAATTACGTACTAGTGGCATGGATCTTGCTATGGAGAATTCTCACGGTCTTATTCATAAAAATTAATATGTTATATTATCATGTCAAACCTACATACTATGTACATAATTATGTTCCTTTATTGTGTAACTTTACGGCAATAATTATGGTAAGTTGGAGCTATCTAGGCAAGATGTAATACAAGACTTTCTCATTAGTCTAGTGGTCCTAAGCGCGACTGTTACTCTAGAGGTCCTGGGTTCGATCCCCAGGTGGAGCAAAGTGTTAAGTGGTAGGTATTGGGTTTTTCTATGAAATTCTAAATAGCAGCTCGGAATCTGGATTTGTGCCCGGTTAATGGCAATAGCATGGCGAAATGTGGGTGTACATTAGTACACCTCTGCCTAACCCTTCGGGGAATACAGGCGTGATTTTATGTTATGAATAATACTTACCCAAAATGGTATACAGGATTTAAAGAATATGGACTTATACATAATTTATGTACATATTGCTGATAGGTAATTATAACTGGTCGATGTCAGTAATGAGGTCAGGAGGTGTTAAAGAAGTAATAGCATATTTGAGTAACCCCTTTTGGGACGCAACAACCTATGGAATGGAAATCTATGGAAAAAGTGTTTGTTCAGCAGTGTAGGTTCGTTCTTTGCCTGATATGATGCAGGACCTACCCTGTGCAGTACTTATTATCTTATCTGCAGTGACCGCATCCACACTTGAAATAGTAAGTATATGTATGTATAAGTACCTATATAATGTAGTTGTCTACCTACAAAATAAGTTACATAAAAATTGTTATTTATATATAGGAGAAAACATACAATGTTATTCTAATTAGCAGATAAGTGAACCTAGTAGGTTCGCACGGCTACACATTAAGCAATACAAAACCAGTATAGGCTGGACTTGCATTGTGCAGAGAACGTTTACAATGAGAGGTCAGTCTACACTGGTTTTGATGTGTAGCCGTGTGTACACAATCGTACCTTCTACAAAACACTATAAGGCCGCGTTCAGACGACACGCGCTCCGTGCCCGACACGCGATAGAATTGTCTTTAATTTTGGTAAGACATATTAAGTGTATTATCGTAAATGTGACAAATAGTATGGCTAATTACCTTAATATCATAATAATTGTAATGATTCTTAATTAAGTTGATGGACACAAAGTAGGTAATAACGTAGGTAGGTACCTATTGCAATAAAAACTGTTGCATTCGACAACAATGTCAAGAAAATGTTATCAGAATCAAAACTAGTTAACTTTATTGCTTTAACCATTGAACTTTTTATTAGCTGATTAACAGTACCTAGGTGCATTTTAATCGTAATATAAACAATGTTTTTTTATAAGTATCGTAATTAGGTACTTATCCAAAAATTATCGCACACGTGTATCACAAGGTTAGGGCAAAGGGCGCCTTCAGTGTCCTGATAATAGAACAATAATTATCATGCCATAATCCAGGCATATCTACATTTTACCTAAGCGTCGAGGAAGATAATACTTAAGTACCTACCTATACATTCACGCCATTATCAAAATGAGCGATAATCGACACTAAATGTTACTCGTTATGTGGTATTTCACTATATTTTAAATTATATCGTGGGTAGATGACCTGTCTTGCGTCATACAATAATGTATGTTACTTATATCTAATTATTACATTGTGGCTATCGTGGGAAGGTAGGTAAATATTTTTTTGACCTTCAAGGTCAAAAAAATATCATAACTACGGCCACAACAATAGCATAAATTTGAATATTCGGTATAGGTAGGTAGGTGTAGGTAGGTGCACGTAATGTCAACGATAATACCTACAAAGGTATTATCGTTGACATTACGTGACAACTACTTATTTAATCATGTCACAATCATATGACAAGTCCTTATCACCGGCCACAGATATTTCACCGGCCAACATAAATGGTATAAAAAAATAAATATATTAATTATGGAAACTGAAAATGAAATAAATTAACAGCGCTGCCAGGGAACTCCATTTGACGCAAGTACCTACATAATTATGAATAATGTATTTTTTATATACCTAATTACTATATAATCTCCGACCGTCGCCTAGGTAGGTACGTAAATTTTCCCATCCAATTTTTCGACTCCTGCAAAAAAATCTCTTATAGAACGTTGTAAGTACTTACTAATATTTACGAAAACAAAAAAAAATTAACTATAATTTTAATTTACCAAATAATGTGATAGTACTTAGATAAATCAAAATCATAAAATGTTATCAAGTTGATTCCCACCTCTATTTTATTCTATTGCTAAAACTCGAAAACCAGGCGTTCCGCGCTCTCACCTTCTTTTCTCTTTACGTTTCAAGTTTCTGACTGATTTTAAACAGTTTGGGAAGTCGGTGGCTTTATTTTCTGTGGATCTTTTGTTTTCGCCCCGGCCTCCGAAACTGTTTAAGAAATAACATTATTTTTATGACTTTTTCAAGGCGGTTTTCCTTTTTAGCTAGGTAGGTACTTACATTTTTTTTTTCAAAATTGGATTTTGGTCATTGTTACGTATCTACCTACTTATTAATATAGTCATTGTTTTGTTTAGTACTCGTAACTTGAATGCTCTTTTAAGGACTGCAGTTACTTATAAACAGCATCTGCATCTATGCTAATGTTTTTGTGTGCAGTCCATTGCTACCCTCTGGAATGTTAGGCTTATGGTACTAGATTTATACTTATAATGTTGTTCGAAAACACACTTTTCTTTTCACTAGCGATCCTAATGCAGATAGGGATCTCTTATAGATGGCGTCGTCACAATTATAAGTAATCTGCGTCATGGTCGTAGTCGTAGTTTAGAGTAGGGTGAGTAGGGTTATACTTAGTTCACCTGCTCGTGATGTGATGATTTCATCGTGTTCTGTAAGGTTTTGATCCCTTATTTACGTTACTTAGGTATCCTAGCTGCCAGGTAGGTTACCTACCTACCTACCTAAGTATATTTCAATGCCTTTTAATTATCTAAAACTATTACCTACATTTTATAATAACCACACCAAAATACTGTTGGTAAGTTAAAAAAAAAACATAATTTACTTTTCTATGGCAAATAAGTGTGTAATTGATTCTGTATGCAATAGTGAAAATACATACCTACTATAGAAAAATCATGAATATTAAACAGAAAGTTAAAGGGTAAAAGTATTGTTAAGTTTGTTTGCAATAAATAAGTACTTAGGTATGTAGTAACTTTTTGAAGTAGTTTCTTTGAAAGTGTTTTGAAAAATCTGTAACGGATCCGATAACGCGATAAAGTCCGTAAAAAATAGTTCTCTTATTCGCGTAAGTGCCAGAAACCAGACCAAATAATTATCTACAACAGAACTATTCTGCAACTATCTACTTATAAGATTATTAATAAATAACTAAATACTTAGCTTATACCCATCTTTTACAATTTTATTATTTGCATATAATATATGTGTCCATGAAAACAGGACACCTGCCCAAATATGTAAGATACAGTAGGTATGAACACTTAATTAATATGACGTGTAACTTTGTGTGTTGTGTATGTACTTACCTATATTTTAAGCGATGTTTATTATATTAAATTAAACTATGTTGCTTACTTTGAAAGGTTAAATATAATATTAAATCTCTAAAATTATATTTGTGCTTAATAGTATTGTGACATTCAGCAGCATTCAGCAATACCACTGGGAAAACCTCACGTATGGCGACTGGTTGTTATGCGCAACTAGTAAAGTCAAATTAATTTAGATAAGCACAAATTTTAAGCTCATAACTAGATTACACTGTTTAAAGAATATCGCTCAAGTAAATACCAATAATTCGAACGAAAAAGTAACAACTAAGTATCTAGATTCCATGTGTATCCGCGGTATGTGCTTTTTTATTAATTCAGTATAATAAGATTTATTATTTTTCGTTTTTTTATAGACACACATAGTTTAAGCTGACCGACTTTTGCTCGAAAGGTCCATATAATGCAGCTTGAAATTTTGCACCTTATATCAATAAATAATCAATAATTATATAATATAATAGACACAATGCAAAATCTATTGTTTCGGTAACCGCGTAGTAAAATAAGATTAAGTACAATAAATTGTTCTCTTTAATGTTCCGTCCTTGTAATACCTACCTAGGTCATTCACTACCAACGGAAAATACAATTCAATCAAATTAAATCACAATACATGCATCAAAGAGTTCTTTGAACTTAATTGTGATGCATTACGGCTTGCGACACCCAACTGACGACAAAAGGCTGATGCATGCTTTATGAACTAAATTGAAAATATTGTTCTAATGGCTTGTTAATGTTGTGACGGATCGCGTAGCCACGGGCACGCTTCAACAACAGCCGTGGTAAACACACTTAATGAGTTCGTGGAACGTCATACAAGTAGTAACTCCTCTAATGATGCGATCAGTGAAAATGAACATAATTATCCCAGTAATGACACTGATGACCACAACATCGGGATCGCCTCAAACTTGCCTTCATTATTGCAAATTGTAAGTGAATTTGTTTAAGCTAAAATAATAATACTTACCATATTTCTTGCTCAACGGATCATGAAAGTCTCATTAGCAAATCCTATTGATATTATGATCGAAAAAATGTGAGCCATTCAGATTTTTTTATTTTAATAATATCATATAGGTACGTTCGCCAATTTCTTTTTAGTACCTAATTTAACACAATTTTTTGGCAATATAATATATGTTTATGTAATTATGTATACATATACATGTATACATAAGCGTCGGTAGCCTAATGGCTAGGGCGTCGGACTTGCGATCATATGGTTGCCGGTTCGAACCCCACCCATTGCACTACCGACGTGAACCCACTCGTAACACAAGCATTTAGCTTAGCACGAGGGGTTAACAAGAATACTAGCAATGTGTGACCCACATCGCTAGTAATCTTTCAAAAAAAAAAAAAATGTAGTTATGATAACGATTTTAAGCAAAAGTTAATACAAACTGCATACTCCTTTCCCACAGATCATTTGTGAGTATTGTAAAGTTAATGTAACAATGACTACCTACCTACTGCCATGAATCGAGAATGCAATAGGTATATGTAAATATTAAGTAGATCTACAAATCGCGAATAACCAATTGAGGTTCTTAGATCCTTTGAAGATTTGCTCTTTTCGTGATTTTTTTTAAGTTATAAAAGTTACGCAACTGATTTTGATTATATTTGTTGAAACCTACTTACTTATAGGTAAACCAAAAGGCACAGTGAAGGAGTCAAATTCAATAATTTTACTCCATTTGATGCAAATCTTTACATTTATTTGAAAGGATCTAAGAACCATTAAACACTCTTAGTTTCTCTGTAAGATTGCAGATTAAGAATTCCTTAGAATGTCTTTTGTTCCAGGTCACCTGCAGCGTCGTCCTTCCCACCACCAGAATGCGATTGTTCTTTTTATCATTTACGCAAACCTCGCTCGACCTCGACAAACCATCATATTGTGACACCATCGGATATAAGAGAAATTTATAACGAACCAGCAAAGTTGAAACCTTCTCGGTCCCAATCTTTTCATGAAAAGACATTTCAGACACCGTTGAACTTTTCATCGAGTCTTGATTTTACACATGATAGTCCTGACAATACAAAGATCAATTTTAAACGTAACGCTTATAATACAAGTAAATCTTTCGCAATACAGGATATTTTTGATGAGCCTAATAGAAAATATTCTCATAAATATAAAACAAGAAATAATGATGTGCAAGATATGGTTGGAAAAACTAAAGACCATCCATTACATCTCTATTTAGATATAGACTTGGACACTTCAGAAAATAGCAATAAATCACAACTGGAAGAACTAAAAAACATGTTTGAAAACTTTCAGGGCACTGAAAATGATTTATCAGAATGCATAAATCTCCACATCTATATATTTTCTAAATACGTTGACAAAACAAATTCAAATTGGAATCCTATCAATGATACCCTATCAAAATCCCAAGAGTTAACAGAGATACAAAATAAGTGTGGTCAATCGTCCAGCATTATTAAACAAAGCCTCTATCAAATAAAACTAGGTCTTCCAGAAAAAAAGACAACTTCTGAGGAAACAATTTACAGTTTAGAGTCTAAAGAAGATAAAATATCGAAAAATAAACGATTAAAATCTGGGAATAATAAAAACTCTACTGTCTCGAATTATCCAGATACATCAACGACCGATTCGACCTATGAGGATTACAATATTACACCTGAAATTTCTGTTACTGAAGACTTTAACGACGGACAGGCTGATATTAGTTTATTAATTAATGATTACCTTACGAAGCCGAGCGGCTCGACTTCGAGTATACCTACTTATAATGATGACGCTATTTTAAGTCCTACAGAGGATAACGCAAGTCATAGATCAGCATCAATATCTGTATTCAGTGACCGTGGGAATCTAAGAATAAACAACACAAACCGCCTAGTATACAATGAAGCAGATATTCAAATACCAAAGATAATAACGAAAGAAATATCAAATGATAGGGTTTTGAGTGTAGTGGATGGAAACGAAGAGATTCCTAATTCGGATTTCATTACAAACAGTATCAGTTTAACAACGACAGATGAAATTATTTCAAATGATGGACATACTTTAAACGCGTCCATATCTAACGCAGATTTGTTGACCACTATTGATAATATAGATAAATCGAACCTTGCAGAAATCCGTGGAAATCTTTATGTTTTGTTTGGCAAGAAAAAGATACCCGCCCGATTTATTCAACAGCCCCATGGAGAATTATATGTTGCCATTGATGGATTCTCATTATGCGATCAAATGTTAGAAGAAAACAAAACAAATTTCATGAACTCGTTTTGCAATTGTATACAACTTCAGAATAATTAAATCAATCAATCAATAATGGTTACGTCTAATTACCAAAATTTCTAAAGATGACCTTTAAATATGATTATTTTTTTTGTTCTGTTTTGTGTCCGTCTAAATAACTTTTTGAATATGAATAATAATAGTAATTTAAATTTATTTTGGTACTTTCTTAGAAACAAATATCCTTACACACTACTGAATGCAATATACATTTATATTTTAAAAACATAAATATATATTTAAATATAAATATTATAACATCCGACACAGCTATTAGAATAACATAATATTAGGTTGAACTGATGTCCTAGTGACTTTAGTCAGAGCACAACAAAATATCTACGTTTCTGGCTATGAGGTTGAGACTGCGTCAGTGGCGCCTCGTGCAGAAAGTTAGTGCGCGATTAGGTATGTCCATTATGTAGGTACATATTTACCTGTACCAGAGAATAGTAACTAGACACTACTTCTATAATATACGCTAATATGTGATTGTTTTTCTTATTCGATATTGCCAGCCATTAGGTATATATACAAGTCGTCATTTATTTACAAAGAGCAGTTTCTCGTGGTTCATGTTTTTTTAAATTCAAGGAAAGAAAACTTTCCCTCCCGTCGAAGTTGAAATTTGGTTGTAAGTAAATAAATGTATTTAGCAGAAGAATTAAAATAAATGTATTTAGCAGTCAGAAACAACAGGAGTGTTTACGATATCGGCGCCAATATAGGCGGCATAAACAAGAGAGTCAAATCAAGAAGAGGTATTGATTATTATCAATTTAGAGAGCATTCTGCATTCGGATATCATAGAGAAATCGGAAAAATAATATAATTTACAATATTATCTTAGTACACCCGGCTGCAGGTCAATCTATACATTTCTAGTTTAAGTGCTGGCCTCTTAAACTAGAAATGAACTTAAACACGTAAACATGATTTGTAGGTACAGCTCAAACTCTCGAAGTGTAGCCGCGCGGACTAACTTGTGAATAAAAATACAATCATTGTACAGTTTGTTGAACAAACTTTGTTCGAAATAAGTACGCCGATCGGAAGTAGTCTGCAAGTGGTAAATTTGAATAGAAAGAGTCGGTGTAAAGAGAATTAGAGTCGTTTATGTTTCACATTTCTAATTATTTTGTTTACTAATTTCGATATTTAGGTATGTATTAAAACACTTATTTAAACGATTTTATCACTGCTGTAGTTCGGAACGGCTAACTTCCGATCGGCTACTTATTTCGAACAAACTGTATTTGATGTCGTAATTTCTACTGACTTGAACCAAAAATGAGTAACTGTGTAATTGTGTATGAAAATTAAGTTTTGTATAATGTGACTGCCTCATTCGTGACGCTAGTGGTCCTAAGCGCGCTACGCTAGACTGCCTCCTGGGCAAACCCAGGAGGTGTTCCCCAGGTGTCCTGCAAAGTTTTATTGGGTTTTTCTATGAAATTCTTAGTAGCAGCTCGGACTCCGGCTTTGTGCCCGGTTAATGGAAATAGGCTCACCGCCTATTACATGGGACCTAGTCATACCGGTGAATTGTGGGTGTACATTAGTACACCTCTGCCTAACTCTTCGGGGAATACAGGCGTGATGGTACGTTATAATGCGACAAAATTATTCGATCCAGTGGCCGTTATTGGAACTAATGTCGTCATAAAATTGTTTATGGTTGCAGCTCGTAAATTGCTTTTTCATCATTTAAGGCTAAAGCGTCAGGTTTGGGCACGAAATGCCACTTTTTTGCAAACCTTAATTTGTTGAAGATAATGTTCAAAATGAACTAAGAAAAGGAGATGTCCACTTTTTGTATGGACGTTGGTTTTTTATTCAGAGATAAAGGAGATGTCCACATTTTGTATGGACGTTGGTTTTTTATTCAGAGATAAATTTAACCAGCATCAAACTGCACTCATATGAAAGCGACAAAAATACGGAATTTGGAACCACTGAAATAATATTTTTAGACCCCTCCATTTAAGAGAAAAATAATAAAGAAATTAATGTTAGTACATAATATTTAGTTTGGACATGGCAACCCAAAAAACCCTTCCATAGAATCATCTGTCAGAAATGACATTGTCAAATTGTTCACACTGCACTCCGAACGCGTTCCACTTGGCGATCACAACGATCACGCTCACGACCGCAGTTTTTCCCGTTCCTTGTTTGTGAGCGTCACTGTCGTAAACCCAAGTGGACGGAGTTTAGGATTTTCTCAACGATCACTTCGACCCACCTTTTAAGATGGGTTGTCGTGGGCGTCGCATGGGCGTAAGTCATGACGCCATGAGTGACGTTTTCTCCGCGAACACAATGACCGCGGTCGCCATGTGGAACGACTACAGGAGCATTTTGATCGTTGTGATCGCCAAGTGGAACGCGGCCATTGTTATACTTATGTTTTGGAGTGTAGAAAGAAAGGAGGACCGTCTTATAAGGGGGATTAGTCGAAAAAGTGTCCACTTGTATACAGCAAATTATGGTTCGAAAACTCACCGAACTAGCGCTAGTGTAGCAAGTGGAAATGATATGAATGTAGCAGCAGAGTGAAGTGTGCTGAGTTGAAAAATTTATTTGCAATTTTTTTTGTTTTTTATGCAATTTCGTTGATATATTTTTGTTATTTTAATGATTTTATTGTTGTTAATACAAAAATAACAAATATAGACGCAATGGGAAAACTTTGTTCAGTGAAAAGTTGTCCAAGTGGACGAAAATTGAAAAGTAAAGGAATTGATACGTCTCAACCTAGATCTTTTTTTCGACCAACAGTATGTATAATCAATTTTTATTAACTATTTAAATTTTCTTTCCTTTTTTAATTTAGAAACCTACTCTAATAATTTGTGGCGCTCTTTTTAAAATTCTTCCACTTGCTACTACAGCGCCACCATAATTTGCTCCCTTACAATGGACACTTTTTAATACACTGAGATGGTCCTCCTTTCTTTCTACACTCCATAACTCTAAACATGTCTCAACATGTCTATGGAGGCTAGAAAGTAAGGAGGACCATCTCAGTGTATTAAAAAGTGTCCATTGTAAGGGAGCAAATTAAGGTGGCGCTGTAGTAGCAAGTGGAAGAATTTTAAAAAGAGCGCCATATACCATATAATGCATATTTCTTAACTACAGAAGTCAAGAGAAATGTTAAATTTTTCAACTCAGTACTCTTCACTCTGCTTATAACTGCTACATTCATATCATTTCCACTTGCTACACTAGCGCTAGTTCGGTGAGTGTTCGAACAATAATTTGCTTTAGACAAGTGAACACTTTTTCGACTAATCCCCCATACAAGATGGTCCTCCTTACTTTCTACCCTCCCTACCTCTCCCTACTCATGTCATGCATAAATCAAATAGCGACTGACAATGACAGTGACATGTCAAGTTTACTTTTATTGCGGTGCGTTCGCTTTACTACCCTTGATGTTTGGAAAGGTTTGTTCGTTTTATAATAATAAAATTAATAATATAATTAGAACAGTTAGTTTATGGGATGTCTATCCACATATATTTAAATTATCCTGGTTAGAATATTTGTTATTAAAAAACCATTTTAGGACATGTCCTTTGTTATTTTGTGGTAACTTGATGTGCTGGCCGTCGTACTAGGTACACACAGCTACAGGTCAACCTATACATATCCAGTTTAAGCTGAACTCGCATTGTACAGGCTTCCCATACAATAAGAGACTAGCGTACACTGGTTTTTTATAGCTTGATGTGTATCCGTGCGTAGTCAGTTGTGGACAAATTATAATGTCAGAATCAGATTTTTTATTTATAATTTAATTTTAGTTGTAATATACGAGTATGTCAACTATAACATTGATTCTAATTGACATGTTGAATTATATTACAACTATGTTTAATTGTAAATTAATAATTCTACTACCATGAACCTACAGTTCGTTGGAAATAACTGTGCGCGTCTGAAGTTTGCCATTCCAAATTGCCGCACAGGTAACATCACTTAAGGTTGCTGTCGCCAGCCTGTTGTCAACATAATTTTGACGAGCCCACCAAATGTGGCCTCGTGGCCCACCAGAACACTACTAAACCTATCAATCTCGCAAACCACCAGAAAACCACTAATTCAACTCAAACGATTTCATACTAAGTGCTCGTGCCCTTAACTACATACATACATACACACACGCCTTTTTCCCATAGGGGTAGGCAGAAACTACAGAACGCCATTTGCTACGATTCTTGCATACTTCTTTTGCTTCGTCCACATTCATACATCTTGTCATACACATGCGCCGGTGGCGGGTACTACGCACCTGACCTTTCTCAAGAATCGAACCAATAAGGTCGTGGTATGTCTTTCTAGGGCGTCCCCTCCCGGTGACTCCACTGACATTCGCTTTATAAATCGCCTTTCATCCATTCTCTCGAAATGTCCAAACCATATCAGTATACTGCTTTCAATGTGTGTTACTCTATCATCTTTTAAACCGCAATGCTCCCTTATCACACTATTTCTCAATCTATCATTCAGACTTTCACCGCACATACTTCGCAAGGAACGCATCTCCACAGGATTATTTCTACTCTCATGTTTCTTCTGCCATACCCAACATTCATTTCCATACATTAGTGTGGGTACCACCACATCATTGTGGATAAGCCAGCCGTGCTTTTTAGGGTTCCATAGCCAAATGGCAAAAACGGAACCCTTATAGATTCGTCATGTCTGTCTGTCTGTCTGTCCGATCGTGTCACAGCCTTTTTTTTCGAAACTATAAGAACTATGCTGTTGAAACTTGGTAAGTATTCTAGTATTCTATGAACCGCATTAATATTTTCACACAAAAATAGAAAAAAAAACAATATATTTTGGGGGTTCCCCATACTTGGAACTGAAACTCGAATTTTTTTTTCATCAAACCCATACGTGTGGAGTACTTATGGATAGGTCTTCAAAAATGATATTGAGGTTTCTAATATCACTTTTTTTAAGTGGTAAAATGTGTGCCCCCCCCCCTGTAACTTCTAAAATAAGAGAACGATAAAACTAAAAAAAATATATGGTGTACATTACCATGTAAACTTCCACCGAAAATTAGTTTGAACGAGATCTAGTAAATAGTTTTTTTAATACGTCATAAACTGAATATTGTGCGCGAGAGACAATTCTAAAGTGGTAAAATGTGTGTCCCCCCCCCCTGTAACTTCTAAAATAAGAGGACGATAAAACTAAAAAAAATATATGATGTAGATTACCATGTAAACTTCCACCGAAAATTGGTTTGGACGAGATCTAGTAAAAAGTTTTTTTTAATACGTCATAATTCGTAATGGTACGGAACCCTCCGTGTGCGAGTCTTACTCGCACTTGGCCGGTTTTTTTTGACAAGTACTGGTTAGCCACAACCGCATTTAGCACCATTCACTCTATTTCCCGCATTCACTCTCCTTTCTACATCTGCATCAATCTTGCCATCTTGCCAATAGTGTAAATAAAAATAATTATTTATTTTTGTAATCGTTTCATTTACATTTTTAGTTAGTGAAGAATAAAATACGAAATACCGCCACCGTCTGACTAGGCGCTGCTAGTCCGCGTACCCACAAGCTAAGCATAAGCTAGCATAAGCATTTTCAATTATTCTTTACAAACTTGATTATTTTCATAAATCAAACTATCTGGTGGTTGTTGTGCTACCTTACCACTAACTGAAGCAATCAAGGCCACAAAAAAATCCACTAGCCACTAAATCCAATATTTCTTCGCTAAAAGGCTAGTCTAAACCACCAGAACTATAGTCCGTTTCAAAATCTCTGAGACCGAATTGACACAATATGCTAAATGTAAAATTTACAAATACACAATAATACATTATTTGAACATTTGACATTTAAAAATCCACTGAGTTGACAACACTCAGGCTATAAGCTAGCATTAGGCTTCAAATATTTTTTTTTGTTTGTTATTCGCAATTTTTTCGGCTATAGCACATTCTGGGTATATGGCAGACTAAATTTAAGTAAAAGTTGTAATATTTAGCCTCTATTTTACACCTAAATCTCTTTAACTAGCTAGAATGTGTTAAAGCCAAATAATTCGCGAAGTACAAAAAAAAACAAATTCTGATTTCGCGCCTAATGTTGAACGAAAAATTTGAATGAGCATGCAATCTCTTTCACATTTGTGGTTAGAAAATATGCAGTAATTATTTTCTAATCACAAATGCGAAACATAAACGACACTAAATTGTCTTTACATCAATTCTTTATATTAAAATTGTGGGCAGCTTCAGACGTGCCTTTCGAACAAACAGTAGAACATATTTTTGCGAAAGCTAAAAATCGAATTTGGTGCACACTTTTTATCCTCGTCCTAGTTAATGGAAACGTTTTTCGTAGGCACTATTATTCAAAGATTTTATTTAAGAAAGATTAAGTCTTTGTCTATGATATAATTTTTTCCCTGACATCACCAGCGACTAGAGTAGGAAATGTATCGGCAATGCTGCAATAGTGCAGTGCTATATCCGGTCGGCAGCATGACGGTGTTTGTATAATGTTGTAACCACTAAAAATATAATTAATACATTTATTTACAAGAGTAGATTCATAAACAAAAAAAGCAGTTATAGTTGATAAGTTGAGTCGACTAATTGAATTTTCATAAACATTTTGAACTCTCACAATCTATTTTTTAAACTCAAAATAAGTACTTTTATTTAAGGTTACGGATTACGTAAAAGAAATGAAAACCTATTTTTCTTAATAGTATTAGTATTTTAGATAGAGCTGAGTATCGATGTTATCGATACATTTTTTAGCCGTACTCTAACCTAACTTCAATCAATAGACAGAACTCAATTGTAACGTCGACGAAGACCAGTGAACATCGAGGAGAGGTCGTGGAGGAATTTACCATCTAGCCACCATCGCCGTTCGCCAATTACACCATGGCTGATACCGAAAAGGCGCCGCAGCCGCAGCCCCAACAGCAGCAGCAACAAGAGCAACAACCCCCACAGCAACCGCAACAAGCTAAAGCGGCTAAACAAAAGCAGGTCATTGGTAAGTGTCGCTACGCCATCTTAGTTTTTGCATGGCCCGGCATCAAATTTATGGAAAGCACATGTTCTTCAAATTGCGGAATCTTTTATATTTTGAATATTTATTTTGTTATATTTATCAATTTTAAGCGGCGCTTTAATTTCTTTCTTTATTTTCAATGATTTCGTTGTTCATGAGTGGGTGTTCTAGGTAGCGTCGTTATTGATCGTATGTTGACCCCGCCTGGGACTACCTACCCATTTAGTATACCTATATGCTACAAAGCTAGGTACCAAGCTACGAGTCACGCGGAACAAATCAATAGCATCGGTGGTGCGCCCTGGAGCCATTTTGTGATGTGTATGCAGATTTCATAGAAGCTTATTCTTATTAGAAGGTTTTGTTTGTCGTGTAAAATATTATGTAGCTTTTGCTGAAATGAATTATTCCAACCACCAGTTGCGAATTAACGTACCTAATGAACTTAAAAATATTATAATTCTTTCCATGGGCGTGTAGGCGTTTTGTAGACCGCGTTTTTTTTAAACAGTGCGAGTGTCGCACGCAGTGCCTGACTAACCAAGTGTATACCAAATATTGATACCGACGCGCAAAATTCTCCGTGGGTCATAATTTAAGATGGGTGGGCTGATTTTTAGTTTGTTTTAAATGCTTCGGAATTGAGTTTACTGCAAAGTAACAATGGCATTAGGATTGTAAACTACAAATATCTACTTTGTATCCATAGTTTAGCCTTATGATAACTCAAGTGTAATTTCATGTGAGATCAGTATCTTCAAGATTAGGTTACCCCCATGTTAGGACCAATTTTGCTATGGAAAACAAAGTTCCTTAAATCCATCAGCCAAGCTTATTGCAACTACTAGATGTGCCCCACTGTTACATTGATATTGTTCTCCCATTGGAAAGTCCTTTTAAACTTTTTCCTCTACCCTAATAAGAACCTTACTTGAGAATACTTATGTCAAACGTTAAGTTTTTGGGGTTTTTATGTTAAAGTATATTTTTCAGTGTGGCACGTCACTTTCTTAAATATACATACATAACATATCTGATTTTGGTTCCAGCGGAGAAAGTTTCGGGAACCGTCAAATGGTTTAATGTGAAGAGTGGATATGGTTTCATCAACAGGTCTGTTTAATATTTAATGCATTATATGTATGGTTGTAGTGCAGATGAATTTAATTTTTTTTCTGCTCGTGTAAGGAATGACACCAAGGAGGATGTGTTTGTGCATCAAACTGCAATTGCCCGGAACAACCCTCGCAAGGCTGTGCGCTCGGTCGGCGACGGGGAGGCGGTGGAGTTTGCCGTGGTTGCCGGGGAGAAAGGCTATGAAGCAGCCGGAGTGACTGGTCCCGGCGGTGAGCCGGTAAAGGGCTCGCCCTACGCAGCTGATAAACGCCGCGGCTTCCATCGCAACCAGTACGTGTTTATTTTTTATTTTTTTTTAATCTTGTCATTTTCTTCTATGTAATCATATAACTTGTGTATTTTCAGATATTATCCCCGTCAAGGTGGCGGACGTGGCGGGGAAGGCGCTCCACGTAGAGGTGGAATGGGTCGTCGTGGGCCCCCGCCCAGCCAGGGGGGTGCACAGGGGGATGAAGGTCAGGAGGGAGGCGGAGCACCACCACAGCGCAGGTAGTGTCATATATGCTTTGCTGTAATGAACCAGCCAATTCTAGATATTAATATACCTATTGATTACATTGAATTTTTCAGCTACTTCCGCCGCAATTTCCGTGGTGGACGCCGTGGTGGCGGTCCAGGGCCCATGAACCGTGGAGGTTACCGTCGTGTGCGCCCACGCAACTTCCAACAGGGCCAAGGACAAGGTCAAGGTCAGCAGCCCCAAGCCGGTGGTCAGCCGAACCAAGTACCACGCCAGAATGGCCAGGAGGCAGAGGCCCCAGCTACTGCTGCTTCACCAACCCAACAGGCCAAGCCGAAACCCACCAACAAGCCTACTGGTACCACCATCGAGACCACTACCAATGAGAGCCAGGCCTAAACACCCGGCAGCTGCAGTGTGGCACACCCTTACGTAGTGTATGTTAATTCTAGCTGTGCCACATTTCCATCACTACTTTGTCTTGTCTGTACAACTGAAGAGTGTTTTGTTTTATTGTTGTTGCAGAAGATATTACATCCAAGATAATCTGCACATTTACTTGTATCATTTTAATTGGAAAATGTTAGGGGAAGTTTTAAATGGAACTGCATAGTAACTGGATTGTATCTGCATGGATCAATTGATTATCAATAATTATCAATTAATGTGATATTTTCATTATCTGTAATAATTAATTTATTGTTTTACATTTTTATTTGGTTGTTCATACAACGTGATTGTGTATTGTATTTTAACTAACTACTTGTACAACTTTTGTATACCCAAGATTTAAACAGTGCAATTTAATGTTTAGAGCAGGAAAATGATATGCAGGTTCCAATGCCCCAAATTGTGTACTTCTATGTACTTTTAAAAGAATGATGTTTATTTTATTATAAATTTATATGAAATGAATGTTTTAACGTTTTATTTGTAATGAAATCATTAGTTCTGTAAAACGCTCTCAGATAATAAATAAAATCTTCTTTTTACCTGTGTGAAAATTATTTTATTTTTATGACTGTATTATAAACCTTATTGCATCTCTGCAACAACCACTGACTGCAATGACACGTAGGCCTTCACCACCGCCTAAGCCGCTGAATATTGTTTTTCGCAACACATTTCATTTCTTTATTTTATAATACCTCAGAACAAGTTATTGTTGATGTCGTGTAATTTCAACTGCTACCTCTCTAATAAAGAAGTTACAGGCACGTAATGGTGGCCGGGCCAGCCTGACGTTTTCAGCCCGGCCCCCTCCATACCGCGACTTCTACAAAGTGTACTAAAAATGTGTTGCTACTGATCGAATGTACTCCATAAATTAAGCATATGTACCGCTTTATTTATTTCTCAAACGCAACATCTTAAGAGATATTACCTAACTATTGTAGGGGGCCGGGCTGAAATTATTTCGTTACCTCTATACAGTAAAAATACAAAGCCTAATAATAAAATATCTATGTACATATAATCTGTCCTGGAGGTAGTACATATGTCATCATCATCATCAACCCATTACATTGTCCCACTGCTGGGCACGGGTCTACTCTCAGAACGAGAGGGATTAGGCTATAGTCCACCACGCTAGCCTACTGCGGGTTGGCAGACATACAAGTACATATATTATGTACTTCTTTCTTTTTTAAATATATTACCTAATTTAAGAAATATGACCACCTGAAATATTTTCAGCCCGGCCCCCTACAAACGTTAAATCTTTGTTAATATTACGTTATTCTGTCCAGTATGGGATCGATCGGAGCAAGATATGAAGGTACATTGGTATAGTTCGAGTCGTGTACCAATAAGCCTCCTATTTGAAAAGATAAATAAAATCCAAGAATGTACTAGTTGAGTGACCATCAGTCTTGAGAAAATTTCAGGACTTGTCAAATTAACCTTTTTTTTTCTAAATTAGTAGACGGAACAGGCTAAGGTCTGAGACCATTCTGCCTAGTCATCAGTTTGCATTTGTCTTATAAAGGGAAAATCCAGTTCAATTCATCAGTATGTTCAAATTAAACAAGTTATTTATAATAAATATTTTTTAGATTGGTCAAAATTACCCACATTACATATGTACATTTAGGTAAAAATATTTATTCAATCATACTTACTTCAACTTGGAAGACCTACACATATTCAAAATTTATATTATATGTTTTCAGCAAATGGTGCATCTACTACTCATACTTATACTCCATTCTATGTTCATGGCGGTAGGAATTGCGACATCAACTAGGTATAATGTATACACAACTGAGTACCAAAACTTTTGCTTAAAAACCGTTATCGTAGCGGAAGCTTAAGTAGGTATGACCTTTTTAAGCACAACCGCATCAAAACTAGTTAAACATCACTTGTTGTCATAATAAAGTTATTTTGACATACTTAAATTATAACATGGGATTGAACTTTTTTAATACATTGATATAATTTCCAGGCAATTTTTTGACAGATGCCTTAGACTGCCTTAGAGCGTAGCTGTTCCAAATTACGTAAAAGTTAACATTGAAATGCGTCACAAAATAAATGTATTATCTACCTTAGGTTATTCAATTATCTTAATTATGATTCCTTGCAGACAAATACCATAAATGTAACGGATTTCAAAAAAATAATATTATTGTTAAGCGTATTAAATTTAGTTACATTCTACCACATTCTACCATGTCTAGTGATGCAATCGAATGTATTCGCTGCAATCATTTTCAACAATGACATTATATCAGTATCGGAAAATGGCATCCACTCTAATATCAATTAAATATAAATAAAACAACATTTTTGAAAATAAATGGATGGGAAATGAATATTATATCGCGTGGCGATTAGGTTACCTATCACATTAACTTAAACAGCGGTCATTCCAAGTTATCATTAGTCTGTTTAAGTAATAAAATAATCAATTTAACTAAAAATAAAAAACTGAATTTTTCAAACAAAATAAATACCGTAAATATTGGCTCGAAATAAATCACCCTCAATAATATCAGTATACTGACCTGTAAAAGCGGCAACGTCGCCGCCGCCGCCGCGCCGCCGCCGCCGGTGCGGCGAGTAAGTACCTACATACTTGCAAGTAGACATTAGGATAGGACGCTCGGAGCGATGATACCAACAATTCAACACAAACTTTATGGTAATCTTGCCCAATAATAATTATTCAATTTAATAAACCTACACTTGTCCAAATGTTCAATTGATTAATTAAAATTTTCGTTATGGCCGCCATGCAACTGAATGCATATGAGCACCGTCATAGGTAGGTACGATATACCTCTGTCGGTATGTTCGTAACACCAGCAGCGCTATTTTGGTTGCATTCAATCAACCATGTCGGTGTACTCTGATGATAACGTATGCTCACTCACTTTCACTAACTTCACTAACTAATAAAATGGCCTATCACAAACAAAAAAAGAGAAAAGCGTCCGATCTCGCAGGAACTGTCACAACACTTAACTAATCTACAACTAATAATTACGTATCCAACAAACAAAACAAGAAAAATACGAAGGGCGCGTGTGCGAATAAGCAACGCACGAACTATCCTTAAGGACCCCGGAAGCGTACTGAATTAATCGCACCGCACGCGCCGCCGCTTCCGTTTCTTTACTTTGTAGTCGCGCGCCGCCGCCGCCGGCGCCGACAAAGGACGAATTCTGACTACACCTACCCCCGTATCGCGCATAGAGATTTATGCCTTAAATTAATATTTCTAAGAACGTTTTTATTTATCTTTCGCTGTGGTCCCTTATCTTTGAATTTTGCGCATAGACAAGGCCTAATAGTGTTAGTTATGAGGTCATTTTTAGCTTAACTAGTTTAAGTTTCTGATAATTGTTAGTAATACGGAACGGCAACGTTTGAATTTTCTCGGGTCTTTGAACTACTAGTTTAGGTCAGGTGATTATCTTTATACAATACATGATGTTGTTAAATACTAAAATGGAAAAAACGATCCCAAAATGCTTATTGTAATTTTTTTTGTAGTTGTGTATGGTCAAAATACGTTATGTAGAATTATGTGGTTGCAATTAATATTTATGCACGCGGTATAAAAATTAATACAATCAGATGAATATTATACATATTTATTTATTATTGGTCGTCGTTGCATCATTTTCGATTCGACAACCAAACAATCGATAATCAATACTAGATAGTAATCAATGTGTCAATAATCGGATCGATAATCGCATTATTAAGTTCCTGCCATCACTAGTTTCATCTGTCAAAAAGTGGTTTATGTGGTGGACAAGGTATAGACATTATTATGACTTAAATTTACATAAGTGGTCGCAGCGACCGTTTTAGTTTTATTTGAATTTGGCGCCTTATGTGAACGATAGTCTGAAACTTATTTAGGTGTAGAATTTTGATTTATAGCTAAAAACGAAGTAAGTTTGTTTTATCTGATATTTTTTACTTAGGTATTAGTAATGTTGCTAATTTTGGCCATTCTAAAAAGGTAGTTAAATTTTTATTATTAAAAATCTTAAGAATTAAAAATATGTCTCCAATAGATGGTGCTGACGTCGCCTCAAAACGTAGAATGTGGAAGAGAAATTCGACATCACAGGCAGTGGTCTCGGTAGCTTAGTTGGCAAAAGCGTCTGGTGTACTTAACCAGAGAGACACACACAAACCCTGCCTGAGATCGAATTTTTCTTTCACTAGAAATTTTCTTTAATTAGAAAATTCAGTTCTTTGTGCCAATTTCGCAATATTTAATGCTAAAAAATAATAAAAAATAAGCATATTTATTATTTACATATAACTTGTTTAATTTGAACATACTGATGAATTGAACTGGATCTGCCCTATTCAAGAAAAATGCAAACTGATGACAAGGCAGCATAGTCTCAGACCTTAGCCTGTAGCCTGACTAATTTAAAAAAAAACGGTTGATTTGACAAGTCCTGAAATTTTCTCAAGACTGGTGGTCACTCAACTAGTACATTCTTGGATTTTATTTATCTTTTCAAATAGGAGGCTTATTGGTACACGACTCGAACTATACCAATGTATCTTCGTATCTTGCTCCGATCGATACCATACTGGACAGAATAACGTAATATTAACAAAGATATTAACGTTTGTAGGGGGCCGGGCTGAAAATATTTCAGGTGCTCATATTTCTTAAATTAGGTAATATATTTAAAAAAGAAAGAAGTACATTATGTACTACCTCCAGGACAGATTATATGTACATAGATTTTTTATTATTAGGTTTTGTATTTTTACTGTATAGAGGTAACGAAATAATTTCAGCCCGGCCCCCTACAATCGTTAATATCTCTTAAGATGTTGCGTTTGAGAAATAAGAAAAGCGGTACATATGCTTAATTTATGGAGTACATTCGATCAGTAGCAACACATTTTTAGTTCTCTTTGTAGAAGTCGCGGTATGCAGGGGGCCGGGCTGAAAACGTCAGGCTGGCCCGGCCACCATTACGTGCCTGTAACTTCTTTATTAGAGAGGTACATTGAAAATGAAGGAAGTACATATGCTTGTAATAAGGAGTACATTCGATTGATACCAAAAACATCATCAAAATCGATGGGGCCGGGCCAGCCCGTCTTTTCTCTGGAACAAAATCTTTTCTTCTTTTATACATATATAAAAATCAATCGCCGCTCGTTAGTCTCACCTAAACACAAATAATAGGGAAAATCTTGAAAGAACACAGAAGGAAAAAATATTATTGGTATAGAAAATTGCGCAATTGTGGTTGTTGGTGGAAAGGTTGGACCGTCCTATAATATAAATATCCCTTGGACGGAGCTGGGAGCCGGGACCCACACACAACTGAAGTACCTCCAACAACAGACGAAGTCGCATACTGGATGAAAAGAGCTGAAGATTAGGGATATGTGGCTTAAAAAGGCCTACGTCCAGCAGTGGACGAATAGGGGCTGATGATGATGAAACTGGTTGTCCAGTCGAAACTGGAGCGACGACGAACAGTAATAAACGAATATGTATAATATTCATCCGATTGAATATTTTTTTGTATAATATTCATTTTCCATTTATTTCTTTTCAAAAAGATTGTTTTATTGATATTAGAGTGGATGTCATTGTCCGATACAAATTTAATATCATTGTATTAAATTATTGCAGCGAATACATTCCATTCCATCACTAGACACGATAGAATGCAACTAAATTAAAATACGCTTAACAATTATTGTTTTTGAAAATCTTTTACATTTATGGTATTATAATGTCGGGAAGAAGTCATAATTATGATATTGATTAACATAAAATAGCATAAAAGGGGATAATATATTTATTTTGTTACGCATTTCAAAGTTAACTTTACGTAATCTAGATCAGCTACCAGTGGCGTAGCGTGGGTCACTAGCACCCGTTGCGGATCCCGAATTTGCCGCCCTTTCATTTTTTTTATGAATAACAGTGGCGGATTTACCAATATGCTGAGTAGGCTGGAGCCTAGGGCGGTAGATTTGAGGGGGCGGCAAGTTTTGGAAAATAAATGACAACTTAATGAATAAATAAAAAATACCTAAATGTTATTAGTGTGAGTGGATTCACAATTTAATCAACGTGTAACGTGTTTCACCACATTTCTTTAAAACAAACCTCACTTATATCGGAAATATCGGAAATTATTGTATGATTTGGGATTGTCAGCGGAAAACGATCCTTTTTTATTTGGGAATCAAGGATCAGGGAGTGCCAGTTACATATCAAGCACCGTTAGCGAAACCAACAAAACTTTTCGCTTTTTAAGTGTTTTATTCTGCGCATTCCTGAAATTGAGAGGGGTGTCTCTCGCGAACGCAACAATGTTACACAATTGTCGCTGTCTCTACCCCTCACGATGCGAACGCCTGCCCGAGAGGTGAAAGAACAATATATTTGCAACATTTTCGCGCGTATTTCTTGTTCCAAAATTTGGAGACTACTCTTTTGACATAGTTATTACGTTTTTTTTTCTGTACAAGTATATTCATTATATTATCTGGGTTCCCCATGAGTTACAATGGTTCTGTATCGACACTTTATCTTGAAATAATAGCACGAAGTTGAGTCGGTTTCATAGAAAATTACCAATCTTTGAGCTCGTGTAACTTTTTAACTGTTTACATATTTAAATGAAGTTCTACGTTCAAGGAACACGTATTCTAATGATATTGCAAAATTTCAAAGACTTTCATTGGTTAACATTCAAGATAGGATAAAAATAAATTTAATACTGAAAAACCGTGACGATTCAGTAGCTGCAGTTTCCAATAAATTAAAAGAATGGACAGAATAAGACACTTAAAAAGCAAAAGGTTTTGTTAGTTTCGCTAACGGTGTTTGATATGTAGGTAACTGGCACTCCCTGATCCTTAATTCCCAAATCATTGAAGGATTTAGGGTAAAAAACAATTTATCTCGATTTCCGGCAAAACTACAAGAGTGTTATGGAAAAAAGTTAAATGGCAAAGTTGTAGGTAATAAAGAGATCTACAACTTTTGTATCTACACTTTCACATGCCCGCAAAATTTATGTGAAAAATTCAAATAACCAAGGCTTTGGTTCTTTTTTTTTTTTCTCGAAATTTGGTGAAAACTTACCTTCTTATGTCCCAAACAAACTGTGTTTTTTTTTTCTTATTTTGACTTAATATTGAAAAAGCAGCCTTTTTTTTTTTTTTTTTTGTAGTGTGGCACTAGCTTGATCTTTGTGCCAATTTCGGGTAATAAAAGGTAGGGAAATATTTTTAATTGAAAATATCGGAGAGGAAACGGAATTTTTTAAGGTTCAGGAAAGGAAGTATTTTATTCTAGGAAAAATACATATATAAGTAAACATACACAAACTAAATCTTTATATCATTTTTTAACAAGAATGCAGATATCAAGTTAAAATATTCAATGGGATTCATTACTAAACAAGAAACACAAGTGGGAAGGGAAACATTTTGGGAAACAAGAGAACGGAGGAAGGATGAACGATCATGACGGGAACAGGAGAAGAATATGTGATCTAAAGTACCAACATCATCTCCACACTCGCAAAGATTACTATCTACGATATGCAACTTAGCAAGGTGGAAAGGAGTACAAACGTGGCCAAGCCGCATGCGAATTATCATGCTTGTAATGAGTTTAGAGCCTTTTACTTTAGAAAACCATGGTTTGACTTGGACTGAGGGCTGAATTGAGGCATAAACCTTGCCCTTTACTTGAGAGCTCTCACTCCAAAGAAGTTCCCAGGAATGTCGAAGATAATCTTTAGGAAGGCTGACAAGATCATGACAAAAGTTTTTGTAAGGGAATGTGTCACCATTCTGCACTGCTTGTTTGGCTAATTGATCAGCTCTTTCGTTTCCTTGAATTCCGGAGTGACTTGGAATCCAAGCAAACTGTACCGTGTAGTTTCTCAGTATACATTTGTGCAACTGTTTTCTTATGTCAAATACGATGGGATAAAAGGGTTTCATTTTAAATGTAAACTTTTCAATAGTTTGTAATGCACTTCTAGAGTCACATAATATGAGAACATTTTTAAGTTTAGCAATTAACACGTACTCTAATGCCTTGAACAAACCAAAGCATTCCCCAGTGAAAACTGATGTTTCAGGAGGAAGTTTAACCATCTGAATTACTTTATACTGAGGATGAAATATACCTACTCCCACACAACTCGACCGGGTCTTTGATGAGTCCGTAAATATATAATGACAATCTTTCCAGTTTTCACCAACGGCAGCATTAAATTTTATGTTAGCTCCTACATCACTTTTTTCTATACCGAGATTATAATGCACTACCGGGGAGACAAGTAAGGGTTCAAATGCTTTGCATTCAAATAAAGGAAGAGAAGGTGACCTATGTACACTCGCTGATATAGAATTAAACTTCCTGAGACTTTTAACTAAACACGGAATATCTTTGTGCCGCCAATAGTATGAAGTTTGAATAAGATTATTAAGATTTAATAATTTTGAATGAAGCAAATGGCTAGAAAACTGCATCGATTTAAATAAAAATCGGTCAGATAGAAATTGCCTTCTCAGGTGGAGTGGAGGATCTCCTACTTCTACCTGTAAGGCATTTAACGGGCTTGATTTCATGGCTCCAGAAATGATTCGAAGAGCTTTCGACTGTATGCTATCTAACTTTTTAAGACCCTTTCTGTTACCACCTTCAAGGAGGAATGTTCCATAATCAAGTATGCTTCGGATTATTGCATTATATAACAGTTTTAAACTAAAAGGATGTGCCCCCCACCATACTCCAGAAAGACACCGCATAGCATTCAGTTGACGTTCGCATTTTTCAACTACAAAGTCAAAATGTTGTTTGCCAGAAAGTTTCTTATCTAAAATCACTCCTAAAAATTTAACATGATTTTTCACAGGAAGGCTTATGCTATTAACAGTAACAATTGGGGAAGGAATATTACGTTTTCTTGTAAAAACTACTACAGTACTCTTTTCTATTGAAAGACTTAACCCATTAATTTGTAACCATTGCTGTAAAAGACTTAGGGAGACGGTCAAAGCATTACATGCATCTGAGATGTTATTGTGAGTAGTATAGATTAAAAGGTCATCAGCATATTGTAAAACATCAGCAGATTTTTGTAGAGATGATTCTAGATCATAAGAATAAATATTATAAAGCAAAGGTGACAATACTGATCCCTGTGGAAGGCCTTTGAACACAGTCCTCGTTATTTTCTTGTCACCGCAAAAAAGAGAAATAAATCTAACTGATAACAAATTTATGATAAACCGTATAATCAAAGTAGGGACGTTTAAATTTATTAGCTTGCGTTTAAGGACAGATATAAGTACATTATCATACGCGCCTGTTATATCTAGAAATGCGCCAACAACCGACTCGTTTTTTGAAAAGGCTATGCGAAGGTCAGTGGTAAATACACTTAAACTGTCAGTTGTGCTTTTTCCTTTACGGAACCCGAACTGACTGCCTGCTAGTAATTGCTTGTTTTCTATATACCACTCTAAACGATTTTTAACTAAGTGTTCTGCAATTTTGGTTATAACCGAAGATAGCGCAATAGGCCGGTATGATACAATATCATTTGAATTTTTATTTGGTTTAAGGATCGGCAAGATTTCTTGGGAACGCCAGGATTCTGGAATACTTCCAGAAACAAAAATAGAATTAATTATTTGTAGATAATATGATATTGTATTATCACTACAATGTGAGAAGAACGAATACGGAATACCATCTTCTCCTGGGGCCGAGTCTTTCAAGCATGATAGTACTCCTTTCAATTCGTACAATGAAAAGGGAGCGTTCAAAGATGAATGATTATCAATATTTAACAGAGTAGAGTTAGGGTAAATTTGATCAAACTCTGGAGCTGATGCTGGAGCTAATTTGTCAAGAAAACTGTTACTAAGAGAAAGAGGTAATTGTGTAAAGGAAGGAGTATCACTAAATGCTTTTCTAAATCTTTTAATACTGCGCCAAACTTCAGACGGGCATGTACTGGGTGATAAAGACATACAGAATGACCTCCACCCCTGAAGTTTCTTATCTCTGAGAAAAATCCGTGTATCATTAATAATATCTCTAAGGCCTTCCAAATTTTCATCTGACATGTCCTCAGCATATTTTTTTTCAGCTTCCTTTCGCTTCCTAACTGCATCAGCACACGAAGAGTCCCACCATGGGGGCATAGGAATTTTATCAGAAGGATATTTTTTAAGAGGGAAAACTTGGTCTGCTACTTCTACTAAGCACATCGCTAAAGCTTTTGAGCAATCATCTTCTCCACCCTGAGTAATTTGCGGGAGCTCAGCAACTTTAGCATCGACAAGCGTTTTAAATTTATTCCAGTCTGCGTTTCCGAGTCCATACTTTAATCTAGGGGGTCTTTTCGGTGTTGTACTGAACTTTACTGATGAAGTAATTATTAAAGGAAAGTGGTCACTTCCAAAGGTAGAAGAAGAGAAACGGGACCAAGATAAAGATGAAGCCAATCTAGGGGTGCATATAGATAAATCCACAGCACTAGCACTTTCACCTGCATTCGTTCTACGAGTAGGCTCGCCAGTATTGATAATACATAGATTATGATCATCTATAATTTCTAATAAACGGATCCCCTCTCTTTTTGTCTCACCACTACCCCAACACTGGTGGTGACAGTTAAAATCGCCCATTACTAAAAATGGCCTACAAAGGGATGACAACATATTGCTAAATTCTTGTAGGGCATTGTTATTAGCAGTAGGAATGTAAGTGGAAACATAAGTAATATTATTAACAATTACACCAACAATATCAATATTAGAACATGAAAGGAGAGAAACACGTGAAAATGGGGTATTATTTTTAATCAATATGGCCACACCGCCATATCCGTCAGCTCTGTCATTGCGTACACAAACATAACCTGGAATACCAAATAATTGATTATTTTTAATCCAAGTTTCAGATAATGCCACAATATTTGGCTTAAATTTATTTAATAAGTAGAATAGGTCAGTTTTTTTAGGAATTACTGATCGGCAGTTCCATTGAATTATTGTGTCCATCATTTTGGTTTTTATTTAGTATTAAACTACTTATCCGCTCCACGTCGTACGGTTCAAAAGATGTACTTTTACATAATAACATTTTGATGAGGTTTATAATAACATCAACAACCTGCTCATTCTTGTTCTGTTGCAGTTTCATATCGGATTCTTTAGACAAAGCACACCCATTTGCCAAAGATGGGGGTTGAAACTCCCTAAGAAGGGCGTTATGAGCTGCTCTGTCATATCCTTGTGCTGACTTAGGAGGAGCGCGGGGTTTAAGGAAGACTGTCTTTTTATATGATGAAGAAGTTGAGGGTATAGGTTGTGAACTGAAGTATGAATTATTATTGGCGTGAGAATCATGAGATGTAACAGTAGTGAGAGCATTTGCATAGGATTTTGAGGTGGCTGGGTGAATTTTGCTTGCTTCCGCATATGAAACACAGGAATGAGCCATGGTGTGTTTAATGTTTTTTTGCCTCTGAAACTCAGGGCATGTCTTGTCTGTAGCATAGTGAAATCCAGAACAATTAACACAAGATGTAGAATCCTCTTCTACTAAACAAGTTTCACCTAAGTGATTTTGTCCACATTTATAGCATCTAGGGGCAGCTGATCTGCATTGATTTTTAGTGTGGCCATAACGGCAACAGCGGAAACATTGTATGGTGGGATACACATAAGTCTCAACAGGTAGTGCATTATAGCATACATAAATTCTTTTAGGAAGAGCTTGACCATCAAATGTTATTACGACAGTTTGAGATGGTTTCCATGTATATGACCCATTCACTTGAACTTTATAATTTAGGCGTCTTACTTTCAATATTTCACCAGTACCTATGGGAGTTGTTATATTTTCTTTAATTTCTTCCACACTCCATTCAGATGGGATACCCCGGACCAAGCCCATACGAGTGACATTAAAAGTGGGTAGAAATGCTTTAAATTTGTTCAGAGGCAATAAATTGCTATTAATAAATATGTTAGCAGACATAGGGTTTGTAAAAGCTACAACACACTTATTCCTACCAATTCTCTTGACACTGCCAGGAACAATATTCTGAAATTTGTTATTTTTAAGGAAATTTCCGAATGCAATAGGGTGAAGAATGGTGCCACTGTTTTCAGTACTGGTAATACGCTGAACATGAACTATGTATGGCCCTGAATCAGAGGCCTGGTACTCCTTCCTACCTACACCAACTGGTTGGATTGTTTGTATTGCAGTTGGATCCAACTGCAAAGTTTGGGAAGCAGAAATTTCAGAGGGTTGAGAATGTGGAACTGATGTATCGTTATTTATTATGAAGTCTGATTTTAAATTAACTTCTGTGCTGGGAATACATGTACAGTCCATGTGAGAAGAGGTTCCCTCAGGAATCACTCCCTGTCTACTCCGTTTTGTTTTATTACAATGCTTACATACTATTTTATGCTTATGTGAGCGCCTCTTACGTGAAGCACTAACTTTACCGGAGGTCGACGCATCAGATTCCCTTCCACTTGCTGTGGCTACAGACCCATCAGTGTCCATACCACCCATATCTAAATTAGTTGATATGGTAACATAATTACTTACAGGGGGACTTAAGTCAGGGCCTAAATCCCCCACATCTGCTATAGGCGGGTCGTTCATACGACCCGGGAATAGTCTTGGACTATGCTACAAATATATACAAAAACTTACCACAAATCAGGAAAAATTTACACAAAAATAATATTACATACACTACAAAGAAAATATATTTACATAACAACCTCAACTGAACCAATTATCTGCTTAAAATTGAAATATAAAAAATAGCTGAGAAAAAATACACCCGGTGTAACCGAAATTTCCCGCGCTTTTCAACCAAACGTTCTTGAATAAAATAAGATTGAGTTTTCAAACATGACATGTGTCAAAATAAAAAGTAGAAAATTTAAATCAAGCGCTTGAAGGAGTATTGATATCAACTTCGAAGCAAATCAACCAAAAAGTAACTTTCTACCACTTTTTAACTCCGTTAGGGGATGAATTTCAATAAAATACGAAACACGTCTTCCATTAATTCTGTTAAAGAATGTTTATGCAAAATTTGAAGTAGATTTGACCAAGGAATCACGATGTCCTTTTCACCCCCTTAGGTACAGAATTTCGGAAAATCCTTTCTTATCGGATGCCTACATCACACAAAGAACAGACTCTCCAAGTTTCAGTAGTGCGATTCTGTAAATAACGGATTTCGAACTCGAATCTCATCTCGAATCTAGACACGCGGAAGCGTGTCAAGCCAAGTTCAAGAAACAGAACTGGCGAGCCGCACCGTGTGTAATATTACACGAACCATTTGGAGCCACTTTTGAACCCCTCATAAATCAAAAACTATTTTACATAAACGTATCAAATTTGGCTCATATATTGAGACTTGCGAGACACATATGTATTCTAAATTTCATAAGCTTATCTCAAACGGTTATTTAGATATGAATGTCCAAAATTCCTCATTTTTATCATTGACTGACCTATAGACCAAAACTCTAACCCAGTTCCAGATGACCTAGAGAGTTAAAATTTGGTATGCAGATAGGTAATTAGATGAATACAAAGGAATAAATACAAAAATGGCAATTTTTAAATAATTAGATTCTATTATGAACGCTTAACATAAATACCTAATATTACTTAGGGTACCTACGTTAATTAACTGGGATTAATTATTATTTTTATATTTAGCGCACATCAATAGTGTAAAATCATTACCTACTCATAAATAATGATAAAATAACAGGCATTTAGATTTTCGGTTCTGTGACAACCGAATCGAACCGTTGACGCGAACGTGGCCGAGCGAGCTGTCCGGGTACGAATTATTATTAAGTACCTACTTTTACACAGTCATGGAAGAGCCTTATGTTCGATGGGTAGTTTCTACCAGCAAGCCAAATTTTCGGAATAATAAAATAAGAACCGAAAGGTAACAGGTTTAGAACATGCGAAGGCTATATAATTCGTATGGGAAAACCAGCCAAGTCAGCCCTTAGACTACATATTTGGATTTTGCATAGAACTTGGCACTCAATCTCAGATCTCCATTCTTTTTGCGGCGAAGCCCACAGCAGAGAATAATTTTTGTATTGAACTTGGCTCTCCTTTTTTACATTTATGTTTTTGGTGGGATTCACTCTCACTTCGATGGTCACTTTAGATGAAAACGTTTTGGTATTCTGTAACACATGTCAAGGTCGTGTGAAGTGAAATGAGTATCGAAAACTCAAGTGAGATCCACCGAAAACACTAGTGCCGTCTTCCCATGGTTTCGGTTATCGGTTAACATTTACGATTGCTTTTTTTTCAAAGATATGACAAGAAAAAAAATACTTTTACAGTATTTTGAACACTATTTATCGAAATCAATAAGTTTCCGAGTTTACTTTGTTATTAAGTTATATATTTAACATAATTTGTGTGTGGAAGAATACTAAATGCCTTGGCGTCATTCCTCAGGTGACATTTAAGAAGTTTGACTTTATAAATTAAATAAACAAACTCTACTCATGGGTACTTACGTAATGTATGAAATCAAGGAATTGTATACAAATCCTAGGAAATGTGTACAATTCCGATACTACTTATTTAGGAAATGTATAAAATATTGTTTGAAAAACTATTTAATGCATAGATATCCTAGGAAATGTATAAATTTCCTCGGAATTGTATATAATTATAATATCGTATTAGGAAATTTATAAAGTAAATGCTTTCTGTAATAAAACACGTTGTTAATAATATTTTTTTATTATAAACGCCCCCCAAAAATGTACCTATTTTACTACCAATAAAGTTTGAAACGTTCACCAAAATGGTCACCAAATTACGTTTCCTAAAATGTTATCAAATAAATCCAATTTTTCTTATTATTGACTGCCATAAAAATATATGGACGCCTTTAAAATTCACGAAATTAATTAAAGTATGATAATATAGCCAAATAGTATAGGTAATAGGTAATACTTCAGTAAAATGTTAGTTAAATAGGCCGAATCCGGTCCTGGCACGTCGCCGGCCGCTGCCGCGGCACGCTCGCTTCGCTCGCTCGGCTCGTGCGTTGTGGTCGCAGTTCTAACCTAACCTAAACCCCAGTGGCGTAGCATGGGTCACTAGCACCCGGTGCGGATCCCGAATTTGCCGCCCTTTCATTTTTTAAATGAATAACAGTGGCGGATTTACCAATAGGCTGAGTAGGCTGGAGCCTAGTGCGGTAGATTTGAGGGGGCGGCAAGTTTTGGAAAATAAATGACAACTTACTGAATAAAAAAAAATATACCTAAATGTTATAAGTGTGAGTGGATTCACAATTTAATCAACGTGTAACGTGTTTCACCACATTTTTTAAAACAAACCTCACTTAAATATTGGAAATTTTTGTATGATTTGGGATTGTTAGCGGAATACGATCCTTTTTTATTTGGGAATCAAGGATCAGGGAGTGCCAGTTACATATCAAGCACCGTTAGCGAAGCGATCCTTGATTCCCAAATCATTGAAGGGTTTAGGGTAAAAAACACATTATCTCGATTTCCGGCAAAACTACAAGTGTTATGGAAAAAAGTTAAATGGCAAAGTTGTAGGTAATAAAGAGATCTACAACTTTTGTATCTACACTTTTTTCACATACCCGCAAAAATTATGTGAAAAATTCAAATAACCAAGGTTTTGGTTCTTAATTTGTTTTTTTTCTCGAAATTTGGTGAAAACTTACCTTCTTATGTCCCAAACACACTGTGTTTTTTTTTCTTATTTTGACTTAATATCGAAAAAGCAGCCTTATTTTCAATCGAAAATTGTCACGTCACAATATCAGTTTTTTTTAAAGTCTGTGAAGGAGACGCATCTTCGAATCCTGTCCGCAGTAAATTTTTTCCTTCACAAAAATAAGTGAGATATGATTTTAAATAACCCTCCTTCTGGCGCAGTCGGGTAAAAATATTTATGAGGTGTAACACATTAGACGTTGACTAAATTGCGAGTGCATCTAATAAAATGAGGTGTAACTATACTTTTTTTAAGACAAAAAAAATATGTAATCTATTCTTTCGGTCTATTATGCGGTCGGCCATCGCTGTATTAAAGCATACCATACCCCATCTTTTTTGCTTTTCACAACTCAGACTTAGACCCAAAACTATTTCTTGTGTACCTAATCGTTTAATAAATCCTTGGTTGTTTAAATAAATTAGGAACTGACATATTGATTTCCTATTCACAAACATAAGGAAAAAGTGGTTAAAGGAAGGCAAAATTGGAGAACAACAAAGAAAAATGTAATAAATTGTGTACTTCAGTATTAAATTGCAGAGGTCAGTAGGGGCGGCAGTATTTGTATAGCCTACTGGCGGCAAATCTCTAAATCCGCCACTGATGAATAACTAAAAATAAAATTAGGGCATGATTAAACTAAACTGAAAAGTATACAAATATTCTCACAAAAAAAAAAACTTTTTTTTTTCCACTCGTGAAATGCCGCCCCCTCTAAAGTGCCGCCCGGTGCGGTCCGCACCCGCCGCCCCCCCCACGCTACGCCACTGTCAGCTACGTTCTCAGGCATATCAAAAAGTGGTTCACATAATGGACAAAGTATAGATGATGCTATGATGCATACAAATGCCAAGGTTCAAGTATTGATCGATCACCTGCAGAACATCGAGGTCGACGCGGTTTTGTCGATACTTATACAATATGCATAAAGTAGGTACTTAGGTAGGTAGTTAACATAACGAGGATCTACTCTTGCCTCTAGGTAGCTAGCTAAACATGATAGGAATTTTGTTTACAAATCGTGCCAATTAAAAGAAACTCATTTCTAGCTTTCGAAATGGGTAAGTCTAAGATGCCCTTCGAGCAACACCGCTGTCGAATTAATATTGATACCCAATCATTATTTATTTATTAATGAAATAGTACAACCACATCATATTATTATCAATTTATTCCCAAACTTAGAATATTTATATTCCCAAAAAGTTGTGGAAATACTTGCGTCCCTTGATTAGTAGTTTGAACGGTGTAAAAAGGTAGAGCAGGCCTGGATTTTGCTCAACTATTGATGGGAGAACTTCGCAATCGACGGAACTCCAGTGCATCCAATTAAATAAATTGATCCACTCTCAGTCGGGATGCAAACAATTTATGGATCATTTTTGTTCAAGGGGTTCAGGGCAATTTGTAACACCTACGTAAAATGATGAAGTAGATATTGGCAATAAGTGTAAGAACGGACTAATGGTTTCACAGTTTAATGAGGTAACTTCTTAATTCTGTATTTTATTTGATAAGCAGTAGGTACCTATGCTACTAGCCATATGACGGCTATGCTACAAGCTTACCTACCTTTATCTATACCTAGGTATTAAATTTATCGTTTTTATTATCTGTTCATAATATTATAAAGAAGTAAAGACCAGTCCGAGCCGAAAGCACACATGCATCAGTCGTTGTGTAGCTCGACAACCAATTGACTACTGTGTTTGATGGCATAACGTGCTCTTCAAGGAACTGTCTTGACGAACGCGAAACTGATTGTTCAGCATTGCAGTTTTACCCTCTACTTAACTACCATAAAATAACTATCATTGATCAAAAGTGGATTAAGCAATCCTCTACCTAAGACTGCCTCGTTAGTCTAGTAGTCCAAAGCGCGACAGCTAAGCTAGAGGTGCTGGGTTCGATCCCCAGGTCGAGCAATGTGCTATTGGGTTTTTCTATTAAATTGTCTGGATTTGTGCCCGGTTAAGAGGGGACTCTAGTCCTGAGGAATTTGAAAAATAGGTATTTGAAGAAACTATTGCCGTCGCGGTTATCTATGGAGAAAACAGCAGAATGCGTTTGTATGGAGAAAGGCTCACTAGAGTACCGTCAGCCTCGCCCTCTTATTACAGTGCACCTAAACATACCGGCGAAGGGTGGGTGTACATTAGTACACCTCTGCCTAATCCTTCGGGGATAACAGGCGTGATGGTGTTATGTTAAGAAATCCAATATTAATTGGTATGGCACATCCACAACAAAACGTGTATTTTGCGTGTGTGGGACCATCAATAATTTGGCTCCTATTATTTTAAGTATATACTCGTATGTTATCGATGAGAGGGGGGAGGCCTTTGCCCAGTAGTGAGACAGTAACCAGTAACGGCAAGAGAAAAAAAAGATGTGTAATAGATACTTAGGTAAGGTTAGGTAGGTACCTAATTTTAATCTAACTTTATTACCTGCTGACCCCACGGATTGCGAATCTTTGGTCACGCCAACAGATTTGGCGGCCAGAAGCGGGCTCACCGTAAGCCCTCCTGGGTTTATGGTTCACCCCTAATTAATTTTAAATTTAGTATTTTTATTTATTTAATATTAGGGGTTAAAGTATGAAATTGCCGATTTGTACTGAAAATTCTAAATTTTTTTTAGCATATTTACCTTAGTTACATTCTACCACATTCTACTGTGTCTAGTGATGCAATCGAATGTATTCGCTGCAATCATTTTAAACAATGACATTAAATCAGTATCGAAAAATGGCATCCACTCTAATATCAATAAATTATAAATTAAACAATCTTATTGAAAAGAAATGGATGGAAAATGAATATTATACAAAAATTAATATAATCAGATGAATATTATACATATTTATTTATTTTGGTCGTCGTTGCATCATTTTCGATTCGAAAACCTACCAATCGAATTATCGATTTACACTTTGATTGCTGTCTAGTATTGATTACAATACTAGACCGCAATCAAACCAAACCAAATATCACAAAACACTAAAAATTTCTCAAAAAATTTATGAAGACATTACGATGAGGACCAACTAGTTTTTTCTATCATTATTGTAGAGTTTAATGGAAACATAGTAATTGACATTTAGAACATAAATAATTATTATGTAAAAAAATATAGCCACATTAAGTAGCTTGATCTCTAAATTGTCTTACAACTCTAAATATTATCTTTATAAGGAAGAAACATAGTGTGATTTTATTCGTTATTGTTTATGCATCTAATACTGTGAAACTACAATCTCTTTTATGTGTTAGTATTTCTTTCTAGTTCAAACTTGAAACCAAAGGGTCCAGGACTTAAATATATGTAGTACTTAGTATATATATCTATACTATCTATTTACAGTGATTGTTGGGTCATATGATAGAATCTTAAGTAACTTAAGCAAGTTTAATAGCTACCTGTATAAAGAAGATATTGTAGTGTATGATATGATTAATAGGTGTGTTAAGTTTCATTACGTTTCCTTCTGTTTTAGTTAGAAATGATTATGGATTTAACGTCAAGAGCGTAAGACTTATGTAGATTTATATAACATAGGTGGGTGGGTAGGTACTCATATCTATACCTAGTATAGATTACTGTGTTCTCTAATAATATTATTTTATACATTATACAATTTTATATATTATTATATATAATACAATTATACAGGGCGGAAGGGACATCGACGCACAACCGCATGTGAATTAAGAACATGATCCTGGATCCCCCTGTTACGAAATTTATGGTCGCTTGTTTGAAAAAAAAAACTGGTTTCCGAAGATTTTGAACGTGTAGGTATTGAACTTTTGTTGAAAAGTGCAGTTATTTTTATAAACTGACGAAAAATATTAGCGCAATTGGGTCCAGAATCATGAACTGAATTCATGGTAGGCGTTTGTGTGTCGATGTCCCTTCCATCCTGTATAATTGAATGTTGTTACTTTTAGATAAAGAGTTATTTCTTTAGTATTTTAATAGAACATTTGTAATGTCATTTGCATACAAACTAAGGGCTGTTTTATTATTACTTGTATCTCTTAATTCTTTATTTTTTTATACTATATTTCTTGATTAGCAATGTCTGATTATGTTTTTCTTTATTTGTCATAAATTCCTTAGGAAATGTAGCATTAAAAGCTTGGCATAATTAACTAGTAGGGAGGTTTCGCATATCGAAACTAGTTTAACCTTGATCTAATCAAGGTAACAAATAATACAATCGAAAGTACCACATTCAATAGTTCACTAGAAATTATTGTCGTGGAAAAGTATCGAAACGGGCACAATCGATAAAAAACTAACCAGTGGTTACCAGGTAAAGTATCGAATGTGATATATTAAAAAAAGTATAATAATTATTAAAAACTTTAGTAGATAGTATAAAACAGTAAAATTATCTACTTATAACATAGTTGTAATATTGAATATTCGAATTTAATGTTTAACTGAAATCGAAATCTAAACTTAAAATCGCTCTCCTGTAAAGTAGAGGATTTGCAGTTTCGATGGTTTACGTGGGGACCGTCGACTTATCAGTCGCGGCTGTTAGCCGCGTCCGATAGTATGTTTTCAGCTTTAGCCGCTATCCTGTTCCCAACTATGTTGATCAATACGGTCCTCTTAAGGTGAATTGCGCCATCTAGTATTTATGTGGTGGTCTAATCTGCCGATTTGAAGCCCTGTGAGGCAAGGCTTACTCAGACCGGACTGACTGCCCGTGCTGGTTACTAGATGTAGGTAATTGAGTTGCAAACCGTATCGCAGCCCTTATTTTTTTATACAAGTTATATACAAGTTTTATACAAAATACCTAAAGCTTTTTATATCTTCGTCAACTTGGCGGTTGGCACCTTAAATAAATAATTTAATAATTGCAGGTTACGTGCCTCCCATCTCATTTAGATTGTTAACAATGCATTCTGTTGGTTTAGTATCGGCTTGATAGATGGCGTTACAAGTAGCGTTATGTGACTACAAGAATCTATCATGGCACGATAAATAAAATATTGATAAAAAATATTATGAAAAATATTTTGTGTTATGAAATGTTGATCGATGGAACTATCTTGCTGTTTGGAGGAGTTCCGTCTTTCTGTTCTCCTACTTTGACTAACTTTGACTAAGTAGAATTTTATTTACCCAAATTCTATGCGTTAGCGTTAGTCTCAGCACAACTTAAAAATGGCACGGCCGGAATAGACAAATGGCATGTACTGATATAAGCTGATACCCTCATCGTCATCAGCATAATAGTATATAGGGTGTAGGTACTTTTCCCTAGAGCATGCGTCAACTGTCAAATATTTTATATGGAACATCTGCTCATTGTCAGTAGCAGGCACCTGAAAATAATTTTATGACGATCGCTCACTACCTCCTGGTTTCGCTACTATTTGTTTCATAATTAAGTCTAACTCAGAGTAAGTTGAGTTCCTATTCGAGAGAGGCGATGGAAGGGGAGCGAGAAGCATCAACCTCTTTCAAGATCCGTAGGGCGCAGACTGACCTCCGGCCTCCATGACCTATGGCCTGGAGGGAACGCCTATTCAAGAGTATTTTGTTTATGGTTTAGAGTATTGCTAAATAGTAAAGGCCATTTAAGCCCTGTTGATGGGACCTACATGACAGTATTGAGGAAGAAATTAACACTTTGTAGACTTCTTGTAAGCCTTCTTATTATTAAGTTAAGTATCCATGGAGACTAAACAGTCTTCTGCTAGTTTTAAGAGGAGTGTCCCTCGCGAACGCAACAATGTTGCACAGTTGTCGCTGTCTCTATCCCTCGCGATGCGAACGCGTGCCCGAGAGGAGAAACAACAACATTTTCATGCGTATTTCGTATGTTCCGAATTTTGGAGATTACTCCTATAATATTGCTAATATGTAAAAAAAAAATCTTGTAAAAAAATATTCACTATATTATCTGGGTTTCCTTCGAATCAGAATGTTTCTGTATTGATACATTGTCGAGAAATACTAGCATAAAGTTGGGCCGTTTTTCAACGAAAATTGCGAATCTTTGAGCTCGTGTAACTTTTTAACCGTATATTGAAATGAAATTTTATATTACAGAAACACGTGTATTAATGATAAGATTGTTACTGCAAAATTTCAATGACTTTCATTGTTTAAAATTCAAGCAAGGGCCAAACTGCGTTTGTATGGGGCGCGAAGCGGATACTATCCTCTTAATCTTCAGTTGTTATCGG
This sequence comes from Subacronicta megacephala, assembly GCA_958496365.1. NCBI lineage: Eukaryota > Metazoa > Arthropoda > Insecta > Lepidoptera > Noctuidae > Subacronicta > Subacronicta megacephala. The sequence continues at coordinate 11,824,199 of OY292513.1, forward strand.
CACCGAAGACTTCGATTAAAAAAGGTGTAACGCGCCGCGCACACGTTATTTACCGTTGCGTTCCGAAAGTGGTTTAGGAATTTTAGGATTTACCCAAACATGCTGAAAATGGCCTCGATAACAAATCGCTGCTCTTATATAAGATGGGTTGAGAATCCTAAATGTAATCTTTAAAATACCAGACAAAGTGGCTCATAGGTAATAAATTTGATGATTAAATAAATAAATACCTACTCACATTCATCGTTATCTAACACTAAGAGATCTGTAGATTAGCGCTATTTATATAACATAATACCTTTTTATAATGTACACAGAACAAAAAGCCTTTAACAACTACCAACACGTGACGGTAGCTAAGTACTTGTTATGTTTCGAAAAAAATGTGTGTTACGCGTATGATAAAATATTTATTTTCAACTTGAGAAAGAGAGAGTAGCGGATTGATTTAAATAGTTATTGAAAATACATATTGAAGATTTCATACTGATATTTGAAAATGGTTTTATCACTTCTTTCCTATTGTTTTGAAACAGTATTCATATCAAATGATGAGTGATAAGTTTATGCTCAAGGAAAACAAACGGTACAATACTACTACATACTATCTTCGATACTGATTTTAGTTACATTCCTCTTCCTATATATACTTAACAAGTCTCTAACTATTAATGAAATAATTGAATCAGCGACACTTACTAATCTAGTAACTACTCACTAGATGCGATTGGAGAGATATCTGTATGGCTAGGTAGCGCGGCTAACAAATACTGTGTTTGTGGTCAGAATAAACGCGATAAGCCAAGAATCCGAAACCCATACCCGGCGAACTACGATTTCTGCAACAACGAGAGGTGCCTTGAAACTGTAGTGGTGGCAACTGTCAACAGTTGATGCTTGAATCCGGATAGGAACTCGGTCTGAGCGCTCAGTGTAGTGTCAACGACTGGCGAGAATTGCAGCCGATAGTGCGGTTGCTGCGTTTTTCTAACAACCTTCAATATTCGTCAAACGTTGAATGTGAATAACTTTCAAGTAAGTCCATGTTAATTATATATTATTATTATTTTTTATTATGTTTTGTACCTGCTTTGCGCCCTTGCTGCCATTTCGCGAACTAGTGTTGGAATAAGATAGTTTTAGTGGGTATAGCAATATTTCATTCGATAATTTATGAGTAAAATTGAAGATATTCTTAATGGTGACCTTGTATGAGCACAGCTGAGTGCATAGAACATCGTTTTTATAAATCCATGTTATATTCTATGGAAAATTTATTAGGGATGGAGTGAATAGTAAAATTGAAGCGGAACACCGTGACCGAGGGCATTTTAAAATGCCTTAGCCATTATTCATTATTCTAACCCGTATCGTCCCACTGCTGGGCAAAGGCCTCCCTTACCATTTTCCAAGTCTGTTATTTGATGTTTTGGCGACCCAATATTTCTCGAAAGAGTCGAGTTCTTTAATGTATCTATTGCCTAGGAAGTACCTACCCACTAAAACTTAATATAATAAATCCAACGCTCTCAGTTTGAAAACGATTAGTAATCTTTATTATTGTATCTTAGCAGTATTCGATTGGTAGAATAATAATGGAAAGTTAGAGTTGAATATTTACGTGCGTCTTATGTTTTGCAACCATGTCATTAACTGACGGTTGTTAAACCTTTTGCTCATGTAACAACTATATTGACGGGTAAGTTGCCTACTCAGTGTACCGATTACAGAATTGCGGAAATTCAATAATCTCCTGATTACCATTCTGTGTACCATTTTATTTTGTGTCTGAAATATTATTTTACAAATAGGTATTTGTTATGGAAATTTCAGAAAAATATATTTTATTATTAATTTACCTCGGTATTTAGGTTGAGTTTTATTGACTACCTACCTTAATAACGACACGATTTCGTTTACAGAAATAAATAAAATTCATTCAGGTAGGTGCCCACCAAAGCAGTTTATTTGCATAAGCGCAGTTGATTAGATTTATTGATGTGATGATAACTAGATACCTACCTATGTCGCGAAAGTTATTCTTGCTACTTCTAAGATACCTACACCGTATCAAACCTCATTCCTATATATATATATATATATATATATATATATATATATAGGAATGAGGTTTGATTGATTTAAGGCACAAAGAAACGCATTACTTAGTAGGTAAATACCTATACGTTCTATACCGTTCTGAATTTACGATTAGTCGCATTATCGCTAAAGCATTTTCATTCATGCATATCGTATAATTAGCTTCGTTTGTAAGGTGGGTATAACGTTTGAAATATCGCACGGTGAACTGATTTTCAAGGTCATTGTAATAGAAACATTTTTTTCCTATCACTGAATTTGAAATTTTGTAAAGAAATTCAATAGATGTTCAAAGCAGAATCAAATGGGTCTTCGGTCAACTTCTTTTGTGATATACCTACGTAAGAACGTAAATGTGAACGTGAACATAGTGTTTAAAAATTATATATTATTATATTTTATGTGAATTATTGGTGGGTACACTTATTTTGCTATAATATTTCAGGATGTCCGGAACTAAATCATCTTCTGTGTTATTTAATATATTTATTTATATACAATTTATGTATATATATTTATGGAAATCTCCAAGAGACTTGTCGACTCTTCACGTGACCAGAGGGCTGGGCTATTCTTGGTACAAAGAATTAGTATTGCCATTCAACGTGGCAATGCTACCAGTCTTCTGGGCACGTTACCAGACGACAGTGATGCGGAGGAATACTTCGACGCCTGGGCGTGACAATTTGTTTTTATATATTGTGTATAGTTTAGTTCTCTTTTAAGTAGTTATATATTCCTAAATTATTATCTCTTATTTGTATAAAATAAAAAATTATGTATTTAATATTCTTGATAACGGTTTGTCTTGATTTGACATACATGTACCTAATTAATAAAAAGATTGAGATTTTGATTGATATTAATACGTTAAATTAAGTTTTATTACATTTTGACCAATAATTTTGCGCTCGACTGTATCCACTGGTAGCTTTAAACAAAAGATATTTTTTTTTAATTTTGAATGTTTTTCCACTTAACCAATAAAAAAAATGAAAAAAAAATGTGGTTAACTGGACCCGCGGGTCCAGTACCTATCGAGCGGGTCCACCTGACCGAAGACTTAATCAAATTTTCAGCAGCAGTTATCTCTGACCACGGGTTATCATCATCATGTTACTTATCTAACTACCTAGGTACCGATATCATAGAACTTGTGCCATAAGCATGCTTGTGCACTAAACCATAGTATAATTAGAATTAATTACACTATGGCTAAACTCTGAAGCTATTTTTTTCGGCCTCGATCGCACTCTGCCAAAATAGGACCTACCTAGGTAGGTGCGAAAAACATCTTTAATTTAATTACAATCACTAAAGTTCTTTTCGATTTGAAATAACCAATCCACATGCCACAAGGTACCTACCTATGCAAAACAATTACTTAATACCTGTCCGGCGTGAACGCCGTGTATACCATAAAAAAATCGTCCTTGCATTTCCTTGCTCTATAGTCACGGCCATGATATTCGTGATACTACACCCCACACTAATTCTAATATAGTGTATTAGAATTAGTGTGGGGTGTAGCTGTATGGTTTCATACCAAATAGTGGCATAAACTGTGGCAGACAAGCAAGCGGCCCACCTGATGTTTTTAATAACAAAAAAATGTATTTATTGCATTATATTAACATATAATATTTAATACCAATGAGCAAATAACATGATAATCAAATCTGTCATTTTTTTTTATCTTACCTACTATTGGCCGACCGTTTAACTCGCGTATCGCCTGCGCGGTAAGAAGGGAGCGGGGGCGGGTAACGCTACACACGGAGTCAATAATCCAAAGATTTATCTCGAGATAGACATTGTTGGTAAAGAATAAAATAATAAGTATCTTTTTAAGCATTTATTTTTCTCCCCCCGCTCCCTTCTTACCGCGCAGGCGATACGCGAGTTAAACGGTCGGCCTATAGTAATGTGGTTCTCATAATTACTGTACTAAGCTAAAATATAACGAGTGGGTCCACGTCGGTAGTGCAATGGGACGGTTTCGAACAGGCAAGCAGGTCGGACGCCCTAGTCATTAGTCGCTTTATTATTATAAGTAGTTAATTCTTGATTGTAACAATAATAAAAAATAAAACAGATGTGCCATTCTAACATGTTGCCAAGGACTCCACGAGACGTTCAAACAATCAGCTTAAAGTGGAATTGTTTAAGTTGTCCTGCAGGCGTGTGTATATATGTAAACTAAGTATCATTAATTATAATTTATGGAAATGTATATGACTTATTAGCAAGTAAATTATTGGTTACAACTAGGTTACAACTTTGTGAATTTTAGGCCGGAAATAATATTTCACATATGAAATAGGGTTTTACGAATAGATTTTTAGGGTTCCGTAGCCAAATGGCAAAAAACGGAACCCTTATAGATTCGTCATGTCTGACTGTCCGTCCGTATGTCACAGGCACTTTTTTGTGAAACTAAGTATAAGAACTATGCTGTTAAAACTTGGTAAGTAGATGTATTCTGTTAACCGCATTAAGATATTCACTAAGAACTGAAACTCAACATTTTTTTTTCATCAAATCCATAGTATCTATGGATAGGTCTTCAAAAATTATATTGAGGTTTCTAATGTAATTTTTTTCTAAACTGAAAAGTTTGCGCGAGAGACACTTCCAAAGTGGTAAAATGTGTGTCCCCCCCCTGTAACTTCTAAAAGAGAATGATAAAACTGAAAAAAAAACTTCCACCGAAAATTTGTTTAAATGAGATCAAGTAAATAGTTTTTTTAATAATTACGTCATAAATTGTAATGGTATGGAACCCTCCGTACGCGAGTCCGACTCGCACTTGGCCGGTTTTTTATTTTCTTTAACTTTTTTTCTTTCTTTCTTATATCTAACAAAGTGAGCTGTGTGTGAGGAATCATTGTAAAAAAAATTACATAATTATGTGATAAATTACACTTGCCCAACACAAATGCTCACGTGCCGATTAGATTATGAATAAGAAACCATTAACGAAATCAGTCCAGCCGTTTTTAGGGTTCCGTAGCCAAATGGCAAAAACGGAACCCTAATAGATTCGTCATGTCTGTCTGTCTGTCTTTCTGTCTGTCCGATCGTGTCACAGCCCTTTTTTTTCGAAACTATAAGAACTATGCTGTTGAAACTTGGTAAGCAGATGTATTCTATGAACCGCATTAAGATTTTCACACAAAAATAGAAAAAAAAACATAAATTTTGGGGGTTCCCTATGCTTGGAACTGAAACTCAAAATTTTTTTTTCGTCAAACCCATACGTGTGGGGTATCTATGGATAGGTCTTCAAAAATGATATTGAGTTGATATTGAGAATAGTTCGCGCAAGAAACACTTTCAAAGTGGTAAAATGTGTCCCCCCCCCCCTATAACTTCTAAAATAAGAGAACGATAAAACTAAAAAAAAATATATGATGTACATTAACATGTTAGCTTCCACCGAAAATTGGTTTGAATGAGATCTAGTAAATAGTTTTTTTTAATGCGTCATGAACTGAATATTTTGCGCGAAAGTCAATTCCAAAGTGGTAAAATGTGTGTCCCCCCCCCTGTAACTTCTAAAATAAGAGGACGATAAAACTAAAAAAAATATATGATGTAGATTACCACGTAAACTTCCACCGAAAATTGTTTTGGACGAGATCTAGTAAATAGTTTTTTTTAATACGTCATAAATCGTAACGGTACGGAACCCTCCGTGCGCGAGTCTGACTCGCACTTGGCCGGTTTTTTTATTTGTATTCTATAGGTTCTTACTATTTATTTTGGTTAAACAATAAGGCGCCATTCATTTATTAGGTCTGTAAGACGATTTAGGAAAGGGGGTCGATCTGTATGTTTTATTTTTGTAAGTAACTAAGTTGATTCACTTGTAAGTAACTAACAAACAATGTTATAAAATCTTATTTGCTACAAGAGGGTGGGAGCAAAGTTATTACTATACGTAGGTTTAGCTGAAGTAGCAAAATTTAGCTGAAGATTGTATGGTCGAAAAAATAAATTAAAAAAGAAAAACAAACGTGTATCTATTAATGTTTTCCTCTAGACTCTTACGTAATAGACAATAAACAGGAGGGGAGGGGGACAAAAACTGGCAATACTCGTCTATCGTAATAGCGCCTAAATGTCAAATGCAGTGGTCATCAGAATATTGCAGTCATTTGCAGTGGTTTGTTTTGCATAAGTAACGCCTAGGTACGCCTGTAAGGTCAATTTATGACATATATCCATTGAGAATAGATAATTATATCCGATTCTTAGCACATCAATACACATCCGTGCCTTGATGAGCACGCCGCCCGGATCCCTGTCGTCACGCGACACGAACGCAGATGACACAAAAGAAAGTGGTAGTCAGGGGCATGCAACTCCTAACAACAAGTTTATTATTTTGTTGGATATCAGTATTGATTATTTTCGATTTATTGTATAATATTACGCTAGTTTTTATTGCAATCGTTACCCGTCATTTGTAGTTTGGTAAAAATACCAAATGTTTTCGAGTTTCATCAATGTGCATCAAGTTGAAATTGGGGAGACAATTTTTTGGAATCTTTTAGGATTTAATTAAAATTGATGTAATTTAACACCAGCATTTTCTCTTTTTTTTTGGAAGAGTGCACATAAAATCCAATATACAAATATACACACACCTACTCTTGGGTGTTACGACCACTCGACTAATGAGGTAGGTAGTTCTTTTTAAAATCTATCTAGATTTTTATTAATGGTCGATACAAGCCTCCTAGTTCAATAAACGCATCGCATGTTGTATTTCCTCCGTTCCGTCATTATAAGAAGGTAAAAATTAAAATATGCAGCACTACAATCAGATACTCTTTATTTTATATAATCTGTGTTCTCTACTTTTTCCTCGGTGCCTGATAGTAACGATGCTCGTAACATCTTTCCTCGGCCTGTTACTGAACGAATAGTTTTTTGCAATTTTGCCGTCATGGATTTCATTGTTGACTTCCGTTTCAAATGTTGTTGCAGCTGATCCTAAAAAACAACAAATTAGTGTTAGAAGTTTTTTTTTATTAAACTGTGCGCCACGCTTGGATCTATGGTCGTGAGTGCCTGCACAATCACGAATTGTAAAGCGATTGTTTGTCAGTTTTACCGCAGTGAAAATCGCATTAAGTGATAATATCTTGCAATGCCAGCTGTGGTGTCCTACAGATGGTGTCCGACATATAACATTATATTATGTTGTAATGTAGCCACTTAAATAAAGGTTGCAATTTCCGCTTTCATCAGGCCGCCCGTATATTTGTTTGATTTGATAAAAAAAAACTGGTGTTCTCATCAAATAACGTACATTCGTTGACTGGCTGGACGAAGGCACATCTAATTGGTCGACCGGTGGCGACGACGACATCGCCGCCGGAGCAGGGCCAATTTGATCCATTTCAATGGTGTCCGAATGCTGGCTAGACGAAGTGCTGGAGGAAACCTGTGATGTAATGTTACATTTAATGCATGCATATAATAATATACTAAATTTTATTATGTGGAACGCAAATACAATACCGGTATGAGTGATGTCCTCTTAGCCTTATACATTTCAAATGGTACTTGTCCCGGTGGTTTAAATAAAGGATCGATGTAAAGCCTGTTGTCCTCATTGGCGTTGAAAATGAAGAATGAATTAGCCAGAGGAGGGAGGCATCGCATGAGGATGTGACCACCAGCTAGGAGCGCGCAAACAAGCGCCCCAACCACGGCAATGACAGGGGCATACCCCAAGTATTCTATTGGTAGACTACACTCAGACTTCCGTTCATCGAACCTTAGAAAAAAATCAAAAGTGGTTGAGTAACACGCACGTAAAAATACAGGGATTATATTATTTAGGTACGCACAGCTACACGTCGAGCTATACAAAACCAGGTTACTCCGGTCTCTTATGGTTTGGGAAGCCTAAGTATATAATGCGAGATCAGTTTAAGATGGATTTGTATAGGTTCACCTGTAGCAGTGTATATAAGGCATAGAAATATACATAAAAGGTAGGTACAAGGTGTCCATGAATACATTCGAATACCTAAATGAGTGAACGGACATAATATTAATCTTATATAACAAATCATTTTATGAAAAAAAAAACTAATAACAACTATAACAACCGTTTTTCCCCTGTTAATTATTATTACCATCATTTTTCCTCATTTGACCAGATTTTTGATTGAACATATGTATTTTTAATTACCTATTTTGTGATTATTCTACGAGTACAAATACTCACATGCAAAAACATATAATACAGGGTGGAAGGGACATCGACGCACATCCGCTTACAACGAATTCAGTACATACACGATTCTGGAACCTGTTGTGTTGAAATTTTTAACCGCTTATTTTTTTAAAAATCAGCTGTTCCATACATTATGACCATGTAGGTATTGCACTTTTGTAGGAAAAAAGTATTTTTTTTTAATAACCGACGAGAAATATTAATTGCAAGGGGTCCAGAATCATTAACTGAATTCATGGTAAGCGTTTGTGCGTCGATGTCCCTTCCACCCTGTATATTAACAAAACAACTACTTGTATTTTTTAGCAGAATTCTCTATTTCACATTCTATCTGCTACGAAAAATATTTTTATGCCAAGTTTTCGAAGTCAGTTTAGAATAAATAGTTGACGTCGCAATTTCTATTGCCATGAACCTAGAATGTGTTAGTCACAAAATTTCAAAAAATGAATTTTACACCCAAGGCGTAGATATCCTCCTTAATAAGGTCACGTTATAGGTAGGTATTAGTGCCTATCATATTTAAACAGACGTCCATTTTTTATGGATAAACTGTAGTTATAACATGAGGATAAAACACTAGTTCAATTATACATTACTTCACACGGTTACACGTCGAGCTATACAAACCAGTTGTAACTGACTTCTAATTGTAAGAAAAACCTATACAAAGTGAGATCAACTTAAACTAGATACATATGTACCTACAGCTTGACTTGTAGCCGTGAGTACAATCGCCAGGACCTCGAATTATACAAAAATGACAAATTTCTCCAAATGATTTTGAACCTAATTCTCAATACTTTAAGCATTGATAATTAGGTTCAAAATCATCTGGGAAAATTTGAAATTTTGTAGTAACTTGATGTGCTGGCGACCGTACCTAGAAGATACTTAGATTGTAAATCTCACATGGAAACTACATCGGAAATAAATAACGTAAACGGAGCTTGGCGTGTGATTGTTGTAACACCAGTAGGAATGTTAAGGTGGACTCGTTAGTGACATTATAAGCTTGTTCAATGAAGAATGTGTAAGTAGATTGCACACTTCACAGATTTCCAAGCAGGTAGAATAAACATTCTTTAATAACTATATTTAAAATTCTTCTTCTTCTTTTGCTGCCTCTCCAATCAATGAAGGTTGGCCACCAACTCTGTATATTTCTCCTTATCTTTGGCGAGGTGTAACAGCTCAGAAGCTATCGCGATTCCTGTTTTTATTCTTCGGCCAACACCGCGTTTCCTCGTTACTTTGCCCATTATTATAAGTTGCAGCAAGTTATATCTCTCGTGCCGAAAGACGTGACCGAGGTGAGCAAGTTTTCTTTGTTTGACGGTCTGCATGAGCTTGAGAAACACATGCAAACCGTCTGCCATTTAAAATTAGTAAGGGTTTCAATCTGTTAAGTGATTATTGGATATAACTTTTTGTGAAAGAAAAATACGATTTCAGGCAGGATACTGGACGCTTTAGCCACTAACTTACCGAGACCCCTGCCTGTAATATATGCCTACCTTTTGTTAATGCAAAATATAAATTAAAATAGATCTACGCCAGTCTAAGCAAACTTTTAGTCGTAGTACGGATTTCATAAATTTATTAGAGCCGATCACCATAAACAAAATTCTTGGTTCAAATTAGTTAGCTTGATAGCGACCATATTATAGCTTCTTTGTGACGTCACATATTAACACTTGTTTTTCGCGGAGGGATTTTCCAAAGGGATATGGAATTGCCCTAAAACCTATACCAAAAATCTTAGAAACGCTTAATAAATACCAAAATCTTAAACTTTTTTTGTCATTTTGCGAGTTATGTACACTATAATTACGCCTTTATTATATTTTAAAGTTCAACAATGTCACAAATTCAGAGGCCTAAGTAATTCACTGGTGTGCAATGCGCGCTCGACTACGGACGTGTTTTGTGCTGCACAGTACGAATATTTAATTCGCGTTTTGCGCGGCCGTAGCCGCTGCCGTCTGTCGCTATGGGGTCACAACAGCTCATACCTAACGAGTTGTTGGCATTCCTACAGCATGCCATCGACTATATGGATGAGGTCAGCATCATGCAGATATGCAAGACTGCCTACAAAGAGGAGGAGGTCAGCAGTGCCAAGCTGCTACTATTCCAAACCCTCGGAAGAATCGACCAGATGCCATCTCGCAGAAGGGACGGAACGGAAAAGAGCGTCCAGGACATCATCACCCTGTTAAAGGAGGTCGACCCAGATGATGTGCCCGCTTTCGTGGCGAAGGATCTGCATAAGCTGCCCCCCGTCACTTTCGACCACGTCGACGTCACCAGGTTGTTGAAGGATATCACAACCCTGAAAACGAGCCTGGCTGAAGTACAGTCCAAGTTGGAGGTGTCAAACTACACCATAGGAGAACTGCGAGCTGAAGTAGTGTTATTACGCAACACTGTTTCGACAAGTAGGTCACCTGACGTCTCTAATGTGAACACACGTCGCGGGGCGCATAATGCTAACATCAGCATTTTTGAGTCAGCGAGTTCGGCTCATGCGTCACCATCCGCTGAATTAGCTGGCGAAGCAACTTGCACCGCTGCCGATCCTGCCTCGACAGGGGCTACGTCACACGTAGGTACGTCGACACCCAAACGTGCCTACGCAGCTATTGTTGCAACCAGCAAACCTGCTGTGTCGAAAATAAATCCCACTAAACAAATAGGGGGTAAGCAGGGCCGCAGCGATTCTACGCGGAAGGTTCTGCCACAGGTGGGTCCAGAGAAGTTCCAGGGTGACAAGGATGGCTTCATAAAGGTGGAGAAGAAGAAGAGGAAACCAACCTGTCTGAACAAGTGTGGGACCGCACCGACCGGACCGAGACACTTGCTGCGTCCTGCAGTACCAGTGACGCCGCTCTACGTGTCCAGGCTGCATTACTCCACGAAGGCCGAAGAGGTCATAGAGTACATTGCAGTTAAGAGCAATTTTACTCTGAGGGTCGAGCGGTTAGACTCTAAGCACAACGTGAACTTCAAGTCCTTTGTAGTTAGAGTACCGACTGAACATCTGTCGACCTTCATGAAGGAGGAGTTTTGGCCGAAAGGTGTAGTGTTCCGGCGCTTCCGCGGCCGGATACCTAGCACCGTAGTACAACACACACCGACGTTAAGTGTGAAATAGTGATAAGTTTTATTGTTATTATGTATGTTATAGTATTTTATGTTTTATACCTTATTATTGTATTATATATTTTTATATGGGTCTTGTTGCCTGAAATAAATAAATAAATAAAATAAAATAAAAAATAAATTCAAGTTTTTATCAATATTTTAGTTAATTTGATGATTATTGCATTAAATACAAAAAATAATATTTACTATATATAATATTATCTGTCGCCGTGTGTAGCATTTGGATCCTGAGGTCACGCGACGTTCAACAAACGTTCCTCATCCTCCTGTATTATCAGCTTTAGCATAGCACATACCTACCTAATTGAATGATAGCCCAATTGACGTAGTTATCCATAATGGATATAGGCCAACAGAAAAACTGAATAGAGATAAGCGTGTCATGGCCTGATGCTTTACTAATATGAAGGTAGCTGATGTTTTCCAAAATTGTACATTGTTACACATTCCAGGCACATGCCATTAGTAATCCGGACATTAATTTTATCGGTATTTTTTTTTCATCAACATAGGTACGAGTAACTTGCTTGCAAATATTTTTTCATGAACATGTCTAAGATTTAAAAGTGCACGTAATTCCTTAAAAAATATACATAGCACAATTCAGGAAGTCGTTTAATAATAGTGAGAAAATCTGTATGTTAAATACATTACAGTGTTTTCACTATATAACTTAAAATAAATGTTATGAAATCAAAACCTCAGTCAAATATACTCTCATCTGAACCAGACACAATCTACGAACCTTTGATTTTTTAATGTAACGGTGAATAAGAAGTTGCTCGAAACCCGTTTTTACTTTATCATTACCTGAGAATAAACCACTTCTATGTGATCTTAACTATCAAACCATATAATAAAAAATCTCGGCTGACTTCAACCTTTAATATTTGTAAATAATTGCGAACCAATCAGAGACGCCGCAATTTTTGATGCCATCGCAGACCACGCCGCTGGTGAAGCAAAACTCCTGCCGGTCTATGACACAAAGTGTTTCATTCCGCAAGTTACAGCTCACTGGAGGTTTCAGCCGAGCTGAAGTCGCAGTGACTTGGTACAGGTCGGCCTGCAAACAAAAACAAGAAAGAGTTTGCGGGGCAGGGAAAATCTCTTCGAACAATAAGTTACTGGAAGTGCTCCGCATTGGACGGGACCACGTAGTCATTCACATACGAACACAAATCCTAAAGTAAATTATGATTACAAATTCATCGGTCGCGCCAAGCACGTGACATTGTGCAAACTTTCCAGTTATGTGTTTTAGTTAAATGTACATTACATAACTGTGTGGAACTTTTTACGAGGTTGAGTTGTAGAGAAAGGAAGTCTTTAAAAATTGAAATGTCACAGCCCAGACAGTGTTATGGGATTACCTCTAGTCTATATGATAAGATGTTTTCCCACTATCTATCATGACTTGCTTACGTTTATATCCGAATTGATACTGCTGTTACTCAAAAATCTAAATCGTATCTTTCCTTTGACGGTTATAACGAAATACGAAGATAACATATCTCGTGTGCCGATCAAATCGCATAGACGAAGGCACTTGTTCTTCTTCATGACGTTGAAAGCATCTCCATTGGCATGGCAGTTCTTGGAGATGCTTGTGGGGTACTTTATTACCACAACAAGGAACACGTCATTTTCTGTCTGTGTGACGATATCCACGCTGCATGCGTAGTCTATTTCACTTAGTGTACGAAATACCTGAAATAAATATATTTTTTTATATCAGAAAGTAACTCGTTGTGGCTTAGAGGTACAAAAAAAACAGAAGTGAACCTAAAAACATCTACTAATGCATATTTTCAATAATATTTTTTAGTCGGAGAAAGTAACGATTCATGAAGGAAAACGATTTAAGCAATAGGCACTGGATTGATACTGAACTGAATGAATTACACTAGATTATCAATGCTCAATGCTTATCTGTGGTTATGTACCTACACAGGCCATAAGTACCTCTGCCATAGTGTATTCTCTGCCAATGGCGGTATCTAACGAAAAAGATCGCCGAAACCGTAGCATATTTTTTCATAACTTTATCAAAAGAAAAAGTTACATAAGCTAATTTACGTCACACTTTCATAAGGTTTCCAGCCTTGAAAGTATCTACGAAGTATTTACATCCATGTTCCTCGATCCGAGTCGCAGGGCAATGTAGGTGAAGTTTTATGTAATTAAGTAAATATCACTGCCGTTGGTATTTTATTACAACTTCAATATCAATTATGCACCTACCTACTTAATATAATTTTAATGATCACAAAAATAAGTGCAGCAATTAAACATCTAATAATAAATGTATCGTAGGTATTTTATGATTAATTTCGCAGTATCATACGCATTTTGTGTTGTGGTAGGGCCACGCTGATCGCAGCATGAAAGGGCCGGCTTGACCTTGGAAGTACCACACTCGCAGAAGATCGACGTCCGAGTAGTAGCGTTTCGCTACTGCGTTTCGTTCGGTGAGCGAGAGGACCGTAGGCCCAATTCCTCCCTCAATCCCCTTCCTTCTCCTTTTCTCCTTTCACTCCTCTTCCCTAAATAGGCTCGGCAACGCATCTGCACCTCTTTTGAGTTTGCACATGTCCATTGGCGGCGATGACTACTAACCATCAGCATCAGGTAGCTCGTCTGCTCGTTTGCCGAGTTATAGCATAAAAAAAACAGCACGTTCTTAAGGAAGCTATTTACTGTGTTCAAACTCTACAAAACTGAGAAGGTAAACCTACAAGATAGCTTATACAAGTTGTCATTCTTAACAACGCACGGTCAATGAACTTGCCACACATAATATAACCATAGCCTTAAAATCTATTTATATCTTCTTCAAAACAGCTTTAAATTATCACACAAGACATGATTTTTTTATGTAAGTAGGTATCTACTATTCCGTTAAAGGGAAGATGTCTTAGGTGAAACGGAATTGTTGGCTAAGATATTGTCGAGATCAGCGACCTGCTTCAAGTGATTGACCTTATAATAACATTTATTGTTGTAGGTCTTATGGTTAGATATCGATATATGGGTACCTAACAAGTCTTTGCAATGTTGCTAATTAATAAATCATCAGGCTGCATACCATTGTGATGGTGTCTGACATCCCCATGCCGAAAGATAGATCGTAGCGTAGGCGTCCAGAGAAGGCACATTCGTTACTGACATCTATGGGGCGGTACAGCAGGAGCAGGCCATGCATTGCCCCATAAACTGCCGAAAACAAGCAAATTATACCTAACCATAAATATAGGTGAGACATTTTGTGCTGGCTATATAAAAATCTAGATGCCCATGAAATTTGTCACTGCGGTAGTATAAAATGACATTGAAGTTTAGTAGCGTACAATGGCGAAAAATCTATCTATCTGCGTCTCATTTTAGAGTTCCCACCTTGTCTCCGTATTGTCATGCAAAAGGAAACCCACCTAACGTCTCCACAAAATAGATGTAGTTAGACTACTAACAAGCTACGTTTAATTACAAGCTAACGGTTACAATAGGTATATTACATATTGACTTTCCTTATATAGTTGGATTCCTTGGTTATAAGTAGTTCGAACATCGACTTAGTTCCCGTTAAATTACTCGGCAGATTAATTCATGCAAATTCTATTCGTTTTTTTTCATTGATTGGGTCATTAGGTGAGTAGCGGGTACACAATGAAATGCGGCCAATAAATACCAAATATAGATCTTATTTTTAGTAAAAGATATATTTTTATGGTCAATAGGACTTATATGGCAACTTTTGATAACAGCAGCATTGGCAGCTATGGACACATAGCTTCACAGTTCACATCATGATACATTACCAACGTAATTCCTTAGCATAAAATCCGAGGTCAGCTTAGGCTGGCTATATAATATTGTGTATTGTGACTTAATCCAAAGTGGTCATTATAACTGGTTGTTCTAAAACTATTTGAAACAATCAATGTACCAATATTTAATAATTTACCTCATCCTATTTGTTTCAGATGTCGGGTGATAAAGCTATGGTTTTGGCAGAAAGAGAACCAAAAATTAGCGATGAGTATATATATAATAAAGATTTTCGGACTGCGTTACCACAGTTCCTGGCTGTGAGCGCTAAGAATCTTCTCCTTTTAGGTTTGTCTGATTATTTTAAATATTATTATTTTATTAATACGTAAGATGCTGACTTTACAAAGACATTGACTATAATAAAAAAAAAATTACTAACGTGATACAAATACCTATTACATTGATTTTTGTGGCAAATCTTTTACAGTGTTAAAATTCGAATATAAAGTTTAAATTAAAATAAATAATCTATACTCGTAAGCAAGCGAGTGTAACAATTAACCAAAAGCAAGCTCGAACATATATTTGAATCCTACCTGAGATGGAATGCTTCTTTCGATAAAAGTAAATTCTAAAAAATGAATCATCATTATCATCATCAATCCATTACATTGTCTGACTGCTGGTGCATGGTCTCCTCTCAGAGAGATAGGGATTAGACTATACAGGCATGCAGGTTTCCTCACGATGTTTTGATAATTAATTATTAATACGCACATAACTTCGAAAAGACCTTTGATTTGGCAGTCCAATGGTCAAATATCACTGGGCTACCACTGCACTTGAATAAAAATTAATATCATGAATGTATTAATTCCAAATACAATTATAAATAAATCAAGAAAAAATACATAATTACCATAGTCACGCATAAGATTTGTGTAATGTGTCACACAACGCGGAGTGAGCCTTCAAGAATAACGATGCTCTCGCGCACCTTGGGCAGTCAGTTCACAGTCCACATTATGAAAATAGTTGTGTAGCTCCTAATACTATGCCCTTGGCAGAAGTAGCAGAAAAAATAAAAAAATAAATTAATGAAAACTGCTCTTAGGCAGCACTGTGGTGAATGGTAATATTTTCACTGTTTTAGGTTATGGAATGACACTGGGATTCTCTACTATCCTCATGCCAGCGGTTCAGAATCCTAAAGATGGTGAAATATTACATTTAAATAAGTCGGAAATTTCATGGATAAGTAAGTATAATAAGTATATTTTACTGTGGCCATTGATTCACTAACGATTCACTTCTACCTACCTATTATGCTCGTATTACACCATGAGTCATGATGTATTTACGAACTTACTTGGTAGTTGGTACCTACTTATATAAAGGCCCATTAAAACAGCTTTGTCGCTTTACTGTCCATTCAAGTACATAAACAATTATACGTGTTATATTATTTGCAGGTTCTATCAATCTCATTATAGTTCCTGTGGGATGCGCGCTGTCAGGGGTGGTAACGTCACCAATCGGCCGTCGACGTGCCATGCAAATAGTCAACGTACCTTTCTTTATAGCTTGGTTGATTTTCCACTTTTCAACTTCCACGGTGCATTTATACGTAGCCCTGTTTTTAACCGGTTTAGCTGGAGGATTACTAGAAGCACCAGTAAGTGTTTATTTGAAATGTAAGTACCTATGCATGGGAAAATAATGGACAAACATGAGAACGTATCATCATCATCTTTAATATGATCCCTATGGGTCTGGAATATAGACCGTCTCTTGCTAAGCACTGTCGCCGCCGCCGAGAACTTGGCGGTTATTTCAGAAAGCGAAACCCTAGTTGGCATACTGCCTCGTCATCAAAGGCACAAGTTTTGGTAGCAGTATCTGAATACCTTATAGAACTACACTTGCCAAGCAGAACCATTATTAAGATGAGCTTCTGCAGCTGGCAAATCTAGACTAGTCTTTGGACTTTGGAACTACATTAGACGAGCTCTGCTTGCTGCCCACTTGTTCCTTTGGAACAAGTTTCAACATTTTGTAGGACTTCAAAACAAAATATTATTTTTTCTGTATTACTGAATTCTATTGCTACTTTTATTGCCAGAAATTTTGTTCATCTTTTGAAACGTCTTGTATTATAATATTTATAGAATTTATAATTGTCAAATTGTAGGTCATAAGACCCACTGCTGTTAACTGTCTCTTCTCTTTTCGGCCTGTAGTCGATCTTGTTGAAGTCTTATGCCATCAAAATGAAGTCTGCCTTGGTCTACCAAAGATCTAGTCCTGCTTATTGCCCTGTCACTGCCCTCTGCGCTGCCAACCTAACCTAACTGATTTTTCTAGGTTCTGACGTATGTGGCCGAGATCACGCAGCCACATCTCCGGGGGGCGCTCACAGCTACCAGCTCGTTGTGCATCATAGTTGGTGTGTTTATGCAGTTCCTTTTCGGCATACTACTCTACTGGAGGACTGTAGCTTTAGTCAACATTGTGTTTACGGTTTGTATCCAGGCATTTGATCCTGTACCTAAATATTTCACTTTTAGACCTGTAATTTGGTAAATAAAAAATTCTACTAACTTTCCATGTACTGTGATACTGTATAATATGTGACTCTCATTAACTTGAAAGCAATTTTGTAACCTAAGGCCCTGTAGACTTGAACCTGCATAGCAAGCGAGAAAACGTCAGCAAATTTATATAGAACTTATGTAAGTAATGTTATGCTAGATTGTTATTCCAAGCAGTCGCGGAAACAGTTGTAAATTATTATACCTGTTATCATAGATTAATAGTAGGAACAGTTATAATTTAGTTTCCCTTCTTTTAATAAAAAATATGTTTATACCTACTTATTTTTATAACAGATTCTAGCGGTCGTCGCCCTTTGTTTCGTGCCCGAGTCTCCGCATTGGCTGGTTTCAAAGAAGCGTTACGACGATGCGAGGAAGGTAGGCATATTTTATTTATGTACGGTAGATCTCGCCGAGGGGGCCGCCCGGCCGGAGCGCTGGAGCAAAGCCTATCGGATACATCATCCCAAATCTTATAGCTCTCTAACCGTATGGCAAGGGAAGACAAGGCGTTATGTTCCATGCATGACATAATAGATAATGTTTTAATAACCCTTCTTTATCTATCGAGTTAGCATATTATGTATCCTAGTTATTTTAGTGAAGAAAAAATACGACTGCGGGCAGGATTCGAACGTGCGTCTTCTGGTTAAGTACACCAGAACTAGAAGACGCAGGTTCGAATCCAGCCCGCGGTCGTAGTTTTCCTTCACTAAAATAACTTATTAATCTTTGCATGGAAAATGCCTAAAAAATACAAAAAGAAAATTATGTATCCTATTATATGAACCTACTGATTTTAGAGTTTACAATGGCTACGTGGTTGGACAACTCCTAGTGCGGTCGAACAGGAACTGCGAGATATACAAGAATTATTTAAAAGGGCAGAGAAAGGTTAATAACAATACGTTAACATAACATACGTTTTAGCATTAATATGTGCGTTAAATAATTTTGAAGCCGTTGTTACTTTTTCAGGTGATACTAATGAGGATGAAACATGGTCTGAAAGAATGTCACATTATCTTAGAAGGAGTTTTATCACACCCTTCTTTCTCGTGAGCTTCGCGTTTTTCGTGGGACATTTCAGTGGAATGGTTACCTTGCAGGTAATACTATGCTCGCGTTCGTACGAATTAAAAATCCAGTATTGTCTGGCTTTGTATTACTTGATGTGTAGCCGCGTGCACGTGGCAAGGTAAGTGGGTCACAAATGAAAAAGCGATTTCCACTTGGTACTGAATACCGAGGAATACCTACCTACTAAGGACATGTTCTTTCTATATATATATATTAAACTTACAACCTAAACATGCATAGAAAAGTTTGTATCTAGGTAAAGATAGGTCCTATACACAAAATATTGCTCCATAGGTATATTGCTTTATTTTAATTACAAAAAAAAAACTATACCAAGTTATATTTTTTTTGGGAGTTTTTGCTATCCTAGTATGTAAAGAGTGCTCTATAAAGACGAAAAATGCAAAAACACGTTACTTCCTTCTAAAGAAAATAAACCAGCTAGGTAATATGCAACCCTCTTGTCTTGGATGTGTTAAAAATATAGGTCATTTGATTGTAGCTCTTAAGGTATATTTGATTGCGGTTGGACGTACAGTTGGTACGTCGTGGCATCCAGAATCCGATGCAGTTACGGACCGAAGTTTTTTTTTTACAAAGAAGTACACACAGCTACACGTCTAGCTATACAAATCCAGTTTACGCTGGCCTAAACAATGTGAGAATAGCTAAAACTGGAGGTGTATAGGTTGACCTGCAGCCGTGTATACCTATCCATTTCTTATAGTGATTGGCTCAAATTGGCTCTCATTGGCTTGTTTCGTATAAAGGATGTGCCAGTTTCTCTGGCATAGAAAAGAAGAGAGTCATGCACGTGACGACTGACGTTCCAAAAAGACACTTCGACGCGGACGTAATGAGTTGTGTTCGTCGCTCTTACTATGTCAACACAGTACTCTATACATTTATTGCACTCCACAAGTTGAATAGATGTTACAGTGGTTTAAAGAACATGTGTGGCACGGCAAATGACCTTAAACATTAGACAGTTACATAGCTACTGGTAATATTTATAATAAGTAAAAATAACTTTGATAGGTAAGTAAAGTAATTATAAGAAGAGTTTCTCGGTGCTGTCGTGGTTAATGAATTTCAGAATCTAAAATCAATGGTCTCATGATTCGAATCTAAAAGCAAGATACGAAACATTTTCAATTAACCAAACAATTTCATTTGATTTCAGACCTACGCAGTGTCGATATTCCAAATGTTGAAGGCGCCTATCGACAAGTACTACGCAACGTTGATCCTGGGCGTGCTACAGATAGTGGGGTCAAGCACGTGTGTGTTACTAATTCATTACACCGGCAAGCGTCCTCTTACATTTTTCTCCACCGCTGGAGCTGGGGTCTGCTGCTTGCTCGTGGCAAGCTATGACATATATATAAAAAATGTAAGAACTCTACTGACTTCATTTTGATGACTAACACTTTACGAAAGCATAACTACATTAATACTAACAGCTATCTCACATTTCCTCAGGGTTTCGTAACGTCGGGATTTAATAATATCATTTTAAGGTTGCCGGTTCGAAACCCACCCATTGCACTACCGACGTAAACCCGCTCGTAATACAAGCATTTAGCTTAGTGCAAGGGGTAAAAAATAATATATATAACTACGGTAGTAACCCATATTGTTAGTAAGCTTTGAAAAAAGAAAATTTCTTTTTTTATGAATACCTATTTCGGTGTTTGTTCTGAAAATGCCAACATAGTACTTACTCATATCCAGTGTGCTATCTATTTGTTTAGCTCGTATCAACATTCATCGTAACATTCCTAGTAAGAGTGACGCAAAAATACTTATATTATTATTTAGTGCGTCAGTGCGTCGTGCAGTACAAAATAATGCATGAACCCGTATGCAAATGTTTATCATAAAGGTTTACTATAAACCACAGAATATTTTCCAGTATTTTCTAAAATATCTTTGTTATAAAATATCAATAACCGTGCTAATCGTTTAACAAACTTTGACAGAGGAGTGAGATTTTACGGATTTTTCTAAATAGAAGGAAATAGGCTTCTCCGGAAACTGATACCAAGTCAATATAGCTTGTTTTTATTTGCAGAATGCCTTTACCGAAACTACGGAATTGAAAAACACTACATTGACGAGCCTCAATGGTACGTCAGCGAGCATCGAAGAGGAAGTGGTAAGGTTCTACGTATACTTATTTTATATTTATTGCGATTGATGAAGTAATAACGGAGCCATACATTAATAATTCTTCATATCTATGTTTTGTTTGTCGTAATACGTTGGTATGGTTTAAGAATAAAAATAATAGGGAAAATCTTGAAAGCACACTTAAAAAGATTAAATAATATTTGTATAGAAAATCGTCTACATGACTTGCGATCAAAGATATTTAATACACTACTACTATTAAATCTCTTTGCTTGCGATACAAAACTGTAATATTTTATCATTTTATTTTTAATAGATTAAATAGCAGACACTGTTCAAATTAATACCTTTTTGGTGAATTTAGGGGCAGTTTATTTTTAATCCGTCCTCTTTTTCTTCTATACATTAATTTTTTTACAGCTTAAACTATAATTACATGATTATTTATATACTGGCAGCCCAGTTAAAATTCGTTCGACCTTTTAAGGCCTTATATGGGGTTACACTCTGTTCGATTCCTTTCATTGAAGTACCTTGAGATATGCTAAACTTTTCGTTTTGTTGTATGGTGCTAGAACGAACAACGCTGATGATTTGTTACCCAATCTAAGGGAGAACAAAGTTTGCTGGGCCAACTTTTTTGTAATAAAAAAATATCTAGACTTTCACTGAACGCCTTCCATTTTGTAATGACAAAATAAGGAGAGCTTGACAAAAAAAACCCTGCAATTCATAATTTTATTATGTTTTCAGCGTAATCCATACTCATGGATACCTATGACTTCACTGATGCTTTTGGCTCTGGTTGCTCACACAGGGTTAAGATTATTACCTTGGATTCTAATCGGCGAGGTAACTAAATTAAAATAATTGTGTTATTTTATTTTCTTCCTTAATCAATTTTCCTAGCAAATATAGCCACGACATCCCAGAGTATTGACAGATGTGTGCTAAATCCTTAAATATTTATATTTACCTATGTATAATCATAATAGCTCTATGGTTTTTCAGGTGTTCAGTGCCAGGACACGGTCTGGCGGCGCAGGCGTCGCTAGCGCAATGGGCTACATATTTGGGTTCCTTACAAACAAAATGTACATAAGCATGGTCGATACCTTGTCTATATGGGGCACCTACGGTTTCTATGGCATTGTATGGTAAGGTATTAAGATAGTAGCTTCAATGCTCCTTAGTTTTATAAGATTCGACTAAAACAGTGACAGTAAAATGTCGAGCCGCAGTCAAACCCAAATTCGAGCGCGGAATATTAGTTATATTGCTGAGGACATAGAAAATGAAATAAATAGCTAATACTTATGTAATTATACCTATACTATAGGTGAGATATTTAAAAAAATCTGTTTCAGTTTTGTTGGTGTCATCGTTTTTTATTTCATTTTACCGGAAACTGAGGGCAAGAAGTTGAATGATATTGAAAATCATTATGCTGGAAGAGGGAAGCTTACAAATCAAGTCTACAGATCTATGGTTCGTATTGTCTTTAGCTAGTGCCATTCATACTTAAGTTAAAAATTAAATGTGTAAAACTAGCTGTTTATCGCGGTTTCACTCGCGTCCCAAAATGTTTTTCTTACTACATAAGTAATATGTTTGTACACACGGTTACAGGTCAACCTATACAATTCCAGTTTTTAGCGTTGTTTTTCTATACAATACGAGGCTAGCGTTACCTGGATTTGTATAGCTCGATGTGTTGCCGTGCGTACCTCCAAAGGAAGGTAGGATTGGTAGATACGTCTCGCACACATAGGTACTTCGCCAGTTTAGTCCGGGAATCATTGAATATTCACTTTTTATTTATAGGTGGCCGATTTAGTCACCTGCAACCGTCCAAGGGGAATTCTATCCGTACTTCTCAAAAACTTTTCCAACGAAACCTTATTCTTTAAAAATAAAAACATAAGTATTTCTAAACGAGACGGAGCACATTTAGGCATGTATGAAGAGAAGAGTGACCCTATTAACAGGTGCAGGTGACTGTAGTGCGCTGGCGATCGTAGACAGCACGATAGATCGCCACAGATTATTACCTTCTTGAATCGATTCTGTAGTTCCAGAGTGTATCGATTACAAACAAATCTTTCCTCATTATAATTAAGTATTATAGTAGATTACCAGGTTTGCTTGCACTGAACTGCAAAAAAGAACAAGTAATTGAGTTTGTAAGTAGTAGTATTAGATTCGTCGGTCTAGTAGTACTTAACTTCAATAAAATGAGAGACGCAATACGAGATACTCATAACGATAATTAAATCGTTTGTCCTGTTTGATCTCCTACGCACGGGGAGAAAAAGCTGAACATATTTTTATTTCATAAAATAACGATCTCTTAGGAAGGATTTTCAGAAATAATGTTTGAAGTTAATTAAAAACATGACAATTTGAAGTACAACTGATCATAAATAAATAATGTGTTTCAAGGAGTTGGATTTCTCATTTAAAGAGGGGAAACGGGGTGAAAGAACAAGATTGTTTTTTCATCTCAAGCGCGACTGCGATGCTAGAGGCTGGGTCGATTTCCAGGTTAAGCGAAATGTTATTAGGTTTTTTCGTGAAATTCTCAGGTGCAGTTTTTCGGAGTTCGGGTTTGTACCTGGTAAATATCAATAAGTTCGCGTCCTATTAGGTACATGGCATTTTAAAAACATAACTACCAGCGAGATGTGGGTCTAGGTGCTGCGTTTTGCCTAGCCTCTCTGGTAATTCAGTCTCACACCTGTATGTATGATGAGTAATTTAAATAAAATGGAAAGGTCTAGTCTTAAAAGCCAGTAGGTGCTTAATTATCTACTACTTACTACTACTACTACCACTACTACTACCATTACTACTACTACCACTTTTTAATGCAGATTTATAGTCTTTGCTATTATTTTACAGCGGAAACAGCAGAGCGGCGTGCTTAAAATGTATGAGCTAAAAGGGACTACGAATCCTACATTCGAAGGAGATATATCAAAATCATAGTTGACGTCGTTGTATAGCAGTTGTATTGGAATTTACTTACCACAGTTTAAATTAGTGATACTAGTAGGTATCAGTTACCATAAGCATGTTATAAGTTGGTTTACAGTCCTATTTTCTTGCTAATAGCAATAAGTAGGTAGATTACCTCGCACAATATTCTCAAACAACCAATTGTTAATTATTTTTTTAATTCAAATGCACTGTCCGTTAGATGCAGGGTAAATCAGTGTAATGTATGAAGCAACTAAGGATTTAATATGCAGTCTCCATTTTAAATCTTTAGTTACTTATATACATACATACATACACTCACGCCTTTTTCCCACAGGGGAAGGCAGGGACTATAGACACTTTCTACGATTCTTGCGTATCTCTTTCGCTTCTTCCACATTCATACATCTTTTCATTTGCACATAGACCTAATCATATTTTTATTTTTTTTCCTAAAAAAAATACTGAAGTTATAATTTTTGTTTTATATGTAGGTAGATCTTTGAAACCATAAAGTTTAATTTTAGTTTTGTTAGATAGATGACGTGCGCCGATAAGTATTATTTATCTAATCCTGGGTTCTTTTCAGCTGTTATGGAGTGGTCTATGATGCCTCCCTTTTCATGTGTGTAACTCAACTTAAACGGCTTTTACTGGTTTTTGTACTACATACTAGCAAAAGAATCTGATTACAAGTAATCTGGAGTAAATTGTATAAGTGTATATTTCAGATACGAGTGAATGACTATGAAATATTTGTTTGCCATAATCTTCATTGCCATAATACCAGAAAATTCCAATATAATAGGTTGGGAAGTACCTTGTTAAACAATTGCCAACGGTGGTGAATGTGCGTTTGAGTCGTTAACAAAATACAATTCTCTGTGATCGTTTAACAATAATTTATTCATAAGTTAGTACTTAAGTAATATATAATGATGTCCGTAACCATAGTGTAATGAAATTCCGTAACTATATTTTAAAATGTTTGTCATATATATACTTAAAGAATAAATGTAATAAGAATATTGATATGAAAGTGATATTTTATTAATTCGTCGCTCATAATCATTAGAAAATTTGCCCCAACGGTAGGTACTGTATGAAAATCTGATGTAGTTGCCCTGAGGCATTCCATTTACCAGCAATTTGAAGCGAACCAAATTTAGGTACCGACTGTACTAGCGCACCATATATACCTGTATGTGCACTAAGCGCACACACAATATATACAGGGTGGAAGGGACAATAGATACAGAAACATAACAACGCAAGGGGGTCCAGAATCATGTACTGAATTCGTGGTAAGCGGATGCGGATGTGCGTGGATGTCCCTTCCACCCTGTAAGGTGTCCCAGAAATCAACGTCAAGTCGGAAACGGGCAATAGGGAAAGGTGTGACAGTTTTTCATTACAAGGAACTCCTTTGAAGTCCTGCCATCCTGTGACTACAAATATCAACTTTTCATCGGTTTTTTTTCTGTGATGTAGGTAACCATAAATAATCGTTAAATGTATGTGTGTAAATAACAGTTAAAAGTTAAAACATAACTGCCTCAGTTTTAGATGAAACGAAAAATTTTTGCCCCACATTAAATTCAAAATATTACATCACCAAACTTTAACCGACTATACCAACTGTAACAAAAATGAACTAGGTACACTATTTTGGAAAGTTATTTTAAAAGTTTCATTATTTTATTTGAAATAAAATTTTGGTTACGATTTTTATTAAATCAGATTTACAAGGTTTAACAGCTATATTACAATGCAAGCTCTAGGTTTTTAATTAAAAATGCTCTTTAAAAATGATCGCGTAATAACTCGAGAAGATACGCCCGTCTTACTTATTACACGACCGTTTTTTAAAGAGATGTTGAGCTTGCATTGCCCCTAAAGGCAAAGACAAAAAAAGCGTAATGAAATTACACTATGTTTTTTTTCCTCAATGAAGCACCTAATTTGCATAACATACAAATTACAAACCAAAAATTTCACTAACTATATATAGAAGTAAATTACAAACCCTAACTACCTACGGCTACCCTCCCGCAAATCGACGTCAAATAGCAGTATGTAAATAAATAACATTATTTTTAGTATATGCGAAACCGGAATATAGTTTGTTCAGACTAAGTAACTGAATCGATTCCTATGATTTTTATAGCATGTTATATTTACAACCAGATAACATAACAAGCTTATAACTTTGATATTTTTCAAGATACAGTGTTAAAACTTTGTACATAGATTCTTTACCTAAAAATACTAGCCACGTGTTTCGTGATTCGCATATATTAAAACTGACCTTGTAGATGTAACTATACCTACGCGTATTGTACGGTGAGTCTGGAGCGCCGGAGGCCCAAATCCGTCCTCAGCCCCCTTCCTTCTCCTTTCGCCTTCCCTTCCTTTCTCCTTAAATAGACTCGGCAACGCATCTGCAACTCCTTTGGTATTGCAGATGTCCATGCAGGTAGTTCGCCTGCTCGTTTGTCGAGTAATAAAAAAAAAATAACAAGGAACAAAAATATTTATTGCTGCGCCCCCTAAGAATTTAACAACATGACAAAATTAATATCTATCTAATAAATAGCCACCGCTTGTGATTCACAAACCCATTACAGGCAACCGTTTATAGGTAAAAATCAAACGAGCCACGAGGACATTCGTTTGCCGGAGCAAAATTAACCTCTCCGTCCCGTAATTAAGTTGGGTGCCTAATTAATTAGAACTAGAAACTGAATATTACAAAGTAGTTACCTAATTAATAGATTATTATTAAGTATAATATACTTGATAAGTTATATTGATTTTTCACTTTTGTAACATTGTTCATAAATTTACACCAAAATAGAATTGAAGAGGGTAGACCCAAACCTACTGCAATTTTAAAGATACGTCATATTTGCAAAATTGTTAAGTACTTGCTGATTTTGAAACATAACCAGACAGCGTAAAATATTGTGGCTTCAATCTATAAAATTATACGTTTAAATTAATAGCTTAAAATGTATTAAAACATGTATTATTTTTTTATATTGAAACGAGTGTTTTTAAATAGTTATGGAGAGATTTAATTCTATTGATAGTAATTTAAATAATATAAATGAAGCAGATAACTTAACTTTAAGCTCTGGAACTTATAGTCATGAAAACGAATTATTCGGTATTGAATACGGACAAGTATTAGGTGTAAGTGACGTTCTGTTCTGGTCATCGTTTGAAGATATGACAGGAATTGCCGACACGTGTGATTACAATGGCCACAACGGTTCAACGTTTTGCGAATGTGTTTTGTGTTACCCCGATCCTGCGACATATGATGAGTTGTGCGGTAAGTCAATCAGACTATGTTTTAACTGTTACAAATTTAGTAATTCTTCTCTAAAAGCCGCGCACGTAAATTCACTTATGTACATTGGTACTTGAATCTCAGATCAAATAAAAAGTAAAGATTGAACTTTGCAAACAAAGAAGTGAGGCCGGCTAAAACTACAGTATGCCGTGTACAACACACAATTACACACATGTATTAGTTAACTACGCCTTATCTTGTCAGCCGAGCTTTAGATAGCTCGATAGCTCGACTGACAAGATAAGGCGTAGTTTCGGTTTCGTACTTGAATAAAAAGTATGTGCAAAAACTCCTATTGAACATTTGAAAGCGCTTTACATACCTAGTCAAAATAGGATAGATGCTCAAAACATTTCTTTACAAAAAGTACCTATTCCTAATATTTCGATACTAGCTTTGATTTTAAAACAACGATAATTCATGTACCTAAAGAGAAGAGCTTAGATTTTTTTTGTATGTCATATTTTTCAAATTACCTACTAGGTATTTATAGTACTTAGGTACCTACCTTTTTTTTGGTGCAAGGAAGAAACCTTTTTACCACACTACAACCCTCCGGTGGCCATCTTCAGCACAATGTTGGGAGGATACGGGAACTAATGAATTCTTCCGGAACCCTTCCTGTGCTACGCCTATACAAGCCCGTCTCAGTGACTCCCTACCCCATCTCTGCGGAGTGCACACAACGTGCTGCCGTCATTCCTGGGGTCGCTTGATGGGCGCCGAGAGTCCTAACTACAAGTGCCCAAGACCTCAGTGGCCCCCGCACTTTATAATTTGTAATTCAATGTCACCTGTATCTATACCTAGTTAATTTATTAAATTACATTTACGGTCAGAACTTCATACAGTTATATTTCAACGTACCTAATTAAAATCAGTAGATGTAGATATTCATTCGTTTTGTTGTTTTACGCACGACGCGGCGAAGGAACAACGTTGTATACAAGTTGTATACGTCACCGTTAAATTGTAAATTTATACCGTTAGATTATAATCTATCTTGCGAGATTGTAAGTGTAAGAAATTGTGTGGTTAGTTGTACAAAAGTTACGGTGATTTTGAAAGGGGTTGTAATTCATCGGCGTTTGTGTTTGCCACTAGCGCGATAGTAGGTATCCAGTTCAGGCATATAATTATGTAACTAGACTTTATTTTAATTGTAAGATTTATTGTTAACACATTTTTGTACTTTTATTCTAAATAAACATATTTATTATTATTATATTTTTATTATCTACCGATGCGAAACAAGGTCTCGGCTCTTAACCTGCTGGACCACAGCTGATTGTGCCAAATGTCACGATTCTCATGGAAGTCTAACGCCGTTTAATCGATTATTGAATTAATGGAATACCTACCGGGTGGAATAAGATTTATTCATTCAAATGATACTATTACTTAGGTATACATACTTTCTTTCATTTGATTAGAAACGGTTTATATGTACCTATTACAAATTAAACGAAATATAAAAAATCTTAATATTAATAGAAAACGAAACTGTTATCTATATGTATATAATAATAGTAGTAATAATAAGGTTTTTTAAATGCTAAGACCCTCCACAACCGCGAGGTGTGCAGTCTCAGAGAATATTTTCTCAAGGCCGACGTGGGTATGCACCGAGATGTGGTCGCAGTGGACAAGGGACTCACCCCGCTATCTCTGGCTAAAGAGAACTGGCGCAAACCTGTGGTGCTTAGTACCAACGACCGCAAGGAAGTATGGCAGAGCAAGGAGCTTCACGGACGCTTTTTCCGGGCCCTTCATGGGCCCGACGTAGATTTCTTAGCGTCCGTGGCCTGGCTACGCTTCGGTGACCTCTTCGGGGAAACCGAGGGTTCGGTCTGTGCAATTATGGATGAAGTTATGCTGACGAACAACTACCGGAAGTATATCATGAAAGACGGGACGATTGAC
This sequence comes from Subacronicta megacephala, assembly GCA_958496365.1. Classification (NCBI taxonomy): domain Eukaryota; kingdom Metazoa; phylum Arthropoda; class Insecta; order Lepidoptera; family Noctuidae; genus Subacronicta; species Subacronicta megacephala. The sequence goes on from OY292513.1 coordinate 11,853,561, forward strand.
ATATGTCGGGCATGCCATTGTCCCGGTGAGTCTATCAGACATATTACTTCTGGGTGTTCTCGTCTGGCTAACGGCGAGTATTTGCACAGGCATAACCAAGTGGCCAGGATTATCCACCAGCAACTTGCTTTAAAATACGGCCTTGTGGATTCTGAGGTACCGTATTACAGGTATGCGCCCGACCTAGTTCTCGAGAATGACCATGTCACGTTGTACTGGGATCGATCTGTTATTACTGACAGGACTATTGTAGCCAATAAGCCTGATATAGTGGTAATAGATCGATCAGCGCGCCGCACAATGATTATCGATGTCACCGTCCCGCATGACGAGAACCTCGTGAAGGCTGAGAAAGAGAAACAGCTAAAATATCTCGACTTAGCCCACGAGGTGGTCGCCATGTGGGATGTGGACTCGGCCATCATTGTGCCGATAGTCGTTACGGTCAATGGACTTATCGCCAAGAGCCTCGACCAACACCTCAGGAGGCTCGAGCTGGGTGGCTGGGTTAAGGGCCTGATTCAGAAGGCAGTACTCCTTGATACGGCGCGTATTGTGAGGAGGTTCCTGTCTCTGGGGCCCTAACCACCGGTAGCTTGGACCCCGTTCCCCATGCCGGTGGGTTTCTATTTTTTTATATGTTTTTTTTTTAAATATAATATGTATTTTATATAAGAAAATATTTAGAAATACAAAAAAATATGTATTTTAATGAATAAAGGGAGTAATAATAATAGAAGGTATACCTAGGTACTCATTGTTGGTTTTACTGTACTAGTTAATTGTCAACTGGTGAATTATTTTCTTAGCTCTCCTCTAAACAGAAGCAATAATCTACTTTCCTAAATAGTGTAAATTTTGGCAACGATCTAGTTCTTATTAGAGGGTACCTTATTATTTTTAATTAGGGATGTTAAATTCGATAGAAATTATTTAAAAAATATGTATTATTTATTCGTAGAAAAATATTGATTATTTAATCATCGATTTTTTTCTACTGGCACCTATCAAATATAACAAGGCAACACCGCTACCGAATAATAAAAATGCATAATCGATTTGTATATAATCGATTTTTTTTGAGAGAAATAAAAATCTATTTTAAAATAATCATTTTTTAACGGTAAAATCCATCCCTATTTAGTAGACTTAATCCCTTTTTGTAGACTTAATTCTACTAAAATTGTTTTTTCAAGGGGAGACCGATAAATAATCATTCGGAACATTATGGCTTAACTCTAATAAAGTTAAATATTCTACAAATGAACTAATATCTCAGCTCTATTATTATATTTTGAAAATGCTTTTCATATTTCTTATGCAGCGATTGTGAAATCTATTAAACTTATTTTTTTCAATAAAATACCGACTATCTGAGCTGTACTATATGTGTATGCTTATCTAAAATCATTAACATTTTTAGTTTGATTATAATATCGAATGTATAACTCTACTAAAATCATTTTTCATTAGAGAACAACTATTCTCAGCTCTACTTTATGCATAAGCCTACTATCACTAGATAAAAAAAAATGACATGCTAGCGAAGCATTGCATTGCATGCGTGACGTGAGTAGACGTGAACGATCGAATGACAGTTTTAAGATTTCAAAAAATACGTGATAATATTCATATTGAAAAGAAATATTTTTACATTTTATATCTTTATTTAAACGAATAAATACTTCGGCACCAACGCTTAAAATTAAGTGATTAGCAATAATTTTTGACTATATCAGTGACAGTCACGTTTGTTTATTGGTTAACATCCGCCATTTTGTACTGTCGTTTGTTTAGTGACTGGGGCTCTATCCTAGCTAGTGATGCTATTATCATTATCCAGGAAATATATATTGTGATTTCACAAGTGCTGTACAATGTTTTTGCTAGAAACGTTGCTTTCAAGGGGTAAAAATTAAATCGTGTGACTTGTCAATTGACGTTGGTATATCTCTACCTATGTGCCGGATGTGTCCTACAATCGGTTAGGGCGATTTTACGTGCCACCTTGAGTGGTGTACGTGTCCCGATACCTATGCTGCCAAGAATATGAGTAGCAACGGGAATCAGGTGCCGTTGGCGCCGAGTCAGCGAGGGCCCGGACCGTATCCTTTTTGATTTAGTGTTTATTAAAGTTTGTATCATTTTATTTACGTAATATATGCCACTTCAGCACTTCGTTGTGCCGCAATTGCGAATAATTACCTGTTGTTAATATTGCTACTGATGTAGCAAATTCTCAGCCAAACACTGACACTGTAATTTGTTTCAATATGGATTAGACTTCATCTTAAAAGACATAGTTTACATTGAAATCTGGCAGGCTTTATTTGTTGTGCTGCAACATCACATGTAGTAACCATTGTTTGTGACAAAATACTGCAAAGAAAGTTTTGTCCACATCATAATTTCAGATGATACAATTTTATCTAAAATATATTAATATATAATAGTTAAAATGACAAATATTTACCATTTTGTTAAGTATAAAATGATATTCACTTATTACTTTAGTAAATCTCTACTTTATCCGTAGAGCAAAGCGAATGTTTATTTACAATTTTATGCGAAGTGTTTGTGGGATGATATCAATGTGTTTTTGACTCTAAATGTAGTCACTTTGCTCTACATTGTGTTTTTATGCAAAAAATTAAAAAGTACTTTTGATTGAGAAAGTAGTCCAATTATTTTGTGATTGTGCTAAAATATAATCATTTGTGGACTTAGTATCAGCTTGGAATACACCCCGTGTCACAAGATTGAGGTGTATCATCATAATGGAATTGACAAAAATACTTCAGTATAACAGTTATTCATTTTTGGGTCTGTAAGAGATTAATATTAATTAGTAAATAGAATATTTTTTCACTACCCTTAGTTAAAGTTAAGATAGTGTTTGCCCAATTATCAACTTATTTATTACAATTAGCCTAATCTGCTTGTTTTGTATGTATAGTGACTAATTTTGTATATTTGCAGTTCATTCAATCCATAAGAAGAGAAGCATAAAACAGAAAAAACTGCAATTTACATTATTATATTTCTGACAAACACAATGAAGGTATTATATGGTATTCACATCATAGAAATGTAAGTAAAATAGGGTATCAAATTAAAACATATTTTTGCTTGCTTATTAAATTTTATGTTATTGAAACCAAAACTGTCACAATAATGTACATGTTTTGTAATACAATATTTATCATTATTATAATGGTATTGTTTTGCAATAAATATGCCATTTACAATATAGACCTGTTTTCTAGCTTTGTTAATTCTTATTTAATTAATGGTCCAAATATGACAAATATTTCTTTAGTCTGAGAATATAGGTATTATAGGATAGGTTTATGATTGCTTTTTTTGTACATAAATACATACACTCATTCCTTTTTCTCACAGAGAGACAAAAACTACAGACCACCACTAATTGTTGATTCTTGCATACTTGTTTTCTTTCTTCCACATTCATACATTTGGTTTTCTTTAAAAGTACTATGGTATTAAAATCAGTATTGCTAACTACGCATTTGTAGAACTAATACTACTCCATTGCAAAAAAAAACATCATAAAGCTACAAGTCAAGTACCTAAATTCATTATTGAAGGGAATCCCCTTCATTTCATAGACATAGAAATCTTCTATTTGATGACATGCTGTATGCATTTTCTATCTCCTAACAATTGTGGCTAAGTTTATCTCTTTTTCTTTCTTCATACAGATATGAACTATCTCTTTTTCTTGCCTTGGTACTAAGGCAGAAAGGGAAGGTGATGAAAACATGTACCAAGTCACAGATGTGGTTACATCAGAGCAAAGATAACCTACCCTAAAGTTGCGAATTTATAAAAAGACATACCTACTTAACATAAAATTATAACTCTTGTGTGTTACAAAGAAAATGTGGAGCATTTGATTGATCATGCAGGGTGGCTAGTGGCTGGAAAGGGATGCGTTTCAGAAAGGGGTCTAGTGTGACTCTGCTGCTATGTTTCTCGTGAATAGAAAAAAAATTGTGAATATATGATCACGGATGCAAACTTCACAAAGAAATTATCTGCATAATAGAACAATTGGGTGCGCCATGTGACAAAAATTTAAACTTGCTTGATTTAAAAATAAATTTATAACTGATACCTAATTCATAATGACAACAGCTTAGATTGCTCTATCTATACAACAAATATGACAATTTTTGTAGAATTTTGTTTTTTTTTATTAACATGGTTATTGAACTTCCTGTATATTAATAAAAATGTTGTAACTAAATACTATACTTTAGAACTGACTATATTGAAATAGAGCTACATTTAACTCCAAATGTGCTGAGTATGCAACATTGTTTATAATGGTTGTTGTATGTAAACACATAGAACATACTACTGATATTTGATAAGCTAAGCATGTAATATTCTTAATGCAGTATTTTTTGTTTTGCAGTATTGGCATTAATTTGCATTTTTTTAGTGTTTTACTTACTTACTTTTACTTTACTAGAACATGTATTCCTACATAACATTAAAAAAAATTAAGTATTACACTTTTTAGTCTATGGATAGGTTTGTTTTCAAGTGGTGTGCCCCTGGGGCTACAGGGGCCCCCAACGTGTGTAAACAAAAATTAGTAAAATGTTATCAACAATGTCACTTAATCTCGTGCTTCCCGGAAAAAATAATAATAAATAAACTGTCATAGATGCCGATAGTTTTCACTTTAGAAATGACAAAGGATATAAGGGTGCGCCCAAAAAAATGCTATGGTAATTGCGGGATTCCCCCGTTTAAGTCATTCACTTAAACGGGGCAATCCAGCTATAACTGATGTGCCTACAATGACAAACCACGGGGAGCCAATATGAACTAAGAAAAGAAAAATAACCGGCCAAGTGCAAGTCGGACTCGCGCACCGAGGGTTCCGTACAAACCTGTTGGAATATAAGTAAAAGTTCACCCATCGAGTTTCGTTTCATCGAGAATCGAGTCATAGTTACCACCTCTACGCGTTCATGAGGAAAGGAGTTGTAAGTTTAAAATTATTAAAAATACTTTTATTATATTATGTAACTAAAAATTTACGGTTCTGTTTATCTGTGCTATAAGACGTTGCTACGTACACACAGCTACACATCAAGCTATACAAAACCAGTATAAAATGGCCTTGAATTATATGGGAATCTCTTACAATGGGAGGTCAGTCTAAATTGGTTTTGTATTGCTTGATGTGTAGCCGTGTGTACCAAATTTCAAGATCCGAGTTTACGGCAAGTATCTTGTAGGTTTTGATTCCCTTGCGAGTGTCGAAAATTTGCGGCTTAAACGGTTGTATCTTTTGATTGCGTTGGCTTAGAAGTTTGATTTTTCACAGGGACAGTAGTTGAGTATTTGATATAAATTCCAGCTTGATACCGGACGGTATTGTACGGTATTGACGGACGGACGGACAACAAAGTGATCCTATAAGGGTTCCATTTTTTCCTTTCGAGGTACGGAATCCGCGTCTATCTTATAAATTCGCGATAATCTCAATCTGAACGGATTTTCATCCATGCAAATCAGGTTTAGGCGTATAATTTGTTAAGTTTTTGTTATATTTGTTGTTATATTTTTCTTTGCACATTTCGAAATTTTTGCGATACTTTTGGTGGTTATGTACCTAGCACCTATTTTTATAAAGAATTAAAATTTACACAGTCCAGTCACTTTTGTAGTCATAGTCAACTCAGTTAAGGTACAGTACTTAAGTAACACGAAAATAATCAACAATTAGACATTACAGGATTTGCTAAGTATAAAGAACTTAAACTAAGTATTCATATTCAACTGTCAATGTCAGTCAGTGACAATCAGTGCTTCCAGATCGCGGATGTAAAATTAGTACAGTGTTTCCCAATGACGTATTATTAAAGACGGGTCATACACGAACATAACGGCTATCAAAAACAGCACAACTATTACATAGCTACTAATAACTGCGAAGAAAGGAAAAGGAAATAAATGCCACCTTACGGTGTGCCTGTTAATAGAAAGAGATGAATATACTCCTTTAGTTACGTAACGATTAAGTGCTGCATTCTAATTGGTCGAGCGCATGAGTGCGTCAGGCGCCAGCCGCCATTACATGGCCTCGAAAAAATAACTTCAAATTAATTTCTATTGATACTTTCGCATTATATGATATGACACATTTTTATCTTATCCTGTTATAGTGCAATATTTTGTGTATTGTCTGTATAAAAACAAGAAGTCATGTTGTTCTCACGAATTATCCAACTATTAAGCACGAACTATTTTGACGGAACGTACCGTCGCAACGCTGGTTGCTGCGTAACAAAAAGCGATCCGGAGAATTGCCTTAACTTCTTGTAGTTGATTTTTGGGTGCGGGTAACGTATCTATAATTTTTAATATCATTGGTGTTTCCATAAAAAAATACAGTAATTTTGAAATTACATTAGATTTCTAAATTTTAAGGATAAAGCTCAGCCTAGGGCGAAAAAAAAATTTTTTTCTTGGTTTTTCGCAAATTATTCGGTTATAATACATTCTAGGTACGTAAAAGTAGAAATTGCGACATCAGTATTAACTTATTTACAATCGTGAATTTTGAGTTTTTTTACTGTATGCTGCAATTTTTCATTACAGTAAACAGTAAAAAACTCAAAATTACAGTAAATCTACTGTAATTACAGTGAGTACGGAAGCACTGGTGACAATATAAACTGAGCAAAAATACGTGGGTACCTATATGCCTTTATTTACATTTTTTTTATTTACATTCTAGTATTCAATACCACTGTAAAATCATGTATGTAGTTATTATTAAGTACCCAAGTAATATTCTCATTAAAGTTAATGACTGCCTCATTAGTCTAGTGGTCCCAAGCGCGACTGCTACGCCAGAGTCCCTGGGTTCGATCCCCAGGTCGAGCGAAGCGTTATTGGGTTTTTCTATGAAATTCTCAGTAGCAGCTCGGAGTCTGGATTTGTGCCCGGTTAATGGCAATAGGCTCGCCCCCTATTACATGGGACCTAAACATACCGGCGAAGTGTGGGTGTACATTGGTACACCTCTGCCTAATCCTTCGGGGAATACAGGCGTGATGGTATGTTATGTTATGATGTAAGGAATGTTCCTAGAGAGAGTTGGCAAAGTACCAATATTTTTATATGATTTTGATTTCTCAGCATAAACTAGATTTTTATAGCTCGAATTGTAGCCGTGCGAACCTGTGTATGGCTACACATCAACTATCAAGCTATACATTACTAGCAGGTATAAGCTAACCTCTTATTGTACGGAAATTCGTCATCTTCCATCATTTTATCTCTTTCACCGTTAATTTAAAAAGATATTTGGACGTTTTTTTTTATAATATTTGATTATTTTATAAATATTCATCATCAGCAATCTTTTAAATTGTCGCTCTGCTGGGTACGGGTCACTCAAAATGAGTTACAATGAGATGGATTAGGCTATAGTCCACCACGTTAGCGTAGCCATCAAGAAAATCTATCAATCATGCAGGTTGGTTTTCATCACTGTTTAAACGCGAGATAATAATACGCACATGACTTCGAAAAGTCGTCAGAGGTCTTGGATTCGAACTCGAGACCTTTGACTTGGCAGTCCAATGGTCATAATTATATCACTGCTATTTTTTATATTCGTATTGAGGACATTTCACAAAACTTTCCATTTTTAGGGTTCCGTAGCCAGAACGGAACCCTTATAGATTCGTCATGTCTGTCTGTCTGTCCGAAGGTGTAACAGCCGTTTTTTCCGAAAATATAAAAACTATGCTGCTGAAACGCATTAAGACGTTCACACAAAAATAGAAAAAATAACAATAAATTTTGGGGGATACTTAGAACTGAAACCTAAAAATTTTTTTTCGTCAAACCTATACGTGTATCTATCTTATCTATAGATAAGTGTTCAAAAATGATATTGAGGTTTCAAATATAATTTTTTACTAATCTGAATAGTTTGCGCGAGAGACTTCAAAAGTGGAAAAATCTGTGTCCCTTCTAAAATAAGAGAATGATAAAACTAAAAAAATATATGATGTACATTTCCATGTAAACTTCCACCGAAAATTGGTTTGAACGAGATCTAGTAAGTAGTTTTTTTTAATACGTCAAATCGTAATGGTACTAAACCCTCAGTGCGCGAATTCGACTCGCACTTGGCCGGTTTTTTAAATTAATATAATAAAGCTAAAGGTCGTTTTGGTAAAGCTCGTCAATAGATTTAGGTTCTCCAATTGCTATATTATGTAACATGATACAAATAACGACTGATAAAGATATTTATTACGTTATAGTGTTGAAATTACGAGATTTTCATCCCCACACAGGTCGAAATTTCAAAAAGATAGACGCTAGAGCAAATACTTATTTATTTCTTATCAAGTGCCTTAGTAAAAAGTTTCATGGTTTTATCTTGAAAAATGACGAAGTCCCATACAAACTTTCAACCCCTTCAAAACTATTTTTTGCAATAAAAAGTAGCGTATGTACTTTCTCAAGCTTTAGTCGATCCCAGTACCAAATTTCATCAAAATCGGTTGAGTGGTTTAGGCGTGAAAGCGTAACAGACAGACAGAGTTACTTTTGCATTTATAATATTAGTAGGGATTATGTAACTTTCATCCCTGGGTAAACAGTCTACTATTACTTGTTGTTTCCTTTTTCAGTTTTGAATGGCTAACGAAACTAACATACCTTAACTACGTTATTAGTAGGTATACGTTCAGAAAACGTACCTAAATTATGTTTCGTAATACGGACATTTAGATTTCTAATTTGACAAAATTGCAATAGTTAATATTCTGAAAAGTTCGTGCCTAAAACGGGTATTTTGTTATGATATGATGACATTAAATTATAGTTTAATATTTATTTCAATGCAAAAGAGTTTAATTTATAGGCTGTTCAGTCTGCTGGGTGAACGAAAAAGTCAATAAAACCGTGGCAACAAAAATATCGGATTTTTCGCTATATGGAAAACATCGTAGGCACATACATACTGCGATATCGATAGGTTTAGGCGTTTTATTGCCACCCTTAATCCGCAACAGATACCCACGAGAACATTCGTATCTGGTCGACATCTATTATTATTTATTTATTTATTTAATCTTTTATGTACAAATAAAAATGGTAAATTTTTTACATCTATCGATGTAAAAAATTTCATTGCAAAAACTAATGAAAAGTATTTACATAGACAAACCTATCAAGCAACGATTGGTAACTGTCTAGTCGTAGGGTGAAATCTAGACATTAACACACACCATCCACTATGCGCTATCATTAAATCCAATGACGTAATATTAAGAATATTATACGAGGCTTTAAGAGATTAACTGTTTTATATTTAATCAGTTGCAATACTTTTGGCGATTCGTGAAGGAACCTCACTAACCCGATATTTTTATTACATGGCAACCCTAATATCCCATCTCCCCTTCTGAAAAAAAAAGATACTACCCCAGTTACTTTGACGTCCCATTCCCGTACAAGCTATTTTAGTAAGTTGGTTTGGTTAGTTCCTCATCCATTACTGCTTTAGTTCCTGAACATCCCTTGCGTTGTACTATAACATAACTGCAATGGATACTGTTTGATCCGTTTTGTCGCTTACTTTAAACTGAATACATTCCGAGGGTTACTAGGGGCGTCTGGGAACGCCCCAAAAATTTGAGGAGTGGCTGTAGATACCCGTCTCTTTCTTTCGTTCGTACATACGTATAAAAAATATTCATTGGAAAGATGTTTCATCAGACGACTGCGACAATGATCACTACTGTTATTTATTAAAACGTTATACTAAGTAAAATCAACGTGAACAAACTTAGCATTATGTTAAGAAATCGTTGAAGTTAGCCTAAAAGTGACACGGTGGCATTTCGAGTGCGAGTGTGGAGCGATGTAGTATGTAGCGCGCCGTTTCCTTATCGATTTTCTCTATGCTGCATTAAATTGCTATTTAAATAGTGATTGCGGATTGCATACAATGATATTTTAATACGAATTGTGCCTAACTTTGTAAAAAATTTAATCTCCAAACTAGTGCAGTGATTAATGTTATTGTGGTCACAGCTTGCGTTACTTATGACTTAAGTAATTCGATGACACAAGAGCTACTATCAACAAAAATTAACGAGATAATCTCGTGTCTTGGTCTTCCGAGATGATACACTAGCAATAATTAAAAACTGCCTTATGCCGATGATCGTGTCTCCATTGTTTTGGGAATGGTTCAACATTTGGCTTGTACAATTTCTAAAAGATTTGTATCATGAAATTAAAATGGTGGCACTAAGAGGAACAAATATTTCTTTAAATACATTGTCACATACGTGTGTCAACCATGGAAATCAGTCACAACAGAGCGCGATTGATGTGGCGCAAAGTTTACAAACATCATTGAATATGCCACAATCGGCAGTGGCACAGCATATCAATGCGAATCAAATCAATTTACAACCCTTGAATAATATTTCACTGCAGTTTATACCGCAGCATACGAATGCTAACTCTACCAAAAATGAACAATCGTCTTCTCGATATTCCAACTCAAATCGCATGCAGCCCTCGCATCATTACCGATTATTAACGCGAACTAGTAAGTGTCTACTAACGCTGCTGGTATAATAATATCAAGCATTTATAGATATTTGTTTTGCTTGTTTTTGTTGTTATGTTTACTTAATCTCATGTAGATATCGATTGTATTTTATGTGCTACTTACGTCCATGTTTATATCGTATGATTAATATCCACCTATTATAATTGTCTTAATAAATACCCAGTTTGCCTTTATAATATTTTGTATACATACACATTTGCAATGATTATGCCATAGTTTTCGTAGGTCCTACTTCCAAATATTTCCTTAGCGCAGTACAGTTATCCACGGGCGTCAACACCACACAGTGAGTTCATAGAAGAAAAAATCAAGAGCCAAAATCAGGGTTTTTTTTTCTTTTAAATGAGACCCTATATTAGATTATCTGAAATAACGCATTGTGATTTACAGGACCGGTGGAATGTTACCACCCTTCAGGCGCCGCCGGGGCCGCATACATGCCGAGCACAGCCGGTGGCGCGCAGTCCTCAGCGCAAGCTACGCTAAGAGTACAGCCGACGCCGCAGCCGTCGGCACCGCCGGCACCTCAGCAGGACATGTCCAAGACTACCATGGTTATTTAATAAATTACTTAGCCATCTATAAGTCCAATTACGCCCCTTTTGCGGTATAGAATACGTGTCGCGCCTCACGTATAGCTTTTTACCTTTGCTCCATGCATGATTTATCGATGAAAAGTGTTTAATTTAGTTGTTTTAGACAAACATGCCAAAGATATGTTTAGGAACCTTATAGAATATATTGTTTCACCTCTTTATTATATAAAATATGGCTGTGTCAACTGCACGATTTGGGTATCACCAAGTCATCAGGTCGTGGGTTCGATCCCCGACTAAAGCAAATATTTTGTGGTTTACTTCGCGTCCGTTTTATGTTTGTGGAGTGATGCCCAAAAGAGAACGTGTAAGAGAATAAGGGGAAGCTGTTTCAAATAAAAAATTGTGGCCTGACGAAATTCTGCGGCGCTTCAAACCAGTTTTTGTTTTGGCCAAATTAATGTGTAACTTGGGTAAATTATTATTTCCAGGCTGGCCATAGTTATGTATCGCAGAACCAGACGCCGCAGCCTCGACCGCAGTTCGCCAATTACCAGTATAGACCGGCGCAGCACGGAACAAGGCCTAATACACATCCCAGGTTCTTACACACATTATTTGATACATAATCGTGCAACTAGAGTCAATAACGTAACATAAACGCTTGTAAAAGCTTATATGAAAGAAAAACATTTGAACTTGAACTTGATATTATATGCCAGAAAAGCAAGTAAAATGATATCGTCAATAGTATGTATATCTATTTGTTTCACTGTCATTAATGTTCTCGCCTAAAATGCAATATATAGCTGAATTTTAATTAAACCGCTGTCTTTGTGTTTTTGTTCAAACACAAGTCCGCTGACTAGAAATGCGTTGCTTAGTTCTTGAACTTATACCCCATCAGCAAAATTAAGGACCTCTTTTATTAATTAAACCATATTATTACCAATTTTAGTAACGGTTTGTTCCTTTCTACCTTATTTTATCCCAAACCGACAGTCTTACTAGGTTGTCTAATTATTTTATCTAATTGGCTTGCAACAAGTAGGTATTTACTTTAAATTATATATTAAACTTGTTGGTCCGGCAAACTTCGTTCTGCCTTAGATTGGGTAACACCCTGGTAGATTCCCATCATTAAAAACATTGAGAAATACCTACTACGCTTTTTCGTTTTGTTGTATGGTGCGAGAACGCACAACGCCTATGGTTTGCCGAATCGACAACGATATCACACTTCAGTATGGTATCTTTTTTACGTTACGTTTTACGGCCAGCTTGTATATAAATAATTATATATAAAAGAAAAAGAGGACGGTTAAAAAATTGCCCCTAAATTCACCAAAAAGTATTATTCAAACACTCTACCACGAACGCCATTTAATCTTCTAATAAAATTATGAAAAATGCGCAAATCATGTGGAGGATTTTCTATACAAATATTATTTATTCTTTCAAGATTTTCTCTATTAATTTTCTTCTTAAACTATCCCTGTATTACGACAAACAAAACATAAAAATAAATATTTCAATCAGTCAAGCCGTTTTTGTGTTTAGGCAAGACTAACGAACGGCGATTGATTTTTATATATATATAGATTTCACGAAAACTAGTAACTAGTAATATAGGATACAAGTATAAATATAAATGTATTAGTAGAACAGTGATAGTACACAGTAATATCCTCAACGCAAACCCCAAGTTGCGTTTATATTATAAGTTATTTATACTAATCTGTGGTTTTGAAAGCTGATGAAAGATGAAATTTTGTTGAATTTAAAGGCAGTTCCTTTTTAATTCGTCATTTTTTCTTCTATATATATCTAAAATAAAGCTATGTGAGTTACACCATTTATAACCCAAGAACTGCTGCACAGATTTGAATGATCCTTTATTTGTTGGATTTGTCTCTGCCTGGAATACCTAACTAATGAAAAAAAAATGTTCAGAAAAAAAACTACTTTTCATGAAATTTTCGTATTCAGCTACACCTGTGGTGAAATTGCGGAAAATTTAAATAGTTAAAAAATAAACATTCACACATACTGACTTATCTACTTATAGAGAATTAAGTCAACATAAATGGCCAGTTCAAAATAAAGATAAATGTAGGATACCATACTGTACCATCGTATAAATTAAATATCCCTTCACGGGACTGGTATCCGGGACCGACACACTGAATTACCAGGTCAACAGAAACGAAAAAGAACTTGAATTTGTGAGTGAACTTTCATTTTGTAATTATTAAAAGAACCTGATGACCAAGATACCAAGATAGGATCAGAGCGGACGAATTACTCCCTGGAATTTATTTATACATCAACGCTCGAACCAGATGAATTCGCAATTATTATTGTGATTTTTTATGGATAGTAGCAAGCATACTATTGTATAAATATTCCATCTCAGTACTAGGAGCCGGGAGCAACACACAGAACTAAAGTATCAAGTCATCATAACCATAAAAATATACTGGTGACCAACAACAAAAGTCGTGATCAGACTGGATGACCTCCTTGAGTTACACGAACGGCAAATTAACGCTCTAAAAATAGAAAAAGACGTTATTTTGGTTATTCATGGAACGGTTAAACCATTCTTTCATATAAATATCCCTTAACAGAGCCGGGACCCACTCAAAACTGAAGTAACGGGTTAACATGAACATATAAGGAACCTTTGAACCTATCATTCATAACAAGGTGAACCTGGTGACCTATTACCAAAGTCATGATCAGAGTGTCGTTTATCCACTCTGATCATGACTTTGGTAATAGGTCTCTGCTCTCGGCCCTCTGGAGTTACACGAACACCAATTCAACGCTCCAACAATAGATGAAGTCCGATTCCAACGTACTTGATGAAAATAATTGAATATCGGGCTCTGTGGCGTTCACTTAAAGAGGCCTATGCCCAGCAGTGGACGAAGCTAGACGCTAGACGAGCTAATGATAATGATGATGAAACGTGAATAAAGTGTCATAGTGGAGTATAAATATCGTTGTCGAGTCGGCAAACCACCGACCAGACGACAGTGAATAGGTTTCTTCTAGGCAAGCGCGCTCTATCGTAGGCCACATCGTTGCTTACCTACCATCAGTCGAGTTGTGGTCAAGCATAAACCTATCTTATATCTATGATAAAATAAAACTAAAAAGTGTAGTATAGTGTAGACCCAAGTGTAACCCAATCTAAGGCAGAACGAAGTTTGCCGGGCCAGCTAGTAAATAAACAAATAAGTATTACTTCTATAGTATGTCTTACCATCGATTCATAAAGTATATACAAATGCATGGAGTTCATTGGTTTCCTAAAAAGTTATGATTATGAAGCTATTTTAGTGAAAGAAAAATACGACGGCGGTCATAGCGTCTGGAGCACCTGCATCTTTTTCCTTCACTAAAATAACTTAATAATCTTTGCATGGAAAATGTCTAAATAATACAAACAAAAAGTTATGATTATATTAACACGACAGTTATAATACGTGTATTAATTATTGTACAGACAACAACAGTCATACATTCCTAGTGCTGCTGCAACTGCTACTGGACCGGTCATGTATCCAACGTTAGTGTTCCAGCCTACGCCCATGGGTATGCAAACCTACCAGCAGCCTCGTTCGAGTACACCAGGGTGAGTATTCAATTAATTTACGTAATCCCGGCCTTGACGGGTTAAAACAATTTAATCGTGTGAACAGAAATAGGGTTCATTATAAGATAATAAAATTCATAAGCAAGTTTTAATTTCACGAACTACACTTTTTACAAACTATTGCCAATGACATCAAAACGCAAACAGTCATTATACAGGGTTGAAGGGAAAGTCGTACTGAATGTTAAAGGACTAATGTCCTTTTCCAATGGGTTTTCATCCTTCTACATTTTTTTTTTAGTTTTTACCCTTAATCGCTTAGTACCTCGCTTTAGCTCTTGAGGTGGGGTTCGCGGTTCTTACCTAACCTTTTAACGTTATGATAGAATTATTTTATGAGATGTAAAGTTTATGATATAATTTTAATGTTGATTTGTTACATTAAAGATTTGTTTGATAACTGTCCACATAAAGGCGTTTTTAAAGCTCTCTAGCAATGTGTTACTTGATTGTACACATTGCTAGAGAGCTTTAAACTTACTACAATAAATCGATGACATCCCATGGTACCTACTATTGGGCTATAAAACGGTACCTACAGTTTTAGTTGTTGATTGAAAAGTTCGTAGCCCTACAATGAAATCAAACACTGACCAATGTATTTTTATTTTTCTACTTCTTCACCGCCAAGCTCAATACCACCTTTCCGGTAAAGCCTTGAACCCTGTTTAAAAAAATGATTCTTCAAGACCCCCAAAATAGTCACATGCAGCGGCTTCAACATCCTCATTTGTCAAAAATTTCTTACCAACTAGATGATTTTTCAGGTGTTGATAAAAAGGGGGTTCGAAAGTAATTCAAACCCGCAATAATGAATTTCAGTCATTGTTGCTACAGAGTGAAGACGCGATCATTATCTTGGTGGAACAACACTTTCTTCCGTATCATTCCTGGACATTTTTCCTTGAAATCTTCCTTCAAAATAATGACGTATATAATATAAGTAGAATTAATTGTTTGATCACTTTGCGTTCAAAAAACTGACTCCATAGCTTATTCGCTGACAAAATTGTTTTGGCCTTCTTTGGAGTCAGAGATTAGAGAGTATTTTCCACCGTTTGGCTTATGGTTTTCAATTTAAGGGTATGATGGTAAACCCATCGTTATAAATCGGTCTAAAAATTGGTGCTGATCGGCATCGAATAACTCCAAACAGTCACAAGGAACTGTGAGTCTAGTCCGCTTTTTCTCAACTGAAAACATTTAAGGTACCCATCGCGCTGACACCTTGTGAAAGTCCAATTCGTTGACAATAATATTATATATCCGTTTATAGGAGATGCCTATGGTCTCGGCTATCTCCCTTATTTTTAACATTCAGTGTCCTAGTATTAGATTACATATTTTTTTCGACATTTTATTCAGTAGTGGACGTTGTCGGCCTACCTGGTCTAGGGTCGTACTGTCTTGCCCACGTCTCAATTCAGCTGACCACTTTTTTACTATAGTATATGATGGGGCGGACATTGCTTATGTTGTCACCATACTTGCGTAATTTTTTTTGGTCTTAACCTCTTCTAATGGTGATACTTTATGACTGTGGTATTCGATTTCGTCAATTTTGTAGAAATATTTCAGACGTTTGCAGAAAAATAAACGTAAAAAAAATTGTGCTACACGTCTCGAAGTTTGAACATTAACTTTTGAATGATTAGGGTAAAATATCTCGACTTGGCTACGAACTTTTTCAATCCACCCTCGTACACTACTGCCTCCCGCCGATATGTCGCATCAAATAAAATTTAGCGACATATTTAGTGTTTTTATATTTTTTATTCCTTCTCCATCTCTGCGTGATCAAGATCTATCAATTCCCAAAATTCAACCTACCTTACCTAATTCATGATTTTACCCTTTTACAGGTTCTATCCGTACATGGGACATTACATTGGTTATAACACACCTCCGAGCCACACCTCGCCATGTAAGTATTTCAATTCAAATATTTATTTAATATGTAACTTCTATGTGGCATATCTAACTATCTCCAATATGAATACATAAAACATGAAGGTTTATCCAGCTGAGAAATCTGAACACAAATAGGGTAACACACATTAAAATAGTGTTCAACTCTTCAATTAAGTTGAAGAAATGTAACAAAAAAAAAACCAAGGTTATGGTGTTAAGCTGTCATTTTGATTTATAATCATAAAATATTTTAAGTCAAATATTAGGTACACAACAAAATGTGTGCGGATGGACAGGATTGACGATAAATTACGTTTAAAATGTTTATTATTTTTGAAGTATGATGATGAGTTTATTATCATCGTTATGCACTTTAATGATCTAATTCTATTCATCAAAGAGTCACTACATATAATTTTGTAGATTTTCATAGAAAGATAAATGTTTTTGTGAATACTGGACCAACATTCAATCGTAGTCGCCACCTGTTCACAACAGACTGATTTATTTGGTATTATCCACACGGAAATATTAAAGACCGCCTGATATGAACCAATAAATAATTAATATTGCAAAACCAGTCATAAGCCATGCAACATTATTTGAGGAGAACTCGGATAAATTAATGTACATAGCTATCAACTATCTACATACAAGTATTTCATTACGTACCTTTAAACCCGCGTTTCCACTGACGACAAAACATGAATCTAACTCTAAAACGAGTGGGTGGGATAGGTTTTGTCGTCAGTGGGATCGCGGGGTAATATAAACATGTAATATTTTTACTAATGAAAACAAAGAGAGTTACTTAAATAAAATGGCAATTTATGTTTTATTTATTAATTTATTTACACTTAATGTACAATACTGCACAAAGGTCCTTTAATCATTTTCTACAATACAAACTTGTGATCGTGCAGTGACGATTAGGTTTGACGCAAAGAGATAGAAAATAAAATAATAAAAAACGCCTATTTTGGCACTCCCTAGCTGAGTCAAGGTCGTCAAACCTCTGAGGTATTTCCTCTCGAAGTCCTTAGAAGCTGAAATTTGGAACGCAGGCTATAAATTTTATTTATTTTATTTTAGGAAAGCTTACAGTCTAATAAATACAATGGATATCTGTTATTGCTAATAACAAGCTCTCACGTGATGATTTTAAAACAAAAACAAAAAAGAAGTCGTGAAAATTACTTAAACTTATTCTAACCAAAACCAAACAGAACTAAAATAATTACCTAAAATAATATCGCTTGAGGTCTGAGTTAACGTTAGTCATATCAGCGAAAAACACTTTATTCATCCGTCTTCTTACTGAACTCGGACTACTACAGAATAGGTCTATTTCTGAATTTAATGACGGTTTATTCAATTGTCTGGCGCTTCGCAAAAAGAAAGCATTACTTCTGTAGTTAGTTGAACCAAAAGGTATGTCCAATAGGGGCCGCTGCCTAAGACCTCATTGATTCGTCCGCAATCCTATGTTTTTAGGAAAATCAGGGCTATCAATTGTACCATTTGCGATGTTCATTAGTAGACATACGTCTTTAACAGTTCTTCTGTATTCTAACGGTAAAGTAAATAGTACACAAAAATGAAAAAACTTGTTATCTATGAGAAAGTTGGTGATAATGCCACAATCCTGACATTTACAACGAAACGGAAAATGTCATGTATAAATTCATACAACCAATTTAAAACCGCTTCGGGAATGGATTGGTGATGAAAAATCTATGGATTTACGCGTTTAGGCGCGCTTGATCCAATTCGCGATTCGTCAAATTCGCAGTTGGTCCAAATCGCGGTTGGTCCAATTCGCAGTTGGTCCAAAGTGGACAATGTTTCCGAAATTATAATAATATATTATGTGCGTTAAAAGATTATCTGGGACATTGATACAACACCATCTAGTCCGAAACTAGGCATAGCTTGTACTATGGATACTAAACAATGGATGTAATACTTATATACTTTTTTTGTAAATACATATTTATCACCCAGACGAACACAAATACTTATGCTCGCCACATAAATATTTGCGTTTTGTGGGAAGCGAACCCACGACGTCGTGAGCAGCAGTCCGACACTCTAACTACTAGACCGCAGACATCGTTAAGATTCTATCAATAATAATGTATATTTTATAAAATAAATTTGAATAATATTTTTGTATTAATGATAAATATAATTATAATTATGTGTATATTATGTATTACATAATTATATTATGACTGTAATCTTAAGCGGCGGTAGCCTTATGGCTAGGGCGTCGGACTTGCGATCATGTGGTTGCCGATTCGAACCCCACCCATTGCAGTACCGACGTGAACCAATCGTAACACAAGCATTTAGCTTATTACGAAGGGTTAACAAGAATACTCATCATCATCAACCCATTACATTGTCCCACTGCTGGGCACGGGTCTCCTCTCAAAACGAGAGGGATTAGGCTATAGTCCGCCACGCTAGCCTACTGCGGGTTGGCAGACTTTACATGCCGTCAAGAAAATCTCTCAGGCATGCAGGTTTCCTCACGATGTTTTCCTTCACCGTTTTTTTTACAGCGTGTGATAATTATTTATTAATACGCACATAACTTCGAAAAGTTAGAGTTGCGTGCCTTGGATTCGAACTCGAGACCTTTGACTTGGCAGTCCAATGGTCATATCACTAGGCTATCACTGCGCTTTGAATAATACTAGGAAAGGAAGTAGGAAGCTTTTTTTTAAAAAAAAAAACTAATTTCAAATATTTACTTTATTACCTGATTATTGCATGATTGGTTGTAAAAACAAAACGAAGTTATGTGCGTATTAATAATTTATTATGACGCGCTTAAACGGTGAAGGAAAACATCGTGAGGAAACCTGCATGCCTGAGAGATTTTCTTGACGGCATGTGAAGTCTGCCAACCTGCAGTAGGCTAGCGTGGCGGACTAATAATAGCCTAATCCCTCTCGTACTGAGAGGAGACCCCTGCGCAGCAGTGGGAGAAAACGTGCTATTTTTTATTGTTTTAATACTTTATGCTAGACCAATAATATATTGGACCAATCGCGAATTGGCCCAATCGCAAATTGGACTAATCGCAAATTGGCCTAATCGCAAATTAGACCGATCGCGAATTGGACGAATCGAGAATTGGACCAATCGCGCCTAAACGGATTTACGACTTAGGGTACCTTTGATTACAACCAGCCCTGTGAAAATACGGTGTATGGAATTTGTAACCTTTTTTAGCCAAAGTTTAGAAATTTAGTAAGACCATTTATACAAATACGACGTGCTGCTAACGACTTTGTTTAGGTTTGACTACAATAATATCCCACCCAAAACATAACGTGAAAGGAAGCCAAGTTCTTAGCGAAAAGACTGGCAATATAACAGCTTCGCTACTAAAAGTAGAGTAAGATAATTTGTAACTAATGGACAGTTTACAATCTCGCGATATTGTATATATATTTTCATACGAAACAAATGATTTCTTTGCGATATTTCTGGGTTGTTCTCATATGTGTATATGTCAATTACTGCTGATTACCCATACCACTGAATAATATTCAAATTATAAGTTCTATTCTACACCCTAGTGTAAATGGTCTATTAGGTAATTAATATGCTTATATATGAATATGCTTACATATTAATTACCTAATAAACCATTTGCAAAATGGTACTATTTTCCAGTGATTTTTGAAAGTATGATAAGGTAATTCTTAATGGTCTGACCACATCACTTACATAATTATGTTTGCGTCTGTCGAATAATGATTGTAGTATGATTTATTCGGAATACTTCTAACTTATCAGCATAATTTCTGCTCCTCTGTTTAATCGTTACATAGATTTACGTGGTATTATCTCGTTATAGTGTTAGTCTTGGTCTTCTCTGGCTATAACATTTTTGGTCCTCCAAAAGGTCAGGTAGTGATCACAAACGGCGTGTGTGTATAATAAAATGTATGAATGTGGAAGAAGCTAAAGAATTATGCAAAAGGCATGTGGCGATCTGTAGTTTCTGTAGTTGGCCATAACCCAGACGTAATATTCTGTATCTGTTGCCCAAGAAAATATTGATATATTATCTCGTGTGGAAACCCTCATGGATACCCAATGGTTTTGTTGGACTTCTACCGACTAAAACCACACGGTGGAGATCTCCAATGGAACACTACCATTAGCTCTACTGTGCAAAATCAATATTACTATCGAAGAACTAGAAACTAGTTTATCACTTTGGTATTGATAGTTCACCGTTGCGAAGAGTGCGCTCAGCAAGAAAATATTAATACATACAAAATTTTATTGTATTAATGTTAATTAGTTGCAACATAGATCCCCCCGTGGGCGGAGATTCTATTTTACACCGAAATGTTCTACGATAACGATTAAAAGTTTTAATACTCAATTGTGAATTAGTTATTGTTAATATCGAAATTTGTACTGCCATGTACCTAGAATGTGTTATATGAACGAACAATTTGCGAAAAAAAAATTCTTCGCGCTCAAGATTGAACGGAATTCTGTTATAACGGATCACATGAAATTTTGAGTACGAATAGCTTTAACATTAAAAGTACATACAATACTTACAAACTCGAAAAAATGCTATGAATTCCGGGATCTGGATTAAGACCTAACATATTTGCATGAACTTTGTACACAAGTATATTTTGTGGTTAGTAGAGTAGTGTAGAGTTTATAATAAGGTACTGCTTATCCAAATGTCCTGTTAATCCCAAGAAAAACTAATCCAAGATATGTGTTGCCTGCGTGGTTAAAAAGAAATTAGATAATAGGTACTTTTATGGAAGACGTTATATAAAATTTTAATCTCGAGTAGGGAAAACAATCGAGTGGTAGTTTATTTATTCCAAATAAGTCTTAAATATCGGGCCGGTAGTCCTCTGGTGTACCTGCTGATGCATCATGCTACGACAGATACGTCTAGTGTGAATCCGGTGTTGGGAATCTCAATATTGTTAGCACTGTTTTGTTTGGTTGGATAGTTGGCTAAAGAAGGTTTACACTTTCCCACAACTGATTGTTATTTTAGAAAATAGTACATTTCTAAAATCATCTATAAACATTTCGATTAGGGTATGTGTCATAGGTTAGATCCCTGTTTGAATATCTAATGTATTGATAAAAAAAATCGATTACTACTAGAATATTGTATGAAAAAAATAAAATTTTACAACATTATAATTATTATAACAGAATTTGATTTTCATCCTACAGATTACTACACTTCGAATAGTCCTCAGCTGCCAACGCCAAACATACAAGCGAACGCCCCAGGTGGTAGGAGTAATCCCACTACATTGGTGGGGCCACAGGGTACCCCCGCAACCCCCACTGCGCCCACTGCCACGCTTCCTCACCCACAAGCTTCTACACTTATGCACCAAACTATGCCTGGTAATCATTGACTTCTATCTACTATCTATAAGATATTTTATTGTGATCACAAAGTCAATTGATAAAAACAATTATACAACACCTATGCCACCCAGTTATTCTCATATGTAATCACGTATCATATGGCTTATTTCATGTTTCGTAATGACACATTGCTGCTTAAGTGAAAGCAAATCTACTTAATTGCAATCCTTATAAGGAAATATCATGGTTTAACTTCCTATGTCCCAATATAATGTATCATTTCGGTGCAAGCTTTCAAAATATTTTCTTTCAAATTGATATATTTGTGTCTTTCTATTCTCTAATGAATAAATAATAACCAACCTGAAAGAGCTAGATTAGCTCAGAAAATAATCTAGTCTAATAAGAAGTCCAGTCTATTCGGCAGCTAACGACTAATTATATAATAATATGTTTATTTTTACCGACCGGGCTTTTTATAGAGGAGTTTGTCAGTATTCACAAACCATTTTATCTTGGCACTTCGAATGGGTTATATTATAATGACTTTCTATTTTAAACGTTGCTGTCTCAAACAGTAATATATATATTACATTCGCTATAATAATATTAAATGACATATTCGCGTGATTATCGTATTGACGGCGGTATTACTTATAGTCAAAAGATATACCTATAATTTAAAAAAATTGTGGCGAGTCATTTCAAGTTATAGGCAGCTATTTCTTTCGATCTCCAATACAATAAACTAATCTAGTTTCCATTTTTTTCTCGTACTCCATCATCAGATCCTTACCAAATTTATATCGAACCAGCCGGCAAGTAAATTAAACGTTGCATAAAAAACATCAAACATCAAACGTCTATTATTGAGAAGTTCCAAAGTAGGTAAAGGTGTGACTAATGTTTTAGATATGGGTCGCATGAATTAGGGATTGTGAAGAGGGGAAGGAGAGTTTTGTAGGGGTAGTAGGGTTTGGGAAGTTTGACAATATCAAAGTCCCGGGACACGAGACCACACACGGTAAAAGTCCTGGGACGTCCCGGGACTTGGGACTTCAAGACTTCCCAGTATAAAACTAGAATCGGGTAATTTTTAGTGAGATGTATCACTTAATAATAATAAATTGAATTTTTCGCCCAAGGAGAAATGATCCGCCTTAATTAAAGTCTAAACAATTCGTATATATATATTAGCAAATGTCTAGGTGGGTAGCTAGGTATCAAGTAATTATTTGTTAAGCTAATCATAGTGCGGAAAGTTAGAGAGAATAATAAAGTTGCACATATATGACCTTTTGATTACTACCACTAAAAAAAACACTATTATAATAAAACTTTAAAGACCCGTGTCTCGAGTCTCGACCCGAAAGTCCCGGGACCCGAGACAACATTATTTATAAAAAGTTACAAACAATGCTGTTTTGAAAAAAAAAATCCAACCTTTAAAAATATTTATCGACATAAATCTTTACTGAAAGGGAATTTCGTTCGCTTACAGTTTAATTTACATCTTGTTCAGTGCTGAAGGAAATAGGAAATAGGCAGCCTTGACACCTTTGCATCACAAAACGCAACCCATACTCAACTTCGCAGCTTCGGCGATCATCCTTAGCCTGTCTAGGATTCGTATTGTACAACTTGTTACAACTGGCGGAGGCCGCACACCCTACACTCACTCAAACTCATTAGGAGGCTCCTAGTGAGTCGGGTAGGGTAGACGGATACTGCCTTTCATATTCGTGGCGACTGTTAGGAAATCCAAGATCGTGACTAACAGTGTAATTTTAAGTTCGCACCCAAAAATAATAACTAGGGTGGGTAGTATGGACCTGGGGTTCTCGTGTGTTCTTTTAGTAACATTTCATTGAACCTGCCATATTTTGAGGTGTCAGAAGGTACCTGCTCCTAACGACAGCACTGGTAATCACTAAGATGTTGGTGTTTTGTGCAAATTATCGAAATTAGTAAGAACAAAACATCACTTATGACTAATATTTACCACCCCAACTGCCTTGACAACGGGTTTCCAAATTGACTTGTGAAAAAAATGTATAAAACTCGTGTTTTTGTGGTTGATTTTTTGGCTCCTACAGAAACTGAAAACTTTCTGAATCAGCTTAGAATTTGGTTCCGAGTGCGAGTACTTGTCTTGTAAGATATTTGTCATAAACTTGGCTTTATATTACATTTATGTTTTTGGTGGGATAAAATAATATGTTTATGCTTAATTGCCATAAAATATGAAATTAAAATTACTTATATATTAAAATTCTCTTTTCCCCAGCTATACTGTGCTCTGCTCAACAATGACCATAATTAATTATTTTAAGTTATCACAAAACATTACATTATGGAATGCTATAAAGTATTATCCTGACTATATAAATGCTTATCGTATTTCAATATTTTCCGGATAAGGGATATTGTCAATTTTTGTTTTCTGTTACAAATTTCGCACCAAAACGCCACTTCTCGTCACGTGACAGCTTTGTCATCACTGGTTCAATAACTCTCTAAAATGTACATAGTCAGGTCAATTTAGACATAAAAATAGTGGTCAAATAACAAAAATTCCCGGAGAGCGAAATATTGGTGGCGAGCTGGGGTTTACCATTACAAATAAAGTTTTAAATCCTTCGATCCTATGTGTGCTACAAAAGTTTTATTCGGGTCAAAGGTCAAAATTTGAGGTTTTTTGGATTTTGTTCGAAAACGGTAAGTTTTATGAAAAATAACATAAAACCAAAGTTGTAGATCTTAAAATTCTCTACAAAAATGGTCCTTATGATTTTTTCCTAAGAGTTACCACTCCTGAGATATCGCGATTCTGTCACATTATACATGATTATATTATGCTTCCACGCCACCTGTGAGGTAGTGTACCTACTCGGCGGGGTTTTTTTTACCGTGGTTTCCCCTGTCGGCCTACTCCAATAACTGTCATGACAATTTTAGGATAATTTAAGGGAGCAGTACACGCTGGAGAACACAGCAACCCGACTTTTTTACAGCCACACTTGGCATTACAACCTTTTTTCCAACTGCAGAAAATAGTGTTGAGGAGATTTTCTGGAGCAGGTGGGAGTAAAGTTTGAATCGGTTCTACCTAATCTATATATATACATAATAAGTGCCTGATTATGTATATGTATACGTGGCTTATATGTGCATATCATGTATCACATTATACTCTTAGAATCGTGATATCTCAGGAATGGTTACTCTTAGGAAAAAAAACATACAGACCATTTTTGTAGAGAATTTTAAGATCTACAACTTTGGTTTGATGTTTTATTTTATAAAACTTACCGCTTTCGAGAAAAATCCAAAAAAACTCAAATTTTGAGCTTTGACCCTGAATAACTTTTGTAGCACACAGGATCGATGGGGATTTTTAAAACTTTATTTGTAATGGTAAACCCAAGCTCTCCACCAATATTTGGATCTCCGGGAATTTTTGTTATTTTAAATGTCTATATTGACCGGACTATACAGTGAAATAGAAATGTTGTCTAATTATATGTTTATTTGAATTCAGTCAACATTCCTGAAGTCTCAGTAATCATTAATTTAATTGAGATAATAAAAAAAACTTACTGGTAAGTCAAAAGTAATCAAAGATCATACTTTTCTATTAGGTATTCGCCCGTCTGCTCCAAAAAGAAGTCATCGAGTACCAATTATTGACCCTGAAACCAGTAAGTAAAAACATTATAATAAAAAGCGGAGAATATTCTGTTCAAATCATCTTTTAAAATGTTGACTATTTTTTTTTTGCAGAACAAGAAATTTTGTCAGATTTATATAACAACGAGAATAATTTATTAAGCACTGAAGCTAACGATCGACACACTCCGCAACCTGTAAGTGCAAAATTTGAATTTATTTGAAAAACTAAGTTCGAGAAGTGCAATTTTATACTTATTGTAACTTTTACAATAAGTATTAATAATTGCAGAAATATATACCCATATACATAACTTAGTTTGGATTTGCGCCGGGTTAATGATACCTAATAGGTTCGCCCCCTATTACATGGGCTTCCGGAATAACTGCGAACTGTGGGTGTTAATTAGTACTCCTTTGCCAAACCTACTACGGGAAATAAGGGCAAGATGGTATTTTATTTTTTGTAAAGTAGGACACTTAAAATTAATGTATATTAATTATTATTGTAAATGTGTACTTACTACATATTATTGTATAATCAATTATCGTCCTCTATCTTTTTACTTAGGAGCCAACACACAGTATCGCGGAAGAATTTAATAGAATGGTTAATGAAGCTGCCAATCAACCGTCTTGCGATAACTCTATTAAATCGAATTATGTATCAAAGATTGTGGATGTACCTGTGCCTTCTTCGGCAAGCTCTGTCCAAATTCAAACAAATGCAATAAGCTCTATTAATAATAATGTAGTAAAGTCTGAAATATTAACTGTTAACGAAAGTAAACATTTAGGACCTGATGTTGAATCAAATGAAACTCCAATAGTATCAGCAATATCAGACAGTCCTGTCATAATGCCTAAAATGCCTACGAATATTAAGCAACAACAAAAGAATAGTGAACAGACAGTTCAGTCTTTAGTCCTAGATACAAATAAGAATATACCACCTAATAAGCAATTTAAACAAAGCAAAAATGTGCCTCAAGTCGAAGACGTAGAAAAGCCTACAGAAAATATTTCACAAGTAGCAATAGCAACGATAGCTCCAATTACGACCTCGACGATTTCGTCTGTCGTCACACCAGTGCCTGCTGCAACACAAACCACTGCCGCAATTGTAACTCCAACACCTGTTCCTATTCCCACGCCTGCCCCTCAGCCTCAGAGAATAAGAGAACCCAGGGAAAGAGTTAAATCAGAAGACAAAGAAAAAGTTAAAGAAAGGGAATCACAAGAAAAAGAGGCCACAGCTGCATCAAATCAACCCAATGGCCCAACACCACCAGTAGGTAAGTGATGCGATGACTATCCCATATTTCCATTACTCTGACATAAAAAATTTCTTCTGCCTAATAACACATAAAACATCATACTTATCTAGAGGCTCCTAGATCTGTCAAGGGCCGCAAGTGCACACGAGTTTACAGTACCTACTCGTTAATTTATTTCCTTGATTCCTTAGAATGAGTCTTGATACTCGGACGACATATTTTGTGTGTTATTACTACATAATTCTGTTTTTTTCCTTTATTTGTTCTGAGAGTCTTTGCCGCTTGACAGATTTCATGACGGGAAGTAGCCAAGTACTAGGATTTGATTTATTTGTGAATCAAAATATCAGGATTAAATCGCGGTATTTTTTTCTTTGTAATGACTTAGAGCGTGAGCCTTATTGTAACTCTTAGAGTGAGAGACTTATCATAAAGCATAGGTCTAATAATTGTTAGAGAGTTGTTTTTTATAACTCTCTTTGTTATAAATTTCCAAAAATGGGTCTTGACAAAAACGAAGAGATCATGTAAGGGTGCCTTTTTATGGTTCTGTACCTCAAAAGAATAAGGAATCCTTATAGCATATAGGTTGGTTGACTGTGTCGATGCAACCGAGTTGAGGAATCATAGTGCTCAAGAATATCGTACCATCAAATCAAGGCACCAAAATCATGTCATTTATAGGTATAAATGACATGATTTTGGTGCTTTGATTTGACTTTGACTTGGTTACTTACCTCTAAACACCTTCACGGAAAGTTATCAGATATTCAGATCTCATATTGAGCAAAGCCCCTAACTCTGCAAGTACCAATATACAAACTCTACATCTTCATAAAAGTATGGTTCCTCCTGTGTTTCTAATGCGTGGAAGTCACTCTCACAGCTGCGGAAATGTTTATAATGTACCTTCTGATAAATCTAATATTTTGAGGAATTTGATCCAGAAATACCTTAACTTTGTGATATGACCATAGGACTGCCATGTCAAAGGTCTCGAGTTCGAATCCAAGGCACGCACCTCTGACTTTTCGAAGTCATGTGCGTATTAATACTTAATTATCACGCGCTTAAACGGTAAAGGAAAACATCGTGAGGAAACCTGCATGCCTGAGAAATTTCCTCGATGGCGTGTGAAGTCTGCCAACCCGCATTAGGCTAGCGTGGTGGACTATAACCTATCGTTCTCATTCTGAGAGGAGACCCGTGCCCAGCATTGGGACGATATATGGGTTGATGATGATCCAAAAAATGATTTAATTGTTACTCACGAAATATAACAAATCGTCATTGGTTACATTAGTCCCTGGATGGTTTGTGGGACACAGCAATCTAGTTCGGGCAGGCAGGCATTCCTTTCGGATACCCTAGTACCTACACTTATATATACAATGTGTCCCATGGGCATATGACCATTTTAGTTATTTTGGTGAAGGAAAAATACGACCGCGGGCAGGATTCGAACCAGCTTCTTCTGGTTAAGTACACCAGACGCCATGACCGCTAAACCATCGCGAGGCCCACCCGCCTAGTCGAAATTTGCATTCACATGAGTATTATTTATTCGTACCTAGTTCACATGTTTAATTTACGTCTTTGAGGTAACGTTAGTGACATCTGTTGAAAATTTGCTTTTCAACCGACATGACATGCTTTACAGCAACTACGATGTCGTACGATGCCACCTTACCTTTTAACTTACTTTTTGTATTTTTTTAGGCATTTTCCATGCCATTAAGTTATTTTAGTATATTGTGAGCTGTTTATAGCTAGTTCCGACGGAACTAGCGCGGCGGAACTCGTATTCATAAATCACTCGAATTTTCGAAGTATCGCATCTTTCTTGTCTAAGCTGAATAAAAAAACAACTGAAAGTCGATAAAATCGAATTTTGAACATTTTTTAAAGAAAAACTTCATAGGTACCATGTGAAAAAAGTTTCACTCAAAATTTTCAAACCATGAAAAGTCTATGTAAATTATTCGAATACCCTATACAATAAAACGGCAATTTCATACTTACTTTAACCCCTATTATTTCCTCGCCTCTTGCGAGATGCCTAAATGCCAATGAGGAACAGGGAATAACAGGTATTTAAGGAACCTCAGAGAGGAAACTCAGTATTTTATCAATGTTCTTGACTTTAGGTACCTACCTACATACACCCTTGTTGATTCCGATACCCTTGGCCTCTATAGTTTTAAATAGGTACTTAATTGATGTTTGCGTATTGCGTCAGTTAAAATCTCTGTGTTTCTGATACTGATGAAATTCCAAGTAAATGTGTAAATAAACTTATAGTATCCAGGCACCGGAGAAGGCACTCACAAATCTTATTGTCACTTGATTGTCACGGTAATTTTTTACTTATCTGTTATACTATATGTTACTTCAATTAAATGCGTTCGTTTTAATTTGAGGACTAAGTAGGTACCTACCTACTGTAAGTAGGTACTACTTTACCTAAAAATGCAATTAAAAAATAAAACACTATACCTGTTATATTTTTTAACTAGTGTTTTATTTTTTTATTGCATTTTTTTTTCGTAAAAAAGTAAAATCAATGGAAGAAAATTGGTGGTCAAGTAAAGACTCGGTAAAAAGCATATACTTGGTAACCTATCCACCAAAGAAACTCAGAGCATTGCTCTCTCCAGTGCACGCTGAGCAACCTTCAATTTGTGAACCAGTCCAATGGTGAGTGTCCACGTTTCGGCTCCGTAAGTCATCACGGGTAGGACGCACTGGTTATAGACCCTGGTATTTAGGGATTGTGGGATCGACGATTCAAAGATATCACGCAGCTTCCCGAATGCCGCCCAGCCCAAGCGTATTCTTCTGGTCACCTCCTTCTCGAAGATGTGCCGCCCCAGTTGTATCAGTTGTAGTTCATCCCGAGATTCACCCGCCGTGAAGAATCGCCAAGACTTCAGCATCACCTCCAGCTCCTGCAGAGATTCTGTCATGATGACAATGTCATTCGCAAATCGGAGGTGCGAGATGTACTGACCGTTAATATTGATGCCTCGTCCTTTCCAATTAAGCGTCTTAAAAACGTCCTCCAACGCGTTTGTAAACAGTTTCCGAGAGATGACGTCTCCCTGTCTTACATCTCGACGCAGTTGGATTGTTTTGTGCTTTGATCTTGTACTTGGACGGTCATCGTTGCGGCCTTTATACAGACATTTCAGCACCTCAACGTATCTGCAGTCGACAAGGCATCTCTGCATGGACTCCAGTACAGCCCAGGTCTCGACGGTATCGAAGGCTTTCTCGTAGTCCACATACGCTAGGCAGAGAGGCTGATTATATTCCTCGGTCTTTTGGATGATTTGCCTGAGGGTGTGTATGTGGTCCACGGTGCTATAGCCTTTCCGAAACCCGGCCTGCTCCGGTGGCTGGAAGTCATCGAACTTTTGGGCGAGACGATTCGAGATAACTCTTGAAAACAACTTGTACACATGGCTCAGGAGTGATATGGGGCGATAGGTTTTAAGGAGCGTGTTGTCGCCCTTTTTGAAAAATAAAGTCACCACGCCCCTGCTCCATGCCTCCGGTGTCATACCAGTGTGGATGACGGAATTGAATGTTCGGATTTTATATGTATAATGCATACATATTATAGTACAGAAAAGTCGAGAAACCACGCGGGCGAAACCGTGGGCGGAAAGCTAGTAATTACTATTGACCGGGCGAAACCAGACTGCGATTGAGAGGCAAGCAGGCCCTAAGAGGCATATTTTGTTGATTCATAATATCTAACCAACGATACATCTGAACAATATTTTCAGTAGGTAAGTAGGTACCTAGGGAGGTTGGTATATACATACTGATATACCTGAGTAGAAAACTTTTTTCAGTGATGATGGCAGACTACGTCTTTCTATTGTCTTTTTAACATAATGACGTAACAAAAATTCAAATAGGTGCCTACTTGGTTTTATTTGTCGTCGAACTGCAAATAAAAAACACTTGAGTAGAATCCGTTTACGCTCGTGTAACTTGTGTAAAAATCGGATTACCTCATACCTACTATAACTACCTGCACCATATTGATTATAAAACGAAATTTTAGAAACCCTAACATACCTACCTACTCTACAGTTTGAGAATTAGCACGACTTCTATGTTCGTGGCCAAAGGTCATACCAAAAAGAAGGTAACCGTAGTGGTGTATTATTTGTCATTCATATTCGAATCGATTGAATTGAATGCTAAATTTTAATCGCTTGAACGGTGACTGTGATTTGTTTAAATAAAAGATACTTAATGTAATAGTATACTTAATTTGTATATTGTGATCCTAAATATTAAATAATCGCCATGATCGTTATAGGTATAAAGTGTGACCCAGCTACATCTTATTTTTCAACTAATTTATCAATTTCCTACAGTGTGCCTTTGATATCTCGTTTCGTTTCGAGAGCGCTGTGTTTGTTTTACAAACAATATTACACCAAAACTTCCAAACGGAAGTTAGCCGTTCCGAACTACCGCGGTGATAAAATCGTTTAATTAAGTGTTTTAATACATTAATATCGAAATTAGTAAACAAAATAATTAGAAATATGAAACATATACGACTCTTAATATCTTTACACAGACTCTTTCTATAAAAATTTACCACTTCTAAACCACTTGCAGACAACTTCCGATCGGCTTACTTATTTCGAACAAACTGTATTTAACTTTATTATAGTTGCCTATTTCGAGACGTGAGAAAAGAAAACAATAAGTTAAACGAGATGTATTTATAAATAATCATTAAAACATTTACATAAACGAATAATTATAACATATTACATGAAGCGAGTCGTTCCCCATTAGTGTTTTTTTTAAGTAAAAATGAGATTGGTTCTTTCGTGGAATGTTCTAATCGCAAAACACAATACGTCCAAGTTGCAGAACGAAGTCTTCTCAAAAGTCAGTTAAGAAGAACGTCCACTTCACATAATCACTAAGTACTTCGCAAAATATCTATTAATAATATCTACTTTTGTTAAATATCTACCTTGTTGTAAAAAAATATGTTTTTTTTTCAAGTATGTGTGATAATATAATTAATGTAAATCATCGTCGACTCATTATCCCACTGCTAGGAACGGCTCCTGTCAGAATGTGAGATTATGCTATCATAGTCCAGCACGCTGGCCAAATGTAGGTAGGAAAATCTGTCCGGCAATAGGCTTACAAGTTTCATTACGATGTAACAAAAACCTGCACCCAATAAACTACTAATCTACTAACAAAGGTTCTGACGCAGAATGACAACTTCTCAAAACGACAGCTTCGCAAAATGTCAGTTTCGCAAAATGAAAACTTTCTGAAAGTCAACATGTTCAAGACACGGTCCTAAGCCTCTCAAAGTTACTATGAAGGGAACATTTGCAAATTATGTTTTGATTGTTATCAATCTTGCTTGTGTTCGACGAGAATTACGTTCACAGAGATCGACTCTTTCTGGGCAACATTGTAATGGTATTTAATCTCAACATTTAAGTACATACTTAAAGAAAAAACACGTATTTTATTACTTTCAGTAATGCTCATATTATGCAAATTTGGAACGTAATAAAAAAAAATTGTTGTATGTTATAAAAAGTCTATACAATAAAATGTACTATCTTCTAATAAAAATTATCATTATTTTTTTAAATACGTCGGTATTAATCAACATATAAAGAACATGAATATGCAAAAAATATACAGTAACTGCCTTACTAAATTAACTTAATATACAGTAATCAAGAAAAGATTTTTTTTTCTTTTAGAAAATACTGGAATTGATTATAAATATATTTTATATCATTTAAACCTTGAAGTTCAAGGTTCAACTTCCACGAAAAGTCATTATGTTCAGGGCTTGAACATATGGACTTTTTGTGGAAGTTGTCATTTTGCGAAGATGGCATTTTGCGAAGCTGGCGTTCTGCGAAGTTGGCGTTTTGAGAAGTTGTCATTATACGAAGTCATTATGTGACGTTTTCATTTTGTGAAGTTGGCATTCTGCGTAAGAACTCTACAAACACCCAAATCTACACACACGCAAGCCTTACAAACAGAGCTGCTAAACCAATAATTAATTATTCCTTTCAATTTCTTATGTTTAAAACTATCGCAGGCTACAGAAGAACACAAGGACTACTGTCATACTGTCACTTCTTATTTATTTATGTTTGAGATTAAACAAATTATTTTTGTATATTTGGAAAAAGTACCATGTTTTCGCAAGTGAGTGTTTGTGGTTGCGCGAGTGTATCTTTTTCGGCGTTCTGTTTCATTAATTAACGTGTTGGTAATAAACTCCCGATTCCGTTCCGAGTACAAATATCTTTGCTTAAAAATCGCTATCGTAGGAGATTTAGGCGTAAATTTACATTTTTGGCCGAATCCACCATCTTACACCAAAATCTTCAATAATAACTATATTTAAATAAATGGAAACGATTAATTACTTATTTAGTAGAGACTTCGTGGTAGATGTTAGTCTTAACTAACATATACCACGAAGTCAGATGCTCATAAAGATGCAAAAATCTATTTTTAAGCAAAAGTTTTAAGACTAAATTGTGAATAATTTATTGTTGATGTTGCAATTTCTACTGCAATGTGCCTAGAATGCGTTATAGCCGAAAACAATACGATAAACCAAGATAAAATTATTTTCGCGTCCAACTTCGACGCTTTAACCTTAAGGCCAAAATTCTAAGAAATTTTTTTTGGTTTGACGATGATTATCGGCATTCTTTTTAAACATCCCGTTTCATGCGCGGTTAGTATATAATATTATTGTTAATACTTTTTTCTACTTGTCAACATTTTCAATGTTATATGATATGACTCGTTAATGTACGTAAAAACGTTAAATCGATTATGTGTGCACTTGCGCACAACACTAGCTGCTCCGACAGTCCGCTCGCCTTCTGTCCGCATGGAACAATCCAAGATGGCGGCTCTTACCCTACAGTCACTATGAGCATGGCTGCGTTTTAGTATTTTTAACTTTTTTATTTTATCTTAATTCAATAATTCAATAACTATACCTATTTATCAAAAATATTTATAATTTATTTAAGTTTTAAACAATAAGTAATGTGATTCAAGTGCAAAGTGTGAAAAGTCGGCCAATATTCTAGATCCTTGAGTGACCTTTCGAGTAGACTTTCTTTTACCATAATGTTACATTAATTTATCGCACCTTATATTAGTTGTGTGAAGATTAATTACAAAGTTCAACGGATTAAAATACTGTGATATAATTTAGGTATCAGTGCCACATAAGTCTGATATTCAGGTACTGTGCAAGAACTCCCACGTGGAAATATCTCACGTCTCTATTAATAGATTTCGAACTTGGTTCTTTTAAAGTGATAGTATAGATTTAAAAAGCATTGTTTAAGATATTTCCATGAAATGGGTAGTTTTTTTAATGATTTATTAACTTTTTTTGTGTAAAACTGTAACCATTAAATAATGTCACCGACATTTTATTAGCAACCGGACAAATTCGACTGTCACTCCATATTTTTATGTGATGTGTACGTTACATCCTTCTAAATATAAATTTATCGTACAATATGTTGTCTCGTGTACAATTTCTCAGTAATGGCCTTGGATTTTAGTGAGTTGTTCGCAAACTACGCAAGTTTTAATTATTCAAGCTCAGTAATCTGTTGTAATGAACCAGTTCTGCAAACTATCCCTCACATTGCATTTTATGTATCATATGGTATGATACTTAATGTGCTATGTGAAGGTGCATATTAATTTACCTCATTTTTCTATTCTATACTTACTTTTTAGGAAACTAATGCTGTTTTTTTTCTTTTGCAGTGATTAGTTCAGTTGATAGCTTGGCAGAAGCTATCATTCTTCCAACTAGTCATAACAATCAAGAATTAGGTGTGGAGCCAACCAAGAAACAAATAGCAATAGTAAAGCAATTTTCTCCAGCCCCAGAGGCTGAACACTCTGTCGCTTCAGCAGCAAATGTTGAATCTATTGTTGAAACCCTTCCCACTGCCACACAACTGCTATCTGCTAGTATTGAAAAGGTTGCCAAGGAGCAGCTCTCAAAGGCACCTGACCTAAAAGAAGGATCAAGTGCTATAGAAGCCCAAGCAAAATTAACACAGAGTATATCTAGTGTACTGCGCACTAATCAATCTGATTTTAAAATGAAAGATTTTAACCTTAATACCAAGACAACAGGTTTGTTTTTTTTTATCTTTAAAAGACTGAATGATCTTTGCTATCGTTTTATAATTTACTTCATTCTAATTTTATTTTGCTCCTACCATGTAACTACAAAATTGTTCCAGAGCTATTGCATTACTATATCAAAAAATCTTATATAACATAAGCAGTTGTTATTTTGTTTAGATTATTTTAACAGTGATAAATTAACTGAGATAAATATGGATTTGACAGTTTTATCTGATAATATTCCACCAAATCTAGCATACCACTTTTATATTATGTAGAACCAAATAGGTAGCTGAGTTATTTGTTAACATTCTTTTCCATGGTAAAAGAATAGGTTATGACACTTGGTTCAAAATAACAGCCTGTTGTGAAGTTTTTTGCAAGTGTTTTGGCAGTGGTCAATTTTAATAGAAAGAGTCAGTGTAAATGGGGTTGTAAAGAGAGATATTTATCTATAAACTAACTTCATAAAGCTATTTTACCAGTGCAATAGTTCGGAAGGCTAACTTCAGAGAAGTACAGTTATTTGTTAATGACATGTCATCATTACTTCTTCGGTGCGTATCATTTTCCTGGTTGTCATTTTGTTTTAGAGAAATAGGGCAGAACAAGGTATGCTAGGGCAGCTAGTTATAACTATAAATAAGCTTCGCACTCCTTGTGATATGATAGATTATAAAATACCAGTACTAACAGGCTCAATACAGATAATGCGTAGTAGCATGCTACTAGTACTGGTACTAGATCTTATGATACTTATATTTATGATTGGTGCTAGTGCTAATCATACAGAACTTATAGTTATGTTGAGTACTAGTACTAATCATACAGTACTTATATTTATAGGTAGGTACTAGTAGCAAGCAAACAGTGATCACTGTGACCATTGTGCACCAATGCCAATTTATTGCTGGACAGTAGCAGTGCCTGTGCAAGCTACCATGCATTGTTTACAACAAATGCTTAGATGGTACAGTTCATTCAGTCGCACAGTGAGTGTGAGGGCTTAACTATACCAATATACATACTTGTATCCTTATTATTTATTTATTTACTGATTATATTATGATTTACTTATTAGTTGAACTAACCAGCGATTTGTATAATGTTTAATTAATAGGGATACAAGTTTTTAACATAATTTTCATCTAATAGATCCAGATACTGCCAATGGAAACTCAACGGAAATAACTAAAACTGAGACTGTTAAGGAAGATATCAATAAAAATGAAAAAGTTGTAAAAAATACAAAAAATTCAAATAAAAAATCGGCCCAAAAAATGGCTAATATTGAGTCAAATGTAAAGGAAACCGAGTCATATGAAAATGGTAAAAATGAGACTGATAAAGTAGTTAATGTAGAAAAAGATAAAGTCCAACCAACTGATGAGATAGCGACACCTTCTAAGCCTATGCCAGAAGATACTAAGATTGAACAGCAGGTCACACCAGTGATATTTGTGCCTAAATACAAATACAGCGAAGGTTTGTTTTATTCATCAATAAATTACAATTACATTACATACAATACAATTTCTTACTTCAAAATATTTAAATAATATTGTTTATTGTCATAAAACCTTTATTTTCAGATCAGTGGTCTCCGGTGAATACAGCTGGGAAAAAGTGTTATGATATTGATCTGCTAAAGCAAATAAAGGATGATCCACTCTCAAAGAACAAGCCTAATGTTCCCTTGTTGGAACAATGCAATGTCATTAGGGTATTAATTTTGTTCAGTTATTCCTATATTGATAAATAACGTGGATTGTCGTTTTTAATGTATTTAATGCCTTATTTTCTAGACCACGCCAATGCAGGAGCAACAACCATTTACCCCTATTTCGAGACCTATCAATGAATCTCTATTTCCTCCATTTATCAAGCCCCCTGGTATTGGATCAAGGAATACTACACCTCGGGACACTAAGAAAGATGGATCCAGAATGGCTCCAACAGGTTATTTATTTTTGTTACTGGTGATTTTAATTTATGTAATTGAGCATTTAAATTCAGAACACGTATTTTTGGTACAGGGAAAGGAAGTGGCACAGGCAAAATGGCTGGTAGTCCAAGTGGTAACAGTCCTCATAAACCAGTTATACATGTTTCCTTATCTCTGAGGGAAGAAGTCAAGCTAAATGAAGTTGATTCTGCATGGAAACCTACTCGTTTCCGTAAAGATTCCATCAATGAAGAAGAACACAGGACACAGGTGAATTAATGTTATTTTTTATTAATATAATGCATAACTGCTTCAACTTATTAACTAAACTAAAAATCCACTCTTCCAGGAACTCTACAAAAAGTTCAGGGGTATTTTGAACAAGTTAACTCCACAGAAGTTTGATACACTTTTAGATAGGGTTAAGACATTAGAAATCAATAATCAGAACCGTCTAGAAGGTGTGATTGATTTAGTGTTTGAAAAGGCCATTGACGAACCTAACTTTTCTGAAGCATATGCTGCCATGTGTAATAAGCTATCTGTGCTGAAGGTAAATACTGATTTCATATTTAATGTAATAATTTAATCACATGGTAGGTGCTAACAATGTTGGTCTATACTTAATTTTCAGGTACCTGCTGATAATCCAACATCACCTGACAAATGTGTCAATTTTAGAGCGCTTATCATCAACAGATGCCAAAATCAATTTGAGACTCACAAGGTGGATGAGCAAATAATGAAGTTGGAGAGTGAACTTGCTGCATGTACAGATCCTGTAAGTAATATTTATTGCTACATTAAAAATACATATTATCACGTCTGTATTCGAAGGGTTAGGCAGTGGTGTACTTAATGTACACCCAACGGTATGTTGAGGTCCCATGTAATAGGGGGCAAGCCTATTGCCATATTTACTGTTATAAATTTTTTCACTTTCGTTTTGGAGCCATACACTATTTTACCTTTATATTTTTACAGGTCAAAAAGAAGGAACTGTCTCTGATGATTGTTGAAGAAAACAGACGAGTAAGGATGAGGTCTGTAGGAAATGTGAGATTTATTGGTAAGTTCTTCTTTTGTTTTATTTTAGTTGTTACAATTTGCGGATGTTTTTAACTTGTTAATTTTTTATACATATAGACACATAAATCCTTTCGTCTCACTTATATATCAGTGTATCACAGTCTTTGTTTGTACATAAGAATCTCATTGCTTGTATGCAAATAAATGGAATTGCCAAATGTTGCTCTTTGCATCAGCGAATGCTTTTTGTTTAACCTTGTGTATTGAAAAACATGTATAATGTGTATCAAAAATCATATTATCTTAACTTAATAATTTCCTTTTGGTTCTTAATTTTAGTATGGACTCTCAATTCTAATTTTTTTTAAATAAAACTATGCTGAGCTTTTTAATTTCTTACTGTGGTTTTAAAATAACAAGCTAGAATTCAGCAACCGTATTTAGCGAATGTGAATGTTTGTTTTATTTAGAAGCCATTGCGCGAATTTCCTATAGTTCTTAAAGGAACTCATTATATAATTTTGCGATATATCTGTGCAAAATTGCAATCAAAAGTCAGTTTGAAAGAACTTACACTATAATCTTATTATTGTTGCAGGTGAGTTGTATAAATTAAAAATGTTAACATCTAAAATAATGGACTACTGCATGAAATATCTAATTGAAAAAGTTGAAGAAGAAAAGCTTGAGTGTTTGTGCAAATTACTTACTACAATCGGCGAGCAAGTAGAAAATGAAGTCCATGGCCAACTCGATAACATTTTTAAAAAAATGCAAGAGATTGTTGATCGCAAGTCTAATAAAATAAGTAGCCGTGTCAGGTTAGTTTTTTTCTAAGTTAATTTACTTGTGTTCGGTAAATTAACCATAATTTCCTTCTTGACTCAATAAATATTTATGATAAACAGATTCATGCTTCAAGATGTGATTGAACTCAGAAAACGCAAATGGGTGGCCAAGACTGTTATTGATTCTCAACCTAAAATGATGGATCAAATTCAAAAAGAGGCTGAGCAGCAGCAACGTCATATTGAGGTAATTTCAGTTCAGATAACTTAAGATATTTCTTTCATAATTAAACTATTGAGTAAATGAATCATTCAATAGACTATTAAAGTTTTGTTAGAGAATAGTTAGGCCTGATAGGACTCACATGTTTATGTTATTTCCAAGTACATTTCTAAACACGTCATTTTAGCTAATGAACGCAAGCCCAATGGGTGGGGGTTTCCGCCGTGATGAAGGCGGACGTGGTAAACGTGGTGACAGCCGGAGACAAAATTCAAACAATTCCTTTATCGACAATACATGGAAATCATCCAGAGCAAATTACCCTGTGGACACACTCAAACTTAAAGCTGTGACACAAAAGGTAAGTTTGTTACTGTCTCGAGAAATTGTTTACTTATTATTATTACAAAATTTTTTATTTTTGTATCCATCTGGTATTCTTATGCATGTTTGTTTGTTTTAACTTTATTTAAATTAAAAGTACTATGCATGGATATGAGACAAGTTTAGTAGTAAAAACATCAGAATATAAGATCGATTTTCAGGAGACCTGTCATTGTTAAGTCTTGAATAAGCTAATGACAGTTGCCTACAGATTTTCTCGATTTTTGATGATCGGTATTGTCGCTCAATATGTTGTGTTTTGCTGATCAATAAGATCTATCAGCTACTTACAGATTGTCCGATTTCATCTACACGCCTGTATTCCCCGAAGGGTTTGGCAGAGGTGTACTAATGTACACCCACATTTCGCCGGTATGTTTAGGTCCCATGTAATTGGAGGCGAGCCTATTGCCATTAACCGGGCACAAATCCAGACTCCGAGCTGCTACTAAGAATTTTTTTAGAAAAACCCAATAACACTGCTCAACCTGGGGATCAAACCCTGGACCTCTAGCATAGCAGTCGCGGTGAGGACCAGTAGACTAATGAGGCAGTCATCTATATTTACTGTTACTTGTTATCAATGAATATCGAGATAGGAAAGAATAAAAGACATGAACTATTCCAAGCGATAGACCCAAAGGTGCCAAAACGCTCGTATGTATTCTTCACTTTAGTAAAGAAAAAAGGTTTTATACTGCTGTTGCTCCAAATACTGCTGCTCAAACTGTCCTCTGTAGAAGTTATACATGCAGTGGTCCCAATGCCTATGATGTTTTTGTGAAAACTGCAACCAGAAGACACACTCAGTAAGCACTTTTTTTCCGATTAAGGAAAAAAAGGATATTCATTCCTTCATGTTTAACTCTAGCTCCAATAATTATTTTTACTCTACTTTAACAAATTAGGTGTCTTTGGATTCGTCTTGATCCAAAGAGTATCGTATGGTATATGATATTACAGTAAATTTAATATAACAAACACTGGATGAATGGAAAACGAAAGTGCTCATTTACACTAATCCGTCAAAGACGATTCGTGTTTTTTGACGAATCGTCTTTTTTCACGAATCGTTATTTTGATTTGTATGGGCGGCTATAATTTTTAATTGCACGTGTTCACACTATTACGGAATCGTGAAAAATGACTGATACGTCTTAAATGACGTTTCGTCTTTTTTTAAAAACCTTCAGTTTTAAATCACGAATCGTTATGTCGGATTGGTCGGGACGACTATGCAAGGTAATAGGTACCAACACAAGATAGTCATATTTACATTCATCGTGTTGGATACTTCGTCCAAGACTGAAGTCTGAATCACGAATTCAGTGTGAACATCTATTCGGATATTTTATTGAATCGTGAAAAAACTCGATTCCGTATGCAATGTGAACGTTCATCCGTCATTACGTATCGTCTTTTTTGACGAATTGTCGTTGATGGACCCAGTGTAAATGAGCCGTAAGGTGTGCAACTTTCTTATAAGTAGCGCCATCTCTTTACCTTTTACCTTTATACCTGGTTTTTGAGATTGTTTTTGAATAAAATAGTTTCAGTACAATAAAATAAAGTTTCATTAAATGTTTGTAAACACGAGGCCATACAGTAGCCACTTAATTAGAAAAGTTCATTTGTTCGATGGATTATATTTGGCATTTTACCTAAAGGGTGGCAAAGAGTGATAAGTTCTTTTTCACAAATTATGGACTTGTCATCATATTATTAAGTTTATAAAGTAAGCCTTTAAAGCGGTGCGCTTTACCTTACATATAAACATGACACTGTTATATTGTGCGCTAAACGCAGTTTCTCTGTCCAAAGCAAAAAACCATACAGGCTCTACATATCCATGGTAGGCTGTTTACTGCTGACGAATTACCTAACTATACAATATACAAGTTTTCTGACAGTTTTGAGTATTTCACATGACCTACGTAAATGTCTTGCTGATCTGGTATCGTAATGCGACGGATCGTTGAGCTCCCTAAAAAATGGTTGAGCTACACGAGGACTGATGTATGCGTGCCGTCAGTTAGGACAGGTCAACTCAAAGCTGTTATGGCTCTTTCTTCAAAAGGCCTGTTCAGATTTTGCCCTACATTTACAGTAAAACTGGCATATCTATGATATAACTAAGAGACCATGATTCTCTGACTGATCAAAAGATTGGTCAACAGTTACATGAAGGCTCTTTTAATGCCCTGTCAATAATCTGATAGTACCTAAAAGTTGATTCTAGTTTTCTTTTCTAAACCGTTAATTATTTTCTACAGAATTTAAATAATATCAAGTTGGCTCCACATAGTTCAACATGGAATCATGGTTCAGGTACAAAGAACACTGCTCAGGCTAGTAGCAATTCCATGATCAGTATCAGTAAAAATATGTACAGCGTATTAGAGAATGCGCAAACTGATCCTACTTCACTTAGAGGTAAGTGTTATAGGCACTTTTTTCTGATAATGTTATTAGTAAAAACCTTCATAATGTTTGTAAGTACCGTTATACATTTTCGAATTTGCATATTCTTAAACAGTTTTATTTTATTATATCGTGGTTTTTAGCTGCCAGAGATATGACGCCTAACTACTCGAAAGGAGCATCTATTGAAAGGTCAACATTCAATTCTAGAGGAGATTTTAGTGAGTAAACATATTGTTTTTTTTTTCCACTTTTATATTTTTATAATTTGATTTTTAATGTGTAATTTGGATAATAGCAGCAAGTGGAAGCAGCAGTCGCTCTGGTTCCGTCGGCGTTGCGCGTTCTAATTCAGGCACGCGCAGTACCAGCGCGGTGCTACCGACGCCGTCAGCCGCCAGCGAGACGGTCGCGCCGGTACTGGCTCCAGTTCCTGTTGTTCCCCAAGAACCTCTGACTGACGCCAAAAAGAAATCTGTTAAGTCTATTATAGACCTTGGCCTTATTAACTTGGATGATGCTGAAATGGTATCTGAAGTGAAGCTGTTCTCGGCTCAATACCACGCCGCTGTAATTAATGAAATACTCAATATTGCCGTAGAGAAGTAAGCAGGATTTTGTATATCTAACATATGCTTTACAATATAAATAAACCAAATATTTTACTTTACATTGTAAATTTATTTTAGGGCAGCAAAGGAGATTGGACTTATTTCAAAAGCATTGCTGAATTTAGTGGCATCAAATACAATTTCGGCTGATAATTTTATGGCAGGCATCAAAGAAATACTAGAATTTGCACCTGATCTGTATATTGATATTCCAATGTTGTATG
Organism: Subacronicta megacephala; assembly: GCA_958496365.1. Classification (NCBI taxonomy): domain Eukaryota; kingdom Metazoa; phylum Arthropoda; class Insecta; order Lepidoptera; family Noctuidae; genus Subacronicta; species Subacronicta megacephala. The sequence continues at coordinate 11,896,490 of OY292513.1, forward strand.
ATAATTTAGGAAAGATTATTTCGCCACAAGTAGAAAAGAAGGTAAACATATCTTGACATTTTAATTTGCATTAATAATTCAAATAATTGAAAGTTGTTGGTGCATATTATTGCATAATTGGTTTAATATTATTTCTTTTGCAGCATATCACATTTGTACAGATATTTAAGCTTTGTGAAAGCATTATTTCTGCAAATCAAGGCCAACTGTTTTTGAAAGCCGTTATTAGAGACCTAAAAGAAAGTATGGGACCTTCCTTTGTAAAAAGCAAATGGCAAGAGTCTGGACTTGAACTTAAACAATGGATGGATGAAGAACTGGTATTTATATTTATAATAAAACTGTAAAATATAAATAAATATTTTTTGGTTATTTACAACTTTCTTTTGAAATAGGTGATGAAGTGGTTAGAAGATAATAAGTTCGAATTCTTGGAAGGAGATTTAAAGGCTACTGAAGAAGCGCAAAAAATCTTGTCACCAGCCCAAACTCAAAGCAAGTTAATTCAACTTATGAATATTGATGAAAGTTGTGAATGTATAAAGGGGTGGATAAAGGTATGATACTTTCGGATAATTAAATTAGTAATTATATATTAATAGCACTATAGTAATTATGAGAAAAGTGGGAGATTTGATGATATATTATTTATTATCACTAAAATATTTTTTACTCGATAATTAATTACTGACTAGTGTCGTGGCAGTTATATTGTTACGCTATAAATGTGTGCTCTCTGTAACAGAATGCTAGCGAAATAATTATATGATGAATTTTTCATTTTTTGGCGTAGGTGGTAAGACTTCTGTCGTATAATTTCTTTTGAGTAGGTACATTCACTATAAGAAAAATTTGATTACTGGGCTATAGCATATTGAACAATAACTAATTTGTCAATTCTCATTGACGCCTGATAAAGGTTTTTATCAGGTCACAAAATCATTGAAATTTTCTGCCTCTGTTGGTAACAGTTGTTCTGTTTTTATTTTATTTGAAAAGTACATATTATGTCATTAGTGAAATTACTGGCTACATAGCAAAAATAACCAATCGTTAATAATCTCCCTGATATTAGATAAGATGTAGATAACACTTATTATGTATAAAAAGTATATCGTTGCTGATTATATTTATGTTTATTACACGCAGGATAAGTTTGGCAATGCTGCCAATGAGGATTGGTTTATGCGCGCATTGATCCAAGCTATATGCGAACATGCGCTTTTCGGGCCTGAAGGACGCGATGTACCTCACTTCAACCAAGACCGCATGAATAAGTATGCAAGTCTCATACATGAGTTTGGAGAAACAAAACAGTTGAGAGAGGCGAGCTGTCTGTTTGGAATACAACAGCTTATACGTAGACTAGAACATCCACAAGGTTAATAAATTTACTAATATGTATAACTAAAAAAGATATTCGCGCAGTTACAATAACATTAAACTAAATTATTGTTGCAGGTTTAACATTAGAGATATTCCAATATCTTCATGAACAATACATTATTTCATTAGATGGGTTTATTGCTTGGGAAGAATCTGAAAAAGAACCAGAGGGTAAAGGTATGTTTTAATGCTTATTTTTTATCATACATACAATTAATTATGGGTGTAGAAGTAGCGTAATCTTATTATAAAATTGTGGTGGCAGGTGTTATGATGATGGCGTTGACCTCGTTCTTCACGAACATCAAAGAGGCCGACAACGAGGACTCATGCAGCGAGGACTGACGAGTACCGCAACACGCGGTCGCGCTGCCGCCGCTGTTTGCGCCGGTAGTCGCGCCCGTGCTGATCGCAGCAACGCCCGAGGCAACATCTGCATTCAATGTCTTCTATATTTTTATATATTAGAATCATCCTAAATGGAACACATAAATAATAATATGATAATGCTTAACCTAACAGAAGCTAGAAAAAAGTTGTATAATATTTTTAATGCGGTAATTATTTATAAAGGTTTAAATTAAATTTGCTTCAAAATTTTAATGCGTAATTTGATATTGTACCTAAAGATATTTCGGAAATGCATCAGGTTAATTTTTGCATTGGTGTAATTTCCGGGGTACAATATAATCATTATTTTATGGTTAAAATAGTTTTATAGATTATGAAATCACAGAATTAAGTAGTCTGGTTTAATTGCTTTTACTATTCATTTCCCTAATTATTTATGGTTATTGCAATACGTCGCGTATAGAAAGCAATTTTTACGCAAGTGCATCATTCTCTGTTGTCAAGATTCGCAATGTCATATTCATTTTCATAAATATTTTACTTAAATGTTTATATTGATTTTAATATTAATTCTAGAAATACAAGTATACATAATTACAAACTGTCTTTTTGAAAGGGCAGTTGATGATTTTATCTCAAGGTTTTATATTTTTTTAATTATATTATATTGAATGTCAATCTTGTCAGCAGAGAAAATATAGTTATTAATTTATGCCACCATCGACATCTTCCATGATTTTCTTGCAAGAATTTGCATACTTAGGACTCTTTGAACCATCACAACGTGTACGTAAGTCTGTTTTTAAACATCAACAACTTGCGGAAATGAATTAATCAAATTAACAGTATATTCAGGTCTCGTAGAAAGTGACTTGGATGCCCCAGTCTATGGGTTATGTCTATGGCTTAGTCGTACTTGTGAAGTCACTATAGACAAATATATACTCCTGTTTATAAGTTGACTGTTATCGTTTTATCATGAACCTAATAATATGGATCTTATTGTTTACTTAAATCATATGATTCTATTGCTACAAAAAATTGATAATATTGGCGTTGATAAGGGTGAATCTACGTGCAGTGCCGGATTTTATAAAGCAAATTCTGATTCCCGAGGCGACTGATTTTTGTGTGCCCTGTTATACTTTTACATTATTTTTGTGAATATCATTAGCCCTTTGGTTTGAAGAGGCACCTGCCTCCGCAATCTGTCAAATTTGCCGCTGCACATGGATTGACGAGTTATTTAACGTCAATTTCAAACTTAATAGGCATTGTTAATAATGATACTTAATTAGTCACCGAAAGCATTAAACGATAACTATTTATTATTAATATTATTATTATTGGGATATATAAGTTCATTTGAACCGTTTTAAAGTTATGATACGTATAAATTTTACTTCAAACGAAAATCTAGGATTATAATATAATTTTAACGATAATTTTTAATTGCATGATTTCGCTCCGTTTTTAGCCATTGTTCTCATTTATTTTAGCTTCTTTTTTAATATTCAGTAAGTTTTAATTTCATTATGATTTATCAAAAGCCCCAAGTTATACTAACTTCTTATACCATGTGACTTTTGATTTAATAGATATTTTTATTTAGTTTTAATTTAACTAGTTAGCTGTGACTCAGTAAGCAGTGATATTTGTCTCAAATCTTTCGTGAATTCAGTTATTTTTGGTTGAGTTGCGCGGTGGTGAGTAGTGGAGGCGAGGGTGCCACGCGCAGCTTCGTCTTGGGTAGAGCGCCCCCGCACTTCCAGCCATCATATGCATGGGACGTTGACTTTACTGTCTCCGCTACTGAGTTTTATTACTTATAGCTACTCTTGTCAGTTACTATGTATGTTATGTAAATAAACTTTAAAAAAATGATAATCTTTACTGAGTATTCCTATTAATGAACACCACAATGTGAAACTAATATTAAAGCAATAAAATTACTAAATTTTCAGCTTTCATCGTTATAATTATAAAAAAATAGAAAAAATAGTACTTTTATAATTACATTGAACTGTATATTCAACCATAAATTTAGTAAAACACACGTTATTTATTATTAAATTTTATAAAAAAATATAAAATAAATCTCTGTTTGAGATTTTTGTAAATAACCGTGGTTTTCATTTGTAGTTAAAATATATATGAGCGTAACCCGTATTTCTAGAATTAAGTATACTTAGATACTTATATTACGATATACTTATATTTACATTTACATCGACTTACGAACACCAAACCTGAAATTAAATTATGAAACTGTTCTGTTATAAAATTTAAATATTGAGTACGTTCTGTAAAGCAATAATATATTATACAGCTATAATAAAGTACCTTACCTTATATGTATATTAAACATATAATTTTTTATTAAAATAGACTATGATTCACCTCCACTGATCGAACGTTTTGTATAAAAGGAGTTTATTTTTAATAATATCTCTGGAAACACTGTTATAGGTAGGAAGATGCTTATATTTTCGAATTATCTTATTTCTTAACTTTAAAAAAATGGCGTACCTAATCATAATGCTTAAATTCGGTTTTGAATAAATTCTGCCTATCTGTAACGGTGTAGTTTCTCTACCTTAGTAGACAAACTGATCACAACCAGTTTTTGTCTACCCTTCGGTCGAAGCGAAATTTTATTTATCCTGCGCATCTCGCACAGTGCGCTATGCGACTATGCGACTTTTTTTTTCAAAACCCTTCCTAGGTGGGCCCAACAACTTGCCGGATTTAACGCAATCAGATAAATGGTAAAGGGACGGGACAAATATTTTAATTTTCCATTTTTACATTGTTCGGTTTTGTCTTTTCTACTGATTACATAAACCAAGAGTTTAACCACAGAATTAAATATACAGTAGCGGACTTAAGGAATCGGCGACAAATGTCAGATTCTACAAATGCCAGATTCTATTAATGTCATATTTTTGTTATAGTTGCATTAAAATAATTTCCTTACGTGCATTTATAAAATTTCGCTATTTCAATAGAAGTTGTTGCCAGTTGTTTTTTTTTTGTATTTATAAAGTGTATGTACACAATATGTGATGCAAAAATTTGAAATGAGCTCTTAGAAATTGACATTTTATTTAATATGGTGTTAAATTAATTAAATTATTTTAATGCAACTATAACAAAAATGTGACATTAATTGAAGCTGGCATTTGTAGAATTTGGCATTCATAGAATCTGGCATTTTAAAGTCGTCTGACATTTCTAGAATCTGGCATTTGTCGACGATTCCGAACGTAATCGCGCTTAAGGCGCGTAGGCATGACTCGTGTTAGTACACACACACCGTGGTACACACAGTCGCAAATTTGCCGCAGTGACGAACGAATGTGTGATGTTTTTGTAAGCAGTGAGCGTGCGATTTGGGATTTTTTCGAAGGGTAAGGTAAGGTAACTAAAAAATAACATTTATACCTACCTACTATTACGTGATTTGTCTTTTTAATAGGTAGGTAGGTATTTCGCTACGCTTCGCTTGGACAGAGTAAAACAGTTGGATTATTAAGTAGGTACCTAAGTATGTGGATGTGTGAAGAAAGTAACATGAATGACCTACCTACGCCCGCGATGTCGGCTGTGTCTAGCCTTTTGGTTATGTGCATGTGGATTGAGTGCTCCTCTCTTCAATCTTAACAAAAATCGAGGAATATTTAGTAAAAATTGTTAAAACAATATAGCGAAGTAAAAAATTTGTTAAACCTGAGATAAAAATGATATGGTCAATAAAGTGGATCACTCAAACCGCGCGCTTATAGAAAACGTCGTAATGTATATCTCAAAACACTTTTCACTTCTTATTTCTTTATTGTAAAATTGTTAAAAATAGTTAAAAACTTTTAACAATTTGCGAATTCACTTGCACAGTCATTCCGCACACGGGCCGTATGAGTAAAAGTTAAAAATTATTACTATATACTGAATAAATACGTATTATTTATGTTGTGTAATATGGCTAAACATTAGAGTGAATTTGTTAAAGAATTAGTGTGACGAAACTTATAAGCTGAAGGAAGAAATTCAACTTTATTTTTTCCTCCAATATGCCGTCTGAGTGTTCCATACTTCGACCTATAACTACTTATCTATACTTGGTAGGCAGACTGAGATTGTATCCAAAATTGTTAATTGTTTTTTACTAAAACTTGATAAAATGGTTTAATTAAGTGTTTTAATATAGGTACATAAATATCGAAATTAGTAAACAAGATAATTAGAAATGTGAAACATAGACGACTACCTAATTATCTTTACACCGACTCTTTCTATTAAAATTTACCACTTCTAAACCACTTGCAGACAACTTCCGATCGGCTTACTTATTTCGAACAAACTGTACGTGTCTCCAGTATCTATGGATAGGTCTCTTCTAAAATGATATTGAGGTTCCTACAGGCTTCCTTTACAAGACGAGGCCAGCGTAAACTGGTTTTGTATAGCTTGATGTGTAGCCGTGCGTTACATTACCATGTAAACTTCACCGAAAATTGTTTTGAACGAGATCTAGTAAGTATTTTTTTTGAATACGTCATAAATCGTAATGGTACGGCACCTTCCGTGCGTGAGTCCGACTCGGACCTGGCCGGTTTTTGTTTAATTAAAAAATGTAAAAATACATGTATTTGTTTGAACACATCCATTCCATTCATATTTCATTCACAATGAATTTTTTAATAAATAATTAAAAATTTATAATCAACTAGGAAGAAACTCAAGGCATACGAAATTAAAATATTGTGGACTGAGGGACCACAGTGCAGTGATAGCATTGTGATATGACCATTGGACTGCCAAGTCAAAGGTCTCGAGTTCGAAGCCCGGGCACGCACCTCTGTCTTTTCGAAGTCATGTGCGTATTAATAATTAATCATCACGCGCTTAAACGGTGAAGGAAAACATCGTGAGCAAACCTGCATGCCTGAGAGATTTTCTTGACGGCGCGTGAAGTCTGCCAAACCGCAGTAGGCTAGCGTGGTGGACTATAGCCTAATCCCTCTCGTTGTGAGAGGAGACCCGTGCCCAGCAGTGGGACAATGTAATGGGTTGATGATGGTCATGGTGATGACCACAGTTGCTTTGTGGTGTTTCAGTAAATATCTTTACAAATTCTTTACTTTAAATATTTTCCGAGATCTGGCTGATCGTCTGTGAGTTAATATTTTCCGAGATCTGGCTGATCGTCTGTGAGAACTGAGGGACCACACTTTATGAGTCGTAATTTTTCGTCATATCACAAGGGTATCACTGCATTTCACTTCAGTATACGTTCAGTCACGAAACTATTGGGAACGGATGATTTGTCTATGGTTCCATATTATTTTTGTTTTTTTTTTATGTTGTTAGATTGGCACACTGTTTTCCATTTTGGCGCGGAGTTTGAGTTACATCTGTTATTTATAATAAATACAAGTGCTGTTTTTAGTTATATCATATTTAGTGTGTATTGCGAATTTCTTAATGGACAAAAACATCGAACAAAGAGTTTGTCTTAAATTTTGCATCGCCAATAGAATTTCATGTTCGGAGTCACTGAAAATGTTACAGAAGTTTATCAAAAAAATGTGCTTATGAGTGGTACAAAGCGTTCAAAAGCGGTCGACGTCAACATCTGCAACTGAAGTTAACATTGTAAAAGTGAAGGAAATAGTGAAAATCCTCATGCAACTTTGAGAGAGACAGCCGCCGAACTTTCTGTGTCTCACGAGTCGATCCGTACCATTTTAAATAATCACTTGGGTATGAAACATGTTTCTACTCGGCTTGTCCCAAAAGACCTGAATTTTCTCCAAAAACTATCGCATGTGAGTCGCAAAGGACATGCTAGAACGAGTCAATTCCGACCCAACATTTTGTGTATTATTGATCTTTTCCCGGTACTTTCTTGACAGAGTAGTATATCCACAGAACAGTTAAGTATACTTATCTACCAGTAAAGACGCGTCTTAATTTGTGTCTTTGGAGGAGGTCAATTATATTGGATAACTATGGAAAGCCATAAAGGTAGGTATTATTATACTTCGGGATCGAATTGAAGCAGAGATCGTTTGGGCATGTCGACAGAATGGATGAAAGGCAACTACCGAAAGGGATTAATAAAGCGAATGTCAGTGAAGCCGCCGGGAGATTAATAATGCAATTATGAGTGTGTAATGTGTATTTATGTCATAGATGACATATATACACCATTATTGGTGAGGTCCTTCAGAAAGGTCAGGTGCGTAGCACCGCATACACTCATGCCCGCCGGCGGCCAGAAAGTTTGCGGCATGTCGGTCATGCGGTGTTTGGATGCATAGCACTGGCAACCGGCGCATGTATGTGAATGTGGAATGAGACATGCAAGTCCTAGGCCACTAGCTACGTCTATAGTTTCTGCCTACTCTGTGGGAAAAGGAGTGAGTGCATGTGTGTTCTTGGAGATCAGAAAAACGGACTTGCATAGTAGCTGGCATACCTACCCGTACTTCTTCTTACCAGAGTAAGTGAATGTACGTATGTACTAACCTAGCTGAAAAGGCGTAGGGAGGTGAAGCCCAGGCAAGACGCATACATATGCGTCTTTATGCGCCCAAGGATATCAAACCGTAGCTTTAAGTTAATGGTTTCATTTTATTTGCGTAATTAGCTTTGACATGTATGAGGATTGAGGGCCCATTTTGAACGAAGATTTACAAAGCAGGATAGTGTTTTGCGGTAATAATATGTTGTTTTCTCAAATTTTGTTTGGCATTAATTTAGATTTTGGCATAAAGACTTCTGCCGTAGTGTCCATAGTTTATCCGGTACAGGTGGGCTCTCAATCCCCTATGTGAGAACTGATGAGCGCCCAACTTTACAGTCCATAACTCGTTTATTCGACTAAGCCCATTTACTAAGAGTTTTAATAAAGTGGCCCTCAAACCACACGCACATGGGTTCAATGTATTTGTCAGCACACACTGAACAGTAAAATGCTGCTCGATTACTTTTGCGTTTATAATTAAACACCCATCTTAAACAAAAAGTAGTCGATGACCCGTCAATGCATACAGTTTCCTCATGAGGACATAACAATAGATTTTGCATTGTGTCTACAATATGCCGCTTGACGGGTTGTTATTATTTCATAGAAACTGAATATTAAATATACCTGAGTACCTACCCACTTAAATTTAAGTAAGCGGAGATCTGTATTAAATCACCATTAGACGTCAAAAAACTGTTAAAATATATTTTCCTTATGAAAGAGATAAGTAATATCCGTTTTGACCAACGCTTCCATATTAGAAACATGTCAAGACATTTAATGTTTTAAAGTAGGTGAACAAAAAGTAACGACCACAACTAATACTCAAATAAACGTGTAATAAAATAAACAAAACATATTTTTAAGCAAATAATACAAAAAGTTTGTGTATAAACCTTCACAAAAATCGTAGCAAAACAACGATAATTCTTTTATTCTCGTTCCACAACAAGTGCACTCGCGTATTGTCTTTTGGTTGTTGTGTCATTAGCGATGGGTGTTGAATCAACGAACTAATTGAATCAACGGTTAATCTCCTCTCAACGTATTAACGTTAACTGTTTATGAAATCGTCAAATTCGACCATCACTTGCAATGTATGATGTTATCTTCAACGTAAATTTAGAGTTAAATTAATTAAATGTCAACGAGGCAAATCAACGTTAACGAAAAAATCGTCAACGACTCATCGCTAACTGTTATAAAAGTCGTTTTAGTGCTATGGTGCTATCTATAATATATTTCTGGAAAAATCTGTTATGCTTCAAAATCACCATATGCTCCTTGCCAGGGCTTTCTCTGCTAAAGTGTGCGTTGAAATTGCTCCGCCAAGTTATTCAAGCAGAAAAAAAATATTTTTTTCCAAAACGGCAAGACGCACAATGATTTTATTTGGCGCACATTTACAGCAAGTCACGCACTAATTATACATACCACTCATATCACTCTAGGAGCTTCTTTCCTTCTGGAGTAACGTCCACTCAATGGAAAGCTCGGCATCTTGGGTTAGAGAGGAGACCCTTGCTCAGCAGAGAGGATACATTTGCGCCCAAAATTAATAGATAATGGGTAGGTAGGTTGTAAGTATGATAAAAAACAAAAAAAAACACAAAATTTATTACATTGCGGAGGTTAGTTAGGTTAGGTTCAGGCGGGAATACCTACTACATTACTATTTATTAGTATATATTATTACTACTTATTTAGTAAGAAAGTAGCGTAGGTAGGTACTATCCAGGAATCGGAATAGATATTGAGTGATCATAATGATGATATAGGTACCTAAGTATTCACCTTCTTGTACCTATCAATGTTTGTAAATGCTTAAGCAAAATTTTATATTAAACAATTGCATTGTGTCCGAAAATTCTTCTGTTAGGGATTCTACAACCTTACTCCAATAACACTTCTTGGCGTCATCATCTTGAATTTGAATTTTCACTTGTTTCAAATCTGTAATTAATGTGGGAATTATTTTTTACAAATATATATTACCTATAATACCTACTTATCAAAACAGCTATATTCATGGGGTTTCGATTCCCAGGTGCAGCACTGTTATTAGGCTTTTTTTATAAAAAAATACGGGCTAGCGCCTGAGATGTACCTAGCAGTTTTTACTAAAACGGCTAATTCCCTTAACCCACTGTATTTGTAGGTATTTTACAGTACATACCTACCATCTATAACCAGATAACAATTATTTAGGCATTATAATTTCATAGGTACAGATCATAATCGTTCGACTTAATTTCGTAGTAATTAATACCAACAGGTAGATATTGGCATGATTGACTGATGTATGTATAAGTTAAGGCTGATCGTCTCTCCTTGGGCGTCAAGTTCTTTTTGAAAATTGTTCGTCTACTTACCTGTAACACAATCTAGGTCAACTTATTCACAACTGAGTAGGTACCCCTACCTACCTTACTAAACATTTTGCGTAAAAATCGTTGCCTACGTAGCAGAAACTAAGTATTGGCCGAATCCTTTTTTTTACACCAAAATCTTCCACGGTAGGTAACTAACCTAACAATTTTTAAGCAAATGTTTCGTGACTTAGTTGTGAATAAACTCAATAGGTATATCTACAATATAGTTGATGTCGCAATTCCTACTGTTATGAAACTAAAATGTTATATGTAGACAAAAAAAAATCTAAAAACTAAAAAAGGTAGGAATGGTTATAAGTGTGGAAATTGTAGTAGCTATAAGTACATATATCTATTTAATGAATTCATGCATGATAATTTATGTTCAGTTGATCACGAATGCAATTAACAATAATGTAGTAAAAATCACTGACTTTCACAAACGCCGCAGGCAATCATTTGAAACAATCTCCTCAGATCCTCTTCATCTTCAACCATGCCGATATAGAATAGACGAACCAGCTGAGGCATTAACTCAAAAATCCGACGCAAAGGGAACACAACTAATCTCCATTGATGGATACTCAACGTTACTGCAACACAATTGAAAGTAAGCATTTTGACAGAATTTGTCAACAATAAGTACTTATTTCTCTAAGGGGCGGCCATTAATAACCTGAGGCGATATTACGTTCAGAGACAGCCGCTGCCTAGTCGGGGGACCATCGATAGTCTCACATATAGGTACCTTGTCCACCAGGTAAACCACTTTTTGACAGATGGAACTAGTGATTGCAGGAACATAATAATGCGATTGTCGATCCGATAATTATTGACACTTTCATTATTATTGTCGAATCGAAAATGGTGCAACGACGACCAATAATAAATAAATATGTATAATATTCATCTGATTGTATTAATTGTTGAATAATATTCATTTTCCATCAATTTCTTTTCAAAAATATTGTTTAATTTATATATTTTATTGATATGATATTAGAGTGGACGCCATTTTCCGATACTGATTTAATTTCATTTTTCAAAATGATTGCAGCGAATATATTGGATTGCATCACTAGACACTGTTGCATGTAATTAAATACCTATAATACGCTTAACAATAAGCTCGTTACATTTATGGTATTATAAATGTCTGCAAGAAATCATAATAAAGATACCTAATTGAATAACATAAAGTACCTAGATAATATAATTTTATTTTGTTACGCATTTCAAAGTTAACTTTTACGTTAACTGGAAGAGCTACGCTCTAAGGCATCTGTCCAAAAACGGTTCACATCACAAAAAAAAAACAAAGTATAATGTAATTTTTTTTGCTAGTTACACACATGGTACCTACCTACTTAAGTTAAGATTGCTGTAAAAATAATCTAAACGTCATAGCTGTAACACTTTGTTTATTATTTCCAGTATCTAGGTGTAAGCGTCTAATGTCTTATAAGTCCCGAAGAACTAAGTTATTTCTCATAAAGTACTAAATAATATTACATAAAACTGTGATTGACATTATGTTTGTTTCAAGCTTGGGTTAACTTCTTTGGTTGGCTCGACCTGCGAAACAGGGAATTGTTCTCTAACCTGCTGATTCATCTGCTCATCTTAATATCTTAGTTAGTTTAAATTTCTAAGTATTTGCTTACCCTTACCCAAAGTATTGGCGTAAAAGAACGCTATATGGCGAATGAAGCAGCTTAAGTCAGAATCCTGTCGCTGTTCCATCTTCATGTCGATGCCTAACTGTAAATGCACTTCACGCAAAGGCAAGCTAGGAGTCAAAAAACGCCTTACGTTGTCATAGTCTCGTATACAATCTATAAATTTTAAGTTCAAAGTTTAAGTTTAAGGCGAAATGGTGACATCAACAATAAATTATTCACAATGGAGTATTAGGTCGTAAATAACATAAGATACGCCGACGACACTCTACTTATAGCCTCAATGAGTCAATGGGTCAGGAAATACAGACACTGCGGCAGAGCACAGGATTGCAGTTTGAAGGCGGGGTTGAACATGAACGTGTCCAAAACTAAATTCTTAGTTGTTTCTAAGAACCATCTGAATCCCAGACTTACTTTTGCACGAATAGATCTAGAGCGGGTGCGAATGTATAAATATCTAGGGTAAATGAAGAATAGGACAGTGAGCAAGAAATTCGGACCCGGACTGAAATTGCCAGAGCCCTTCGAGCAACACGGAAACCGTGTTGCTCGAAGCCAGAGCCACTCTAAAGAGAATGGAAAAAGTATTATGCAGTCGCCAATTATCCATAAAGCTCAGAGTGAGAATGCTTCAATGTTATATCTAGCCTGTGTTGTAGGTACGGTAGCAAAAGCCTGGACTCTGAAGGTCAATACATACTCAGAAATTCCTCAAAGCTTTAGAGATGTGGTGCTACCGTAAAATGCTACGTATAAGTTGGGCACAAAAGATTTCCAATGAGAGTACTCCAGCGCGTCGGTAAGAGCCGTAAATTATTGCAGACCATTAAGAAGAGAAAGGTGGCGTATCTTGGCCATGTCAATTAATTATGAGAGGCAAAATCGAAGGCAAGCGACGTGCTGGACGGAGAAAGAAATCTTGGCAACGAAACATCCGCGAGTGGACCAGAATTGCTAGCGTCGAAGATCTGTTTCGCTTGGCACAAGATCGGGAGAAATTCGCTGAGCTGACGCCAACCTCCAGTAATGGAGAGGTACTCGAGGAAGAAGAAGAATGGCATATAAGATTTTGTTTAAAAATCGTTATCGTAAAAGGTTTTGGTATAAAATAGAGAATTCGGGCAAAAATTTCAATTTAAACCTAAATCTCCTACGAAATCGACTTTTAAGCAAAAGCTTTAATACTCAATTGTGAATAAGTTATTGTTGCTGTCGCCATTTCTACTGCCATGTACCTAGAATGTATTATAATAGATGAACAATTTGCGAAAAACCTGACCTTATTTGATCGTTTTGACAGATGTTCTTAACGGCGAAGAAACGTGTGAAGTCCGCCAACCCGCAGTAGGCTAGCATGGTGCGCTGTAACCTTACCCCTCTAAACCTATAATGAGGGTCCCTGGCACTTCAATGGGACCGGTGGGTTGATGATGAGGATGATGATCGTTCTCGTGTTCCTCCGATTTATACTTTATGCAATGTAACTTTAGTGAGTTGAAGTGTGCGCGTGGTGTGCGCAAAGTAAGTACTTACTTAATTGTGTCATATTATTATTTAACAACCATAAATTAAACTAACAGAATGCCAAAAGTAAGTAGAGGTCAGGACATGCGATGGCAACTCGCCGCCAGGCCGTGTCAGGTATATCGTAACCGCCGACCCCAAGAGCGGCGTCCGTGTGACCTGGTATCTGTTCCTCTCTGCATATTAACTGGGAGAATTCATATCAAATAATAGTAGTCATTTACACTTAGTACCTTCTTGCATATTCCACATAATCATAGTCCACGACCCAAACATAACCATCATAGGTATACCATATATGGTGGATCAATACCTATAACCCGTATAATTATGGACATAATAAAATAGCCTAATATCAGCTTCTACATAATAATATTACCTTCCTAGTACCTAGAAGTAGGTACCTATCTATACACTGGTGGTGTCGGAGCCGGGGGCAACTGTAAATTACTATTACCCGCTGGACATGATACATGAACTTTGCGCTCAATAACAGCGCATGCGATGACTATCCTAACGATGCAGTCAAGTACGTACTCGTAGCTATGGCATATTATGAGAGATATAGATTAAATAACCATTCCATTTAATCGAACCTATTATAGTTTAGTTACCTGTAAACGAAAATGGGCTCGTTTTATCACCGGTAACAAAGACAGTAGTGCTCCTCCAGTTCCATCAGCTATATGCGCATATTCTAGAGCAAGAAGTCGCAAATTCCTTAGCTCTCCAAGACTTCGCAGAAAACTGTATCTAGTATCAGGTCTCGGTATATATTGACCACTTCCTGAAAAATTTAAAAAATACACATATTACCGCCTACTTACCTACGTTAAGATATTTTCAAAGTAGGTAGGTACTTAATTGTGATCTTATAAGGTTAATTTTATTTTAGTTCAAGTGATCTTCCAGTAGTGCAGTGACAGCCTTGTGATATGATATGACTATAGGACTGCCATGACAAAGGTATCGAGTTCGAATCCAAGGCACCTGTGACTTTTCGAAGTCATGTGCTTATAAATAATTAATTATCACGCGCTTATACGATGAAGGCAAACATCGTTAGGAAACCTGCATGCCTGATAGATTTTCTCGATGGCGTGTGAAGTCTGCCAAGCCGCAGTAGGCTAGCGTGGCGGACTACGGCCTATAATCTCTATCATTCTGAGAGGAGACCCGTGCCCAGCAGTGGGACAGAATATGGGTTGATGATGATCTCCCATTTAAAGAAGCACATTGTTCAAACTTAACTAATATTTGGGTAATATAAAAAAAAAATACATTTCGACATGGTAAAATGTCCATGCTAGTGCATGCAGTTAATGCTAGTTTTTGTCAATATTGATGTGAAACTTTCTTTGTTGTTAATGTGTACCTAAAGTTTCAATTGTAGATTGAGTGAATATTATGATATATATTCTAAATTTCACATGCAATTTTTAAATTCAAACAATATATGGCCTCGAAAACGTGCGCTTTTTAAAACAATAATTATCTTCTAACTGGCTAATTACGTTCTACATTTAATTTACAACAATGTTCAGCTTTACTAAACCTGTCTAGAACTCGTTGATTTTCGGAACAAATGTAATAATTGATGATGATTTAGGTTACATTAAATCTGCATCCACGTTAGTCTTAGTTTTAATCGATTTTGTAACGCCTATAGGTATATAATAGGTGGTAAGTATTAAAATTTTGAATCAACGACACTGCGATTGTAGTCAAGGAAACAACCAATAGGTAACGTCAAATTGTGACAGTCAGCCAATTTGCAGCCTGTTTTTGCTGAGATTTGTGTGGCAGTCTAGTGGTCCTAACGCGACTGCTACGCTAGAGGTCCTGGGTTCGATCTCCAGGTCGAGCAAAGTGTTATTGGGTTTTTCTATGAAATTCCCAGTAGCAGCTCGGAGTCTGGATTGGACATGGGACCAAAACATACCGGCGAAATGTGGGTGTACATTGGTACATCTCTGCCTAACCCTTCGGGGAATATAGGCGTGATGGTATGTTATGTTATGTTATTATTATCGCCCAAATAAATGTAATTGCATAAATAATCAAATCAACTTTTGCAAGTTTTTATTTTGTTAGAGTTTATATTAAACATGTGACTTTTGTTCTTTTTTATTATTTTTGTCAGTTAACAAAAATGAGGTAACAAAAAGCAAGTAAAGGCTTCTTTACGCCAATTAAAATTTTAACTTTTCACGTTGCCCCTCTGTGACGTCACATGTTTGTTTATACTTAGTTTTTGTTGATCTGCGGGGCTAAGGAAGGTCGTTTTCTATTCCCTTCCAACTACCAAAATTTTGCAATAAATTAATTTAGATCAGATGGATAATTTACTAAGTTGTTTTCTCTAGTTACAATGGTTCGGATAGGTGCTATTACTGCCACGTTGAAATTTTTCACATTTTTTATGGGATGGCAACCGTGTAGGAGAGCTACTTTACGATAAGTAGTCCTCGCCGCTCATGGACATCTGCAAAACCAAAGGAGTTACAGATGCTTGCCGAGCCTATTTAAGGAAAAGGGACGGGAAGGAGTAAAGGAGAAGGAAGGGGACTGAGGGAGGAATTGGGTTTCCAGCGCTCCACATTCACCGTAAGAAACGCAACAATATGCATAAAGCTGGAGGCCAATGCCTCCCTTAGTTCCCTTTCTTCTCCTTGCCCTCCCTTTCCCTAAATAGGCTCAGCAACGCTTCTGCAACTCCTTTAGTTTAGCACATGTCCGTGGCCGGCGATGACCACTTTCCATCAGGTAGCTTGCCTGCTCGATTGCCGAGTTATCACATATTTTTTTTTGTATAATAACAGTAGGTAGTGGTTTTAAGCTGCTGAAGCATATATTTAAAACTTTTTGAGTGTAGTTATAGAAATGTTATAATGTGCCAATAATACTATTATGAGGCTGATATTAGACTGTTTATTACCATATTTAAAAGCTAATATTATAATTTTATTAATATTTGTGATTCATTCGATTTTATCAAGAGTACAAAACGCTTGATAAAATCGAATCATCTTTGATAATTATATTATTTTTTGGTGACTATAATTTTTTTTCTAATCTTACCTATTTAACATAATCTCTACCTACCGTACGTATGGTTTTGAGTTGTAAGGTGTACCTTTGTTGGGTATCCTAATCAATATTAAATTTGAAATCAAAATTGTAGTTTAACTTTACTATCATAATCTATTAACTTCGTGGTCGAAACTCATTTTCAATAAACATCAAAATACTTTATGCATGTATACCTTTTTTTCCTTAAAAATGACATCTTCTGTCAATGTTTATAAAAAATACCGCATATTTTGAAAGATAATGTCATAAAAATAAAACGTAATTTTAAAGTTTTTTTTTATAAAACTTATATTAATTGATGCATAAAAATAGGAAAACCAGAAAAATTATAAAATATTACAGCTAAAGTTACAATAAAAATAAACATGATCAATTGTTTGCCACTACTGATACTGTGTCCAAGTTTCAAACTGTTTTGTTTCCTGATACCATGTGCCGCATTACTGGGAATGATGGGCGTTTACATAGGAGGAGTATTTTCATATTTTTCTGATGTGGCCTTAATTAAACTGAATACAATTGTTAACACAACTTCATTTTAATTACAAACGTATGGAAATATGGTATCAATATGTTTCTAAGTAGGAGTAGTCGTCAAGACGATGGTACCTACTTTGATAGAAATTATGCAAACGTTGCCATAGTGACGATCAATGTTTGGAGCCTAAAAGATGGCTACTGATGAAGAAAAGGCTAAAATAGGTAAACTCTTGCAAGGATTGGAAGTACCTGAAGTAAAGTTAACGGAACGATGTTCCGAACTTGTGAAGCACTTTCACCAGAAATTTGGCGAAGAGGTTGAAGCAGAAAGTCAACGGGAGGATGTTGGTAACGACTTGGGAGAGAATCCTTACAAAGTAGACCATCACTTACTCGAAGAAAACGAGAAGAAATTAAGAGAATTATTATCTGAAAATAAACGGTGAGTACTAATTTATTTATTTGAAAAAAAAAATGGTCCCCTTTTATGCAATACTTCTTTTTTCAACTAAATGAATCAAGGTTAGGCCTCTGGGCAATAACAATATCTTTAAGTATCAACAAATTATTTTTCAGGGCAAAAAAGGCAAATTCTGAAAGTGTACTGATTACTGGTCCTGATCCTAAAAGACCATGGCGAACAAATTCTAGCAAAGAAAAGCTTCTTCGTGTGGACGGTGAGATTAAGCGGCACTTAGAGAAGTCGTCTCAAGTGATTGTACCTCTAGCTGACGATGAGATGAGGGATCTTGTGAACGAGTGCAGAGATGAGGGCCGAGTGACGCCGGCTGTGGGGGCCAATCGTCTCAGAGATACTGTCGACGCGGCCAAAAAGAACTTACCTCACTTTCAATATAAAAAGATTGTTAATACAACAGCCACTACGATCATGCCGCCAGCTCATACGTTCCAGCCTAAAACATTACAGACTACGGAATCTCCTAAAATTTTGTGATTTATTCGGTATTGTTCATTTCTTAACCAATTCAGTAAAATTGTATTGATCGAATTTCTAATTTTATTTTAATAATATTTTCTCTGTCGTCGGCCTCAAGTAAATTGGTATGACGGCAGGAGAAGTTTTGGCAATCTTAACTTTTATACATTTTCAAGGTAAAGCTGTGGTTGCCGCGGTCTGTATATGGCTAGATGACCTACCTTCAGGGTCTCGAAGAATATACAATGTATATAATATAATGAATATATGTATGGGCCCGGCGAAGCTTAAAAATTGGCTATACAAAAGTAATACTTACCGAAACTAATCGTTATACATGAATACATGTGTAAAACACTAAAAACCCTGCAGAACAGTACAGTTCTGCAAAGTTTTTAGTGATACTACTAACATCATAAACAACTAACTTTATTCATTTACTTTTTACAATACATAATACATTTACCAGAAACAAAGTTGTAGTTCTCACACATTAAATTTTTAACAGTAGGTCTGTTACTGGTTAAATTGCGAAAACGAAACAAATAACACAATTTTAACTTTAAATTGCGTGTAAATTTAGATTAATTTTGGTTAGTACGCTTGTATGGAATACAGACACCTCCAGGCCCTTAGCTGCCACACGATACGTTACCTATTTAACTCGTATGACAGTCGTTAGCTGTAGTCAGAACACAGAAAAGCCTGACAGCCAGTTTTCCTTTCAAATCGGTACTTATTTGCTCCGTAATGGAATGCCGAGACTTGATAGCAGACGCTTCGTGTTCGTGTACTCAAATTTTACCGCATCAGGTTCAGGTTAGACTAGAAGTGTCGACTCTAACATAGTTACCAAAAGGCCGGGCTGATGGTGACACTACATATTATGAAAATTGTAGGTAAAACACACTTGCAGCCATCCGAGTCGGCACAAAGCGTTCGGAAATATTTGTAAGTCATCAAAACCGATCCGCAAGAAATGACTACCATTTATCATGCCAATCGGCTGATGTGTGAGTATGTATTTATCCAAACATGTTTAATCTACCTACATCATTATACCTATTCGATTTTACCAATCGGCTGTGCCAATTAATACCAACTCGTGCAGAGGGTCAGAGGTGGGAGAGTCTCAGCAGTAACGGTTATAAAATTGTACACCACGTACCTACACGATTATCAATTTGTGTCACTTGTTTCGATACTAAACGTGAAGGTGACTACTTTGCAAGACTTTGTAATAAAAGAATACACCAACTAACCAGTAATGTTGGTGTAGTTAATAAGAATAGGATTCTCGTTGGGCAGGACAAATCTCCATAGAAAAAGATATTTGAGTGTGTCCGCATTGAAACAAGCTAGATGTTGAATGAGGCTAACACCCTCGAGTCTTTTGCAGCATAGGTTTTCAAAAGATACCAACTGAAGGCGATCCTGAAAACTACGGTCAAACATTTAGCAAAGTAAAATACATTATAATTTCATTGATCCTTCTTTTCTTAAAAGAAGGATCAATGAAATTACCTTATTATATTCGGACCACATTATTAATTCAGTACTATGTCATGTCTTCTCTACATACCTACATAATATTTACTTAAAAAAAACTAGCTCATTAGTCTAGTGGTCCTAAGCGCGACCGCTACGCTAGAGGTCTTGATTTCGTTTCCAAGATCGAGCAATATGTTATTGGGGTTTTCTGTGAAATTCTCAGTAGCAGCTCGGAGTATGGATATAAATGGCAATAGGGCATAATGGCAATATAATATTACATGGGATCTAAACAGGAAAGAAATAATTATGACATCGGTAATAAAAAATATGTAAGTATCTATCTGACTGCCTCATTAGTCTAGTGGTCCTAATCGCGACTGCTACACTAGAGCATCCCCAGGTCGAGCAAAGTGTTATTGGGTTTTACTATGAAATTGTCAGTAGCTGAAATTCTCGGAGTCTGGATTTGTGCCCGGCTAATGGCAATAGGCTCGCCCCCTAATACATAGGACCTAAACATACCGGCGAAATGTGGGTGTACATTAGTACACCTTTGCCTAACCCTTATGTAAGTATCTAAGTATGTATTGGCAGTATCACAATCATCCACTAAACGTGGATCTTTATTAATGATTAACTCCCTGAATGTAGGAGTAGATGTTCCTTTTTATGTTTTAAAATTGCTCATTAATATCTATAGGTGCTAAAACTTTCCGTGCTACACCTCTTGGATCTCTTAACTCTTGATAAGGCTTTACTTATAGTCACTTAAATAAATAAGACCAGATTTACCTTATGATTTTGCACAAAAGCTGAAAAATCGATTGCCTTCTGAAAAAATCGAGACGTTCAAGCTTCACAACGCGATCAGGAATTATCATCCGATCCATTTGTGCACGAGCGACTTCCATTTTCTGTTGATTGAACATAAAAAGCACTGTTCAGCTACTTAACCCGCGAGACGAGTCTACTACTAGCATAAGCATAATTGGCCTATAATGTTCCCACTGCTGGGACAAACGCCTCGGCTCGGTGAGAGACAGTGGGCCGTAATGCACCTCGTGGGCCCAGTGCGGGATGGTAGATGCGACATGAACCGACCGAAACCGGAAAAAATAAATTTTGGTTCTAGAACAACGGTTTCCTCACGTTGATTTCCTTCACCGTTTTTGGGAGCAGAGGTGACGAAATAATTTACACAAAGTAAAGCTCTTGTCTGGCTATAATGAAACCTACGACCTACAACTTGTGATTCGCGGCCGTTACCGTTGGGCCACAACCGCACCTAAAAGTGTATGTACTACAAGCTTACCCCAAAAGAGAAACTATTGATTGTTGCCTTTTGTAAATTCGTCCCATTGGGATTTTTTTTCTAAATAATTGTAACTGCGACGTGTACCTTGAGAGTTATTTCCATCGCGCTGTTTAGTTCACGTCGGTAAAGATTGGATTGGGTTTTAATTGCGATATTGGATCTCCAGAATTGTTTGCCGAGAGCTGAGGGCATCCTCAGGTACGGATACTGGTACGTGAACAATACTTGCTCACAATGCTCATTTCCCAGAAAATAACGCTGCACGTCTTCAATATCCCAATACCCAGAATCTTTGCTCCTGCAGTCATTTGAATAGGTCTTATCAATATAATTAATTATTATCTTGACGCACATATTTATCTTAGACTAGCTTTCTTTGGACTACATGTTTCTTTTCATTTTATGGGACAATATTATAGGCTAAGTATGTCACTCAGGAATAATGTAGCTTTCTATTGGTGAAATAATTTCAGTCAGTCAAAATCGGTTCAGTAGATCCACATTGTAGGGATTCCCCCTACAATGTCACAAACTTTACCTCTTTATAATATTATTATAGATTAGCCGTTTCCCGTGGTTTCACTCACGTACAAATCGATTTACTTACTATAACTCGGGTTCTAGGCGGCGTATCAACATGAAGCATGCACCAGATATTAAGTTAGACCTCCAGCAATGTTACCCTGAAACCCTCATTCAATTTCGAGCAGGACTTTTTGCGTGATTCGTGTACCGACTAAAATAAAATAAAAAATGTTTTGGCTTCTGTTGCTCTAGTAAAGCCCCCTGATTTAAGTTTTTCTTCAAGATTATTCTTCTATAAGGTACAGATATCGGACTCTAACAATGTTATTATAGGTATGTAACCCGTGCGCAGCTTCGAACAACTACCTACATACAAAAAATTCATATACCTAAGTACCAAAAAAACTTTTCTTTTTACTACATTCTTAAACGAATATGATAGTGAGGGTAAACAATACCTACAAACTATAAAATTTTAGAAAAAGAACCACTAATAATTCTCTTTTGATACATTTTAGACCTCAGATCAAATAAAAAGTAAACTTTTTGTTCAAATAACTTTTTGTTTGATCTGTGTTTTAGACATCAAAAAATTGTTATGTGGTAAAAAGGATTAAAGGTAGATTAATTGTCTATTGTTGCTCGCGGTTTCGCTTGCATGATCGGTGAGGTCCTCCAAAAAGGTCAGGTGCATAGTACTCTCAACTGGCGCGTGTGTATGAAAATATGTATTAATGTGGAAGAAGCGAAGGAAATATGCAAAAGTCGTAGCAAGTGGCGGTTTATAATTTCGACCTACGCCTGTGGGAAAAAGGCATTACCTACCTAGTGTATTTATGTATGTATATGGACATTAAGATAGAACTTACAAGAGCACGTCATCTTCAGCTAGTATACCATCAGAGCTTTCAACGTAATGCAGCCAAATGAAAGGATTATCGGTCCAGTCACCCAGACTGAGGTGCCCCGGGCTGGGACGATAGTTTCGAGGATACAGTTGCCATTTTACACTCTCCAAATGGCCAAGAATTTTTATGCATTTGCAGTCCTCTGAATAAAATACATACCTATGTGATTAATAGATAAGCAAGAGGCTACGATCACGACTTACTCCGTGGTAAAACAGTAAACTAGTATAAACAGTTTTCTAAGTAAATAGGTATTTGAACAATAATCTTACTCTCGTCTTTTGTAAGGACAATATCTTCATTTTTTTGCCATTTATTTTGTTTTATCTCCGAATAACTGATCCTAGATTTTCTATGAGCTCCCGACTCCATTGTATCAGAGCAGTTTGGATATTCCTTTATATATTAGACATTCTCAAAATTGTATGTAATTAATTATTCAAAATAATTGATATAAAATATAATTCGTAAAAATAAAACAATAATATGTCTAAATAAACAGCCACAGCTATGTGCGTAAACAATTAAATGTCAAAGAAATTTTTGACATTAATTTGATAAAATATATAAAAAAAAGGCTTTGTTCTATACATCTCGAAACCCATGATGGTCTTGCCAGGAATATGTAGAGTAGATTATAAAAACCACTGAAGTCACCTGAATTTGTACAATCATAATTATTATGAGTTAGGTTACAGCTATGGTTACAGGTTTTCAATATGATTTAGAGCAATTACTAAATCTAACAGCAGTTAGTAATCAGTAATGAGAACCCGTCTCATCATTACGCGTAATATTAAGTGTAGCGTGGGTTGGCATAAAATACAATGAGTAGCAGGTTCGATTCCCTAGGGTGGGGCTAAAATGGCCAATCTGACCGCAGGCGTCTTTTATTTAACATACTATGATAGAAACTATTAAGAACTATGTAGTTTTTAAACATTTTAAACATGTTTAATTCTAAAATTAAAATAATTTATTTGTTGTATTTCTTTAATTATAGTAGTAGAATATATAAATACTTACCTAGTAGGGAACCTACACATATTTTTCCTACGTTTGGTAACTACACTAATAAATAAAATTAACTTTTCTTGGAATTTTGTTATATTTGAAAAAATATACAAAGAAATAATGTTATAATTATTTTGTTCTGTACAATTTAAACATATTTAATTAATATTACTAATAAATGCGTTACACAAAGTGATTTCTAAACCAATTTTAAATACATAATTATGTAGTTAAGCGTCGACAGGATGAGAGAATAAAACCCGTATCTATTTACTGTAAACTTTGATCATAGAAAAGTAAAGATAGAGCCACGGTGAACAAATATTATGAAAAGTGAGTTTGTTCAACGGACCGTGCGTGTCTCTAAGAAAGGGGATCCTCCAACCTCCGTAAGAATGCAAGAGAATGCAGTGGGCATCTGTGGGACGGGTGCCGTGATTCGAGTGGCCTGATCTAACCTATTCTCAAGCAGCTTCCTATTTGAAATGGTCTATCTTTACTTTTTTTAAGGCTGCGAATAATTGTAATTCAAATTAATTTATCAGTTATAATAATTATATACAGCAAATAGTGCTTATTTTTGTTATTTTCAGTATTTTACGGCCACAACAGAGTAGTAGGTTGCAGGTAAGAACAAGTATAGTAGGTAAGTATATAAACTTGAAGTAGTTGGCTTTAGTAAAATCCACCACATTGCACGCACGTGATAGTTATACCTACATCGTGTTCCGTAGGTCTTACTTACATCTCGGTAATGACGGATGTTTATTCTACAAACATTCGTCATGCCGAATGTTTGTCAATCCAGCTACATGAAGTTGACTTTTCTAAAGAATAAAAAAATAATTTCTATTAAAATCCTTTAAACATGCTGAAAGAACATATGAGAAAGTTCAACCTATAATCGCGCAAATATCGTCTCTGATTAGTGAAATATTTCCAATCCCAGAAACCTAATTCAATTAAATCGTTGTACCTATCTAATCGATATTTTCAGGAAATCAAACACTCAGTAAACATTAAAACACTAACCAGCAGTCTTACACATAAAATAGGTACTTGTAATTATAATAAGAAGTTACATTTCCATATTACAGCTAAAAATATCGATAAGAGTACGTGTCAAAATACTATTGAATAGTGATGTCACTGTTTATTTCAGTAGATAGTGTGTTGAAATTACGAGTATTTTTGAACTCGTGCCGAGACCCGTGCCGGACTAATATTCAATTATAATATAACGTAGGTACATAAAGACTGGACACTAGTGTCTAAGGCAGTGTCTAAGTTTGAATATAATTAACGATTCCTGATTTTCTGGACGTTAACTTATTGTCAATATCGGATTTTTTATTTCATATTTTCAGTCTTTGTAATCCGAATGTGTTATTGGATGGACTTCGATTGATGTCTTACAAAATAAAATCCATCTATAGATGCAGTCATGATCCCTATCGTAAAACTTACATTGATATAAAAACCTAAAAAAATGTGTCCAATTTGAAATAATTAGTTTCATTAAAGCTCGTGCAACGCTCAGATGATTTATCAAAATAAATAATCATTAATAAGTTTTCATTGCTGGCTTAATACTACAAATTTTGAACTTAGCACAAAGGAATGCAATGTTGCTACCAATTCATCTATAATAAGGCAGTTGATATCAACCTGTGTTGTGAGCAAAGACAGAGTAAAATGCATGCATATTACCTAAATATTAAAATAATGATGTGCTACTGAATTTGCTAAGTGATTTCTTAAATTAGTGATGTTTTAATTTTATTTTCATGGATATTTGTCTGAAACATTTCATGATTTACGTACTTAATTTATAACCTTAAATCGAATGATTTCATGATAGAATAGATAATAAGTAATGTAGATAGGTATATTATTTATTAATAGATTTTATCGATATTGTAAGGCCTCAAAGCGCCCGTCATATTACACTGTCTCCGCTCTACAGTTTCAACAACCTACAAACAAAATCATATAATAAAGAAAATTAAAAAAAAACATTCATACGTAATTTATCGTTAAATTATTAAATCTAGTCAGGTATTCAAAGCTTAATTAATACCTACACAAGGACTGAGTTCCATTGCTGTAGTGTTCCGTTAAAAATATATAAAACAATTTACACAATATAATAATGATTTATCAGCTGTTATTATACAATGGTGGAAATAATTATAAGTACCTATGTAGATTATTATAACATTTCTCCTATTTAGGCTTTATTTTCAGTTATTTATAGAAAAAAAAATTAAATTTGTGGTAATTTTCTTTTGAATATAAACCAGACACGACATAATCACAGCCCAAACATAATAATAACTTTTACTGATGGTACAGTGAGATCAGACACATTGGAGTTCTGTATATTTTTCATTTTGTCCCTCTACATGGTTTTTTTATTACACTCAAGACAATACTTAATGCTATACATATATCTAAAAGGACGCATCTTCACTCTGATGACTACCTCGATTTCAGGCGGGGAAGATAGTTGGAACGCTTCGCACAACTGACTCGCACTCTTGGGTCATCGCCGGCATACCGGTAATCATCATAGTGACAAAAATTATAACTTATGGCACACGCGAGGAATATTTCGATTTCAGTATAGGTCAATTCACATCAAGATGCAATCCTACGCAATGAGTAGTTTTGATGCCAAAAGGAGAAATTTCAAAATGTACCTGTACGTGTAAATTCCTGGACCAGGTCAGTAAGACTTGAACACTTTTAATTTGTTGGTTACTAGGTATACAAAAATGTAAACTTCAGAATAAATGACTATTATTTTTTCTATTCTTCACTCCACTTCCTTTTGTTTTTAATCACTATTGACTTGCCCGGTTGAAAAATCTTGAAGCAGCTCAATAAAATACAAAATATCAAGGCCCGGCTGATATGATGGCCGCCGTGCTAGCCGCTGCCGGTCGCTGCCATATCGGTGTGAATTGACCCTTATATCTTACGGCTACACACAATTCAAGTTCTTCACCTTCACTACTATGCCGATTGGCGTATGGTCATCAGAAGCTATAATATTATGACATCGCATGCCCAAAACTACAGAATAACTATAAATCCATTTATTAACCGAAGCTCTTCAGGTATGCAAGAGTCTGAAGTATATTTTAATATTTTTTGCTATCTGCCTAAGTATCAACTAAACGATATTGTGTTGTTATTAAGTTTTACCTATTCCTAGACGTAGTCTGCCGCAATTTAATAATGTAACAATAATTAACTAGGAACATAATATAAAATTGACAAAACTCCAACTCATGCGATAAATAAATTTTGCAAGTTCACATGCAACAATCACCCATGACTGACGAACGCACTATTTATTGCACTAAGTATTTATACAGTCCGTATACCATTTATACAGTCCCTATACCACTAACTCCTCAAAAATATTTATTGTAACAACACTTGCATAAATGATGTACACCTACTCCTAAAAGACATATTTCATCTATTCTTGGTCGTAAGTGAACTTGCAAAAAGCCAACCTACATACCTTAGTTTATCTTTCCAAAATAGCACCCCATACTGATTACTATAAATTTTATTTTTTATAACTGCCTTCAAAACGATAACATTTATCGAGATTGGTCATTTTTATGAAAAGCACGCTCTGCAAACATTTTGCCTAGAGTATGCGTTTAATTGTTTACTTTACTTACATTTCAAGTTAAAATACGTCACATTTTCACCGTACATTTTGTCCAGAGAGCTTAGTTTAATTATTGGAAATACTTAGGGCCTCCTTCACTATCTGCAAGTAAACCGTTCATTATTTACTACTTTAACGCTAATTGGCAAGTAAAAGTTACCGAATGTCTTCTGTCAATTTCACGACAAAATCAAAGAACAAACTATACGTATCTACATTATTTCAATAATACGTCAAATCTAACATCACTTGCCAAACGTACGCACTCTGCAGTAATTCCTTTAGGTATACATTGTTCTATACCTACCACACCTACATAAAATACTCTCGAGTCGAGTTATTTAATTTTGTGTTTTGTTTTGGTTCGGGATTAGTGATTTAGTGTGATTTATTTAATTTTAAGACTAATAAACTCGAAAGACGTTGTCCTTCCCAAACTCGATCGCAGCGCCACCTTCCGAGTCCAATTGTGAATCTAAACTTTAACTGACTGTTAAATAAACACGCTTATTAGCAGATGCAGGTAAGTTACGGGCTGGTTAAACCATTGGCTATTGCTAATCGAACATGTAGAAATTCGTAAGAGCAGATACTGGTGACTTTAACTGGCGAAAAGCCTCATTGACACCTGTAGATGGTGAAAGAAGCCCTTACTGTTAAGTATATAGATAACATTTAGATCCTACTTAGTCGCTACGTAGGTGTATATTTATTAACGGTTTAAGAGACACAGATTTCCTTACCGTTATTCAACACTTTATCGTAGTGTAAAATATAATACCAATAATATTTTAATCCAGTACATCGCGTTTTTGTTGCATTTACTAAAGAAGCATGAGTAGCGGTCGTTTTTACCAATGACTTCCAGAAGCTTTGGTTACGCACTTAGACGGCGGGCTGCACCGCCGAAGCGTGCGGATGTGTAGACAAGTGTGTGGACTCGCTGCGGCGCGGCGGCGCGGGCGGTGGTCGCTTTTTTATAGGTTTTGGCTCCTCGCGCCGTGGCTGCGGCTCCCGACCGAATACGTTCTCATAAAAGGGATCCTCTACGCCCCCACCATAGTGCTCCTGAACCCACATGGACACACTCGTTTCTTTGTAATCTTCCGATAACGGGTATTCTCTAAAACCAAGAACTTCATGCGGAGTAGTTGCTGGCTCCAGTTTACATTTTTGTGCAACCTGCCACTTTTTCCTCATTACCCTTTGCAAGTCTCTGAGAAACTCTTTCGGGGGATTGCTGTTTGAATCTGCTAGTTTCTTTGGCGAGGACAACTTTGTGCTTTCATTGCGTTTCGGTGGCGGTGGCTTTCGAGGAGATAATGGTGGCTGCTCCTTTAAATTGAACGATATTTTCTTATTTTTCTTACCATCAGAGCAGGTCGGTAGATCGTCAGCGAAATTTACTTTTTTTATTGATCCCGTGCGTTCTTTAGAAGGTTCGGTCGATATTTTTTTCTGAATGGAGGGACTGCCGTTGCTTAGTTTCTTTGTTTGCAATTCAGCAAGACAAGCACCATATGCTACGTTTTGTTGGCCATAGATACTTTTATCTGAATGAAGAGATGAACTTCTAGATGTTTCAGAGTTTACACTGTCAAGTGAGGGTTGGCGTGGAAAAGTGCGACCCTGTTCAGAACTTCGAGCAGTGACTCTGGACTGGCCTGCTCGCGCTGCCTGTTCCATTTGATGGGCTGTAAGTTGGTTTACGATGTCGTGAACGCGTCCGGCAGCGGCGTGCGCTTCCATTGTATGCTCGGGCGGCGGCGGAGGCAGGCTGAGTTGGGATCCAGTGAGGTCCTCAATGGGTTCAAGTGGAGGCGGGGGTGGCGGTGGCAGTGAGTCGAGGCTTAGGGAAGAGCTAAACATTCCGTCGGGTATGTCTTCAGTAGGAGGGGGCGGTGGAGGCAAGTCTTCTACGGTACTTACAGCCAATGGCCTTTGTACTTTGTCATAGACGGTCGCGTAGCCGTATAAGACGGAGCCACTGTCGGAGCTGTTGCGATACATGTTGTCACGGGGAATGCTATCGTAGTGCCCGTAGGTGGGAGAGGGTGGGTCATGGCGGACCGGGCTCTCAGCGGTGCTCAGACGGCTGTTAGTTGTGCTGCTGAATACAATTTGCTCTGGGGTATCTGTTGAATAAGTGAGAATGAAATAAGTATTGAATGCGAATGATAAATGTGGATTATATTCGGTCGTGTCGAGGTAAAAACTGACCAATTGTGTGGTGCCGTTTAAGCGTAGAGTCGTCGCTCCGTGCGGGGCGAGGTCGTCGCGTCAGCGTACCGGAGTCGCCACCACCTTCGTCCTCAACGCTGTCGCCACCTTTTTCCACCATTTCCTTCAGTTGTCGCGTCATCCAAGTTAAGGGAATGTTGGGTTTCATTGATGGTTTTCGCTTTATTGTACCTGTAGTTTTAAGGATACGCATGATTTTAAGGTTTTTCGCGTTTTTAATCCATAAATTATGTGAAAAAGGATTTTTGTATTGGTACTGGTAGTATAACTGATTTTAGGATCTCAATTTTGGACTTGTATACTTAAACTAAGTGATATAAAATGTATGTGTATTATGTTTAATTACCCATGGGAAATTCGCAGTCGAAAGCACTTTCTGATGCCGTGCCGCCATCCGACAGACATCCGCTGGAACTGGACGAGGATGCGCGGGAGTGTCTGTGTGTAAACACACTAAGCATTAACTTAGTGTGACCGTCGTATACGTTATAATCAACGTATGCGTAGGTCATAAAGGCATGAGACTTTCTCATGCTACGGCAATGACATCATAAGGCATATGCAACTAAGTAGATCAAATAAAATAATATATATGTAAATAATGATTTCATAGACAAAAAATTCGCAATTCTATCGCTAGCATTTGGAAAATAATAGAGGAGAAGAACCGGACCCAAGAACATTCAACTAGGTTCGAAGACCGGAACAGATCACTGCGCGGGAACGTAGAAAAAAAATATGGATAGGTGTTTGTTGTTCATGTATCTAATGTTTCGCACGCACATAGGTAATTTTGAATATTTTTGGTCAAAAATTTCCATATAGTCAGAATTTCCAAAGAAAAATACACTCGCTAATCCTTACCCAAAGTTTATGACCGCTCTAAACACAATTGGCCATAGCAAAATAGATCTTAAGTCTTTAGAATACCACATTCGCGCGCAACTTTAGAGCGGTCATACAAGTTTGACTAGGAGAAATGGAATCTTTTGAATATGGCCCAATGTTAAAATTCAAAAAGGCATAATGCAGCTTTTCTTTTTTTTATTCAGAAGGAAAATAAAATTGTAATTTAAAAAATCTTATGTTTTCGCCCAAAAGGCGCATAGTATGTAGGTACCTATTATATACCAACCTTCCGCTGCTTATGTCAGAGTTGGCCACGCTGGCGTTACTTGAAGTGGATTGTGCTGGACTGTTGATACCCAGCGCTGGTAGGCCGTTTGTTTTCGTTGGTATTGATGTGATCTGCGCAAAGTACGTTTCATTATTACCTAAGAGGCAAGAAATAACATGTAAGCTAGCAAATTATTATCTGAGCAACAACAAGCCAACTTGTTTGCACTGTTAGGTATGCATACCGAACATGACCGCGCGTGAGCGAGGTGATCTAAATCCTCTTGAGTAAGCTCTTCCACCAAGGAACGATAGTTTTCCAACAACTGCCTCCCATGCTGCAGAAATAAAATAAGACTATCAGTATGATGTTACAATACACGTAATAATATTATGTATGTATAAATTATACATATATTCGATTATTCAGGCGGCATTTATCCGGTCACTGCGGAAGTCTATGGGGGAGGCCTGCGTTCAGCAGTGGACCTCATTTGGCTGATATGATGATGATGATACATACATACATACATATAGTCACGCCTGTCTCCCATGGGGGTAGGCAGAGACTATAGATTTCCACTTGCTACGATCCTGGCACACTACTTTCGCTTCATCTATATTTATTAATCTCTTCATGCATGACCGTCGGTTTAGAGTGCTCGGAACCTGGCCTTTTTTTAAGAACATCCGCAATTTGGTTGCGGTCCGTTCGCCGAGGTCTTCCCCTTCCAACTCGTCCATCCATACTCACCATATATACTTGTTTCGTCAATCTCCGTTCATCCATTCTCTCTACATGACCAAACCATCTTAACATACCTTTCTCAATCCTTGTTACTACATCTTCTTTCACTCCACAACGCTCCCTTATCACACTGTTTCTCACTCTATCTTTTAGCGTAACACCACACATACTTCTCAAAGCTCTCATCTCTACAGCATTTATTCTGCTTTCATGTTTCTTCTGCCATACCCAACTTTCACTACCATACATTAGTGTCGGCGCCAACACTCCCCCAATCACAGCCAGCCGTGCCTTTTCGGACACTTTCCGACTATTCATGAAGGTGTGTAGCGCCCCATTCACCTGGTTACCAGCACTCACTCTCCTTTCAATGTCACTCTCATGTTTACCATCTCTAGTAAACAATGAGCCCAGATATACAAACTCTTTCACTTGTTCTACTCTTACGCCACCTATCAAAATATTGCACGCTGTCATAACTTCATCCCTTTCAAAGACCATCACTTTTGTCTTGCTTACATTCACTTTCATTCCCTTACTCCTAAAAGCACCGTCCATAATTGTTTCCATCTTCTGTAACTCCCCCTCCGATGGAGCAAGGATAAGGAACTATGATGATGAAGGGTGTAAAGCAGCCTTATTATGAGGAGAGTAGCGTTACGTAGGTACTAAGATTAGAAAATAGTTAACCCCCTAATGTACACGTGGTGTTTTCTATATAATACGACATTTGATTCTTGTATTTTCTGTGAATTCAGATTATATTTTTATTAGCTATAACTTAATGTTACGTTAAGGCTACTAAATAAAATAATAAGTACCTACATATATGTCAGTAAGTTTATTGGAATACCAAGTCTTGCTTGGAGACGTCGATAATTTTATATACTGGTCTAAATTTCTATGAAAGTACATACAAAACAAAATGACAAATTTACCTTTTTGTTTAGGTACATAACCTTTTTAATTATTTAACAGATAGAAAGCTATAATCATTTAACTTCGAAAGCTATGCTCCTAGATTAAGCAACTTTAGGTGACATAATTATGCTGTTATTTCATTACGTCTGCTATTCACAAGTATGTTATTTACGTTCCTATGCCCGAAGAGGTAGGCAGAGCTATACTATTTACGCACATCGTTCGCCGGTATGTTTAGGTGCCATGTTAAAGGGGCAGTCTTTTAACTGGGCACAAAGCTCCGAGCTCTTCCTGAGAGTTTACCAACCCATGACCTCTAGCGTAGCAGTCTTGGTTACGACTACTAGACTAATGACCGGCGGTGAAATATGAATCGCAAATCCCATATCTAAATCTGGCGAGGGTTGGCTCAAGGACAAGCCTATTGATTGGGAACGTTTTTTATGTTGATCGATACACGTAGACCATCAAGACCATCATAATAAACGCTCTTATATTATATTTGTGGGCACTAAATGATTCTAAAATAAAGATTATTTAATGTATGAACCATTACCTTTGCTATGCGCATTGCGGTCACCCATCGCTCGAGAGTGCGCTGGTCGTCAGCGCACAGAAACTTAATAAACTTAACACTCTTTGGTTGCTGCAGCCTTGGGTGTTTGATCGCGAAGCAATAGTCAGTTGGCGACTTGTACTTCTTCTTCCAATTCAACCCTATGTATACCTCGTTAGTGTCAAACGTGGCTAGACAGACTAGCTCTTTCAAAGTCTTCACCTTATCCTTGGGCGAGTAGTACAGTCCTACATAGATAACAAATATAAATGTAATTAAATTCAAATATTAAACGATTTGAGAGAATAAATATTTCGCATTGGTCAATTCGCATTGCTTATAAAAACATAAAGTAGTGTGGCCACACCGCGCAGCGTTCATTTTTGTTACTAACCGGACGGTCGTATAACGCAGTATATTTTCTTCCATCCCTTTTTTGCATCATTTTTTAGATATAACGGTCCCTCCATCGGAGGCACTGGGTGACCTGACACCGACGGTATCGTGCTGGCAGTTCCTCCGCTCTGTCCGAAAAACTCTTCTATGATTACTTGTCTTGAATGCTCGTCGTGTTCACTGGACCAACCTTAATATTTTCAATAAAATTTAGATTATTGTTTTGTAATACATTCAAATAATTATGCTTACATCAGTTCGTTGTTGCACCATGCATTTACCTCTGTCATCCTCGGTCAGTAGAAATTTCTCCGGTGATTGAAACAGGGATATTTTGTCAGATCGCTCAGCAAATAGAATTTTGTTTTTTGATTCTCTTGTCCATAACATCAAATTGTCAACTAGCATCTCATGGTCTTCATATACTCGTTCTAAAATTAAAGTTATTAGAGAGAAAACAATAATTAGATAACTGTTAGATTTAGTGAAAAAGACAAGGTCTACTTTTATAATTGTTGTAATCTTACCCATGTGGAGATCAGGCAAGTGTTCAACAATAGCCCACTTTGGTTCCATGGTGACATGATTTTTGTCTGCAAGTAGTCTTGCTACGTATCCACATGTCATTTTCTCGTCTACCAGGAGACTCTTGGAAGATCCATCCATAGAAAAAGCTTTGATGAAGAGTTTTTTAATGTTTGCTTCACGCATGCGTTCCAGCGCCAACTTTATTTTATCAGCTTTAAGTTGGAAGCTTGCGTCCTGGAAAGTTGCAAAAGTTTGAAAGTTTTCAATTACATTCATAAGATACTGATGCTTTAAAATGTATATCAAATAAAGTTGAGAATGTACCTTCTGTGTTTGATGAAGATTAAGCTTTAACGATTTACATTTTGTACTGGTGCTACTAGACGCAGAAGATTCGCTGGACAACATGGACACCTGGATAGATAGCCATAATTATATAAAAATGAATAAGTAAATTGTGAACTGATAAATTAAAACTAGTAGATACTAGCGGATGGTTCTATCTATCGAAAGCGCAGTGAGGATCCTATGTGAAAAATTGCTACCATATGGGATTTCTCATCTACATAGCTTCTTCACTTTATGTTTATTGATATTTGCAGTCTGAGAAATAATGATCATTTGTTTTTAATAATTTTCCCCCATCCCCAAATACATTAAATATCACTAAGGAGTTTACTGGGCTAAGTAGGTACCTAAGTAGTAAAATTAAGCTTAGTACCTATACAAACGAGCATTGTGGATTACATTGATTCACTTAAATTCACTTAAATTTCCACGTACGCGATCAATACAACACTAGACCTGCTGGTATTCCACAGAAAATATTTGCCAGATATGCTAGAGTCTATCGCTCCCGATTTTACTTTGGTGACACTACCAACTTATTTGATCAATAATAACTTCATCATTGATAACTCACAGTGTCACTGAATGCTGAGTCATTGTCCGGGGAGTCGGTGCGAGCAATGCTGGATGCACCGTCGCTGCACTCTTTCTCTTGTCTCTGGGAGCTTTCAGCTGCGCCATCAGTTCTTGACTTCGCTGCCGATGATAGAGCTGTAAATACGGAAATCAGGATCTAATACTATTCCCAAGCTAAAGGTTACCTAGAGTATCAGTTTTATTATGCGATGATAAATATTTGATTTACTACTTGGCATAAGAAATTTAATATTTTCAGTTTAAAAGCGTAGCTGCCGTGGGGCATTTTGAGAAAGAGTCGTTTCGAGAAGGGTAAGTAGGTATATTCTGTATGCGAAAAAGCCCTCAGGTGTGAATATATTTAGTTGATGTCACAATGTCTACTGCCATTAACCCAGAATGAGTTATTAATGTTAAATTAGCGAAAAACCAAAAATAGGCAATTTGTATTTGGCGCCCTAGGCGACACGATCCGCCTAAATTCCAAATTTCTTGGTTTTTCGCAAATTGTTCGGCTGTAACATTTGAATTTCGCGGTCAATGCTGAACGGTTAGCCTTAAGCAGATTCATTTTACTGGTAACATACCTGAAGACACCCTGGATATCTCCTCATCGTACTCTGAGTCCAGAGCGCACAGCTCCCCGAGTATAGCATCTAAGTCAGCATCCTGAGTTTCTTCCAGGTTCGCCATTGAAAACCTGTACGTGTCTATGCGAGGCGCCACGATCTCCAGGGGCCTCAACGCTGATGAACCATCATTAGACGAATTTAAACCCTGCAATTAAAACAATATGAACTATATTTCCATGCACAGTGATAGCCTAGTGATATGGACTGCTAAGTCATAGTTTTTGTGTTCGAATCTATGGCATGCACCTCTGACTTTTCGAAATCAAAAGTGTATTAATATTAAATAGGAAATCTTCGTCGGGAAACCTGCATGCTTGACATATTTTCTAGATGGTGTGTAAGTCTGCCAACCAGCAATAGCCCAGCGTGGTGGACTACTTACTTATAGAGTTATCCTCAGCGACGTAGTAGGAAGATATATTGATGACGATGATATTTCCATGCCAAATCATCATCATCGTACATACTGGGATCTAGAATCGAAATACTAAACCTTAAGCCATCTAACTAAAACCTTGTTAATTCTCGTAATAAGATTCCAATAAAATCTCTTAAAGCGCCAACTTGTCAGTTGATTCGAATAGCTGATTAGTATTACCAGTATTAAACTATTCGCAATTATTCCTATGACACCTATTAGGCCCCCGCTAACTAATCCCGAGCCTTAAATGTGGCAATAGGGTGCAATGAATACTAATGGCGAGCCTTATAAGTCAAGGAATTAATTACCCACGCACATACAAATTGACATCCCAAAACATAGTTGGGAATGCATTGTCTTTAAACAACGAACTTGATGCTTAGTTAAGTTTGTATATCTGCCCTACTACGTCAACAAATTATACATAATATATCATATTAGCTTACGCAGTTACATATTTTGCTTATAAAATATGTAACTGCGTAACTTCAACGGATTTTTTATTTTTTAGTCCTTACAGCTTTCATTGAAATTGTTGATCTCATCATACAGGAATAAATTCACTAATAAATAGTTTAACTGAGTTCAAGTTTTCATAAAACAATATTTTATTAAACCAATAGTGTTAGTTATCAGCAGACTTATTAGTCACCACGTACCGACGTCGGCGATGTCATATCCAAACTTTGTTCAAAGCTTTTATTTTCTGTAGGCGAGTTGTTAACACTTCTTGTTTTCCCGCTTGCCAATCGAAAACTTCTATTCAAAGTTGATAGGAACCCTCCGCGTTGCCACTTACTCGATTCGTTTAGTTGCACTTCCATCATCTCGTCTACATCGCAACGAGCTATGACTCACAAACCAACACTTAACACTATTAGCAAAGCGTGCCAAAAACCGGCGCTATGTCGCGTGGGACCGGGACATGCTTCCGAACTGTACTAGGCTTCGTATAGATACAGCGAGATAAATAAAACGCTGCATCATAATAATTATGTCATTCTACGATTTTTAGTAAAGTCACATATAAGTATGAACTTATAATTATTGGTAAGTACGTATGGAAACGAGTTTATTATTTCAAAGGAGCACAGAACACGGAGGCTGCGCGGAACTGCATTACAACTTTACCTCACTACGGTTAGGTAGATATTATATCGCGCACAGAGTACTGACCTCGCCCGTTCACTTCACCGAAAACAAACTTTTTGCGTCAGGTAGGTGCCATATACTTTTTGATAAAATCACAGAACAAAGAGCACTAACGGGGAATTCACGAAACGTGTACGACGTTCGCGGGCTCTAACCACAACTAGACAGCGTAAAGCAAACTGAAGTGAGTAGTATTACAAAATGAACCATGGAGCGCGGAGAGGCAGGCAACAGCGCAGGGGGGAGGCAACTCTACAAGCGTCCACCGTGTTTTGTGACTTGCGCACGTGTGCGCGGGCCGCTACGCTTCATCGTTTGATTCCAGAATGAGCGGATGGGACTCGGTGAAATAGTGTGCGTGAGTCCCCTCGGTTCGAACCCCCAAGCTGGCGCGTACTGTCCGTGGCGGCGCACCGCACGCACGCACCCACGCCCTGCCGCGTCCCCGGCCTGCACTCACACTCACGCACTTCCTTACAAACAAATGATAATATGCATATTTCTGTTATTGACCCCAAATATATTTATGAAGAATAAATTTAAAAATAAAGAATACTGAATCGTGTCATTTTGTAGAATCAAATTTGATTAATTACAACACTATTGTAATTTTTATAAAAAAAAATACAGACAAAGAAGAAAAAAAGCACACTAAGTTTATAGGGTATATTTATACTCACATTAATGATATAATAAACTGTACAAAATCGGCACGTGATAGAAAGAAGAACGGAACAACTGGACGACCTACTTTTATTTGTCCCACTTTGTGGGCCGCACCCCGCAATTTACTAAATCTAAATATTATTTCCAAACGTGTAAATTATCCACGCATTTTTATCATCATTAAATGTAACTGCGAGTAGGTACATTAACCCTTTAAAATATTGATTTTTTAATTAATTATCGTATTAGCGATTATGACTTCACACTTACTAGCATTCACACTTTGTTTCTACATTAGATAGTTATATCAATTAAAATGTAAATTTTGGTAAACGATTACAACAATTTTTAAACTTGAAGCAGAAAGCTTGTAATGGGTTTTGAGAATTATACGGAACTTATGCCAAAGTTGTTTTAAAAAAGGTCCACAAAAAATGGGAAACAGGTGCTGTGTTCGAAACACCTGCTCGTGCTCAGGAGCGATAGACACGACAGATGTGCACGATCCACATTTTATCGATCTTTGAGTTACTCCATAATGATCTGTAAAAATGCGAATAATAATTCCATGACCCAACATAAGTACCCAAAATTTGCAGTAAAACAAAAGGAAGTGGCATAAACTAGCGAACCATAGTATGTAAACCTACATTTTATATTTAAATTCTAGGAATGCAAAGTAAACTGACAAACTTTCCTCATCGGTAAGAATGGTAAGATTGTTACCATTCTTACCGATGACGGTATTCTTCATTTACTTAAGAGCAAGAGATAATATTTATTTTTGAGTTTCAGGTTCATAGTAACAGTTGGACACCCGAAATTAAATATCCTCAAGAGAAGTGCATTTGTCGCTTCGTCAGCTATTGATTCAGATGAAGATGTGTCTAAAATAATCTGAGCTGTTATCTGCTGCTGAGCTGTGTTAAGTTGGTACCCCGGTAATTTAAAACATGATGCAAAAATAATCATGTCAAGAAAAGGTTAATAAAGAAACAGCTAAAGGTCTGTTGAAAATCAAGTTATCGCGTGTTCGCAGCCAAGATGGTCGATGCAAAATCCTAGTAAAAGCACATGTGCGCGCGCACCTGTCCCGGGGCGCTGCGGCCGCGCCGGCTGCAAGCCACACGTGTTCTTATGATCCAGCATCAATCATCCCTTTTAAACTCATGCAGCCTCTCGTTTTTATTTATTTAATTAATGAAGGTGTATCTTTCGACTAAGATATGAATCCAACTTTCGGCCACATGCGGCACGCGATTGGGTTGAGCAACGTGATGGGTTTCAAAGAGCGGTAATGAAAAATATTTTTAACCATCTGTTCGTATACGAAATAGGCAGCCATTTTTTAAGATGTGCTACTAAGTATGCTGCTATCTGCTATTAAGTATGCTATACTGTAGAGTTCCGTACAAGGAGTTGTAGTTGGTTACTATGAATAACAAACAATGATTTGAAACTCAGAACATAAGCTAAACCAGACGTCAGATAGGGTTATTATAGTCAAGAGAGTCTTGAGTCAGACATAATAACTCAGGGCTTTACCCCCAAATACCTATAAGTATATAATTATATTTAATTCCTCTACAGAACTCACAAGAGGATAGTTTAATAAAAGCTACAGTGGTTACAATGATGAAGGAGCTTTTTATATTATCAGCCATTCTCTCTACTCGAGACCGTCTATGAACATGACAAACACAAATGTTGTAATAAAGTTACTGTTGTCGCTTACCGCGGTGAGAACAGTGAGCTCGCCGAGCCACTCATTGAGCAAGGCTTCGGGGTCGTCAGCGGCGGCGCCCGCGCCTTGTTCCTCTACCAACGCCATCTGAAAATGATCATAATATCCACTTATATAGAACCAAATACGACACAACAACACAAATACAGTTTGTTCGAAATAAGTAAGCCGATCGGAAGTTGTCTGCAAGTGGTTTAGAAGTGGTAAATTTTAATAGAAAGAGTCGGTGTAAAGATAATTATAGTCGTATATTTTTCACATTTCTAAATATTTTGTTCACTGATTTCGATATTTATGTATTGAAACACTTAATTAAGCGATTTTATCACCGCGGTAGTTCGGAACGGCTAACTTCCGATCGGCTTACTTATTTCGAACAAACTGTACAGCGCGAATAAATAACAATTGAATTTATATGTTTGATCCAAAATATATATATATATATATATATATATATATAATATGTCACAATTAATATTTTCACCAATGAGTTACTATAATTATCTTTTTGTATTTTTTAGGCATTTTCCATGCAAAGATTATTAAGTTATTTCAGTGAAGGAACAATACGACCGCGGGCAGGATTCGAACCTGCGGTGGCTTAGCGGTCATAGCGTCTGGTGTACTTAACCAGAAGACGCAGGTTCGAATCCTGCCCGCGGTCGTATTGCTCCTTCACTGAAATAACTGAGTTACTATAATGACATAGAATTGTCCAAACTTTGACTTATAAAGTCGTATGGGAAACACATGTGCTTTTATATACATTTATTTATATGAATGACCTTTTTAATTTCAGTAGACAATTTATTAGTATTGAACTTATTGAACATTTTTGCTTCGTAGTGTATTTGTTGACTTTTATCAATTGTTTTGAGCCACGCCAAATTTGGTATCCTACTCATATCATTATATATATCTGATCTATATAGGTACCTAATTATGTCAAGCCAGCGGCTGGTATAGATTTCATTTCAAACCTATTTTCTGAAACACGTGCATCTGAAAATTAATTACTAATTTAAGCTGGAATTCGCCACACAAGGGTCAGAGAGACGACTTGTCTTTTCTTCAACGACTGCTTTCGAAGCGGCGAGAGCGGCGGTGCCCGGCGCATGCAGTATAACTTAATAATATACAAGGTGTCCCATAAATCATCGTCAAGCCAGAAATGTGCAATAGGGCAAGGTGTGACAGTTATTAGAAAAATATGTAAAAACATCTAGGTCTTGAACTTTACAAATTAAAATCATTCAAAATAAATCTTCATAACTGACACCCTGTGATGATCTTTGAAGTTCTGTAGTCACAGGACATTTGTAGTCACAAATATTAACTTTCCGACAGTTTTTTTTCTGTGATGTAACCATGAATAACCCTTCTGTAAATTACAGTTAAAAGTTAAAACATAACTGCCTCAGTTTCAAATAAAAAGGAGGGTTTTTGTCCAACATTAAATTCAAAATATTAAATCACAAAACTTTAACCGACTGTCCTGTAAAAAAAATGTACTACACTATTTTGGCAAGTAACTTTAAAAGATGGCGCACTTAGTCTGGATTCCAAAATGGTATGACACTTAACTAATTGCAACTTCCTTATTGAGGAAAAAAATTATTTGATAGTTAATAGGTTTATTTGAAATAAAATTTAGTTGTTGGATTTCTTTAGTAACGTTTCTTATTCAATCAGATTTACAAGGTTTTACAAAAAATTATCGAACTCTTTGCCTTCAGGGACAATGAAAGCTCTACATCTCTTTAAAAATGATCGCGTAATAAGTCGGGCGTATCTTCTAGGTTGATGCATTCAACCGCTTTTGCAATTTTTTGTGGAGATTCTGAACATTTACACCAGCATGTATCAACAAGATGGTTATCCAGTGCCTTATGCACAGTGATCTCATAGTACGAGCGTTTCTCAATCGAGAATACTCCGATAGGTGGAATGGGCTGGGTGGCACAATTTTGTGCCCTGTATGTTGATCCGGCCTAAACCCCATAGATTTCTTCTACTGGGGTACGATAAAGGAAAAAGTGTACTGTAAAGCTAATAAAGATTTAGACTAGCTGCACCAAAGAATTGCAGAAGCCGCTGAATACTAAATACATCAACTCGAGAAGATCGCCACCCGTCTTATTACGCGATTATTTTTAAAGAGATGCAGAGCTTGCATTGCCCTTGAAGGCAACGAGTTCGAACATTTGTTGTAAAACCTTGTAAATCTGATTAAATAAAAGTCATAACTAAAGAAATCCAACAACTAAATTTTATTTCAAATGAACCTTTATCTAACAAATTATTTTTTTTTCGCAATTAAGAAGGTGCAATTAGTTAAGTGTCATACCATTTTGGAATCCAAACTAAGTGCGCCATCTTTTAAAGTTACTTGCCAAAATAGTGTAGTACATTTTTTTTACAGTACAGTCGGTTAAAGTTTGTTTATTTAATATTTTGAATTTAAAGTTGGACAAAAATTTATCATTTTATTTAAAACTGAGGCAGTTATGTTTTTACTTTTAACTGTAATTTATAGAAGGGTTACATCACAGAAAAAAAAACTGACGAAAAGTTAATATTTGTAGTCACA
This sequence comes from Subacronicta megacephala, assembly GCA_958496365.1. Classification (NCBI taxonomy): domain Eukaryota; kingdom Metazoa; phylum Arthropoda; class Insecta; order Lepidoptera; family Noctuidae; genus Subacronicta; species Subacronicta megacephala. Next base: position 11,938,429 of record OY292513.1, read on the forward strand.
GGACTTCAAAGATCATCACAGGGTGTCAGTTATGAACATTTATTTTGAATGATTTTAATTTGTAAAGTTCAAGACCTAGATGTTTCTACATATTTTTCTAATAACTGTCACACCTTGCCCTATTGCCCATTTCCGGCTTGACGTTGATTTATGGGACACCTTGTATAACCCAATAACTAAAGACTAACCCCCTCATTTTGAGAAGAGACCCGTGCCCAGCAGTGGGCCTATAAATGGGCTGACGACGATGGAGATGAACACAATAAAAAAACCAAGCCCGCATGCTAAGCTGTTACAATATTCGGCCACAAGTTTAATTCACACCTGGACTTTAAGAAAGGATCGTTCATTTTAAATTCTTGTCGGGAATATCTTGCTATTCGTAATATTGGCTAAGTGGCTATTTACGTACGCAATTAATTTATAAAATGTATTTTGTTCCAATAAAGATATATTATATTATTACCAAAATATATCGGGTATCCGCTATTAATTTTCGTAGTAACTCTAACTACCTGTTGTTAGTTTTATCTATTGTTTGTAGAGCTGTGACTTAACGGATTAACGTTTAGCTTGAAAATACATTTTGTAAGCGTTTATTATTAAGTAGAAAGTAACTTAGCACATAAACTATTTTGCTTTATTAAGGCCAAATTCTCTCAATTGCCATAAAAGCTGAAACGTGCCTTAGTGGTCAAATATTGATGATATGTAAATTTATATCTACAGGTAAACTTGTATAGGTAAAATCGTATGGATTACACATTTTATTTGATAGGTATTTGTTATTATACATAGGGTTGGTAATTCAAATTATGTTAATAACCTATGATAGATATTTTGAATGTTCTATCTAGCTCTATTTTATTCTGTGTCCATTGTTTCATATCAAATTAAACTTTATGTAAATAAATTTAATATGGGGTTATTAATCTACGAAATAAATCAAGAGTGTTTGAAGAGTTATTGTGAGTAGAGCATTTGTGGGGCACGGCGCGGCAGGCCCTAGCGCATTATGTTTTTGTTATCATAACTCCATAACCGGGAAGGAAAGTCGGATTGATGTAACATTTCACGTAATAACAATAACACATAAAAGACATTTTCGTAACTTTACTACAATAGCGTATCTATCCAAAGTCGTGGCTCTCGATTATACGATCTGATACCAAGCTACAATTCGTATAAAAACTGTATTTCTTAGCGTTTCGTTGGATACAATCTTATAAAAGTGTGTGCACACTGTCCCAAACAGTTCTAATTACGACACAGCGCACCGATTTTACAGAACGTGATCGAATATTAAAAAAAGATTGAGCTTTTCTATATTGTTGTTGTACCTTTTGTCGTATTTAATAAACTGTTTATGTTAAAAACTTTATAATGCATGAATTTACAAACCAACTTACAAACAATATTTTGTCATGAAAATAAAGAAGGGTGGTTTGAGGAGAAGGGTGAAAAGAGAGTGGTGTGTGGACGTCCTAATTTCCCGTTCACTGACCGTTTGGATTTAATTTAGTAGCTCTAATAACATCTGGCTAGCCCAGCATCAAATTTTCAGAAGCGTATAAATTTATAGACTCCCGTTACAATGCATTTATTTTCTCGATATAAAGCGATCTTGGCTTTTGTCATGACATAATTAGCTAATGTTTTGAAAATTGTTGACCTGTGAATTCCATAGTTATAGTGTGTGAGTTATATTGTAATTTATTAACAAAAATACTATTAGGTGGTTCAATCATAATAATAATTATACGTATTCAAATTAATATAACTTACCATTGACATCTGAATTTGTATTTAATTTTATTTTGTTATTTTATTTGTATTAAATGTTATAATTGTACTTAATCTTAATGTGATACCATGATTACCATGAATTATCTTGACTTCGTCTTCGAGATTTATTTTACCTTAAATCTCTTCGACGAAGTCAAGATAATTTAGATCGAACTTCACTTCAGGTAAGTTCGTTTGACGTATTTGCTCTGCATTGTGCATGCTCTGCATTGTGCAAAAAATAAAATATCATGTAACAAGTTTCTTGTGAATATGTCGTTGGTGTGCCTTTAAATAAATAAATAAATCTATACAAGTAAATATATTTAAAGTGACTATTTGTAATTCAAAAATGTTGAGCTTTTTATGAAAGTGCAGTACTGTACACATAACAATATATATATGTACTTTTACTTTTATCTGTCTGTCTGTCAGGTCGGCTACTTGACGAAGCTGGAACGATTTTGACAGAATGTTCACTGGTAGGGCCGAATGCTGTACCTACAAGAAGTAACTTAGGCTATTTATGCTATGACGTCATGCTATGACCCTTAGGAGCCGATAAAAAAAACGCAGTATGAAACTGCGGCGCAGAGCTAGTTTCTTTTAACTTGGTCCTGGCAAATGCCTAGATTTCTATCATCGCGTGTAGTATCGAAGCGTATCATATACTGACATACTAAGTATCTAGTGTACGATTCGAAAACGATTAGTTGTATGTTTCGCCATACAGTTTGCTTGCTGTCATAGTGCAGCAAACCTAATGTGTTAAGCAAGCTTTCTCTTAAAATATATAGACGCATTTAGTTAGGGGAAAGTATAGCAGTTGTTAAGATAAATTAACGGCGTCAATTTGACGTGAGCGGCCGTCAATAAGCTGTGATGCGGGTCAGCCAAACACCGAAATAATATTAAACTGTGTTTACAATAGCTCTGACAACGTGATATTTGAACAGTTATGACAAATAAACTTACATTGTTTATTAGTAGTGTGTAAATAACGGAATAGTTACGTTAATAATCGTAATAATAGTTAATTTCATTGTATTGCAGGTAGTCAATTTTCATATTTACTGGAACCCTTATTCACATTATTATAAGAACGAATGCGTTTTCTTAATATATTTGTATTATATACTAGCTTTCACCTCACGGCGTTGCCCGCGTGTTCGTTTCAATTTGACAGCAAAATCCTCATTAACAAAATGATCCGCCATTTATTGAATTCATTTGTTACAAAAAAGTGATAAATGCAGAACCGCTCGACCGATTTTGTGCAAACTTCGCATAAACCATCTACTAAATAGTCTGAACAAAGCCCAAACATTTGGTTTGGATAGGTGAGCCCGTTCTTGAGTTATAAAATTACAACGAAAAGTGGCATTGATTTTTATATATATAGATATAGATAGATTAAAGTCAGGAGTTTGGCAGTGCAACGCCAATTGCAACGCCGAAATTCAGAAGTTCTTATTCTATGTAGATTTAAAATAAAAGTTCACCAATGAAAAGAATATACTTTGCGAGGCCGGGATTAAGCTGGAAATGCGTCATGCCGTGACTCGGGGGTTAGTGATGTATGTGGCTTCAACCCTCTTCCCCGAAAGTAAATTGGTTCGACTGCGAAAGTTACGAGTGCAACGGCATAAAATAAGTACTTTCTTATAGCAACAGCTTTCCGCCCACGGCTCTACCCGCGTGGTTTCTCGATATTTCTGTATAATAGATAATATGTATGTATTATACATATAAAGCTTCCTATTGAATCACTTTATCTATTAAAAAAAACCGCATCAAAATCAGATTACAGTCAGGGACAGACAGACAGCGGGAAGCGACTGTTTTATACTATGTAGTGATAGTGATTTCAGGATACTACTATAAAATGTTGTAGCTACGGTCATGTTATACTCGATTCTTTTTAGAAATAAATTATGCTTAAGTTGTGTATAAAAACGCTTCAAATTTTTTCGTGACGTGGAATTATTGGCTAATTGTGGAGGAGGTACAACACACTGAAAAAAAAAACACCGAGACAGTAATTGCCAAGCAATTTCACTTTCGTAAACTAAGTATTGAGTTAAGTTGCACATTTAAAATTTCGTGAAGTTGGAATCAAATCAACCATCTTGCACAATAATAATATCTATGTTAGAATTTAATAATGGTCACCTTGACCTAATGTATCACTGTTTTAAATAATCTGATCATATACCGTAGCGTTTATATCATAGGTATTACACAAGCAGATTTTCTTGGATAATTCTTTGAGTTTTTACTGACCAAGGAAATATCTGGATTTAATAACACACGGGTTATAAAAAGAACTAAAATAAGTTGACGTCGTCGCCGTGATAAAAAGATGAGCGAGCGGCGGCGGCGGTTGATTTTTCCGTGCGCGGGAAGATCACACATACAAGGCGACGAAAAAAAACTACTTTCCATACAAATTAGGGAAACCTAAGCTGACAAATTTGTATGGGAAGTTATGTTTTTGTTTATAATTCCCATTTTCTATTTTAGTTTCTGTAGACTAGTTTCATTTCTTGTTGTATTGTAGCCTCCAATTTGTATATCATCACTTTATTGCGGTTAACAAAACCAGTTACCTTGAACTCATGAAATTGTGTTATTGTCTATGATCCACGGTACGGTGTGACAGGAAAGTCCTCGATATGCCGTAATACCCGGGAAAAGTCTTAAAGTGATCAAACAATACAATCACATTCCTTCAATGCTGCACTTGGCTCCGCCGCACAATAATATCGTGAACAATAAAACGCTAACCGTTCCGCAATTCGTTTCGCTCACAATCGCTACGACCGAACAGTCCAAAGTGCGCGCCACAAACGATATTGCAGTAGGTACAACATGCGTACTGGCTGACCACTACTAAATGAATGAATACTCTAAGAAGAGGTCGTATGAGTGACGCGATCTATGATCATTATACTAAAAACGCGTGTTGCGTCATTTAAGTATATCAAACACAAACAAACTCAAGGGATAAGAAAATTGTTTGCAGATACAAGTTCTCGGTCACATCGCTTATCGGTTATTGTCTGTTGTACTAACGGAATAAAATTAACAAGAAATGTGACACACTAACTTTCGTATGGATCGGTAATGGGAATATGCTGAACTGTAAGATAAATATAGGTATGTATAGAGCATATAGCATCGCTGTTTTCTATTAAAGGTTTTAAAATAAGTACAATTTAAAAATAGTCTGAGTAAAATCTCTGCCCACGACTCACCTTGTTTTAAAATCAGCAGTTCTGAGCCGATGACTGTTCTTCCGTCTAAAGCTGGTTCATAGCATGATTCATATCGCATCACTAACATTGTTTGTAGAACCGGAATGTTTCATCGTCACATAAACAAACTTAGCAAAAAATACAATATGTATTACGAAATCTCTATCTATGGAATCGTGATTTGATTGAAAAACGTTACAAAACCTGTACCTAGTAAAATATGTGACTGACTGACGGCCACAAGACGATATTTCCGTATTTTTAATAAAGCTATGTATTTATGTAGATACTGTCAATATTTTTTTAACGCATCATTTTTATTTAATTTCGGCCACTTAAGTACCAAATATCAATTATTTTTAAGTGTCTTGATCGAATCTCTAATCAGAGGCGAATAGTTTTTATTTTGAAACATTTATATTATAGCCTATTAGCTAGAGATACTTGTTTGAGACGGTTTTGGTGCCAAGCCTTATTAATACTGTTAATATAGGGCAACACCGTGTGTAAGTGGGAAAATATGGCGATGTCGAGTGTATAATAATATAAAGCTATATTTTGATTTCTTTCAGGAAAACACATCAGCGTGTGAATGAATCAATTGTGATTGGAAGAAATGATAACGACGCTGATAATAACAGACGCACTTACTAACAGCGTTCACAAGAACTTTACATAATTTAACAAACTGTCTAACTTACTAATTTCCTGTAATACAATAATTCATAATTTTATAACACTACTTCAAAGTGTGATATCTATAGCCGACTCTTAACTAGCTACTTTGTGACAGTGGTAATAACATAAATAAATGTATGCTTCTCGACTACGAGAACGAGTAGCGAAGTGATAGCATAGTGATATTACCATTGGACAACCCAAAAGTCTCGTGTCCGAATCCAAGGCGTCATGTGCGTATTAATAATTAGGTATCACGCGCTTAAACGGTGAAGGAAAACAACGCAAGGAAACCTGCATGCCTGAGAGATTTTCTCGACGACGCGTGTGAAGTCTGATAATCTCTAGATATAAAATCATGTTTAACGCACACGTATCTTCTGAAATTATTTAACTAGAGCAATCAAAAATGCAACGTGTAAAAGTTTACAGAATTCTACTTAACTATTACCTACCTACATTCAGTGAAAATCTTTAAAAAAAATAATTGGGTTCGTGTAAAAAATAATAATAATTTAAAACTACAATAATACATCTTAAATATTACGATGTGTTCGCGTAATGCTATAATATATTTAAGCAGGTGTCCCGTTTTTATAAACATATTTGGTTTTCTTTATACAGACTGACTGGTGAGACACTACGATACTAGAGGACCAGATATGTGGCGATCATATGAAGAATAAAATATCAGTAAAAATAAATATTTATTTATTTATTGGATAAGCAACAGCTATACAAACCAAATAAACAATCAGGTTAAGCTACATTAAGCCAATTACAGGTTTTTACGAATATTGATGGAATAAGTTTCTAGAAATCTTAACGAACTCTAGTAAGTACAAAATACAGAGAGATCAGTAGAATTAACAATAATGTTTTACAATACCTCACCTACCAACAAACTTTGAGCTAAAATTACATTAAAAATTGACTAATTAGTAAACTTAACCAAAAAGAAAATAATTATTTAGACACCGCGCGGATACGGATTATTACATAATTAGAATGAGAATAAAATACCGACTAGTCTGTTAGTGTCTCATCAGTCACCCTGTATATAGGTTTTGTGGTAGCGTGGTCTAGTATAACAATTGACTTTTATAACTTCAAGAACGTTATAAGTTCTTTTATACCCTTTTGATTTCCTCTTTCTGTTTTTTCCTCGTTATTTATACAAACATTAATTTGCCCCGAATTTAAACTTGGACCACCGTGCATAGCTGGTTAATGCTATCAAGTCTGTTTTCTGTTAAGGCGAGGCTATCAGTTTGAGCCCATATAAATATTTGAATATTGTTCATTGTTATAGTGCCGTATTAGTAAACATATTTTGTTAATTGTTTATTATTTTCGTAACAATTAAGAAGAGCGTTGCTGGGCATGCAAAATATACCTATCTGCTCAGACCTATATGCACGTACGCACGGCTACAGGTCAACCTATACAAATAACATACCAATGTAAGCTGATCTCGCATTTCATAGGCTTCCTATACAATAAGAGGCTAGCGTAAACTGGCTTGATGTGTAGCCGTGCGTACCACAACCACTGTGTAGAGATTAATACATTCCTCCAGTCATAACATAATACATAAGTTATTATAAATGTACCACAGTATACCTATATTACAAATAGGTGCCAACAGTGTAATGAACTTAGAATGTTTATACTTTTGCAGGTCACATGTAATTGCAATACCCGTGAAATTCTAGCCATAACTATTTACAAGGTGCATTGTTTTAAAGAAGTATCAATTTTATTTTAATATGCTGATATATTAATTATGCATGCGTCAAATTAGTTGTCGGTATGGCTATCATGGAGCTTCTTTAACTAAGGTTTGATTGCCAATGTCAAAAAATATTATGTAATCACGTTCATAATTATATAGTAGGTACTTTGATAATTATTACGATATAATATTTTTATGGTGTATACACTAATGGACGATCTGTAAGTATGTCTCCTCGAGTAATTTTCTTAATAATTCTACAAGAAGTAATAAATCTGAAGCCGCGAGATGGAAACTAGTAATGGAAACATGGAAAAGGTCTTTTACCTAGATCTTTGAAACGTATTGCCATACCATCACGCCTGTATTCCCCGAAGGGTTAGGCAGAGGCGTACTTAATGTACACCCACAGTTCGCCGGTATGTTTAGGTCCCATGTAATAGGGGGCGAACGTATTGCCAACTTGCAATATTTCATTAATTATTCATAATTTCATTAATTAGGCGGTAAATAGGTTTTTTAGGAGGAGGAAATATTATGTAGAATTAGAAAAATACAAATACACAGTATCTGGGTTAAAACGCGATGTTCAGTTCAGTTTTTATTTTCAACAAAAATGCAATGTGTTTCCGTCGTAAACTGGCAACGCTTTGCCCGTAAACTGCATGAATGTAAACACTGAATAGCGCGCATGGCTGCATGCATACCTCACCATGCGTCCGCGCAATGCCGTTTTAGTGCGTCCAAAATAGTTTTGTGTGCTGGTTTCCGTAGCGTAGGTACAGGTAACTAATAAAATAAGACCCGATTAGTTTTTTAATTGTATAGCATGTAGATCAATTATAAATTTTTCGAGGGAAAAATTAGCTGCAGGTACGACTCAAACCTGCTTCCTCCGTTTTCGTACACCGGGCGCTTTGATCAACTGAGCTACCGAGGTCTCCTTATTTTTTTACATTCGTGTATGCTCATGGTTCAGAGACCCGGTTTGATCTACTCCGTATAATTCAGAAATGATTTTTTATAACATTAATTAGGGCGAAAATGCACAATGGAATATATCATACACAGAATAGCTGTAGTCAATGTAGAATGTAATATTGTGTTACTTGGTAACTCAGGTAAACATAAAAAGGTTTATGATGCGTACTTGTGGTGCTCGCCGTGCCCAAATATAGAGCAAATTCCAGCTTGTTGAGGCGACTATTAACATCCCCCCCCTCTGGTCCGTGCAGCCGCGAGCCCGCATCAAACGTTACGGCGCCGCTCTGGCGTTACCACACGGACGTTGGCCCCGCACACACTTCCAGCCCGTGTGTCCACACAAATATTATTCTCACAAAGAATTATGTGTCTACACACTTTACTTGCAAGCAACGAGAAGTCACATTGCGCTTTTAATCGAAAGCGAAATGCTCAAGCCTAGCGATTAGTTGCGTCATCGCGTTACTCTCCGATAACAACATACAGCATCATTGACTTCACAGATGCTGAATGTTTGACGGAATAAAGGCGTTCTTGTAAGAATTTATTATCGCAACATTTTATTTTAATGATACAAGCGGTTTAGAAGACATTCATGCTGCGAGACAATAGGTTCGTGTTCATACTTCATGGACGATACGTTCGTGCGAAAGCTTTACGCTGCTTTTGCGCCCCGGACGCGTGACATTGCATATTTTAGACACTTCAGAAACGCCTCCGCCCTTAATGCATGCGGCGTCCGTATGTAACACAAGCCTACTCGGGCGTGGAACACTATTATTGAGGATTTCATCGTCTGAAGTACCGGGCTTATGCGTTTGGGAATCGAGCTCCAAACTCGAAGTGTCGAACGCTAGTGAAAGTCGTGAAATGGAACACTGTCATAGATCTTACTACAGACATAATTATGTTTTCGCAACAGTTCCTTTTAGGTAGACGTGTATTATTGTACCTTTATCTTTACACATTTAATTACTATTACCAACTCATTTTATGTCCCGCTGCTGGGCACGGTTTTCTATTTAGAACTAGAAGAGTATGATTATAGTCCACGCTGACCGAGATGGGTAGGTTTACTCACGATGTTTTTTTTCTTTCACCGGCTTTGGTAACATATATGTACTTGTAGAACTTGGTATGTTCTAAGTTCTAAGTATGTTCTTTTAGTAACTTTACAACATAACATATAAAATACTCTATTACGTCTTTATCCCAGTACTTAGTCCTTTAAACTTCTGCTTGAGAGGTTTACTGATGAATATTAGCTTGCGCATCCTCAATTCACTGGTATGTTTTCAGGTGTCATGTAATATGGGGCAAATTTATTGCCATACTTACCTAAATCCATTTTTATAATTCCATTTCCATTTTCCTAAGTCCACTACGAACTACTTTTCAAAACCTTACTTTGCTTTTCAGTTAAAGACAATAGCATTTTTAGCATTTTTCTTGCACTGGAAGTTGAACCCTCACCCGTCCTGGCCGCAGTTGCGACCACTAAACCAATGATGTAAGTAGTCAGATTTCATATTGTTCGAGAATTTCTTTATCGAACAATTTCTTTAGTTCGTGGGGAGAGTGGGATCTTAATTAAAATGAATTCCACAGAGGAACGATTTGCGGCGTAACGAGCCATTTGTGGCCATTAGCAGTGAACAATTCATACGAACACGCGAGTGCACGTTTACTAAAGATCAGGAAGCCATTTATTAACATTAAAGAAAGAAATTCTGTGTTTAAATAGCAACGGTGCCATTTCCATAACATCGGACGTATATTCCTCGTCTACTGTATCATTTTTATGCGATACCTACTTGTTGTGATACAATTATTTGGGCACACATTCAGGATATAAGGATCTTCCGCTATTATTTCCTATCCCAATGTAGGTAGCAAAAGCTATCCAAAGCCAATACTCAGTACTTAAGTACCGGAATTTCCATTTTCAAATGAAGGTGTTGAGTCGTTTTCAAGTAATAGTGATACCTGTGGGTGAACATTTAACATCATTGTTTGTTTACATTTACCATAGTTGCAATATGACTCATACGCACGCAATGCCCTCAATAATTAACATTTTAACGGGCTGTGTTATACAGACTAAAATGTAAACGTCCAAAATATTGACATACTAGCTTTCCGCCCACAGCTTCGCCCGCGTGGACAACACGATTTTGACTGTTTAGTTTATCCGATTCTGGCGGGAAATTGCAAATTATCCTTACATACTCGTATCTTTCCGTCCACTTCTTTGCTCGGGTAGACCACAAAATTTGCCCAACTTTGTTATTTACCGAAATATAAACGCTTCCCTCCCAAGGTCTAAAATTTCGTCAAAATCCAAACGGATTTTCATCCCCTATTTCATCCCCACACAGTTGTAAATTTCCCACACCCCATATTAAATATTCATTTATTTACTATAAACTTTCACCCCCTATTTCAACCCCTCCAAAACTATTTTTTGCAATAAAAGGCAGCCTATGTCCTTTTTCAAGCTTTAGTCTATCCCAGTACCAAATTTCATTCAAATCGGTTGAGTGGTTTAGGCGTGAAAGCGTAACAGACAGACAGACAGACAGAGTTACTTTCGTATTTATAATATTAGTAGGGACTAGTAGGGATAGTAGGGATCAATAAATTTTGTGCAAGTTTCGTAGAAAGTACAATTGATAGATTTTAGTCGCGGCTGTGATCAGGACGGAGATGGCCATAGGCCAAGGCTTGCGTAAACTGAGGGAGAACTATGTAAGCACGGCTACACATCAAGCTATAAAAACCAAGCCTTGAATTTTACGGTGAGCCTTTACAATGGGAGATCAGTCCAAACAGGATTTGTATAGCTTGATGTGTAGCTGTGTGTACTAGCAGTTGGCAGATGGTTGATCGAATAGCAAAGAATGCTGTTGAATCATGGAATGTTTCTGATGTAAATTGAGTCGATCTTATTCTATTTACAGAGCTAGTGCTAGTGGCTACTCATTATTATTGCTATTGATTTCTTACAAAGAATAAATTTGAAAAATTGAGACTGCGAAGAGATGTCACGTGCGAATAATTAGTTATAAGTTTTATTGTTCGGTGGTGTTATTGTGTCGATGCATGCGAGTGTGTCGTTGGTGGCGGAGTGCGGACGCGGGGGCGGCGGCAGGAGGGAGCAGCGTGGGGTATTGATCGGCCCCGGACGATTGCACCACCTGCCACTGCAACTCGGAAAATTCGCATTTCTCACAATAAAATCACTCAGACAATGCTGATGCCCACGCGGTCTATTTCGTAGATTAGTATGCAATCTAGGGCAAGTACAATTTTCCCAGTTCTTTTCAATACAGTTTCTTATCCAAGACCAGCAAGACGATCCTGATTTATTTTTATTTGAAAGCCAAATCAAACTAACAGGAAAATTCATTTAGAATTTTATTTTAGACTAGCTTTCCACCCACGACTTTGCCCGTGTGGTTTTCTGTATATTATATAAAATAACCTTCCCCTTGAATCACTCTATCTATAAAAAAGGCGCATCAAAATGCGTTGCGTAGTTTTAAAGATCTAAGCATACCTACATAGGAAAATACATTGGAAAGCGACTTTGTTTTATACTATGTAGTGAAGTAACATAAGCTGAATGTAAATAAAGATAGATGCATGGTTTAATTTTTCTTTTCCACTTTTATGGCAGGAAAATCAACGATAATCACTTAGTTCAACATCCTCAGGTTGTCTTGAAACCTAAGCTATAGAAACCAGTTACTATTTAGCGTAGGCGACACGCTGTTAGCCTGAGTAGAACTGCTTCACAATTGCAATCGTGTAACTCCACGAAGCAGACTTTACGACTACATTTACTCACAAACAGTAGTCAGTAGTACTGTAGTCAATGTTAGCTCAGTCAATGCAGACATTCGGACTAAAATAATTTACGCGCTTTTGAAAGGAAACGCCCTGCTTTCCCGTGTACCGCACGCAGTTTATAATAAAAATACCTAGGACAAACAAATGTCGGTGCCATGCACTACATGGTACATAAGCTGCAATTCACTCATGACATATAGATCTGAAATATGTATGGCATAACATCAATACATTGTGTGATTCATGTGATATCATATAACACGACGTATATATACATGTATTAGTAGTAAAATTAATTGCTTGTATGTATCCGATACCTGATAGTGTTGTGTGAAAGCAGTGGACCTTCTGAACCTTGTAAACTGCCGTCACTCAGATGCATCTATATCTGATACATAATAATTGATCTCGATAGACAAAGGACGTACGGCAGCAGCTCCACATGATTGTATTTCGTCACCATCATTAAACAAATCCGCCTATGATCTGTATCAGCAACAAACGGCTTTGGATAACCGAAGTTAGTTGAATAAGGATAAAATGGGCAAATTGATGTGTAGGTACTTCCAATCACATAAATTATTAAAGCTCCTTAACCCTTCAGTTATCTTAAAGTCTGTCGGGTAGAGGAAGAGTAATTCAATCATCCTGGCAATCCTGAGTTCTAGGCTGAATAATTGGGATGCAAAGGAAATTCGATTGTACGCTTTGCTCGGTTTTAAAGATTTCTCGTTTTCCTGACAAGCTGCATTTGATTTGGTTCAAAACCAAAAATAATCTGTTAACTCAGTAATTTGCTTCGTTGATATTTTCAATTTAGAACGGTAATTTGATATAGTCTTTAGTCTAGTCTAGTAATAGGGAATTAGTTTTTATAATTATAAACGTTTTACGTGGTTGTACAGTTGTATACCTTTAACCTTCGGGGAACAGGTACAGGTGAGATGGTATGTGTGTGTATGGTAACCGTATAACTATTCGTTATTTTGTGACACACATAATATTGTTTCACGCCAGTATTCCCTGAAGGGTTTAACGAAGACGTACAAAAATATAAATACTCTCCAACTTCGAGTCCTCACGCTTCACTCTGCGCTTGGGACCACTAGAAAGGGACATTCTTACAAATAAAGACATAACCGGGCACAAATCCAAACTTCGAGCTGATACTAACCCAATAACGGTAGATTTGGGAATCAGACCTAGGAACTTAGGTCGGATTTACGACCACTAGACTAATGAAACAGTTTAATTTAGTTTTAGACTCAATATCTGATATTTTTATTCGGATAGCTGTTCTATGGCATAAAGCAGATAGTTCCTTCTCGTATAAAAAATAGTTTTTAAATTCATATTATTAGTTCTTGTAAATTAGATGAAAATACCTATGGCAATTATTATTTCATATTTGAATGTTAATACATAAGTATTATGTTTAAATTAACTTAACATATAAGTGATTTCATTTAAATGTTTGCAAATCAGACATCATTGGGAAATGGCGTGTTCTAATTTCAGTGGTGCTTAGTGGGGAAGAGCATTGTGTCATATATCTATATATCGTCAACCCATTACACTGTCCCACTGCTTGGCACGGGTCTCCTCTCAGAACGAGAGGGAATCATATACCTCTATTGTCCATTAATTTATTATAAGAGATTGCTGTTTGAAGTTGCACATATTTATTACTTTAATAATACACAATTTGTTTTAGCTTTTGAGATTTAATAATAATTGTACGGTGGCCAGCACATCAAGTTACCACAAAATATCAAATTTTCTCAGTTGATTTTGAACTTTATCGTCAACAATTTAAGATTTAAAATCATTTGGAGAAATTTGACAGTTTTGCATACCTTGACCTGCTGGCGACTGTACAAGGTAATGCCATAAAACCTAAATGTTAGGTTTTAGGATTTTTGGAGAATGAAATATATTTCTATATCCGTGTTTTTTTCATGAACACAATTAAAAACAAAGTTTAACGTTTTACAAAAACAGTTTTGCCTTTCTCATACCTATTAAAAATATATAAACTATGCTTAATTGTTCCTATTAATATGTGTTTTAATTTAACACCTTAAAACTTGACAGTTTTTAGGAATCTTAAAACAGAGTTGCTCTTCAAGGAAAAACGCGATGTGTACCTACGTTCAGTATTCACGTGGCAACGACGAGGTGGAGGGTGGCTGTTGAAGGAGAGGGAAGAGGCGAGAGGAGGTAGCGGCCAAGACCTTCAACTAGCGGTGCTATTGACCTGCAAATGGTTTTTGTAACGTCATGTGAACATAATCGAGTGTTAACCATTCCTATGTTTTCGGTGGTTTCACACACCCGTCTGTGCACTTTAAAATTGCATGCCTTAAACGGCATCGCACCTCAATATATTCTAGTTGGTCGCTAGTCAACGGTATCTGCGAATATTGTTCTAAATTGCTCTATCCTGGTCAGCTGAATTCACTTCCTGTGTCCCAGACCAAATCTTCTTAAGTGAACGTTAAAACAAACGCTAAATAGAATCGAAACGTTCATGTATTAAGGATATCTGTGAGTTTGTCTGTCATGGTTGAAGATGTTCTAATTTATCCAGCTTTCCGTCCGTAAAGGGCATGAGTTACGACAAAGACAATGTAAGACAGGACAACAAGTAGTGCAAATTTGGTGGTATCGTTGTTTCCGGCAATGCGCACAAGGTCTGGGTTGATAGGGTCGACGTCCTGCGCCCCCCGCCGCTCCCGCCACCCCCGCCACCCGCCAGCTGTCTCCGCCCGGTTATATTTAGACCGGATGGTGGAGTTCTCACTAAAACAGATACTCCCCTCGGTTTGCATAACGCACCAAATTGTGTGTCGGACTCACTCCTTTATTGCCACCATGATGGACACCAAGTGTGGTTCGTCACTGTGCTCGGTTTGTTTGCATATTATTAGGCAAAATTAAATTCAATTGTTATATCAACAGGGCATTCATCCGATGTGAATAGGAGCTGACGAACTTAAAAAAACGACTACCTAATTCGGAAATTTCTAAGTACCGCTCCGTTCTATCATGAATTCATGACATATTGTAACACATAAATGGTCGTAAAAGTTACCAAGATAGTAAATCAAATTGACGATCGATCCCAAAAAGGGCAATGTACCGTTAGCCCACTAATGCAGTAAGATGCAAACGACTGTTGCGCTTGCACAGTTAAGCACACAACGACGCATGACATATCGACGGGATTCTCACCACTAATACTGGCCGGCGCATTATAGAAAGCAAATATGTCTCGACTGTAATGACTATGTTAATTTTGCCGCTCATGCGCGTTAGTCGGCCAAAACGATACTTGAAAAAACAGAGCCGTAATCAAACATTGCCGGATGACGAAATATTGACGCTCACCACTTAGCTACTTACCACAAAGATCTGCTACTAAATATGATTCAGAAAAATATTAAGATTTTCTGCAACTTAAAAAAATACTAATTATAAGTACTTACAAGTAGTCAAGTACCCAAGTATAAATCATTTCCAAGTTAGGAATGTTGGTATTATGTAGTACCTACGCATGCAAGGAGTATTTATTAATTTATTACGAGGCCTATTGACATCACTGCATTATTTTGTTATATAATTTTATTTATTAAAATATTCCTTCCTTAGTCCTCCAAAATTTAATAGGTCACGGTTTTTAGTGTTAACAAATTTCACAGCTATATAATATACTACTACAAAGTTCCATAAATAAAAAGCAAAACAGGCTTTACAACAAAAAAGAAGTACCTATTATACCTACATACCTGTATTAGGGAAAGCAATACATATTGAATTTTTTTAAAAGAATACATCATTTTCCGAAAACAATTGACGTGAAAATTGTGCTCGCTCATAATTGAATTGAGCCATTGGCAACCCCTTTGACGGGACGCTTTTAGTCCAGCGCTGCCCCCTACGGCATACACGTCTGGTTACACCCTAATAAGTTTGTACACATTCCTGATTCACATTGCGCACTAAAAGCTCGAATCCTGATTGGAAATTCAAATAACATTAATGTTTGATTAACAGGACTTTCTAGTGTTTATTTGTGAATACTAATTGTAAATACCGCCGTTATAAGAGTACACGTGGATTACGGAATCCTGACTATAGAAATCTTAATTACGTATTTTGCCACCTGCTACGTTCATGTCAATTAAAGAAATTAGTAATCCAAAAGTGGACTTAAATACTTCCTCAAATTACTTAGTATTCTACTCACATTTTTTGCAGAAGCACAGTGCACTATTTTTTTTTTACATATTTTTCGTAGTTCAATAACCTAAACTTGAATCTGAACCGTGCTACCCAAAGGTCGAAAGCAACGATCAAAAGAGACATCAAAAAAGATAAACCTATTTACCAAAGCTAATAACTTACCCGCTACGGGATGATTATCGGTGCTGCATTTTCATATGGAATCTGAAACAACAAAAGCTTTATTAGAATGCAAACAACCCTGGTAATAAATTAACCATAGATACGTATGTTTAAAATCATGAAAGTTTCATAAAAAAATCCAAAACCCGCCAGACACTAGATTAAAAAATATCCTCATCGAAAAAGTTCCTGTTCCATTCCATGTACTACAGAAAATAAAACCTGCCTGCTATGTAACTATTTTCCAAAAACCAGTGTTGTATTTGTAATAGTGAACAGTCACTAAATGGATTTCGACGTAAAACAAAACGTTTGTTTTAGTTCTAGTTATTTTTATTCGAAGCTCAAATAAAAATTCACGTGGGAATTAAAAAAAATCGCAACCACAGCCTAGCCTAAAATAAAAAAAATCGGTTCGCTTATTCGCGGTAGCGTTGTGGAAAAATAAGTGCAGGTTTCCATTAAGGGAAGTTGTTCAAACATCCATTGGCTCAGACGAGTTTTTGAGCTGGTGCAGGAAATATCAAGGTAGACTGCATGAATAAAGTTAACTAATAGCTACATAAGGAATTAGCAATCAATGTCCTTCTAAACATAAAAATAATATAGTTATATTTAAAAATATCCATAGAACCTCAGACTGATGAGAATTTTCATTTAATTATTGTAAAGATTATTAAAAAAACATCTGAGTAAATAACACACTATTTATTACGGAATTCTCAATTCACAAATTTTATTGAGACTGTAAAAGTATGATAAGTAAGTAGCTTGGGTTCGATTTAATCAACGAGAACGATGAATAACGTGGTATCTCTAATGTGTATTTCTGCATTCGACAGGCTGTTAATATTTCGGGCGAATATCTTTTGTTGTAACATAGTTGAACGCGAAGTACGTATTACCTATACGTGGGACACACTGAACGTTTTTAGAAAATGATAAACGGAATGATGTAAAAGTTATGGAATGATGTAAGGATCGTCGTATGGAATGAAATCGTTTGGCTGAAGCCTACTCTTATCTGAAGCCTACTCATAGAATAATAGTAATAAACGCGTTATCTCATTATGAGACTACCGTATACTGGATTGTAGATGCATGGTACATTAGAACCTCTTTTTAAAAACATACGATATTAAAACAATAATGCATAATAAGGTCTAAAGCAAAGACTGGCAATACTGCGGTCCTCATTGCCGCAGACAGTTGGTCAGTTGGTCAGGGCCTTGTCTTAAGATTGCACGTATGGGCACTGGAGTGGAAACCTCAGACAGGAGTGGACTCAACTTTGTCTTGCCTTGACTAGCCGGCCAAAGGGAGGCCGGAGCTTAATGCGCTCGAGGGTGGAGTGCATTAATGCATAATAACGGATAAACCCACTGTGAGTCTCTTTGTTTGACACTCTTGAAGATGAAACTGGGGCCGCACATTCCACCACCCTTAGCCTTTTCCACCACTGCCACTGTCTAGCCTACCAAACACCAATGTCTTGCACTCACCAGCATACTCCTTAGCTAATAAGCAATTTTGATATGTCGGCTTTATGTAAATTAACTGTGTTTAGTCATCATCAACCCATTACATTGTCCCACTGCTGGGCACGGGTCTCCTCTCAGAACAAGAGAGATTAGGCTATTAGTCCTTGTTTTGGTTAGTAATAAGTCATATTTTGCAAATAATACATTCTGGATGGTACTTATGATAATACATTGTGGTAGATATGTTAATTTATTTACTACATATATGTTTATCCCGAAGGTCGAAAAACAGTGCAGAATCCGTCTGCTATAATCTATCGTGAGATAGGGACGTCCGCTTAGAGTATTATTTATTAAAATAAAACTTTGGACGTCTGCACGCGGTTATAACTCCACAACTGCAATATCGAGGGATGGCACTATGAAACCTATGGGCTACCTTGCAGCATCCCTTTGTTTATAAAATGGTCGATTATACGATGTGGTACTCTTGTCTCGTTTTATCAAGCCGGTTCACAATACACCCGAGGTCGTTTTACTAAACGGAAATGCCAGACCTACACAACCTGCGCCCGCGAATATATACGCTCATAAATTCACCACCTACAGCTGCCTTATAGTGGGTAGGTAGGTACAGGTACGTATATAGATATAGCTGCAACATGTAGGTTGTAAAGACATTCGCGCAATTAATCTAACCATTTTTTCACTGCTATATTCCGAGTAGGTATCTGTATGAATTCTAGAAGCATCTAAACCCATTATAAAATGAAACAACCCACAGATTTTACAAACAATTCCAGTTTCATTAGGGATCCGTTGCGCACTTTAACAACTCGCGGAACGAAACTAATTCATATCTCGTTAACCGAAACCCGCGATTCGGTCGTAGAGGTAATCAAAATGTCAAAACAATATTGGTTAACTTGTTAATCCAACTTAAATTAACGATAAATCCAATTTTCTTTGCCCCTGGCGTTCTGATCAGATAAGACTTGACTTTTTATGATAATTAAAAACAACATTTAACGTAAAATAATATGTATGCACAGCATGTCGAAATGGAAACCACGTTTGTAGAAAGCATTAAAAGAAATTGTTAAGTTTCCAAATATGAGCTAGTGCGCCCACAATATATCCAAATTGTGTTACGTTAACGATATTCGTGAGCGTGGGTCGTTAGTGAGAGATATCAGACAATAGACCTGGTGTGTCACGGACGCTGAGGACATTTCGGCGGAACCCACGAGATATCGAACACAACTACGTACTAGTTACGTGTAAATGGTATGGTAGTTGACCTACTTAATCGTTCAGACTAAAAAGTTCAGAAACGTGAGGATTTTGTCAATAGCTCTTATATGTTTCTTTTTACGTTTTAAATATTCCGTGTGAAGATTGGATTCCGAATATTTATAGAAATCAACATATTTCTTGTAGCTTTGACATGAAACTGTATGTTCAAAGAAGACGCAAATAATGTTCTCTAACTTACATATGCATGTTGTGAAGTTTGTTGCAATTAGTCTACCTAGGTAAGGACAGGATATTTTATAGCAAAATTATAATTTAACAAATTATTATTAAAAAATCCTAGGCGGCCAAACTTTTTTTTAAATATTTAATACAAAAATATTCACCAAATTATATAAAAACTTAACAAATTATACACCTAAACCGTCCATCTGCTAGTTTTGAGTTTATCGCAGACAGACAGACTTTTCTTTTTAACTAGGTTCAGAATTAGTCCTATTAAACGAGCCAACCAATTATTGTTAGTGATTGGATTGTACCTATTAACCAATGACGTATATACAATTATTTGCTGAATTTATCGATTCCATTGATAAATCGGGGCAGTCTATAAGTATATCGACGTAGTCAGTCTGAAAAGATAGACGACACGCTATCGGGTATCGACATTTCAATCAGTTTACGTAGGAGTTAGTCTTGCATCACAGTTACAAGATACGTACCTATATAGATTAGGCACTATACTTCATAAATACGAACTTCGTTATCGGGAAATGCGTAGGTTATCTAAATATCTCCGCCCACTCTTTAGTGTCGATTTAGACGTGCGGTTTTTAAATAACAGGTATGTTGCAAAAATGTTGCCGGATAGTAGTTATGGCAAATTATCGTTGTTGCAACCTGTTAAAATTGCCAAGGATTTACACGCCTGAAGTTAAGATACATATATAGTATCAGTTTTGAATCTCTTCGTTTGTGTGATTCTCGATCATAATGATCATATGTTATCGATTGATACGTGATTTCATACGCATGAAAACACTCCTTTTCATAGAGACTAGTGATAGACGGTCCGAATACAGCACGTCTGTTTTTGAAATAGATACCTGCAGGCATAAAGAAACTGTTTAAAAGATAAACTAGAATTGATATTCTTAGTAGTTGGTGGCAGTACAATTACTTGTTTGCTGATAGTAATGGATTCTTTGTTCTGATAAGAATGTTATCTTAAGTATGGGATAGTGTGTAGAAAGACACAAATTATGTGTACTTATGATAAAATTATAATTATGTTAGTTTATGGAAAACTAGACTTCACTAGCGTCTCCGCTCATGTGGACGAATAGAAGAATTTAACCGTTCTAGTCTCATATTATAGACACAATGCAAAATGTTTTGTGGATAAATATGAAACTAACAGTGTTTTCATTATTGCCTCTACAGCAACAGACTGAGAGAAGTGCAAGAAGAGTGGGGGGCTTTGCCCTGCAGTGTGACACTACAGGCTCATAATAATAATAAGTGTTTTCATTGTCAACTCAATATCTAGCCAATTTGCAAACAAAATCCCGTGCACACGATGACCACAGCTATACACCGCCCTTTTTTGCTAAACAATAGTACTAAAACAAAAAAAAGGATCTTTTCTGGATGACCAATATTATAGAACAATACAACATTTTTAATAACAAAAGCAGGCTCAGCAAATACCCCAATGGTGCGACGCTATTGGTTGATGAGCGTAGTTAAGCGCTAGTATAGCATCCGTGCGCTGCAAGCAGGAATAGCCCTTATGGTGGTCAGATATTGAATTGGTCGATAGTACCGCAGTTTTTAAGTTGGAGAATTATACTTTATAACAGTGAAAATTACATTAAAATTATTGTGCCAAACCCTATAATAGACAGACCAACAAGATTCTTGGATATTCACAAACAAGTTTTTTTCAATTTAATTATATGATAAAACTATAATAATGAAACATTTTTTTCCAATCTTATACCTACTTCCTGTATTTAATTTTTTTTAATTACCTACATGTCTAAAATATTTGACGTCATAATAATGCAAAATATTTAAGTAAGTTAGCAACTCTTTTAATTCCCAACTCACGCCTGTAGAGATTTTTGTTTTCAATTTTGTACAGAATTTTGCTATTTGCATTGTCCTAAAAAACTGAACGGCTAAAAAAGATACCTAAAATAGGATTTCCGGTTATCAACAAGACAGCTTGTGAGTTTAAGTTATTCTCAAAGGTTACAACAAAATCACTGTTACTGGCTAAACCGATACGATAAAGAAATACAAATACCTAGTACTAAGAAGTACCCTTAAACACAAAACTAGGTCAAGTTAACAGCCGGGAGTTAACCCAAGCTTTTAAAAACATCTGCTAAGTTAACGCGCGGAGTTTGTAAAGTTTTTAAACATAATTCACAGAATATTCCAAAGTGTGGCCTAGATATGATTAAAAACGACCACAGACTGCGTTGTGAAAACACAGATAAGTGAAGAATTTCGCTATAAATGCTACTGTTACTAATTAATTATATTATTAATTTCCAATGTAACTTACGATTTTGTGTCACAGACAAGACAACATTCATAAAAGTAGGTAATTAACTATCTTCAAGTCAGACAGATTCCAGACATACATTTTAATATTTTTATACATAAATGTGAAATATGTCTACCTAAGTATATTTTACATGGTTGATGATGACATGCTCTTGTGCGATAAACACCGCGTGATATAAATTCTGTTTACACTTTTATTTGTATTATTTATCGCGAACCATCCCGATAAATATTTTCATACTGGCCACAAATATGAAGCAGCTACAGCTACTGTGTTAATAAATAAATGTTCGAGGTTCTCTATAGGTACCTACAGAATGGATCTTAATAATAAATAACTCCTATTAAAGAATCGTAACTTTTTTTATTCTACTAGTTTGCGCAATGCGCCACACACAAAAGTCATCAGCTACCCGGAAATGTAATATGCAATGGAACAATAATTATAATGACTCTATCTTTATATTCCTACCAGCACCAAGTTAGTATATGTATGTACCTACGCATATTCCCTTAACAAAAAAACAAACACTGGTACCAATTTATATTTGCAAAATAAGTTTCCTTAATTCTTGCGTAACTGTTTGATTGCAGATTAAGATATCCAAGTAGAGGTCAAAATGTAATGCGACTAGTCGCAACTTTCATGGTCGTTTCAAATAAAGCATGAACTGATAGTGCCATTTAACAACGAAAAATAAGTAGGTAAAGAAGTTGACTTATTTTAGTTTATTCCGAACCTAGTTAACTAAATGTAAATTGACAGACATTAAACTAGATGGCAGGGTGAAAATTATACTGGCTTCTAATATACAAGTTTCTCCTAGTTTAGGTAACAACAAGCTTTGACTGTTAGGTATCTATGTTCTAACAATGCTTTTCATAATTGGTAGGTACCTTACTGTCTATAGTCATATTAATTTTAAATAATCTGCCTGCGTTCCACCGTTCTTTTATACAATTTCTGTTGAAAATGAATAATTATAAAAGATATTATTTACATAAAATATACGGTTTTATTTTTCGACGTAGCCATTATTATTCTAGGTGCTCTAGACTCTTGAATACTTATATCTGTCTTGTTACAGTCAAAAATATTACTGCTGAAATTCTTTCTCCATTCTGCAATAGGACTGATTGAACCGCACGTGTATTTAAATCGAATCGAAATACTTAGTAAAAACTATGTGCACCTAGCTGCTTATAGGAGTCTGCTCACGATAGTATTTCTTAGAAAAATATAATCACGACTGCAACCTTCAGAGCTCGGAACACAACTTGAGCGCTTGGTGACGGCCAAAGTACCTTAGCATTAAGAACATACTACTATTAATAGTGATTGTTCAAAGAAATACCTATTACAGCATTTACTTTATTTGCATTTATCGCAATAAGTTTAAATTATGGTGACGTAATTATTGTTGTTACAAGCCTAGCTCTGAGTAACGTTGTTTTGGTTCTTACCTGTTTCATCTGGATGTTTTGGATTATTATAACAAGCAAGCAACAACAACGCAGCCAATTTATTTGTCATCAATTCGAACTGGACTGCGAATAT
Organism: Subacronicta megacephala; assembly: GCA_958496365.1. NCBI lineage: Eukaryota > Metazoa > Arthropoda > Insecta > Lepidoptera > Noctuidae > Subacronicta > Subacronicta megacephala. The sequence continues at coordinate 11,961,997 of OY292513.1, forward strand.
CAATGTAGTTGTTAATAATATTAACACATATAACTGTGTCGTCGGTCTGCGTGAATGTAAACAAACTATGATTTAATAGCTAATAAATAATCAAAGGTTTTCAAATGCATAGACCCGTATTTTAGTAAACCATTTCGATGTAGATATACATATATAAGAATCTCTTTGTTTAAAGGTATAAAAGGAAAAAATAAAAGTACTTAACCGCAGTGAAAGGGGTTTTGTAATTCGTATTATTTTCTAACAATTATAGAGGTCTCCATTTACCATTTATAACGACAATATAAATATAATAAAGTAATTCATTTATATGGATAACTAGCCGAAGTTTCACTCACGTTCCAAAAGGATATCCTTAGATACTAGGTATAACTAGGCTTCTAGGAGTCGTATCAACATGACACTAACATCAGATTTTAAGTTAGACCACATGTTTATCTACTCATGTGTTTACCCAGAAATACAAGTGTGAAGACCTCATCCAATTTCGTGCTGTACTTTTTGCGTGTTTAGGGTTCTCTCTGACCGTGATGCGTGTACAACAGACAGACCACAACTCTAAACATTTTTGTTTTGGCTTTTGTTTCATAATCAAGAGCCCCTATAATTGTTTTTCTTCAATATCAAAAATATACAGAAATCGGCCTGTTACCGATTGTTCACCGTTAACGTAATGTTAAATTCTATTCGAATAAAGAAATACTTACACTTAGGTAGGTACTTTTTATGAAACAAACAAACATAGTGCAACATGCAGCCGGCGCATGCGCAGACCGCAGTTCGTTAAATTTCAAAATGCAGCGTAGAGCACGAAGCGAGAAGCGTAACGTCCCGAGTCCGACGCATATAGCCCGGATAGCCCCCAACAAATCAGAAACGCTTAAAAATACCATCTTACTGTTCACTTGCGTAAATAAAAATCATCAAGCCGTTAACGCTAACGTTAAATAGGTATACATACACAGTCGACAAATATAACCATCATTCTTTCGCAGTCGGGTAGAAAAAAAAGCTTCATTGCAAGGTACTAAAACACGTCTAGGGTTTATATACGTAATTACTTTTTTAAAGGCTTTTTCACCGAAATTTGCCAGCATTGTTGACTAATTAAATATGTTGGAAGTGCGCTATACTCAAACCTATAATAAAGCTTCCTTAGGACAATTACCGACCCAAGCGGCCCCACTGCGTGTAGCTGAACCAACTACATAATTAATGTAGTTACACGATTATTTTCGTGTGTGTCGTCCTTGTAACGAATACTAGCTCGATGAATCAATTGAGAGCAAGCGCTCACGATTATTACAATAAAGTAAAAACTGATGTAGCTACTGTGCGCTTAGGCGCCAGCTCTTCATTTGTGTGGCAATAAGCTCCCACATCACAAAATTTTATTATGTAAAGTGATGCTTTTATAAAGAACTAACTGATCTAACAGACATTGTTCCGTTTTGGCTTTGCACATTCAATTTAAACTAGAAAAAATAATATTCAAAGGCGTTAAGGTTTTCGTTTGGTTGTCTAAAATTTTTAAGTTATCTGTGCAATTTTCTTATTTTTTCTTTACGAAGAACCTTCTGCAAATTATGATAATACTTAAAAAAAATATGAATGAAATCGGTGAAGTCATTCCATACACTATACTTGCAGATTTAAAATAATTGTAAGTATACATTGTATAGGTAAAGCGATTTAAGTTGGAATGGTTCAAATAAGGGATCAATATAAACGTGTGAGTATTTGTTTCCGTCTTCCCTGCAGGTTTGTACACTCGATGACACAAGTGACAGCATAATAATAGATCGATGTAATTAATACTAGTCAATGCACGTTTCAAGTGATTGCTGGGCGCCGAAACCACCGGAAGGATGTCCCAGGAGTGCAGCGCGTGAGCAGCATATAGCGCATCTTTATTAATGTCAGTTCGGTGCGCGCCAGCGACGTTCCCGCGTGAATTTATATTCTTTCGATGTAAAATAACAGGATTGTATGACATCAGAATGCTCGTAAACGATAACACCTGTAGAACTAACATCGAACATGTCAGCGACGATAAAGATTTCTATATAAACAACGTTATAATGTATTGAAGGTATTATAACGAAGAAAAATATTTCAAAAATAATGTTGTACAATGTTGAAACAATAACAAAAATGTAGGAGAGCGTTCGGCCCATAATGCACATTGACTATGTAAACGACGGACCTACCTTCTTTAGTAAAGAAAATACAGTGATTTATAATCACTGTATTTTCAGTCTTATCAGTAAAGTTCTGTATTGTCAGTAAAGAAAATGCAGTGATTTATAATCACTGTATTTTCTTTATATCGTTTACGAGCTTCGGCTACTTGATGATCTTGAAATCACTGAACTAACTAAAAATAAATAAAACGAAGCGAAATCGGTTTATCTCCTCCTGCCCGTAGTACCCTTTGATATAGATATACGTATACATATTATGTACATATTTCTATATACATATCCCAGCAAAAACATTTCATCATTATCATCCTCTGAGCCTTTTTCCAAGTATATCGAGGTCAGTTTTCAGTATCGCCAGATTTAGCCGAATCGTCTCCGCAAACAATTTCTGGGCAATACTTACGGATATTCGTAGAATATATTGGTTTGTCGATTTGATCTTCATCTCTAACGACATAAGTGTCATAACTTCATAAGTGTTCATATGACAAGCGGGACCGACTGTTTTACGTGCTCATCTATCCACACACTGACCGTGGCGAGCGCAGCTTAACCTAGCAGATCGGTTGATCAGCCCATTTATTAATTAGCTATGAGCCTACAATCATACCAAAAACATTTCATTTTCCCTGACAGTTATATATATGTAGATTTTTTTTTATGCGATTTTTTTTATATTGTTGGTTGCCAAGACTCACAAGCATATGAATAACACTTGTCATGTAGCTCCCCCTAAAGTTTAGTCTTTAACTTTTCTACAAACCCTACATTTTGGCCAAAAAGTATGGCGTAATTTTATGTTATACAGGGTGGAAGGGACATCGACGCACATCCGTTTACCATGAATTCAGTGCATGATTCTGGCAGGTATTGCACTTTTGTATGAAAAAGCAGTTTTTTTTTCATAACCGATGAAAAATATCAACGCAAGGGGGTCCAGAATCATGTACTGAATTCGTGGTAAGCGGATGTGCGTCGATGTCGCTTCCACCCTGTATAATATACCCGACAGACGTTGTCTTATCTTACCTTACCTATGACTATTCAATTCAAAGTCGAATAAATAATTTAAAAAATATGCACGAAGCTCAAATAGTTAAGTTACTGATATATTCCTTTTTTTTTTGCGCAATTTTGTTCATTTTTCTTTCGCTTTGGTAACGTCGACTGCAAGTTATGGCGTGACTAAGGGAAATAGGGATTCATTTATGTATATAAATAGTTAATAAAAAGTTTCACCACACAATTAAATACTATTTAATATGTAGGTAATTGCTATGTATAATTTCATGGAAAAACGATTGCAATGCTTCAGGCAACCTACTGGCTAACAAACGGGGTATAATGAATCCACCCTGACTAGATCTCATATAAATACACATAATTGAGGAATCGATTAACTGACATATAATATGTAAATATTAGATTAAGTATGATACGATAGCGGTTTACTTAGACGGGTTGGGTTCAACAACTATTGTCTAGACTAGCCTTCGTGTTAGATTTACATAAGAATACCACGAAGTAATCTGCGATACTTAATAATAAAATAATGTGGAGTCCCGAATTGAGGGACTTGTACCGTGTCAGTGTGTTCTGTTAGTTAGTTCTGTAAGTTATTGAGTTTCATTTTTTTTTTACCTATAAAAAAAGTTTTTGGAGGGAAACCTTTTTGTTGTAAACTTTTTGGATGTTTAATATGCAGTACTTAGTTAAAAGATGAATCTTATAATAACCAGTACAGAAAACGAATGCATTTCAATATAACGCAAAGTTGTGTCAAATTTTCAAAGCAGTCAGTAAACAACTTTCAATGGTTTAATATTTTATACAAAACGCAAATTCATATTTCTATACATGTACCTATAGACAAGTAGAATATCTGGAACACTAAAGTATTTAAATAATGCTACGCTCTTGGTCGAAACTCGAAGCCAAAGCGTTCAAATGTTATTGTTATGATAATATCGATGTTTTCATCTGACTCGCCATAAAGCTTGGTCGAGTATGGACATCGAGGCCGTGCGAATCGGGAGAGGAGATTCTTTCAATATTTGGACGTGTGATGTGCGGAATGCAACGCTCAGTCGACACAACACATTGCGTTTGTGGCATAGATAAATTATTTTATTAGATGCGACCACACGCAGATAGACGAGACGCAGCAGTTCGGCGAACTCACTCGTCGACCGACACGTGACGTACCGACCGACCAGCGAATTCAAAACAATAATGTTACTGCGAACATGCAAACAAAATTGGTTATATAAATATTTTCCTTATCCTCCAATATTATATAGTAGTACAATATCCTTGTGATTTTGCCTCTATCAATATGAAATATTCTATTTTTTTCCTCATTTCTCTACCGATTTTAAAAGCGATTTAAAACAGTAACGTAAGTCTATCAGATTCTCTGTTTTTTACTAAAAGAACCAAGATCTGATATCATGCAAATAGCTTTGATACCCTATTAATAGCAGGAGATTTTTAAATAACTGGATATATTAAATTAAGTGTAGGATTTTTCTTAATAAATTTATTTATGTTTTTTCTTTGTGTTATTTCTCTAATTTAATTGGTACCTACTTTTTAAACTGAATACTCATGGATTGGTCGCCTACAGTGATTGGTGACCGACTACGAAACAACAGGGGTAAAGACTTTCTTTTCGCTTGTGACGCAACCGCAATTTTTCTTCGTTGGCTTGTGGCTGATATCATATCGAAATATTTAATTATCTTAAAATCTTGATCGGTCTGTAAATTTTTCATGGAGCTAAAGATCGTTATTACACATAAGGGCGACGATACAATGTTAGATCGTGATAAAGCATGTTTGCAAAGTGAGCACCTTCCGTCTTAAGTGTCCACACACATACCGACTCATCCGTAGAACAGAGTCCGATGTGATCATAGAGCAAAAACGAGTTAAATAGCTAGATGATATAAGGAATACGAACTCTACAAAAGTACGTTTTTAGAATTTTAGTATCTTATTTAGTTTTGGAAATATAGAATCGAATAACGTTCAATCTGACTTTAGTTCCGCATAAAAACGTACGAAGTGATCAAGCGACCGCCCGTGGCGAGCAGGGGTGGTGCGGGCGCCCCGTCCGTTCGTTGGATCGGCCGTTGTTCGTTGGAGGGAGGACATTTTTGAGTCATGCGCTTAGCTTTTTGACGGTTTAATGAAAAATAAATATTTATTAAATGTTTTGCATGCAAAAACATATTTTTAGAGTTGTCACGATCACGGGAAATGATGGATATGTTTAGAAAATACGCAGAAAGGCCTGAGCTTAGTTCAACATTTTCATGTTCCTGCTGATTATAATGAAGAAAAGTGGTAATTCTGGTAAGTTAACGATTTTGGTTGTATTATTTTGTCAAACACACTATTAAGTTCTTAAATTAAACAACATTATGTCTATATTGCTTTTTTGTCTTAGTAAACAGTTGTGGGCGATCGTTGTGTATGTAGGACGTTTTTTGACGGAGAGGTATAGAAACGCATTTTTAGTGCGAAAATACGACTTTCGTAATGAATATTCACAGGGTAATCATTATTTCTGTAATAATAAACAATAAAAAGTAAAAGTCTTATGAAATATTTGGACGATATTGTACGAACATTATTGAACTTTTAAGCGTTTCATGGGGATATAGGTCGTTTTTCTATGGAATCAGGGATACGATTTGTTGGTTCGATATTTAGATGGGACGTTTTTATTGGTATAATGAAATTAGTTAGGACGTTGTTCATTCAAAAATATCGTTAAATATAAAGATTTTTTATTAAAAATATCTTAAACTAATTGCTATGTATATTTGTCTTGCAATAGTTTACATATTATATGAATACCTATAATAGTTATACAGTTTTTAATTATTTCAGTTGACAACGGCATGACTCAACAAACGTCATCTTTACCTCCAGGTGCAGACGAAATCAATCAGGAGCTAGCTGAAATGCATCATATGGGATGTACTTCTGAAGTATGAAGATGGTGGGACTAAAGATATTACCTGCGACAGCTCAATACCGAATGCCATGTCTGATCTGAATGCCTAGGATGTTTACAGCAGTCAACTTAGTACATTTTCTTTAGAAGAGCATTCTAGTTTTGAAAATTTACCATAATACAGCTTGAAGAGCTGTTAGAAGCTGCTGATTCTCACCACAGATCTACCCCTATTACGATCTCATGGCAATATAAACATTTTTACTAAATGAGAGAACTATTTTGTTGTTCGAATGTTCTTAAAAAAAGCGCGAAAGTAGTGTACCAGGATCGTAGCAAATGGAAATCTATAGTCTCTGCCTACCCCCCTGTTGTGAAGACAGGCGTGACAATATGTATGTAGGTATGTATGAGAAAGCTATTTTCCATCTTAACTTCACGGTTTTTGTCATGGGTAAAAGGAAGTCCGTTTGCTATATCTGGGATGAATATGTGGCAAAACGTGGCGAAAATGAGGTGAGCAGTTGCCTCTTTGAATTAATTCAGCCGAATTTTGACCAACGGGCCGAAAAGTTTCGCTTTTGGTCAGACAATTGTGCTGGCCAAAATACGTTTCCGCCACAAAACAGTTCAACATATGCGTTACACAACGGTTACTACAGAAGGAATACACCCAAAAAGAGCGGGCCAGTGTCCACTCCGCCTGTTAAATGAGTTGTTAATAGTAAGTTTGGATGAAAGACGTTAAAGGCAAGAAGATGAACTGGAGAAATAACCGTCTGCACGATCTTCTCGGTTAGTACAGATGATAGTGATCCCAACAAATTGTTTTTAAATAAGACTTGACTCAACCTGAGTATAATATGTTTTTGATTTGAGTTAACACGAGGCACTCCGTACAAACTGAATTAAATCCTGCATATTCTAAACCTATTATGGTTCTTGCTGCTAAATATAAAAAATAATGGATATGTGCCGCTCAAAAGTAATTCCCTTAGAGTATCATCCATATTTTAACTCTTTGCCACATCACACCACTGCTGCTGAGTGGAGTTCACTGATCGAAATAATGTTAATTATAATAAGTATAATTGTACTCAACTAAGTAATTTAATGTATGTCTACGTACAATTTCATTGCTATTAAGTATGTGCACCCACGTCTACGGTCTACGATCACGATGTAAGACTGATAAAATTATAAATGCTGGTTGTTAGATGATTTTATTAAGTTACTAGTTTTCCGTTATTAGGATAAATATTAATAGGTACATTTATAAGTTCAAGACTGCTAATTTAAATCTCTGCCGCAGGTTGCCTAGTTCCTATGCCGTGATACGATAATTATGGCCATTGAATCATTACTTTTAATTTTAACTATAACGCTATATAGTTCAAATTTCCGCATGCGCGTCTCCTGCATTGTTCCAATAGGTCTGTAATCTGTATATCTGTAAGTTTTAGACTATGCTACCTTTAAGTCCGTACCTAACTGTGATGTGATTACTATTCACCGTGATGTCATCTAATTCTATCATTAATTTTGAGATTTTTTTAATCAATAAACGATATCAAATAATTATTTCCCTTTTTTATTTAGTTATATGGGAGGGTAGTCATATATTTTTAAGGGATAACCTGGAAAACGAGCAAACGAGCTACCTGATGGTAAATAGTCATCGCCGCCCATGAACATCTGCAATACCAAAGGAGTTGCAGATGCGTTGCCGAGTCTATTTAAAGAAAAGGGAGGAGAAGGAAAAAAGTAGAAGGACAGGGACTGAAGGAGGAATTGGGCATCCGGCGCTCCACAATTACCGTACGAAACGCAACAGCATGCATACTGCTACTTAACGTCGATATTTTATGGGAGGGTAGTACTTCCCGGGGAAGAACTACCCTCCTATATAACTAAATAAATAAATAAATGGTTCGTGTCGACTGATTTATGACACTGCTACTTCCAAAATGTAATATGGCTAGTATTATGTGTAAATATTCAATGGTGATTATTCACAAAGGACCCTTAAGCGATGAGTTATTCCAACAAAAAATGACACATGGTAATATAGAACGTCATTTAATTGAGACGTCTCCGTAAAACAACGTATAATGTTCACTACGGACCTCCGCTCTTCCGCTATAAGACGTCCCATGTTGATATGGAACCCACTATCTTGTGAAATAAAAGGATAATAAATATATACATCATAGAATTTAACTAGGCTAGGATGTTGATACAACATATCAAAAACTCAAAATGTTAAGTCTCATCGTTTAAGAGTTACACAAGTCAACAACTTCACTAAGCTCTACTGAAAACTATCAACCCTGCAGATCGGACTTTATTCTACGGATGAGTCGATACATACATATTCAATAGCTAAAATATGACGTAAGCTAAATGATCATAGTTGAGTCCCTGTTGAGTTGACTGATACGTTTTGGTACAGATGTTTGATATTGAAGCCATCCTAGCATGAGAGATATTTACGTTATTATTTATATTTACTCTGGGATTTATTTAACACAAGATACATACATAAGTAGGTATTCATATAATCACGCCTTTTCTCAAGAGGTAGGTATAAACTACACTTGCTATGTTTATTGCATAAATATTTCTTTTGCAACACGCATATCTACATTATGTTCAGCATTAACTGGTTGTAATTATCTGACCCTTAAGGACTTTACTATACCACCACATACGTATGCGAGATCTTATAAACGAGCTCAGAGGATCTAGGGACATATAGATAAAAAGTATTAATAGAAGGTAAAGGACATTATAAATAACACAGTCACTATGACGAGAAGTTTTATTGAACCAAACTCTCGAACTCTCAAACCTAACCTTGATACTTCTTATTGAACTTCGCTTATAATTGCAAAAAAATAAATCAAAATGGTATATTAACAATGTTCCAATAAAGTTTTTTTGGAGCGACCATTGTCTGCAAACCGATTTCGATTTCATTTAATTAAAGGGGCGAAAAAAATTTATAGATTGTTTTATAAATCAAAACCGTTTACGTTTACCCTTTTGACAAACATTATAGAAGTGTATTCTTCTTTTATAATGTAAAGTGTTTTAAGATGAATGCAGATCGTTTAACTATAGGACTTTAAGTTAGTAGATAATGGAGCGATTATCGAGGAACTCTTATCAAATGCTTTTTTCACTATCGGTAGGAATAATATCGACAGAGAGAGGTTATGGGATGTATCGAATCGAACAGCAAGGTTTAAGTATGGTCTGAGACGGCATAGCGGGGTAATGGCGCTTATATTTGTCGTTTAACTTTCTGTTAAGTCAAAGTCCATTGCCGCCTCAGACACCCTCCTGGTCGGAGCGGGTCCTCCCACGCCGCGATCGGTGGCATCGGTGCATTACTACCCACATAGGCCGGCGCCTCACAAATATATCACAAACGAACACTCTGATCATCTTTTCTGAGAAAAATCTATGTAGGTGTGTTACAATCTCTGCTCACTATTTACATACATAAACCAGGATATTTAAATCTTCATGAATAATTATTGTAAAGCTTTAATTGCATGAAAATCTGCATCTGCATCTTGCATGAAAATATCGATTGAATAAACTTCTGTGACTGTAATTTATAAAATATGAAAACAATCATACTTCATATCGTTAAAATTACAGCTGATTTTATTGGTTTAATAGAAATTTACACAATTTCAATCTGACAATATAGTTAAGATATTAATTTTTTTAATGGTTTAACCTTACATTTCATTAAACGGAGTAATGAAATGGATGGATAATATTAACTTTACGATACGCAAGGACTACCTATGGAACAGACTATTGTACGATGTCATTAATGTTATTCATTTTATTTCCTAGTCTTTTCATTTGCACAAGAGATGTTGTTGTTTATTTTCAATTGATAAAGAAACGCGCATCAATAAATAATAGCGACTATTACCTCACATGTTTATTAAGCGGCTAATGCGATGCGAATGACTGTATCGAGGATGCCATAAACACAATTGTTTTCTTTCCCTTACCTACAGTTATATAACGTTTATTTCTTAATTACATAATGTAACCTCTTTGTTAATAGTTGGCAAACATAAACTACACTAGTGTTGCAATTATGTATAAAAGTTACCACAAAATGTCAAATTTTCTCAGTTGATTTTTAACTTTACCATCAACAATTTAACCTGTCAAGCGGCATATTGTAGACACAATGCAAAATCTATTGTTATGTCCTCATGAGGAGACTGTATGCATTGACGGGTTAAGGTTTAAAATCATTTGGAGAAATTTGACAGTTTTGTATAACTTGATGTGCTGGCGAGTGTACCTAGTTTTTGTTTACCCACTTAATCTTGTTTCTTTTTTTAGATATAAAAACCAACTGTACTGTCCAACTGGACTAGTCCTACTGGACTCGCGCACGGAGGGTTCCGTACCATTACGATTTATGACGTATTAAAACGGAGTAAATTTAAATCTCTTAGTTTTATTTTTTGACTTGAAATATAGCAATATTATTCAATTAGATTTTTACTGTGTGTACGTAAGCCAATTCTCCTTTTCAACATCAACATCCTTAGCAGAATCTCTCCATGGTCACGAGTGGACTAATCTTTAATTTTCGATTTTTTGTGATATACGTAAGAACTGTCAAAACTCCCACCCACCCACTTGTATTAGAAAAAATAAGACATGGTCAACAAATTCATTCTGTGTTATTTGTTTCCCACCCCCCAAAATCGTCTTACCTAATAAATGAATGGTGCCTTACGGGTTACCTGCTCGAGTCAGCCAAGTCTAGCTTAGATAGATTTGATATTGATATTTTAGGTGAATTATTGGTGGGTACACTTATTTTGCTATTATATTTGAGGAGGTCCGGAACAAAATCATCTTCTGTGTTATGTAATATATTTATTTATGTATAATTTATTAATTTGACATACATGTACGCACGGCTAAACATCAAGCTATACAAAACCAGTTTACGCTGGCCTCTTATTGAATGGGAAACCTATTCAATGCGAGATCAGCTTGAACTGGATTTGTATAGGTTGACCTGTAGCCGTGTGTACCTATTTAACAAAAAGATTTAGATTTAGATTGATATCAAACGTTGAATTTAGTTTCATTATACTAGTTTCTAACACTTACGCGAATATTAGAGTCCACCCGTCCACCATGGATGCTTTAAAGGATCCGAAACGTCGGGAATTAAAAATATAAATATAAACGCGATAAAATCCGTAAAAAGTAGTTTTATTATATTTTGACCAACTAACTTTGCGCTCGACTGTATTCACTGGCAGCTTTAAACAATAGATATTTTACTGGTTTCTAACACTTACGCGAATATTAGACATTGAAATAAAACTACTTTTTACGGATTTTATTGCGTTATATTGATAGTTCTTATCCGAAACGACGGGAATTCAGAAATTTCAATATAACGCGATAAAATCCGTAAAAAGTAGTTTTATTTCAATAGATATTTTTTTTTAATTTTGAAAGTGGATCCACTTAACCAATAAAATAAAATATTATAAATAAAATAAATTATGTGGTTAACTGGACCAGCGGGTCCAGTATCGAGCGGGACCAGTTGACCGAAGACTCGATTACCAAATAAAAAAAAATATCATTGCCGTAAACATTATTACGCTTATTATTATATATTATTGATGGAGTTTTCTGTTATTGATTGCAACAAAACTGATTTCATTACGCATGATTGTTTTGTTTATATTTGAATACTAACAACAAAGCGTTGACAAATAAATGATAAGCAAACATTTTATTATTTCACATTTTTTTTAACATATAGGTATTACTGCTACATACTAAAATAAATGGCACTAACCGCAACGTTATGAATAACCTTACCGCTATGGTTAAATGTTTGTTGTTAGGTACCAAATTTATCTGTATAACCCCTGTAGGTACCTACACGTAATGGTGCCTATATTAAACACAGTTTAAACAAAGATTATATTCGTAATTAGTCCGAGGTATTTAACTGTGTAGTACTCGTCTATTCTTGCTCTTCATCGCGACTTTTTAGAGGTGTAAACATAAATTTTTAAAAGATTTCAGCACCTGGCAACACTCATAACACATATCATTCGTTCTTTTCGCGCTCGTAGGTACGTCACGCAAAAACGTTTGGGGGGGGGGCTGATTCCCGCATTAGGAATACCTACCTCCTCTAACTATTGGTTATTCGCTTTTAATAACATCCCATTACTTTACTCTCCAGTGAGTGAGACCATGGAAGTAAATGTGGAAGAAAATGGTTCAATAGTAGATCAACCAATTTATGATGAAGAGTACACATATGACTCTAATGCAGTTGAAGTTATAAACCCCAGTATACTTCAAGATAACGAAGGGAAGCAAGAGTTATCTAGTGAGATAGTATCTGCATTGGGGGAAACCGCTGGTAGCAAGAATAATTATGGTGAAGAGATACATCCCAAAATATTTAATATCATTGAAAATATATTGATTGATGGCCTCTCAAAGGATCAGAGGGATAACCTATTACAACCCACACGCATTCCAAGAAATGCAAAGCTTTTAGATGCCCCACAACTTAACACGGAAATAATTGGGATTATCAATACTTCAGCCAGAACTAGAGACAATCTTATAGAAGTGAGACAAAAGGATGTGGGTTTGGCTATAGGCACTATATGTCAAGCCATTGACAAGATGTCTAATATAGACTATAATAAGATTGAGATAATTAAAATGCTAGCAGAAAGCATAAGATTAATGTCTAACCTTCACTTCCAATATACTAGTATTCGTAGAAGACTCATCGCCCCGTTCCTGGATAAAGCATTACAGCTAAACTTAAAGGATAACAAGCGAACTGAATTTCTGTACTCGAAATTAGAGGAAACAGTTAAGACAACCACGGCTATGAAGAGAGCTGCCAATGTCTTAAAACAAAAGACACATACTAACCCAACGGGGAATTCTAACCTTTCAGCATCAAAAAACTACCAGCATTATCAACGCCCAAACCAGGCACCTCCAAACAAATACTCCAACCAAAATCGAGGCCGTGGGAACCCACAACACAAGCAGCGCTACCAACCTCGGAAGCAGTACAGCCGTCAGCAGACCTCTTCCAGTCGAGGCCGATCCAGGTACCCATAGAGGTAAAATTTGCTGGCCGTCTTATGTATTTTTATTCTATTTGGAAGGACCTTACCAAGAATCCAGTTATTTTAAAATGGATACAGGGTTACTCTATCCCCTTTCTATCACATCCAGTACAGTCAAATATTCCATATAACAATTTATTTAACAATACAGAAACTAAAATTCTTACTACAGAAATTGAAAAATTACTAAATTTAGGTGCAATCAGTCAGTGCCATACAACACATGGTCAGTTCTTGTCTACCATTTTTTCAATACCTAAAAGTGATGGGACCCATAGATTCATCCTAAACTTAAAGAAACTGAATAAATTCATTCCAACGCATCATTTTAAATTAGAAGACATTAGGACCCTTTGCAAACTTCTCCTGAGGGGAGACTTCATGTGTACCATTGACCTTAAGAATGCTTACTACTTGGTAGCTATTAATAACAGTGACAAAAAATTCTTAAGATTTATGTTCAACAATAAGCTTTATGAATTCAACTGTTTACCTTTTGGCCTATCAACAGCTCCCTTAGTATTTACTAAACTTTTAAAACCTGTTATAGAATATATTAGAAAACAAGGAATAAGGATAGTTATTTACCTAGATGATATTATATGCCTTGGGACATCCTACAAAGAATGTTTAGAAAATTCACGGATTGTAAGAAAATTGTTACAAGAGCTGGGTTTCATAATTAATGAGAAAAAGAGCAATAAAAAACCTTCTCAAACCTGTGAATACTTAGGCTTTATTATAAATTCCAAAAATATGACCCTAAGTCCAACGGTAAAAAAGCGAGAGAGTATATTTGCTATGATAAACAAATACTTAAATATCAAAGAATGTTCTGTTAGAGATCTAGCCACATTGTTAGGGAATTTAGTATCAATTTCTATGGCAGTATCATATGGCTTCGTATATACAAAGTCTTTAGAAAGGGAAAAAATGTTAGCATTAGAGAGATCACAGGGGGACTATGATACGATCATAGAAATAGATAAGAGTATAAGATTAGAGTTACTTTGGTGGAAAGATAACATAACTAATAAGAATAACCACATTAAACAATACAAATTTAGCTTAGAGATATTCTCAGATGCCTCTTTAGAAGGATGGGGGGCACATTGTGAGGGCCAGAACACAGGGGGTGTATGGCAAACTTGGGAAAAAGAACAACATATAAATTTCTTGGAACTTCTAGCAGCATACTTTGCATTAAGAAGTTTTGCTAATAAACTACAACATTGTGAAATTTTACTTAGAATTGATAACACTACAGCAATAGCTTACATTAACCGCATGGGAGGAGTTAAATATCCCTTTTTAAATCAAATAGCTAAACAGATTTGGCAATGGTGTGAACATAGAAACATTTGGATTTTTGCGTCCTATATAAAATCCAAAGACAACAAAGAAGCCGATTATGAATCTCGTCATTTTAACGTAGATACTGAATGGGAACTATCTCAAGACTATTTTTCTATAATAATAAATCGACTGGGCAACCCGGAAATAGATCTTTTTGCATCTCGTATAAACCATAAATGTACCAGATACATATCATGGCATAGGGATCCATTTGCATGGAACATAGATGCTTTCACTATTAGGTGGAATACTTTATTTTTTTATGCATTTCCACCATTTAGCCTGTTATTAAAAGTTCTCCACAAGATCAAGTCAGAAAAATCAACGGGAATATTAGTCTTCCCTTTATGGCCATCACAGCCATGGTACCCTCTCATAAAATCGTTAACAGTCTCAGAGGTCATCATATTGGGTCCGTCTGACAAACTCTTAATATCTCCTTTCAGGACGACACACCCTCTACCACTTACCCTGGGGGCGTGTGTATTATCAGGGAAGCTTTCAAGAGGAGAATGATCTCAGAAAACTCAATTAATATTATGATGGCTTCCCTATCTCGAAATTCGATTAAGCAATATAATTGTTGTCTACGCCAATGGTGGTCCCATAGCCAGTCATATAAATTAGATACTTATAACGTATCAATTCCAATAATAATTTCATATCTTACTGATTTGTTTAGAAAAGGAGCATCTTTCCAGTCTCTTAACTGCCACCGTTCGGCACTATCCCTCATAATAGGGAGTCATATAGGATCAGATGATAGAATAAAACGCCTATTTAAAGGTTTCTACAAACTACGTCCTGTTAAAGCAAGATATGACAGCATATGGGACCCCACGAAGGTATTATCATATTTAAGCTCTTGTTATCCAAACGATAAACTGAGCCTAGAGGTTCTAACTAAAAAGTTAGTCATGTTAATAGCATTAGCAACTGGACAACGCGTACAGACTTTGTTTTACATAAATGTTATAGATCTGAAGATAGATAATGAAGGGGCTAATATAATGATTAGAGCTATTTTAAAAACCTCATGTCCAAGTAGGAACTCTCAAAAACTGAGGTTACCATACATACATGGAAAACCAGATATATGCCCTGTCCGGACATTAGTAGAATATTTAGATAGAACTCAGAACATCAGACAAATGGATAACTCTTTAACAAGATTATTTTTAACCTTTAGAAAACCATACAAACAAGCATCTACTCAGACAATAAGTAGATGGCTTAAACAAGTAATGCAGACCTCAGGTATAGATACGTCTCAGTTCTCAGCCCACTCCACTCGACATGCTTCATCATCAAAAGCACTAAGACAAGGAGTTACCATAGATAACATTCTTAGAACAGTAGGGTGGACTTCAGAATCCACATTTGCTAACCACTACAATAGACCGCTAACAGAAAATGTTACCCAAGATAACTTTGCAAGGGCTGTACTTGATGATACCTTCTAAGTTTCTAATTACTTACTAATCAAAATGATAACAATAAGAAAATTCTTATGTTTGAAATAATTATGTTTATTATTTTTCTTTGATTAGTAATTTTTTTGTTATTGTTTTATTGTTAAAATTTATCTAGAAATTGTAATTATCTTGGTTTTAAATATTACTCTTAATTAAGAATATTCTAAGAGGTTGATTATAAAACAGTGATTATCTTTGGAATAAACAACAACCAAAGTCATAGTTAATGTTTATTATTTTTACCTCGGTGTTCTCTGAACATCTACACAGTTAAATACCTCGGACTAATTACGAATATAATGATAGGATTAAACGAACTTACCTGTAAGTGAAGTTCTATCCTTATTATATGAAGTAATTAGTCCGAGGTAGGGGGTCCCGCCCACCCTAAAAACTACATAGCAGGTACATATGTATTTTTTAATTATTACCCATTTCAACTAACTATGCTCTAAACTTAATGATATGTGTTATGAGTGTTGCCAGGTGCTGAAATCTTTTAAAAATTTATGTTTACACCTCTAAAAAGTCGCGATGAAGAGCAAGAATAGACGAGTACTACACAGTTAAATACCTCGGACTAATTACTTCATATAATAAGGATAGAACTTCACTTACAGGTAAGTTCGTTTAATCCTATCATTAACTTTATTAATTGTTATATGTGTGTTGTTCTTTGTTTAGGAGGAGTAAACTGCCTCATCAGTCTAGTTGTCCTAAGCGCGACTGCTACAATAGAGGACTTGGGTTCGATTCCCAGGTCGAGCAAAGTGTTATCGGGTTTATCTATGAAATTCTCACAAGCAACTTGAAGTTTAGAATTATGGTCAGTGGCAATAGGATCGCCCCCTATATATAATATAGGTCCCATGTAACCTAAACATACCTACCGGCGAACTGTGGGTGTACCTCGGCCTATATGCCTATGTTATTCAAAGTAAGTATTTATTTTTTATGGCAACTAACACTATGTAGGAACATATATTACTTAAATGTTTCGTGTACCTACGTATGGGTAATAATGAGTGATTATGTACTTTCATTATTAGATCTTGTTGTAGTGTTGCGAAATGAACGTTCACTTTGCACGTCATTATCTATGTACGACCCCTTTCATTTCAGCACACAACCAGTTTCTACCTACGATGTTATTACTATCCGTTTAATAAAAAAATAAATCGATACAATCATTATTACTTATCGCTTCATTACAAATTTCAGTTCCGGTATCGAATGAGAACGAAATTCGCAAATGAGGTTTTAAAACCTCATTTGGGAACCATTCTACCCGAGTTGGGTTTCAAAATTAGCTTCGTATTTTTTATAATTAATCTGTGTATTTATTGTACAGAATGGACTTTTCCGTATAAAAAAATTGGTAGGTAACTAAAAGCATACAACTATTTTGCCTGGGTCTAACTTGTCGAAGCTCTTTGTTTAAAAGGAAACCTTATTTAACCTAAAAATTCAGAACGCACTCTCCCTAAGAAAGTTTCAGATGAAGAAGGTTATTCAGAAATAATATCCGAAGCAACAATTTAATATAAAAATTATAATTTAATAGCATAACTTTGTAACTTGACTAACCATTAAATAATAAAGTCACTGCTAACTTTGATAAGTGCTAACTCATATTGCTACGCCATATGTCTGAATTCGAAGCTAAGGCACGCTCCCCTTACTTATCAAACATCATAAGAAAACTTGTAATAAAGAAGAAACTTGTAACTCGCTAAGAAATGTTAATACCGGCGTTTTAGTCTGTCCAGTTGCGTTGACCAGGTGAACTAAGGATAACCTAATCCATCTCATTCTGAGAGGACCATGCCCATTAGTATTCGTGAAAAGCAAACTAAACAAACTTAAACTTGTAATACTCGTAAATTTACGTATCTACAAAGATTAACTATTTCATCTGGTACTAAGAAGTGTAGTGAAGTAAGTGAGTGATTCTAATCTAGTATCTTCTATGGTAGTTTTAATCATGACATAATAACTAACCGCACATTTGCTCTAAAACTTCGTGCTATAAATAAGTACCGCCATATGGTGTGTATCGCGTAACGTTATAAGAAGAAAATCTTTCACTTATCAACTGATGAAAGAAGCGCCAAGCTGCAGAGCAAACTAGGCAGTAATGTTCTTGAAAGTTCTTCAGAAATGAAAAGCGGTCGCCATGAGACTCTTCAACGACTTATTACGGGGGTAGGTACTTCAACGACGGCAGCCAGCGATTTAATTAAAATATTTGTAGTATCAACCTTTTACACGAGAATATGGATTTTATATAGCCCCTTATAATATACCCAGCTTCTACCGTCAACTTTGTCCATGTGGTCCTTAGATATAAAAGCAAACTGAGTAGGTCGCCGTATGGCGCCAAATTATAAAGTTTTGTTTTTTTGTTTGATAATTGTACGTCTAAAAGATATTCTAGACACGTGCCAGTAGTAGGTAATGGCGACATTAACTATTAATAATATTCACAACTTAGAAGTCGTGAAGATGAAACAAACAGTTCAGATAAACTTTTGCCAAATTACGTTAAGTATGAATAATTATAATCATTCAAGAATTAAATTTATAATAACGATCGACATGCACGTTCCTATCCGTACTGTAAACAGTGAGCCACTTTAAGTAAATATACAGGCACCAAATAGACAGTGTTATCTTCACAAGGAATATCTGCCTAGTCTCGTTGCACGGTCGACGCCCTTGGGCAACGTGGGACGCGAACTAGTGTGCAATCAGGCATGCATTCATTATTATAATTGATATAGATCGCTTAGAAATCTATAAATTATATGAATATAAACAGAGACACGAGTAAATACAAAGATAACGCATAATCAACTCCGGTTGTAATGTAACTTATGCTTCAGTTACTTGTCTGTTTAAGTGTAATAAATTTATTTTTGACATCATTACATGAATATATTTAAAATGCAATATAAAAATCATTAGATTAGGAAAACTAACATCGTTCTCGGGTGTATCGAATAAACAAAGTTTTTTGAACTTTAAACACGCCTCGCTAAAAAGAAACCAATTGAATTAAGAGTAAAACAGCGGGAAACGAGAAAAGACTGCGCACTTAGTTCAAGTCTTTTGAAGTTAAACATCAAATCATACGCATATGTCGTTTCCATTTAGCGGCGAGCACCATTTGTTTTGTGGAGCATCGTAAAAGGACTAAACGAGTGACTGACAAAGCGTCTGCGGTTCATTCTCCGCGCATAAGGCGCATGCGACCGGCGCGCGGCGAGAGCAAGCCACGCTCTATAAATAGTTCCCTATAAAAATACTCCTTCTGGGAACTTCCGCATAAAGTAAGCGTACAATTTATTAAATTTTTTGCGTGCTTCTGCCAACCGCTGCAAGTGAGAGTTGCTATTTCTATGAATGTGCGAAAAGACGATTCGAGATCAGTTTTGTTTGAACCTAATTTCAGAGTAATACATCATTTTTAGGACTAAAACCATAATAAAAATTTATACAAGTAGGTGCCTATTGTTTAATCTAGCTCAATTATTTCATTTCATAACAAATCTATTGATCAGCAGCCGAGCGATCGGCCAGTGGAGCGTGAGTCATGGACGCGAGGCGCGAGGTTCGCGCGGCGGAAGTCGCTTCCGGCAACGAACATGCTTCACGGTGACGATAAGGCTACGTGTTGTGTCGTTGTGCGACATGTGCTAGTGTGCTACAGTGCCTAGCCACCTCTGGCCCTGCAATCTGACGTACGACTAACGACGGAAACAGAAAAGTGGCGACCTCCTCCACTGTGTCGTCGTTGCAGTCAAACCTCAATTTCCCGCACAATCTTTTTCCAAAAGAGTATTATTTGATACTGTACAGTGCTATTTCCAGAAACCACTGTATTTTCCTTTTTTTAAGTAGGTACTTTAGCGGCGGCCATTTTTAAAATTTCTGATATCAAGTCCATTCCGATGTTATCTCTTCGGTTACTAAACAACGTACCAAGAGACTCGAATTGTTTTGATACTATGTTCCATGATTGTTGACATAGAGACAACATCACCGCAGTCATTATAACTTAAAAGGTACCTCGCCATAATTATAATTGCCTATATTCGTTAATGGACCGCAGTTAATCGGAAATTTTACTTCTAATAAATTAAATAGGGTTTGTCCTTATTGCTATTCAGACAGGAGCACCGAACTCGTGAAAGTGGAAAGTTTTTGTCCAATATGAAAACGATGGACAAAGGCGAAGATTCTTATTTTTCGACTGTGTCCATTTTCTTCGGCGGAATACCACATAAGACTACACAGTAGTCAGACCTGGCTATTACAAAGTTATTAGCATAACACCTTGATAACGGAAACTAACAGTTTGTGTTCGATATTATGATATCGAAGTCAGTGATCCATCATGTAAGCTGACGTTTTGACTCTAGTTTAATGGAACATTTCCGGCGAACTGTGCGCGGACGCATTGCTACGATTGTGGACGCTCGGGTCAAGGGTTGACCTTTTATTGTTCGGCTATCGATAAGCGAGGCGCCGCTGTCACGACACATCACTAACGTTAGGCTATTATATTTGAAAGCTATTACAGTATCGGAACTAAAATGGAAAGTGGCAAAACAAACTGAGCGCAGACGAAAAATGAAATATTAGTACCTGTCTGGAAAATTTTCCTTTATGGGCTGCAGACCTGCAGAATTAGAGCTAATTATGCAATTTTGTGAACCTACAGTGTGAAGTTTATCATCAGCAACTAATAACAAAAAAATATTAAAAGACACCTCTGGCATTACCATTATAACATTCATCTCCAGAATTATTTTACGTACCTACCTGGGACTATAGTCCCAGCTAGGCTATAGCCTAATATCTCCAATTCAGCCAGGAGACCCGTTCCCTGCAGTGGGATGTTATTTTAAGGATTGATGACGATGTAGGTGATCTTGCTTAAATAGAAGCACATCACGTAAACTGTTCAGACATGACATAGTAATCCCGATCCAATAGCTGGGACTCATTAGGTGACAGGTGCCATCTCCTATAATAATGACAGGTTTTCCTGTGGACATACATCTACTCCAATCTAATCTGTAAGGCATAGCAGGGCGCCGGAAGCTCGTCGCGTGGTTCGGTACCATATACTGGGAGCGAACCACCCGCCGCCGGGTGCACCCCCCGCCGCCCCCGACGATCTCCCTCGAGGTGAATGAACGTCTTACAGCGGATTTCTATTATGTATATTAGGTATGCTTAAGCAATGTTACTCACAATTGGACAAAAATACGAGCACTTGGTAGGTACTACTTTATTAATCCTGTTTGCTCGAACAAGTTCGCCTTGTTTCGGCTAACCAGGTAGGTTCTGATTTTTCCAAGTTGCGAATTACAAAATCTTAAATAGATCGGAGGCTCATTTGCAAATGGCTATAATAATAAAACGGTAATACTCAATAAGGTATGTATACTACGATAAGTAGGTTAATTAAAATAATTTGCCAAATACGTCGTTCGTTGTCGTTATTATAAATATAATATTGTTTTTGGTTTAGTACCTTCTGAGCAGCGACTGGCGTGTAGGGGCGCTCCCTAGCTGAGGCCCGCCCGGGTAGGGCAGTGACTCATCCAAATGTCAGCTGTGGAAGCACATTTTGACAATCAGTCCCTTTTAATATAAGACTAAAAGCGTTTTTATAATTAGAACGAACTCTCGTGTTTGAACCATTATAAAATGTGTCTTTTAACTAATAAAGATAATTGTTCAGTAATCTTGTATTAAATATACGATTAAGTATTCACGATTGCAAAATAGTGCTGTTTTCCAAATACATGAAGCCTTTATTGCCAGTGTAGTCCAAATACGTAGTCTATTAGTATTACAGTCTAATAAGCAAATTATCTGTACGGCAAAAAGTCTTTTAGATTTTCGTGCTACAGTTATTTGTTTACTGTTCCGGCTAACATCCTCAAATGTAACCTGTCGATTTTCTGGCAAAATATAGACATAAGTCTATTTAGATGTGGTGATTTATTCAAACTTTTCTTGATTCTGGCATGTAGGAAATTGGCGAATTACGTACTTTAACTACGAATATAGAAAAATGTGTTACTTATATTATTGTTGAATCTTCTGCCGTTATGAAAAAGTACGAATGCTAATGTCAAAACAGGATGTCATTTGTTTTACATTTATTAAAAGCAATGGCTCTCTGTAGCCTTTCTGTACCTATACCTTTGTGCTTTAATATAATCAAGTAGCTAGGTGCTTCCTTAAAGGACGTTGTTAAAGGAAACATTATTGCACTTTATGCACAGCGGCGTGCTCGGATCGTGAGAGCAAACCAATTTCCTGCGCGCAGTGTCACTCAAAATTGAATCAATTTCGTATCTACCATCACGGCGATAATAGTATTCTCTTTGTTTTGAATATATTATTATGGTACAATGGAAAACTGTTTAAAGCGATATATCGTCATGAATAATATGATGATATTGTTTTATAAGACTACTTCAGATTTATGAAACTTTATGTTTAGTTTTAGGGCCTGCGAGAATGTGATATTCTTTGCATTTCCATGGAATTTCATTGTCATCCATGTCATTCCATTCCATGGAAATACAAAGAATATGACATAACCATTTGTGAACCCATTATAGATGCACAAAGTCGTCGAAAAGAAAGGTAGTTGGATAAATTATTACAGGTTTCTGGCAACCGAACTCTATTTGATAGCGAGAATAACGCTAAACACAATTGAAGTGGTGTTTTTTAAATTCCGAAGTCCTAAGTGTTAGGAAAGCAAAGAAATGGATTAAACACATAATTTAGCTACCATATAAAATATATGTAATAAACACTAACAATGCTAGCCGCGGTCGTGGTTTTCGATGCATCTCGTTTGCATCGAGTTGCAGATCGAATAACACATAGCTTTTCACGGACACCCGTTATTATTTACTTTTGCATATTGCATTTGTTTACAGTGCGTTAGACTTGATACTGTTACTGGAGTAAAAAATACATTTGTGATCAACGCGGAAATTGAAAAGGATCAGTTTTAATTTATAATTTGTATTGCGAGAAATGAAAAATTAATTCAAAATACTTATGTTATATTATATTTATTTTATTATTTATGAATTAATTACAATTTACGATTTCTATAGTTCATCTTATTTAGAGTGTGTATTGTATAATTTATAGTAAAAGCTAGATGTACACGTGTCCGCATTTCATGGACAACTTTTTATAGTTACTTAACATTCGTACATACATGGGCTGTATTATTAGTGGTCAATTCTGGTTTAGTGCCAAATTACTACTTGTAAATTAACAAAGATTGCGAATTTTCATGGTAAGTAGCGGCTACAGCGTGCATCGATTACGTCCGACCGCAACTCGTGCGTCTATCAGAGACGTCGACGTAGCCAGCTGTCGAACTCTCACTCATCTTCGATTACGTGTTTAAATTGAAATTATTCCCATCTTGTACTTCAGCACAATCATCATCAACCCATTACATTGTCCCACTGCTGGGCACGGGTCTCCTCTCAGTACGAGAGGGATTAGGCTATAGTCCGCCACGCTAGCCTACTGCGGGTTGGCAGACTTCACACGCCGTCAAGAAAATCTCTCAGGCGTGCAGGTTTCCTCACGATGTTTTCCTTCACCGTTTAAGCGCGTGATAATTAATTATTAATACGCACATGACTTCGAAAAGTCAGAGGTGCGTGCCTTGGATTTGAACTCGAGACCTTTGACTTGGCAGTCCAATGGTCATATCACTAGGCTATCACTACACTTCAGCACAATACTTAACCCCAATTTCATGGAATAATCATCCATTTGGACTTCCTGACAGATGTTACTACATTTTAGCGCGTTTGTATGTAAGTATCTAGTAGCAGTACCTAACTGTAGTTAAAATTGTTAAGCTATAATTTTGTCATATGGGTGGCGAATACGTATTTCAAAGAACATATCACTTTGCAGATAAAACCAAGCTCCACCTAATACAGCATGATATTTTTAGCGGAATTTTACTGAATGGTCTTACACATGTCGGTCATAAATATCACCGCTACAACGTAATATTTAAAGCTGAATAATGGGTTGATTTACAACCGCTCATTTTGTGATCTCTTTGACATTGTTACATTCAGACAAAGTTACAGACTCCACCAACATCTAAATATCATTGGTAACTCCTGTCTCGGGACTTTACGTATGTCGTAACGGTTTGTGTTTTTACACGGTTATTAATATTAAGGTATGAACCTGTTGACCTAGATTATTATGATGAGCGTTAATGTCTGCTTGCTCGATCGAGCTATCGGTATTTTGGCAAATCTCTTTGATGGTAAGCGGTAAAGTCAAGCAACCTTTCAACTATCTACCTAAATTTGGTTTAAAATCTATCGGATTCAGTTCTGTATCTTATATTATAAAAGTGTGGCTTGGTTGTGACAGTGCGCACGATCGCATAGTCGAATTGTTTTGACAACAAACTGTGTTGAAAAATGTCAATGCAGTTGACGACTTCTTAATTTAACAACATTGATCTTGTAATGCGAAATCACAAATGATTCTGTGACATTTCGGGGACAAGTAGATACCTAAACTATTTCCGTTTAACGAAGTGGGGCAACTTGTATTCTTCATGTTGATTTGATACAAAATACAAATGCTGCTTTGAATCCTCGAACTGACCATCCTCATTATAATAAAAAATTAACTATTCCTAAAATATAACTGTTGACGGCTTTCAAGAATTTAGACTTATACTGCCTTACACTTGTTTATTTTGTTTCTCCTGACTAGCCTTATTTTTGCAATTGATTCTCTTGTAAGGATTGTAAGCGCAGAGTTCCTCAAATAATGTCTTGCGAATTTAGTTATAATTTGCTTACCCATTGGCTCATAAATCAATGTATGACTCTAATATAAAATACATTATTCATATAAATAAAGGTTACTGATATCGTTGCAGTAAATGGGCGGTCGAGTGGGACATGGGGCTAGGCGGGCAAACATTGCAGGGATAGCCCTAGCCGCCACAATCCAAGCCCTGAAACGGGCAGCCAATGTACACAGAGTGTGAAGTGATGGGTATTCTGGAAGCCCTAATTAAAATGCAGTTCTCATCTGACCTAGTTTATATACTACCTAGTAATAAAATAAGGTTCTTGAACGACTTGTTTAGTAATTCTCTTTTAACGACAAAGTATATCGTATGTTTCTTTAAATTCGATGATCAGGCGCCAGATAATTCGCTCTTTTCGCTTGCTCTTTTTTAATCAGTACTACCCGTCCGCGTACTGACCAACTTTTCCTATGAAAACCATGACTGATAAGTGCAATAAAAACTACTTTGAATACATGCCTAAATGTGGTCTGTATACTAAGATATATATTTATTTTTCACGAATATCGTCTTCTTAGTGACGAATAGGGTGGGTTTTGTAGGATAATTTGATGAGTACGACAGGTAGACTCACCACTTCAACATGTGCAAATAACTAAATCGGCACCTTTATATTACGCTTCAATCATGGTAGGTATCTATAAAATACAATGCGTAGATAAAATTGATGAGCAAAGAGAATCGATGATTAGTCGATGATGTAATATCAAGCACTTAGCATGTTTCGATTGTATAATGAGTGCGTTATAAAGGTTTATTTTACTTCGAAAGTGACGATCGAACGGACGAAGAAGATTAATATTCAACGACTTAGTTGCAGCTCTTTGAGTTGAACGAAGATATGACACTTACGGCAGACAAAGGATGTTTGTAATTTTGATACAGCTAGGTTTATTATTATTAAAGTGGCTTTTCAACGAAGTATTAAGTAGATACTACTCGTGTATTTACTTCATGATCAGTATCATCGGTCTATAGGAACATACCCTACTGTTGTATCTACTTGCATAATTAATATTTTTAGTGTATTTAATTATTTATGTGCCAATTAATCCGGGTAAAAACTGATATTCAACCGCATTTAGTTAGACTGGAATTCGACCCCAACTTAGTTGGGAAGCGAATAATATCCTATGAACCAATCCCTACTTCCCTACTAATATTATAAATGCGAAAGTAACTGTGTCTATCTGCCTGTCTGTTACGCTTTTACGCCTAAACCACTCAACCGATTTTGATGAAATTTGGTACTGACTTTGGTAGACTTAAGCTTGAGAAAGGACATAGGCTACCTTTTATTGCAAAAATAGTTTTGAAGGGGTTGAAATAGGGGGTGAAAGTTTGTATGGGAGTTCGTCATTTTTCAAGATAAAAATATTTGACTAGACCTTGGGAAAGGATATAATCATATAAGCTGCGTTTATATTTCGGTAAATAATAAAGTTAGGCAAATTTTGTGGTCTACCCGAGCAAAGAAGCGGACGGAAAAATATGTAAGGATAATTTGTAATTTCCCGCCACAATTGGAAAAAAACCAAACAGTAAAAATCGTGTTATCCACGCGGGCGAAGCTGCGGGCGGAAAGCTTGTTAAAAATAATATTAAAAGGATACGGTAACTGCATCTGAAAGGACTTTGTGAGACAAGTCTAAATCAGTCTCAAAGGTGTAATATATCTCAAAGCGTTAATCTATCTCTATAGGTACCCTAATTCATCAAGTGAGCTAAGGCGAAATCAGACAGACAGATTGAGTTACTATGTCGATCTGAGTGTTTTGTTTATAAATTGAAGTTGCAGCAAGTATGTATATGTGGGATGTATGAACCTGTTGGGTTTCATTAGGTATAGGTTCATTAGATAGGTCACTTATAGGATGAGCCGCCCGGGAGCATAGTATTTATATTGTAAATATAATATTATACTATACTAATATTCGCGTAAGTGTTAGAAACCAGTATTTCAATTGTTTCTGTAATTTTGATAATTATACGGTTACCAATGTTTTTAAAACCACGCGACGGTAATGGGATTGGATAGTAAGATATTATGCTCGATAATGATAAGGAGAGCGATACGCCAATTTTTGCTTTCCCGAATAAAACGCAGCCGGAAAAAACGGAAAACAAAATTGGTGTAAAAGGTTGAAAAGAACTTGTTGCTAAAACTGTGTTTTAATGATTTTACTTCCTGCAAAGATAATAATATACTTAATATACCTAATATGCTGTAGTCTCAAGTATGGATTGATGGGAGGAATTTATTGTTCCATTCCATCTAGAGTTCGTCATTTTTATAAGCCCGTTACTGATAGTTGAATTGAGACTGGGATCTAGTTTGTATCTGGTTGGTTGCAATTTATACATAGGACAATCTGTCCTATGGATAAATTAATTTCGAAAATAACTGATAATTTTGCTGTTCTTAGGAGGAATAGTAATAGAATGTTCTCTTATTAACTGTCTGGAAACTAAACTATTCCACTATTTGGAAACCATTTAGAGCTATAATAATTATTCACAGTAAGTATACCGGATAGACATAAATCTTGTAGGAACAACCATTGCCACATAGTACTGCAATACCTATTTCAAACTTTATTTACGTACTACGGATTTTTTTAATAAACTCTTAGGCTTGACATTCCACAGTTTACTCAATTTTTATATGCATGTTCCCAGCATTTCCGCTCCACTCGAAAAACTGGACTTCATTAAATCTTGCGATGAAATATGTAAGACGAGTCATTTTATATAATGTAGAGCACAACCTCGAGTGTTTTTTAATAAGTTGGTACATCTGGCGTGCTTGTCAATTGGTCACGTGGACTTACTAGGTGGGTACTCATAAACTGAGTAAGATCATTGCGCCATCTTAGTTATAACAGCTGTTTTATTCATAAGCAACCAAATGTTTATAATATCCGTGTCGACCAGCTTTTGCGCAGTTTCAGGCGTCGTTACCTATTCACGATTGTGTTTGAAACTCCTCCAGTCTCCATTCTTATCTAAACACATCGTTTTAATTTTCGTGTCAATGTTTTTGTAAACGGTAGTTACTTTACAAGCACTCACCCTCGGACGTCCAACTGTTAGAGAGCTGCGAGAATATAATTTGAATAAACGAGACACCCACAGAATAGTTAAAATGTGACCGGATGACAAAATAAAAGCTGGACTACTTATAGGTAGGTGCTGATAAAACTAAATAAACATAAGATAAAGTAGGTACTTTTAGAAAATATGTACTTTGATGTAGTACCTAGAGGATGTATATGATTGAACACTTCCTGCACTACAAAAGTAGGGAAGTACGAATACATAGGATAATTTTGAATCGATGCTACTCATACGTTTTCTTTTCTTCCGTATGTAGGCAGGATAATTTTTGCATAGATGTAAGGACAGCAAAACAGTTCCTATTTTAGTGATTTAACTTTCATTACCTGAATTCTAGGACTCCTAAATTGAACATTGGCGCGTGCGTTATCAAATTAGGCAGGTGGGTACTTAATAGGTCCGTACCTACATTTAATTCAAGCATGACCTCTATTAGGAATTAAATTAAGGCAATTTATTTACAAAATAAACAACCACTTATCAAACTAAGAAATGGAACACATACCAGTTTCCAGATATCGCTCCGAGATTGTGAATATGAAACATTCCAGTCTATTTGCACATAGAATACATTAGTAACAACAATAATGTCCAGTATTTAATTCACTTTTATAATGTTCACGATGTATTTGTGGCTAGTTGGGTGAACATGCACATTCCGTCAATACTACACGGTGTGGATCAGTCCGTGTGCGTACGTCCGTAGCGAGACTCTGCCGCCGCCGCCGGTATCATACAAGCCGATACCTAACTCACTCGCGGCGTGTAGGCGGAAGCGTAAGTTTGTATACGCATTTTGTACGATAGCATAGCATTCGGTACCAACGATTGGCGACATCTGGTGGCATCGCCCTGTACTATAATTATGCGCACGTTCATCGCACGCTTAGTGAGAGAGAGACTAACTCGCAGTGGCAGCGCCATCTAGGAATCAATTTGAGTCCGATTTATATTACAAAAGTTGAATCAACGCAACGGTTTGTAGAAATTGACGTTCAATTTCAAGAATGAACGATGTCCATATGTTATCTTACTCTTACTACAGGTAGCGCTAGTTGTTACTTGGCATTTTATTGAATGACAATTTGGGAATGGCGAAGTAGAGTGGAACACTTTTTTAGTTTTCATATTGCGTATAGCACAGAAACTGATTCTGAAACTATAAACCTATTTATAGTTTCATACATAACATAAACAAACTTAAGGAATCAGATTAGAGCACGGAGGAAATAACAACGTCCAACCTAAAAGTATCTATGTTGGTTTATAGGTTCATTATTTATTTTTAATTGTTTTTGTATTAAATCCACCTTTGGCATAGCGGTTTAGATGATTACCTTTCCACTACCGACACTATGAATATCACGAATTGCCGTGTCTATAGGGAAAGGATACTACATACCTCCGACACGCCTCCCCAGGTGGGGGACGATCTAGATGAGGAATTTCATTACTGTTTTAATACTTTGTGAAAACGTAGCAGCTAATACAGGGTATCGAAATAGTGAACTGCACCCATTAAAGGGATGATTCTTCCCGTCTTACTCAACAACATTCTCTATTCAACCCAATACAGATACGAAAATGAAAAGTAAATTCGAAATTCTTTGAAAATTGTTTTTTTTTTCACGTATCTGTAATGGGTAGAGAAAGCTGGCCAGTATAACGGGTTGAATCATCCCTTTAACGGGTGCGGGTGACTAAATCGGCATCCTGTATAGACTCGTATTAAATTTTAAGAACTTTATAAAGACTTACATAGGTACTTATATCAAAGAAATTTTCAATCTTATTTTTCCTTTATTTGATAAATATGTACCTACTCTTATATTTAAATCATGGTAATTAAACTTAAGCATTTAAACCTTTTATTTTATTCGTAAAATAGGTGATTGGAAAAAAATATTAGATAGTGGTTTGTGGCAATGTTGCCCTTGCAGTTTAGGTTTTAAATGCACGTACATTTGTGATTTTAAATTTTCTCCCCTCGGTGAACAATGCACTATTTCTTATACTGCATTTTTATGACCATGTACATACCTACAAAAAAAATTAAGGTGTTTCGGTACCTTTAGTTATTACCAACGGGATCCAGTAGAGTTCACCAGATATTCGTATTATGAATTTCATACATAACATACCATGAAGCCGGGGAATACACCCGGGGTTAGGCAGAGGTGTACTTAATTTACGCCCACAGTTCGCCGGTATGTTAAGGTCCCATGTAATAGGGGGCGAGCCTATTGCCATTAACCGGGCACAAGTCCAAACTCAGAGCAGCTACTGAGAATTCTAAATCTAAGGACCTCTAGCGCAGTATTCGCGCTTAGGAGCACTAGACTGGTGAGCACTTAGTCATGAAGCAGTAGTAGGTATAGTGAGTTATAGCTGTTACCTGACCCACTTAGACATCGCCGGCCCATCTAGGGTAGGTCAGGTAACAGCTATAACCCACTGTACCTGCTCAAAGAAGAAATTATATAATATTTATAACATTATCAGTAGCAAAAACGATAACGGAAATCATCGTGACGAAAATTTTAGTATATTATGCCTAAGGCTGGACGCACATTTGACGGAAGATCCGTTGGCCGTATCGTTAACGTAGTAATAACGTTACGATCAACGGACTAACGCAACAACAGTTATGTGTAAGGCTTTATACCTGGTTGTTCTGATGTTGGGCCCGACGATGAGCAGCGGATATTCTCTGATATCAGTCAACCCTAAAAGGTTCTATGCTAATAGTCCTGCTGAAGTCTCTATTGCTTGAACGAAGTGAATAACCAGCAGTTTTATAATCGTGTAACTGTGCAATGTAGATAACTGTTCCATAAAGATACATATCTTATTTGAGACAATTTAATAAAAACCGGTGTCATCGCACAATGTAGTGCCGCCCATGGGATCACAATCAACAGTGTGGGTGTTGTCTTGCACACCGTATTGTCATTGCTGAGGCCAATGCACTATAGCTGAAAAAAAAATACGCTGTCTTTATCGATGCGGTGTATGCTAATCAACTACTTATTATTCTCAAAATGAGATATCTATAGCAACAAAACATTACAGTATAATATTTCAATGGCACACCACGTCTATGGGATCTTCGTGTTTATAGATAGGTACTTAAATACATAATTAACCTATAATGTTCCCACTGCTGGGACATAGGCCTCCTCTCGGTGAGAGGGAGTGGGCCGTAATCCACCATTGCGGTTCTGTAGATGTCACATGTCTTCAATTTTTTGGTTCTAGGACATGCTGGTTTCCTTGATATTTTCCTTCACCGTGTTGGGAGCAGTGTTGATAAATAATTTAGTTGATAAGTAATTTTATTAGCCGCGACTTACGAATTGTTACCACTGGGCTACCACTGCTCTCTATTGAGTGTATAATGTAAGAAAAACAATTTGTTAATAACGTCAATATCGAGGTAACATTATAAATTAATGGTCATTTGTATATTAATGAGGTCGATGTCAAGTTCAAAGCGACTCAGTACGGTGCATCGGAGGTGGAGTGACAACAGGAAATGAAGAACCTCCCGGAGTGGTTGACGTTGCTTCGATGCACTGCGAGCTGCGCGTCCGGCTACACGTACCCACTCCAGTTTGTTCTCAATGCTCAATGTCAAGGTTGTATACCATCGGGAAATAGACAAGAGGTAACGGTAAAATTAGTTTCCTTGTCCCTCAGGAAATGGATAGGAATGTCCTTGATCCGGATACGGATATATATGTATACTATACAGATATTAGGCATACCATCATCACGCCTGTTTTTGTGAGATGTAGTAATGTACACCCATAGTTTGCCGGTATGTTTTAGGTCCCACATAATAGGGGGCCAGCCTATCACCAAAACCTAGGACCTTTAGCGCTTGGGAGCACTATACTAATGAGGCAGTCAATAATAATATTAGGCATAAGGATGCTAATACCCGTAATCCCGCCATAGGTATTTGTAAAGACATTAAAATATTACTAGGAAAAAAATAAACTAACGTAACTAACTTTATTATCAATTGGCTCGAAAACAATAATCTGAAGGTCAACGTTGAAAAGACTAGGTATATGAAATTCTATAATAAAATTTGAAAAGACAAATGGTTATGTGTAAAGGTTAGCAAATCAATGGACCTAAAATAGTAACATTAAACAGTAAACAGTAGGTAACCTGTAATAAGTGTGAAATTGGTTGAAGTAAATAAATAAACACTTTTAGGACTTGTGTTAGACAACCAATGTCCTCCATGTTAAAAAGGCCTGCACTAAAATTAATAGGTTCGCTTATAATGCGCTCAGTAGCCCGATTCACGTAATTAAAACCGTAGCGATGTCGCAGCGACTTAATCGTTGAAACAGTTTTCCTATTCACATCCGTCGATCAGACCGATTTAGGAGTAGTCCTATTGAAAAATCGTTGAACCGTATTCACACATGTTCGTTGTGCGACAATTGTTGTAAAACTTTGGCTGTACAGTATTCACATAACACTGGAAAACTGTTTCAACGATTAAGTCGCTGCGACATCGCTACGGTTTTAATTTCGTGAATCGGGCTACTGTTGGTTAACAAAAATAACTAGCCACAATGTTGCTCTTCGAGCGTATTATGGTTATATATGTTGCGTCAATTATTATGTATGGTATATTATTATGGGGAAACTCTGATGAAATAAATCGGGTGTTTATCTCAAAAGCAGTGTATCCGAGCAATTGCTGGAGTATCGCCTCTTACATCTTGCAGAAATTTTTACCCCAAATTTAGGTAAAGATTGAGAATTTAGGTAAATCCGATTCAGTTTTTTGTACTATGAGTAATTAATTAAACAACGAATTAGTTGTTTACGTTAAAAAGTAGGATGTTTAGTATTCTTATATTACATTATATTTTTGTGTTGACTTTTATATGATGATTTTAATCTAAGTTTTAATGGAGAATACTTATTATCATAATTTCATATTACCAAAGTGGCACAATTGTGGTCATTTTTTTGTTAAGTTTATCTATCTTGTTTCCATAGCATTTTTATTTGTGACTAATTGTACAGAATAATAGTGCTCCGTACCAATTGGCTACATTTGTGTATTGCGATGTTTATGTCACAAACTGTGACAATTCTTGTTATTTTAGTGAAGGAAAAATTTGACTGGAGGCCGTTTTCGAACCTGGTTAGGTATAACACACGCTAAGACCACTAAGTCACCGCGAGTCCCACCCGCTATGTCGAAATTTTCCTTTACATTTAAGTTAGCGCTCACGGAAAAAAAGGCTGAGTAGGTAATATTATGATTTCTTAAGTCGTACAAGCGACACAAGGTAGTATGTATGTAGCATCTGCTGGAAGTGTTTTGCGGAAACGTGCGCCATGCGTTCATTGGCATGCAAAGGTTG
Organism: Subacronicta megacephala; assembly: GCA_958496365.1. Lineage (NCBI taxonomy): Eukaryota > Metazoa > Arthropoda > Insecta > Lepidoptera > Noctuidae > Subacronicta > Subacronicta megacephala. The sequence goes on from OY292513.1 coordinate 11,995,610, forward strand.
TGCTGACCAATGACCTTTACTGTGGTTTACTATGCTGCGAGCAACAAGGATGGATCCAATGTACTCGTAGTTATAGAAAACTGATTACCACCAACTGATAGCGGATCCTTCAACGTTTTATATTTACTGAAAGATGAAATGAGAAATGAAATGTTGACGTTTCAACTCCAAGTCGTCGACTTCTACAATAGTACACTTATTAACCCAGCTAAATTCTTGTATTACGAGTGGGTTGACGATTGGTTTCGAACCTGTAACCGCATGATCGCAAGTCCGACGCCCTATCTATTAGGCTACCGCCGCTTAAGTTAAAAAAAGTTGTCATGGAGTGCTTGAGAGTACTAGCATTAGGCTATTTCTTGTAAGTGAATTATTTACATTAATTTAGGTAATTTATTGGCAGTGGCTGCATGTGAATTCGAAGCCAGCAAAGGTCCCAGCATTGAAGAAACACAAACAGGAATACTTAACGTTAATGCTGTCACTTGGATAACAAATTACTTACGGAAATGAAAAAATACGCATGCAACAAGACAATAGTTGTAAGCATTGTTACACTGTGATTGGTTTTATTATATGATGATGACCTGTAGTTTGAAAAGTAAGTTAAGTATAATTATTTCATATGATATATTTGTTAAATGAGTAACTTAAATCAAGCATTTTATTTACGTTTACAAGTTGAAATTATCATAAAAAAAATCGTCGAATATTTTTTCTGTGAGAAAAACAAATTCGCGAGCAAAAGCCATTCTCTTAGTCATTGCGCTATTCGCGTGGTCAAACTTTACTGTTATATATACAGAATAACTTTACTGTTATATATACAGAACAGATATAAGAAATACCTAACTAATGGTGACTACGGATGTTACAAATTTTACCTAATACTTCCTTCGCGGTCGTAAGTGAAATGGTTTTATGTAAACTTCCTTTACAGCATTTAAACAACTTCACTAAGAATAATAATTACGTTGACACTTGCGTAAAATATCGAGCACCATTCTCCTGCAACCACCACATTGGTCTAGTGGTCACAAGAGCGACTGTTGAGTAGGTATAAGATCCAAGATTCAATACACAATTCGGATGAAGTTGTTGGGTTTTCTGTTAGGTAATCCTCAGTGCCAGCCCGTAGTTGGGATAAACGTTGATTTTTGCTTACGGGCACTTCTCTAGTTACCTACATACAGAAGACCTAAAAAAATACATCACAGGCGCAGTATCCGGTACAATAATAAATCTGCGGTTACAACTTCGAGGAATATAGTCGAACACATTTCTACTACTCAACACAATCGTTCCGAAAAAAGAACTATTGTTTCTTTTAAGCAGTGCAAGCGGGTTGATAACCGCCAGTCAGCAGTTTTGAATTACTATACACAACGTTCTATTCATCTACATTGTGGCAATCTGCTTAGTTACAGTTAAGAATGGTTAAAAAGCCATTATAATTTATTTACATTTCATTTTTATTTTAGATGTTTTATTCATTGTTTTACAATGGCATGTGAATAATTCCATTACTTAGGGTCAATAAAATACACTCAGTCTGTGTCTGGCACAGTGGCTGTATGTATACACTACGCGAAGTATCCATATTAATCTTAAAATTTGTTTGTTATCTCGGGAACTACTGAACTCTCGCTTTGATTTTAATAATCCCTTTACTATCGCAGGCTACTTTATCGAGAAGTAAGAATAATTTCTCAGCCTGAAATAATGGTGTTTGTAAAGCAAGCCATAAGAAAAAGCGTTACCAAGCTGCTTTATCCGCATGCACTAAATAAATATCAGTCATCCACCTTTTAATCGATCCAAGAAAAAGTCCGCGGGAACATTAAATGTATAGGTAACTATATCTTATTTAAAAGCCATAATAACGCATTTTGTATCGACAAGAATTTAATCCGTAAGATATTATTTTATGACATCGAAAAGTCAGAGAAGCGTGTCTTGGATTCGAACTCGAGACCTTTGACTCGGCAGTTTTATGGTCATTTCTAGACTGTCACAATACTTAACTGAGACCTACTTGTAAATGAAAAAGGAACAATAACTTTTCATACATATCTAAATGTAGTTTATCTACCTCTGTATAGGAAGATGATTTTTTACTAATACAAAATGGATTTCGTAAGAAGAGTTCTTGAGTACGACGAATATTATCACACCTTTATCGAGAGCAGGTGACTAAATCGGCAACATGTATAATGTATATGTATAAAATGCGAAATGACACACATTCATTGACTAAACACTATCACTGGGCAGATCCCTTATCCTTCACCATCTGTCACCAAGTTTCTGTATATCATGGCGTTTCAGTCGTTTAGCGGAGCCGATATTTGCTAAATATTATATTGATATTTGGATCGATATTTGGGAAAATAAATAAAACTAAATTCTTGGGAAGCGGGTGAATCCGCAGATTATAGCTAGTTATTAATATGCAAATGTGCTTGAGAATAGTTTTGTTGACGCGGCGATTACGGGGCGTGTACGCGCCGACTAACGCGTCTCTACGTGCCGACTACGAAACAACTGCGGAATTTGTTGTGGCTACGCGTCTACGCAGCGCCTGCGTGGTGACTACATGCGATCTACAATGCGGCTACGAATTAACTACGCGAGTTCCTGTGGCTACGTGGAGCCTACGCAGTGACTACGCATCGTCTACGCAGCGCCTGCGCAGTGACTACACGCCATCTACAAGGCGGCTACGAAATGACTACGCGATTTGTTGTGGCTACGCGGCACCTACGCAGTAACTACGCGCCGCGTACTAAATACTGAATTCGCGTACGATGCATACGTATAGCTAAGCTTAGGGAACGCTGTAAAGACACTTCAACATAATGAGTTCGTAGGTACGTATTACTTACCGCACAATGCTTTTATGTAACACTTCGGTGGACATCGTTGTGAATAGAATTGTTACGGACGGTGTAACCTAAATAGTGCAATAAGTTAGGTTTACCATCACCTCACGATGCAGATTACATTTACACGTTTTTGCACATGTTACGAATTTCTTGACTTGAACTCAATTTTTTCTCAAAGTTTTTACTCAAATGACACGAACAAGGTTTATTGGATCATGCTCATTTGCTCAAGTTATCATGCTCATTACTCGAGCGTTACTCGAGTCCTATTCGATTACTTCGGTATATAGCTTTCAGCGTAAGCCAACGGACATTCGAATAGACTGTGATATCTAGCAACTCCGTCTGCATCTGCACTCACTAGTGCAATTATGATTGTATGGTATGTACCATTTGCTAATTAGCAATTAATATGATGCACGGTCATCGAAATCGATAACCATATTGAATGTGCTAATCTGAAGTGCGTTATTTTTCTGAATCACGTGTTTTTTGAAATGAGTGGCCCTTTTAAACAATAATTAAGTGTCAGAGGAAAGTCAGAGGTGCCTTGGATTCGAACTCGAGACCGCCGTTAACTTAGCAGTCCAATGATCACATCACTAGGCTCTCACTGCACAAAATATTTGAGGTCGCTTTAAAAATAAATACGCGTCAATATAATAATATTGCCAACTTGCAGTAGGCAAGCGTGGTGGACTAAGCCTTACGCCTCTCACTAAGTGACAAATACCGCCCCGTCCCACCGCCCATCTGTGGAACAGTAAATGCTCTGATAATGACAATAATATTAATATTAAATTATTTCAGATTTTAAAAACAATATTTTTTATGGGATAACTCAGCGAACCTGCAAGCGAGGAGGCAGGAGCACCAGGAGCTGCCGAGCCAAGGAAAAGGAGAAGAAAGGGGACTAAGAGAGGAATTTGGCCTCCGGCTTTCCACACTCACCATACGAAACGTAACAGTATGCATACTGCTACTTGACGTCGATATTCTGTGGGAGGGTTACAGTAGTTCCCCGATCGTGCCGACCCATTCATGCTGGCATGTAGATATGCAGCGAGCAGCAGCGAGACACTACTATTACTAAAAAATATCATGAAAAATACTTTTAAAACAAGTGTTAGTAAGTAATGAGAAATAAATAGTCCGACAACAGCATGCGCATATAAAACTACCTAAAGGTAGTCTGTCTGTGTCAATAGGAATAACATTTAATTTCAGACAATTATTAATTTTGCATAATCACTTAATATATATTGTTTTACTAAAATGGTAAACATTACCACCGAAAAGCAATGACAATATAATATAAGTAGTTTTAAAAAAGCTTGTAAACGAGGTCGATATGTTATAAACTTTTAAACTTGAAACGAAAATTTGAATCGTGGTGAATTTATAATAACTGTTTGTCATACATAATTAAGCAGTTGACCTGCACGAGAATCTTATAGTTTTTCGCAAGTTGTTGCTTTATAAAACATTCTGGGATGGTGACCGTCAGAATTGCATTGCAAAACATCAACTATAACTTATTCTAAACTTAGTAGGTACTAAAACGTTATCATAGCAGATAGTAGGGAAAAATTGAGAATTCAAAAAGAAAAAAATCTTGAATATTCCGCTTCCCCGTAACTCTTTCTCGTTTTATATCATATTATTATTATTTTAAGTATCATTAAGTTAGGCAGAAGTGTACTAAGGTACACCCAGGCTTCGCCGGTATGTTGAGGTCCCATGTAATAGAGGGTGGGCCATTATTGGGTATTGCCATTAACCGGGCATAAATTCCAAGCTGCTACAGAGAATTTCATAGAAAATCTCAATTACAGTTTGCTCGACCTGGGAATTGAAGTCAGGACATCTAGCGTAGCAGTAACGCTGGGGCCACTAGTCTAACGAGGCAGTCATCTTAAGTGCAAAGTTTATTGTGATATTACTAATTAAATTTTTTTGTAATGTAATATATGGCTTTTATCAGCTCCCTTTTATTACCTATGTATATTCTGTAGGTACTATTATTGTGTCCCAATAAAAATGGGTATTTACATACTTATTGTTTGCGATGCGTAAGCCGTGTTACATAATATTGTATTAAGAAAATAATTACTAAAATACTCGTATATTTTGTATGAATCAAATTACGAGGTTGATAAATTATATAAGTAATTATTATACCACCTAAAGCTAAAGATGTCATAAAATAAAATTTTAACGATCTAATAAAATAGTTTGATAAACACTTTGATTTCAAATTAGATTTTCTGGGCAGAAAATAAAATTTGGGTACAGTGGCAGTAATGTATTACCTACTACGTTTCAGTACTTTTTTTGTTTGTTACATAAGGGTTTTTTTAATATGTTAGTCTGTAGTACTTACTTAAACTACCAGTTAGCGAGACTTAACCTATTCTATGTACTGAGGTACTTACAATAGGTAATCAGGCGTATCAGCTTACTTTGCTGGAAAAACAAAAAAAAGCAACGCTATCCCTCACGACGCGTTCTAATTGTGTTCTAGATTCTGAAATAATAAGCGTAGCTTTTGAAATAATACAATTCACACACAATAATGGTTTGTTTCGCACGTACCGCAACCACACCACAACGTCGCGACAAAATGTGGTCAAGCTGTGGTCAAGCTGTGGTCACGTGTGAATGGTGTTGCTGCGGCTTCAAAACAAAACAAATTTTAATTTAAAATGTGACACAAATTTAAACCTTTTGATTCTCAAGAGACGAAAGGACATCAAATATAAAATAAAAACCGGCCAAGTGCGAGTCGGACTCGCCAACGGAGGGTTCCGTACCATTACGATTTATGACTCATTAAAAAAAACTATTTACTAGATCCCGTTCAAACTAATTTTCGGTGGAAGTTTACATGGTAATGTACATCATATATTTTTTTAGTTTTATCGTTCTCTTATTTTAGAAGTTACAGGGGGGGGACACATTTTACCACTTTGGAAGTGTTTCTTGCGCAAACTATTCAGTTTAGCGAAAAATGATATTAGAAACCTCAATATCATTTTTGAAGACATATCCATAGATACGCCACATGTATGGGTGTGATGAAAAAAAAATTTTGAGTTTCAGTTCCAAGTATGGGGAACTCCCAAAATTTATTGTTTTTTTTTTCTATTTTTGTGTGAAAATTTTAATGCGGTTCTTAAAATACATCTACTTACCAAGTTTCAACAGCATAGTTCTTATAGTTTCGAAATAAAATGCTGTGACACGATCGGACAGACAGACAGACAGACATGACGAATCTATAAGGGTTCCGTTTTTGCCATTTGGCTACGGAACCCTAAAAATACACTAAACTACAACAAACAAGGTTGGTTTTAAAAATACGAAAAGCGCTTTCTAAAACCAGAATTAAACTGTGTTTATAGATTCTGTCAGACACATCCTAATTAGCAATAAATAATATCATATTGTTCATTGACATTTATGATGGAAATACATTTAAAACATTAAATAAAAAATACTTTAGTTTTTTAACGGTGTTTTTCTTTATAGGGATAACGTGGCAAACGAGCAGGCGAGTTACCTGATGGTAAGTAGTCGTCGCCGCCCATGGACATCTGCAATACCAAAGGGGCAGCAGGTGCGTTGCTGAGTTTATTTAAGGAAATGGAAGAGGAAAGGGGAAAAGGAGACGGAAGGGGCTGAGGAAGGAATTGAGCCTGCGGCGCTCCACACTCACCGTACGAAACGCAACAGTATGCATACTGCTACGTGACGTTGATATTCTGTGGGAGGGAAGCACTTCCCCGGTCATGCCGACCCATTCATTCTGACATGTAGACATGCCAGCGAGGCACTACTACAAAAGTGTTTAGAAATTGGTATATGGTACCGCAGAATTAAGTTAACACTGGTACTTTAAATACTTAAACGTAAATCGAACCCTATTCAAAAAACCGGACATTTTAACAGTACCTATAAAGAAATAAGTCTTTCTCTTCATTAAGTTTATTTATACGCTTTGATGTAACGGCAGAACGCACTTTGTTGTGTATAAACCAGATTTCTGTATGGTCAGGAGCAGGGAAACCGTTCGATAACCTGTAGAATTGTTTATTTATGTAATCGTAATATAAGAGTGTAAGCGTCACGCGATGTAGTTGAAGGGCACTCAACCTTGAACACACCCAAAGTAATTAAATTATAATATTAAAGTGCTTCATCAATGTGATTTAAAATCCATGATTTTTTAACTATCGGCACATATTATTTTAAGCCGAAAGTTAGAATAAACTAAAAGATTTATGAACTTTTAGGTTGAAGTCAAATATAATATTAATTTTATTTGTAATTGTGGAATTATAAACTGAGTCAAATATTGAGCCCAAAATTATGGTTTAAGTGTGCATATGTAAAGACAATTCTTGTAACGGTAAAATAGGGCTTTTAATGAAGTCATATTTTGGAAGTAAAAGAAGTATTTGTAAAGTCATCTTTACAATTACTATCTACAAATATCGGATCACTTCATAGTGATCCCTTCTTTGTACATGTACTTAAAGTACTTTTCAATTTCTTCAATATGACGACAATAATAATCGTACATACGAATACTAATTATAGTGTCTATAATAACAATACAACGTATTAACTGTTTAGGTCTCTTCTCAGAATAAGAAGAGTTAGGCCGTAGTCCGCCACGCTGACCTAGTGCAGGTTGGCAGACTTCACACGAGAAAATCTCTCAAGCATGCCTCGCGATGTTTGCCTTCACCGTTAAATAATTAATAATACGCACATGGTACGCATATACCCAGAAGACCGTATTACATACAGTACGGTACGTTTAAACGACGCTTCCATTATTATCATGTATTTGTATGTGTTCGCAAACGTATTGACCAGACCTTTAAATTTTTTATTTTTTTTATTCCAGATAACATTATATTTAGATATTTTTTACATATCATACATACATTCCATAACACCTGTATTCCCCGAAGGTTGCGGCAAAGGTTTACACCACGGAAGAGATAAATTCTCTTCCGTGGTTTACACCTATACTTCGCCAGTATGTTTAGGACTAATATCATAGGGTGCGAGCCTATTGCCATTAAGCGGGCACTAATCCATACACCGAGCTGCTCCTGAGAATTTTATAGAAAACCCAATACCTCTCTAGCGTAACAGTCGCGCTTAGAACCACTAAACTAATGAGGCAGTCACATATTCCATATCAATAAGCAAAAAGGCCGAGATAATATAGTTTCAGTTTTAAATGAACGCAGAAACAATAATGTTTGAATTCAACTCCAGAAGTTTATAACAATCAATTTTAAAGACATTACAAAAGCAATAATTTCAATGACAATGGTGGAACAACTCCAACAATTACTTTACAATTATTAAGTATCATAATTATTGCAATCGGGATTTTCACATGGTGGTTTTATAACCCATGGAATAATCCATTATATCTTGAACATTATAATAAATATTACGATTCCGCTATATACGTAGTTAAAAGATAAACAAAACAATAAATTATTAATAAGTAACTATAAACTTTTGCGTAAATATGACTCTATGAGTACTAAATGTAGATAAGCACCTACCTATTTGTTATTAAAAAATGTAATACTACGAGTATAAGCTTATTAGCTCGACTATCTCATTGTTACATAACATAACGTTACATTCCGTCACGCCTATTAATACAAGCGGGTAATCCCGAAGAATTAGGCAGAGGTGGCACATTTCGCCGGTATGTTTAGGTCGCATGTAATAGGGGGCGCACCTATTGCACTTAACCGGGCACAAATCCAGACTCCAAGCTGCTACTAGGAATTTCATAGAAAAACTGAATAATAATTTGCTCGACCTGGGGATTGAACCCAGGACCATAAGTGTAGCAGTCACGCTGGGGACCACTAGACTAATGAGGTAGGTCAGGAACTATCTTATTCTTAGCTAAGAAAAGTCATTATTGCTGTAGCTTTTACCCAAATTTTGGGCGACTTCATTCGAATCAGATGGATGGCATAATATTAGTTCCATCAAATATCTGCAACCATATTTTGGGGCTATCTTAGGAAAAACTGGTTGAGAGCCTTTCGATGTTCTAAGAATGGTCATTCATCCGTCGACTGATTGGGAAAAGCGCAGCATAATCTTGCAGATCGATTTATCAGCATATAGAATACAATTTTAACTTTTTTAAATACTTGTTACTAGGTATATACTACACTATTTGCGGAAGAAATAGATTGAAAAACGTACAATGTCGTTTGTGTATTTTTTGTTAAAAATTGGAACACAAGTTTATTTTGTGCCACTGAGTTTTAATTGAAACTAACCTGTCCACACAGTCCCATCGCTGTTGGTTGGTTAGCCAATGTCTGTGGCGGTCACTGCCGCTTATTCCGTAGTTGTGTTTAATAGACCGGTTATAAACCAGAAATGAAATTTGTTTGTGAAGATTTGCACCTAAATTGCTTTCTATACCTATTACTAACTACTTATAAATCTATGTCGAATTGATTGTATCCAATTTGTATATTGGTTTCAATATTTTTCTGTATTGTTTTATATTTAAAGATAATCACGTGCCATAACGTTTGATTTTCCCGAAGTGTTAGGTAGAGCTGTACTTATGTACACTTACAGTTCGCCGGTAGGTTTGGATCCTATGTAGTAGGGAGCGTGTCTATTGCAATATACCGGCAATTCAAAACTCCGAACAGATACTGGGAAATCAACCCAGGAGCCGTTGCGTAGGGGTCGCGCTTACGACCACAACACTATAATCAATCAATAAAATTATTCATAATTACAAAGGTAAAATTACAAGCGCGCGCCATCGTAGACCACTTCGATGCTTAACATCAGGCAAGTTGTGGTCAAGCGTAAGCCTATCCTATCCGTAGCCTTTTAGTGATAAAAAAATATTATACAGGATAACTTACCTACAAATAATTAGAAGGTATTACAATTTGAGGTGCTTGTACTAGGATAAACCTGTGTCACAGGCGGAAAGTGCTGAACATATTACTTAATAAAATACCACAATGTATATTAACATAACAGTAAGTAACATAAATTAGATAAGAGAAGAAATAATGAGACATATCAAAGATGAAGAAGATCATCGTTTTCGTTTAGTTTCGTGAGTGCGTCCAGTCAGCATAATAATTATATTTTATACTAAGTATGTACGTGACAAAATCGTGCCCAGCCGAAACAATTTCAATAAATAAACTTCAGTATCATAATCATCAGCCCGTATTGGTCCACTGCTGGACATAGGCCTCTATAAGTAAACGCCACAGAGCCTGATGTTGAGCTCTTTTCACCCAGTTACTGCCAGACGCCTTACACAAATAGTGACTAGGTGGAGTGGCGATTTGCGGAAGCGGGCGGCCCAACATAAACTTAGGCAATCAAAAATAATTGTAGGAGTGACCCGAGTGACAAACTTTAAGTTCGTGTGAAATCTAATCTTCGTTTTGCTTGAGGTAGGTAGTTATTATAGATCCGGTCCTACTTACAGTATGCGGAGTCCCAGTCAAGAAGTACGAGCAAGGCGAAGAAGTGTTAACAGTCATTATCATCAGATTGGATGGAAGAACGATTCTTAATCGGAAAATACAAGACGCACTATTTTTCCGTACTCTGAACAATTGTTTTTTCACGAGTCCTTTTGAAATAAGCGGTTTCTTGATGATGCTTCGAAATTTAACAGGTCCAACCGTCTCTTAATACTATTAAGGGTGAGTCCCTTAATAGTATTAAGAGACGGATCGAGAAACCGCTTATTTGACATCTAGTTTTATTCAGTTGTTCTTAGCCAGAGTGTAGTGTAAAAGTGGGTTAAAAATGCGTTGCGATGCTACAATGCGTTTGTTGAAGGCGGGCGACGTCTGTCTCACTGTGCCGATTTCGGGACTGCCTCCTTTAGGAGGAGAGGTTCAATTAATTGCGTCCGGCATTAGGATGCACGTAAATAAATCAAAAGACTAGGGTCTCTTTAACAAATACGCAAGTTTCGGTTTTAAATGCAGGCCTCGTGATGTTGGAGGTGGTCATCCAGGTCAAAACCGCTTTCTCAGATGACAACAATACGTCCTAAGCCGCCTGACGGAAGTCTTTCCATTCAGTAGACTGGAATTAATGAACACAGGATATCCGATTTTCTATTATTAAAGACGGTTAGGCTCACAGCATATATACTTTATTTACATTATTGAACACGCATTAAAATAGTTAACTCTTATTATGGGTCAGACTAAAAGTTGAGAGATCAAAATGCTTACGAACTTTATGAGTAAACATACCTAACAGGATATAATATAAATACAAATACTGGAAACTTAAAACGTCACATAATTATTATTAGGTAATTTTAAATTCCAATTACGTCAATCTCGTGGAAGGCATCAGTTCGGTTCTTTCGAAATATAGTTTGATCGAAATAACTAAGCGCGTCTGTAGTTGTCCGCAAATGGTTTAGCAATGGTAAATTTTAATAGGAAGAGTCGGTATAAAGACAATTGGTATCGTACTTATATGTTTCGTATTCGTGATTATTTTTCTTACTTATTTCGTTATTTATGTATATAAGCAATTAAATGTTTTTACGTGTGCGGCAGTTTGGAACGGGGATGTCTTTAGGCGCGCACAGTTATTTCGTAGTAACTGTACCGTAATCAGTTCCAAAGTCTTAAAAACATCAATGAAATTAATACCGTTCCAGACGATCCGAGTGTGCTTTATTGTTTTGCCCCTGGCCTTCTGTATTACTTTTCAAATTAGATTATTTTTTTCTAGATTAAATTAAGCGGATTAAGTTACAGATTCTATAAATTGACTGTCTTGAAACAAAAAGATCAAGGGGTTTCATTTTCAGTATTATACTAGTAGAGACTAGGTTAGTAGAGACCTAATTGAAAGAAATGGGCACATTTCTTTCAATTAGGTCTCTTCTGCAAGTTACTCAGGTAAATCATTTTCCGTTTTTCCACCCATACTTACTAAGATTTTTAATTATAAGTACCTACCCAAAAATATGCAAGTATCACTATTTAAAGTTTACAAACTGCATTTTCGGCACGCACCTCTGTCTTTTCGAAGTCATGTGCGTATTAATAATTAATTAACACGCGGTGAACGAAAACATCGTGAGCAAACCTGCATGTCTGAGAGTTTTTTTTTTTTTGACAGCTTGTGAAGTCTGCCAACCCGCAGTAGGCTAGCGTGGTGGACTATAGCGTAATCCCTCTCGTTATGAGAGGAGATTTGAGTTCTATGATAATCTACTGCTATACTGTTCCTAACCATCTTTTGATTACGGATAATCCGTATGGAATGACATCCATCATCCATATTCTTAATTCCTGGGCTGATTTTTTTATAGTCGAACCAGTTAAATCAGAAGAATAATTTGTTCGTCTCGACATATTTTATTTACCTTCTAAAACTCAAAATTCTCATTTTCTATGAAATTCTCAGTAGCAGCTCGGAGTCTGGATTTGTGCCCGTGAATGGCAATAGGCTCGCCCCCTATTACATGGGACCTAAAACATACCGGCGAACTGTGGGTTTACATTAAATACACCTCTGCCTAACCCTTCGGGGAATACAGGCGTGATAGTATGTTATGTTAAACCTCAAAACTCATGATGTCAAAATTATCCTTTGGAAAAGTAAACCGATAATAAAAAAAACACACGCACAAAAAATAAGGGGTGTTCTTTAAATTTTTTTAACTGTCTGATCACTTTGTCATGTCTTGTAATATAATGCGGGCTGAAAAGTTGAGTAGAATAGAGCATAAGAGTTTTTTTAATAGATTGAAACATTCAAGAAAAAAGTTGTTCAAAGTTTCCTGATAATTAGTTGAAATACTCCTAATAAAGACGATTTCTTTGATAAATTGTATTGTTATATCCTCAAGCTAAAAGGACTGGCAGTATAAGATATGTTTGGAAAGAATTATTTAAATGACTGGCTCAATTAATACTGAACAAAATTGTGTCGAGTTCAAATTACTGAGAAGAAGAAAGGAAGGTAAAAGCGACCGTTCTTAAGGTCCTTGAAGTGGCCTTGTTTCGTAAAATTGTCTATGGAAATGAAGACATTAATAAAGCTTAACTAGGAGCTGATTTTCCGCAATGTGCAAGTTGTAGTAATTTTCTGAGAAAATGAGACGCGATGAGACAATTAGATTTATAAAATTACTTTCAATGACATAATACACAGTGAATTTATGAGGCTAGTCGCATTGCAAATAGTAAAAAATACAATCACATAATTAGTTGTAATGTAAAGAAGATAATATTGTGGCCTTATCTTAAAGAAAATCCAAGTGAATGTGTACATATGCTATAAATAACGAAGCTAAGTGACAGCCACATGCTTACAATATTTGGATACATTGAAAAGATACGTGCAGCTATGTAAGGGTTCGGTTTGAATAATTATGGTCAGTAACTTGAAGACTTACAACTTAATAAAAAACCTAAATATGCCTTTGAAAGCTAAAACATTTCGAATTTAATATAAAATCTAAGGTTTCGTTTAATATGGATTTTTGAGATTGCCAGTGTGAGACCGAAGTAATAAATAACATTACCACAAATTTTGTTTAACGATAGCCGTTACGTACCAGCGTAATTGAGATGTTTATACTGAATACTGAAAAAGAACAACAATAGTAGCATTTCTTCATTATAATACTGTATTAGCGATAGACACGTTTATGTGGCACGTCGAGCGGACTTGACCTGTCAATTTGGAGACAATAAGTTTTTACAAGGATAGACGCGTCGGCAATAGCGTCAACTTCACGGGTCAACGGTATCCAGGACCCACGGGTCTTAGCAGAAAAGAAAAATGTTGCGGAGTCCTACGAGAAGGGGAAATGTATAAAAGTGAATGGTGGGTTGGCGCGCGACTCAGTCGCACCGCGGTCGACAGCGTAGCAGCGGCCGACTGGACACCACCGTCAACAACTCAGGTGAGCGTTACCCGCCGCCGTACACGACCTCTTAAGCCGAGCACTCGTCTTGGACGAGTACGAGCCATTCCGCGCCTTCCTTAGTAATTAGCGGTGGTGTTCCTGACTGGGCGCGCAGTCACAACACGGAGAGCACCCGCTACTGCCGCCGGACGCGACTCCTCGTCTGCCTGTCGCCCGCGACGCCCGCGTTCGCGACACCGCTCCCGGTCGTAAGAACCGCATGCCGCTCGCGTAAGTTACTCGCTACCACAACATAAGCCACCCTGATTCAATGAGGTGAGTCCCTCACTACTCCATTATTTTTCTCTATATTGTTGTGTTTGTGCTTTGCGATTTAAGCGATTTTGTTCAATTTATTTTAAAAATGAATCTCAAATTAATCATTAGTTTTCTTTCAATGCTGAGTTATCAGTTATGCAGTTAAAGTTAACGAGATGCAATCTGCTAATAAATCATTGTTTCTAGCCAGTTCTATTACGTCAAAGGAAACAAATGAACGTAAATTTTGATAAGCACCGATGACAAAGTGTAATAAGTAATAACTAATCAAAGTTTAATGGTTTTGTGTTACAATAAGTGTCGTACTTTTAAACGAAGGATGTACTCGAATATAAATTTACCGAAATAAAAATAAAAACAAGTCAACACAAAAATATTTGAAAAGTGTAGGTAGTTCTTATAAAGACATAATTTTTCACACGACGTATGATTCATACAATTAATGATAATAAATTAAGATCGTGAATGACCAGTGTGTTTATAAGCAGGTGTGCATGAGAGTTCGAGGTTCATTTTATCGAAGTTTGTGTTTATGTTATTGAATACAAGTGTAGTATATGATACGCTTCTTATTCATTCATCAGACAACTATGACTTTAAAGTTTTTCCCACTTTAACAGTTTATTCCCAAAAAACAAAAACAGTTATTTAAATGAGTTATACGTATCCCTAGTATCCATGTAGAATTATCCAACGTTAAGTTTACGTTTACTTGTTTTCTTTCAATATCCGTGGGCATTGAATTGCACTTTCATTCACATTAAAACATCCTTAAATCAAAATATACAGCAAAATGTACTGTACAAATTCATGTCAAATGTAGGTATATCTAATATTTTATCACTACAAGTTTAATTTAAGTTAAATGTTCATTTCGTTACCTAGGCACAATAGCTACTTGATACGTAGGTTCCCTCTTTTTTTAAATATTATACCTACTTATATTACTTAAAATTTTAGTATCTTTGATTATACATAATCAAAAGTTAGTAGGTATAATAGATACATTTTTTATTCATGATTTGTAATTATCAATATGTACCACTTCTACTTTCATTTTTATAGGTAGGGAAAACGAATATATTAAAAAATATAGGAAAAATAAAATGGAAATAAGCAATTCTATTGTATAGGCAACACCTAAAAGTATTTTAATGTTGCGTTTATTGACTGCTTCTGCGGGTCGTAGAACAATAATCATTTTCATTTCAGATTAAACGGTGGTCCCGTCCAAATTGTTTGTTATAAACTAAATTTACGAAATCTGACTTTTTCTTAAAGAATATAAATCCTTATCTCAAACATCGCTAATTTTAGTACATTGCCCTGGTTTGATATCCTAGAACTCACTAGGTAGGTACATGACCTTGGACACTATATCAACATTATCAAGGAATAAGGATCAATCATCAGACTACCTATAGAAAAACAAGAGTTTCGACCTATGAAGGATGAAAGCTTCTTTAATTAATTAAATTAGTTTATTTAAAAAATATGCACCAAATGTTTGTTTAAATTATGATTAAAATATAAATGCACATACGATTGATAATAAAATAAATATAGATTGAAATAGAAATCACAGTTTTGCTACAACACGTTATTAGTATTCATTTATAATAATTTGATAACAATGAAATGGGTATCAACAAAATATAGTAGGTACATACGGTTTGTGTGATTATGTTATTTTATACAAAAGTCCTGCCTTTGCGTTTGCAGCAAATAACACAGTGTACATTAGGTTCATATACATGTATTGTGTGTCACTGTAGACTGTCTCTTTGTGCGTTTGACATTACAGTGCACTACAAAAAGAAAAATGTTATCCTTTACTTTTAGATTGCTTTGCTTGAATTGCACGTTAGCCAGATATGAAAAAATCGGTCATAAAACCTACAATATTATAAATATTGTAGGTTTTATGACCGAATTATAAACCCAAATCTCGGCTTTCATGATAGTTTCAATAAATATCTCTAATCTATTCCAATTTTGATATTAGGTGAAATATATTATATCATCATATTATTGTCATCACGCCAAAAGGTTAAGCAGAGGTGTATTTATGTACATGTAGACCCACGGGTCGGGATTTTTAGGGCACATATCATCGGGGCCGAGCCTATTGCCATTATTCGGACACAAATCCATACTCCGACCCGGGATACGAATCCAATCGCAATCTAAGGTAGCAGTCGCACTAAGGACCACTAGACTAAGTGGGTAATCTTATTACATGGATAGAATAAATTATTAGTTATACGAAACATAACAATACTACTTATTAGTTAAACATTCTTTGCGCTTACTCTTAATAGTCACAGTTTCCGCATTTGTAGCTTATATCATATTAGTATTGGGAGTGGGTAGGACCCGCGTCGCTCCGGTTAAGTAACCTTACCCGACGTAGTATTGGTTCCTGATGGTTCAGTCAGGTCCCATGCAATATGGGGCAGGTGATTAATACTATAAAGCTAAGATCTTGAGTCCATTGAACTTGACCGAGAATGATCTGTACTAAGTTCCGTGATACTGGGTAAATACCTTTTTTAATAGTGAATTATCCCCAAGAATTGTGTTCAATAAAATTTTGATAGCTATTTTATACGTTGCCCCATTGTAACGGGCACTTCAATACTGTGAGAGAATTTATAGAACTATGTTATAGATTCGTCAATTTGTAATGTTGTACACATTTTAAGGTCTTTATGACTTTTGACCTTATACTAGATGGGTGACACTTGTTAAAAACAGTTACATGTTGTCGTTCCTTGCGGTCACCAAGCAATAGTCTTAAGGTACCACTTGGTGCGATGCGGGTACCAAATACATTTGTTGAATTTTATTTTTCCACTTGAGAAGAGGACTATTCGTACTAGTGCGGGTATCGTAGACGTCTTCTGAATCGTCTGCGTCATCACTAATACCTCTCATAAAAATGTCTATACTCCCAGAGAGTAATCCATCCCATCATCGTAAAATTGACGTCGGTAGTAAAAGCATCCGTGTCCTATAAAGCATCACCTTCGAAATGCATTATACACTGCTTTTTAACAATTTATTAGACGTTCCTATGAACATTATCTTTGTAGCACTCGGCTGCACCCATATAGAAACCACTCGCTGTTCGGGCTAAAATGGCTTCTGTGGTCATACAAAACTCCATACGCAAGGCCAGTTAGAATATAGATTTAGATTCTATATTGGCACAAATCTCAAAAAGATTAAGACTTATTATTTGTTTATAACCGAACGTTTAATCCATTAATTAAGTTTATTTTTCTACACATGTTGGTAACTATCTGTGACTGTAGTAATTGGAATATCAATAAATAAACACCAATTTCTTAGGAAAAAGTGTCATTTCTTCGCCAATATTTAAAAAAAAACTTAATTTTGAAAACTGCGAAAACACTTGTGGTTTTTAGGTTACGCATGCGACCTTATCCTAATTTAGATCAACCTTTGTTCTATAGTCAAGACTTTATTTGTAAATGTTTACCTTGTATGTAAGTACTGTGTAGGTACATGTAACAAGGCTTTCACGATAATTACGTGCTTATGGCATTCACCTACTGCGTCGATTATAACTTCGATTGCAATATAATACAGGATGAGTTTTCGACAATTATTTCTAAGGGATTTACTCTTGTACAGATACAGATACCATATTACATTACAGATATTATACATTAATATTTTTGTTTTAAAACCAATCAAGATATTAAATCATTTGAGGATGTCCGACTTACACATTGTGTTCTTTTTAAAATACTATATAAAATAGGTAGAATCGAAATATAACATTTTACCAAGATTTTTAGCAAATCGAAAAGGTAATAAATTAAAAAAAAAAACATTTTTTTTACGCTTCTTTTTGATTCGGTTCTTAGAACGTCTGTAATCCCTGCAAAAATAGCCCGTACCTTTTCATAGATAGATCTATGAAAGGTACCGACTCAAAAAATAAGTGCATTGTTAAGAAGGCCCACTTTAGTTACAGTTAATCACAGGATCTGTTATGAATTACACTTAATTTTATGCGATTCTATAATAACATATTAACATGTTTAAGCAGCTAACAGATTATTATGCCACATGCCGATATGTTTCTTTGGCGTGATGCGTAATATGAAGTAGTAAGTGCGCATTTTCAACTAGAATATTGCAGGTGCACCGTGCTCTAGCAATTATCTGTCCAATTATGTTGAAATCCGCTTTCAGAGGACTTTAGGCTTATTTCAACATAGAAACGATAAAATACCAGTTTTAGCAACGCCTCAAACAGTTGATAAGTATTGACTGGAATGATGTAGATTCCTCGGGTTTTTTACAAGTAGATTGGCTGAATTTCTTTCGTTTTAATTTATAGACGAAAGAAATGGTTCATGGTAGTCAAATTGTGAGTAATTTAATTATTTAGTGCATACATTCAGCCAATCTACTTGTAAAAAACCCGAGGAATCTACATCATTCCAGTCAATACTTATCAACTGTTTGGGGCGTTGCTAAAACTGGTATTTTATCGTTTCGATGTTGAAATTAGCCTAAAGTCCTCTGAAAGCGGATTTCAACATAATTGGACAGATAATTGCTAGAGCACGGTGCACCTGCAATATTCTAGTTGAAAATGCGCACTTACTACTTCATATTACCCATCACGCCGCAAAGCATGGTGGCTAGGCATAAAGATAGTTGGCATATAAAGTAAGCTTATACAAGGATAATACAAGCTTCAATTTATGTTGATAATGATCAACTCTGTCCCTAGTAATGACTAGGGACAGAGATAATTGGCATAAAAGAAAGTAGGCTTACACCAAGCAGTGGGATAATACAAGCCGAAAATGATGAAGATTATGATGCTCACCAAGCTATAGTTTGGCTGATGATTTCAGTTACGGTTCCCTCCCCACGTACATTTTTTTTTCTTTCAGGGAAATTTATGGCTAATAATTTTTTATAGCTTTTTTGCGTGTTAACCGCCAACTTAACTGAAGTGAGAATGTGATCTAAACTTTAGGTAAAGAGAAAACCAGATGTGTAATAGGATATTACGTCTGCCTCTTTTGCACTAAACAATTGTTTCGCAATTTGATTCGCGCATGCTTCAGCACCTTCTAATTGTTAGCATGTGTCAAGACTTGAGTTCCGTAACCCACGACACCTACTTGAAAAAACGTAGAAGGGTAGTTTTTAGGAAAAAATATTTAAATAATCTAGTGGTCATTAGCGCGACTGTTACACTAAGTTCGATTCAAAATTCTGGTCAAGCAAAGTATTTTCTATGAAAATATCCATAGCGACTTATGGTAACAGGCTTGCCCCCTGTTAGATGGGATCTAAATAAGTATACCAGCGAACTGTGGTTGTACATAGGTAAGTACACCATTGCCTAACCCTTAAGGGATGTGATAGTGTGTTTATATATTATGTAAGCGGTATAGTTTACATATACAGGTTCTATGAGGGTTTCTCTATGTATAGGTATCTTTATGAATACGGTACTTAGTTTATTATGTTTTTGAGTTAATTTTTCTCTAGTAAATTTATTTTTGTAAAATAAGTTCTATATTCAATCAGAATAATAAATACATAGATTAAAACAAGTAAAATCAAATGTGACCATCAACAATGATCATGATCACTAGAAAAATCTTGCAGCCCGTTATTGATCGCTAGCTGAGTGTTCTAAGGTAATAAATGTATCATAGTAGCTGTCTATATATTAGATAGCTACCTATAGTTTGTTTCAATACGTCACTCACAATTCGGTTTGCGGCCATCTGGCTCAATTGAGCGATATTGCGTTGAGCGATATCTATTTATTTACACGCTCACGCATCAAGCAAGATATCAAAAAGGCCTATCTAAATACACATGCTGCTTCAAGATTTATTAACATACAATATTAATACAGCATTTCAACTATCGTAAATAAATAGTATCTGATCGATTTATGAACACATGTTGTGTGTACTTCCGGATTCGATATCCTCACTGCGATTCATTAATTCAACGTTGATTTGGAACTTGAAACCATATTTAGGCGTTGAATGACCTTACAAAATGTCTTTATAATAAAACCCATTTGAAAATCGATTTTGCATGTTCCCTGTGGACTCGGCAAAACGGCAGGACCGATATTGATTAAATTCACAATCTATATTTTTAAATTATTAGTCATACGGGTGATACTAACAATTAGGTAGCGATCAGATAAAAAAAAATAATCGCGGCCCACATGTAGTTAATTAAGAGAAGCCAACGGATTGTTTAGATTAGGTTAGCATATTTACCGAGATATTTTCGCATTTATATTATAATAAGTATGGATTATGGATTCAAATAATGTTAATAATAAAAATAACGGTAGTTAAATAGGTAAATAAAGCTGTCCTGCGAGATACGAATAGGTATCTCAGTCACTCAACTAAATCTGTTTTATAATACTGTCTTACCAGATCACACTTATATAGATTGACATGCTTTCCTGGGACGCTAAAGTTTCACGGTCAAGCAAGTTTTGAAATTATACTATTAACTGCATCGAGAAAGTTATCCGGTAGAATATCAGAACACTAGTTTATACCAGGTTGACGGGGTATCGCGGTCTTATCTCACAGAAAACTAGAAAACTAGACTTGTATCTACAATGACAGTTTCTCTTCTTATCGATGGCGCGATTTTCAGTTGGGTGTGAGGAAATCGCTTTTCTTATTGTACTTCTATTTGTCGAAGGAAAAACCGTTTATGACTAGGATGGTACCTACTTTATATTAAAATTTATTCAAATTTGTGAAAATTTACAAATATGACATTTAAATGTTGTTAAATAATCTATTCACATAATATAGGTACTAAATACAAAAAAAGATTGTATTTATTATTTTAGGTCACTAGATATAAAAAAAATGAATGTCAAAGACAGGAGTAAGTATACCTAAATTTTATATAAAAAATTCGAATCGGTTTCGTATATCTAATAATTTTACTTAAAAAGTATTTATTCATTAAATATTTGAAAAAACCATTAATTATTCCTTCATGAATATTTTTTTTGATGAATTTATATATTTTTATTATGCTTTATTTTTGGAAATTAAAATATAATCTCTTAGTTTTTTATTGTATACTTATGTAGGTACATTTGTATGACAAAAAATATCAATCCGAATATAGCAAATCGCACAAGTAAAGCTATAATTAATTATTTTCCACGCACTATAACCACAAAGAAGCACATTCCAGTCATAATGAACGTGTGTACCATCTCCATTCTCCAATGCTTTCTAAAAAAATGTTACGCACAATTTGTTATCGTACATACAAATTGTAGCCTACGAGATACACGCGCGAAGTATATAATCGACTTAATTATCAAGTAGCCGACCAGTGTATACATACAGCGTTAATAACTAATGCGGTTCGTTACCAAGTTTTGATTTGATGAAACTCGCTGATTTGCCTAATTCAGGAGGTGCCGAGTCGAGCACGATGCTTTATCGCAAAATGTGCGCATCCTACTAAATGGAGGGTTAAGCTAATTTACTCGTAGTTTTATTACTAACTTCATCACCTGGATCACATTTGCCTACTATAATCTAGGTTATGGGGTTCATGGTAAAGTAATTGCTTTACCAACATTAACACGTTTCTAGAGGGTCGTAAATGATTGCAAAGAAATTTTAAAGCAATATGAATCGTTATAGGTATATTGAAAGGAGAAACTATCGAGCCTAATGGGGTTTACATTGCACACGTAATATCGTAAAGTGACAGTACCAACAGTTGTTAGGTATATGACGTATATGTATGTAAAGCAAGAAAACGTGTTTTCGATGTAATGTAAATGATTTCTAGCTGCCTTATCACAATCACTTAGGAGAACGTGGACAAATAAATATATACATATGAAACAGGTACCTACTTAACTTTGTTTAAATAAGGGATTATAATTAATGGTAAACGTTTTGTTTAAGTAAACATATTATTGCCTTGTTTATGAAAATTTATTTTGGATTATAATCTAAGCTGACCATGATGTTATAAGTCAAATAAATGACGTGCCCCGTACATTGATTAAGAAAGTAGATAGGTAGGTACTATTTTGAGTAGGTACTTACATACTTCGTTCGAGCGTTATGAAAACCATAACTTAAATTGATATTTATTATAATTGGGTTTGGAAAACCTTTATTAAAACTATATCAATTCCAAATGGACGTTCAGTGTCATTATCGGACGGAACTACAATCAAATTGAAATGAAAATTCCTGTAAAAACTAATTTTATTCACGTATTCCACAGCAAATATATGAACGAAAATAGGCCTTTTCTGTTATTATTAGTTTTATATTATAAGGAATTATCGTTTATAACTATTTATATATTATTTATATTTAATAACTTAGGGAGTTCATTTTCCGGAAAAGTGCAATTCAGCAGTTATGCCATTTACTTCCGAGATTACGTAGTGTCCACGTTTCAAAGTAAAGTAGGAAACGGTTCATTTAGTGTCGTTTTAATACAGATATTAGCGCATCTCACTGGGTCTGTGCAACCTTCGTGTTTCCTTAACAATGTAACTGCTTACGTGAGTTAGGACCATTTTATTGAATTAACTCGTATGAAGACGATTACTATTGAAAAATAATATCCTATGTTTACGAAATTAATCTATCGCTGGCTAACACCTGTTCCGTAATAACATTAATAGAAGCGGCGACAGTAGTGACATAGCGGTCGCCGCGGCGTGACTAACGTGTTCCGAGTGACTATTGTCGCTATCATAATATAATAATTAGTGGATATTGCACCCTGATTCAAAACCACAATGACCAAGAAACACAATTCATTCAAGGACCAACAGTTCGTACCTATTTCCTATTGAATTAACGGATGTCAAGTACTTAGCACGGAAAAGTGAAAACCGATTTCAAACATTTTGATTTTACAATTGGTGTTTAATTTTTTTTATTTGGGCTTCTAATTCTCATTCCAAGTTTTTTTTTTGTTGCAGTGGGGACGCAGGATATACCGCAACAAACTACGACATGAGAAACAACGTCAAGTAAGTACTTTATAATTAGTAATCAATAAAGAAAGTATTAATCTATTCAAAGAATCTCATAACTTTTCTAATTCATAGGTACGTAAACAAAATTGTATTGCGTAATGGTTTGGAACGGATTCGTCAATAAATTAACAGTTTATCTCGTATACGTATCGTAGTCTAACTCAATCTTCATTAAAATCACTGTATTAACGACGTTGTTAAACTACACGTGCTTGTCACCGCTGGGAATCTGTGCCTACGATACCTACGGGCTTCTCAACGCAGCCTTTACTTACAAAGTAAATTAAATATTTTAGAAATATTTTCTTTCAGAAAAAGCACGTTCATGTTTTTTGTTATCGGTCTTAATGTTTAGTTTTAATTTTATCAGTTATTACTTAGTCTTCGTCGTAACTACGAATTGATTTAATGGCTCTTTTTTTATCTCGGGCACGTCGTCGCAGCGAAGCGTGACGCTCTAATATATATTATGAAGGTGCAAGTGCAATATCCTGTTTAAACTACAACACAGTGTGATGATACAAAGTTAATTATGCCACGAGTATTCCCCCACGTGTCTCGAAGTTCCCCTAATTTATAAATATAATACAGAGCCCTCCCTCGCATCCCTCACTTGCCGAGTCATATAAAAAATACCCAAATCGAATTTTATAACTTACGATTCTATACTAGCCATATTTTTACGTAAGTAGGAACTTGCTTCCTATCAATATAAAAATGTATACAAATGCTTCTTAGTTTTTAATAACTTACCTATCGTAGGAATATAAACAATATTGGTATCACGAGGAAACATTGAAATATTATTATTTATTTATACAGGAAATATGTTAAAAGAGTTTACGCTGGAGACCACTATCAAAAATCTAATTTGATGTTTTGAATGCTAAATAGCTTGGTTCATATTGATATAAACTAAGTTCATTTTATCGGAGTTAGTATTATAAAAATGTATTTTACCTGAAAAGTACCTAATTACAGTTATATAAAGTAATTAGTGTACCTAGAACCCACAGTGTTCCTGTTTTTATTTGGATTAAAAAATATATTTACGTTTTGCCTTCATATGAAATATATAATAGTTATATTTTTTAAAGTAGAATTAACATTCAATTAATATACATTCCAAACACTTTCAACTCGTTAAAATAAAATAATTGGAAATTAATATAAATTTAAATTAAGTAAGTAGTGTAAACAATTGTTAAATATTATTTGTAAAACAATAATGACTCTTTTATAATTCAAATAAAATTCGCTTACGTCAAACACTTATTAATAATGCGGAAACCATTTGCGTGGTAGGTACCTACTTTTTAATATATTTTTTTAAGTTTTCTTTTAAATAAATTAGCACCTCCGTACCTACTGTAGAATCACTTAATTTACCTAGGTATTTATGTGCACAATCACTTAATTTATAATCTTATGTAGATCTCATTTTAGAATGCGCATAGCGCAAACTAAAATGAGATTAGTTTGCTAGTTACAAACAAACAAAGAATTTTAATCAGAAAAATATAAATTCAAATAAGGTAAAGAAGGAACGTAAGAGTCGTGGATAGAATTGAGTACATTAAATATCTAAAAACGTCACGATTATGTGTACTTTTCTAGCACATAATATAATAACCTATTTACTCTATATTAATTATTAGGTCTACGCAATATTATGTACTTACTACCGTATTATTTAGAGTAGGGAAAATTGACATGGATCGTCTGCCACCCTATAGGATTCGCGACATTCGCCACCACTATCGTAAGTGACTAAGAGTTTGAAGCACCTAAGTACTTATCTACATTAAAATAAGTTGGTGTTCGGATAACGCAAATTCGAGTAACTAATTAAAAATACATTTTTATTTCTACTGTTCACGCATTTTACTTTATCATACTTAATAATGTTTTTGAATCGTACAAATTCGTATAAAACGTATCTGATGTCTGTCCTGACTGAATTATTAACACTTCAAGTGTTAACATAATAGAGTGTATTTACGTCATTGTTTTTGTCATTCACGTTCCGCCAATTCGGCGCCTAATTTAAATACTTTATAAATAATTCACGTTGCTCTGATTAACGCAATTTTTGTGGCGCGAAAACATTTCCTCTTTCATACGGCTCATGGAATCTTGGCTTCCATTCAGACGCGAGTCAACCATCAAACATGTTTTGCTTCTGATTTGCGTCCGGATATTTACCCGCGTATATCCAATTTTAAAACTGAAATCAGATTTTTGTGGAACTTTATGTTCGAGTATGTTTTGGGGTATTGTGCATACTGCATAAGAAATCATTGTAAATCATTAGCACATATAGCATTTAAATGAATATGTGGTTGGTTCTAGTTTCATTGGTTGGTCAATCGTGCAATTAAAGGGCAATCATATACGACTCGCGGCCTTGTTTGACAATCACACATAGAGCTGTGAATACCTATACGTAGTTGCGATGATCCATAGTCGACATGGCAGTGCTAGCTATGTTAATAGACTATACGCGATAAATAAATACTTGCTCGCGTCAGATCAAACACTTTCAACCACGGTTTCCTCCTTTGCACGTTAAAATCTACAATATCGAGCGAGACTAGTTTTACAAAAAATCTTATATTAAAATATAAAATCATTGCCATCGCAACACACATGCTAAAAATAAAATGACCTTATTAATGTCAGCAACCGGTCCTGAAAGATGGAAAGCCTCGATAAATTAAAAGGGAAATTAAGTAGCCTAATGGCAAGATTTGTAACACGAAATTATGGGTTTAATTATCAAGATAAGATAAGCAATTAATGCTTTGGTGGTTCCTATTTATATTCAGAATGCTTATTTTCAAGCTCATCAATCGCTATTGAGAACAATGTTTGCCAAGTACCTACTTACCTCAGTAGGAATTCCATTGACCCTATTTCCATTGTCATTCAATATAGACTTTTGAATTCCTTTCAAAACTAGACAGAAGTTCCTCGCTAAATAAGTCTTGCCGTAGTAGGGTCCTACTCTCTCACACAAACTCCACTTCTTACTTCTTTTATTTCCAACAATCCTCTTCCACATAGAAAAAGTGCAACGTATGAGGTGCGTTTTCCTTTTTCTCCCATATAACGATCCAACAACGATTAACCTGCAAGATTTTTAGATAAGCCCGTCCATTGTGAAACTCCAATCCAAAAATATCTAGATATTTTCTACTCCTAAAATATGTTTTTCCCTGTCTAGTCTAGCAATAACATTGCAAGCAATCAAGTACAATAAGTAGTGCAGTAATGTGTGCAGTGATAGCCTAGTGATATGACCATTGGACTGCCAAGTCAAAGGTCTCGAGTCGAATCCAAGGCACGCACCTCTGGCTTTTCGAAGTCATGTGCGTATTAATAATTAATTATCACGCGCTTAAACGGTGAAGGAAAACATCGTGAGGAAACCTGCATGCCTGAGAGACTTTCTTGACGGCGTGTGAAGTCTGCCAACCCGCAGTAGGCTAGCGTGGTAGACTATAGCCTAATCCCTTTCGTACTGAGAGGAGACCCGTGCCCAGCAGTGGGACAATGTAATGGGTTGATGATGATGATGATGATGAAGTACAATAAGTACCAAAAGTAACATTACAGGCAAGAGCCTATATAGGTACGCACGACTACACATCAAGCTATACAAAACCAGTTTGCGCTGGTCTCCTATTATGTGGGAAGCCAATACAAAGCGAGATCAGCTTATACTGTAGCTTTGTGTACATTAAATTTGTAGTTTTTGTTTTAACTACTCTCAAACAAACTAACATTGAATCCTCAATGTCATCACTACGTTTAAGTGAGTAACTCGTAAATTGACGTTAATAACTTTTTTAACCACACATAGGTTTTTTTAGACGAAAAATTTGTATGAATTCAATAGATGCAAAAAAAACTCAACGTTAATTTTTATAGCCGAATCACATATATTTCCATTTGATAGACTCGCCAATTTGAGCTAATATTACTAAATACTTTAACTTTAACAACAAGTAGTTAGGTGCTTGTAATGCTACTCATATAATCGGATAGTTCATTCAACTCTTGAACTTATGCAGCCGTAAGTAACGGTCGATCTCCATACAATCGTCCTGGCACTACGCACCAGCCACCGCACAAGACGGCGCGCGCGCCGCACGAGCCACTCCTGGGCCGCACCGTTACCCACATACCCAATCACATGTATAATTTATTTTCGAATTTTGTTTGGTCCTTTCACTTAAAGTCATTGTGTTTCACGTTTGGATTAGTTCCAAGCATTGTATGCAATCGAGAAAGCGGTTTCGCTACTCATAACATGGTTTATTGAATAGGTAATGCTGCTGCACTATGGAAAACCTTTTGCACGCTTCGTAAATCGCTTATAAGCATTGCAAAAACAAAAGTAAGAGTGATCGCTTTAATTTACCTTGACAGAAGCCTAGTTTCGCTACCATTAGGGCGGTCAAAAAGGTTTATTGAACTTACGGAAGACAATGAACTTGTCAAACCGGTCTATGAATAACAGAAAAAATAAACTTAATACGATAATACCAACGCCGTTAATTGCATAACAAGTATGTACTGCGCTGGTGTTGCATGACGGGTTCGCTCAGCATAGGTTTGACCTGCGGGTGCATTGTCTATACCATTTTATTATTGTATCCTTGCATACGTTTGTATTGACAAATATAAGAACTTGTTAAAACACAAAATATCTGTTAGGTATATGTTTATTTTGTCCTTAAATAGACAATAAATATAAAGTACGAAATAAGAAACAGGGACAATTATCCTGTCTATTTTATTTGTCAATCGTTACTTAATTACCCCAGTGTTTAATTTCCTCAATTGATTTCTTTGCCTTGTACGCTAGTTACCCTGCTTAACATTTTGTGATAAAAAATTCAATGACAGCACCATTGTCAAGATCATTTATTTTTAGTTAGGTATTCGTTGTTTCCGCGGCGCATCGATTTCGTGGTAATAATAAGCGGGTTAAATTAAACACAGTGTTTGAGTTAAAAATTAACAAATATTTGAACGTAATGAAGACAATCGCATTGAAAGTGGTGTTTATATTCCCATGCGAAGATTATCTTGAGTATATAACAATAATGAGCGGAATAGCCTTCAGCCATCACGACAATTTTATTGTAAACAATCGGTGCTGCAGTGATTCTTTGTGTTGAGTATTACCTATACCAACTCGAAGTAAAATCTACTATCTATACAAGATATTTTTACGGATGTGTTCCAGAATTTTCAAGTTATAATTTATAAAAAACAATACCGTTCATACATACACATAAAATTATTTTACTGCAAGTTCTCGAATTATAGTTGTATATATGATTGTTTTGAAAGTGTATCTGGGTCAGTCTTTGGCCGGTTAAAGCGGTCACTTAACAACACCTAACTTAATAAAGATGTAACTGTAAATGTTCATTTATATTATTTTCTTAAAAATCTTGCTTGCTGTACTTCCAAAAAAAATTTATAACATTTTAATACCTACCTTCTCAATTCTATTTTAATCTGTGCCGCACATACGGGCCTTAAAAACAATTGTGTTTTACCTTTTTTATACTCTGGGGCAAAGGTATCCTTCAAATTAAAATATTCTCGGTGCTGTCATGCGTTTTTCCCAGACATGGGAACGCTAACAATAGATCGCGTGATGATGCCCTTGAATTCTCACAAACATCATCGTTGTATCCAGTGGTTTGTTGTCTTCTGTATCGCTAAATTGGACTCCAGTTTTGTGCAATACAAACCAACATTTTTGTTTCACTTGCGTAACGACTTTGCTTTCAAACTAACTACATCTGTAATTTGGGTTTCGGAGCTCTGCAGAGTTCCGACCTCGATCTGTTGATTTAACATTTAGTACACTCCGCTCAAAGTCCGTTCGCAAACCTTGAATTTGAACTTCTGATTCTTAGTCAAAGTCCGTGTCTTTGGCCACTGTATTTCAAAGTCAAAGTCGAAATCATTTATTCAAGATAGTCTACTAGGTAGCTAGTACTTTTTGAACGTCATTTTTACATTATTTAGAGCCCCCAAATCACCGCCTCCTAGTGCAATGATTTTTTTGGAAAGAAGAAGCTGCGCAACAAACTCCCCGCCAATATATCAAGATAAGAGAATGCATGTTTACTAGCTCATAATCCAATAATAGCTCTTTTTTGGACCAGTAGCTCATCCAGAATTTTCCTATGTGTCTTAATTAGCCCAAGTAGATTAATCTTTATCGAAATATACTACAGTTGCTCCATATCGTACTTTTGGTATTTTAGCTTCATATTTGACATATTCATCGAGTTTCCAGTTTAATTCCACATTTGTGAAATTATTGAATAAAGAAAAATTTATCCGACTCAAATAACAAGCAGTGCCTAATTCATTTAGTTAAGATCACCTGGGCCTAGAACATCGTAAATATGTTATATAGGGCAAGGTAGTACGAGTACCTACTCATATTTAAAACATTGTTTTTACAAATCAATACAGCTCCCATAACATTTAGATAATGCTGCAAGTTTATAAGAATTAGGAACCCAATTTGTTTCAGTGCCACGTTCGTGAAAGATTTCATTTTGATATCGCGCGGCAAGTAATTCATATTTTCACAGGACCGATTTATGAACTCCTTTGTCACCTTCCAACCTCCCTAGCAAGATTATGCCGCTCCAGTTGAGAATTCAAATAAACTACTCACCGTCACCTTGTCTTCTGTTTTATCCTTTTTTTTTCTTTTTTTTAATGCTTACTGACAATGTGGGTCAGACATTACTAGTATTCTTGATAACCCCTCGTCATCAACCCATTACATTGTCCCACTGCTGGGCACGGGTCTCCTCTCAGTACGAGAGGGAATAGGCTATAGTCCGCCACGCTAACCTACTGCGGGTTGGCGGACTTCACACGCCGTCAAGAAAATCTCTCAGGCATGCAGGTTTCCTCACGATGTTTTCCTTCACCGTTTAAGCGCGTGATAATTAATTATTAATACGCACATGACTTCGAAAAGTCAGAGGTGCGTGCCTAGGATTCGAACTCGAGACCTTTGACTTGGCAGTCCAATGGTCATATCACTAGGCTATCACTGCACTTAGGCTATCACTGCACTTACCCCTCGTACTAAACTAACTGCTTGTATTACGAGTGGGTTCACGTCGGTAGTGCAATGGGTGAGTTCCGAACCGGCAACCGCATGGTCGCAAGTCCGACGCCCTAGCCATTAGGGTACCGCCGCTCCATTTCTCACATTACTTGCTATTTGGGAATTTTGTTATTCATATTTAAATGTTGGTTTTGTGTTTTTTAATAAACTGACTCTGAGACGAGACCCGAGCCCAGCAGTGGGATAATACTTTTATGGGTTGATGATGATGACAATGATGAACGATGAATGAACTGACTTAAAAAAATATATGTATTCGACGGACAATACTTACTTGTACACAGATTACATAACATTCAATATCGGTGTAAAACGTTTTTACCGAATTATACCCACCGTTGCAAAAAAAAAAAATTCTTCCACTTTATGAAAGGCGAAAAATATCAGATCTGGTGTTTCTCTTCAAAATTGCCAATGGAACCACTCGTGTTGCCGAGTTGTTACACAAAATAGGACTGCGAGTGCCGTCTGCGTTCTTACGTAGACCTAATTTATTGCACACCCCAGTGGTAGCCACTACTTATAGGCAGAACTCGTATATGGTGAGAGCGAGTCGTATGTATAACGCAACCTGCCTGGAAGCTGATATCGACATTTTCTATACTAGTGTTGTTAAATTAAAGAAAATTTTAAATAATAGGTTTTTCGAGCGTAAATAGTTATTTATCGGTTTTGTTTTTACATATATGTAGCTTATAGCAAATGTTTTATATTTGTATACCTACTACACGTGGAAAGTTGTAATTGGCCATATTTTGTATATTTTTTATTTACTTATTATCTTCTTTACTTATTATCATCTTTACTTATTACTGTATCTGTTTAGCTGTAAGTTTTCCTAAAATAAATAAAATAAAATAAAATAAAAATAAATAAATTAAACATTTGTGATATGTGATAGGTAATTATAATTATTATTAGAACTGCGGTCATACCCGCAGCTGCTACGCTAGAGGTGCTAGGTTCGATTCCCAAGTCTAGTAAAGTGTTATTGAGTTTTTTCTCAATAGCAGCTCGTAGATTGAATTTGTGCCTGGTTAATGGCAATAGGGCCATATAGGTTGTTAGAGATACAAAAAAGCTTTATTTTTAACAACACATTGCTCGACCTGGAAATTAAACCCAGGACCTCTGGTTTAATAGCCTATAAATTTACTCAATAATGTACTGGGCTATCCACAGCAAAATTAATTTTTCAAATCCGACTTATTGTACTAGACAATTAGGGCGTTCGAACAAACAAACACTCTTCAGCTTTATTATATTAGTATAGATTTAATACATCGGCTCACAATGCTTCCAGCGTAATATTCATATTATTACCTATTGTTATTACTTAACGATACTAGGTATATGCAGTTATAGGGTAATTTTATAAAAGTTGTTATTATTTATGTTCAGTTATTGGTTTTTAACATTTCAAATTCACATTTTATGGTTGCATTATAATTTAAAAACAATCACTTATAAATAAGGAAAGTAGATACTTAATTAATTTAACGACATCGATGATTCACCACAAGTTGCGGTTAATAACGAATTCAGTTTGACGTACTGATATAAATTTATTACAATGCATAAAATAATCGCTAACCGTTCAAGGTACGGGAAGAGGAATGAGGTGTGGGCTCCCTTGGCATGAACAAATAATTTATTTATTTGTTAGGACATCCAGTATTCTTAGATTTGCGTTTTGAATTGTGTTTTAAAAAAATGCTGTTATATTAAATGCACTACTTTTTAAGGTTTTACAACAAGTACATTATATTGAAGGAATCCTTCGTCCATCCTATTTCTAAATTTTGGCCATAGTTGTCATTAAAACATACCATGGCCATATACCTCGAAATATTTAGCAGGGGTTAAAATAGGGTGAAAAAGGGATGGAACTTATGCTCTTTACCCAAATCCCGAGTTGCTACTGAGGATTTTTAGAAATATTCAATTGCGCTGCTCGATCTGGGAATTAAACCTAGCACCTCAAGCTGAGCGGGCGTTATTGCAATCACTAGATCAATCGATGAACTATGCAGTCCGTTGGTTATAACGGCATTGCGTCCGCACTAAAGACCTATCCGTTCCTTTGGATGTATTGCGCGGGCTCCACAACATTACGGGAGTTTTTATGTAGTTATTAAATATGCTTACCAAAACTACTTATTCTATATGGAAAACGGTATAATGTGCAGAACCTCATTTCCCGAAAGAAAACGAATTCCGCCTTTAGTCAAGGTTCTTGAGTCAACAAATAACTGTCAAGATATTATGTCAGAAGGGGCATTTCACTTCATAGTATCACCCCCGAGTGTATTACTGAGACAGCCACCGCTTGGCGTGGCTGGCCAAGTTGACGGTTATTCCTATCGAGTTACGTAAAAATATAGACGCACATAAATTTAGCTTTCCTAGCAAATTATTGCTATTAATTGACAAAAAATATGCATTATTAGCATTTTGAGGAGTCTTCATGTAGTTAAATACAATTAAATTGGCTGTGTTAACAATACTAGGCACCACACTTTATAAACAGGTACTGTAAATGTAGTATGTAGTACAAACATTAATGATGTTTGTTTTTTGAGGCTGATGATGAGTATCCGGAAGCTGGGTACTTTCTTTTAAGCCTTGACTTCGGTCTTACTGACACATTCCAATCCTTGACTTCGGTCTTACTGACACATTCTAATCCTTGACTTCGGTCTTACTGACACATTCTAATCCTTGACTTCGGTTTAACTGAGACATTATCAAACATCACACATCCTGCTCTCGCAATGTTGACTACTTCATATTACCTATTATAAAAAGAAAGTATTCATGGAGTTTGTTGCTGAATCTTCTCGATAGTCAGCGACTTTTTTAACCGTGGAACAAGACACATTTCATAAATAATATTAAATATAAACTGTACAGCCTATTTGAAATAAAGATTGGACTTGAAGTACGCTCAAGATAAAGTTGAGACCAAGGCTTAACTTGTGTGCTTTTCGATAGACCTAACGGCACATGTATTGTTTTTATCTTAACATTGGTTTTTTAAAAATGCCTCAATCTAGTCCCATGATGGCATAACTTTTGTCCCTGGTGAGATTAATCTTATTATTATTACCATCAAAATGTTGTCCAAACAGCAATCCGAGTTTAATGTTGTCAATCGGTGTTTTTATGCAAATGGGGAAATAAGTACTTCATTGTTTCGTCAAACAAAGTCCTGCAGACTGTAAACCATAACGGTTACGAACTCTTCAATTGTGTAAAACAATATTAAACAGTACCTATTTCTAACAAATGTTTCAGCAGCTATTGACATAAATTTCTTTATTTCGCCCAAACAGTTTTTGTGGCCAGACAATAAACGCTCGCACAATGTTTTTAAATAGACAATTGAAGTGAAACAGTTATGAAAAGTACATTTAAATTTCTTTTGCAAAAGCTGTTTTATTGTATAAAGAAAAATACATTTCTCTTATTTCAGAGGAATTTTGTTGTTGTTCTTTATCAAACACCAATGAAGTGTCTACTTGGTAAATGCATGAGGAACTAATAAAGTATTTTACAAAGGTTTTTATTACTTAATTTTTATAGCTGATTATCTTTCCTCCCGCATGATCGCCCGCGTGGACACCACGATTTTGACGGTTTATTTTTTTCTATTTTTGGCGGGATATACCAAATTATTTAAAATTTTACCACAAAAAAAAGGTTCCACTATATTAATTTATTGAAATATACAAATAACATGTAAATTTGTTATTCATTCATGCATGTCCTTTTAGCTAGAGTGATGGTCTATCATTTTGGAGGCCCCGTAGGGTCGATTTCCACTCGAAAGTATAAATAGTGGAAGACTACTTTGCTCTCAAGCACTTCTTTGTATACCACATAGGTGGTTTTTCTGTCTGGTGTCACATGACCAGACTGCTATTAATACTGATTCAGTAACAGGCATCGTAGAATTTCCATGTGAGAAACAATATTCCCTTAAATCTATGCCTGTCACCCGTAATGACTCACCCTGAAATTTATTTATAGTAATTGCAAAATAGATCTTAAAGGGAAAACGTAATCGTTATTAAAAACATAGTCTTAGGGTATTAATGGTATTCGAGGTATGGAAACTGAATCCTCCGAGCACATCCAGTAATCACAGTGACCTTTTTAATATTTTTTTGTAATGCTGATACTCTGTCTAGTCCCGTTACATAGCTTAAATGGTTTAAGGAGACGCAGCAGCATTACAGGTGTCCCAGGGAGGGCTAACACTGTTAAGCACTGAATCCAATTTCTGAACCCTCCAACTGTTTAAGAAGTATGTATGTTAATAGCAGCTGAACTGTTGTTTTTCGGAGTCAGTATTGCACTTTTGCACAGCCAATCTTTAGACTTGGTTTATATATTAGAAAAATCGGGACACACTCTAAGATCTGTCAGAGTCACCTGTCACTACTGTATTCAGATGGTGTACTTATTTACAATCACCATTTCCTAATATATTATTTTATCCTATTATTATTTATTTATTTTCCTATTATTAGTAATAGCTCCGACAACTCTCCAGCAGACGCACCGCTCTCGTATTTCTTTTTAAAGATTATCATTATGTTGGATCATAGGTATGACGATGTTATGAGTTTTCAAACATGACATGGGTCAAATTACGAAGTAATATAAATCAAGAGCACTAAGGAGTATTGATATTAACTTCGAAGCAAA
This sequence comes from Subacronicta megacephala, assembly GCA_958496365.1. Lineage (NCBI taxonomy): Eukaryota > Metazoa > Arthropoda > Insecta > Lepidoptera > Noctuidae > Subacronicta > Subacronicta megacephala. The sequence goes on from OY292513.1 coordinate 12,030,748, forward strand.
TCACCCCTAAAGTACCTTTCTACCCCCTTTTTAACTACGTTAGGGGATGAATTTCAATAAAATACGAAACATTTCTTCCGTCAATTCTGTTAAAGAATGTTTATACAAAATTGAAGTAGATTGGACCAAGGAATCACGTTGTCCCATACAAACTTTGGCCCCCTTTTTCACCCGCTTAGGGGTGGAATTTCGGAAAATTTCATATCGATGCCTACGTCATACAAAGAACACACCCTCGAATTTTTAGGTCCCTATAATCAGCGGTTTAGGCTGTGCGTGTCAGTCAGTCAGTCATTCAGGACAAAGCATTTTATATATATGTACAGGTTTGCTGTTCGTTAGTCTTGTAAAACCTCTAAAATGGCTTATCGATTTTGATGATTTTGTTTGCCTAAAGTATAAATTCACAATTGGACCAGGTAGGTGGCTGTGATCGAATACGAGCAGATAAAAGTCTATTGCGTAAACTTGGCAATAGTTCTAATATAAATACGTATAGGCACTGACAAAAACAATTGAAAAATACGGTAACATCCAAAGAGGATATTGGTGGAATTTAATTATAACGGCGTGATTGAGACAACACTTTATTCACTTTGTTGACTAATGTAGTTAAAACTATCATGGATAATGTAAACATTTATACTGAAGTCTAAAGATGAATCTAATAATTTTTATATCCTCTATCAAGAATTGTTTGTGTTATGCGCATATTGCACATATGTATGTTTAACTGGCAACAAAAATTATAACTACAATGCGCACGGAATCTAGGAATAACATTATATCTATTCACTGTTATAGAATTACTATTTTATTTGAATAAAAAAAGTGTGTAGGTAAGTTTGGAAGACATCCAAAAATAATTTCGATGTATATATAATGGGCTGAACAATTTCACATTGTTGTCAAAATTAGTTTAATTTGAGGCTCCATTCCCCAATCCAATGTCAAGTTTAAATATTGACATGCTTTATAGGCCAAGAATTATAAAAGAAAATGTAGTACCTACCTAATGTTTTTTATTAGGTACCTATATATCTAGTCCCTTTGAAGCGAATGTTGGACCATAGCCAGTCATAGTCGTGGCGAATGTCAAGAATCCTATGACCGTGAATATAGGGCAAATGAAAGCAAGTGCAGTTTTAGTCGGTTCCAGTCTGACATACGCTGCCGCGTCTCCAGGCTGTAGAGGATCCATGGGGACTTGCCGTACTCTAATATAGTAAGCACCTGCTTATAATTTATTATCAAGTACTCAAAGTAATCATCTGTTGCTAAATAAGCCGGATCATGTTGCTTAATTGATGTTGACATAGTACTCTACTAACTTTTTGTGTCTATATTTTTTAATACCTCTGAAAAGTCTGATAGAAAAATTTACTGAAGTTTCAAGAATCTCTTACAAAATCGTTTTCAACTTTCAAATAATATTCAAAGTAAATTAATTATTTATTAAGTAAGTACTTCAATATCACTTTGAGTTTAACGAAGTACATAAACATGATCTTAGACTTTCTATTTAATTGATTGCACCTCAGGTTAGTTACTGCGTGCGTTTTTTTATAAATTTTACCATTAATCAGCAGAAAAACTGTCTATTATAAGGTAAACTGGACTAATAAAAGTACTTTTTGTAAAACTTTCGATTAAAAACTGAGCATACAAGAGTGAATTCGCTGTTTGACTTGTTTCCTAATACCTATAACTCAGGTTGTCGATCTCTGCTTCTCACCATTAAGTGTTAATTCCTGGACCTCCTATCAATATTCTTCTAAATATACAGGATTACGTGTGTAATCAAAATGACATCACTAATTGTGTTAATAAACAATTAATTACCTTTTAGGTACTCGTAATTAACCACTATTGTGGTTTTTAACCAGTGTTATCCTGCCATGATGCGAAAGCTCTTATTTGACTACGTGATAAGCATTGACCGCATTTACTTTTCATAGTTTTCATAACGTTTACAGTACGGCGTTGACGGAACGTTAGTTTCAATGAAGGGAGGCTCACAATATCACATAACTTGCAACGTAAAATGTGTTTACTATTTACTCTACTCTGTTGTATCTACAATATCCAATAATTACTATTCTTGGTATCCTGATTCATCATTATTGTTAACCGCAACAAGTTATAGACATGTACGTATTATAGTATAGAAGTTATAATTATTACTACTACCTCTATTTAATAATGCCAGTCATTATAGTTATTCTGCCTCTATCAAAATATATATATAAGTGACTTAATTTATAGGTGGCTTAATACTAGATAAACAATGCGTGTATGATAGTGATTTTTTGCTGTTTACAATTATGTTAATTTTCTGTAGCTGGTACGAATATCGAGATTTGGAATTAAAGACATTAAAAAACATATAGAATGGGGATCATTTTCATTCCGATTGCCTTTCAGGCTGATAAGTCTTGGCAGACTGATAAGTCTCTTCATAATACTAGATAGAGCGATTAGTAAGTCTATGAATTAATTCATGATGCCCCGTTAACCACTACTAATAATTGTCTTTGATCACAAAGATATAAATTTTCTAATTAAAGAAAATTTCTAGTGAAAGAAAAAGTCGATCTCAGGCAGGTTTGAACCTGCGTCTCTCTGGTTAGACCTACAACCTACAACTAAATTGAAAGAAGAATGGATAATATATGTATACGTTTTCTGGAAATACAATCAGGCAGCAAGTAGAATAATGTATAGTATTTAATTACGTAAAGCTCCCCTGTACTGATTGTGCATAAAGAATTAAAGATATACCCACTTAAATAAAAAATGGCCTTATTAGCCAGCCCGGTATAAGTGAATGTCTCTTCTCGCTTTTTTATGTGAGCTAATGGGTACTACACAAGAGTTTGTGTAACAAATAATATTCCTTACACACTATTACTTGTTTACAGCAATGTATCCCTAAATATGTTATTTCGTACATAGGTATACACTACATAGCAAAATGGTGGAATTCAATACTTTTAGAAAATCATTCTTCCGTATCTCTAACACTTGTGCCTCATTACGATAAACTGTAATAAAAAATCCAATATAATTTACAGGTATCACCAAACTTTAAGGCCGCTCCAACCAGTAAAAATACACCTTATATCAAATGCAACTTCAGAGTGGCCATTAAGTTTGGCAAGTAGTGTACCTACTTAAAGTAAACATATTTTACTTAAAAAATCCCTGATATTTTCCTTTTAGTTGCCGTCTCTGAGAATCAATGCTAAAGAGGTGGCCGCTAACAAGAAACAACAAAACTTGTTACAGAAAGGCGCTTTTTCTAATATCTTCAAGCCTCTTTGCGAACAAGACTTTAAAAGAGTTTTCTTTAAATCCCCATAAGATCACAAGAAAGGATCAAGTAGGATCCCCTGCGACTTCTTTTCGTTTGGCACCAAGGAAAATTACGGTTACAAGAAAATTAGGTTACCCAAACAAATTGAAAATTTGGAGGCAATTTTCTGCCTCAAAGAACAACCATTCTCAATTTTTATTTCCATTTTTTACACGACTTTGGTTAATTTTAGTATTAACATGTTTCGCAGATTTGTGGATAGATCGAGGACACTAGGGTTAGTGAGCAATCTAGAAAAATATTGTCCTGTGTTCTTGATGATATATCTATTATTTTCGTTCTAAACACCTAACACTTGGAACTTAGAATATTTACTTTACGTATCCATTTGAATAAATTCAGCCTTGGACCTTTCATATAATGGAAACTTACTATATCATTATTCGATATTACTTATAACCGGCAATTTATTTACAAGCGACGATGCAGCACGCTACCTACATTAACTAGCATCGGGAACACGCTAACGTACCTTACGAATATAAGAAGCTACTTATTATGTGTAGCTCGTCAGAATACTGGCTGAAGTTTTAACTGAATTAGTAACACGGTAACACGTTATATCACCTTCAGTAACTGATCAAGATTCACAATGAATATGCAATCTTTCGATTAGACACGCTGAAAATTGGATGGTTTCAGAGCCGTGAGGAACTTGTTCCGTAAAACACGTTCAGTGAATTTCTTGGACAAGTATTAAAACTTGAAGGTGATTGAGTTTTATTAAAAAAATATCTTTTGATGCTATTTACGGAAAATAATCCAAGTATCATAAAACCCGACACGGACCGTAAAGTGAGCATATTTTTTAGGTAACTCCGGGGCTATTTGCACTTCGGATAAGTAACGGCCACGGCATCTGGAGAGCTAAAAAGAGACCTTTGTTCAATCATAATTATGATTATCCGTAACAACTTGCCTTCGGCACTGCTACGGGTTCATCACACATTATGATAAATCAAAAATATTTATTTAAATTGATTGATAAATATTGGTGTAAATTAAAAATTCTACGCATATATTTTGGAGGTGCACTAACAGTTTAAACTTTTCAGGCCATCGTTTTGGGGCCAGAGGACGAAGATGGAGAAGCGGTTGATGTTGGCGGCTGGCGTGGCCACAATCCTCGCCATCGCCTTCCTCGCAGCGTTCATCGCCACACTTCTCGTACGCTCATCCACTAACATCAATGGTAAGTTGAAATTATCTCCTATTAGGAAAGGTAACTGCTATTTGATTTAAACAAAACAAATCCTATTGAAAACTGTTGAATAATGAAAACAATATAGAAACCAGCTAAAAAAGCTCCAAGATTCTTAAGAGTTCGTTCAGCCTTGGGCGCCGATTTTGATTTTGTTTTTTTTTTGTTTCAATTTTTTTAGAGGACCATAAATAAATATAAGTCAACTAACCTATTATGTAGTATGCATCGGCTGTCTATTTTACATCATTAAAATTTACTTTAAAGAAAATATTCATCATATATTTGGCGATTACATAAATCTCGTTCCCATTTTAATTTTCTTCAATAGATATAAACAGTTTCCATTATCGACCACTTTTTATGTAAAATTTTGCCAGTAATAGTACCGAATCTTACTACTTACCTCATCTCTATAGGTACTGCTGTTCAACCGTTGCGATGTTTACTTAAAAATTGCAGCCAAAAAACTTATACAATACAAAACAGCAACATTGGAACAGCATTCATCATCTAAAAATAGAAACTAGTGTTTATTGTTCGGAAACACCACAAAAAATAGATTACACAAAAAACTTGGAAATAATTACTTGGCAATATTTCCTAATAAGTATTTACTGTACGTGTATTCTACAATACTTACTGCTAAATGAAATTTAACTCCAGGATTTTACGCGCTATATTAGCGAGTGTTGCATGGAAAAAATATAATTTTATGCAAATCATTTTACAGCGTCCTTAGCTGTCACGCTAGGAACAAAAATTGATTTAACTGAACGCGCGGAAACTGCAGATACCTACGTAGGAAAAAATGCCAAGAGTGGCACTTGTTTTTAGCGGTAAACATAGATTGAAAAAGATCAGGTCGTAGAAAGCTAAGAGGCTTTTGCCTTATATAATACGAGCCTATCAAAAAAAAGTGATGTCAATGGAATATGTAATTAGAGAAACGGATGATTCAGTGCCTTTGTTTTTTATAAAACATGGTCACACCAACATGGGACCACATGTGGGTTATTATCACACATTACTGTCATCATATTAACTTACAATGAAATTCTATAAAAAAAATCTAAATATTTATTGCGGTAGTCAATATCAAATCGTATACTTATGGAATTTGAACTTACTCTTATTAATGACTAGCTGACCCGTGTCCACTTCGTTGGGCATTATAGCCTATGACACTCACAAATGGACATAGTTCAGCAGAAAGGACTCAATCCACATACTGGCCGAGTTAAGTATGCCACCGTACTACTGTTAATATCTCGTAATGTATTGCAAAATATATCATTATTTTGATAGACAAATAAAATAAACTCAAACTCAAACTCAAACTATTTATTTGCATACTAAGGTTTAGGGTTCTTAAGTATAACATATTTATGTACAGCTTAGCACCTTTTTCAGGTGTTGCAAATTTCGAGGGCTTCTAACAAATACATTATAAAAAACAATTATCATTATTATTAATACTAACAATTATGTTTATTGATTTGTAGCATTTTGTATTGTATTGTGTATGATTGTTGTGTGTAATAGTATTGTGTGTATTTTAGATTCTATGTTATTTATTATAATTTATCGTATTGTTTATGATAATTATGTTTATTATTTTGGCTGTATTATTTATTTTCTAAAATATTCTTTTATTGAGTAGAAACATTTTTCTGTTAAATATGTTTTTAATTTCCTATTAAATACTGTTTCTTTTGTTTCGTTTTGGAGATCTTTTGGTAACCTATTGAATATCTTAACTGCCATATAATAAGGACTTTCGTTGAGCATGTTAATTCTTGATGGTGGTAGGTATAGCCTATTTTTGTGTCGTGTGTTTATATTATGAGTGTCTTTCACTTTTGTGAAATTGACAATATTTTTGAAAACGAATAGACTCATGTCATAAATGTATATGGATGGGAGAGTTAGGACTTTATATTTCATAAAAAAGGGTCTGCAGCTATTTTCATTGTTAATTTGTGCTATGATACGTATACATTTTTTTTGTAAAATGAATAGGTCTTGGATGTTTACGCTATTTCCCCACAACATGATGCCGTATCTTAGCCAGGAGTATGCATAGGCGTAGTAGGCTGATAGTGCTGTCTCTATGTTTGTATCATATTTAATTTGAAATAGGGCGTATGTAAATTTTGATAGCTTTGATTTTATGTGTTCAATGTGGGTCTTCCAATTAATGTGGGTGTCTATGTTGATGCCGAGAATATAAACTCTCCTGTTAATAATAAGGGTCAAATTTTTTTAAAAATGTAACTTTGTGTTAGAGAAATCACAGCTGAAACTTCAATCACACAAAAGTGCCATAGTGTGGATTGAGTCCTTTCTGCCTCACTACGTCTAAATAACATGGCTTTCTCTTGGTAAAAGAATTACCACATACAACCTCGCAAACATTACCTCCTCTTTATAATATTAATATAGATTTCTATTATTTTGTAGATCGATAGAAGTGCTGTTACGGATTTTTTAGTATTTATTATTGACAGTAATATCGGACATATATTTGACAAATCCAATTCGGTAGTCTGATACTCGTAGGTAGCAGTGAAAGCTCGGAGTTAGATGTTGCTTCCAACTGTAGGAAGTAAAATTTTACGTATCTTGCTCTATTTATAAGTTTTTTTGTATCTTTTGTGATAAACACATAGTTATATTCAATGCATAGGTAAAAGATGGTACCTAATTTATTCTCGATCATGTAGAGCCCACCAACTAAATGAATTACGTTCAATGCGCCACACGAGGCTTTTTATGTGCCATGTTAATGACGCGGAAACAAGTGCGGAAGGGACGGGAAGACGTGATTGAATTTGCACATCACAGCGCAAGATGTTACAATGCGGAAAGTTTTAGAAATCAATGTACTGGTCTTTGGTCCTATAATAGTTAAAAATCATTTATGTTAAAAAGAGAACGTCGGAAAATGTTCTCAAACTGTGGCGAGGATTACAAAACGCTAGATCACGTCGTGTGTCGAAATACTCGAAACCTAAGCCACGGTCGGGCGCACGCACTCGTGTCGCCTGACATTACGCTGGTATAATAACAATATTACAATACAGAGGTCAGTTTTCTCACAAAATTTTGTAAGTTCGATTAAGAAAGGCGAACAATAGAAGTTTTTAATGACAAATATCGATCTAGGCGCGTTTTTGTAAACGTCTGCAACAGTGACCGGAGCAATAAACTTTATCCTTGTTGTCTCTCCATTTTATAAGCCATTCAATTCACTTTTCAAATCAAGGTTGTATTTATTTAATTTAAGCTAAAAATCAAAGATGAACAAAGTCCTAATTTAAGTGTCAAGTTGAATATGATTCAGAAATGATGGCGGAAAACGATGTACAAAAAATAATCACGCACATAGATTGTTTTTGAGGAAAACCAAGTTTAGTGAAAAACCACTGATCGTACTACGTCATACTTGAATAAATACAATATCGAAATCTATGCCTAAGTACATTATATTTAAAATTACTTAGGTACATACATGACATCACGTGTGTATTCCTTGAAAAGTGAAGCAGAGGCGCGTTAATGAACACCCACAGATTGTATGTAGGTATTGTACTTAGTATGTTTAGTTCTTATGTAATGGGGCGCGAGCCCTTTGGTATTAGTCTCCACAAGTCTAATCTCCGAGTTGCTAGTAATATTTTCTCTTAATAACACGACCCGACCTTGGAATCGAACCAATGATATTAGTTGGACTTACGACAACTAGACTTATGATATTTCATTCGGACATTTCTATTTATATGGATGTATATCTACATATATTTACTCAAGTCGCGGGCTAAGTCAGTAATAAAATTAAAAGCACTATTACAATGTACTACAAAATTTTAACGCGATCATATTCAGATTGTTAGAGTAGGATGCTGCTACAGGTTCAATACCACCATTCTTTTCACCCAATATGTAATAATATCGCATTAGGCCACAGGTCTGTCATTAAAAGTGAATGGTTTTGTGATACCTCGGTACTTTTTCATTTTAAGCGGCAATAAACCCTCCAGTTAATCTTCCAAAATATTCTGAAGGCCGTAGTTTTAAACGGGAAGTACACGTACTCGTATGCACTTTTTTTAAAATGGTGACAAGGCCCAATAAGAAGTATAAAATTCGGTCAATAACAACTACCAATACGTACCTACATTGTGCGCACGGCTACACATCAAGCTATATATAACCAGTATAGGCTGGCTTTGAATTGTACGGAAAACCTTTACAATGGGAGGTCAGCCTAAAATGGTTTTTACAGCTTGATGTGAAGCCGTGTGTACATTCGGAATAGGTTCATTTAATGCGTTATAAGACTACTGACTGTAGGCACTGCAATTAATGAATTATACATTACTGATAATTACAAAATTGTGTTTCATACAATAGTACTATAGATACTATTGTTTAGTGCAGGATAAAATATATTTTACATGAATCATACAAAAAATTGTTACTTACTAAGTAAATAGGCAGTGAATATATTTGCAATAATAAAATGTCAAACGGAGAAACCGAAGCATTTATATATACCTAATATAAGCATAATTCAATTTAAAAAAAATATGGAACCAATCGGACGCAGCCAAAATTTTATATTTTTTATTTATTAGGTAGCTAATAATTGTTTGCACTGATACATTAACAACTTAACATCAAGTAATACACATATTTAAGTGCAACACTTACTTAAAGGCTAACACAACATGCACAAATTAATCATTTAAAATTAATTAAGACATTTCGAAGATTATCTTCACAAATAATAATAAAGACGAATTGAGAACAGATGGTTCTCAATTCGTCTTTATTATTATTTGTTTTTTGACTTTGTAGTCGATTCAAAATATTATGCTAAGTATCATTAGGTAGGTATATGAAAATATTTATTTCGGAAAACAATGTGAGATTTCGGTAACCTATCTCGTATTTTTAAAATAAGAAACATTAATAGATTACTCTTATCTACAAATTTAGTAATACATAAAGAAAATACATTCTCATTTCGGAATTCTTGTATAAACCTAAATTACAAAAATTTTAACCATTTCATGGTAGCTTAACACAAAGGTTTTGTAATCTTAAATTTCACGGCCGTAGCTACTTACACCTTTATTTATTTAAAGGTAGTTTCCATACTGGAGATATTATAAGAGCTTAGGTCGTATTACATTTGGTTTCAGCCATACAAGTCGTTTAAACGTAGGTAATCAATAATATTATAATGATGACTCTTCTTCTTCTTGTCATGTCAATGGCCAACACCCTGGGACTCAAATTCGGTACTAATTTTGAAGGTAATCATCAATTTTATTTATAAGATACATTTTAGTTAGAGACTCGACAACGTGATTTGTTTCCTACGGGAGACCAGTACATACAATTTAGTTTTTGATGTCTCGTCTATTAAATTTCTTAGGTTAGTTAAAAATTTACATTTTCGAAGCCACAGCACAGGGGTTCTCTAACTTATTTCGTCTACCGCCCACTTTTCACTTTACCACATCTTGAAAACCACAGTGTCATTAAATAATTTTATTATAGTAATATTACCCCCATTTTTCTGGGCCCCTTACAACCCCTCTCTAGGCTTATCGCCCACTTTAAAATAGACTGCCATAGAAGCAGACTTGAGTCCCGGATAAGTTTTGTATTCCGGAATTCCAACTTACAACCGAAATTCCAGCATATCAATAGTTTCAATTTACAAGTAATAATAGTAGGTATTCATAAGATTGATTGCAGTATAAATTACTTTTTACTTTTACTTTTTTAATTATTTTTTTTAAAAAAAAAAGCTTACTAGCAATGTGGGTCACACATTACTAGTAATCTTGTTAACCCCTCGTACTAAGCTAAAATGCTTGTATCACGAGTGGGTTCACGTCGGTAGTGCAATGGGTGAGTTTCGAACCGGCAACCACATGATCGCAAGTCCGACGCCCTAGCCATTAGGCTACCGCCGCTTAATTGACATATATATGAGAATAATATCGTATTAGAAAATAATAATGAGTACGCAAACAGACAAATTAATATTCCCGATTTTCACATGTACTACCTACACAGGTGATTTATCTGCAAAAGACATCATTATAATTCCTTGGTTGTTTTTATGTCTGCATTATGTTCATATTTAGTACCGTCAAATCTTTTTAGTATATCTTATTTTTACGCTACCTTGCTTATTTTATTTTTATCTTTTATTTACCCAACCATCCGTTCATTGAGCATGTTGTATTTGATCTACATTTTAGACATACCCCAGACTAGTGAACTGAGAATTTCTTCATCCATGCCGCCGGCAGTGATCGTGAAAGGAGCCGCAGCGGATGTTGAAATGTGCAATTCACCTGGATGTATCCACACAGGTCGGTAATCCTATTTATAGAGTAATATATACACATAATTATTTTTTATGCGTGCAGTGATAGCCCAGTACTACGACCATTGGACTGCCAACTCAAAGTTTCAAGTTCGAAGCTAAAGAACGCACCTCTGACATCTCGAAATTCTGCGCGTATTATTAAATAATTATCACGCACTTAAACGGTAAAGGAAATAAATCATGAGGAAACCTGCATGCCTGAGAGATTTTCTAGACGGCGGGCGTGTGAAGACTGCTTTCCTGCAGTACGTACGTGGTGGGAAATGGGGAAAATGTAATGTGTTGCTGATAATGTGTGCGTTCGCGCAGCGGAATGTTGTTGAATTTAAAGATTTTAAGTATGCAGATATTTAGTGTATGACGTCGTATAATTGTGTATGGTAAAAAAAAATTTGTGCACGCAGCCATTGTGGAGAAATTCATCAAAAACTGATTCCGCTGGGCGAACGTTGTCCTGGCGGAACTTTTTTTAATCCATAAACTTTAGAAGAAAAAAGATGTGTCCAATAATTAGTGTGTATTTGTGTGTAATTGTGTATGTATGAATAACATTAGTGCATGCATAAACTTCGGAGAAATTCAAGTTTCCGCTACGCGAACGTTTGGCCATTAGCTAGTTTTCATATAAAGCGCTTACATAGAGAGCTGTAGAATTTTACATACATTGTTTTGAATTTGTTTATATTTGTTTAAAAAACAGATTTAGAAAAAAACGTAGGGCTGAAAAGATAAAAATATAAACGTAAAATACGCTTATTAGGTCTTAGTTCTTAAAGTATGCACTTTGGGGTCTAGATTTTCACGTTTATACAAACCTTGTAAGTGTCTGCAACATGTTGCCAAGTATCAATGATGTTCCGTTAGTAATTAAAGAGTTATAGGACAATTTACCATGAATAGATCACTGTTTACAAAGCAGTCAAATATCACGACGTTCTAAAGGAATTGCATGGTAAAATGTATGCCAATAATTAGTGTATTCACTCAACTATTCACATACAAAATTTCATGTCATTAAATTCAGTAATTAAAGAAAAACAATTAAAATACTGACGAAGCATCGAAAACCTACATAACCCGACCAAGTTCGGATAGCTACAAAAAAGCGGCCGTGCAATATATTTAGGTAACATCCCAAAATTTACAGTATAATACCGGTATTGAATTGGTATAGGTGATAACACAATTGTTGTTTCGATATAATTTATAGGTCATTTATTATTGTACACCTACTTTTTTAAATGTATTTGACTATGACAGAAAGTAGGTACCTACTTTCTGTCATAGTCAAATACATCTATTTACGTAGGTACTTTATTTAAGTATCCGCTTGAGACTTGAGATATAATCTAGATATATTATAAGACAAATAAAATTCATACAGCTAATTTCTAACTATAGACCCCTTAGGGAAATTAAATAATTACCACATGTAAGTACCTACTACTGTTTAGGTAAATATTTATAGGCATGCACGAGCGTTCCCCTTTGCAAGTTTAGTGGATCAAACAAATCTAATAACTTAAAAAAAACTACTTCTTGAATCGATTTTTTAATTGATGTATACCGTTGTACTGTACTGTGACTTATGTATGTGAGCGTATTCCCCCGCACCCCACCAAAATATGTAGAATTATTTTGTTCGAAACGGTACGCTTAAGGGTAGTCCTTTGGTTAAATAGTCTAAGTATTGTAGTTATGAATTGATCAAAAATATTCTAGTGTGAAAAAATAGACAACGCGCTGCGCGCAACGAGCGATAGGCGGCTTCTCGCTTGAAACTCGCTTTTTTTTTATTTTTTTTATTAAAAAAAACGGTACTTCCATCCTTGAAGAAAAGAGAGGGCAATATGTTTTCATTAGCCGCGGCCCGCAACGCTTGTGTACGCAACTGTACCGTATTAATAAATACTATATTGGAAGGTTAAGAACGTTTCTTAGATATATGGCACGGCCGCTTTTTTGTAGCCATCTGAACTTGGTCGGGTTATGTAGGTTTTCGATGCTTCGTCAGTATTATAATTGTTTTTCTTTAATTACTGAATTTAATGACATGAAATTTTGCATGTGAATAGTTGAATGAATACACTAATTATTGGCATACATTTTACCATGCAATTCCTTTAGAACGTCGTGATATTTGACTGTTTTGTAAACAGTGATCTATTCATGGTAAATTGTCCTATAACTCTTTAATTACTAACGGAACATCATTGATACTTGGCAACATGTTGCAGACACCTACAAGGTTTGTATAAACGTGAAAATCTAGACCCCAAAGTGCATACTTTAAGAACTAAGACCTAATAAGCGTATTTTACGTTTATATTTTTATCTTTTAAGCCCTACGTTTTTTTCTAAATCTGTTTTTTAAACAAATATAAACAAATTCAAAACAATGTATGTAAAATTCTACAGCTCTCTATGTAAGCGCTTTATATGAAAACTAGCTAATGGCCAAACGTTCGCGTAGCGGAAACTTGAATTTCTCCGAAGTTTATGCATGCACTAATGTTATTCATACATACACAATTACACACAAATACACACTAATTATTGGACACATCTTTTTTCTTCTAAAGTTTATGGATTAAAAAAAGTTCCGCCAGGACAACGTTCGCCCAGCGGAATCAGTTTTTGATGAATTTCTCCACAATGGCTGCGTGCACAAATTTTTTTTTACCATACACAATTATACGACGTCATACACTAAATATCTGCATACTTAAAATCTTTAAATTCAACAACATTCCGCTGCGCGAACGCACACGCTGATAATGATGGGACTTTATGAAGAATCGGCAGATGTTGTATACTTAAAAAGTTATGAATAAACTACATTCCTCGTTCATTCAAATGACAGTTTCATAAACTACCAAGATTTTAAGTTCCTTTTGGTCCTTCTCACTAAAACCGGGCGTTTATTACATTGACATGTACAGACTGTATTCATAAACCATCTCGACTCTTAATTCTGTTTATAAATGTATACCTATCATAACTCCAGCCACTCTAAAATGTATAACATTCGTATTTTATTTATAACTATTAAGATTTCTCTGTCCCTAAATACATAAATGTTAGAATAATTATTATGTCGAAGGCTACTTTTTCTATTACCTTAGTGTTCATGACCTACAGCAATCTAAAAGAAACGTATATATTTAATAATATTACGTGTTGTTACACCATTTATGTACGTGGTAAGTTTAGAGGTCATGATTTTTCAACGGCGACTAGTGTGCTTTTTACAAAGACAATTTTACATTCAACAACGAAAAATTAACTAGGTATCATTTGACCGTATTTATGTTGTTGTGGCAAACGCTTTTCATTTTTTTTTTATTATAGCTTCAAAATTGCTGTTGAACATGGACGACAAGGTGGATCCATGCGATGACTTTTATGACTTCGCCTGTGGTTCCTTCGTGACGAATACTCGCATTCCTGATGACAAGACTTCGGTGAACACCTTCTCCATCATCACCGACCAGCTGCAGGAACAGATACGAGCTTTACTTGACGAGCCTATCATGGAAAATGAGCCCAGACCATTTGTTCTGGCGAAAACTTTGTACCAAGCTTGCATGAACCGAAGTAAGTAAAAGTATAATTTTTTTACTCTTCATAAATCGACTAAATAAAACCCCTTTTTAAACGGAGGATATTCAAATACTTTTTTACTTGAGTAATGTTAATTTTCGAAAGGGCTGTCTCTGAATTTATTATTATCAAATCTCAGAAAATCAGCTTAAATAGAGTCTTATATGTTATGTTATTACGAAGTACTTACAGATTGAAACCAAATCTAAACAGTTCTTGTATTATTATGTTTTATTCGAGTGATACAATAGAACACGTGAGGTAACCACGTCAAGTAATTTTCTATGACAAAGCAAAACAACAGATAATACTTAGTATGTAGCGGTACTGAGTGCAGTCAACTTTGTTAACTAGGTAAATCTCGGCCATCTCCCTATTTTATGAGTTATTCGCACTACACAATTAAGTACTAGTGTTTGTATTTTAAAATCGTTTCCATTTTTTGCAAACTTTCAGCGTAAAAACAAACAGCTTTAGGCAAGCCCAAAAAGATAACCACAAATTGAAAGCTAAAGAAAACAAACTTAATTCACTTTCGGTAAAGAGTTGCTGAGTTAGTCGATTGTGATAACATTTTCAATACTGTTATAAAGTAGTGAATAAGAAAAAAATATACATGATTTACGGAACTTTTTATGATTTGTTTTTGTTCTAATGTTGTTTGAATAACAATTTATGGAACGGCAGATGTAACGGGTTAAATTACTTACAGATCGAATAGTAAATACCGGTTGATTGTGCATTCAGGTAAATTACTCTTATAATCTGCGTGTTTGCGGTAATTTGCGGTTTTTTCGGTATATTGGAGATTATCTATTTTGAGCAAATAGATAATCTCCAATATACCGGTCTACGTCACACAAGTAGTATTTACTCATCCCAATCATATTCTGATTGATTAGCTATTCATCCATGCCAGATATAGGGAATGCTGACCTAGATAAAAGCACCAGATATGTTGACATAGTGTTTCTAAAATAGCCCCGTTTCACTAGTAAATCGATTCATCATAACATTGAACCTATGAGAAAAGGTTTCCTCGCATGGAAATTATTGCTATCTGATATTTTTCTGTCTTATGGGAATTACCTACGGAATGCACAAAGAAAATTATGTGTATTCATAGAAAGAAAATTAGACCGCACAATGAGTGCATCGCGTGCAATCTCAGCCTAATGGCAGGACATAATGAACTTAATTGCAACATTTATTATTTAACTGTTGCTTAAAACTCGTTGAATAAAATGTGAGTGAAAGTGAACTAAAACTAAATAATGTTGCTTCCGCTGTTTGCACAATCACAGTGACGTAACGTAAGTGATGGATGATCAAGCTGGTAGAGGACGTGGACCGATACAAACAAGGATATCAGTTTTGAGTGGAGTCGTATGTCGCATACAAAGTTATCGTAGTTCCTGTCCACTAGCGCCCGAACGTTGTAAATGAACGAACTCGTAGTACATAAACACAATCTTATAAATTACTAGCTTTCCGCCCACGGCTTCGCCCGCGGATTCACGGCTTTTCTGGACCTACTATAATATCTATGTGTTAACTTCCTCTTGAATCACTCTATCTATTGAAAAAACAATCGTCAAACAAAATCCTTTCGTAATTTTAAAGATCTAAGCATACATAGGGACGGACAGACAGCGGAACTTGTATTGATAAAGAAGAGCTACATTTATCCGAGCAACCCTATTTTATTTTTGTTTAGTTTCTTAAATAAGGTGCGTTATGAGCATTACTTTAAGTCGTTTCATATAACATAATCACGTGATAGTACTGGACATTTTAAACTTCATACGATCACGCCTGTTTTCCCCGAAGGGTTAGGCAGAGGTGTACTTAATGTTCACGCACAGTTCGCCGGTATGTTTATGTCCCAGGTAATAGGGGATGAGCCTATTGCCATTCACCGGGCATAAATCCAGACTCCGAACTGCAACTGGGAATTTCATAGAAAAACCCAATAACACTTTGCTCGACCTGGGGATCGAACCCAAGACCTCTAGCGTAGCAGTCGCAATTGGGACCACTAGACTAACGAGGCAGTATTTTTGAACTTATGTAATTAAACTCTTTTTTTATTTTAATTAAGTAGACCATTGTTCACGACCAGAAACATGTTGCTTTTGAATTTAGTACAACCGTAGGTAACCATAGAAACAAATAACATGATTGTCTAAAAATATAATAAAATTTAATATGGCAAATTACTCAACTGTTGTTATTCTACATAGTGAATAGTCCTAAAGACAAAATAATCGAGGCCGGCAGAGTTCAAAATATTAGGTCAATGGCGCCATCATCATCTTGGTGCCAAATGTTGTGGCGCCCGAACAGGGACTTGAACGTGAACAACCATTATTAATTTTAATATTACCCTATCATTAGGAAACAAAGAGATTTAATAGTAGTAGTAAAGTGTATTAAATGTCTTTGTTAGGAAATTATTTAATTTTGAAATGACATGGTTCCAAATAGTGGGTTTTATGGAAAAGAGCTGACACGAAGCTCCATATATAAAAAATCTCGCACCTCCGATTTTATTGTTTTCATTTTATCGCTAATCCTAATCATATAATGTCTTATCGTCTCTAGCTACTATCGAGTCTCGTGGAGTGGAACCACTTCTGACTATGCTGCAGAAGCTGGGCGGCTGGCCGGTTCTGGACGGTGACTCTTGGGATGAGAACTCGTTCACCTGGGAAAAGTCTGTGTACAACTTCAGAGCTGCCGGTTACTCCGTTGATTATTTCCTCGACTTTTCAATCAGCGTTGATGTGAAGAACTCCACCAAGCGAATCATCGATGTAAGAACAAAATATGAATGTTTATGTTTCCATGCTATCTATTTTTGATAATTATATTATTATCGATGCGGTCGGCCGACCTTGCAAAGGAGTTGTTGCATTTTTTATGAATGCTCGAAGTATGACCATCAATGAGCAGTATAATATGCTCGTTTGTCAAAGTTACCTAAAACTTACTACTTAACTGCGAATTGATTTTTGCCAAGCGAATGTTATCCTTTATTGGCGAATGTTTAATAAAATATGCAATTATGTTATGTATAAACACGTGATAAGTTAATATTTTCTAACAGCTGGACCAGGCGTCTCTAGGACTGAGTCGTGAGTACCTGAACCGTGGGTTTAGCGATAAGCTCGTCCAAGCTTATTACGAGTATATGGTTGACATCGCGACATTACTGGGAGCAGACCGAGCCCGTGCCGAAGTCGAACTCAAGGAGTCGCTGCAGTTTGAAATGAAGCTTGCCAACGTAAGTACCTAATAGCAGACAAGACTTGAAGTTAAAACTGCCAAAGCTTTATGAGGTTTTACAGGCCGTAATTTTTACGAGCATCATTGATTTTCTTATAAACAGTCAATAATGGCCTATGATCAATTTTATAAAGTTCGTCCAGTTCATCTTGACAGGTTATCGTCTAAGGCCTTGGCAGAATATGTCAATCGAAACGCATTGCACTGATTTCAATCAACTGATTGATTTATATTGAGTTTTACGGCAAAGGAATAAGACACAATCAATGAGTAATAAGAACTTAAAAAAAATATTTCTATTCACAGATTTCCTTGCCACTAGAAAAACGCCGGAATGCCACTAGCCTGTACAATCCAATGACTATAGCTGAGCTTACACAGAAGTTCCCTAAGTACGTATCTACTAATAATTACTGGTTGTGACTACTAAAACTGATTACTTATTTTTTACTTTTAAACTGATTACTTTCTTAGACACAAAACTACATGTACAGACGTGAAGAGGTCAAAATAACGTAGCG
Organism: Subacronicta megacephala; assembly: GCA_958496365.1. Taxonomy (NCBI): domain Eukaryota; kingdom Metazoa; phylum Arthropoda; class Insecta; order Lepidoptera; family Noctuidae; genus Subacronicta; species Subacronicta megacephala. The sequence continues at coordinate 12,049,152 of OY292513.1, forward strand.
TGTATAGTCGTCTTTAGCTAATCGCTAAGATTGTCCGTAACCGTAGACTGTTTCATTAGTCTAATGGTCCCAAATGACACTGCTAGGCCAGAGGTCCTGGTTTCGATTCCCAGGTCAAGCTTGAGTGTTATTGAGTTTTTCTATGAGATTCTGGTAATTCTATGAATTTAGACAATAGGTTCGCCGGCTATTACAATGGACCTAAACATATCGGCGAAGTGTCGGCGCCTATTTATACATCTCAGCCTAAACCTTCAGGAAATAGCAGCAGATAAGTGCTTCTATTCCAGCTCATGCAATGTTCTGGTCACATCTATTGCCTATATAGTACCTACTAATTTTTATGTGCCCTACGAACTTAAAAACCTGCTTTTGTAATTAAATTATTATCTGATGTCGCAGGATCCCGTGGTTGGAGTACATTAACCGTCTGCTAGCCCCCCATGTGGTTGTTGACCTCAATGAAGTCGCAATCGTCAGCGTACCCAAATACATATCAGATCTCGAGGTTCGTATTTTACATAATTCTGATTTTTACGAGTAACCAGGTGTTTAGTAGGCTATCATGAAGCTAAAAAATACTTCCAAGGAGGTTCTGACGAGTAGGGCTGGCCCTGAGACTTAAAGATAGCTAAATCGTCGATCCTTAAAATAATCGTGTTTGGATTTCAATTCAAACTGGTTGAACAGTCTTAGTAATTAAGAAGTTTAATGGGTATTAAAGATCCTTGTAGATATGAACATAATACAAACTTCCTAAGATATGAGATGTCTTCTTATGACTCGAGAGCAAGGAGTCTCCTCTTTAATCACAAGAACGGTAGGATCAATAACATGTTTATACATTTTTATTCTTAAAGATCCTTCTGGAAAATACTCCGAAGCGTGTACAAGCGAACTACGTGATGTGGCGCGTGGCGGGAGCCTCGGTGTCCTACCTCACTGATAACCTTCGCCGCCGCCAGCTCGCCTATGTCACGGCACTCTCCGGCAAGACAGAGCGCGAGAGTCGCTGGAAGGAGTGCGCTGACACCACCAGCGTCAGGTGGGTCTCTCTACTCTAATTTGAACCGATGTTTAACAGCCGCCACGGGGACCATAGCAGTAGAACTCAAAAAGCCTTATTCCAAAATCCTAGAAAACTAATAGGTACTAGGTGGTGGCATTTTATAATTAATTGATAAAAGGTGACATTGAAAACATTTTTTTAAAATGAAATTTCGATGATCAAAATTGTACAAAATATATTGTTAATAGTCACCTTAAATTATGTAAATTAAGCTATTATCCTTACATAAGCATGAAAATGCATGCAATGCATGGTGTTTTTATAAAAAAGAATTTCAAGCAGTTATAAAAATTATTCGAGCGTCGCCATGGTACGCCATGGTCGCTTGGTGCCTAGCGCCATTTACCATTTTTTTCCTATACACAAGAAAAGTAGCAGTAGAATTGCCAAACTGCTTGCTCATACGCATCCTTTATGAATGAAGCCGCATCCGCCCTCAATCACGTGCTAATTTTTTTTGCGACACAGAATCTATTTAATTTGGCTCTATAAGTATAGAGGATCTCGATTTGATTTGAATTCTTTTTTGTCGGGCAGGCGTATAACATAAAACAGTTAACTGCTTAGTAGTGGATTACGATTATGTTCATGTTGTCACGTTTATCGCTGGTACCTAAAATATTACCTACAAGTAAAGGTAATGTAGCGTTTTACATTACATAACTACGTGTACCTAGTTAGGCACTTATTTGAGTCGATTTTTAAATAGTTATTTAATGATTATAAGCTAGTATCTACTAAAGCTATTTTCTAGTAATTTACGACTTCCTAATTGCATTGAGTTGCAACATAATGGCTTCCTTTTGAGAAATTAGCTGTGATTACAAAGTGAAGCTTCCACGATGAAAATTCACGTCACTAGAATATAATACTAGGTAACTGAATTATGTACGCAATCTAACTTTGCTGCAGCACGTGTATAGGTCGATTGTACTGTAATATCAAGTGGCGAGCCCAATTTGAATTTCCATTATATTGCAATATGTTCGCCTCTGACCAGTTTTGTTTACACGTGTCACCTTTGAACTGTTTTAACAAAATAAATTTATGGATTTAACTTTTGGGGATAAAAACGGAACGCAAAGTATCAAATAGTACCTAAGGTCGTGTTGTGGTCATTTTTATAAGAAAGGTTCTTTTAGAGTCTTCTTCAATTGAATAATTATTATGATCCTACTGATTGGAACTGTCGTGCTTCGGGTCGTTCAGCTAGAAAATGATGGAGCTACACGAGAACTCTAAAGCTAGTTTGTTTCGACATTTCTTCTCTGAGGTCGTCAGTTAGCTACTTCAAATTTAAAACATTGACCTGTATCTTACAGAAAGAAAATATTTATCTCGTTCAGAATCAGTAGAAGGGTTCTATACGTCTACCTTTTACAGCTATTAGTTACTCTTTCGTAAATCCGTAGAAACGTGTTATTTGTAGATATGTAGGTCACAATCTTTATCTGAACTAATCTCGACTAACGGTGGATTAACATAGTTATTTAACTTTAACGGACAGATTAAGCTAACGACATATTTATTATAATGTGTTCTTGTTTATTTCAGTATGTCAATTGCTGTGGGCGCCCTCTACATAAGAAAGTACTTCAACGAAAACTCAAAAGCTAATGCATTGGAAATGGTCAACGATATCAGGTAGTGAATCTATTTAATTTAATACTCAATGTCTAGGCATTGCGCCAGGCATTAAAATGGATAAATAAAATAGGATTGATGCAATAACCACGGAAATAGATCGACTAGTTCACTTATTAAAAGCATTCTATCATAACTTTCATGAAAAACGATAACGTAATGGATCACTTCACATTAACATTTTGATGAAATAATTGAGAAATTAGTGCATCTGCCTTGACTGTCTCTAAATCACCTAAAGATAGATTAGGCTTACGGCATTAGGACCACGAAATGAAGTAGCTGCGCCTCGCGGTTCCACCCGGTGTATCTGTTTTTTTTTTTCATTCTACTCTGCTCCCGAGCGTCGAAGACTGTTTTTATTTTTAATAATGTTATGAAAGATTTTGTGCCTAAGAATACTCCTTATAACATCAGATAGCTGCCAGTAAACGGCTAGATATTGTATTTAGTTACTTTCTTCTGCCTTTAGTAAAAAACATTTTGCCTTTGCAAACAGAAAATGTAATTTATTTTTATAGATTTATAAATGCTGAACCGACAGACGTTGTCCTCTCTTTTTTCGTAAGAGCTTTCTACAAAGTACTCACCTATAAGAATCTTAAAACAAGAGAATAATGGAATCAGTAAAGTCTTTCTCAAGTTACTGCGTGGCATGCAAGTAGAAAGATAGATTAGATAGATTCTACATGAGGATACCCACTTATACTGAATACTATGGGTGCAAAGAAAAATACATTAATATTTTCTTATTTTTTTGCTTGTTGTTATTACAAAACGAATCTTCTTCGAACATCATAAGTATTGTTGCTTCCTTTGTGAGTCGATTATGTAGGTACACATGTAAAGCTGATAATATATATCTTATAATATCTCGAACCTAACAAATATTTTTTCGCGCAGACAACAATTCCGCAAGACCTTGACTGAAGTGGACTGGATGGATGAGAAGACCCGTCAAGCTGCCCTCGAAAAAGCCGACTCAATGGCATCCCACATCGCTTACCCCAGTGAAATGTTAGATAACGACAAACTGACTAAGTTTTATGATGGGGTAGGTTTCTTACTCAATAAATCATGTATGGAAATGTAAGGAGGCTCGGAGCTGGTAATGCAATGCTAATGTACATCTTTTAGTTGGAAATGTCATCGGACAAACTGATGGAGTCTGTGCTGAACTTGACGCTGTTCGGCACGGAGTATCTCTTCGGAAAACTTCGAGAGCCGGTGAACAAGACTGACTGGGTCACCCACGGCCGCCCAGCTATCGTCAACGCTTTCTACTCATCTATCGAGAACAGCATTCGTAAGTTACTTTAGTTATGCATCCTCAGGATGCGTTTATTTCATCTTAGACCTCATACTTTTATCGCTTCACTGCCGCATTAACCAAGCGCGGGGCCCGTAGTATTTTCTATTGAGATGGATCTACTGTAGATTCTTAAGAATAAAGTAGTAAAAAAAAACAATACTCGATACATTTTTATGTATTTGACATGAAATAATCCACTTTTACGACTCTTTCTCTTCATATAGGAATATCTTATTGTGTCTAGTTTCATTCAAATTATTAAAAACGGGCGGAGGATGCCGAATTTGGATACGTAGGGCATCCGTAGCGTATGCTTCTCCTGCTATGTAAGTATATGGTTAAGCGCCACTTACTTAGTCATCATCGATTCATGAACGTTGCTCACACTTATTGTTGGTGCCTAAGTACTACGGTACTGTTATCGTTGTTAGTTTATTACTTACTACCTTACTCAGAAATGTTTAATTACCGCAGTCCGCAATAGTCCATATTGCACGACAAATAAATAAATATGGAGGTAGGTATTTTTTACATTAATAACACCATGGGACCATTGACATTGACCCCGGATAACCACCGAGGACTCACCATAAATAGGTAACAAAACCACACCGCAACGGTGACTAAAGTCTAATCTGCAATATACATACTAATAACTAATTTATGTAGGATGTAGGTATAATTTCGCAAAATAGGTACTTATTCTTCGAGTAGGAATTATAGAAGACAACGTTCCGATTCCCAAATCGTTATAATACCTACTGGAAATCAAATAGAATTCTATTGTTCAGTTGTAAGGGTCAGCCAATAACGGTCAGAGCATTTTCTCACAACAATGGAGATTAACTTTATAAGGTAGGTAACTATTGACATACACTGTAAAATTCACTGTACCTACTTAAATAACGCAGTCGCGCACAGTGAACATCGCGTTTTGAGGTAAATATTACATCTTTCACTGCACTCGATGTTCTGAGAAAATGTGTGCGTTGACCCTAAGCTAAGCCGTATTTTTGTCCCTGCCTAAGTTGTATATTCGTTCATCGTTCCTAATTTCTATTTCCCGCATATCGTAAAAGAGCAATAATTATATTATTATGTCTACGAATAAATATTATTAATTCGTAGTATAATGCCACATAATTAATAATTTATAAATTTGAACAGAGTTCCCTGCCGGTATCCTGCAAGGTGCGTTCTTCTCTGCAAAACGTCCGGCTTACATGAACTACGGTGCTATTGGATTTGTCATCGGACATGAAATCACACACGGTTTTGATGACCAGGCAAGTATAAATACTAAATTGGTACTACTGTTACTAAGACAGACATACTAAGTAAGAGAATAAAAATGTACCTAAAATGAAGGGAATCATCGTGAGGAAACCTGCCAACGTGGTGGACTATAGCCTAATCCGTCTCGTTTTGAGAGGAGACCAATACGATGTAACCGCCTGTTAGATAATAAAGTTGTAAAAATATTAGCTTAGTACCAAAGTATCTACCTACCTAATTTTTTTTTTTTTCACAGGGTCGTCAATTCGACAGGAATGGGAACTTAGTAGATTGGTGGCAGGAGATGACCAAGCAGAAGTATCTCGAGAAGGCCAAATGTATTATTGATCAGTATTCCAATTACACCGTCAAGGAGGTTGCACTTAAGGTATTTTTGTATTTTGTACCTATTGTACTACTACTAACTTACATACTTTCTCACTACTGACAGCAAGCTCACTGAAATATGACCTAGACCATGTTTAGTGGTTACCCAAATTAAGTATAAGCGCGAGCAAATCTCAAAAATATTCATTTTATTTTAGCTGAATGGAGTAAATACGCAGGGTGAGAACATTGCGGATAACGGTGGCATCAAGGAGGCTTACTACGCGTACCAGGCGTGGACCCAACGACACGGTGTCGAGGCTAGACTACCCGGTCTTGAGAAATATTCGCCTAAACAGGTAACAACATCGATTGTACAAAAGATCACGGCTATAAAAACGGTTATTAGTTAACATAACTAAGATGCAGTCAGGGATATCGCGCAGCGCAACATCTGTTAGATAATTGTATTGCTTTCAGCTGTTCTGGTTAAGTGCGGCGAACACATGGTGCGCGGTATACCGGAACGAAGCGATCAAGCTGCGCATCACAACCGGCTTCCACGCGCCCGGCCGTTTCCGCGTCGTCGGCCCGCTGTCCAACATGGAGGAGTTCGCCGAAGACTACAAATGCCCCGCCGGCTCACCCATGAACCCACTGAAGAAGTGCAAAGTGTGGTAGTGCCTCAATCCCGCCGCTCGCCTGTCGAACACTGAGATGCACTTAAGTGCATGGATGACAAACTACACCTACCTGACGAGCTACCCGCAAACGAACATACGCTAAATATTTGGAAAAATAATAAAATTCTGTACTTACTCAACCTTATAACGTTTATGACGTACACACGAATTATTATAAGTATTTTTGGTCACTATTTATCTTAACATTTGTAGCTCGACAGTCGTAGGTCGATGTACCTACACCTGCGGTTAGTGCAAGTCTGTGGGTGTTGAATGTTTAGATGTCACTTGATATATCGATGTTGTTAAACTTGTAAATAGATTAGCTGAATAGTTTTACACTTCAATCACATGCTACGATACACTTAGATTTTTTATTTGGTTGAGACTTTAGACTGAGCACAGAACATAAGATATTTGACGGGTAAAGTACACATGCAATGTTGTACAGCAGAAACTGACACCCTTTTATTAATTTACGCTTTAGTAAAACGTGCATGTAACTTAAGAGTTGATTGTTACGATTTAGTCTTTCATATTTATTCTTAGTCGCAGTTACAGGGCCCCGAGCAGAAACCATTCGATTTTTATTTAATGTTATTATTATAAAATTGTATTATTATCTGTAGGAACTATTACTGCGGCTGTTAGTGTATTAATGTACTAAAACTGTATCGAATCCCACATGAAACGAGCAGTGATAATTTAGTTTAAATTTAAGTACCTAGTAAGTAGTGTTTTTGGATACAATCATATTGTTGTAAATCATTGAAACACCAATATAAGATCCTTTTTATCAATTACTGTTTTTCATTTTATAAGGCACCGCAAACAATAAATCCACGCCTCCCAAAGGGATTATAGATATAACTAAAATCAGTAAACATGTCTAACCACAAGTTTCGAAGGAATAAAAATATCAATGTATCAAGTTTTATCCTTCCTTTCGAATTCTTATAATATATACAACATTATTTTTAGTATATGCGAAACCAGAATATAGTTTGTTCAGAATAAGTAACTGAATCGATTCCAATAATTTTTACAGCATGTCATATTTTGTCCCAAAAATTTTAAGTACTTACCTATCCGCAATAATAAGCGCACAACACAGGCTACGGCCGGTCATAGCGGCAAAAGGCGCGGGCGCACAGCATTGGGGAAACCACCCCTTCAGGCGCCCAAAGTCGATGCAACAGATTGATGTGACCGCCAACCAGATAACATAACAAGCTTTTGTCATTTTTCAAGATAGAGTTTTCAGACGTTTCGTGTTTCGCATTCAATCCGCCACCGGGTAAGATAAGTTTGGTGCACTATCATGACAACTAAAACTACAGAAAAAAACATTAATTAACACTATGAAATAAATAAACTGCTTATTATGATCATTTATTTCTTCAGAAAATAAGTAATACATACCTACATAACAGAAATATTGAATGGATACTACGATGCAATGTTTCTCGTTAAGTTCAATTAAAACAACAAAAATGACGGAATTTCTACGATCTATGGACAAAAGCATGAATAATTTTATTGCATATCGAAATTGTTCCAATAAAAACTTTTTTAATACATTAATTAATTCTGCGAATCGTCGCTCGCTTCTAGATAGATCTATATAAAATTGTCGTAACATATAACCTTAAAATAGCTGCTTATATCGCTACGAGAACAATAACTTAAATCCTGTGCTAAACCTAATCAAAGTGACAATGAAGTAGAATCATATTATTTTCTCAAGAAAATATATTTTATTATGAAACATACTGATTTTTGTATCATTGTTATTAGAATAAGGGTACAGCCACAGTTGGTCAGTCTCATCACTCACTTCTATTTATAAAGACACGTACTTTATATAAATTATACAGCACCCAAAATTGTATGTGATCCCAACAATCCGCAGCGCTACTGTGAATGCATCCTTACAAAACAACTACATAACTATATACAACAACACATACGTATCTGACCTTGGTTGGTTTAAATGGCGGGGCGGCGCGTGGGCTCAGTGTTTCCATTTATTAGTAAATTATTGTGACCCAAAAATATCTAAACTATATAAAATTATTTCAACCATATATCTGAATTAAAATAAATTTTAGCACAGAGTATATGCAATAAAAAACAATTTAAACCAGACATTTCTGGTTTCTTTAGTAATAGGTATATATTTTTAATGCTTTTTTCTCAATGGCAATATTAACCTGGCAAGCGGTACAGTTCCTCTTTTGAGCACATAACAATAGATTTTGCATTGTGTCTACAATCTGCCGCTTGACAGGTTAAACACGGTAGAAATGTTTTTACCATACCAAGTCAGATACCAGTTTGTGATATAATATTTTAAATGCATTTACATGCATATAGTTATATTGATAAAATCCTTATATACTATTTTATACTACCGAAATAAATAAAAGTATAAATATCTGAGATCACGAAAGTAATGTGCTTAGGATTGCAATACTAAATAAAATAGCCTGTGGAGGATAATATCCATGACATGTTCAAAATGACTAGTTGAAGACTACAGTGTATTTTGACCTAAAAGTATTTACATTTATACTGCTTTTGAATCACATATCACAGCAAACCTAATTAAACTGACTGTTGAATCTGAAATATATATTGAATTCATTCAATCGCCTCAGGTTTAATTTAGTTGTGGAATTATTCATCAAAGTGGGCTACATTTAACGTCTCCATCGTCAATGGTTTAATTATTTATTGTCTTATCTACCAACAATAGGTATGTAGAACCTTCCTCATTAAATTCCCCAAGCTACAGCCATTTCAATATTTTTTTCTGACTCTGAACGGCATTTATATATATAAATGCCGCCAGAAAACAAACTGTATAACAAGCTGTATAGCTTGTTATTTATTTACCACTGAAATTAATCTGGCGTAAGACAATTTTTAAAATACGCTATCCTGAAAAGTGTCGGTTCGGTCCAAAGAACAAAAAAATAAAAGACTAGTTTATCAGATACCATTTTTTTTTAAACCTCGTTGGTTATCCCTAACCCTATTACAAGCAAACTCGCTAATAACGCTGTTGACTCCGTTGATGACGTAAGTTTTAAGTCTCCTTATTTGTATCTTAAATAGAGATGTTGACTGTATTCCAAAAAACATATAATTATAGAAACAATAAAAAATACCATAAATAATCTTCTAAATAAATAAATTAACCTAGCCGGTCAAACGGCTTCTCGCGTTTCGCCTCAACTGTGAATTGTGAATCAAAAGTAAAATGTATCCAAACTGTATGACCGCAAGTGAGTGTGGTACTGTAAACGACGCACATATTGCTTATCGGGTAATCTCGCCATCAGTACGCAATATCTCTGGACGAAAATTAAATTTGCATGTTTTAGAATAAACACAGTACACGGAATTCTGACGCGCATTCTCGTACGTGCATAATATCCTATTGAGATAAAGTTAATTGTTCATACATTTTCACAGCCCCAGTTATGAATGTACCCTTTAACCACTACGCTATACAAAAGTGGCTGAAAGCTAGTTAGTGATATAGTTATTATCTAATTAGATTCATGCATTTTTTATGTAACACAATGTGGTATCTACCATAATAATGGATTTAAGTTTTACTGTAATTTTGGTCATACAGCCTACAAATTATTCAATTCCTGCATTCCTGTAGTACAAAAAGAGCAATTATAATTCTCTCAAACACTCAGTACTTTAAGATCAAAAAACACTGCATTGATGATGCCTATCCTGCGGCATATGACTACAATTAAATACTATGTAATAGGTAATTAATACTTAAAGACAACCATTTTGTGTCCCTTAATGTCTACCATACAGTAATATAAATTTCTGCGGATTTGCACCGTGAAGACTATTACACCTGTATTTCGGATAAAAATATTCGATAAATTATTATATTCTAAGTATAATAAATACGTTCACGGTGCTATCGAGATAATCAGTACCGCATATAATGTTTAGAAAAGACAATTATAGTGAATATGATTCACAAGGGCGTTTATTCGTCCAGGCTCGGTGGGTTATCCTCGGCGAATGCCAAGTGCGGCTTTAAATAGATCAGAAACGCTAGTAGACGGTCGTTTTCAGCGTCGGATCCCCTGTAAAAGTTTAATAAGTATTCAATAAAGTAAAGACAGTACCATGTTTTCTAAGCTACAATCATAATCGACATTGCAAAATATTTTTCTTGCGTTTTGTTTGCCAAAAACAATAAGAATAAAAGTAAATTATTTTTAGTGATTTATTCTTAAAATTGATTACGGCGCAGCTGCGTGTTAACAACTTCGGACGCATATAGTTATTTCTATCGCACTGTATGGACAGCGAAAGTTATCCGCGTCTTGACATAGTTTGCGTTATAAATTATCATCTGCATAAGGGATAGTGTGTTGGCTAAAACACCTGAGGTTTGACAGATACTGCGTGATAACACAATCTTTGTGCAGTGATAGCCTTGTGATATGACTATAGGACTGCGTTTTCAAAGGTCTCAAGTTCGAATCCAAGGCACGCACCGCTGACTTTTCGAAGTCATGTGCGTATTAATACTTCATTAACACGCACTTAAACGGTAAAGGAAAACATCGTGAGGAAACCTGCATGCTTGAGAGATTTTGGCGTGTGAAGTCTGCCATCTCGCAGTAGGCTAGCGTGGTGGACAGCCTTATCCCTCTCATTCTATGAGGAGACCCGTGCCCAGCAGTGGGAAAACGTAATAGGTTGATGATGATGACACAATATTTGTAAAAACACAGATTTCCTTTGCTGCCGATATTGGCTGTCGTTGACCGTACATTTTATGAAAATAAATAATATAAAAGGAAGCTAAAAATAGGTGCTATACTTCACTGAGCGGTCAGTAATATTAGTGGCTAAATCCGAGAACTTACTCAACATCAATCTCAATAGCCAATACTGTGTGGTGCGGTTTTCCTTCCTCGTCGAACCATCTGAAAATGGATATAGAAATGTGTATATTTTTGTATTATTATCATAATATAGTTTGGTTTTCTTGTTGCACAAGAAAACCAAACTATATTATGATTGATTATGATGAACCAAATTATAGAGAACAGTGCGCTTGTCTTTTATCAATGCCTAAAGTAAACAAACATATGTATAAACATGTTTGAAAATAGGACAAAATTTATGTAAGTACATGTTTTTCGTCTACGAAATATTTGTATTTGTGCCTAGATCAAGCCTCACTAAGCCTCATTAAAGTACCAATTGTTAATTTTTTACAGTTTGTCTAAAAAAAATGAAACAGCTGATATCCAATTTTAGTGTTATTATACTTTACGGGCGACGTGAATCTGATGGGGGAAGGCGAGGGACCCTTTTTTTACTAGACTACGAAGAAGGAAGGGTAAAGAGTTTAACAGTCTATGTATGCATGTGTTAATCTATGGATGTTAGTTTTTAGCTCAAAACTACTAGTCATATTTTGACGAATGAGCTGTTGAATAATTAGTCTTCATGGTAAAATGGTTGTAAATAATAAAAAAATAACACAATATGGCTGACAAAACTTAAAAAATGGTACTGAAAACAAAATACATAAGGCAAGCGTGCTCCATCGTAGACCACTTCGTTGCTGCATCAGGCAGTGTGCAGTGCAGTGCCGGATGAAGTAAACGCGGGGCCCATAGCATATTAATCTTAATCTCTTAATCGTAGATTCTCAAGTATAAAGTAGTAAAAAAAACAATACTCAATACATTTATGTATTTGATATGGAATAATCCACTTTGACGATTTTTTAGTGTGTTCATGATTTTAGTGTCTTAATAGGTGTCCTTCAAAAATTTTAGTTTGGGCGGAGGTTTTGTCGGGGCCTGTAGCATTTGCTATATATGATTAATCCGCCACTGCCTATATGTGATAAAAAAACACAAAGAAACTTTGCTTGTTTAAAACTTTTCAATAGTTATTTTCGCAGGTGGGTTTACTTTTTAATCTTGGGTTTTTATTCGTAGTTGTTTGGTATAATTACATGTCTGCGAAGGGTGGTGAGGGGCAGGGAGCGGCGCTGAGCGAGCGAGGGCGGCGCATTGGGCCACGGTCGCCGCCCGCCACCTGCGCCGCGCCCAGCGTCGACCGTACCACGTGCCAGAATGCGCGCTGCGCCGCACCCACGCCGTCTATACGCTCTATGCGCACCCAGCCTAACGAACAACATAACATAAACATACCATCACGCCTGTATTCCCCGAAGGGTTAGGCAGAGGTGTACTAACGTAGTACACCCACATTTCGCCGGTATGTTTAGGTCCCATGTAATAGGGGCCTACTACCATTAACCGGGCACAAATCCAGACTCCGAGCTGCTACTGGGATTTCATAGAATAAACCCAATAACACTGCTCGACCTGGGGATCAAACCCAGGACCTCTAGCGTAGCAGTCGCGCTTAGAACCACAAGACTAATACGGCAGTCCGAATCCTACTGAACAACACACATACAAATCTTCGCTGTTACTCCATACCTAACTCAAAAGGTATGGTCCAACAAGAAAAACCGAGAAAAAAAGCTCTAATTTATCAATAACTAGCTTTCCGGCAACGGCTTCACCTGCGTGGTTTATCAGCTTTTCTGTACAGTTTGTTCGAAATAAGTAAGCCGATCGGAAGTTAGCCGTTTTCTGGGGCCGCGCATTTACAGTCGCGTAATAAAGTGTTAGCGTTCGGAAACGTATTCAAATAATTTCGAAAATAAGATAAATAATTTGTTAACATTACGTATAATATTGCTGGATTGCTTTATTGATAAAATCCATACTTGGATTTTATTAAAATCATTAAATTGTCATTTAAATTTTAAATAGTCCACAGATTTGCAAAACAGTGTTGCGTTGAGGCATTTTTCAGCAAAAAGAAACAAGTACAAACCATAATAATACATTAAATAACAAAGACAATACCCAAGAACTAAACAACAATAACGTCAAAATAAAAACAACGCGTAGCACTTTTGGCACTGACTGTGTACTTGCACTGGGGGAGCGAGATAGAATTATGTATCAAACACTAAGGAATGAGTGGAACAGCGAAGAGGCGCTGACCCCGCCCCTCGCGCCATTACCACGCATGCGCGCTACTGATTTTGTCGTAAAAATGACTGCTGCGCAGCGACTTGCAGACTACTTCCGATCGGCTTACTTATTTCGAACAAACTGTACTATAATATGTATTCAATTTAATTAATTCAATTAATATATTTGCCTAAAACATATCTGTATGTATTATACATATAAACTTTCTTCTTGAATCACTCTATCCATCGTTGAAATCAGCATGAAAATCAGTGCGGTAGTTTTTGAGTTTATCGCGAACAGAGACGCGGCGGAAGACTTTGTTATATAATATGTAGTGATAGTGATAGTGACATGCAATTACAGTCAACACTTCCAAAATAACTTATACCATAAAGTTATAGTGAAAGTGTAATAAAAGTAGGTACGGTGGCCAGCACATCAAGTTACCACAAAATGAAAATTTTTCTCAGTTCGTTTTGAACTTTATCTTCAACAATTTAAGGTTAAAAATCATCATCATTTGGAGAAATTTTACAGTTTTGTATACCTTGACCTGGCGACTGTACATACGAGAATTGTAAAAATGACAAATATTATCAAATACTTACCAGCAAACGCTGAGGGTGCATCAGGTTGACAGTTAGCGCAGTGGCAGCGCACCTGGCCCCAGGACACTGCTTGACGCAATTCCGGATACGGCTGCACGAGGTAGTTCCAATACTTGAGCACGAGGTGCAAGTGCTCACAACCCTCCCCGAACGCCTCCCACTCAGACTCCAAGCTCTGACCTTCCACACCCTCTTGATCCAGGCATAAAACACGATTTAAATAATGCAAGTACTCCACCGACAGCGTCTCAGACCAGAAGTCGTCACGGCGCGTCGACTCATCAATAGATGAAGACTGTTCCTCGGTAAGATCGGGCAAATTCCCCGTCTCCATAGTCAGCGCGTCCATAATCTCGTTATCAAGATTGTCTACATCATTTGCTTCTGGGTAGCGGTCGTTGTGGCGTATATTTGTGTCACAGAACTGTTCATGCACTATTATATCAGGGTCACCACCCACCCGGGATCCCACACTAAACGTATGACGGAGAGAGCTTGCCTCTTGCTTTTCACCAATATGACTGAAATTATGTGTGGAATGACTTTTCCGTATAACACGATTCACCATTTCATTGTTATCAACGAGCCGAGTATGATCGGGCAGATTAAGACTCTGGTGCATGGGTGCCTCGGCCGGCAGCTCCTGCTTTACGTCCGTATCTTTATTTTTACCCTTATTTTTCTCATTTTTCTCAGCAGGAGTTAAAGGGTTTGAAACGGTTCCTCCTAAGGGCTGCATCACGGGCAGAGGAATAGGCGTCGGAGTGCGGTAAGGAAGAGGGGTGGGGACACAATAGGGCATGTAGCTTAAACCATAGCTAGGATCAGTTTGTGTAAATAGTGGCTCCCAATTATTGTCGATGAGGTTTTCCTGACTATAGGCTTTAGTTTTTATCTTTGGTCGCGATTCTAAATTTTCTGAACCATCGCCTGCACCTTCGTCTAAGAAGTCACCTTCTAGAGGTTCTTCCCAATGTTCATTTATTATTGGCAAATCTAGAGATGCTCCACTGGGAATTACGTATGGATGTAGCAAAACCGAAATCTGAAAAGGATTATAATTCGGAGGTTAGCCAACCAAATCTGAAATCACATTGGGAATATTGTCGGATACCTTTGGGATCTAATTGTGTTTATTATTTTACTTTATCATGAGATCAGTTATATCTTAGAAAATCATATTTATAAAACATTGAAATATAACCTGACAAATCCTTCCATATAAGTCGATGGTGGGGAACACGTGGCTGAACCTGCGGGGAACCGTGGCGATGCAGCCGACTATCATGCTGTTGATCTGGAGAATCAGCTCGCTTGTGAAGCGGAAGTGAATTGTCAGGACTGACTGCTCGATTAGTTCTTCCAGAGCCATCCCCATCATGGAGTGGTACTAAAAGTGAGAAATAAATATCCTGTTATTTTTTTATTGTTTCGAAATTTACGCATGCTGAACACATTTATTTATTTGTCTGGAAGACTTATAGTTAAACATATCAGATAAAAACATTCAAGTAACCAGACAGCCAATTACAAATCTTCACATATAAAAATAAAAATCTGAAGGACATTTCGAACCAGCGCATTTTGCGTTGAAATACCTATACCGGAAAAAACATATTTAAAGAAGAAGATTTACGTTAAGGTGTTCTTTTTTTTGTGCAAATTGTACATTTTTAAAACAATCACAGTAAACAAACAAATAAAAATTAATTAATTAATAAGGTATCGAAGCAGATAAAACTATACAAAGAGAATTCTGCTCGTATTGACAATTTACATTACTAATTTTAATTTTAGTATTCTGTTGGAATTGGAATCCCATTACCACTAATTGCTGAATCATGGCGAGAAAGCATTGTGTCCATACGATTGCAACAAAATGAAAAAGCAAACAAAAACCATGGAATGTCATCTTATAGATCACCTATAGATGTATTCTGTCGCCTAATGATATATAAAACTTACAAAGGTTCCGTTATCGTTCAGCAAGTCGCTGGAGAGAACCCAGCATGGCGGCTCCAACTGTATGGCGTTGGAAGGAGTCTCTAGAGGCAGCACACCCACCGCGCCGATCGCCGCGGTACCCTCCCAGCCTTTACACGTCTTATCCACCCGGAACTGGACACAGAAAAACTTTATGTGTACAACTATTTTATGTAGATACCATTCTTAAAAGATTATTGCCATTTGATCGCCATGATAGATTAAGTATAGTTTATTATTATCGTTTTTCGCATTTACACGCTAGACAATATTTAGCTATATAATACTTTGTGTGCAGAACCGAAGGACTCTGAGTACTGGCCTATATTAGATATAGGACTATTCTTTTACAAAAATAATAGGTAGGTACCTAATATTGTATTTTTTTAAAATAAATTATATAGGTATATACTTAAAATGATTAGAGATTGGATAATTAAAAGAAAATCGACGTAGATGTTATAGCGCTTTATTTTCGTGGTCGTAATTCATTTACTAAAATTTGAACACTTCAAATTGCAATTGCTTCAGCCGCTATTAAACACATTCGCAATAAATCATAAAACAAAGCAAAGCATAGCTACATATTTTAATCACTCATTGCTAAAATTTTTCATAGCGTTTGCCTTAAAGTAATAATATTACAAAGCTTAGTTTATGTACGTACAAGTCAATAATTGTAATTCTACTGGTTAACTTCATCTCAATAGAGAACTCGAAAAGACCTCACTTTAGTACGTATGGCTACACATCAAGCTATACAAAATCAGTATAGGCCCGCCTTGAATTTTACGGAAAATCTTTACAATGGGAGGTC
Organism: Subacronicta megacephala; assembly: GCA_958496365.1. Classification (NCBI taxonomy): domain Eukaryota; kingdom Metazoa; phylum Arthropoda; class Insecta; order Lepidoptera; family Noctuidae; genus Subacronicta; species Subacronicta megacephala. The sequence continues at coordinate 12,065,937 of OY292513.1, forward strand.
AATCTTAACTGTATTTGTATAGCTTGATGTGTAGCCGAGTGTACAACTTTATTGTTTCTTTTGTGGACCCTCAAATTAAAGTGAGATGGATACACATACTTCTCTATAAGTCTAACAGGCCACATTTATAAAATTACTCTATTCGTATTTAAAATTCGTAGCAGTAACTAAGCATTTTTCTAATGTGAATAATAATAAGACTCATCGCAAGCTTAGCCTTTTAGCCCTAGGGTCAATTCGCTCAATGCACACAAATCTGCACAAGATATAAAATCATTAAGTAATTGTAGAATTTATTTAGGTATAACTTTATTGGGCTTTGCAATATGAGCATTGACCAGGCCTAATAAACTTTTTAACCTAATAATTTCTTTTTTCAAACTGTTAAATCCACTATTTGATGTAGGTTCCTTAAACAATAATTCGAGACTGCAATAAATTCAGTGTTTGGTTATAATTGCGGAAGTTTTATAAATTCAAAATATCATGTTTGTATTTCGAGAAGAGTTATTGCGTCTCTTTGTACGTATAAGGTAAATTCGCAAACATTTTTAATTACAGTCGCTGTCCCTGGCTATTTTGTTTCGCTTTAAGTTATTCTAAACTAGCTTTCCGCCCACGGCTTCGCCCGCGTGGTTTATTGGCTTTTCTATAAAATATGTATGTATTATACATATAAACCTTCCTCTTGAATCACTCTATCTATTAAAAAAACCGCATCAAAATCCGTTGCGTAGTTTCAAAGATTTAAGCATACAAAGGGACATAGGGACAGAGAAAGCGACTTTGTTTTATACTATGTAGTGAAGTTCGCAATTAAAGCTCAGCTAGCATCATGTTCTTAGAGCTGTGTATTTGTTTCGCATGTAGTATATATCTATGAAATAGCAATTCCAATTCGCTCTTATATAGGTACTAAATTTAATAATAATTCTTAATTCGCTGTGCTATTTTAACTAAAGTATATGAGAATTGTGTGGCTGCTTACCCTGAAATTATGTCCGCGCCGTAAAGGTTGACTTATGACTGCAACACCGTCTCGGTATCCCTTAACACGCACTGCGACCGTATCTGAAACATAGAGCAATTTGATTCATCATCATCATCCTCATCAGCCTATATTACTCAACTGCTGCTCCGCTTTTCAGATTTAGCTTCTGCCAGTAACCTTCCGCAAAACATTACGTTTAATAAAATGCTATTCGCTCTACAAAAGCTAAGATGGAGGAGGCTTTAAAAGATGTTTTGTACGTAGTTCTTGGCAAAGTACAAGCAATTTTCTTCAATCGTCATAGCTAACCTTATTCCGAAACGTATTCTAAAGTGTTAAATCCTGCGTATTGCAGTAAAAATTATACTTAAAATGCGAAGCCAACCTGAGCTGCACAGCTTGATATTCTTTCCATGTATGTTGTGGAAGGCGTAAGGCAGAGGATTGCGGCGTGGCCTTGGTTTGAGTTCCTCGGGAGGTTCCGCGGGTTGCTCTGGCGCAGCGGAGGCGCCATCAGCACCACCCGACCCACCGGAAGGTGGGTTAGCGGCAGATGTTGAGGCAACCGGCACGATACTGGAACTGGAAGCTGAAGAACCACGCTTGCCTTTACCCTTGCCCTTGCTCTGGGACTGAACAGGTTTGGTCTCAACGCTTGTTGCAATTGTTTGAGGTGTTTGAGCTGCCTTCTTAGCATGCTTAGCCTTTACACGCCGCTTTTTGACTTTGCACTCAATTCCTTCATTTTCAGGGTGAGAAACATCTTCAGTAGCTTGCGTTTCGTCACAAGGCTCCGTACTAGGGGACTCCTCGAGGGGTGACTCATCCCCAGGGTCATCGTCCACCTCGTCAATCGTCCGTTCGGAAGTCCGTGGGTCAGCACTCACTCCGTCGCGCTCAGCACTCAGTAAGTTCGTTAAGGTAGGTTCAAACACTTCATCTGAGTTATCTTGGTCTCCATTGCTTAGATGTGATGGTGCTGTTAGCTGCTTGGGGTACTCATCATTAGGAACTGAAAAAATATTATCTTAATATAACGTAATTGTATACGTATAAAATAATAGCGAGAAACAAAAATAGTAATACTCACTTGTTGTTTGATTAAGTCCGTTTCCGAGGGTGCCCTGGGAGACTGCTAATATTTTAGTGACGTGACCATAAATTTCAATTACCACGTACACTTTCTGTTGAAACAAATAAAAATATAAGGTAGGTATATATAAACATGTTTTTTTTGTGTTTCTAGTCTATATATTCTCATGATACGAATAACTTATACTGATACAGTATAAGCAGTAGTCAGACACTTAAAGCGACTTGTTTATTATATACTGAAACTATGGCAAATTATAATATAACGATGTCTAGACATCATAATTCATAGAAAGAAATTAAAGTACACAGTAGTATTACTAAGAAGCACATCTGATATTATAAGTAATACGAGTATACTTTTATACATGCTTTAATAACAGGTGAATAATTTATGGAAGTAAAACCATATTATCGGATCATCACTTAGACAACAAAGTCGCTATAAAAACTGATTCTTAAACATATTTTTAAAATAGCTTCATAAATCCATATTTCTATTTATTGTTTCCATTCAATAAAGCTTATTATGCAAGATCTGCTGAATGTTTAGAAACTAACGGTTCGGAAAATCAATATAATTGTATTGAAAAAAAACCGGTAACTTTAGTAATAACTCCAGAGTAAGTATGTAATCTTACATGGAATTCTTTGCTTTTCCAATAGCCCTCGCTCGTCGTACCAAATATTTGTACCCTTTATTCCTTATTACCTTAGACTAATAACTTACGGATCGGAGAATCTTAGACTTAATCTCAGGTAGATATAAAAATAACTTACCTATATATAACATTAAGATTGCAAAAAAATAAGAAATAATATATTTCCTACATCACAAGCATAAATATAACGTACTACCGCTTGTGTCCATTTGAAGTTAGCTAAATCATCATATCGCACACCATCTAGGTGTGTGATATCATATAATAACTTCGTTTATTGTAGGTTATGTATTCATTGGTGAATTATTAATAGTTATATTTCACGACATAGCAAACACTGGATAAATATTTTGCAGCTCATAACTTATTATTGTATGGTTTTGAATAATAGAAATATTAAATTGCACTTACACTTGCACAAGATTTACATAACAAAATCAACAGTTTTATACCATTCAAATGTTTTCATTTGGCTTACATATTAAGAAGAAGACCTCAATGGAATCAAGTGAAGATTCCTCTTAAAAGAGAAATAAGTTTCACTCGTATGAGAGAGGGCAATGCAAACGTATCGTTAATTATGTTATTGTTATTATAAGCTATTTTAAAAATATGTTTGTATTATAATTTGTGTACTACCATCACAGCATTGTTGGTAACATATTTTCTTTTTGCCGTGACTACATTTTTTTGTATATTTTATGGATTTATAGATTTTGTTAAGTTGTAGAGATTAAATTTTGGATCCTTAGTCCAAATCGCCCATAGAGTATACCATCTCACATTATTGACATGAAAAAAAAAACAACTATATTGATTTTGCAGTGTACAGAAGATTACGAAGAATTCTTATATATTACGGCATACAAAGAACCTTTGTAAATTATAGTCCCATACATTTTCATGGTTTTTGAAAGTCGTCGATGATGGCCAAATATCTCTTGTTATTTTAAAGATTCTTCTTCAGAAGACTAACACACAGACTTTGTTCCGTAACCTTTACGCCACGGCAAAAAGAAAACAAAATATTCCAGTTTTATTACGTGAATAAAGGTTGTCATAGGCCAGGTTGAATGTCAGTAATCGCGGATAGATCCCAAACTATTGCTACTAGACTCAGAATACTGTTGCAGGATGGGCAACGTTTTCCTGGGTCTAGGAGGTCGGGGCTGGTTATCCCGCCACCCTTCGGTCGCCAGCGGCCTCGTTGGTATTTGCAGGGTGCACCACGTGCAGGTGAGGTTGGCATTTGGACAAACAAATCCCTTACACCCCTCTGTTGTTTTACTTGACTTGCACCATTTATTTTTGATTAAATATTACGTATACATGTTATAAGTGAGTACATTGATTGATAGGTTATATAATTTCTAAATACAACGATTACATTTTGGTTATAATATTCTATAAAGCGCAGACTACTATGTCAAGTTTTATATAATTTCTAAAGCTCAAACTGTCACCCAACCCTAGGCCGTTTGCACAATGATAGAAGACGAATTTAGATGCATATTATTAATACTAACATCGGGAACTTTCTCAAAAGCAGTATCTAACTGTTCAGAGTTGTAGTAGACTAGTACTCTCGAATCGTTGACTTTCTTGAGACCGATTCTATCGCCAGGGCGGACCCACTCGAAGGACGGCACAAACGAACAAATCTCTTGTTCTCGTGCGCCGGGTTGCGAATACTTCATGTATCGTCCTGAAAATGTAGTTATTTTCAAAATTTTGAATTTATGAATTTGTAAGCAATATTTAGCTATTTATTGTACGAGTTTTACCGTCAATATACGCGGTGAAATGCGGCAGGTAGGCAACGCTCGGAGGCAGACTTCGGTTCACGTGAGCGTTTAGTATGTTGATGTCGGTGATGCCAATGCGGAAGCTACCTGCGTAAGAGTGTTTGCACTCCGCTATCTTAATCTGGAAACAAATGAATTTTAAGTGTACATGTATGGTGGAACAGAGTTGATACAAACGACAAACTGTTTGACTATGTAGGTAGGTACTGTAGCGTATATTATTTTAACCTCAAATAATTCCCCTTGTGCAAGATGCGCCGAGCTGAATACGAGAGCAGCCATGGGATCGGGCGTTAGACGCCGTGCGACCGAGTAGTCGTGCATCAAACAAATATTGTCGCCAGAGTACTCTGAAAAACTCCTAGAAAACAAAAAGAAATTACAGTATTATGCAAACTTCGATGGAAGAGATAGACACAGAGAAGAATAGTTTGTATATCTTTAAGGGGTAAGGAGTCCAGTTTTTTAACCAAAGACAAGCCTGATCGACCTGATAATAAATTTATTGAACGCACATTTGTTCGTGAAAATCTTCCTGGAATTAATCTTGGCCCAACTGACTCTTTTCTTCTAAAATTTCCGGAAAAATTTAACTCCAAGTAGGTTTTGTATTCCTTCTTAGAGTGAGCTTCACAAGCGTACTAATTTATATATTCATCCGGGACATAAAAACAAATATTTACCAATACGGTGGAGGTGGCGACGACAATGCCCTCGAGTTACTCAGCATAGAGTTGTCAGAATTTGTACAACCATTGTAATTAAACGCTCTTTCTTCATTTTGCAGTAGTGTAACCTTAAAAAATTCAATAAAAAATTGTCAACTTTTACACAACAATACTTTGTTAAGAAAAAGTGTAGAAATAAATTAATATGTTTCTTTTCAATATTTTTATAGGTGTTATGTAAAAAAACTCATAATGTAACACTAAATGTTTACCTTTGTAAAATTAAATGTAGTAAGTTTATTTATACAGTCCAGTGTGAATAATAAACATATTATTTTGTTTTCATACCTGCGTACACTGCCCGTACAAGTCGACGACAGCGTATATATTGAGGTGGGGCACATACCAAGCTTTCCCCATGTCCATTCCATCTAGATAGTAGTGCAGACTTCGGTCAGCATGCCACATCATACCTACAATTTTGGTTTATTTGAGGTCCTTAGCATATAGAAAATATATGTATCACAAATAATATGCTGCTGCTCGCAATTATCACCCTAAAAAGAATTACCTACTAAAGCTCTGCTTCTAGGCGACTTAGGTATCAAGATGAAACATACACCAGATTTTAAGTTTCTAATTTTAAATTTCGTGCAGTAGAACATGCGTGTTGCGCGTACAAGATATAAAACGAAAATTCTAATGATATCGTTTAGGATACTTTTTTTTTTTTCTTGAATATGTCCCAATATCTCCCATATAGACTGGAGCTTTTCGCAACAATATTCCTCTGAGTTTTGTATCGTTGACAGTAGTGACAGCAAAAGGAGTAGCGCGTTGTGAGTTTTGATTTATAAGCGACTAAGGCGCGGAATTTTAATATTTGGATTGGGACAGGAGCCAAATATTGCTAATAATGGTAACAGACTACCATTCGCTTGCGTGGGTAAGATCTCAATAAAACATAGGATCGGGAATTATTACCGACGTATATTATATAGCTATCTATCAGAGAAAGAACATTCAGAACACGATGGATGAATTGTCTTCGTCGCGTGAAATGATTTTAACAAATCCGACGTAGATTCGCTTACCGACGCGGCTTCCAACTGTGAGGGTATCCAAGTCTAGTGGGTAAGCACTGCGCACACACTCGCCGTCCTTCATCATGGCGGCGCCGCTGAGGATGTAAGTGCCCCGGTTGAGGTCGGTCGCGGTGCCCGCTACTGCACCCACTCCTCCACTCGCCTCAAGGTCGTCAGGACGAATTGCTGTCACCCCTATGTATTATCAATAAAGTAATTTTAATAATTAGAAATGGGAATAATTTAACTTTATTATGATGAAATAATTAGTACAATCGGTTCGGTAATTTCGTATTTGATTACAAAACTTCAATCACTTAAATCAAGTGTGCTGCAAAATTGTTATGTATGTATTGTATGTCTGATTTTGTCTGTTATACGGACAAAATATACAATTCTATACTTACTGCAACTTTCCCTAAAGTAAATCTAGAGAAGGATATTCGAGGGCAACTACACGTCGCTCAGATGGAATCAGTAATGCTATAAACTTCACTGTCGCGGGCTACGACAGTCTAACGCCGCGTCACTGTCCCTTGCTATGAAATTCTACTTGAATAATAAAATGTTTGTCACTTGCCAATTTCAATGCTTCCAATCCAGCAGTCCACCATTTTGTCAATTCGTAGTTCGAACATATCGCACTCGCGGAGCGGTCGCGAACTAAATAGTACAGCGTCGTTGAACTCTGAGTAGAAGGCGGCTCGCCAAGCCGTCAGGCGGTTCCGACTGAGACGCGCGTTACGGCCATGCATCCGATGGAAACACATTTCACTGCAAAGACTTATTGTATCAACGTCGTTCTATGATAGTTTCAATAATACTATAAAAAATAATAAAATTCAGGCTATAAGGTATATTTGTGAATACGCGTTAAAAGAGTTGTCAAGATTTAGTGTCGTTACAAGTCTAAAATTGAAGTTGAAAGTCAAATCATGGACGAAATGCACCTTATACAATTCAACTAAAGCACAATATGACCCTAATATGTTATCGAGGTGGATGCTGTATTTTACTCACGGAAATATAGTAGCATTTGACTCAGTAGATAATGGCGATTCGGGAGAATAAATTGGCGGTGGTGTGTACGCATCTACGATGGTGCACTGAGCTGCACGACCGTACAAATCTAAACAAAGGAGCAAATGTCTTAGTCATACAAATATCATTAAAATAGATTGATAAATTCCTTGATTGAAACGTGTCCTGAAATTAAGAAAAACTTAGTAGGAACTCACCTATAATGCCGAATACGTGCTCGGGTACATTAAAGGAGGCCGGACCCTGATCTACGCCGTTCACGTAAAAATGTAGTATGCCCAGTTCTTTGCGCATTACACCCACTGTGTCTCCTTCCTGGGAAATTACACAAAACAAAATGTGAAGAAATTGTTTAATTGTAAAATATAGGACTTGAAGGGCTGTACAATAATAATTTATAACTCTATAACGAGTTATACTCAGATATAAAAAAATATTTATTTGTTTGTACCACCGGTTTTCTTTGCTTAGTAAGTAAAATAAAATAGATATTTCAGACACATCTAGTTTTATTTTAAACTGTTTCATATGAAGCGTGATTTCTTTATAGTTTAGAAAGAGGGTAGGAATATATCTGTTCTACAAACAATGATGTAACTACAAAGTAATTCTAGAATGCGAGTAGAACCTGTTAAAATTATGCTTATTAGAATAACCAATTGATTAATAGAACGCAATGAAAGCAATTGTTAAATCGCACAGCATAATGCTAGATTTATTACGACAATAGTATTGGCATGCATGCTACATTTAAATTATATATAATGACATGAGACTGAGTTCCATATTATTATAATATTGTACAGAGAAGAAATTTACCACAAGTCTATGGAGGTTCCTAACGTACTGAGGAATTACGATGGAACCATCTCGAATAAAGTCTTCTCCGGTAACTGCCCACATGCCAGATCTATGGGAAATCAAATTTATTTTATCAGTATGTGGAAATCAATAAATAAGTGTCATAAATTAAGTCTTGTCAGATAATGTAATACTAAGATTTACTTGGCATTTCTCATTTTGAATGGAAGCTCTATATCATTAGAAGATTGCTGCGTGACTCCAATTTCAATGCTTCCAGCCCACTTCGTTATGATGAGATCGAGTCGTACTTGAAATAGTTCGTTGGTCCTCAGTGTACGATTCGTCATTACGATCCCCTTGTTGAAGTATTTGAAAGCACTGAAAAGTATGTAAAAAATTAAAATTAATTTTGAAATGTTCAAAAATAAATTAAAGTTAGTTGGATGAGAAATATAATGTATACTTACTTAGCCCTATGAGCAGTCTTACCATCGTTAATAACAATAACATTCGAATCACGCAGCGTATGAAATAAAAGGCTCTCTTCATCTATTCTAGGTACAAACCTACCTGCAAAATTTAATACAATCAAACTAATGAACACAGTTCTATCCAAAAATAATAATTCAGTATTCCTTCAGACATACAGCTGGCTGGATAGGGAAATAAATTGATTTTTCTTTAAAAAAAAATGCTCACTTAATACTCATCAGTGGTCATCGCTAAATTATGTTTTGGCATATCGACATTACAAACGACTCGCATTTAGCTACACTTACTAGGTGCAGGTATCTCCGGCGAAGCTAACGGGAGTGGTGGATTGTTGATGTTGCTGTCCATATCCTGGCAAGGATCTACTATTGACACCTGAGACAAAAAATCTATAATATTACACCATTACACAATCAGCATATAATGTTCCCACTGCTTCCTTCCTCTCGGTGAGAGAAGTTGGGTCGTAATCCACTGCGCAGTCCCAGTGCGGGTTGGTAAATGTCACATGTCCTCGAATTTTTGGTTCTAGATCATGCCGGTTTCGTCACGATGTTTTCCTTCACCCTTTTAGGAGCAGTGGTGATGAAATAATTTACACAAATAAAACGCCTAACGCCGGGTTTGAACATACGACCTGCTGTTAACGGCCGTAAGTAACCACTGGGCCACCACCACTCCTAATAAATAAAAATAAATATTACACGGTTATTGTCATTATATTACAAACTTAGCTTTCCGCCCACGGCTTCGCCCGCGTGGTTTATTGGCTTTTCTATACTAAAATATGTATGTATTATACATATAAACCTTCCTCTTGAATCACTCTATCTATTAAAAAAAACCGCATCAAAATCCGTTGCGTAGTTTCAAAGATTTAAGCATAAAAAGGGACAGAGAAAGCGACTTTGTTTTATACTATGTAGTGATATTATGTTCAAACTTACTTTGACTGTCATTCCATACAGATCTACCACCCCCCAAACTTGTTGGTCTACTTTGTCAGTAGCAACTCCTTGGTCTACACCGTTTATGAAATAGTGAAACTTTCCATTGCTCTTCCTCATCATTCCAACGGTATCACCCTCCTATAAAAAAAATGAATACTGCAGGCAGGAAATGTAATATTCGTGAAGACAGATACATAAAATCAAAGAAGGTGCTATTAAGGTTATAACAATAATAGTAATTACAAAAAAAAAGTGTAAACTTATATAAGTAGCTTACCCTGAGTTCATCTAGGTTGAAGTTGCCATACTCCATGCAAGTTCCGTGGCCATTGAGCAGCACCTTGCACCCAGACATCATGATTGTACCAGAGTCCATGTTAGTCATGGTGGACGGGAACCTTATGGTCACTGGGTTGTGAGTTGTCACACCAACCTACAACAGCTTTGTCTTATAAGCTGATCTTATTTTAACAGCCTATGTTAAAGAGGTTAACATGGTGGAATGCAATAAATATAATCTCGAATAATTAGAGGTGCGCAATGGGTCAAGGCAATCATAGGACTTTTAGGTGTAAATTATCATTTTTGGCCCAATCCAGTATCTTATACCAGTCTTTGGTGATAAAGATTTTTAAGCAAAAGTTTCAATACTAAATTGTGAAAAAGTTATTGTTGATGTCACAATTTTTACTGCCTAATTTTTTTTAAATGTGTCTTAAGATTTTTGTAAAAATAAAGCCTATTTTATCATTATTCACTACGCCTCCACTGAGGGCACCAATTATATTTATTATATTTTCTGAAGCTACCTCAATGCTGCCGCTCCACTTGTCAACGAGTCTGTCAATACGTATTTCAAACAGCTCATTGTCATACAGCGGCCGGTGCGTCATCACCACACCATTGTTGTAGTCGTCCAGAGGACGAGCTCGCTCAGCAGTCCTGTTGTAAAAATCACAAAAACATGTATTAATAGTAAACATCCAAGTTTGAAGTAGACTTTCTACAAAATCAATTTATACATTATGGGCCTGAATACCCGAGCAATCTTACAATACATGCAAAAAACGTCAATGTCTATTTCAGCACTCTCACTATACAATATTATCTGTATTCTTTTATTCTTGCTCGGTATCAATGTAGACCATAGAAGGCAATGTGGTCTTTATTGCCATTTATAAATATGACTTACTTATTATTATTTGACAGTTTCACTAAGATCCCACATCTTGGATGAAACCGCAAATGGTCTTGTGCTGTGAAAGTAACATTTATCCCATTATTCACTACAAACAATATCCACCTATTTATTATTATATACAATATTAAGTAAATTACTCACCATGTGCACCAGAACCTTCGGAAGTCATTGGAATGTAAACACTACGAGTTTCTTTTGGACATTGGCTTGGTTCAGTTGGAAGACAGGCGACGTCTAATTCACTTGACGCCAGTGTATCATCATTGTTCGGATCCTCTACAGTCTAAAATAAAATACTTAAACAATTTTTAAACTATACTATGTAAATAATTATTTCTAAACGCAAATATAACAATAGGTGACCTGATCTATGCTGTTCTCCATGCTTGGTCTTATATCATTGGTGTGCAGTATTGATACTTGTACGCACTGACCATACAAATCTATGACTGCAAATAATCTTGAAGGAAGTTCCTTCGCTGCAACCCCGAGACAACGCCCATTCAGATAAAATGTTAACTCCCCCTGAGAAAAAGCACCATAATGAACAAACAAAGAAAACACATAGGTAAAATAATAAAGACAAAACCTGTAACTTAAAATAATATAATCTAAAAATGCAATCAGCCACATTATTCAAAATGTTAATAAATGTTCACACATAATACACATGTGTTAATGCACATACCTTGTTAGTTCGCATAACTCCAATACAGTCTCCTTCCCGGAGCGTGTCCAGCTCGGGTCCATATGAATTGACCAGAGTGATGCCATCCTTTACAATAGAGCTGCCTGACATAATCTAAAAATATGAGTTGTTCATCTTATTTCCGTCCCACAAAGAATTCAACTTCTACCTCAATTCTGTCCCACAAAACAACCATGCCTACATAATCATCACTTTAGAAAGAATTTAACTTCTACCACAATACTGCCTGAGGATAATTTGCAAACTTCATTTGAATCAAGAACAAAGATTATATTTAACATTGAATAAATGTTTACCCATGCTGAATTTCTGAGTTTAGTTGCTGTTGCAGGAAGTTCCATAAACTCAGGATCTAATGTTGTAACACCTATTTCCAGACTGCCATTCCAAACATTTACCTGTGTAAGATGATTTATATTTTAAATAGTAGTATGACTCCGCTGTTATTAGTCTTTTGTAATTACTCTGCTACTAGGAGGTATTCCACTTGACTAAATATCTGCTAGTCTAGTATTAACCAAGCTAATAAATTATATATTTTATGAGAATATTAAGTTCCTAACATCTATTAACCTGTCAAGCGGCAGATTGTAGACACAATGCAAAATCTATTGTTATGTGCTCAAAAGAGGAACTGTACCGCTTGCCAGGTTAAAATCAATTTATATAATATGTACCTATAGGTACATATACAATTCACAAGATCAATGATGTACTTATTCTTCTCTTTTATTTAATTATAACTTTATACAAAATACTGCAGTGAAAAAACACTCACTTAGAGTGTTTTTTCATTCTCATTTAGATATTGGGTATGGTACCCAATTCACAAACTAAAATTTTCAATGGCTGAGAGATAGCTTATGGGGGTATTATTTCTAGCGTTGTTATATTGAGATTGAAATTATTAAGACAGGAATATATCTATTGTTTCAGTTACAAACAACCATTAATGGTGTCAGAGAATTAATAGAAGCTCAAACATTGGGAATAGGGCCTTTAATCTGTTCAATGGTATAGGTGATGCCAAACTTCAAAGTTCTTCAGCGCTCTGAACAAGATTTTCCACAGCAAAATATACCTTATTTCTTCGGATATGCATTTGTATGGAACTTCAAGAAGTTAAACCTGTGCTTCAGCACATTTATTATTTTTGAGAGTTGTATCACTTTATTAACATCAAGATTAATTATGTCAATACAGTATATTATGTACTGACAGCTTGGCTCCCCTATTACCATGCAGGGCTCACAGGAAGAGGATGTAATATAGTGTGCCCACTATACTATGCAATATATATAAACAATGCTCAAGTTTACATTTCTTACACCATGCTCCACACAATGTTTATTTCTATAAATATGCAGTTATAACCCAATTGTATTTTTTTGCCTCGAACCCAAACGGGTTAATTTCTCACAAAAACAGAAGAATGTGTATGAATATGTAACTAAAATACTTTGTGCCTCTTTTGAGCAAATTGAGTGTGAAATTTGGCATAATTAGGTAAAGTTCTTAAAGACTAAAGACCGCAGAAAAATATTGCGGTCGTATTTCGACCACCAGGGCAACCAATAGTTAAATTAAATTTATGTAATCAGCTTACCTTCCTATCGATGGATACTTCAAATATAACATCATCTTTAAGAGGTTCCGAACTTAATATTAAACCGTGGTTAAATTCAACAAAATTTCTAACAGCTGTAGAGTTTTCATTCAAGAGTGTGACACGGTCGCCGCACCTTCGATGAAACCTCATTGTTTTCTTACATAAACTTAACTATGCACAGCTTAAAAATGTAATTTAGTAGCTTTCTGTCCATAATAAAACTGTGGTGTACTTTACTACCCACATTATTAACATGAACATCACGAAGAAAAAGTAGCACCCATTAGGCGTTAATTTTACGACCATTCAATTTCAAACACAAGTGAGGTGAAGTAGGAATTAGTTAAATTAAATGTTTTGTAATATGAAATAATTTGTGTCACGCTCATTATTAATGATAATAGAAAACTTAAAACCGTATCACCAAGCGAAAAATAACTATAGAAAAGGTAGATGATATTGATTTTCGCGAGCATGACATGACATATCTAACTTTTTTCGAGGTGCAGGTGGTGGAAGGCAAAGGCAATGTTTTAAGATTGGACATTAAATTTGGATATTCACTGTTTTATCATCTTAAAAGTTTTCTTATTTTTCTTAATCAATTTATTTATTTTTGCGTGAATGAATTTCTATTTACCCTTTTTATTTGAATATCTTATAAGACGTGTATTTGGATGTCAGGCCACATGAGAAAAGCAAGTAAATATGGCAACTTTGAGGATGACAACGACATTATGTCGTATTTCAGAATATTCATCAGGATATTTTAGTTCCGCCGGTCCAAGTTTTTAGTTGGCTCACCTACAGATGGCGTTATCTGTTTTAGCTTAGATCTATGGAGGGTAGTACTTTCTACCCTCCATATTTAGATCAAAAAGAAATGCTGTCAATCGCATCATCTCAGAACGGAAATCAATTATAGACTAAAGGCTTACCATACAATGCGAAACCAGCCTAATAGGTACACACGGCTACACATCAAGCTATACAAAACCAGTTTAGACTGACCCCATTAGACTTTAGACTCCCATTGTAAAGGTTTTCCGCACAAATCAAGGCCAGCCTATACTGGTTTTGTATAGGTTCATGTGTAGTCGTGTGTACCTACCTTCTTGATTTGTAAAACTTATATACGTCATCTTCCTCCTGCCCTCATCCCAATTTACTTCGAGTTGGCATCAGAACAATAACTTATGGGTTCGGCATCTTTTTAACACCCTTTTTTCCATACATCTCTATCAACTACAACTACTTGTCTCTTTGCTTATACCTAAAATGTATTATATAGGTACCTAATTCATTAATATTATACCTATAAAAGGAACATTTGACGCTTATTAATGATGTAGGTACATAGGTACAATTTTAATATCAAACCTTTATTTCAATTTATTATTAAAAAAAAATACCTCAAGTTTAAGGTTTGCCTGCTACGATCATAGACTAGTCGTTCGTCACGAACGTGCGCGTGTGCGTGTGCGTGTGCGTGTGCGTGTGCGTGTGCGTGTGCGTGTGGTGTGCGTGTGCGTGTGCGTGTGGTGTGCGTGTGCGTGTGCGTGTGCGGGTGCGTGTGCGTGTGCGTGTGCGTGTGCGTGTGCGTGTGCGTGTGCGTGTGCGTGTGCGTGTGCGTGTGCGTGTGTGTGTGTGTGTGTGTGTGTGTGTGTGTGTGTGTGTGTGTGGGTGTGTGTGTGTGTGTGTGTGTTCATCACCTTGAGCTCCTTACTAAAGGTCGCGTGAATATCCTTCATAAGGAGCATTTGATCATCTTTAGCCTTCTGTATCTGCTCCTGCAACAGACGAGTCTGTTCCTCCTGCCGGCGAGCCTGCTCCTCCTGCCGGTGAGCCTGCTTATCCTTGTCTTGTTGCAACTGCTCCCGCAATAAGCGTGCCTGCTCCTCCTGACGGCGTGCTTGTTCTTCTTGACGGCGTGCTTGTTCTTCTTCGCGGCGTGCCTGCTCCTCTTTGTCCTGCAGCCGCTGCTCCTGAAGCATTTTCATCAGGGCCGCCAGGTCGTCCTGGTGCGGGAGCAGCTCCAGATGGGCCAGCGGCTGGTTCTTCCAGCGGTTGCTGGCGGACCAAAGGTTGTGGTGGAGAATCTTCAAAACGTCTCTGGTCCATCTCCTGCTGTCGCTGACTTCTGGTACGAATACCTTCCGTATCGTCCTTTGGTAAAACTGGCATATTTATCCCACTACTTCTGACACCAAATTGTTACGAGCTGGGGTTCGGGATAAATTAATCAACACCAATTTACCAATAAACAAATAAACACTTTAATGAAGTACACTAAACACAACAGAATTCACCGCAACGTCACTATAGTTGTACACTACACTCAACAATATCGCACAAATAATCACTTGTTAACTCACTTCGATCTTCACTTGTTCGCTTCCAACACAAGACTACCCTGCCTAGCCCTCACGACCGGTATTTATATGCGCAATGAAGATTCAAGAGTCGAATGGTCGCGATTAGTCGATAAAAATCGTGTAGGTACCTAACCGCCTATTGTTTCCGGTCGTTGACCCGTGACCTTGGCCTTGAACTGTTATTATTTGCGAGGGGCACAGTCGGGTACATTCTTTTGAAGAGTCGGGTACATTCTTTCGGGTACATTTTTTTTTGGTTCTAGATCCGTTTTAGAAGCACGTCGAAACACGACGTGCTTCTAAAACGGATCTAGAACCTTCGTGGCCTATCCACGTTTTTCTATTAGTTACTCGGCGTAACAATACTTAGGTAGTGAAAATATAAATAATTATGTTAGTGATAATGTCAATATCTTAACAGCTAAGAATGTCGTCTATTGGTCGCTTAGCCTTCCGTCGCTTGCTTCATAGGTAGGTATCATCGGCGTCATTAACTACATCTTTGAAATTAAATTGAAAATGCGTTTTAATACGACGCATTTTATTAGTGGAATGGAAACTTTTGATAATTATCACTTACTTATTAGCCGTAAGCATGCAGTCAACCGAGTGGCTTGTCAAGCTCGGTCGTACCATATTATACCGTAAAATGGAACCGATAGATACCTTTTTTATAGTAGGGCAAATTGTCTGCCGCCTGAGGAGGCGGCAGGGTATGTTGGACTCGTACCGAGCAGATGTTGTCATACTCAAACTCAGTCGCAGCGCCACTTCCGGGTCTAATTGTGATTCTAAACCACCCCTTGTATTAGAGCGAAAAAAAAAACAAAAAAACTCAAATCGGTCTAGCCGTGTTTGAATTTTAGTGAGACCAACGAACAGCGACTGATTTTTATATGTAAGTACCTACCTACTACCGGTAAAAAGAAGAAGATGAAAAAAATAGACTAGCGACCAGAGTGCAGCTTCACATACTTAGATTTCCGGTGGATTTTCAAGACAACCAGTCCCCGAGACGTCCCCGAGCTCTTTCATATAAGTACCTATGCTGCAATTGGTTTTTATTTATATAAATATTTTAGTAAAATCGCCTCCCAACTCCGTCACCCCACCAACAGTTTTGTCTTCACTATAACAGTTAATACTTATTAACATCAGATCAATGACTGCTGTAAAATTAGTAGTCATTATTACGAGCTATTACCTACCCTACAAAAATTAACCTGTTCAGGAGATATCACGCCCTGAGCGACGACATGCACTCGAGAGGTGGCGAGAACGCACAAGCGCGTAGTTAAAGTCATTTTACCGCGCTTCGAATCTTGGTTGAAGGGAGGTGACATACACTTCTTGGCTTACTCAGGTATTCACCGGACATAGTATTTTCGCAGAGTGCCTGCTTAGGGTCAGAAGCGAGTCTACGGGAAATTGCCCACCATTTGTAGGGGTATCCAGGAATCCGCAAACACACGCTAGCTGAGCACACTGCATGATGCAGGAGTCCGGGTGGCGAGTCGTCACCATCCAAGCGTCTGATAATTAGTTTTATAATACGCTCATGACTTCGTACTAGCACTCTAGAAGGAGGTTTCAGAACGATTTCGACCGAGGACAGACTCCCGCTCGGAGGCGAAGGAGCGAAGGACGGCCAATCGCGTCGGTGCCCAGGTGTCGGTGCTAAACTACGTAAAACGTGCTTACGCGTTATTAGCAGGTTATCCCTGCTAATTTACCACCAGAGGATTATTTGGGACATTGTCACTTAGAACTACCCGACGCATTCATATTCCAGGATGGTAGCATGATAAATCTGCCTTGTTTTTGAGACGTGCTAAATGTAAAGTACAGATGGGCCGAGACCAGTGCGTACATTTAATATCTCGGAGCCCCCGTCCACGCTGACTTTTGGATGGCCGCGTGTATTTAGTCATTAGGAGTCCAACATAACCCTCCACCGTACCTTCCCGAGAGGCAAAGTTTATGAGAATTTTGGTATGAGAAAAAATGCCTTTATTACTAAGAAAACTTGTTTTTCTAAATCTTGTTAACCCCTCGTGCCCCTCGTGCATGCTAAATGCTTGTGTTACGAGTGGGTTCACGTCGGTAGTGCAATGGTTGGATTTCTAACCGGCAACCACACGATCGCAAGTCCGACGCCCTAGCCATTAGGCTACCGCCGTTTATTTCAGACATTGTATGCAACCAAATCACCCAAAACCTCAGCGTAACATTAAAAAAGTATTGATTAGTACCCGGCACCTACTATGCTAGCACAATACGGTTAATGGGTAGAAAGGAGGTATGAGCCTCCGTAGGCAAATTCTTTTAAATTCGTGTCAATTATAATTTTCCAGTCCGTACATTGTGTTATTCACACTATTTCACTATTTCTTAGGAACGTTAGTTATAAAATAAATAATAAAAGTCTGTACCTACATTATAGGTAGGTACTGAAGAAAAATTAATATGGTGCGTCTTTATTAGAGGACAAGAAGGCAAAAAACAAATTTGGGTTTTTTGTCTGCAGACGAATCACGCAAAAACTACTGCATGAAATCGGATAATTGTTTATCGTCTAAGTAACTGATAAAAATCTGGTGTATGTTCATCCCTTTTGGGATGTGAATCAAACCAGCCTAGTTAAAAATAATGCAAGTACTTGATAATTCGTTAAAGATTATCTACCTTTTATGCAACAACCATCGTCTACTGGACAGACTGTTGGACGTGTAAATTTCAAAGAGAAAAGCTTTTATGCCTCATCTGTCAACGTCAGTAATAAATACATACCTACAGTACATACACATCGATTGGTGCTATAGTACGATACAGGATGTCGTATAGTGTACTACGTACTCTATACTACACTTACAGCTACGTACGTAAGGACACTACATCCCAAGTTATTGTTACATAGTTAATACGTTATCCTCGCAGTTTTACTAGGTACCTAGGTATAAATAACAAAATCCTTTCAAATTGCCATCATAACCTTTTTGTTAGGCTACAGCGTCATTGAAAATTCAATAATTCAGAACTAAGCAATCTTGTCTCTAAGCAATCTTGTCTCTAAGCATACAATGTATGCGCAGGTGGCTTTCTTTAATCTACGTCGCATTAATATGTACTGCAAAAATCTAGTATCTTGTCAGAACACGAGGTTACATTCATTCGCTCCACGTGGAAAATGAAATAAGACGAAAAAAAATCGACGTGCAGTCGGTGCAGTAGTAATATTGCGTATAATCTATACTTATATAAAATATTATAAAGCTGAAGAGTTTGTTTGTTTGTTTGTGATTTGAAAAATTCTTTCAGTGTTAGATAGCCCATTTCTCGGGGAAGGCTATGGGTTATATTTCATCACGCTAAGACCAATAGGAGTGGAGCATAAATGAAAAATGTTGCAAAAACGGGAAAAAATATTACTTTTAAATGCAGAAAAGCCGGAAAAGCACGCGGGTGAAGCCGAGGGCGGAAAGCTAGTATTCAAATAAGTATCTAAATAATAAAATATTGACAGCTCTTAGTGTCAGACATTGTAATAATGCTGACATGATCGTTTAAAGTATCTGAGAAACAAATTTTGTTCTCTAACAACCATTGAGTAATATTTTACTTATTTTTTCACCTAAGGGGACGCGTTAGAACAGTGCCGCACTGCCATCCAGGAAGTTATCTTGTGAAGAGGCGACTAAATATGCGACTTCCTCGATGGTAGGAACTCTTGGGAAATGACTGTGATGTCAGATTCTGTCTTGTAAAGCATCTAAGTAGTAGGAAGTTCTACCCTCCCACAGAATATCGACGTCACGTAGCAGTATGCATACTGTTGCGTTTCGAACGGTGAGTGTGGAGCGCCGGAGGCCCAATTTCTCCCTCAGTCCCCTTCCTTCTCCTTTTCTCCTTCCCCTCCCTTTTCCTTAAATAGGCTCTGTAACGCATCTGCAACTCCTTTGGATTTGCAAATGTCCATGGGCGGCGATGACTACTTCCCATCAGGTAGCTCGCCTGCTCGTTTGCCGAGTTAACCCATAAAAAACAAAAAAATCTAACGCGTATTTTGACTTTTGCGCATGAGAGAAAGTTCCGAGGAGTATTGACGGCTCCACAGTTGCTGTTGCTGAGCCGCACTGCCAATGTCCTGAGCTGTAATATGGACTGCAGTCTATATATAAGGGTTCATAAGGTTGTCAACTCATCAGCAAGTCTTGTATTGTTGCGATGTCCATGGCCGACGATGACTGTGTAGGTAAGATCAGGTGGCTCGTCTGCTTGCTTGCCCACTTAAACTATAAAAAAGTTGTACATATTAGTTACTTAGAGCAATATTACGTCGTTTAATGAGGTAGCCCATTAAATTACGTACAGTCAGTAAAATAGATAAAGCAAAAACTGTTATGTAAACTTTTGAGGGTAGCTTGCAGTGTAAGTAGTGAAAGTGATGCCAATATCGTTTTATGTTAAAGTATTTATTAAGGAGTTCACGGTATTCCCCGCCGCCCTTTGTGTGCGCCTCTTACAAAAGATCTTCCAACAAAGGCGAACTTCTAGCGAAAGTGTATTAATATGCCAGTAGGTGTATAAAAATAAGTAAACCAACCTAATATTTTCCATCTAGACAGTTGACAGTAATAGGTGAAAAACCTGTAGCTATAAGCAAAGTAATAAATATTTACGTGGAGATGAATAAACCTTGAATCACTTGTTCTTCACGACAGCGGCACCCACCTGTTGAATGAGAACACATTTATTTTACAGTACCTACCTACACATTAGAAAGGCGGAACCCCCAAGACCATAGCATTAAAGAATACCTTTTTTTGTTTTAATACTGATCCTTTAAAAAATATTTACTAACAGTCTCCTTAACAAATTGTTTCTCGTTAAGATCAAGTCTCGCTTTGAACTTGAAAGCGATGTTAATAAAGAAAAGATTGATCCTTAATCAGTGCCTGATCAATAATACAAGAATACAAGTGATGGCAAATAACCACGAGTAGATAAACGACATTGATAATACTCATGCTAAACAAGCTTATTCATTCATTTACATCAAGAACGTCATTCGAAGGCGGCTAGCATTTTCAATTTAAACTAGTTATAGTAGAGATTCAAATTGACAGGTTAAAGAGTACAGGAAATGGACTCTATTTCCACCTCAACACGAATTGTAATTGTAAGGACATCGTGAGATGGAGTGCACATTCTTAAATATAGCTGTAACTACTGCAAAGGATTAAGTAGATTTTGTAAATGGCGAAGTTACGGCATTTTGTTCATGATGATAAGAAGTTTTGATGTGGGCGGGGTATCGATCGGCGCCGAGCGAGTGCGCGACCAGTACTCCTGCCAGTAAACAGAAAGCACGCTCTCGGCAAGTAGTCAGTATTATCAGTTCGGCGGTGACGCGAGATGCACACGCTCATCGTGGTGTTGCTGGCGGGCGCCGCGGCGTGCGCCGCACCTCGCCCTCTAGGTAAGTTTACAACTTTTACAAATGTTTACTTAAAGTGCCACTACACTTTTGTCATAATTTTATTATAGCATGTTTCAACTGTCGCTGATAAGCATTTCCTGTGTCCAGCCGTGTGATTGCGAATATTTTTTTAAGTTGTGCTTAGCGTTCATTATGCAAATATACCAGTCAATGTTAATGTCGCGCTTTAAAAATAAATTAAAACGAATAGATATTTCAGTCACTTCTGCGATAAACACCTGTTACACGTTGCGTTTCTTCAGTCTACTTTAATGATTTATGATAATTTATAAGTTTTAAAATTAACTTAAGTAAGTCAGTAGGAACTCGTAACAAGTGTTTATCTTACAATATTTGCAAATAGATCCAAAGTCCGTTAGACCTAATTCAAACTATTTTGTTCTAGATATTTTATTTTAGTTTTAGTAGTCATTTTAAAAATTAAATTTTGCTTACCTAAAATGTTCAGCTTGCTAATGTTACTTTTAGGTTCTTTTCTTAACTTTTACGTCCAACCATAATATAAGTTTTAAGCATGTAAACTTATAAAAAACCGACTGAATTAACGGATTATTAAGTTTAAAAAATAAGGAACATCAGATAATATTTATTATTCAGGTATTGAGGAACTCTTTTTGGAGGCATTAGGTATATAAAAATAGGCACATTGTAAGTAGGTAATACCTAATGACAATCACAAAAATATGTATACCAATTTTCTTTACATACGTACCTACAGTAATTTGTTCCATATTTATAAAAGTACTATCCGATGTAAATGGATAAGGTAAGGACATACTTGTCCTTGGGATTGACAGCTGAATTTTTTTTATTCTTTGTGGCGATGAGAAAATCCAAATGTATTTAGGTATTTATTTAATAACACGAATAACACAGCGTCAAATGAAAATTTTCAAAAAGCGTTTGAGACAATTCTTTTCTAACGAAAGCTGGTATTTATGAGTACATTTAATAATTAATATAAATAAGATATTGATTTGATGTACTTACCTATAATAAAATCGAGAAAAAGCATTGGCAAAGCTATATAATAATTTTAACAAAAGTAACACCGCCATCATAATTTGACTATAACCATAAAGTTATGTAAGTACAAAACAAATTCGGAAAATAAACTCCGAAACTGTTTGCTCCTAAATTTGAGCAATCAGGATCGGATGGGGCCAACTCACTCAAAAGAAAAGATTGCGGTTGAATTGAGGGCTGACTCCATTTTAGAAGTCAGTTAATAATCTCTCAGGTATTTACTTGCATAGAAAGCAGTAAAGTACCTGATAGTACCTAGCATATAGTTTACTTTTGTTTCAAAATATACCTACATAATCCAAGCTGGCTTGCTGGCTGCTGTCTGCGCTGTTGCGGAGGTCCTGAAATCGCTGAAATCTTTAGAAGGTATAGATAGTAACTTCTCCGGCAAATAAACCGTTTACGATCGTAGGTAGGGCTCGGTTCGGGATTGAACAGTTTGTATTTTTTTTCCAAAGAAATATCAAGGATACTTGATGATTCGCGTGAGTAAGGGGTCGCTTGTTGCTGGCACGTGGCAATGCCCCGAGTCTTCTGGCTTCACGTTGCCTGACGACGTATTTTAATGCTTAGTAAAGTTGCACTCTACCTTTTTTTGTATAAGAGTGTATCTGAAATTGTAAATACGAACAGAGTGGTCGGACCGTTATTTTACCCTCCCATTCGCCATCATCGTTTCTTGCAGTGGAATTTTATCCGACAACTTAAATTTTATATAAAAACTATAATAAAATGCGGATATAAGAAAATACGCTCCTATTATCATATTTTTCACCCTCACCTATTTGGTACGTTACGTATTTACACATTTGGCTTTAAGATTTTTAGATTAAGTATATATTTTTTTCGTATGTTATTTTATATTTCGTAAGTAAACCTTTATGCTCTTACTACAAAAAAAACTGAACAGTAGGACTATATGAACTAGGTATATAATAGTAACATAATTTAACATTAATCTAAAATTTCATCTCAATATAACAAACCCCAGTTGCACTAATTGCACTAATTGATTACTCAAACAGTATTCGCAAAAATATACAAACGGAACAAACCCTGAAGCGGAAAAATCACACCGAAACAGACTGGAACACTGAAAACGAGTAATTGCAATAATTGATGCCTTAGTACAAGCAGGTAAAGGCTGTGTACAGACATTTATACGTTTATTTTTGAACGCTTGTTTGCTCTGATTTATTGAGCGCAGCTTCATCAGGAAAATGGATCTCCCGTACATAACCAACTGTTGGTATATACAGTGAGAAGTGCCCGCGCCAACTTATTACTTTGATTGGCACAAATGAAAGCACTTTCCATCCGAGATAAAGTTACCAGCAAATACGATTTGAACTCGGTGACATTTTAACGTGCGAAAGTAGTTTCCTATCGCCTTTAATAATTTTATCAATATAAATGATATTACAACGTCGGCGACATTTCTTAAATATATTGACCGTCTTCTTTTTCTGCCAGGTAGTTATTATTCAATTCTTCTGTACAACGTAGATATGTTTAAATATTTGTTGGGTGTTTAAGATTTATTACTATCTGCTAGATAATGTAACATTCGTGCCTCGTGAAACTAATCAAGTCGATCTTATATTTGCAAAGTTATAATATAGGTAACATAAAAGTTATGGTTAGGTACGTGGTTAACTCAATAAAATTGATCAGGCGCGACTAGCGATGCAGTGCGCGAAGAGAATATAGGTATCAAGAAAATAATGATATTATAATGTAGACGTAGAATTAGAATTTTATAACTGAGAGTCTGCAAACACAAATAAATTACTTTTTACATTAATGGAAGTTTCTTTCGCTACAGCATTTTCCGGGGCCAGCTTCCAATAAGCTTTAGGCGAAGGCTTACCTTTGGCACGCCAAACGCAAAATTCAATAGATTGATGGCAGAATAGTGATCGCAACACTATATAATATTCACAAGTCACAACTGAATACTATAAGACTTTTGCTTCAAATCGTTACCATATTGGCAAAAATTTAACACGTAGAATATATTATAAACTCATATACATACATACACTCACGTCTTTTTCCCACAGGAGTAATCAGTAACCATAGACCGCCACTTGCTACGACTCTTGCATGCTTCTTCCACATTCATATATCTTTGCGTACACACGCACCGGTTGCGAGAAATACGGACCTGACCCTTTTGGAGGATCACGACGATAAGATCGAAGAGGTGTCTAGGACGACGTCTCGCGATGCTGCCGTTGACATTCGCCATTCGCTATAGACTTACAATAATTGCTATACTAGCGATACCAAAAAAAAGCAATTAAGTAGGTGGGATAGGTGAAACGATGTCTTGAAGTCTTTATTATTGTTTTGGCGCTTCGTTTTGTTCGAAAGTATTGAGCTCATCGCATAGAGGCTGCTTCAGTTTGCACCAGAAAGTACCTACTTACATATTTAAGTTAATTAATAAGTACCTAGTTATTACCTATACTTAAACATACCTATAACATGCTGAATAAACCAATCATGTAAAGTATATTTAAATGACACAGTATCTAAGTAGCCGTGATTCTACAACATTTCCGTTACATCTGTGAAAGTTATATGAAACGCTGAGCCACTTACTACTAATAGTAAAGCTGCTTCTCTGAGCTACTCGTACAACTTTGTCGACATTGACAATGTTTTAACCAGTTAGCTCACTCGTTGAATAGCGCTTATAGCTGCTAAACTTCAACTTTACAAGGCCCTAACTTCTACTGTTGAACATGAGAGTGTATCATGTCTTTTTGAATCAATTATGTTGCATAATAATAAATTATCTATAATTAATTGCCGGTAGATGTAGGTATCTATTACTCGACTTATATTGGTCGAGGCTAGTATAGGTATATTATTTGAGCATAACTTTGTGAGCTAATAACAACGTATTGTTTTGGTTTTCGTAAATTCCATTTATTCCCGCATTGTGCCTATTCCCGTGAGCATAAAATTTGCTTGAAGCTGACCGTCGCCTCTGAAGAGCCTAATCATTCCAAATGGGTTTTCTTTTTCCAATTCTTAATTATACTCATGCTCTTCCGAAAATATAAAAATAATACCTACTTAGACAAACAATCACAAAAAATAAATTCGTTGGTTACTCAGGATTTTAGAAAATCAAGCTTTTCTTAAGTACCTATAGTAAAATTTTTATGATTATATATTTCTTTTTGAAACCAAATTCCGGTAATTTTATTATGTTGAAAATATAATTCCGATCTACTTAGTCTCAATTTCGTAAATTTTAAATGGAATTCTACTTAAACAACGTCAAAGGTTACCAAATTAGATTGAATTGAAATCGAGAATAACCTAAAGGTGACTTTTGTGATGTTTATGACACTGAAATGGACCTAAATTCTGTTAGAAATTAAAATACTAAATTTTAATAGAAATTGTATTTACCGAATTCGTCGCTGTGGAAATCAAATTCTATGATTTTTTACCCTTCAGGTTACGAATAAATTTATTTAATCGCAGCCTGAAACATGGGGTCTATGGGGGCCGAGCCTATTATCATTAACCGGGCACAAATCCAGACTCCGAGCTGCTACTGAGAATTTCTAAGAAAAACCCATCGAAAGGGCCTAGCTGACCTAGCTCTAGCATAGGTAGCAGTCGCGCTTAGGACCACTAGATTGATGTGGTAGTCAAAGTCAGTAAAAGATCTATCGTGTTGTCAGAGTCAGTCAATCAAAGTTCTGGACCTTCAAGAATATGGATGAAAGAACTACGAAGACTACATGCAGCGTGCTTAGATCAATGAGGTTGTGTGATTAGAATTATAAAAATAAGCAACGAATGAAGGAGGAAGTTTGAAAGTAGAACATTAGACAGAAAAGGTAACAGGGAAGGCAGACTTGGTAGAAATGCGCACATGACGAGGAGAGATGAAATGCATGTGACTTAAAGAGTAATGAATATGAACTTGGAGGGATTAAGGGGTAGCGGGAGACCAAAGAAAAGATGGATAGAGTGTAAGCCCGATATGATGACGGCTAACAGGCATGAGAAGAACATGCTGCGCCGGTTCTAAGTACATTGGAAAAAGAACAGGAAGATGATATTGATCCAAAAAAAGATGGCCATGACAAGAACATGACTGATCCACTCAGCAATAAAAATATAGAAACGAAATTGCGTTCGACTGAAGCACCTAATTTAATGGGATTTTAGGAAATTCCCATGGGATCTGAATATCAACACGAATAAAACCTCGGCTAACTGCTAGATTTACATAAATTAGTAATAAAAACCATTAAATAGAATAAAACACATTTTACCTCGTAAATAATTCCGGGAATAATTCGTAATACACAGTACATTCAGTTCGAATGATCATCAGTTGCGTGTATAATGAAATAACTCACTGCGAATATGTGAATGATACATGTGATGATACATCGACAGCTGACTGATATTTGAATATGACAGATATTTTGTATAGTCAATCGCCATCACGTCAATACACAAAGGGAACTCATATATAATCTTTCTATATGTACCTTTAGGTATAAAAATTCAATCAGCCGATTGAGATGAAATTTTGACACAACGTTGCATTCGAATACGCGCGTGTTTTATTCACAAATATACCTACAGATACCTACTGAATACAGCCGTCAATTTATTATGTCTGAACTCCGGCCAAGCGTGTCCATGTTAACATATATATATATTTAATTATGTCTCTAGAGGCATTTTTATTAAAGGTTAGGTATTAGGGATGGGCCGAAATGCGTTTCACATTCGGTTTAACCGAATTTCGGTGGCTTAAGCCGAACTTCGACATTCGGCCGACGTTCGGTTCAAATGTCGAACATTCGGTCCAAGATTAGATCTAATTAACTCATCTATTTTTACAAAAAAACAGAAATTGAACCAGTAAAATTAATAATCAAATCACTCATTTATTAATCTTGTTAAGTTCTAGTTAAGTCCACAATGGTTTTTTTATAAAATCAAATAAACTTTTAATTATCATTAACGAAAATATAAAACCAAAATATAATTAATATCATTAACGAAATGGACCTCTAGACATGGACATTGAAATAATTAAGCACTTCTAACCGGCTTTTTGGCGAATGCGCGTAAGCGAGTTGCGACTTGTCCTGACCGACCGCTCCCTAGAAAGCGCGACAAAAATAACCGAAGTTCGGCCGAAGTTCGTATTCGGTACAAACCACATTCGGCCCATCACTATTAGGTATATACAATAGCTTTATGACGAGTTTAAAAATATGTTGTTGTTATTAGAAATTCCTATTCGATTATGGTTTATGTAGGCACTAATTTTATAATATTGGAGAAAATCCAGGATCATTCGTCATCAGGTAGTGGTGGTGGCACACTACCTTGCCCTGGCATGTAGTGTGGTTTAAAAAAAAAACCAAAAGCTGGACTAGTTTTACAATTCTAAGACAAAATGTATGAACTTGGACGAGGCAATAGTAAGAAGTATGCAAGAAATGTTAATGTTATATGGGTTGTGTTTACAAGTTCTAGGAAAACTAGTTCTAGAAAAAGTTTTTATTTGATACACTGGAGACTGCTGACATAAAAAAACAACATCTAAAAGTAGGTATCTACCATAATATTTCAATTCAATATTGGAAAACAGTCACTTGTCTACTATCAAATTCATGAGTTTATATGACAACTCAATACTTAATCTGACTTAAAGGGTCCGAGTTCATAATTCAATAGGTAACTCTTTAATCTGAACTGCTGATTAATTTATAAATACACGGCCTCGACCAGCCAGACGGCACCACTTGTCATTATTTAAAATTCATACGGTTTCCAAATAAAGGTACCTTACATCAGAATTTTATTAACATCGGTATTTTTTTCACGTTGTGGTATGCACATATTTGACACTTTGGATTTTAAAAGGGACAATAATTATCTGAGATTGTTTCATCAATTCTTCTAAAAAATAAAAACGCCTACTCCATCTAGTACTATAGAATCAGAATAAATTTATACCGTGTATTGTATAATTGCCGGCAAATTGCTTGAACTAATATGGCGGATGCGCAGTAGTCGATTTCTAGTAATAAGTTTTGCACGCAAATGCACTCCACAAACTTTCTCCCCTCTACGTTAGTTTTAGTCAAACTTACGGTATTTGTAATTGTGTTTTCAAGATCTATTGTACCTAAATAGAATTGCATATAATTCGAAGAATATCTACTACAAGTTGTCAAAGCTTTTGCAAAATTGTTTAACTGAGATTCCAACTATAGGTATATGATACACACGGACGAACAGATAAACTCCTTTTTAATATTGAAGTCGGTATAATTAGGTAGGTAACACAGCAACAAAGTTAAGTAGCGATGTATGTATTTTACACACTTGTAAAGTATCAATAAATTCTAAGGTAGCAGTTTGTTAAATCGGAAATTAATTCCGACCCATTTTCCTGTTCGATTGATCCGTTATTTCGTACTTACCCATAATAACGTAAATACGAGAACCATGCAATAATAGAGCAATAATTGAGCTAGTCCGATGATGAAACAGGAACTGACTGAACTGCGCCCAAAAACTGTAATATTTATTAAAAATTTAAAAACAAAAGCATAACGCAAAAACGTAGGTCTCCAGTGTAATATGATTTTATACTCATTCAATTTCTAGTACCACGCTTTTAATATATAAATATTTACCTATTAATAAAAATATTGTTAAGCCCAAGAGGGTCCATAATCATGTGATTTAAATATAGTCCACCTTTGTAATGCTTTTGTGGAATGCAATAAATTATTGAGTATTTATTTTGGTACATTTCTACGAAAGATGGTAGTGTTTTTTTGTATATACCTAATATTTTGTGACATGCCTCACGATTAAACAGTGACAGGATTTTTTTTTAACGGCTTATAAGTCTGCCAACCTGCTTTAAGCCACGTGCGTGGTGGACATCTTTCATTCGGGAAGGAGACTTGTGCCCAGCAGTGGAACATTAAATGGGTTAATACTGAAATCATTGGCACTAAATATGACTTCAACACATATCAATAACACTTGGATATCAAGGTTATTTTTTTGATAACGTTTTAGAGTGGATAAAGTAGGGGCATTGTATAATATATTTATAGCTACGTCTTCTAGGCCCAACAACTGTGCCAGCGCTGTCGCAGCTGCCTCACCCGATTGGACGCCAACCCCCACCCTTTCTGCGCGATTACATGATACCTCGAATGCTGATGCCCAGCCCATTGTTCCGCTACGAAGACAGCCCCCGCGCGATAGCTCCTGCAGATTCTATCGAGAATGATTGGCTTAATAAGGTACATATTTTATAGAATTTATAAATACACTGATAGCGTTTTCAGGGAACATTAACAGTGAAATGTTTTAAACAGATTGCTAATACTTAGTATTAGCAATCTGTTGATATAAAGTAATGATTTTAAAATTCGGTCTTAGAAGTGTACATCATATATGTAAGTAGGTATTTTGTTTAGGTCAGTAAGGTCTTATATCTTACTGACCTAATCAAAATACCTACCTACCTCCTACGTCAGTAAAAGAGCAAAGTTAAATGTTGTTGTATGCATAGCTTCCGCTGGCAACATTTCAAAGCGTAATGAAAAAATAGTTTGGCTACTCGGACATCGTTCATCGTTCTTAAATAAATGTCGCAAGACAGCTTAGAGAAAAATCTTGTCAATCCTAGGAAAATCCATTCGAAAATTAATTTAGTATTTCTAGTACTTTTCATCAATCATCATATATATCTTGGTCCGGGAACTAGGTCAAATTTCTCGGATTACTGAATCTCAGAACCAGAGTAATCTTACGTTCAATAGTATTGACTGGCAGCTTGTTTGGCAATTAGGTTTTGAGCCTACGAGTGTCTATAGACTGTGAATCTGGTAACTAAACAAATAGAACTTCGAAATAGAGTTTCTTGCTATCAATGTAAGTCACAGTAAATTATACCTGACTACATTACAGTTAATATTAGCTT
Organism: Subacronicta megacephala; assembly: GCA_958496365.1. Classification (NCBI taxonomy): domain Eukaryota; kingdom Metazoa; phylum Arthropoda; class Insecta; order Lepidoptera; family Noctuidae; genus Subacronicta; species Subacronicta megacephala. The sequence goes on from OY292513.1 coordinate 12,095,955, forward strand.
TCCGCCCGCTTCACCCGCGTGGAATATACCTTTCTCTTAATTTTACGGGATAATATAGCCTATGTCACTCAAGAAAATATTAGCTTTCTTTTGGTGAAAGAATTTTCAAAATCGTTTCAGTAAATCCAGAGGTTGCCCCCTACAACCTCACTAACTTTACCTCTTTATAATATTAATATAGATAATAACGAACTACCATACAAACTTTCATCCCTTATTTCAACCCCTATATGCTCTTTTTTAGTACAAAAGGAAGCTTATATCTTTTCCCAAGGTCTAGTTTATTTTTGTACCAATTTTCATCAAAATTTCACCAAATTTCAACCCCCCATGACTTTTTTGCGATAAAAGGTAGCCTATGTCCTTTCTCAAGCTTTAGTCTATCTCAGTACCAAATTTCATCAAAACCGGTTCAGTTTAGCGTGAAAGCCAACGCGTAACAGACAGACAGACAAAGTTACTTTCGGATTTATAATATTAGTAGGTATTTAGTAAAAAAATATCACGCAGTGCTGTTATTGTTAATGCTTTCATAAAAAGCACAACGCAACGGACTAATTAATAAAAGGTATAATGCAATATATTGAAATTAAACAAAGGCTGTTTATTATAAAAAAGCCTTTTACTTTGTGACAATTTTACGATATTTTTTAGCTGGCCTATATAGTCACCAACTCCACAATGTCGTCAGTCGCGGCTTTAGTTCCTTTTATTATTGATTTTGCGACACAAAGCATCCTTTGTGTCTCACCTCCGGCAGGATTGGAGGTGAGACACGTTGGCACACAGTTCCAATCTGCACCATGTAACCGCTTCGTTAGGTAGAACATAACATGTTCACCTGTGTTCCAATAATACTCACAACAATAACACGGTGTTTGTGTAGGTTTTACACGTGAGACTAAGACATGTGCGCCATTGTCTCAACGCTTGCATGTTAACGACAAGCTCAAGTAATAAAATAAATAATATAATTTCATCAGGAACGTATTTCTAATTGTTAATAAATCCTTACGGTTGCCAATTACGCCATATACATAAAATATCTAGTTAGGTAACAATATAATCCGCTTAATTTACAGCTCAAAGAATATACAGAAAGCTGATTATTAATCTCTATTATAAAAGTCAACAAAAGTAAGTATATATCCTGTATTTAAAGCGAATAGTTGAAAACACTCTAATATAATGTTTTTAATGAACACTGCCAGTTTTTAGTACACAAAGAAAATCTAGTGACCTTTGTACCCTGATTCCGTGTAACATGTTTTACATTAATTAAAACACCATTATCTTTTACTCATGTTTCTCTCAGCGATACTGCGCTGCGCTTGTATAACAGCCTGCTTGCAGTTGTAACTTATTTTTTATTAACTAATACTTAGAAAAATAAGTTTTCCAAAATTTCAAATAATAGGCATCAATTTTGATTCAAGTCTATGTACTTTTTGTGAAGAAAACTTTATACCCCTTTTAAGCACAGAGTGTGAGATTAAGCATAATAAAAGTTCATATTGAGAGGGATTTATAAATATTACAACGAGCAACCATTAGTTTAAGTAAGACGAGAAAGATATTATACATTTTCATTATGATGTCAAAGATAAGAATAGATCGAGATAACATACCTATTAATGAATATACGACCTGCCGTTATAAATTATGCATACGCTTGTCAACCGTACCAACCGTGTAGGTATTCTCATCTAAGTTTGTAAAACTAAAATTATAATGCATCTTCTTCGGTATTCTTACAAGATGATGATAATGTACCTTGCGTAGCAAAGTTGCTACGAAACTACACGTGCTACGAAGACGATCGACTTGATCACCGTAGTCACCGCTACGAGATTGCTACGAAACTTGACTACGAAAGACTTTTTATTACTAAGCCATTATTTATTTACTAAGCGATTACGTGTAGCTGCAATTATACAGTTAATAGAAAATTTTGGATTTTGTAAGATTGGTAGTGCTTATACACCTATCAAAAACCTTGTAAAACCATATTTACTTTCACAAAGATATGCATGTTTTGTTTAATTACCAGATAACAAGCACACAAAATAAACAAATGTTGACTTTGAGTGATCCCTTATACAAATTTATAGTATGCGTGTAACTCAAAATCCGTGATGAAATAACTGTTGTTATATTTATTTGGTGAATAGGTATAATACATATGTTGCCCGGACTTCAAACGTTTGGGCTGTACATATAAAATCCACTCAAACTGGAACCGACTATGATAGAGACGAGCTTGTGCTCTGTGCTATGGGGACTGTCAAATATTCGTAGAAACCACTATGGAAGTGGTACAACAGCCTAAATCCTAGCGTTGAAAAAAATTCGCAAAGTATTAGAGGCATAGACGATACCTATAAGAATAATTAAAATATAGGTAAGTATGTTAAAGTTTTATATTAGATATATACACGTGTTAATAAAATATGAAACCAAAAGTTATTTCGTTGTACCTACCTAAGTTCCAAGAAACTTCATACTTCACTTCAACTTCTTAAATATGCGTCACATTGAATAATCTAACGAGATATAACGTATCGGGCACGAGACAAACAACAATGAATACCAGCTTGTCACGCCTGTCTCCCATGGGGGTAGGCAGAAACTATAGATTTCCATTTGCTACGATCCTGGTACACTACTTTCGCTTCATCTACATTCATTAATCTCTTCATGGATGACCCTCGATGTAGGGTGCTCGGAACCTGGCCTTTTTTAAAAATATCCGCAATTTGGTTTCGGTACGTTCGCCGAGGTTGTCCCTTTCCAACTCGTCCATCCATACTCGCCATAGCTACTTGTTTCGTTCGTTTACTTCTACTTGTTTACTTCTTTCTCCGTTCATTCCTTCTCTCTACATGTCTATACCATCTAACATACCTTTCTCAATCCTTGTTACTACATCTTCTTTCACTCCACAGCGCTCCCTTATCCACTGTTTCTCACTCTGTCTTTCAGCGTAACGCCACACATACTTCTCAAAGCTCTCATCTCTACAGCATTTACTGTGCTTTGATTTTTCTCTGCCATACCTAACTTTGACTATCATACATTAGTATCGGCACCAACACTCCCCCAATCACAGACAGTCGTGCCTTTTCGGACACTTTACAAAATTATATAAAATATAATACCTATATATTTGAAACATTAAATAAAAATATATTATTAAAGCTAAAAAAATAAACAAGCATTCTTTTATATCTTTAATAATACAAAAGCAACTTTTTTATTTTTCAAAGCTTAGTTTTAGTCATTACTTAGTTCTCGTCAATACTGTTGCTGTTTAAATAGAAGTTCAGAAAGCACTGGCTTATTATTTGTTCAATTTATTGATCAATTATCGAAGTAAGCTCAGATATGGCAATGGGTTTGACCGCGTTCTCCTTCCAATTAGCTACCGTAAACCGCACCAAAGGAGCTTAGTGATGAGTCTATTAGCTAACTATTTTATAACCAAGTTGTCGCCTGCAAGCTCCGCAGATTGCATTGAGAAAACTGAATTACTTTATCTAATTCGATATAGAATGCAGACTCGTCTATCCATAATTTAAGCGTCGTAAACAGAACTAAAAACAATCGCCGTTAATATTTAAAAAATAGAATAAAAATTAATGTGAGTTTGACAGTATGAGTTTTATTTGCCATGACGTGGCTTCTTTCTGTCCTTGTCATAAATTGGCCAATCATTTACACAGTAAAATTGATTTTAATGTATTCCTATGAATGGGTCTGTCATAAAATATCCTACCAGTAAACCAAACGTAAGTAAGAAAGTAGTAGTAAGTAGTAACATAAGTCAAGTTTAAAAGAAACGGGAATGATAATTGTCGTTTGACAAAGTAGAGTGTGGATCGCTTGAAATATCTCAAACTATAATTATTATTAAATACAGGACAAATTGACAGGTTTCTAAAATCTACGTCATTCAAACAGAATTTCTAAATGTGATGCGACCCTCAAACGTCAGCCCTCGACAGATGTCAGTTAGGTTACTAATCTATAAAACAAGGTTCAATATATATCATTTATTTTCTAAGGAGTCTTATCATTTATTTAGAGGTATTTACACTATTTACATATTTTACATTCCAAAAGAAAAGAAACAAATAAAAATAGAATAAAAAAAAATAGGTTCAATTATTTAAAATACATGACACCACAGTTTTACCTATTATTGAAAATAAATTTACGTATTTGAATTACGTATTTTTATTATTTGTGCACACCTTTAGTATATCATCGGTTCCTGTATTGAGTGGACACGTTAGACAATTTTTTTTTCGAACAACAATTAAATTTAATGATGCACTAAAGCCTTAAGCAACTCAGTCAGACAAGGGGCCCGTGCCCAGTAGTGGGACACTAAAGACTTTTTAATTGTACTGCAAATATACCGTTTCAATAAATTAATAAATTATCAAGAATAAATATATTATACTTCACTCATGGCTGGTTTTAACTAGGGCCGGATGTAAGTGAATGAAGCGTGTGGTGTCATGTTACGTTGAGAGTTATGAGACCAAGGAGGACATTTTAATAAACAAGATTTTTCTTACAAACAGTTGCCTCTGTCCGCGCTTTTGTAAAGCAGTATTTGGGCATGTACATAAAAGCTAAGAGTTTAAAAGAGTTATTTAAAAAATATAAAATAGTTTTCAGAAATAATATTTAGGGTTATTACAATTATTGAAGTATATGTCATACTTAACCTACTATATGGCTCAGTTACCCAAATATGTCCAGTGCCAATTGAAACAGCATTTTTAATTCTTTTGTATTTTTTTATTAATGTTAAGCCTACGCTTGACCGCCAGTACGCGACGCGATCTACCATGGAGCGTGCTTGCCTAGCAGAAATCGATTCACTCACTTCACTGATTTAGAGACGCCCAGATTATATCCATCGGAAAAGGCCCATTCGGGAAGTTAATTCCACATTACAACTGGACTTAAAGCGTTATGTTCGGGTTTTTGGGCTGTCCACCATAAAACGATGTCGCTTTTTCGTGCTTCTGGCATTGGCCTTGCTTTTTTAACTTGTCATTTCGCAACAGGTATAATCTAGTGACAAAGCAGTGATAGCCTTGTGATATCACCATTGGACTGTCAAGTCAAAGGTCTCGAGTTCGAATCCAAGGCACGCACCTCCGACTTTTCGAACTTACGTGCGTATTAATAATTAACTATCACGCGCTTAAACGGTGAAGGAAAACATCGTGAGGAAACCTGCATGCCTGAGAGATTTTCTTGACGGCGTGTGAAGTATGCCAACCCGCAGTAGGCTAGCGTGGTGGACTATAGCCTAATCCCTCTCATACTGAGAGGAGACCCGTTCCCAGCAGTGGGACAATGTAATGGGTTGATGATGATGATGATAATCTAGTGACAGAAATTTCATACACACATAAAATTTTACGTCAGCATTTACCTAACCTGCATGGACTTTTCCGACACAAGTTGTGAACTAATTCAAGGCACTTTTGATTTTTATAAATGATGTTAGCACTCTATTATTGCATCCCTAAATTACTGCAAATACATTTTAAGAAACAAGAGCGATACTTGTCGTCACACTTGTTGCATAAATTCATCTCCTTCGCAATGTCTCGTTGGATACACGAGCCGGATTATTTGTAGAAAATTGAGTATTATTCGTTGTTTCGACAATTCATATGAGTACTTTATCAATACTGCGAATAACTTGAAAATTTACAACTAATTGGTCAACAACAATAATTTGGTTGGAAATAAGGATATGTATAATGTATATATTATTTTTTGTTTTTTTAATATGTTTTGTTAAATTAATAACTTCCTGGAAAAGCATTCTCGTTAGACTTCTCAGAATTGTGAATCGTGATTTATGAACGCTGTTGGTGAAGCTAAATTCCTCATTGTTATGCCGGAATCTGCGCAAGCATTTTAAGCGAAGCGATGCGGTTAGGAATCTCTCTCGCAGCTCATTTAGTTGTTAGTCGCATTCCAGTTAGTACTCAACGATTTTTCAATAAGATTCTCCAACAGCGATTTTACATTCACCTACTTTGTACGCAGGAAATCGATCGCATCAACCAAATGGAAGAAGATGCGGCCTTAGCTCCTCTTGAAGTAGAATTCTCGCGTTGGGTGGCCCGAGAGCCTTACGCATCGCGATCCTTTGGGCCATTTGACGCACGTGCACTGGACTATGCAGCTGAAATCCGCACACCATCGACAGATGAGATGAGACCTCTGCCGCCTCCCATGACAATAGATCCACCAGAGCCCATACCCGAACCACAGGCTTTGGTTGTTTACCATGATAAAACATCAACGCCAATATCATCAATTATTTCAAACGAAGATGAAAAGAAAAAGACATTTGCATTGACACCCCTTGACAAAGAATATTACGAACCCGAACACAAAAAAGATGCTCAAAGTAAGTTCTACGAGTAACTAAATTTCATTTCAGGGCTGGTACGAACTTTTCCTTGTTGATATCAGTTGCTAGCATGCAGTGATCATGGCCTTATTAACTGTTGACTCATTAGCTCATCATTGGGATGACGTAATTTTCTAGGGCTTCCACTTGCTGATCAAGGTGACCAGTGACCATATTGTAGGCATGACGTTATCGGGAAAACACTGGTGACGCTGTTGCCTTTCCGCCCGATATAATCTCTTTGTCGTCTGTTCCGAACCAGGAACAACGTAACTATCATATAAATGCAATGTGCATTGAAATAAATGGATTTCTATGGGAATTTTACGTAGTATAACGTTTTATTAGTCATATTCTGCTAGGAACATTGTAATACCTAAACTTGACAGGACATTCACGGACAAGATTAAAACTTAAAATCGTTTACAGGATTTAATAAGCCGAATACAGTTGGCGAGTTGGAACTCTACAAAGTGGATAACACAATTATATTCCAACCGCCTCGTCCGATACGACAGAATCCCAACCTGGGTAGAACTAAGAATCTGGTAGCTGAAAACTTGGATGTCCTACGTACCGGATTGTAAGTATATTAAATTATTTCTAAAGCATATCATTCATGACATATAATTTGTAAATTTTATATATTCATGCATCTTTTTTACCTACCGGCAGCTTTTAGACTTGCTGTAAAAGTAACTAGAGGAATCATAGCATCTTTACCTACCTGTGTTCTTGATTGTACGATTTAGTCGAAGTCACCTCCGAATAGTTTATTTTATTCATCATTTGTGTTTTAATAAATAAATAATATAACTACGTAGTATTCAGAAATGAAGTTCGAAACTTGGGCCTGAATTGTTTAAGACTATTACGTGATAGATAAGGATAAGTATAAGGATTCTATCTTCTATAATTCTACTAAATTACCATACTTCATAGTGTTTCCACTTCAAAAAATGAATTATCATACGTAGATATTAAACAGCCTATTAGGAAGGGGCACAACACTCGTTATTTATATAATATTTCAAAACAACTGCCTGAACACAAATTATTTTACCATCCGCATGTTCAACCACATAATAGCATTTTAACAATATGCAGACAGTAAAATAATTTTAGCTGTACGAAGACAAGGTAAAGCTAGGGTTATGACCGGGATTAACCTTTATCTCAGCGAAGTAGTCATTATCACCAAACAGTAGACTTTCTAGTTTAAAACACCTTTAAATCTCGATTGAAAATCATTATTTATATATTACGACTGTAACAATTCCCGAGACAGGTTATGACCCGTCTCCTCACAGTGCACAGAACTCGGTGCCCTTTAAGGTCAAAATACTCTCCTCCCCGAATCGCTAGAACTTCAATTCTAGTTATTATTAACAAAAGTCAAACATTCTGCGTAATACTGCCTCGCTTGGTGACCAAAAAGCAATAATCGATAATATAGCTTATTAGCAAACTAATGATAAACCAAATGCCCGATTTGCAGAAAGCTTATGTCATTCCCATACGTTTTGTTACTGTCGATTTTAAGGACAGCAGGTTTGAATTCTGTTACTAGTTCAAGTTATAATACCAATCTATAATTATGATCTCAATGTTGTATGTCGTAAGTAATAGTCAACACTCGGGTGTGTTTCCGATTGTTAAATTGGGAATTGAATTCACGTTAGACAGTAATAATTGGTAATTTGGAAGACAACAATTGGACATTGAGCCTATTTGAGTGGAATTATATAGTTTGAACGATTTCTAGGTATCGGAGTTACTCTCCAGACTGCAACATGTCTCTTAAATATATAAAAAAATAGAGTACCTACTTACTTAATTTAAAGACTAGGTACTTAGAGAACATTAACAAACACGGATAATCCAGTGTTTACTCATACGTTCTTAACAAACGTGTAAAATTTAATTTATTGCCTACTTTCAGTAAATATTTTTACAATGTGTTTAAAGACAGAATTTAATATGAGCATAGCTTAATGTCTAAATTTTATGTTAAATCAATACTTATGGATATCTTATATTTAAACTATGTTTTAACAAATTGAGTAGAGTAGGTAGTAAAATGACCGGTATACATCAAGGAACGTATTCCAAACCACAACACCACAAAGTATTATTAGTTAATAGAGGTTTACCTCCAGTAACTGATTATACTTTAAGATATGGTTATACCGTTACATAAAAAGCTATTATCGGTTTTAAGTGATACTGATCACAATATTATAACTGTTTTATTGAACCATAAATGATTATTATTATACTTATCTTTTCCATTTTGATGATTAAAGTGGAACGGGATTACAGCTATAGCTGCATTAGCTAATTAGCGTTTCAGAATAAGGGGGTAAAGTGGACATATTTTCTACGTGGCCAGTGTGGTTTGGATCAAATGATTGGACGTCCATCGATGTATTTATTGAGATAGACGTTCAACACAAATAGAAAAGAAATTAATGTAAAATTTAAATCCGATTGACAGAAAACATGAAGGTTGTACTAGGGATTACTTTACACAATCGACAATATAGCATTTTTTTAGGGCAAATAAGGACTACCGTATACCTGTCTCCTTACTGCCAACCAACCTGCGATGGTTGAGAGTAAATCACCCTACTGAAGTAGCAGACGCGAGGTGAAGTCCATACGTTCTAAAACACTTAGAAATATCCTTAGCCATCACTCCTCCAAGTCTCCTCCTTAGTTGCGCATGGATTAAAGTACGTCCTATCGAGTAACACTTTTGTTGAACGCAGCATTCAAGCATCCATCACTCGCATTTGTTTCTACGCGTACCTACATATGCGTGCAAGTGTTTGCACACATTTGCACTTCAACCTATCACAGGTTTCAAACCGCTCATACCTATTGCCTCTAAATTGGCATTATCTACAAATTATTCACGAAGGCTTGTCAAATTTTTTTGAAAAAGTATAAATTGCTAGGTTTTCTGCGACAATCCAAACAATGGCCGTTTTTCCAGCAGTATTCTTTGGATATCTTTATAGATATAGATAGGTTTTAGATTTTTCGCAAGACGTTATTATTATAACTAAGTAATCAATATCTCGTCTTCATATAATATTTTTTTACTAAGTAATCAAACATTTAGTCTATAAACATATTTGAGAATGCATTGCATAAAACTCTATATAAATGTAAAACTATATATTTAAACTATAGGTACATAGGACAAAAATATGTAAACTACGAAAACTATTACGTCAGAACAACGCGTTGTTGCAATGTATTCATAATTAGGTAATTAAGGAACTTATAAAATGGTAAATATAAATGGTATCATTTAAAGAATGCAATTCCTAGAATTAATTTAAATAACAAAACGGCCGTTGAGGGGACTGGTTTCTTTATGTTTACTAAAATGATTACAATGACATTTATTTTAATTTATTATAACCTAATTGGCAGTAAATCGGTTTAGCATAATGGCATAGGTCCATATCCATCATAATAAAATAATCCATATCATATACCTACACGATATGGTTTATATCATACTAGCCCCATATAAAGCTATGACATCTTAGGGTGAAGAGCGAAAGCCATAATACTGTGGCGGCATCGTGGCGGCACACCATGGCGTAACACAATTTTGCGTTACAGTCATGCGAATGCGGTTCTTAGTCTACGATAACGAGTGTAGTTTAAGATATATAAAATGCATGGATAATGTCTATCTCATATTTTACAATAAGACAAAAAGTTGTTTTAGCTGATAGGCTAGAATCGATATGGAAAACTAAATAAATAACCAATTTGTAAAAAGTGATCAAAAGTTTTTCCTAGATCTAGCTATGAGAGTACTTACTGTCAAATAACTCTCGATTGGGACCGACCATAAAGACGACATCTCTCGCCGAGATGATGTTTATTCACCTACCTACATCTCAACAACGATATAGTACTCGTATTATGTCAATAACGCCTTACCAATGTATATGTCACGGTGAATCTGATTAATTGCAAATTATTAATATTTTTACAAAATTATTAATAATAACCACATGTTTTGGTAAATGTGAATAAACGATCGAAATTTATTACTTTTAGTAGTAATTATTAATAATTCACGACACATATTGGTAAAAGTTATAAAATAAATAATTGAGCCGCCATATTTCAAAATTTAAAGTTCGCCGCAAAATTCTAAATACAGATATCGGTTAGGTTAGGTTACAATTGTGACCACACAACGCAGGAGCCGAGCGAGCGAAGCGAGCGGTGCCGCGGGAGCGGCCGGCGAGTGCCAGAACCAAATTAATTTCATTTAATAAACTAAAACACTACAGTTCGCCTATTTTAATATAAGACTGTGTTTAATGTTATAAATAAATACCTGCTGGTCAAAAAACATTGGGTTTTTATTTATTTTATAACTTTTACCAATATGTGTCGTGAATTATTAATAATTACTACTAAAAGTAATAAATTTCGATCGTTTATTCACATTTACCAAAACATGTGGTTATTATTAATAATTTTGTAAAAATATTAATAATTTTCAATTAATCAGATTTACCGTAACATATATATTAAATACAGCAGGGACTTACATATTTTAAAAGCGATTATAAAAAGTCTTTGACACTATCCATACATTCTGCTAACAGATACCTAGTCGTAAGCTGCTGACATTTCAAAATTGGCAAATCAATCTAAATTCTGCCCAATCCTAAATTATTGTTATAAAACAAGCATGGATATTCGCCTACTCATCTTCTTTTGCTACCTCAAGTGTGATATACCAGCATGAATCCCATGTCTGCTTATAATACAGCCACTGAAACATTTTATATCAGAAGTTTATTAACAAAATAGTCAAATTATTTTAGTTATTGTGTTAGAGTAGATTTCGTAGCTAGCATTATGTATTCATATGTCACGGCTACGTATATAAAAAAGTGCCAGTCGTAGTGTGAACTAACAAATTATAGATAATATTTTTAAAGTTATGATCAATGTTTAGCACGCAAGAGAATCCAGTCGGAACTGATAAGCCTCGCCACATCCATGTGATGGAGAACACAGCGGACCCTGCAGATTCAATCTATGGAATAGCCCTCATTGCTGCCGTCGGCGCAGCAATCACCATGGCGATCTTTGGGTTTGCTTTCGGCTGGTATACGTAAGTAACTGTTCCAATATTTATGATTTAGAGTGAATTATTTTGATTCTCAATCAAACTATTTACTGAACATCGACCAATCCACAGACTGAGTAAAAAAGCTAAGGCTGCAGCGGATGTGGATTACCCTGCATACGGAGTCACCGGACCTACCATCGACACATCGGGCGATAGGAAGCTAGCTCATTCTGCTCACATGTACCACTACCAGCATCAGAAACAACAAATAATTGCTATGGAAAGGTACCTTTATTGCATGCACTCTTCTTTTTAAAATGATTGCGAAAAAGCCAGTGTACCTATCGTTTGCTTTAGATTTCATGAAATAACAGAAATTCGACTGGTGCACAATAGAAACTACGCTTCGTATCTGGATTTGTAACTGTGTTGTTTGAGAAACATTTATTGGAATAGTTTGATTAATAAAAACAGCAGCGTTATGATTTAAAAAAAATAGGATCATTTTTATTTCGCAGCGTTTCAAATTGAACGACCAATTTTATTGAAACAACTTTTTGAATTCATATCACGTCACAACTCCGAAGTAATTATTTAGGTAGATAGATTTTTATTGAACAAAGCACTTTATTTTACTATGTTGTATTCAATTATAGAAATAAGTAAATAAAAATGACGAGATAATTTAAATGAATAGATTAAAGTAATAATCCAGATTGATAGAATATTTTTTATTGCACACCAATAACTATATACTATATAGTTAAGGTATAGTTTTTTATAATATTTAATCTCAACTAGGAAGAAAATTAACATAAGTAATTAAAAAAGAAGCTATAGGTACCTACACTCATGATGATACTCGTAAAACGCTAACAACAATAACAATATACTGTCCACAAATCTTAATATTGCTATGATGTATGTCGAAATACAAATAAAGGCGCAAGTAAAAATGTAATAAACTCTAATTTTAAAAGTGTCCATGAAGTTTCTTGCTAGAACTTTTTCTCAATGGGACCAACTTTTTGAAACCATGCAACTCGTAATGTTTGCGTAATTCTTGTATAAGATTAAAAAAGTATTTTAAACAAAAACATTTGAACTTGAACTTGTTATTGAACTCCAAGAAGCGAATTCAAAACAACTTACGTGTATTACAAAAGAGTTTGCAAGTTGTAACGGATTGCGAAGTTTTCCTTTGAATTCAGAATAAGTTTTTGGTCTTACTCTGACGTTGTTTTAAAAATGGGGCCAGGATTGCGCTATATTTAGGAGTAGTAGAATGTGTTGTAACTGCAACTTGTATATTGCAGAAATGGTTTAGATCACCGCAACGGCTCTGTGTCCGACCCTGAGTCTGAGGAGGAGAATGAGGAAGGAGACTACACCGTCTATGAATGCCCTGGTTTTGCTACGGTAAATCTACCACTTAACTATTATATTCCTAACTTCATAATATGGTCCTGAATCTCCCCTTATTCAAAGCCTACAAGACGGCTGGCTAGCTTTTTGTGTCTAGTATGTATATATCATTCTAGATAGAACCTGAAAGTACGCTGAAAGTCAGCTGTTGGGATTCTCAATCAATCTATTACGAGAGCAGGATCCTTAAAAAATAATCAAATATTTGACAAATATTTAATAATAGAGTTCAGCGCACTATATAATAATAGTAACTATTATTTATATTGTGTATTTTAAGTATGTATCTATATCTATAAAAAATGAAATTCACGTGTCGATTTTTAATGTCAAAACAACAGCTTTTTACTAAATGTATATAGGACACGTATAACAAAATATTATTATCTATGATTTTTCGTCTGTCTGTTTGGTGTTGCTAATCCCTGAAAAGACTGAACCGATTTCGACGGGATTTGCACTGACGAATAGCTTATATTATAAGGAGCAACAGAATTAACGACTATTGGGAGCCGAGCAAAAAAAAAGCAGAAACGGTGTTTAAAACCCCCAGGTTTTAAACAGCCGGTTATTTAATAAAATGTATGCATGAATAATCGACAATCTTGGCACTTGACTACTTTTTGAACATTTGCTATTTAGATCTTCATGATGTAATTTAGATTTTGATGATGTAAAGGTTAAAATAGGCATCGAAGACCGATATTAAGCCGAGCTCCGGTAGTGGACCGCAATTAGGCTGAGTAGAAGTTACAATTTACCTGAACAGTTTTTATTGTTTGAATCAGCCTATAGCAGTCCTCTGCTAGAGATAGGCCTTCCCCAGCATACACCACAACATCTGTTCACCGCACTGGATCCAGCCACTTCTTGTAGGTCATATATACATCGCGTTAGTCAGCGTCCCGCACTGCGTTTGCCAGCACACGGTCTAACACCAAGACACCTCTACTTACTCCATTGTTCGGCGGACGATAGAACATGAATTTATATATATGATCATTTATAAATTGATTATTCTGTTTTAGGGACTTTTATATTTCATGCATCATTATATTGTGTGAACTATTCTTCAACCAATACCTTCAACTTCGTACTACAATGTCGGGCTACGTATCCACAGACAGGTGAAATGGAAGTGAAGAACCCTTTGTTCTCCGAGGACCCGACCCCGGCTACCCCTGGCAAGTGCGAGATAGTGAAGCCCCAGCCCAAAGACTAGGTGGTTCAGGAGACCACGCGCACTATCCTCACAAAAGCCTGGCGATCGATCCTCATCATACTCTGCACTTTTTTCTCTTCCTTCTATGTTTTTCACACCAACCACGATTGTGTAATCACCATGGTAAATTAAAGGTAAATGTATACGTGTTTAGTTTAGGGATATATGCAATATTAATTGTGCATTTATAAAGTCACGAACAATCTATCAGCCGCATCCAATCGCATCCAAACTGACGGTACGATTATGGTTCTATGAATTCACAAATCTAATTATAGATTCGTTCGTTGGAATAGTTAAACATATATTTAATACTTTTGTCGATTTTATCTAGTCAGTGTATGTAGGTACAAAATAGCACAAAAAATAGGAATATATAAAAAAATAGTACATATGTGTGTAATGTTTTCAATTTAATTAAATTACTTACTGCAAAATATAACTTAAGGTCTATGTTAGGTTAAACTCCTACGTCTGAGTAAATGGAAGTCTAACGCATTTATATTCATTTGATTTCCGATTGCGCAATAAATATATAAAATACCGTATAATAAAAAAATAAGTTTTATCTAATCCTTTTCTATAATTGATATTTATTTGCAAAACCATATCTTTGAAAATATCTGATATTTAAGTACTTGAGTAGTTTTTGAGCAGATTGGTGCGTCGCGCTGCGTCAGTGTCGTCTGTTGTAAGGGGCTATAAGTAACCATTCGAGAGCCCGTCAACGTACCTATCTCGCTCAAGATAACGAACTCATTCTAGTAACAGTAGTTCACAGAACGGAGCTGTTATACCTATTAACGAGTATCGATAACATGGCATTCGGAATTACAATTTGGGAACAACATTTATTAAGCAAATTTAACCAGTTTATTGATTCGGCCTAAATATTAATAAGTTGTATTTATGACGGGGACTTTTTAAATTTATTTATTGAAATGGATAACTGGACCTCATTAGCACCCTCTTTAAGCTTAAGAAGTCAGTGCATACTACTGATTACTTTCGCCTTATAGAATCTAGTGATGGATGTTATACTTGAAGTTGCCCGTAGAAATGATTGGAGCTTATAGCGATTTTAAATCGAAGTATCAAATTATATTAATTTTGAAAATTAATTAGGTAGAACATATACTTATTTACAAACCAAACTTTAAAAAATATTGTAATACCTACATACAGGCATTTAATGTGTGAGTCATGATCGATGCCATGCTTAACTACTGGCGATACAGGAATACTTATTAAAATTAACCCTTTAGGAATTATATAAATCCCTTTGCATTGTAAATACGGCCAAATGCTTTATACTTATATATTCAAATTATATTTTCACAAGTTTCCTTTGTTTGATTCTTTTTTATATTTACCCCTTAACTTTATACAGTATTCTATTTATATTAAATATTCATTTATATGTCTATTGGTAGATATTGGAAGTCATAAATAGCGAAACAAGTTTTAACCAGATGCATTTCTTTGCGAATATCTGAACAAGTAACATACCTACATATCTTCTACAATTACCTTTGTACTAACTCCTAAATGTTTAATAATACTAAATAAGTAGTTACTCGTTGTTGCAAAAATCATGATGTTATAAAATAAAATTTGAAAACACACAGAAACCTCACCGTAGGAGTTATCAACGGTTCCTAATATCAGTTCTGATTTTAAGACAAATATACTATTTAATTATATTACACTATTTAATTATACAGATAACCCTATGCATTTTAATATTTGAACCATTTAATTTGTATTTTTAAATTAGTGTCACATTGAGGAGGTTCAATATTCTAGGTACGAAGTATTTTCGCTAACTTTACAAAATGAGCATCAAGTTTTGAATTATCGTTTTACTGGAGCGAGGATAATAGAGTCCAATCCAAACCGTTCATGTCTGTTTACAATGGTTACTGTACCAACTAAGTTATTCTCGTGTAGTGACAGATGCTCAAGACGTTATCAAATGTTAGTTATATAACCTGACTTATATTAGAGAAAATTGAAATACCAATGGGAATTCCATTGCACACAATGGCATAAGAATTACAGTAAGGAGGAGCGCGTAAGATCAATTAGATAGGAAACTAAATTGGCCTGAATATATAACTAAATAACTATATGATGATATTTAATACACGCGGCAGTACTTTTTTATTTATTTTAATAAATGTACTTTAATTTAATTACATACCTACTTACTTAAACAATAATTTGGGAAAACTGGAATGTTATTCAATAATCTATTTACAAAAAAAAAACATTTTATTTTCATTCTATAGATATTTTAGAATAAATGAAATATTTAACATATTATTCACTATATTATATTATTATTGAATGTTAAAATAATAGTCAATATCATATTAATCTCTTACCTCTTTTAGCAAGTCACACATGTATTTAGAAAAAAAAAGGATATTGAGCAGGTATAACCTAAATGTATCGAATTATTTTTCGAATATTTTATGTACTTACCTACGTATCTTTCTGTCAATTGTAATTGACTGAAATCTCATCGTGCCATGCACATAGTGTTGACAGAAAACATAAATATTAAGTAGGTGTATGTCTTCTGTAATATATATAAATATATATCATTTATTCCTGTTTAAAAAGACACGAGGTGATATAAAAATAGTTATGAAAATCTTTAATGTAATTTATGTCTTTATCAAATTTAATCCCAGAGATTGCGATAACACAGTATTTATATTAAAAACACCAAGGGTCAAACAGTGAAAACATAATTATTATCATATTAAAGAACTTATCAATATAATATCTACTGCTATAAAAGTTCTTAAAGTTTATTTGTCTGATTGTATTGTTTTAAGTAAATAACTAAAAAATGAATTTGTGTAATGTACGCACACCTAATTATCTTTAGTAGCACATTATTACCTACTTAATAAGAAACAATAACACAATGAATGTACTAAGTAATTCAAACTATATCAAATAATACTTGTATTGGCGTATCAATTTTAAGTGTACTTTAATTGGTTCCGAAAATATTACCTATTTGTAATTGGATTAATGTGATATATTACATTACATATATGTATACAATGCAAGTGTTGTTATTAATTATCCTTTACTACCATTTCCATGTAATGTTCCTATTCCTACAGTACTTACGTAAGTACGAAAATTTCGTTCATCTTAGTTGACATATTGAAAGATACCTATCAGTGGATATGATACACCTAATGAAAGACCTATTTATAAGTCTAAAAATAAGAACATTTAATCCATTACAGACATTTCCTAAGCATCCGCTGAACGCTACAGTCAGTCGACTTGTGACGAGTTTGCAATCGTCGCTAGTGTCTCGAGGAATGTTGGTATAAAAATATACTCACATGTATGTATGTTATTTTAGTAGGTAAGTACTCTGTGACCTGCAGAGGCACAGAATTCATTATTTATGTCTCCGGAGAATATCGTAAGTTGCCTGCGTTCCCATTGAGGGATCACATTTGAATTTTGAGCTTTTGAATGCGTCAGCCTTTAGTAAAAGTTCCCGAACAATTGTAAATTCAGCCAATAATTTGTAAAAGCAGCCAGTCAAAAGTTACAATAGGCCAAAGGTGGTCCCTCAGTCGTGACCCACAGGTATCCATATCTCGTAACCTAGTGAAAATTTACAACTGCTGTAAATGTCTACTCTTAGTAAAAGATTTGTAAAACTAATTTACCAAATATCAACCCTTTCCGTTCACTGTGTAAAAATTACTAGCATACAGATGGTGGTCCCTCAATCGTGCACTATAAGTTCACCTTGAGTGAAGACCACAATGGAATTAGGAATTTTCATATGGTTCTAGCGTTAGTAAAAGTATTTAAAATATTGTAAATTCAACCTCTAGTTTGTAAAAGTAGCCATTCAAAGAGTATACTGGATTGAAGGTGGTCCCTCAGTTGAAACGCTTGTCAAAAGAAAATATCAATTTACGTAGCATTCGGAAGTTTAATAGACCAATACTATAGCCTATCCTTTAGTATTTTTTTTTACTAACGATTACTATACTAAACAGTATAAAAAAACGTGTAGTTTTGTGTTAAATAATAATAACATTCCTGCGGAGAAATACTAGAGCGAGGTGACCACACAACAGTATTGGTGTCCCTCAATAGGAACGCAGGCTCGTAAGTTTATGTTTGTTCCAGCGAGTTTGTAAACTGACGAAATATTGTGAATATAGGTACCTACCTACAATCAAATTACAATATGACGCATTAAGTTTACGATATTTTACAATTTAACGGTGGCCTGCCGTCAATTGTTTAGGGAAGCACGAAGCGCAAGAAGCGCCCTAATTGGTTAAATTGCTCACAATCTGTCAGCCAGCTACCGTTAGATTCTATATTCAAAAATGTACATGTCATTAGTGCGGGCGTGCGTGTAATCTTGATTGCCCGTTCACAATCTTTCGTCAAATTACAATACATATGTACATAGGTACGAACGGTTATTACTCGTATAAACACTATATTTTCACGTGCAAAGCCACGCTTGCGAATATAGCGCTACTGTAAGATAGAATTTGTATGTAGGTACTTATTTACCTCTAACCAAACCTGACATCAAGAAAGCAAGAAAGCAACAGAAAACGTGAATTTTCCTATTCAGCAAAAACATTGTAATTGGAGGTAACAAGACAATTCTAGAACTGAAAGTTTCCCTTCTAACATAACATAATATACCTACCATCACGCCTGTATTCCCCGAAGAGTTAGCAGAGGTGTACTCATGTACACCCACATTTCGCCGCTATGTTTAGGTCCCATGTAATGGGAGGCAAGCCTATTGCCATTAACCGGGCATAAAATCCGGACTTCGAGCTGCTACTGAGAATTTCATTTGAAAACCCCAATAACACTTTGCTAAAAGATTGATGATTTGCGAAAGGTTGCTGGCAGAACTCTAAATGTGAAGAGGTACAGGGTAAAATGGAGCACACTAGGGGAGGGCTAAGTATGTCCAATAATGCACTGACTGATAGGTGGATGATGATGATGATGATATTGACTGATCCAGGAATTCAGTTTTAATTTCTACTTCTATTCTTGATAATAGATTTTCAATTGGCTTACTGCTGTTTACTTTTTCAGTTAAGTTATTTTTTTCTAGCTGTTGGTTTTCCTATATAAATAATATAAATTGAGAACAAACTGTACTTCAACGTATCCAAGTGCTCGTTGATGAGTTACACCCGTGCTCGGGCACCTCTGCTCTATGAGTACGTGGTGGACGCGGCACCCATGCAACGAGTAATGGAGGTGAGAGACTTGGGTGTTCTCATGGCGCCTGATTTGTCATTCCGTGAGCATGTAGTTAAGATCTGTAAGAAGGCATTCAGAAATTTAGGATTTGTACTGAGACAGACACAAAGCTTCACAAACATCACAGCAGTGAGGGTCCTATATGATGCACTAGTCAGGAGTCATCTGGAACATAGTGCGTTCATATGGGCCCCACATGAGGCCAAGTACTCTGTAATGTTAGAGCGCGTACAGAACAAATTTACCCGCTACTTGTACAAAAAGCTATATGGGGTATACCCGTTTTACCCACTGATGTACCCCACGCTGTTTGTCCTGGGCATGGTTGGCTATAATCAGCTGCATGTCCGACGGGAGTTTACGCTGGTCTCCTACTTGGTGAGGGTGCTCCTTGGAGTAAAGAGTAATCCGGGAGTATTACAGCTATTAAATTTGTGCGTGCCGGACCGCTACGTGTGGAGGCGGCGTAGCCCGCCACTGCTCCTGGTGCCTACAGCCAGGACTAACCTGCTCGCCAAGGCGCCCCTAACCAGAGCTATCCGTACCATCAATGACCTTCAAACCCAGATTGATGTGTTTACATGTAGTTTGAGTGAATTCGCAAGGGTTTTACTATTTATATTATGCTACAAGCAAAATAATACATAATATATAAGTCATGATGTTATGATATATGTATAACTTAATTTAATATTGTTTTTATTTATAGTTTTCATTTTTGTTATTGTTAATATATAGTTTTATAAATTTTTTTATTACCATAATATTATGTAAGTTCTTAACTGTCGCATTAGGGTTAACCCTGTAATGATTGTTTAAGCTGTAAAATAAATAAATAAATAAATAAATTAAGATAATAAATAAATAATGGACAAAAAGTGAAATGTAAATTATTGGTAGTTCCACAGCAGTTTAAAGTTAGTACCTACCTATTTTTTACACAGAGCGATTGCTATTAATTCCCCGCAACCCAATTACTAGAATATCCCCTTATCCTAATATTCGGTCATATTATATCATTTTATAAAAAATCCGTACCTAAGCAGCTTCGCACTTAGGTACTTCAATTTTCCCGTTCAAAATTACCGACTTCTACGGTGGTTGTTCAAAACAGTATTTCATATTACCTTGTCCTGTCAAATACAGACACAACAAAAAATCAGCCATATCGTCACGTAGATCATCACTTGAGAACGGTATTGATTTTTATGGACATAGTATAATTGACCGATGTCTGCACAAAGGAGATAGAACAAAAAATGTGAGGACACGTCTTATTATTTGTTCATAAATACGAGTATCTTGAGTGAAGAATAGAGTAATAGAAACCTAAACAATTATCTTTACAATTGTTTGAGTGTAGCTGTCTGTTTATATGCTTATGTCACCATAAAATTGTAAACATCGTTAGATAATAATCTATCTCGCGAGATTGTAATCTGTCCATAGATTGGGATCTTCAACGTACTGCTTTCAATTTAATGCATTATTTTTCGGTAGATTATCAACGAATTGACAACCAAATTAAGGCGGCGCGAGCCTAATGGCTAGAACGTCGGACTTGCGATCATATGGTTGCCGGTTCGAACACCACCCATTGCACTACCGACATTCACGTCGTCGGTAGTGCAATGGTGGGTAAACCCACTCGTAACACAAGCATTTAGCTTAGCACGAGAGGTTAACATGAATAAGTACTAGTAATGTGTGACACACATTGCCAATAAGCTTTTTTGAAAAAAAAACGCTATATTTTCAATTTTACGGTGACAATCATCACGCAAAAACTACTTGTAAACGTAAAGATATTTAGCCTGCCAAATATAATAAAAACCTTTAAGTATTATTGAAATAAAAATATACCAAATAATTTTATATGGTATGAGACATATCCACGCCTGACAAACGGCTTCACCGGTGCCTTTTGACCTTTTATGTCACACGATGTCATAATATTGAATCACATTTCCGTTTCAAATAAAATGTCCTGAGAGGTATTGTGTCTATATTAAAGCTAGTTTCAAAGAAAAATCTAATACGTTTATATGTTCATGGAGTTTCTTAAAATAAGACTCAGGGGTAAGAGTTGCAGATGGAGCCAACATTCTACTGGTTGGATATTGCTTTAATTCAGACGATATTGGCATAATCTAAGTCTGACCTAGCAAAACAACTTTTTAGTTTATCAGTAGACGTAAATCCATTTTCTTTAACTTGTATTATAATTTTATTTAAAAGTATTTTTTGTAGTAATAAGTGTTTGGTAATGTTATTTAAAAGCATGATTTGTTGTGTTAGTATATTGTTATATTATATAATGTTTAAAAATCCCCATGTTTTGTACTTATCCATGATTCAATCCGACGGTTGGACTCGGGACTCCTCTCATAACTATACTAGCTATACTCCAACATGCTAGCCTAGATACTGGCTGACTAAAAAATCTGATGAGTTATTCTCTCAGTCATGCAGGTTTCCATACGAATGAATTATTGAAAACGCGCAGGATTCCGAAAAAGTAGAGGTTGCCCTTGGATTCCAACACTAGACCTTGAACCGGCAATCACATGATCGAAAGTCCGATGCCCTAGCCATTAGGCTGCCACCGCTTAATCTTAATTCAGAGTTTTTGTAAGTAGATTTAACCTTAGAGTTTCGATGGTATTAAATTAAATTTAAAAAGCGGCGGTAGCCTAATGTCTAGGGCGTCGGACTTGCGATCATGTGGTTGCCCGTTATAACCCCATGCACTACCGACGTGAACCCACTCGTAACACAAGCATTTAGATTAGTACGAGGGGTTAACAAGAATATGTACTAGTAATGTGTGACCCACATTGCAAGTAAGCTTTTTAAAAAAAAAAAAAAAACTTAGATTAGTAAATTTTAACCAGTACGGTTTAATTTTTTTCTATTCTGTGAAGGATAGAAAATAACACTTAATTGTTCCGCCCCAACTACACAAGGGAGACAGACCAGACCATTCTGTTACGAATGTATGATATTAATAGGTAGAACATAATACCTACTTATAATTGAAGCTCGGTTTGAAGTGTTGTTATAAAATTTTGATTTGTAGTAGTATTATTAGGTACTAGCCGTAGCCCGCGGTTTCGTTCACATCTCAAAAGGATATACTTACAGGATTTAATGAAACAGATATTGAGTTAGACTTCCAGCAATAAAACTGTAAAAGCCCCATGCAATTTTGTACAAACGTACAAAGAGGCCAACAATTTTTTTTTAAATGGGTTTTTCTAATAAAGACTTTTTATATTATTACTTTTTCTTCAATATCTATAATGTACACACAAACAATAAACAAGCCAGTCAGCCGATACATTTGGGACAATATCTAATGTCAATTTCTGTATTAATCCTCACAAATTATGCCAGTGAGCAAAAATATCAACCACTAGGTGAGCCGACAGACGTTTTCCCGTCGTAGCTATGAATATTCAATTAGAACAGGGAAAGCATATATCATATAATATCATAAGTTAGAATAGTCGTTAAGTTTTCGAATATTTTCCAATTTTTTTTAATTTTTTTTCTGCAAGATCGTTCTGCAAAGTATTAGAAACTTTAATAAAAGATTTATGAAATCAGTAAAGTCCTTCTCAAGTTATAGCGCCTCGCCCAAGGGAAATAGGGATTCATTATTTGACAAGCTTTTACAAATTTATAAGGCTATATTAGCGGTAGCGTCGGGAGAGGTCGTCCTAGAAGGACATACATCGATCTTATCGGCAAGGTCCTCAAAAACGTCAGGTGTGTAGTACTCGCAATCGACGCGTGTGTATGAAAAGATACCTATGAATGTGAAAGAAGCGGAAGAGATATGTAATAGTTATAGCAAGTGGCGGTCTATACTATCTGCCCACCCCTGTGAGAAAAAGGCGTGAGTATAAGTAGATAGTATTATAAAAAATAAAAATAACTATTATTTTATTAATGTTGGATGTAAACTCTTTTAAAAATGAGGTCTGAAAATGTGTTATAAAAATAATATCCGCGCATAGTTCAATTTTATTCTCTCCATTTTATTCTCTCCTTTGTCTAGTTTGAATAAAGGAAAATATCTTGCATAAAAAATTTAAATTAAGCTGAAACAATAACAATAGGTTGTTACACCGTTATCGGGACATTATACTTGTATTATAATTATATGAGTACCTACTAGAATTTTCTATGAAGCTTATAGGATACATTGATCAGACTGTAATTTCTTTAAAATTTAGTTTTAAATTGTCGTTCCGATAGCAGGAATAATAACTACCTATCTACTTTTTACGTTAATTACATATCGAACGACAGCTAATAACTATTTGTTTTGAGTTTTCAACGTGCTTGCTTTGTGTTTTCTTTTATAACATCATAGCGGCTCTATAATTGGAGGGGCAGGCAGAGTACAAACTGTTCCCCGATATGTTTTGGTTATGTAGGTATAGGAGGCGACGTTATTTATTCCAGTAGGTAACTGAGTTGGATTTTTTTTTTTTTTTTTTTTTGGCGAGGCGACGTTATTTATTCCAGTAGGTAACTGAGTTGGATGGCAAAGATTTCTCAGATCGAGTAAAATGGTGAAACGCAATCATCAGAGATAATATCGATTGTTCTCTGTAAATTCCTATAATCCGATCTCTTCATCATAAGAATGGTGGAAATTCATAATTGCAACCGTTTCCTGCTTTCAGCTTTAGTCGCTGTAATGTTTTCGATGTTCCATCCATTTCCGTTAAATTTAATTGTTTGTGTAGTGCAGTAAGAAAACCGTTATCTATGTTTAGAATGGATTGAAAATCTACTTTCTACAAACAAACTGTACAAGCACTACTGCCATCACTAATTCTCGAAGGGTATAACAGGAAGCTATTGCCATACAAAAACCCATGGTATGATCATTTAATATTCCACTGTGTGACACAGGGTTTCCTAATTCCTCTCCTATCCTCTAGGGATTACCTAATCCCTCTGATCCTGAGAGGATACCACTTACTCACTAATTATAATATTTTTGTGTAGAAAAAATCTACTGACGGTCACAATGGGTGTACGTTTAATATTCTACAATATCTTGAATTATGATTATCATTCATACACCTTATACCTTACAATTATACGTTAGGCAGATTAACTCGTTAGCTTGCTACAAAATATTTTCTTAGATTTCATAACTACACTACTACCTACTTCCCGCTGTCTGTCTGTCCCTTTGTATGCTTAGATCTTTAAAACTACGCAACGGATTATGATGCGGTTTGTTTTATAGATAGAATAATTCAATAGGAAGGTTTATATGTATAATACTTACATACATATTATAACACAGAAAGTCGAAAACTGTCGGAAAGCTAGTTGGAGATAAAGTACTATTAACGATGGAGTTCTACTACAAAGAAAAGTCGTTTATTCTTTGCAATAAAAGCGGATAGCTTCGCCTTGGTTTTCGTAGCAGATAGTAGTGTGATCGGATTCTGCCAAAATTTACTATTTTACTTTTTTCCTAAATTGACATTTTTTATTTTTAAACAGAAGATTTAGTAATCAGTTTTGAATACCTTATAGTTGATGTCGCAATACTTACTGCCATGACCCTAAAAATTTGTCGAACCTTAGAGGGGACAATCTACCCCACTTACTTTTGCATAGTAATTTGACACATTGAAACCGTAGTCGGGTAGTTCAGGGTTTCTTCAACCTTTCCCGCTCCAATTAAACATGTCTATATTATTACTAGAATTAATTAATAAGTAGTAGATAATAGTAGGTATATAAATTACTAGGAGCTTTTTGTTGCATACTTCTGAAATGTTATGATATACTAGCTGACCCGATAGACGTCCTGTCTTAGCTATAAGATAATAATAATAAAAAACGTGCGAAGTTAAAGTAGTCGTAAAGTTTCTGATATTTTCTAATTTCCAGATATGTCAAGAAAAATGGGAAATAGGGACTAATTTATATATATATATATATAGAAATATTTTTTAATTGCAATTATATTATATTTCAGCTGGACGGCTGCCCGCCCTAGGAAAAATACTAAGCTACGAATTGTCTGTGAATATGAACCAGAATTTTCAGGAAGGATCGATGATAAGGAAATGAATGAAATGTGAGTTTAGTCTATAGTTCATACCTACCCTCTTGATATGAATCGAATATAATAATTTCGACCCTCAGATCAAATAAAAAGTCAAGATGTTGTACACCGTTAGGCGTAGTTTTAGCCGGCCTCACTTCTATGTTCGCAAAGTTACATCTTAACTATTTATTTGATCTGAGTTTCGACTAATCTGACTAAAGACTCCTATTACATATACTGAACTGTGGTAACATCTCTGCCTTCGGGAAATACATGCGTGTTGGTATGTACAATGTTACAAGTAAGTTCATTGATACGGTACCATTTGAATCGCGGAGGATTTAATGCCGTAAAATAATATTTTATTTTCATAGCGGCCCGCGGCCCGCGTTGGCTGTCCCGGCAAAACTGTGTCAGACGTACGGTCGACTTCATACGAACCTACACATGTATTTCAGTATAAACTAAGCTCTCAATATAGAGAAATCCTATACAATACGAGGTCAGCTTAAAGTGGTATTCAGTTATAGTTTGATATATAGCTTGTTTACTAAGTTACTTAGTTATATCGTTTGTGACCTGTGTGTAACCTGGATTCATTCATTGAAATATTATTTTACTAGAAATTCCGTTCATTTATCTCGCCTGCAATGTCAATGACAACTACGTACCTACTATTAAAGTGGATTACTTCGTTAGTTAATTGGAACAAGAATTTCCTATGTACTTACAGTTTATAAGTTACTGCGATATTCAATAATAGGTATGATGGTCAATACTACTATCAATCTTGTATTCTCCAAAGGGTTCGTCAGAGACGTACCTATTCAAGTAACATTTGTAGTTGTGCCCACGGCTACACCTCAAGCTATACCAGTCTAGTAAACACACTGAGCTCGCATTGTAAAGGCTTTCCGTACATTACGAGACCAGCCTATACTGACTTTATACCGGTATACATATTGTAGGTTCCATGTGTAATTAGAGCGACCCTATATACAACCTTTTGTATTGTATACCGTACCTTTTACCAGAGGACCTACATGACATCGCGAAAAATTGTCAGCTGTTCTCTATAGTTGCTGTTTTTAATTGCAAAAAAATGATTGTTTATTTCTTTTCGTACCTATGGAACCACTGATATTTTTCTTTATTTCACGATGCACTTTTATAAAAACTTACATAGTACCATCACGGCTTTATCCGAAATGCTAGACAGTTTTGTACTGAATTTACAACGACAGATACCGGTGTATTTATATCCCATGTAAATTATGTAATAGGAGACGAGCTTATTGGTATTCACCGAGCACATATCCAAACTCCAAGCTGCTACTGAGAATTTATATGAAAATCCAATAATACTACTCAACCTTAGGAGTCTTCCTACCATAACAGTCACGCTTAGGACAAGCAGAGATAGACTGGATAAGACAGTTCAGTTCTCGCTACAATTTAAAATTGAAATTTTTGCGAATGTCATCTCCACTAGTCGACAAAACTTGTTTACTATCACATACTCGTAGATATTTTCCATTATACCATAACAACCTTATTATTGCTTACCCATGCGAAAAAGCGTAACGGGTTACTGAATTACTAGACATTTAATTATGCTGAAGGACATCGAAACGAAATAACAAACGAAACAATATGACAATAAAGGAATAGCTACAGAGCACGTCCCCAACGTTTTGCGATTAAGAGAGGCCAGAGGGATCCCGCTCTACAAATAGTTTCATCCCTTTCTCACAACCAAAAAGGCGACAGGTAAATGCTAGTATGACCAACAAAATATCAACTTCCCAAACAATTGTCAATTCATCACTTTAATCAATATAGTTTTTTTTAACTGTAGGTAGGTACTAATTATTTTCTACTTTCAAGTGATTCTTTAGACTAATATTTTAAGGTTTTGTTTCATTAAAGTCGTAAGAACGGATAATATAGACTGTGCTCCGAACCGTAATGTCTGTATAATAATCTTAACCTTATGTAGGAAGAAAGTCGTCGAAAGTCTTGAGGTCAATCCAAGGCACGCACCTCTAACTTTTCGAAGTCGCTCGCTGAAACGATGAATGAAAACATCGCGAGGAAACCTGCCTAGGTACCTGAGCGATTTCCTCATGAATGAAGTCTGCATTAGGTATAGCCTACTCCCTCTTATTCTGAGAGGAGACCTGTGCTCGCAGTGGAATAATGTAATGGTTGGATGATTTTGAAGAATACTATTAAGCTTATATCAATAATAGGATATTATTGGATGTAAGGTGTAACTACTAGTACCTTATGACATGAAAGGCTTTTTATCATTAGAATCGTTTTGATGTGAAATGCAAGTCACCGTTTATTATAATTGTCGCATCACATCCATATCATTACGCCTATCATTCATGGCGTTAGGTGTAGCTTATATTATATTTTTATTTTCTACCTGGCACTCCACCTTTGCTTCAACTACCATCATTAACCTCCTATTCTTTTTGCATATTAGTTGGTTTAAGATGCTCTTACCCTGGCCTTTATTGACGTCTGCAATTTGTTTGTTGTTTTCATATTTTATACTTAGTCGCTTCGAATATGATAGTCGGATTGAGTTTGAATAAAACACCAAACAAACACTAAACATTTTTATGTGATAAACACAATAGATAATGTTGACTAATAATTCTTGGAACAATTACTATATATATATATATCTGCTCTGGATATTATTTTAATATAATAACAACTTTCTAAATCAGTATCAGGTATTAAAAATATAATACACTTACGTGTAGTGATTAAGATAAATATCTTAACTTGACTTAATTTTGAACACTAGTATTTTGATGTTATTTTATAAAGCCATTATTTTCGCATAGGTGTAATTATATATTAAATGTTTACAGCTAATTAGTACTAGTACATACAAAAAATATTCTATCAAGTTGTCTTATAACTAAATTCATCATTTAACTCAACGCTTTTGAGTACTTAACGAAGATAAATGCTGTCGTAATCAATTAGCGACCAAAAATTGACTGAGCAATCACTGGAGCCATTCGGATAGAACAAAAACACTTGGATAATTTGTGCTAGAACTATAACTATAAAATGAACATAACATGAAACTGAAAGCCACTTAATGCGCACCTAATTTGCTGTTTTAAGAGTTGGAAAACTTTTGAAGTCTAATAAAAAAATAAAATTATGTCCGTCGACGCTACAACTATATCTAACACTTGCTTCCCGGCCACGGCTTCGCCCGCGTGTTTTCTCATACAAACTTTCATACCCTATTTTATCCCCTTGGGGGTAGAATCAATCAAAATCCTTTCTTAGCGGATGCCTACGACATAACATCTACCTGTATGCCAAATTTCAGCCCGATCCGTCCAGTGGTTTGGGCTGTGCGTTGATAGATCACTATGTCAGTCAGTCAGTCACCTTTGAGTTATATATATTTAGATAAGATGTGATACATTATTCTATTTTACTTTAATTCATTTTGTTTCACAATAGGCAAACATGATCGGCTGTTTGGCAATAGGCTCGCCCCCTATTACATGGGACCTAAAAAATACCGGTGAAATGTGATGTCGTACTGACGGGGTTTACAGGCGTGATGGTATGTTATGTTGTTTCAAGGAGAAAAATATTACCAGGAAATAGGCGAGCACAATGAAGTAATGTAATAATGTAGGTACGTTATCCAGTATGTTTAAGTCCCATGTAATATTGGCGCGCCTATTGCCATTAATCGGGCACAAATCCATACTCCGAAGTGCTACCGAGCATTTCATAGAAAACCCCAATATCACTGCCCGACATAAGAACCGAACCCAGGGCCTCTAGCGTAGCAGTCTACCACTAATGAGGTAGTCTAAAATAGTTTAATAGGCACAATATATTACAAGGGCTACACGATACTCATACTTTAGGTACCTACAGTTTCTAAAGATTCTAAGATAAAATATCAAGTAGTTCAACATAAAATAAAAGATTATGATCAGATCATTTAAATGAATGTCACCAAATAATTTTAATACTTATATAAATGGGTAGGTATGTCAAAAATGTCGCCAGCTTACATTTCCAAAGTCACTATTTTTAAAAGCGAGGCCTAATTGTCTACTTGAACAGGTACAATAGCATAGGGACGATGACTGTTTGTTTCCGCCCACGTAGCACATACAATTCTCGTACGAACTACACTAATTGGCATAATTTGACATTTGAGAAGCCGTTGCTCTTGGTAGCCTTGGCTATGTCTAATCTCTCGTTAAATGGTAACCTCCAATTAGAGTGAAATATTTTGTTAAAAACTGGTTTCAAAATTACAAAGCTCAGATCAGGTTAATGTTATCCAAAAAATTACTGTATTTTAATTAATCTGTCGTTAAAATCAACGCATTACTTTAAATGTTAAATGATATTTATTTATATAAATAGATCTTTTAAAGACACTTTTATAAGTCAATATTTTAGATTTGAAGTACTTACTAACGACCCCTGTGAAAAAATACCGAAACAAACTCATAAAAAACTGCATATACAAGCCTGTATACACCCGAAATAACATGAAATAATATATATATATATATATATATATATATATATATATGGTGGACTATAGATTAAGCACTAAACCCAACAGCCCAACAGTGGATAAGTACCTAAATGTGATTCTAAGCTTCCCAAGGTTCCAGAAATCATAAAGACACACTGTTTCTTTCACTTCAAGGCAACTTTAACGAAGCTCTTCAACTTTAACTCACTATTTTGTATTTGTTTAACATGAAATCTTAATATCAAAACTCTATTTGATAAAATTAAGCGTTTGGCAGCATTTTTGGACGAATTTATCATGGTATTAAAAATGCATTCAGGTCCCACATATCGTTAGATCATTTTAAAATGTTATTTAAGTGTCTTTATTAAATATTAATATCCGAAAATAGCTCCAGCATTTTAATGTAACAAAATGTAAAGTATTATTAAAATAAATAAATATCTAAAATCTATACACAATACAGACATAATATCGCCACCATTTTTTAAATTATAATTATATTGTTTTTACAGTCTAAAATATTGAAGGCGTTGTTTTACTCAATCGTAAACTAGGTTTAGTTTCAGTGGTTTCGAAAATATTTTGCGAAAACACTTAATGGTAACGAAATAAACCCTAGCAACAATAACATGTTCAAAGTTATATATAAATAAGCAATTGAATTATTCCTGATACTATTATTAGTCTATTTTATTGCTATACGATACATTTTTCAGAATATTTTAGGTATAACATTTGATTCTCGTACCTTTTCATGGTAGAAAAACATTTGATATTCAACTCTTATGCCTGAAGAACCGTCTGCAGGTATAAACGTTAAATATTGATGTAATATCAACAATAACAACAACTTCCTTTCCTGGCCTTATTTTATTAACGTAACCATTATTTATCGCAATTGAGGTATTAAATAGGTTAACCATCTACATAATCATTCTGTGCACATTTTTTGCGAATATATTATATTTCAAATTCAACCACACCCTGTGAATGTTACAATTGGCTTTTTAATCGATTTGCGACATATTTCTACCCTCGCGCTGTAGCACATTAACATGGCAATAAAATATCAATTAAAAACCTTTATTTTATTCATAAAGCCAACTTCTTTATAAAAACTGAACCCACAAAATAGTTACCTATTTTGTACATTCAACTAGATACTTTTGATAACGACCGACATCTTCGAACACCTATTTACTTCTAACTAGATAAATTGAATAATTATGTAAAGATAATTACAAATATATCGAAATTACGTGTGAATTATGTACGAGACAGCTATTGTTTAGTACGAAATTAAAATATGCCTTATTCTGAGAGCACTAACGAGGCGTACTTTTTTTGTTAAGATTTATTATTATTTCTTTTATTTGTCTAAATATTAGGTAATATTTTCAAATATTAAAAGAAGTTTACATATATTTAAATATTATTTTGAATAATAATAAAACTTAAGGTAGATATAGTAACCCACCGGTAAGAAAATCACAGTTTTACATAATTATGACAAGAGCCAAGCTACCGGCAGCTAGGGCATTATCATTACTAACTGTCTTCAATGTAATTAAGCATGTTCTAGTTACTAATTAAGTAAAACTAATGAGATTTTTTAACAGTACACGCCTTATTAGTTTACTCTATGTTATATGCAATGATTAAAAAAAATTAAGTACGTAAGTTATACATATATATAACATCGGTGTATTAATATAACTATGTAAACTGTATTTTAATTAATAACTTTCCGAATTCTAATTCTTAGTTTTTTTTCATCCATCTTAAATAGCTATATGTAAATTTTGTATTCAACAACAGTAGATAGTATAATGCTTTCGAGCCTTCTCGATTCATAGCATATATAAAGTTCTTATGAGGTGTCAACAAAAAAACAATATTTACCTAAATTCAGATCATCGTTAAGTCGGCAGTATTTAGTTTCTCGTTTGTATTTTTCTCATTTCTGCATAAAGTTACGCATAATAATAATTTTATATATATTATTATATAGCTACTTGCATTTTCTGACGAATTATATAGATACACCTACCTACAAATGCATAATATATATTCACATATTAGTGGTTTTTTCACAAATGTCAACAGACAGACTGAACAATGACCAATCCGTTTGGTTAAATGTTCGGCGTTATCTTTATTTTAAAGTTTGATTGCATTGCCTAAGATTGACACACTATATGTCAGGATGCCATGACCATGACTATAGCATTGCTAACGACTTGCCATTTGATATTAAATACACCTAGCGGTAATGTCGATTTTTTGTAACATATTTGTTTGCGTAATAACATCGAAATTGACGGATGCCCTTGGCACGCGTTTATGTCTTTTACACTATAATAAAAACAGGGTGCTACTTAATTTTGAATTGATTCTATTTCCCTACTCGACTGGTGACACTCACCTATTACAAATTTAATGGGAGAAAAAGGTATTCATATTAAATAGTTTTTCTGTTGTGTCTGTAATTTTGTTAATTGATGGGTGTATTAGACGAAACAAACGGACTAATGGGTAATTATTTTCGATTGTTTATATTTTTCTGCC
This sequence comes from Subacronicta megacephala, assembly GCA_958496365.1. Lineage (NCBI taxonomy): Eukaryota > Metazoa > Arthropoda > Insecta > Lepidoptera > Noctuidae > Subacronicta > Subacronicta megacephala. Next base: position 12,128,681 of record OY292513.1, read on the forward strand.
CTCTTATTATTCACTCCTGAAAAGGTCCATTAAAATCAACCAACAGACTTAATTATAAATGTAATAAAATGCTGGTGGAAGGTAAATTTGTTTCTTTTTTACTAAATTAAGACATCGAAACACAAAGTTCTTACTAATAAGGTTCGCTCCTTGGCTAATAGACAGCTAATATCTATAAGTACGTATATTATTTATAGTCCTATTAATTAATTGAGGTTTAGGTACAAGGCGTTTTAGAATAAGACTAAGTACCTACAACATATTTGTTTAAACGGAAACCAAAATTCATTGACTTGTTAGAAGCACCTTATAATAAACATATCGACAAATGCAGTGTATTGAGCACGTCAAGCCTCTAATTTTTTTTAAGTTGCACTACAACAGTAGCTAAAACATATTTATACAGGGTGGATGAGACATCGATTTGCGAACTTCTGACAAAGTGACACCGAATGCCTTATATACAAATTATACAATCACGGAAGCCATTGACCTCGGTAATGATTGGTTACATAAATTGCCACTTTTTAGCGCGCTATGTATTGCAAACAACGCGTTCACAACGCTCTGCTAATAAAGTCACCGCGGGCGCACGCTCTCTTGTTACCTACCTAAACAGCTGACCGATAGCTCTTTAGAGTTTTATTTACATTGCTGTTTACAGTGAAATAATAGATAATTTTGAAATATATCTATTAAAAATCTCATTGGGTTCGTTAGGAATACTGATTTTATACAGTTACAAAATACATTTAAAAAATAAGAAATACCTGGCGTGTAATATAATATAAAGTTTAGTGCAGGATCATGTACTGCATGCTTGGTAAGCGGTTGTGCGTCGATGTCCCTTACACCCTGTATAAATTATCGAGTAGAATAGACATGTGACTAAATCTAAATCGCAAGTTGCAAACGTTTCAACACATCGGGAGTTCATAAATGCAATTTCCATAGAGAACTAATACGTTCATCGATTCGAACGTTACATTGCAACCATTATATTTTTATTAAGCCGTGGAAATATTTTTCATCTATCTTCATATAATTATTATGTAAAGTTGGTAAAAAAAAGTCGCGCTAATATTGACGACCCTGCCTTCTTCCCCTTAAAACACGAATTTCAACACACAATAAAATAATCTTTCCCCACTTTTATTATAACACAGTAGAAGGCAGTGATTACAATAAGATAATAAATAACACGCTAACAACACTGAAACTGAAATATAGTTAGTTTATGCACAGCCTTTAATTTGAGAAAATGTTAACTTTAACCATCGGGCGAGCATTTCCTACTTATAATATTAATTCGATAAAGCGTTTTCATGGCACTAATCCAAGCAGGAAATTCACTAAATGAGTCCTTAACCAAATCAATTATCCTGATTATACCGTCACTAAGCACAAACCATTGAACTATGACATCCGTTGTACCCGCCCTCAGATTTCGTCATGAACACAAATGCTGTAGTAATATGTTCTATTCAATACAAATACAACTTAATAAACATTAAACGTCACACACTTAAGTTTATCAAAAATTCAAGGTTTATAACCGTGAATTACTAAAATTAATCATTTAGAATATATGTGTTTAGAATATATATTTAGAATATTATGTTTTTAGAATATGTACTATATTACCAACCGCGTGACATTTCATACAATTTATTATGGGTACACCCGACAATAATCGTACAAAAATATTGCAGTATGTGCGTAAATAAAAACTCAATGTACAATATGTACAGTCGCCAGCACATCAAGTTACCACAAAATGTCAAATTTTCTAAGTTGATTTTTAACTTAATCATCAACATAATTATTAAAGTTTAAAATCATTTGGAGTTTGACAGTTTTGTATAACCTGATGTGCTGGCGTCTGTACATACACACCTCTGATTGGATAATAATATCATATTCTAAAACATTGCCGAGCTATCACACTGATTTATACCTACACTGCTAGAATGATTTAGGGATGCATGGGTCACAGCAACGATGACGACTTAATCAATTCATTGTAATAATAGAATTTCGTTGAATTATGTACCTCCTTACAGTATACTGCTAATGCCTAATAGTGATTGGGCTAATTCAATAGATAATATTTCATCAACAGTCCTTTAGGTAGGGACCTGTCCCACACAATTTATTTGTCATCAAGGCCTATTTTGCAAACTATCATTATATGGAAAACATATTTTACTAGCTGTGCCCCGCGGATTCACCCGCCGATAGATTGCTTTTTCTGTATGGAACACTACAACTAATAAGATAATAGTTACTCATACTTAGAATTATAGAAATCCTTACTGAGCGCATATTAAATGCTTAAACATTGATAGTATCTTTATAGTCCAGTCATACGATACGAAAAAACGAGGTTACCTGGAAAGTTTTCCGGGAGTTTTGAAAATGGGTTATATTATATGGTTTTAAAGGTTTCAAAGTTCTTGCAGATGAAAAATGTTTTGCCGCACGCCAAAACTATTTATTGTACAAAAAAGATGTCAGAACATAAACTGTAGGAAATATTCGCTAGTTTAATTTTGTTTTACATGTTTTATTGAAAAGAAATCATTATAAAAAGAACTGCAATTGGAAATATTGGAAAATGGCGTATTACCATTTTTCCAATATCGCAGCGCAAGCGACAAAGATACATGGAAAAGATGGAAATTCGGATAGAGCACATCGAAATCTTTTACCAATTTTTAAAACTCCCGGAAAACTTTCCAGGTAAAATAACCAAATGACTTACAAAGCTGTCATCAGATAATTGTGAGCACCATTCTAATTTTGGAATAAGATAATAATCTAATGAACTTTTAGGTAAACTGAAAGAAGATTGTTAACGTACCCGGAAAATAAAATTAAAATTATCATTAAATTATCTGTTTATTAAAATATTCGGTAGGCTCCAAATAACTATTTCCTATTAATTTTTTGCCTATCCTTTTTCAAGATTCAACATATTTTAGTGTCATATTTTACTGAAATCTATTCAGCGGCTTCGATGCGACAATCCAAATAATAGTACATTCTCATTTATAATATTAAATATAGTAAGTATTCATACTAACTTACTAACACTTTTAATTGTACGATTTGTTAACAGTATGAATTGAATTTCCATTCACATAAACTTTCACCTGTATATGATCTTGCTGGATTGATGAAAAACAGTGCTGACAATTGTCCGATGATATACATATATTCAGTATATATAACATAACAACAACGCGATTTAAATCGCGAGTCGGCACATCGATACCACAATGGTACAAATTGTGACACTTACTTAACTAAAATAACGTTTATTGAAATATTTTACATACTTTAGTATTTGCCTAAAATAACCTACTTACTTATAATTAAATAAATCTTCTGTTATTATAGTATATTTGATTTGAAGTTATAATTTATTAAATTAAAAAATATTTATTACCTTAGTCTTACAGCTAACGAATATTAATTGAGAAAATGATATGAATCTTATTGCACAGGAAAAGTGTTTACTACCAACTTAAACACATTATTGTCAAAACTTACTAAAAGAATGAAAGTTACTTAAAAATCCCAATTATCTACTATTTACACATCTTATGTTTAATATTTGAAGCCGCAGAATCCACATATCTGAGACAAGCTTAAATTTACAGGAATGATTTGTAGTCAGTGGATATATACATCTATCATAGTCCAGATACGTTACGAAATATTTTAACTCCAGCAAAGAAAATAAACAGAGTTTATAAGAATAATCTACCACAACATTGTGTAATTGGTTCAAGAACATTATATGATGACAATGTCAAGCCAGGCAGGTATCTAAATCCGTAATATTGACTGTTCCAAACTACATGTGATGTTCAGGGCTATCAAGTTCACAAAGGATTTACATACCCGCCAAGAGGTGAACTCAGTCATCATTGTCTAAGCCAATCAGTTCGGCTTGCAAGCGCCCCTTGGAGCGGCAACAAGCCGTCAAACACAATATTCGTAGCGCAAGTCGGAACTGTGGACTCAGAGAAATCAGTATGATGATCTTCCAGAACGAGTTCAAAATACCCATCCACACCACTCCGAAATGTAACATCGGAATCTTTATTTCTTGATCTGTACAATATTCGTACAGATTTACGACAACGTATGGGGTCCAGCTCAACCAGAACGTACAAACCATTATGAAGCTCATCATGTGGCTAGGGTTTGACAAATTTTCAGCCAAGGCCGTCGCGTACTCCTTGTCGTGTATGGGTACACCGCTGCTCAGTTTGCGCTTCATAGCAAATATGTAGTAATAATTATACACGATAGAGATGACGCTAGGTCCGAGGACGAGGATGCCTAGTGTCGCTGTATAAGCATACGTGGTTCCCCAGTCGAGCATACAAATAAAAGTTTCCTTGTCAAAGTTAGCTTCCTTTTTGTAACCGAGTAGAGGTGGACAGCAGAGCATCGCAGCAGAAATCCAAGTAAATACCATCCAGCACTGACTTCTAGTGCGCGTTTGTACCTGGTCCATGGACATTGTTATTAATAATTAGCCAAAAACAGGCGCGGCCTACACTAAACTAACATCTTTGATCAAATTCTTGTAATTGGGACAAAACTATAAAGAATAAATACGAGGTTGGTTTTACAAAATAATTTCTCATGCTAATAACAAAGTTCGACTATTTAGATGTAGTTAAATGTTTTTTTCATGTAGGCATTAAAAGAGAAAGAAAATGAAATTGAAATCTACAGATAGATATTTATATAAGACTAAAGAAGAATAAGATTTTTAATAATTAAAAAAGTATTTTCATATAATACATTATCACAAGATTCAGAATGATCAATTACTAAATGCGTATGCATAAAAGATGCAATCTAGCTAATAAATAAAAATATTGAAAAGGATAACTACCGTCGCACTAACCGTCTCATATCGGAGAGGCTTCCTGACGGCGAGGTAACGGTCGACGGAGATCCACATGAAGGTGTACACCGAGACGGACCATAGCGTGACCTCCACGTAGCCCGACAGCCGACACATCAGGTCGCCGAACATCCAGCGGCCAGTGATAGCCGGGTATACTGACAGAGGCACCACGAACACTCCAATTAACAGGTCTGCCACCGCCAAGGACAGCAGATAGTAGTTTATCACTTCGTTAGAAAGACCTGTGTTATAAAGAAAATACATCTTCAAATGGTAGATAAGTTGCTCTTGGAGTTTTATAAGAGTGGATATTGGGTACAAACAAACTACAAGTTTGGATTCGGATTTGTTTTTATATTTAGATTACGATTTTGTTCATGATCTCCCATTTATTAATCGTAATTTTTAAGTGTCTGTTACTGAGAGAGAACTTTCTAACCACAGCACCAAGTTTTAGTAAGTAGGTATATTCAAATTACAGTTATTACTATGACAGTGTTACGTGATACCCTACGATATGAAGTATACTACCACGCGTGCTATTTAGTATCGTTCACTGAATATATAACCGTTTAAAAGAAACCTGAGGAATACACAAGATTATCCACTTCAACATGGAGTAAATTTCTAACGGATAATAGAGGCTAAAAGCGATTACGAATTGGCTAAAAGGAATTTTAAAAAACAATAACCGTAATGTAACTAACTTACATAATAATAATTGTGTACTAAAAAGCTATGCGTGACGTGTCAAATTTGGCTAATTAATTTAAAGTGGCACAACAGTATAAATAATTATGTCACTAGATATGGCATGGTTGTTCCTTATGCATACCTTTAAAATTGAGAAAAGAAGCAATGATGAGTAGGTTGGATACGACGATAGCGACACCTATGACAGCGATGACGGCGGCTTGCGTCAGCGTCTCGAAGGAGGCGAACGGACTATCCGCCACGCTGACGTCACCGCCGGCCGCACCACCGCCACGCACGCTCATCATCTTGGCGGGCATTATCTGGACATAGTATTACTACACGTTGAAGGGCTGCACCAAGTAGGCGGCTCTAAAATATCTAGGTTTATTATTTAACCGCCTTAAGTCTTAAACAAATAAACCAGATTGTACTTCAGTGTTAATATGATTTAAAAAATAATCTAAACTTCGAATGAAAATGCCTGACGCCTCAGTAGCGCCCTTTATTCAATGAAATTAAAATTATCACAGACGAGCTGACCCGACAGTCGTTAACCTGTTTTAGCTATAAATATTAAATCTAGACTTGAATAAATAATTAAATAAACGTGCGAAGTAAAACTACTCGTTAAGTTTTCTGTATTTTTTATTAATTTCCTGCACAATTTCCTTAGTTTTTCTTACCCTTAGAAGCTTCTACAAAGTACCTATCAGAAACCGAAAAAATTATATGAATAAAATCGGTAAAATCGGTTCTCAAATTATGGAGTGAGGGATTTATTTATACATATATATAGATATATCGTTAGTTGGTAAATGTTAGTTACAATCTGATACATAGTAGCTCGATATTTGTATTTGCTGTTGCAGTCAAACAGCAGTAGACAACTTAACTGCTCCAGTTTCCAATAAGTCGGTCAAATTCTTCGACAACACAATAGCTGACTGCGACATTAGAAACTTGTATTACCTATACATTTCGCGGAACCGAATTTATGAAATGTAGAACATAAATAACAAACAAAACTACCACATTTAGGTCAGCACCAAATTAAAAGTTAAATACTCGTACATACAATGTGAGGTTCATAATAATATAACTAAGAATTTAACTAATAAATGTTGACCTTAAAAATCGATTTTTTAACCATCTATCTCTCATATATGTTTTATTCACTATGTTGAAGTGACTGAATGAAAATGAAAAATTTGCTAGTACGGTGGCCAGCACATCAAGTTACCATAAATTGTAAAATTTTCTCAGTCGATTTTAAACTTAGATAATAATCATTAACATTTTAAGGTTTAAAATTATTTGGAGAAATTTGACAGTTTTTATAATCAGGTTATAAAAACTGTACATTTGTACAACCATGTATGGTCTACAGCGTACCTTCTTGACAATTCAATAGGCGACCCTATTTCCGAGCGCCATGCAGCTGTTTATACCTACTTTTGAAGTATTTCCAAAGATTGGTTGAGCTTTATAGTTGGCTGAGATAATCTTAGAGGACCGATCTTATACATGTAAGCTTGTCTGCTTTTCTTTAATACGGAGCCAGTTTATGTAACTGAATAATATCTCACCTTAATGTCGTAAGAATGAAGTGTCAATAGCGAGGCGTACCACAAGAGCCATATCCTTTATGTCTGGACCTGTTAGAAAAATTCAATTCATAAGTAGGAAAACATAAGGGTTAGTATAGGTATTACTTATTTCCCTACGTACTGTCGTAGGGAAATAAGTAATACCTATACGATTCATTTATTCCGTAAAGGACAAGCGCTCTTAATATCTAGGTATTTATTCTCTGCTAATAACATTTTATCTTTTACTTGACGGTGCCGCAGTTAATAAAAAGTAGATATAAATATATTTTTCATTAGTAATTGTAATTATGATTCTAAAGGAGTATTGCGGTTTATTGTAGTTTTTATTTTACTGCGAATCTTCCATGTATTTTTATTCGTCTAAAGCATGTTTGGGAAGGTTTATGTTGAAATACAACATAAACCCATCCCTCAGAGATAAGATTTGGTTTGCATATTATGTTTATAAAAACAGTTATGCAGAAAGCTTCGGAAATAAGTAATTAGGTGCTTAGTACCTTTTATTGGGGCGGAAAATCCTCATGGATAATCTCCCACTTGGGGTGGAAAGGGTAAAAACTATGATGATGACTTTGGTCACTTGTATCCCTGTTCGAAAATACTTGTATGGAACTATATCTACGTACACTGTCAATATGCACAATTCCAAACAGTCATAGGTACACTTAAATCCGTAAAACACAACCAGTCCAAAGCGCGAAATTTCAAAAACACTAATCTAAATAACGTGTTTGATGTCCTGCGAACCATCCCCCGAGCGTACAAGCCCGAGATTGCATTTTAATATATATATATATATATATATAATAAGATAAAATATTTATGGATAATATAGAGATATACATCTAAAATAGGTCAGCATTAAAAATATGGGCCATATTTGCACGATTTGATTGTCACTTTGTACCTATTCAAATGCTACTACAAATTCTATATTGGGTCTACATGTTCGGCTAGCCTCGGATACTGGCCTCTTTTTCCAGAGCGGTCATCGACCACCTCTGACCTGATCAGAGCGGTTCTATTTTAAATTACAAACTTTCACTTTCTGCTGTTAAAAGATATTAAAAGGTACAAACATGAAATTAAATGGTGTGGTGAATATAAGATCAATCAATATATTTCAATCCCGCACTCTGGGGTTTTATGGTGAATATGTAGTGTGACAACATATTTAAGAAGAAACTGTTTTGGAACTCCAAGCCTCGCCCAAGCATGAAACACCCGACCTCACCTCACCCAAACTCTCGATAGCAAAACAGCTCATGTGAGTATGAACCCCATGATCCGTGTGCCGGTATTTTATTCTCAAGACGTTTTCGGAAACTTTATTATTAATGAAATATGTTTTATCCGTAATACAACAACAATCTTGCACAACAAAATAGTACTTTTTAAACACATACCTACAACTATGGGGTGTGCCGTGATCATCAAATATGTAGTTCTCTGCCGTTGCACACCGGTTCTTCTCATACAAGTCAATAGTTATTGCCTACTTACTTGTAAAAAAATATTGACCTTTTCATTAAATTTCAATGAATTCTTAAACTTAAAAATTAACTATTTTTCCTGTTTACCTCCAACCGGACCCGACGACCCTTTATATGTTTAGATACAATCAGCTATCGTTAACATAAAAAAAACTGTGCATAAGTACGTAAACGCAGATCTGTGGGTCCAACCCTTGAGCAATGCCTACAGCGCAGAATAATTAAATTATTTCCAGAAACATAAAATTACTCATGATAAAGTTTAACGGTTCAACGGAAAGATCAATGTCGCTCTAGAAAAGTGAAAGAATCAATTACTTACTATTCTTTCACTATTCTCACACGCACTTGATCTGAAATTAGAGTGGAATATTGTGTTCATACGAGAGCGTCACCCGTTCGTAAACAGTTTGTTGTGTAAATAATTGTGTCACTATCACTTTTAGCTAAGCTTACAGGACTTGCTTAACACAAATACAAATATACCCTTCCAAGACCATATTAGTCACAATGCCAAATCTATTGTACCGGTGTCCGGAGGGTGCAAGGGCGTTACTGAATTAAACTTTAATTAAAGAAACCATTATTTGTATCCATTCTATTAAAAAATAAAAAATAATAAAAACTGTTTACCCGTTTATCAAAATTGTTTGAACACATCCCTGACCGAAATTGCTATGCAAGGACATTCGGTAGTCTCTGCCACTCACTGCAAAAACATGATAAAATGATGATTAGACACTAGTTACCCTTTCTTACGGCCTTTCAAAAAACAAAAACCAGGCCTCTAGCAACACGACACTACAATCAGTAGAGTAACGGAAAACAATAAAAGTCATTAATTTTTTTTTTATTAAATCTACGCAAATTGCGATTTCTTAAACTCTATAGCAATAATTCTACGTTTCATTCTTTCATTTAAATCAAAATCGCATCGGAATTCAATGAAAGCCTACGACTACCGTTCTCTTATACATAAGGTAAAGAAGTCAGTACAAGCAAGCGCTACGCCGACAGCTACGAAGCGCCTCCATGATCGGGTCGTAGCGCTACGGGAGATCACTGTTCAGTCGCCGCGCTGCTGGCTCGCTTGAATACTGTTAGGTTAGACAGCGATACTGTTGTCAAACAAATTCCCAGTTGCTGAGATCCAAAGACAAATAGGAAGACCCTGTTTTACTACTTTTATTAAGCACAAGGAACAAACAAATGACGTCATTACTTGTTACAAAATTAAAAACACCACAACAAATATTTACCTACGATACAGCTGTCGTCCTGTCGACAATTAGAAAACGTGTTGGCACTAAACAATTTCACATCGCAATGCGTGAGACATAGTTTCATTCTTACTGTGTTTTTACGTTCAAAGACCACGAATCACGATTTCTATTGGCTTCGCGCCAATATCGTTACTATACTACTTGCTGAAATTCACAGCATTATAGTATTTATTTGCGTAAAGAGAGATTTTTACGTTATTACGCAACACAAAATTAGTTAACACAGACACTAACATTTACGCCACATTTCCAAATTAAACTATAAACATTTTGAGGGACCAAAACCGCAATTCACAGAATACAAATTCACCGACTGGCGCAACGCAATGCAACAACCAAAAAGCGTCGCCTCCCGTGATGCAAGGTCAGATACACCCGCGCTATACAGTAACGACTACTGTAACATTATGCGCACGTACGACCACCATTTGGGAAATATGCGCTTTTTGGCTATTGCCAACACAGATTACTTAAACTTGCCTAATACGTTCACAGTAGCCTGACGTAGCAGGAATCGCGGAAAAGTGACGCATCGCCGCGGAGCTACGAGGGGCGGTATTATCGTTCGGGAGGGAAGCGTGAGGCGCACGCGGCATTTCGAAGTCAAGGTCGGTTCGTGGGAGCTGTTCAGTCGGCCGGGCTCCCCAAGGTCGCCTGGCACCCTGCTCCCCGCGTCCCCGGTTTAATCGATACAAAGGTATGAACGCAATATAAACCCGCGAAGCCCTCACCACTCATGAGAGGCACATATATTGTTAATATCAGAGTTTAATGCCTAAGTATTTTTTTATTCAAATAATAATACTTTGGAAGACAGACGACAACTTTTGGATATGATGTTTCTACACGATATCGTTAATAATAAATTCGATTATCCACCATTATTGAATAAAATCCACTTCAACACCCGCCTAAAAAGAACTAGAAATACTCTATTGCTCTCAATTCCCCATGCATCTAATAATTATATTACATACTCGCCGTTTTACCGGTTACCAGCACTTTATAACGATAAATTCGCTTCTATAGATTTATTTAATACTTCTCGGACCACTTTTAAAACCAACATTTTAGAATATTATCGGACAGCTAGTCATTTATTGCCAATTTCTCACTTAAACGCACCCAACACACACCAATCTTGTTATACAGTCACACACACGCACACATACACTCAGGTATAGCTAACTTGAATAATAGATAAAAACTGTCCATCTCTCCATAATTATTAATAATTAATTGTAAACTTCTTTATTGGCGTATTGCTAAGTTTATTTCAATTCTACATATATGAACTGTAAGCTGTGAAGTTTCCTGTATGAATAAATAAATAAATTAATTAAATCAGCACTATTAAAGTTTCTCAATACTGACCTGTATCAGTCTCTTTGCGATTCTAGTGAAAGCTGAGGATGTTTTAAAAATACTTTTTCATTATAGGCCTACTACTACTACCTACTATAATTAAAACCTAATTAATTATAAAAAAGACATAAGCCCAGCCATTATTTTTCTTGTAAAAAAGCCATATTAGCCCAGAGCTACATTTTGTATTTATTTAAAATTATAATAATCAATGCATTTCCTAATTAGTTTTAATCATAATTTTCAAATTATAGAGATAAACTTGCTTCCTTTTAGATGTTCGCTTCTAAAAGCGTTCATTGTCAAGTGTTATCAGGGAACGGGAGGACTGACGACGGTATAGTTTTGGGATTTATGATTTTCACGTCTTACGGAATACGTATCAGCACGATGCGTATGTTATGACTCTGACGCCCTGGTGATTGTATATTTGTTTGAAAAATAAACATGATTAAAAAAAAATATCGTTACATTCAGAATTATTTTCTAGCTATTGGGCATAGGTAATAAGACTAGCATGCCAATAAAAATCCAGTACCTGGCAGGAACTTCAGGCTTTTTTAAATCACGTGTATATAAATAGGGAAACGTTGTGAGAAACAACCTCCATGGCTCAGACAATCTAGAGCGACGTAAAGTCTACAAGCGCTCCAGGCCAACGAGGTGGACTACTTATGGCCCTTTCGTTCTCAGGAGATTCGGATGTCCAGTCTAAGGTTTCGGGCAGTAAAACAGGCACTCGCGTAAAATGAAATAAGCAATAAAAGGCGGATCGTCTCGCCGTTAGCGCCATATGATTTTTTTGGTGGTACTCAATATTTTGTGTTCCCATTGACATCAGAATCCTGGAGGATCACAGGAAATATTATAAGCATACGTTTAACATATTTGTATTTTTTAAAAGTAAATTGTGCATTTGCTCTCGGAAAGCATCATTTGTTGAATTGCAACTTTTTTTTTATGGGATAACTCGGCAAACGAGCAGGCGAGCTACCTAATGGTAGGTAGTCATCGCCGCCCATGGACATCTGCAAAACCAAAGTAGTTGCAGATGCGTTGCCGAGCCTATTTAGGGAAAGGGAGGAGAAGGAGAAAAGGAGAAGGAAGGGGATTGGGGGAGGAATTGGGCCTCCGGCCCTCTCGCTCACCGAACGAAGCGCAGTAACGAAACGTTGCTACTCGGACGTCGGTCTTCTGCGAAAGTGTGGTACTTCCCCGGTCAAGCCGGCCCATTCATGCTGCGAACAGCGTGGCCCTACCACAACAAAAAAACTGATGATAGAGACCCTTAAGTATGTCTGTTCCAGGGTTATTTGAAACCAGCTGGACTGATTTGGAAAATTCTTCTTTTGTTCAATAAGGTGTACTTCTCAGGTCATCTTACTGTCGTAATCAGGTTAGAATCTGATGAAGGGAAACGCGTGCATTTGCTCTATAAAGCTTTGTTTGGATCGAATTGAAACTGGTAATGAAGACCACCGCTGCACTGAAACTACTCAATGATAAGTATTTTAGGGGTTGCGATTCGATTACTCTATTAATTATAGTTGGTTAGCAATTTATGCTAGTCAAAATGCATATGGTGAAGTATCAGAAGAACTCCTCAATCATTAAATCCCTAAATTGATAAAGCAATATTTTGTAAAAGATAGAGCAGTTGTCAGTAGATTATTGTAACTGAGTTGGGTTATTTAATCTGACTGGATCTTTATTTTTATTATATTTTAAGGAGACTTTCCTTTTTTTATTTAATGTTATTATATGTATTAGTCAATTATTTTGCAATTACAGACATGACTTTTCTAAAGACTTGAAGATATAAAATCCGAGTCGACTGGAGAAACACTTTTCTTTTTCTTCTTTTTATAAAACTGTCTACATATTGTATCAATCTCAGTATTCATGTTTTTAATTAACATACCATCATACCTACTATTATATTTAGGTCCCATGTTGTAATAAGGGGCAAGTCCGGCACAAACCTAAACTCCGAGCTGCTACTGAGAATTTCATAGACACTTTGCTCGACCACGGTATCCAACCCAGTACCTGCCTCTAGCAAGGCGATCGTGCTTGGGACCACAGGCTAATGGAGTAGCACTTATGTATTAATAAATAATAAATTCACACGCATCTTAACATATTATATAGCTACGGTTCAATTACAAGCTCCGTTGAACAGATTCATGAGCGTATCGAATGCTTCCAAGAACTGCAGTGTGATTCTGAAAATAAAAGATTTCGGGCTCGATTTCATTCTCACTTCGATAGTCACTTTTGGTAAAAATGTTTTGATATTTCATAACTATTCAAGGTCGCATGAAGTGATATGAATAAATGAAAAAAAATTAAGTGAGATCAATCAATAACACTAGCGTGGAACTTCCTAGGTTTTAGTTATCAATTAAAATTAACTAACAACATTAACTAAAGCTAAATAATACTGTATTTAGTATCTTTTTTCGTTTTCGGTCATAAAAACACATTCTAGGTGCATGGCAGTGTATATTGAGATACAAAATTTTATTGAATTAGTTGTAAGTCAGCCGCCGGAGGGCGCAGACAGACCTCAGCGGTGGTTTGCGGGTGGTTGACTGGGCGAGTCCAACGCCCGACCAGACATTGGCCCCTGTGGAGCGGCGCGCGTTTGCGACATGCGCACCTTCAAGTAAGATGCGCCCTCTGAAGGTCTAGACAAAGACGAAGAACTGGACCACAACCTGTTACGGTCGTGGCCAAATTCACGAATGAATTAACGACTATTACTGCGTAAAGTAGCGACACTCTCCTCCCCCAGTCAGACTCAAGTTACTCACAAAATAAAGGAGCGGCTAGTGGTATCTACCTACGTGCCCGAGGCAGCCATCATTCGCTACATGCGCGTTATATGTTCGAATGTATTTTTGGTTGAATGATTCGATCTGCTATTATTTTTTTAATTGCTGTATTAACCCAATGATTATTAATACTAATAAAATAATATGGTTCGCAATTGTGCACTGTGCGGATGTGTAAGAAACAATAAAACAATTGGGAACGGAAATGTTTTCTTCCTATCCTACAGATAAAACGTTAGAAACGAAAGAGAAGCACTTTAATTGCTAATGTAAGTATATTTTATGTTTAGTTTTTTCTTAATGGCAAAAATGCCGCTGCCGGCAATTCTGCCAATGACAAAGTGAAAAAACTATGAAAATTTATAAAGAAATGATTGAAATATTAAAAGTAAAAAAAAATAAGACAAACTGGAAGATAAAAACATAAAATAACATACCATCACGCCTGTATTCCTCGAAGGGTAAGGCAGAGGTGTAGGTACTTTTGTACACCCACACTTCGCCGGTATGTTAAGGTCCCATATAATAGGAGGCGAGCCTATTGCCATTAACCGGGCATAAATCCAGACTCCGAGCTGTACTGAGAATTTCATAGAAAAATTCAATAACACTGCTCGATCTGGGGATCGAACCCAGGGCCTCGTGTAGCAGTCGTGCTTAGGACAACTAAACTAATGAGGCTGTCTGAAATATTAAATTCCAAATAATCCGTCTCGATCATCTATTCGCGAACGCTCGCTGAAGACAGCCCTATCAGGTTGGAGCATACACAAATACGTGGGCGGACAGGCTATTGCGCGTGTAGTAGGTAGTAGTACTAGACAGACGATTATATCGGTTAATTTATAGTGGAGTGTCGGGGTCGGGGCTGTGCCGTAGGGAAATGCAAGGCAAGTCCGTTTTATTTGTCGATACGAGTCCGACATACCCACCCTAGCGTCTCCTCCGACGAACCAAAGATTTTCCGCAGCACAAAAAGGGTAGGTACTTGGCGGTACAGAAAAATATCCTTTTCCTCGGAACCTGGCCTTTTTAAGAACATCCGCAATTTGGTTGCGGTACGTTCGCCGAGGTCTTCCCCTTCCAACTCGTCCATCCATACTCACCATATATACTTGTTTCGTCAATCTCCGTTTATCCATTCTCTCTACATGACCAAACCATCTTAACATACCTTTCTCAATCCTTGTTACTACATCTTCTTTCACTCCACAACGCTCCCTTATCACACTGTTTCTCACTCTATCTTTTAGCGTAACACCACACATACTTCTCAAAGCTCTCATCTCTACAGCATTTATTCTGCTTTCATGTTTCTTCTGCCATACCCAACTTTCACTACCATACATTAGTGTCGGCGCCAACTGTTTATTTTTGTACTAAATACATCATCCATTTAAACACACTTTTACAGCAAATTGTCTGCAATCATACAATATTAATAACCCGTTAAGAGACCTACCTTATTTCGTCACTATACCCATCCCTTTCATTCGTAAAGTGGGTGTGTTTTAAACGTGAGACAACCTAGCCGCTGGCCACACTACTACTGCAATAGAGTCACTGGCTACAAAACATTACGCTAAAGCAAAATAATGTCGCGATGCCATGCAGCTGATAAGCATGATATATATTTTTAAGATTTTATGGAGGTTTACTACCCTATTCGGATCTAATAAATGAATAATTCGCTTTCATACAACGTACAAAAAAAGAAAACATATTGGCATTATTTTAATGTGTACCTAACCGACACAATACTTGATACGTATTTAAAATTCATAATGTTAAATCATTATTATAATTTGTAATTGAAAAAATATTTTTCAGAACCCACGTAAGAAAAACATTTTCCAACAAAATAAGAAGTAGGTACTTCATAAGAAAATGGTAAATATTATGCTTATTACGTGTAAGATAATAACAACTACTTACCAAGTAATTATTAGAAATCCCTATTCAAGGGCATAAGACACGTAAGCGTATTCAAAGTAAATTTACGTGACCAAGCAAATTTTTATCGATTGAAGCCAACCACGACACCATGGGAATTATAACAAGTAGGTAACTTCTACCAAAGACAGCCTTTTATTTTTAAGAATCTCATATTTCATTATTAAAATGAAATATGAGATTCTTAATAAAAGAGTTTTTTCTAGAGCCAAATATTTTGAAATATTGAGGAATATCTTAAAAAAGAAAAATTGAAGTCTTATTTCAAGGTTTCGAAGTTCATAAGTTAAAAAAACGAAAGTAGCTACCTAAGTTCGTTCTAAACTTTATAAACAATCATATAAGTGTGTAAACCTTACTATAATCCCTCCCATTGTGTTATCCTCGATGTGTTCTGTAAGACTGTGCGGTAAAGTTGGTTTTCGCGCGCACTGGGAGCTCTCTCAAATCGGGCACGGTTGGTAAGGCTCGCTTGCGACAAGCACGGCAACTCGCGAATGACTGTACTCTGCAGCCACTCCGCCACTCGCACCCTGCAGAGCGTGCGGCGCGCGCACAGCACACACCCGACACTACATCCCATAGCTAACCTCTTCACCATCGATTCAACGTTTTGCCAAATTTTTGTCACAACGTCCAAAATTTTGGCTAAGTATTGCTATTGTTCTACATCCCATTCTTAATAAATCTTTTGCAAGTTCATAAACTGCAGCAGCCATGAAAATTGTATGACGGCAGGTCTCATTGACGTCAGCGTTTGACAAACTTCCGCTATGATGAAACGGCCATCAGGAGTAACTCACTAACGCTAACAAATTGGTGGTATAGAGCTGCAAACATCTTGAGCAAAGTTAGAAAGAGATGGCCAGTAGAATGAAGTAAGACAGTTCATACTACGCAGTACTAGCCGTCCTTTTCATTTATTTTTCATAACTGCCGCTCACTTATAACTAACTTGGCATTTGAAAATATAGGTGCAGTCACGATCACATAATAATAATAGTCGTTTTCAAAAGAGATGTCTTGTGAAATTAACATTGCAACTCGGAGAAAACACCAATATAATTAGTAGCATTGGTTCAAAATATTATGTTCGTAAAAATTAATTAATCAGAGAAAAACGCATTTACCTTTTTTTTTGCCACATAAATATATCGAGCCCGACCGCTACGCTAGAGTATAGAATCGTGTTGTTGGGTTTTTCTATGAAAGTCTCATTAGCAGCTCGTAGTCTGGATTTGCTCGCCCCCTATTACATGGAAATAAAACATATCGGCAAACTGTGGGTGTATATTATTAGTGTTATTACACCTTTATCCTATACTTCGACGTATGAGTATATGCGTGATGGTATATTGGTTTTTCTGTTAAGTGTAAACTTATTTATTCTGTTAACTGTACACATTTATCTTTTGCTCTTTGACGAGAATTATGTCGTGAAATATGGGCGAGTTACATATAGTTGTTTTAAAATTAATTAAATAACTAGTTACGAAGAATTTTACCCTGACAATGACACCTCTATCAATATACCATAATGCAGGTTTTTTAACAAACTATAGTACTTAACGTATAAACAACATAATATGTCATTTGTGCATTTTTGTCACGACTGTTTCGTGCATCCGTGCAAGCAAAAATTATCTTTAAGGTGTCGAATATTTTCATATTGCGACTGTACTTAATCATGATGTAGCTACATACGTAGTTCATTAGTACACGGGAACGAAGTACGGAGTTGGGTACTTATTCTTGAGTGTGTTCGGAACTGTTTCTCTACTAAACTAAGATTAAACTAGGTTCGACGATTAATATTAGAATATACAAAACAGGCTTTATGTTTCGTAGGAATTTTATTGAACACAAGAGCACACAGGTGCCATAAAATACACTTAAGGCTAATTTCGTACAAAGCGTAATTACAATTATATTCGCCCTTGAGATTTGAAACTGCAGCACGTAATAATAATATCGACACTGTAAAAAATATATGTCACCGTATAATTTTAAACATCGTTAGATTTTAATCTTTCTTGCGCGACGTACCGCTTACAAATTAACGCATTATTTTTCGGTAGATTATAATCTATCGAAGTGAAACCGTCAAATTGTGAAATGGCATGCGACGGAACGCAGCTCACGCTTTGATTGGTTGAAAGTCGTGTACGCGGGGTACACGACTTTCAACCAATCAACGCGTACCATATGTATTTTGTTGTCATTTCGTTGGTTGTTAAATGAACCTTTTCGATTTGTATTTTTAGCTTTGATTTTATTTTGTGATAGTTATTTTTTTTCTAATCGTGACATAAGTATGTAGGTATGTTATGTTGTTATTATTGAGCAGGTATAATTTAGCAGCAATAATTCTGACTTCGTAGGAAGTACATAGTGAGAAAACAATTTAACAAAATGAAAAAAAAAAACAAAATTTAATTGTAACAGTACGTTGAGTTCATGTATCAACATTTTACAATCTCGCGAGATAGATTATAATATAACGGTATTTACAATAATACGGTGACATCATATACATAATTATAACAATAATCATGAATTAATGCTAGACAAGTATGTCACATGAAAACAAATTTGAATTGCAGTGCTGTAAAATTACATTTTTTTTAAAGTAGTTAACTACTCGGAAAAAAACATACATTGCAATCTGTCTCTTGACAGACAAATATGTATAAACTTTCGGTATCAGTCAAATATCATATTATAGCCTCACTATAACTATACTTAAACTACAATACAAAATATAGATTTACGTAGCTTTGGTAAAGAAAAATAATTATATTATATTTTAATGCAAAATATAGAATAACATTGTGCATAAATTAATATACGAAAGAAATTTCGTGCTCGATACCAGGATACTTGTTTTTATTCGAGATACAATGATATTAAAATAATAGTTGGTTTATCTAACGAATTGAATAAATAATTGATGAGTGTATTTAGTATTAAGGGTGAGCGCTCGTTTATAATGAAACGGTTACATTATACTAGCACGACCCCTGCGCGGCGCGGCGCGCTGATTGCGCAGAGAGAGCGGCCTATTTCCACAGTACACTGTATGTATAACGTATTCAGCGCTATTCACACCGCCGAACTGAAACTTTCCAGTACGGAAAAAAAATAGTTCAAGCATATACAATTAAATGAGCACAATTGATAGTCGTTAACGTCCATCGACAATTGATAAATTTATTAAATTAGTTTTAAACAGATCGCTAGAGGTGATAAAACTATTTGAATATAGTCTAAGGTTCGCACGAGAGTCCTATATTTCCAAAGAAGAGATCTTACGCCACAACCAGTTGTTGTGGCGATAATTATTTCATAATTTTGATGTATTCACTTAGTATTTACTTATGTATAGGTATATCAGGTCATCGAACCCAAGCGAGCGATCGAGAGAAGCTTGCTAAGAATATACAGCGCATAAACTCTAAGCATGAATGAGCAAGGAGAAGTGAATTATAATATTCAAAAGCTCTTAGTATTCTTACTTCTTATACAATACAAACTTTGTTTTCATTTCTACGTTTTACCAGGCATTGAAAGTTCAAAGTGCAAAGACCATAACAAAGTTCTTATGTATATAGGTACTAGGTGAAGTCCGCGGTTTTACTCGCTTGAAAATAAGGACTATTCACAAACTTCTTTGTGAAATGAAGTAGCCTCCAAAACAGATGAATCGAAAACTTTTTCACTTCATTCAGTTAGGATATTGAAACGCATTCGTTACTTGAAACGAAACTTACATTCTTATATGTATTGAAGATCATGTATTTCTGCAAATTATTTCAGCGTCCTGGGGCTTAAATCAATATTTGTGTCTGTCTGGTAATACGTAGAAATATATGCTAATAACAGAATGTATCATTTATTTCAACGAAATTGATTAAAAAATTCCCAGAAAGCATATCCACGGTTCAAATGTTGCATTTTATTAGTTTCATCGAAAATGGTATTAAGTATCGGTCTCTAATGTAATATTTAATGTTTTAAAGGGTGCCGGCACATTATAAGCATAATAAATTCTGCTATCGGTCTACCCAAAACACATACCTATCTTAAAACAAATATTTTAGCTGCCATAATGTGGAGCCCTAGAAGGCAAAATCTTTCTCGGGGTCGAATAAAATCGATCTAGCTAGGTCAAATTTAATCTAAGCAGAGCTCAGTCGCCTATAATAATATTGATCATAAATAAGTAACAAAAAAAGTCAGCGGCATACTGCCGTAGTACCAGACACGGGACTCGATTAACGTACAAGCAAAATAAAAATAACACCCTGTAGTTGCATGGCACCGAAAGTTTTAAGACTAAAAAAAATCCATTAGATTAATTATGTGGATCACAAAGGGACTATATTATTTGAAACTATTAATATCATATGGATTGAGCGTAAAATAATCCTGCTTTCTGGGAATCGTTCCGTAGCAAATCGGCGAAGCGATCAGCTTCTACGTAAAATGTACATATATTTGTTCTTCACGTATTCCTGTAGGTATGAGATAAATACTTGTATGGCCTAGATGTCGTTTCTGCGTGGTTGGTCGAGTGTATGAAGATTTTTGTTTCCCAATATTACGTGAAATTTTAGAAACGGAATCAAAAAGCTTATCATTAAATCAGATATGTATGTTATTTGTGTACGGGTATGTTAGTTTTTAACGTCTCCCTGAGGTCGAAGGTCTAGGTCGAAGTTTCTCACCGGGTAACATTGGTCACGACACTCACGACCAGCATTGGGACGATAAATGAATTCACGATAATTTATAATTACTATTTTGTTATTAGAAAAACAGAAACTGTGAGATTCAATTGCTTAGGACTTTACTAAAGTTATCAATCAATTATTCGATTTGCAATACATTCACATGTGAATATTTCAACGAGGTATGTGTTAATGTTTGACTAGGTTTCGGTAGGCCCAAGTCTTAATAGGTAGTACAAAACACTAGCATTACAAAAAAATCGCGATACCAATTGAATAAATGTCAGCTAACATCGACAAACGTACATTTATATCACAATTTTCGTTAGAACACTTCATAATAAAGCTTAATTTTTACTTTACATACAAAAGCTCAATGAATAATAGGATTTTTTTATAAGAAAAAACTTAATACTTGAACAAAGAACTTAAATTATTGTGGACAAATTTGAATAAACAGTGTTACGTACAATTATTACAGAGGTTTTTTTACGTAGGATGTACCTACGTGGCATCGTGGTTCTGATCTAGCACAGTGGAACAGTATGACGAGTACTTACTGTTCTACTTGCGTTTAATGCAATCGCACTTCCGACAATGCTAATTATACTCACGAGTAAATATAATATAAATAATTATTAGAACGGATGCAACATTCCCGCCTCGTTGTAAATTAATACTATCCATCGATGCATCGTAATCGCCGCCGTCGCTGACTGACAAAGCGACGTTGCACCGCGCAACGGAAAAGTTATAATAGTAACAGTATTTTAAATTGTAGTGCAATATAATTTTATTTTATATATACATATTTCCATAATATTACATGTACATGTAATATTTTACATGAATCCAAGGGGAGCAGGGCTTAAATCATTGAGTAGGCACGAAATGGGCTGTAAATATTACACACCGGGCCATAGCAGATCATTTTTTAGGAAACGCTGAGATAGAAGACATTCACAGAGTTCATCTAAACGCAATACTTTGTTCCGCGAAAATATGTCAATAGTTAATAGTTATGTGCGTTAAATAGTCTAATGATTATAATCCACTAGCATCAGTCAATTTAATGTTGTAACAAGTTGCGGGTTGGTGCGAGAAGATTTGAAAAGAGAAAAGGGAGAAAAGCAGAAATATGGCGTGCGGGTGCAATCAACCAATCAAATTTGCCAAATTTATGACCGCGTTATAAGAGTTTCGTAGAGGCTTTTTTGTAAGTATCATTTAGTAGTAACTAATTGTACAATTTATAATTGAAAATATAATGGTAAACTACGTCAATTTTATAGTATAAAACTATTTTATGTGCCTCCTGATGATTCTAAAATAAATATATATGTAATTGTTAAACATAATCATAGAATTGAAAAAAGAGTAGTCATTTTGTTGAAAATTCTTCTAAATATACGTGTAATAATTTTTGTAGAGATTATACATGTCACAAACATTACTAAATCCTTGACACGCGTTTAGATAAATCCTAGGAATGTCCTCTACTCAACAAACTTTTGGACCACTCAAGTGGGCCACCCTGTATATCAATCTGGGCGAGATTCAAAATATATTAATGGGAACATAAAAAATTTAAAAGCTTGAGTAAACATTAAATGTGTTTAAAGTTGTTATATTATAACATTTAGTTTGTATAATGGCACAATACTTATTTCTATTAAACTGCACTTTGTTTGTGATAGTAGATTGTTAATAAACGAGACAAAGTGACGGATTACAAACTAGTGTGCAAACACGAGTTGGTAATCTGTTCTTTCCCCCGAGTGAAGTATAGTACGTTTTACTGAAAATAATTAGAACTGCCTAAGTAAGACTCAGTGCACAAGCCTACCTATTCATACTTACTTTTATTATTAAATTTATTTAGATGTTTCAGTCAACAAGCTATTATTTTTTTTAAGATTTGTGGATATGTCGTTCAATATATTATAAATATAATAGTAATATTTACTAAGAAATACTTAATTCTATATTGTAACTTACGAAAATTAAAAAGCCACCACAGCGTGCTGAAAGGACGCACATTATCACAAATTCTATTGTTTGCTTTATCACCACAGGTAACACCACAAAGATTTGTTCACATCATTTATACATTATTTATGTGGGTGGGTATCTAGTAAAATGTTCGAAATAAAAAATAATCTTTAATAAGATGCTTTTTTACAATTAAATTTTTTATCTGTGTTGAAAACATCAAACACGTTAATAACGAATTTTTATACAAACACTTTTCATAAATTGCTATTTTCTCCCCTGATATTAGGGTAATAATTAGTCACTTTCCGAGTAGGTGATGTAAAAAATATTTTTCGTATATGTAATTTGAAAATATATACTGAATCAGCATTAACATTTTCATAAAATATGAATTATATTTATATTTTCTTGTATACTTTCTATTAGTGTGATCATGATAAAAATCTATAGCAAAATGAGACATTTACTTACCACTATAGACGTAATAGTCTACAGTGGTAAGAATTAATATTTACCAAAATGTACCTAGATTATTCTACTTTATCGCGCACATTTAAGTTACGGAGTACTCACTACGACATAGCACCAAGCTAAACACAATATTGAGTGAACGACTAAGTAAAACAGCGTTTGCACTTTCAAAATACGTATTTTGTGTAGGTATGATATTGATTAACAAATTCCTTTTTCACTGAAAATCCAACTATACTTGTTGATATTCTTCTGTAAACCTCGTAACATATCTAGAACTCAGAATACACTCTAGAATACAGGGTCAGAAATATATCACTAATATAGTAGATTAAAGAAGGCTCAAGGCTTTCGTTTAAATTTCGCGTCAATATTATTTGAGCAACACGAATATGTGAGCAAAGTTGGTGAACGATAAAACCTGGACTTAATAAATACATACCTAGACCTACGTACATACATATACTTAGCTAATTGTGAGACTGGCGTTCATTAACATTTTATAATACATATATAATAAAACAGTAAGATCATTTAGTGGCTATAATTCATATAACCGTGGATGAATAATAAATATATTCATTTTAATATATATTTAGGTACATACATTAGATCGAGCGAAAAAGTGCAATACAATCAATTACATTATTATAGTTTAAAAAGGGGAATACAATAGAAGAACCAACTATGAACCAACCAACAAATAACATATTACTAGCTGCTACCCGCGGTGTGGTCAGCGATGACCTCAATCCCATTGGAATTTCCCAACATAGAGGTCCAGTGGAGTTGGCGTAGTATTCGGAAATATAAGGAATATCATTGGTATTCATTGTTGCAAGTGTTGGAATAATTGTTTTTATATCATTTTAGCTTCTTATAACTTACTACACACAGTTATTTAACTAATATTTTCTTGACATTATTTTGTTTCAAAAATATAATTATGTAGAATGTAGATACTGAACCAACTGTATCTACACCATGGAGGTTATAAATCATAAAATTAAATACTTTACGATACAAAAGAAAATAATTGTTAGAATTGTCAAACGCTGTGAATGACAGCGGAACTATTGAACCAAATTTGCATTGAGGTAATAACGGCTTCGTATTAGTCTCTAGAGAAAAGATGTGATCCTGTTTTTACTACCCTACTTACTCCAAAATTTAATTTTACATCGGCCGGGGTGCACCAAATGAGTTCTATGTTAGTGTCGAGTTACAATAGCTGTACTAATACGAATCAAATTATCAATTCCTTGTCACAATAATGTTTTCTGATTTATTAATTCAATCTTCTTACAATTTCTTTTGTGTCTGTATTTTTTTTATTTTATAATATTTGTACATAAACAGGGAGTTTACTTCAGTAGTTACTTTCCAAATTCAGCGTTTTCAATGATTAAAATAGGTTATAATATTGGATTTTATATTTATATATTTATCTAGATTGAGCATTACAAACAAACTAGAGATGTGTCAACTTGACTTACTAATTCGAGTTATCCGAATTGTGCTAAGTTTGAGTTAGCTCGAGTTGAATTCTCCAACTCGTGTTTGGGCTGGCGGTAAATGAACAAATCAAGCGAAACAGCGAGAGCGCGATTCGTTTGTTAGGTGCGCGCATTAATAGTTATTCAATCATTATGTTATGTTATTCAATCATTAATAGTTATTCATCATCATCAAGATCATATCAAAATATATTCACTGGTCACAATTTAAATTAGCGGTTGTCAGTTGTTATTGTTTGTTTGTTGTTGCGATTGCTGTTCAAGAATCGAAATTATTTTTTTTATTAATTTTTCGCATATTATTCGGCTATGACACATTCTAGGTGCATAGCAGTAGAAATTGCGATATCAACAATTAGAACTTTTGCTTACAAACCGCTATCGTCGAAGATTTTGGTGTAAAAAAGTGGATGCGGAGAAAAATGTCAATTTACACCTAAATCTCCTACGGTAGCGATTTTTAAGCAAAGGTTTTAATACTCAATAATACGCAATAGAAATTGCGACATCAACAATAACGTATTCACGATTGAGTAATAAATAAATGTTTAAAAAAAAAAAAAATAACTGACAACACCGGCTAATTAGACTAATCTTCAAAAAAAACCGGCCAAGTGCGAGTCGGACTCGCGCACGGAGGGTTCCGTACCATTACGATTTATAACATATAAAAAAAAAGTATTTACTAGATCTCATCCAAACCAATTTTCAGTGGAAGTTTACATGGTAATCTACATCATATATTTTTTTTAATTTTATCGTTCTCTTATTTTAGAAGTTACAGGGGGGGACACACCCATTTAACCACTTTGGAAGTGTCTCTCGCGCAAAATATTCAGTTTAGAAAAAATGATATTGGAAACCTCAATATCATTTTTGAAGGCCTATCCCTATACCCAACACGTACAAGATTGATGAAAAAAAAATTTTTGAGTTTCAGTTCCAAGTATAGGGAACCCCCAAAATTTATTGTTGTTTTTTTTATTTTTGTGTGAAAATCTTAATGCGGGTCATAGAATACATCTACTTACCAAGTTTCAACAGCATATATCTTATAGTTTCGAAAAAAAGGCTGTGACACGATCGGACGGACAAACAGACAGACAGACATGACGAATCTATAAGGGTTCCGTTTTTTGGCATTTGGCTACGGAACCCTAAAAAACGAATTAAATAATCGTATTTTCTTTAAAAAAATGTGGTTAAATCTAGGTTAAATAACAATACTATCGATGAAAAGTGATCTTGGTGTTATTATTAAGTTTTCCCACATAATTTTTTTAGGTAATTTTTTTCGTGAACACGTTAGCCATTAGTGATTCAAATGATACTGACCTAAGCGTAAGTGAGAAGCGAGTCTACCAATTTTAGTAGACTTTAAATAGGCCGTACGGTCAATGTGCCATCTAGACAAATATATAATCAAAGGTTACAATTTAAATATATTTTAAAAATTATAGTGAACCGATTTTAATTAACTAATTAACAGCCTAAACGTAACTTCAAAATATGGGCCGTGATTTCTCTCCCGTTCTTCTCAAACGTACGTCGGAAAAACTGAAGGACAAAAAGACGGGAAAAAATTGCATAAATTTTATACTTAAATTTATCGTATTGAGTTAGGTCAAGTAAGTTAAAATTACTTTTAACAACATATTGGAAACTTGAAATATGTGTAGACGTGAGAACCGGCAAATACAACGAAATAAATATTTCAAATTATACACGATGATAAGAAATACAATAAAAAAAATCAGACACAATGCAAAATCTATGGTTTCCGGGCGCCATGACCCGTTTTATAAAATATCCTAATCAAGATTAGTTAATAATTGATAAATGATCGAGAAATAAACTTGTTGTTTTGAATTATTGTTGTTCTTACTGGGTGCATATTACGTGTTCAGTGCCAACTAGCCGCGCGTGGCAAGGCAGATTACAATATCGGTTGTGTGCGTTGCTATGCGCGGAAGCGAACTGATAGCGCCAGAAGCCCAAACTTCTTTTAGGATATTTGTAGACACTGGTTTACTGACAAATAAGTTGTTGTATTTTTAACACGAAACTATATTTTTTTATTAAATTCAAGAACTACTTGATAACAAGAAGATTAGACAAATTTGTGACCCCGACGTGATGAATTTAGGCAAAGTGGCAAAACAACAGAAACTATCTTAATAAGTATTAGTAAATAAATTTGTTTATTAATTTACATATTGTTCGTTAGATATTGTTCTAACTGGGCGCGTATTACGAAATAGATCGTAAACATTAAGCGTGTACTGTTACTGGGACGGTACTATTATATTGATAAATCTTTAACAACGTTAAATATTATGATGAAATCGACAATACCGTCACATTACAAGTTATACCTTTCGTAAATTTTTAATCATAATTTTGTAAAAACTTGTTGACTTTAAATAATTGGCAAGGAAATCACCACAAGAATTATATATTAAATGGCTTCACCTTAGGTGAGTATAAATTATATCCTCGAGAGCTTAATATATGCACACATAACTAGTAAGCTTTAGAACTAAAATACAATTTGTTCATAAAAGGCGTAGGATACGTACATAGTACAATAAAAACGATAATTAATCAAATAAAGTGATGGCCTTACCATTCATCACCAACTAGGTAAAATGTACCTAAAACAACATCACTTGCTTATTCAAACGACATGAGATTAGCCGGTAAAGGTTTCACTATTTTAGTTGTGGCATCTTCGATTGCTCTTACCCACATCCTTGCAGCAGATTCTGAAGCAGCCCTATAACAAAAAGATACAATTAAAGACGTTAATGGATGAACAAAAGAAATATTCAGAGCCCGTCTCGGGTGTAACAGTTATAATAGACGTGTTGTTGAACATATAATATTGTTAGATATGTCTCTAAACATGAGGCAAATTTACCACGACGTTAAAATCGGGTCTCCGTATGAGATAGGTATTAGTTGTATATCCACCAACCAAAGGAAATCGTAAGGACTGTAAGACTATATTTTAAATTTATATCTTATCAGGAGACGCGGCAGTGTGTCAGCCAAGTTCGTCATATATTTTATAACAACGATTTCGGGTCACTCTAGACTTTATTAGCAAAAGTATAAGGCTGTTGATTTATGTAGATAACTTTGTATTGAACGATTCTCCGAGAACGTGTTTGGAAACACAATATGGTATCGGTGTCATCGCGGAGATGAACCCGCAGCCGGGTTTTACACAATTTAATTTGCTGATGACACTACTTTTTTAATCTAAGCTGATGTTCGTAATCAGTACACCAAGATATCTCGGATCTCATACCCACAACGTATGTAAATTTAAATAAGAGCATTATTTATAAAATATCATTTGTTGAAATCCATGCTGGCCGTAATTTTTTAATAACATGGCATGGTTACAAATTTAGCTATTGATGATAATGATATAATAAAATACTGTTATAAATATATTACTTTGTAATCGTGTTCTCGAAAATGAATCCTACGATTTAGATTTAATTAACAAATATTAGTTCACAAGTGTCTAAAGTCAATTTAACTACAGTCCTGAAAAATCTTACTCGTTTTACATCTGTTCTGAGCAGAGCTCAGTCGCACTGGTTCTTGGCTACAGTTATCTCAGTAAGCAGTATAGGTTGTACATAAAAATCACTCACTTGAACTTGTATAACGTGCCGGTGTGGTGATTGATCAGCTGGAATGAGTCTGTACTATCACCGTCAGAAATTTTGGCAAACCATCCAACCAAACACAGCACCTTACATTTCTCCTCGCGAAAATCACTGCGATTCGTCCTGTACAAAAGATGATTTCATATAGTCATCCACCAAATCTTACCTCACGCCGTTACACCTGGAGTTGAGGTTGTTCCCATGACATTGATGAGAATATTCTTAATAATTAAGCTTGAATTTTGTTTAACGTAAACTCAAATAGACAAAATTTCGACGTTACAAGTTTATTTTAACTAATTTATAAAACAATTTGATATTTAATTCGAACAATATAAATATATTTTTGACTTTATTTAAACAGGCATCTATGGCATCAGGCAACAACACAAAAGCCTGCTTAAATACTAAGGTTCTAAGATTCTATCACTTACCCTTTGAAGGATTTAGAAGGATAAAACACAAGTATGTTTCCTGACAGCTGTAGCCAATATCGTTGCCAAGACGACAACGATATTTTTCTATCATGTTTCAAAATTGTTTTCCTCCTCACGAATCCTTGAAAGTCACACTGGATGACATCAGCTTTCGATAAATCACTAAAATAAAAAAAATAGAAAAACTATCTTTTAAAACATTCTACTTTAATATACAAGCTAACCCGGCAACCGTTGTTCTGCCATACTAAAATCGCGATAAAAAATGTGGGGGTGAGGGTAGGGGTATAAAAAATAATCAACGACTTGTTCTCAGACCAAATATACACAATGAAATCATAAAAATCGGTCCAGCTCTTTCGGAGGAGTTCGATAACAAACACTGTGACACGAGATTTTTATACATTTTTGATTTATGTATGTACTATATTTTATGCTTGACCCTACATGATTGATTGCTTTAAGTTTATATGTAAGTTTAAACTAAATGCTTCGAAGTTTGTACTGAAACTACTTACTTAAGCAGAGTGTCCATATTTATGGACATTTACTAAAATTGACTTAACGCTTTAAATTTAAATCTTTAGGTTTCATTTACGTATCATCGGAGTAAGTAAATATTTATTGCTGAAAAGGCCAAATATCATCATCATCATCATGTCAGCCTATTGCCGTCCACTGCTGAACATAGGCCCGGTCTGGGGCAGCTCGCATCCATCCGCTGCCAGCCACCTTCTTTAAAGGCCAAATATGTCAAGATTTGAAGCCAGCGGTGATTCCGGGACGCAACCCTGTCCATCGACAGCCACGACCACTCAGTCAAGAGTGCCCGACTAAGAAGAATGTCAAGATGAAATTAATAACAAAATCAAAGTCTACAGTTCCTTGGATCGTACATTTCAACGATTCGATGCTTGATTAGTTATGAACTTCAGTGATAATCGTGATGCAAGTAGCAAGTTTGTCAGACTTACACTTACAGTTTTTCTTATTATGACTTTCACCGAGTACAGTGGATAAACTTAAAAGAAACTGAATTTACATCTGGTTCTTACCTGTGAGGCAATGTCTGTGACATTTTGGTGCCAGACACCGAACTAGGTGACTCCAGTAATGTGTCGTCGAGCAAGTTCACCGACCCTGCAGGCGTTTTATTCTCCATTTTGTCATCTGTATGGCTCTTTCCAAATATGCTGAAAATCACGCTTGAACTTAATATATGCAAATATGCTTGTCCTAATTGTCTTCAAAAGCTACCCAAATTTCTTTGTAAAATTATTGAAGCTTCCTATGTAATGTATGTTCATACAGGTAATTTAAAAATTATTAAAATGTAATACACAACGACTTTATAAAATAGTGAGATGACGGAATAAACAAGTTGTAGATCAAATATGAGTATAATATTTAATAAGGTGAATTAAAATCAATTTTAGGTAGGTCATTTTCGGATATTATGTAGTTTTCATATCCGAAATGGGGCATTTACGCGCTAAACCTATTTTATTTATAGAACATAGGTAACAATTTAATGAGAATATAAACTAGCCGTTCAGCCGTTAGTGGAGTAAAAATATTGGGATTATTCTTAATAATTAGTGAGAAGATTTACTTATGACAGGACACCATAAAATGTAAATTTCTAACTTTCAAGTTTCAATCATAATTTAATTATTCAAAGCATTTACCGCCGGAAATCCTGCACAGGTATTAATTAAAAGAACTTAGGGCTCATCATTCAATATGCGGTTAAATCAAATCAAACGAATAAATTTGTCATTTTGACAGATTTTCTACACAAAAACTGTCATAACATCAAATTTATCTATCGGATAAAAGTTTTCTCTTAACATATTGAAAAATCGCCCCTTAATATAATAAATTACAAGCTTTACCAAGGCAGGCACTAGCATAGGAATCGATTAATTATATCATGAAGCATTATAAATTCAATGGAGTACAATCAAACACAAGACAACATCGATCCACATCAACACTCATTATGAAAATGGAATGCTGAATAAAAAAAAAGCGTGTATACATGCAAACTTAAATAAAACAACTACAGAATTATCTTGACCGGTGTCCAATAGACATAATCATCTTTAATAATATTAAACCTACTTATATTCTAAGTTCCTTACTAATAATCGCCGCTGTAGGTGTTTGCTCAATTTTGTCTTGCAGTCTTGTTACATTGTTTTTAATCCTACTTTTGGGAAATGTGGGTGATTGTCCTTAATACCAGTTATTTTGTAACCTAAATAGGGCAGCAAATCTAAATAACTATTGTTGTTCGTTTAAATAAAAATTATAATACCTATATATAAATATTTGTTTATTTCATCTCCATAAATTACACTTTTCTGTTTTACATGAAATCATTGTAGTTGCCAAGGTAGACAAAAAAAAATGTAATTTGTGGGGAGATCTGGAGGCTAAATTAAGCCAAGGCTTGTATCTTAGAACTCCAGGCCTGCATACTGTCAACAATGGGGCAAAGGCATATGGGTATTTAAGTGTGTTGATAGTGATGTGGTGTGGTGTGGATGCGATAGCGTGCAAAATATAAATAATAATATTTTATGGTATATTCTTTTTTATTTTTGTTTTTGTAAACATCATTATCATAAAATAGATTTCTAGCTAGTAATGCTAATATGTAACAGGCTGTACCACTCTTTTTGTGCAAATGTACCAGCTGGATTAGTGATGCAAGTGACTCAGTCGTTTAAGTCCTTTAAAAAAGACTAGACTCATTTTTGAAGGCTCACGACTAGACTAGTCTTTTAACCCTCTAGTATTGGAGTCAAAAGACTAAAACTGAAGACTAAATCAAGTCGAAGTCCTTTAACCTCAGATCTAAAAAGACTATGTCGTAACTTACAAGGCTTATATAACTTAAAGCCTTATAAGACTAAAAGGACTCGCGCCTTAAGGGTATTACATCGCTCAAATCCCAAAAACACCCTAGGTTTAAAGAAGTTTCTAGATGAATCCTTATGTGCCTTTCCCATATAAAAAATATATGTTATACTTAAGGTCATCACAAATAAATTGTATTGTTTAATTTTTTCATAAAATTGCCCCATTTTTTTTAAATAAATCTAAGAAAATAGTCCTTTTTCAAACTAAATTGCATTTTGTCTCTTTAACCGCTTAATAGTTTGTCGTAAATTTTATACCAAAAAATTTGTAATGACACACTTAACAACTTGTATTGTTTAATTGTTCCTATTTCTTTGAATATATTTACATAATAAAGAAAAACCCGAAACTTCACTAGCGCCCCCCGTGAAGCACCCCCGCAATGCCCGTGATGCATACTCAGAACGCGATTATCAGTGTCTCGACGACTCTTGCGACGGGTGGGCTGTACGTGCGTTATTCTTTGCAAATAAATTACAAAAGTGATGATTTTTGAATGATTTTTGAATTAAGCAATATCGTAAATAGTACAAATATAAATATTACGTAGAAATTAAGTTTGTAAATATATTTAAAGTAGTTTATAATTTTGTTTTTGTTCTTGATCATTATCATAGACTAACCATAGTGTAATGAAATCTACGGGCGCACTCCTTTGTCTGGCTCTAAATGCCGACAATCTTTTTTAATCATTTTAATTCGGATTATCCTACTTCCTACTATAATAATAATGTTATAAATGTGAAAGTTTGTGAGGATGGATGGATGGATGGATGTTTGTTACTCTTTCACGCAAAAACTGCTGAACGGATTTTGATGAAACTTTGCAGTATTATTGATTATACATCAGAACAACATATAGGATTTAATTTATAACGATATTTTGGGAAATTCCCACTGGATTGGGAAAAATATTTTCTACGCGGACGGGGCGCGGGCAAGAGCTAGTACATAATAATCATGTTATCCAAAGTTTGAATGAACCTCGGAGTACCTAAGTAGGTACCGACTGAGATACTAGTTTATCTGACCTCGTAAGTAAGCTGACCTTTTATTGTACGAAAGTCTATACAATGCGAGCTCAGCTTATACTGGATATATATAACAAGCTATACCTACATCACCAGTACAAACTGACCGCTTATTGTACGGACAGTCTATACAATGCGAGGTCAGCTTATACTGGATACCTAGGTTTAACAAGCTATACATAATCACCAGTACAAGCTGACGGTTTATTGTACGGAAAGTCTTTACAATGCGAGGTCAGCTTATACTGGATACCTAGGTTTAACAAGCTATACATAATCACCAGTACAAGCTGACCGCTTATTGTACGGACAGTCTTTACAATGCTTGATCAGGTCAATAGGAGTTGCGTATTTTCATGTCAAAAAGTCGTTATTACCCTCTTTATCAAGACGTATTTTAAAATCCAAGATGGCGCACATCATTTAAATAAATTGCTATGGGTGTCAATTTCGAGGTATCTTGGGGTACTGATGATAAAAATGGCATTAATTTTGTAATCCAAGATGGCGGACATTATTTATATAAAGAAATTGATATGGGTGTCAATTTCAAGGTTTCCCGGAGTGATGATTACGAAAATGACATTAATTTTGGAATCCAAGATGGCGGACATTATTTTTCTTTATAAATTGATATGGGTGTCAATTTATAGGTTTATTGGGATTCTCATTACGAAAATGATATTTATTTTGAAATCCAAGATGGTGATGTGGTCCGAAAAATATTACTATATTAATACTATTTTTTTATATTATTTTTATGTCAATTTATAAAGAAAATAATGTCAGCCATCTTGGATTTCAAAATTAATATCATTTTCGTAATGAGAATCCCGATAAACCTTGAAATTGACACCCATATCAATTTATAAAGAAAAATAATGTCCGCCATCTTGGATTCCAAAATTAATGTCATTTCGACTTCGAATTCGACTTTCGAAACTTTCTGCATTTCATGCATGTTTGTTTGCATGTTTTTTTCTCTGTAAAGATAAACAAACATGCATGTCGTTACACTTTTAAGTGTCGTTTTTTTCCGTCTAGCCCCCTTTCGCAACGCGCGATAAGGAACTTCGTTCCAAAAAGTAAAGTGAATAATGTATCATGTAGTAGCACCCATACTCCATTTGATGAATGTTGAAAGCCAGCTCATCCTAGCTATCTCCGTTTCCGAGAACCTATAAGCACTTACTTGATCATCATCAGACCCTCACAATGTATCATGTAGTAGCACCCACACTCAATTAGATGAATGTTGAAAGCCAGCTCATCCTAGCTATCTCCGTTTCCGAGAACCTATAAGCACTTACTTGATCATCATCAGACCCTCAGAATATATCATAATTATTCAATTATATGTAAATATAAATAAATGTTTAAAGCCAGGTCACCCTAGTTATTTTCATTAGGTACCTACTAAAATAATATGTAGAAAGGTGTAGGTATCCCTTATTTCAAAATAATCAAGAATAACCTATAATAATTATAGATGTAGGTAACTCGTACAAGACTTTTATCTAGAGGAACAAAATTTCTTAAATCTTTCAGAGAACGAATAAAATAGGTAAATACGATGACGACACTGCGACATATCTGTATTCTTGCATAATCTTCAGTTCCTTTTATTGAGTACGATCAAATGTCGATAGATGGCGCTGAACTAACAAGTACTAGCACAAAAACCCGAATCCTCAAGGTCATTCGGCAATGTAATACCCTTAACGCCTCTGAAGTCTTGTGAAGTTTTCAACACAGATGAACATGATGAATCTGACAAAATAAATACAACTATTATATAAGTCTTAGTGGCAAATGTAACAGAGCAAAATGTATAGTGTATTTCAAGAAAATTGTTACATTGTTAAAAAATACTAATATATCTATTATTTTTAGCACCGTATTATTGATACTTAGTAATAACAATAATTTTATATAGGTTATTGATTTGACTGCTTAATTAAGTATCATGGTATTAGCGAAAGGACGATATTTATTACCTACTTCATTTGTTTACTTGACTATTTATTATACAGGTTTTATAAAATACAAACTATCAAATCAAATTTCCATTGCATTTTAACCTTAGAGCTTGAGCTGTATTGAATATCAAGAACGACTCAGGCGTGAGTCTTTTTAAAAACAGCTCTAGTCGTTTAAGTCTTTTAGTCTTTTAGTAAAATGAGTCTTAGTATTTAAAACTGGAAACTGTAGTCTTCTTTCCAGACTTAAGTCCCTGAAGTCTAGTCCTTTTTAGAGGCCTTAAATGACTGAGTCTCTTGCATGACTAAGCTGGATTGCTTAATAAGCTGATTTATAAAACAGCTCCACTATGTGAAACTGTTGTGTAACGTAATGTTGAACGAGACGTCGGAATATAAGGGTTTGCTATAGGGCAACCATGATGAAATAAAAATAAAGAAATATAAAGTATAATAATTGTTAAATTTATTTGGCCGTTGGTAATTTAAATACAAGCAATCCAAAATTACATTTTCATTCATTTTATTTCTCACTTTTTTTTAATTCCATCATTTCACGCTATTTTATAACGGCTTATCATTGACCTACTGCATTAATAAATACAAAATGCTCATACAATTCTGCGTGTTAAAGTGCAGTAATTATTAAAAACCACTAACCGTCGTTCAACGGTTTCACCTAATGGAGTTGTTTCGTTAAACAGCTAGCGGTTATGTAAACCCGCTAATTAAGCAAACCGATGGGAACACTATAACACATTTACTATACTGGCTCTTTTGGTATGTAGGTACTAAACAAAATATTCGTACGAAAAAAAATATCGGTGTTTAATAAGATTAATACAATGTTTATAAGAAGGCCGCGACTATGTGATGTTTTGACATCCTTGAGCAATCTGAATAGCTTAGTTCTGACAAGAAAGGTTGAAAGATACTCAATACAAAGGAAAAAAAAGACATTAACCGAAGACATTATTAAATGATAATTTTTTGTGAATAATAATAATGGACGTGTTTTTTTCGATTGTTTTTGGGGAGGTACTATTCGAGTTTTATATTTTTGAGTAAGTACGACAAACTTAGAATGTTCAAAATGTTCAATGTCTAGTCCTACTGGAAGATATCTAAGACCTTCTTTATGATGATGACGTGGCAAATCACTTATCAATTTTAAATGGTATTTAATGACTAGCTATCCCTACAATAAACGAACTACGAATCCAATATTTTGTTCAAACCTTTATTATATATAAAAAAAGTAAATATACCATCTAGAAATCACCTGTTTAAAATTCAAAAGTGGGAAGAAGTATCTAACGTATTTCATAAGTTTGAAAAACCTGTCCTTACTAACAGATGTGACTATGAATCCGATATAAATAAGGCTCTTACCACTGCTATTGAATGGCTCTCAGTGAATAAGCTGAGGGTTAATATACAAAAAACTCAATTCATGCAATTTCATACATACAAATCTAAACCTCTAAAGCTAAATATTTCATACGATGGGGTGACAGTGTCGGAAACAGATTTGTATAAGTTCCTCGGTCTCACAATCGATCGGTTTTGTAATTGGAAAACTCACATAGCAGATATCTGTTCAAGATTAAATAGTTTTGTTTATCCGTTGAGACGAATAAGTCAAGTAGTTTCTAAAGAAGCCGCAATGACGGCATATTATGGGTATGTTTGTTCCATACTACGTTATGGTATTATCATTTGGGGCAGAAGTGTAGACATAGACGATGTGTTAATAATGCAAAAGAAATGCCTAAGAGCCATATTTGGGCTGCAACAAATAGACCCTTGCCGGCCATTCTACAGGCAATATAAAATTTTGACTGTTCCATGCTTATATATTTTGGATGCATGTTTATTTGTATTTAAGCATAAGAACCTATTTCAGGAAGCTTCTAGTTCTTATAGTAGACGGGCGCGACATCAGCATAAATTATACAGACCATTTACTAGACTGACTTTGACATCTAATAATAGTTATATAATGTGTATTAAAATATTCAATAAAATTCCTAATAATATCAAATCAATGACATTTTCTAAATTTAAAAAAGAATTAACGCGGTGGCTTGCTGAAAAATGTTTTTATAGCATTAATGATTTCTTTGAATTTAAATTATAAATTGACATTATATTGTTAGATTGTACTTTTGAAAAATAGTAATGTTCTTAGCTTCATAAAAATATTTGTACGCACGTAAGAGCAAAACATAGTGGGCCACAATTAATTTATAACACCTTTTATGTACCTGTGTTTGTTGTCAAATAAATATTATTCTTATTCTTCTTATTCTTATTCTTAATTATTAAGTTCCTCATAATTAAAGAATATATATAGATATTACGGGTTAAAACAACAATGTCAACACAAGAGAGTGAGAAGGATTATTACGTTGTTACATGGTCATTTATTTATATATATTTAAGCAGTTGGTCCATTGCGACTGCATAATAATTTGTCCTTTTACATCAAATGACTTTTCTTATCTAATCTTCTTCTTCTCTTACATATAAAAATCAATTGCTGTTCATTAGTTTCGCTAAAACTCAAAAACGGCATGGCATTATATTAGTAAGTATTCCTTGAAACAAGGCCACCGGATATTAGATAAGTAATACGACTCGCTAATACGGCGTAATCAACCGTTTGAAATGTGTGCCGAAACAAACATTACATATTCCTGCAATATTTTTAACTTTGTGCTTGGTAAACACAAGAAAGTACGAACAGAAAACATGCTTTACTTACTTTTTTATTTCTAGTTATTTGAAAAAAAAAAATACATAAAGTAATTATAATATACTATCGTTATCAACATTACATTACAACGCAAGCCTTCGTGTCCATTAACTAGGAAATAACTCACCCAATACCAAAATTGACCTTGTGAAAATTTCTTGGCAAGCTCGCACTACGAAACCTATGTACCAATAGTAAGTAATAATAAGAGGAAAAATACATTGTACAATTACAAATTTCACTTAGTTATACGTAAAACAATGATTATGTCTCAGGGATTTTTTAAATCACTTTGTATAATTGGTTTTCATTACATCGTTTTCTACAATGGTTTGTACCATTCCAAGATATTCATTTCTTCAAAAATATGTAATTCGAAAAATAATTAATGGAAAGTGTACGGGTATAAGTAAATATTAGAAATAGAAAACATTACTGAAAAATTAAATCATTTATAAAAATAAATACATTATATTTCGGTATATGTATGTACATGCTAATAAAGACCGAATATGGATTGAGCAGTTAAGATAAAGAAAGCAAAACATGATCAGTTGTGCTCTCAAACAAATAATGTATGCACAATATCTACGGTTTCCAGTTTACGTTTAGATGTTGCAAGTCTTTGTTTTTTTTTAATTTTTAAGCGAATTGGGCCATGTGTATAGCTACAGAATATCAAAGAAAATGTAGAAATTTATAAAATAAAGGTCTATAATGATCAGTAAATTATGAGTATACAATAATAAAGTTATCACTTCTCGCCCTGAAAAGGCCTTCGAGATTTATCAGTAACATTATAAATAGGAACGACTTGATTTAAACATGCTCAAATCACTCACATGAAATTAATAACAACGCACAAGCGTGAAACTAGATGTTTTTTAAATTAGCCAGTTAATGCAACGCCAATGAAAAATCATGTTAGTCCCAATAAGTATGATTATGTTATTGAGTTCATTTGTTCAACACATTGGCGACGACTTGAAAAGTGTGGAGGAATAAGATGAATTTATCGCGAAAAGATTTCATGCCATTATTTATTACAACTTGTTAGACTAGACTTCGATTCGCGATTGAAATATGAACTCACCTAAAGTTTTTTTCTTTTTCAATTATTTCGAAGTTTAATTTATTTATGAGTTTTATTTTTTCCATAGATATGTTAAAACAAAAAAAGTGTACATGCAAAACTATGTAAGGTTTAGATTAATACATATTTAACCAACTATTTTGAATTTATTATTAAAATACATACTACTGTATCATCAAGATATATAAGGATGTATTTAAGGAAGAGAATACAATTACAAGATTATCTAACATTAAACAAATATCATTAACAACAAATAATAAACAAACTACATTATTTTAATCAAAAGCACACCGAATTATAGCATAAATAGATGAGCTTTACTTAGTGAGCCGGTTAATGTGATACTGCGGATTTTATGTGGATGCTATTAATGTGAATGATATTCTGCGAAAGTGACCAAATTTCTTGCGATGCAATTTTGCAAAGGAAGTTCTGTGTCAAGACGGTTTATACGGAAATTAGGAAGTGCAGAAACTAATGCCGGACTTGATCTACCCTATAAATATAATATTTGCTTTGCATGATATATGTTTTATTCGCCATATTCTTAGGAAGAAGTTCTTGAAATCACACATATCAACTGAGAAACATATATATCTTATAAACCGGACTATAATACAATTTTACAGAATTCATAAGAATGGAAATTATCACATGATAGTAGTAGTAAAACATAATTGAGACGAAAACTAAATGAAAAAATTCGGTCTCTCTAAAGTCATGGTCACTCTCTATTAAAAAAACCTTAATATATAAAAAAACATAACTATATTTAAAAAAATACAATGATAATATGATTGTTATCCAATACCGAATATAATGTTTATGTTCTATAGTTATAAGTTTAGAATTAATTTTTCAGCATATCCAAGTCAAAAATGTGTCGTGAGGTAGCATGAGAGTTATTCTTTTGTGAAATATTTGACAATGCAGGTTTATTAAAAAATCATAAAACGTACTTGGAGCCGAGAGAACGGCTCTTCCGATGAGTGGGGATAAACTTGCCCTGGTGGCAGGAACCTTGCAGGCGCAACGACCCGGAGCCTAGCTTGTGAGATGGCGATATCGTACTTGTATTAGATAATCCCGATGTCATCACCTCCTTCACAGACTCTTTGGACCCAGCACAACTCCCCACTGGCGATGGAGGCTCCAATTTCAACGATAACCTGAAAATTTACATTCTAGTTATAGGTTCGAACAAAGTTAGAAACATACCTCTTAGGTAATATGTTGTAAGTCTATATAAATGAAACCATATTTCCCCTGGGTCCCGCCGTAACTTGCGAACGACTTTACCGATTTAATTAATCTTTTTTTAAAGTTTTCTAATGCTTTGTAGAAGGTTCTTACGGAAAGAAAAATTAACTACTATTTTACCTTCGGTTATTGTTATTATTTATTCCTGTTCGAATCGAATATTCATAGCCAAGACAGTACAACATCTGTGGCGTCAGCTAGTCATGTGTATAAATGTTGCTAAGTATAATAGGGTAATCATATGAATTATGTACCCGCAAACGGCGCGTGTATTACAAGATGTATGAATGCGAACGAAGCAAAATAACTGTGCAAGAATCGTAGCAAATGGCGTTGTAGTTTCTTCCTACTGTACATAATTTTATTGATAGTACTTCACTACTTATTATATCTAAACAGTTATATAACCCTTCAAGTTCGTAAGTTTTAAAATCTATTGTTACTGTTACTAGCAACCGGAATGATTGAATTAATCACTACGCAGATAACGTAATATACAATACTATAGTGAAACAAACATTATGCAACAGGCAATACGAGCGTATTTATAATTATTTTACATCTAGTAATAATGTCTGCGTATAGGTTACCAGTGGGGTATGTGTTTCAAATTGTACCTGCTCAGCCCTGGGATATTTTTGTATGCCTATTATTGTGGGCTTTAAAGTGGAACCAGGCTTTATGATAACTTTCTGCATAACAGTGCCTGCTTCTATAGTGCTTTAGCAGATTGACTATCTATACTTACTTATACTGATCATCCTCCAAGAATTTCTGTAATTCTTCAATGTAACGTACACTATTTAAGAAATCTGCGACGTAGGGTAATGGTGCAATATCATATTCCGATGTTTGGTATTTTTCCAAAGCCTTCAGCACAACGGCCATTTTTGCGATGCGGTGAGGAGAACCAGCGGGATGAGCGATGTCGATGTACACTAAATCCGTCAAAAATATACCTATAAATAAATAATCATTAGTAAACAAAAATGTGAAAATATGAAGTAACAAGTTACACACACTAACGTCGTAACTAACACACACACACTTACACATCTTAATACGTTTGTCAATAATTCTTCATATTTGACTTTTTACTAAGAGGAATATCGGTCATATTTTGTAAAAACCTAATCAGTACAAATTGCCAATGCTCTTACTCTTTACTTTTCTATAGACTACTACATATGTATATAAAAATATTATTATTTTTTCATTACAAAACACTGTAAAAATATTAATAATAGTCATAACCTTGTAAAGTTGCGAGAATTATCATAGTTTCGTATAAATACAAGCTGGGAATTGTAAACTTAAATATTTTTGATGGAAACTTAAAACGTTTTCAATATTAAGTAGCAAATCTCAAACCATTTGGCAAATCATTAATAACTCAAAATTGAATCCCTATAAAATTGCATTTCTTGAAAAAAAAACTAAGGAGACAAAAACATTACGCACGCAAAGGACGTAGCTAGTGCTTGAAATGATTGTTTTATAGATTTTATCTCTAAACAGACTAAAGCAACGTATTTTTTCTTGGCAAAGCGCAATCTATGTTTATTGCACCAACTACAGATAGGCAAATGCCCGTGCAATTTTGGCAAACTGTAAAAAAACCAAACATAATAAAAAACTGTTCTTGAGCATAAAGCTGACAAACAAAGTTAAGATAAAAGCCCTCATTATCGATGCTTACAGTAGGATAGGTGTTATCTATTGTAATTTTTTTGCCAGGAGCCATTTTAAATAAATGCGCATAATATTTACCCAGATATGGTATACATGGTAGAGGAATAGATTTTAAATATTCCCTCAATGCGGTCCAGTTGTCCTTTTCACCAAATAGCTCTGCAAGCTTATCAAACTGTTGTTTATCCTTTTTCGATAAGCATGCCCATGTTTTTGTCAGCCTGTAAATGAAAAAAAAACATGTTTCATTAATTTATTAAGTCACAAAATACTTACAGCAGCATAAGTAATGTTATCATTATTTTCATGCATAATTTTCACAGCATTCAACATCAGCTAAGATTAGGCAGAGGAACTTATTTATCAATGGTCCAATACCCAATGACCATAATGATAAATATTACATATATATTTGAAAGAATTTAATATTTTATGGTAAAAACGTGCCGACAGCTACAGTAAATGATAATTTTTTCTCCATCATAAGTATATCTGAATATTATATCAATGGTATGACAATACAGTACATATATTGTAGGTATATTATTATTTTAACCTTACCTATATATACTTGCACTGTGCAGCGCCGAGATAACGGCAAAAAGTGAGTGCAAATTATTTAGATCGTGCAACTTTTTGCCTACTTTGATAAAATGTGCCAATATTTCAGCGCGAACTTTAGGTGACTGTCCATTCAATATTTCCTGTACAGTCCAAAAACTGACCTGTAAGAATTAATCAATAATTTAATAATAAATGTAGTGAACTTCGATACCAGTACATATATGTATATATAATTATTAATACTAGCGTCTAACCCATGAAACTAAAAATCGGCGACACAACAGGAAATCTATTATAATACTTATAACTTTAAACAGTTGCTACTAAAAGAGAATATTTGTATTGTTATGATACAAATATTCTATTATTTACAAAAAGAAACTTTAACCTATTGAAGCAGGTGTACCGTTTCCATGAACACTTGTACACACGGCTACAGGTCAACCTATACAAATCCAGTTTAAGCTGATCTCGCATTGTATAGGCTTCCCATACAATAAGAGGCCAGCGTAAACTGGTTTTGTATAGCTTGATGTGTAGCCGTGCGTACATGGTGTTTAATAGAAGAAGAAAGAGAAAGAAAAGTATTTTATTTCATACCAGGAAGGCACACCCATTTTGAAAACATTTGTACTATGTCTAAGTAAATATCATAACAGGAGTAGTGTGCGTCACATCCATAGTACAAAATAAGGTCGTCATTCAGCTTGAAGCTGATATCACACAATAAAGGTTATTACAGTTATTAGCGGCATGATTGGATTGCATGAGTATATATATATATTACTTCAAATGTTTTACGTGTCGGAAAGTCCTACAAACAACCAACGGAAGATAGGAAAAGCGAACCCAACCTCCATGTGGAATTGGTAGTAGGTAAGTGATTGTGGGTTATTTAGTTAAACAACAATATATACTAACCCTGTTAAATCTTTTAGTAAATGCTACCACATTTGGTGCAACTGTCAATTTGTTTAATTTGTTCCATCCACAAGTAGTTAACTCCTCCGGTTTAATAGATTTAAAACATGGCAAATCAAGTAGAGTAAGCTGATTAGCTATATCTTCAGGAGAGATTCGCAGTGCTGAGCAAACTACTTCATCCCAAGATTGGTTGATGGAAGAAGCAGGTGGCAAGCTACTAGTTTTGTATTGGTAGACAGGATCATGTTGCCTGCCATTTCCGTTGTCGCCATGGCTGTAGAAAGAAACAAACTTGTTAGCATATTAATCTTCTAGATACTTACGAAAAATTTATTCCTTACATAGCATGACGCTTGTATTCCCCGAAAGCTAAGGCAGAGGTGTTTCAATGTACAGTCGCTAGCAGGTCAAGGTATTAAAAACTTTCAATTTCTCCAAATGATTTTAACCTTAAATTATTGAAGATAAAATTCAAAATCAACTGAGAAACTTTGACATTTTGTGGTAATTTGATGTGCTGGCCACCGTACAACCTAATAATCTTAAATGGTGATTAAATTTGAACTGATAGGTTTTTTTTTATTTGTGCATACAATGTCATGTTTCCTAAAATAAAACAATGTGTAAACTATCAGAAATTGAATCTAGTTTCAGAACACAGGTTAAACATGATTGTATTGAATGTTATTTATCGCAAGTAGCTTTTAGAGGAATTAGAATGTGATTACACATTCAATTTATATCCCACTCATGTGTAATATTATGTGACCTATACTTTACAGTTTCTGTTTAAAAAATATATAAAGCGAATCTTTATATATTTATAAAACAGAGACTACTCTTCTTAAATTATAAATAGTATAATACAATGGTACAGAAGTTTATTATTTCTAGGAATAGATAATTTTATCTCAAGTGACCTCTTGTAATATTTGCAATAATTAATGCTCATTAATAATGAATACCTAGTGTCCATAAAATTGCTCTACCACCCTTAAAATGATTATCGTTTGCATATCACAAAACAACAAGGTCTATTTTTGCTAACATGACCAAGTGTAGAACATCAATAATGAGACTTACTGAAATTAAGTTTTGATGGAAGTTTTTGTCAAAAGTGGTAAAGCAATTTTATGGTTGACTAAAAAGTATAGACATATTATACAAAAAAAAATTCTTAAACAATATTATATTAGGCTAAGAACTCAATGTATAACATGAAATCATACCCATAGTTGTAATAACAAGCACAATCATCTTTTGCTATA
Organism: Subacronicta megacephala; assembly: GCA_958496365.1. NCBI lineage: Eukaryota > Metazoa > Arthropoda > Insecta > Lepidoptera > Noctuidae > Subacronicta > Subacronicta megacephala. The sequence goes on from OY292513.1 coordinate 12,173,184, forward strand.
GATTTATGAGTGTTCACAGGAATGTTAGAGAATATCTTGTTACTCTGTTTACATGATGGCTTGTTTTCAAGGGGCCAGTTCTCTTCATCTTCATGCTAAAACATATTAATTGAATTAGAAAGCTGTAATTAGTCATGACTCTAACACAATTAAGATAAGATTCAAATGTGTTTGCAAATATAGTTGTTATGTTGATTTGAAATATGTATTTTTTAACTTTTATATGGTTTGGGTTGAAGAATGTAACTCAAATATATATCAACGTATAATTTTTGAGCTTCTTCAAATAAAAATGGGAATTCAGGTACAGTCACATGTAAAAATATACACAGTCTCAAAAAGGTATCCACTTACAAAAGCAAATGTAAGTGAATAGTGAAAAATTCATAAATATGTAGGTATGTCACCATATAATTATTTGTAATAGTTTTTTTGTTAATAATGGAGCGACATTGTAAACTGACTAAATGTATTTAAATTGTACAAATGCAATGCCAATATGGCGCGTACATTTTCTAACCCATTACGAAGGTCGCTTATGTACGCTAAAAAAAGAAATGGGCCTAAAATATAGAGCACTATTAGAACAGCCCTTCTAACTACAGAGCAAGATCTAACTCCATTTATGCCAGCCAACTAAACTATTCTATAGCTAAATAATAAAAAAATATTCTTTGTTACACTAAGAAATATATATTTATTATTTAGATTTGATGCATCTCTCCAATGTCACCGTGCCAAGTTAGGCAGTCAAGTAACCGAATATAGGATCATATTTGGCATATATGGTTATTTATATAGCCTTTGACTATAAAATAATATTACAGTATAAGTAAAACAAGACACAGACAATATAGGTAGGTAACTGAATATATATTATTTTTATTTATTTATGACCTTAATTTTGCTACTTTTTATCACTTTTGTTCAATAGTGATAAAAAGTCAATACACATTGTACCAGCTAGAGCATTAAATGAACATAAAACAGTCGCAATTGCAAGTTAAAGGGGAACCACCAAACACTGCTATTATTAAATTTTAGATGGACGCATAGCTGTGTCCCTCACCAAGTAATTGAAGCTGACACCTCACATACAGTTTATTGGTGAAGTTTGCAAAAATGGATACATACTTTAGTTTTAAAATAAATATAAATGCTCTGCCAAAATATTCAAACATAGGTATACTGATGTAAGATACCCTAGGAATTGCAAGCTTATTGCCATTAACCTTTTGATTGCCCCAGTCATAATAGATGACAAACCAAATTTTGGCTAGGATGTGACGGTCATGACTGCACAACAGATTTTTATATGTATTCTCATAGCTTAGTGCTGAAGGCACGGTTTGCTTTTTGATGTGTTTGTCAAAAGGTTAATTAGGTATAAATCCAAACTCAGAGAAGAACACAATAACAAAGCTAGGATTATGATCAAATTCAGGACCTTACGCTCAGCAGCAGCACTTGAAATCTTATTTATTAATTGATTACACATAAAGCAGTCCTTATCAAGAATTAAATTTGTTTTGTTTTTTTTATATTTTATAATAAAATGTAAAAGGTAATAAATATACCTACCTCAACTATCCTCAAGACAGCTAAACTATCACTCAAAATATCCCGTGGCATGTTGGCCTTTATGCAGCATGTACCTACTGTGATAAAAAAAAGATAACCATAAATATATTCATTCATGTATATATTTGAAGTCAGATTTATTCTTGTCTGCATCTAGGTCTCATTTAAATCAACAAACCAAGAATATTGTAGTTTTTAATTCTTGCATAAAATCTTACCAGCAATGACATTAAATAAACAGGTTACAAATATAAATATGTACATGAAACATCTTTAAATTGGTAATATTGGTAAAAAGGAATCATAATAAATATATTATAATAGATAAGACACTGTATCGTCAGGTTCTTTTACGTTAGTTACTCGTTCTATATAAGATTTATATAAATTCTATATTTTACACTGACAAAGTAGATTTAGATATACGAAGGCAATTAAAATTATAAATTAAATTAGCGCCGTTATATTACAACCTGACCTTTAGATCTTTCAATGTATTTTTCTTAATGATAGTTGTTATTGAACAATTAGTGTTTAAAAGTGTGTAATCGAATTTCTTGCTTACCATTGCATTTACTGGTTATTTTGATAACAAAACTAGAGCTTTTAGAAATAACTTGCACTTGCCTTGTAACTACACATCTAGGAAAGAAAAATAAAATTAAATCTCACAATCTATCCAATAACTTGTGCTCTGCTCGCACACAAATTCACCTTTCAGTCATTTCACTAGTGTGACCAGATTATTTTTTTCAAAAATACCGAAACACCTCCAAAATAATACTGAAATATATAGACATTCGCAGGCAAATATACCATTAAAATGTACGGATTTTCTTAAGGCTAAGACGACAGCCTAGGGCGCGAAATTCAATTTTTTGCGAAAAACTAAGAACGAATAACAATAGGCCTACGCTTGACCGCCAGTTCGCCTGAGCAATACTGCGATCTACGATGGAGCGCGCTTGCCTAGAAGAAACCGATTCACTCGTGATTTAAAGTTATTGTTAATGTTGCAATTTCTACTGCCTTGTACCAGCTAGAATGTGTAGCCGAATAATTGGCGAAAAACCAAGAAAAAATTTAAACTTCGCGCCCAAGGCTTTAAGTAGAACGCTGAGCAGAAAATCATTTTACCTAAACAAACTGAAGGTACAGTCGCCAGCACATCAGATCTGTCAAATTTCTCCAAATGATTTTAAACCTTAAGATGTTGATGGTTAAGTTCAAAATCAATCGAGAAAATTTTACATTTTGTGGTAGCTTGATGTGCTGGCCACCGTACCTATTGGGGGAGTCATTAAAATTCATACCCAAAAGTGAAGTATGTACCTACTTACCTATTCTAAATTTCAGTTTTATGAATAACTTATACAAATATAAACCTTGTTTTGGAAAAAATATAGATTTTATTGCATAGTTTAATAATCTTACAATAGCGGTGGCGGCCCGCCTGTCATGTACTGTCTGTAAATTACTGATCGTTGCTCCTAAAGAAACGTAGATTGAATCCGGGCATTATTTAGATAGATGATTAGATTTGATGTTCACAGAAATCTCCGAACCTTGGTTCGCGACGTTCGCTATTGCTTACGGTGTTACTAACTTCAGAATCAGAATCAGAATCAGAATCAGAATCAGAATCATTTATTTGTAAAACATAGGTAATACATATTGGTCTTTACTTAAATAGTTAGTGCGCTATGTTTTGCCTTATAGACATACAAATATAGTTGTGTGTAGGTTAGAGACAATTACTATCTTAGATTATAGTACATTAATAAGTTCAGTTAATAATAATATACAAATCAAAGTTTCATGCTAATTGAATTAAACAGTAATTAAATTGGAATTGATAAGTAATAAGAATTAGTCGAACAGTGAGTTATCATTAAGGAATTCATCAATTGTATAGTAACATTTCTCTATTAAAAATTTAGTTAGTGATCTTTTAAATTGTACAAAAGTCATATTTTTAATACTATTGGGTATTTTATTGTAAATTCGCGGAGCAATACCAAAGAAGCTTTTTTGCATTAATGCAGTTTTACATTGTATGTGACACAGCTTATTAAAATACTGCGCACGTATTGGTGTTTTTCTAACTGTAGACAATTTTTGAAAAGGAAATGGATTATTTTTTACAAACAAAGCTGTTTCCAATATAAATAAAGACGGAAGCGTTAAAATTTTTAAAGATTTAAAATAAGGAACGCAGCTATCAGTTGTTTTGAGTCCGCACATTGATCTTACACATCGTTTTTGCATCCTAAATACAAGTTCTTTGTCAGTTGACTGCCCCCAGAAAATAATGCCATAACGAAGAACAGATGCAACTAGTCCATGGTATGCTGTTAAAAGGGCCTGGTTATTAACTTTTCTTGAGAGTTGAAAAAGTGCATATGCGGATTTATTGAGGCGTTTGCATAGTTCTTGAATGTGAGGCTTCCAGGTGAGTTGGTTATCAATTAATATACCCAAGAATTTACCCTTATTTACTTCCTCAATGTTACACTTCTTGTAAGCAACACTAGTTTCTGGGATTTCGCAGCGTTGATGGAAGTGCATAATTTTAGTTTTATTTAGGTTTATTACTAAATTATTATTATCAAGCCAATCTATAATTTCACATAAGCATTTATTAATATCACTTTCATAATTAATTTGACTAGTGCACTTTATTACAGATGTACTGTCATCAGCAAAGAGAATCATTTTATGAGATGTTATTTTCGGAAGATCATTGATATAAATCAAGAAAAGTAGCGGCCCTAGTACGCTTCCTTGTGGGACGCCATATTTTATATACCTTGGCTTTGATGTGTATGTGGTTTCTAATTTAGTCTTTGGACATATTCTAGAGACTTCTGTGCATTGATGCCTATTACTTAAATACGATTTTATAAGCTGAAGGATGTTCCCTCTTATACCATAGCCATGTAACTTGTTTAGTAAGATCTTATGGTCAACATAGTCAAAAGCCTTCGTCATGTCAGTATATATAGCACAGACAGGATTTCTCTTATCTACTGAAGTTATGATACTGGCTAGTAATTCAAATAGTGCCATATTAATAGTAGTATTTTTTCGAAATCCTTTTTGTTCTTTGCAAAATAAGTCTTTCTTTTCGAAATAGGAGTAGAGAGACTTATATATGACTTTTTCAAAAACCTTTGAGAATATAGGAATTTTGGCAATTGGTCTGTAATTTTTTAAATCTGTTTTATCATCACTTTTATGTAAAGGTTTAACAATAACTTTTTTAAGCTTTTCTGGGAATACGCCACCAGTAATACTTAAGTTAATTATATGTGCTAATGGTGGGCCTATTAACTTCTTAACCAAAATATACCCAAAAATACAGACTTCCACCAATATACCTATAAAATTACTCTCGTTGGAAAAAGTCGATAAAATATGCTGAAAAAGTATTAAAATACTGAATCTGGTCACACTGCTTTTCACACAATCTTGAATGCTTAAAGGACTTGTATCCAGGGCCGTAAAATAAATAAATAAAAAAAATAACACAATCTTGAATCTTTTAAGTTTTAAGTGATGTAGGTGAATTCGTTAGTCGATTATAAATTATCGATAGTCGTTTAATCAACCACCATCATTATTTCACACTCAATTTTACTATCGATTATAAAAATAATCAACTATATTTTGTAGTAATAAACATTTTGTTCTTTTTCATAAATTATAACATGGCAGTAGAGCCGAGCCGATGTTGTAGTAAGATTTTGAATCTCTAAATCTTATTTAATACCTAATCCTTACTTTGATAATTTCACTCAGTTATGAACATTTTTGTTTAAGTTGCATAAAAATTAAACATGTTTGCGTTACTGAAATCATTTTAAAATATAATAACAACAGAACACTACAATCATTACCTTTTCCATCACTTGCAGTCAATAAAATAAAAAATAAGTGCGTCTTTAGCGCCAAATTCACAAATTCATTATTAAATAAATTAATATATATGTATATGCTATAACATATTCTATAATAGGTACTTACATGGCAGTGGCAGAAACTGCGACATGGACAATTATTAATAGTCGAAATTTTGCGAAAAACTTAAAAAAAAATTGGCTCCCTATGCTGAATGTTTATCCTCACCAATAACAAAATCAAATCAAAATAGTTTCACTACAATTATGAGTATTTATTTGTAGAAATCGATCACTATAATCGTTAATGATTCTGAATCACAAAATCAAAAACATGTTGCTTCGTTTTGACATCGTTTTGTCGTTTGAGAATGTAATAATGTATGTAGTTTATTAGAACACCAAAATTACGATACTAGTCGCCACATCTAAAAAAATAACCATCCAAAGCTCAAAAATATAAATATCCATCATTTTGAGTAAATATCCGTAAAAATTAGTTATATCCTCCGAGTATTTATCATACGCCATCACTACCGTGAGCTCATCCGCCTGCCCCTTTTTAATAGCAGCATAATAGTAGTAAGAATTGCAACATCAATTACTTTACTATATTCACAACTGAGTAGATACTACTATACTTTTGCGTAAAAATCGTTATCATAGAATGGTAGAACATTCTTAATTATGTAATAATTTACACACCTACTGCATCCTTACAGTTTGTCCGAAATAAGTAAGCCGATCGGAAGTTGTCTGCAAGTGGTTTAGAAGTGGTAAATTTTAATAGAAAGAGTCGGTGTAAAGATAATTAGAGTCGTATAAGTTTCACATTTCTAATTATTTTGTTTACTCATTTCGATATTTATGTATTAAAACACATATTTATACGATTTTATCACCGCGGTAGTTCGGAACGGCTAACTTCCGATCGGCTTACTTATTTCGAACAAACTGTACTATCCCATAGAGTATATTTTCTTTTTGCTGTGGTTTTCTTTCTTGCTCTTGTCTTTACTAATTTACTTTATTAGTCTGAGAATTTACTGCTACACTCCTTGCTCTTGCCGCTATGGTTTTGTAATTTGTTTGACATATGAGTAACCTAACCTCATTTCTTCGCCATTTAATCTGATCCGAAGAGATATTTTGTGGCTAATATGGCTAAACCGGTTGATTTGGAACTGAAAAAAGCATTTGTTGAACTGCAACTCAAAATGGTTGAAACCAGTGAAAAAATTCAGATAATTGACTCTCAAATAGAGGTTTTAAAGCGTGTCTTGCAACATGTAGATATTACTCAGCGAGAAATCAGTACCTTTCCATCTGCTACAAAAACTTTTGAATCAGTTGGAAGAATGTTCATACTCACCAATTTAGATGAAGTTAAGAAAAATCTTAAAACCCGAGAGACTCAACTTTCAGCTCGCACAACGGAATTAGAAAACAACAAACAGTATTTAGAGAAGAATCTGAAGGAGAGTGAAGACAACATCAGAGAAATGGTACAACAAAGGAAGGAACAAAGTGAAGTTAAATCTTAACAAATTATTAAAGGCATCTTTCCTCATATTGTCTTTCCATATTTGTTAGTAATTTTATAAGATATATGAAATATTAATAAATATATTTATTGATGCTCCACTTCACTTGATTTAACTTGCTAGCTAGTAACCCTTGAGTTAATCATAAGCTTTTTAATGTTTCTTCCATTATAGAATTTAAAAATACATACTTTTATACTTGATAAATGTTTTATTTATACAATTATAATAATCCCAAGATTTGCTTAGGACAGGTTTAAGTAGTTCAGCTAGATGAATTTTGTGGGTATGTGAAATTTTTGCTCTGAGCATGAAAATATTCGAAAAAGAATTGAGACCTAGAACCTTCAAACTGTAGAATAGAGTAGATTAATCTTTGTTGTACACCATAATAAGAAACTACATAGTCTTTAAAACTACATTTATAAGGACAATTAATTACTGTACTGTAACAGATCAAATAAAAAGTAAAGATGGAACTTTGTGAACAAAGAAGTGAGGCTGGCTAAAACTATGCCATGCCATCTAGAACACACAGTTACACATACATACATATACCGAAACTACGCCTTATCTTGTCAGTCGAGCTATCGTGCTTTCGAAAGCTCGACTGACAAGATAAGGCATAGTTAACTAATACATATGTGCATGTAATTGTGTATCGTAGACAACATGGCGTAGTTTTAGCCAGCCTCTCTTCTTTGTTCACAAAGTTCCATCTTTACTTTTTATTCGATCTGAGTACTGTAATCGAAATTGTTAGCTATTTAAAAAAAACTAGTCCAGACATAAACTACCAGATTTGATAGAGGGCTGGAATGTTAAGCAACACTACCTACCCAGTCCAATCGTGAAAGGAAACATCCAGCCAGGGACCACTCAAACAAAAATTTAATTATTTTATAAATATCTTATATAAATTTTGTAAATCTTAATTTTATAAATCCTGATAGTCTTTTTCCCTCTTACCGGCCTTGCATTGGTATGGTGGCCAGCACATCAAGTTACCACATAATGTCAAATTTTCTCAGTTGATTTTGAACTTAATCATCAAGGTTTTAAGATTTAAATCAATTGGAGAAATTTGGCAGTTTTGTATACACTGATGGGCTGGCGACTGTACCAAAAGCCTACAGCCTACTGACCCCCCCCCCCCCGACTATTGTATATATTTGACTATTGAAAAATGAATAATAATAATAATATTTCACACATAAAAACACAGAAGTTGTATGTCAACTCTGTTACATGGCAGCAGCAGAATAAAAATATGAATCTAAATTAATATAAAGTGGCAGCGTGTCGTTTCAACTTTCGCTATCTTCAAAATAATTAGCTTAAGGCGAAGCACACACTGCCCCGCGCTACGCTGCGGGTTGCGCGGCGGTGGAACAATAACACTGCACATGAACGCGTTTTCTGTGTGTTGCACTACGCGTGTTTTCTATACAAATACAGATACTTTCAAACAACGTAAGAACACGCACTCCCGCGCTACGCTGCGTGATGCGGTGCAGTGTGCGTATCGCCTAAAATTACCAATGGATTCGACTGGATTATCAAATAAGAATCACAAAACGATTCAAACTGCCTCATTACTCAAGTGGTCCTAAGCGCGACTGCTACACTAGAGGTCTTGGATTCGATTCCCAGGTCCAGTAGTTTCCAGTAGTTATTGGGTTTTTCTATAAATGAAAATTAAAATGAATAAACTACTGAGAATTCTCAGTAGTTTATTCATCGACCTATTACACGAGACCTAAACATACCAGCGAACTGTGGGTACCTACATTAAGTAGGTAAATCTCTGCCTAATTAGCCCTTCAAGGAATACAGGTGTGATAATAGCTATACATTACGAAATGAATGGAAATACAGAAACTATACATGATGCTAGGTCTGTGATTATCAGTCTCATCAAGTCATCAGTGTTTTTTCAGATCACAGACATAAATCTATTCAGATCTGTGCTCCAGACCTATGTCCGAGTACTTACAAGTTTCTTCGAACTTATTTTACCTACGGCTACACATGAAGGTATACAAAACCAGGCTGGCCTCTTATTGTATGCGAAGCCTGTACAATGCGAGATCAGCTTAAAGTGGATAGGTCTGTTAGGGCCAATTTTTCAAGTCATTGTTGAAATAACGATATTTGGCACAGAGCTAGCCGTTGTGATTGTCTAGAATCTAGATCCTTTACTACTTTTAAATGGCGATCTCAGATAAAATAAAAAGTTAAGATGGAACTTTGCGAACAAAGAAGTGATGCCGGTTAAAACTACGCTAACCGTGTACAACACACAATTACACGCACACATGTATTAGTAAACTACGCCTATCTTGTTAGCCGAGCTTTCAGATAAGGCGTAGTTAGGGTATTTGCACTTTAATCCATCTTGCACATCTTTTTCCCACTCGTAACAACGGCGACGTAGCAGTGCAACACCTGGCTTTAGACGAAGCAGTTGTCGAATCAAACGTGCTATAATCTTGGTTCTTGATTATTTTATAACCAGTCGCGGACTTGATCAAGCTGCTCTAGACCCCAGGTCATGTGCCGCCCCTTTCTCAGTACCCATCTTATATACTTATAGACTAGGTACATAATGAATTTAGAAATCAGAAATTTAATCCCTACTTCCCTACTAATATTATCAATGCCAAAGTAGCTCTGTCTGTCCGTCTGTCTGTGACGCTTTCACGCCTAAACCACTGAACCGATTTAGATGAAATTTGGTATTGAGATAGACCAAAGCTTGAGAAAGGACATATGCTACCTTTTATCACAAAAAAGTGTTTTGAAGGGGTTGAAATAGGAGGTGGTAGTTTGTGTGTGAGTTCGTCATGATCGAAGATAAAACGATAAAGTATTTAGGCACTTGATAAGAAGTAAATAAATATTTGTTCCAGCGTTTTTGAAATTTCGACCTGTGTCGAAATTTTGCATTTGTTCGCACAAATGCAAAATTTCCATTTCCGCATCAAAACAGCTCAACCGATTTTGATGAATTTTAGCATAAAAATACCTAGATCAGAACGGGTTGAAATCTTCTATACTAAAATGCTTTGCTAAGCCCGGGCCTACCGGGCCTTATGGCAAATCCGCCACTGTTTATAACGGACTATTAATGTATTTCTTGTGTCAAAAAATTTGCTAATCCAAAAACACACAGATTACACTTCGATCCATGCTCGTTTCTAAAGACCTCAGATTTTACTTCAATGGATGCGTATAAAGTGATTGCAACTTTGTCTGCTGCTGAATACAAAACCTGTTACTTTAAAAATCTCCAGTATAAATAAAAAAGGATGATAATGCCTTTGATCCGACCAGGCCTGCTGAGGTCTATAGAACAGGGATAATAATTTTCGTAAATCAAGAAGAAATCCAAATAAATTTATTTCATCAAAATGGTTCCAGCCGTCTTGGAGTCTACACGGAAGACACGAACGTACACGCAACGATTTATAATAATTATATAGATTACCTTCGTCGCTGTTAACGTTCCATCAATGGAATAACAAAATAGTAATTGCACAGTTTAATTCTGACTTACCGAAGTCATGTGCGTATTAATAATTAATTATCACGCGCTTATACGATGAAGGAAAACATCGGGAGGAAACCTGCCTGAAAGATTCTCATGACGGCGTGTGAAGTCTGCCAACCCGCAGTAGGCTAGCGTGGCGGACTATAGCCTAATCCCTCTCGTACTGAGAGGATGTAGTGGGTGGATGATGATTAATTACTGAAAAACAATATTTCAGTCGTTATTGGGAAGTCAGTGGCGAAAACAAAAGAACCACTAAAATTTAAGTCATCGACTTCCCAAACTGCTTTAGATATAACATTATTTTTGAAGGCGGTTTACTTTTTTGTTAAAAGTAATTTTATTCCGCTTTAAAATACTGAGGGTAGAAAAAAGAATACGAATATTATCTTGATCAACACGTCAATTATTTTCAAAATCTTTATTTTTACACAAGAAGAATTGTTTTCAATAATTCTTATATGAATTTCTTAATACTAAGTTCATTAATTTTATTTTAACTGAATTATTTCTTAACGAAAAATACTTAGTGCTACAGAACATTGATCGTAAATAAAATAGTGAAATATTTACACAACAATCTAAATTAAGTAGTATAACATAAAATTTAAATTTATTTAATAACAAATATTACTTTATGTGACCTTATAAAATGGTAATAATGTTCAGTAAATTAAAGCTAAAAAAGCATTGATATTAATGAAGACAATTAAATAATATTATCATTAAAATATTTGTATGAGTATAAAACACCTGGTGAAATTGCAAGGACTGCTTCTTTAAACATAATTAGAATTTAGAAAATATATATAATAATATGTCAATAATCAATCATGTACTAAAAATTGCATAAATTTCACAGGTATTGGCCCTTTTTTAAATTTTACCATTTTAAAAACATATTTGAGTACATAGAAGGGGCAATACTGTAATTGTACTATTAAAGCGTATCTATTCCATATAAGGAGTATCATAATAAACCTCGAGGAATTAACCTACGCAACCACAACTGATAATGATATCATAATCGTCCAACATAATAGGAAAGTTTCTTTGAAATGTTTTGGCTTCAGAATTTAGGAAGCAGTCTTCTATTCATCCAGATCACAGGCTATGTGAATACTATTATAAAAATAAGTATAACTTGTCATGATATAAAATAATAAAAATTGCCATTATAATAAGGTAAATAAGAAATAACTATAAAATATCTTCACGAAAATTCTACTTTAAATCTACAAATAATATAAATTACAATATCCTATAACAATAGTCACATTTATGATTATTTATTAAGGGTTCCACGGTATGAAGCTATCCTACAGTCAACTTGTCTAAAGCCAGGAAGGTCGATTGATGTCGTAAGGTTGTCGGACGCCTAGGGCTGGCGGATAGCCGCCGGGGTACAAGCTCATAATCTGGGCGCCTGTTTGCCTTAGTAACTCTTCTTGATGCCGCTGCAGATACTGTTGGTACAATGGCGACGTGGGATCGGTTCCAACAAAGGGATAACCAGCTCTTACTTGTGAATGGCCAATAAAAGGAAAAGTGCTCGCAGTATGACTCGAGTTTTGGTGAGCTGGTTTCACTAACTTATCTGCATTTGCTTCAGCATTATTCCGTTGCTGCTGGTGAGCTACTGCTGCAACCATATAGTTGGCTGCCATAAGCTGATTCGCGGTACTGTTGCGGAAATCTTCAATAGTAAAGCTGCCATTATCTCCATACAGTCCACTAGTTAAAGCCATATTTGTCGATGTTCCAAAATTAAATGCATTCCCAGGCATCATGCTCGACTTAACAGATGACAGGACATCTGTCCCACATGAAGTAGGGTGGTATGATTGACTGATCTGTGCTGTTTGTTTTGTGTCAGCCGTTCTCTTCCTTTTATTTTTTGTTTTCATATCAGTTTGTGATGCTGCAACACTGGGTGCTTTGTAAATCCCATTATCCTTGCTCATTGACATGGATGGCTGAGAATATATACTAACGGATGTGCTGACAGGGTGAATTTCTGGAGAAATACTCTTGTTAAACATTTGTGCCATTTGAAATGATTTATCATGGTATAATGAAGCTGCCTGGCTACTTGCGAAAGTTGACAAATACCTTTCCTCGGTAGCGTATCTTTCTAGCATTTGAGGTATATTCGGCAAGTTACGCAAACTATCAAGTGGAAGTGAGGAAGGATTACTATAAGGTGTTTTATACGGATTCGAACTTACTAATGGTTGATTTTGTACAAGTTTATCAGTTTTTTGAGATTTGGCAAGTGTATCTACATTTTTGGCAATTACGTCAGTATCACTCATTGATGAAGTCGTAGTCATATGATCATTTTTCAGAAGTCCTCTTGGGTTAGGAATTCTTAATTCACCAGAATGATTTTGTTGTATGTCCTGGGTCCTTTGTAAACTGGGTCTAGCAACATTGTATGAATTATATTGCTGATGCTGCAGATTTTTGTTATAAGCAATTGTGTTAGCACTGATTGCACTCATTTCATTTTTCAACTTTTCCACATTATTGACACTGTAAGATGTGGAATAATCAGAAGGTAATATTTCTTGCTTTCGCATTTGAGTTGCCATTTTCCAGTTGCCATAGTCTATTGCAGCTGATGAAGGAGTGGTATTACAAGAATACAATTTCTTGTTGGCAAGGTCTATGTCACTTATTGAAAAGTTGTTTACATTTTGTCCACTCGCAATGCTTTCATATTGGTTGTGATGTGCATGAATAATGTTTTGATTCAAATTCATTTCATTATGTGACTGGCTGTGAGCTGGAGGTATATTTCCTGAACTCATATTTACCTTTGAAATATTTTTTTGTAAATGTTGGTTATTCATTCCTAAATTAATAGCAATTGCATCAACATCATATCCTTTTTGTTGGGAGTTGGAATTTGATTTACATATGTCTCGTGGCAAATAATCGGATTCGTGTGTATGTGTATCACTGCTACTTCTTCGATCTATCTCTGGGTTTAAATAACCCATATTTACCATATCAACATTATCTTTTTTAATTATACCAATGGGTTTATTCGTATCAATATTAATAGTGTTTTTATTATTCTGTAATGAATCATTAATTTCATACTTTATTTCTCTGTTTTCTGAAGAGAATTCCATAGAAACTTTGTCACGCAAGTTGTTTATTTTAGCTGATTCAGATTTTTCACTTAAAGCCAAAGCTATGTCGTCCACTGATGTCGGAGCCATTGAATGTAATGATGTTGAAATTTTCTGAAAATCATTTTTACTGGTTGCCACCCCCGTACCATCTTTGTTCTCAGGTTTTAAGGGTGACATTGAGGTATGCTCTGGTTCATTATAAGTCCGTTTTTTCACCGGAAATAGTGCAGTTTTTAGATCGGCTATAATCTGTGTGGGATTAGCAGAAACAGAACTATTTGATGTCGATACCTGTGTCGAACTTTGTACTTGACAATAATTTGTAGATGTTTGTGAATACGGTGTATAAGCAGGAGAGAATGGTCCCGTATATTGATTATGTTGATAAGTATCTTGAGGTAGTGGAGTATAATCATCATATCCACGTGTTGGCTTATTTGCAGTTGCTGGAGGTTTCGTATTATCGTAATAAGGAGGTGGATTTTGATTATATGCGGGGAGCGGACTCTTGCTGTGATCTACAAAATAATTCGGAGTTGAAGGTGTCGTGATATTATTTGATGCGTAGACATGTTGGGAATAAGGCGAATAAGGGGACTGAGGAGCCTCACGCGGACTACAGCTCTTTTCTGGACTGCTTTTCATAGAAGTAGTGTCTTGATAAAATCCAGCTCTAACAGTTCCATTTATTATAGGATATGTAATTTTTTGGAAATCGTCGTTTCTAGGCGATGCGGGCGATCGTAGCAAAGGCGAGGTGTGTGACATTTGATGTCTAGGGGAATCAAGATCTTGACTGAATGACGATCTCTCTGACACAGAACTGCCCGTACTAGTTCTTCTTTGCTTGGGCGTTGTACCTACATTAGGCAATGGACTGTCCCTACCTTCAGGATTTGGAGTATCCGGGCCCGTGGGAGAGTCATACTTGACTGGATTCTTAGGGCTGTTGTTCTTGGTATCATTCCTAGTATTTTCAACTAACTTTTCATCTGAATCAAGTTCATCAGGCTTCTTTTTAACAGTTGTTGTAGTGGTGCTTTTCGGCGCGCCAAATGCTTTAAACCAGGCGCTCAGGTTAGGTGTTGCTTTTTCTTGATTTGGTTTTGTAATTATTTGTGGTTCAGTTTCTACTTCAGCGTCTTTTTTGTTCGGCTGAACACTAGCTTCTTCTAGTTTTTTTTCAACAGGAGCTACTTCAACGTTTTCTTCATTTTGAGTTTCTGTAGTTTTACAAGTTTCCTTTTGATCTTCGCTTTTATTATCATCATTATTCCCAAAGTTATGGTCATTACCCATAGCAAATTCAACAGCTGGTAAAACAGAACCAAGGCTAAGTTTAGGGCTAGACTCCTCCGTTTTTTGTGTATCACGAACTTTATTTTGAGGACCAATTGGCAGAACTTCTTCAGTTTTTTCTGTATTTTTATTACTTAAATTAGTAAGTAGGTTACCTTTACTCTTTCCTGGTTGCAGTCTCTCAATAGTCCTTTGAATTTCTCTCCTTTTAATCAATTTCGGCTCTCGCGACGAAGGTCGTTTCCGGGACATTTCTTTTCTGTTTTGGTGTGGTTTTTCTCCTTGAGAAAGGTCATCGTCCAAGCGACTGTTATCGTGCTCTTCGGTAGAAATGGTTTGAGCTGGACTATCGCATGGAGAGCTGACATTGGATCCCTTCGGAGCATCATCAAGCCATTTACTTATGTCTTTAACAGCTTGTTCCAATGCTTCAGAAGCAGACTCGTTCTTAGCAGAATTTTTCTTATTACCTTTTTTAGGTCCAGACTTTGTTTTTTGATTTTCTAGTGACTCATCCTCGGAGTCGATTTCTTTTACTGTAAAGTCATTCGTATTACTTGATTCTGACATTTCTAAATTACTTTGACTCGATGAAAACAAATTATTGAACAGTGAGCTATCTTTATACTTCTCATTTTTAGCTTTCAATTTTTCAATGGTTTCGCGTAGCTTTTGATTTTTCTCTTTTTCCGGTATGTGAAGATTTTGCTTTTGTTTATCAACAGTTTTTTGTTTATAATCAAACAGTGATTCCCATGCATCCTTGGCAGCATGTCGTCGTCTTTCTTTTATTTTATCGTATTTATCTTTAACAAAATCAGGGTCAGCAAGTTGATCTGGTAACTCAATCTGGTCCAGTTCTGTGGGTGAAGGTGATGGTGTATGAATAGATGGTAATGGGCTGGCACTTCTACTTCGATTAGAGCTCTCTAAAGATTCCTGAGATATACTTCGTTTCATAATTTCGCTTGGTTCTGGTTCGTGATGCTTACTTTTCTTTTTCTTTTGTTTTGACTTCTTTCCGTCCTTGTCTTTATTCTTTCCGTGTTTTTGTTTTTTGCTGTGCCTGGTTTTAGATTCTGAGTGTTCAGATTTATGAGTGTCCTTTCTATGATTTCTGGAATGTTTGCCATGACGATGATGCCCTTTGCGTTTTTTCTTGCCCTTGCTTTGTTTATTTTTATGAGATTCTTTTATCTTTTTTGTTTCTGGTTCAGGTAATTCCTCTTCAGGCTTTTCTTCTTCTTGTATTGTGTCAGCCGAACTGGACTTAGCCTCCCCTGAAAATAAATAAATTTATAAGTACTTCTTTTTAATATTTTTTTATTTAAGTTGTAGGTAGCTTTGAAGAAGCTGGATATGGCGAAACCCCGATAATGAGACAAAAAAGAGACTTTACATGTAGTATAGAAAGCAGATATTCAGAGAAATGTCATACCTGATTCGGAATGAGACTTTCGTTTTTTTCTCTTGTGGTGACTCGGAGATTCATTCATTTTCAGTTTGTGTTTCCGGGATGGTGTTGGTAATTGATATTCGACAGCAATTTCTTCATCAGATGATGAAAGTCTATGTATGTATTTCTCAGTCAGTCGGTCAAATGCTGTTTGTAAATTATCTACCATCACGGTATATTCTAAAAAAAGAAACACAAATTGACATTTAAATAAGAATATATGTATAATATAATAATAAATAACACTTAATACTAATCATACAAACCATTATCCTGGCCATTGTACAAGCGACAATTGTTAACAATAAGCTTGAAATCAGCTTTGAACATTGAGAAGTCAGTGTAGTAACCACTGTCAAGACGTTCTTCCATTTTTCGCAAATCCATTGGTCGCCTAATAACTGCATAATAATTGGGCGCATACTCCTCTTCTACTGGATCCATGAAGGGCCACGCATCGTCATGAGTAGTCAATTGTTTCAGAACTTTATACATGTCGGTCTGGATGTCCTCATCTGTCTGACTAAAACTGTAAAATGGTGAAGTCATTTGTAACTTGAAGATGTCAGAGAATATCAATAAAAATAATTAAGTAAATCAGTGGAATATTATACATTTGCGACGTTTTCAGTTTCTTTCTTGTACTGCTGACGGGTTCATCGTTGTCAGGTATTACAATTTGTCCTGTAGCAGAGGCTAGCGAATTATTAGTTTTTCTTCCAGTTTTTATGAGTGGTTCTGGTGGTGGTTCGCCTTTATTAGTGGCAGAAGAGTTTTTTGAGCGCTTGTCATGGTTTTTTGAAGACTTAGCTATCTTCTGCGGCATTTCTTCCTTAGCACTGGATAAACTTTCGGATGAATCCGATG
The DNA here is from genome assembly GCA_958496365.1 of Subacronicta megacephala. NCBI lineage: Eukaryota > Metazoa > Arthropoda > Insecta > Lepidoptera > Noctuidae > Subacronicta > Subacronicta megacephala. The sequence continues at coordinate 12,190,526 of OY292513.1, forward strand.
AAAAAGATTTAGACCTGAAATATAAGACTTAAGTATATATTTTTATTGTAGGTATGTGGTATTGATACAGCTGTCAAATTTGCTACTAGGGGATCAAGTAAGGACGCTTTATATTCTGAATCTATAGCGTCTCTTGGCTCCCTAGTAAAATATCAACTTTCCGACAACCAATGGCGAATACAAGCATGACAAAGGTGGTTGCACTGATAACCGCATGACCAGGTCTGTTATTTCAATTATATCATAATTTTCGTACAATGTTTCTAAGCGACAACAAGGGCTGACAGATTTGGCAGATTTTTTAAGACTTTAAAGTGAAAGTGAAGTAATTTAATTACAGTTTTGACACAATAAAATAGCAGACTTGGGAACCTGGCAACTGTTCTATCGGAACAACAACCGCTTACGGTTACAGCAGCTCACTGGCCTTGCAGGACCCAGGACCTCGTATGTTATAGTTGTGAGGACAGCTCTCTATGGAGAACCTGCATAGACGCGGACAAACCTTTGACCCACGTACTCCACAACTGATCTAAGATCGTCTTAGTGCATTAAATGTTTGCTGCCCTTTCCATAAATGTTTAATAGGATCGAATTCAATAATTAAAGTGCGAAAGGAACGCAAGCATTTTATATCGTATCGACATGAGACAAACAATAACCGTTCGCCGTGGTCAAAAAACGGACAAGTGCAAATTTAACTCGCACACCGAGGCTTCCGTACTAAATTTCTTCTTGCAATGTTATCAGTCACATTAACTTTCTATATCTCCGTCGTCAAAGTACTAAGGATTAGTGGTACGCTTCACAATCTGAAGCTATTCCTCACGTAGTAGTGCTTTCCCAGTGCACCCAGTGTACTAATACAGGGGACCGTATATTGCAATTTGCAGCCTTTCTTATGTCGGGCGATTTGCCGCCCGTTAACATTGCCTTGCATAACAAGGCGCTCCACAAAAGTTTCTCAATATCTGGATTTATGCCCGAAGAATGGGAGAGTGAGTGTTGGTAACCAGGTGAATGGGGCGCTACACACCTTCATGAATAGCCGGAAAGTGTCCGAAAGGGCACGGCTGGCTGTGATTGGGGGAGTGTTGGCGCCGACACTTATGTATGGTAGTGAATGTTGGGTATGGCAGAAGAAACATGAAAGCCGAATAAATGCTGTAGAGATTAGAGCTTTGAGAAGTATGTGTGGTGTTACGTTAAAAGACAGAGTGAGAAACAGTGTGATAAGGGAGCGTTGTGGAGTGAAAGAGGATTTAGTGACAAGGATTGAGAAAGGTATGTTAAGATGGTTTGGTCATGTAGAGAGAAAGGTTGAACGGAGATTGACGAAACAAGTATGTATGGCGAGTGCGGATGGACGAGTTGGAAGGGGGCGACCTCGGCGAACGTTCCAAAACCAAATTGCGGATGTTCTTAAAAAAGGCCAGGTTCCGAGCACCCTAAACCGACGGGCATGCATGAAGAGATGTCGATGAATGAAGATGAAAATGAGAATGTAGATGAAGCCAAAGTAGTGTGCCAGGATCGTGGCAAGTAGAAATCCATAGTCTCTGCCTACCCCCATGGGAGACAGGCGTGACAATATGTATGTATGAATGGGAGAATTTAGACTTGCACACAGAAGGTAGGCGCTGTTTGATGTGCAATTTTTGCGGAAGCGATAAGTTGGTTCTGAACTGATCGCAAGATATGTCCAGCATCTTTCTCCAAAAACCCACTTCATTGTACTTTTTTTCTCACTCTCACTCATAGTCTACGTCTTAGCGGCGTTCAGAAATATAAGAAACGCTAATGCTCCAGGACCAGCCGTGACAAACATCAGGTAAGTACTGAAGTTTCGTAAGCCATAGAACCACTGAACATTAGTCTAACGGAAAGATCGAAGGAAAAACGACTTTTTAGTTTTATCATACAATAAAAATTACATACAAAAATTTAAAAATATACCAACTACAAATTTAAAATTTTCTTTCCTGATATTTTCTTTACTTGAGCTATGTATGCCGCATATTTAGAAACTAACAAATAAATCATAACCTATATAGGTACTTCCCGTTGACCAAGAATCATGAAAGGAATCGAATTATGTTCTGCATCCAAACATGGTTCGCTTCAGAACCGATGTAGGTTCTGAAGCGAACCATTTAAGCGAAGCGAATTATGTTCTGCATCTTCCTAACTTCACCCAATATGCTTGGGTTGTCTTCGAGTCTAACCAGATAGGCCTATTCCCATTAGAACTACCGTAATCCGATTTTTGGGCAACACCTATATTCGAAGAAGAGGCTAGCTGGTCAAGCTTTACGTACTCTCCAAGGCACGGAGCGGCATCGATGTGTTAAGTATGGTCACCCATCCAAAGACTGACCACGGCAGATGCAGTTTAACCTTGCCAAACTTGATCAGCGCAGCTATAGCTTAGCCACGAGCTTCTCATTCCAACTGTTAACAATAGATAGTCTGTGGGCGAGCAAGAGAAAATAATTCATGAACTCAGCGATGGCAACAATGCGGGAGGACGCGCCGCCATATTGAAAAGCACACCGCTGCACTGTCACAACCCTCTAACTTTCCTTCTTTGATTCAATCACTTTAAATTAACAAGACAAGTTTAAAACTACATCGCATGTTCAATATGCATCCCCTGTCCTGCACATAACAACAACACTGCGTGAAAAATTACTTCAGCTGCCAGCCTCGGTGCGCAAATCAGAGCCGCTCTATTTCGTTTTTTTAAGCCTTACCTCAACAAATTTCTTCGCTTGGCTCGATTTTCCCGTGCAAGATCAAGTGTTTCTTTCCGTTCGTCGTCTTCTTTAGAGTCATGCGTGGTTTGTTTTGTTTCTTCTTCCTTTTGTTTAATTTTTTGTAATACACGACTTGACGTTCTTCTAGGCGCTAGCTCTAACAACCTTAAAAATGTATCAATTTAAATATTATTATTGACATAATTATATCTATAAATATTACAGTTAAACATAAATACAGAAGCTGAGCAATTGATTATAATGCGGTCATAATCAATAAAAATTAAAAACTTTAACAATGTTCTAGAAGCAATTGCTTTGCTGTAACAATAAAATATCTGAATCACTCTGTTAAAATAATAATTTACATAGTGGCATAGTGGTTCTTTAAAAAGAGGTGGACATGACACCTTCTAAAGGTGGAGACCGAACTACTATGCAGAAGGGTGCACGTACAGTTAATGACAGATAAATGCGATAATTGGTGTACGATATTTTTTAAATGTCGTTTAATATGAACGTGGCGCATCTAATAATAATATATCATTGAATTCACACAAAAGTTCCTTTAACAGCGATGTTTTAAAGTTTGGAGTACATTTATTTTTCTTATTAAAAAAAGTTTATTTCAAACTTTAATTAAAATAAAGCTACTTGCATTGCCCAAAAGCGCAGCCAAGTCGAAGTTACTTTTTCTCAAAATAAATTAATAAAGTCTTCTCTTAGTAAATAAGCATAGCTGCTATGATTTCGCACTTTTACATCTTACACTCTAGAATAGGTATTTCGCAAACGCAAATAAATATTGCCACATCAGTTTTGATGTTGTGGTTTTACACGCCTTTTTTGGATTTAAATATTATATTGAAGAGGCCTTGTAAACTGATACACATTGCGAAAGAAAAAAATATTTATTTTAGTCAGAACAGTACAGTTGGACATTATTTAATTTCATTTTAAAATAACTTCATAAACATCAATGAAGTCACATTAGAGATGGGAAAATGCCCGGATATAGTAACAATAAAATAACAGTAACATTAAAATTATGTTCTAGGGTATTCGTCATCAACCCATTGACCGTATTGTCCCACTGCTGGGCACGGGTCTCCTCTCAGTACGCGAGGAATTAGGCTATAGTCAGCCACGTCAGCCTACTGCGGGTTGGCAGACTTCACATGCCGTCAAAAATCTCTCAGGCATGCAGGTTTCCTCGCGATGTTTTCCTTTACCGTTTAAGCGCGTGATAATTAATTATTAATACGCACATAACTTCCAAAAGTCAGAGGTGCGTGCCTTGGATTCGAATATGAGACCTTTGACTTGGCAGTCCAATGGTCGTATCACTGCACTTCTTATAATGAATTTACAAGATTTTTGGTGAGCAATTTAGGCCCATTTGTATGAATTTATTTTTGGCAATCCTACAAGTGGGATAAAATAATAATAATCTAAGCAATAATTCTCCATCTTTCGTAATGTAGTTTCACGATTTACTTAGTCAAAGCATTCGAACGCTTATTTTTATTGGTGCTATATCAGCGTCAGATCATGTTTTTACAAGAAACATGTTCAAAAATAGTGGCAGGAGTTACTTTTCTTCATAAATATAAGTAAAGTAGCCTAAGTTACTACTTATAACAAAAGCTATGTGACAGTAAAAGTCCTGACGAAATCGGTCCACCCATTTTAGAATTTAGCCAGAACAAACAGACTTACAACAATTTAACTAAGTTTAACGAAAAAACAGTGATATATCTAAGTGATATGACCATAGGGCTATAAATAAAATAAAAATAAATAAAATAAAATAGGGCTGCCTCGAGTTCAAATCCAAAGGATCCATCGTCCATCCATCCAAATGAAAACGGTGACGGAAAACATCGTGAAGAAACCTGCATGACCAATAAAATTTATCTACAGTATATATAGTCTGCCAAACCACAGTAGGCTAGCATGGCGGACTACAGCCTAACCCTAACCACTCAGGAGATGACCCCTGCCCAGCAGTTGGACAGTAAAAGGGGTTGTTGATGATGGACAACTGAATTCAAAATCTTATCATTGATATGCATAACAACAAAAAAGATATATTGCGCCGAGCCTGGGTCGCAGATGACCCTTTTTCCTTACTTACAGTATGGCTGATTCATATTCAAAAATAAATGAATAGAAAAATCGATACCAAGGCCTTGCCATACGAATAATAAAATATTAATTATTCTTACAGGCATACATTACATGATTCACTGTAGCCTGTAGTCTCAATATCGACTGTTCGATTATATGAACTGATTGCATAATTCTTAAATAGCCCTCCACTCTGTAGGTAGTTTTATTTCCGCGCGCTCTTTGCAATAATTTTCTTAATAATAAACGCAAGCTTCGACGTCACATAAATGGACTACTTAACAACGTTAGAAACAGCTATGTGTGATTTAACGCCGCTGATTTTCCAAAACTCTATGTATAAATCGTGGCAAAACCAGGAGTATTTGGACTTTTAAAGTAGGCACAGGCACAACCTTGAATTGTGACAGAAAATTAATCAGGCTTACATCTTCCGTTAATTTAAAGAATTAACGGAAGATGTTAATGTAATGTGATCTTCTATGTATGTACAAGTAACCTACTAAAATGTAGATTTCACAGACAACTTCCAAATCGCAATGCTTGATAAAACAGCCTCCCTTCAGTCGCATAAGCTAACTTAAAAATTACAGTTTCTAATGCCCTTTTTTATTACGCAGGCCCCTTAGCAGAGGAGCCTATTGCCATTAACTGGGAACAAATCTAAGCTCCAAGCTGCTGCTGAGAATTTTATGGAACACTGCTCCATAACATAATAGAACTTCAATTTTAATTATGCCCATACCATTCGCTGGCAATAGAAAGATGTTAATTAAAAAGAAAGAAATAAGAAGATTTTGCATTGTGTCTATTTAATGTGACTTAAGGTTGAATTGAATTGAAGCTTGGCTGTGGCATTATTTTACAGTATAATATAACATACATTAAAATAGATATAAAGCTTACCTCTTTCGTTGTAACCGTTCTTTTTCTTGAAAAAGCCTAGGTATTTCAGGCAGGAAATTTTGTGATAGTGAACGATACAACTCTTTCTCAACTTTGCTAGTCGCCTTACTAAACTTTTCTGTCAGGTGGGTCCAGTCTTCTTCAGTAAAGCAAACCACTTGCCAAACACGCTCTGTGTCTTCATCATCCAGCCAATCATCACCATAGAACCAGCCGCGTTTCTTGTTTTCTTTACTTTTCTTTTTTTTATTTTTGCCTTTCTGTTTCTTTACTATATCTTCTCGGTATAATCTTGTACCATAGAAATACCAATATGCTGAGTAATTGTCATCCCAACTGTGGTACAAATAGACATAGTAAGTTGAGTATTATCTATTATATATACAATCACACCTCTATTACCCAAACGGTTAGGCAGAGGTGTACTGATGTATAACCCAAGATCATCAGTATTCTATGGTCCTTCCAAATAAGTGGGTGTGTTACCATGAATCAGGCACAAATTGTGTGCTACTGAGAATTTAATCGAAAATCAAAAACATTTGCTCTATCTGGGATTTAAACCCGAGGTAGTTATTTATCTATATTTAAAAAGTGAAATACCATTAAGACACTCTCTCATCACAAAAATTTAGAAAATGAGTCTAAATCGTTAAAATTTTGCATCCCTACCAATTTAATTATAAACAATTAAAATTGCTATACTCATTGGTTTAACTTCTAAACAGATAGGCATCTGACACAAAATAAAAGCTATGCCTAAGTGTTTCAGTACTTTTGTATGCCTAAAAAATTAATTCAAAGATAACTTAAACATAAAATGTATACTAATACTACCTGGTCTATCAACCATAAATAAAAAATAAATAATATTGTATATTTATAAAATCAGCTGCAAGGAGCAGTATTAATTTATATGGGCAATCTTTTAATAGTGTTTATGCTGTTTAATACACGAAAAAAGCATGTCCCTACAACTGCTTTGCTATGTTTGCACCAACATAGACCTCAAAGACATTTCCAGGGGACTAGTCAAATAATAGTAATCACTCCTGGAATTATCTAGTCTATATCTATACAAACAAATAGGATTGTAGTGTATGTTTATAGTTTCCATATTAATGCCTTTTTACAAATTACATGTAAATGGTTGAATAAGTTTCAACTAATCTCTGAAATGGCTGGGTATAGCTAATAAATATAAGACATATATAATAACGAAAACCTAAAAGGTTGTAACTATCTAATGATAATACTTACCCGAGTGGCTCAACTCTTAAACTTTCCGCTTCCAGGTTTTTAAATAAATCAAAAACATCATCAGCATCAAGTCGAAAATCACAGAGGGCATATAAAATCTCAACCTTAGTACGTAGGGGCAAGAATTGAAAATCAATATCAGTGTTGAACGGATTATATCTCCCAGTATCTTGACATTTCCTTCTAAACAAGCGCCTCAAGTACATCTAAAAATAAACAATAACAGTATGATTTCACATACATGTTTTTTGCATTATGCCTATTACACCTATTGGAACTTACCTGATAATTGAAGGCGGAGATGTCATTGTTGCCCAAACAGCCATTCAATAGGCGAACTATTAACTCGGTAAGGAGAGAACTGGCCGATTCCTCCGTGCCATCTGTTAATAGAGCCTCTTCTAGTTCCTTAAATAGAAAACATGGAATTGAAGTCAATACAGTAAATTTCATCAGAAAAGTATTTCTTCGACCAAATCATTCCTACTTACTTCAATGTCAAAATCCAAAAGGTTGAATGCAGTTCTGAATAAAGAACAAAAGTACGCGATGCTGGGCACTTCCCACCATGACTGAATATCTAGAAACCGTGAGAAATTCATTCAGACATCACTTTTAGGGATACTCTCTTCAAAAAACATGCAATGGATATCCCGTCTCACTGAACCCACCTAAAATACCAATAAAAGATGGAAACATAACCTAAAAACGATACGCTTTCACTGTTTGCCTCTCTACTATTACAAAATCTTCATTTTTAGGATACTAGCATATTTTTAAAACAATTACTTATCAACACAATACTTTATAAGAAACAGCAGAGAAGAGATACGAATATGCGTTGTGATAAAGACACAAACGCCATAACAGTTTACAAGTTGTACATACAAGTGATGAAGTGAATCACTCATTTATTAAAGATTTTTTTAAGACGAAGTCATAAGTCAAACTACATTTTATATGTGTATTTATTTACCTTCCATTTTCTTGGCTTTTAATTTACATTTTATTTGTTTGATTAATAAATACATTCATTAAATAGATCTAAAACGTTTCTATGTATAACGGAAGTTTGTTTTTTTTTTTACTCTGTGATTTGACTAGTACATTGACCAAGAATCTTTTATTATGTCAAATAATTATGGATATGAACCTTCGAGCAACACGGAAAGGGAGAAGCCATCCGTAGCGATCCCCTCTGCTAAAGTACAAGCCCAAATGGGCATATACATTTAATAAAACTAGGTTGCCGCTCGGATTTTTAACTAAACCAAGTCCAGCCGCGTGAGTGAACACAGCAGTCCTCAAAATGCCAAATTGTTCGGTTTCTGCTGCAAAAAGAGGTCTGGAACATCAAATCTACTAAAAGATTTTCTGTACCATTTTTTTCTATTTAATTACATTTAGACACCAAATTCGTGTATTCTATTTGAAATTATTATCAGATTTGCCCGTACAAAATACGGATCGGTCGAGCGATAAATCCGAATTCTTGCCGATGAACAATTTAGGGAGGTTACCTTTAACGTTGAACCAAACGCGTAAGCGCCATGAATTTTACGGCGCTTTCGACTTTTCTTGTTAGCGAGAGCCTTAAGTTAAAAAGCGGTTAAAGCGGTTGGTTAGACAGCTAATTGCTGTTTATGCGCTGTGCAAGGCTTGGTGGTATTGTTTATTTTTGTATGTGTTAGTGTAGTCATTACAGTTTTAGTTTTGTATGTAAGGGATTTGATTTTACGATAAAAAAATAGATTATATAAAAATCAATTTTTTATAATATAATAACCGATTTTTCTAAAAAAAAACGATTTTTTTATAATTCTCTATAATAAATTACCAAAAAATCTTTTAGATAGATACCTTTTAGATTTTTTAGATAATAAGGTACGATTTCAATAATAAATAAATAAATACAATTATCTACGAGTAACGAATACTGAGAATATGTAAGTTAACAATATTATGTTAGAGTAACGAATACGGAATCTCAAAATGGCTGACTAATATTTGACTAATACCTGGTAATAGGTATGGTATGCTAATAATGAGGTAGTGAATATATTCAATAATAGTATTACCTAAATATCACTCTTATTTAACACCTCTATTATATACGAAAAATTTGCAAAATAATATCGAAACACACTCCCCCCACTGGGTAGCGGTGTTGATTTGTTATTTTTTAATGGCCGCCATTAGAATAAAATCGAAATAGGGGCGCTTAAAATAAAAAAATCAATTAATAAATAATTGATTTTTTTACAAATAATAATCGCTCATAAAAAATCGATTTTTATGAAATAATAATAGTTTTTTTTAATAGTCGACTATTTTTTAACATCCCGAGTAAGTAGTAATTCGGAACTGCACTTGTGTGCACATTTACCCTCGCAAAAAATGGCAGAACTATTTGGTCGGTAATATATCCCTACCGTGTTGCTCGAAGACCACGGGTACTGAAAATGTTCCAGTATGTTCATATATTTTTGTTATATGATCTGATATTTTTTACTAAAATATATTTCCTTAAGATCGATGGATGATCGATGTCTAACGAACTCTCACTATCGACGTTTCTAAATAGTTTAGAAAATATTTTTTGTAAGATTTTGAAGGGGTTTTAAAAATAGCTAAATCTTAAAGTAGGTTCGTACTTCGTAGCACTCAAGTACTGTGACCAAGAATCGTTTCTGCTTGAATTCCGTATTCGACTGAGACCACAACTGAGACCTAACCAAAGACTCAAAAACTCTACTATCATCGAGCGTCGATCATCGATATGCTTTTTATCTCATTCGTTTCTCGGTCGACTCTTTCTTGCTGGAGTGTCTTGAATGTGACATGGCGTCCATCAAGATATATCACGTCCTTCTGTAAAACTGTTTTTAATGACAGCGGGCTCATTTTGCATTTTATTACTGAGGCCGTAATAAATCGTACGATTGCATTGATGGTAATGCATGCAAGGAAACCTCAGCGAATAAGTGATGGGTACGATATGGTTTTGAATGCTTCGGCTTTACAGTCTGTAGATGGCGGTCGCCGATTTGAGTTTTTCTGTAATTTTAGGTAAATGTAATAAATAATTTCATCTGTTTTCAGGTACTTTGAGAAGCATCAGTCCCATCCATATCAGGTAAGAGCAACTGGAAGGCGTTTCTGGAGGGTAAACTGTTACAGGAACATTTTGAAATATCGTAGCTAAACCTTGCTCGAATGATGTACTAAACTCTACGTAGTAATTGATCCCGACTCTTCTTTTCCTGTTTTCCTAAACTACATTTTACTTATGGAAACTTATACTATATCCATGTTTTAAATCTCAAAATATATAGAGTAGCTTCACCAACTAATCAAATTATTATCAACTTGTAAAGAGGACAACATGTACTTACTGAAATTTTATTGAAGATGTAAAACAAATTGATAATTTGGATTATAACGCAAGTAAAAATACAAATTGGTAACATAATTTTGAGTTGCACTTGTATAATAACAAAACTTGTGCCAATTAATTAATTCCAAATGATCTATAGATTTGGGAATAATAACATAAACAAACAATTATTTATTATAGTATTATGATTGCAATATATATTTCTTTTTAGTCTATTTTACTTCATGTTTTAGGAAGATATAGGTCACAGTAATATATTTATTATCATAAATCATAAACTAACAACAATCTCATTGAAACATTAAACAATAACTTGTTAATATTATAATATAATACTATCTTAAAATGTCTCATTTAATATATTTTAATTATAATGCAAGTAATTTTCTTTAAACAGAAATACAATTCCAAAAGTGAAAGAAGGACAGCCAATGATTATGTCTCTTCTGACAACCGATACACTCCTCTTCGATCCCCTAATGGTAATGTGTCAGTACATGGTCACAACACACACTCCAGTCAGTCGGGTCATGGGCACCACCACTACAGTCACGTTGCTGATGACAGAGGATATACATCATCTAGGAATGCCTACCTGCAGAAGGGTTCTGAAAAGGAGAGAGACAGAGACTACAAATCCTCTAGAAATAAGTATACAGGTATGATATCATTGTTTTATATATTTGTGTGTAGCGAATTGGTTACATTATGAATAAATTTCGGACATTGCCCAATAATTACTGTAACAGATTTTTCTTCAATGATAGCTAATGCTCATATTATTGGAATCAACAGTCATTCAATTCAATATCATTTGATTAAATAATATTTCATCACTCACTATAGTTTAATTTGTAAATATTGTTTTTAGAACTAGCTGTGCCTGGCACAGTGCTGGGGCACTTGTTTTTTCCTCTTGCTCAGCTCCTAAGGGTTATAGAGTGATGTTAAATAGCCTAAATTACTCCTTATACCATCAGCTATTTAACAATTGATTAGCTGCAAAATACAGACTGACAAACACTAGAATTGTTGCATGCATATGCATTTAGTAAATCCTGTTATTTTGGCATTACAAACAGATGTTTCAATATTTTTTACTGTGTAGATATAGATTAATACTTCTATATACCTAACTCATAAATTCATAATAAATTAATTTATTGAGTTTTCTATTAAATTGACATAAAAAATATTATTTTTTATCTTTTAACCAGACTTTTAAGTTAGTATTTACATAGAATAGAATATAATAACTTATAAAAGAATGTGACGACTTGCAATAGCGACTGATTCCCTATTAATGTGAAATATAGCGAATGTGATATGATACTGTGTACTTATACAGTGTGGTTCAATCAGATACTAATATATTGAAGTTATTAGTTTTACTGTAATTTTATATCATTGGTTAAACAGAATTAACATAATTTCTTGAAATTGTAATTTTATTTTTGAAATTTCAGATAGTGTCAGATCACCGAAGGAACGTAGCAAAGATAGTGAGAGAGAGAGAAGTAATCATGAGCGAAATGAACCTGATAAAAAGAATAGGACTAGTGGCATGAACATTAGTGTTAGTAGGGGTAGTAAATATGACAAAAGAAGTGCGCCTTCAGCAAGCGTTTCTTCAGGTCGTGAATGGTCAGAACATATTAGTTCATCAGGGAAGAAGTATTATTATAACTGTATCAGTGAAGTGTCACAGTGGGAAAAGCCTAGAGAATGGGACTCTAGGAGAACGTCATCCAAAGATTCTACATATTCATCCAGAAGCAGTGAGTGCATTACCTTTCTTTTTAAATTTTTTGTTTCATATTCAAAGAGGGCAGCTCTTTAAAATATGACATTGTTTACTATTAAATTCACTAGTAAATTTTTTAAGTGAATTATTTAAGGAATTTTAGATATTATTTCTATTATTGTCTTAATGGTTTCTGTTTTAAATTTTAATTTTCTTTAAATTATAGATAATGTACTGAAGGGAAGGGTAGCTATAGTTGGGAGTTGCTGTACTGTGTGTGAAACAGCTCCTGATGTTGTCTCAACTCAGGATAATATACATTTGTTTGAACTATTCCATATAAGGTGTTTGGAGATTTCTCATTTTAAATGTAAAAAATACTGGATTCAATCTGATGGAGGTTAAGGTAGAATTTATAGTCAGTTAATGATGTTAAAAAACGTCATTCATTTTCATATTAACCTCTCCCACGATTAGAATGCAACCTATGCAAAAATGTGCAGTATGCAGGTGCATATATGACTATTATTGCCATCCTTTTCGTTTCCCTACAATTTTTGCAAATTAGAGCAGGAAAAATATAGTTTTACGTATTTCCATGATTAAAAAAAACATTTACCGGGTTAATAATTAATTACCACAAGCTTTATGAGAGCATCATTCAGCAACATCATAAGGAAACTGGCATCCTTGACAGATTTTCTCGACATTGAACTGATTTTGGTGTTGGATAAAATTGTATTCTGTAGGTATTTGTATTAGTAACAACTAGAGCAGTCATCCCTCCTGGATTTTCCGGATTTGTCCTAATTAAGAAGGCGTCTGGGCAGCGCCTTTGGCGGGGTTTCTTTTCTACTCGTAGTTTTTACAGTTTCCCAGCCACCGGTTATAATATAAAACTAGATATAGGTATAACAATAAAAACTTCTTCTTTAACTGTTAATGTCCTGGTTCAAAATGTAGGGTTTTCACGTTTCTTGCCCGTCGCTTTTTTTTTATTTTATAGATGGTAACTATCGCAGTGATAGCTTAGTGATACAACCATTGGACTGCCAAGTCAAAGGTCTTGAGTTCAAATCCAAGGCATGCACCTCTAACTTTTCGAAGTCATGTGCGTATTAATAATTAATTATCACGCGCTTAAACGGTGAAGGAAAACATCGTGAGGAAACCTGCATGCTTGAGATATTTTCTTGACGGCATGTGAAGTCTGCTGACTATAGCCTAATCCCTCTCGTACTGAGAGGAGACCCGTGCCGAGCAGTGGGATAATGTAATGGGTTGATGACATTTAGATGGTAACTCTAGTAACAGCAAATTTTCTATATTATTTTTATAGGAAATTATTGAAGAAATAAAATAATGAGAAGAAAAACTAATATTAGTTTTTCTCCATTTCTAGAGCTCTAGTGGTTTAACTGCAACAGTTATACAGTCGTACGCACGGCTACACATCAAGCTATACAAAACCAGTCTATGCTGGTAGGGGGCTCTTATGTATGGGAAACCTATACAATGCGAGAGCAGCTTAAACCGGATGTATATAGGTTGACCTGTAGCCGTGTGTATGCACGGCTACACATCAAGCTACACATAACCAGTTTACGCGGGTCTCTTATTGTATGGGAAGCCTATACAATGCGAGATCAGCTTAAATTGGATTTGTGTAGGTTGATCTGTAGCCGTGTGTACTAGTGGTAGGTATATAAAAAAATCACGTCCACATCCAAACAAAAATTGTATTTAATTGATAAACCTTTATTGAAATCTCAGGAATTACAGGTTTTGTAGTTTTTTTACAAAATAGTAGGTTTTTTTAAGCTATGTTAATGATAGAAATAAATCAATAAACTTATAACTTTTTCGCTGAAGAATCTGAAATAAAAGTATGTAATAATAAAAGCTTTTATGAATAGGTAAGCTTATCAATTGAGTCTTAAAAAGGCATCTCTTCTTATTTTGAGATGTGTTTCTATTTATTTTTATTTTCTTCGTAGGTGAAGTTAATAGTATTATGCCTCACTTGGCGAAAAGTCCAGATTAAAAACTTTTGTGATATGCGGCTTTCACAAGCTTCGGCGTCATACACAGTCTTAAGGTGTCTCACCCTTTCCCATTGGTGAACAATCTCCAATTATTTTGGAATTACACACCTAAATAATATATTTATCAGATAGAGGAATAAACATTACAAAATAATTATTCATATATCTATTAAAACTTTATAAATAGCTGCTCTCTCATTTAATAGGGGGCGACTCCTATTGCCATTTGACGGGGCACAAATCCAAACTTCAACCTGGTATAGTTGCCGGCAAATAACTTGAATTAAAATGGCGGATGCGCTATAGTTGATTTTTAGTACGTTTTGCACGCAAATGCACTGCGCAGACTTCCCCCCTCTACGTTAGTTCTAGTACAGTGCCGGTATCGGTACTGAGATTTTATAGTAAAACCCAATGAAATGTTGTTTGATCTGGGTATTTACTCTGCATTACCGCGGTGCTTCGGACTATTAGGCAAGATGGCGCGTCAATTCAAATGAATCTATAGCAAGTCTCAAATTGCTTCATTATTTTTACATCACTTCTGAAATCCAAAATGGCGAATCTTGGTTTTATTTATACCTTGGTGTCAATTGAGATTTCCGAAATGAAATCGCTACGGAAATAACGATAAACGAAGATTATTAAGATGGCATTTGATTTTAAATTAGATGGCAGAACTTTTTTTTAAATTTCATATCAAATGCTCGGTTCCTTAGTCTGGTGAAATTCAAGACCGTGAACCTTTTTTAAATTCTTTTGTAATCTGAGATGACGAAAATGATTTTTTTATATTATATAGACATATATTTAGTACTAGCCTTTCCGCCCGCAACTTCGCCCGCGTGGACTATACCTTTCTTTTCATTTTACGGGATAATATAGGGCTTATATCACTCAAGAATAATGTAGGTTTCTTTTGGTAAAAGAATTTTCAAAATTGTTTCAGTTGATCCAGAGATTACCCCCTACAACCTCACGAACTCACAAACTTTACCTCTTCATAATATTAGTATCGAATATGACGAATTACTATACAAACTTTCATCCCTTATTTCAACCCCTTCATGCCCTTTTTTTTACAACAAAAGGAATTGTATTTTTCCTTCACTAAAATAAGTTAACAAAAGGAAGCTTATATCCTTTCCCAAGGTCTAGTTTTTGTTGGTTTGTACCAAATTTCATCAAAATCGGTTGACTGGTTTAAGTGTGAAAGCGTAACAGACAAACAGACAGTTACTTTCGCATTTATAATATTAGTAGGGAAGTAGGGATTAGCACTGAAATCTAAGATGGCGAAAATTATTTTTACATACCTAGATATATATTTAGTATTAGTAGTTATTCCACAAAAAAATGCAAATAAGAGAAAAAGAATCCATAGGCTTATCGCATTTTTTGAAATCAGCACCTCAAAATTTATACCATGTAGAAAAGAAGAAAGAAAATCTATTATTTCCTGCAAAACAAGATGAGACTTAAGTACAAGACTATTTAAAATAATTAAATACGGTTAAAAATTAAATTATATGCACATAGTGCTTCCCATCCCCGCAGGAAAAAGGGTGATGCTCAGCTCTATGCTGTTCTGCTTTACAAAATGCTTGCAACACAGCACAGAGCTGATTTTAAATGCCAAGCTATATGCGTTCGATCTCATGTCATATTTATTTAAAAAAAAAACATCTTGGGTTTTTAAAGTGAACAATTTCTTATTGAACAATCAAAAGACTCGCTAAACCGTTAGCAACATAGGTGAATAAATTCATTCATTGTAGGAATTACTTAATAGGTAAACCCTATACTTAAATAGGGATGCTATGTATGTATGTATGTATCTTTATTAAAGTTTTAAAAATTACATTTTTAAACAAGGCCCCACAAAACCGTTTTCACGGTTAAATTCTGAATGATTCAAAATGTTGTATCGAAAACCACACTATCTTGCACACACTACACCAACAGAATACACAACACTATCGTATACATCATGAGAAGAGAAGATTGATCTTCTGAATTTCTTAATTTTAGAAAAAAATAATTAAAATCTCTAATTGTCTTAGGTATTTTATTATATACTTTAACTCACATAAACACATTATATACATTCTATAAGAGTGGCCATTTGGAGTCCTTCAAAATAAAAGCTTTTGATTTCTTGATGTCTGTTACGAATTACAACTTTTTATTAAATGGCATCACCAGCTCACACTCTTCTTGCGATATCACTGTAGGGATCTTATTAACAATAAAATGTTAGATTGTTTAGGTCTTGACATTTTTAAAAGTTGGCATTCTGCGTCAGAACTTTCTTGTCGTATGAATATGTAGAGCTATTCACAAAAGAAGACATTCTAGAGGGTAGTCACAATCAATTTTATTCACGCAAAAGAAGCTGCGATTATACGCGTCGAACAATTGAATAGTAATTACACTCATCCCTTTTTATAGAATGTACTTAGGTGCAAGTTGCTAACCGCCTAGCAGATTGAAGTGAACAATTTTAGACCAATACGGATCGAGCACGTATTGGGGCCGAGTTATAGGGGACTTTAAGACTTTTCCTGTTTTGAAATAATTATATTACTTACATATTTATTTACTATAAATATATATTTATATGTGTCGTAATAAAGTTTATTTGAATAATATAATTGTTATTTACCTCATTAGGTACTAAGGTAATCCCTACTATTAATATTATAAATGCGAAAATAACTCTGTCTGTCTGTCTGTCTATAAAGCTTTCACGCCTAAACCCCTCAAACGAATTAAATGGAATTTCGTACTCATATAGACTAAAGCTTGAGAAAGGACAAGCTACCTTTATCGCAAAAAAAGTCTTGGAGGGGTTGAAATAGGGGGTGAAAGTTGTATTGGAGTTCAGTATTGTTGAAGATAAAACCATAAAACTTTGCATAAAGGCACTTTATACGATATAAATGAATATTTGTTCTAACTTTTATGAAATTTCGACCTGTGTGGTGAGGAAATTTCGTATGATAGTCCAAACAAAGTCTGATTTGATGAAATTTGGTACAAAAATAAACAAGCTTCCCTTTGTTGTAAAAAAGGGCATGAAGAGGTTGGAATAAGGGACGAAAGTTTGTATTTAGTTTGTAAGTAGTTCGTCATTATCTATACTAATATTATAGAGATAAAGTTTGTGAATTTGTGAGGTTGTAGGGGATGACCCCCTACAACCTCACAAATTCACTCTGGATCTAATGAAACTATATTGAAAATTCTTTCACCATTAGAATGTAACATTATTCTTGAGTGACTGGCATAGTTCACGAGGGCTTAGCCGCGGGCGGAAAGCTAGTGTTAAAATAATGTACGGTGGCCAGCACATCAAGTTACCACAAAATGTAAAATTTTCTCAGTTGATTTTGAACTTTATCTTCAACAAATTAAGGTTTAATATCATTTGGAGAAATTTGACAGTTTTGTATACCTTGACCTGCTAGCGACTGTACCTATTTTATTGTCATAGTTCTAATAAATAAGAAATCAAGAAAATCGTAGTTTCATTTTCATGAATTCTTTTATATTTTAAGCTTATATTTTTTAACTAAAAATATAAGCTTTTCTTTCATATTTCTTTTCCCGTGCTATAAACATGTCTCTATGAAAAGTCGTAGAACATTACTGCTACAAAAAATGTTAGAATATAAATGTTACAGATTCCAAAATGTAAATTTTCCCTACTTTGTTAGGTTTCGGCAGTAAACCCGTGGCCTTCACTTTACAACAAAGTATTATATATATCTTATATATAAAATTCTCGTGTCACAATGTTAGTTACCATACTCCTCCGAAACGGCTTGACCTATTTTTATGAAATTTTATATGCAAACCTAATAGACCAGGGTCTATTAGGGGTATGAAAATGGTAATAAACAAAAAAATAAAATTAAAAAATACCTTAACTTCGTCACGTTTACTCAAATACTCGATTGGCTAAATGGTTCCCAAACTCAAAGATTAATGTTGGTGTTATTAATAACATTAAATAATTATGATTAATATTAATATATAAATAACTAGTGGGCCCGGCAAACTTCGTTCTGCCAGATATTGGGTTACACTCTGGTAGATTCCCATTATTGAAGCAACTTGAGATATGTTATAGTTGCCGTCTAGACATATTTATGCATTACCAATAATTACATACCAATATTATTTATTATTCTTTAATTGCTCTTTCAAGATTTTCCTTATTATCTTTCTTCTTAAACCACCCCTAAATGACAAACAAACCACAAAAATAATTATTATCACCTGACTTCAATTTGAGTGATTATTTTGTTTTCGCCACCGACTTCGCAAACAGTTTTAGGCATAAATAATTTGATTATATTTTGAAGGCGGACTTACTTTTTTCTTAAAAGTAATTTATTTTGTAATTTGTAGTGGTAAGTTTTGTTTATAAGTATGTACTTGTAAGCCAACTTAACGCACTGCTCCGATGAGACAGCGATGTTTCGGAGTAAACGAAAATAAAGATTTTTGTTGATTTTTGTAAAACCACTGAACCGATTTCTAAAAAATTTAAATGGGGGTACCTCTGAAGTATGACCTACAAACAAAAAAAAACATCATAATCAATCCATAATTGACGGAGATATCATTTAACAAACATACAAAAAAAAAACATACAGACGAAATGAGAACCTCCTCCTTTTTGAAGTCGGTTGAAAAAATTATAACACTCGTTAACTAGCTGCTGTATGTCGTTACGTATGTCGAACGATTTGTGGGCTAGACTTGCTACAGGGTGGAGCCCACAAGGCGTTAGACGACGCGGGAGCCCCAAGAGATTGGGCCATAAAAGCTTGAAACCGTGAGGAATGGAAGGAAGGTAGGGAGGCCTTTGCCAAGCAGTAGGATCAGCCGGGCTGATAAAAAATAACTAGCTGCTGATAACTTTAACATTAGTTAGTATAAAAATTATAAGTTTTTTCTTAAAATCGATAGATTAACACCAGAGGGTGCCGTTGTTGTATATTTGTAAAATGGGCTAGCAGTGGTTAACACTATATTAATACAATAATTGCGGCCGTAGATATAATAATATAATTGGCAGTTTTAATTTACTTTTTAACAACTTACATTTTCCTATGATCCTTTATTTTTTTGTGTAGAAAATCCTCCTATCCGTAGGATAGATATTCCTAAGCTTTAGGTCTGACTTTTTTATGATGTTAGATAGCAAGACACTAATAGGGGAAAACGAAATTAAGGTGCTGCGAACATGGAACCGTCGACATAAATATTATATCGTATTTGATCGATCGATAAAGCCGGCTTGTTAAGGTCATTTTATGCTCAAGACTGTGTATGGTTTTATTGTCACTATGCTTTACATTTTACTTTAAAAAAGTATTTTTTTACTTTCACTTATCTATGCTCTTTAAATAATAATGACTGTAATGTTATCTTTATTAAACAAATAAATTAATTTTAATGTTTTTTTAGCATTGCTTAGCTTAGCATGAAATCTAGATTTTTCAGTGACGATAAATTTTGAAGAAGCTACGTACATGCTGCCGTTTACGATAAAATTATCGAATTTTGTCGTATCGATACCATTTGGTTCCATCCATGATAATTTAGATATTCAGTAATTGACAATGCGATGGTGCAGTTTGCAAAATAGAAATAGCAATTTGCTTACAAGCATATTTTCCGGCGAATCATTTATTTTATTTTGCTTAGAACATATAAAAAAAACACAGGCAAAAGCTTTCAAAAGTATTTCGACATCTTTTTGCGTCGGGAGTTGTGCAATGAAACCTATCACAAAACCAAAACTTATTAAAGTTGTTTAACTAACTTTTTCTTTATTAATAAAACATTGTACCTATTCGTTGGGGGTTTGGAAATTCCAATGAGGCCATATTTCACCAAAGTCTCGGTTAAATTACTTTGCAGTGTATTTAATACAAATTATGTTCCATTTTTTTATTTATTCGAAGAATAGCGCCTATTCTTACATTGTGAAATGCGGCTTAGTTTCTCGTTCTCGGAGGACGGAGAGCTTGTTAAGTAGGTACGAATATGTATGACCAGGATTTCAGTATTTGCAAGCATAATTCTTTGCAGCCCGACACATTTCATTTGTGTTTAAAGATTGTGTTCACTCGTAAAAACAGAGACGAGTAAGTATATTTTGTTGGAAAATTAATGGATATTAAATTATCCGATAATAAAATTATCGAGGAATTTTTAAATTAAAAACAACGTTTCAGTAACAGACACCGACTAAAATATAATATATTAATATCTTGTATCATTACTCCGAAATGACTTGACTGATTTTAATCATTTCTTTTGTATGTTTGGTAGGTATGAGAATAGGTCGTAGAGTATTTTGACCCTCCTACAGCCATTCCCAATTTTAGTATGGTAGAACCTGGCAGAACGTTAACCGGGTGTGCTAGTATGTTATAGGAAGTAGTTTGTTTAGTAGTTTTTTTTTATTTTATCTTTTTGCAAAGAAACACCAATAAACTATTAATGAACGATTTATGAAATGTGATGGATATTAGAAAAAGAAAAGTTAGCTACACATTTTATTTATATAGTTTTTACAAGATTAGCTAAATGTTTTTTTTTTACACCGATTCGTTGACCATCTTACATGGTGAATGTCTCTTGGTGTGTGATGGGAGGATCGATAAAACTCGCCTATATTGGTGACTTCTTATTAGAAGCAATTAACGATACGCTAAGATTTTCTTGTAACCTCTCGAAAACTGCTGTGAAAATTTAACGAATGCTCGATCCACGTAGGTTATAAATGATTTTTCTTTATTTTCACAGAGTAAGGGAATTGACTGACCTACAAATTTGAATCAAGCTAAACGTTTTAAATACTGTCGCTGATACTCCAATACCGCGTAACTGACACTTGTTTGTAACAAAGTCTTACTTTGATTTACCTAAATAACATTGAAAATTGGGCCTTACAGCAATGTGTTAGGAACGCGGGAAATATTGCGAGTATCAGCCAGGATATGTCCTACAGGGAAATTGTCACTTTTGGTGAATCACAATATGTTTCTCGGATACACGGCTCTACAACGTGCTAGATGCCAGTATAAGCTAGCCTCTAAGTGTACCAAAAGCCTACACAATGCGAGGTCATCGTATATTAGCACTCTATAGCACGTGGTACGTTGTGGCACGTTGTGTAGCCGTGCTCGGCTACCCAGGTTAAGATTAATAATCTAAAGATTAAGCTTTTTTTAAACAAGCTCTTTATATTTTTTGTATGTTAATTTCTTAAGACACCGACTCGATGTTGATTATTTTAATTTTTTTTCTTTATATTGTCACCATCTTTCCATCCACAGCTTCGCCTGCGTGAACTATACGTTTCTTTTAATTTTACGGGAAAATATATTTATTGCGTATGTCACTCGGGAATAATGTAACATTCTATTAGTGGGAGAATTATCAAAATCGGTTCATGATCAACCCGTCAATTAGCACGTAAATTATAAATAACTTAATATATGTATTGTCTAGGTCGAGATAAGAGATCTAATTCCCGATCCGGGAGAAGAGAAACGGAGAAAACTAGTAAAAGAACCAATAGTGCATCAGAAAGGTATTGGAATAGCAGTAGAGATGAAGAAGCGCACGATCGAACTAGACCAAAACATTCGGCGACTCCACACGATGGGAAAGGTGAAACATCCGTTTGATATTGTGGCATATTAATAAAATGATTTATTAACACTAGCTTTTGTCAGTAGATGGACAGTCATTACAAGATATGGATATCTCTCCTGATAGGAGTACGCCTCTCTCGGAGAATTCCTATGGAGCCAGAGAAACAAATTCTGTCGTACGCAATAATGCGGAGAATAATGCAGTTCCGCCTGTTGTTGTACTCGATAACTCAAATCAACCGGTACGTATTAAGCATGGGGCATTTGATACAGTGATCATATTCCTATCTATTAGTTTGGAATGATTTAATATTATTGAATTGAATATTCCAGAGTGGGTCGCTTCTTGCGGCAGCGTTACCGCGAATCGTGGCAGTTCCGCCGCCGGTGACGATACCGCCCGCCAACAATGGCGCAGCGGCCTCGCCCATCTGCGAAGGCACTGGCAGCGGCTCGGGCACGCCGCACCGGGACCCGGGACCGCCTACCCCGACACACTCGGAAAATATAGACCCACATGCACCACCACTTCACCTAGATACAGCATTACCCAGAAAAAGTGAGTCATTAACAATAACACCTTCAATCTTCATATAGGGTTCAACCCCACTAAGGTTAATTCTATATAATCCATAAATGAATATTCTTTCCTTGAAAGCTCACTAATTATTTGAAGCTTGAGAGTTCAGGTTTAGGTGTATTTTGGTAAAGTATAAGATCATGGTAACGCACGTAGTACTTCTTGTAAAAATATAACTTGGTTAATCAAAAAATAAATGAATGCTTAAATGCAAAATATGACTAAATTGCGCCCGTTGTGCCCAAAATTAATCACATCAAAGTTATAGATACAGTACCAGCTTTTAGAGGTATATGACTCGAATCACTTGTATTTTTTTCAGTGGAATGCCTGGGCAGTTATTCGCAAGTAGTAGGCGGTACACTTCATCACGCACCCCCGATGCTGACACCTTCACTCGTCAACTATGTGCGGGCGGACTTGACGTCTCACGTAACTGGTTGGCCAGCAGATATATTGGAAAAACAAGTAAGCATTAACTATTAACGGGCTCATCTCGGTCAATTTATAAAATTAATTAATTTAATGGCTTTCTAAACGGGGTCCAGACCATAGATTAATTTTATTATATTTCTACGGACTTTATTTCTAAATAAAATTATGTGATGAGTTTAACATAACATTATATAATGTTTTAGGCCAACAAGTTTACTGAAGAAGCGTATCAGCTAGGTTGCTTGCAGTGTACACGGGTATCCGCTGAGCTAAAGTG
This sequence comes from Subacronicta megacephala, assembly GCA_958496365.1. Classification (NCBI taxonomy): domain Eukaryota; kingdom Metazoa; phylum Arthropoda; class Insecta; order Lepidoptera; family Noctuidae; genus Subacronicta; species Subacronicta megacephala. The sequence goes on from OY292513.1 coordinate 12,213,738, forward strand.
TTCTCGGTCGCTTGTCCGCCATACGGAAATACGGGCCACGTTACAGGAACAAAAGTAAGTTTTAGAGCAACTTCACTGTTATATAATAGAAATAAAATGGTAGATAATAGTTTTAGGTTCTAAGCCCGAGCTTGCCAGGGAATTTGTCCTTTCCCCATGTGAAGCATAGTACTTTCCACATTATGTGGAAAATAAAAAGGAATAGAAACACGTCTGAAGATATGAGATTCAGTCGAAAGTGGCTCATTGTGCTACAATGTATTAGTGTAATGTATTAGTATTATTCATTTATATCGTCGGTGGAAAAGCACCTTTAAGGTTTGTTTCTGGATTTTGGACATCAAAGCTTCTACATTATGATTGGATAAATTCGGCGGATCTTGCTTTCTGTTGCCATACAGGCTCGGGTTGTTTGATTCGAACGTGAGCTTAGCAATTAATTTTAACATCCATGTACCGCAAGAATAGGAATGCCACGTAATGAGAACCAATCAAAAAGTGAAATGTCAAATATTGTTATTTTCTAGAAATTCTTTTAAATGAGAATTGATAGTAGCATTTTTCTTAGAAAAATAGATATAACATAGATGGCTATATACACATACAGATAAACGGCGGTTTAATAGTTGCAAATCTTATAAATCTACAGTGCCATAACGTGTTAAGGCTTTGAAAATGTTTATAATTTTGTGGGTTACAATTAGTTTAATTCTGTAGGTACTGACCACTTTTATAAAATGGCCCACAGAATAATGTACCTGCGTCAGCAGATCTCACGGCTAGAGGAGCTCAAGTTGCAGAATTCGTTCATGTCGGAGGACTAGGATTTGTGGCGGGGACGCCGCGCTCCCCCGCCGCTCTCCTCGCGCTGCCGCCGCAACCGCGCGCTGCATTTCCCACCCTTTCGGGGGAACTATAACATGTCAATGCTAAACATTGTTCATTCCGTTCACTTTCTATGTAATTTAGATCGAATGATTACTCTTGTGTTGTGTGATTTGATGTTAAATTTAAGCAATGACGTGAGATTCACCAGTTTTGGTCAATTTGTAATTCATGATGTAAAATGGATATTTCAATCGACGTTCAAAAATTTTCGGCTTCAATTATTTTTTTATCAAGATGTGAATTAATCAATATAATTATGTAATTGTAATACAAATGGAATGTATGTTTTGATGACTATTGTTTATGTAGGTAGGTTAAGTAGGTACGACTGGACAAAAGGCGCAGCGCGCGTCAATAGCTGAGATTCAAATTTTAATATGTTTGTTCTTTCTGTAAATTTAACACCCAATTACCACGTTAAAATTTACAGCTCTCCTTAGTTCAACAATCTTAAAAATAAAATTTTAGGATTTTTCATTATTGTATTATCTGTTGATTCATTCTTAGATTTTAATTATTATTTGTCAATGTAAGGGTACTACAGTGTTTTGTAATGTGTTTACAGTAAACAATTAAATTATTGAAAAATGTATTTCGTAGTGAATGATTTTAGTAGTCCAGACACATGCTGATTACATGAGAATTTCGCAGTTAGTGACCGCGTAGTGAAATATATTCGGTCTCGTTGCTCATGAATCAGTCCCAGGATACGTAGCTGCTCATGTTCAGTTCAATAAAAATGAACGAAATTGCGGTAATATAAATTGACTTGATAGAAAGATTTACGAAAGGTAACATTGCAAGCTTTGTAAAAGTGCACACACAGTGAAGTGAAGGGATATAAATTTTGTTCACTTACATGAGTAACATAGTGAATTATTAGTTAGGTGAAATAAACTCCGGTCTAGGTCTTTTTATTTTTGTAATAATATAGGGCTAATAATATACTTTAAATGAACTGCTGGAAATGAAACACCAATACATAATAAATAAATCAAATTAATGGAAATACTGCTGTGATATTCATTGTTTCACACGTAATATTAGTGCATTATAAAGAAATTTACATAATTATGCGTGTTATAAGGCCTGTGTGGAGCTTTAATTAGGTGCACGCTGTTTATAAATCACTTTATTTATATTAATTAGGGCTTCTGGAATCAGGTCTCTGAAAAATTATAAAGGAACCCGATTGTCGAAACTGCGGCCGTCGTTTTTAATTGTATTTTAGTGTTAAATAGGGACCTGTCAAATCGCCCGCCGTATAGGATAATAATATTTGAAGTTAATATATTTTACTACTTTGGTGTGTCGCCTCCACGCAGGGCTTGCCCTTCATATATTTTATTTCCATGCTGTCAGAGCACGCGCAGGCAAACTGTTGTCATTGTACCGTGTTCTCCTACAGGTCGTGTCTTCAACACAGATTATCGATAAACAATAGTTGATAGTTGATATACGGAATGCAGGATTGACCGTCAGTGTGTATGCGCGAGCCCTAATAACACTGTAACTTTAATTTTCACATAGAAATATGACAATTAAACCGGATTAAATAAATCAGTTGATGAATTATGTGTATTCATTATTAATTTTGTCCAATACTTACATCTATCCTTCAAATTAATTACTTGTAAGTAATTTGCTGAATAGTTGTTACATTATAACAACTTGCTCTCATAAAATTCATTACTTTCAACTGAGGTTTGCTTTTGAAAAATAAAATAATACATACATTGTATGCCATAAGTAAAAGTTATCGTTGTGTTTCCACTCGAGATATCATTGGCAAGCGCATCACCACACCTCGGCCTCTCCAAAGATACATTCCGATTCCGATGTGATTTCTTATTCTACAACTAGCTGTCTGCCCGCGGCTTCGCCCGCTTGGAGTATACGTTTAGGGGTGGACAACCCCTATTACTTAGGGGTATGAAAAATAGAAAGTATCCGATCCTCATACCTACAGAATATGCATATAAATTTTCAAAAAAATCGGCCAAGCCGTTTCGGAGGAGTGTGGTAACTTATATTGTGAGACGAGAATTTTATGTATGTTTTACATGCGAGATGTGGTTCCTTCTCACGCAAATGTGCAAGAAATAGGGTTGTCGGCTTCCTTCATGCTGGGCGGTAGGTAGCGCATTTGCAGGAACCATGCAAAAATTATTGTTACGAGAATAAGAACGTACGAGTTTATTTTACAAAGCTTTTTATTTATTTTGACAACAACATCAACAAGAAATGGATCAGTATAGATCAATTATTCTAATCACACGTGAATATAAGAACTTACCTATACCTACAATATTCTTGATATAAATAGGTACCTACCTACATAACTCACAAAAATATTATAAATCATCTGCAAAACTAAACTCCGGCATTCAATATTACAAGTATGAAATTAACCGAAACAACGTGATATCTCGTAAAAAAATATGGTATAATCTTAGTTTTTGTTGTACAATAATTGTAAATATTTCATAAAATTTAACAAAAAACTAATTCGATCATAAGACTATGGGAGGGGTCGGGTCTCCCTAGAAAGCGGCCGTCGTAGTACCCGCAACCGCCGCGAGTGCAAGAATCGTTGCAAATCACGTTCTGTAGTTTCTGCCAACGGCTATGAGAAGAACTGAGTGTTTATCATCGCGCCGCCCCAGCCTCCATTACAATGTACTACTACTACTCCGTAGTGTACAGTGGGTTATAGCTGTTACCTGACCCACCCTAGACCCTAGGTGGGCCGGCCCACTCACTCTACCTAGAGTACTGTTTAATGCAGGTAGTTCTTTTAATAAATCTGGATTCAACACGGTTTATTGAACGATACTAAACACCTCTGATTGTAATGATTTAGAATGCAACTAAAATATTAATATCTGTAATAATGTTAACAACATTCGTCTGGTTAGCATATCTGGTTGAGCAGTCTGCATCGGAAATGCGGGGCCCAGTGCAGTATCTGCGGTAATGGTGGTGCGGAGCAGGGCCATTCTGTACTTAGTGTTAAGTATTATTTACTCTGAGGCATCACTTGATAAACGCTAGATCGATTAGGGTAAATAAAAAAAAATACGAATAATGTTTTGTAAAATCTGCATTTTTATTTTCCAGGCAACTTCGCAAAACCTTATTCGTATATGTCACCGTAAAATTGTAAACATCGTTAGATCATAATCTATCTCGAGATTGTAAACTCTCGATAGGTGCTGCGGCAGCGGCCGGCGAGTGCCAGAACCAAATCGAGTTTTAAAAAATCAATAGAAAACGTAATAACATCCGACAATCAACAAACTGACAACCAAATAAAGGCGGGGCGGGGCATATGACGTTCAACCAATCAGCGCGCGAGGTGCGTTCCGTCGCATGCCATTTACGACGGTTTCACTTCGATAGATTATAATCTACCGAAAAATAATGCGTTAAATTGCATTAAGAAGCTGTTATGCAGGTGTGCCAGCTTGAAACTATTATTGACAGTACAATTACTGTCATATCAGTTTAAAATAAAATGAGGTTATTGTACCTACCAATGTTTTGTAATTCTCCATTTCCTTATTAATGTTTTAAGCTAGCAAAGCTTTTGAAAACTTGTGAATACGAACGGATGTAATATCTAACTATAAAAGTAAAATTGCAAAAGAAAGAAGTAAGTACCAAAAGCTAGGTCAATTTATTGAATATAGGTACTGGAGTACCTTCCAGTACCTATATTCAATAAATTGAAATATATTAAGTAGGTATTATAAATCGTAAGTGCAGTAGTTTTAGGATTTTTTTTCGACATGGCTATGTGACCTCTATTACTATACAATGTGAATTAAACTGCTGATTCATTACAAAAGATACATATTTAGGATAATACAATTCCGATGAAAAAACAGCATTTGTCTATTTGACTTACGAGTATTTGATTTTGTGCAATAGTATCGAAATTATCTAATAGTACGTTCGGCTACTGATCATATACAAATCCAGTTTACGCTGGTATCTTATTGTATGGGAAGCCTATACAATGCAAGTTCAGATAATCAGCTTCAACTTGACATATACGTTGACCTGTAGCCGTGTGTACAATCATCACGAATGCGAAACCTACGACCCCAACTTTACAACAGACTATCGTAAAATAGAACATTTCTCAACCACTTGCGTATAACTTCAGACACGCACAGTTATGCCGCCAGAACTGTAGTTTATGCTTTTAAAAATGCTAATCATATCACAGCTACACAATATGTATTATCAAAACAATAAATAATAGAAAATCACTCTTGTAACTAAAGTACTCCCTGACCTTCATCTGTTTGTTGCAGCAGCTTGCATTCCATATACCTACTTACATATTTTAATTCTTTTCAGTCTGTGATCTGCGTGAGTAGAGCTGTGCCACGTATAATCCAGAAGCTTTGGGTTTGATTAGATGGCAATAGTACAGGCAAAACAAAATTAGTGCTATGTCCAGTAGTGGACAGAACACCCGCTCTCTCTGACGTCTTGTACAATGGGGCTTCATATCTAGGATCGGGTTTTGGCAATGTTTGCACCGGCTTGAACCAAACCACCGGCAACGGAGGATTCATTTGACCTATCAAACAGAACAGTGTTGCCAGATCAATTATAACAGAAATCGAATTTACCTGTACCTGTTTAGTACAACATCAACGTTAAGCAATAATATATTTAATGTATAGATTAGCAATAATACTTTTAGCAAATACAAACCAAAGTATGTTTACTTTATTTTGCTTTTTGTCCATGTAGCTTTTTAGCAAATACACTTTGATTTTGATTGTTTAATTATAATACTTAGTTATTATTGTATAAATTTACTAGCACCTATGCCGCAGAAAATATTTTTTCGGTAATAAATTTTCTCTTGAGAATTTGTAGGTACCACTAGAGAGTTTTATTTACTCTTATCTCTCAGAATCAAATTGACTACTTATTACTACTTCTTGTCCAACTCTAAACAAATTATAGCCAAATCATAGCTTTTTGTCTAATACTACCTCTCTGATACTACGTGTTAGGGTTTCTTTCCTGATACTACGTATTACATATTTTGGACACATCACCTCCAGTAGTAGGAAGTAAGCCCTGTGTCGCGGGGGACTTGACAAACATACATTTACCGAACACAAATTACACCCAGACTCGAAACAAATATCAGTAGACCACAAAAACATTTGCAACGTGTGGTAATCGAACCCTCGCCACGCGGCGCTACGCCAAACGTGCAGTCAATTGGAACTAGTTATTCGACTAACCTGGTAAAGGATCTACAAGGAGATTGTTACTCATGTCCCAGCGCCCAGCATCGATAAACAGTCCATGAATATTCACACCATCTTCGGGTGCTACTAAGAATTTGTAAACATTTTTTCCATCCTCTTCGCCCTGAAAAATTGAAAATTGGAATCATTTATTTCTTCATCTCTAAACTCCCATCCGTCTCATCTCTATCTAGACCTGATGGAGTAAGTAATAAGTTCACCCTAGATTTTGCTGAGTTCTTAGATTATATATCTAGCTGGCTGGCTTTCTTGGGAGTCGTTCTTGTCACGCTGACTCTTTCATTTACCACGTGTAGCCACTCTCTGGTAAGTAAAATGCCCTTGACCACCTTGCGTCTGGCCTGTGACACGACTTGTCCCAATTTACGCTGTCCGACTTTATAAGGGATTCCGTAAGATCTATATTATAGTCTATAGGAATCAAAGTTCTGACTCTCTATTACTGATAGAAAACACTCAGCTTTAACAGCTGGTCGAAGAAACTGAAACTTGAAGGTTGTATCTTTCTTGGTGGATAGAAGTCTAAGTACTAAGAAAGGATTTTTTGAAATGACATTCCTAAGCGGTGAAAATGGGTGAAAATATTTTTATGAATTGTTCCTTGAAGGTAGAAACCGTTCATAATAAATGAATACTTACGTGTTTTAAATCATTAGGAATACTAGAAGATAGAGCTACTTTATCAGATTTTGTTAAAACATTGTGAAAACAACTGCTAGTAAGTAATACAAGTAATACAACACCTTTTTCTTGTTATTTTGTTTGTAAACATCGTCTTGTGCTAAGAATATGGGCATGGGAATGAAGTCAAACATAAGGGCATCGATGGGTACACGGTAACGTCTTGCGTACGACTGCAGCGAGCCCGTGAGCATACCCTGCGGGAAGAACAATCCCGACACCCAACTGCTCGGTTGACCACCATCTATTAGCCATTTCTTGAACAAAAATATTCGTAAAGTAAATATACCTAAGCCAATCAGTTTGATACCTAAGCTACCGCACAAAAAATACGGAAATCCGTAATACGGAGTATTACCTTCTTACAAAGCCCCTGTAGGTATTACCGCAATAATGAAAAAATAGTAGTAGGGTAGGGTGGTATATTGCGCAGTTTGCAATCAATGGGCCATAAAATAAAAAATGTTAATAATATCTGAGATCTATCATTTATTTATTTAACCTTATTAATATGGCAACAAATTATTATTAAATACGAATGGTAATAAAAAACATGTAATCTTTTAAGTAATTAAACTTAGTGTGTAAAATTGCGCGTTGACATCGATAGGATTGGGCAACTATATTATTTGCATACATCTAACACACGCTCCACGTGATCCAGTCTTCTAATCTTGCCTCCTTATACACATCGTTGTAAACACCTCCAAATCTTCTTTTTATTATTAGCGTTTGGTTTAGTTAGTACCTGCAGTTGATTCGACTCTTTGTTCGATCCGCCGATGGGCTTGCATCAGGGATTGGTTCATAGTCCTTATCTCTACCTGAAGGAAGAGGCTCAGGCATCAGGTGCATGCTCTTTGTCGATGACATTTAATCCTGGTGCGTGCTCTTTGTTAATGACATTGTGTTAGTTAGTTAGAGTGGTCCCGAGGTCCAGAGCAGACCAACGGCGAGGTGGCAGAGATTGGAAAGTGTCGGCCTGAAAGAAAGAAGAACCAAGACCGAATATCTGTTTTGTGATTTCGGCGGCCTTTCTAGTCCTGTTCCTAAAGCCTTCGGCTGTGAGTTCATACCAGTTTGCTCTAACTTTCAGTACCTCGGGTCACTCGTGTAAAGCGATGGTGGAATTGATCGGGACGTTACACATCGAATCAATTCAGGTTGGATGAAATGGAGACAGGTCACAGGAAGAGATCTACTCCACGGCCAGTTGTTGCAGCCTGATGAAAAGCAGGTGTAAAAATTGAAGCCATTTGATATACGGTTATAGGTCTCCCTAGGTGATTACGCAGTAATTTTTCACACTCGCTGAAATAAAACTTTTTCAGAACTCTCGATAAGGGCTTCCATGGAGCATTTACATAGTATTCAGTATTATAACGATGGAAGCTATCATTAAATAATATTTGAAATCTCTATTGTGTATTGTGGGGCAAAAAAAACAATAAATAATTAATTAATCGATCTAAATTTTGAAAATATTTAACTAAATAAAAATCGGACGTGTAAAATTGCGCGCGCAATCTTACACGGACCCAAAGTGCGCAAATTTACACAATGCAATACCACTTTAAACATCGCGATACTACTGCTATCTTTTATAAAATATTCGAACTACTTCCTATGAGGTTGAAACATGAGTGATACTGCCGCAACAAAATATGTAATAACTAAAATTACTTAGTATTTGACTGATAGAGACTGCCTCATTAGTCTACTGCTACGCTAGAGGTCCTGGGTTCGATCCCCAGGTCGAGCAAAGTATTATTTGGTTTTTCTATGAAATTCCCAGTAGCAGCACGGAGTCTGGATTTGTACCCGGTTAATGGCAATAGACTCGCCCCCTATTACATGGGACCTAAACATACCGGCGAAATGTGAGTATATGCATTAGTACACTTCTGCCTAACCCTTCAGGGAATACAGGCGTGATACAGCACCTAATGCATTTCATTTCATCAAAAAATTAGATCAAAAGTGAATAAAAACTTTGCTCTGACGGAGGTATCTCTTTTGTTTTCCACTCTTGTTCACACACGCAACTCTATTGTCAAGTCATATTTTTTACGGTTCATAAAGTAATTTTTTTTTTCTTGAAACTAGAGATTTTTTTTTGTGAGCACATGTCCGTTGCGATGGCTAACAAAACACAGCTGAAGTTGGTTACGAAGCTCACTCCGTTGTCCTGATAAGACGTATGCGCAATTTTATCGCTTGCGCAATCTTATACCACCCTACCCTAGTTATACCTAGTATCTAGGCGTACTTTAATTTACCCAAATAATAAAGTATTTTTAAAGTTATCATAGAGTTGGAGGTGACTCCGTGAGAAAAATATATTTATAATATGTAGTGGCAATAATTTATTCATAATAATACATTAACATACATAATAATCATACATTAAGATACGTAACAAATCTAGATACCTACCTGGATAAGCGCGATGGATAAATATGGGTAAGTAAACAACGTGAAAAGCTACCTCAACAAAATCGATCCTTAATATAAGGTCATGAATCCAACTGCCAAGTGTTTTCAAAGAATTGTACCCTTTCTTATGCCACATTTGGGGAACTCTGTTGTTCATAAAGGCAGTGAAGACTTCTTCGTAAGCTTCTGACATGACCACAATGCCCTGAAACACGTAAAATAGAGTTTCAATCTTCTCACCCACGCTAACTCTAACGATGTTAGACTTAGATTCAAAATTTGTCTCTAAATTAAAGCGTTAGCGTTAAATTATGCTTCCTAATAAAATAAAATAATTGAACGGACGTGTAAGTTTACCCTTAGACTATACCACGGTAAACTATTTAAAATATCTTTTCAATGAGCCTTTGTCGTGGTGTGGAAAATCAGCCTTTTTTATGGTGTGGAAAATGAGGCTGCATGTACTTGTAGGTACGCGCTTGCCAAAGAGGGTTTGGTGCTTGCCTTTTGTTGCCGTGCAGGCACGGTCACGGAAGAGATTATTTACCGCTTCCGTGGTCACGGTCATGAGATTAGTGACACTTGCCGTGACCGTGACGTCCGTGACAGGCTTTCAATTAACAGCCTAGACTTTATTAAACAATGACAACAACTTTATTCAACCAAAAAACTTTTATTGAATGACCAGCCCATTCAATAAAGGTTGATTCTTAAATTATTACAATTCTAGTTTTTTATTCACAGTTCTAATCTAACATTTCATCGTTGGTAACGTAACCGTTCAGCGAGTTCAGATTAATTAAGCTTTGTGTTATGTTTGTACACGGCTACTGGTCAACCTATGCAAAACCAGTTTAAGCCGATCTCGCATTGTTTAGGTTTCCTAAAATATAAAAGACCAGGGTAAACTGGTTTTAATAGCTTGATGTGTAGCCATCCGTACAAGCCATATCTAGCCAATGGGCCCTGTCCAAGGCCACTTGAGTTTAGTTATATGGTTACCGACATTTTACCGGTCTTCTTCCGTGCAGTTCTATCGTGCAGTGCAATGCCTAACATGGCATGTCCATGTTCATATCTTTTTGCGCTAAGCCGCTTTTTGGGCACGGACCATACTTATCTGTTTTCAGTTACCTCATGTTTACAGGCATTACGTTTGACAGTGATAAGTAATAATAAAAATATCTTACTTTGATAGCTTTTTGAAGCTCATCGAGTGAAAAATGTATAAGTCCAAGTAACGTGTTAAACCTGTCCGTTTCATGTATGAGTACAGTAGTCAGTGAATTTAGCTGGCCCATATCATCAGGTATCATGAGATCTTGGTTAATGAGAGATTTGTCAATCGACTTGGCAATCTTGGATCGTGTTTGATCGCAGACACGCCATACAATCTGATCGGGGGTATCTCCTTCGCCACCAGCGCTAGATCTAGGCTGCACATCCACTATTGTCTGAATTAGGGTAACGGTTTCTTTGGTCTGGAAATATAAATAATTATTATGACCCGTATCTCATTAATTCTAAGAATTATTATTGATATCGAATTAGCTGAAAGTGGTTAGGTACCTCAAATGCTATGTTAGCATTCTCGTGCATACCGAATACTTCTGGATTTTCTACACTTGGTAAAGAGTCTATATAGTCACGGTAGTCTTCCAACTTTTCAGATCTAGGGCAATAATAAGTGCCTGATTCTGAGTACGCGTATCCATCCTCTAACGTTGGTGGTGAGAAGAACAGTTTTAAAATAGTGGTTAAGCAACGTTGATCCCACATATCTGTTACGCGTCCTCCATAAGTTATGAGACCTATAATGTTAAGAGCGGTACAACGACCGCGATTAGGTAGGTATACACGCTACACGTGAATCAAGTTAGGTATACGTTTCCAGTATGAGGTGACATCACATTGTATGGCTTTCCGTACAATGAGAGAACTGGCAATCTAAAGCTTGAATTGTGGCCGTTCCGGCTTGCGTATGTTGCTGCATTCATTATAATGTTGGAAAGAAACAAACATGGCTTTTTGCTGTCGAAAAAAACTTACTTGTAATATATTCTAAAGCATCCCAAGGCATGTGTCCATCCTCACAAAACATTTGTAAGTTCATCATAGCGCACTCCCGATCGCTATTGTTAAACTCATACGTAATGTTCCATCCAAGGGGACCGAATTTTTTGCGCTCCTGAATTATGGCGTGAAACATGCAAATGCCAAATAACATGGTGCGCCAATCTTGGCCCAACACTAAAACGGAACACATTTAAATTAAACTCAACTAGTAGTATTTGTGACTTTTTATAATAACTTAGAAATCAACCCAGACTATCTATTTAAAGCTTAGAAACACTACGCATCTACTTCTTCGGCTGTTTAAAGAGCTAACTTGGACTCAGAGAGAAGAGCGTAGTTGATTTAGCATAGGCTGAGTCCAAATCAACATTAGAACAATCCCAGCAGATTTCTATCCAGCGGCGAAATATAAAGACGCTGGATCTGATCAAATCTGACGGTGCGCGGGACACATTTCTATAAATGTAGTTGTAACTAGTCTGCTACAAATTATGATCTAGTGTATACTAAGGTGTACGTGACCTACCATGATTTTCGAAGAAATCTTCTTCCATTTCTATAAGAGCTCTTTTAACATTAGCTTTTAATCCTTTAGGAGGCTCATTTGTTACTTTCACAGAATTTTGTAATACGGATACAGGAAACTTGGGAGTGGGCATTGAGCTTAGATAGAGGCGAAAATCGGGTTGTGGCATACCAGACTCGCTAGCCAAATTAGCGACTATTACTTCCAGGCTCAACATCCATGAAGCAGCTAAGTGGCAATTCTGAATAAAAACCAAAAATATATTATGTATAACATCCTCTTGTTGTTAAATTCCTGTTGTCTTGTATGTGAATAGGTTAATTATATTTACTTGTAAAAACACCCAGTCGCCTTTGGGTTTGGCACTGCTTATCATCTTTTCAGCGACCGGACCTTGTCCTTGACCTAGCGAGATGGAATGTACACGTTCACGCATGCCCATGTCCGTGGCAAACTTCTGGAAAGCTCCGAAAGGATCCGAACCAGTGCTCAATACGAAGACCAGTGGAATAGTTGCTGTAGTATCCGCATATCTAAAATATTTTTGTAAGAGTTGGTAATTCTTCAAGTTGTTCTTAGGTTGTTTTTATTGTTTATTAGATTCGTTAGCTGGTAATAATAACAGATACAAAAAATTCGTAATGGGTCACGTTTCCAAGAGAAAACCTATCCAAGGCAAGGTCATCTTCCGCTTGGACTAGTAAACTTCCGCTAGTAACTTTCTTTACCTTAAATTTAAAATGTTGATGTCTTTGATTGTGATGATTGTCTTGTTGGTACCTACCTATAACAGGTATCTACTATCGATTTTTCAAGGTTTTATGAGTGACCGTTGCCCAACGATTTACGAGCCGGGCCCAGTAAAAACTTGAATCCTCTTCCCAACTAATTACGAATTTAGGTAGGAATATGTAACTATTTGCGGAAATATGATAATCCTTTGCATTTCAATTCAGCCATTCCAGTTTCACTATCACGCCAGAGGTGTAGGTAGGTATAACGTGTGCTATTTTGCAACAAAAACAAACCGATCGTAGATGTTGATGACGATGTAATGATGTTGTAGATAGGTAGTTAAAAGATGACAACTTACCACGAAGTTGACGTTTTTAATTAAATGCATACTACAACATTAACCTCCGGTGGGTTTTTGTTTGCCGTTTGTGATGTTGTTGCAAGGTATATAACAATTACTTTACATAAGTTTGTACACGCGGCTACACATCAAGCTATACAAAACCAGTTTACGCTGGCCTCTTATTGTATGGGAAGTCTATAGAATGCGAGATCCGCTTAAACTGGTTTATTGTAAGTTGACATGTAACCGTGTGTACCACGGAGGAGAGAAAAAAGCGGAGATGCCACAAGGCAAGTAGGTCATGCGCCTCCAACTAGGTCACGACGTCACAGTGGGCGGGGCCGAAAACCTTAGTTTCGAATGAATCTTGATCGCGTTCGGTTCCGTGGATCCGTCGTATTTTAATAGGTTTTTAATATTGTTACATTGTTTTAATAATAGTGCGCTGTTGTTGGATGCAACAATTGTTCCGGATCAAAACTGAAACATGTTGATGGCATAATATTTCACGTGTAAGTCCCTAAAATTAATATTTTCATTTTATAAACACAAATTTTCTAGCTTGATAGTCAGATTGAAGATAGAGACATCTACCGTTGAAGAGAAGCATTCTAAGATTTCTAACAACTTCTTATAGATTACGTGTTTTTGTACTATCAATGCATGTTATTCGTAGCCAATTTTCTGCTCAAATTACTTGCTAATGTTTATTTTGCTTACTAAAAGTTACTTTATGTTCAGAGGACTTTATAGAATTTATGCAGATTTTGTGAATTTTAGATTTTCTACTACAGATAAACGGCTCAAATCTTCTGGCAACATTGGTGTTATTTACAGTTTGTTCGAAATAAGTAAGCCGATCGGAAGTTAGCCGTTCCGAACTACCGCGGTGATAAAATCGTTTAATTAAGTGTTTTAATACATAAATATCGAAATCAGTAAACAAAATAATTATAAATGTGAAAAATAAACGACTCTAATTATCTTTACACCGACTCTTTCTATTAAAATTTACCACTTCTAAACCACTTGCTAGATAACTTCCGATCGGCTTACTTATTTCGAACAAACTGTACTTCTCATAAGTCGTAGGGCTGCCGATACTTGCTTTTGTATCGTTACTTTGGATCGATCCCTATCATTACGATACTTATAATTCAAAATATCTATTAAATCTACGGAAAAATCAATAAAATTGCTACGACGCGACGACGTACAAAAAGCGAATATTTAATCATTTCAAACCTGCCCTGTATACTAATTTATAATAATAATTACTTTAGCTTATGGTAGTAACATTACAATTTTAGAGTTCAGTTATCTTTTCCGAATGGTACACATGACTACACATCAAGCTATACAAAACCAGTTTACGCTGGCCTCTCACTACAGATAAAGAGAACCAAAACAACGCGGGATCAGCTTAAACTGGTTTTTTATAGGTGGTCAACCTATAAAAAACCAGTTTAAGCTGATCCCGCGTAGCTTTGTGTAGACACGGCTACAGGTCAACCTATATAAATTCAGTTTAAGCTGATCTCACATTGTATAGCCTTCTCATACAATAAAAGGCCAGCGTAAACTGGTGTATAGCTTGATGTGTAGCCGTGCGTAACTAGTTGTGACTCTGTTTATAGAATTTTGAGATTTTGGTACAATGTGTATATAATTACATGTCTCTAGTTTTAATTTTCCACATTCGCAGTTTATGTGGAACGATCCATTCATTCCGATAACGGTACAGTTTGACTGAAGTTGTCAGGAAGTGGTTTAGCAGTGGTAAATAATTTTAATAGAAAGAGTCAATGTAAACCCTCAGATTAATTAAACTGATTATTCGATCTGAGTGTAAACCTAATGTGAACTATGTAAAGACAATTAGAGTCATATAATAAGTTCCACAGTTGTGATTATTTTCTTTACTAATTTCGATTTTAATGTATAAAAATATTTAATTCAACGATTTTACATGTGAACAAGTTTGGAACGGCAATTTCAGACAAGTATCTGTATTCGATTTCGATCTAAAGCATCGCAATACACAATATGATGTTGTATCGTATCGATATTATAAACTATCGAATCGAATCGTGCATCCTTAATTCCCGTTCCCGGGCTGCAAATGCCGCGCTAGCGCTAGTTGTCGACAACTCGTGAACTCGACACTGGTCGACTCGTTCTTCATGTTCATTGTTCAGTAGGTACTTTAGCTTAGTGAGTGGTCTAGTGTGAGTCGCCTATTAAAGTTGTCCGAGTTAAGATCTAAAATCTGCCCTAAGATATAGTTGGCGAACTAGTGGGCTTTGTGCCAAGCAAATCACAGAAGAAGTCGAACGCAACGACCACTCAAAGTGCCTAATAGTCTTATTATTTTGTGCAGATTATGATAAATTTAAGTACCCTCTATCTGCAAATCATGCACATGCTGCCTTGACTGTTGTTGTTCTACAAGTCTTGTTTTCTTATCACTTATTTTAGTTATTGTACCTCGTATGATGCGGGGTCGTGATATTTTAAATTATTGATATATTCACCATCAACGATTCTGCCCCCAAGGCTACTCTCTGACCCAACGACTGTATAAAAACTCCTCGATTCTTCTCTTTTCTACGTATTGTCTGTAGATTACAATTTGTACAGAATTCTTCAGTGAAAGTGTAAAAACAGATAATCTTGAAAGTCTTGGACATTATTATAAATACTGTGAAAAACTAAGAGTGAAAGATATGGCATCTGCTGTGGATTCTGCAGTATCCATGAAGTTCACATTAAATAATGGAACCCATATGCCTGCCATAGGATGTAAGTAAAAGTATTAAAACAGCTTAATTCCAATCAAAATTATTTTTTCTTTTCTTTACACACTAAAGCTATAAAAAATACATTGCCTCTGCATCTATTCCTTGCGAAATTATTTAGCCAAAGATTTATAGGATACCCTACTATTGGTCAGATTTGCCTACTTTTTGGAACTATTTATTATTTTTAGTTAGTTATAACTAGTTGTTATTTGTACTTTTAAGGTATTGATACTATCTCTGCACAGTTTTTTTTCTTAATTAACTACCGTGCGGTTACATGCATTTTTACTAAATTCAGTGAAAGAAGAAAAGAAAAGAATATTTTTTACAACACTTACTCTTAAAGTCCCTTATTATGGACAGAATAAAAAATCTATTGTTTTGGTCTCAGGATACAGTATGGATGTTAATAGTCGCAGCAATTTCAATATGTGATTTAAGACAAATAACTATTATTAGACAATATTAAATTATGTTACATATTTTTAGTTGGCACCTACCGCATTCACTCACCTGAAGAGATCATGCTAGTTGTGGATGCGGCTCTAGCAGCAGGTTATCGCATGTTTGGTGAGTATTAGTCAAATATCCCCTTATTATTGTACTTTATATGATTACTCTGTAACTTATTTTAACCCGGTAAATGTAGTTTGCACACCAAGTGTGCAAAAAGTTTGTGATTTTTTTTATCACGGAAATTCGTAAAACTATATTTGCACCGTGCAGTATGCACCTGCATACTGCACATTTTTGCATAGGTTGCAATCTAATTGTAGGAGAGGTTAAGATGGAACAAATTTGTATATTCATGATGAGACTGGTCGACAAGTTTAACATGACTTTTTCTGGCTAGGCTACTGCTATATCTCAACAACCGTAACACCTAGGGAAGAATTGTTTGCACATGGAAGTAGTTGTTCATCATTAAAAAATAATTGTGAAACTGTAGGGAAAAGTTTGGAGAAAAGTTGGTCTTATTGGGCCTCCACTTTTTCTTATGTTCTTGCAACTACCAAGCATGAGGTTTTCAGGTTGTGCAGTCTTATAGGGATTTTCGAGATTCTTAGACGTTGGGGTTTGGGTATCTGCCTGGTTAATGGCATGGACTGAGTTTGCTAGAGTGAGAGTGTCAAAGGAATTAGTTGAGCTCATAGCCATACTCAACCCAACCATTTTGAAGCATAATGGCAAATCTTTTTCTAAAATCTTAAAATCTTAAAAAAAGGTGTGGACACGAAAAAAGGTGCTTTGTGTAATATTGCTACTGATAACTAATTTATTTTTAAACAATTCCCAACCTGGCAAATAATTTATTTATTTACGTATTCCCCGAAGGGTTAGGCAGAGGTGTACTAATGTACACCCACATTTCGCCTGTATGTATAGGTCCCATGTAATAGGGGGCGAGCTTATTGCTACAATAATTAAAGATACAGAAAAACTTACATTGAACTAATATCAATCATACATCCCCAGTACAACTTCAGGCACACCTTCAACAGCCTTGCCCATCCATCCTCAAACAAATCAGTGTGTGTATATTAACCTAGCGGGTCAGACATTTGTATGTAAAGATATTTTTATATTTCATAGATACTGCTGCAGTTTATCGGAACGAGGCGCATTTGAGGGAAGCATTTAAAACCTTGCTTCCAAAATATGGGTTGGAACGAGATGATATTTTTATCACAACCAAACTGTGTAAGTTCCAAATAGATTATTAATCTGTCTACAATATTTATAATTCTCCCTCATCATCAAAATATGTTTCGTTTTTTAGCTCCTGCAGATCATGGAGGGCCAGATGTTGTTAAAAGAGCATATACGCATTCACTTCATAACTTAGGACTGGATATTGCAGACTTATATTTAATACATTTCCCTGGCACACAAAAGATTTCCAGTCAAGATAAGAGAAATGCGGAGATACGGTTAATGACATGGGCCAGTTTAGTAGAACTTTATGATGACGGCCTTGTAAATGCCATAGGAGTATCTAATTTTAATGTTTATCATTTAAAACACCTGATAAAAAGTAATCATGGCGTTATTCCAGCTGTCAATCAGGTATGTCTTTTTTTTTTCACTATATAGCTATATACTATAATTGAAGAAGATGTTACACACATTACTTTTTTTAAAGGTTGAGTGGCACCCATTCTTTCATCAAAAGGAACTTCTGGATTTTTGTAAGGCAAATGAAATTGTTCTGCAAGCATACTGCTCACTGGGAGGAGCGTCAGCTGATAATGATGATTTGCTAAAACATCCAGCAGTAACGAAAATTGCTGGCAAGCTGGAGGTTACCAATGCCCAAGTATTGTTAGCTTGGGCACTACAACAAGATATTGCAGTCATACCTAAATCTTTAAACCCAGAGCACATCAGGCAAAATATTGCTTTGAACTTTAAAATTAAGGATGAGGATATGTATATTCTCAATAATCTTGGATCAAATCGGGCTAAGTATGCATGGGACCCGAGTAATGTTGTCTAAAGGTCTACTATAATGATAATATTTTTTTAAGTAGACAAATACCAAATGGTGCACTCATTGGATACTTCGCACACTATGTTACTTTTAACTTGAAAGGTTTTTTGGTTTGTAATAAGTGAACAAATAACAAGTGTTGTGTGTATATTAAAGTCAGTATACCTACATACTTGATTTCATTCCCCAGTGATTTATTTATTAATTATATATAATGTATTTCAGTATTTGTAGCTGTTTTACTGCTGCTGTTTTAATCTACTACTTGAATTTGATTGTCTCACAGTGTTCAAGATGAGATCAAATTGTGGTTATGCTTTTGTGGGTTCCATATGGATCCAAAAAAGCTGATTGATAAGGTCTCAGATCAAATAAAAAGTTAAGATGGAACTTTGCGAACAAAGAAGTGAGGCCGGCTAAAATTACGCCTTGCCGTATACAAACACAATCAAAACTTCATTAACGTATCACGTGCGTGTGTGCGTGTAATTGTGTTTGTACACGGCAAGGCGTAGTTTTAAAAGGCCTCATTTCTTTGTTCGCAAAGTTCCATCTTAACTTTTTATTTGGTAAGGTGTGAAAATTTGCCTAATCATTTGTACTCTTTGCGCTACTATGAGATTGTACATTGTATTTTTGTACTGACGTCTTTTTTTTTCGCTTCTCGAAATGGGCTACGTGGATGTTAGTAAAGCAAACCTACACTATAAATTATGCAAATGTTCGAGTATTATTGTTACCTAAAATCTCTTTTGAGATAAAGTATTCAATACATCTTAATCATGGATAGAAAGTTAGCAGTAAATGTAATTGTAGTGTACTGTGTAAATCTTAATACTCAATGTTTACATGTAACCATATTATCTTTTTCTATGTAGTTCGCACTAAGTTGCAGATTTCTCAAAAGCTCTCATTTAAAAATAGTTATAGATATTCACAGACATAAATGTCGGTATAGATATTGCATCTTACGAAGTCCGATTGGCTATGGCTTTAGTAGTAGTAATGTGGCGAGAATGAATATGCACACCGTACATAAGGAGCGGCAGCAAATAAATCTTCAGCAAAGTGCGAAGGCTCCCCGGGGCACAGCAATAATAAGTATTTGTATTCATTCATTTTACTTGTCTTCGTGAGATGGAACAACTATACGCTATTATAGTTTATAGTTAGAACCTATTTTTAAGAGTACCTTAAATGCAGTAGCTTTTAAGGTGTGTTTAAAACAGGTAATTATGTAAACGGAACGAGGAAACGTGAGCTGTGGTGGCCGTAATATATATACATACTATATAATGGAATAAACTAATTTATATATATTGCGGACAGTGGACCACTACTGAGTTTGTAATATGTAGGCTGCCGCGGCATTACGAGTACTGACTTATCTACACATATGATGGTTAGATAAATCAGTAAGTATTATGTTAACATCATATTATTTGAATCTATAATATTGTTACACGGAATTTAAGATATTAACTTCATTTCATTATTTATATAAAGGCTCTGAGCGTTAACGTATTGCATTTGTTTCATTAAAAGGCACAAGCGACATTATATGCCCCAGCGATGGTTTTTTAAAACTGTTCAATTGCTTGGCTCACGGAGCGGCTTGTTACCTACACTGGTTATATAATAAAAGTAAGGTAAAGGGTCACATTTTTTATTTACTAGTGTTTTTATTTGTCGATAAAGGATTCTGGTAGATACGTTGTCTGAATAAAAAAAATACCATAAATTATTGTAATACTTAAGATGTGATGATAAAACGGTGGTATCGAATAATATATAATTGTAATAATGAATTATATTCATACGTTTGTATGCAAAAATATAAACTTATACTATGTTTATTTGAAGAATAAAAATATTGGTGTATATATATTTTGTTTTTCTACTTCATTGTTTTTTAACAATTCTAGTACAGTAATAGTTACTATTCTTTCGTATCATTAATAGTTACTAGTCGCTTGAGTTATTGTAGATCAATTTTACGAATGACGTCCAATTGTAACTAGATATGAATATCAGTTTATCAGTCATTTTACATGTAGCGAATGCCATTAGACCCAAACGAAGTTTTGAACAAGTATTTATGAAATGGTTATTGAAAAAAATTGCTGGCTATGTTTCTGCGTTAATTATATTTTACGACAGTATTGGTTGCTAAAGCGACCTAGACATAACCACTTTTCTTAAAATTCTAATTCATTAAAATTATCATTCATTTATAATGGCTGTTTTTTATTGCGTTGATTTATCATTATCACTACTTTATATTTCCTCTCGTTCGTGAGAAAAGCGTCTTCACGGACCGACTGACAGTCCTTTTTTTGACAATTATTATTTCCACTAAAAACAAAACCGCAACATTTTGCTGCGGTAACGCACACAAAAAAAAATCCCGCACATACTATTGAAGTAATTGTTACCAATTTATTATTATTAAATTGTTTTTGTTTAGAAATTAATTTGTAGTCCATTGTTTTGGGCTACATACAAACTAATCTGCACACCCATATAATGTTATAAAAAAAATGCGTATTTCGCAGCAGGACACGTTTGTGTGAACGTAAAGCGAGTCGTGGTGAGGTTTTGCCGTGTAAATGTAAAACAAACAACAAGATAAATATTAATATACGTACAAGGTATTCAGTTGAACAGTGGGGCTCTCTATGAACACAGAACCAAGACTCGTCGAGACATATTCTCCGATTGCAAACACTAATTTCTCTTCTTTAAGGCACTTTATTAACATTAATTTTTCAAAAGCTGTCAACTTTACGTCCCATGCTATTTTTGGTGGCATAATATTTTTTTCGTCAACGTGGATTATCTAAAAATAAATTGATATATCTAGAACGGTATTTAAATGCAAGTGTTATTCTTACAATTATGCTGTTGCCCGCGTTTCACTGCGCTTCCAAAAGGATTATAGGTAACTCTGCTTCTAAGCTGCGTAAAACATGCACCAGATTTGTAGTATGGCAGATTTTCTTAAACATCCAGATCCAATTGCGTAGTAGTTTTTGCGAGAAGCGCGTACAAATATTGAGATAAGCTTCCGAGATTTCTAGAACACTTGCGCTCCGATCTTACCTACTCCGTGAGTGTTAGAAAGATCTATCCAATGGAAACGGTGGGTCTGGACTCTGGACCTTGACAATTAAACAATAAATTGAAGTAGCTAAACTCAAGTTACTACTTACCACACTGAAATTTCCCAATGTAATCGGTATTCTTTTTAAACAATCAGCAGCTAGACCTTCGAAGCGATGATTAGTTTCATCCAAATGATGGGCGGCGAGCCACATTTGTTCAGTCACGGCGTCAATATGCGGTTTTTTAGGAGGTACCTGGTGTTAATTTATTACATAGTGGATTAAAGTCCTAAGGAGGAACGGGGAGGTTTCTATCTACATAAACATTATCAGGACTTAAGGGCTTAATCGTATCCGATATTTAAGCTGATTTCGACTGACCCCTTTCAGGATGTAACTGTGCCCGTGAATTGTTGCATAATTTTCCTAATAAATATAAGAGGCCCCTGGTCCGGAGACGCACTAAGAAATCCTGTAGTGGTGGGAAATTGAGTACGGCTCCTTTTGTTTTGTTTGCGGAATCGCTCTGTGAGGAGTTGTTTGTATTATACTTATACATATTCTTGAACACGATTCATGAAAACATTCATATTCCAGAACTAAAATGAGCCTAGCTATTCGGGATAATATCTTCAATTTTATAAATTCCGTTCCGAGTACGCCTGTTATATCTAGCGACTCAATATGAAAGCTTGATTGAATATATAGAGAATCATCCAAATTTTTTCCTAATTGATGTTTATTTATGAGCACATGAAAAAGTCAAATAGTTGTTGAGTAGGAATAGTTTTTATAAAAATGTAAGTAGGTAGGTACTAACCACAGTCGTGCCGGCTGGACCTCTTAAAATAAAATTCCACTGGTCGGGCGTGACGATATGAGCATCGAGATAGACAGCCATGTTCAGAAGGAAGCTGAAAACTAGTTTATGTCGTTCGAAGAGGCCTCTGGACACGTTTCGATATACAGACAGCGTGATTTCACTGCGTAAGATTTCCAGCCTAGTTTCTAGTACGTCACTTTTTTCACTTTTTTCTATAACTTGATTAAAAATCTGTAAAAACAAGTATATTAGCCATTCGGTACATTACTAATTGGCACACTTCGGAATGTATTACAGTTCGGTATTCACAGTTCCTAGATGTACCTCAAACGTGTCGTTATCCAATACGTCTGTCATTCTGAGAGGAGACCTGTGCCCAGCAGTGAGATAATGTAATGGGTTGATGATGATGAAATGTACCTGCTTATTATTTATTTTAAAAATATTAATGTCGCTCAAGTTAGATATCTAGTGTGGCACTAGAAGACAACCCAGTTCAGATAAAAAGAGAGGACTTGCCTGGTTGAAGTATTTCAACGAGAATTGATACATGGGGTCAATGTCTGCCAATTGCGCTACAGCGAAATACAAGACTGCTCCTCGAGTCGCCACTGTTCGGTACTTTTCACGCGCAGCTGATATACTTATCTCTGTGGCCTCCGTTTCTTCTAAACGAGCGTTTATTATTTCGGAAGTTTCCTATAAAATATTGTTTTATTTTTTAACGTTCTGCCTGTGGTTTCGTTGAATGAGCCCAGGCCGTTACTTATAGACTAAAGGATTTTTGATACTCAATAAGAGTATCAAAAATCCTTTAGTCTCAAAACATTCAAGTTGCAAAATAACATATGATTGCATAACATAGACTCGAGTAAACCTAGAGGATAAAAGGGAGAGCTCCGTGCGCATATATATCTAATTATGACCTCGGGCTGTTTCTTTCGTCATTAGACCAAAGAATATAGTACAACAACAGTAGTAGTTGTTATTAAAAATACCTTGCTCTCGTTAAGAGTTTCTATCAATTCCTCGTCATCTAGAATGTTGCCGGTCGAAGTGTTAAGCAATCTTAGAATTTTGTCTTCGATCTCAAGTAGGGTCCCTTTGTCGGTGTTGATACGCACTATGAGCTCAGTGCGTAAAATCTCTAGGTCAGGTCGTTCCAACCTTACTACGTCACTATCGAAAGAAAAATAAAGTGAATTAAGATGTCACTAGAAAGGTTTTGTATGCAGATGGATATAAGGATAAGGAGACGAAGGAACATATAATAAGGATTGTGATGAAGATGGTAGGTAACTGATGAGATCCTTTTGGCGAACACAAGTAAATTTCGATGAGGCTATGAGGATAATAATGATATATCGAATAATTCCAACTAACGCCAGCAATTGATCCTCGAGGCCTGACAGCGTTACGGTGAAGTTGACGAGGGTTACTTGGATACAAATTTCCGGCAGATAATGCGGATTGGCTAGTTTAGTCGTGAGGTACAGACGGAAGTTCGTGTCGTACTCAATGTCGCTGTCTCCCAAGTGGATGAGGAGTCTGCCTGCCTGTTGGAGAACGTGATTTTATTTGATGCTTTTACTTATTTATTTAGACGCGGTAGCTAAAGTGAAATTGATGAGTAACTAAGGCCTCAACTACTGATACATTTTTAATACTCCTAGCGCTACATAAGCTACTTTGATGTGGGCTGCATGCTTGTTGTTTACAAAAAAACAGTTCAGCATTGAGAGTACCTGTAAGAACGTTTGTTTGAGGAGAACAGGTGCCAGTGTGGCTTCGAGCGTCTCTCCGAGGTCCTCGATAAGCATTGGCCATCCAAGACGGATGCAGTTCTCAAGGATGCGCAGATATCCGGTGTCAATCAGTTTTGTTATCATGAGTCCGTTGTTTTTTTCCATATTCCTTATCCATCTGTTAGCCTGTTAGTACAATTGAGTACCTAATTAAAAATCTTCTATTTTAAAATTGCGTGCTCATCCACTTTATATTTAAATACAATTTTAACAATTTTAAATAAAAAAATATCCAATGTTTTATAACATTTTTTATTTCATTTTTAGTACCTAAGTAAGTACTATCAATAAACTATGCGTAAGTACTTACAAGATACCTTCTATTTTGTAAGAAACGTTGAAGCACTTAGTAAGATTACATAAGACATTGAAATATTTATGCCAACTAAGCTGGCACCTATTTTAACTATCTAATTATGTGCAGGCATAGGGCAGAGGCTATGAGATGCATAGGGGAGACCGGGTACAAAAGTAACATTTTGTCCTTTTGCTTTCAATTCTGGCTGTCATAATTCGATATACCCGACGATAATATTATTTCGACGGCCCGATAATAATATATTCGTCAATCATTTACGATTACAAATAACTTAAGTCAGAACAAAAGGGACACGGTACACATACACATTGTATCGACAGAGTTATTATATTCACTAAGTAAAGCACCTTGTTTTCCTCTAGGTAGTTTCTCTTCCTGCGTATATTTGTTCCAGTAGGTAAAGCGTTCTGATGTGTTACTTTTGTTGACACCAAAGATTTTTTGCGTACCTATGTCAGTTACCTTAAAATAAAACTGCACATGCTCAACAGAGAACATGATAAACATGATTAACAAGCTACAGACAATGTTATCTACTACATTTTTTTTGGGGTCATTGAGACATCTGAGGCTCATTCTACGGTTGCTTTTGTTACTTTCGACCCGCTGTTACCTTTGTACCCGATCGCCCCTTGTGCATTCATGCAGTGACTTAAGTACTTATTCGGTTATAGGTACGTGTATTGACCTGTTCCTGAGGGTCGATAGTGAGTGGCCATCTCCCAGCCCTCGTCACTAAAATTCCGTTCTCCGTAGATATAGAGTCGCGAGGCAGCCCTTGCGAATTCCACGTTCGAACAGTGTACGAGTCAGCCATAACGGTAATTAAACTGATAACAAGAGACTTGTATTACTTACATTCAGTTTTACATAATTATGTACCTAGTTTAAGGCAAGGCCAACCTAGCCAATTGCTTTGCCAAAATTTGTTAACGAATAAGCAAATGTAATAATTGTCTGGAAGAAAACGCGACGAGGTTTGCAATAATGATAACTTAAGTCTCGATATAAAAAAATAATAACACAACATGCAGGAGACGCACTCTATTCTTCTCCGTTTGCTCTCAGCTGCGTAGATAAAACTAGGGTTTCATTGACAAAGACATATGTTTGTCGTAGACTTTCAATGTGTTTGTGTTTCCATTACGAAATCTGGGCTTTAAGTTATAGCAACTACACGGATTATAGTGCACCGTTGTGTTAACACAAGACCCTAAGGGCAAATTATCTTATTCTATAAACTAATTACCTGAACCAAACAATATCCAAATCAAAGAGAAATTAAACGGGTAATTGGCAACCTTGAGCATAAACCTTCCAAGTATTATATTAATGAAATCGTAACTGGCTGATATCTGTAGGTACATAGGAGATCATATCTGATATGATAGGCTGATTCAGCCTATCGCCGTCCAATACTGAGCGTAGGCCTCCCCCAAAGAGCGCCAACAATCCCAGTCTTGGGCAGCTCGCTTCGAACCGCTGCCAGCCACCTTCCTCAAGTCGTCGGTTCATTGCCCAAACACATTCTCCACTCCAACGTTTCCCAAAACTTGTCTACTCCATTGATATGACGTAGGATCATGACGTCATGATCAGCAGATATTTAAGGAAAAATACATATTAGAGCCGACTTTCATAATGTAAACTTATAGTAATAGAGGGCAGAACAATTTATATCTCTAGAATTTTTGTCTGTCTGTATTTTAGTAGGTACCTACTTGCATAATATAAAATTAAAAACAACTTGGATTTGGTTTTGACAGTTAAGTATATATACCATAACGGGATTTCTAACTTAAAATACATGGTCCGGTACTAAAAGTACATGTTTCATCTTGATAAGCCGCTTAGAAGGCGTGTTATAGCAAAGCTAATTTTAAACAATTATTGCTTGAATAAGGAAAATTCAACAATCTACGACTAGTAGGATTCTGGTCTGTCGTAAT
Source organism: Subacronicta megacephala (assembly GCA_958496365.1). Lineage (NCBI taxonomy): Eukaryota > Metazoa > Arthropoda > Insecta > Lepidoptera > Noctuidae > Subacronicta > Subacronicta megacephala. The sequence goes on from OY292513.1 coordinate 12,240,018, forward strand.
ATTACACATTAGGACATTAAATACATACTCGAAAGTGTCGGAAGCCGGTATCTCTAACTCGGAACATTGCTTTATCCACTTGACTACCAGCTCGCGTCTGTAGTTTGAAGGAAAGGCGCCGAAGTAGGCAATACAGCCGGAAGCTATAATTATATCTCCCGTCGTACAATATAGCTGGTGGGTTGCGTCCTGTGGGATGGTATATGGTTGTAAAGTTGTCACCAATGTTAAAGACCGAAAGGGTTTAGAGCAGCGTCTCTTAACCTCGAGTCGCGGGTGGTTTTTGGATGGGTCGCGGAAATTTTACTATAAATGCTGATATAAGATTACCTAATACCTTGATTTGAATAAAGATAAAAATAGTTTAATATTTCATAATAAGGTAGGTACAGTCGCCAGCACATCAGGTTATACAAAACTGTCGAATTACTCCAAATGATTTTAAACCTTAGATAATATTTTTATAATTAATTACAAAAACAACTGAGAAAATTTTACATTTTGTGGTAACTTGATGTGCTGGCCACCGTACATCAATTTTAGGAAACCACCCGCGCTTATTTTATTATCAGTGGAAGATAAACAAAACATTAGGGGCGCGGAAATATATTTAAACCTACTTTCGGTCGCCAGCCGAAAGGGTGGTTTTGAGGATCTTAGTTTATGAGTGTACCTACTTGAGTATAGATCTAATTTGATTTTCCAATACCACTTTGCCAGGCTATGTCAAATAAGGATCGGTCATAAGTAATACATTTCTAAACGTTATACCTTAACGGTATCTTCCCAGCGTCCCTGCTCATCTGCCAGTGCCTGCGTAAGTCTCCCAGCTCGGGAAAGCCGCGCCGCCGCCAAGTCTACGTCGGCTTGTAGCCTGATGCGCTCCTCTTCAACAACCTACCATTAAAAATATAGGAAAAACTATGTAGGCACGGTGTTCCTGGAGCACATTTATTACTGTTTTGTTTTATATATGAGTTTGTTGTATTGATTTTTCGATCTAGTTTACAGAATACTGTACCTACACTACACCAAATCCTTTATTATAGGTACCTACCTAGAATATTCTAATACTTTATTCATTACGACTCCACGGGTTGGATCGATGTTCACCTTTCGTTTGTGTAGATAAATAGTCTATAAATTGTGTGGGTGTAGGAGATAAGTAGTGTAAACGATCAGAAACCTTGACATTATGTAGAGCTACAGACTTTAGAAGCTTAATTATTACTTACATTAGTTCTGTTGTGTCGATTTGGTTTGACAGTAGCCCAATTCACGTAATTAAAACCGTAGCGATGTCGCAGCGACTTAATCGTTGAAACATTTTTCCAGTGAGGTATTTGAATACTGTGAAGCCATTTTTTAAGAACTATTCTTGTCCAACGAACATGTGTGAATACGGTTAAAAGATTTTTCAATAGGACGACTTCTAAATCGATCCGATCGACGGATGTGAGTAGGAAAACTTTTAACGATTAAGTCGCTGAGACATCGCTACGGTTTTAATTACGTGAATCGGGCTACATGTCGATTCGCACTTGTTGTATAAAACTTCCCATTATTCTACAAGATAGCCGTCTAAAATTTTAAGAAATACCTCCCTCTTTCTCCTTTCATGGACGATGTCTTTCAGGGAATGCAATAAGCACAATGGGAGGTAAGCACAGTTTTATAATGTAAGACAAATATTATGATTCGTCTGTTCTTTAAGCTTCTAATATCGGTATGATTATTGTACATATATTCATAGGATGAGTCAACACAAAATACCCTTAGTTCGTCCATCATCTTGGCGAGTTGAGCCTCGATCGCTTCTACCTCCTTCTGCTTGGCTCTAAGAACTGCCATTACGCTCTTAAGTATGGCGGCTGCTTCTTTGTGTCTGTATTAAATGAATTATTAGGTACTTGGCTTTTATAAAGGACATCACACAAAAAACACATTGAATACTATTGGGTACCTAATTTTTGTGCGACATGTTAAAGAAGTGACAATAGGAGGGTAATAATAGACTGTCTATAAACTTAAGAAAGTAGTCCAAGTCACTAATAACTTTTTTAATTAAGAAAGATAGTTTATATATTGTATACTTTGATAATAATCTGAAAAAAAAATATGACGAAAAAAGACGATGGGTTAGAAGAAGTTATGGCTATGTAGATGGCACACACATAGATACACTCACTGACGTTACGTCGAATTCACGAATCCATTTATATTTTTAGAGGACTTACCTACTTATATAATAAATATCAAGGACTTACTTGAGTATCTTGGGCTCCACAACCCTGAATACTTTTGCATACATGTCTATTGCTTGCACCCACAGGACCATGGATTTGCAAACCTACGGTAATGATAAAAATAATATTTTTACTTCAGCTACTCCGAAAATAATATGGCCGTATAGTTACATGAAAATCTGTTATTAATCTTGTATTATGAAGATATTAAGGGACATTTCTACTAATCATAAAAAAGGCTTTTGCACTAAAAGTTTTAGAAAGACATCTTCAATTAATATTTTCATATGAACAGTATATAGGTACTTCGGTACATCTTTTTATTTTCCACGTAGGTGAAGTGAAGTTGTTATTGTGACTAATGTTGTATTTGGCTGACTACCCAAGATGAAAACTCGAAAATGGCCGCATTTAATATTTTTTTTGTTTTTGTTCGTAATTGTCAGAACAAGGTTTGTATAAAAAAATGCTTTGATGAAGGCTTTACCTTAGATACTTTGACAACAGTGTCAGGATTAAAGTCCTTGTTAGTGAGATATACTTTCAACTTTTTCAGCGTCGCATCTGGTATGTGATCTTTGTCATAATCTTCAAGCTTGCCAATGAAATTAACGTCTGCTAGAAGTTTCTTTGTTGAGTCCCAGTCGGGCCTATTAACAGGAAATATAATAATCAACGTTGTTGTGTTCATTCAAGTATTTGTAAACAAGAAGAAAAAATACAGTTACGAAAACAAAGAATTTCAAATACAGTGAAATTAACGTTTACTAGGAGTTGATAAATAACAACATCAATTATTTAGTATATAATAAAAATAATAGAAGTTAAACATTAGATATGGAAAATTCCTACTACCTTTATTTGAAATTTTAAATAGAGGTGATATTGACCCTGAGTAACTGTTAACCTCGTACATTCTAAATCAATCATGGCCAATATTAGAATGTGAAACGCCTGCTTTTATTGATTTTAGTATCAGTCAATGACTAAGCACATTAAGTTACCACGAAATGTAAAATTTTCTGAGTTGATTTTGAACTTTATCTCCAACAATTTAAGGTTTAAAATCATTTGGAGAAATTTGACAGTTTTGTATACCTTGACCTGCTGGCGACTGTACATAGACCACATAGTGATATAGAACCCTTCTAGATATAGTAGGCATATAATTTATTGACTTAACAACGTTATAAAATTCAACTGGGCTAAATCATCAATATATTGAATGAATTGAACCGAAAGATGCGGTTTTGCCAGTAAATAATAAAACTGACTTTTAATTTTGTCACCGGAAACAGCGTCCATTCAAAATGAACGATAACAAAGAAATTAAAGTATTCCGAGGTTTAAGAATTACAAAATTACGATGTTCAATTTTATTATTTTGTTGGTGTTCATAAGTTAGACCTGACCTGAACCTGAAATTATTTTTTGTAAAAGCTTTTTATTTATATATCAGGAGTTTTATTCACAGTACAGGTAAAATTTAACTGTTCAATGGTTTTATTAGCTCCGTCTATAAAATTATTATTATTATTTGTGTAAGGTGATGGAAGCCTAGAATTTTGTAGCGAAACATTTAGGTAGAAAGGATAAGCATGAACGGCAGTAGAGTTGATAGATTAAATTATTAATATAAATTGAAACTTACTTTGCACCAAGTAATATGCACACAGGCTCCATGACGAAGCGTACTAGCACCGGGGGTTTCTGGAAGGCCTTCAGTTCGTTGATATCAGCCTTATTGAGGGCTTTCAATGCGGCTTGCGCGGCATCCATAGCTGGCATAGCGAGAGCGAGGTCCGCTTTCGCTTCATCCGCAATTTCCTTAACTTCCTCTGCTTTAATCTAATATATTTTATTCTATTTGAATATAAAGGCATCTGCTGAACTAGGGTTTTCCCTAGGTCTAAACACCATTAAGTTATGCCTTCGTTATGGCCCCTTTAAACATATAGGGGCCATAACTAAGGCATAACTTAATGGTGTTTAGATTAGATTATTAAATAAAAAAGAGCATTTCGGTCTATAGGGAATTCTTTTTATTGTTTAATCTATTGTGAATATAATTTTAACGGATATAATTAATAAGTACCTTGGCCGCAGCTTCATCTTTCATTACCGCATATTTTACTTGGTCAGCGGCTTTCTGTTCCACTTTAAGCTTGTTTACTAGAGCATGTCCTTCCTCGGCCTTCTTTGCGAGGATCGGCTCCATTTCTCGAACTTGCTGTTCCATCACGCCCACTACTTCATAGGTCTCGTACAATTTCTGCACACATTAGAATTTTTAAGCAGCTCATACAATTATTTCTCGGTACTTCTCTCTTCTCTCCGCTTCTCCAGTACCGACCACCCTAATAACTCGATTATCGACATCAGTGTCATTAAATTTAGGTAACAATCAAACAATTTGTGTGAGTTTACGTTGGTTTGGTCTGATGATTTATCAGTAACTGGAAGTTAACATTCCTATATTAAGGTTTCGGCACTGATTAAAGTTAATAATGTAGTTACTTGGTATCAGAATTATATCAAATGTTTAATACATTTATGTACCTATATGTCCACTACCACAATCTGCTATAATAAAAGTGTGTGGCCCCGTTTGTCGTCGGTGCTATTTTTAGAAGTATGACCCACTTTACTAAGATTGCATCAAATAGCAGTATACAATATTATTCTTAGTAGCTATAATATATTGTTGCCTGTTCCGAATGTTCCTATTTACTAAGATAACTTAAAACGAACCGAATAAAGTATCAATCTTATAAATTGGTACGCGAGTAGGTTCCTACACCCCTAACCGTTACCAAGGTGACCGCTCCCCACGTAAACTTGACCTTCAAAATCATCCCCACGGAGACTGATCCCCTCACTTTTGTAACTAGATGAATAAAGGTCGAATAAGTGTCAACCGACGAAGCCAAAGGTACAAAATAATTAGTAATTCACAAAGCTATACTCACTAGAATCTAGATATATATCTCCGAGTCGGTTGGTGTGTAGCTAAATTGAAAATATATTACTAGAATAATAAATGCAATTAATTTTTTTCTTTAATCAATCACAAGTGGGTACTACCACTTACTACTTTAATATTATAGAAAGGAAATTGTCTTACTTTCGTGTTCTTTCATGAAGTAACGGATGGTAGAATGTGATGGATTTAAATATTTGACAAATTTTCGTGATTCCTGGTAAGTTAATGATACATTTGGATGTTTATTTGGAGTCAATTCAATGATATTCTGTCCCGACCCCAAATATTAGAGCCCGTACTTACAAGAAGATCATGAAGTCTCGGTCCCGTAGACACGTTTCAGATCCAGCTTTGTGGCGCTAGGAATTTATTACCTGTAATCCACAAGAAATCCTGTCCCTGCCGCGAATAATTTGCTGTTGTTTTTTATCAAGCAGCATCATGTACAGCTTGAGCAAATCCAAATAACTGCTCGGCGTGGTGTAGAAATAGCGTCTCATCTCTTGATATAATCTGTCGGTCATGATGTCCACGTCCTTTGTATAAACAGAAATCATTTTGACCAATATAAATAAATTGCCAAGCTTCAGATAAAATTGATTAGGTAGTTTGTTGTTTTCTGTGTGAAAATCGATCTTACATCTAGGAATTTTATCAAAATCGTAAGAGTTGATTTCGAGAACACCATTACAAGTAAATAAACATATCGTTATGAGCAATATTTATTTCTTTTAACGTATTCGTAACGTATATTTGTAACGTATAGGTATTTAATACAAATAAATATTGCTCATGATAATATCTAAATAGGCGTTATTCTAATATAAATGTCTATTTTCCAAGCATGATTGTAATAGTTATTTAATTCAATGCAACTATGCAAGTCTGTAAAGTTCCTCTACTTGTTATATTATAATGAACATATACTATGGTCATACTACTAACAAGGAAATCTCTGGTATTACCTGATGCATACTGACACAAATAGTGGATATTTGGTTAATAGTTTTTTTGTTTCCGAGCGGGTGAAGACACTGCTTGGCTACTGAGAGCAAAGCTTCAGGCGGCCATTTTGTGAACCAGTCAATTGTGCAGCAGTTCACCAGAGATGGAAACATTCGACACCGACGTCTGTCAATTATAAAAGTAGTTATCTTTATCTCCCCGATGTTTTTAAAGTCCCCGTTTTATTAAGGGAATTAATCGAGCACTAAACTGCAATTCCAAACTACTTTCGAGGTTCTTCTAACAGATGATTAATCATTTACCTAACTTGGAATCGAACCTTAGCTTGCTTAGATTGTGTAGGTAAGAAAGACGCCTAATATTTTGGAATATATATGTATTAAAAATAGATCAAATAGCTTAGATGAGCTTTAAATGAATACTTAAATGTTTTAGGTAGGTACTTAGTCGCAAACAGTCCTTGATTGCGTAATAGAATATAGGTATTGCGTAGCAGTGAAACTGCATAAGGGGTGAAAGGGTGCAGAGGGCTGGGTGAGTTGCACGGCGCAGTCGTAGGACCCGCCCTTCCACTGACCTCTGTCAAGATTATATTGATCGGTGTAATAAAACGGGATGCAATCAGCATCTATTCATATTCCTCCGAATCAAAACTAGTCTTTCCACGTATATAAATGTTTCTACCTATCAAGAACTAGAAATTGGAAAGCCAAGTCAAGAATAGTTAATGTATGTTTGTTTTCTGTTAGTTGATTTCTGTGCCAAAGGCTACGTTCCAAATTGCGTTTCGTTGAAAATGCAGGGTCAGGGTCGGAACGAAGTAACAGGTTCTAGCGCAAAGCGATTCGAGTGGACATTCCTGGGAGTCAATGTCGCCCTATTTATCGCCAACAATCTATTGTCATACAGTCTAACGGGGTCAATCAATCTGAATTTGAGAGATTAAATCACAATCTGATAACTTACAGTTGTAGTTCTGTGAGTCTTCGAGCATCTGATGGATTTTATTGATTATATTTATAACAATACTAAATGAAATTTAGGCATAAATAAACAATACAAAAAAGGATCGTTATATAACGTCTCGTTATAATCATCAGACCGGGAAATAATATGAGATTGATTAGTTAAGAGTGATTTAAAATTTTACCGGAAAGCCTCTCCTACAGGGCTCATGCATATACAAAGGTGGAGTTTTCCTCGGACTCTGTTTATGAAGAAGTAGTAAACGCCGTCACGGTCAGCAGGGTTAATGCCAAACTTTGCGGCTTCATTACGACATCCACTCTGTACGTTCTCGTAAGTATCACCCTCGAAGAGGTTGGGCACCTCACCTACATATGAATGAAGGAAAAATCAGAACCAAATTCGTAAAACTTACTGTATATCTTAACTTAATTTATGTATTAAGACTTCTGTTCAAAATTCATTCTGATCTTTTAGGTACATACCTACACGAAAAAAATATATAATAAGTAGCTGTTTACAATCTTTAATAGTATGTGTGTATGAAGCTTCCATTTTAGTTTCATTTTAGATCTGGGATTTTAAGTTCAACATACTTACTTACAGTAATTTCCTAACAACAGCATTAGATTATTTACTAGGTAGTTACCAGAGTTGAGCATGTTATTAATGTCTTCAAGGAATTCTTCCTTTGTGATTTGTGTATCAGTGAAAAGGAACACAGTATCTTCATAATTGACTCCAGCTCTCATGTACATTTTACGAAGATCTTCGTGGAATTCTGGGGTATCGTAATTCCTTTTGAGTTCCATCCCCATGCATCTGTGTATGAATTACGGTCAAATAAGACCACGTAAGGAAACCATGTCTTTTTTGTAAGAGGTAAGTACCTTGAGAACATATCATCACGCCTGTATTCCCCGAAGGGTTAGGCAGAGGTGTACTTAATGTACACCCACAGTTCGCCGGTATGTTTAGGTCCCATGTAGGAGGAGGAGGAGGCGAGCCTATTGCCATTCACCGGGCACAAATCCAGACTCCGAGCTGTTACTGAGAAAGTCCCAATAACACTTTGTTCGACCTGGGGATCGAACCTAAGACCTATAGCGTAGCAGTCGCGATTGGGACCACTAGACTAACAAGGCAGTCACTGCCTCGTTTTTTCAAATTGTTGTCAATATAATTTCATAACTTCACGCTTGCAAGAAGTCTATTAGAACCCGTCTTAGTCAGGACACGCATTGAGACCTTTATAATCTATTTCTATCTTTCTATTTATTTATCGGGATGGAGTATAACATGTAGATCTTTCATGTAGATAGTCATTAATGTACCGGTGAACTGTCGGTGTACAGTCCCCGAACAGTCTCCGAAGGGTTTGGCAGAAATGTAGGTACTTAACATTTCTGCCAAACCCTTCGGGGACTACAGACATTCTGGCACTGCCCACAATTTATAACTTGGTAAAGAAAATAAATAAAGAAATAATACCAACAATGACTCAATATTTGTTTAACAGACGAGTGACGTCTTATTCCAAAGATAGCGGTTCAAACAACTTATTTAAATGAGGATTCTTTTTTCAGAAATATGTTAACAGAATTCAAAGAGTTTCTATAAACACCTCTATAAAAACTTAAAATGGTTTACAAACCCTAGTCAGATAGGCTATTCTGGAAACCATATTGTGATCTGAAATCAACTTATAAAAACCACAACTTGTGATCTGAAATCAACTATGTATTGATTTTTTATTACTAGACGGAAGATTTACATATTAAAAGTAAGGTTCGTGAAAAACACGGAAATACATGAATACCCAGGAGGAGGAGGAAGCCTGTAAAATAACCAAGAGATATGAAGAATATATAAAGAAAGATAATAATCTCAATAAACATACAAATGAATTGGCTAAAAACCTATTAACTCGACTGCAAGAAGCAACTCGCCTTAAAAGATGGCATATATTGGACATAGACCAGAGAAACTAGCGACTGAAACTCTCTACTAACGGTGCCATTTAATGGAATCGCATCCAAACAAAATTGATCCCGGAAAACATCTGATTATGTAAATAACTGACACCCTGTGATGATCTTTGAAGTCCTGTGACTACAAATATTAACCTTTCGTAACTGCCTCAGTGTTATTAAGATTTATTTTGAATGATTTTAATTTGTAAAGTTCAAGACCTAGATGCTTTTACATATTTTTCTAATAACTGTCACACCTTGCCCTATTGCCCATTTCCGGCTTGACGTTGATTTATGGGACACCTTGTATATTAAAAGTGAGGCTGAATGCCCAGTAAGGTGAGCGCCAGTAAATGTTTTTTCAATCCTCTTTGACGTAGTACTGTGACGGATCGACATGTCTTACTTGCACTCGTTGACATGCCCGGCGAGGGTTGCAACGCTCCTTCGTCCGGAGCCACCGGGTCCCACCATAAGGCTGTGTCCTCGCTCGGCTCGCAGTACTCTAGCAGTTCGCACTATATGCTCCACAGCATCTTGAAATAGTACCAGATGCATCTCTGCACGCGCCGTTGAGTTGTACTCCTCCAAATATTCCTAAGAAGTATTTGGAATGGTTCTATTATTAATAGGTATACCTACCTACTACGCGAACAGCAATAGTGATGAAGAAAGCAGGGCGAAAATTCAAATAGTGGATAGGCCAATGTTTTAAATTTAACGGCTTGATGCCAACATAAAATCACATTTTTATTTGTTTTTTAAACACTAAAACGGACCATTTGTCTCGCTTAAAACCACGCTCATTTTAGATATATTTTTTAAATATGTAGGTAATCGTTTTAATTGAGTTAGTCACCTTTAAAACAACCATCAGTTTCTTCAAATCTGGTATTTCAGCATAGTGCCTGTTTTCTTTTGGAACAGCTGAGTTAATGAAATCACCAAACAATAGAAGTGGTGGATGTTCAATAATATTATCATCAGGTATATCCAATATCGTTGACTGGAAATTCCTCTGACACACAGCGCTCATTAAATGGTAGAAATAACTTTTATCTTCGAGGTTGATTAACCGGTCGTGAAACACACGAAGGCACTCATGGTAAAATAATCTAAAAGGAGTGAAAAGAAGAGTACAACAACATATTATTTGGTTTGCCTGCAGATTCTTTACGACTACTGTTTGAAATTGACTAAGACGCTGCCTTTAATATTAGATACAATGCTTATCCGAAATGACTAGTCGGAATGAAGCACAAGCTTATTGTTATAAATGACTAAACAAAATATAAATATACCTTAGCATTCCTTGCGGTGCCCTCATGTAAGCGGCATCGGCCTGTAGGACGCCTTGCATGCACTTAGACAAGTCTCTCAGATTGAACACATAGTGTGACTTGGCAGGCGTCGGTAGTAATTCAGCACAAATCTTCTGGTACAGCTCTACAGCTGCGTCCACGATGGGACCTCCTAGTATTGAGACTTCGGTGACGAAGTCCTCCATGTGACCTCTTAGGATGGCCTGGTATATTGTGTATAAACTTATAATAACAAGGGTGGGAAGAAGCTTTTTAAAGTATCATAATGGCAATATTTTGCAGTACTGTAATAAATCTTATACGTAGGTAAGTACTTTTTCATATTAATATTTGATATAATGTAAATACTTGGTAATATTTTTGTGCAAACCTTAAATATAGTCTTCATAGCTTCAGAGTTGGGAGCAGATATGTAGAACATAGCGAAATGTCTGACGAATCGTGCGGTCAGGGGGTTGCGACCGCCGCCGGGCGGAGCGCACGCGCACGACAGTACCACGTCTAAAATATCCTTCCAGTACAATTTGTCGCGGTCATATACTCCGCCGAAGTCTAGGAACTGCCTAATTACGGAAACCAAAAGAAAATTGAATCGAATTTAAAAACCTTCTACGCTTCGAGTCATGGATTACTTCCCATACGCAACAAATGTTGTAACACAGTTAGATACTGTTATTTAGTTCTTTTAGCCTGGGCTAGTGTATGTAAGAATATTATATGCTCGAAACTACGAAATGAAGAATCTACCCAGTGAACAGCTATTTAAAAAAGCAAAGCAAATGTGAATGTGAAATTAAAAAGTCAAAGGCGCTTTTATGACTGACACAGTAAACCCTTCCGATGCTGTTGGTAAGACAATGACTAAGTAGCTATATTTAGTAATTGCAATAATTAATTACCTTAGGAGTTCTATGGTTGGCTGTGATCCATAAATATCTAGGCGGGGCATGTTCACGTCATCAATGAATATGATTATCTTTTTCCCTAATGGAGCACCCATCGCTTTGCGGGGTCTTTTATCTAAGCGAGACTCGATCACTGCCTTGTATAGAAAAAAAGTAAAGATGATAATATCACAATAATCAGAAGAATAGGTTATAGTCAACAAAATTAGAAGAATAGATTATACTTGTTGCTACTTTAATTTTCTTAAGGAGAGAACCTGTTTCATTGAAAGAGGTACTAAAAGATTTTGCAGATCTTCGCTAGAGACTACAGACTACTAAAAATATCATATATATTATGCATATATATTATGTGTAAGTTTTCGTCAAAATAAATACATATTTTATAATATAGGTAATTAAGTATGTCAGTATTTTATTAAAAAAATAGTAGGTATTTCAAAAGCTAGACGTGATAGAAAAAAATTGTGAACAGATTTGGAGTAAGAACACTACACTTACTACGTAAAAAGGTTCTTGCTTCCAATTTTCTTTTGTCAACCCTTGTTATACCTACTTACCGACACTAATTTAATAAAACTTTATGAGTTACATTTTATTTACCTGTGTCCTCCCACTGCTAGTTTGAGCGGAAAAGTTTAATATAAACGGTATGTAGGTGCCACCCAATGCCATTTTATTCAGCGTTTCAATCGCAACGACTGTTTTACCGACACCTAAAATAGAAAAAAAAAACTAGGATATTAAATATACTCTAGGATTCATTACTTATTTAATTTAGTCTACTCAAATTAATTATAGAGCCAAATAGTTACACTACTTATAAACTCATCAAACACAGACAACATAACGATCGAGTGTATGGTAAATTAATTTAACTAGCACATGAAATATTAAAAATATATTACCTGTCCTTCCAGTGAACATGACGGGTTTGCCACAACCTATAAGTTTCTCAAATAAATATCCATATCGTACGGTATCGATTGTCGGCACGAGCGTCTCGAAGAACGGTCTTTTGGAATCATACAAGAAGTCGGGCTTTATATCAGCCCACACTTTCAGTCTGCGTGTCTTTGTGTCCATGTACATATCGAAGAAATTGAAGCCCATCGGCATACTAGCAAATGAGAAAGGTAAAAGGGTAGGTTAAGGTAAGGTTGTAACCTTATTTTAGTTTCTCGTAAAATTATATTCATGAGATAAACGACCCGCCTCGGCTTTGCACGTGTAGTTGAGTATATTATGCCTACATGTTTTTACAGTCGTATGGTCCCATGGTAGCATTGTCGATGAAAGCTCTGGCTTTATTTTTGCGACATTTTCAACATATTGGTATTGGTATAGCGGGCTTTTTTCCGCAACTCCACTACTAAGCACGTATTTTGCGTGTAGATAATATTTTAACGAATTTAAACAAAATCTTAACAAATTTTACACCTAAACCTTTCTCATAAATCACTCTATTGGTGAAAACCTCATGAAAATCCGTTCAGTTTTTTTTTTGAGTTTATCACGGTTAGACAGACAAATAACATAATATTAACAACTTATGTGGGCTACTTTGGGAACCTGTATTTAACAATAATTCCGAACAATTTGTTGGAAAGAATTATAACAAAAAGGCATGTTGCTATGCTCAGGTGGAAGGTTTCAAGAACAGTGCATGATAAGATGAAGTCTGAAAGAGCTGTATAGAAGTAAAATACAATCCGCCGATCCCAAGTAAATGGGATAAGGCAGAAGGATGATGGTGATGATAGTAGGATAATATACAGCAACTAACTATTCGGCTTCCTCGAATGTTTCAAATTGTCTCTTCACGAGTTCTTCAAATGATTTTCGGTTACTTTCAAGGATATTTCCGCCCAAACACCAAATGTAGCAGAATATGAAGCAGTGAGCGATGTAATTTTTGATGGCTGCTTTGTCCGGGAACCGCTCACCTGGCTCGGAGAGCAACGCGCCCAGGAGGTAACAGAGAGCTGACACCTTGCTTATGTCCACCTGCATGTTATATCAAAACTCGTTCAAATAATTCCTTATCCCACGATAAGAGGAATTTCTTAAAAAGTTCCTTTAGCAATCAATATATGTGGTCCTTGAAGTTACTTTATTAAATAGCAATCAATATATGTGGTCCTTGAAGTTACTTTATTAAATAAATCAAATAAGTTTAATTATCAACAATAACCAGTGATAGCTTAGTGATATGACCATTGGACTGCTAAGTCTTAGTTTTCGAGTACAACCTCTGTCTTTTCGGAACCATGTGCGTATTTTAATTATCACTCGCTTGAAACGGTGAAGGCAAATATCGAACTATTTTCTTAAAAGCGTGTGATGTCTGCCAAATACGTAACTGGCGTGATGGACTTTAGCCTAATGCATTATGAGGAGACCCGTGCCCAGCTGTGGGACAGTATGTGGGTTGATGATCAACAATCCTCCTTCTCAAGCATTCTCCGTTAGCAACAAAATTTAATTCAAATGTACAGATTACAGTTGGGAGGATGACACACTAACCTGTTTGATTCCAAATGTGCTTTTCGCATTCACATGCCTAAACCCCATCTCCAGCATGTCGAACATTTCGTGAAGGAATTCGGAATTTTCCTGGGTGAACAAATTCTTCTCTACTCCCTCTTCTAACCACGAACGCACGAACGGCATATAGCGCATTTCATTCGGATCTATGTATACCATACCGCAACGTGAAACAGTTGCTGGTGAAGCTTGTGCTAAATCCGCCACCTAAAACATTACCTTTCAAAGTAAGTATTAAACAGCTATAGCCTAGTCATAGTTAAATTTATTACACTGTGACCGAATTTGTATTGTTTGACCTTTAGAATGCTAAGTCCTATGTCTCGACTTCAAATCCACGCACCTCTGACTTTTCGTTATCATATGCGTGTTAAAATGAATTATCACTGGCTTAGAACTGTGAAGGAAAACATCGTAAGGGAACCAGGTGAAGGAAAACATCGTAAGGGAACCAGCATGCCTAAGATATTTTCTCGACGGCAACTGCAGTCGAACAACCCGCAGTAGGCTGTAACTCCTAAACCCACCACGAGCAGTAGGAAAGTAAATAAATACTGGATTTTGAGTTAAAAATGCATTGTCCATGAATTGTAGCTAATATGTTAACTGCCTTATTATTGTAATGGATGTAAGCGCGACTTGTTCTACTGCAAAACGCAACGTAGCTCCACTAGATTTGTTCACTTTTTGAAGCATCGTGGGACGACATTCAACAAGATGGATTAACGACCGATTGTTGTACCCACAACGACCTATTAGGGCCAATGAGCATGGAGCAATGAGGCATAGACCCCCAAGGACACCTGTCTATGGGGGAGGCTCTCATTTGGCTGATATGATGATGATGACTGAATGTTCTAATTAATAATTTGATGATTTTTAGTCTCTATGAATATTTACCTCAAACAGCATATGCACGTAAGGCGTCAGTTTAATTCTCTCAGAGTTGGACAGACACAACATCTTATTGTCGTCTAGCACGGTGTTCATATTCTCAATCCACACCGCGTCCACGGGACCGTCGCATATCAACCATTGGTGGTCCGTTTTGACACACTAAACAGTGATAAATTTTAATAACCGGTTGTAAAAGATAAAAGACGAGAAAACTGACAGAATCTTAGTTAGTCAGTCTCTGTCAGTGACTCTGTCAGATAGTCAGATGACTATAACCTCCATGAGTGGTGACTATTCAACTTATTACAATACCAAAGCCCTCGTAGGGCTGCGGAGATATTGTCATTAATATTTTGAAGACAGCGATCACTTCAATGCTTGCCTCCTTGCATGATTATATTGCAAGCATTATGGCACAAACCGCAATAATTTGATGACAGACTTTAACAAACAAAATTTGATTGTGGTTTTTGGAGACTGCATTTTATATGCTATCAAATCAGTTTAGTGTTAGGTACACAGATGATAAAGAGGAACTTTTTTGTTTACATAAATTATGAAAGATGAAAATAATTAGTTTATTTCAGAAATTGAATCCCTCCTTCGCTGTATATGCCAATCACTTCCACTATTAGATATCACACTTACTTGGACAGCAGTTCTTAAACAGAGCGGTAGAATCCCATCATGCCATTCAAGTGTTTGTAAATTGACTTCACCGTACAGTTCACCTATAGCGAGGCTTTTTGGATTCATTATGTACTTATGTACCAATTGATTTTGCGGACCAGGTACTCCGTTCTCGCATAGTCTTGCGTAGGTATCTCCTAATACCTATAAATTAGCCGAGATTATTAATTGTACTAGTTTTGGTTTTCAGTTATCTTTATAAAAGTATATACTTATAACTAGCTTTCCGCCCGCAGCTTCGCCCGCGTGGATAACACGATTTTGACTGTTCTTTTTCGGTTCTGGTAGGATATTGCAAATTACCCAAAACGAACTCTCATCCCCTATTTCATCCCCACACAGGTCGAAATTTCAAAAACCCTAGATCAAATATTTATTTATTTCTTATCAAGTGTTATTTTCGACAATGAGGAACTCCCATACAAACTTTCATCCCCTATTCCAAACCCTCGTAAAACTTTTTTTGCGATCTTTAGTCTACTACAGTACCAAATTTCATCAAAATCGGTTGAGTGGTTTAGGCGTGAACGCGCAACAGACAGACAGACTGACAGAGTTACTTTCGCATTTATAATATTATATATAGCAGGGATAAATCGACAAGAGGTATAATGATTGTTAAAAATAAAAGTTTTCTTACATGCAGGACAACAGTTTTCCCACCACCCGTCGGCCCTACCAGCATGACGCCCCAGCGCACTATCATGGTCTCATGCAACTGGATTACTTTGCGTATCTGACATACTTCGATTTGAAGTTTCCTTTCACGAAGTATTATTTCTATAATAAAGTGTATAATATAAAATACGGTGACAATATCTATTTAACCTGACCTGACTTGTGAAAAAAAAAAGTATATTTATTTTAGGCACTTACTGATAACGTCTTCCATGATACCGTAGTCTCTTTCAGGTAGGTCAACACCAGGGAATAGATCAGATAGTATACCAGCGAATAGGACAGCATCAGCAGCTAAGAATTTTGGCAGATTGCTGTCGTTGAGTGCGCACAACAAAGTCTTCTCCTCGTGTTGATCAGGACTTGCTCGTTTTAGTGCACCAGCCATGACCTAAGCACACAGTGAGACGCAATATACTTTTCAAAACATTTGTATTCCTTCAAACATAACATAAGTTAATTTAAAGAGGTAATGGTCTAGTGATAGGACCAATGAATGTATTGGCAAGTCCAAGTCGAGCAAAATCTTTTCAAAATTATAATGTGCGTATTAGTAATAATAAAAAAATAGGAAACCTTCGACAGGAAACTTGCGTGCCTGACGTGGTTTTCTCGAGGGAAGCGGTATGAAACTGCCAACCCGCAATAGGTCAGCGTCACTATAGCCTACACTATCTCATTTTAAGAAAAGACCCCTGCCTAGCATGTGGATAATATCATGGATGATGATCTGATTTGGATAAGAATAAGTGGCAAGAATCGCCACAATATAAAATATTTTAAAATGTACCAGTTGAATCAAAGGAAGGTGAACTTTTTATTATAAGAAGTTCAGTTTAGAGCTTGTAGCTAATATTTGGGACAAGTTACTGGGTTGTGCTCATTAATAAAAACAATCTCGTTACCAGTACACTCTTTACAGCCCTCATGCCGAAGTCGTAATGGTCTTGTTTAGAAAGCTGTTCACTGGACAGTTTGTACATTTGCACCATTTTTTTTGCTAAACCCTTTGAAGACTCAAACCCTTCAGAATACAGAATCACTTCCGCAATCAACGCTGAAAATTAAATGTGTGTTTTCATGCAAATTATTATTAAGGCTTGTTGATAATAATACAGTGTATCTTATTACCATAATCCGGCACCATCATGGCTATGGGTCGGAACAAGGCTTTCAGATTATCAGGTAGTTCAGTTCTCCCAGCGTAACCAGGATTCATAGTAATAAAAGCAGCACAACTGCGCACTAATTTAATCTCGCGCCCTTCAAACATGAACCTGTAAGAAAGGAAGATTATAATCAACGAGCAGCGGTTTGGGCTGTGCGTTGATCCGTCAGTCAGTCAGTCATTCAGGACAAAGCATTTTATATGTATAGATTGACGTAGATACTGAAGAGTTTCGTGCAATAAGTTTTTATTGCACACGCATTGGCATTATAATTTTAAAGTAAATAAATAAAATTTTTAATTGAAGAATATATCTGAAAAAAAAGGTTAATTTGGTTGTCAGAGACTTGAATACAAGTCGTATTGTCTCTTATCGTGCTATTATTTAAATTAAACCCCCTATAAAATCCCGGTTCTCTACAGTACGTCCAACTTTTTGTTTTGAAAAGAAAAAAATTACTCATACCTATTCAATTTCATTGTTATGTTAAATTGCAGTATAATAAAATTGCAGAATATAATTGTATTAAGTCGTATAGAAATTCTACCAAACAGAAAGCCAATTTTAATTTCGACGATATTTCGAGAGGTACTCTCGATTAGAGCTGGCTTTCTTTTATTTAAACATGAAACTGAAACCTAAAACCTTTTTTTAAAAAGTATCTAATTAAATACCGGAAAATGGTCTCTATTAATTACATGCTTTACCTTAAAAAAGTCTTAATAGTAATAATTACCTATTCAGTCTCGCGACCTTTGCGTTTCTGATGGTTATAAGTTGCTGTGCGATAACAGACAACACTTCAATGTCGATACGATTGAACTCGTCGAAACAGCACCATGCTCCAGACGTTGCGAGCCCAGAGAAGAACCGGCCCATCATCTTGTAATCCAGACCTAATGGATGTACAACTTTTCTATGACAGATATCTTATTAAAAAATTAAGACACATAATAGGTAGTATTATAGTTTTGTTGTTGTCGCAATTTCTACTGCCATGCACGTAGAATGTGTTAAAGCTTGCGAAAATCCAAGAAAAAAATGAATTTCGCGCCCAACCCCGACGCTTTATCCTTAAAGAGATATGATCTCTTTTGCTTTGGATAGCTGTGAATGGTTTACTAGGCTGGGATAACTAGACCAGGATTATAGAAAATAACTCACTTGCACACTTTGTTCAGAGTAACTGCTAGCAAATGTAATGACTGCGCTATTATACAGAATTCATACAAAAGTACAATACCTACAGCAGCACATTTTAAAAAATGTACTGAATCCGTGGTAAGCGGATGTGCGTTGATGTCCCTTCCATCCTGTATAAGATAAAAGATTACACGGAAAAATGTTTAACAGTACCTTCGGAGCAATTAAAGACGACGCATTGGATGGCCAAAGACTTAGCCATATCCTTGGTAGTCTCTGTTTTACCGGTGCCGGCAGGTCCAGCTGGTGCTCCTCCTAAATCCAACTGTAATGCCCCCATTAGGCAGAGGTAGCATCTATCGGTCAGCGGCGTTATGACGAGTACACCTTTGAAACAAATAGTTATGCAGATTCACACAAACTCTCCAACGATCATAATAATTACGAAGAATGATTCATCATCGCCATCAACCTATTATATTGGCCCAATGCTGGAGACGGGTCCACCACGCTAGCCTACTGCGGGCGGCTAGACTTCACACGCCATCAAAAAAATCTCAGGCCTACAGGTTTCCTTACGATGTTTTCCTTCACCGTTAAAGTGCGTCCTAATTAATTATTAATACGCATTTGACTTCGATAGCTCACGAGTTGCGGGCCTTGGTTTCGAATTCGAGACCATGGACTAGGCAGTCCAATGTCACATTATTAGGCAATCACTGCACATGAGAATTGATTGTGTTTTGATAATAGTATGGAGACTGCATACCTCCAGCCCCAAGATATTCGTGTCCATATATGTACATAGCACTTGACATTCGCGCTACACAGTTATCAATGTCTTCTTCCCAATAATAGCGAATCATTTTCAGCCATTCGAAATCATTTCTAGAAAAGATTACGGATAAATTAAACAGTTTATTCAGCAATAAAATTAATGAATGAAAATTAATTCATTGTCATAGCGTGTTTCTGTGTTCATGATCAGCTGTTGGTGATTGTACAAAGGAGGATGCATTTGCGTTGCGATAAGGACTTACGCTCGTTGCACATGTTTATCCACCATTTGTGAAATAGTATCTCTTGCATGCACATCGATAGTGATGAGAGCACAGAGAACTCTTCTGAACAAGGGCTCTATATCGGCACGTGTGAGTGCGGCCAGGTCATTCAGATCAGATATACACTTTTTCTCATACTCCATCAAACCGAGGTCAATGCGCAGAGGGATCCCTTGGTCAAATATTTCGTGCACTCCTTTCGCCCACATGATTTGCGACACTGTCAGAACAATCTGTTACCAAAAGAAGTATAATAAAGTTGTAAGTAAATACTTGGAACCTACAATCACAGACTCAATATTTTAATTATATTAAGCGTCGGTAGCCTAATGGCTAGGGCGTCGGACTTGCGATTATCTGGTTGCCGGTTCGAACCCCACCCATTGCACTACCGACGTGAACCCACTCGTAACACAAGCATTTAGCTTAGCACGAGGGGTTAACAAGAATACTAGTAATGTGCGACCCACATTGCTAGTAAGCTTTATTTAAATAAAAAATAAAAAAATAATAAAAAAATATTATGTATTTTTTTACATTATATTTATATGAAATAAACTACATAGGTCACAATACGAAAAAAATATTATTTACTTGATTAGGATGCAGTTGAACCCATTTTGTCCGTGGACGTGCCAAAAAATCTTTAAGCGCATGTTTCATACACCGCTTTACAGACGCGAACATTGCTTCTTCCACTTTTCCAAGCCAGTCTTCTACATTTCCACGTGCTTTGAGTCCCTGTCACATTTAATTAAAATATGCATTTGATGAAAAAAATAGCGCAAACGCGTTAACGTAGGTAGTTAGTCATTATAATCTAATTTTAGTTTGCTTTCCTAAACCTAACTAAAATTTAACCAGTGTACCAAACACATAACTTCAACTTGCTTGAAGACGTTAAAATCTAGGCTCTCATTGATACAAAAAAAAAAACAAATTGCCCAGTACATCCAGTACAATTTATCAGAGCCTATTAAATGCAAACAAACAATCAAATCTATATCTTTATAATACTAGTTTAGACTTGAATTATTTACCTTTCCCAAATTTACTCTTTCCGCTTCAGGCGACAACATAGCAATAATATCAGTAGTTAGGTCTTCAGGTTTAGCAGTCTTTGCCAGCTTCGCTTGCAGCATATCTCTGGATTGGAAGGACATTTCTCGTTCCACCAGATTTCCCTCTTCAGTTACTTCCATCTCGCTCTCAGGAAGTTTCACACCAAATTCTAACTTAGCGATAGCGTCAAAACATTTGCGTAAATGTGGTTGTACTGCGTGGGGGTTTCTCGTCTGTAGAATTATGTTTTAATGTTATAACTAAATAACTAGTTGTATTTAGCGCGAAATAGTAAAACATTGTTTTAAAAGAGTATCTATGGAGTTTCTTGCCGGTTCTTCCCCATCAGATACCCCTTTTGGAACTTTGCAACTAGTTATTGACATTTCAAAAAGTACTATAATAATTATCTAATTGAAATATGAACAAAACATGTGTTATGTAAAGAATTACCTGTGCTAATATTTCCAAAAGTTCATCATTGGACAAGAAGAAGAATCTTGGGAAAGCCACTCGTTTAGTTTCCAGGTAAGCTTCGAGGCATTTCATGATTTGATCAAGCATCTCATTATTTCTCACAAATTCTTCGTATAGTTTAGGTTGAGTTGCTGCCGGCATTGCCAAAGGCACCTTAAAAAATGTAATTGATAAGGAATCTATAATCTGCTGATGTTGTGGACTACCAATAGGCTAGAATTTATTTTTAAAAAATCGAAGAAAATTGGTTCTTTAGTTTGCACGCCGCTATCCAAAACAATGAATTAGTAATTCAAGTATTTTATGACTACGCAAAAGACGTAGGATTATTTACAACTCACCTTAGCGAGTTTACGCATGATATCTTTCCAGGACTTATCTACAATCGAGAACAGTCTTGTTTCATTCGGTAATTGCCTTTGAATATCAGGCGCACTGAATATGACCTCCAAATAGATCCAAGTTTGTTGACAAGTGTGCCATTCTTCCTGTGAAAACGAAATTCAACCTTATGTCAATGACAAGGACTCTGCACAATTCATAGCCTTTATAAACGTTTTTATAGTTTTGTCTTACAATTACAGTTTATTTTGTTTTACAGAATTACTGTGATACAATACTAAACTACTATCAAAGGACCCCAATAAAAAACTACTAACTACTTATATCTTGGTCACCCAAAAATTTAAACTTTTTAGTTCAAGCCAATTTAGGATTTCATGCAGTATTACACCATGTAAGAATAGCCTTCGAGTGAATTAAAAATGGATCCGAATTTGTATGAAATAAACTATACTAATAATAATATGATAAAGAGGAAAGATTTGTTTGTATGTATGTAATCGATAAACCCTGAAACTACTGAAATCATTTTGATAGTTCCTTTACCATTACTAACAACACACAAATTCACATTATTCCCATACATCCTAAAAATACCTAAGCTAAAAAGGGAATTGATATTACCAATGTCTTAGAGAAGAGTTCTAAGTTCTTCGCCCATTCTTCCACCCTGCTCTTGATCGGTCCACAATTTCTAGAGCTGAGTATAGTGCTGACATAAATATTACTTTCATCAACACACGTCTGAATTTCTTCCAATCCACCCATCACATATACGTCTTTGGCATCTTTATGTAATATCACTGGGAATTCCAAGGATGCCCACATTTCTTCAACCTTAAAGTAGTATAGTATTTTAGTCTATGCTATCAGAAAACCCTTAAACTTAGTAGGTAGACCTACGACTAGATACACAACACATAATATACGGTAACGAAAGCCGTTTTAAAGACTGCCTGATTAGTATACCTACTTAGTGGTCCTAAGCGCGACTGCTACGCGCTAATGCGAGCAGTGTTATTGGGTTTTTCTATGAAATTTTCAGTAGCAGCTCGGAGTCTGGATTTGTGCCCGGTTAATGGCAATAGACTCGTTCCCGATATTACATTGGATTTAAACGTACCAGCGAAATGTGGGTGTACATTGGAACACCTCTGCCTAATCCTTCAGAGAATACAGGTGTGATGGTATGAAAGCCGTTTTATACAAAAATACGGCAATTATAAAAAGGTTTCTGCACTGAGTTTTGGACTGATATATCTAACTTGTACATGTTCTTATCGTTTTGCCTTATCTACCTTTTTAAGTAACCCTTCTAGTCCGGCTTCGGAGCTTGCTTGACCAGCCACCTCCATTAGTTCTTCAGCGTGTTGGAAGGCATGCAAATCCTCGAAAACTTGAAGAGTCAACTCCGTTTCAGGTGTGAAACGTGTATGTAAGATATCCTCAATTTTAACCCAATGCCGCGGTTTCAACGCAGGGTTTCGGAGATATGACATGACAGGTAGCTGAAATGATAGTTATCGTGTTAGAGTTTTAAATCATGCTATTTTGTCATTAGCCAATATCTATTATTATATAGGAGATATTAGAAAACGAATTTTTGTAGATCAATAGAAGCCAAAGCATTATTATTTATATACATTAGGTCTTTAGATTTTGTGTCTGTTTGTCATTAGCAAAACCACTGGATGAAATTTGATGCAGTGTTCACAGTTCTAGTTGTAACTTAAAACCTGGCTATGTTTCATCTTTAAACGCCTTGTAGAAGCCGAATTAAATATAGTAGAAAGTAAAATCTTTTCAGACGCGAGTAACTCAATAAATATATTAGAGCCTGAAAAGTACGAAAAAGTCGAAGCAAGAGCAAAAGTTTCGCTTTGTTATTATGACCAGTGTTAAAGTATTACCTTTTCTTTGATGATGTCAATAGTCGCTTTGCATTTTGGCACAATCTTATTCGATGGAATACCTTTGTCGAGTTGATTGAATATCTTGCCAAAATTGATGGTAGTTGCCTGTATCTCATCAACGTCTAACGTGTTGAATGGAGCATCACACCTATAAAATCAAAGTACAAATATAATACCTTTAAAAATGACAAAGAAAGCGTAAAGATACGAATTTTCTAATGAAAGAAAAATACTATCTTAGGCAGGAGTCGAACCTGCGTCCCCCTTTTTTTTTGTCGGGTTTGGAAATGCCTTAGGCACTACCCACCGCCCCGGGGAGAGCTATGGGGTGTGTCGGACTCCGCTCCGAAAAGAGCGATCTACCGACTAAAACCAACGTCGGCATTTCGCGTCACCACTTCAGTGCCGGGAATACGGGAGCGCTGAGACATTCGTCGGCAGACCCGGCATTGAACCTGCGTCCCCTCGGTCAAGTACACCGGACGCTTTAGCCAAGTGAAGTTAGCGAGACCTGACGACCTGACCTGACTGACCTGACCTGAGACGTGACGTCAATGTTTTTTTCACTTTCTACGTCTTAACGTCATTTTCAACGTCAATTTCAACCAAAACGACTTACTTTTCTTTCTTTTAGGTCAGTGCCGAACGGGGATTGAAACATCTGCAGTATAAAAATGTAAATATGTGTTGTTTTACAATAGATATTTACCAGGAATGGAACAAATCAATCCATTCTTTCGAAGATTTCCAAAGTGACTGTCTGAGTTTAACGTCGTTTATTGCTTCATCCAATTGCTCTAATCGTGCTGGTGGTATCTGAAAGATTATTAACATTTAGATCATTATCATGAACCTATAACCGTCCATTGCTGGACGTAGGCCTCCCCTAATTTAGATCGTCATCAACCAACTTATTGTCCCACTGCTCGGCGCGGGCCTCCTATCAGGGTGAGAGGGGCTCGTTTATGCTTATTTCCGTCCATTTAATAGATTGAAGTGCAGCGACAGCCTAGTGATATGACCATTATACTGCCAAGTCAAAGGTCTCGAGATTGAATCCAAGGCAGGCACTTCTGACTTTTCCAAGTCATGTGCGTATTAATAATTACAACGCACTTAACTTCTTGCGTTTAACGCTAGGCAGACTTCACACGCCGTCAAGAAGACACAACGTGTGAAGTCTGCCAACCCGCAGTGGCGTGTCGGATTATAGCTTAATCCCTCTCGTACGTGAGAGGAGACCTGTGCCCAGCAGTGTGACAATGTAATTGGTTTATGATGATAATGGGTGTATTGAGATACATACCTTAAATATCTTTTGCCACTCTCGTATTTGTTTCTCCCTGGCGGAGCACGCATTAAGCTTCTCCTGTAGTTCTTGCAAGGCTTCTAATACTTTCTCCATATCCGACTTTTCATCGTAGAGCCAGGGTTGCTAAACATAGGCAGATATTAAAGAAAAAGCTCTTTATAAGAGTTATAAAACCCAGATCTTTAAAATTTTATTATTTCTGCATGTCTGTACGCACCCCACGCAAAAAATACTGCACGAAATTAGATGCGGTTTTGTAGTAATCAGTTGTATTTATGGAGGTCTCGTTAAGAACATGCATTTTGATTGGTCATCAAGAAGCCCAGTTATAGTAAGTAGGTAATCTAGCTTACCGCAACTTCTTCCCTAAGTTTGTTGACATCCAGCATAAGTTCCATGATATCCTTTCCGATCTGGCTCGCAAACAGTCCAGCAAGCTTGCTGCGAGTCTCTAACCTTGCGTCAACATTTGTCCGAAGGGTTCCCAAGGCAACGCTTAAACCTAATGTAACAATAGAAGCATTCAATATTATTAAGGAGTGGCGATAGATACCTGTGGCATATTGTTGGATGTTTACGTTTTCAGAACAGTTTACCTAAATATTCAGTCATATCATCAGGCGATATCGCTATGTTAAACTCTCCCATGACATCGTATAGTTCTCGAAGGTACTCCAGTCTCTCTTCAAGGTAGGCCACTCGTGCTTCAAGCCCGTCCATCATGAAGTTAAACTCCACTAATTCAGCAGCGGTTTCAGGTTCTTTTATTATATCGTCATTGATGTTCTCAATGCCGTTAATTATTTCTTCAATGCAGTTGTGCCCAATCCTAAACAAAATAATAACAATTTAAAGAGAAGCATGAAGTTCCGCAATTTGTTTTAGAAATTAATACTGTTCCTGATGCTTGTCATAAAGTAAAGGATCTAGAAATGGAACAGTCCACACGAACCTACACAGTTATTGTAAGTATTTAATAAAGTCTAAATTGACAAGCTTATGGTATTAAAACATGTCAATTATTAACCTCTTAAATTCACTTACTCAGGTGTAGTACTGGCCACAACATCAAATAGTTTTCTAGGCTGCGGCCTATACAATTCTTGGAACGGACTTAAGCACAAAAACAGCATGCCTAAGGGCTGATAGCTCACAACTTCTTCTATACCCTCCATTTGTTTTACCAACTTTTCGCACATTTTTTTGAACGCAAACACGTCTCTCTCTTTTTTGATTATGCTAATATCCATCGCACAGGAGTCACGAAAGTTATCCCTGAAGTTTTGGAAACGTTTCAAGAATAGCCACACGCTATCGTAGGCGAATTTAATAGAATAGGGAATATAAGCTATGTCCTCCAACATCGATTTGTCCTGGTTCATTAAGAAATATAGATTTGGTGACACGCCCGCGGACCAATCCACAGGTTTGCCCATTATAGTAGGCTGCACAAATATTTGTAAGGTTTCATCGTTCAGGTAGTTATGGAATGTTCGCACGTACTCCTCCCAATAGTTAGTAATTTTTTCGAAATAAGTTGATATCACTTTCTCACTAGGATTAAGCTCCATTTCACCACTTGTTTTGATGTACGCATCTACTTGAAATAGCGCCCACTGCAGAATATAATGTATTATTAGTGACTTTATAATTATACTTATTGCTTATGCCTTATTAACCACACCATGGGTCACATTTCAGTTGTTTAAAGTAATTTAAGTACCTTGCATGTTTCAGTGAGTCGCGGCAGTTTTTCCAACACCTCTTCTATTTCGTCACCACACAAAACGTCATGGTCAGGAGTAAAGTCAACATGAATACGAAGCATATTAGACATCATATTATTAGACCGTTTTGTTAGTCGGTATAACATATAGTTAGTCATATAATCACTCAATTTTATGAAACTGCAAGCATTGATAAAGATACGAGATTGTAATTCAAGAAATAAATAACCTGGCTGCAAAAAATATTTGTAAAGTATATTTAAATATTATTTTTTAGTCGTTGATTATAAAATCAAGAGCCTCACGCTAGAGGTCTAAGGTACGAGACCCACGGGGAGCAAAGGATTATTTTATCAAGCGGTGGTAGCCTAATGGCTAGGACGTCGGACTTGTGATCACACGGTTGCCGGTTGGAACCCCACCCATTGCACTACCGACGTGAACCCACTCGTAACACAAGCATTTTAGCTTAGCACGAGGGGTTAACAAGAATACTAGTTATGTGTGACCTTCATTGCTAGTAAGCGTAAAAATATATTTATAAAATTCTCAGTAACACTCGAAGCTTTGATATGTGACCGGTAGGGCTTTCCCTTATTGATAGGACCTAAACATACCAGCGAACTGTGGGTTTATCTGTACATTAAGTACGCCTCTGCCTAACCCTCCGGGGAATACAGGCGTGATGATGCATAAGATCAAGTTATTATGAACATTTACTACAATAGCAACTCTACCTATTTTTGAAAGATTTATGTCAGTAACTCTTAAGTAAATTAAAAGTTTTTTTACCATGCTAATCTTTCGCAGTATTTTCTCTTGTTCGCTTTTTCTGTGTAAGACATGCCCCCAGTTGGCTTACCCCTTATAATTTGGAAGGGTGGTATGTTTCTGTCATCATATACGAAGCCTTGTTGATAGAGGGCAGTGTGACATGCTTGAGTGATTATATCCAAGACCACAGTGCGATATTCTATCAGCTTATCTCTAACATATTCTACACGTTTCATCTGTAATATTTAAAACTCTAATGTAATCATTGTGTACTCGTAAGTATCCCCCAAAGAGCGCCAACCATCCCGGTCTTGGGCAGCTGGCATCCATCCGCTGTTCATACTATTGACATACTATTGAATGTGAATCGGGAATGTGTTGTATGTGATACAACACACATTCCCGAGTACCTACTACTTACAACTTCAAAAAACAACCAAAATAATGCTATGTGCAAAACAGTTTTTGAAGTCGTTGCCTTCGATTTGATTACATCTTTTGTCAACTAAGTATCAAAAGTGTTTTGAACGCATGGCTACACATCAAGCTGTACAAAACCAGTATAGGCTGGCCTTGAATTGGTACGGGATTTGTATAGCTTGTTATGTAGCCGTGTGTACAAAACGTTATTTCAGATGTATTGAAGTCGGTCTGTTTTTTTTTTTAATTGTATCATTATTTTCTTGTTTTTTTGGTAGATAGGTATTTATTACATCTCCATAATTCTTCACATGAAGCAATGAGCCTAATTCTCACTAAATATTTTGGGACTGACGACAATGACGCGCACATTTAGTGTCACGCAGCTGCAAACTTAATTTGTCGAAATAACTAACTCTGTCTGAAGTAAGCCGTTCCGAACTACCGCGCTGGTAAAATCGTTTAATTAAGTATTTTAATACATAAATATTGAAATTAGTAATGAAAATAATTAGAAATGTGAAACTTAAATGACTTCAATTGTCTTTACACTGACTCTTTCTATTAAAATTTACCACTGCTGAACCACTTTCGGACAACTTCAGCCAGGCTTAGTTATTTCGAACAAACTGTAACAGTCCTTATCTTGGAATCTACTGAACCGAAGTCGATAGATACTTACTTAATGTAAAAAAAGTTTTTTTTAGTTTTATCATTCTCTTATTTTAGAAGTTAAAGGGGACACACACACACATTTTACCACTTTGGAAGTGTCTCTCGCGCAAAGTACCTATTCAGTTTAGAAAAAAATGATATTAGAAACCTCAATATCATTTTTTCAGTTTTAAGTATGGGGACCCCCAAAATGTATTGTTTTTTTTTCTATTTTTGTGTGAAAATCTTAATGCGGTTCACATAAGTATATCACTTATAGTTTCGGAAAAAAGTGGCTGTGACATAAGTACGGACGGACAGACAGACAGACAGACATGACGAATCTAAAAGGCCTAAAGGAATCATTTTTTGCCATTTGGCTACGGAACCCTAAAAATGTAAGAATTATTTAAAAAAATGAGAAATACCTACCACCTACACTTCTAAAATTTGGCAAATTGTTGAGAAGCCCATAGACAAAGAAATATGAATATCGTGCAATACTAACAATACATACGCGTTAAACTGATAACATTTTGTTTTGAAGTAACGCTGTATACCTACGGAATAAATATAATCTTTACCTGAGCTTCGATGAAGTAGAAAAATGCAGTATCCATGTCTCTGCTAAGATCAGCAAATGTTTTCATATACATTTCACAGCACATAGCTTGAATACTGAGCAAGGCTTTGCCCAAAACCGGTGTCAAAATGAACAGGTTTTTTGCTAGTTTATTACGAAGCTTTGTATATTTTCTAAACATAATAGACTTCTTCCATACGTAAAATGCTTTCCAATATCTATACAGTTTAAAAAATTTGATCTGGAAATAATTGGCTTATAAAGATAAATACACTTCAGTGGAATCGCTGAAGACAAATTCAATTAGGTCAAACCCTTACGTCTGTCAATTTCACAAAAATTGTGTACTCCTGTTCCCAAGCCGGAAGCTTTGTGAAAACCATTTCGTTGGAATAGTGTGTTACTCCACAAGGACTTATTGTAAAATAATTCCGTTTATCAATGTTCTCATAGGGCACGACTCTAGAAGTGAAATTCTGATTACTTCCTAAGTAATTTATATGTAACCACCAGTTTGATGCCGCAGATAAACTATTTTTGTCGTAATATCGGATTCATGAGAAGGCCTACTAAGCAATACCTACAAAGATATACTTAATCTTTATAGTAGGTAGGTACTACGGGGATCGTAGAGTAGCTTTAATTAAAAATGAGTTTAAATAGTTTAATTTTGATTTATTTTACAAAAAGGGGGTGAGAAGCCCTAATACATCTTAGACGGACTTTCAAGAACAGTCTACTTCTTACAAAAGTCAATTCAAATATGATAATTTATGTATCAGCCAATGTTACATTAATGGTGCGATGCACTGTCCCTAGAGTAGGTACCTACCTACCTACTAAGTAGATACTTGGGTTTCGGACTAATCCTCTGTCACTAATTCCAGAGGTTGGACAGACAGTCTCAACTAATATCTATAGATTAATATTATTTAAAAAAAAGTAAAATGTACTAGTGTTTTGTATGCTCATTGCAATGAGCATACGAAACACTAGTACAAAAATATACCATTTTTTAATATCTTGAAAATATCTACATTCACGGCGAGTAATGCTACTCTCTTGTCTCGTCCGCCACTTGGGGAGGCGGCAGGGTATGTCGAGTCGTACCGACTAAAAACCGCACTTGTCTTCGCATGCAATAGCTATTTACTATTAGGAATTTATCAAATTAGGTATACCTAGGTACGGTGGCCAGCACTTCAAGTTACCACAAAATGTCAAATTTTCTCAGTTGATTTTGAACTTTATCTTCAACAACTTAAGGTTTAAAATCATTTGGAGAAATTTGTCAGTTTTGTATACCTTGACCTGCTGGCGACTGTACGTTGTTGCTGCTATCAGATAAGTACCTTCTTAATTATTAATATGATGTTTCTTACTTACTTCAGATAATAAGGGGTGAAATAAACATTTTGAGGATGAACAGCGTAGATCATATACAGAAAACCGCAAGATGGGTTCTCTCTTACAAAGTTGATCACATCTTTTTGCGAGGCTACAGGTGGTTTTATTTTCAGGGGATCTGTAGTCTGATATTCTGTGTCTGCCAGGCTGGCCTTGGATTCCTGAATTATAAGTTTTCTTTTTTTCTTGGCAACTAAAAAAGATAAATATTCAATTTAGGCACTACTTGTGAGTGTCAGATCGGCGCGTCGTCTGAGCGTGGGCGTGCGAAAATACCTAGTTAGTAACCACCTAGTTATTTCAAATTTATGTAGGTACAGAAAACTACCAATGTTTGTATTCCTCTTAAAAAATACAGAATATCAAGTACCGCTTCGATATTTCAAAACTAAATTTAAATAATAATACTACTATTATTTGCAAATCTTGCGATATTCATAAATTATTATCAGGACTTGTCTCAAGAAAAACGAAACAATCTTTTGTTTTAAATTTTCTTATTTCTATTTCTTCAGGCTTCTTCGACGTTAGACTGATATATTCAATAAGTGTTTAATACCTCACTAAATACCACAAGTATTAAGTGGCTACTTAATGAAGTAGGTACTTGGTACCGCTCACACTTTTACGGACTATGATCTGGTAATCGCCAAATATAATGGGAATTTCTCAATGTCCCATGTCGGTGCTCAGCTAGGTGGCTTTATAGGTGTATTAGCTTTCCACCCAAGGCTTAGCCCGCCTGGATTCTCGCTATTTATTATACGTATAAATCTTCCTAGAGAACCACGCTAACCATTGGTAAAAATAACATAAAAATCTGTGCAGTAGTTTTTGAGTTTATCGCGAACAGACAGACGGACAGACAGACGCGGTGGAGGACTTTGTTTTATAATATGTACTGAAGTATCTCCTATGTCTCCTGTGATATGATAACCTGTGCCAAATTGCATGCTTG
Organism: Subacronicta megacephala; assembly: GCA_958496365.1. NCBI lineage: Eukaryota > Metazoa > Arthropoda > Insecta > Lepidoptera > Noctuidae > Subacronicta > Subacronicta megacephala. The sequence goes on from OY292513.1 coordinate 12,271,193, forward strand.
TAGATCCACTGGTTTCAGCTGTGCGTTGTTGTGTACAGTTAGTAATTGATACCTACAATTACCGGTTTCTTCTACAGGTATAGGATCCAACGTTCCTTGTTTTCTTTCTCTTTTAAATCTATTGTGCTGTGCAGCTGTAAATCCTGTCTATAAAAGAAAAAGTATCATGAGGGCATTTACAGGAAACTATAAGTATTTTGCCTTTTTTTATTAAACAAATAAATATATTGTTTGTCTAGTGGTCTCAAGCGCAACTGCTACGCTAGAGGTCCTGGGATATTGAGTTTATCTATGAAATTCTCTATAGCAGTTCGGAGTCTAGATTTGTCCATGGCAAAAGGCTCGCTCCCCTATTATATGGGCGAACCGTGGGTGTACGCACGGCTACACATCAAGTCCCTTATTTTATGAGAAGCCTATACAATGCGAGATCAGCTTTAAACTGGATTTGTACAGGTTGACCTGTAGCCGTGTGTTCATTAACCACCTCTGCCTAACCCTTCAGGGAATACAAGCATGATGGTATGATGTGTTTATGTTAAATAAATATATAAATTTGGTCAAATACCAAAGGTTCAGGATCCTTTTTCACGTATTCAATTTTTTCCAACAACTTTTTGTGAGGTAAATGGAAAAGTATCTCCCGCGATTTTCTGAAACGTAATTTCAGTTACCTAAATATTTAAATCAGAAAACAAAGTACCTATCTAGTTTTCTTTCTCTTCTGCATCACGGGTCCGAAAGGCCTAACCCATGGATCATCAATACCTATAGTTACGTAGAACTTATGGGAACTTTCCAATAAATTAGATAGGGCAGGTGTCTAGGCAATCTACGTGTCTATTAATAACTAGTTTCTTAGAAAAATCTAACAATATTTGTACCTACTTACTACCCAACACTGGGGAAACTTTTAGTGTCACGTAATTAGCGAATTATGCCCTAGAATCAGTGGCCGTCTCATGGTTATTAGGGTTTTGGCCATCTAGGGAATACAATTATACAAATTAATTGACTTAATCAAAAACCTGTGTTATTTACCTGGCATAATAAGTAGGTACGGGCTTAATATTCCTCTGCAATGTCTCTATAGCCGGCAATGTCGAGGAGACCGTACGTCGTTTTAAAAAACTCTCGTTCATAATGATTAAGTTTAAATTAGCATTTCCTACGAAATAGAAATAACAAAATACAAAATATAACGCACAAATACCTACAACAGGATTAAATCGATGACAGTCGTCAACAACTCAACATTTCATTATTTCCATGGAAACTGGCGTGGTTATCTCCATCCTTCGGTCTACAGGATAGGCCTTCTTTCAGCAGTGGACCTCATTTGGTAATATATGATGATGATGATGTTATGAGGCGTCATCTTTGAACAATAATATTCATCATTATTCTGAGGCCAAAGCAGTATTAACGTAGCATCACGCCTGTATTCCCCAAACGGTTAGGCAGAGGTGTAATAATGTACACCCACGCCGGTATGTTTTTAGGTCCCATGTAATAGGGGGCGAGCCTATTGCCATTAATCGGGCACAATTCCATCCAGACTCCGATCTGCTAATGGGAATTGCATAGAAAAACCCAATAACACTTTGCTCGACCTAGGGATCGAACCCAGGACCTCTAGCGTAGCAGTCCCGCTTAGGACAACTGGACGAATAAGGCAGGCAGTATAAAGGTTCGTATATAGGTAGATTAGGTGTTAGGTCAGTCAAGGATCTTATAATTATGCACTATAGCTGTCTCATAATTAATATTGTTTAATTTGGTTTGAAATTGGTTATCCGCATTTTCGATTATACGGAATACCCCTGGTTTTATTTGATCCGGATAATCGGGATTCTACTGTTGTCAATTCTGAGGTTATCCTTATTTTGCAATGCTGTCATCCTTTTAGGTACATACATATCTAGTCTAAACTAAATATAAATGTTTACATTTTAGTTAATCCTCTGAAAGGCCTTTCATTAGAGACATAGTGCCATATCTTTATAATTTGTTGTAGTCCCCGGGATCAGTACTGACGTCACTGAATAAAAAAAAAGGCTAGTGTACTTTCAAACTTTTATTTTTAGCTTGATTTTCACTTTTACTTTCAAAATTTCAGATAAACGCAAGGTCTCGTTCCTCCTATGCTTATGATTTGTCTATGTCCAGTCAATAGCTGTTTTATACTCTGTTCGTCTTTGGTCCACCGTCCAAGTCTAAATTGTCTATGTCTTGATTGTGATTGTATGATTACCGATTGGCGCTGTTTTGCGTTTTTAATTTAGATCAAATAAATAACATTGTTGTGCTAAGTGTTAAATATAAGTTATAATAGTTTTCGTAAGTTTGCAAAAATCTAAATAAAAGCCTCTGACAAGGTACGTTTCCAAAAATAGAAATTTCTTTAGAGAAAGCAACTTTCTCCTTTCGCTGCTGTCAATTTTGTCGATACGTTTAGTAGCGACAATAATACGATACATTATTACGTATAAACGTATTTCACTGCACCCTTTAAAAGCATTTACTATATTCATTGTACTGATTGCTTCTACTTATAAATAAGTTTCGCTATTTAGGAAGGCTAATTCAATTTTTACTTATTTTCCCTACACACCTCAACGTACCTAGTAGGTACAAGTAAATGCGCCTTTCCATGCCCAAAGCTTTGATGCAAGGTGTAATAACTATTGCAGGCACTCAATCAATATTTTTTATGATTTACCAACCAACTGATAATAAATACAGTTTTGGACCTTGTAAATAGTAAAAACAAACATACATTTATTACATAAATTACATATTTTTTTACAAGCTACTTAAACCTATAACATCAATGTAAAACTAATCTTATGGTTACATTTTTTAGTTAATAAAATCATAATGTTTCTTTGTAAATCTTATAAGAATACAACTCTTTGTATAAAATTTGAGAAATAATGCTGAAGAATAAGACATAATAAAGCCTTGCATAATAATTTTATTTTATCTATTTGACTAAAAATCACCCCTTTTATTCTGCTTCAATGTTATTTCAATAAAAATGTTGTTTCTTTCTGAAAGCAAAGCGAAAACACTATAAAATATGAAGTGCCCAAAAATATACAAAAAGAAACTCTAAAATATTTTCTAGAAAGTTTACAGAATTGCACTTTAAATTGCAATTATATATTATTAATGTTGTTTGAAAGTATTAATTAGAAGGCCAATTCTGCTCACAAATAAATGTTCAAAATATAATAACAATCTAGTCTCAATGTCATCAATTTTGTGATTAGATTAAATACATTAAAAGTCAATTAGAACTATATTTTAAATTTGCTAAATTGGCCTTTAAATTTGTTACATATCAGCATTTTATCAGCCAAATGAGGTCATCTGCTGAATAGACTTCCACAAGTGTGGTTATATTGCACCTGCATTCAAAATAATATCTTGGTTAGGTAGGTACATTAGGAATTGTACTAGTCTAGTTAGCTTATCCGGAACTGAAATTCACCTAATTACTTTACAGATTGTTCAATGGGTTCCTTAACATAAAACCTGCCAGAAGCTTCATTTGAAGCCTTTACTATTAGTTGTCCTTGAGGAATTGAATGGCTATGTATTATTACGCAAGTAAATTGAATGAGGCCTCTTGTAGTGGGTGTAATATGAAAGTACCCCCGGCACCCTCAGAGCCAGCTCCTGTGCCACCGCCCCCCACCGATCTCGCTCCGCTACCTCCAGACCCATCTCTCCTGCATGGCACAGGTCTTTCTTATTACGATGTAAGTTCGTTTCTTATCTTAAATTCAAAATTGTTTATACTGTGAGTAAATTTATTTCTTTTTGGCAATTAGCAGTGTAAATTAACTATGTCTAGATTTATCTTAATTTTTTGGATAAAATTCTTCACACATTGTTGTAAAAACTTGAATCTACACAGCCTTACTTTTAAAAATATACTGTTGACCTCATGGTGTTTTGTTTTAAATTTCATTTTTATAACTATATTGTAATTTTTCAGAATGATGATTACTACTCTATGGTAAGGGGAAATAAGTTTATGTCGGAAACCACATGTAAACATATTGTAATGAATGGTGGACTCAACTTTGTTTCTTCTCAAAAAGTAGATACCCCACAGGTATTTAATTAAGTTTGTTAGTTAAAAAGAGATTTTTGTCTTGGTTTGATTTTACAGTGGTTTCCTTATTTTAGCTATCAGCAGTACTTCCTTCCGGAGTAAAGACAATAACGACCCTGCCTTATGTGAACTGCCCTGCTGAGAAACCAGATGTTGAGTACAGGGATGGGCAGCTAGTCAGCGCAACTCTAGAAGCCTTAATCGACATGCTGCGACCAGGAGCCAGCAAGTCCTATACATTCACATTTTTATTGTGTTCACGGCTCTTCATCAAACCACATGAATTGCTGAACAAACTCTGCAAACGTTACTTCAAAAACTATGAGAAAATAGTATGTCTAGCATTATGATCAATTTATGAGTCTACTTTTTTATTATTTGTTATGATAAAATATAATGTCTTATTTCTAGGGAAAAACTGAAGTGAAGGATTTAGTAGAAAAAGAACTTGGTGACATGATATCCCTAGTGAGGATTCTAAGCCAATGGACTAGCATATTTCCTTACGATTTTCGTGATGATAGAGTCATGGCTCTTGTCCGCAGTATAACTCAAAGGTAAATTAAGGCTTTGGTTAGAATTGTTCAAGTTTTCTTATATTATATTGTACGAATATTTTAAATACTAAATGAATCACTGTATCTAATTAGATGATCATAATGTACTTTTATCATATGTTTATATGAATACTAATATACAATATTATTGGTGTATAGATGTGCAGCTGATCATATGACTTCAGTAAGGGAAGAAATGTCAACAACATTAGAAAAACTACTAGATAAGTTGACAGCACTCGAACAATATGAAGAGACATTAACAGAACCGTTGCAAGTGGCTTCTGTTGACCAGTTGGCACAGGTAAGACCTACACCAAACACGGTTATTATTTTGTGGCACCATGTACATCTGTACCAACCCATCTGGGTATCGTTTTTGTCTGAGAATGGCAGGGTAGATGTAGTGAGTAGGTAAGTTCACTCGCACAACTCAATGCAGCACAGGATCATACGGATCTTGGTGCCGAGTGCATTACAAGTGTATAGCCCCGCCTTCTAAGCCACTACTACTGGGCCTTATCACGGCTTCGGAACATGGCGTCCTTACTAGATGTAAGGACGCTGGTCTTCTGGCAGATGCTGTCGAGATGTGTTGGCAGGACAGGTCCTGAAATTCCCAACCCCGCGTGTCGTGGATATCTAAACCTATGAGTGTAGGTCGTGGCCGATTCACTAGACTATCATGTTTGACAAATAAATGATCTTGTATCACTATACGCATGACAACAACTTTAGAAAGTGTTTCTTAATGCAATTTTTTTGGCAACAGGGTGATGTACTTACACTTGGACTTACACCAGTCGAATTGGCGAATCAGCTGACTATTGTAGAACTGCATAGGCTATCTTTTGTTGGTCCAGAAGAATTTGTTCAAACATTTGCACCAACACAACCATCACAATCTACATCATCTTGCGGAAAGACCTCCATCAACTTACATCATATAGAAACCAAATGCACACGAAATTTGGAAGCATATGCGGACTGGTTTAATAGACTCAGTTATTTAGTGGCAACTGATATACTTAAGGTAAAATTTAAATTTATCCTTAATCAAATGACTTATTATTTAATTTAAGGCATTGTCTCGCCTTGGGCGCTAAATTCATATATTTTTTTGTTTTCGCATATGATACGTTATCTTTGTTTCTTCTAAGTTCATGAGATTAGAATATACAACATCAACAATAATGTATTTATCACTGAATACTCAAACTTGTGCACTAAATCGTTATTATAGCAGATAGTAGGCTAAAATTGAGGATTCTGCTAAAATTGACAATTTACATTGTTTTAGTATTCAGTCATAAATACAGAGTTGATGTCGCAATTTCTTACTGCCATGATCGAAGAATGTGTTATAAAAGTATAATTTGCGAATAACCGAAAAAAAAAACAAATTCAAAACGAATTTCCAAACACAAAAAATATTTTTTACACCCCATTTTCCTATTACAGGCTGTTAAAAGCAAATACCGCGCTCGAGTTATTGAACAGTGGGTGATGACGGCCAGAGAATGCTTTAATCTCGGAAACTTTAATTCTCTCATGGCTATCATAAGCGCATTGAATATGTCGCCAGTGACAAGACTTAAAAAGACGGTATTTGCATTCTTATTATTTATTATTTTATCTTAACGGTGCATATAAATAGTTTTTAATCGTAAAACCTGTAATTTTATTATTTTAGTGGAGCCGTACATCAGCAGTGTGTGGCCAACAACTTCGTCAGCTGGAACTTTGCGTTGAGCCGAGTGGAAATCATGCCAGGTAAAGACTCCTCAATAGTTCGAGAACATTCTGACCATTACAAGGTCTTACCTTACATATTATTATGAAGATTTAGCACTCCATTTTTTAAATAGCACATTAAAGTTACTTGAATTCCGAGGTTCGGGGACTCACTCACACTTATTTCCCTATTGATTTGCCAATGAACTAAGGTATCGAATATCAGAACAGACATCTAGTGGCGCGCGTTTATAATACCCAAAGCAAGTATTCGATCTTGTCCTTAAATCAGTTTTTAGTTCAATGTTATGTAGTAATAAATAATGATTTATAGGTACCGTGCGGCGCTGGCAGCTGCGCCGACTGAAACGGCGGTGCCACTTCTGTCTGTAACGTGCCGAGATCTACATTTTGCCAATCAAGGTTCCCCATCGAAGTAAGTACATCCAAAATTATACTTCTGTGATGGTATTTCAACAATTTTATTTATAGTAATTAATATTTTTTAAATATCACTTAGGTTACCAGGAAATCGTGTTAATTTCGAGAAGTGCATGTTGTTGAGTCGACATGTCAGTACGCAGCTAGCTAGCCGCCGGCTTATAAGCGAAGAAAGTCCATCTACATCTCACCCTGTGCCCCATCTTTCGGTGTGGCGATTTCTTAACGACAGACCTACGCTCACTGAGATCGGTAAGTGACACTTCCATTACTTCATATACATACATTGCTTATGCAATTACAGATAATGAAAAGAATTGTACAATGTACTTAAACGTCATTTTTTAAAAACTTTAATATCAGCATATATATATCATAAATTAAACAATATTCACGACAAAAATTGGAAGAATGTCAAGTTACAGATTTTTTAATGGGTTCAGAATAAAATTTGATATCTTAACGAAGTGGGTTTTAATATATATCTTAACTCATCGTGCGAGACAGAATTGCTGTAGAGGTGACTTCATGAAATTTTTTAATAAATTTCAGCCCTGGAAATCATATCTTTTGAGCGTGAACCTCCAGTGGACCACCAGGAAAAGGACCGGCTGAAGCGTTTAAGAGGCGCTAGTTAAGCAACTCTATTAATTATTTAGACATCTGCATAAATGTACTAAAATTCGGAAGCGGTTTTTTTCTGGAAATAGCGATTGCAAAGGATAGCATCAATAACAATAAGATCGAAAATACTATGATCGTATGATCGTAACAAAAACATTTCCATGAATACTTTAAAAGAAAGTCGCTTTTGGACTTTGCCAGGTGTCTATATATTTATGTACCTCGTTTTTGCGGACGAGATTATGATACTCGATACCAAATGACGGGTGTTGACGCCCATCAGGTATTGCGATGTGTTCCAATTTTAAACTCATTACTTACATCATTGTAACATTACCTCTTACGTTGAGGAATACGTACTTTTGTACTATATTTCACAAACTCATGCCATCTAAAACGCAATACGCAAACACTCCGATATGTGGCTATGATTGCGTAAAAAAATACTTAAACTTTCATTGAAGTATTTTATTAAAAGTTTATAAGTAATTGACGCATAATTCTTATGTAACACGTAACACAAATATTTAAAGAAACTGCTTGAAAACATTAATGGTTTAGTAAAAGTGAAATGGAATTTAATTATTCCATATTTTTTATGAAGTTACCCGCCAACGATTGTCATTTCTACAATTAATCTACAAACTGCTCAATAATTTTAAAGTTGTTTTGTTTTTACGGATGTTGTATAAATTATTATTTGATAATGATTGAGTTTTTCATATAGTCATCGGGGTAAAAAGATACGTTATTAATGTAATGTAACTATGGAATTTACAATAAGTACTGATTTTAAATATGAAATACGTGTGATTTAGAAATTATTTCCATGACTTATTCTTGTTCTTCATTTATGAGGCCATTAAAATCCAAGTTCCTTACGTATCAGTATTTAGCTACCTGTTAAATCTCGCCATTATGATGAATCTCGTAACGTAAGTACTTAATATTTATTTTTACTATTTGCATTCTGAAAATTGATCTCATTTGTAATTGAATTTATATTTTTTGTGTAATTTGTGTGCAAGTGTTAAACGTGTATTCAGGTGTGTATAATTATGTGTGGCCGATAATATTTAAAATGTAGTAAGTGCTATGCATTTATTGTGCATATATCATAGCACGCGTTCCTTTATTATTTTCCTTTTGGAGGGAAACCGGGAGAAGCATTTCGGTTTAGTTTTTTTTTTCATTAATAAGAAAGTAATAGGGATTTTTCAATGTTAATGTTTAAATTAGCAATTCTAAAGCATTTATTTGTGGTGTTTAACTATGCACGAGATGTATACTTCGCCGTTATTGAATAAATAAATGTCTACTTAGTCTCTAACCCAGGTTAACTTAATTATATTGTCAGCATGGGAGAAGAGCGGTAACAATTATAACATTTGAAAGATGAAAAAAAGATTCTATGTGTTATGTATGTAGTGACTATGTACCTATTTAAAATCGATGTGTCATATCACATATATACCTATAGCGTTAGTATTTACAGCAGGATAATAATATCATTCTTTTAACAATAATTTACAATAAAATAAATGTGTTCAAGATTATACGTTTAAGTGACGTTTGTACTTAATTCAATATGGAATACTCATTTAAAATCCATTATTTTATAAGATTGGAAACGGTTTCAACCATTTTATTGTGTACAAAAGTAAGTTGCCATGTTAGAATTAGAAATTAACGTCTCATTACGACTTATTTTTTTGTGACTTGATTTCATAAGTTTAACTTTATATCAATTTACATTCCATTACATAGCCTTACCTAAGCCAGTGTTTTAAAGGTAATACATACAACAGTATTGGCTTTTGCTTTAAATATTTTATGTACTTACACCAACTTATAGGTGACTAAATATAACAATAAGATTTTTTTAATTTTAGTTACAAGGATCCCGTACTAGGGAACTAGCCCTGTTTCGCGACACGCTCCACAAATATACAATTAACTGACTCAAAGTCCACCCCGACTAGAAACAAATATCTGTGGAATACACAAATATTTGCAGCTGGTGGTAATTGAACTTGCGGTCGTGGCGCAGCGGTTGTAGCGAGGTGACCACATTTACCGCTACGCCAAATATACGGTCGTTGCATTCAGCAGCAAAAGTTGATATCTAATTATAATAAATGTAGCTTACACTGACTTTCACGACACTGTTGCAGCCTCTTTGAATGCTGAATGCAAATACATGTACGAATTCAATTCAGTTATTTTATAATTATATAAGTACGGTTTTACTCAGGCTATAATGGCTTGTCCCCAGTTGATATTAATTAGGGTTTATAATCAAGTGCAGTAAATCGTATTACGTTCAAGATCTCTCTATTTTTGGAATCAAAATTGATAAAATAATTTGCCCTGTGATATATGATCTATCATCCCTGTCATACCAGTTTTACATTCCTTTTTATCATCGTTATTTATTGAACAGTACCAATAAAAATGCCATCAGGTGGCGCTCCCTGTAGGCTAACATACTACATTACATTCCATTACGCTTGTATTCCCCGAAGGGTTAGGCAGAGGTGTATTTAATTACACCCACAGTTTGCCGGTATGTATAGGTCCCATATAATAGGCGGCGAGCCTATTGCCATTCACCGGACACAAATCCAGACTCCAAGCTGCTACTGAGATTTTCATAGAAAAATCCAATAACACTTTGCTCAGTTGCGATTGGGACCACTAGACTAACGAGGCAGTCCTATTGTATTATTATAGTATATTGTAGTATTAACTAAATTAAAAATACTAATATACTATGTATGTGTCTCATACATTTATTAAGTATCACAGCAAGATTTCATCTCGTTTTACTGTAAAGATCTAGTCATAATTCATTCGTACAAACTTCATTGTTCTCCATTCATAACTCATCCACTTGTAATAAGCAGGTATCACTGTACCACCGACAAGCAGGCATATTCCACTTTGTTTGTTCCAATTCGACTATTTAGTGTTATTTAACCTCGGAATCATATCATCTAAATATAAATATAAATATAAAATATTTATTGAATCATTGTTACAGTGAGCCTTAGGATTAGGTTAACAACAGTGTTACATCTGTAACTAGTAAAAAGATACATAAATTGATGCGAACGGTGGTCCCCAAACTAGGCAACGCCTGTCTCTTGGGGGCCTGAGTTGTGAAAACATTATACATGTGCATATTACCGCTGGAGTTAGTACGAGTAAGTTACAGTAAAAGAATAAACATTGTATCGTACATAAAATAAAACAATCTTATTGAAAACACTCTATGAAAAGTAAACTTTAGTATTAAAATTAAAATTAAAAAAACAAAAACAAACTATAATAATGTAATTGAGTGAGTGCGTGTGTAAGTTTGTGTGTGTGTGTGTGTGTGTGTGTGTGTGTGTGTGTGTGTGTGTGTGTGTGTGTGTGTGTGTGTGTGTGTGTGTGTGTGTGTGTGTGTGTGTGTGTGTGTGTGTGTGTGTGTGTGTGTGTGTGTGTGTGTGTGTGTGTGTGTGTGTGTGTGTGTGTGTGTGTGTGTGTGTGTGTGTGTGTGTGTGTGTGTGTGTGTGTGTGTGTGTGTGTGTGTGTGTGTGTGTGTGTGTGTGTGTGTGTGTGTGTGTGTGTGTGTGTGTGTGTGTGTGTGTGTGTGTGTGTGTGTGTGTGTGTGTGTGTGTGTGTGTGTGTGTGTGTGTGTGTGTGTGTGTGTGTGTTATGAAGTTATGAAGCAATTATTTTCTCCGATTCATCATATGAAAGGCCCATCAGCCATTTTTTAATTATCTTTTTACAGGAGGTGAACGATAGAGCTTTCGTGTTATAAGGTATACAGTGGGTTACTTTGTTATATACAAAAGTGTGAAGGTAGGAAGGGCAGCGTCTGGCTAAGAGAGAGGTGGTTCTTAGAAGTGGAATTCGGAAGATGCGTTTGGATGTTATTGCAAGATAATCAGGTCGATTTTTCAAGTTTTTGTGTGTGTGTAGGTATGCATTGAGAATAAAAAGTTGTCGAACGCGGAGAACTGGGAATTCTTTGTATAAAGAATCAGTAGGGTAGAAAAATGGTTTTTTCATAATTACTTTTATGACTGCCCTCTGAGCTCTTTCAAGTTCGATTAGTGTCGTTTTACCAGCTCCCCCCCAAATGGATACACCGTATTGCACGATTGATTGGCATATTGCTAAATAGACTGTCCGTAGTATAGTTTTTGGAGTTCGATCTCGCAGTTTTTTCATTATATAGATGAGTTTTCTTACTCGGCCTGATAGAAGTTGTATGTGTGCTTTGAAGGATAAGTTTTCGTCAATCACTAAACCTAAGTAGCGAATTGATTGTGTCTGATGTATGTATTCGCAAGAGCAGTCTTCACGTGACATGTTGTGAGAATACTGGCAGGTATGGAATCTTAATGTGAGAGTGTGAGGAGGTTTGGATGAAACGGTTTTGAAGAAAGTGAGGAGTTTAGTTTTTTTGAGGTTAAGAGTCAGTAAGTTGTTATTGAGTGTTTGCGCTACTATTGATAACCCTTCTTCTGCAGTATTATAAACTTGTTCCCAGGTTTGTGCATGAAAGACAATGACCGTATCGTCAGCGTAGGATATCAGTTCCGCGTTTTGTAGAGTGAGGTTCAGTATGTCGTTCATATAGATAATAAATAGTGTTGGACCTAGTAAGCTGCCCTGTGGAACCCCAAAGTTAATAGGTAGGAGGCCGCTTGAGTGTTCACCTGATTTAACGTATTGGCTTCTATTGGTAAGGTAGCTTTGAAACCATTCGTGTGGTTTACCCCTTATTCCTGCAGCGTTAAGTTTTTTTAGTAGGAGTTCCGCCGAGATAGTGTCGAATGCCTTAGCTAAGTCTAAAAAGACGGCCAGACATCGTTCGCCTTTTTCTATGGCAGTAGATACTAAATTGGTCAGTGTCAAAGCTGCATCCTCAGTTGATTTGCCCTTTCTAAAGCCAAATTGTCGATCAGAAATTAAATTATTATTTTCAAGAAAATGAACTAGGCGAGTGTTCACTACTTTTTCAAGAATTTTGGAAAGAATGCTAAGAAGTGCTATTGGTCTATAATTCTCAGGATTTCCAGTAGGGCCACTTTTATGTATCGGGCTTACGGCTGCAACCTTCCATTGTTTCGGGAATACTCCTGTTTCTAAGCTAAGGTTAATCAGATGGGTCAAAGGAGTAATTAACGAATGTTTTGTTTTATATTATGTATATATTATGTTTTGTTTTATCTATAAGATATTTCCAAAGTGAAACAATTCAAGATATTTGATGTCATTTGTTCACCCTGTAATTGAATCACCCGGGTGTATAGTGGCGATATAGAAAACAATGAAACCCTACTTACAGAGTTACAGGCTTTCAAATTTAGTTTAGTCAATGTTGATATACTATTATAGAATTAAATTTACTTATCCAAAAAATTATACCTCTCTTCATCTTAATGACAGTAAATAGATATATGGAATTGTTTCACCTGGGTGATAAGTGAGGTAAAATGAAGACACTAAAACTCGCATTTGCACCCAAGTGATATCACAATAGGGGATCGGACAAATTTTCAAAAAGTATTTTAATATAATCATTATGGATACCTATTCCTATAAAAAATATAATTTTATTTAAATAAAGCTTTTTAAGTACTCAAAATCATGTTTTAATAATAATTGTTTAAAAATGCCGCGAAAACGGCACGTTATGTCATCTGAGAGCGCGTGACGTCATGAGTAAGTAAACAAAACAACTGCAAGTGGCCTAAGTCTGCGTAAAGTTTAGTTTCGTCGTTTAAATCCTAGATTAATACGTATATTTACATTCTTTATTTGTTGACATGGAACGAAAAACATATCGTTGGTGTGTCAATGTAAGAATAAATCCAAAACTACTCCAAATAAATTATTCATTGATGTGCCACCAAAAGCAGAAAAATATGGTTGGACTTAGCAAGGAGAAAGTGGGACGGTATGTCTTTATAACTCCACCTAATTACTTTGGTGAAGATCATTTTGAAGTCAGTGTCCAATGCTTACTACAAATTAATTAAATGCAGTGTGCCAATGACTTTATTTGTAGTAGGTAATAGTATACATTGATTGTGTAATGATATAGGTTATATTTACGAGAGCTTATATATTTTTTCACTTATTACTTCAGCTGCCGAATGATATGGAAAATTACATGCGATATCATGTAATGGGCTTTGTTGATATAACGATGTTAAAACCTGGCTGCTTCCCTACAAAATTTCAATGTAAAGTGACAGACTAAGAAGTTTGCCATCAACTTTAACATCCCTGCTGCTACCATATTGCAAAGATTGGCTACAATGCAGGAACCTCTCGAAGAGAGTACATTGAGAAGTATATATACAACTTTGTCACCTAGTAAGTACTTACCAGAACCAAATATATTTACTCCCTCCTGAGATTTTGACAGATTAACAATAAAGATATTTTATCTTTGTTTTAGGTTTGCCAACAGGAGTCATGGTATAACATCAACCAAAAAGTCAGGATAAAGGAGATCAAGTAATTGTAAAGAGTATCCAAGAACATTGCAACATCACTTTCTTAAACATGGACATCAACATTGTCAAAATCTCCCTTCACAGTAGAATATGTAAAACCAGCTGTGCCAAGTGTTTCCAACATCAATGGAAACTTAATACTCAATACTCAATACTCAATATATAATACTTATGTGGTTAGATCTGATAGTGATACATCATTGTGCAGCCAGTCAAAATTAATTTATCAATTCAACAATCATCACATTGAGTCCAATCATTCCAGTTGACATCAATGTCCGCTAGTGTAGCTTATGAATAAAACATTATTTGTAGATATTAGCAATATAAGTTTCTATACTGCCTATATAAATAAAACAAATGAGTATAATAATTTTGCTTTTATTTTTGTACCATCATATAATTTAGGGTACCTATACATTTTTTCCCAAATTTGAGTACTTATATTTGAAATGTAGTGGGTTAATAAACTTTCTATCATAGTTAACCAACAGTATTTCCACATTATTAACAATATTTAGTGACTTCAAAGTTATAGGCGGCAACACAAAAACAAGTCATTTTCAAAGTCACATACATTCAACTTGTATTTGAGCCATGTATTGTCATTCACCCTACAGTTATTGTAGTTTTATAACTCGCAGTAAGTTACACCTTGGTTTGTTGGTTCTTGGAGAAATTGTGTAGTTTGCTATCTTCTTACAGTATACAGATACTTGGTAGTAATGTATTTAATATTAGTACCAACTTAATTTGGAACAATCTTTCGTTCCGTACACCCCCTGCATTTGATGGTACACATGGCAGAATCACGACAAAGTTAGCATTATTGCCGTATGATTCTCTTGCTGATCTGAAAAAAGTTAATAAAATATATTTTTACTCAAACGTGACAAAAAAGACGTAATATTAAGTTTATTCGCCGAAACTTTAAACTTTTTAGGTTATGTTTTCTTTGTTTCCTCAAGAGTAATTTTTCAAGTACATATGGTAAATAATGAATAGTTATAATACTTACAAAGATGTTTCTACATTTCTTAATTATTCAGCGTCACAAAAATCTGAATGACTTGAAAAGAAATTGCCAATCATTAGAATATCCACCCAGGGAAGATTTCGATTCTCGGCTTTCGTAAATCCTGGTTCCATTGTTAGCACTGATGAATAAACACTTGAGAGTTTTTAAATCGATTGCCGTATCCTAATTAGTCAGGTAACTATTAGAAACTTTAATAATTTAAGAAAAATCGTAGAGATACGTATCAGTACGGTATTGTTTACTCACTATTGACGTCACGCACTGTGATTGGTGTTTCGGTTGAGGTGAGAAACAGATTAAAAATATTGTAATTATCAAAACTTTATTTTATATTTAAAAATAGTAATGATTAATATTTTAACAAAAATATTCGATGTATAATCGTTAAAACTTATAAACTTTTTGTCTAAGTACATTTTAGATTTTAATCTGATTACTGTCCGATCCCCTTTCATGTCAGGTATCCACCTGGTGGTTTTTTTCTATGGCAGCTTTTATTATAATCTCCTCATAAATATTCCTACTAATATACATGGGCAGGTTATAATATGGATAATTTCTTAATTATAATGTGTGTAGTTTTCAAGTTATCTGTTTTAAAAAAAATACTTGTTACTATCGTAAATTATCTAAATGTCACAAATTCTAAAATTATAAATAAAATACCTTAGTAATAAGATAAATCATATTTAAGAAATAAAATGTCATTATTGTAATTAACCAAAATTGTGTTTTTATTATGCCCTATGTACCTAAGCAAAAATTACGTTTTTTGGATGACAGCCTGAAATAGATGATCTTTATTGTTATTTTTATATATAGGTAAGTACCTATGTATTATTAGTACAAAGCCACACTTGGTCTAAACAATTACACTAAAATCTCATAGATTTTAAGAGACTAACTAAGAAATTGAAAAAGTTAGTTTTAATTCATCATAATCTATTTATTTTGTATACAATACTATTTGTTAATATCTTATTATACCTTCCAACACGTTTTTTAACTCTTAATTTAATATTATAATAATATTTAGCACTAAGCATTATTACTTTGTAACATTTATATTACAAGCACCAATTTTATTTGATTAGAACCAAAATTAACTGTTTTTAAAATTTATTCGGTTTTTCGCAAATTGTAGGCTGATTTGTTTTCATGGTAATAGTAATTGCAAGAATCAGTAAACCATAACGATGGACAACAGTTTTAGCAAAAAACATTTTAAAAGTCATCATCACACCATCATTGCTTTAGGCAAGTTTTTTTTTACATCTATGTTCAATTTCCGATGTTATTATTATCGTCAAAATAGTAAATGCTGCAGTTATGCAGCAAAATATTTATGTGTTGCCTTACTGGCTGGAAATTTTGTTCATATTATGGTACAACACGTAATTAAGTAATTATTATTGCCATGGGAAAACCATGTATTGATCAACAAAATGCGAAAATTTAAACAAAAATAATTTGACAAGACAGTAAGCGAGCTCACAAGACATACTTTACCATTTTTATTGAACGTTAATCAGTAAATTATATCTACTTTAGCTAATTACATCTCATAGGTGATCCGTCAGGGTTCGTTGGCATTTTTGGTTTGCAAACCTTTTTTCTACCTTCAGCGCTGCTCACCATAGTACATGTAAATGTGAAATAACCACATGATGACGATTTAGTGTAGTAGGTATGAGAATATTGTTTCCGTACATTATTTTCACCATCGAGGGCGCGTGTGACTGATTTAGATACTGAAACATATCTGTTATTGTCGTCAGACTTTGAATTATACAAAGATCGTAGGTTTTTAGGATTAACATTTCTTGTATAAGGTGGGTATTTGTAATTCACGCGTCCACTCCCTGGAGTGAGAGAGACTGTTTGAGCTTGTGAAGGAGATTCTTTTGATCCGACAACATATGTGTTGTCTTTGGATGCCACGGACTTAACACTTCCTGTAAATCCTTTAGGTATGGTATAACCACCGGTCCCAGGTACACGCTCTCCAGGTTGGTATATTCTACTTTCATCTGGCCGTTCAGAATTTTGCTGAGTAATTTCAGCGTCGTGGTCTGTTAAGGAACCCAACAATATATGTTGCGTGTTTCCGCCCGTTGTTTGCTTAACTTCTAGATCTTTCCGTTTTTGGCTATGAAGGGATTGGTGTGTAGGTTCAGGATCTCTCGAGAATTCATTGTAATTTGTGTTAATATAGCCTTGTTCAGTTTCAGGATCATTTCCTTCAGGACCGAATCCGTCATCGACGTCATAGTCTACTGGATTATCATCTTTATCTGTTGTGTATTCGTAGTCTGCAGTGTTAGTATTATATGTTGGTTGGAATGAACGCCTGCTTTCTACAGGTGGTAAACGAGTTGGTGTCAGTGATGGATCATTTGATGTGTGATGATCAGCGTGTCTATGAATTCCGTATGGATCGTCGGGCTGATTAATTGGTACTTCTTTATTTAATTCTGTCACGGTATCTGTTTCAAATGGTACCTCTGTGGTTGAAAGTTCTGTCTGAGGCACGGAAGAGGAAAACTCTACTTTTTCTGGATTGTAGACACTTTCATCATCAACGTTAATATTTTTACTAGCTTCGTCATTTACGTCAATTTTGTCAAAAGGTAATCTATTTGGGAATACTGCGTCCTTGTCTAGGCTCGATCCTGCTTGTGCAGCTCCATTGTATGTTATGCCATATTTAAAAGTCCCATGCAGCTGTGATTGTGACATTCCTGTGCGACCACTAGATTGAGCTGAAGATATTCCTCCTCCAACAAATGGAGTTTTTTGATTTTCGTGTGATTTATCTCCTTCTTTGTAAGGTGTAAATCCTATTTGGGCTTGAGAAGAAGTGCTACCAGGCCCTCTGGCTTGTGCGTCCGCCATGCCGCCTTTGACACTACCTTGGACTTGCGAATTTGACGAGTGTAATATACCTTCACTCTGCGAGCCTGTTACGACCGAACCAGTCTCCAAGCCGAGTTCGACGTTAGCTTGAGATTTGTTATTACGTCCACTCCCTTGGGCTGTACTAGAAGCACTTTTTTTATTTCCAGCTACTTGACTACTAGCGGCTTTATCTTCACCGGTAATTTCAGCTTGAGCCGAAAACGTTCCGGAATCTGTATATGTACCGTGCACATGAGTTTGGGCTCTTCCTTTATCATTACCGCCTTTAGATGATGCAGATGCCACGGTTCCATTAGCAGCTTGGTTTACACTTGCTTCAGCTTCTGAATCATCACCATCGGCAATTGAATTAGGATCAAGAACGTTTTGTGGTACACCTAAAATATAAAATTACAAATTTAAAACTACGATAAATCATTTTGTTTGACTTGGCTTTCTTGAAACTGTCTTGTATTATGAATTAATTTAAAGATAAGGCTGACTTATGAAAATTATATATCAATTTAATGAACCTCCTTGGTCATTGTACATTCTATATAAAGTTACGTGTAGCTAGGCTACCGGACGTAATTCAAACTTAATTGGAAATAATTTGTTGGTGATAGTTTCCTGGTGGTTCGCTGATTTTACTAAGCAGAAGTATGTAGTTACCTGCTTAATTGAGTGGGAACCTACTTAATAATCAGTAATATTGCATATTTATGGGTAAAAAATCTATGATAAGGATAAATCATACTAATATAATAAAGTTTATCGATCGATATCTGGACATAGGAGATAAGTACCTATTTAAGAAAAAACATTATAGGAGGAGTCTTTATATGAACAATAGAAACCAAGACTTAGATTATCTTTAATTTAAATATAATTATCTTTGTCTGTCTGTATGTTTTCACGCACATTACGGAAAAAATACAAGAACTAATTAGATGTGGTTTTACGCCGCCTACAAACTGAGTATAGTAGTATATAAATTGACTTATAAATTTATTGACTTTTTAATTTATTGACTTAGACCTACTTACCATTTTGATTTCCACTGGAACCCTGAAATAAGGAATTCAAAATTAGAATGATAATTTTATAAATGGACATTATTTATAAGACTATAAGTACCTACATTATACAAGTATATTATTCTACTCTTTGTTATACAATGTCGCCCATGTATAAGTTCGAGTCTATCTATAATATTTTTTATGTTATTAAATTTTATTTTTTCTTGTAGAGTTTGTAGACTTGCTTTCCATATTTTGATATATCTCCGAAGTTTATGGGTTGATTTGGATTCTGTTTATTATAGCTAAAAGCTTATAAAAAATATCGACTATGAAAAAGGCCGAGTTGAAGTTATTATGATTTATTGTATTACAAATAATTATTAAAAAAGTCATCCTATGGAGATAATTTCTGGACTTACACCAGTTTAAAAAAAAATACACAACTTTCCGCTAGGACCTCTTAAGGCCGCCTGCATCCAACGTCTTCAAGCTAACGTCGTCGGTACGCGCGTTAGAGACCGTCCTAAAATGCAGCGTATACTCTAAATCCTTTTTGCTCCAGCGGCCACCACTTTTACGCTCCATATCATATAGCCCACGACGACAGCGGTTGTGCATTCTAATATAGATTGGTAAGCATCACACGCATCCTACTGTTCGCACAACAACATTGTCATTTGTAGGGATAAGGAATTATTTTTATAAAATCGATAAAATAAATAAATAGCAACATTGACTTGAATATAATGACCGATACTAACTGTAAAAGGTAACTCACCGCGAGATTATCAACTCCACTTGTGGCATAAGGATTGTATGCATTACCAGGGTATAAATTACCAGGTCCTTGTCCTGGACCATACTGTCCACTTTGACTTCTTCCCTGAGGCCCGTATTCTCCGGTTCCTTGACCTCCAAGACCACCATTTGCTTCAGGACCGTATTTACCGCCAGCGCCACCCACTCCTGGTCCATATTGACCGCCAGTACCTCCACCAGTTCCGGGGCCATATTGGCCACCGGTGTTTGGGCCATATTGTCCGCCAGATCCTTGCCCGCCCGCCGCTCCTGGGATATATTGGCCACCACTGCCAGGCCCAAATTGATTACCCGGTCCTTGTCCAACTCCTATTCCAGGGCCACCATTGCCACCAGGACTGAATTCTCCACCTGACCCACCGGGCACAAATGGTCCTGCAAGACCAGAACCTTGACCACCTACTTCTCTACCTGGAATCAATTGTCCTCCGTATCCACCAGATCCAGGGCCAAATTGACCGCCATTTCCTTGCCCGCCAATGGCTGAAGGGCCGTACTGACCTCCGGTATTGCCACCAATTCCAGGACTAAATTGTCCACCAGTTCCGATTCCTGTGCCAGGACCATATTGTCCACTGGTGCCGCTTCCAGTGCCAGGGCTATATCGTCCACCTGCTTCACTTCCTGTACTAGGTCCAGGCTGACCACTCATACCACCGCCGCCAGTCCCAGGGCCATATTGTCCACCCGTGTCAGGTCCAATTTGACCACCAGTGCCACCAGGACCATATTTTCCACCAGCAATGCTTCCCGTGCCAGGTCCAAGTTGACCTGTGATACCGCCGCCGAAAGGACCAGTGCCAGGCCCGTACTGGCTACCAGTACTGGTTCCTGTGCCAGGGCCATACTGACCAGAAGTGCCGGTTCCTGTGCCAGGGCCATATTGGCCGGAAGTACCGATTCCCGTGCCAGGACCATATTGGCCACCCCCACCGCGCCCTGTACCAGGGGCATATTGTCCAACCGTGCCACTACCTGTCCCAGGTCCAATCTGTCCTCCAGTACCGAGACCGCCAGTAGCTGGGCCATATGGTCCTCCGGTACCACTTACTGTACCAGGTCCAAATTGATTTCCTGTAGCACCAGTACCTGGACCGTATTGCCCACCAGTACCACCTACTGTATCAGGTTTATAATGACCCCCAGATCCACTACCAGAGCTAGGGCCAAATTGACCACCCATACCACTTCCTGTACCGGGGCCATAAAGCCCACTTGTACCGCTAGGGCCATATTGGCCATCGTTATTTCTTCCTGTACCAGGTCCATACTGGCCAGTGCCACCTATAGTACCAGGACTGTACTGACCTCCAGCGATATAAGGTCCACCAGGACCACCCGTTACTCCAGGCCCAAATTGGCCACTAGTTCCTTGCCTACTTCCTGGTACAGAAATGGGGCTATAAGGACCTCCAGTTCCGCTTTCACTAGTAGGAACAAATTGTCCAACAGTGCCTTGATTTCCTCCCGATCCTGGGGCAACACCAAAATGACCCCCTTGTGAACCAGGACCTATCTGACCTCCAGTTCCTTGTCCAGCGGTTTCCCTTGGGCCACCTGATACTCCAGGACCATATTGACCACCAGGATTTTGGACACCCCCTGCCCCTGGGCCTAATTGACCTCCAGTTGCTTGTCCACTTCCACCACCGCCTCCAATTCCCGGGCCATATTGTCCTCCAGAGCCTTGGCTACCTGTTATTCCAGGAGTAAACTGTCCACCTCCTACCCCAGGACCAAATTGTCCACCAGAGCTTTCCATTGATCCCGGACCAAATGATCCCCCAGGGCTATACTGACCACTCCTGCCACTAGTCGGGTACTGCCCACCTGATCCGTGACTGCCCCCAACTCCGGGGCCGAATTGCCCTCCGGATCCTTGACCACCGGTAGGTGGAATAGGAGCATATTGGTTAGGTAAACCTACACTGCCAGTAGGCTTGTAATCGTTGCCTAATTGAGGTCCATTAGTGTTTGCTACACAACAGAAATAGCTTCGACCATCAGGTCCCACAAAGGATCCGGATACCGCTGGCCAATTTGACCCTCCAGGAATAACTCCAGTTGGTCCCAATACACCATTATGAGCTCCGCCTTGAATAGGATAAATTCCATTATTATTTGGTAAGACGTTTTGATTTGGGCCATAACTTCCACTTCCAGTATGAGGTTGACTCAAAGAGCCCGGTGGCATATTTCCCCCACCTACCCCACTACCACCTGGGCTAAATCCTTGGTTACTAGGTATAACGTTGGCATTGCCTCCCTGTGGACTATCTATGTACGTTCCAGGCATCCCAGGTCTACCACTGCCATTTGTACCATCGCCTATTATACCAGGTTGTCCGGGCCCATATAGTGAGGTACCGGGTATACTCCCTGGATGATTACCAATATTATTATTTCCTAAACCATTGTTATTCCCATTAGGCATCCCATTCGGATTATACATAATCGGTGGGCGTATTCCAGATGACGTACCATCCGGGTTAGTTCCATAGCCTAGCTGACTCTCGGGTCCTAGAGCTCCGTTAATGTTTCCTCCCGGAATGTTACCATGTGAATTTGTTTGTGTACCATCTTTCTGAGGGCCAAATCCTACAGTACCACCAGGATAACCAAATCTTCCGCCGTAAGCTCTGCCAGGCAAAGAGCCTTGATTGGGATTGGGATTCATTTCATGATTACTAGTTCTGGGGTCAACAATCTGACCAGGGTTAATCCCCCCACTTCCATTTGGGCCGTTACCAAAACCCGTACTTCCGGGTATACTGCCTTGACCCGATCTGAAAATATATAAGAAATTAAAAGAAAATTAATTTCAGATTTTTCAGTTGCTAAGGCCTCTTTTTTTGTAGGCATGCGCATGGGTTGCATTGCGTCGTGTTAAACAATTTTATTGAGTGCGTTGAGCGGTCTAGTTTTGCAATTATATATCCAAATAGAGCTACTAGCGTCAATTTAAGGAGTCACTTTTTTTATCGGGCTAATAGACAGTATTTTTTTGGCTACATACGATTAGAGTCATATAAAATCTGATTTAACCCAAATCTGTTATTTTTAATGAATTAAACACCAGTAAACTATTCTCTTGTAAAACGCTAAGAAAGGACGACGTGAGCGAGTCACCATTATTGACGGTTCGATTGGCGTAAGGTCAAGCAATCGGCTGCCGGGCTGGGGCTCGATGATTCCATTCCCGTCTGTGAGTCTGGGTGCTTGTGCATGTAAATTAAAACGAGGCAATGTTTTATTTTAAAGTTGTAAAGTGCATCCTTAGTAAAACCCTTCTCAATTATGATTCACGTCATTGTGGTTTAGATATATTTTAGGTCACATTATTACCCGACTATGAAAAAGAAAGGGTAATCAGTTTGACAGTCTATGAGTCTATGTATGTGTTTATGTATCTCTAGCTGTCTCTAGCTCAATAACTGCTGATCAGATTTTGACAAATGAGGTGTCCACTGATTTGTCTTTACAGTAAGATAGTTTTAGGCTATATATTTTTGAAAAAATAAACAATATGGCCGATAAAGCAAACCGAAAAATAATTAAATTTACTCAATTTTAATAAATGAGGAGTTTATGAATTCGTATTGATATAAAGAGCTGTATCGTACGGAATATGATAGTGCAGATCTAATATAACAAACAATGGGCGAATGGATAACGTATGGTGTACAAATTTCTTACCAGACGAATTAAAATGTATGTTTTATTTCATCAGCGATTGAAATAGACTGCTAAATTTGCACGTGATAGTCAACGAGGCAATCACCACAACGAGTCACCAAAAAGTGTCAAATATAAAATTAAGTTAAAAAACTTAAACCCAACTACGAAAAATACTACTGAACGACTTTTTCTGGACATAGGATTACTTGCTTATTTAATACTTTTTAGTAGTTTTTTTTTTAGTTTGGTTTAAGTTTTTTTTTATAGTAAAAGTACATACTGTTCACCCGGTCGGCGTTTTAAACTTTCCACCACTAAATCAGTTCGACCCACGCATTCCTCGCAGCTGGGATCGTACATTGATTGACTCTGAGCTTGTCCCATTCCGCTGTTCCCACCTGAAATATCACTCATATTATAATGATTGAATACTTCTTGTATCTTAACTAAGTCTGCTTCTCTGATTAGGGCGTCTCCTTAGAAAAATTGCAAATATCAAAGCACAACGATATAGTCTGCAAACGATAAAAATAATGTTATGTGCAAAACAATTTTGGAAATGCCTTCTGTTTGGTTGGATCTTTTGTTTTCACCCTAAAAAATCTAAATTTTGAGTGGTGGAGAATAGTTCGAACTAGGAAGCTATTTTCTGTGATCTTCAATACAATAATCTGATCATGTAAGGTGTACCGTTATATCGGTGAGTTTTATCTCGTACGCCAAAATCAGATTTTAACCAAATTTGTATGGTATCACCCATCCCATTGAATAAAAAATAATCATCAAAAACACGACTGCATTATGCATAGTTAACTACAGTTTATTATTGAGTACTTCCAAATTCCATTGTTTATCTCTGAAACTTTATCAGCGCTGGTGCCTTTCACCTACGCTGATAAGTTTTTTAATTAGTCACCAGGAGACGAAAATTGGTGAACATACATAAAACACATACATACAGACGAAAATAGAACTTCCTCCTTTTTTAAATTGGTTAAAAATGGCGAACTTAGTTATTGACCCACGTGTGTTTATAGGTCACTTCAGCGCCAAAATTTTTATTGACACACGTGTGTCCAGAGGACGTTGATGCTGAGTACAAACATCTCAGTAACAACTCTACATCAAAGTTGGTATTAGGGTTATGGCCGGATACTTTGCGTTTATTACTGCACCGTCAAATCCAACTAATCATAAATATACTGTTGGTTCCTAATAGTATGTAGAGCCTTTAAATTTTAAATGATAAATTCGATTTTTTTTGAAATTATGTTCCGTATCTTTACAAGACACAGAATATTGAATCATGCCAACGAAGTATGTCAAAGGTCTATCACCTATATTGATATAAAACTAGTCGAAACATCGTAAGTACTTACTAACAGTCGCCCTAGAAGAATCAGCGGCGGAATGAGCTTCGGCCTTTCCTTCATCCTTGCCACTCCCACGGACTATGGCTAAGTATTGCGACTGAGTCTGTCCTCTGTAACGTCCTCGAGGAGAATACGATGCATCACGACGAACCCTTTGTGATCCTCCCAAAGCGAGAAGGAGAGTTGTCTCATCCATCGCTCCCACGTTCAGAATGCTGATGGATTTACAGAATACACGCCTTGTTGCTTCAATAAAGTGTGTGCCCTGTTTTAAAAACATAAGTACGCATGTTTATTCAGTGTTAGGTTACCTTGACATAATTATACGTTTTCTTTGTTCCATTCATGATAGTGTTATTGTGAAACATAGGCCAACGAAACACATTCAACCTTGACAAAAAGAAGTTATATATCTTAACATGCATGATAAATAAAAATATGTTACGTTAGGAAAAAGATCGTTAATTAAAATTAATATTTGCCATTTTTTGTTATCTCGTTCAAGGCAATCGTGGAATGTATTTTTTTTATTGCTGTAAGTAAATGGAACTTTATATGTAGTTAGGTATTTAAATTAAATAAACTAATTATTTACGGAAACTGGCTTGGAGCTATAGTTGTATTATATTAAGTACCTATTTATTTTATTCGCATGAAGCATAAGTTTCAGTAACGGGATGCAATGACCAATGGGTTCTGAGTTCTGAGTAGGTGCCATAACTTGTGTTCCATAGTAGCAATGATAATTAAGCGACGGTAGCCTAAAGGCTAAGGCGTCGTACTTGCGATCATGTGGTTGCCGATTCGAAATCCACCCATTGTGCTACCGATGTGAACCCACTGGTTACACAAGCATTGAGTTTAGTATGAGGGGTAACAAGAATAAAATGCGCAACCCACATTACGTGCATTGCTTTTTTGTATTATAAACAGTTTTTTAAGCGCGTTAATATTTGTTGTAAGCATCAATATTTCATGCATTATTAATTTAAAAAACTACTTTGTTTAAAATAATTAATATCTTATTGTTGCCTTCCTATATATGTATAAATGCTAAGTGGGTCACAAGTGGGTACCTTTGACATTTAGGTATGCCTCGCTTGCTCAGGATATCTAATAAGTACTATTAATGACTTCATTATTGTTAGATTTATTACTTACATTATTCACAATATTATGTTGCTGTATTATATAGTAAATAATGAATCTAAAACTTCCAAATGGAGCGCAAATAAGATATATCGCACAGCTTCCACCTTATCACAATGCATATTTGGTCAAATTTACAGTTCGCAAAGCTATTTTATGATATTTCTTGAAGTAATTATATTAATATCTATTGCTTAAAAACACATTACCGTGTCAATGTTTTGGTATCCTGGGTAAGGTTTCGTATTACTGATAAAACAGGCGAAGTTCGTGTCAGAATACAGTTCTTTTGCAACCACCACATCATCTTTGAATTCGGTTTTAAATGCCACACACCGATAGGAATCAACTTCTTTACACAAAATATATTGCTGAAAATAAATGAATATTAAACATCACGTTTGCTGCAATGTAATTGGCAGAGTCGACATTACAGGTTATTTCACCATTACAATATCCAAGAAGAAGTAATCACACACCACTTTGTTGTTTTGTTTGTAAGAACGTATGCTTAATAAAAATATAAGAATTCTTACTTGTGGCGACGCTGTAGCAATTGCCAAGTACAAAGTTAGCAGAAGAAAAGCGCCAACAACGAAGTTGGTGGTCGCGGGCCGCGACATGGCAGGCTGCGCCACTCGACGCATGCCGTTGCGATGGTGCGCGCCGACGCTCTGCCGCTCCGCCGACGTCGTCGGCGCACTGTCCGCCATCTGACCCTTGGCCTAACTCCCAACCCGCGCTAGATATAAGTTCACCCACCTAATTTCAGTGATAGCAAGCGAATTTGCCACACTTAAACTAAAATATTGAGGAAGTATTATAAGATTATACAACCTAATTATTTCATGCATACATCATTTACTGCGTTACTATAGATCAGATTTATTACCAGTTATAGATTTTTTGTAGTATGAAGAGCTTATTAGTCTAGTGGTCCTAAGTATGACTGGGACACTATTGCTGTCCTGGGTCCAGTTTTATTAGATTTTTAGTAGCTCAGTTTAGATTTGTGCCCGGTTAGTGGCAATGTCCTTCTCAAACCCGCGCCCAGCAGATACAATGTAAAGGGTTGATAATAATGGGCAATAAGCTCTGAACTGTAGTATTAACAACTACCATAGACAGTACGCAGGCATCATTGCTTAACATTTTCTTAGAAACTTGTATTTTTACGTAGTGGCACCTGGTCTTTAAACTTTGAATTTATATACCCGCATTTTTTCGAAATAATTCTGCACTGCCGCAACTAAAGAGGTATTCAAGTTTGCTCGTATGTAATAAACCACTAATTTTTAGGCCGATTTGCTTATTGATATTATTAATTGGTAGGCCAAAAGTCTGCAGTGAACACCTGATAAACTAGATTAAAAAAAATATTAACAGTTTTCGCAGTAATAGCTAAGTAAATAAGTAAGTAAGGAAAGTAATATACGGAGTCCTAAGCGGTTCATTATTATATTTTATCCAGGTTTAAAATAATAAGAACAATAAAACGTTGTTGGTATTTATTTATTATAAAAACTATTAATCAGTATGTAAAAAGCGAATAATGGCGGACTTGATAAAATTACGAATTAACATCTACAATTAAAATGTCAAATTGGCTCTAATTAATTATTTTTATAGGCCTATTGTTGAGCAGTGATGGTTACGATAAGGTATTTATTGCTTCTTAAATCTCACTATTTTAAAGTCTCGTTATTTCAGAGCTTATATTGGAGTCCTTTTTCTTGTACGAGTGGGTCGGGTAAATAATGTGCTGTGTGTAGTAAGCACCGGCGTGTTGATCCCCAGGACTCTTACTGCTGCTTATTCTGCGATAGTAGTCAATGGATTCTACGCAGTCGCAAGCAAGCCTGCTTTCAGATCCACTACTCTCTAATTGGTACTTCGGTACCAAGATGAGACTCTCTGTAGACTTCGTAGGCGCGCAGTGGCTGTGGCTCCTCGCGTACACAGAGTAGTGGTGTGGCGCACTCTGTCGATGAGAGTGTTTCTCTTGAGAGTGGTGCTGATATTCATGGTGACTTTGCGTGCTACGGCTGCTGTGATTGCGTCCATGACTTTTGGACCGGTTAGATTGTTTCGTCGTTGTATCCAAGTAGCCATAACCGAATCCATAGCCACCAAAAGCTTTAGTCGTTAAATTGTCCCATGACTTCGGTTTCACGTGTTGATTGCTACTATGGTATTGGATTTTAGGAGAAGACTTGTTTTCTGCCCTGTCATTATCCCAAAAAAGGGTATCGCTACTCAAGGAAGTGCTGTAACTTGAAGCTGAATTATCACACGGCACGGTGGCATTACTCGTCGCGTAAGACTGAAGACTGCATTGGCTGGTTTGTGTAGACTCTGTTGTTAAGTAACGATAACGATTGGAGCAGTGTCCCGACTGGCATACTTTCTTGGTTCGCATGTGAGAACCACTGTCGGGCTTCTGGGTAGATTTATCTACTTGTTGGCATTTCTCTTTTCTCTTGTGTTCTTTAGAGCATTCTCTCTTTTTTCGTATTTTCTTTCTAGTATTCGGAACACAATGCGGATCACAACATGGACTAGCGAGATCATATGCTTCAAGACTATTGGCGTCTTGATTGTTGTAAGCAGGCATACATGGAGCACATCCGTGGCTGTGACTACTTCTGTGAACTTTGTTGTGTTTCCCACTGCTCGTTTTGTAATTTTCAGACCCTCTATGACATTCCTGGCCTGGAGTTTTCACTACGTATTGATGACATTCCCGTCTATTTCTCGGGGAGCCGACAGTAATAACAAAGCTCCCGGTGCGCAGGTTAGGTTGTATGAGACACGCCCCATAGTGCGGATCTAAATACTGATACATAAATACGTTCGGCTGAGGAGGTTTAGCGGTCGTTACATTTTCACTGGAGAGCGTCGGTCTACAATACGTGTTGTTAATATTTTCTCCAATATTATTCTCTTCGTTGTCTGAAATTACGTCTGATGATGTCGTTTTCTTCTTCTGGGAGGGCAAGCTGTGTGTCTTCCAGTTACAATCAAACATATGTCTTTCGCGAATGGTGAGTTGTTCTAATTCTCTCATCTTAGACTGTAGAGTTCGTTGTAAATTTATGTATTTAAGATGCAGCTCGACTTTGCGGACACAGTCCTCGAAAATAACGACCATACGCATTCTAGCATCGCAGTTGTTGATAGCATCGACGATGGCGGCGTGATCAGCGCGTTCTACGTCTGTTCCGTTGATGGACAGGATGACGTCACCCTCGCGCATGCCCGCCGCCGCCGCTGGACCATCCCCCTCGACGTGGTCTACGTAAGTGATTACTTCAATTTCTTGTTCCTGAAATAAAATAATATATAATTATAGGGTAAGTGGTTATTTAATACATAAAAGTAAAGTCTAGTCAGTCTACTTTGGGGAACGCTCAACAGTCGAGCACTTCTTGTAGATAAATAAATTTATACGAGCTTTCATTGGTGCAGATCCATCATTAGACAATGACTGGTGTCCTCGTATAGAACTGAGATTTGTATGATTATTCGAAACCGTCCTCATTTTCAGCCTAAAGAACTCGCTAACCTTAGGAATGAAAAATTGTAAAGTAGGATGAAGATAATACAAATTTAGATACAACATTATTCCTAAAAAATTGAGATTCGACTACGCAGTGGCTAACGCGTTTCGAAAAATACTTTCATGCCGTAGGATATATAATGTTATTTTAAGATTTCGCATGCCTATTGAAGTCTGTTCTTTTGGCATTAGCGGATGAAGACTTCGAATGTCTTTTTTTCTGTACAGGCGAATAAATATTTTAGTTCAAATTCATTTTAAAAAAATAATCACCTTCTTGTAATGTATCCCATAGCTCTGTAGCGTGAATCCGTAGCTGCCATTTTTCTTTTCTATGATGATGGTTCGCCTTCGCCAGTCTTCCTCATTCTTCCCTGGCCGCTCAGACTTCATAGACTCCCTTATCTTTAATAAAATATTTTCTATTAAATTAGATTTGCCCAGCACAACAACAAGATTAGTTCTCAGCTATTTTCTGTATAATTATATTATCATTATTATCATCACTTAACCCGAAATAAATTGATTTAAATTCAATTAATATAACGAATTCCATGCACCATACGATACGGCGGGACGCGGTAATTTCGTATTATATTTCTCACAGTAAAAACTAGAAAAATAACATTCGTGTTGCATCGCAGCAGCTAGAAGATAACTCACATTGGACTAGGTCACAGAAAGTTCATTCACCCTTTTAATGATGCAGGTCATAGGTACATATAACACGTCTAAAGTAAGAACCAGCCCATGAGTAAAGCTCACACAAAAAGAAACCCCACTGATTTTCAAATAATTTGTTCAATATTACTCACAGAATTGTCTAAGGAGTCCTCCTTGGAGTCATTGCTTAGGAGTTTTTTTCCGTTGCTCATGCTGCTGGGGCATCGTTCATTGAGTTTGGGCGAGCTCATCCCGTCACCACTTAACCAGCTATTCCTCCCAGCCCTCCCTCGCGAATTGTTAGTGTTATAAAGGCGATAACTTAAGTGGCATGATTGCCATTGTGGTACATAAACTTGTCTTACATTTAACTACTGGCAGGGTGTTTCGTTGAGGTGGAACAAATCATTAATGCACGTTCGCGCATGCGTCACATTGGCGCGTGCGTAGTTTGTCGCGACTTCCACATAACTTTCTGTATCTGTGTTCTAACTTTTTGTCTGCGCCGTAAATAATTATGTAGTTCATATTCATATTCGTATATTTATTGCATTCCATAATGTACACATACAGGTGGTTATTATATTAGATAGACACAATTATGGACCCTGTCGGGCACAGCAACATATTTTTATACTTAAGATATTTTGTTTTATTAGTTACGTAGTTTGAAGATAAGTTCCAAAATTATTAAAGTTTACGTAAAGTTCTGTACATTGTATATGTATGATTGAACCTAATCTGTAAAATTTGAATCTCATCCTGCCTAACAGTCAAATAATACCTGCAAGTTTACAAAAAAAGGCTATGTGAGTATAATGTGAAAACTAAGACTTAAATAGTCACAAGAAACCAGAATGGGCTAAATAGATAATTGACAAGAAAATAAGAAAGTATACGATGCACTATATCGCTATAACTATAACTTATTGATTAATTAAAATTTTCGCCCTATCCTTGTAACCATAAGCTTAAGAACCAGAAAAATATAATAAGGTTTTTTTTTCTACCTAAATACTTAAGGACAGGATTAGGTAGTAGCTATGTTTATTTAAGGTTTAGACACAAGAGTGTTAATTTTAGCGTAATGTACCACTGAAGTGTTAGGTATCGGCACTGGAATGTCAGATAGGTTGTTGTTAAGGGTGAGTAGAGGAGGGATAGCGATTGACTGGACACCAGCCTCCTGGGGGATGACCGCAGCGCCGCTTTGTATCGACACCGGGGAACTACCCACAGGCACATCTCTTTTAAACAAGGTCTTATAGAAATTATTTAAAGGGGTGTCAGAATCTGAAGCCATGATGTCAACACCTCTAATCGATCTGCTAGAAGTATCGCGAGCTTCGGAACCTGGAATACAAAAAGAAGGCTTATTTTAAGCTCGAGTACTTACCGCCTTATTCATAAAAAAATTAAACGGCCAACAAATTTCCAATAGCTATAGTTTGTTTTGTGTTTTTTCCCTGTCACAAAATATGATGTCTAAAAACAAGACTAAACACATTGTTCTAAGAGGCTTATATTACGTTTTATATTTTTATCAATATTTCGGTTGCATTTTATTAGGTCAATATTTTATCTAGACTGCCTCGTTGGTCTAGTGGTCCAAATCGCGACTGCTACGCTAGAGGTCTTGGGTTCGATCCCCAGGTCGAGCAAAGTGTTATTGAGTTTTTCTATGAAATTCTCAGTAGCAGCTCGGAGTCTGGATTTGTGCCCGGTGAATGGCAATAGGCTCGCCCCCTATTACATGGGACCCAAACATACCGGCGAACTGTGGGTGTACATTAAGTACACCTCTGCCTAACCCTTCGGGGAATACAGGCGTGATGGTATATTTTATCTATATATTTTTAATGTACCTGTTGAGTCAGATGAAGGGGACATATTAGCTAGATGATCCAGAGTACTCCAGGGCAGTTGGTTTGGGGTATTTCCAGTGTAGGCTATCGGTGCCACACCAACCATACTCTGAGCCGTCACATTAGTAAGTAGGGGGGCCGGTATCTTACTCAAGTCGAGTCCTCCAGAACCGTTGTTATGAAAAAATGTCACAGCCTCTTGGTTATTTCTATGGAAATAAACGTGGTTATTCAGATTTATAGATTATTCAAAGAGAGGAGGGCCTCTCTTTGAATAACCTGACTGCACGTTTGGTGTGGCGATTACTTAATTAATATTCCATACCTATTTTTATATAAAACTGACAGGCAATTAGATACTTCCACATAAAATTGTCTGTTATCCGTGCCTTGCTGTACTTTTGTGGCTTCAATCTTTACACAAATACACAGCGGCCATACATACGCCAGCCGTAACTACATAAGTGTCTTTATAGATACTTACCAACAACCCTGTATGTTTGAATAAAAACGTAATAAACGATCTCGGCTTAGTGTAAAACACTAACAACCTTAGAGCTGTATTACTTTTTAAAAAACTATATATTTACCAAAAACAAACTATCCAGATTTCTTTGTTTTGTTGATTTTAATTCCCCCGCTGCCTGAGAGCCCTGCTCCCCGCCAACCTTTTTTGCCCAACCTGTGCCTTCTTTTGCTACGCGTAGAGTTCGTTATATTGAAACATTTTTATGATGTACAAAAATGTATTTTCAAATCTTACTGGTAGTTTCAGAGATTAGCGCGTTCAAACAAAGAAACTCTTCAGCTTTATTATATTATTATAGTTTTTTATACTTACGTAGTATTAGTGGTTTCATTGTCCGTTTTGTTAGTGACGATGCCCACTTGATACACCATAGCGTGAATAACATACCTGCAAGGATTTCACGTATTACCAGCTTATGAACTACTTCATTCCTCAGGCAATATCATGGCCAAATTGTATCTAAACCTGCTTAGCGGTTAAGGCTTGAAACGGTTACAGACAAATAGAGTAACTACTATCGCAAGGGCAGCTGCTGGGCGTGAGTTGCCGGGTTCGATTCTCAGGTCGAACGTCATTCAATATTAACAGCGATAAAATGATTTCGTAACACAATATCCTACTGCTAATAATAAATTTCCCTAAGTACAAAATAGTGAACTTTCTAAAAAGAAAGATACGACGGCACAGCGATTTTTTAAGAATGTTAAAAAATAAACTATTTCAGTTATTAAAAAGACCACGTAAATGGGTTTCTCTATTAGTAAACGCAGTTCAGCTCGGGTTTGCCCTTATATTAAGAATAGGCTCGCCGTCCATTACATGGTACAACACTTGCACAACAACACCCTTCTGGGAATACCTTAAGAATATTTTTTAGTTTTGGTAGTATGGGTACTGTCATATAAGTACTTACATATCTTTATTAGGATCTGTAGAGTTTCCCGACAGTTCTGTGTCGTTAGCTGTTTCCACAGCCACGGCAAGTGTGAGCCACGGCGTAAACAGCAATATCAACAGCTAAAAGAAATCATTTTTTTTATGAAATTGCAAAACGTTTTGTCACAGGAGTGCTATTTAGTGCAGCTTGTCAGGTTGTCTGGTTGGGGGAGTCAGTGCCGTGCTCGGTTTAGTCAATTTTTCACCGCCCTGGGTTGAACAAGGAACACTTTTAGGGTGCAATATGGTCAGGAGGTAGAAATTGTGGTGGAACTTGTGGAACGTGGAACTTGGACTAAACCCCGTGGTCCCAGGGACTCCAACACCTTACTTTAGGTTTATCTCCTTTTAAAAACTGCAAAAGTTGACTAAACTCCTTGTTAAAAATAAATAATCGTGTACACATTTTACGACGCATTATATCAGCAACGCCCGGACCAAACCCCAATGACCAGCGATAGATTTTACATATTCAGATAGGTACAAATATAGCGCTTGAACGGTTCCATAATATTGATTATAATTTTAGTTCTATCGTTATGTCGTTATCACAAATGAAGTTCTATCTATAGTAGACCTAAACATAAACTGACGGCAATTCAGGCATGGATACCGTTCTTCAAACGTAAAACGTTAAAACATAAATTTTGTAGGCTTACAAAAAAGACTAGCGAAGTAATTTGTAAATGTAACGAGATGAGATTGAGATATTTTAGTAGTAATTTATTATTATGTGTCATAACGTAGGTTATCCGATTAGCGCCGGGTCAAGCAAAGAGCGGCCTATATTAATAAATTATTCGCAGTGCGTGCGCGCCGGATAACGATGACAAAAGTATAATTACGACATTATAATTGTATGCTAACATATTTTATATGAATAAAATCACACATAAAATCATGTCATAAAAAATATAATAATATGATAGGCATACTAAAATTAATAATATAGGTAAATAAAAAAAAACAAAGAAATCTCACCAGCTTTTCCATTATCGTTTCCATTTCGATTATGAAGAAGCGCGTTAACAGTTAGTAGTTCCAAGAGATTCTTTTATATATAGCCACTTGTAATTAGCTCCTGTATGAGATCTTAGACGTGTATTGTGCTAATTATAGTAATCATAAATAATTAACAAACACGTGATATTTGGTATGAACAGGTAATATGTTATTTCTAGTAAACTCTTCTTGGTTCCATCGTTTCTGTCCACACTTATGACAATAAGGCGTGAATGTATTTATTTTTCTCGTAATAAAATACGGACCGCCTGACGGTAACCGCCATTCGCTGCCTTTAGGCACAGTATTACAATCTATATTTAGGCGCCAAGACTAAATGCCCAATAATTTCGCTGGTTACATTGTTATTCAAAGTAGGGCACAATATTCATCATTATCATAATTAGCCTATGTTAGTCCACAGCTTGACATATGCCGTAGAATGGCTCATATACGTCCACACAGTTATTCGTGTACGGCTAATATATTTTCTTATTTTTTTTCCAAAAGTAGATGTTGGAAATAAATATTTAAAAAAAAAGAATGACGAAAAACATCTTTGATCTCGTAGTGTGCTGTCGAGATAACACGATGACGTTCATCTATAACTGTATCGTATGTAAGGTGTACGATATAGGTGTGTTATCTGTCGAGAAAGGCACAGTTTTGGGCCATCACGCCTATCAGTGTGATGCTGGGCTGCGGCAGTACACGCCGAAGTACGTGAGGCGACGAGTTCCACTCCAAGATACTTCGGATACGCTCACACTCCACAACTTAGCTCCCGGACACAATGGTTTTGAACAAAATTATGGTTTTCTCCGGCATCGCCACACTGGTAAGTGCATACCTAATAGTTATACTAGTAAAGTAACTAATAGTTAAGCATTATTATTATGAAATATTAAAACGGTTCCTTCGACAAATGCTGGCGATTATTCTAATAAAATTATTATTATTATACATATTATTAATTAAACATACCGGCGAAATGTGGGTATGCATTAGTACACTTCTGCCCAACCCTTCGGGGACTACAGGCGTGATGGTATGTTTTTTATTAATTAAATAATTCTAATATTGTTTGTTTGTTATTAAAATGATAATGTAAGAATGCGCTGAGCGAACACCATTAGATAAACTAACAAGGGACTTCAATCAAAAATTAAAATTCTGGAAGTAGCTATACTTATGTAAATTGTATATCACCTTTGTAAATCAACAGAGATAAATGCTTCCTAGCTAAAACGGGTGTTTTGGGGGCTGTCTATAATGTAAAAATGACGTTAAAACAGGACTACCTATTTGTATTTCTTGAATAAATGCTTTTTAACTTTTGGCTTTTTGGATCAATTAGCAGACAATTGAAAATCAATTCTTTCGCCCTGTGAGGGTTTTTTTTATAACAAAGGGGGCTAACGAACATGCGGGTCACCTGCTTGTTGATGAATTAGGACAGAAGACCTATGCGTTTTTGAGCTTTAGTTATCATGTATAATAATTAAATATTAGAATATAAAAAAAAGTTAGTAATAATATCTACTTTAGTTTGTATTTTATTTGGACTAAATTATACCAGCTCTAAGTGGATGATACTAGATTATTGTAACAAATACCTATGGGTACACGCCTTATATACGTAGTTCTCATAATTAAATACTTATACTACGGTTATTATAGCCCGCGATGTGACGAAAATGAGTTCAAATCCGAAATGTCGCCTAATATGACAATGCCTGATTAAATCTTTAATAGTTTGGTTCATGTAATAACATTAGATGGGTGCAGTAGGATATGGTTTAATACGCTAAAGAAGCGTGGCTTTATGAAAGACGAAAGACATTTAAAGCCAATGAGCAGTTATATGATAATCGCAAACTAAATCTTCTATACCCAAAAGCATATCTTATTATGTACATAGATGAATACTGATCTAACCCAAAACTGTTGTCCGTGCTCCTGTGAGCGTGAATGAGTTTTTATTAAAAAAAACCCCCAAAAACGATAAGTTTTCTTCAATAACAAAAAAGTTTAATATATCGTCTATTTGTAAGTTATATGAAATGGGACGCATGGCAATAATTTCATCGATAGTGTACCGTGAGATGATTGTAAGATTATCAGCTAGTTTATCAGTCGAGAGTATCTGTCATTGATAACGATATAGCGTCAAAAGTTTTGGACAAGAGATGCACGACCAAGATTACGGTTGTTGCTTAAGGTACCGTCATCATAATATTATGATGATTTGGTCGTAATTACGGGTAATTTTTAAAAGCAGCATGGTTTTTTTTTAATCCTCGCCCCTTGCTAACATTTTCTCCTATATCGTGGATGCGTTTACAAACATAATTCTTCAAACTCATAAACACTAAGACCTGTAGGTTATACAAATATGATGTAAAGTTATGTGCGGGAATCTATTGGACGTTGGACGTAGTGGCTCTGCGATTGGTTTCTGAACCACGGCTCATAGAATAGATTCCCGCACATAACTTTACATCATTTTTGCCACATGGCTTTGATTTCGCTTTTGAATTGATTCGTTTGTCGAGACACGAGATGGACACCCATATGTACTTTAGTGATAAAGAAGGGACAGATTGCGTTGACAGGGAAATAACGTGTTGCAACATGCATTTTATTAATAAATGGGATAAACTTACTTCATCGACAACGGATAGCAATATAGCCAATATTTTGCCTGAAGGAGTGTTCTTATACCGTCTACCGTTAATCTGTAATAGGCCGTCCATACTTCTTAAGTCATTAATAGGAAATGAATTCTAATTATTTATTTATTTGAAAGTGCTTCTAGGTTCCTCGTCGCGTTGTGCAATCACAACAAATATTCATGACTACATCGGGGGCTCTGGGCCGCATATATTAACCTGCTTCCGTAACTCTTTGCATACTCGTAGCTAATTACCCATATTGTTGTGCCAACAGTACCACAAACAAGTTCAAATCCAAGGCACGCACTT
The DNA here is from genome assembly GCA_958496365.1 of Subacronicta megacephala. Lineage (NCBI taxonomy): Eukaryota > Metazoa > Arthropoda > Insecta > Lepidoptera > Noctuidae > Subacronicta > Subacronicta megacephala. Next base: position 12,308,715 of record OY292513.1, read on the forward strand.
CTGGCTTTTCGTAATCATGTGCATATTAATAATTAAATGAAGGAAAACGTCGTGAGGAAATCTGCATGCCTTAGAGATTTTGTGAGGTCTGCTAACCGCATTGGATCCGCTTGGACTATAGTCTAATGCCTCATATTCTGAGTGACCCGTACCCAGCAGTGGGACAATGTAATGGATTGATTATGCTTAGTAGCACTACAAAGGCACCTAACTTAACCTACTATATCGGTTACACTTGAATTGTTCGGTAACCAGACCTGGTTTTGAACTAGTTCAGACCGTTTTAATTTCTGAACCGCAAATTAATTTGAACAACCAGAGGTACGTTCCCTGTTAGAAAGTACGGAGGTTAGATTTTCAGTATTGGTCTAGTACGATATCTTTGAGTCCAGATTAAGGCAACCTTCTTATCCGCTTATTCATAGAATGTCTTCAATGACTGTTGTTTCAACAATGTCATTATTCCACTGTTTTAGGTATATACCTACTCATATATATTTTATTAATAAAAATAAGATAATAAATAAATTAAGATATTACATACACTACGCCTATATTCCCAGAAGGGATAGACAGATGAGTACTAATGTACACCCATAGTTCGCCGATATGAGTAGGTGATTAGATTGATAATATCATTAGATTGGTATATATAAATATTCGATACATTCTTTATATATCTTATCAATATCATGTTCCCATAGCTCAGTACTAATATAGCTGATCCATAATGCGTAATAACAACAAAGATCGCTTGACGAAATTCCCTACATATCAATAAAGATAAAGTTTGGGTTCTATACAATCGTAAAGTGAATGAAATCAGTAAATGAAACGCACGTTGCCAGCCTCGCCAAACATTGGTAATAAATAACTTAAATACTTAAGTAAGTACGAGGTAGTTCTGTAAATTATTATTGATGTTTATTTTTGTAATTGTAATCAATAATTAAGATACATAAATACATAGCATCACATACATATCACTCTCATCATACACCCACAGTTCGCCGGTATGTAGGTATAGGTCCCATGTAATAGGGGGCGAGCCTTTTCCCATAACTGAGCAAAACTCCAATTTAAAGAGCTGTGCTGCTGCGAAAACCCAATAACACTTTGTTCGACTGTGTTCATGGACCTGGGAAGGATCTAGGAATCGAACCCATGACCGTAGCAGTCGAGCCTAGGAGCACAAGACTAAAATACTTGGATGTATCGCATTTCCCGGGTGACGCCCGTAAGAAGAAACCCCGATATAAACTCAGAGAATCATGTCTCAGCTGTAACACTATTTATCTATTTATGTTTATTTAAAACTATAATCTAAGGTGTTACATTGTTTTGTCTACAGCTGCAAGCAGGAGTTCAGATGATCCTCTCATCACTTGGCATAGCGCAGTATTTCTGCGTAATCGACTTTTTGAGAGGACTTCCTCTATTGCTTTACATAAAAATTCTGTATTTTCACAGTAAGTAAAATTGTACACATTATTTTACGTCATTTATCTATTATCAGTTTTTTTAGGTATCTATCGAAATTAGCAACTTGCTGACATGTAAGGCTAATATCATATCACATATCAATAGCACATGGGTACTAATGGCACATGACAGACGAACAATCATCTTCTAACTAAAAAGTGTCCAAATTTTAATTCCAATCTTAATATTATTAATATCATTTTCAGATTTTTCGGTGGTTCAATTATATTATTTTAAAACAATTTATTAAAATTTTCACGTTGGACGTTGATTGATTATTAACTACATATTATATGTTGTTAAGACGTATAGTAGGTATTCGTTATGTATGAATACATTCAGACTAAAGAGGAATTATAATTTTAACGGTTCGGTTATAAATAAAATCTAGAATAAGGATTTAAATTAGAACGCTGTAGAAATAATTATTTTTTTTACCTACATACAAATATCAAATTATCCAACGTCTTATTACACGAGCAATATTCATAACTATGTATAACTTTGTAATTATATTCTCAAAAACGGCACTATTTCAAATAACTTTGGGATATGGGAGTTTACTTTTGAAAAATCGTTCTAGCTAATATCATTTCTTAGAAAAATAGTTTTCGTCATGTTTTCACACTAGAAGCATTAAACTTGACTTGTTTAAACTTACTTACTTGACTGCCTCATTAGTTTAGTGGTCTTAAGCATGACTGCTACGCTAGAGGTCCTGGGTTCGATCCCCAGGGCGAGCAAAGTGTAATTGGGTTTTTCTATGAAATTCCCAGTAGCAGCTCGGAGTCTGGATTTGTGGCCGGTTAATGGCAATAGGCTCCCTCCCTAACCTAACATATCGGCGTAATGTGAGTGTACTTTAGTACACCTCTGCCTAACCCTTAGGGGAATACAGGTGTGATGGTATGTATGTATGTATGTTTAAACTAAGATCTAGCTGCACAGCTCGGTCGGCTACCTACTAATATGAGACTGACGAAAAAGTATAGTTTTGTCCTCTGTCTTGCCAAGTCTGATACCGAATTGAATCTTTAGGTATCTATTATTTTAGGTTGGTTGTTTCAGACCCCGACAGCTGTGGCCTGAGAGTCAACATCGGTGACGCAATCGATAGCATCGCTAACCAGGCGTTTGTCTTGCTAACACAAGAGCCGTTCACCGTGTTCAGAACATTCATCATAAACTGCACAAGTCTTGGCCTGAGTGTATTATGGATATTGACTAGTGTTATTATTATAAGTAAGTGTAAGTTCTGGAAAATCATATTCGTCCCATAACACACCGCATACTTTAGTTTTTGCCTACCACCATGGGTAGGTAAATGAAGGGAGTATCTTATTCGTAGCAAGCGCGGCTGCCCAGTATAAAGCTTAATGGTTCGATTCCCAGGTCAAACAAAGTTCTATATGAAATTTTCAATAGCAGCTTGGAGATTGGCAATACTTGTAAAGCGTAATATATGCTATTAAAGCAATGATAGCTTGGTGATATGAGCATTGGACTTCTATGGAGTTCGAATCCCTCTGACTTTTCGTAATCATATTAGTTTCTCGACTGCATGTTTAGTCCTTGAATTCAACCCGCAGTAGGTTAGCGTGGTGGACTAGAGCCCAACCCCTTTTACTCTGAGATGGGACAGTAAATGGGTTGATGATGATAAAAGGTATATATGTATTATGACCCGTCAATGCATACAGTTTCCTCATGAGGACATAACAATAGATTTTGCATTGTGTCTACAATATGCCGCTTGACGGGTTAATAAAAAACTATTTCAATATACCTAGTTATCTTGTTATTGAATACATAGGTACTTTGAAGTGTATAACTCATCATATACTTAATCATCGACATACTCATCGGCATACTATTCGACTATTTTTTTTATTAAGTAACGAGTAAGTACATCTTTTCTTTACATTTTGAATTCCAATATGTACGTATTTTTTAGCGTTTGTCTTCGGATACGAAATGTATTTTGTTTGTAGTGGCTGGAGCAAAAGACAATCAGTCAAAATGTGCGCGGTGGCCTTGGATCATCATCACCGTGGCAACGTGCGGCCTGGACTTGGTAGCATCCGTCACGTACGCGAACGACTCATTTCAAACGAGGGTGAGGTGACAATACAATTCCAAACATTATATCATGTTGGTACTTTGATGTAAACTTGGGCAAACGTAGTGTAGGACGCCTTCTGGCCAAGTGGAGTGACGATTCCGGAAGGCAGGTTGCAGCTACTGGATGAAAAGAGCTTAAGATCGGGCTCTGTCTCGTTAACTTAAAGAGGCCTACGTCCAGCAGTGGACGAATACGGGATGATGATGATGATGGCCACTTATAATTTGAATTTAATGTTGAAATCATCAGCATAAACTTGAATTGTATATGTTGACCTGTAGCCGTGCGTTAATATTTGTAAGATCTGGAAAGATTGGGTATTATTTTCCGATTTGCTATAATTTTATTCATATTTTAATTGTTAAAAAAAGGTAACTAGCAATGTGGGTCACACATTACTAGTACTAATACTTTACGTTTACTTTACTTGTACTTGTTAACCCCTCGTGTTAAGCTAAATGCTTGTGTTACGAGTGGGTTCACGTCGGTAGTGCAATGGGTGGGGTTCGAACCGGCGACCACATGATCGCAAGTCCGACGCCCAAGCCATTAGGCTACCGCCGCTTCTAATTGTAATGGGCTTTTCTTTATTTGTAAACAATATCTGTGGTCCTAATATTCGGGTATAACCCTTTGCAAACAAATGTAGGTACTTACATACTCGTATTTTTAAAATAATTTCCAGACCCTGAACGATATGATGGACTTCATCGGTGGCACAGCCAGCGGAGTCGGTAGTGTTCAGCTGGACACCGCGTGGACGTCGTGGATAATGGTCCTGTTGTACTCTCGCTTCATATTGTTATTCCTCCTCAACGTATTGTTTGTTGTTATAGTAATCGTGGACTATAACGTCAAGAAGGAGCCAGATACCTATGTTGTAAGTACACTATGAACGTTATTAAAATGTGAAAATATGACGATAATTTATTAGTTCTATCGAAATTTTCTTCAATTTGCAGAATATAGAAGCATCGACGCCAGTGCAAGCTGCTGCTGCACCTCAGGTACCAGCCCCAGTCCAGGTTTCTACAGCTGTTCAAGCGTCCCCTCCTCAGAACCCGACCCCACCCCTTATCACCGCTGCCGACGAAACTAGCAACAGGGACGAGGAACTGGCCAGCCTACCCAGTGAAAGGATCACCACGAGGATACCACGGGCTGGATTTAGTCGATCTTTTCGGCAAATGAAAGCCTTCCTTTTCAGGAAATCTTCGCCGGAGGTCAACACTCGATCCAATCCCGATTCTTTGCGGGCATCGCCGGAAAGGTATTCATTATTTTACAAGTATTCGAGTATCATATAAAATAAAAGGGAATAAAACCTCAAATTACCGTTTAGATCTCCACGTGCACAGCATGTCGAAGTTGATTTAGACAAGAAACGGACAGTGAACTTCCCGGAGAGCCTCCTCTCCCTGCCGCAACGTCTGGAAAATATAATAGCGGAACAGCAGCGGCGACTGGATCGAGCTGTCATCGATACTTCAGGGCGGGCCAGCCCCCCGCGCGCCTCGCAGTCCATGCCGCAACTCGCCACCACTTCCAACCAACCAGAAGGACGAGGGTTTGTGCTAACTTACTTAATCTGACCTTGAGCAACATTATTATTACTGTGAAACTGATATGATTCTGAACAAAGGTTCGACCGCCGATGATAAACGATGACGCCAAAATTAACTTGCCGTACCTACGTCCTTATAATATGTATCTAATATGAAGAAGAAATGGTTAAATTACAAGGATTAAAATAATAAGATGATATTTTTGTTAGAAGAGCTATTTTTTATTTATGGGGCAAGATATGTCCTTGATTGCAATTGAGAGATTCCCTTTACAAGCTCTTGTATAAAAATAAATATGAATAGTATAATACTTATAAGTTACCCTAATGATCTTGTAATCACCGTCACGGCTGCTGAGATTGACGTCAAGGATTTGATGCCCAAGTTGAATAGCTAAATAATAATAAAAATATACGAGGTTCTCAACCGCGGCATGTTACAATAAAAATTGCAACGTACTCCACTCCCAAGTTAGTATTTGTTATTTATATCGAGGATTTATTTTAGTCTACACCTAGATTTTAAATTAAATTTGAGATCATCAGCAGGTATGACCCCGGCAGTCACTTAAGAGTTATGACCATTATATGGAGATACAATGTTTGAATGTTTGTTATCATTTCAGTCTCAATGTGGGTTCTGTCTCGCTTCGAGACTTCTTTGGTAAGAATATTATTTAATTGTATCATTGGTCACATTCATATTATTTGTAATTTATCATTTTATCGATTTCAATCGACCTATTTAATTACGCGGAACCTTTTTTTAACTTCCGCTAGCTTTGTTCTGATAAAGTCTTAATATCTATTAATTAAATACCCATTCCATAATAATTGGCACTGCGTTATATTTGTGCGTATACCTTAAGTATTTTATTGTTTTTTTTTTTACTGGCTTACCATCCGTAGGCCACTAGGGTCTGGTTGAGAACCAGCGCCAGGGATTCCGTCTGACATACGCTAAACCAGCGCCGTTTTAGCGCAATCGTGCAGCGCGCCATTAACTTTTTATAATAATAATTATATTAAGAAGTGCGCTGAATATTTTTTGCTTTCTTTTTTTTCTTACTTATAACTCGCGTTTCCAGGCGACATATCAAGATGAGACATGCATCAAATCAAATCAATCTCATATGTACAGACAATGGTCAGTCACAACTTTATCATGACGAGTATGATTTGCTTTATTATATTATTAATCACATTGTAGTTCCTGCCTTGCATCATTTTCGGTTTCACACTTGAGCATTTGGTGTCGGGGTCATCCATTGCTGTAATAGTAGGTGACATTTCTAGGGTTTGAACTAAGAACTGTCAATGGACTATGTACGTTTATTGTAATTGTTCAGCCGGCGCGGAACTACGGCGGAGCTCCAGGGGCAGCTTCCCTGGGCGTATATACCAGCGTCCTCGCATCGCATGCGGGATCAGCTCCCTCCGGACGAAGACTTACCGCCTGTCCCCCTTCCAGACTACGCCCTCCAGTCCGTTAGAAAAGCATGTAAGTGATGCTCATTGCCAACATTTGATAAATTTTTACACTTAAATAAGTTGGTTACTTTACATATAAGTAACTGTTTAGATTTTATTTAAGATAGCAATAATACCAAAGTGTTTGATTATTTTTAATATTACGTTAATTAAATTAGATTCTCTATACTAGGAGATGCAGTAGCTAATCCTACTTATTATCTATTTCAGCCGTCCACAGAGCTGCGTCCAGCCTAAGTTCTCTTACACAAAAGAAAGATTATGCGACATCACGATCCGTGCGTTGTGAGTATTACACATACAAGAAGACTTAATCGTCAGTATTTTTCTCGTCTTTTCGAAAGTAAGCCTTTTTTACATACATACACACCAACATTCCTGTATTCCCAGAAGGATTAGACAGTGGTTTAATAATGTGGGCGAGCCTCTTGTCATTAACCAGGCACTAATTCAAACTCCGAGGTGCTACTGGGAATTTCATAGAAAAACCTAATAACATTTTGTTTGACCTAGAAAATGACCCGAAGATCTCTTACGGAGCAGTCGCGGTTAGGACTACTAGACTAATGAGGCAAAGTTTTTTAAAATAAAAAACTCAACACACGGCTATAGGTTAGCCTATACAAATCCAGTTTATGCCGATTTCGCATTGTATATGCTTTCCAAATAATAAGAGGCCAGCGGGAACTGGAGTTATATAGCTCGACGAGTAGCCGTGCGTACGAGTCTGTAGGTACCTATAATGGAATTAATGGATTGAACTAAGAACTTTGAAGCTTGAACTAACTAAATATAACTACGACGTCTATAAAGTAGCCCCAGAAGCCTACTAAAGAATTATAAGTCGTCGTTCTCTTTTCTTAGTGAAGATTTCCTTCTTAAATTGAAAATACTTGTATAATACCTGCCTATATCAAAACATCGTATAGGTATTCTGATTTGTTAATAATTCTTGTTTTATTTTCAGCAGCGTTAAATCAATCCGATGTTCTGTATTAATAAGGACTTTCAACAGCAGAGTTTGAAATTAAGATGCGCACTGTTGCAAGAGACTATTTCAGTTATTGTATTAGGTTTTTGTTTCTAAACTGTACAATATTTTTAAGATGAAAGTGATAATTGTGGTGCATACTACTTTCATAGGATTATAACTCGTGTTACGGGCAATAAAGCTATAATTTATAACTATAACTTTATAGATGTTGCCTGAAATAGAGAAAATATTATACTTAATGATTTAAAAGGCGGCCAGGCCGTTACCAGTATCAACCGTTGTAACGCAATATTTCCGTCTATTGTTTGATCAAAATAGTGAAAACCTATATAAATAAAAATCAATCAGTAACAGAACGGAATTACAGTCAGTTGGAATAGTCAGGTTTCTATTTTTTTTTTTCCACTTTTTATGCACGTTATAATGATTTTGAAATAAAACTACTTTTCACGGGATTTAAAACATTACATTAATATTGTTTAATTCCCGATGTTAGTTTTATTTCATTACTATAAGAAAAAAGTACGTTACCTACGTACTTTTTTCTGTTAATTGTTGTATAATGTTATTGTAAAACTGATGTGCGAATTTTTTATTGGCTTAGGTATAAGATAATGTTACTCCTTATGATGTAATTTTGCTGTAAGACGGTTTGTACTTTTATTTTAAAACGAAAATGACTTTTTGTAAATATTTTAGGAAGTTATTTGAAATGAATATAAAGGATGAGTAAGGTATTAAAAAAAACACTATTTAAATACTTCGGTATATTAAAGCAATGTATCTGACCAATGACAATGTAGGTAATGTAAGTTTGGTACATATTTTTTTATTAAGAAAATTTAATAACTGATCTTGCAACACACGTAATATCAGATTATTAAGTATCATCATTTATCGGTATAAAGGAAAAGTAGAACGAGCTTCCTTATCTCAGTATATTTTGAGATGTGCTGAAGCGTTAAAGAGCTACTTAATATTTAAATATCTTTGGTAAATGTATTGATGTGTCTGACGTCTTGATAAATTGTATACTTAAATTAAGATAACACAATAAATTTTATATAAAATTAAACACCTGTTTCAGTTAAAGCTAACTCAGTACCTATTACTATATTTTTAACTACAATCATATCACATATCAAGTATAATTGATTGTATTTTTTGATACACACGGCTGCACATCAAGCTATACAAATCCAGTTTAGATTGATCTCCCATTGTAAAGGATTTCCGGAAAAGCAAGACCAGCGTTGACCATTGATGTATAGTCGTGCGTACAAAGCAGTGATTATCATATACAATTTACGCTTTTTACTATAAAGGATCTTATTCAACTCTTCGCCAGTCCAGATATATCAAATAAACGGTTTCAACTACACACAGTAACGACATTAGATGTATTATAATTGTAAATGTCAAGCTATTGAATGTTGGCGCCACATATCGATGTAGGAATAATATTGTATGAACCTGTGAAGGTATACTGATAATTGTATTCGCGAGGCTGAGGCAGGGCGAATTCTTTAGCGGCATAACGTGGAGAATCATTGATGCGGCCATGAGGCTTATCATGAGAAAGCTTTTAATTTTAGCCCCCACATCGTTTGGGACCGCGTTCTCCGACACCGTGTAGCTGGAGTACAGGAAGCTGCTCACGCGCCATGTCCAGAACAGGTAGAACAAAGTTGTAACGATCTTCTGAACGTTTGTCATAACATAGTTGGGTGGTTGACATCGATATTACTGACTGGTTCTTTTGTATCAAACAGTTTTTCACATTACAGCGACAATCATTTTTTAACAACTAATTTTTTCCTCTATAAGAAGGTATATTGCAAAAAAATTTAGCCTGCATTATTGTTAAATTCACTCGGTGACAACATCATCTGACAGCTAGCACATCAATTTTTTTTGAAACCCGATTGATTTAGTTTGTTCAATGAAGGTTTTATGGAAAATAACTTGCCCATGGTTTTTCCGACCCTATAAAGTCGAAAAATTCTTTATTGTACACAATGTGTTAGTTTCGACCGTAGAACGTATTCTAATGGTTCACTTTGTTATTGTTTACGCATTTTTCAAACGTATAGTATTTGATATGCATTGTTGTGAATCTACGTGTCAATGAAATCTTTCGTAGCCGCGAGTTAGTTTGCCGAGACAATGACCAGTGTCTACGAACGAGTGATCAGGAAAATATTGAAGTGTGGAGTTAGTTACTCTGCATGCAGATAGTGAACATTAATACCGATAACAATTATCATGACGCGATTAACACTCTGATATACCTTGTTGAGTTCCTTCATAAACGAACACTAACTCAACATGACGCGTGTTTTATAAATAAATGTGGGTATTTTAATATGTGCTTGTAAAAATAATACAATGAATAATCCGACGAAAATTAAGTTGTCTTCACATCTAGCACTCATTGCGATCCTGTCAGGAGGAATCACTATTGTAAGTAAATGATTTTATGCTAATATCTGTTACTCGTATAATAATATAGTACTCGTATTCATCGTTCTGACATCGTTTTAATGCCTTCGTGATTGAGTCATAACGTGTAGAAAAGTACACTGTGTCATACATATCTATAAAATAATAACACTGCAATAAACTATAGTAGATAATAATATCCTAACAACTTTTTTTTTGTCTTTTTATGGTTATCGCAATCGTAATATAGTAATTATTATTTCTAATACATTAAAATTAACACAGGTGGAATAGAAGGCAATCTTATATTAAAATATTGTCTACACTGGAGTAATGTAAACGTCGCAATCAACGCGTTAAATGCAGCAGGAGAATAAGGGGCTTACCCTTAAGTAGTATTGCGTAGTTTTTTCAACAACGCCTATTTAATAAAGTAGATAGCTGTAGGTACATTATAACCTATTATCAATACCGTCGCAACGCTCGAGGTCAGCAGATTTTTCTATTGTGTTTGTTATTTGCGACCTGATGCTCCATTGTTTTATTTTACCTACGTTCCTCTAAAAACGTTTTGTCCTGCCAAGCATAGCAACTCATAGGCGATAGGGGGATACACGAACGTCTTGAATTTTTTAATGCATTTAAATACAATAATAACGAACTTACGTTATTAATATAATGCGATTTGGTTATCAACCGACTTCAAAAAGAAGGAGGTTCTCAATTCGTCTGTATGTTGTTTATTTTTTGTATGTTTGTTACGCGATAACTCGGCCAATTGTGGACCGATTTTAATTTGTTTTTTTGTTTGGTAGGTATACTTCAGACTTCAGGCATACTTCAGAGATGGTCCCGTTCAAATTTTATCGAAATCAGTTGAGCAGTTTTGAAAATATGTATCAACAAAAATCCAAAAATTGTTTACGTCGATGATAGTTATTATCGTTTACTCCGAAACATCGCTGTCTTAGTGGAGCAGTGCGTTTAATTGGCTAACAAGTACTTATAAACCAAACTTTTCACTAAAAATTCAAAAATAAAATTACTTTTAACAAAAAGATCCCAGACTGTTTTAGACAAAATTATTTTTTTAAGGCGGTTTAACTTTTTTGTTAAAAGTAATTTATTTTATTGCTATGCGAAATTATTAACATTAAACTAACATATCATCACGCCTGTGTTGTCCGAGGGTATGGACGGTAGCGTTAGAACCACTAGACTAAAGAGGCAGTAAATTATTAACTGAAAAGAAGGCAAGATTATCATCTGAGTTTATTACGTTTCCATACGAATGTGCACAGCGCAGATCCGTTTGATATCTATACAAAGATTTTAGTTAGGAATTTGATCAAACTGTTATATGAACGCTCTGAAGTTGCATGCAAGTGCAATCTTGTTAAGGAATAAGGTATAGGTACTTACTTTGTTCTGTATTTAGAGAGCTCAAAAATATGTTATATAAAAAAAATGTGTTTGTTAATGTGCACCTGAAGTTTTGCGTTAATTTAGATTTTTAATTATTGATTCCTGCCAACATGACGAGTGATATTAACAACATTAGCAATATTCGTAACTACCTACATCATGTGAAGTGCAAGTCGGACCAAAGATTTCGGGATTGTAATGTTGTTTTTTTCTTAATATTTTTCAGGTATTCTCTTTAGTTTACATACTACTTTGTGTAGCCGCTTTAATATTTAGATTTTCGGCTTGTGACTGGAAGACAGGAGGAAGTTATTTTTGGAATACTATAATCAATGCCTACATACTAGGTAAGTTAGTCCTTATTATAATTTCATTAAATCATTCACTCATCATTTTTTACGAGGTTCTGGAATTATAGGGGGGTAAATAGTATTGAGCCAGATTATCCATTAGGACGTGTAGGCAACTACCTAGGAGGCTCGTAACAGTGAATTAGCCCAAAAAAAGTTTCTTCTTAAACTTGTTTTTTTTCTCATTCTGAGCCCAGCTGTGGTACGGTACGTAAATAGGTGGATGCTCTTCGGAAAAGTATAGTTATTGCTTACTAGGTGCCTTACAATGGTGCTTGACGTAGGTGCTACGTCGCTACACTTGAAAGAGGGGCTACTCAATATGGCGCTACGCGGTTACACAGGATGGCACTACGTCGCTACATAGGGTGCCGTTACGTCGCTGGGCTGTACAGGATGGCGCCATATCACTACATAGGATGGCGCTATGTCGCTATACAGTATAACACTACGTGGCTACACAGGATGGCAATACGTCGCTACTTATGGTGATGCTACTTCGCTACACAGGAAGCGCTACGTATCTACACAATATGGCCCTACGCGGCTACACAGGATGGCGCTACGTCGCTACACAGAGTGACGCTACTTCGCTACTCAGGTTGTCGCTACACAGAATGCTGCCACGTCGCTATACAGGATGCGCTACGCCGCTACACAGGAAGCGCTACGCCGCTACACAGGATGGCGCTACGTATCTACACAATATGGCCCTATGCGGCTACACAGGATGGCGCTACGTCGCTACACAGAGTGACGCTACTTCGCTACTCAGGTTGTCGCTACACAGAATGCTGCCACGTCGCTATACAGGATGCGCTACGCCGCTACGCAGGAAGCGCTACGCGGCTACACAGGATGGCGCTACGTCGCTACACAGAGTGACGCTACTTCGCTACTCAGGTTGTCGCTACACAGAATGCTGCTACGTCGCTATACAGGATGCGCTACGCCGCTACACAGGAAGCGCTACGCCGCTACACAGGATGGCGTTACGTTGCTACACAGGATGGCGCTACGCCGCTACACAGGATGGCGCTACGTCGCTTCACAGGATGGCGCTATGTCGCTAAACAGAGTCACGCTACTTCGCTACACAGGATGCCACTTCGTCGCTACACAGGATGCTGCTACGTCGCTACACAGGATGCTGCTACGTCGCTACACAGGATGCTGCTACGTCGCTACACAGAATGCGCTACGTCGCTACACAGGATGGCGCTACGTCGCTACACAGGATGGCGCTACGCCGTTACACAGGATGCGCTATGCCGCTACACAGGATGCGCTACGTCGCTACACAGGATGCTGCTACGTTGCTACGCAGGATGCTGCTACGTCGCTACACAGGATGCTGCTACGTCGCTACACAGAATGCGCTACGTCGCTACACAGTATGGCGCTACGCCGCTACACAGGATGGCGCTACGCCGCTACCCAGGATGGTGCTATGCCGCTACACAGGAAGGAGCTACGCGGCTACATTGGATGTCGCTACGCTGCTACACAGCATGGTGCTACCAGGATGTACAAGATTAGGCATTAAAATGTTAATGTTTATTTTATTCACTAATGCTATTTTACGACGCCTTATGGTGATATCTTACTTTATTTGTGATAATATCGACTTCCATTTTCCATTCCATCATTAGGTAAGCAGACGACTAGATTTGCGAGTGGGGTAGATATTTTATGCATAAAGCGCATACCAGCCTTCAAATCTAAAGTGAAATACAATCTAATCATGACCACAGATGAGACAGTGGTTATAGGTGCAAAAGCTACTAATTCTCATTAGGGCCGGCAAAAGCTACTAATTCTCATTAGGGCTGCCAAAAGCTACTAATTCTCATTAGGGCCGGCAAAAGCTACTAATTCTCATTAGGGCCGGAAAAAGCTACTAATTCTCATTAGGGCCGGCAAAAGCTACTAATTCTCATGTACGGTGGCCAGCACATCAACTTCCCACAAAATGTCAAATGTTCTTAGTTAATTTTGAACTTAATCATCAAAGCTCTAAGGTTTAAAATCATTTGGATATATTTGTCAGTTTTGTATAACCTGATGTACTGGCTACTGTACGATACATTGCCACATATGTAGAAACTGTTTTCTCGTACTTAATTATTAATTAAGTGTATAAATCATAAAATTTAAGTATATGTGTACTATTATTTTTAGAAACAGAATGTACGGAATCGATCCCGGACAGCTTAAGAAGTGAACTCACAAGTGACTTTACCGTATTCGTATTAACTGCCATCACCTTGAGTTTCTCAGTATGTTGCCTGGTGACAGCCAGCACGCTCATCACAAGTAAGTACTTAGTAGAATACTATACCTAAAGTTTCTATTCCAAAACATAATTATATAGTTTGCCTTTAGAGGTTAATATTGGTGATGATCAGAGAGGTAAAAAGCTGTTATACGTTGACACCTAAAAGTGTCTTTAAAAGATCTTTATTTCAGAAATAAAATATCTCCATAGGGTCACGTAAAAGGTGATATGTTCTTTCAATAAAATTGAAGTAACAGAATAATAAATTATGAATCGACCAAACCTGTGAAACTTGCTGACGAACTTCATCAAATAGAAAAAGCGGATGATATTCAAACGGTTAATGAATTATTTTTTTGTCACGTTTCACCCAAAAAGAACTAAAGCAAAAACCGGATCATTCGTTTAGGAGCTACAATAACAAATACACGGGAAATAAAACATCTATCTTTAGAGTTCAAAATAAATTCAACATACTCGTACAATATGCACAAATAATACCTATGTACCTTTTTTATGTATTTAATCATTTATAAATTAAGATATTTCTATTTTATTTTATTATTTACTAGCTCTCCGCCCACGGCTTCGCCCGCGTGGTTTCTCGACTTTTCTGGTCTATAATATGTATGAATTATACATATAAACCTTCCTCGAGAACCATGCTATCCAGTGGTGAAAACAGCATGAAAATCGGAGTAGAAGTGTTTCAGTTTATCGCGAACAGACAGACAGACGCAGTGAAGGCTTTGTTTTATAATATGTAGTAGTAGTAGTACTAGTGATATTTTTTTATAAAAGTAGCGCAATTGCTTAAACCTAAACTAACAATAATATCACTACTTGTTGATTACAGTTGTACAAGATGAGAGTTCGACGCGCTGTATAAGTTTCGTGGTATCCGCTTACATTGCGAGCTGTATTTCCTCGTTAGTCGTAGATTTGACAACCGCGATACACTTTGGCGTTGATTACACCCATTTAACTACAATTTTGGTAAGTGTTACTGCTTATTTATACTATCATATAATTGAAAAGACCTGATTCTTACAGACCTGACATTAAATATTTAAAAAAAAGCAAATGGCAACAGCCACACGAACAGTGTGTTCGTTTGTTAGCGGTTGGAGCAAAAACTACTTAACAGATTTTAATTTTGTTTTCACTGTTAGAAACCATATGCCTCAATTAAAAAACTGCGGTAGGTACACTTTATCTCAATAAGTCGAATTTATCTTAAAATAGAGCTTGACCTCTCTGTTGTATGCAGCTTCATATAGAGAAGAAATCATCACTGTTGGTTTATGATTGTATGTCTTTGTAATCGTCCACGGGAGCGAATTCACAGGCAAAAATTGGTTATGAATAAATATGATATTGAAAAAGCCGTCAAGTCCGAAGGGAACTTGCGTCAGTTGAGCATGGCATATCTCTTAGCAGAACAACTAAAAAGCCGTTGGCGTACCCAAATTCTATCGCTGCGCCATCTACATGGTCCAATTGTAAATCTAAACCGTCCAGAATCCTACTCAAACACATACACATACAAAAGTTTGATTAGGAGGAGTTCAGCGAATGACACACGCTCAGCAAAATGTTAAATATAGAAAGTATATAAACTTTAAAATCTGTCCTTAGGATCCGTTTAATGATAGTTCTAACTACCAAATAGAAGTGTTGCGGCAGGGAGCTTTCTTACTGATGAGCATAGCTCTCAAGGGTTACGTCGCTCCTCTAATTAATTTAGTGATGCTAATATTACTGGTTGTTTACGCTGCAGAGCATCGAAAACTGTTGAAGAGTAATGAGGTAAGCTTTAGCAATACTATGAGTATCTACTTCAATAATATGTATGAAATTAAGTAGGAATGGAGTTGATATCACTTTGAAGTCGGAATTTATATAAAGTTTTGTAGGTAATATTTATTTATTATATTGTACATTTCAAAACTATTTAAGTAATAAAAAAAAAATTCAAGTAACATCGATAATGTTTCGCGATAGTAAGAATATAATTTTGGCTGTGTATTTTGTCCGTTGTATTTGAACCTAGAAATAAATTCTATACAATGATATAATATAGTTATATCATTGGATTTTAATAATAGCGGATAAATGTTTATACTTTAAACCTTTTTCAGCACTCCATCCATAAACTGGGAGCCCTAACCGCCTTTGAGTAAGCATATACTTACTAATAAGTTTAGGTCATAATTATATTATTAACGCATTAATAACAGTATTATTTATAGTCCGCCGAGGAAACCTGAGGAAAATTGGTCAGCACATCCTGAAATTCCGACGTTTGCCAGAGGGTAACTATAGATTCAATATTTTCAAGGTAAATAGTAACTGTCACTCGCTAAATGAACGTAGAATAAAATAAAACTATTCAAATCAAAATAAAACTAAGTTATTAGACCATAACTAATTCGGTTTATTGGTTGTTCGTTTTACAGTAGTTCGCTCGAAATGTAGGTGCGCGATTGAAATTGTCCGCAAGTTATTGGACGTGGTAAATTTTCATTTAAAAGCTAGGTGTAAAGTTATTTATTAGTAGGTGTTGAGACAATTGGGTTTGTAGATCATTAGTGATTATTTTCCTTACTTATTTATATACTAATGTATAAAAACATTAATGAAGTAGTTTTACTTTGGCGGCAATTCAGAACGTCATACCTACTTCAGACACGCAGTTATTTCGAATGATTGATTCATTTAATTTAACAGATCGTTGGTAAACAATGGCTTCGTTGGCGACGAAGAGTTCCTTCACAATCCGAAGGTTGAATCGACGCGATCTGAACCCAATTATAACAAGTAAGTATTATCATTTATCCTAAAGTATTTGAAATTGCGTGTGATAGATACCTATTGATAAATCAAATAATTTGAGAATGAAACAGGTGTTATGTACACGCGGCTACACATCAAGCTATACAAAATGAGTTTAGACTGACCTCCCATTGTAAACGTTTTCCGCACAATTCAAGGCTAGCCTATACCTACTGGTTTTGTATAGCTTGATGTGTAGCCGTGCGTACGGGTGTACGTATAACATTTATTCTTTTTTATAAATAATATTACATGGGTACCTAGGTACATATATTTTATAAGGGCAATCACAGTCACTGTATATAGCTGCTATTTCGTCCTACATACAATACACTTGTAGCTGCCCGATGTCTGTTCCTACTTAGGAGGTAAGATTTAAGAAAATAGGTAATGTGAAGGGGTAAGCCTAAGTAATAATCATTATTAAAATGTTTTCTGTACGCCTATCACGCATAAACTTCCGCACGTAGGTAATTGAATGTGCGTATCACAGTTTTATTGCTGGAGGCCTCAGTTAAGGTCTAGTTCATGTTTCATCTTTATACACCAGAGTTATCTATATTATATATAATACTAGTGGACCCGACAGATCCTTTAGTTGTCCTGCCTGAACGTTATGCAGCACATTACGTCTGCAATATTATTTCAGCCGTGCGTTCGACCGTTCGGATTCGTGGCATCACACCCAACCGAGCCTAGCCCAGAGTTCCCGCCCCTTCTCGTATCTGGAGGACGTGAAGCGGCCAGCCCCAAACAAGCCTCCGCAATCGCCGGCGGTGGAGCCGTCGTGGCGTCGAGACCCCTGGCCGCAATTGCCACTGGTGCCTGCTCCTGACTACAGCCCACAACCCGCCCGAAAACTTAAGTCTGCCCTTAAGCCAGCTTATATTTAAAATGCGGTTTATTTTCTTATAAACTTTGAACCTTTAACCTAGCTCTGAACCTAATTCTATAATTTTATGACATTTCTTGGTTATTTCGACACAGTATAAACAGTTTTTCTACCTTTCCAATATTAATTATAAATAGTGTTATGATGTATATTTTTAATAAAGTTATTTATTATTGAATTTATTAAATACCTGTAGCTTTTTAGATGCAACTGATTGCAACAACGAGGCGAGGCTTCAATTCCTATTTACCACTAGTAATGCCTTACAAAATTATTTATACTCGCGGCCCGAATTGTCGAAAAAAATTGTCTGTACCCGATCGCACAGGAGCGACGACGTGGTATACCTTATTATAACAGAGCGCGCAGTCTTAACGACACCGTGTTTTTTTTTACTAAAAACCCAGGGATCAATAGCTAGGTACTTTTTTGCTTCAGACTGCTCAAACCTACATAATGTCGCGTTAATGCAAGCAGTAGGTACTTGCATTAAGTGCAACATTTACCCAAATAAAAAATAATTAATTTTGAAAAAAGTTATCAGGCAGCCTAAATTGGCTATTTTGGACTAATCACATTTAGATTCATGAACACAAGCTACATCATCATCATCAGCCTATACTCTCCACTGCTGGACGTAGGCCTATCTTAGTATACGCTACAGAGCCCGATCTTCGGCTTTCCTCATCCACTCATTGCCAGCTGTCTTCAGCAAGTCGTCACTCCAACTGGCTGGCGAGCGAGCTTTTTCATATTTAAAGGTCAGCTGGTACTAGACTGGAAATGTATGGTGTAACATTGGGTAGCCGTCCGTGAATCATAAATACTGTGATGCATTCATTCAATTTTATATAAATATATATATTCAAAAATATTAGTCTCAGATGGAAAGACACAAAAGTTTTCTAAAGTATCATATAATTTTATTATATCTTAGGAACAATATGTACAGAGTTTTTTCATATTTTAGCACATTTTAGTATCTATTTACATTTACACAACGATAATGTATTAAATGTAATTTACAAGTTTCCGTACATTTGCTCAAACATGTGATCCAATGCCGGTGACCATAATTATTGAAACGTCACTTGAATGTCGCCATTTTGATAATGACAGTTGAGCTGGGTTCCCCTTTTTCGTTTTATAGATAAGGCAGTGTTTGTTAAAAATAACTCTAATGTAATAATAACCTCAAGCCTGGATATTTTTTCCGAAGTTTTGCTAAGAATATTAACCATAAATTTTAAATTACATAGGTATCATTAATATATTAATGCGGGAAACAATCTTTGTACCTCTTTTTTGAAAACATTTCACGCGCATTTTGCTTATTCAAAGTTTATTTAAAGAAGGAGTGCAGAAAAATATTGCGATCGAATTTTAACAACGGAGCGATCTCAGATATTTTAATTGTTAAAAATAATGGCAACACTAACACCTAAATCAACGTAGCGACACCGTCACTTGATCAAATATGTTTGTAGCACTACATTGTATGTTTTATAAATCTCTGTACATAAGGTAATTATGATGAAATTGAAAACTCATGGCTATTCTTTACTTTTTGTGAATTATATAAGCGTGCTTGGAAAAACGTGGACCACGATCATTTATAATTTCCTCGTAATTTCACCAATGTACAAAGACTAATTAAACATTGATATATATCTTATATAAAATATATACACACACACATTTTACAGGCACAGTCATTGCGACAATTTAGTAAGATACAAAAATTAAATTGAAATAATTTCTCCGAATCAATAATTTTTGTACAGCCTTTAAGGGTTAAAACAAAGGGGCTTTTTCTATATCCTAATCACAATTTTGCATTAGACTCGACAGAACTATGTAATGTAGTAAGTCTTATTTTGTACCTTCGAGAAAAAAAAAACAATACAATTCCTAAGTATGTTATAATTATTATGCTAAGCTCATAAAGAATCTTTGAAGACATCAAAAGTAAAGTGGCTCAGAACGAAGTTTTACTATAAGTTTAGATTTAAATAAATGGTCCTCTAGCATTATTAATTTTGTATATGTAGATATATAGAATATATATAAGTACTGAGCACCTGAACCTTATATACTTTTTTAAATTACCTCGACTTATCTAAATCTAATTGAAACTTATCTTGAGTAGGTATAACTTATGTAAGTAGTTTGGATTTAACATTAATTGGTTTTGATTGACTACAGGCTATCACTGAAAACTGGACACCGGCTTAAATAGATTTAAGGCCATAATACCGCTATACTATTTTAAAAATATATATTTTTTAAATCGTTTTCAGTTTTTATCGAAGCAGCTGGAACCTGTTAAGTATATTGTTGCGGGTTGTTATTTATTTAAAAAAAAAACATGAAGAATACAATCATATATAACATTACTTTATACAAAATGTATTTTAGTTCAGCAACCCCGTAACGACTTCGGTTGTACAGAAGACAGAATTATAGATTTTGCATTGTGTCTGTAATATGTACTTGAAGGTACATTTCAATTAGATGTATTCACTTTATGCCATAGCACAATTAAGCAGGTGTCCCTTTTTCATGGATACGCTGTATAGGATTGAAGTAACTAATTAAATAACTGCTAACAAACACTAGCTCGGTAAAAAATACGAACATTAGCTACAGTTAGCTTACCTACAAAAATATGACCTATTGTGGAGTCAGGTCACTTCACAAATATATGACGGTCTTAGTACAAAAAGTATATCCAGAAGTAATATCTTAAGCCATTTTTTTCGTGTCTTACTTAATACCATCGCTTAATTCAAAGGCAAGGTCAAAAACACATGCGGCTACTACTGTTTTTCTGATAAGACAGTAGTAGACATATGTAGTATACATTCGTGCAAAAGTTAAACACCGTCTTGGACGCTTGTTTCGGACTTGGTCTGAACAGTAGCATCTTCAACAGAGGCTGAACTGTCTTCTTTGGATTGTTTCTGTTCGTCTTTCGCCGTGCAAGCAGTAGGGGGGCCCTCTAACCTACCGTCCTCCTGTTCATACTTATCCTTCGATGAAAAGACCTGGTCCAGTTCCTCGCTACAAGTTTTCTGTTCCTCATTCGAAAGGGACAATTCAAACTGCGCAGCTAGCTGACTTAGCACTTTTTTAAGGTGATCAAAGGATTCTTTGTCATTAGGAACACTTGGAGTTGCTAGAACAGTTTCACAATTACCATCGTCGCAACTATTTTCGTAATGCGATTTAAGTGCCTTCAACTCGCCGACTATTACAGTCAAATCTGGGTTTGTTAGCAAGGCATCTGTTAAGTAACGACCTTCTTGCGAAAATAGGAACACGGCTGGTATTTCGATATCATCTTTCCCATCACCAGACATCGCAAATAAAGCTGTACTTTCGTGAGTAGAGTCCGGGACATTGTCAAGTATAATAGCTAGAGACACACCGGCAGCCTGCATATTGCGTACCTTTTGAGCAAAAGTGCATTGACCACGTTTAGCTATGCCGAACTTGCCTTTGACCTCGTTTTTATTTTCGATTGGAGAGCATGCATCTAGAGGAGCGACGTAAGCGACACTATCGATGTATCGATGGTCCGTAGAAATCTCCTTCCCAAAGTGTCCTGGTCCAGCAGGAAAGATCTTATCATTGATCATGACTCCGGCGGGGACCACGCCGTTTTCTATATCACTTAGGGAATTCCACTTAGACATTTCACGCATAAAAGTAAGTCCTTCTGCGGCATCCTTCGCTGATTTTGCCTGAAATAATACAGAAACGGTTAAATCCATTACGGCTTAGCAGTCTATATTTTACTAGCTTCGCCCGCGTGTTTTCTCGACTTTTCTGTACTATAATATGTATGGATTATACAAATAAAACTTCCTCTTGAATCAGTGTACCCATTAAAAAAACCGCATCAAAATCAGTTGCGCAGTTTTAAAGATCTAAGCAAACATAGGGACAGAAAAACAGTGGGAACCGACTATGTTTTATACTATGTAGTGATAACTATGTTATTAATATTATAAAGGAGTTTTTGGACCTTGTGGAAGTATATGGGGAGGCTTTTGTTCACTAGTGGAAATCTTTTAGCTGAAACGATCATGGTGATGATGATGAGGTGACTTACAGTAGAAGTAGTGTAGAGTAACTGCACTCTGCCATCTGGGAGTGTTATGACTGATATGCCCATGTCGGAGAGGGCGTGTATCTGGCGCGGGTCGTTCAGAGGTCGCAGCCGCGCGGGAGGGCGCGCCGCCGTCGAGCCCAGTAGCTGGCGCATCGGCCGCCTCACCTTCTCCGCTACTAGAGACGCCGTGTTCGGACATGTCCTGAAATCACACAGTTTTAGTACCAGATGACATCTATCATTCAATTTGTAAAACGGCATAATAAGCTCAATAACTCACTTTCTATATTTATCTTCGTCTTCATCGTCAATCTTTAGAGAGAAATACGAGGTATTTTTGCCATAGGTGGCCAATGAAAGCGGCAAGAAGTGAGCTTCGGTGGTTAACACGTAGTCTTCTAACTTTACAGGAACATCCTTATCTTCACCAAATAGCATGTATAGGTATTTGAAGGTCTCTGACAGGACGAAAGAGTCCATTCTATCTTCGTGTACGCGAGTTCTAACATCGTTCACGGCCGCGTATCCGCAAGGCACTCTGGTGTACTGCTGTAATGCTTTAAGAACTGTTTTGCCAACTTGTAGGTAGTGATCATCCTCTGTAGCACGGTGCAGGAAGTAAGTGGATTCTAAAAATTCTGGTCGAAGTGGATGTTGTCCCCAATGTACCTAATAAATTACAAATAATGAGTAATACTAATTTATATTTTAACAAGGATTAAAAAAAATATCTCCGTTAAAAATATTGACCTGGAAATCGGAAGTGAAAGCCTCTGGAATAAAGGTGTGCCTCTGCATGACCTGGTAAAGCATCTCGTGGGTCTCGACCGCGGGGCGCACGTCACCCAGCAACACTTGAAGCCCCGGCCAGAACGCCAGCAATGCATCCATGAAATTACGGGATTGTAAATGAGGCCTGAAATAGTGGATTGATTAGTAACAAGTGTGCATTTGAGGCCTTTGAAAACCACATGAATTTGTAAACTGTACTATCCCCTTTCTTGCTAATAAGAGATATTATTATAAAACTTTCAATTCTAGAGCCTACATAAACGCTGCTTACTCTAAAATTTGACAAATCATTATACAATTTCTTTAATATTGTAATTAAATGAAAAGGAATCCGCGACAGCGTTGACTGTAACCACATGGAGGTTTATTATTATTATTTGAAGAAAATAACATTCATGTCAGACTGAATTAAGGTCATTTATTTAGACCTTGGTGGTAGAGTTCAAGTATTAGAAATGTCACATTATTTAAGCTCAAAAACTCACCTGTGCATATGAACAGCTAGCATAACAGGCCCTCTGCTGATGTACTTCATGACTGCATTGTAGTGTCTATTGAATCTTGCCAGGTACTTTTCATCGCCAAGTAGAATGTAGGCTTTGAGACAGTACTCGTAGTAGGAATCGATCCCAGCGCCGACCCCCGCATCTT
This sequence comes from Subacronicta megacephala, assembly GCA_958496365.1. NCBI lineage: Eukaryota > Metazoa > Arthropoda > Insecta > Lepidoptera > Noctuidae > Subacronicta > Subacronicta megacephala. The sequence continues at coordinate 12,332,150 of OY292513.1, forward strand.
TTCTGACCCAGTCTCCCGAATGTATGTTTATAACTGTGCCCATCAGATCTGACGTTCTACAAAAAGTTGATTTTATTTTCGTGATACATATATACGTTACGTTATTTAATTAAATACATTTTATTTGTCTTGAAATAAAATGATAATTGATTTTGAATTATTTTTTGATTTTGGTTATATAAATGTTACATAAAAATCACAAGATAGCTTATTAAATGATCTTAACAACATTGAATTGATGATTGATTTAAGAATCTGAATAATCCCGAAATGTAACTATTCCGAAAAAGATTCTTTGGAAATGGTGGGTAATCATCTAAGAAACAATTTCTTTTACTTATCTCTAATCAATGAATTCCAGACTTTACAGTATGGTAGTCTACGTTTCCACATTTAGTATTTTTCTTTTACAGAAATAACGTTACACTATCACCGTAGTTTAAAGTGCCGCAAACATGTATGATTAGAAAATAATTTTGAGATTAAATTTCATTCGACTATCGGTGCTTAGAATTTTTCAAGGCATTTACATTCATTCAATGCTAGTTTACAGCAGCTGTGAAGGTTGTCGCCGTCTGTGTACTAACCTATGTCTTATCTTCCAGAGCCTGTCCATGGCTTTATGCGCTTTCTGCTCATAGACTGGGTTGCCTGTCAACCGGGACAGTGCTGCCATTTCCAGTATCATGGTGCCGGCGCATGCAGTGCACGTCTCGCGGGATTCAGACATCCCTCGCATGCCATGCCGTAGATTTATCTGTTTAATATTTTATTTTTATAACATATTTTTTTGATCGTAACAACAGCTTCATATCCCTCTCACTCTTTGAGAGTTAGATAGATGTTTGCAACGTGTTTTGTCGTCAGTGGAAACGCGAGATTAGAATAACATTTGTCTCCAAAACACCAAATAAAGTGTATGTCTCTAAGCAGCTAATTATTAAGAAATAGGGATGTAATTTTTATGGCGAGGATCAATATTGTTCATGCATTTCATTTTAAGTATGTATTTTTACTGCAAACCACGATTTGCTTGGCTGCAAAAATTTTTATAAACTTGAATTTCATACATTAAAGAGATGATCTGCAAGATTAATATTTAAAGATTTATTTATTTAGGAACATATATTCTCGATACACCTGATCTTCAACATATTTTGGTGTTTTGTTAAAACAAGGTGACCAATAGCAGAAAGCAAGTATATAAGTTACTTACTCTTCCGTGTGGTATTCCAGTGGATGTATTGAAGGAAGGTAGCAGTCTCTTTCCAAGGTCCTCTGCCATTGCCAGCAGTTCTCCATTATACCACTGCAAGGCCGGCACATCGTTCTTCAGTTTAGTAGCCAGCACATGGGCCGATAGCAGGCCCCTTTAACAATAGTGAGGGAGACTTTGACTGACAATCACTAGAAGTTATAGCCAAATTGCTGAATACCAAAAAAACATCAATTATTGCCCCTCTGTCACGGACGCTATGTATGTAATTAGAAAGCCAAATTTACACAGTTTAAGTGTGCAGTTTTCACACATTTGCACGATTTCAGTAATATTAATTATATCAGATTTTTTTAGTGTCATTTTAATGTCTGATTCGTACTTGGATTGCGGACAGACATATCGACGGGGATAGTGCAAATCCGCGAATCAACCATACGTAAAGTCTGCGTATTTGCACTACGGGTACTTTTACAGGGAATGGCTGTAAGTTATTTTTAGGGTTCCGTAGCCAAATGGCAAAAAACGGAACCCTTATAGATTCGTCATGTCTGTCTGTCTGTCTGTCCGTCCGTATGTCACAGATTTTTTTCTCTGAAACTATAAGAGCTATGCTGTTGAAACTTGGTAAGTAGATGTATTCTGTGAACCGCATTAAGATTTTCAGACAAAAATAAAAAAAAAAACAAAACCCTTTTTTGTTTTTTTTTTTTTGGGGTTCACCCACACTTAAAACTGAAACTCAAAATTTTTTTTTAATCAAACCCATACGTGTGAGTTATTTATGGATAGGTCTTCAAAAATGATATTGAGGTTTCTAATATATTTTTTTTCTAAACTGAATAGTTTGCGCGAGTGGCACTTCTATCTAGTAAGTAGTTTTTTTTAATACGTCATAAATCGTAATGGCACGGAACCCTCCGTGCGCGAGTCCGACTCGCACCTGGCCGTTTTTTTTTTATTAATTTGCCCGCAAAATTTTAATTTGGCTACATTTGTCAGATACTTGGAATTATCATATGTTAGTTAGAATAACGCGGATTATTCCAGCTGCTATTACGTTGATAGTTAAGTGCGAATCAACTGAAATAAATGTGTCAGATTTAGAAGTATCTATATCAAGGAGTGCCTATTTTTATCACCTTTATCTCGGATTATCTTGCATGTCTTCTGCCATAACGTAATTGTTCAATTAAATGTTAAAGAGCCTCAGTAACAGACTCACAAGTCACTGATCTAACGACTATTGATATTATTGGCCTACCTACAGATCCAGCTATTTACATTTCCGTTGTAATGGAACGAACTCTGATTACATTATCCGGTGTTTTGAACCATTCAGCTTTTGAGGGTCAATTTAGATCCCTTAAAGTAGAACTTACTACGCATACAATAAACGCAATAGACGAGTTAGACCGGTATAAAATTCCGTTGAAATGACGTTGAAGAAAATACCTAGGTACCGTGTATGCCAATCCACATCAACTGTAATTTACGATTACATAACAATGGCTAGATACTTATGTTTCGCTGCCTGCATAATATTTAAGTTTATTTTCATTATTTGATGTCTCAGGTGCAGCTGTTAAGTTGTCCACTGGGGACGATGCCAGCTAGATAACGTAGCTGTCTTTAGTTAAACCTAGCTGCGAGTTTTAGGTAATAAACATCGTGAGTGTCCAAGTATTTTGGAAGTTACGAACACATTCAATTGATTGATTAAACAATGGACTACACTTTATACACAAAGTCAAAACAAATATTTGTTAAAATACGAAACATAAGTCAAGATAAACAGGTAAATACCTACAAATACCTATGTAGTTGCTGCAATGTGTAGTTATTTTATTTGGTTTCAAAACAGTATGTAGGTACATATATTCTTCTACTAAAACATCCTACTTCAGTTGACTCACAGGGACTCATTACTTGGTTGAAAAGGTAAAAACAGAGTTTTAATAATATGATATGCATTGAACATCCTTGTGACATTTCGATGTTTTTAATTGTTATAAATATTTGTTCAGTATTTGTGGTGAGGTAACTAAAGTGATGATTCATATGGATACTTATGTGAATGCAAAACATTAATTTTATATATTTTCCATGTGAAATTCGTAGCATCATTAGATTCAGACAATTCTTACCCAAGCATTCTTATATTGGTTTCAAATACAGATACAACAATGTCGTGATCGAATGTAACATCTTTTATGACAAGCTTGATGGCGTGGCTGAACTCCGAGAAGTCTCCCATCACGGCCAACATGTCCAAACTGTCAACTAAAGTAAGAGAGAAGCTGAAAACATAATTTATTGTTAGCAATAAAGACACATTTTGTGATTGGTTAACAGTTGTGTTAAAATTTTTCAACTGAGAATTAGCTACAGCTAACTCCGTATCGGCTGCGCGTGGCAAACGATCAGCAGAGAGCCAAACTTTGTGCCAAGGCAATTAAACATACATTGGTTTACTACGCGCAATTGTGAATACTCGTATTATCGCGAACAACTAGCGTATTATATTTGTAACTAAAATAGGAATCCAATATTGATTTAGTAGTAGTTACGATTGATGATGATTACATAGCTACAGACCTTTTTTAAAAAGAATGTTGACCCACTTCGCTCACTAGGGATTTAGACTCAAAGGAAATATCCAGGGTTGATAAAAATAATTGCCTCTGGTGGGAATCGAAACTACGACACGCAGCGCAACGATAGTGGCCAGTTGACCATCTATGCAAAACATAATTTTTCAGTTTCATGGAATCTTTCAAGGACATATACAAAAAGCTTACTTTCCGAGGACGTCATCCATGTCACCTCGGCTTGGTGTGACGCCCCGCCATCGCCCCTTACAGCTAAGCGGCATAAGCTCATCTGCAGGATAGGCATTCTCCATGTACGCGTTATATGCATGGTAGAACATTTTTCGAGCCTCCTCTCTGGAATAATTACGTTATGAATAAACGGCCGTGAAATTAAACCACATAAATTAACAACAAAATATTTATTGATTACAACAATTTTTTTCTACTTGGTCTTTATGATATTAATACCAATATCCATTATCTATACGTAATTATCTACATTAAGGAGGAAATGGTTTATTATTTATTAGCAGTTTAGGTACAGATATTTTGTATAGTATACATTTTATGAACATTCATGTATCTCAAGTCAATAGTAAAGTACAATACAATTTTGTACATTACATTCGAGTGAGTACCTACTGTTCAATCATACTAATTATAAATACATAATTATGTCATAAAACCATTTTAACTGACCAATGTGTGTACATAGGAGATATTAAAAACAAATTAATAGGGGTGATTAATGAGGGGTTCTTTATTTGGGCAGTAGAAGCCAAAACCACTTTATTTAGAATTGTTGTTTGTTCGTCTCTTTGTCTATCTGTATGTTTGTAAGGGCATCACACAAAAACTGCACAAAACTGGTGGACAACTTGACAAGGCCCAGCACTACATCAGATTTGATTAACCACAAGTCCTGGCAAAAGAAAATCAATTACTACCTAAGATTTGTGAGGATATTGAAATAATTAAATTAAAAAAAAACCCCGAAGATGACACAGACAAACACACAGCGACATGTCTTCTTATAACACCCTGTCGTTTTTGCGTCGGGGGTTAAAAACACCCAAATGTCACTAGACACGACAGCTGGGTCTTACCATCTGTTTGGAACGCCATCATAGATTCTATTTAATCTAAATCCAAGCACAATACTGCATGTCCAAAGTATATGATGATTTTATTCTGCATAACCATATTCGTTCAAAAATATATTTATTTATTAACAAAAATATAGGCTAGCTGTTAGTAATTTTAACATTTAAGACATCCAACATCTAAATCTACATGTGGCCATAAATGCTGTAATAAGGATCCAAAATGTCACGAATGTCAAAAATACATACAATGTTGATATGACAGAGGGGCATTAAATTACACTACGTATACTATACGTGTTTAGTATTAATTCGATACGGTATAAAAATAAAAAGCACCAAAAATGAGATTTTTTGTTTTTCAAACAAACTAAATAGCTTACAAATCGGAGTAAAACGCAACCACCCTTTTAAGTAAATTGAACTGACCTTAGATACCTAGGTAACAAAGCGGCAACGTCGCACGCGTCGGCGTGTGTTCTCTCGTTACAAAGCGGGCCGACGGCGGTGGCGCGGGCGGCGGCGGCTTTTAAGTTAGGTAAAGTTTTGCGCACAACAACAACAACAATTCTTGATGTGTCCTCCATTCACACTAATGTACAAATTATACCGACGGAGAATATTGTTATTTATTTTTCTAATTAAATCACTGTCTGTCAGTCTAAGCACACTAATTTGTAAAATGCTAAAATAATCCTATGTTTTAGTTCATCAATTGTATTTACCTCTGAGGCATACACTTCACCCTTAATGTACCCCCACAAAAAGCAATTGCGGCTGTCACCATACCTATCTCGGTAGGTTCGCAGAGCTAAAGCTGCGTTTCCGCGGCATTCGCCGTAAATTAAAATCATGTCCGTGTATTCTGACGCCTTTTCAGTTACACGAGGCATTGTTTACACTTTAATTACACACACACAAAGTTTAAGTTAATTATCACAATAAAAACAGTCAATCACAAAAAAAAAACACTAACACTAAATAATAATCCCAAATTACGTGTCCTGTGACAATAAAGAAAAGGAATATTATCTCTCTTAAACTTATTTAGTGTCCTATCACAATAACAAATAACAATTGTCAGCGCGCGAGTTCGATAAAACAAAAGCGGCGCAGGAGCGTGTTACGTAACATACATACGTTCCCAAAGGATTGCGCCGGCGAACTGAAAAAACAAGTTTTTAGCTGCAAAGATCTAAGAAGCAACACCTGTGTGTGAGTGTGAGTGTCCTATTTCTATTTCTTTTACGCGCGGGTTTTTTTGCTATGATTGTCACTCTCGTAATGAAAGTGCAAGTGTGTGTATTTATTGCTTCCTTGTTTGCATTGCCATCTTTTAGCGAAAATATTTGGTTGTACTTGTGAGTTGCGTCACAGCGGCAACAACGCATCGTAGGTTTTACTCAGATTGATCATTTTAAGGTGCATGACCTGCGCATAGACATAATCAGCTGTTAGGGAAGATACATCGTGTTCAAATGGGGAAAAAACTTAAAAAATCATTTGCGACTAAACTACTGCTCCTATTTAATTTATTTTTGGTACAGAGCTTGAAAATGGTACCTAGTATAGGCAGTTTAAAGGAAAGCCCCTCTGTCGTATCAACTTTGTATACTTAACAGTATAAAAGTAGTTTTATTTCAATGTCTAATATTTTCAATATTATGCAAATATAAGCAATTTTTGCAGATACCAATAAAGTATTTGTACCTTTCATTTTTTGCCACACAATGGTCATGTTTAAGTGATACTCTGCTCTTTCTGGCAAATTGTTCTACATCAGTTATGTCATATTTATCCATCAAGGTACAAGTACACTGAGACTAGGAACAATTTTATTATCAATAGATTACACAAATATTGATCTTGGATGGGAATTGCACTGACAACACTGGGTGCAATAGTAGTTGCAAACTACACATACATAATAATCTCAGTAAGTCACAAATTAAGTTCATTGTTCAACTATCAAAGGTTTCTTTTTAAAGATAACAATAGTAATCTTTAATGTCACCAAAGACTTTCAAGAGTTGTCGAGGTATACAAAAAAAATCCTAAAAATGAAAGAAATCAAATTGGGACCAGAGATTTTCATAGTAATATATTATGCTCTATAACCTTTTTAAATTCTTTGTTCTTCACAGTGTATGTTCACTTATACATATACATAAAGGAAGATTATAATCCTATAATAAATAAAATTTTAATAATCTATTACTCTCAAATAGGTACCTTTGGAAGTTACAGGCAGATTGAAACCTTTGTAATTGTTATTTTATTTTCTAGGTCAGAGAATTGCCTTAAGATTGATCATTTTTAATTAAGCCAATTATGTTAATAAGCACTGGCTAAATTATTGAAATCCTTTCTGAAATATTATAGATTCAGTATGTGCACACAACTAGTCATACAAAGCACCAATTCATTAAAGTTATGGTGTCAAGTTTTGTGATAATATGCATTCGATTTGAGTACCTGGTCAGAGAGTAGCCTTAGAGGCAGAGCCTACATTCTGTGTTGATTTACTTAGTATGCAATCTCATAAGTATAACTTCCTTAGGCTTATTTGAATAACTTTCTAGTACACTATCGTACACAGCATTTCGATCTTTTCTTATCGCTTATTAGTCGGTGCATACTCAAAAAAAAGAAATTATAATAATACCTTAAACTTTGGCGTTCTGTTTTCGACATTCGTGATGCAGCTTCTTCTTCGGTCCTTACACATATTATTGCTAAAATAAAAACTAACAAAACACGATATGCCATTATCACCATATTCACAATATTTTCAAATGACTAGTACTCTTATGTACAAATAAACTAGGTTACAATCTTGAAAAAAAAAATTAACAACTGTAGATAAATATAATTAGGTAATAAAATGAAAAGGTAACTTTTTAAAATATGAAAACTCGAAAACTAATAAGATGTGAGAAACAGAACTGCTACTAGTCAACCAAGTCAACTTTACAACAATCGTCCATGACAGTTGTCATTTTGGTATGTCAGCACAGCACAGATGTCAATGTTATCGAGCACTCAGGGTGCAGTCCAGAAACTCTGCGGGTATTTTAAGCATTACTATGACATACTTATTAAAATAACTTTATTATATCAATCCTATAACACTGGTTGTATAATAAACTGGGCCTTTCCTTTAATACATCAGTAATCGCTTTTATTTTATATCAATTAGTCCGGAACTATTTACTATAAAGATTCAGTTATATAATAAATTAAAACAAAAATGTTAGGATGCTCCTATTTTGATACCTGCTAATTACTATCTAGTGATGGAACGCAAATAATCATCAGTGGTGGTTAGACCACGTAATCCAAATTGTTGTCCTTTACGAGGTCTTACGGTAGAACATGGTAGTGAATGCTGCGTGATGTGTGTGTAGGTGTACCGTCAGTAGGTACTTGAGTCTCGACAGCTGACCTATCTCACTTTAAAATTTGCGTTGTTTTGTAGAGAATTCGTCACAATAACAGTGTTAATCGTCATGATTGTAGATTCTATGATTCGATATGAAAAGGGGGTGAACCTCATATTATCAAAATTTAGAGTTGCAACTTGCACCCGAAAGGTACCTATGCCCCTATGCCTAACTTGTAGATATCAACACCGCGGATGGTATATAAAGACGAAGATGGAAAACGAGCTTAATTCTAATATAAGGACTAGCCCTCATTACAGAGATAGAACCAGTGGCGTAGCTACCGAAGGGCTAGGCGGGGCAGTGCCCCGGGGCCCACAAGCTCAGGGGGCCCCTCGGACTCTCCCCGCAACGAACGAACGAATCTGGTGGATAACGACAAATCTGTAGTACGTCGAATTCGGAAAACGACGAATACGGAACAAACGATTTTAAATAGTTTAGTTGGGGCCCTAGTTGATTTTATGCCCCACGGCCTTTGGTAACCTAGCTACGCTACTGGACAGAATAGAGAAAAGAGATGAATGTGTTAAAAGAGGAGAGGAAGCCTTTGACCTGCATTGACATTATTATGACCTCGGCAAAAAACATAGATATATCCAGAGGTATGAGCAATGAACCTGCTATACACGCAGCAACTTAGATGTTTTTTATCGCAGAGAGAATCTATTAAATCATCTTTTTAGGGTTACCAAAGAATATTTTTTTATTGCTTACTTTTTCATTTATGTAGTACTAGTTGAATTTGGGCAGAGGACGCCACTGGCAAAGTCACGTGACTGACCCGACTCCGCCATATTGCAATTGTACGGTGGCGAGGGATCATTTGCAATTTGTAATTTTTTAAATGTCTAAATTAATTCTGTTTTCACAACTGTTCGTGCCTGCGTACTTTGAAGTTTGTTTTTTATTTTAAGTTTGGTTTCAACTCATTTCAAGTGTATCGTGTACATGTAATTATAAAAAGTTGTGCTGGGTTCCACCATTGAAATAACCAAGTAGTGACCGAGTACCAGAAAAGGTTCACCGACAGCGCATTACAGACAGGACTAGGTATTGTACAAAAAAAAATCATTTGATTACACCAGATCTAGAACAGTAATCTTATGTTATTGTTGATATTGTAAAGCTGTATTTAAACCGGTATCATTGTTTGCATCAGCCACTCTGTATTACAGGCAAATACATTGTTTGAATGAGAAGCACTTCGAATAATAAAATTGCGGGTAAATTTTTGAACAGGTAATAAAAGAACAAGAGTTTATGATAGGTAATTGTATTTGGAGCGAAAGTTTGAAGTGTTTCTTACGTTGACAACTTGAGAGATTGTTTTGTATACATCAACAATAATGTACGACATGAAAAAGCTAACTTGCCCGTGGCCTTTCTTGGGTTTGAAGATGTGACCTTTATTCGAAGTGCATTATGTACACGTAGCTTCAGACAGCTATACCATGGAACCGCCATTTTGATTGCTAGGCGCCTTGCCAGGGGGGAGAGGGGCGGGGTGGAGGGGCGATTCTCACTATAAAAAATGTGACGCTCAGACACTTGGTGTCTCACTCATGATCATCACAGAGGTGTGCCTCTTTACTGATGGCCAGTAGTTTTTTATGATTATTCCCAATTGTTGATACTACCCCTATAGTCCAACAAAACAAACATAACCTCAATTAATGTTGTTTTGATTTGACAGGTGTTTTCACATGGAATGTAGATTAACAACATGAATGGTGAAGTAAATGGTACTATGGAAAAGGCTGTTGATGCTTCTGATCCAAACTCACCAGAAACTTTGAAAAATGAAAAGGAAGTTGCTTCTGAAGGCTGTGATAATGGAAATCCCTGTGAAAATAGCAATAACATTGAGAACAGTAATCACTTAGACAGTCAATCCAGCCCAGCATGTACTACTGACAGTAATGCTGAGGATTTGGGAAATGATAGTAGTAACAGTAGTGCAAAGCAAAACAATCACATACAATCACCAACAGTGGGTTCTGAGCTTCCTGAAGCACATGAACTTCCTGAAGTACCTGAGGTATCTGAACTTCCTGATGAATGTGAACTTCCTGAAGTATCGGATCATCCTGAAGTATCTGAAAATGAAAACAGTAATATAATATTGTTGGAAAACAACTGTGGTAATAGTAATGAATCATATCCAGAGTCTGTGACCAGTACCCAAGTGAAATCGGATAGTAATGATATTGTACTGCATAATATTATGGTTGAGAAAAACCAAGAAGCAGAAAAAGCAAGGGCACTTGGCAAGGGGACCACTACCATCACAAGAATCACAGAAATCACCCAAGAAGAGGTATGTTATATTGCAGTATTGAAAAAGCTTCAATTGTTGTTTTTATATTGAATACAAACATGCTCAGACACTATTGCTTTCCTAGGTAATAATAAACTGTTTAGTGAATTTATGACCCATAGCAGTTTTACTGGTAATTGGGCAGCTTCAAACTTATTGCAAAACACTGGTCTTCACTTTTATCTGTCTATTATCTCTTCTTACTTGTCCTAATATATGCATCATGAGATCTTTCAAGGACAATTATTACATTATCTATTTAATATTGTAATAACTGTAATATTAGTTGTCTGCCACAATGTTTGTTATAACAATCAATATTATAATGTGAAGAATGAAACTAAAACTGATTTTCTATTTAAAAGATTTTTACTATTATAAACACAATGTGTGTAGTGGGTAGTGGCCTGCAATACAATAATTGTATGGTAAGATGGTAATATTGCATAATTACTGTAACATCTTACCATGTTTTGAATTTAGAAAAAGGCTTAGTGTAAATTGGTAGTTTAATAATGTGACCAACAAGTATTTCTTATCAAGCTGTGGCTGATGAGGCTATGCTCAGATCCACACTTATCAGTATCAGTGCACTCCTAACATATTCAAAAAAACGTATAATAATGCTTTTAAACAATAACTGTTAATAATCTCATGCATCACCACATGTATACTTGCAATGTTTGCTGCACTGTCACTAGTGTCATATGATAGACAAAAATAAGTCCATGAATATTGTTGTGCATGAGTCCTCCCGATATGTGATTAATTTGACCTAGCAGTTAATAAATAATTTATTTAAATTTTTATACTAAGAAATTTACTATTACTAATATGTACTTAATTACTAATACTAAGTAATTTTGTAATTTTGCATGCCATGGTCTCTTATAAGTGAGAAAGCATAAGATCTACAACCTTTTTTGTTTACATCCTTTCGTAATGTATTACTTGTTAGAGATCCTTTAAATAAATAATTAAATAATTTTCAGAATTCTGATAATATGATTGATTCAGAAGAAGGGTCTTCAGAAGAAGATGTTTTTGAAATTGTACCAAGGGCGGAAGATACAGTAAGCATCAATTCAGATTCTGATCCGGATGGAGATGAATTTGCAGAAGAATGCATGATTAAGATAGAACACAGTAATGCAATAATGATGTTAGTAAATGAAAGTGGAAGTTCCCAGGACTCTGCCAGTCCAGATATTCAAGAAATTGTAAGTGATAATGATGAAGCTGCTACAGCAGATGCAAAAAAAATTAGTGATAACAAAGTACAATTACGTCGTAGCAGTAGAGCAATAAAGCGTAAACGATATAATGATGATATAGAAAATGGTGATCATGAATCTGATGTAGAAGAAGTTGGAGAAACTTATAATCGTAAAACTAAGCCAATTGTTATCAATGATACTAAAGCTTTGGTTGAGATGGCAGCAAGGCAAATGAAATCTAATCATAATCAAAACCAGAAAAAAGAACCTACTGTTGTTATTATTGACACCAATGCTGTACCTTCTTTGAAGTCCACAGCCTCACATAAACCTGCTGGGTTGCCAATAAGTTCTAGTGCTAGTGCACAAAATTTGTATCAGAGCATTGTGGCCCGTGGGACTACTGTCACACCAATCAGTAGCAAGTCCACTGTAGCTACACAAAGCTCTTCGCAAGCTCCTCAGCCTTCAATACTACCCTCATTAACAGATGATATGTTTGTAGTTGAAGCACCTTCATTTATAGTGCCCTATGTTTATGAAAAACCCTCAGTCAAACCTTTTAGGGAATTTGTAGACCTAATGGGTAAAGAGCTGGATGAACAGAAAGCCAAAGAAGAAAAAGAGTTGCAAGAAAAAGCAAGTAAAGAGAAAGAGATAAAAGATATAGAAACGAAAAAAGAAAAAGGTGAAGATATGGAAGAGGCTGAAAAGGAGGCACCATCATCTGAAGTCAAAGTTTCAGAAACAAATGAGTCAGTACAAGACAAGAAGAAGTTAAAAAAAGGTATTTATATTTTTTCGAGTCTATTCTACTACTCTCTTTTAAGTTAGAACGGTTATATCCTAAACTGAGCTATAAATTTACCAAAACTGGGTTCGCCAAAGGTGTTGGCCATATTCGTATTGCGCATCTCTGCTTATTTGCAATGAAACCATACCTAATAGGTAATTTTCTTGGGTAGCGCTAATAGATGCCTGCGAATTCTCGCGGAATCGCCTGGGCTTCCGTGGTGAGTTAAAAGTAATTTGTGCAAGTGACATTGAGAATATCTGTGAGTGAACCCCTAATATTAGCTATAGGTTATGGTCATCTAGTCTTAACAAAAATTATATTTTAGATAAACGTAGGCATGGTGATGATGATGATGCGTCCTGGGATGGTGAAAGTTCTACAGACTCTGAAGATGAAATCCTGATGAGTGATGAAGAAAACAAGACTATTATTATTAAAGATAAAGCCGATTCTATTGAAGAGATAAAAGATGTTACAGACTTAACTGCAGATAAGGTGTGCTCAAATAAATCAGATAATTATTTTGACTGTTCCCTTGGAAAGTTTTTCATTAATATTGGTTTAAGTCTTGTACAAGAGTATGTGCAGAGCGATTTGTTAAAACAACAAACTCGAAAGTTAAACAGAGAAAAGAAGACAGGAAATAGTACTAAAAATACTGAAACTTCTATTGCTTCTCTTATGAAAAATATTGAGTTCAGCAAAGAAAATAATGCACCATATTCATTTACTCAGACGAAATGTGAATTTTGTAGTTTTAAGACAGAATCTAAGTTGGCAATGGCTCATCATTTGGAGACACCACATATGAAGAATAATGTTTATAAATGTAATTTCTGTTCATTTGAAATACGAAGCCCTCATGATATTTTGTACCATATGGAAGCTGAGCATAATGTTAGAGGAAAATTAGAGAGGGCACCTGCGTATCACCAGTGCGCCAATTGCCCCTTCGAGGACAATGGCAAGGGAAAATTGGCACGCCATCTAATACCTTGTGCCAAGAAATTCAAACCTGAATCAAATTTGGCTCCACCACTAGAATGGGAGCCTCCTGCTAAAATACCAAAGGTAAATCAGAGAAGTTTTAGTTCAGAATTTGTAAAAATAATTAATTGTGAATTTTTTGAAAATTTATTAATAATAAATCAGCACCATAGAGTAACGTCTGAGGCAGGCATTCTCGTACCACAGTGTAACTAAAAGCTGGCATTCTACTTAAAAATAGTACTAATGGTTCAAGGAATGTCCATTCTTACCATGCCTTTACAGGGTTATTGAAAAAAAAACATTATATTGTATAATATAACATAATCACAAGAAATGAGTACTAATTGTATTTGTAGGGTTCTGGTATTTTATAATAACCCTGTATGTAAATTCAATGTGAGGTTTGGCGAAATCTCTTTTGACTGAGCATACCATGGGGGATGGCTTTACCATGATAAATTACAGGTTTACGTTCTTCGATTCTATTTATTTATTCTTTCAGATAACGCGATCCCGCAATAATATGATGGGTTCATACCAAAACTCATTTAATCGAAGTCACGTCGGCAACAACCAGGGGCGGATGGCTACAAGTGTGTCTAGCATAATGCCGGGTGTGAGTTCCTCATATCGGCCACGGGGCCGCACCCCTATGTCCGTGCCGCCGCGGGCCATTCCTGTCCATGGTGTGCCAATCTTACGTGGCGGCGTTATGGTCAGGCATAACGCACCTGGTCTCATGTCATCGAATTATCCAGTTGCTGTGAGTATCTTTAACGTTAAAAAATATATGTGTAATAATAACCTGTAGAAAATGTGCCTCGGCTCGTGAGATAACAGGCGTCACCTGTGAGCTATACCTTATTCGGCCAACTGAATAACGATTCATTTTAATCGTTTTTATCGGATTATTGATGATAATCTTATCATTATTTGAAAATTATTTGTTATATGCTTTTATAATTTTTTACGCTGAAATACATATTTTTACAGTATTTTATATAAATTTATTTCAGAATAACGTGAAGCAGAAATCCACTCACCAACCGTCGATTTCTATTACGCCATTGCCTCGGCAACCACCGCCTGTGCAGCTCCCGCCGCCTGCACTTAACTCTAAAAGTACATTCGTCATATGTGAGGTCTGTGACGGTTACATAAAAGATCTCGAACAACTGCGGAACCACATGCAGTGGATACATAAAGTGAAGATTCACCCTAAGATGATCTACAACAGGCCACCGCTTAATTGCCAGAAATGTCAATTTAGGTAAATTGAGCTCAAAATATGTAAAAGTCGTTGTTTTTACTTCTGCATATACATGAGACGGATTGACAAAGGATTTTATACAAATATTCTATGAAAAGTCAAGGTATTGACTGAAATCAAAGCTTTAAATAAGATGACATGATTTTAATTAAACAATACTTTTAAGATTGAAATGTTTGACTCATTGTAGAACCATGTACTCAGAGATTTCAAAGGCTATATTTACTATAAAAGTTGAGATTTAAATGTGATCAAAGAAAATTATACGACACTAATTATTTCTTTATATCTATTGTAGATTTTTCACCGATCAGGGTCTTGAACGACATTTACTGGGTTCACACGGCCTTGTCACGAGTTCAATGCAAGAGGCTGCTAATAAGGGAAAGGATGCTGGCAGGTGTCCCGTTTGTGGCAGGGTGAGAATATGTTTCTTCAATCATGTATTTAGAAGTTTTAAAACTGTGCAACCATAAAATTATAGATGATGTTTTTTAAAAAGCTACATTACGTTGAAAATATGTGTTAGTATTAAATTATACCAACCACATTAGTATGACGTAAATGATAGAAAAAAGAGTATAAAATAATGAATATTTATAAGAAAATAAAACGAGACTGTACCCAATCAAATGAATTGACGTAAATTACAGGTATATCAATGGAAGCTACTCAATCATGTAGCGAGGGACCATAATCTGACGTTGAAGCCAGCGCATCTGTCGTACAAATGCACTGTGTGCACCGCAACCTTTGGAATGTACAAACAGTTTGAGAACCACGTGTACTCCGCGCACAGTATAGTGGCCAAACGCGTCATGGACAAGAGTAAGACTTCGGCGCCAGCAAAAACTAACGATTCTCTCCTGAAGCCATTGAAAATTAACGATGAGATTACTATAATACCTCAGCCAGTGAAAGCGGCTTCAGCTTCAGCTGATGAGGAAGACTAAGGTAATCAATGGCTAATTATCTTCAACAGTATATTTACTAAGCTAGGTTAGTGCTTGCCTGGCTGTTATAAAATACATTTTATACAATCACATTTTGGCTAGCGTTACTGAGTATAAATTACCTCAATACTTATAAACTGAATGAATTTATTCATGTTTACGATAGTATCAATAATCCGGCTTCGCTCGCGTTAATATAGATTTTCGAGATTTATGCAAAAAGACTCCAGACCTATATTTAACCTAACCATCTCAAGGGTACCATCTATCTTTGTACGAAAACTTATCAAAATTAGTTTAGGGATTTAGGCGTTAAAGCGTAACAAACAAACCAACTCGAACTCACTTTCATATTTATAATATTATAGTGAGGATTGTAATATTTTAGTATACAATCACAAGCTTCTTCAATCATTTAGGTGTTTATACTCACACCAAATTCTTTTTCGTTCATTAAATAGATCGATTCTTTATGGACACGTAAGTCAATATTTTAGTTTTTTAACTTGATGGCACATTTACTGAGTCTAATTATTGAGGAGGGTCTCTCAAAATTCTAAGGTTGTAGGACTGTTTCAATAGCCTTTTGAAGATAGAGCCATTACTTTACCAGCTGTGTGACCGCAGCATTACCTGCGAGGATCTCGGTTTTGTCATTCCTGTGGGAATTCCTGTGTTACCGTTTATTGCTTATCTCTCTTGCATATGGAGCTCCTGTGCAAAATTCATCATAATTGAATGCTTGTAGATGAACCATTTTATGCTGTGCACTGTATCAGTCATAGTTAGGGTTTTCTTTAATCGAAAAGCCTGTAGAACCTTAATTATATGATTGGGTTTACAAAAATTGAATTTCATATTGCGAATTGATGTCAATGCTAAGCAAGGCGATACTGAAGCCAAAATAACTGCAATGCGCAAAGCAAGTGAAAGTAGCCAATGACAGGTTTCCACAAAAGGCTCCTCCCCCCATTTTCAATATTTTGCAACTATCAGTGTGCATTGCAATAGCATTGTTATTTTATGCTAATTTATTGTAAATGTATAACTGCGAATGCGAACGAAAATCTTACATATTATTTTAATAAATAGATCTTTTAAAGATATTTTTAAGACGAGTCCGTGTTTTAGATTTTTAGTACGAGATGGCGCTACTATTTCCTAAAAGAAACAATAAAACATGCTCAGATACATTATATCTCATGTTGTGAGTTACAGCAATGTAGGGTAGAGCAGTGCCTTAAATTGCTTTATATTTGCATTGTTTAGAATTAGTCTTGGACAGATATAAATGGAGAGCTGGCGTAAGATGCTATTTTTATACTATTAGGGTGGCAAAGAAATGTATGGCCCGCCTGATAGTAAGCGGCTACCATAGCCTATGGACGTTTGCATCACTAGGTGGTATCCCTCGCGTGTGGGCGATCCTGTAAAAGGAAGGGAGGGGAAGGAGAACAGGAGAGGGAGGGGGACTGAGGGAGAAATCGGGCCTCCGGCGCGCTCCACATTCGCCGTACGAGTATTAAACGCAACAGTATGCACACTGCTGCTTTCCCGGTCGTGCTGCCCATTCATACTACTACTAGGAGAATTGCTGCGATTTGTTTTGTCTTATAAATAACAGATTAAATGAGATCAAAAATTGATTCTCTGAAAAAAAAAAATATTTATCTCAGAACATAACCAATATTGAACCTGAAAGAGTACCTGTCATCGTCTTTGCCAGTTTTCACCTAGACTGTGTTTTTCTTATTAAACAATTATAAATGTGTTTTTCTTATTAAATAATTAATTATATGGGTTTATCGTTGTTCGTTGGCCTTGATGTTAGCGAATTGATACTCTATTGCTGCGCATCACGTAAGAGTCTTTTGACTTCAAAAGTATTACAGCTGATTTGATGCTGACATTATTATTTTGGAAAACGTTGTCTCTTATGTTTTTTTCATGTTTAACGCGTGCGTTTAATTACTTCAATGGAAATTATAATTCGATGCTGGCTAGTGATCACTCCATCAATCATTATACAAAGTGACATAGTAGAGCTGAGCTTATTACTTATATAAATGATTGCGAAAGCTTAAAATAATGTTGCCTGTTATATTTGCTATTTCCGGAGCGAATTAATGGAGACTTTTGACGACTAATTTAATAATAAAAACTGGCTTAACCCGGCTATGCTTAGCTGTTTTACATTGTTTTTTTTTATTGATTACTAACAATAAAGTTTTCAATAGCTAACAAACAAAGAAGAAAAATATTTTGTTAACTATTTATTCTTCGCTTTAATAGGACGACAAAATTTTAAATTTATTGCAAATGTGATAAATAAGTGTATATCGTAATAAAAATCCTTATTACGATAATGAAACGGCATATGATCGGATTCTTGTGGAAGTCAATGGTGGAAGCATTTGTTCAGTAGCACACCTACTTTGTCTGATATGATAATATTTCTTAAAACATATTTTAAATGTTTTATTGATTGCTAGTGTTATTATACGCTGTGATACACATTTCCTATAACATACTTGACGATTGTTACAGGAGTAATGGCGCCAGGCGTCTCTGAGCTGCAAGCTTGCCGTAACCTTCGTGCAACAAGGTCACGAGGGTCGTTCCATCGCCAGGCGTGATGGGACACTCACTACACACTCCATTATTAGTGTACATTCCAAATCAGCACTAGTTTAATAAAACGACGCAACATACAATTAAATTAAAAATATTTAGAACATAACTTGGGTAACAACGGATTACTTTGTTGTTCCAGCAAATGGTCCTACCATTGCTTCAGAGTTCAAAGGACAAACTGCCTAGGCTTTAAAAGCCAATATATCTTATTTTCTATATCATAAATGCGATAATGGGAAGTAGTTTTCAGTTTTAATTTAAATAAAAGCAACAATGCACCTCGTTATTTAAAAACTTGTATTGTAAATTTATGTAGCATCGTAATTTTATCAAGTGGAATGTACACTGATTATTGAGAGTAATAAACTCACACGTAAATGCTAAACATACCTCAGCGAATCTTAGATGTATTGTAATTTTTTATGTAAGATATAATGTTCCGAGTGGGGTATAGGAAGTGGAGTTGAAATTAAAACTTATTTGATGCATGTAGAAATTATATGTGAGGGTTGTGTTCATGAGTTTGGTATACAGAGTCCGTCTATATTAATATTTTATAAAAGGACCTTTGACAATAGTATCACTTTGTGTGATGTTCAATTTCATACTTATGTGACGGTCATGCTATAGAAATTCATAGTTTGATGAATGTTTTATTGAGTAGGATTGTTATCAAACGAATTAAATTAATTAATGATTATAATTCAAAAGCTAATTGAATGATCTACATACTATGTAGGTAGATGATGTCTTATCTTGAGGGGCGAGTATGATTATATAAGGTTAGTATTTTAATTTTATGAGCTGATTTGAATTGAATAAATTACGAATCTGACAGTGATTATCTAATTGATTGGGTATTGGGTAGTTTCCTTTAAGCAGGGACTTGAAAAGCTCCACAAAGCTCACTTTTTAAATCGGCAAAGTTTGCACTATCATTGGCTGTTGCAGTTCAGATATTAATTTCAATATTTGGTTGCGCGTGGTTTGTTCAGAAATCTACCTTCAAATAATTGACTGCTACTGATTATGGAAATTAGACCTATTGTTTGAAGGGTATAACGATACTTTTAAATTTCATTCAACTTACCAACTGTCTCTTAAAATTTAATTTAAATGTTAAAAATATCATTTTTGTTTATATAGGTATTTTAAATAAGTACCAAAGCGTGGAAACTACTTATTATTGACCCCTAGATGTTAATATGACCTGTCGTTCTATTACAGCTTTTAATGAAAAGGGTGTATTTCTAGTGATCCTGTATATAATTATAGAATTTTATCTCGTTTATGTTGTTATCAGGGTCGTCTCACTAGCTTCAGTAGCTTCCACTACGTAAGCCCAAGTAGCCTTTGTATTTAACACATTTTGAAAGTATCTTATATTAACTTAAGGGTATTAGTATCAATGTGTTGTCTTAAGTTACAATCTTTGTTCGGTAATTCGTAGTTAATCCATACATGTGAAAGGTTTATATATATATTTTTGAAACAAGTTTTTACATAAGTAATATGGGTTTAGTGTTGGAGCTCGTTGCCGTATTTGGAAACTACCTGATTCTGTACTTCAATATCGCCTTCGCTGATTTCAATTTGAAATCGCCCGGTCGCTATAATTATTTAATTCCGGATAGGTTCCACGCAAAAGTCAAACTGGATGCAATAAGTGTGGCACAAGCATCTATTTATTCGAATAGCTGTAAGATTGTGTACGTCGTATTAAATGTATGAATATGCTACAGACGATGTTGTATGAGCAGTTCATAGATCTTATATTGACATATTCTATTTACATAAAACTATTCCTTATTTGTATAATAAATTAACTAAACAATTAATATACCTACAAATATTATATTTACCAAGTGTGTAGTCTGTGGCACGCAATCAATATATTTTGTAGAATATCACCAAGACGAATGCTGGTGTCCTGTTCTAGGTCTCCTTTTCAGGATAAACCTAATACAATCGATATCCAAAATTAGATTGTGATGGGAAAACTTACTACTACGCTAGTTTGTGATTCAAGCCTTGAAATATTATTTACGATGTAGCTAATTGTTATTAACCTTTATGAAGCTTTACAAAATATTATTCTATTAATAGCAATAGTATGGGTATTTAAGTACTACCTTTAATACTTCCTTAAGTAATTGAGTTTTTCTTATATTTGGAAACAATAGTTTAGTAGGGATTACCAACCGACTTGAATGTGGGCATAAAAATATCTTTCTCGTTCCCACTTAATTTAAAGATAATCTTTAACTATTTTCAGTGTTCGCATGAATTGAGGAGTTGATGTTTGATAATAACCGGGTTCCTAAATCTATTTAGTAACAATTATGAAAAAAATTAGACGAAATCTTGTACAGGATGTTAATTCAATGTCAATTCAAACTTTTGGATTCAGGAAGTCCAGATCTCATAATATAATTAATTGATATACATTAATTGACTATTATTGATGTACATCAATTGACTATATTATGAGATCTCGACTTCTCCCCTAACGATATTTATGTCACCGTAAAATGTTAAACATCGTTAGATCATAATCTATCTTGCAAGATTGTAAACCATCGATTGATTGTCAACTCAACTTACTTCTTACAATTTAACGCATTATTTTTCGGAAGATCATAATCTATCGAAGCGAAACCGTCAAATTGTGAAATGGCATGCGACGGAACGCACCTGACACGCTGATTGGTTGAACGTCATGCGCCTCGCGACGCCGACGGTTTTACTTCGATAGATTACAATCTACCGAAAAATAATGCGTTAAATTGTAAGCAGTAAGTTGAGTTTACAATCTATCGACGGTTTTCAATTTCGCGTGGTAGATTATAATCAACGGTATTTACAATTTTACGATATGATTATTGTCGATAATGGTGAACCCCAAAGCTAAGCGAAACCGACACCGTCAACCGACTGCATCATTAGTCTAGTGTTCCTAAGCGCGACTGCTACGCTAGAGGTCCTAGGTTCGATCCCCCGGGTCGTGCTCGACCTGGGGATTGTTGTTATTAGGTCTTTCTATGAAATTCTCAGTAGCAGCTCGGAGTTTGGATGTGTACCCGGTTAATGGCAATAGACTCGACATGGGACCTAAACATACCGGCAAAGCGTGGGTGTACAATTAGTACACCTCTGCCTAACCCTTTGAGGAAATACAGACGTGATGATGATGTATGCAAAATATGTTAGATTAGGTTAGATTACCTCATTCAGTGAAGGGCTACCTTCACTGAATGAGGTAATATGCATTAAAAAATAGACGAATAACTCATAATGGGCAGGGCACATCCCTTAAATCGTTTTAGATTTGTTGATTACTTTATGAAATACATGCCTGCATGTACGGATTAAGAATGTTACAATATCGGAATTTTTTTGAAGATAAATCAATGAAAAAATAAACATTATATACCCTGAATTACTTATGTTCTTATGAGCAAAAAACTATCTAAAATAAACCTTGAAGTAAATACCCTAATAAATAATTTAAATCTCGATACTATATAAAATAATGAAAACAACCATAATAACAAGTACGCAAACATTAAAATTATAATTATCTTTTATATAAAATTCTCGTGTCACAATGTTAGTTACCATAAGGAGTATGGTAACTAACATTGTGACACGAGAATTTTATTATTTTTAATTTATTATTATTATTAATTTTTACCGAAACGGCTTGACCGATTTGTACGAAATTTTATATGCATATTCAGTAGGTCTGAGAATCGGCTACTATCTATTTTTCATACCCCTAAGTGAAAAACGTATACTCCACGCGGGCGAAGCTGCGGCCGGACAGCTAGTAATTATTAATATACTTTATGGGCAATTGATTTGCCGAATACTGCTAAACTCTCTTCCTCCTAATTTTGCTGTGCCCGACAGGGTCCATAATGATCCAAGATACTATGATACCACCTATATGAAACATTATGGAACATACTAAAAAAATATTGAGTATTAAGAAGCCACAATCAAAGCAATATAGCTATGTAAAATTCAGTAGTAGAAAACCCTTTTTGATTATACATAAACACTACTCGATCGTCTATATTTCGATATCTCGGGTGGCTCTCCAATCCAAACATTTGAATTGAGAGCTTTGACGTCCTTTAACTCTTGGACTTCTGAACTGAAAATTTTCACAAATGCTACTCACTAGAAGTAGTAACCACGTTCAAACATCAAATATGGTTCCTCAATCCATATGCACACCTGGTACCGCAGCTACTTTGAATTGGTCGCCAACTTTAATATTAGCGCTTTAGTAAATTTACTATCAGTTTGTTTCCCAACGGTTTTATTTACAGTTCCGTAACTTTTAAGATTAAATTTATACAAGATGTATATATATTAATATCAAATACAATTAGTGCACAAGACTGTACGAGGTCTGACAGAAATAATCATTAAAGTTATAAATTTTATGTCAAAGACACCTTATCGAAGGGTGTAAGAGAACAGGGAATTCATAGGATAATTTGTACAAGTCCCAATTTCATAGTCCCATATTCATGATTTTCGAATCGAATGTATATGTATGTTGATATGTTAAGTTGTGTTGTGTGATTTCTGACGATTCAATTTTAAATATTGTGATTTTAATTATCATCTTTTAACAATAGCCGCTGTGTTAATACTTATAAGTTAAGACACATAGCGTAATTAATATATTATTATTATTATAATTATGATGCCCAATTTTCTCGTTAATGTATATGGGCCATATTTTGATGTCTGATACGAGTGCGATACTACATGATTGTGTTTAGGATGGCACATTCCTAAGGAATTAAGAATTCTTTCATTGTAGTAATACTGAAGGTGCGTGGTAAATATTTATTATTTAAACTTAGGTTGTTAAATTAGCGTTTAATTAAATTGATAGTAAAAAATAATAACTTAAAGATTTATTTTCAACTGTGTTTTCTTTCAACATTTGTGTTTTAAACTTGAGTGATTGCGATTATCAGAACCTATTCATTTAGGTTTTGGGGATCATAAATAATACCTAAACGAACACGATTCAAAAATTTTGTATCATTTTGTTATCTTGTAAATAACAGGTATCATTTAAGTATTTGTAATAAAGATACCTTACCATTATGGATGTTTTATTTTTAACACAATAGATCATGGAATATGTATCAGTAACTTTGGTTGTAAGTGTTGAAGAAAAAAATAAAAATAGCTCCCAAAATCTGCCGCAATGAGGACATAGTGCAGCCCTGTCTGTGCTTATGCCGACATAAGCACATGAAGGAGGGTACAGGTCGGAGAGGTTTTAGTAAGTAAGAATCCCACACCCCGGTCTTACCGAGTGTGCGTTACCCAGGCCAGATGTTGTCGAAAATGGTCATTTGAATCTTATAGATAATTAGTTTTGCGGCTTCTGTAATTGTTACGCACATTTTTAAATTTGTTGCGCAGTTTTTTAATTATTTCACAAAAACATTTCCTGCTGGGGTAACGTTACCCCAGCCAGACCTTTTTCTTTCTAATGGGAATATTTAAATAATTACTAGCTATAAAATTAGTTGTCTAGCTGAAGTAAATGTTGTGCCTTATTTTGTATTTGTTCTTTCATCGGTTGCGAAGTTATTCGAGATTTTGCTGGGGTAACGTTTTTGGTTTTGCTAGATCTTTGAAATGGTTAAGCGGATTCTTATCATATTTTGTACATGGCTTCTTGGGAATTAGTTTAAATTTGTTCTGCAATAAAAAAACCAAAATAATACATAGCTTAAAGGTTATTTCATTAAATAGAAAAACACTTCAATTGGTCCCAGCACTCTCAATAAGAGCTCTAAAGACTTACTTTAAACGTTATTTTAAAGCTTGTAACTGCCTTCAAATGTATGTGAAGTTTCATTAGTATCCTGTAAGTATTTAACAAGTTATGATGATATTGAGTTCTTCACGAGCACGGTCTTGATGCGCGCGGTGTTATTTGGCCACTGGATTGGATATATGAACTGAATGTTATGTCAATTATTAGTTTTTTAGTTCAGTTGTATATCAGTAAAATTTCAGCTCAGTACTTTGGATAATTAATGAGATAATACGATTAAAGTCATTAGGAAGTGAATGACCGTGGTAACCCGACCAAGTTTAGGTGGTTACGAAAAAGCGAAAACGCAAAACATTATGGTACCTTCTAAAATATGTAGGATAGTGTTACAAATTTAGTACAGACATGTACACAAGTTAAAAAAAAAAACTACGTGATCATTAAATTTTTTTTTATTGACAGGTAATATAATCATTTCAATTGAACTTTTAAAGTATTATTGAACTTATAGTTAAAAACAATCACAGATTAAAATTACAGATAGTAATTTTGCTTTTTTGTTATTTTCTATTATTGTTTAATTAAATTATAGATTTCAGTATACACAGTACACAGTTAAAATCCGTTGCGTAGTTTTAAAGATCTAAGCAAACAGGGACAGACAAACGGGAAGCGACTTTGTTTTATAGGTACTATGTAGCGAAGGATAAATATGTCGTTATCATTGTTGAGAATTCCAGTCTAGGTAATAATTAAGTACGAAAGAAAAGAAAATAATAAGTTCCTAAATTTAAATATTTAAGCCTTAAAAAAATACAGTTTTAGATAAGTACCTACCTAACAACATGTACATATTAATAATAATTTTGCTACTATTTCTGTAGTTACATTATACAAGCTTACCTTGTTCGTGAATTCATCAAGCAGCCTGCACCATAACTATGATCATCAATAGAAGCACTCCACATTAGCAGTAATTCGCCACACTTATTATTTTACATTAGCTCTCACGCACTCTATAAATATTTGCAAAAACAGGAAACGGAACTGCCGAAACGCATGCGCACTCTAAAAGATGAATTATGTGATTACGGAGCATGTTTAGTGCGATATGCAAACAATGCGCCCCTTCACCCCACCCCTTCCGCGTCCCACCGAACGACATGTTATATCAGTGATTTTTGATAAGTTTGTGCAACTGGAAGATAATAAAAATGTTTTCATAGTACAGATATTATTATATTATTAATGTATTTAACAGTGTACGCGTCTGTACCGAAATTGTAAGATGTATTATACTAAACATTTCAAAAGATAGTATAATGTTCTGCGTTTTCGCTTTTTCGTAACCACCTAAACTTGGTCGGGTTACCACGGTCATTCACTTCCTGATGACTTTAATCGTATTATCTCATTAATTATCCAATGTACTGAGCTGAAATTTTACTGATATACAACTGAACTAAAAAACTAATAATTGACATAACATTCAGTTCATATATCCAATCCAGTGGCCAAATAACACCGCGCGCATCAAGACCGTGTTCGTGAAGAACTCAATATCATCATAACTTGTTAAATACTTACAGGATACTAATGAAACTTCACATACATTTGAAGGCAGTTACAAGCTGTAAAATAACGTTTAAAGTAAGTCTTTAGAGCTCTTATTGAGAGTGCTGGGACCAATTGAAGTGTTTTTCTATTTAATAAAATAACCTTTAAGCTATGTATTATTTTGGTTTTTTTATTGCAGAACAAATTTAAACTAATTCCCAAGAAGCCATGTACAAAATATGATAAGAATCCGCTTAACCATTTC
Source organism: Subacronicta megacephala (assembly GCA_958496365.1). Classification (NCBI taxonomy): domain Eukaryota; kingdom Metazoa; phylum Arthropoda; class Insecta; order Lepidoptera; family Noctuidae; genus Subacronicta; species Subacronicta megacephala. The sequence goes on from OY292513.1 coordinate 12,358,326, forward strand.
AAAGATCTAGCAAAACCAAAAACGTTACCCCAGCAAAATCTCGAATAACTTCGCAACCGATGAAAGAACAAATACAAAATAAGGCACAACATTTACTTCATCTAGACAACTAATTTTATAGCTAGTAATTATTTAAATATTCCCATTAGAAAGGAAAAGGTCTGGCTGGGGTAACGTTACCCCAGCAGGAAATGTTTTTGTGAAATAATTAAAAAACTATAAGCGCAACAAATTTAAAAATGTGCGCAACAATTACAGAAGCCGCAAAACTAATTATCTATAAGATTCAAATGACCATTTTCGACAACATCTGGCCTGGGTAACGCACACTCTTACCGAAGACCAGCCGACTTTTAAAATAAAAACAATCGCCGTTTGTTCTATGGCTTTTGGAAATGCCATAAAAATAATCTGTAAATAATAATAGAATTTATGTATTTTATTTTTTATTGCAACAACTTAAGCTATCATTACAGGGTATGATGATAAGTAGGTATACCTACAATTTCATAACTATTATTAACAATAACAACATTGAAAACTATGAATAACATTATTAATTATACAAAATACATATTACTAACATATTATTTTGTAACATTTATGTATTATTTTGCTTGCAAGCATATAATAAATAGTAACACCATTGTGAATTCAGTCAAACTACATGTTAACACATCAATCTTAGTTTGAAGGTGGTGCCTCAATGGCACCACCTAAACCCAAAGCTATCCTATATCAGCTTTGGGTTTAGGTGGTGCCTTGGCGAGCAGGTTTCTATAAAGGTATACTTGTAGTACCTGTTTTTGGCGATGGAATACTTGGACTGACTGACCGCTTGGACCCAGGCATCATTAAATCATTTACTGTGTCTGGTGGGCACGGGCTCACGAAGTGATATTGGATAGATTCTTAATTAACCATACTAGCCTACTGTGTATTGGTAGACTACATACGTCCACCTATGTATGCATGTTTTTTTAGATAGTTGTTACGATGTTTTTACCTTGGATTCAAACTCGAGACCTAAGACTTGGCCCACCGGTTCACACAACTTAACAGCGCAAGGAGACAACTGCAAACTGGTAGGTTCAAGCAGGACGAGGAGAAATCGTTTCACTGATGGATTAGGATTCGCAGCAGGAAGGGGGCTCAAACAGTCCCCCTCGACAGTGCCGCTGCTACATCTCCGGCACTGTTGCTGTTGCGGATGAATGACATCTTGCTTCCTTGACACCAGCATAAAATGGTGAGGCCAAACACGCGTCTGGTTTTATATAGTACGTTACCCACTATAGATGGGTCCGACACGCCCCGTCGCTTTCCCCGGGAGGCAGAAAGGATTTTCACACGAGTTGTAGCCGGTAGGTGGGTATTAATACCTACTTGCATGCTGATTTATGATTGAAAACGGTGGGGAGTCTGTTTTACAACTCGAGCATTTAAAATGCTCTTAGCAGACGGAACCTCGTCAACTTGTATGATAGTAAAATGAATACCAAAGAAACGCATTTTTTAGAAATAATTAAATACAACTAATACTCTTTTGAGCAGTGCAAGTTACTTAATGACCATGACCTGGAAAGCTTAATATTGCCACATTCTGTGGTAGCCTGCATGACTGAAAGATGTCCTTGAAGTCGCGCAGCCTTTGAATTGTGCGGATTCTGCACTAAGGACAGACAGCAGTGTGCGTTACATTTGCTGCGCCATGTTACCTAAAAAAAGAATGGCAAAAAAAATTACGGAATTTGACAAAATCAAACATACATATAACAACAACGATATGGAACATACCAAAAATTTGTCATAGCAGAAATAATGAAGTTATAAGGGTTTTAAGTTGGCCGCGCGAACGTAACGTGCACGATTGCGCGGCCATGGATATCTCAGCAACTACTTGGGTTAGAGATCTAAGTAATTCTTTTTGTTAATTGAAGACTGAACTTGTCACAATTGTCGAAATAAAAATAAAAAAAACACTGGACAAACAAACAAAAAAACTAAATCCAAATCGGTCCGTCCGTTTGGGAGCTACGATGCCACAGACAGACACACACACACACAGGCGAAGTTTTTTTCTGCTTGGATAACTTGGAGCAGCAATCGTAACGCACACCAGACAGCATAGTAGGAAGCGCTCTCATTCGCAGAAGTGTAGTGTGGGTGTAGTAAGTATTGGGATAATACTCATAAATAGTAAGATGCGTTGTTGATGACAATAATATTGAATACTTGGCCATAATCACAGTTGCAAGATAGTTTTACTGCTACTACTAAAAACATAATAAGTATATAAATAAATGGATCGGTGGATTTTTTCGGTGCGAGGAAAAGTAGCAAGCAATCTCCCTAGCCCGAAGCCGTGCGCTTGGTGGGGCTGAGCACGAAGCTGGCACCAGCAGTCAGTGGCTAGAACATGTGGTGGCTGGTAGTGTTGTGCCAGGCGTTGCTCTTCGCCGAGGGCATGCATCTCATGCCCGAACGGCATTACGGGCCTACAACTGAGGTATGTTAAACTAATATCTTTTCTATATACCGACGTACTTCTCGCGATTCTACCTACGGGTGTGATAGGTACCAAAGTTTCTTTTAAAAAGTGCTTTTGGTCATAGGTACCTATTAGATCAGGTTTCTGTGAAATATAGTGCAACATAAAAAACACAAATTTAAGTTTTTAAGAACTAGGTATAACTAGTAAGTAGGAACGACATGCGATAGTAACTGTTATTTTTACTAGTTTTGACAATTAAAAAGTGTACATTCGCCTTCGAAAAAGCTCTTCACAATTGGTACCGAACTCCCATCATGGGTGAAGAAAATTATCCGCTTTAGCGTTTCCATATTTTTTTCGACTCAAGTAAAAATAAATTATTATACATTATCTATACTTACTTTTAACGTTGTTATTTTTAACGATATTTATTAAACGATACTCAGAAAAAAAATATTTGCCGATATAATCTTACTATAATTAGGTACCTACGCTTATTATCATGAAAATTCCATATTCAGGAATCAGCGTACCGCTTAATTGACAAACTAGGTATGTTCTGACCACGATAATGATTACCGACAGGTAAAATTTACGATAGCATTTCATGCTACGCTGAATTAACTAAATGCCTATTATCGGTGCATAAGTATTAATTAGAGTACGTTCCTGCTCCTCTATCTTTTTAGTGTCTTCTAGTTAGGTTAATTTGATGTTCATAGACGTACACACGGCTACACATACTTAAAGTTATACATATCCAATTTAGGCTTATCTCCCATTGTATAGGCTCTCCGTAAAATTTTAAGGCCAGCCTATACCAACTATATTTGTATAGCTTGATATATAGCCGTACGGGCGTGCGTGCAAGAATAAATTCGTAAAAGTTTAACAATTCCCCATGACTGCTTGTTTTTAATTCTCTTCGATAAATTCGGTGTGATGACACTAGTGTTGCATAAAAGCGAACTGTATATTTGCAGCGATGTAATTTTTTTATCGCCTCTGGCGAGTTAATGAACCTCAAGTCTACCGATTCTGTATATTGTATAATCGCTAGCGCAATGTATTTAAATACTATAGAGTGTAGGTATCTTTTAACTAACAATCATGGTTGCTGGTTACCAATGTCACCATAATTCAGAATTCTGTTCATTCCAGGTGAGCTGCATCGAATATGCTACGCTTAATCCAGAACGAATTGGTAGAATGCTCGCAGAAGGTAATGCTAATTAATTTTTGTTTGTTAATGTTGTATGATTAAGTATATATTTTGTGCGATAGTTTTGTAATTAATTCACAATGTTGCCTAGGATGGCGTTCCCAGAATCCTCTGCTAAGAAAGGTCATCACGAAACGTTCAGCCACAGTACCTGTCCAGATTTCATTCAATATGGAACCAATAACACGTCGAGTGGACAGTATTATTGATAATATAATACCAAGAAGCGATTACTTACTAAAAGAACATGCAAAACTAGTGCAGGATATTAACAGTTTGCGTCAGGTGGTCTTTATCACTCCGTTCATTGAAGAGAGCAAGGATTACGATGACTCAATATTTCCCGAAATTATTGAGACTTCAACTACTACTACATCCAGGCCGTCACTCAGACCTTTTATAAGTTCAACAAGATCACCATCGAGTTCGACCAAAGGGAGTTCGATACCGATAATATTATTGGGTGGCGCGAGTCACCGGCAGGTGGTGAAGAGCCAACCAATTAATTTCGCAAAGCCCACTGTCAGCTTAGTAGGGACGACCATTTCTCCTCTAATAAAACATCCCTATCCCTTTGTAATGCATACAACACCACGAAAACCGATAAAAATTTGTATGTCGTCTGTTCCGTCAATGTTTTCTACGACAAAACGACCACCTACTTTTTGGGACAGACTTATAGATTATTTTATACCCAGCCGTAGTTTAGGTAGGTAATCTAGATTAATTTAGACTTTAGGGTTATTTACTGCATAATTTATATGAAGTAGTGATATTAATTTAATGTGTTATCCATTATTCATATATTTGCAACCATTGTTCGAGTAATTTAATTGTAATGACTGTGCATTCCTTTATATTTTATTTGTGGAGTGAGTTAGTAGTCTTGACATTTTGGTTTTTGCCAGCTACTCGTATTGCTTTACGGAAGGCATGTTTACCGGCGTCATTACCAATGTCGTGTAATGATATAAATAATGCGTGTACAGTATCGCTTTGTGTACCTATGTCTACATTATATGCGTGCGTCAGTGCCGCAAATCGCGTGTGCTACCTCTAATTACGAATGCCGATTATGTATTGTCTTCTTTTTTACACTTTTACCCGTCGGAATGGAAAAGTTGAACGTCTTATGTGTTATGACAAAATAATTTTCATTGTGGCTTATGTCATTAGTTCTTGCTGTGGGTCGTGAGTGAGAATTTTTCGTAGCGTTATGTCACGAAAACATTATCTTCTATTATATACTACTAGATTAGATAGCTTTCTACTGGCTAGCTTATTGTATGTTTAATTTATAAAAAAAATATTGTATAAAGGTATTACTTAACTGATTTTATAACGTAACCGACTCCCAAGCAATGATATAAAGCTCTTGAGTAAAATTTAGATGTTACCTAACAATAAAAAAAATCTAAATGCGGTTAACACGTGTTTCTTTTTGTTTCCTTCATCAATAATTTGTCAATATGATGTCATTGTCATTTGTAGGTACATGTCCCTGCATTAGTACCTCTCTGTCTTATCCTTCCGGAAATAGAGGCGTGATGATTCCTTTCGTTTTTTATTTTATAAGTACTAGTAGGACCTAATAATAAGTGTTCAGATGTTCCCATTGTTAGTTAAGTTACACCACACAAATACAAGATCTAATGTGAAAGTGATTTTTTCTTTGTATGTGAATCTTCGCACACTTTATAATGCCTACATGGAATTTAGATCAACGAAATCTGTTTCTGTTCATTCTTGCTTGCATATAGGTTGTTTTAGAATAAATTGGAATGCATATTAATAAAAATAGTTATTTCCGTTAAATAGAGGATTTATTTTTTAAAAGCCTTAACTCTAATTGAAAATAATTATACATTTTATTAGATACTTAGGTACATAATATTCATTTCATTCTTTAATAAAATACTGAATGCAGACTAAAGAAAGTAAACATTAACTTATATTAAGGTACTTAATTTTAGTGAGACTAAGTAATTATTTCACGCAAAATTATCGTAATCACAACATGTGCTTATTTTTTAAAATATTTTAGCATTAAATAATGTGATGACGTGACCCGAAGACGTAAAATGTGGAAGAGCAATCGACATCATAGGCAGTCATGGTCTCGGTAGCTTAGTTGGTAAAGCGTATGGTGTAGGTACTGAACCAGAGGGGCGAATTTTCCATTCACCAGAAAATTCATATCATCGTTACATGTATTAAAATAATCAATAATACCTACTTAGTAAATAAAATAATAGCATATCTACGTAAGCACATTATTTGGTCAAATAATTGGCACACTTGCAGTTTTAGGCAAACGTTTGATAAAATTGTAAGTAGGTAGGTATATTGATAACTTAAATTACAGGAAGCATATTGGTATTTTAACCTTCCAACCTACTTATGATACGCCTCGACTGTAGATAATGTTTAAGCGCTAAACATATCTTGTGGCTATCGAATGTGTGAATGCATATACATATATAGGTACCTACTTGGTCACTATGAGCTCTTTAATATAAATAAAAGAAATCAAGTGTTTATTTGCCTCAGATATACTTAGGTTTTTATGACTATATTGCCAAACAATATAGATTTTTACAAATGTGAAGCGAGTTTTGATTATATTCTTAGTATTTTTTTACATTATACAACATAACTATTCTGCGAGAGGTTAGAATATTTTTTAGCAAATGAACTTAATGCCCATTTTATGACATCATGTTAAAAACTGTGTTATTATTTCTAGGTATCTAAGAATCCTGATTATTCTTTTGTTTAGTTGCTTTTTCATTACAGGTTCCTACTTTTACTTAGCCTGTTATTTTTAAGGATTCGGGCACCAGGTTCCTTACTGTGATCTTCGATAAGATTTAGATGTCCATTATACTGGTGAACGGTTATTGATTTATTGAATGGGGATTTATTACGAAGCGACGTCTGATCTCGTCTCGTATAATAGAGAGTACGTAAATCTAATTGATTACACAGCCTACTGCTAGAATTACATGCTCTTGCTATTCTTCTGAATTTATGAGTGCTGCACCTATATTCCATTAACGTGTAAGTTACAATTATTAATTAGGGCTCTCGTTTATCTCTGTTATGGTGCTTCCAGACGATGTTGCATTTCATGTGGTAAAACATAGTTTATGGTAATCGATAAACTATGTCTATTAGTTGCATAGACGATCGTAAAAACAATAGTGGGTATAGACTCTGAAAGGCCATAAAATTTGGACGTCTTATATTACAATCTTACAAATCCTTTTATTCATTAGACATCAGGCATTTAATTAGAGTATTTAAAAAATATACTAAGTACTCACACAAAATTAATATATAGCTTTGACGGAGTGTCAAATATTTTCTTCCAAAAAAATATGCAGCAAAGCATCATTTTATGAAGAAGTATTATTTAAATATTAGTACCTCTATTTAGTAGTGTTACATTTAATTTAAGTACTTCATAGCATATTACTTTTTTTAAGTACTTACTCCGAAAAAAATATAAAACCAAATAAATGTAACATTAATAAGCGCCTCTGACGTTTCAAATACTTAACGAGTTAAGTACTTAATGTTTTAAAGCAACATAAAAGTTTTCATAACAAGCTAAAATCCTACATACCGACTTTCTGATTTGACTTGACTCGATTAACCATTAGTTAACGTTGAAAACGTTTCCTTCCCTTATACATACATACGTTTATGTATGTAAGGTAAGGTGTGCACTAAAGCATGGTATATATACTCTATCAGATTTTCCAGGACGATAACCAGAATAGTAATATGCAAAACACCTAGTCAGACCAGATCAGATGAAATATATATGTTAGTGCGGACATATAGGCAGGTTGACAACAAAGAAGACATTAAGTTCTATAAGAGAGGCCAGCACAAGGTAGCCCACATATATGAGAGCGCAAGTTACGCCGATTTTCCAGTCCAGCTGGAATTTGTTTAGCAGCAGGCAGCCGTACAGTGCAAACAGCGTTGACAGCAACGAGATAGCGCTATATGATAGCCCACTAGAGTTTATTGATACCTGAAATAATATCAAAAGTTACATTGATTAATTTATGTAAATTCAGTAAACGGTAGGGATACTCGTACCTAATCTTTATATAAAATTCTCGGGTCACAATGTTAGTTACCATACTCCTCCGAAACGGCTTTAACGATTTTTATGAAATTGTATATGCATATTCTAATTCAGTGGGTCTGAGAATCGGTTACTATCTATTTTTCATACCCCTAAGTGAAAAACGTACCTATACTCCACGCCGGCGAAGCCGAGGGCGGACAGCTAGTAAGTAGATATATAAAAATAACCTTCTCATAGTTATTCGATTTTTGCCACAAGATAAATAAATTATCCATGTCGTTCTGTAATGTAGTCTTAAAAGTAAAATTAAGACATTATTTTATGAACAAACAAAAACACACGGTGCCGAATCGTCAATAGAAGTATACCCAACTAACAATTATTATTTTTTATTATGTCTTTTTAGTTCAATTAGGTATAAGTAGCGTTTCGCTGTTAACAGCTATTGTATAAAGGTCCCTACTTTATCCAGTCATATTGGATGTTTAACGTAGTCAGGAACCTACCCAATGATTCCCAGGAACTGTAGGATACGCAAGCGACTTGATTAGCCAAGGCAGTCCCAAACATAGTAGAATATCGAAAGTGTTGGATCCGATAGAGTTGCTTAAACCCATTGTTCCGTGGCCTGAAAATAAAGATATTAATATAATATATAATCACTTAATATTATAAAACAAGGTACCCACCGCGTCTGGCTCTTTGTTCGCGATAAACTCAAAAATTACTGAAGGGATTTTCATACGGTTGTCGTCAATAGACAGAGTGATTAATGAGGAAGGTTTAGGCGTATAATTAAGTAAGAGTTCGGACCACTAGACTAATGACTGCCTTATTAGTCTAGTGTTCCTAAGGGCGACTGCTATGCTAGAGGTCCTGGGTTCGATCCCCAGGTCGAGCAAAGTGTTATAGGGTTTTTCTATGAAATTCTCCGTAACAGCTTCGAGTCTGGATTTGTACCCGGTGAATGGCAATAAGCTCGCCTCCTATTACATGGGACACAAACACACCGGCGAAATGTGGGTGTACATTAGTAAACCTCTGCCTAACCCTTCGGGGAAAACAGGCGTGATAGTATGTATGTTTATTAAGAGTTTGTGTAAATTGGTTGAAATATGAAGATAATTGTGTACAACCGTGTGAAGCTCGGATGGGTCGCTATAATATAATATAAAAAAGAGGCATGGAACTATATTTCCATTGGCTTGGAAAAGTAAAAATCTATCAGTGTTATTCATAATCAGCCTTTAATGTTTCCATTGCTGGGACCCAGGCCTTACATCGATGAGAGTTGGTGGATGTCACATGTCTTCGAATGTTTGGTTCTAGGAACTGCCGGATTCCTCACGACGTGTGGCAGTGGTGATGAAATAATTTACACGAAGTAAAGCGCATGTCTGGTTTCAAATCTACAATTCGTAAGTAACGACCGCGACTTACGAATTGTGTAAGTCGCGGTCGTTATCACTGGGCCACCACCGCTCCAGGGGTATTAGAATTGCCATTTTTGATAAATGTACAATATAATTCTCGGAAACAAGTTAAAATTGTACACAATCACGCTATGTTATATTTTATATCCGTCTGTCAACGCTTGGCCATTTATTGTAAGTAACTTGATGCGTAACAGGTGTACGGTGTTTATTCTAAAACACTTCTTATGTTATTGAGATAAACTTTAATTTCATTAGTTCTGATCTCAGTTCAGATCCCAAGCCTGATGATTAGACTATATTGTGAGGTTAGTGGGCAGTGCCGGATTAAGCAAGCGCGGGGTCCTTAGCATTTTATATTGAGGGACCCTTGATCTACCTACTGTAGATTCCCAAGTATAAAATAGTAAAAAAAAACAATACCTACTCAATATATATAAATATATATATATAGTTTTCGTGCAAAGTCCGGGTATAAGAATAGAAAGTGCAAGCTAGAAGCTTCTTTTTTTATGCCACGGCCTTATTTTGCACGAAAACTAAAGAAAAAAATTCTCCACCAAAATTGACAAAAAATGCACTTTGTTGAGATTCACCCATATAGGTATTTGATATGGAATAATCCACTTTGACGACTTTTTAGTGTCTTCATAATCTTTTAGTGTCTTTATAGGTTTCATTAACAAAATAAGCTCGGGCGGAGGTGAAAACTTCCTCCTCTCTCCTACATCTTGCCGTGCCTGAAAAGGCCCACACATGATTCCTAAATTATATGATTGTAACAGCTGTTTTAACTTGTGGAGTGCAATAAATGTGTTGAGTATTGAGGTTAGTGGATTTGGAAAAACGGGGCCCCCTTTTGCGCGGGGTCCGTAGCATTTGCTACTCCTGCTAGGTATATGGTTATTCCGCGTCTGGTAGTGGGTAGTGGGCACCCAAGGGTTTTCGTTTGTCGATTATAGTAAACCATATAATCTAGTATTACTTTACCTTGCACAGTGACCAATACACTGGAGACCGCCTCAGGAAGACTGGTGCCAGCTGCAAGTATCGTCAGCCCAGTGATACTGTCGGGCACATTCAGAGTGTCACCTGTTAACGAAGTTTTGATAATTATAATGCAGATAGAAAAGCAGAATACCCTTTTACCTACTCTATGAAATTAAAAAAAAATTAGTTAGGTATCTACACCAAAATATAACCATATAATAAAGTTGAATACCTACTTATAGTATTTTTGTTTGACTTTGTCTTGACTTGACTTTGATAGCTCTTATATCAGGAGCTATCAGTACAGTTGAATTTAAAAATTCTTTATGCTTTCGAAAGCCCAATTTTTGAGGAAGGTAATTTACTACGACTCTTAGTAGCGAGGCAACTACATATTACAGACTAATTTAGAACCCTCTTTTTTAGTAGTTGGTTAAAATACCCTTAATAATAAGTTTTGATTTAAACGAATTTTAAGAACACAATATCCTTGTTTATTTGCTTTTAAATGTTAGTAAATATTGATGAACATAGAGTAGGCATGAAATTCTACCTAGTACGGTGATCATCCACGCGACAAGATAGGACACTCCTCCAATCCAGGTGATGCACATCGCGAAGGTCAGGGGATACAGCGCGGGGCGACGGCGGCAGTCCGGGATGGTGGCCCACAGCACCAAGCTAATCGGCCACGTGAACACCCACAGGAACTTCTTCCAGAACGTCACTTCCTCACCTGGCCAGGACCATATCGAGCTTGAACTCACGTCTGTAATTAATAAATCTTCGCATTATATACAATGGTTACCATCAAGCCTGGCTGTATGTCTATTTATTACCTAATGGACAAAGGAGGTGAAGCCAGAGGGCTTAAGTGGCTGATTTAATCATTTAAACATGAATCGACATTAAGAAATTCTAGGTGTTCTAAACATGAATTAATTGCTGAATGTGACATTTTAGCACACCTGCAGGCCCAAATTTACAATTGAACTATTATTATTGACTCCGTGATGCTAATGCTTGATCTCAGACTCGAATCCAGGATATATTTGTAATATAAATTGATTGGTCAGCTACCGTGCTTGTGATTATATGACCAGCATGACAAGTTTTAAAATAAATCATTAAAATAAACTTACATCAATATTAATAGATTACTTTATGACTACTGTTTGTATCAGCTACAAGACCACGCTTTTCCCAGCGATCAGAAATCTTTAGAATTTATGGACCAATCCATTAACATCAATCAAGTTCAATTTCAAATAGTCGGTTCGGCTACAATGTTAATGACAAAGCGCTCACAGACAGGCAAACGGTCAATTTAGCAAGCAGTAAGCGCTAATTTCCGCCTCTTTTTAATGAACGCAAACTGACGAGTTACCTGAGTCTGTGGAATCGTGTCTCTTCGAATGAATCCCTCTTTCCACGTCGTTCTGTACTGAGTGAGTGATGCGAGGCGACACATCAAGGACGAGGCATTTCTCTAAAAAAAAACATATAGAATAATACTTCGAGAAGGTTTAATTAGCCAGGCGGATCACTTGCTACAGGTCAACTACGACCCTCACATGTCATCTAAAGCCAACGCCAGTTTTAGTCATAGAATAAATAGTTATACTGTTCAGTCGTGTGTATGTTTGAGCTAGAGACGAGAACTGTGTTTTTAAATATAAATTATTTATGCCCCATCTTAGATTCCATTCTAGCGTTTCATCAGACAAGAATGCAGTCAATATGGACCCTATAGGTATAGACGTATTTGCTCTACTTAGGTAAGCCGCTTCACAAATCTTTGTAATATAAATTGATGTCAAAGTGACACCGTACTAAGGATATATTATCCACTTTAGCTGATAATCCATGTAGTTAAATGAGTAAGAATGAATGAAAATGAGTCAGTAGACCGATTGCATTTGATCGTAAATAATGTCGAAACAATAAATGTTGACTACACGATTATGTATATTGCACTCTTCCGCAAAATAAGAAAAGTTTAGACAAATCAATGACCCCTAATTCCAAAAGTCGGTCAAAAACCTGTCTGTGTCAAAAGGTGACGGTAAGGCCTGTGAAAGTAAGGCAACAATGAATAATGCATATGTTAGATAAAGATTCTTTATCCTCATAACCATATTAGGTAATATGTATTTGGAGTTTTAATAGATTTCGTCGTCCTCGTGTCTTCCCATGTATTGCACATTTTATACACAACATCTTACAAAAAAATAATATTGAATATAACTTTTCAAGCGTAGTAAATAGCCACAGGATGGAGTGACGACTTGCGGAATGCAGCTGGCAGTGACTGGATGAGGAAAGCCGAAGATATGGCTTTGTGGCGTTCACTAGGAGAGGCTTACGCCCAGCAGTGCACGAGTATGGGCTGATGATGAAGTAGCCACAGCTCTTATCTTGCCAGAAGGAGTTAAATGACCCAACAGACATTATTCTGCTCAAAATGGAATTATCATGTGATTGTGCAACGCACTTATCCATAGATACATACAAGGGCTGTCAGTCGGAATGCATTTCCGATTCCAGGAAAAAAATCGGGACTAGCTACGGCTTGAAAATTTATGGCAAGACGTGACTTTCGAGATTATGACAGTTTCTTCATTTTCATAGTGGGCATGTAGAAAAAAGGGGGTTAGGTTACCTGTTATTTTATAGTTTTTTAGTTTTGTAACAGTAATAGTCCGTGTTAATAACCTTCTATCATACTTTTATATGAACACTACATCGCATAACAATATAAGTACATATGTAGGGAATATTCAAATGCCAGTGTAAAAGTTGTTTCTGAATATATCGCACACCTAGATCTAAAGAGAGTTAACTCGTAACTCTGTGTGATTGAGTTATGCTCACCATTTGATTTCCTATACGGATACATATTGTTGTTTTAACCTGTTGTTTTATTGGTCAAATAGCTATATGGTATACCTATCTGACCAATAAAACAATGTTTCAGCAAACAGATAGGTATCCGTATAGGAAATGAAATGGTGAGCATAACTCAATCACGCAAGGTTTTGAGCTAACTCTCTTTAGATCTAGGTGTGCGATATATCTATAATCTTAATTGAGTCCAAAAATATAGCATGTCTTTGTTTCTTCATATTGCGTTTTATCTACGACTAACATTATCATTTTAGGTATATAATAAACAGAGTTGCTCACGGCTTTGCCAACATAGGATCCCGGATACCCTGCGGGATTAAAATATGCTAATCGAGAATAACGTAGTATTATAACTGAGAAAAAAATATTAAAATCGGTTCAGTAGTTCCAGAGTTTATCAATTACAAATAAAAAACGATAAATATTATAGATAACACTTACCGTTTGCGAGGAGCGGTGTGATTTCTGTGTATGCTTTAGATTTTTTGAATGAACAACATCCGCTTCTAAAGAATGACCCCAAACGACCATTGAACACCATTGCTGAAAAACAACATACCTGCCTTAGATTTTATTTGTCGAACATAATGGGCTCTTTGAGGGTTTTATCGTAATTAATTTAGTATCATTTTTTTATTATCATCAAATGGTAAACAACATTTTACAGTGATACCCGTCTGTTGAAATAAGATAAGAATACCGATGGGCTTCAAATCTAACTTGTTTTGTTATGATTGATAAATGTTGTGACGATAAACAACTTCCAATTTCAAGTTATTTTAAATCTCAAAACAGTGTAACATCGTATTTTCCAATAAAGTAAATTCCTTGGACGAATAAGTAAAATATAAGTAATAAATCGAAGTAAAATAAGAATACTGTACCTATATTTTATAACCTCATTTAATTAATATAGATACTTAATCTCAGTTTATAAAAATATGAGCTAAGTCGTAACAAATGTAGTACACAACTAATATGACCAAGCATTAGCCAGCTTTTAACTAATTGCATAAGCATTCTAAATAAACCTTCTCTGAAGTCTAAATCAATCCATCACACATAATGTGCAGAAAACATAAATTAAAAAAGAAATTCTCGAGTTATGAACGTATCACTCAAGCATTCACTCGTAAATCAATTCGAAACAATACTTCTTTTCCTTTTGTGTGTCTAAATAAAGTTAACCATTTACAGGGAGCAGTGGCAAATAAAATAACATATTGCAAATATTTCTTTGTAGGTATACGTAAGAGATGATACAGAAATTAATTAATCAGAAAAGGATCGACAATATAGGTAATAGGTACCTATATAAATATCCTACACATACTTGTAAAATTCACATCAATCCATTACATAGTCCCACTGCTGGGCACGTGTCTTCCCTCAGAACAAGGGGGATTAGGCTATGGTCCACCACAACGGGTTGCCAGACTTCACACGCCGCGTCGTCAAGAAAAGCCATCAGGCATGCAGGTTTCACGATTTCTTTTACCATTTAAGCGGATGATACCTAGATGTAGTTTGGTATTATAAAACAATGTATAATTTACCTAATATGTAGAGTGTGTACATGAGTACGAGTAGGAGTGCTTCGTGCCAATAAATTACATCGTCGAGTAGCGTGAGAATGAGTGCCACTACCGCCACGGCGTACATCACGCAATCCCTGGACACCGACCACCAGTCCAGGTCCACCACCTGTCAATACCACGCCTATCAATCAACTAAATAAAAAAATATAGGTAAGTCCTTACGTAATAATAAAATTATGATTCACTTATTAAAGACATAGGTCGGTATTTCGTACGACCTTTTCTGAATGGAATCTTATATTCACTCGCATAGGACAGATTATACGAAGTGTGCATTATTTTAGTATCGTTCCTCCCATCCTAGGCATTCCTTTTCAAAATATTCATCCTGCATTGCAAGTAGGTATTTATGTCATTTGGTTATTTGGTTTGTAGCCAATTGCTGTCATTATACTAAAACAAATTATATTTTAAAATAGTACTACATACGTTACAAAAGTATTTTTTTATATTATTAATTCAATTACTATTAAACTATCCCTTATTAAATCAACTGCGTTGACGTCTCAGTAAGTTATATAATTGCGTTATTTGCATATTACAAATAACGCCACTGCATGGATGCACGCGACGACATGCTAAGACGTACATAAAATAAAATAAATATATATTATAGTACAAATACCTCATTCATTTGTCTAGCATTCAGGCGCTCGTGTCAGTAAAGGGCTTAATGAGTTTAATTAAGCGATAAGCACAGGCTACGATGCATAACGTTGAAATTTACACTAAATCAAGATTGGTTGAATTACCTACATTCGACAGTTTCCAAGAGTACTCAAGGCAAAATCAAAACATCAAAGAAAATTAAGGGATAGTGAGAGTAAACGTCCCCAACTCACCCTCCAACAGTCAACATCGTTCATTCGAAGGGTCTTATTTGGTAACCTGATATTATACCGACATTCATGTTGCAATTTCGCATACATATAATTATTTAATTTATCGTAACGTTCCACTGACTAACTGACAACGCACTGTTTCACTACCTTGGTATTAAAATGATTTCTTAGAAAAGCAATCTATGTAGGTATAAAGAAAGCGTCATAATATGCAAACTTCATAATGATTTAAGTCATGATTGCGTCTGAATTACCGATTTTATTTACTCGTACCTAAGCTAAGTGCTACGAAAAGAAATACCTTCCAATCGCGATCATTTGTGGTCACATACATTGAGGTTAATAAATGATATTTATTTCCGGCATTTCCTATTTGACGACCTCTGAGGAGAAATGCCGAAAAAACTCAGTGATAATAATTTTAGGCAGCTATGAAAGTCTATTTTCCAAAAGAATACGGGACACTTCCTAAAAAACCTCTTATACTGAATGAACTCAAACAACGCACTTATACCAGAGGGTTTAGGTGTATGATTTCTGAACAAATCAATCTTATGAATGTTAAATTAACGCGCCCTGGGAGTCAAATGATAAAATTATATTTTCTCGCAAATCGTAGATCTATAACACACTCTAGGGATATGGTGTACAAATTGCAACATCTACTAAAGGTAATGTATTCACAACTAAGTACTAAAACTTTTGCTTAAAAATCAATATTCTAGCACATAGTAATGTTAATTGAGGATTCTGTCAAAATTTTCAATTTAAACAACTGTTACAATAACTATTGAAGATCCGTTCGCGAGATCTTTGTATGAGAGAGTTTAGAGATTATTTTTGGTCGATAAAAAAGACAGGCCCGTAACACTTACTTTGCCAGCTAGGAGTGCGCAGCAAGCCGGAACAGCCAAGACGTTGAAGACTGCTGATCCGACCACGGCTCCAACACCCAGGTCTCCCTCAGTCACGAAGGTGCCAACACAGTTGATAAACAGTTCAGGACTCGAACTTGCTGCAGCCATGAACGTAGCTCCAGCTACATCCATTCCTATATTGAGACCTACAAAGCATGAATATTTTTGTTGTAATAGAGAAGTACCGACTGGTGTAAAAATAATATCGATTTTGAGAAATGGTGACCGTATTTAGGATTAATGTAAATAGATACATATTATTTAAATTACAAGAACTTACTGACAGAAACTGTTTTCACATAAGTGTAGGTATCTATATTTGGGTTTATCCCATGCCTACAAAAATGTTGTCCCAGTGCCTCCAAAAATAAATTTTAATATATAATTAAATATCAAATTATGTACCATTGCCTCCAACAAATGAAGGTAGAGTATGGTTCGCAAAAAATAATACATTTACTCAGCTTTGGTAATTTTGCAATTTATTTATTATAGGAAGAATTAAGTCTGATAGCTGAAATATTTTACTAACTAGCAAACAAAATAGTTAAACAACCAACAACGTATTCAACTACCTAAGGACATTTTAACTGTTTCAAAATATGTATACTTTCAGATTTTGTTTGTAAATTACATATAAAAATATAATTTTTGACTGTTTTTCAAAGTTTATTCCGAATTACTGGGAAAAATCAATCGTTTTAAAGCTTGATTCACTGTGATAGAACTTGTCAGAATTGAAATTATTTCGATTTAAGTGTTAATTAATGTCAAATTTTTAGTGATTTGTTTTCTGATTCTCTGTGATAAAACTTTTATTTTTTCTATTTAATTTTTTATGGCTATTTTTAGGAATATTTGTAATATAGCCTTTTTGTTTAATATTTTTAAGGTTGATTCTCTGTGATAAAACTTGTCATAAATATGGTTAGATTAAGTAAAGGTAATAACGATTTAGGCGCTAAATACTACAAATATCTACATCTACTAACTGGACACAAATCAGTACAAAATTCTGTCGATAATTCTATGTAAACTATGTTGGGCAGGTGACCCGGTTTTGGCCATTTTAAGAATTTTGTAGACTTTGAGGCTATATCATTTTACAGTTTTTGTTATCACGGACATATTTCTTGTAAAAAGTGATTAAATATATATAAATCTAGCCTAAGGATACATTTTTTTTCATAATGATTCAATGGAAAAATAATCCCGTAGAAAAGAAAAAAAAATGGGAATTTGTGCCATTTTTGGCCAGATTTACCCCATTTCTGGCCACAGTCATGTGCCAGTTCTGGCCATCAAAATTCATCAAAAATAAAAAGCAGATAATTCAAAGTAATAAAAAGTTTATTCGAAAATCGCATATTTTACGACCAACAGTCTTAATTCCCATTCATCAGGCATCCCATTCTTTATTGCGTTCAACGCTAATGTTATTTTATGCGGTGAGTACTGGAACAATTTTCTTTTCACGACACCTATTTTTTTAGTATTTGGTTTCGATGGAGGCTTTACAATCGTAACTCTGAAAATGAATAGATTACTTATATCAAAATAGCTAAGTAATTAAGTTGAAAAATCACGATAAAAACTAAATGGCCAAAAGTGGGGTTCTACGTGCACCACTTTTGGCCAGTCATGTGGCCAAAGATGGGAAAATTCATTCATTTTGCTCCATTAGTGGCCACCTCTCATACCCTCACTTAATAAACAAATAGCGATAAATTAACATTAGTACCACTTAGACAGTGTATTCTTTATGAAAGATTAACATAAACATTAAAATAAATAAGAAGGATTTTAAAAACAATGATTGATTACTCACCCGCTCGCCTTAGCCTTTTTGCTAAGACTTAAAACAATTGACGCTCGTCAAAAACTAATTACTTGTTGGATTGAAGTGAAGTTTGACCCATCAAAGCTGTTAACGCTATCAGTGTTGCCAATATTAGTTATTTTTATTCCCGTAAACCATAAAGTAATATATTTGTATTTGCCTTAGTTATAACCATTTGAAGTTCTAAATGGCCACAAAGGGGTCGGTGGCCACAACCGGGTCACTTGCCCTTCTTACTGTTTCAAAATTTTCAATTTTTCCTCGATACCTTGTATCCAGCTTAAAGGACATATTCATGCCAGCGATTATATAAATATTTAAATAAACACGTTTAATTAGCTTTTGTTTTTCTTTACTAAAACATTGATACATCTTGAATAAATCGCACTTGTCCTTTTTCCACTGTATTTAAAAACATTGATGTTCATAGCTTTTCTTAAAACTTTCTTTTAAATAACTTATTTAAACTTCCGTATATTTTAATCGAAAATTTCAGTTTCCATTGATTGCGATTTTATCTTTGACGAAATCCCCTCTAAGTCATTTTAACATTTACCCTTAGTAGATCCCACTAGCATCGTCACACAGATCGATATATTGCCAAGGGAAACCAAGTAAATTACAGATATTATATTTATACACTCAACACCAGTTTTTGCTTCTGTCGTTACTGTATCAGCGGTTGGAGGCAGTGGGACATAAATTGATATATTAATATTTATTTAATATTTTTCTTGGAGGCAACGGGACATAAAGTTTGAAATTTTCATTTTTCGAGAACAAAAGAAGTTGGAGGCATGGGACTAACCCCTATATTTATAGTTGATTAGATTTTGTATGGTTATATAACTGAATAATAAGTAAGTACATACACATCTCAATTAATCACAGTCATTCAATAATTTATGATAATAAATAATCAAAACTAAAGAAGTAAATTGATTTGTGTTTGATATTTAAAATATAGGTATATCCTTATGAACTTAATATTATATCATAGATCAATCTAAGGTGTACGACTGTAGGTACCTACGTCTAACATAACACCAAGACATTCTACTTGTATTTCCCCCAAAAATTAAGTATACAAAATACACCCCTTCCTTCTTTTAAGTTTATTTCCTTTTGTAGGCGGTTTCAAGGCTTCAATTTTTCAATAAAGAAAATTTTCCAGCAATCAATACTTATTAGGCTTGCTTAACCTGGGGGTGGAACTGAGAATAGAATGTCCTTCACACACTGCACTATATTTTTAGCGGGATCTTAAGATAAATCCTGAAGATTCGTTCTATCTGGAATTCGGTGACAATAAAACGACTGTTATGTTTTTATAGTAATAGTCATAGAGTTATAAGTCCTTTATTTTCGACTAGGCGACAGTCCACCACGCTAGCTCAGTGCGTTTTGATAGACTTAATACAATACCTACTTACCGAAAACTTTATGCAGTCCTCTCAGATATCTCAGATTCTTTCAAATGTTTTACTTTCTGTTACACCGTAATCACTGTCCCCGGCGGGATGTATTACATTTAATCCAATTGCCTAAGTATTTTTTTTTATGAAATAACTGGTTTCTATTTTTATCGGCAAATGTAGGCGATTGTACCTATCTCATATAGACTGCAAAACAAACTTTATTTCCCAATAAGTTTCGCATTGCATTTATGTCGCTAGTGCTACAAGGTTTTACTTTAATGGACCTTTTTTACATTACCCTCATAAGTTTTTTTTTTGCAATATCTTAGGATATGACTGTGGATAGATTGTGAACCTAAATACGATATTCCCGTTTTTATTATATTGGTAGCTCTCTATAGCAACGAGTCCCGCAGTATCGATCTCACAGGTATAATATACTAGTAGCTACTTTATTATGTATCAAGTCGACATTTATTCCAATTTCAATCTAAAAGGGTCGTAGATTATAAGGACTTGTACGTTATAAGATCCATAAAAAAATATTTACGAGAAGTGATAGATTGATGAATTTGAATAGGGTATTTTAAGTGCATGTATTGCAACTCTGAAATTATTTATTAGTGTATTCCACACACGCATATTATGTTATATTCAAGCTTATGCAGAAAAGGTGTCCTACTTTATAACGATATCGTAACGTATCGAAGGGAGTTATTGTACGACCGGTTATACGTCGAGCTATACAAATCCAGTTTACGCTGGCCTCTTACTGTATAGAAAGCCTATACAACGCGAGATCAGCTTTATCTGCAATTGTATAGGTGTTTTTGTTGCCGTATGTATCCATGTAATGAATTGCTTTTATTATACAACTTACTACGTTGGTCGAGGCACGTTATGCCTTTTTATGCCTGAGTCATAAACAAAAGATTTTTCTATTCTAGAACATTCGACGAATCGTGCAATCTAGGTTTCCAATGAAAAGATTGACACCATTTTTCTTGTAGGTACGTAATGCATCGGTTTGTAAGTCGTTACGATTCCTGTCTGATGAACCTCTTCCACACCTAATTGATCTGGACGCTACGTGACAATGTCAGGCACGCAAGGAAGTCTGTGCCGCGATGATGAGCTACTTTAGGAGATTTGATAATGACAGGTCTGTATATCTTGTCATTAGCGCATCCTTTCATAAATATAATGGCTCCAACCCATTTACTGGTCCATTGCTGGGCACAAATGTTAGAAGGGTTACACTTATTTTTCCACCACGCTGATCTAGTGCGGGTTACATACGTCGCGAATATCTGTCAGGTATGCAGGTTTCCTTAAACACTGTTTTCCTTCACCATTTAACACACACACGGCTACACATCAAGCTATACAAATACCGTAAACACACTATCCGTGCGTACCTAGAATTGGAATTCGAGACCTGCGACTTAGCCGTCCATCACATAGGATTTAAAGAAAAGACAGAAGTACATCACTCATGAAAGTAAGACTTACAACAGATACTCATACGGCAGTGTTAATCCTTCCAGGGCATGTTGAATTAAAGACTGGTAAATTGTCATTTTGATGATCGAAAAAACACAGACAATTATTTTTCCTTACAAAAATCTACTGTAGGTACCTATATAAATTATACTTATATCTATAGTTGATCATTCAGTGGAGCGATGTGAATATTTTCAGTGCTGATGTGTTTTTTTTACCACAATAATTTATTTATGGCATACTAAAGACTACCTACTTAATTATTTGCAGAAAACATGCATTTCTTCTCAACCTAGAGTATACGTCATTATGTCTAATGAAAAGTGCCACATTTGTTTTTATACGGTTTTGGTACCAGCCTATGGTGCCAGTCTAGTGGTTTCTAGCGCGACTGCTCCGCTTAAGCCGTGGGTTCGATTCCCAGAGCAATGCGCAGGGTTATTCTGTGAAATTCTCAGTAGCAGCTCGGAGTTTGGATTTGTTCCGGTTAATGGCAATAGGCTCGCCTTTATTACATGGGATCTAAACATACTGGCCAACTGGGTGTAGATTTAAAGATAGATATCATAAAAAGTGCCAAAGTTATTGTTATATAGATAGATATGGCTTTGGTAACTTACCTATGCTTTGGTTTCAGAGAGCAAAAAGACATGTTTCGTGTTCAATGTATGAAATGTCATATTATTCGCATATATATAGCAGTATCTATTACTATTTAGCATACGCAATAGAAATGTACACTCACGTTCGCATATCATCTCGATGGCTGGCACGAAATACTGTTCGCATACAGTTCCCAGCAGTAAAAAACAATAAATCGCCAGTATGCAGTGTATGAATATGTAGCCCTGAAAATAAACATGATTTAAATAAGTACAAATCCAATTTAATGCTTAGATACTTACATAAATAAAGTACAGTAAGTTGCCAACCAGTTTAACAAAGAAACAATAACAGAACTGGAAATGTATCGTGAAATAATGTCTTTTTTTATACGATTACCTACTAGAAGAATCAATAAATACATAAAAATGAAAAAAGAATCAATAAATACATTAATAATTACAACTTAATAGGTACCTTTTTAAAGCAAACCTTCGCAAAACCAACCAGATAATAATAATTAAAAAAAATTAAAGTACAAATTATTATTTATCCAAATAGGGGGACTTTACCAGCTCTGTGGAAGGAGATGATGGCAGAGAGCTTTGCTCAGCAGTGATTACAAGGATTATAGATAAAAATCTGTGAAGGAAGGCATTTTACGTTAGAGGTTTACAGCGCAGACGTTATTTTGTCTTAACATTTTATTCTTTTTTAATTCTTACATTTTGTCTTTGGGACCGAGTGAGACCATCTGGAGGGAATTCCAGAATCGAGGCGTGAGTGCAGTTCTTGTCCGTCCCCTCAACGATGGCCAGCAGTTTACGACCAACAAAATTCGCATCATCACCTGAATACCACAAAGAAATTTATTCAACACTATATTTTATAAGATTCTCCAAAACAATTAGACTTCATATTCACCTGAATCCGAGGCAAAATTGAAACGTCCCTGTTCAGTATTATCACTGTTAAATAATAAATAATATGAGGGTAGCCCCAAAACTAAAATCACTCTAATGAACGTTGCTACTCTGTAACACTTATACCGTCTAGTCCGTATCAACATGTTTGCCATTTAGAAACAATGGTCAACTAACAATTATTGTAATTATGTATAACGTGCTAAAAGTTTAGATGAGAATATCGAAACAAATTCAACAACACTGGTAGGTGGTTAGTTCAGAAATCTTCAACAGGTGCTCATGATAAAACATTGACGTGCGACTGCATCAGATGACGGTAAGTCACTGCACGCCGTAATTTCTTATGGTCCTTGATGAAAATAAATGATTTATCAATAAAATATTATTATTACTAATAGCGTACCCTGTATACACTGCTATCATTGCTATCGAAGGTAATGTAAATAATATAGGCTTCTTTGATGACTGTTCCTAATCTTTAGTAAGATTATTTTGAATTTATTTACTCACATGTGGAAATGATAATTAGATAACTTTTTATAAATACCTATAGTAACGTAAACGTACACTTTATCATCAACCTTAGAAGATAAACACGACTCAAAACAATACAAATAATGCAATTCTAAGAACAAAGTAATTGAGTAAACTTGATGTTGGTAGATCAATTAAAATTAAAAGTTAGCTCAAAACTTACTTATTTATTCTGCTTAATTTAAGTACTTCAAGATATTTGGTTCCTGCTGCTGGTAATGGAAAAATAAAGTCACATAATAACTTCTAGGTAAATAAGTAATGACGTTTAAATCACATTGGAGAAGCATCTTGCATTTCATGAAGCTCAGCCATGGTAAATTAAGCGGCTGAGTGTTCCACAAACATTTGTGGAGGTGTATTGTAATGAGATACAATAATTATTTTCCATTATAAAACTTACCATTACAGACTGTCTTATTAGTCTATTGGCCCTAAGTGCGACCCTACACTAGAGGTCTTGTATTCGATCCCTAGGTCGAGCAAAGTGTTATTGGGTTTTTCTATGAAATTCAAAAGCGGGCACAAATCCAGACTCCGAGCTGCTACTGGGGCAGCTCGGAGTCTGAATTTTTTGCCCGATTAATGGCAATAGGCTCGCCCTCTATTAAACGGGACCTAAACATACCAGCAGACTGTGGGTACACCTCTGCCTAACTGTATGTTAATGTTACTTACGTAATTATTTCTACGGCTTTATTACTCGATTCGAACTCACAACCTCTTCAGGACAATTTAGCCGTTTGGATTATGCAGTAGATCACCTTGGCAATCCCGATTTAGGTAATAATAGTAGATTATAAATGGAAATATTTGATAAGCTTCAAGTGATTTTCCAAGGCACTCTAGATTAGTGTAAAGGATTAAAGACACCAGAATAATTTAGTTAGATAGACTAGATATTCCACAGAAAGTCTAGAAGTAAACTGGGCTCACTTTCATGCTTTACTTTTATTAAAATAAAAGTACTTACATATATAAAATGTTGCGGCAATATCTGATAATAGTAGTTAATATCTAATAATTACTATTAAAATTATATACCATCAAAATACTGAGGCAATAAGTATATAAACTTTTAAAAGAATCAAGAGAAGGGAGATTTGTAGCCCTGACTACTCCCTCTGCTTTCGGCAATTGCTGTGTCCCGCGTCACTATTTTTTCCCGTTTATCCCATTCCTCTGGAAATACTAGTGTCGCTTACTTAATAAAATATAAAAACGCATTTAAATTGTACGCACGGCGACACATCAAGCTATACAAATCTACTGTATGGGAAGCCTATACAATGCCAGATTTGTGTAGGTTGACCTGTAGCCGTGTGTACGTTAATTTATTTAAAGATCCAAGACAAAACATCCACTATTTTGTAGTAATTATTCATGTCATTTAACAGATAATTTGTAAGTACCTATGTAGATAATATTAAAATATGAAACAAAAATAAATTATTAAATCCCAGGAACAACATAAAGTAGATCGGTAGGTATTCGTTCTAGATGTTTTCTAAACCTACGTAGATAAACGAATTAATCTATTTCAAGGATTACAGTAATATAGTAAATAGCAGCATATCTAATTGGTATACGCACATACTTGTATAAAAAATTCCATTGAATAATAATAATCTGTGGATTAAACGGCCACTTGAGGTAAGAAACTTTCCACTGTTTGTGGACGAACATAGAAAAATTGTGTAGTACACGTAACGCAACTATCAATAACAAATATTGATGATAATGTGATAGGATTATACGACAAGACTCAGGCGCAGCACTTGTGGGAACATCACTAAATAATATGTACCTATAGAACATTTCTTCAAAGTAAGGACGTGTGTTGCTGACACTTAAAAAATAGCACAATACACTACTTATACCCGTGTGACGTCAGTTGGGATCTGTAGCAACTATGGTTCTTTTTTCAAAGACATTGCCCGTCATTGTGACCCGACAAAGGTAGTTCGACTATGTCTGGTCTTTAAAAGACTTGAAAAAGAGAAACAGTATATAAGACAGTGTTTCTTCTCGTAGATCGTGAGCTAGGAACGCCGGCGCCATCTAGTAATAAAAATATAAAACATCTACACATGCGTAACAAAAACAGCATAGGTACATTAGGTACCATCACGCGAGTTCGTGTATTCCCTGAAGGGTCTCGCAGGTCTAGGTTACTGGCCCATGGACTAAGTCCGACCTGGAAATCGAACCCAGAACAGAAACAGTATAGTCTAGTAGTCGCGATTGGGACCACTAGATTAGTGAGGCAGTTTCAGTACATTCAGAAACCTAAAATCATTACTCTTTATAATATTTCTATAACATCGTAAAACAGAATGCATAAACAAGAAACGCATTACGAGAATATTCCCTTTTCGTATCTTCAAACGCAAATATTAAGTATATTGATACAAATATTGACGTAGATAATAACGCATACCTACTGTGACATATGTAACAATTTCATACTATATTTACTTTCTTGTTTTACAACGACTAATATTTAGGTAGGAACAAATATCATGGTCTAGTTTCCTCTACACCTACATAAGGTGCAATAAAGTCCTGTGAATCACATCCACATGACTGTCAGTTTACAACAAAGCTCTAATCTTAACCAACTACTAACAAACTGTAAGAATCCCGTACCGACAGCGCAGTGGCGCGGCAAGGGCTTGTAAATTGGTGTTTGACCCTAAGGGTTATTAAAATCAGAGATCATAACGCGTCCGAACACTTCTTAAATGGTGTAGGTGTACATTTTCTTTGTTCTTGATATTCATCCAAGTCATTGCTCTAAAACACAACATACTAACATGAATTCCGGAGATAAAAGCCAAATGACGCTCATGGATGAACGAATAACTCCAGCCACATTGTATGATCCAAGATATTCAAAAAGTAATCAATATAATTTACCTTTAATGTTAATCTATTTCATTTTAAGATTGTTCATATTGGCAAAACAAATTTTGATGTATGATGCAAATACATGCAATATTCGTACTCATGCGTTTCCTATACAAGTCACTACGTGAAGATGTCGCCTGAGCCCGATGCTCGCGCAGGGAGTCACTCCCGCACTGCGCCCGAGCGCCGGCCGACGTACCTACGTGTATTGTATGAAGTAAATAATTGGCCCCCGTATTCTTCTTTTGACGAGCTCTCCGGCGGGTCCATTATGTCCGTTTCAGCGTGAGCGGCGGCATTCGGACGCCAGTGGCGACGTCCTCGGTCGCCTGCGTCGCGCTCTTCACGAGACTTCAGCAATATGAATACCTCCGATCGAGGTACGAGTCCAATGTCTTATTATATCAGGGGTCTCGACAAGGGGATCAATGTATTTCTAGTATCCTAGAGATTCAGTCATCGGGCATCACAGATCCTGGTGCAGTGCGCGTACCAACACAGCAAGGTTATGTAGAAGGAGGTCGGAAGTGCGTCCAATTCCCGTTCATCGGTTAGGTCACCCATGAAGTGAATCAAACGGAGTCGCAGAGAAAATTATATCGGCATTTCAAGTGTTGAAAGTGAATGATAGTGTCGATGGAAGCTGCATCAGGGTGCCAGGCTGCCCATGCCGGTGCTGTCTGCACCGCGATGTAAGTATGGAAGAGTCAGCCGCCAAGCCATGGCTACTTCATCACCAAGTATATACGACCAGGTACGTTGGCACCCTTCTAATCATAAGCAATGATTTAGAAGATAATATTGAGTTTGTTTTGTGCGCGTAGGTGGATGTGTAAATAAAAACAAACGTTCCAATGCTCAGTCATCAATGAAAATTATATTTTCTGACTCGAACCGACAACTAAACATATTGTTAATACTAAATAAAAATATTTCAGATAACTTAGTCGGAAGTCAGTAACGAAACTGTCGAAACACGGGCGTGGCTCCATGCTCACTCGATCGTATTAGTCTTTCTGTAAACGAATTAGTGTTGATTATAGCCTAACATCATAGGAGTATGTAGCAACCGCACCTTGTTTTACTCGGAGCCAACGTCCATTGTAACGATTTTATCACATGAACTGACCTGCCTCAATGACGACAATATTTTATCTACAAATTAAATGAAGGCTTCTATTTTTTTTAATAAGAGCTTTTAATTAATGGCCGTGATACAAAGAAATAGGTGGTCTCTCCTAATTTGTGTCTACCTTCATCAAGATGTTTTGCTTGTCGAGGTTTATGACATGAAAAGTAACTCTCTCATCGATATCTGTATTTATATTTCTTTCGCGATGTACCGTCATAATCTCAGTACAGTAATAGTGGGTGACTTACCCGTCCACTTGTTGTACTACGGGTAATTACGTATTATGAAGGTATTAGTAGAAAAACTTCTTTAAATTTATGGTGTTGAATGATGTAAGTGTAATTATATCAATTCAGGGAGAAATAAAGTAAGCTGCACACGATATTGCCGTAACATTTGATAACGTAAATGTTATATTATAGCCATTTGTCACAGATAGGCCATCGTTCTTAAAGTTAGAAGGGGGAGGCAGAGCTCCGACTCGGCGCCTCATCCGGTCGTTCCTCGCGCAAATTGTCAATTGGCCGCCGTCCACTCATGGTTGTCAGCGTGCAAGGTTGAGCATCGGCTGTCTTCACGTGATCTTTTTCTGCCACCGTCCAAAATAGTATCTCCTTATCCTAGAAAAAAAGGAATGCGCCTTATAACTTCCACAAATAAAATACATCAAATATAACTGTAATTGGGATGGCCATTATATTCCTTAGGTCGTTGGCCACTGGAAAGAGCAACGGATCAAAGACGACTTATGCGTCGCTAATGCGAACTTCCTGCCATCTTTGATCTGTCAATTTCCTTCATAGTGCACTTGCTGTATGCGTTTTAAAACTATAGCATCGAGTGGTTATATGCACAGTATTGCACAGTTTGGCACAAAGATAAGCACACTGCTTATGCGATAGTAAATAGCTAGCAAACGACACGTATTTTCTTAAATCAACTAATTCGGTTAAACAAGTTAGTGCAACTGTAATTTGAGACAATTTACCCAAGATTGGCTTGTTGACTGCTATTTGAAGGAACCATTTTTAGAGTGGCACAGGATGTGCGTTTGTTAATCAAGCACGCCATAGCACGTCGCCCGCTCGGTGGGACGCGTTCGTGTCTCTCTCAATGGTGACTAGGTACTCCAATAAGACAATTGAATAGATCGGTGGAATAGATAACTTGGTTACTTTAAGTCAACACACCTTAGATAGTCGTTTAGATACCTTGTTTGTTTCTTAAAGATTTTCTAGTTATTTTTTATTAAATTAATATAAACGCATGTTCAACATTAAGTATTTACTTGTAGTCAAATTCTTCTTTCACAAAGTACATAATTTTAGTTTTACTCGATAATTAGAAGTGTAACCCAAATTTTCTGCCGAGAAAAATAAGCAGATATACATAATACACACGCATATCATACATGTAATAAAATGTAACTGAAAAAAAAAATGAATATGAGCGGTCTTTATAAATAATCGTAAAACAATTTTCTACTTTGGGATTTTTTTCCCGGAAAGCTATTGCACGGAATTGGATGCGTTTTTTACATTAAATGTGAATTCACTGCTGGAGGCCTAACTTAAAATTTTATTTTAATTTTGACACAGCTTTGAGTTCCATTATTGTTTTAAATATCCAAATATATTGATATAATTTCTTTTATGTAGGCAATCGGATAGGTCCTAGCTATGTTGGACTCGGTAAGTGGCGCCGTTTTTGACGTTCTTTGAGATGCAAGTAAACCGCATTTTAATCTGTTTAAAATGGGAATTTGAAATGAGAATCAGACAAAAGGTTTACATGACCAATAAAGATGAAAAATAATACCTACCTATGTCATTAGAAAGTTTCTTTAATGTTCCTCGTATTTCTTCTTCTTATTCCTATTTCGAATCGCTGTGTAAGAATTGTGTTTTGGCGTTTGTTATGTTTCATTCATATTGGTTAGGTAAGAAGACC
Organism: Subacronicta megacephala; assembly: GCA_958496365.1. NCBI lineage: Eukaryota > Metazoa > Arthropoda > Insecta > Lepidoptera > Noctuidae > Subacronicta > Subacronicta megacephala. The sequence goes on from OY292513.1 coordinate 12,387,650, forward strand.
GTTTTGTCCGAAATACTTTGAATCGCCGTAATAACTTAACTTTTTTCACACAGCGATTCGTAATCTGCCGAAATTTTAACAATCGAAAATAGTTTTGTAATGACATTGTATGGTATCCTTTATGGTTAGGTTAGGTTTAGCTTATCGGTCTGTAGGTAATTCCTAGAGCTCATCGAGAAGAGAAGATTGGGTTGGTAAGTTGCACATTAGGTGTTCATTAAATCGATTAGAACTGTTTTATTATGAACTAGCGACCCGCAGGATGATGGACATTCGTGACAGCCTAAAATCTTCCTAGATAATTCCGCTTTCTATTAGTGAAAACAGTAAATAAATATAGGTAGTTGTTTTTGAGAGGAGCCTGAACTAGTCTTTATCTATACTAATATTATAAAGAGGAAAGATTAGTTCGTTTGTAATCGAATCTGAAACTTCTGAATAGACTTTAATAATTCTTTTATCATTAGGAAGCTATGTTATTCCAAATTTCTCAAGTCATTCATATAGTAGATATACCTATGTGTTGTAGTGATGGTGATGTCTGTCTCGTGTTACGCGACCGACGATGCTCAGCGCATCTTCCGATATGCATCCACTCTTACACGTTGATAGTCCAGACTACTTCAGACAGCGTCGATTACGAGTCTTATGCAATTCAATTCAATACCGTTAGCGAATAGTTATTATATTTTTATCATGTATGCCATCCAATTCTATTGTTATCAATAAAAACTATCTAACTCATTATCTATTTATTTAGAGGCTTTCCAATTAATTACCTAAACATCTAGCAGTCTTTATTAATAAATATAATATTTTTGTTCAATTTTCTTTTCGATATCTACTTTTTCGTTGAAACGTCTTTAGTCCAAATGAAGCATTAAATGTTTCCGTTAATTATGTTTTTTTATCTAGGAAACCCTAAGACGGTTATAACTTTAAGAATACAGCCAAGATGCCAGCATCATCATCCACAGCCCGACTTAACCCACTGCCGAGTATATAGGCCTCTCTAACTTCGTGCCATCCACAACGGTCCCATTCCACTCATATCCAAGTTCCTACACCCAACGACTAGAATGGATGACATAGTAGAATAAATTTAGGAACGTTTAAAGGCGATTGCTCTTCGTCAACATTCTATGCTTTTAATTGTTCTAATTGCATTCCTGTTACCTTCCTGCTACTCAATGTTTCGGGATTTGATTGATGTCGGGCTACATTTAGTCTTTATGTAAAAGATTGGATCTAGGCATAAAACATTGAAACTCTGTCATTTATGCCTCTCAAATGAATAAATGAGCTATTGAACTCCATGGCCCCGATGATAGGCTCATAATCTTCATTATCATATCAGCCTTTTGCCTTCCATTGCTGAAATTAGGGATTCCGGTCTTGGGCAGTTCGCATTCATCCGCTGCCAGCCACCTTTAAATCGTGGGTCCATCGTGTCGCAGGTCATGCCACACTTCGCTTGCCCAAACGCGGTCACCTCTCTAATCGTCTGACCGTCTGCAGACATGGCCGGCCCATTTCCACTTCAGCATGGTTAGGAACGGCAAATGTGTTACGAACGGCAAACGGCCCCGACGCCTACGGAAGATTATACCGTGCATATTGCTTCCCTGATAGCGGCCGCGAACGAACCATGAGTATATTTTACACAATTAAATAAGGTAGAAACCTACTAACATAATGAATAAAATATATACAACCTTTCTGTATTAATTTGTTGTGAGAAGTCTAGTGGTCTTAGGCGCGACTGCTGCGCTAGATGTCTTGGGTTCGATCCCCAACCAATAACACTTTGCTCTAAAAAATGTTATTGGTTATTTATATGAAATTCTCAGTAAGTCGCACCTCGGAATTAGCAATTGTGCCGGGTTAATGGAAATAGGCTCTATTATACGTTACCTAAACATACCGACGAAATGCCTAACTCTTCGGGACTGTATGTGTGACGGTATGATGAAAAAATAACAATATACATAGGCTTTAGGTACTCTGACAACATCAGCCGATGCAATAATTTGGCGGCAATCTTTTCGAATGTATGTATGTGTACAGAACATTTCCCGAAATACGCAATTTTGTTTTTCAATAATCAATCCAATCAAAAGCAATCTTAATTTAAATGATTGGGCAAAAAAGGTATTTACTTATCACAGCATAACACGCCCAATATCCACGGATAAGACACGTACGGTGCGTCACGGACCGGTAAACTCTCAAGCGGCCCAAATATAGTCATCAATAGGAATTTATAAATTTGAATGCTCGGGCAGTAGGGCCTCATTTTCTAGAAGAAAGAATTAACATTGTCATTGCGCGTGGCAATGTTGCAAGTCACGTTACCAGGTAAGTTAAGATGTTAGGAGCGCACATTTTACTATTATTTTTATATCACTATTTTTAATAGCATTTACATTCAATAATTAACGCGCAATCGGCGGGTGTATATTCTATGATTTATGAATATGGTAGAAGCTAATGATGATTTTGAATGCCATTATATACCCATATTAAGTAATATCTATGTACCTATATTAAATATGTAATTAACAAAATAAAAAAACGATAGTAGTTATTTGAAAAATAACATTTTCCTGATAATTTGGTCTCATGGGAAAATTAAAGGAAGACGCGACGGAAGTATATACAAAATTTTAGTGGTAATAATAATTTTCTTTTCGAGCATTTGGTGGCAATCCATATTAATATTACAATTATTATGCTTGTTGAAGTAATTTACAATGGATCGAACTATTATTTTCATGTCAATATAACAATAATAATGTGCTAATTTGCTCGAATACTATTTATAGTTTTCGAGCAATCACAGTGCATCGCGTCCCTCTCGACGCGGCCCGATCCATTTGAAATGCATTTAAGTATTCACACAGTTGCATAATTAATAAATAATGAGTTAATTAATAATTTTGCTAGCTTTTTTGTCAGTGAGGCAATATTAAGGGCCTGTTTCACCACCTCCGGATAAGCACTATCTACCAGATAAATTCATAATTAGAACAGAATTTGTATGTATTTACCTGTCAGATAATTTATGGGGAACTTATCAGAAGTCGTTGAAACACGCCCTAAGTTGCGAATTAAGCTTTCCATAGAGGAACGGGCTAAATTGGCTCCAGCAGTAGGATATTGAGGGATGTAGATGATGATGACGATGGTAGTATGATATGTTCAGCGAGCCCAACTCATTATTATGACATGCTTAACTTCGATATCGAGTGTCATAATTATATTGCATTAAGACCCGAGTGTATGTTTATGGCCAATTCAATTAGGTATCAATGAACAATTATGCAGTGAAATTTCTTTCATATAGGTAGGTACCTACGGTCAAACTTCCGACGGCGTTTAGTACCTTGGCATTTCTTTAGAGACGGTTTTGCATCTTGTTCAATGGCCTTTGCCCGTGGTTTCATTTTATTTTCAAGTTTTATGCTGAAAGTAATAAGTATAGGTAATAGTCTAAGGGTCACATCTTTGTACCAAAATTTATCTATTAAATCCTACTTACTTAAGTTGTCCGCAACACTATTTACAATCTAGGCTGTCAATAAATCCATTTATTTCAAGGACTCGTGGTGGTAACAGTACATTTTTATTAGTTTCAGAGGGCTCCCTTCGCAATTGCACGCCGCCAGCCATCGACGACTTCCCGGCGGGGCTGTTCACAGAACTGCAGCGGCAGCATGGCGCCATCGTACTCCATGCCCTCATCTCCATCTACCTGTTCCTCGCGCTCGCCGTCGTGTGCGACAAGTTCTTCGTGCCAGCAGTCGAAAGAATATGCCACGGTACGTATGTGAGGTACCTTCAGTTCAGTGTTCAGAAGTCGCAGAACAATCGTGATTTATACAACTTAATGATAACAAGTTGAGTAAGATTTAGTTAATACCTTACTTATTTATAATATGTAATGTTATACTTGTTTACATTGCCTGCTAAATGCGCAATAAGTGTTATTTCCAAATCCCCGATTTATTATCTTTGTTTATTATTCAGCCTCGTGGTCCTTTGGCCAAACACGTCAGGACATTAATAGTTGCGTAGTGTTTTTGTTTTGATCTGATAAGATTATTTATACGCAATATTTTGTTTATTGGTCATCTTTACAGCTCTGAACATGACGAATGACGTGGCAGGCGCCACGTTCATGGCGGCGGCTACGTCGGCGCCCGAGTTGTTCGTCAATGTGATTGGCACTTTCATCACGGAAGGAGACATCGGAGTTGGCACTATTGTTGGCTCAGCGGTGTTCAACATCCTCGCCGTCGCCGCATGTTGCGGTATCGGCGCAGGAATGGTATTATTATAACGGCATATTTCGCACTCAAACAGTCAACAATATCGTAAATGGTTCCTACTTATTAATAATATTTTCAGGTTGTGCCGTTAGACTGGTGGCCATTGACAAGGGACTGCCTTGCCTACGGAATCACAGTATCTATACTGATTTGTATAATGCACGATGAGTACGTTCAGTGGTACGAGGCGTTCCTTCTTGTAATGCTGTATGGAGTATACATCTGTATCATGTATTATGATAAATCTATACAAAATTTTGCTAAAGGTTGGTATTTAAAATAGTGATATTAAACATTAAATGGATTTATGCATAAATTTATCATAGAAATGTGTTGTTATACAGGAAGTTGGAAATGTGTATCAGATATGTTAAAGAAAAATGAAAATTCACAAAATGCCATCGGTGCAGAAAATGGTACGATCTCCAAATCTTCATATTACCTATATTATTGAGATGAACATAGAGATAATCCTTTTATTTAAATTTCAGAACCTAATGATGTTAAACAACTTTCATCTATACATAAAAATGATGTGTCTTTAGAACGTCACCAACAAAATGGGAATATAAAAAGTGCAATACCCCATTATTCCGATAAAAATGAAAAGAATAGTGAAATTAGCACTACACGTTCTCTAAACTTGTTACCCACTGATGGCGAAAAAACTAAAAATATTTGTATTGATATCGAGATAAAAGCACATGACATGGAAATTGTAAACCCTGAGGAATGTGTGATTCCAGCAAACGTTGATGAGAATAAAAAAGAAGCCGAAGATAAATATGAACATTCACTTTGGAGATGGCCCTCTGGGAGGAGCTGGCTGACCAAGGTAGGCATAGTAATAGGTTTGGTGAGCCGACACAAAAAATCCTGGTATTATGTATCTTTTCATTTTATTACAGACTACTTGGATAGTAACCTGGCCGATTCACCTGGTATTCTTGTTTACTATCCCAGACTGTGAGAAGCCTCGGTTCAAAAACTGGTTCCCCCTGACATTTATGATGTGTATAGTATGGATAGGATCACTTTCGTACATCGTAGCTTGGATGATCACTATCATTGGTAAGACTTTACCTATTGCTCGAAATATGATAAACAATGCTAACTTTAATGCATTATCATTAAATTTTAAAATTTTAGGGGATACATTGATGATACCAGATTCTGTGATGGGCATAACTTTCCTTGCTGCTGGAACATCAGTACCGGAAGCAGTATCCAGTGTTATTGTAGCAAAACAAGGTGAAGTGCATTTTTTTATGTAGATAATAAGATTTCTTAGAGAATGTGAAATTTAGACTTGAATTGTTCAATTCATAACAGTTCTTGTATGAACAGGAACTGTTAAGAATTGATTCATAGATTCAACATTCCGCTTAATGTTGGTTCAAGGAGTTTAATGATCTCTTTTTTGAAATACAGGTCATGGATCAATGGGAATCAGCAATTCGATCGGCTCGAATACGTTTGACATCCTTCTCTGCCTCGGTTTGCCGTGGCTTATCAAAGCGTCGGTCACTCCTGCCGAGCCGGGTCACTACTGGGTTAGAAATCATATATTTAAATATATTTTTTACAATAATAAGATTTAAATTTAGAAAGTATTACCGTCTATTAAACTTTGTTTATTTATGTAAGTTCATGATGCGAATGTAACCAATTTCTTAATTGAGATGCGCTCTAGCATTGCGAATTTGCGACGCTCAAATGTAATAAGCTTGGCGACTTAAATTTTTTCGTAACTTGCGTCCGTACGTTCGGTATAAATATAATGAAATGTTAACAGGTGAAGATTAATTCCATGGGGTTGGAATACTCTGCCATATCGTTGCTGTCGACGCTGCTGTTGCTATACTTGACGTTTTGGTTCAATAAGTTCAAGTTGGACGCGGCGGTGGGCCGCGCCTGTCTTGCGATGTATGCCATGTTCTTGGTGTTGGCCACACTTATCGAACTTAACGTATTCTTCCCAGTCAACGTCCGCACGTGCAAGAGAAGTGAACTAAAATCTTAAGCTAGCTAAGTGTTCTGGACATAATGATAAGACGAAGTGTAAAAATGTTAGTCGTGATCCTCTTGCACTGTTTCATGCTGAAACTATTATGTGTACATTATAAGCATTCGGTTACATTTTTGTTAGAAAATCTCTCCGACCGCAAAACATATTTTTGCTAAGGACAGCTGACAGAGTGCATGGCCGGTCTATTGCAAGGCCGGTGAATAAGTTGTGTTCTTATTTAATGTTATTTAAAAGACATAAGAATATCTACGCATGTTTACGCAAGGTTGTACCTAACTTCATGTGATTAGTTTCTGTTGTCATTCGATGTAGATTAAATAAAAGATAGTATGTAGTTATGGAAGGATTTCTTAATCATGTGTCAAGAGCATTCACTATCCACTTGAGTAGTTGAAGTAGTCCCAACAGTATTATTATTTACATTTTATATAAAAATCAGGGCAAAGGAAGGATTTAAATTTGAATGACACTTACCTATTGCCGTAAAGTAACTACAACTCAGGCGAAATCTATTTATATATCGGTAACAAAATTGTAATAAATAAAAAGATCCAACATACGAATAATTATGATGTTATATTATTCACTGGTGTATAATTGATAAATTTCATTATTATGTCGGAATATTGCCCTCTTTGTGTATGCAAATGTGTTTCTACTTTAAGAGTAACTTAGTTATATTAAATGTTTGTACAAAAGCAAGATCTACAATCAACATTTTCTCTCTATCAGTAATCTCGATAAAGATAAGTTGATGTAAATACATAATATACGACGTAATGTAACTGTCTTAAAGTAATTAAATATATAGATTTTTATTTCTTTGATTGTTTTTGTTTTAAGTAATTTTTTACCGTGAGCGTCATAGCATTCAAAAGAAATAACAAACTCTTATGAACCGTTATTGTATAGGAAGCCGACCACAAGCAAAGTTGGGAAAAGGTTAAAATCTTGTGAAACAGTTAAAATAATTGTTTACGTAAAAGTTTTCAAAAGTTTTTTCGTAACAAAAGGTTTTTCTTTCAGAACTATTTCTATTGCTCAACGGTCATAAGGATTCTTAAAAGTTTTAACAATAGAATATCAAACCGTGCAAACAAGCGATGTTACATTTTAAATTGTTGTGCGTACCTTGTTGAAATTTCAAGTTAATCTAAGACCGGGTAAATTAAAATAATTGCATTATGCTTTTATTTTAATTAGTAGGTACCTAGTACGTAGGTACTAGGCTACTTGCCCTTTGCAGCCAGTCGATACTTACTCGACAAAGATCTACCTATGTATGGTGGCTATGAGCGTTAGGTATACGCTACGGTATAATACAATATACGTACTATTGAAATAAAATCTGATGATTTTGGATGTAGATATTTTGGGTTTCAGGATTTTAGTAAATAATACAACCAAACTTGTTATTAATTGGTTATTATATTCCTAACATCAATATTAAACATAACACAAAAATGTAGTCAGTGGTTGTCGTTGTGATTTTTCATATTTTTCCGCATTATTTCGGGGCTATCCCCAATTTTCTGAAACAAAAAATGTAGTTGAGAATCGGATTTACAATCACAATCAAGCTCACATAATATTTATTAGTTCGCACTATGAAATATTGTTAACATATATATATTTAGGTAAACAAATTGTAGAATAAGCAGAGAAATCGTGTCTTAGGAGGCATCCAGGGAGCAGAGAGAACTTATTGTAAATATACATTATCGATGTAACCAGAATACATACGTTATAAGAAGCGCGTTCCCTCAATTGTTCAAGTTCTCTCGCGTGCAGTTCGATATCATGCTGCGTCAGGCGCGGCCTTCGGCAGTGGGGGCTCTGAGCTGGCAGCCATCGGTGAACGAGCGGCGTCAGCAAGTCCCGGTGCACCTGAACATTGACCCAGTTAACCCTGATTGACAAATTGTTTGCTCAAAGTGTTGCCTTGGCCACCAATTTGGCTAATCGCCTATCAAGGGACGGGATGCCAATCATGCATGCGAGATCTTTATAAGAGTTTGACACCTCAAACGGAACAGGCAATAGCGGTTAAGTATTCTGAAAGCGTTGTCGGTAGGTCGAGTTGATTTGAAGACAGCCTACCTCTGGTTGTATTAACAGTTACAATGGAATTTTAAGGATTCTAGATAGAACCTAGAATCTGAATCAAGTTTTCAAGAAATATTTGCTATTTTACCCTTGTGACATAATCGAGTATTGATCTTGTTTCAAGGAAGCTGTTTGAAATGTATCTAATGAAGTTTTAATATATAAAAATCTTCGGAAACATATTTCCACTCGCTATGAACCCTTTTCCTCGCTTGAGCGAGGTAAGCCTGCATGTTGGAGATGACTGCGTAAATTTAACCGACACGCACGAGTGGCGGATTTAAGTTTATCTCAAAGTGAGAGGACGCTAGGCCCTCCACTGTGTTGAACTGAATTTAAATATATAAGTAACTAGTGGGCCCGGCAAACTTCGTTCTGCCATTTATTGAGTTATACTCCAGTACTCATTAGTCTAGTGATCCTAAGCGCGACTGCTACGCTAGAGGTCCTGGGTTCGATCCCCAGGACTAGCAGCGTTATTGGGTTTTTCCATGAAATTCTCAGTAGCAGTTCGGAGTCTGGATTTGTGCCCGGTTAATGGTAATAGGCTCGCCCCTATTATATGGGACCTTAACATACCGTCGAAGTGCGGGTGTACACAATTTCACCTCTGCCTAACCCTTCGGGGAATACAGGCGTGATGATATGTTATGTTTCAAAGAATAAGATATAAGCGTTTAAAGTTTTAGATTAGGATTGACAGGGGATGCTCTGCCCCTTTCCCGCAAAAGAGTATTAATATAGAAAATTATAAATCAAATGGCATAACGGATTGTGACTCCACAAGCCGATATAGTTGGCACTTTGTCTAGCATAAACCAATTTCAATTTTGATTTTGTTTATCGGCTCTATTTATGGTAAGCAGTTTTATTAGAACATTAAAAATACAGTCAACTAGCTTTTTATCAGTGGCTCACACACAGAAGTGAGCGTTCGAAGAAGCGTTCAGTCACCTATTTATTTAACTGTCCTCCAGTTCACTGCTAATCAGGCAAGGTCGTGACAGTGCAATATTATTTATACCCGCTACCTGAATAACAACACTGGTTAACAAAATGGCTTGTTTCAAAACGTTTAAAAGCACTTACCATAGCGGGATCATTGGGCTCAGTGAAATATGAGACGACGGAGCCCACGATTATACACACGATCATGCCGACCAGAGTGTAATATAAGTAGCTCAGCCTGTACAGGAAGAACGTGCCTGACCTGTTAGGTGTAACGGTATAACCTTGTTAATTCCAACAGTGACGTAAATACAGCTGTAATACGATAGACATTAAAATAGAAGTGATGTGATAAAATTAAACGTTATTACAATAAAAATCGTACGTCGAAAGTCTTAAAACGATGAGCATGGATCTTACAATTCTACCGTTATTGTATTGTATTGTCAAATGACTAAATAAACCCGAATGTTATTTTGAAGCAGAAATGTTCTTTTTCTCGTAGTTTTGACCGCCCTACGTCATTTCGTAGTAACTCCCTTTTTCTGCTGATTTTGCAATGTAAATAATTATATGCCCAGATCTAATGGGCCTTATGAAAACACACAGTCCCCAGTCACACAGTCCACATCTGGAAAGAGTCAACACCAGACTAGAGATGAAAACACGAAAATTAAAGACGACACGTGTCCAAAAATTTTCGTCGAAGGTAAAAGGTAACTTCGTTTTTCGGAGAAGGTAAGTAGGCCCCGGTCTTTTTCGATTGATGATCCACGTCGGATGACGACTGCGTTTACTACTGTCTACTTTTTGGTGGTGAATATGGGACATTTTCTAGAGAAGACGTTGTTTGATTTAATATTATAATTATAATGATAAAAAAGGCACAAAAGTATTCACCTGTCAAATTCAACAGTAGTATGTGCGGATGACGTCGTAGGTAAGGTCATATTGTCGGGACAGCCAGACACCGACACAGGTTTGGGCATGACGACAATATCGCCCCTTATCATTGCTGCTTGCGTGCCCAGCGATATCCAGCCTACCAGCATCGTGGATGTCATGCCGCCTGTCAATGCACCCTACGAAAAACAAACAATTAATTGAAATAAAGGGACGGGTAGAGGTTTTTTGTATTTAATAAATACAAATACATGGTCACGACGGTGGCATGTCAAAATATTGTAGGTGGGCGTGGCCTAAAAATACAAGACAACAATAATTAGGTACTATGATTTTCGCATACTTGTTTTGCTTCGTGCACGCTCTTACATCACGCTCACCTGGTCGTTTTGAAGAACTTCGTCAACAAGGTAGATGCCTGCTTTTCTAAGGTGTCCCTCTTATTGTTAATAATCTTTCATTGATTACTCAAATGCCCAATCCTTTATTATATATTAATTTAAATTCGTGTCACTACAAGTTTATACGATTTTCGAATATTAATTTACCTATGATAATTTTCATTATACAGGGTGCTGATAAAGTAAATAGACCACATTCGGCATGTATGAAAAGTCGTTTTTTTTTTTACGTAATATGTTTAATAGGGAAAGTTGGTGCGGGTGACTAAATCGTCAATCGTAATCGTCAGTCGGTGTATAATCTTCCAACAGGTTATCAGAAGAACAGTGTATTTACCGTAGAATTAATCCATGGTAAGAAGAGGCCCATTGAAAACAGCCCCAAGAGGCTTCCCGCCGTAATGCCAGCCAAGCTCTTGCCCGCTTGAATTAATGCACCCATATGTTCCACCAAGAAAACCAGGGCTACACATGCGAACCCTGAGAAAAACGTGTCTTTAAAAGTAATGTATAATGCATGATTGATGACAGTTTTACGATTATTGGCTGTCATGCGCAAACGTTGTGTAAATACTTTATATGGCCATTCATGCAAGAAAATGGCGAATAAAGTAAGCACTACAGGGAAGTTTTATATTAATTATTCTAGTTCTATTCAGTATTTTCATACAGAGACATTCGCTGGAAATAATTCACGGGAATTAAAACAAATTAAATTAACGCGGGACACATTTACTCTTTTAATTCTATTTAAATAAATAATTATTTTATTCAAAGATCTCTCTTTCTCTCGTGCTCTCGCGCAGGTATAATTGCGCTTAACAATATATCTACTTACTACGCGATCTACTAGCCTGCTGCAGTCAGTCTGTCCATGGGTGACCACTGCCAAAAATGGGTTAATGATGATGAAATAGTCTACACGCTCAAGGACAGGTAACTACTGTCATCTATTCATCAACCTAATACATCTCTGTACCTAATATACTTATAAAAACTCTAACCTTTTGCGGGTCACGCTAAATTATGAACCTAAGAGTGATATCTACGTTAAAAAGTTGTAATATACTTTAGTAATCCAAAAAGACAATCATAGCTGTATATTATACCTATACCCTACGAATAATTTTTTTTTTTTTTTTTTTTTTTTTTTTTAATTATTTATTCGTAGTCCTTGAAAATATACAAAACATACCTCCCATAAAAATACCGTTCAGAAACGACTATATATAAAGCGATTAGTTATATAAGGAGAATTATTTATAAATACAAAAACACGCGGAACGGAAAAACTGTAATGAACATTAAACAATAACTATAATTCGTTTAAGCTGTTTATCAAGGCGTTAATGAGTAATGATGCTATAGTAACGTAGCTAGTAGCTCTTCCGGAACAGGAAACTAAGGTGAAATTCACACAGGTAATTAGCATCACGATGTGTCAATCAAGATAAAGGAACGTAGTATCTGATGGCATGTATACACATAGGTACACAAATAACTCACAATTAAATTTTTCGTTTCAATCATAGAGATTGAATCAATACGTATTATATTATCATACCATCACGCCTGTATTCCCCGAAGGGTTAGGCAGAGGTGTACTAATGTACACCCACATTTCGCCGGTATGTTTAGGTCCCATGTAATAGGGGGCGAGCCTATTGCCATTCACCGGGCACAAATCCAGACTCCTACTGAGAATTTCATAGAAAAACCCAATAACAATTTGCTCGACCTGGGGATCGAACCCAGGACCTCTAGCGTAGCAGTCGCGCTTAGGACCACTAGACTAATGAGGCAGTCCTAGTTATATTATCAGTTTCAAGTATTATGTTGAAAAATAAACAGATAATCGTTACGTTAAGAAAATTTGTAATGTAATCGAACAGAGACTGGACCATCAATCAGAGTAATAAAAATAATACATAAATGAAGCAAGTTATGCAGGAACGTAATTAATAACCTCTTCCTTTTTTGACAGTAAAAGTACGATTTTAATCTATTAGCTATATCTAAATGTGGTATAACTCCTCCGAATAGTTAGTAAACACGACACATTCGATTGTGAGTGTGGTTCCACAGTACTTACTAACTAATTTGGACGTTGAATGATGACATGTAAAAAATATTTTGGAAGTTAATATCCGTTCGATTAGTAATTATTGACTTAACGATATAAGTAAGTTGTAAGTACAGTTTCATTATCCTATACTCTCTATACAATAGGTAATCATACATATCTATAGGTAGTAATGTGTATTCTACTTTATACCTTTGTTCACTCTGTTTTAAATGTTATATACATATACGCACCAATGACTACTACGATCATCTTCATAATAAAACTGGCGGTCCTTTCTGAAATGGGTTTATTGTAGGCAGGACGAATGAGATCTTCAAAAATCACTCCACACATTGAGTTCAAGCCAGTAGACATAGAACTACAACATGTAAATAACACAAAACATAATCAAATAGATAGTGGAACAGCGGTGGAATGATTACCATTAGTAGGAATACAGGGTGGAAAGTTCAGACGTCTGAAATTTCCATCATGTACAATGCGGTGATTTTCACCTGAGTTATAATACCTCAATGCAGCACTGAAGACGCCACTCATGAAGATTCCAGGCAGTGCTGGGATCGAGCCCGTTATTGTCATTACAAAGTATGGTAGTAGTTGATCGCTCTTTCTAATCGCCCCTATTGTCAGGGGATCGCAGGTCGCAAACGTGGCGTAGATCACCAGGCCCGTGTAGCAACACATTGACACGATGGTGAATATGCCCGCTGCCATTATAAATATTGTTCTAAAGACAATAAAAGTTATTTTGAACTTCTATAGGTAGGAACGTTAAAAGTGAAGGATATTACTTACATCCGGGCTCTTCTTAAGGATGATAAAGCGAGACATCTTTGAACCATGGCCTGGTTGACTGAACATGAAGCAAGCCAACTGAAGTAATTCCCGAACACAGTTGACCAGAAAGTATGCCGTATTGTAGGGTCAACATCCATGCTGAAAATAAACCAATTACAAAATAAAATAAGGTTAAAAATGGACCGTTTTCCAAGTTACTTACTTACTTGAAAAATTCGAGTCGATCACCTTGTTGGTTTATAGAAATTACATTTGATATTCCTCCCAGGCGCCACGTGCCGTAAACAAGGACAAATATAACGCCAAAATACATCAGTACAGTTTGTAAAGTGTCAGTCCATACTACAGCTTTAAGTCCTCCCTGTAAAACATGATAATAGGATACATAGTGTATAAGACCTCGTCCTCCAATACACGGTTCTAGACTATAGCAATTTATTTGTTATTTATTTGTAAAGAATGGGGTCAGTACAAGAACAAATCGACATACTCACAAGAGTTGTATAGAATATACAGACGATGCACACGATCGGGGTGATTAAATGCAAGTTAATACCAGTCACTGGAAAGAAAATATATAGGTACGTGAATATAGTAAGAATTACGTAGTACGTACAGTTCCGTCTTTTCCTTAAGGGAGGGAACAAAGGGCACAATCTGGCCTCAGACAACCCTGGTGTTGTATATAAGTTGTAACATAATAAACGCAATAAATAAAAACCAGTTAACTGTTTTTAATGGGAAATTATAAGAGCAGCAACAAAACATAATAATTTAGAAAGCAATGTAGAATTTGTTTTGTTTTCTGTTTAATTAGCACCCCGTTTTTAAATGTTCAAAATACAACTTTCGTATATAACATATTATGATAATATGAACCTAATCTAATTGACAATTAATTTGTATGAAAATATGGTGTTTTTTTACAATTTGAAAAAACTAAACTGAGTTCTGAGCACCCTGACAGCGGTCATCACTATCAGTGTTTGCATTAATTATGTGACATCCTGTATGTACGTAAATAAAATCTATTAGATTGCTTGAGGTAAACATGCGAAGATCAAGAAACAACTCTAAAATCTTTATAGCAACTTGAAAGATTACGCTACGGTACTTTTGTAGATCATGCAAGCGAAAATAAAGTAAAAAATAACCATGCTCAAACTATGATGCAAATTTTTGTCAAAGTCTTGCCATAAAAACTGTACCTTGACTGAATGCTAGTGCCGGCACGTAAATTACAATAGGAATGTATAGCATCATTTTGATTATAAATATTATCGATCCCAATAGTCGCACCTTTTGATTAAATCTCAATCGTAAATACTGTAACAGATAAATGATACAAAAAAATATATTTGAGGTCATTGTTATAACTATATTGAGTCTTCAGAGGTTATTTACCTAATAACTTGTGTTTTAAATAGATATTTCTATTAAGTATTTTTCACTGCAGCCAAAGCATATAAGCATATTACAAGTAAATGGAGTTAAGTACCTCATACGTTGAAGTTATCTGCAAATTATAAAATACGGGCAGGTAAACAATTGCAATAGTGAGTGATACCGCCCACTCGGAGAGCACTATCGTCCATAGTTGTGTCCCATACGTATACATTTCAGCTGGCAGACCCAGTAACGAGATACCAGAAATGTAACTAGAAAACAATAACCAAAAAATCACATTCGCAGTTATATCAACAGGCATCAGACATCAATTCACAGGAAGGAGTTATACTTAGAGTAAGAAACATAATTACCTGGCTATCAGCGACATGGATATAGGGAACATGCCCATGGTCTTCCCTCCCATAAGGTATTCAGAGGTAGTGTTTTGTTTCTTTTTCGCGAAAAATGCAAAGTACACTCCTATGAGGGCGGAGAAGAGGAGCATTGCACTGAAGACGAGGTAGTCCAGCCAGTCGAAGTATATTACCGTCATGATTTGGTTTGAGAGTCGAGCACTGAGTGAGGGCACGCGTCCGTCCACTATGACACTTAAACTCCATCTCGGCATATAATAGGCGTTTACCGAGCGGATCTTGCAGCTGGAGCAGTTCTATATTTATCCTTGGAAGGATCTCCGACAGGCCCATTGGAGGGATGAGGTTCGCTAATTGACCAGTTACCGGTGTAGTCTCATCTTGCGATGTCCACGTACGGATGGCCCACACAATATATTAATAGCAGTCCACGTCACTCGCGTATTCAATTGAATGCAATGGACATAATATTTTCATTCGTAGTTATGTAATAATGACCCTAGATATTTTTAGAAAGAAATGGCGAGGAAAATAAATAGCAAATGCAATACATTTGTAATTTGTAGGTTTTAGCATTTCTTGAATGTATTCTAGGGGGGCGGCGGCTTGGCTTTGGAGTGAAATAATAAACACTTATTTACCAAATGTATTCAAACTCCAACTATTCGTATAATATGTATATATATACTTTCCAGTTGTTTTTTCGCAAAGACTTAAAAAAATACAAATACAACAAAAAAAAACCTCCAAAAATGAAAAAATATTAACTAAACATTATCCCTTTGCGTTGTAGGTATAGTAGAATAAACCCCGATCTAAGTCTCCTGACAAACGTAGTTGTGTCGGGAAACTCAGATCAATCGGTCTTGCTTATATAAAACTTATAACACCCCCTCTATTTTCGTTAGTCGTCGGGAGTCCCCTACCGATATTATCGGTTCATCCTTTCAGGAGCTATTATGCCACATTCAGGTACTACACACTACAAATTTATTAACACCCTCTTTTTTTAATTATTGGCCTTTCCTCTATGACCATATTTACCAAATAAAAAGACACCTATTACTTTTGTATATCAATAACGTAGGCGTAGGTCTTCTTATTTTTACTAACAGCAGATTGGAAAAGGTTTACGCGTTAAGGGTGAGGAGAAGTTACTTTGATTGTTCAAACCGAATTTTGCCCATCTTCAAAACGGTTTGACAGATTTAGAATCGGTTTTCTGCAATCGGTTTATGATTCATCAGCGATACCTAGTTCTTAGATTCTCACCTAGAATATGCATTTCTGCCCCTTAAAAGTAGAGTTTTAATATTTTGAGTTTTATGAAGATTGAGCTTGCATATTATCAAAATATGTGAAAAACTTGTGTGTGTGAGTATAATCATACTCACATGAACTGAGCATCTTTATTCTTTTTAAGAGTTATTGAAAATAGTAAAATACTTAAATGAATTAAATACGATTTCCATTTTTGTCATTTCTACTTTATTGACATAAATTATGTATATAATAACTATCATGTTGCTGGCTTAAACATCTAAAACATTTAAAATAGTTAAAAGTAGTTGATGCGTTCCGCCAGGTGGTGTGATATTCGAATATGTGAATGAACTAAGTACATAAGTTATAGGTACTTTACTGTAACGATTCAATTTATTTCAACACATTCAGCCATTATGGATTTTGATTATATTAGTTATCAATAAGTTCCATCTACCTTAACAACATTCAGAGATCTGTTTGTAACTATTTCATATAACTTCATTTCATTTATTTAAAACACAATTATTTCCACTATTTAAATGTTGTTGAATACAATTTTATTGAAAAAAGATGCATGGATCTTATAAAAATGGCACTTAGAAAAATATAGACACCAATAATGTGGAGTACATTATTATGTAATGTGTATTATTTTATATAGCAGCGGATTAGCCCTTGTCTCGTTATTATACAAGAATATAGACATCAAATGTAAGTACATCTAAAATGAATATTCCACATCATTGCCATGCTTTCGCGACTTGCTATTTTTATTAGGTGCAATTTAACATAGACATCAAGTTTTTAGTCTGTAGCTACCAATAAATCCATATAACTCACAGCGCTTTTGCGTTCTTTCTATTTTATCATATCTAATTATATTAATATATATTGTTACCAGACATCAAACTTTATTATTGGTACCTACGTACGTAAGTACATATCTAAAATGAATAGTTCTATATCATTGCAACGCTTTCGCGATTTATATGTATAATTATAATAATATAGACATGATAGTATATATGATATAGACACCAAATGTTAAGTATATATTTCAAAATGTTTTTCCATATCATTGCGCCTTATCTATTTAATTTTAAGATAATATGAATACAAAGTGTAAAGTATATTCCCAAAAAGAATATTTCAACATCATTGCAATGGATTTATATTATTTTTTACAATAATATAGACACCAAATGTTAAGTACATAATTATCTTAAAATGGATATTTCAATATCTTTGCAGGACTTTCATGACTTGGCAAGTTTATTATATGATAAAACAGACACCAAGTGTTAATTATGTACAATTCAAAAATGAATATTTTCATATCATTGCAACGCTTTAGCGATTATTTTTTATTATAATAGTATAGACTGATGATAAATATGATATTATAGACACCAATTGTTAAGTACATATCCCAAAATGAATATTTCAGTATCATTGCAGCGCTTTCACGACTTGCCAATTTTATTATATATGATAATATAGACACCAAGTGTTAAGTAGGTACATTTCCAAAATGAATATTTCCATATTATTAAAAGCTTTAGCGATTTATCTTTTTAATTGTAATAGTATAGCCATGATAATATAGACACCAAATATAAGTACAAAAAAAGAGGTGTTTCCATATCATTGCAACGCTTTTGCGACATATCCATTTTATTATTATAATATGGTAATTAGACAGCAAGTGCAAAATTTATTTCCAAAATGAAAATTTCAATATCATTGCAATCGATTTATCTTTTTTATTATAATAATATAAACATGATAACATAGAAACCAAATGTTAAGTACATGTTTAAAATGAATATTTATAGATCATTGCATCGTTTCGGCGATTAATCAATTTCATTGAGCCTTTGTCAATAAATTAATATTTCCATAGCATTTGAGCATTTTGTGTCTTGTCTATTTTATTATAAAATAATACATAAGCTAAACTTAGTTTTTATATATCTTTGGCAGCGCTTCCGCCTGTCAGGTTTACATTTACGACATCAGTAGGTATTATTCTGAAAATTTTATTTATTTCTAATATACATATAATTTACATTTCTATGTTATAAAATTCTGCCAATCATATATTATATTTTATAGTATGGTAAATATATAGGTTTAAGTAATGAGTATTTAGTCCGAATCTAGAGTTTCTCTTATCTTTATAGATGTTTTATTCACAGCAGTATCTCAAGACAATGATCAGATATTAAAGTTAATCGTTACTCAGGTACAGGACTCTGGTAGTCATTATACATCAAAAAATATCTGAAGTGAGCCTATCACTATTATAATTTAACCCTAAGCTATCGTGGTTGATTTAAACAAATCATATTAATAGCGACTAAGTACATATATCACAACTTAATAATAAATAGGTATATCTTTAGACGACATCTGTTCTATTTAGTTTTTGAATAAATACTAATACATCAATTATATGTACAACGTTCGGAGGTATCTCTGGTGTATCTCATGAAATTTTTACACTATTAAAACTTAATTGAAAATTATCAAAGGGTTGCGTTGGGTACTAAACACATCTTTTGGATGTTATCTACGTGAAGCATACCAAGAGGACAAGTACCTTATAGTTCCATTAAGGCTATACAAGTTATAGAGCCAGAAATTAAAATAAATAAAACTGTAGTTTGTTTATAATCTCAGACTAATATAGATACCGATAGAAATGGACTACTTAAAATAAATACCTCTTTTTCCTGAAAAAATAATTGCACTAATGTTTCACGGATTGTGATGCATTACTGCTTAAACGGTTTTTTTTTAAAAGGAAGCAAAATATATGTGAACTAACTTTGTCTCGGAATTCAAAAAACAGACCGTTATTTTGTATGTAATATTGTAGATAAGATTCGTGGTAAAAATGCCATAAATTTTGAATCTGCGTGACCGCTGTTTGTATGAAATAATGGAACCATAAGTATTTAAAAAGGACATGTACAGTGGATTATAGCTGTTACCTGACCCACTTAGACCCCGCCAGACCACCTAGGGTGGGTCAGGTACCTAACAACTATAACCCATTGTACACACTTAATAAAATAGTAAAAAAATAATTTTGGAAACCATTTTTACAGTTTGGATCATTCAATTTTGTTCCAAATGTCACAACCATTGATGCATGGTAATAGTGGTAATGTAATTTCACATGGGGTTATAAATAAGTGGATACACGCAACAACGCCAAGCAAAGCATTTGCGTACCCTGTTTGAAAATATGACAATATTAGTTCGACTGTTTATTTTTTATTATATTTTAGCATTAAATAATGCGAAATGTCGACAAAGATAAAAAAAAATCTAATGAAAAAATTCATATCTTTGTGAACATTAGTTCTATTTCATTACTTTATTCTTAAAATCAATTGTTTTAAGCCTAAAGTAAGTTTTCACTAGGTACATAATACCTATCTGAACCGCAGCTTCAATACCAGGCATTATCTATCACAAACTTGATTGCAACTAGTAATTACAAAATTACTATCAATGTTGTATATAAACGCGGAAGCGGCTTAGAAGCGCTTGTACTCGTAATACAAGCATTTAGCTTAGCACGAGGGGTTAACAAGAATACTAGTAATGTGCGACACATTGCTAGTAAGCTTTTTTTTAAAAAAAACTATAATTACTGAAACAGTACCTAAACAAAATGAATATAGTTATGGAAAGTATAAATTGCGGACATTGTTTTTTTTTTTTTTTTTTTTTTTTTTTTAAAAAAAAGCTTACTAGCAATGTGGGTCACACATTACTAGTATTCTTGTAAACCCCTCGTGCTAAGCTAATTGCTTGTGTTACGAGTGGGTTCACGTCGGTAGTGCAATGGGTGGGGTTCGAACCGGCAACCACATGATCGCAAGTCCGACGCCCTAGCCATTAGGCTACCGCCGCTATAAATATGTTTAGTGACAACCATAAAGGACTACCTACTATTGGTATTTCGTTTCAGTCCAAACAATCGCAACCGTATAGCTTCGGCTCCAAGCATAATCATCACGAACTTGGCTGAGATTTCGAAAGCCAAAATCAAAACCAATGTTCAATCAATAATTCATTGATTATGGTTTTCGACTAAAGCTACATTTATCTGAATCCAAAGACTGAGTTTGAAAGCCTTCTACAAGACCGAGTTTGAAAGCCATTCTCTCTTTGGAAGGAATCAAAAGTCATATTTATTATGCTGTTACTATGACGGTCAAGTAATTGGTCTAATAAACAATAGATCAATAATATCAGTGACTTTATACAAATATTAATAAGTATATTAAATTTTTTAGCGCTTCCTGGCTATTAATAGTTCCCAAAATTAATTAATTACTCTAGATTTTACAAGAACTAACTTCTATTATTATTATGTATAAATTTATATATTTAAATCGTTTAGTTTTTTTTAATATTTTTTATGTGTTTACACAATATTTTTTTTTGACAAATAAAATTTCGTGAATACCTTACCCCTTATCTTTACTGTACTAAAATATGTCACGTAATCAAATAAATGGGGGGATTTTATAAGTCGTCTGGAATCAAAACATTTCGTTTATTTTTCATTTGTACCAACTTATAATCTCGCTACTTAAACTTATTATTTGTTTATAGATCGCACTCGAGCATTCAATTCGTAAGAATGACAATGAACGAGATATGTTGTCATCCATTACATTTTTAATAAACGTAGGTAGGTTAAGGTAGGTGTGTAGTGTTTTGATTTTTTCTTACAGAACGACAAAATCCCTTTGTGTGTATCCAAACTAGTTTAACTACATATTCGAAAAAAAAATTGGTACGCGGCCAACGTACACCATAACACCAATGCATGGTCTGTTATTGGACACATCTTCAGTAATTAAATTAAACATTATTTTATTTATTTCAATATTATATTTTTGTTTCCCAAGAATAGTGGGTAATTTTTTTGTAGATTATCAAATTTTGTTGTGATGACATAAAGCAACCTGCAGAGTTAGAAGTGTTTGCGATAGATAAAACACATATAGGGTGTGTGTATTCCTTGATGAACTAATTCGGAGTAGCTGGAAAGCTTGTATTACATAAAAGTGTGTTTTATGCTAGTTATCAAATTGATCAGATCGTCTTTGTTTTGGCCGAGTAGCGGATACACACATTTGATAGAAGAAAACATTAAATTCATGCTACAGCTAGTTACACTTCATGTCCTTAAAAACTACGCTATGTATGAAGGCATTTTTGCCGCAACCTTAGTGGTTCACAAGAAAATTAACAATCACTATTTTCGGTTCTGTGCTTTTTTATATGTACATCACTTACACTTATTCTCTATGTTATAAGTTACTTGTTAATGCAAACTGACCAATTTCAAATTGTTGTCATTTGACTAAAATCAAAATTAGTTTTATTTATTTATTTTTTACAAAATAGTTTTGATACTTAGGTATTACGTTACCAAAATCGGTGCGAATTGACACGTAGTCACAGTTAGCATTGTTTAAATAGACAAATACTACACTAAGTACTTATTATGTTTTAGGAAAATATTATACAAAGATATATTTAAGCACTTCCCAATATTCACCAACCCCATCTCATGAGATAAATCAGTGATAGTAGAATTACGTTTTTGACAGGTGTACCTACTATAAACAGGTGAACGAACAACAAGAAAAGTACACATACTTAGTCTTGATCATGACTGCATGTACTCGCATGAATAGGTTGCTCTAAATACGTTTCCTATATCAATGCTGGTACTAGGCAGAAGTACTCATATACTCGTACACCCCTTTAGCAGATGAAACATAAGCTTCTAAATACGTCAATAATAATCTAAATAAGTAATTGTATAAATGGTACGAAAAATTATTTTGAACGGCTTTGACTGTTTTGAATGATATACATATATAGTTATTAACATTATTATTATTTCGAGATAGAAAATGTTCTATCCAATTAGACTGATGACAACCCTATGTGTAGTAGAAATTCGACCTGGTAACAACTAGCTATCTCGCGAAGGCCAATTCGACCGATGTCATTTGCCGTTAAAAGGATGACAATGGATACCGATTATTATGTCGAAATCAGTTCTGTTGTTAGCGACCACGATCAACCGAACAACACTCACATCTAAACACCATTCAGAAGATTTTTACGTATAACTATTTTAAATGATTTATTTAATTTGTCAAATTGATGACAAACACTTCTTATTAATTATTTTATGAAATAAACTATTTGTGAATTAATCAGAGTTTATTTAACCGTTTTGCCACTATGTTTAAGCCAAATTCTACAATGTTAATGAGAAAAGCGGATTAGTGGCTGCTATAACTATATAAGTATAAGAAAAACAGTATGTTTTTTTTTCATGAATTAATTTAAAGACTTGACTTCTAGTATCAGTATTCAAAGGAATCATCTAAGATATTTCTTTTCGTATTTAACTATTAAGCCTTAACAAGACCAGTTTCAGGAGAAAATATTTGTTAGAAAAGTTGAGAACCAAACACGATACTTAGTTCTAACCCGAATCTTAACGCTTCCTAGTAATTGGGAGACCATGATTTCCAAAAATTGTATTGAACAATTTTAAAACTTTACGATTACTTATAACACTATACACTATATTGAAGACTCGGCAATTGACTACATTACTTATATTGACCGGCTTCAATTAGAATTCAAATACGTAGTGTATTGTGACTGACAATATCTTTATTCTAAGTAGGTACCCTATCTTGCACTACTTGGTAGTTCAATACGAACCAACAACCCTAAACATGCATGCATATGTTGACATTTATCAACTATTTCTAAAATATGAAGTGCCGATTACATCTACCACAGACTGAGTATTACAAACATTATTTTATATACAAGACACTGGATTTAATCCAACTATTTGCATTAGAAATAAGTACATTCCAAGATTCTCTAACCATCACAGACTTTTCTCATTCACTTAAAGTCCTTTTTAGTGAAACTTCATGCCTTTGTTTTACCTGTAGAGCAGATGTTGTCGATAATTCGATGTTATTAAAAGAATGTAGATATATTGAAATTAAAGAGGTCATTCTGAGCACAAATGAACAAAAGTAATACCTATTAGAATAAGATAGTGTATTCTGTAGTTGCATTGCAGAATACGTTATTGGTGGAGGAATAAGTGTACTCTGCTGTACCAGCTTTAGAAACAATTGTTCTTATAGTGATTTTTGTCCTTAAATCAGAGTATGTAATAACTTTATTATTCGATTAAAGTTCTCAAATAAAGTTATTTCTAAACAATTACAGGTACGTTTCTTTATGCACCATGTGTTTCCACTGGCGGGTGCATAGGTACACTGGTACAGTACATATCACGTACTCCTACACCCGTACGCGTTTTCTACAGATCAGCTGGCGAGGCCAAGTCCAAACGCGATTTCCTGCGGTCTCTGGCGACGGACAACTGTCCTGAAGAGGACCTTTGCAAAGAAGCAGATCGCGGACGTGCCGTGTCAGACTTTGACTTCTTCACCGTATTACTGCCCCCGCTAGCTGGTTGCTTACCTTTCAAAGATGACACTGATATCACGACATCAGTGGTTACTCCGTCTTGCTCTAAAAAGAAACAAAAACAATTTCAGTTAGAGGTCTTTCGTTTTGGATCCAAAGAAATGAAACTGGAGATTACCAGTACGTTTGATGACTTCTCCAGCGTTATTTAAGAAGAATTTCGGTTTGGAATCCTTTTCCTTGTCCTTAATCGATTCCTAGGAATAAAGAAGATTATGGTAGAATTATTATGTTTCAAGTTAGACTAAAGCACGATTAATATAATGTTTCACAAATATTACCTTTGATCTACTAGATTTGGAAGCAGAGTCAGTGCTTCCGCGCCACCACGGTCACTGGATCTCACAGAAGCCCCGCCCGGGCTCTTTACCAGGGGTAGACGCCTCAGCCTCAGCCGCGTCTCCCTCTGGCTTTGGAGAACCAGTTCCTGACGTGGTGGCACCCCTGTTATTGTTAAATATAACTTATGTATTTGCTTACATTATTACATATTACTAGCTTGTTAGTTATCAAAGTTTCTTACGTCATGTCAACCCGGACGGTGTTATTGTTCTGTTGGTTTCGCATTGCTAGTGTAGATACCATAGGCGGGCGTTGCGGCTTGTTCGCCAGTAAGCGTTCTATCTCAACCATGACCACCGGTGTAAGTTGAGGGACAATCTGTATAATGGAATACTATTTAAATTGCGCCACAGAGTAATCCAAATAAATGAAGTCATTTCCACCGCACCTGCAGGGCATGAATGTTTTCTTTGAATTGTTCAACGCTGGTTGCGCCCAGTAAGAGACAGTTGACAGACTCATTCTTGAGACACCATGCCACAGCTAGTTGACTCATAGAGCAATCTGTTATAATATCAAAACCAGTTTTGAAAAAAAAAAGACATAAACTCACAAGGTAAACTTATATACGTATAATACAGAATATAAAACACACTTAATGTATTGGCCAGGTTGGAGAGATCACGAAGTTTGTCTCCATACGTGCGTGGTTCTTCGCCACTCACTTGTTCCTTACTGCCAGAGAGAGGAATCTGTGGGAGTAATGCAATTGAACAATGTATACCTACTTGTATACAAAATTGTGGTCAACAGTAAACTCATTCAATATAAAGAAGATACACTCAAACTGAGTTTCAATGGAAAACGTCATGGTTACCTCAGGTACAGCAAGATCCTCTTCGCACCAACTAAAGGTGCTATATTTTCTGTTGAATCGTGACTTAGCGAACAGACCGGTGATTTCTTCACGGCCAAGGCCCTTACCTGTCGTGATGGCCGACCATACCATCATACCTGGTATCAAAGAACATATATAATATATGATACATGATATATAATAGATAAAACATGATATATAGTACATAATACATAATATATAATACATGATAAATAATATATAATAGATGATATATTATTATGTATAGTAAAACACAAACACTTGGGGGAGTTTCCGTCCGGCCGGAGGGTCCGTGCGGCCGCTGACATGATTTCTACAACGAAATGGGGGTATAGCAGCAGTTGTGAACCATCTAAAGTTAGGGGTAGGGACGGAGAGCGACAGGTCTACGTTGTAAACCTAATTTTAAAAAACCAAAACACTATTTATAGAAATGTTTTCTGATTGCCCGTCCGTTTTTATGTATGTGTTGTCTATTATTTATAAAATCAAAATGAATCCCCATTTTTCTTTCGCTATAGGGAGGCTGAAGTTAATTTGAAGGGGGAAATAAAGAAATGAAATATAACGCTCGCTGTCCGCAAGTGAAATAAGATTGTTGTCCTATACTATAACTTACCAACACCGATTTTATGATACAATTCGGGCATGTAAAGCTCGGGCTTTTCCCTGCAAAACATGTGATACTCGGTTTGCTCCACTATGGGTGTGATGCAGTTGAACTGTCTGCAGTTGCTGTATGCATCCATGATCTATTAAATAAATGATCATTGTTACTGATGATGAAAACAGCAACGAAATTACATTCTCCTAAAAATATACAATCGTATGTATACCTCAGCTGGGGTCCAACGCGCAGTTCCCCAATACATCACCCATCCTTGATTGATCACAAAATTCATTGCACGGACTAGTTCTGTCAAAGTGTAACGTTTTAAATTACTTATTCGATCTGTGCTATAATTATTATTATTAGTAAGTAACACTAAAATTTACAATGGTTATCGGAAATGGGGTAGGTACTAAGCTGATAAGTGTGAAAGGATAATGAAATAGGTATCTTTTACACTTCCAGAGGGAAGTGTAAAAGATACCTATTTCATGGGGTACATTCTTTCCTGCTATAAGTCCCTCACGCACAATATAAGCATCAGGCAGGCGTTAAGGTTTTGCTATGGGTTCTAGTCAGATCACATCATTTTTTAACGTGGCCTGACTAATTTCTGGCTCAGTTTTTTTAAAACTATGATTTAACGCGTTGACATTGGTATATGCACCGATGCACGACTGTAAAAAGTTAACCTTATAATAAGTTTTAGCATTTGATCTAAGACAGTTGTACCTATATCATTTCAAAACTTTCCCTGAGACTTAGTACCCCCATTCCGTAATGTAATGGTTGAACTGACCTTCCATTGGGCACACAGGATCAACCTTGTGTAGAAGCACTACATCAATATATTCGACTTGCAGCCGAGCCAGAGACGCCTTCACACTCTCAACAATATGTTTTCGAGAGAGGCCTCTCTCATCCGACCTGTTATTAGTATGAGCAAACCTAGTAAATTGGAGAGTTCACAATATTATATTAGCAACTAGCTAGCGACAAGCGTCCAACTAAAGCATAGTTAAGTGTATCATTGTGCACACAGCGAAGACGCCAAACCAAACAGCAAAACTAAAGCTTTCGTCACTCATCTTTATATCCTACATGTTACAATTACTCCATGGTCGCTATATTATGTACTAAAAATGTCGTGAAATTAATTAGTAAACATAATTTGTGGTTTGAACCAGGTGCTGGCTTTAGGATCAATTATAAATGCTATTCGTTAATCAACATGATTAACAGTATACCTAATACCTTGTTTTAACTGACAAAAGTAATTATGCCTCTTAGTTGCGGCTGTAACGAATAGTGCGACGCGCCTAACAAATAATATGATAAAATAAATTTTTTATTATTACTATATACTACTTCAAAAATATATTTCGTCCATGCCTAAAGCCACCGTTGGTTAAATGTTAAATATCATGGTTAAAGTGCAAAGGTCAATCAGAACCTTCTAATTTAAGTATAGATGGGGTGATAGTGTAGCCTACATCTACGTAGGAATATACCTAGGAATTAAAAAATCGATCGATCGATCTATTTGTCATAAAGTGATCGATTTAACTAGTAAGCTACCAACCAATCATCATCTACTTGAATTCATGAAAATCTCATAAAATTTTAGTTATGAACGCTAAATTTTGGAAACAACAAACCTTCAGGTAATGGTAATGGAGGTTTGGTTATAATGTTCCATAGAAACTAGCACTTACTTGGTGCTCCAGTATATCTTGGTGGTGATAATGATGCTCGTCCTCCTCACGTTACGTTTCTTCAATATTTTACCAAGTTCTGCTTCCCCCTTAGCTATGAAAGTAAACATTTTATTGTTAACGTCCTTTTTACAATTTTCTATAATATTATACTACTTAGGTACTGAATTTATTCTTTTTTTATTGTAACTCTACATTTGTACAACTTTGTGGGTAGTCTATGAATATCATCATACCATCACGCATGTATATAATATGCGACTACTGAGAATTTCATAGAAAAACCCAATTACTTTGCTCGACCTGGCAATCGAACCCAAGACCGCTAGTGTAGTAGTTTCGCCTTCAATAAAGAACCTGCGATCTACCAGTACACCTATCGTTCACCAATATTTAGTTAAAGAAATTGCAGAACACAGAGTAGTTGTGGAAACTTGTAATTGGCCATATTTTGAATAATTTTTTTACTTACCTACTGCTGTAAGTTTTCCTAAAATAAATAAAATAAAAATAGAAAATAAAAGTATCAATCAACTTACCGCAATGTGCTTCAGATAAATCAAAAAGGTTGATTCCATTTTCCAGGGCAGTCATGATGACATCTTCGGCGCAATCTTCATTCAGCATGTTCCAAATCCCTAAACCGATGTTAGGTACCCTTAGGCCGGATTTTCCTAAATTCTTGTATCGCAGTCCCGGAGTCACCACCGATGGCATGGTGGTGTGGTTTCCCATATACGTCGACATGTGCCGCGACATATTTACTTCACCAGCTGTATGGAAATAAGGTAAGCTATATGATTCTCGGTGGATGTATTCTTATGTAAATTATGATATTATGAAATGAAACCAGAAGCTGTTTAGATGGATACCGGATAACGAATATCCGACCGGCCTATAAGCCGGATAGTCGGATATCTGGCGGTTCGGTGTCCGGTAGAACATTGCCAGTGGGTTGTAATTTTTAGGCTCTGAGCGAGCCTACAGAAGTGATCAAGGACGGTTGTCCTTGCTACTGCCTGAATTCACGCAAATCTGCCCGGTTGGTAGTATACAAGGGGATATAGATTGGAGACAATCTTCTGTAATTCCTCTTCAGTTAATTCAGTCAGTATTAAAAAAAAATCTGCATATATACAATTACCAGATAAACAAACCAGTTCACTTAGCCAAGCCAGTTTGAACCTGCATAATTCAACCTTTATGCTCATCATGAAAGCATTTGATAGTCGGCATTGCGGAATCTGTTTTAGCGTGTATTCACCATGTACCTTATATACAAAACGTTATAGTCGTATCGAGTGAAAAAGAGACAGAATAAGAAAACTTCTGCTAACTTCTAATCTACTTCGTAATGACTAAGTCAAAATGTTTTAAGGCGCTAAAACGTTGAATATAAATGTAGAATTGAAGACTTCGAGGTGCGGTGCTGGCGGACATTAGCTTGCATCCCTTAGACCACAATTAAAATCTAATGGATTTATCCTGGTCCACCGACAAGGCGGCAAGATGACGCGAACCGTCCACAATTTAGAAGACCGCATAACTTGGAGACTTGCGGCCCTCACTAATGAGGGAACGACGAAAAAGTAGAAGTTCATAAGTGAAACGAGCTAATGACATATTGATTGATTTGACTATTTGATACAGAGGTAAAGTTTATCTGCGTGATACAATTACGCAAATATTATAATCAATGAAAAAAAAAGTTTGCCTATTTGGAAATATTTTGTATAATGAATCTGCACACATTTGTAATTATTTGAGTATTGTATTTCTTGAGTCCGGCTGGTATAGTATATCAGTATCCGGCCGTAAATCGTAAAATTAGACCGAATAGGCCGGATATTTGATAAATATCTATTTCGTCTCTATATTATCCAATAAATATGGCATGTATTCCGTGTTTTTCTCGCTATCGTTTTAGCGAGAGATTAAAGTTTGATCTCATTTTTTTACAGACTAAAATATCTTTTCAGTTTCAAAAGCCCAGCCACACAAATATCTTTAGGATTTATCTTTCAGCCTCATCATAAATGTCAATGGGTCGCATATTTTATGTTAATAAGTATTTAGGAGCAAGAAAATGCAAACCAGTCTTCTAGAAATATCCACGATAATGTTACATTATGGACGAGATGTATCTTGAATTTCAAATGTGCCAGACCCAGCTCTGCACTCATTTCAAGCGAGAACATAATGTTTATTTGTTTGACGAACTCACTTGCGGAACACATCAAGTAAGTTTAATTTATTTTAAATCTTCTTTGTATTTAATTAAAACCAGTTAAATAAATCAAATGATTCAATATTAGGTAAAGTACCTAAGCACTTTTATAATCTAAAATGATTAGTTTTACCTTGATCCAACATCTGTTGTGAATTTGCACTGAAGTCGTCCATACAATCAAGGGACGCGATGGGTGCCCGACAGCTAGACAAATGAATAAAAATATAATTAGCTTTGTAGTCAACCCTAATAAAACGTGATCATGATGAAAAGACAGTTTTTCCTTCTTCAGAAACAGTTGCCCTCTAGTATTTGCTACACTAGAGGGCAACTGTTTATTATTATATTCAGTCTAAGTCTATTTAAAAAATAACGCTGAAAATCTACGAAATTTAACGTTATCTCAACTTAAAAATGGTCAGTAATAATATATTTACCAAAATTTTTAGTTTCTCAACTAGTTTTATTAGGAAATTGATATTGTCATTGGCGATGGCGTAGTTAGTGGTGTGACAGGGGCGGCCCGCATCGTGTGCTTCCCTTTTGGTTGAAAAAATACAAGTTACTCAAACTATTTGCAGTGTAAAAACAGTACCTACTTAAAACAGTTTATTCCCATCCTAACTCGTATATATGTTGATTATTACCAACAATCACAAGTTTATTAAAGTAAATAATTCATAACAATAATGTCTTTTTATTAATTTTAATTTGGAGTGACACCACGGTATCCGCACCAAGTGCCACCCATGCTAGCTACGCCACTGCCTAGTGGGTGATAAATCGTTATTTAAATTATTGAGTCAATTTATTTCTTCATTTCTTTCTTTGTTTTATTGCTCTGCTTGCATTTTTTACCTGCACTTACATTGGGAAATTATTTTAATAATCTAATGTCCCAACAGGGGAATAGAAATGCGTTTATTAAATCAATTCTTTTTTTATAAGATAGGACAAGTTTCGCTTAAGATAATATGTGTCGATTACTTCACTTTATGACGTAGGCCACATATATTTTTGTTGATTTTAAACAAGATATATAACGACGAATAAATATCAAATAGACGGGTAAGGTAGTTATTAAAATTTCATATTTTTAATATCCTATGCCCTATTTTTAAATATTTTGACGATTTAAGTATTATTAACGATGTTTGATTTAAACAAGGTGAAGGGTTACTAAGGTTACTAATGATTTCTACTACCTACTTTAAGCGAGGATTACTAACTAAAGTGAATCTTCACTAATTTTAATATGAACCAGATCTATGGTTACGATCGCAGCAACTGTTATTTGCCGCATAAATATATGTTTTTTATGAATAAGTCAATGATCATTTACATGAAATTCTGCAGGTTACTTTTTAAGAAGCTAACGTAAAAATAGGACATGCATTGAAACTAGGTTATTAACTCATGAGTTCTGTGATTGTGATGACGTATTCATATTCCTAAAACCTAAATTCCTAAAGCGATGTATCTATGACAATTGTAACGAAAGATATAAAAGTAATCAAATTGTAGTAAACTCTAGGAAAATATATTGAAAGCAAGGAAGTAGGTGTAAGGCAAGGTGGTGAAGAGACAAGTGACACAATAATATTGTATATCACCGTACCTGTGAGTCGCGGGTCGGCCAACTCTTTCTCTCTCTGCATGAGGCAAGCGAAGCGATCGTAAATCTATACCTTTGATTTCCTAAACGGATGACAACTTACAAATACGTACTTAGTTGTGGCTCTAATGTTAACTTTGGCGCTAGATTAAAAGTTTAATTTGTAATATTGTCACATCCCTTTAAGATAAAAGCTTTCCGTGATACCTACTCGCATGCGACGATCGCGGTGCGCGATGTTGCGTAGTGCGCTCTCAGCTTTATTTGCCATTAGGAGAAGACATAGCGATGTTATAATAATATACTGTTGCAGTTTGCATCAGCTGTATCGCTTTATACCCAAAATGTGTAACGTGGGTTGTTGTCGCCTGATTATGATTGTGATGACATCTGCACAGCGCAATATTGTCATGCAGGCAGTGGCAGCGGTGCAGTAGCGGTATGTCTTCTCCCTGGACGGCGATCTTCAAACATACGGTTACCGATATATGGTAGGCATGGGGTTGGAGTCGACGCTCACGCTGTCCGGGGGCCCGAGAGGTGTGTGCGGGGTGCACCGGCTGATGGTGGACTCGCTGCGAGACATCTGCGAGCCCTCCTTGCCACCGCCGACCTCGGCCCCCTTGTATTGCATCTCGTGACGCCTCATTCTGCTCCTACGCTTAGCAACGGCATCTTATCTCCCTACAAACATCTTATCTGTAACGAAACGCTCATACGTCTCCGCACACCAACCCCCCCAGATTCAACCCCACAAGGACAGGACACGGCGGGTTTAGTTATGTAACACACTCAAGGATAGTAGACACAGAGACGCATGCAAGCCCTAACGCTATCATCTAGTCAGCTAAGGGTACACAAAATCGAGTGATTCACGTCGAAATAATATCTAAGCGTAGAACTATAGACGCGTTTAAAATTAAAGAAACTGCCGTTTAGTGATCGCGAAAACCAATTCGTATGTATTCAGTGGTAATAGCACTCACCAGGGTTGGCCTGGACGGTCTACGAATTCAACATTTGATGTTGCGACACGTCGTCGACTATACGGCGAAACCAATAAACTGTATTGCGGCTGTAGAAGCCGCCGGGCGCACCCCTAGCACGCAGACCGCCTCGTCCACGCTTGCGCGATGCAGCTCTTACCGATCTGACCTATTTTAGATTAGGCTCCGGCCGCCATTACAAGACCATTGTTCTTAATTTTTTATTCATATCTCTGTTTAGCACATGTAAACTATTTTAAATATTTATTTAAACTGACTTATGACCGTATCTACTTTACCATTTGAAACTAATCATCGACACCATTCGTGCAGTAGGTAGGTACCTACATCAATTTTCATACCCGGTGCATTCAGCTAGATCGATCTAGGCTTTCCGGTTGGAGGTGATAGGTAGCTACTGAGGTATTGATGTTGCAACGTTTATACAAAGACCGCGCTAGATTGTGTCGTAGGGTGTGGCCAGTTGAAGGTAGACGTAGGTAGTATATACGTGACAATGTCATCATGTACGGTGGCACATCAAGTTACCACAAAAAGTCAAATTTTCTCAGTTGATTTTGAACTTTATCTTCAACAATGTAAGGTTTCTAATTATTTGGAGAAATTTGACAGTTTTGTATACCTTGACCTGCTGGCGACTGTACAAAGGATAGCCTTCTAAAGTTCTCGGAAATGATTATAATTATTCATGGATATTTTGTATTAATTTGAAGGAAAAAATAGGTATTGGACCTGAACCGACATTACCTAAACGAAATTTTCGACGTTTCAAAGTTGCTTACAACAAATTACAAGAATCAAATCCACACACAGATTAAGGCGTTACACGTTATACATACATGCATGGAAATTAACCATGAATTTCATTAGGTTTACTAGATTCGAAGAGCCAGTTTTTGCTACAAACAAAAATATGGAAATAACCTAAAAAAGCTAGCAGATACCGAAACATTCTGTGATCGTAATTTGACACCTTCAATTTACTTCAACGACAACAGAATTATTGAAATAGTGTGTCTTTAAATTGCTTTGCATAGAACTTTCGGCACCGATGTTAGCGACAGTTAAGACCTTCACTTACCCAAGACCAGAGGGCGTACGGAATAGTTCATCATCTGCATTTGAAGTAATATCATTTGCGGAGCCCTGCCAGGGCCGGCTGATGACGTTGCATTCCGCGTTGACCGTAATGGTACAACCTGCTGCTTCACCACAATCGCTGTCCAATGACTCATCTGCATACAAAAAAAAACAAAACAAACTCTAAACTCTTTTGTATACATACATACCATTACGCCTGTATTCGTCGAAGGGTTAGGTTAGGCAGAGGTGTACCCTGCGGAGGAATGTCACAGCGCTCCCGTATTCCCGGCACTAAAGTGGTGACGCGAAGCGCCGAGGTTGGTTTTAGTCGGTAGATCGCTCTTTTCAGAGCGGAGTCCGACACACCCCATCGCCCTCGCCGGGGCGGTGGGTAGTGCATAAAGCATTTCCAACCCCGACAAAAAAAGGCAGAGGTGTACTAATGCACACCCACATTTCGCCAGTATGTTTAGGTCCCATTTAATAGGGGGCGAGCCTATTGCCATTAACCGGGCACAAATCCAGACTCCGAGCTGCTACTGAGAATTTCAAAGAAAACCCCAATAACACTTACTTGACCTGGGGATCGAACCCAGGATCTCTAGCGTAGCAGTCGCGCTTAGGACCACTAGACTAATGAAATTCGTTTGTATGTAGGTAATCGGGCCACTGGAGTTCATAACATGACTTCATATAACACAAACCTCTCTAAAATCTAAGATCTCCGTTTTATTTTTAGTACGCAAATCGGTTTTAGAATTAGCGGAGCGGCTATTGTGCTTGTGCACGATAGTCCTTACCTCGGCAGGGTCCAAAGCGGCTGAAGTTGAAGTAGAGACCGTCGCTGTCGTCAATACTTTGATTAGACTCAGGCTTGGTGAGCTGCGTGCTACAGGATTTCTTCAACATACTCTGAATAGAATAAAATAGTTAAATCATCCACTATAAACTTTATTTACTTTATTATTAAAACTCATTTACTTATTCGAAATGAAACGGAGCGCGGCGGGCGGCGGCCCGGGCCGCCTTTGTTCCGAAGGGCGTGATATGATCGCCCTAAATTATTGACAACAATTCGAAATTTTCAATAAATATTTAAGACTTTTAAACGAAAATCACTATAATTATTGAAACTCAAAGCTATTACTCAATGTTCCACTTATTTTAATTTGATAAGTACATAAATTTCAGGTAGGTATTTAAATCACGTTAGACGAACTAGCTCCGAAGCCGACTTGTTGCAGCAAGGACCGTGTTGCATCTATTGCATAGTTCCTCCCAGTCCCTCCCGGTTATGCCCGGTGCAATTTTTATAGGTCAATACATTCGCGCATGTGTCGCAATTCAATAATTTATGACATGAGCACTAGACGATGTGCCTGGATGTCCTAAATAGAGTGGTCCACGGAATTTGCCAACATTGCATTATTGTATTTCCGGTATCAACAGATTGAATTCGTTGTTCGCACATATTAATTTTTAAGTAAATTTGTT
The DNA here is from genome assembly GCA_958496365.1 of Subacronicta megacephala. Lineage (NCBI taxonomy): Eukaryota > Metazoa > Arthropoda > Insecta > Lepidoptera > Noctuidae > Subacronicta > Subacronicta megacephala. The sequence continues at coordinate 12,422,787 of OY292513.1, forward strand.
TCAACTAAGGTACCTAATATCAATCTAGAAAGAGGCTAACTTAGCTAACTTATAAGCTACAACACTACGTGTGCCTATAAATAAACCATTTCAATTTTATTAGCTTAAGAAACTTTTAGGTGTAGGTACTTAAAACACGTCCTGATAGGTTTGGTATTTCAATTTGCGATCCTGAGATTGCCCAATTAGTGAATCAACATACCATCACGCCTGGATTCCGCGAAGGATTAGGCAGATGTGTACTAATGTATACCCACAGTTCGCCGGTATGTTTAGGTCCCATGTAATAGGGGGCGAGCCTATTGCCATTAGTGAATCAAAACAAAATAAAGCAACGCACGTATATATCTCTGATATATTACGTGCGGTGCAATTTTATTTTCCACTTTGTATAATCAATAGGTATTGTTATCAAAGCCGTAGTCAGGAATTTATTTTAGGTTTCGAACCCTGACTAGAGACAATAAGTAACTACATTATTCAAAAAAATGTAGTTATACATAAACATTACCTATTGCCATTTATCGGGGTCTGGGAATCAAACCTTAGACCTCTAGCGTAGCAGGTGCGCTAACGACCGCTAGACTAATGAAGCAGTTATATATATATTTGAGTAATTATGTATAAAAATGGTGGATTGGCTGAGGTAATTTCAGTGGGCGGGAGTAAAGGGGGGGGGGGGGTGCACAACTTATCACGTTGTATCACCAACGTGATAAGTTTTAAGAGTGGAAAATTTCGCAAGAAAATGGAACCTTACAACTGTCTTCAATATAAAAAATCACGTGGCATATTTCGCAAGTAACTTTTAAAGTTCCGAGAAGTTCATGAAGCCCTTTCAATTGACGTTTACGACATACTTTTCATAAGTTTAATTTCTAAAGGTTTTTATATTCCCCGTTATTCCTATCTGGGGTACGGTAGTGCCCCCGCCAAGACGATCCGTAAGGACCACTGCAGTTCACAACCTATTTTTTCTCAGAGCGTTTCGTCCTATTTTCTAAAACTATAATATTAACTATAGCTTAGGTCTGCATAATTGTAGAGCTCATATTTTGAGGTTAACATGAAGCTCACTGAGTTCTGAAGCTTTTTATTGAAACAGAACAACATGACCATGTACCATTACAATAATTGTACATGTGATAGATCTTAACTATTTTTTTTTGGTAAAATTACATTTTGATGCAGAAAGCTTCAAATAGTATTTCCGGTGCTAGCCCGTAAATATTTTGAGCACAAAAAAAAACATTTTGACAGCAAAAAACGACATAAACGAAAAATAATAGGTATGTGTGGCTAGTTTTAAAATAAGTTTTTTGTCTCTTCTGTAAAGTTTAGTTTGGATGTTCGAGCTATCACATCTAGACCGACGATGGATGGATTGTGATAAGGCTTAGACGAACGTTGTATATCAACGTTAGTTTTTGTTTACCCGAAAGCTGAAAGTAGTTTGTTCAGAATCAGTAACAGAATCGATTGCAATAGTTTTTAGCTTATATGGTAAACTTTTACAATAAAAAAATAATTCAATTTGGACACCCATTTTTATTGCGAAAATTAGCGCAACAAACACCGAACGGGGAGGTCAATAACACGCTCGTGCTGCCCGACGCTCTTAGCTCTTCGTACCCACCTGCGCAAATTAGTAAATTGGTATATGATCACAAACTTTTGAGCGCGTCACCGCGTGAGTTTTAATAAAAAAAAAAAAACAGTATTTTATTCTTACTTTTCAAATCAAATTAAAGTTGGGGTGTGTCGGCTTTAGGGTGAACAAACTAACGTAGTATATGATTGAATAGGGTACATTGAATAATAAATGGAAAAGACGGTTCTAACTGGGACGAGGACGGAGGGATGCCGAGGATGTTGACGAAGTCCATGGGATATTACTTTTTGAACAAGGTATAGGGTTTGTTAAGTTAGGGCTTACATAATTGCACGATTAAAAATTATTAAAAATTTATGTGCAATGCAGATACTAGTGATCTCGGTCACCAGTTCAACATGTTTCTGTAACATGATTTAAACCTGGCTGCAATGTCATCATGCTCCCGTAGAAGTCACTGCTTGCGTTAGCGTCATTGGTCGGGTCACCCCCTTCCCTCTAAAATGGCGAGGGGGGTGATGGCTGATCCGTGCGTTATACTCGTGAATGGGTGCTGCTTGTCGACTTGCTGGCTATCGTGTCTTAAATATATACATATATATTTATTTTTTCTTTTATAACTCACAAGTTGATTGGGTTGCCTTATAGGTCCTAGTTATCTAGTTAATATTATATTGTTTTCAAATGTTAATTGTACGGTAATAAAATGTAAGTGTGAGTACCCACCATGTAGGTTAGCTTTTAACTCGTATCAGATGCATACTAAACTTCTCTGACAGTCTTGAGTATTTCAAATGACCGATGTACACGATGACTGATGTAAGCGTGCCGTCAGTTAGAACAGGTCAACTCAAAGCGGCTGTGGCTCTTTCTTCAAAAGGCCTGTTCAGATTTTGCCCTATATTGTTAAACTCGCATATCTAAAACATAACTATTGCCTGGACCACAGAACAGATAACTTTTACCTGTTCTGTGGCCTGGACTTTAAAAGAGACCATGATTCTCTGAGTTTGTTTCGACGTTTCTTCTCAAAGGTCGTCAGATAGGAAACGTCGCCGCCATCTCGTTACAAAAAATGTTAAGAATCGACTTGTAAAAGTGTCTTTAAAGGATCTATTTACAGTAATAAATATCATTTCATTTCATAGTTTAGGCTTTACATGAGATCTGATAACTTGGAAGTGAAAAGTACTTAACCAATTCAGGCGTAATTATTTTTGGTGGGCTACGGATTTCTTAATGCTAGGTGCTTAGATGCGTTATTCTTCTAAACTTAGGTGTTATCAGCTCCAACACTCGGGCGGCAACTCAAGTCCCTTTCAAATAAAATGCGTATCCAAAGATCTAGCCATGTAGGTACCTATTATTTGCAAACAAACGAAAGTTATTAGTAGGTAAACTTGACATTTTCATAAGCGGTTGACCGTAGGTAAGGTTAGTGAAAATTAAAGAGTGTTAGCAGAAAATTAAAAACAGGTAAATGCAGATTTTCTTAAGCACCAGGCAATTGTGAAAATCTTTAATGAATATTTGTACTAAGTATATCCGAATGAAAGTTTAAGTATACTTAGCAATGTTCGTCGTAAGTAACGAAAACTCTGTGTTCCTACCCTCGGCTACGTCGCACTGCTAGTTATTTTTTGGCTACGAATGCAAAACTCGAGTAGATACCTAACTATATTTTAATCATGCCTGATATATTTTTACGTTGCACTAACACGCGCGTGCGCTTAAGAGCCGTAAATCAATAAAAATATTTAAAAGCATGTAGATTGTAGGCATACTTAGTGAGCGGTTACCCTGTGGTGTTTGGTGGTGTCTGGAATGGATGGGCGACTGTGACGTAACCTGGCGGCCTGGCGCTGCAAGTCGCACAGCCTGTGATGTGACCACGACGTGTTCATGCCCCGGAGCCCTTCCACCGCCTCCGCTATCTGCATCAACACCGAAACTAAGTGTCGCGGCTAATGACAGGTACACCTTTTATTTTTAACACATCGCCGAGTACGTACACCAACAATTGCCGGTGTGTTTAGGTCCTATGTTTGATATAATAGGGGGCGAGGGGTATAACCGACCTGCTACTCAGAATTCCATAGAAAAACTCAATAACATACTGCACGACCTGTATCTATTTGTAGGACCTCTAGCGTAGTACTTAGTCGCGCTAAGGACCACCAGACTAATGAGCCAATATTTCCCCGTAAGTCACTACTCCTTAAACACTATCAATCCTTAAAACTTAGGTACTACAATGGTAAGTGTCGGATTATGAGCACTCCACAATTGTGTTTCAGTGTGCCCTGTCTGGGAATAGATCCCAGAAACTTACTGGGTGGCACGCTAGCGACCTCAAAGCACTTATTACTTAAGTAACAGGAGTAACTTAGATGAAACTTATTTTGATGTGGCCTGACTTGGGGAATGTATAGTAGGTGGTATGCGTGCCTTTATCCAGAAAGCGAGGTAAGTCCTCGCCCCTTGATAAGTTCTGGGAATTGTACCGGAACACAGACTGTCATGATCGAGGCAAATTTCACAAATCATGGCCGTACCGCAGGGCAACTATAGGGCAAGGGGAGTTAAGTGCGGTATTAAATCGGCTCTGATGTCACCGTAAGAGGCAGACAATCCACGTGAATTTTCCTTACATAAAAAGTAAATATTTACTGCTGCCAACGTGAAAAATGAATAACACAGTGATATACAAGCAGTCTAGGCACAAAGTAAAGAACTTTTTGCAAACTAGTCCCGCAAGAATACCTGTAAGATATATGGTAGGTATCTTACTGTGGCTCGCATGTTTTGTTGGTTCACGAATTTCAAAATTAATTTAGTAATATAAATCTTGGATTCTGAATTCATACGTATCAGCAGTTTTAAAAGTTATGTTTATGAAATAAAAGTTCGACTTTGGGCATGATGCAAACTTGCGGCCGTTACAGGTAGGTACATCGGACGCTTTAACCAACCTACTCAGTAGCTTAGTTGGCTTGTAACCGCGCCACGCTCGGTCGTCTAATTAAGTTCCTTAATAATTATGTTGGAAGTGGAAATAGGATAATTCATAAGTGAATTTGAACCGAATAGTATTGGTATTAAAATTCAATTTTACTTACTTAATGCTCGATTAAGTGCTCGGAAATACCACGGTTTTTAAAATGGAAAACATTTAATTATACTTTTCCAAAAGATTTATCAAAGACTTGGGAGCAACTTTCATAAGTTTTTAAAGTTTAAATTGAAGTTTTTTTAATTTTGGGGTTTGCTGTAGCTGAGGGTACCTTAGTTATTTAGCGTTTGTTTTTCGTAGTAGGTACTTAAGAGTTTAGTTTTCAATAAAGATAAATTCGTTTTTAAAATGTATCATTGCAAACTAACAGATCCGGTCCCCTTTTGAATGCGACGAGAGTATTGAAAGGCTGATAAATACTTTCGTAGAAATTAAAGTCGTCATAACACATATTAATTACATTCAAATAGTAAGAAGACCGATTTATTTGAGAGCCTATAGGTATAATTTGGCCCTCTTCGATATTCAAAATTACCAAAGCGAAGGAAATGTAATCGTAACGTTGTCCGCATAACTCAAATGAGGTTAGGAAGGAATACTTGGCAAGATGTGGTGACGGCAGTTGGTGTAGAGAGAGATGGTAGGACGGCCACAAAGTGTTAAAAAATCCCTTGTTCTCGGACATTCCGGTTAAAGGTAAGCAAGTGACACGTCGTAGTCATGTAAACCTGCAGTATAAGGCAAATCTAAAATAGTTTTTTCAAGTAGCAACTCTAAATTAAGCAATCTTGACACAATAATTCAAATTGTCAGTTTTGTAAGTCGGGGCCTTTCATTAGCTACGATATTCCAAGAAGCTTAATTGGGGTAGGTCACATTGTTGTTAAAAGATTATTTTTAAATGTTAAGTGTAAATGACTTAAGAGGTAATGGCTAAAGTTTATTTTATAAGAGAGTGCAACAAGATTAATTGTAAACTTACACGTGTGGGTTGCGTTTATTTAAATCACAGGCGCGCAATTTTTATGAATTATTATATCCCAAGTCTCACGTAATTACAAGATGAAATTTTTGTATTATTAAATACCGTACATAACTTACATTAACAGTGTTTGGATACGTTTAACTTTAATACCAAGATCATGAAAAACAAATCGATTGACTCATATAAAAACCTAATAAGTGCATTACTTAGCTGACGACCTCTGAGAAGAAACGCCCGGACAAACTCAGAGAATCGTGTTCTCTTTTAAAGTCCTGATGTCTGAAAACTTTCGTGGCACACGGCAATACCTATTTGAAAAAGCTTTTTTTATCAATATTTAATATTGCTCAATTTTTATAGAAAGAGCCACAGTTGCTTTGAGTAGATCAGTCCCAGCTGACGGCACGCATGCATCAGTGATTGTGTAGCTCGGTCAAAATAATACTCGTAGAAAAAAATTACATGTTTTTTTTTTTTGATAAACATTTTGAACTGGGATCGCATGCGTGTTTCAGACATGCGATATTGTTGAAAATATTACGATAGAAAATAGACTGCCTTGTTAGTCTATCCCAAGCTCGATTGTTACGCTAGAGTTCTTAGGTTCGATTCCCAGGTCAAGCAAAGTGTTATTGAGTATTTCTTTAAAATTCACTGTAGCAGCTCGGAGTCTAGGTTTGTGCCCCGTTAATGGCAATAGGCTCGCCCCGTAATACACGGGACCTAAACATACCGGCGAAGCGTGGGTGTACATAAGGACACCTCTGCCTAATCCTTCGGGAATACGGCGTGATAGTATTGTAAAAAGAATCTAAAAAAGTACCTACATTATTTTTACGGTTTTTTTTATATTTCTGGGCAGGATTACGGAACCCGCCAGACATCTTGAGCAAACATTGTGAGAGGTGGCTAACACAATGAAGTCGTTCACAGTTCATACTCCGAAGCACTAGCCGTGATTCATTCATATTTCTGACGACACGTTTACCTACCTCTCTTTTCTTGTCCTCTTCTGCTTCGATAGCTCGTTGGTGGAGGAGGAGAGTGTCCAGCTGCCTTATTTCCTCAGCCTCTCTCGCTTGGCACTTCTTCTCCTTAAACGTTTTTTCCAATATAAAATGAAATAAACCAAATGTAAAATGTCTGGTAATCATTTCAGAGAACGAGAGACTACTCTGGAAAAATATTTCACATGCCCCCTGCATTAAAAAAAGAAACCTGAATGTGTGAAATATTTTTATCTGAAACACAGTTCTGGCACAGTCGGATAAAAAAAATACTTTTGATTTTTTTACCTCTAAATGATCTTTTGGTCTTAATAAGGTATGGATACCTACCTCCAAAAAATCATTACTTGTTTAATTATACAAGGGAATAAATTCAATACAAGGGAATGAATTCTACCTTGTGAATTGCTTTGCTGAATTGCTTTGCTAGTCGATCACTAAGAAAAAGCTATCTCTGATTACTCATTAAACTCCGAGAATGCAATTTAATAGAACAACGCCTTTGATGGATAACCCTCCACGTCCAGTAGACCTTAATCGGAGGTATAATAATAGTAAATTGTCGTATTACTGTACCTTTTGAAGCTGCTTTTCATGTTCAAGTTTCTGTTGCTCGAGCTCTTCTTCTGGTATTGGTGGCGTTTCATCACCGCTCGATGCATGTTTGTTTCCTAAACAATTGGCATTGTAAAATATAGATCACAGAAAACATATTCCGGTGAAAACAATGTCAAATCAACAAACCTACCAGTAGGCGGATGGTACGATATCCAAAATTGATGGGCCATGTCCGCGAGACTAAGAACACAGTTATAGGATCCTTATTACCGCTAAGGCTAAAACGCGTGTACGGCACGAAATAGCTAACGTATACTGAAACACGTAGAAACCGTAAGATTTTATTCATAGAAGTTTATTTTCATGGTACATTCACAGCGTAGTTCTTACGTTGGATGGAACCGATTGGCAAAAGGCCAAAAGCTACGTCGCAAGTCTCAGTCCCTTTGCAAGAGACTCGTTTTAATAAAATATAGAATATAAAATTGTAAAAAAATCTATAATTTTTATTAATTACTTTGTTTATCTTTTATAGGTACATTTTGGAAGGTGAGTTTCTTGTACTTAAGATTTTGGATGTTCAGTAAGTTTAAGTACCTTATTATTTAATATTTTTTACTACTTAAAAGATTTTAAAATCACGTGTCCGTTGTTTTCTTATGGGTAATCGTAGTAAGTATACAGAAACTTTTTACAGCCGCAGAGCTATGCTTCTACATAATAAATTCTATAGGGTATAATCTACTACATCAGCACTCCTATATGATTCTCCTATTCAAGACTCAGCCTATTATTTGTTATAAAGGTATGTTGGCTGTTTGTGTTTATTAACTAAAAAAAGAATATTGATGCGACGTGCACTTAGAAAATCTAAATAAGTCAGTGAGTGTACCCACAAAATACCGTGAACTGAGGATCGTTGCTGTACTCTGGCAAATTTATTTATGATTCTGGCCACGCAACTACTTATTGGCTGAGGTATTGCCCCTTGAGAAAGAGGGACTCTTCTTGATGAACTCGTTCTACAAGAAGAAGCCCTAAAGGAAGTGGACCTGGCAAAGCCCCGATGCTGTGACGAAACACGAGATTGACTTCATCATGACGGATAAAAGGCACATATTTAGGGATGTCTTCATCAACAGGTTAATACCGGTTCTGATCACCGACTCGTCCGAGGCTACCTAAATATCGATTTGAAGCAAGAACGAAATCGTCTGATGAAGTTCACGCTCCGACCAAATCCACTCCATATCATGTTGGGCAGCGAGAGGTTTCAAAGGCTTCTCGCTGATAGATTCGCTGCATTGGACCCCACTGAGGATGTTGACGAGGCCCTACAAAGCGTAGTTGGAACGTTGAAAGACGAGGGCATCAAGTTTTGTCAAACGCGGCATAAGGGCAAGAAGTTCAAGTTCTCGGACGAGACTTTGCGATTTATGGCAAAAAGACGGGAAACCACCCAATCAACTACGTCAGATAGGCCAACTCTTAATAAGCAGATTGCAAAGATGGTACGGCGTGACCTTCGGAGCTCCAACACCCACCTAATTGAACAGCGATAGAGCGAAACCGAGGGTCCAAAGTATTCACTCAGCAGCTTGGAAGGAGCCATCTGACGAAGCTCACCACACACAATGGCAGGACTGTCTTGTCAAGGCCGCAGATTTTTGCCGAGATTGAAGACTTTTATGGCCGACTTTATGCTGCCCATGTTCCTCGTCCACAACGGGGCAACTGCGACTCTAGATCAACCCTGATACGCCACTACACCGACGAACTGCCGGACATCAGCCACGACGAGATCGTGTTGGCTCTGGGACAGCTTAAAAATGGAAAAGCGCCCGGTGAAGATGGAATTACTTCAGAACTCCTGAAAGTGGGAGAAGCCCCTCTCATTCAGGAGCTGCAAAAAATCTTCAATTCCATCATTCACTGCAGAAGAACTCCAAAGGCGTGGCACGGGAGTGTGGTGGTTCTGTTTTTAAGAAGGGAGATAAAAGTCACGTATATAAGTTGTTCTCTAGAGTCATCACGAATCGTCTCGCTAATAAACTTGACGAGTTTCAGCCTCCGAAACAGGCTGGGTTTCGCTCAGGTTACGGCACCATAGACTACATTCACACGGTGAGGCAGATTATACAGAAGTCCGAAGAGTATAATCGGCCCCTGTGCCTACCGTTTGTGGACTATGAGAAAGCTTTTGACTCTGTGGAAACCGTTGTGGACTATCGTTATATCGAAGTGCTGAAATGTCTTTTTGAATCTGCCTTTATGAATGTCCAAGTACAGGACCAACAGTCTAAACCTATCCAATTGTGCAGAGGCGTGAGACAGGGGGATGTCATATCTCCGAAACTGTTCTCAAGTGCATTGGAGGATTTGTTTAAGACGCTGGACTGGAAAGGCAAGGGCATAAACATAAACGGCGATTACATCTCGCACTTACGATTCGCAGACGACATAGTCCTAATGGCGGAGTCGCTAGAGGAGCTGCAACAAATGCTGGACAGCTTAGCATCAGCCTCACAAAGTGTAGGTCTCAGCATGAATTTGGATAAAACCAAAGTCATTTATTTATTTATTTATTTATTTATTTATTTATTTTACAGCTTAAACTATCATTACAGGGTTAACCCTAATGCGACAGTTAAGAACTTACATAATATTATGGTAATAAAAAAATTTATAAAACTATATATTAACAATAACAAAAATGAAAACTATAAATAAAAACAATATTAAATTAAGTTATACATATATCATAACATCTTGACTTATATATTATGTATTATTTTGCTTGTAGCATAATATAAATAGTAAAACCGTTGCGAATTCACTCAAACTACATGTAAACACATCAATCTGGGTTTGAAGGTCATTGATGGTACGGATAGCTCTGGTTAGGGGCGCCTTGGCGAGCAGGTTAGTCCTGGCTGTAGGCACCAGGAGCAGTGGCGGGCTACGCCGCCTCCACACGTAGCGGTCCGGCACGCACAAATTTAAGCGCTGTAATACTCCCGGATTACTCTTTACTCCACGGAGCACCCTCACCAAGTAGGAGACCAGCGTAAACTCCCGTCGGACATGAAGCTGATTATAGCCAACCATGCCCAGGACAAACAGCGTGGGGTACATCAGTGGGTAAAACGGGTATACCCCATATAACTTTTTGTACAAGTAGCGGGTAAATTTGTTCTGTACGCGCTCTAACATTACAGAGTACTTGGCCTCATGTGGGGCCCATATGAACGCACTATGTTCCAGATGACTCCTGACTAGTGCATCATATAGGACCCTCACTGCTGTGATGTTTGTGAAGCTTTGTGTCTGTCTCAGTACAAATCCTAAATTTCTGAAAGCCTTCTTACAGATCTTAATTACATGCTCACGGAATGACAAATCAGGCGCCATGAGAACACCCAAGTCTCTCACCTCCATTACTCGTTGCATGGGTGCCGCGTCCACCACATACTCATAGAGCAGAGGTGCCCGAGCACGGGTGTAACTCATCAACGAGCACTTGGATACGTTGAAGTACAGTTTGTTCTCATGACTCCATTGTACTACTCGATCTATGTCTTCCTGTAGGCGCCTGCAATCAGACTCGGACTTAATCTCAAGCAGCAACTTGAGGTCATCTGCAAATAGTAAACAAGAGCCATGTCTTACGACTTCCGGTAAATTGTTTATCATTATTATGAATTCTAGAGGCCCCAAGTTGCTGCCCTGACTTACACCGGACCAAGTGTGATATAACTCGGATTCACATCCGTTGTAGTCAACATACTGTTGTCTGTTTTGCATGTAACTGGCGAAAAACTTCAATAGATGAGGGGTACACCCGACCTCTGCTAGCTTCCGCAGTAATATGTCATTGTCGACGGTGTCAAAAGCTTTTTTGAAGTCAAAATAAGCTGTATCGACCTGCACCCCAGCATCTACCGCCGGCACCACATGTCCCATGAAGTCAAGGAGATTGGTAGCAGTGCTGCGCCCTGGCCGGAAGCCATGCTGCGCATCCGATAACTGTCCGCTCACTTGCTCCTGCATACAGCGCTGACAATGACCACATTGGTCTGAGACCTATTGCTGTAAATGGTCATCTTCTTGAAGTTGTTTCGGGATACACTTACCTCGGGCAGATTTTGCAGTTGGGTAAAAACAACTTCGAGAGGGAGGCCAAGAGGAGAATCCAGTTGGGCTGGGCAGCATTTGGAAAACTTCGTCAGGTCCTCTCATCACCCATACCACAAAGCTTGAAAACAAAAGTTTTCAATCAGTGATGACCCCGTGAATGAACCCGTGATGACCTACGGTGCTGAGACGTGGACAGTTACAGTGCGGCTTGTCCACCAATTTAAAGTCACTCAGCGTGCTATGGAGCATGCTATGCTCGGAGTCTCTCTGAAGGACAGAAGCCGTAATGAGATTATCCGACAGAGAACTAAAGTTACCGACATAGCACACCGGATTAGCAAGCTGAAGTGGCAATGGGCTGGCCATATCTGTAGGAGAACCGACAACCGTTGGGGTAGACGTGTTCTAGAGTGGAGACCGCGACTCGGCAAACGTAGTGTAGGACGCCCTCCGGCAAGATGGAGTGATGATTTGCGAAAGGTGGCTTGCAGAAACTGGATGCGAAAAGCGGAGGACAGGGTGAAATGGCGCACACTAGAGGAGGCCTACGTCCAGTAGTGGACTAGTATAGGCTGATGATGATGATGATTGCCCCTTGGTTACGCGGCCAATGTAACAAGTTTAGATATACTTACTTATGTAATGTTTTTCAGAACTTTTGGGTACTTATATTAATAAAACAGGAACCAACTTATTAGTAAACTGTACTCACAAACTAAGTTTGATAGTAGTAGTTTTGTTAAAGTAAGCGATTTGTGGTCTACAACAACTAGAATAACGCCTATTAATACCTACATGTCCAAACGTAATCACGCTTATTCTCAATACTCAATATATTTATTTTGTTGGAGCATTAGAGTTTGAGCGTTTCGTGCTAACATGACGCTTCATGCATGTTTTAATCTGATTTATTTTGTAGATATTTAGTTTTTTTGTACCTACCAAATAATTAATAATGTCAGCTTAAATTTAATCTTCTTGTGACAGTTATAGAAATATAATCGTCTAGCGGGATAATAGCGGCTGTTGCACTTACCGTTATTTTGAAAATGGCAGCCGTGACTAAGATTCAATCGTCTTTACTTTACATAATAATTATGTAAACTCAATTAAATATGCCTCTCTCTGTTAGAAATATTTTTAGCATGAAACGCAATAATAATAATTATGCGTTTCATGCTAAAAATATTTCTAACAGAGAGAGGCATATTTAATTGAGTTTCGAATTTTCGTCATAAAAATTCCCGATAGAACAGGGACTGTACAGTTACGGTGAAATACTTGATTGCGCGTATCTGAAGTTGCACGTAAATGATAGAATACCCACTTCAGACGTGCAACTTCAGACACGCACAATCAAGTTCTTCTACGTAAGTGTACCGTTACAGTTCGGTCTAAATTATTATACGCGTTTGGAATTCGTCGTTTCACGCAGATAAAATCTTGTCTTTAACTTTTAACATAAAGTAATATCGATTATATTAGTGACAAATACATACATAGACTCACGCCTTTTTCCCATAGGGGTAGGCAGAAACTACAGAACGCCATCTGCTACGATTCTTTACGTACCTATTTCTGCTACGTTGTGACAAATAGTTTCATAATAATATATTTGTCTATTATCGATAAATCGACTCGTTCGTTATCCAGTGTCACAATCTCTATGATTCCAGTAACAACAGTCAACAACACCAACAGAAAAAAAGTATTGTATTGTCTATGGTTGACGCCTTGACGCTAGTTGATGATTTTTTCAATTATTTTTATTCAATTTACTCGAAAACTTGAACATACGTTTGTGGTTTAATCAGAATATCAATGTAATATATATATTTACAAATGAATTCGTTTTTTACGTATTTGACGTTGAGCAAACTTGCACGGAATACTTGTATAGATATAATGCGCGTTTTATCATTCTGCATGTGCGTGAAAGAAATGTCAGTGTAGACTAGTAATAATGGTAAGTTATGTACGCAAATCGGGCAGTGTTTAAAATGTAATACTTTTGAACTAAAGCGTGGATATTAGTTTTGCTGTGTGATAGTGCGTGCTGAAATCAGATGATCAATCCAGTTGTAATGAAACGAACAAAAGTGTAGTGTCGGTTAGTTAGTTTTTGACAGCCGGCAGGCTCGTCGCAAAGGACTTACGATTGGCTCCCCTATAAAAATGAACAGTCGTAGTAGTGTAAATGAATCAAATTTGGTGAATCTCTCAGGGGATCTGTCGGCTTTAAATCAATTGGACACAAAGGAGTCGTTGGCATTAAGCTTTCCCTTTGATCACATATATGCATGTCACTCTGAGGGCTTAGATCGCCGACAGGCCCATATAGACAAGGAAGTAGAACTGCTTTCTCACCCTGATGACAAGGATATAGGGACTGCCTTGCAACCTTATGAAGTCAATAGACTCTCGGAGAGATTAAATGCTGCTGAAATTCAAAACAAAAGGTTAAAAAATTTGCTTGTGTATCACCTAGATTTGATACAACAACAAAATGAACTTATTAATAAAAAGGAAAAACAGAATGCAGCATTAAAACTGGAAAATGACTCTGTAAGTACCCATATTATCTTAATATTATGAATAATTATTATGCCCAATTGTAGTATATACATTTATAATACAACTTATAGTTCATAATCAGCAATGAGTCGAAGCATAAACATTTGCTTGAAATTACACATAATTATTATGGAACCATAAGTTTACATCTAGAATCATCTCGGAGTTTCAGCCTTTCTATGCAGATTATCATCAAACAGCATGGAATAATGATTTATTTGTTCTATAAATTTTCTGCTAGTGACTAATTGACAACTCAAGAAAAACATTACATAAAATTGGTATTTTCCACTGAGATACTACCACAATACCTACACGTTTTTACTTTCAATTATAAAATTAAAGTGGTTTTACAATATTACAAAGTATTTCATTGCATTAACGTATTCTCACAGCAAATTTTTTCACAAATTGTCAAAATATGTTTTGGTAAAGTAGAATAAACAGTGGATATACAAACTTTGTAAAGGATATGATGATTCTGCTTGAATTTTCTTAATATTAGCAAGGAATAAGTATGTATTTGATAATACATTAGGATTTTTTCTACTACTCGTTTGATACCAAAATTATATAGTATATAAATTAATATTTTCTCTTGTGCAGTGTTTTTTATAATATGCTGTTTTGAATATAATATGATTGTTAAATAGATTATAGCACTTCAATAGTGCCTTCCCCTGCTGGCGCCCAGTAGTTGTTGTAGCTATATGTATATAATAAACATAATAATTGTATTATTGTTTTTACTAATCTGTGCATTATTTAGATAAAGGGCAAATGCAAATAACTGTAAGTTGTGTAAATGTAGGTTTAATAAATATGATTGCGAATTTGTCTAATTGTTTGCCAGACAAAAACTAGTTTATAAATTTGAATTAGGTTATATATTTACAGGTCAAGAAAAGAGATTCCTAGACAAATCTATACAAACACAATCATAACTTTGTAGCCTTTTATCAACAATGTTGTGCTTAGCTTCCAGCTTAATCAAATGTGACTGAATATCAGTATTTTACAACAGGCTCCAACCTTCCAGACCTCTACAACCTAAATACTGGCTGATGAATAATTATTATTTGAAGGATATGCTAGTTGTTAAGGCTTTTCTTTGGGATTCTAGCTACCACTATCAATTGTTGTAGGTGACATGACAACCGGCACCAACAGCTTTATGTGCACACAGAAGGGTCTCACTATACTAAGATGTGTATTAAGATTGGTCACGAATCATCATACAGCTTGCGGCAAGCGCAGATAACCTTGCATATTGGTTGATTAAAACTTTAATTTAATGTAAAACTGCTGGCTAATTATATAATGCAGTGCATATGGTTCTAGTTTTAATTGCAGATGCTATGGTTTTTCTTGCAAATGCGATTTTAATTTAATATAAAGATAATTTATCAACTCCAAAACAACTAAACCAATTTTGATAATACTCTCACCATTAAAAAGCTCCATTCCCGATTATCATGGGCTACTTATTATCCTGCAGAAAAAGCGAGATTGTATCCTATCCGGACAAAGCCACAAGCAACTCTAGTCATCATTAATATAAAAGTGGTATTGCATGCAAACCTTAATAATTTGTAATGGTATATTTACATCTTGCATATTAACATTTGCAGCTTAAATCTAAGGTGACACGTATGGACAGAAGAATTACTGTTAGTCAGAGGCATAACGTAAATCCAGCACCTGTTCTAAATGTGCCCGCACCAAATGTTACTAGCACAATTAAAAGTGAACCTCCTGCGGCTGACAAACAGGTAATAAGTTTTTTTATAGCTGTCGACCAGTGCAGATTAATCAACAAATTAATGAACCAATTAATTGCACAAAATTTATCTCCTCACTCTTATATTATATTGGCAAATATTTTTTAGTCCTGGTCTTGTCAGAAAATATTTATTAATAAAATATTACTTTGTCTTATTATAACTGTCATTTGATTTTGTCTCTAGCGAAAGGCAGTAGTAGGCTGTAGGCTTGCCCACTATTACATTATTACATAGGACCCTAAACATACTGGATAACTATGTGTGTATATAAGTACAGTTTACACCACTGCTTAATCACTGACTATCAGGTGGCTCATCTGCTCGTTTTGCCAACCGTAAATACTTATAAACAACTAATAATGAGGTCCTCTGTAACCTCATTGAGAATATTTTAATCCGAAATGGAATTGTTTCCTCTCTTTGTCAAGCTGATATATGAAAGAGACAGGGCAATTTATTGCTAACTACCAAAAAGTTATCATCATTAAACTATTGTCCCACTGCTGGGCACAGGTCTCTCTTTGGAGAGAGGTAAGGCTATAGTCCACCAAGCTAATCTACTATGATTTTGTAACTGACTGTGGTGTAATATGTGCATGTATAACTTTCAAGTAGATGATGTTTTCTTTTTCAGATAATGTTTAATAGTTTGACGGACTTTTTAATGCCAGATAGTAGAACAAATGCGTATTTATTCAATAATGAAATTGCCAAAACTAAGCCATTGATTCCAGACTCATTTGAATTGAACAGACCTTCAGAAACAGGTAATTGAAACCAAATTTCAAGCAAAATGAGTACTTATTATAAATGAGCTAATAAACATTTTGGGCCGGAAATTCCTTGTTTTTGTTACTGTTAAATAATAAATTGTATGATATTTGTGATAGTATAAATGATACTGCTTACTTAAATGTGATATATTTTTCTGCATATATTAAATTACTGACTGCCTCGTTAGTCTAGTGGTCCCAATCGCGACTACGCTAGAGATCTTGGGTTCGATCCCCAGGTCCAGCAAAGTGTTATTGCGTTTTTCTATGAAATTCTCAGTAGCAGCTCGGAGTCTGGATTTATGCCCGGTTAATGGCAATAGGCTCGGCCCCCTATTACATGGGACCTAAACATACCGGCGAACTGTGGGTGTACATTAAGTACACCTCTGCCTAAGCCTTCGGGGAATACAGGCGTGATGGTATGTTATATTAAATTTATTTATTATGATTTTGTTGAATTGCATAAATATATTAATTTTATTCATTTGTATGAGATTATCCTTCAAGCAATTATATCCATTTATTATTCTATGGTAGATTTTTCTGAAAGTTTGGTCTTTAAGTTGTTATGTTTATTTGTTTTAGACGTAACAACCTGTTTACCTGGAAACATAGGTGTGCCTTCAATTTTGGACAATAGCCTTCAGTGTGATAACTTCGGCACGATGATTGAGAATAAACGTTCGTTTATCAAGAAAGAAATCAAGACTGAACCTCGGCCTGAACCTCTGTACACAGTCACCTCAAACAGGTTGTTCAGTATAATAGAAGTTCACAGTTTTCGGGCTTTTACTGCGGATACAAATAACGATTAAATTTTGCCTTTTTTTTATACAGCGGAAACACTGTTATCCAAAAAATACAAAGAAATCGGAGAAGAACTTCAGGTGGTATAGGCAGTTTGAGTAGGTTGCCCAAATCCCCGGTTGTAAAAGCAGAACCTCCAGATAATGGTTAGTCTTACATTTTCATAATATTCACAGATACACTATTCGAGGAACAAACCATTATTTCATAAACTAAGCGATTATTAGGTAATTTCATAATCACATTTAAAGCTGATGCTTCAGCCTTGGGCGATTTCAATATTTTTTAGTTTTTCGCAAATACAAGTTTTAATATTCAATTGTGAATAAGTTACTGTTAATGTCACAATTTCTGCTACTATGGACTTAAAAAGTAAAAAAAAATAATTTGGCGCACAAGGCTGAAGATTAGCCTTAATTATATTGTCCATTAATGTAGTGGTTTATTACTTACGATTAATCTGATAATTCATTATGGTATAACATTTTGTTTCCAGTAAATATATTCGAAGATGACAAACATTTTGAGCGTACGTTTAGTGTAAATAGAAAATCGAAAATGATCAATACATATGGTAAATCTAAAACCGCTACCCTTCCAAAGAAAACGCCCCTTTACACTGGGTCGTTGTCAGATCGACTACAGTTAATAGATACTACACCTACTGGAGAAGATCCTTATCAACTAGGGGAAGCTGATATGAGGGAGCAATCGCCTATCCCAAAACTAATGCTTCAAAAAACAAATCATGGAAGATTGAAAATATGTTCGGACCTCATAGGGGAGACTAAAATACCCTCCAGGCGTATATACGATGCCCCGGCAACTGAGACAAGTACGAAAATGCCAAATAAAATAAAATTAGAGAAAAGGTATCATTTGTCAAATATGATTCCCTATTCAGTTCCGCAAACAGCCACGCATACGTCTACAGATGCGTGTACACATATATCTACATATACGCGTGTTCCTAGGAATTCTACCTTGCTGAGTTCTAAGAATACGAATACTTTCACTGCTAAGTCAACATCTACACACACGCCTAAGCATACGTCGACACTAACGACTGCGCAAGCGTGTACGCATTCATCCACATATACGCATACCACTAGGACTACGTCTACGCGTACCACTACGCATACGGGCTCTCAGAAGGCTGGGAGTAAAGCCTCGCTTAGGTCTATACAAGCAGCTACTCGTAAATCCCCGATTGCAGCCCCAAATAAGGGAATACATACAACTTCGCATAAGGCTTTGAATAAAGCCTCTCTTATAGGCTCACAGACAACCCTACATACTCCGTCATTTAAAGGCCTACATTCCAGGCATATGGCCTCACTTACACGTGAGAGCCTGCATACATCTCCGCTTACGTCCGCGCATGTGTCTCCTCATGCAAGCATGCATATGGCGACGCTGACCCCCTTGCAAAAGGATAAAGAAATTAAAAAAGAACCATCTTCGCCATCGAGAATATCTTTGTCCCAACAAACTGAAATGGCCCGAATAAAGAAAGAGCCTGTATTGGATTGGTCA
This sequence comes from Subacronicta megacephala, assembly GCA_958496365.1. Taxonomy (NCBI): domain Eukaryota; kingdom Metazoa; phylum Arthropoda; class Insecta; order Lepidoptera; family Noctuidae; genus Subacronicta; species Subacronicta megacephala. The sequence continues at coordinate 12,441,576 of OY292513.1, forward strand.
ATATCCTCGCCGATGGCCCATCCCGTGGTAAATGAGACGAGTTTATGCGATTTTTCTTATGATGAAAACTCGGATTTGACAACTTTACCTACCCTTGATGTTGCGGAATTTCGGCAATTGCTGGAATCAGAAGCAGCAGCAGCCGCGGCTGCAGCTGCTGCTTTAGAGAATATGGATTCGCAAGATTACAGCGCAGCTGAGAAAAATGAGAACGAGATTAAGAAAAGAGGAGTACGAACTATAAGTTTAGTCGAACCCGGGGTTATGGGAGTAAGTATAAACTGAGTGTTGATACCTAATCATCTAATATAATAATTGTGATAATTTTTAGAGCAACCGCTATAATAATTGCAATGTTTCAGGAGGAATTTTGTGACAGCCGTCGTGGCACGGGAGGTAAACGTGGAAGAAAACGGGCAATGTCAACAGCAGGCCTCCTTAAAAATGCGAAGCAAAATTTATCCAAACTAGTCGGGCCCAAGCCAAAGATGGTCAAGGGGAGAGGTAATGTAGTTTAGTTAGACCATGCTAAGCTTCTTAACGACCAAGGTTGCACATTTTACTCGACACTGCTGTGCGGGTGTACAAAGGCGGTGGAGTGCGTACAAAATAGGCAACGGCGCAGATATATGCCACAAACTTCGATGAGCAAGTTTAGCGCGAATTAATTATTGAAACCATTTATCAATTAAGCATCACGTTATAAGGATAAATAATTACTTATTTTTGTTTTCACGAGGGATAACCCACAACAAGTCAATGGTAAAAACCATTGACTTGTTGTTCATGTCAATGGTAAAAACCATTGACATGAATGCGGCCATATGTATCACTTCTGAGTGATACTTATGGCTGCATTCACACAGGCACTAGTTTATTTAACGAGATATGTATTATAAAACATTTTTTAAAGAAGATGCTCTAGAAATTTATGGAATTTGGGTTAACATCATGAACACTATATGCGAATACAACATAGGAATTTTTTTTAATGATTATTGTATATAATTTTACTTTGTTTTTATGTATATTCAAGGGTTACCTTAGTTATACTGGCATGGCTGCCCCTTAAATACCTAATAAATAAATTTAGGGTTACCTATCTAATTAAAAGACTTTAATAATACTCCTATATAATAATACTCTTCTTCAAATGAATTTGTATTATTTTAATGAAATATAGTGTACATAGAGCTCGCTCAAAATAAAAATTCTGTAGTAACTTCATCAAGATCATTTAATTAAAATAATAATAACAGTTGTGTAAGCGAGTAACAAAAATGTGGGGAGAGATATAAAACGACAGTTTTTCTGTAGTCATTATAGGTATATATAGAGTGAATTAGTTTCCTATTTACTACGATTTTCTTTTGTATACTTTCATTATTGGAATCATAAGATGTGGAGCTGGTCTATCGGATTTATCATAGCTTAAAGAAAGTTGTAATGAGTCATAAGGCTACCTCAACTAGTTTCCACCTGAGCGTTCCAATCGAACCCCGCTTACTGCTGCGTAAAGCATATTTTGGTGCCATAGCAATTTGGTTATGTGTTCAATATTAGTTAATTATACTATAATACATTTAAGAACATAATTATGCAAATCAGTAAGTAAAATAGTTTGAAGAGTTTATGAAATTTATTTTTAGCTGCGTGCCGCGGCAAAAAATCTCCACTGCCAGGAATGACGACGAGAAAACCGTATCACACTCTGGTAGGAGACCCAGACCTATCGTGGTATCTCGGCTTGGATCCCGACGTTAAAATGGAAGATATTGAACAGTCGGGGGACTCTAAAGCCTCCACTGTAGAGGTAAAATGCAATCCAGGTTGTCCTCAAAAGATGTTTATATCCATAGATATACAACAGAGATGTGTACACAGATAGGTAATATTTGATGAGATTAAAATATGAACGTTTACTTTATTTACAGGTACCAAGATGGCGAGAAAAACCATACACTAGTTTATATAGTCTTGAAGGAACAGAAAATTTAGATGATAAAGTTTTTGAAAAGCGGCACCAAAAACTAGAAGCAGAAGAGCGAAGACAATTAAGGTATCTTCCTACTTCAAAATGCCTAAACATGAGACCGCTATAACACAGTGAATGTTAATTGGATTACCTTTGATATTATTGTGAATCTCCATCTGTCAGATTTGTCTTTAGATCTATAGTAATGAATTCACATTTTTTTTTTCAAAATTATAACCTTATTTAAAACATTTTTTTTTTATATTTATGATTATGTTTATGACCTCATGAAAAAGTTGAACATGAATAGAATCGATCTACAACAAACAACACAACAACAAAATTGGTTCAGAAATAAGGAAGTTGTAGGTATTTTAGTTAGACCGAGAGTTCGATGTAGGCAGAACCCGAGGTTATTCTACGCGACGCGTAGTGTTTGATCTTAGGTTATTTTTGTTAACTGATGAGGTAAGTTTACTACTTTGAATTATACTTTCAATTAAAATTAACCGACGACGTAAATGAACTGGCGACATTTAAATTAGTATGTATTAGTATATAAGGCTCTAGACAGATGGACCGCATCAATTTCATTCAACTGCAATTAAAAAGAGGTAGACATGTTATCCTCCTAACGTAAAAAGAAATAACCGTGGTTAGACATGCGTCACATATATCAAAATAAATCTAAAATCCGATTTTAGTCACAAATCATATCGTATCAACATTCACATCTATTTGACGGAAACGGTGTCCAACGATATCCGATTTTAGAGTTCACGAATCCAAAAGCTAAATCGTAACGCGCAATTGTTTTCGTTATCTACATTTAAAATCAATGAGAATCGCTTCCTCTCTTTCTAACCAAGTAAGCTTTCGGTGGAGAAAAAAAGACTGAGTTTATTTCACTACACTTCTTCGGTTGTATAAAAATAATTACACATTGAAACATAAAATTATATACAGAATAATTAAATAAGGTCTAATTAAGATTGTTACTTATGTAGAACTTTACATTTGTCGTCCGCTAATAAAAACGAATCTAAGTACAATCGAAACTGCAAGCCAGGGTCGCTACAGAAACCGAAAAAAAAAACGGTTTTTTAAATAGTTTTCAGAATGTGTAATCAGGTATAAATCCATTTAGGTAAAACATTTAAAAGAAGCCCATGTCTAATCATGCTCAATTTGTGAATACTGTGACAAGCGGTTGACCGACCTAGTACTATACAGATGGGTGCATTGACAGCTATTACTGATAAAATTGTCATGTCGCACGGCTCTGATGTTTATGTCTTTTTCTAGGAACATCTATCGCAATATTATAATTATTATATTAGCGCATCTAAAAGTTAATTTTTATTCGATTAAAAAAAACATATCGGGAAAGAAAGCAACTTACAACTTTAATAATTAACAATATTGTTAAACTCAGAATAGCACGGATTGATTTTTATTTTTTTATATTGCAGAACGTTTTCGATGGGTAGATTTACAATATATCATTGAATAAAATGAGAAAGTATAAACATAGTTTTACATAGTTACATACCTGTAGAAACGGAAGTCCTTGCAAATGTTTTTTGGTGGCAACCCTAAGCTATATTCAGTGTTTAGTCGATTGTCGGCATTTAGAGCCTAGACAAAGAAGTTCGCACACTATTGGATTCTATTACATTATGATACTATTGTTTCTAATAATGGGTGTAAAATTGAGCGTTTAAACTTTTTGGTGGGAATGCTCTGTCCCTTTCCCGCAAAACGACTCTTAGTTTGGTCTATGATGTCACCGTACTACGCCTTTCCTCTAATAAAAAAAATACGTGCATTTTTATAACTTAGGTATTTTTGAACCAATTGTTTTTGTTTAATAATATTTGAATGAGGCCATACAAATATACAGACAACTAGCATATGTTCATGTGTTATAGCGGACCTTTTTTTCCATATTATAGCCCTTACTAATAAACTTCGTGTAAGCTGTGTAGAGCAGCACACTATTTTGTTTCATTTGTTCAACTTTCAAATTCTAATTGACTGAAATGAGAGAAAACAGTGCATAACTACTGTATACAGCTTAAATAAGTGCTTATTCACACTAATCCGTCAAAAACGATTCGTGTTTTTTGACGAATCGTCTTTTTTCATGAATCGTTATTTTGATTTGTATGGGCGGCTATACATTTTAATTTCCCGTGTTCACACTATTACAGAATCGTGAAAAATTACGGATACGTCTTAAATGACGTTTCGTCTTTTTTCAAAAACCTTCAGTTTTAAATCACGCATCGTTATGACGGATCGGTCGGGACGACTATGCAAGGTAATGGGTACCAACACAAGATAGTCATATTCACATCCATCGTGTTGGATAGTTCTTCCAAGACTGAAGTCTGAATCACGAATTCAGTGTGAACATCTATTCAGATATTTTGATGAATCGTGAAAAAACTCGATTCCGTTTGCAATGTGAACGTTCATCCGTCATTACGTAGCGTCTTTTTTGACGAATCGTCGTTGACGGACCCAGTGTGAATGAGCCGTAACGAATATTATTATTAGTAAGGGGGATAAACATCATCATAGCAAATTTATGTATTTTTGTTACATTGCACAAAAAACAAGGAATTAACGGTAAGCAGTGTTTTTGTTGGTAATGTAATCGACAAATCAAATTTGAAAAAAAAAAGAAACCTTTTTGTTACCGTTACGAGAAGGTTTTCCTACGACGAATTTTTTTGTCACCGGCACCATAACATAAAAGAAGCGTGCCGGTCCGTTGTGAGATTTTTTTACTTAAATTATAAGAAATAATTGATCTTAATGTTAATAATTTTAGATGGCACATGCGACGTATTCGTGAGCAACGGCACGTGGAGCGTCTTCGAATGCGGCAGCGGGATCCTTGGTACAGCGGGCACCCTACTTACCAACCCTCAGTGTACACGATCTGGCCGCAGCCCCAACGGGACGTGCGCATGATAGAAATCACCGACACCATCCCAGTCATGGCGTTCGGAGAGGACCTGCCTGATATACCACCTGCGTTAGTATTCAGATACTTAAATATCCTACAAAAAAAAACTAGAGCGATGTCTAGTGTCGCAATTTTCGTATAAATTTATATTTTTTTTTATTAATGGGAATTTTTGAATTGATTCGAAGTTAAATTCCTAATCATACTTTCATATTTTCAGAGACTTTATGCTGCCTTGGGTGAGAACATCGAAAGCTTTGAAGAGATCTAAACGTTCTAAAACGCTTCACTGATTGTTTGTTGTTCGCGTAGCATACACCAAAATTAATTATTGGGTATAGTCTCGCGCTTTTGTAGTGTACAACTGTATATGTATAATATCTAATTAGGATATTTCATCTTACTGAATTGATCAGTGTTTTAGGCAGAACAATTGCTGACTTATAAAACACAATAGTAGGTACCCTAAGATAAGCTGGGTAAACATTATGTAGTAAGCTGGTACGACAATACACAATTTATAACTTTATCCTTAATATATGCGACACTAAAAGAAGAATACTAAAAAACAAAATAATGATAAATACTCTCTCAAAACTTGAATGGCTTTATAGTATTTGACCAAACATATTTTAAATAAACTTTATAGTCCAATAAAAAAGGACTTTTTCAGTTTTGTGGTTATAAGATTCGAAATAATATTTAAGAAGTCATTGAGTTGACTGTCAATAAATCAGTCTAAAATTCAAAACTTTACATAAAATACAATAAAACAAAAATGTTGTATAATTAAAAAAAAATGATAACAGTACTATATCTCCGCGTTTGCAAATGTTTTAATAGTACGAGCGATAAATGAGCAGCACGAACAAAACCGTAATGTACTATTATGCATAGGGAACAAATCGCTTTCCCTAGTGTCATGCCGTCAGTCTTACAATCAAAGAAGTCAAATCAAATCCGATTACTTTTTGTATAAAAAAAATCCTAATGCCCGCTCTATGACCCTTTCATATATCAAGTCCCTATGTCTGCTATTTAATTGTGTCAAAATCATCTACAAGGTCTTCAGAATTGTTGATTGTTCTGAAACAGAAGACTTGGGTTGAATGTAGGTTCTTATAATAACAGTTACTTTAGTGATCTCTAATTATTGGCATTGCTTGTTAATGATTTTCGCATTATATTAATGACATTTAATTTCCGACCTCGAGCATCCATGGTCACGAGTAGACAGGTGTTTGATGATCTAATGTGAAAAATTACTAATAACTACCTTACATTTTCGATGAATATTTTACTGTGGAGCCTGGAGGTAGGCCAGGCTCCTACCTGGCCTCATAATAAAATCTTTTAACTACAATTTTGCTCATTGACTTATGCTCCTGTAACTGAGGGTCGGGACACCAGAAGTAAGCCAACTCGGGCTGGATTAATACAAGTTCATAATAATTATGGTCTATTTGCTCTCAGTTTGGGAGCAGGGTAGATCCTGCAGACGCATAATCAATTAAATAAAATCATCCCATTAATGTGATTTTATTTGATTGATTATAAATTAATATTTTGTTCAAACTAATATGAATCTGAATCTCCTTCATATAAATATGACTTAAAGAATAACGTAAGCCTTTTGCTCTCAAAGGATACGGATAAAATAGTTAATAGAACATTTTGAATATGATTCAAAAAGTATGTTCGTTTGAAAATTCAGATTTTCAATATAGAACTGTTAGATATAGACTGTTTACAAACAGTTTTTGGTATGAACACAATGATTTAGTGAGGTCTGAGCGTGTCTGACTCGGAGACTGATGTCCGAGCGCACCAACAAGTTAAATTACTAAATAGTTATTATAATAGTGTGTGTAATTTTCTGTCGTTACAAAAATAGTAATTCCAAGCTCTCTAAACTTGCGCTTATGCTATAATAGTTAATATTTTCTCTATGAACATTTTAAATTTGATGAAACTGCTGTCGTGTACTCTTCTTATGGCCATTTCGTTTAGTAATCTTCATACCTACGTGTAATTAAATGTCGCTGTAATTATGGCACAATGTTTACCCGGCGTGTAACGCCTAGTCTAGATAAATTCTACTGGGTTGAAAGGCCACCCTAACAAATTGATAAAATTTAAACATTTTTATTATGTATGTTTTTGTAAATACGAAATAAATTAAGATTAATAAAAAATGTAAATAGCGAACATATACGATATGTTCAATACATTATCAAAGGTTATTTGTAAGCATGTTGTTCTTAACTATTTGAATAAGTATTAATATTGACTCAATTTTCGTATTCCAAATTGTAATTAATTTACTCGGATTTATTAGACAAAATTATTAAACTGTGTGATCGTTTTTTCTAAATCGATGATATTTAGTAAATCGCGTTAAGTAAAACATGGTTTTCACAATTTAGGATTTCACGGCATTATAATCTGCTTGCGACTGATCATTTTATGACACTGACATCATCCTTTTAGCCATTTTCCCTATTATTTTGGGGCCGGTCTAACCAGATGCGGCTGAATATAAGTGTTTTATACGATATAAGATTTACACGAAGGAAGTGCCATCAGACCTACCTAACCCAACTTCTCCAAAACCGGTATTCAAAGGATAGATTGCACCTATTTATTATTTTTCTGACCGTATTATTGTTTTCTATACGGTTTTAGGATCTGGATACCTTACACCACGCCAGTAAAGTAAGATTCCTTAAAACCACACTTATTCTTTTACAAAATGGTAACACTGATATAAATCGGAAATTATTCCGAGACATCGGAATAGTATAATTTTATCGTATCATTTAAATTTATTACACGACTTAATTCACAAACTCACCAAATTTTATACACGTTTCGCAAGTCACTCACGTTTCGCACTCATGGTCGCAATGAAATTATTTTGTACATTAACAATATCTCCACTCAATGAAAGGATTACCTACACAGTAACATAAAACTAAATATTTTCGCATATTTTTCATTTACGTAGGCACTTTAGGTACTTCAAATATATTATATATCACTTGTAATGCTATAAACTAGTGGTAATTATGAATGAACAAACGTTGCTTTTTAAGAGATGAGTGACATGAATGGAGAAGAATTTTCTGAGCTGACTAAAAGGCAACTCGACTAGGAAAAAGGATTTATAAGGCAAATGTTAGCTTTCCTAAGAAATCAGGTGCGTGATACTTGCAACTGGCGCGTGTTTATGAATGGCGTAATAAGTGACCTTCTAAAGTTACCATCTAAACCCTGTACCATGTACTTATGAAAAAAAGCATAAAATGATACTGTTAATTTTATAACAATTTCACATAATGTCCCAAACAACCGGTTAGTCGACATTTGAGACATCGACTTTTGACATTATAGAGTATTATTAACAGATTCTACATTTAAATAATAAAAATAAGGTCTTAGAAGAATACAAAATTGAAAGCTGTACAGGCTGGGAAATTGAAAAAATCTGGAAAAACTGAAAGTTCTTTTTTCTATTGGATCTTTGTATAAACTTGACCACATTTAAATTTGGACATGACAAAGTTTGTTGGCGTTAGCTACACTTTCAATATATAAAAAAATAATTCATTTGTCATATTAGAATTTCACATTTCAGTATCTGTTAATTTTATATTGGAAGAATAGTAGTCTTTTTTTGTCAAATGTAGAAATTTACAAAAATGGAATGTGTTGAATGTAGAATCAGCCCATAACAGAACATTATAACTATCGTAATAATAAATTTAATAGTAGAGAGTAATGTCAAATGTCGACTATCAATGCAATCAACGCTGTCGATTTATCATGTTTTATTTTTTTGTATGAATTTTCTGATTCCAAGAACATGTTCGTCACATATTATAATAATTAACAATGATTCCTTACGGCCATGGGAAATCTGCCTGTAACCATAAAACAATAAATGAAATTTTATTGTTAAAATCTGTAAGATTGAATTAATTCAATGGTGAATTTTCACTAAAACATTTGCTATTTCTATCATACGTCATATTATTCAATAAGCATGATGAGGATTTTAAAAAAAGTACCAAGTTTAAAGAAAAACATGAGATTAATAAGACATTTTACCTTTGTCTAAGCATTTTACGAAATAAAAGTATAATATACGGCTAATCAGACAGAATGACGTCAATAAGTTAATGTCAATCACCGCAAAGCATATAGCTAAAAATTAAATAATTTTATTTAAAAAGCATACATAATTTAATAAATTTTGATGAAATAATAGGTTTTTCGGAAATAATAGACTGTACTTATATTATAAATCATGCCTATTGTAACAATATTTTTAAATTCGAATGGTATAAATATTCGTGTAAAAGAGTCCATATTTTTTTTATAATTCTCGTTTGTCCGTTTGTGCGCGCATCGCCAAAAACTACTTCATTGAATTGGATGCGGTATGGTCACAGTTGTAATGCTCGTGGCGTAATTTTAAATCGGGCGCATTATTATTTTTGTTACGCCGCGCCGCCTAGAAGTCGGTTTATCAATTTGGTCCACCGTTGTTGTCCTCGTAAGGGGTTGATTGATTTTAATGTTTTTTTATAGAGTTCTTATCAAGTGTTGTATTGGGTAGGCGTTGCTGGGTCAACATTCTTTAGGATGTGAGTGAAAGCCTAGGCAACAGGTCATTTTTGTACAGGGTTTGTTTTCGGTGGATTGGGGTGATCATTTGCTGGTTTTCACCCAAAGATGCTGACCTAAATGTTATGGTTAACGAGATAACTGACTTTTTTAGCAGTCTCTTATTTAGTCCTCTTAATAAACCTTTCGATCACATAATTAATGATTTCATCGTTCTATAATATATTATTTTTGGATGTAATACAGCAACATAAACGTGATTACATGATTTCTATGAAACGATTTGTGAGTTTCTAGTCTTTAAACAGGTTTCAATGTATGAAAAACATCAATCATCTCTAAGAACAGCATCTTTAGGTGAAATCTAACAACCAAATAACCCCGCTAGTCTCCCAAAAATGTATGGCAGTCCATGCGTCAAACACATACATATAAGTATTATACCTCTAGCAACGCATATAAATGCTAATATTAGTATTTTTTGTAAACAGATTTGAACGCATCAACAAATAAATTCATCTTGTTCTGTGACTGACACTGTGTTTAAATATTAGTTCTGGTTACCTGTAGATACAAATACACGCAGGGGATAAAAGGGAATCTGTGATTCTAAAAGACAGCTCGAAATAATATCTAGTAGGTACCGTTCTATAAATTATGCATGTTTATTTACTATCTTATATATAAATTCTCGTGTCACAATGTTAGTAACCATACTCCTCCGAAACGGCTTGACCGATTTTTATGAAATTTTATAATGCATATTCAGTAGGAGAATCGGCTACTATCAATTTTTCATACCCCTAAGTGATAAACTTATACTCGACGCTGGCGAAGCTGCGGGCGGACAGCTAGTAATATTAAATTTATTATAATAAATCACTATGTCATTGTAATGTGAGTGCGTCTAACACAGGTCTTAAAATGAAAGTGATGGGTGATGACCATTTATTTTAAAAAAAATCGATAAATCCTAATAAGTACTAATATATATTTGTAAAGTAAGTGACAACAATTATGTTTAAACTTCTCGCGTAATTCAAACTAGACCCCTAAATCAATATACTATAAAGAAATTAAAATAAAATTGTAAAAAAACACTCGACACAAAACCTTTTGAAAATGCGGAAATAATATCAAAATATCGCCCTTTTATGTTTAATACAAGTAGAATATTTGCATCCATGCGTCGTTCCGTTGGGGGATGGGTAATAACGAACGGTGTCACTTATATTAAACTTATAACATCATCATCATCGTGGGGGTCCCAGGTCATCATTTTACATACCCAGCGGTCCCCCGACTCCACCACGCTTGAATTAAAAAGTAAAAAATATACTTACATTAAACGTAAAGGGACAACATTTTTAGTTTTTTTTTAAATAATTTTTATTTCATGCTTTCTTGATATTACTGATAGACACGCTATCCATCGACTTTTTCCCCACATTCACGCAAACATTCCAAACACAAGGTAGATGCCGTACACCTTTGAATCCCTCTGGCTGGTCGGATATCCTGTTATTAAATTTCGAAGCCATCAGACTTGTAGAAGCGTTTTTTTTTCTCTTCATCAACTAGAAAAGAGGTGATGGTGACGGCTGAGCCGTTTTTTTAAACATACGATACATACATACCATCACGCCTGTATTCCCCGAAGGGTTAGGCAGAGGTGTACTTAATGTACACCCACAGTTCGCCGGTATGTTTGGGTCCCATGTAATAGGGGGCGAGCCTATTGCCATTCACCGGGCACCAATCCAGACTCCGAGCTGCTACTGAGAATTTCATAGAAAAACTCAATAACACTTTGCTCGACCTGGGGATCGAACCCAAGACCTCTAGCGTAGCAGTCGCGATTGGGACCACTAGACCAACGAGGCAGTCTACGATATCTTTTAGCACAAATAAAAACATTATCAAAATTGGTTCAGGCCATGATGATGCCACAAGCAGAATATATAATAAGTATAACACCCCCTTTTTTTCCGTTGGGGGTTAAAGCAGGCGGTTCTCAATTCAATCGTGTTTGGTCCATCGACGTAGTTCCACTAAACTAGCTTTAATAATATTTATATTTTTCAGTTTGCCTAGATGGAAAATTTTTCTTAAAAAATAATTATATTCTAAAATAATTGTTATTATGTATAAGGTGTGAAACACATAGGTAAGTAGGTACTATTTATATATATTTGTATTATCAGGTATGAACTTTGATCAAAAGTAGATTTTGTGTGCATGTATGACGGGACACATCTCTCAGTGATGTGTGTATAAACTATAAATAACCTGGCCGGTGTTTATATTCCTTAAAGTAGCTATAGGTGGTGGTGTACCAATGCCATTTGTATAATCATTTTGTAAATAGTACATGGAGTCGATGGTAAAATAATAGAACCAAGTACCTACTTCCCGCTTATGGTAGTTATGTCTCAGAGTCAGCGGTTTGCGCTGATTTGTTGTTTGATTTCTTATGTTTTGTGCGTCGGTTTCTACTTTTTTTAGCATGTGCAGATTTGTTAATATTTATTATATTTCGACTTTCATTAATGTTAATGTTTAAAGATATTAATTTTCTGGTGAAATAAAAATACGAACTGTACCTATTATATGTTTTTTCACTAGAAATTTCAAATTGTTATGTACGGATTATCCGTATTTCATCAAATTATTCAGTCGACATTTTCTCGGTTTTTTGTTTCAGATACGTAGTTTCAAAGTAACGCCGTTTTATCACCATAAGATCTTATAAACTTACGCGTTTTATGTAGGAAGCGAAACTTAAAAATTTCCAACCGTTTTGTTTCTTTTAACCGTGATATTTTATAAATACATTCCTTATTCCTTATTTTACAAAATTTTGTACTATTTTTGCTAAGCAAATGTACCAGGTAATTTTTGCTTGATAGTCGTGTTGAATACCTATTTTCGTTAATCTTATTATTATCTTGGTGTCACCATTAAGAGACAACATAAGTAACCACAGCGATTATGATGTGGTTTTCATAATTATGCTAGGATTCGTGTATAAATTATAACCCTCAACCAGTGTCGGCTGACTTGCAGTATTTTGCAAGGAAAAACAGGTAGATATCAGACCCTAACAACCATAAATGATATTTATGCCTGTAAATAGATATTTTAAAGACACTTACAAGTGTGTGTGTAGTGTTTAATTTTTTTCAATTTTATTTTCTATCTGACCTCTGAGAATTAACGCTGAAACAAATTCAAATAATCATGGTTTCATCAGATATGCGAGTTTTCAATGTATGGCAATATATTATGTACCTACCGGCCTGTAGAAGTAAGGGAGCACCTTTGAGTTGACCTGTCCTGAAAGCACGATGACTGATGTACATATGTACATCAGTCATCGTGTCGCATATCTACCGCGAGAATGTTTTCTAATAATGTCTTACCGACTCTTAATTATCATTTTAATTATCGGTAAAGAAAAACAGTTTTTCAGTGCGTTCCGAGTAGGTTACCTATATTATTTATTTATATAGTTTTAAATGTGGGTATCTCTATTTCGTATCCATCTTCCTAATAGTGTTCGAGTGCCCAATAATATTCTTCATTCGGTAACCGTTTTTGTAGGGAACTACAGCAGCCACTAATGTTATGTAATGTTCTTGCAAATATCCGATACTGTCGACGATCTTTTGTCACGGTGATTGAGCATTTACTTGTAACATTCTTTCCTATTTAGAATACTCCGCGTCGCACCTTATGTCTCTGCTATGGTGTCGTTGTTCGATGAAAAATACTACACAAATTCACTCTTATTTGCAAAATCAAATTGTAACAAAGCGTCGAGCGTGGTGCCCAATGTCATAAATATATTTCGTAAAAGCAACTTAATGCTCTACGTTGTTGTTGTTGTAGTTGGTGTTTATTGATCTGTAGGAGCATTAATCCTCCTATAGTTTCAACACCTACATCCTTGTAACTCACAAGCATAATTCTAAACAAGTTCTTTTCCTTATCTCCTATGTATGTATGGGGCTGTGTTTCGTGAATATGCACAAGAATTAAAAACACGCTATTTTTTATTTAATTGGGAAACTAAGGATTTCTTGAGTATTGTTGTCCTTCTATCGTTGTCTTTCTATTAATTTCAAAAATACTTAATATTATTTAAATATTTATCGCCTATGAACTGCTAACTCAAGGCGTTGGTTGGCTCCTGATCAGCAGCTTTGTATAGGTTAGAAAGATACGTAACGTTTAATATAATAATATTTTTTGTTGCAAATTAAAGATTCTCAACTAATTCTGGAACCCACGACCGGCGTCAACTTGTTGATTTTTTTTTCATTATGTTACTATGAGAAATATTTTCATCCATCTAGTTTGTAAAGGTTTGAAACTAATTAAAAATCACCTATGTTGTTATATGTAAAATTTCAAACTTGCGATATAAATAGTATTTATTATATAACAATTTAAAATGTTTATCTGAAAAAATAAGCCCTTCATAATAGAATGATGTCATATGTAATAGTTATTTATCGACTTTTCTGATCGGACAAGTTACTGCGTTACTTATTTTTAGAACAGATTTTTTGTATCTTTAAGATTCATTGATCGTTGTTAAGGTTGTACAGGAGATTAAACAGTCATACAATTATTAACTTCTTCATTGAAAATAAAATATTAAGCAAATACTTATAGTAAAAATTGTATGATAACTCTACGAATAATCATAACGCGGTATTATTTACAATAACTAGTTGCACAAGATCAATTGCTTTAGTAAATTATCAGGAAAATACATTACACAGTGAATCATCATAGTCATTCATCAGCATTAATATTATTATAAAGTGAATATTGTAAATATTATGTAAGACAAGATAGTACTACTGATTGCTACGTAATAACAAAATTTATAGTTGAGAGAGATTCCTTAGATAAAATTTTTGCGACATTAATAAAATAATTATTTAAAAGATTTAAATTATTTTTTACTTACCGTAAAAAATATATGGTCATCATTATGAACACTTTCTACAATCACCATCTCTGAAATCGAGAAAAATATCAGCTGTTATTATTGTAAGAGTAGGTTCACTCTACTCCACAATATATATATATGAATGGTAACAATATAATATTTTTTCGCGATCACATTTGTTTTATGGTAAATACAATATAGGTTGTATAATGTGTTGTCTATATATGTATTGTCCATAAAATTCTGTTTCAATAATAATAAATAAAATTATGTTAAATGTAATGTTACTGTTACGTTAATTAAATCAAGGTTGGTTTAATGGAGTGTCGTAATTAGATGTAAACTATACTTATATTTGTCATAAATCTTAGTAGCAATGTAATTGTATCATAAAATAATATAAAAGTACGAGTGTTTTCTCATAGGTTATATGTACAGTGTGTTAAGAGATCTAATGCTTTAATATTTGTTTTGATATTCTGTTTATGTTTGTCTGATGTGCATCAAGTATATAGTAATGAAAAAAAAATGTGTAAACGTCCTATAGATTTCATAAACAAGTTCCGTTTCGAATATTTTGTTAATATGAAAAAATATCGGATATAGTAATAATATTTTTGTATTCGTACAGTATAAAAATTACGATAAATTGTAAATAATCAAGCTAACGGTATTTTTTTTCTGCAAGACCGTATTGGCCGCACTATTATATGGATAATAATTATTCATAAGTGGTAATGTTTAAATCTTAGATTTTTAGAATTGTTTTTCAAGTGTCGGTAACTTAATATTATGATGTTGAGTTGTAGAGTATATTTTATGACCATGATGTCCTGTTTGAATTTTCATCCATCAACAAAGCCACAAGTACCTAACTGTTAATGTTAGCAAAATTAAATTATTTCAGTTAAAGATTTTGCATGCTACCTATTTAATTTAGTAATGATTTTACTTCTAAATTGATTAGTTAATTTTATTAATTATTTTTGTCAAAAATATTCGTCGAATTTTGAAATGGCAATACTAAAAACAACACGACTACCACAATGTGCGGTGGTTTAATCTGAATACACCAGCTTTTGCTTTCCGTTGTAAAACATAAATAACATAATATATTTCGAAGACTGAGTTATTTGTTATTGTATTAATAAATAATGTTTATTGTCTAATTATGTACAAAATGAATTGCAGAAATAGAGAAAGGCTTGCCTAGGGTATTTTTTTTAATTCTCTCATAATTTTCGGTATATGTTGACTTAAATATTAATTGTAACTGTTTGTCAAAGCGTTAATCATAAGCGTCAAGAATACATTGTTTCGCTAACTTAAAAGTAGTTAAAATTTAATGTAATTAACCTTTGTTAACTTGTGGCTATAGATAAGATACGACGGACTTATGTTAAGTTTAAGTATTATGAAGAGTATGATTGTTGTTCAAGAGTTAGCTTATTACTATAATTTCTTAGACGAAAGCTGTAGGGTAAGTAGGTGAGTATCGTTACAGTGCAGTTAAATTCGTTTTCGCGAGGAGAGACAGTGTTACAAAGTAATTGTTTAATATTTTCAATTAGGTATTCACTGCACTGTCCACTTGGCATAAAATAATAAGATCTCATTAATCGTTAATTTTAATTTCTTATAGATATTATTATAGAAGTCGGGTACACTTATCACGAAGTGGGTACAAAACACGGTTGACATTGCAATTGTATTGTCTATAAACAATAAAACATAGCATATCAATTTATATACAGAATAGTATCATCGACTTCAGTATATTATTTTGTATGAATAGTAAGTACCTACCTTATTTTTCTTAAAAACTCTTTGTGTCTTTTTCTTATATTATATTTCCAGAAAATATGTAAACTATCTGATGTGTAGATACTATTATAATGTGGCATTTATTAAAACTGGTATGTTTCAGTGTACAAGTTAGTAGTGTATATAACACTATTAATTAAAATTAGGTAGCTTAAATATTTATCTCCCCTTATATTTAAGACTCCTAACTTCGGTTTAATTACGAATTCATGTGATACTTCAGGCTAAGTTGTATAAGTACATGGAAATAAAGGAACTTCGTCTCTAGAATTTACAATGTTTTTAATTTGAACATTCTTTTTTGCAAGTTATTAACACCCTTTTTTATTAGGTATATTGTAGTATTAAATTAGTGAATGTAAAAACGAACTGACCTATAAACGTAGAAAGTCGAAGAGAAAGTCGATATCAGAGGCAGTGGTCTCGATAGCTTAGTAGCAAAAGCGTCGGTTGTACTTAAACGGAGAGACGCAGGTTCACCTACTGCCCGAAATCGTATTTTTCTTTTACTAGAAATTTCGGTACGTACCATCGTGTTGAAAGGATTAGTCACCCAGACTCTGCGTTACCGAGTGCTAGGTGTCCAGGGCGCGCCGGACGTTTGGGGGAATGGGTACCGCTTTATAACGTCGCTCGGGGAGGCTCCTTTCATGCGCCCAAACTATGCGCGTCGCAAACTATGGCCCACCTCCTATCCTGTCCTCTATGCCCTGAAACCTGTAGTATAGATGACCTCTGCGCTGCCACTGACAATGCTTTAGAGGTGGCTAAGTTTTGGGCAAAGAACATATAACCAAACTAAAATAAAAATTAATAATTAAAAAAATACGTACCTTCGACACGAAGAAGAAGAAGACTAGAAATTTCGTAGCATCGTAGCAGATGGCGTTCTGTAGTTTCTGCCTACCCCTATGGGAAAAAGGCGTGAGTGTATGTATGTATGTAGAAATTTCGTCTTTGTGGAGCCTTTTTGCTGAATATGAAAAACTATATCATACGAACTATTTAAAGCGTCGGTAGCCTAATGGCTAGGGCGTCGGACTTGCGATCATGTGGTTGCCGGTTCGAACCCCACCCATTGCACTACCGACGTGAACCCACTCGTAACACAAGCATTTAGCTTAGCACGAGGGGTTAACAAGAATACTAGTAATGTGTGACCCACATTGCTAGTAAGCTTTTTTTTTTTTAAAAAAAAACTACTTATTTGGATCTGTGCGTGTGCTAGTTCACTAATACATAAAGTGAGAATGTAAGATTCGTGTATATGAGTATTGTTTATAATTATGTGAAAAAAGAAAATTAAATACAGCGTTTCGGAATAAGTAATATCAATTTATATCATCGGTTTTTAAATTTGTTTCCTGTGTGTTTTGAACACGTATCAAATCATGACTACCTTTTTTACTCGACTACGACAACGGAGGGGTAATGAGTTTAACATTCTGTCTATGGGGATGTCAGACTTCAGCTCAAAAACTACTAATCAGATTTTGACAAATGAGGTGTCGATTGATCCGTCTCTACGGTAAAATGGTTATAAGCTAAAAATATTTGAATAAGTGTAAAACAATATGTCCGACAAAATATTAAAAAAAGAAACTGAAAATACTTGATAATTTTACTCGATTTTAACAAATGAGGTGTCTTTGGATTCGTCTTGATCCAAACAGAATTGTATAGTACCTATATGATATTACAGTAAATCTAATATAACACTGGACGACTGGAAACCGTACCTACGGTGAACTTCCCTACTAGTAGCGCCATCCCTTTTTTTGACTAAGTACAATTATTTGTTTTGTTGCATCAGCGATTGAAATAGACTGTCAACGAAGTAATTACAAGTCATCAAATAGTATCAAATAAAAACTTAAGTTTCATAACTAAAACCAAAGGTTTTGTCGACGCCGTTGAAACGGATGTATACTTATCAACGGTGATCCAAAAATGTATCCACCCCCTCTATGACACGCCAGTTCCGACTTGAAGGGCTATTATTGCAGGGTTAGCGAAAGAAATCTATGGATCCGCCCCGCTGTTACTGAATTTATTTAGAAGTGGAATATAATCATAGCCCCAAATGTTCGGGGTGAGTTTCGGCTGGCAGTATTTTATTCTATGTAATCAATCAACCAAAATTTATAATCTGAAAACTTTATATCATTGGCATAATGGCATCTTATTAGAAGAGGGTTATTGCAAATAACCGTAAAATGATATTATGTACAAGTACTTAATACATTGGTCGTAGTGGAACATGTTAACCTTTACTAATGCGCGCATACAAATATGGCTCATAAGATGAAAATAAATATTACGAAACGTTAGGTAAAAATCATCATCAACATTTATGGACGTTAGGTAAAAATCATCTTTAACATTCAGGACTCCTCGCATAATGAGATGGTCTAATAATACGATGCCCTACTGCGGGTTGGCAGACTTCACTTAGCGTTAAAAAAATTATTTGCAAAGCATGCTTTGCATATAAAATATATAAATTAGAATTATTAAAAAAGACACGTGCACGGTGTCCATGCGTTGCGATATTAATTACTTAACTTTCGGTTAAGTTTACTAAGTAATCAATTAATATTTATTTTTAATTTATCTTTTTCTTCACATAATATATGATCGCCAAATATCAAGTCCTCGAGTATCGTTAGTGAGACTCGACTTATATGATATTACAGTAAATCTAATATAACACTGGACGACTGGAAACCGTACCTACGGTGAACTTCCCTACTAGTAGCGCCATCCCTTTTTTTGACTAAGTACAATTATTTGTTTTGTTGCATCAGCGATTGAAATAGACTGTCAACGAAGTAATTACAAGTCATCAAATAGTATCAAATAAAAACTTAAGTTTCATAACTAAAACCAAAGGTTTTGTCGACGCCGTTGAAACGGATGTATACTTATCAACGGTGATCCAAAAATGTATCCACCCCCTCTATGACACGCCAGTTCCGACTTGAAGGGCTATTATTGCAGGGTTAGCGAAAGAAATCTATGGATCCGCCCCGCTGTTACTGAATTTATTTAGAAGTGGAATATAATCATAGCCCCAAATGTTCGGGGTGAGTTTCGGCTGGAAGTATTTTATTCTATGTAATCAATCAACCAAAATTTATAATCTGAAAACTTTATATCATTGGCATAATGGCATCTTATTAGAAGAGGGTTATTGCAAATAACCGTAAAATGATATTAGGTACAAGTACTTAATACATTGGTCGTAGTGGAACATGTTAACCTTTACTAATGCGCGCATACAAATATGGCTCATAAGATGAAAATAAATATTACGAAACGTTAGGTAAAAATCATCATCAACATTTATGGACGTTAGGTAAAAAACATCTTTAACATTCAGGACTCCTCGCATAATGAGATGGTCTATTACTACGATGCCCTACTGCGGGTTGGCAGACTTCACTTAGCGTTAAAAAAATTATTTGCAAAGCATGCTTTGCATATAAAATATATAAATTAGAATTATTAAAAAAAGACACGTGCACGGTGTCCATGCGTTGCGATATTAATTACTTAACTTTCGGTTAAGTTTACTAAGTAATCAATTAATATTTATTTTTAATTTATCTTTTTCTTCACATAATATAATATATGATCGCCAAATATCAAGTCCTCGACTATCGTTAGTGTCTCACCAGTCAGTCTGCATAAAGTGATCACCACATCAATAGTTCAGATAATTTACAATAATGCATGACTTTCCTTTGGTTCCATTATGGATACAAATCGAAAAACCTTTGTTCAATCAAATGAAAAAAAAAAAATGAAAATAATCAATAAATACCATAGGTAGTTTTTTAGTAGGTTGTGCCCAGCTTTGCCAAATAAAACAATAGATAATAGGTCCGTCAATTGTAATTAAAAATTCGTTTTATATACTTTTGTTGATAGGAAACTGTTCTGTACTTACCTAGTTATAAAAAACGTGGTAACTATTAATATATACATAAATATTTAATACAATAAAATTACAAGTCATACATAATTATTAATTATGAGTTTTTTAAATAGTGGCCAAGTCAGAAACGAAAATAATACCATGTAATGGTAAAATAGCTGTCAAATTATAGCGCGGGGCTATTTTTTCTATAACATTATAATGTTATAATATACTTTTTATATACATAGGTAACGAAATATTTTTAGAATTAAAGAATTATCTAAATTTTCTTAGAATATTATATCAACTAGACATCATTTTAGCAAAATACCATAGTATAATTTGTTATGTATTATATCCAATCCACCTATATCTATTAGAAATCAATAATTCTTTTAGCTAAATACATCAACTTAGTGGCGTAGCTGGCTCCATACAGGCCCTATATAAACATTTTATAGGCATTCTTTCTACAAGACTGCGGCTAAGCCCGATGGATTTTTGCTTACACACAACGGAGCCGTTTCAGCCAAGGGCCCCGTATCGTTGATACGGCGGTAGCTACGACCCTGCATCAACTACTACAATCATTTGAAAATACTATGAATTTCATAATAAATAAGCTTACACTGTAGTAAGAGACAATCATTCTTCTTTCATTTACTTCTCGTTTTACGTTGACCAGAATAAATCAAATATAGCTATACCATTATCCTTACACCCTAAATAATATAACTTAACAATCTGCTAAAACTTTGGTGAAAAATATAAAAAGAACACTAGTGAGAAATATTGTGTACATAACGTTAAATAATACAAAAAATACCGTCGCAACAAATTACATCGGATTTTTAGCTTCAACCATATAAATTAACTTCAGTCTCTACGCAGTCTTTCATTAGATCGTCAAGTTCATCAATCGTATTTTGACCGGTTACAATATTACTTAAATATTCTTCGACTTCTACAATACCTTCTGCTTCAATTTCTTGGAGAATCTTGGAAATTGTTTCATTAGCATTAACTACTCGTTTCATGTGCAATTTATACAAGTGATGCTCTCTTAGTGGCTGTAAAAAAGATCTCATTGTAAATAATATAATCTCATGGTATTTCTTGAAATTAAAAAGGAAATAAAACTAATTACCTCATTAGGACTAACAACGTGGGGTGAAACTTGAGGATTTGGAGTAAAAATAAAAGGTTTGAAGTAGGAAATGCTTGGGTCTGGGGTGGCAGTGAACCAGTGTACACTGACAGTAATAGGTGAGAGACATGACACCTGAAAACAAATTATCCAGATGAGATTATTGTTATTATAAAATAGGCAATTGAAGAATCATTATTCATGTTTATTATTATTATTATTTATTTATCTTTTCTTTATTCAAAAAGGTAAGTATATTATAAGCTACCTGACTGCCCTGTGTAGGAAAAGTATCATCACAGCCTCTGCAGATGTGGCTGTCCTTGTGCCTCAAAATGTTCATCATGTCTCTCATATCGAATGTACACGAAGCAGTTGCTTCTTCCAAGAGCCTAAAACCTTCCTTTTGCCTTAGTTCATCACCACCAGCTGAGAAACACTTGGTAAAGTTGAATTCGCCCTGAATTTAAAAATATATTTGCCGTAACATTGATATAACATACCTTCATAAATACCATGATATAAATAGCTATCATATGGTAGATTCATACCTTTCCATCCCACAGACCCATTAGCTTAGCTTTTTCCATTAAATTTTCACATTGTTTATCAATCTTAGTGGTAATCGTAAGACCATTCGAAATATTTCTGAAACCACTTTCTATTTTCTCTGCCGCCCACAGCTTGCCAGTGGTTTCTAACACCCAAGCTTCTTTGGTGTCTGCGATCAGGAAGGAGTTGTGATAGAAGTGGCTATCGTCATACTCAGAGCATGGACCACCTTGACCATACTTCTCCAGAAGTGACGTTATAATATTCAACGCTCCTTCAGCAGAAGATCCTCTCTCTAAGCCTAGGCTGTTGAAATATAAAAAATGACAAAAATATAACCCCTTATTCATATGTAACATCATATCATGTGCAACATATGCTACAAAAATAAATTTGACTCTTGACATACATTAAAAAAAAAAAACAAAATACTTGTTATTTGTTTTGTATTTATTTAATTTAAAAAAAAAACGAATCTTGATCGATTTCGATTAGAAATTATAAAGGTAATACAATATTTTAGTGTCTGTACTTGAATAAACCTGTGTTATAGGCGAGAGTGCTATCAATTAATAATTGAAGGAAACGGGATGTAGGGAAGTATTTGCAATATTATCACATTATTTGTATAAACTTTACCGTGAACACGATTTGGATATATTTAATACCAGTGTTTCTCAACTTAAACAGTTATTGTTTAAAAATGTCTTTACAGTAACATAACTCCAATTTTGCCCCTGCATAGATAGAATAGAATAGAATTCGTTTATTGTTTAATTTGTTATCGTTTCCATTCTTTGCCTTTTTTTTCTTTATTATTCTACCGACCTTCTTCTGTATTTATATCCGAGTGATTACACGTGAAAACTTGTAAATGAAGGCCATTACTGTATTGTAACGAATGTTATAGTTGTTCTAGCTGTAAGTTTTCCGTATAAAAAAAATGTTTTGTTAAATACTGCGAGCGAGCAATTTGCTTACTCTGCGAATACTCAAGGGTTAAGTAGGACAGGACAGGACAGGAGTGTCGCTAGTGTTAGGTTACACCTAACACTAGCGACAAACCACAGAACCACATACACACGGAAGTGTAGTATTTGACGTAATTCAAACAGCACATTAGGTACCCTCATATTCGGCAGAGTTAATACATCGTCACTAGTTTTAGTCTTATCGCAATGTTAGATGGCCACAGTACTCGGATTTGCTGGGCGGACAAATTTGAACTTTATTAACCACGTTGGTATAGGAACCATTCTCTGTAGGTTTTCATTTCCGTTCCACAACCTCTTTGAACTATTGATGACAAAAACTAACAACTCTGTCCTTGACAGAAGAAAGTTTAAATGCTATATGGTAATGTAGACCTGGATGGTTTTCTACTTTAATACTTAGTACGAAACGGCCATCCGAAATGTTCCACTTTAAATTTTACGGCAAAGATTGGTAACGCCGAGCTTCTGGGCCGAATTCATTTTACCCTCAGTGGTTGTGGAACATGACAAACGTCCACAAAGATATGAATTTTCTATTGAATTGTTACTGCGAAATTACAAAGACTTAGATATTCAAGATAAGACCAAACTACGCTTGTATGGAGCGCGGAGCGGATAATATCCTCTAAAGTACACCAGACGCTTTACCAACTAATCTACAGAGACCACTGCCTGTGTTGCCGAATTTCTCTTCCACATTTTACGTCTTCATGTGACGTCAGCAACATCTATTGCAGACATTACTATGTCTTTCAACCAACACTACTTCCTTTACAGCTAGTTCAATGTCGAAAGATGTTGCCTTACCGCATTTTACTGCTTATTTTTTATTATATTTTAGCATTAAATAACGCGAAATGTCCACCAAGATATGAATTTTCTATTGAAAGAAAATTAATATCTTTGTGAACATTTCGCATTAAGTCATGCTAAAATATAATTTAAAAAGCAGTTAGGATCGTAGGATCCTAACCCTTTTTTGAATCTCTGGAGTAGAAATGACTTTTCCAGGTAATTCATTCTTCATGGATGCTGGTGGATTTGGATCTCTAGGATATTGTTGTAGCTTCGGCCAAACGGGCTAAATTGGGTTAGATTTAACTAACACAACAACTCAGCAGCAACAAACAAGCAATTCAGTTCATTTTTGTACAATAAAGGGAGGTCGTTAAACACTGGTGACCCACTTATTATAACTGAAGCTGCATAAAATTTGACTAGTTTCTAATTTATTATTGATATTTCATTATAAATAATTTTCAGCCAATCAGAAAAAGGAACAAGAGTTGTCTTTGCTTTCGAAAAAAGAACTGTAAGGTACTGTGTTATGGGATAGGTAATCGTTCTTCCCACCTAGCTAGGTACTAGTGAAAATATTATATACATACTGAATTCCGAATAATAAATAACAGTTTTAATAGAGCACCTATTTGCTACTGCTTGAACTTATCATAAGTGAAAATATTTAAATGTGAAGTTTTTTTAAGGATGTATGCATGCATATATGCATGTAAGGGGGAGGTGCGTGTATGAGTGTTTTTAAGTGTATGTGTGTGAGAGAGAATAGATGATCCAAGAAAACTGATAAATCTCCGCACAAAACTGGTATCAAACTTTCGGCTATATTCTTTGACATTGTGTTTATATGGTTTAGAGGCATACCTGCTGGGATTATAGGTCACTATTATTATTACTATATTAACAGTTTATCTCAAATTACTTACCGCACCAAGTCCATCCCTAGCAAGCGTTTAGGTCGGGCATCTCCATCCCCTTCATTGTTGTTAGTCCACACTGCTTCATTACCAATAACTACATTCTTTTCATTGGCACCCATCTCCGCACCCCACATCCATGCTGGTTTGCTTAGTATGACGCTATGTACTGGCTCAGAACTCTCATCAATTGTGATATATGTGCACTGCAATATGGACATAAGGAAAACTGCAATATCTTTCTTACATAACAATAAATCATCTGATTGTTGTAAAAAAGTAGGTAAGGCCATATTGATTATGTTAGCCACTTTATGTAAATTTTTGTTACAATTTGACTTACTTAAATTGTTACTTGCAAGATTGATTACTTGTATAATTTTTGTCATTTAAATTACCCATTAACATAACTAAAATGTGAGTGGTGAGGACTGATATATTTATTAACACTATGATATATCTATATTATGCCGGCCAGTCATCTAGCAGTCTGAGCTGGTCATACTCACACATGCTGCTAATGGTATTATTTTATGTTGGTTTGTTTTATTCTTTACAACATGGTGACATGGCTTAGTCAAGATTTTCAAGCTCGTAATTGTTTGTCATCTGTCAGGACTGAGCTCCTATGTGTCATGGCTATCTGGTTTCTGATATCTTATACTTTTGGAAGGCAATTATTTATCCGATTGCATCAAACTACATAATCTTCACATTTATAGATCAAAATTTTAAAGAGCAGAATACATGAAAACATATTTTTTTAAAGGAGTACCTAGGTATGGCTCTCCTCCATACATCCTACTAATTAACTAGGTTTAATTCTATGCTGCATGCTTACGACTTTTTAGTTGTTATTGAAAAATCTCATCTAGTCTAAAAACTTATCTATATTTACTTTCATGACATATATGTAGGTAAATATGACATTAATTGGCTTTAATTCATGATTTGTAAACATAATTATTTTGTTATTTAAATGGCATCTATTTATTACTATTATTCCTTTCTCTCTCATGGGCATCTCTCATATTTTTAAGTTACAAAGTTGTTATGTAATAATAAATCAATTGTCACATGTCCGGCTTGACCACTTTGTCTTTTTTAAATTAAAGTATATATTTTACTATTTCTATTTGGTCTTCTAATGGACTAAATGTTGGTTATGAACTCTGTCGTAATAATAAACATTATTGCTCATTGTCAGCCCTTCAGGGTGAAAACACTGTGATTTAGGCATTTGAAGGTGTAAAGCCACTGTCAGATGTTTATATTGCCAGCTTGATGTATCATGTGAATGTTCATAGCAATACATTATTGTCAAAACTGTCCGATGATGAGTGATTTTATAGTGAGGAGGGACTTAATATTCTTGTTAGACCCATTATCAGAGTTTGTGGCTGCTTGAAATTTAAATGCTACTAAGTTTTTACTATTATTTTAAGGCAATTTAGAACATCATTACAATAAATCTCAATAAATTTGTTATATTGTTCAAGACTGAAAGTTATATATAGGGGTCGACATTTAGGGTAGAGGTACTAGCCCAGAGCCCTAGATAATCTGCAGATATAAATGTATAATATTCTTACCTTCAGTTTTTGATCTCTGATTCCTCCCTTGATTAGAACTACTTCTTGCACTTCATTCTGAGGACGGTCAGAGTTTTTTCCGAATACAATTGAATTGTTTTTGGTTAGTGGCGGCAACACAACAAAGGTATCACAAGAATTTGGCAACTTGGACAGCATTTTCTTTGAATGATTTTTGTAGAAAATAACAATAAGTATGTCTTTTACAGATGTCGTGTTTTCCGGAGATAGGGATGGGAACTAAACTTCATTTAGATCAGTAAAATGCAGTCCTTTGAACAAAAATGGGTCATAATTATAAAAAGACCGCTTCAACTTCAACGAAGTTTTAATATATCGATCAATATTGTTACACCAAGGTGACAAGGGTCAAAGATATTGAAAAACTTACTTAGCACTATCAAAGTAATAAAATAACAAAACGGGTGAGAGTTAATATTTTAATCAAAATAAAATGTACGTACGGTTGTATTTTTCAAGGTATTTACAATAATACACTTTTTTTTGCTTTTGTTTTGACGTAATTATCAATATTTCTTTGAATGAACGATTGAACTTTGAAGTCATAAAAAATCTAATCGGCAACATGTACTCACAGCTACAGGTCAACCTATACATATCCTGTTTAAGCTGATCTCGCATACCATACAATAAGAGGCCAGCGTAAACTGGTTTCGTATAGCTTGATGTCTAGCCGTGCGTACATTTTCGTTTTGACATATGGACATGAACGACTATTGAATGATTGTTTAGTCTGTGCAAATAGGGCGATAGTGATGTAACCTTTAGTAACGTAGACAGAGAATCCAATAGACACCGGCAAAGCGTGTCGCAGAAATAGACAAAAAAGAATGCCACTATATTTAGGGTTACCGTGTGAGAAAAAATGTACCTCACAATTTTTGAGAATATTAATATACGTCTGAAAATTACGCTGATAAATCGATTATTATCAAGGTTAAGGCATACGATGACGAGAAGACGCAGCAGATTAACAATGGATGATGATGATGTGGTTCTACATAATTGCCATTCCTTAAGTGTTAGTGTGTGGGGGGGTGTAAAGGGGAGAACGGGACCAACATCTTACCGACCCCAATTGTCAACCTCACCTGCACCCGCTGGTGGTTCGTATGAAAAACTGGCGGCGGTGGCTCCAGCTACCGTGGTACTCCCTGCTAGATAACGAACGAGGCTCTGGCGACCGAGCAATGGCGGTATAACCATACCCCCGCCGGGTAACCGGATGGAAGAGGCTTCAGCGGCCTTGGGACCAAATATCCCAAAAATGACTGGTGCAGAAGGCAAGGGGAAACCACTGCACTAACACTCCCTAGTAAAGTCAGATGGAAAAGTCAAAAATAGCCACGGCCCCGAGTGCCCGGCGTCCTTTAAATGGGACAGGGGTGCGAAGAATCTCCGGGCGGAAACCAAAAATAACTCTTTCTATTGGAACATGGAATGTCCGCAGTTTGCTGCGACCAGAGAAGATCTACAACCTTTTACAGGAGATTAAACGCCTAAAGATAGATGTCATGGGGCTGAGCGACGTCAGATGGAAGGGCAATGGAAAGCACATCATTGATGAAGATCATGTCATGTACTACTCTGGCTCCGACAAATCATCCAACATGTACGGCGTAGGTGTGGTCATAAACTTGAGAACAGTAAAAGGTAGTATTGACTTCATAGCCAAATCTAACCGCACGGCTATGCTCAACATTGAAGCGAAGCCGAGAAATTTTAACATCATTCTGGTATACGCCCCAACTGCCGACAAGTCTGATCAGGAATTAAATGACTTATACGGTGAAGTAGAACAACTGTTAGATGCTACAAAGAGACATGAAATCAACATTGTCATGGGAGATATGAATGCGAAGGTGGGAGGAGGTGAAGTCCAAGGAGTAATTGGGAAATATGGTTTAGGATATAAGAATGAGAGAGGCGATACTCTTGTCCAGTTCTGTCAGGAAAAGGATTTAGTCATTGCAAATACTTTCATTCAACTACCGGCCAGAAGACTGTGCACGTGGACATCACCACGCCATACCTCTCAACATATAGTCCGTAATCAAATCGACTATATTATGATCAACAGTCGCTTTAGAAACTGTATCAAAAGTGTCAAGACCTACCCTGGGGCTGACATCAATTCGGATCACAATCCCGTCGTTGCCAAACTAAGCTGTGCCTTGAAACATATACACAAAAGGTCGACAAAGCGAAAAATCGATATTCAGAAGTTACGTGAGAAAGAAATTGGATTGGGGGTGAAGAATGAGATCAATGAGTGGGTGAAAAATGCGAAAGTAGAGACCTCGGACTCAGTTGAGGAGAACTGGCATCAACTGAAAACTGAAATTATGAGGATATCCCGCGAACATCTCAAACCGTCGAGATGGGAACCAAGACAAAGCTGGATGACAGATGAAATATACCAACGTATGGAAGAGAGCAGGCATTCGTGGATAGAATCAGATATGAAGAACTCAACAAAAAGGTGAGAAGATTAGTCCGCCACACAATAGATATATGGTACCAGAAAAAATGCGATTACGTCGAAGAACCCCGTAAAAAACACGACGCATTTAATATGTACAAGGAGATCAAGAATATGATAGGCCGTAAATCCTTAACTTACCATTTGGTAGACGACAATAACCTCCCTATTCTGGACATCTCAACAAAGAAATCTGTTTGGGAAGATTATATTAGGTCCATGTTTGCGGATCATTCCAGGAGCACAACGCAGACTCCCTTTACCAGTGAGGGGCCCTTTATCATCAGAGACGAAGTTTGAAAGGCACTATGCAAAGCTAAGACAGGAAGATCTGCTGGTCCCGACGATGTCTACATTGAGATTCTCAAGCTGGTAGACGAGAGTAATGTGGACGTCCTTGTGAAATTCTTCAATCTTGTGTATGATACTGGACAACTGCCCGAAGACTGGGTGAAGTCGACATTCATTACACTCCCGAAAAAGAAAAATACCAAAAAATGTGAAGATTTCAGAACGATCAGCCTGATGAGTCATGTGTTAAAACTGTTTCTTAACATCATACACAATCGCATTAGAGTTAAATGTGACGAGCAATTGGGAGACAGCCAATTTGGATTCCGATCTGGAGTAGGCACGAGAGAAGCTCTCTTCGCGGTTCAGGTTTTAATACAGAAATGCAAAGATATGCAACAGGAGGTGTTTCTTTGTTTCATCGACTATGAAAAGGCGTTCGATCGTGTGCTTCATGACCGCTTAATACTACTTTTAAGTAACATCGGGTTGGATGACAAAGACATCAGGATCATTCGAAACCTATACTGGAGTCAAAAAGCTACTATTCGTGTCGATGGCGAAGAAACCAGTGAGGTGGAGATAAAGAGAGGCGTTCGGCAGGGCTGCATACTGTCACCAATACTCTTCAATCTTTACTCGGAAGCGACTATAGCAGAAGCTTTGGAAGGACAACAATATGGTGTACAGGTAAACGGACGGTATATCAACAACCTCCAATATGCTGACGACACAGTACTAATAGCTTCCACCGCGGCTGAATTGCAGCAGATTGTTGATCGAGTCAACGCATGTAGTCTAACAGTTGGTCTTAAAATGAATACCAGCAAAACCAAAGTCATGGCCATCTCTAAGAACCCACGCACCGACCTTAGTATCTCTTTAGCAGGGGTAAAATTGGAACAGGTAAATAAGTATAAGTACATAAATAAGTAAGCACATGGCTAAATGAAGTTTGGGAGAGTGATCTCGAGATAAAGACTCGCATAGAGATAGCCCGCAGTGCATTTAACTCTATGAGAAAAGTACTCTGCAGTCGCCGCTTAAAGATATCCCTACGCGTTCGGCTTCTGCAGTGCTATATATGGCCCATACTTCTATATGGATGCGAGGCTTGGACAATTAAAATTGACCTCAAGAAAAGGATAGAAGCCTTCGAAATGTGGGCCTACAGGCGTATGCTGGCTATTAGCTGGACACATAAAGTGACCAATGAAGAAGTTCTCCGCCGAGCCGGTCAGAAACGCCAAATTATGCAGACCGTCAAACAGAGAAAAGTTGGTTATCTGGGTCACATTATGCGACATGATAGATACCAACTGCTGCAACTTATAATGATGGGCAAAGTGGCTGGAAAAAGATCAGTAGGCCGAAGAAGAAAGTCGTGGCTGCGCAATATTCGCGAGTGGACCGGCATTAACAGCGCCGCAGAACTGTTCCGCCTTGCGAAGGACAGACTGAAGTTTTCCGAACTGACGGCCAACCTCTAGTAATTGGAGAGGCACTTCGAAGAAGAAGAAGTGTTAGTAGGTTCTGGCCTAGTGGCTAAGTAATAGAACATGTCTATTTTTAGCTTGAGCTTTCATTGATTTTACACGGTTGTTTTAAATAAAACAAGGGAATTATGGTATCACAGAATAAGTTTCTTCTTTTTGACGATTTAAAAAAAAAAATGTCTGCTACAAAGTTTGATGACAGTTTGGTGCCCAAACTGTTTGTCTTGTAGCTACAATCCAATTCCGACGAAAATTATCAGGTCCAAAAAACTGCGATCTTGCAATCGCACGCGCTACCTTCTATCGTCAGCAACTTCCGACAGGTTCCGACAGGTTACAAACGACGATGAGAGCTCAATCCGTTTGAATTTGAAGTTTTGGATATTTAAAACCTGGGCTTTATTAGGAACTGGGCCTTACATGGGTCAGGTACCTTACTCAGCCAATGGCTTATTTTGTGTAGTCACTACGGCACTACGTCTAGCCTTATCCCAAGTCCCTCAAGAAGATCAGAAAGAGTCTCGGGCCAGGGATACTGCCTTGTAATGCCGCCGTATGTAACCTGAGAATCAAAGCTGACATGTTCTTTGATTTTTACTCTCTGCGCTCGCTCACAAAGGAAATCCGTAAAGATATTTAAAGCAGTACCGCGTACGTATACCGTCTTATTTAATTTTTCAACAAGGAGAGGAATCGAAACGGTGTCGAACGTTTTGGATAGGTCGACAAAAATATCGACGCATTTTTGTCTCTTATCTAGTTTTAGCATGACATGATCTTTTAGTTGACGTACGACATCTACTAAAACCTCACTGAGCATCTTATTTCGTTCCAAAAAGTTTCAGTAAAATATAATACAGGGTGTTTGGTGAAATGGCCGATAGAAGAGGTCTTTAGCTATCTTTTCAGGCCCAACAACTCATTCTTTGTCACACCGGTTTTTTTATAACAACTTTTGAAACTTTATTCGGAAAAATTCCAGAACTCAGCATTAAACCTACAATTTAAAAAAATCTAAAAGCTTGGAAAGGTGATAGACTAGAGAACATTTTGAAGAATTCGAAGATCCCAATCGCTTTTAGTTATTTTTTTACAGCAATTTTAAGTTGAGTTTTAATTGAATTTTTCTTTTTCAAAAAATTTTGTGAGGTTTTTTAAAAGGAACTAGACGTTATTAGCAAGTAATTTTAAATTTCATAGAACCATACAAGAGTAGCCATCAAAATTAAACTGATATTTAAACACTGCACTAATTAGATTTTTTAAAATTAAAGGTTTAAAGCTGAGTTCTGGAATTTTTCCGAATAAAGTTTCAAAAGTTGTTATAAAAAAACCGGTGTGACAAAGAATGAGTTATTGGACCTGAAAAGATAGCTAATGACCTCTTTTATCGGCCATTTCCATTTGGCAAACGATGCACCAAAGACCCTGTATATTCATGACATAACTAGGAAATGTTATTATTTTTTATAATATTAAGCGGCGGTAGCCTAATGGCTAGGGCGTCGGACTTGCGATCATGTGGTTGCCGGTTCGAAACTCACCCATTGCACTACCGACGTGAACCCACTCGTAACACAAGCATTTAGCTTAGCACGAGGGGTTAACAAGATTACTAGTAATGTGTGACCCACATTGCTAGTAAGCTTTTTTTTTTAAAAAAAAAACGTTTACTAGCAATTAGCAGCTATTTAGCTATTTATAGCAGTTTATTTTACTCAAAATTTCTTCAATGTAACATGAGTAATATTACTTCCAGGAAGAATGACCTTACCATCACGCCTGTATTCCGCGAAGGATTAGGCAGAGGTGTACCAATGTACGCCCACATTTCGCCGGTGTTTTAGGTCACATGTAACGGGAGTGAGCCTACTGCGATTGATCGGGCACAAATTCTGACTCCGAGCTGCTACTGAGAATTTCATACAAAAACTCAATAACATTGCTCGACCTGGGAATCGAACCCAGGACCCCTAGACTAATGAGGCAGTCTTGACATTCACTTAAATGTTATTTCATAAAATAAGACAATCTGACGCTCTGCCAAATTAAGGATTAAGTGTTACATCGTGATGGCAAACAAAGCAGGTGTGACGCACTTTTATTAAAAAATGGGATAAAATGTACCTATAATAACAGTATGGTACTTATGGCCACCTTCAAACTTCATCATCAGAAATTGGTTACCATTTGAAGACAAAGTACTCGTAAAGACGAATCAAACGAGTCAAAACTCGATGGGGCTGTATCGTTTCATTACAGAGTTCATTACGGCTACCTTACAGCTCCATCTTATCATAATATATCTATTGCATTGTCACGCAATAAACATAATGTGTGCAAAGTTTCAGTTCAATCGGAAACCGGGAAATTTAACAAACAAGGTTTGATTACTGACAGACAACGGGACAAGTGATATGTGCCTACGTTGCGGAATAGGCATTCAAAATTTAGACACATGATTATATTTACGATGGTTGAAGACGAAACGAATGCAGTTATTCTCTACATTCAAGTACTTAGCACCCATCACCATAGTTAATTATAGGGGAAATTAGAGCAAGCATTGATTTGTTCGCTGGTGGAAGCAAATTTTTTAAGCGATATAAAGAACCTGGCGATCCCGTTGCCCGCACTTGGCTGCCCGAGAAAGCCCGTGCTCGTAAATCATTTATGTAAATCAACAACAATGAAGCTAAATAATATAGAGAGTGCTGTATGGAACGTCACACCGGATGTACTAGAAACTTCCCGCCGGTTTCGGACGGTTTTACCTCCTGTTTCCACTACGCTAGGTAGGTGGTAACCAACGCGCCCTACTGCGAACCCCGCTATGCGGCCTTAAATATTATCATATAATCGTATATATTTAAGTTAGCTAGCTCCCGTATTTATGGCCAACGCGCGACGTGTGAAGATCTGTGTCTAAAGATTCAGGAGCAGACCAACTTTTTGATCTAGGCTGATTGTTCAATTTGATATTATTTGTTTTGTATTTTGCATGGTTTTATATAAGAATTATAAACTCACATAGGTACTGTATTTTATTATATTCATAAGTTAAGGTATACTGTGCAGATATCTGTTTTTACTTAAAGTGACAAGAAATCAACTCAAATCAAATCATTCAAATCAAATCAAATCATTTATTTCTTTGCAAACATGGGTACAAGACATAGATGTTTCTTTTATAAATGGTAGGTTCTCCATATTTCACCGTCACATAGGTATGCAAAAAAGTATATTTAGGCGACATCTTTGAAAACTGAGATTAAAAAAAGACTAAGTACATGTAGGTAACCCTTATCAGATTCTAAATTATAGTGTCAAAAGCAACATTACAATATAATAAAAAACAAATAACAACTAAATAACAATAGGATAAAAATAAAGTCAATTAATGTCATAAAATTTACAATTTAAAAAACAAAAATAAATTAAACAAGTCAACAAATTGAGTCATTCTGGAGTAATTCAAGTCGAGATAAATCATAATGTCAATAGAATTATTAAATAATGCAGTTATACCTAAATAAATCGGATGTAGCAGGTTTAGCATCTCTCATTCAAATAATCATTGATCTGGTAATAACATTTCACAGCTAAAAATTCATGTAATTTCTTTTTAAATAACTCTATATCTGTGATATTTATTATATGTTTAGGTAGTTTATTGTAGATTTTCGGTGCCATACCTAAAATATTTTTATTGAAAATGGCTTTTTTATGTTGTGTTGTGCATATTTTATTTTTGCGGCGAGTACTATCTGGGTGGTTATATAAGTGCATATTTGTTTTAACATAGCTTGCTACTTCGTATATGTAAAGACAGGGGAGTGTAAGTAGTTGAAGCTTTACGAAATGTGGCTTACAACTATCTGTGCTTTGAATGCCACATATTGCTCTAACACATTTCTTCTGTGCTTTGAACGCTGTTTCTCTATCTGGAGAGTTCCCCCAAAATATAAGCCCATAGCGTAATGTTGATAATACATATCCGTGGTATGCCATTAATAATGTTGCTCGATTTGAAATTTTTCTTAAGTTATAGAGGGCATAGGAACACTGGCTAAGTTTTTTGCATATATTTTCAATATGTGTTTTCCAGTTCAACTTTTTATCAATCCATATACCTAAGAATTTAGTATATTCAGTTTCCTGGATACTTTTTTCACCATATTGAATATTTATTTTTTTATTTTTTGTTAGTTGTTCAAAGGAAATGTAGGTGGTTTTCTCTAGATTAATTTTTAGATTGTTTTCAGTGAGCCATGTTATTATGTCATTTAGGTTATTATTTATGTCATTTTCAAATGTGTCGTGATCAGTGCTCTTAAATAATATAGTGCTATCGTCCGCAAATAAGATCATTGGATTAGAGATAATTTTAGGCATGTCATTAATATATATTATGAATAATAATGGTGCTAGGACACCGCCTTGCGGTACACCAAATAAGCTTTTGCGATATTCAGAGGTATATGTGATTTCTGTTTTAGTATAGGGGCAGATTTTCTTTATGCATGTAAATTGTTCCCGATTTGTTAAATATGATTGGATAAGTTGAAGGATATTACCTCTGATTCCATATTTTTCCAATTTGTATATAAGTATTTTGTGGCTCACATAGTCAAAGGCCTTCGTCATGTCCATAAATAACGCGACTACGGGAGTACTGTTGTCCATATTAGAAAGAACATGTTCAACAAGTGCATAAATAGCGCTATTAATGCTATATTTTTTTCTGAAACCATATTGTTCATTTATTAAGATTTTGTTGGTTTCTAAAAAGGAGTATATACTTTTATGTATTATTTTTTCAAATATTTTTGAAAAGACTGGAATTAGGGCAATAGGTCTATAGTTGCTAGGATCTTGCCTGATGCCTTTTTTGAACATTGGCTTAATTACAGAAATTTTCAGTTTATCTGGGAATATACCTTTTTCAATGCAATTATTGATAATATAACTGAGTACTGGTGCAATAACGAAAGATGTAGCTTTAATGACTTTGGTGGTTATCTCGTCATATCCAGCGCTATTAGTATTTTTCAGAGAATTTATTATTTTAATGATGTCATGGGGTACCGTGGGTATCATAAATATTGAATTAGAGATTGTGTGAGATGTCAGCGTATTATTGTAATGAATGTCAGTTTTGGATTGAAATTGATTTATAAAATATTCATTGAACGATTCCGCTATTTGTTCTGGTCTGTTAATAACTTTGCTGTCGATAATTATCTGGTCTATTCCTTCTTTTGGGTGATTTTTTTTATGCTTATTAATTATGTTCCATGTAGCTTTGCTCTTGTTTTCAGAGTTGCGTATAAAATGACAATTTTGGGCCATTTGTGTTTGTTTAATTATACGTTTCAGTCTATTAGTATAGGTTTTAAGTTTGTTTTTGTTTGCCAGGTTAGGATACTTTCGATATTCCCATAGCATGTCTCTTTTTCGTTTGGAACATTTTCTTATACCCGTTGATATCCACTTAACTTTTTTAACTACCGAAATTTTTAATTTATTAATTGGAAAGCATAAGTCATAGAACAGTTTATAGGTGTCATGGAACTCATTAAATGCATTATTGGGGTCGGAGCATGTAAATACGTCATAAAAAGTTAGCTTTTGAAGACATTCTTTGAATTTTTTAATATTATCATCGCTATAGTCTCGTTTATGTATATACCAATGCGTTAGTGTGCAAGTTTTTTTGACACGACATTTTAGTATTTGTGCTGTATGGTCAGATATTGCTAATTCTTTAACCTCACATCTACTCCCTCTGATGTTGTGAATAATGTTGTCAATGCAGGTCCCACTGCATAGACGTGTTGGTGATCTAGTACCCAGAATTAGATTGTAGCTGCGCAGTATATTTTGAAAAGTTAAAGAGCTTTTATTATTTTTGCTAATATCTATATTAAAATCTCCACACAGTATGATCTTATTGTTACGTTTCAGACAGTTTGTTTTTAAGATTAAGTCTAAATTATCAAAAAACATAGATAATATATCTTTATTATTATTTGGTGGTCTATATATACAAATAATTATGATAGGATGAGAAGAAAGCTTTATTGCACAACATTCTATTTGATGAGGTATGGCCCATTTTTTTAAGTTAATTACTTCAAATTTATGTGTGTTTTTGACTAGAATGCATGACCCCCCGTTTCTATAATGTCTAGTATAGCAAGCCGCTAATGAATAATTTACAATATTTAAATGTTCATAGTCGCCTTGTTTCATGTTGTGTTCTGTTATACAGATGATATCAATTGACTTACCCTCGGCTGAGAGTTCATTTAGATGTGTACCTAATAAATCCGATTTACTTATTAAACCATTTATATTTTGGTGCATTACAAACAAGTGATTATACACGAAAAAAGTCGTTGTTTTTATAATCGTCGTCTTCAAGTTTATTTTTAACAGTTGTTTGGTCTGCTTGATTAAATAGATCAAAATCGTATAATATATTGCTTATAATTCGTTCGTGTATGTTTCTCATTCCGTAGTTAGTTATTTTCCCAGTTCTATATGAGAACATATCAAGCGACAGGTCACGATTACTATCAAAGAAGTACGCGTATTCATTATTTAGTATATCCAAATACAGGAGATTATTGAACATCTCTGCTTTGAAATTATATATTGGAGCACCTGCAACATAGGTGGCTGCACATATAATTATATTTGTGTGATTTACTTGTTGCAGGCATGTTCTAATTTGATGTATTTTGTTTATGTGATCTCCTTCTTCTTTTATGTCGTGTTCCCCGATAAAAAGTATGCAGTAGTCGTTTTCCGTGAAACCTTTAAGTTTAAGTTTTATGTCGCTTAGAAGTCCAGATGCGCTGCTGTTCGTCCTGATGTAGTGGCAGTAGTGAGAGTGGTTTGAATAAACTTTTTGTATTGTAGATAAGGATCCCTTAGTTGTGCTGCTACTCAATATGCATAATTTGTTCTTTTGTCTAGGCTTTGTTATTTTTCTTGCCGGTTCTTTGTTGTTATTATTTGACATCTTTTCATTTAGAGTCGAAATTGTAGGAACTTCCTTAAATTTTTCCGGTGTGATAGTTGTTTGTGTTTCTTTATTATGCATGATTAACTTTGTTTTTGAACAGTTGATTTGTGGGTCACTTATAAATGTCTCATTAATGCTTTGCAAACTTTGTTCCTTATCCCGGTTTGGAGTTTTTTTATTGTGCAGTGGTGATATGTGTTTTCTGCATGGTGATGAGCATATTTCCTTGTATCTATTAGAAGTTTTGATATTTTTTTGTAGATCTGATTTTAATCGAAAGTTTTCAATGTTTAGATTTTCTATTTCATTGTGTGCACTAGCTAATTGCTTCGTGAGGTTGTTTATTTGTTCATTTAAATCACCTATAATATCGCTGTTATCATGTAGACTATCTGGTATGCTCATCATTGTGGTGTCAAATATGACTTTCTCACTACTATTTGTTATGTTAGACAAGTTAGTTAATGAACTTGACCTACATAGTTTGCGGTAAGTTATATTGTCATTAGGTGAAGCCATTTTATCTTATTTAGTTTTTATTTATTTTGGTAATGATTTTATAAATTTAGTATTAATCACCTTTAATTTCCGCAAATTAACAAAATTTCTACCATTTCTAAAATGTTTTTTTTTTGTCTGGTATCACTTTTGTTCTTCTACTGGCCACTTGAGGCCATAATGGCGCTAGTAGTACTTTATATTTTTGTGTAATGGCAACACTTTAGATTTCTACTTGCCGCTTGGGGCTGCAATGGCACTAGTGGACTGATTGTTAGTTCATCTACTCAACGCTTGAAGTAACTAATGGCGCTAGTTGTCGAACAGTCGCAGAGTACAAAGTCCAAATTTCAAAATAATTTTCATAACTGTTTTTGTTTTTAAAGTTTTTTGTTGTAGGGGTTTAATATTCACTAGAACTAATTGTTTTTGTCACAGTTTGTAAATAAAGTTATTGTATTGTTGTGAACACGGATTGATATCAATAATAGCGTTGAAATACTGAACCACAGATTAAGACAGATAGAGTATGCGCAACAAACGATGTGAAGTCACATAATATTTATGTGTGCGTGACAGCTCGGAGCGGCATTGTAGGGACACGTGCATCTATGTGTGAGTAAAGTTGCCAGATATTGGGAAAAACTCCCACATTTTTTTCTATTGTTCTCAATTATTGTACCTATTAATGTTTATAATTGGAAATGTGCTTTTACTTTATAGGTACTTAAATATAATTTAAACGGAATAATAATTATTAATTATTATTAACTTAAGAAAATATAAAATAATAATACAAAATATAAATATTAGTCTATTATACCATGTTAAACTACTTCATTTTGCTGCTCAATGCTATGTACGTAAGTGTCATACATGATGTAGTAGTACTCTGTGATATATATTTAAATATTGTATAAATATGTATGCTGTACACACGGCTACACATTAAGCTATACAAATACAGTATAGGCGGGCCTCGCACTGTGGATTTATATAGCTTGGTGTGTAGCCGTGCGTACTATTTAATAAATAAATAAATATGCATAATTACTTACACTTACCATATTTAGGTATATTATCATGGAAAAACATAAAAAAATCCAACATATTTATTACAATAATTTTACACACATAACATCTTAGCAGCCTTTGTTCTGCACCAATTTCTTATAGTATTGCCGTTTAGCGTCTGAATATCGAGCATTCGTTTCTAATTTCGCTATATAGTGCAATCGTACCATCAAATATTTTTCGATTAAAATGTACCTACGCCGCCTTGGATTACGAAATTAATTTCATATTCTATATTAGCACCATGAGAAACCTTGCGATGGACACCCATACTATTTAGAAAAATAATATCCACCATCGTGGATTTCAAAATTAATGCTATTTTCATAATCAGCTCCCTAAAATACCTTGAAATTGATACCCATATGACCCTTATGAATTTATTTAGAGAAATATATATCCGCCATCTTGGATTTCCAAACTAATGTCATTTTTGTAATCAGCACTCAGGAAAACCTCCGAAATGACACCCACATTCATTTATTTACATATAAATAATGTCCACCATCATGGATTTCAAATAAAAAATTATAATACATACAATCCAATATCAAATAATGTCCACCATCATGGATTTCAAATAAAAAAATTATAATACATGCAATCCAATATCAAATAATGTCCACCATCAGGAATTTCAAATAAAAAAAATATAATACATGCAATCCAATATCAAATAATGTCCACCATCATGGATTTAAAATAAAAAAAATATAATACATGCAATCAATCATGCATCCATTATCAATCGGAAAAAATTATCATTATTATGTAATAGGTATTATGTAATAATACAAACTAATAATCATAAATCACTGATTATGATTACTTTTGTTAACCTGTAAGCATAATTGATGATAAAAAAATATCGTAATCGTAAATCATTAAACTGATTACATTGTGCCCAACTCTGAACGGTTACATATAGGTACATTTAAAGAAATGAATCGATCTTTTTACACACAACGTACATTACCCAAATTCAAGTAGACCTATTTCGATGTAAACTGGCAACCCAGACCAATTACTGTCGAGGTTCTGTGTTCCAAGTGAGCCGAGAAATATTAGAGGGAAAATAAATACCAAAACAATAATCTAAACAATATTTACCTGTGGAAACATATTCCATCTTTTTTTCTTTGTTTTTGGGAACAACTTTTACAAAGTTTAAAAACACAAGACGGCATGTTTTGAAATAAAATGGTAACTCATTTGAGACGTACAAGCAGTACGACGCGCAGCTAAGTACTGACGTGAGTTTGTATTCGCTTTTGATTTTGTATTTGCTTTGGTGGCTTCACTCTCGTGTTCTACGGGCTACGTCTGCCTATTTTACTAGTCTGAGTACTGAACTTACAAGAGACTATTGTCATAGATACTTCTGCACTTGTTTCACAGTGTCACAAATAATATCACATATCATTCATAGTTATTGCAGTCTGTCGCACCACTGTTTATTTAATTTGGATGTTTATTTATATTTTGGTTAATTTAAAAATATACAGTCAGATGTCACTCGGGCTGTGTTGCCAGCAGTGTATGTAAATATAAGGTCAACAGTCAGCTTAATATACATTTCGCAAAATCCACTCAATTTGATATTTTGAATGAATAAGTCTAGTGTTCCTAAACGCGACTGCTACATTAAAGGTCCTGGGTTCTTCAATTAAAAAAAATAAGTTCAATAACTGCATTTTGATTTTTCAATAAGCCTCAAACCCAGTAAATAAATTAATGCTACTTCACTAGACCATTTGGGAGAAAATTAAGTACCCACCAAAATATAAATAGATAATACTTATTTCTGTTTAACATTATTTTAAAAATAATTCTAGCTTTCCCGTTTCGTATACTTTTATACAGTAGGTAGTGGAGTTTTTAGTAGGACTGATTTATTTATGCATCATTTATCATTCCCGAACTTCGGATTGAAGATTTGACATTCTTGACAGGCCTCATTTAATCTTCTGAAGTGTCTGATACACGCTCTATTGAACTCCGAGTCAATTCAGCACTGAAATGAACGTACCTAAGTTTTTAAAAGTAATTTAAAAACTAAATTATTAGACATTTTTTATTTGAAATCACCATCTATCTAATTGAAATCACTTATGACTGTATATTCAGAGCGATTTCAATTATAAGAGAAAAGTATTCTAATAAAAATATAAAGGAGTAATACCAAGGACCAAGGAATTTTATAGATCCTTCTGTATTTTAAATACTGAGAAGGTAATTTCTTTATTTTTTAATAATATATCCACAGAACTATTCAAAGAAGGACCAAGTATAGCAGTTCGGCTAGATTTTCATATTATATCAATACGTACCGATTATTTAATAGGTAAATTGTGCATCTTTGTGTATAATCATAATTATTTAAAAAGTTTACAGCAAGTAGTTTTACCAAACAGCGCTTTTGTGCATTACAGTGTCCCCGAACGGGTGTATGTTTACTTTTCAGGAGTAAATAATACCGCAATGAACTCGGAATAGTCTTGGCAATAGAGGCAAATTGAATAGGTACTATCAGTTACAGCCAGGCCAGCCCATCCGGGTATCGTCATGATGAACATAACATACCACCACGCCACCACATTTCGCGCCGGTATGGACGAGCCTATTGCCATTACCCACAATACGAAACTTCGAGCTGCTATAGCGAATTTCATAGAAAAATCTAATAATTGCCCGACCTGGGAATCGAATCCAAGACATTTTTTTTGTTTTGAACTATTTTTTTACATACACAAAGACCACCAACGCAAACATTAGAAATTGGAACGCGCGACCCATGG
The DNA here is from genome assembly GCA_958496365.1 of Subacronicta megacephala. Taxonomy (NCBI): domain Eukaryota; kingdom Metazoa; phylum Arthropoda; class Insecta; order Lepidoptera; family Noctuidae; genus Subacronicta; species Subacronicta megacephala. Next base: position 12,483,560 of record OY292513.1, read on the forward strand.
CGCACGAGACGATTGCTGTGCTATTCGTGCTGATTTGAATGAAATAAATTTTATAATTTTTAGAGTATGAGGAACTACTAATGTTGCTCGTAAATAATTTTGTATTATCATTTTCCCAAGACAGCTAAGGGTTTAAGGATGTAAACATTATTTGATGTTTTAGGACTAGAGCCATTAAAATCGGTATACGGAAGTGTTGAGGGGATCTTACCGTTCCTATACGCATTAGGTTATATATATACTATGTATGCATCCAATGTTTATGTTTATTCTTCTGCGTAAGCTACGTACCTACTTATCACGGTTCTTCTAAAGACCTCGTTAGAGGACACTTAAATGCGTTTGATGCTTACTTGAGCTTACCCCTAATGCGATGATGCGAATTTTATGTTTTACCAGTGTCAGTACCAGTTAGCTAAACCTATAATGAAGGAGGTATACTAATCACTTAAAGTTCGCCGGTATGTTTAGGTTCGGTCTCATGTAATAGGGGGCGAGCCTATATTAAACGGACACAAATCCAAACTCCAGTCTAGACTCGACCTCAGAGTCGAACTCAGTGCCTCCAGCGTAGCAGTTGCACTAACGAACATTAGACGATGTGAGTAAAAATCTCTTGATACACAATTTATCATTCCTAGTATTCTTGTTAATCCCTCGTACTAAGCTAAATGCTTGTATTACGAGTGGGTTCACGTCGGTAGTGCAATGGCTAGGTTTCGAACCGGCAACAGTATGATCGCAAGTCCGACGCCCTAGCCATTAGGCTACCGCCTCTTAAATTATTGCGTGCGTAAGTAATATAGAATTATTTAATAATTAGATATGTAAGACATTAGGCAGGGTAACTCGGTAAAATTACGTGATGCGATTAACTGTCACTGAGGCGTTTAGTTAATGAAGGTCGGTGTAAACAATCAAATTATTCATGGGAACGTTTTCGTAATAATGTAAACGTGGTGATATCGGCGGTACACAAACGCTTGCCAGGCATTTAGCCCGAATCCGCACCCCATTCGTACGCATAATCACACGCAACGCAATTAAAATTCGATATTAATCAATGAATTGATCTTGGAATAGTTACCACGTTAGGTTTTAGAGAATTTTTAGGTCTCAATGGAGTTTGCGGGGTGTGAGGCGGCTGTTTAGTGGGTTCAGGGGTGTCGGATATTACAGGGGAAGTCCCGAAGCCATCGATCATCGTTACTGTCAGATGAGCGAAGCGCCTTTTAACGAGGTAGGTGGCCACGACTTGTTGGCCGCCACACCACACCGCGCCGCTACGCAGCCGCTTATCATTAGCTAGCGTGTAGCTACAGATTCGTCACACTAAATAAATTGACCGGTATTCATCAGTCTCAGTCAGTTCTTCATACAGTCTCATGAATACAAGAAGTCAAGTTTGGGTCTCGATCAAACTTATCCGAACAATACCTACGAACTAGAAGTACGTGTTCACTGTCCTGAAAGTTATTTGTAGGTATAATGATATACCTGCAATGATAATTCGGGAAATTATATACAAATACTCGTATTTTTATCTATGGGCCGAAAAAGTATAATACTCGTTTTTCTTTTAAGGTGTAGGTATGTAAGGTGTAGTAGGTAACGCATCCAGATCACCTCGCCAGAGGTTTCCCGGCCTGCCCCGTATGCGATTTTTATCAGATGTATTGTAATATATTAACTATTCAAATATTTTCGAGAGGACTGGAACTGTTGAACTTGAACTGTTTCGAAGTAAGTATTGAAAGTATTATACCGTGTTTGTAAGAAATCGAGGTTGATTGGAAGGAAGTTCAATTGTTGAAGAGTCATTTGTTATGGAACCGATCGAGGAACTTTACCGCTAAAATATCTAACACGGGATTTATTAGCCGTTGACAACTTTTAATGTAGTTTTCTAATAACGACTTGAAATTACTTTTTCTTAGTGTTTCAAGGTAAAAAAGTTGATTATATTTAGGTAGTACTCAGCTATGTCAGAATAATTTGGGTCAAATTTTTCAAAGTGGCTTACTAATGTAATGTGATTGACTGGGTCTTGTTCAAATTAGAAATATTAAAATATTTGGTGTAGTTTTTGGTCAAACAAATAACATCATTGCTTTAATAATAATATCATGTCTTGTCTAAGCCAGTTTCTGGAGTCAATGCTTATAATTTAGTAGGTATTTTAACCGAGTTAAAAAGTCTTGAAGTCGGTTTAAAACTATCGGCATCACTAGAAATAACGAAAATTCTCTGTCACATTTCACAAGCACCTTCAACTCAGATGAATCTTGTTTATATTTTCTATTGAGACAGTAATTTATATATAAAATCTTTTCCTCAGTAATATTTTAAAATAAGTCTTTTACTGTCTGTTTTGTGTGATTATCTTAATCCCACACCCAAAGGACTATTTTTATGATAACCATAGCTGCAATAATAAAATTTACACAAACCATAACTTTGTTAATGTTTCTGATTGAACTTGTTGCAAAGGTCAGATAAGTAGAACCTCACAACTTTGATAGATATATTTTAGAGAGATAGCTTGAGTTGTACCTATATGTTGTCTTGTTTGTGGCGGTGTCAGTTGCGGTTGACTTGTCAGTTTAGCCCCCGTTGAAAGAAAGAACAGCTCATCTCTTTCTCCCTATGCAAGAGAGTAGGTAAATAAACTGTTAGTTTCGTATTTCTATGCCGTTATGTGTCTGTGTTTCTTTGTCTATGTTAGTCCTAGGTAACATTAATAAAAAACTAATTAATATTTAGTTATTAAGGTCGATATGATCGCGCTTCAGAATGTCTAATGCACACACGGTTTGAAGCTGCCTTTTAATATTATTATAATATTATAGTTTCAAAGTGAGCTGATACCGCTAATGACAGATTGCGGGACCAGTAAGTTACACTGAATAATTTTATTGGAGGCGAGGTTAACTCAATCAAAGCTTTAACTTTGTTACAAGAACTTTGACCATTCGTCGTGGTGTTGTATGTAATTCAATTCTCGGAGCCCGTTCTGAATCTATCATTAGAAAAGTTTTAATTGTCAATAGTTAATTTATAGCTTGGTTCTTATTATACCTTTTTGAATATCAAAGCTTATTTGCATGATAATAATCATTTGAATATAACTGTAAATTTAGACAAATATTTTGTGTAACAAATTGGTTTCAGAGAAATACAAAGTGCAAGAGATCCGAACATATTTTTCACTCACGTTTCAACCAAGCCCTGAGGTGTACTAAAGATAAGGCAGCCACCCGATTATTCAGCTTACCAATTAGGCTAGGTCAGCAATATACTCGCTGACGACGCAGAGCACAGAACGCTTTCTGTGATAATCAAGTGCTGCAGCGCTTCAATTATTAGCTAGCCATTTGCCTGTTATTACGCTGGAATTTCTAGCCCATCGCTCCTGGATACTCGAGATGTAAGTGGCGCAATAACTCCGTTGCCCGCACCGGTAGAGGGGAACAAATGTATTGTTATAAGTAGGTCCAAGAGCTCTCTACGCTCATAAATAGCTGAGCGGAAATCAATGTCGACATTTGTTCGCAGCTTTGTTTTTCTTATTATTAATGTTGGATTATGTTGTGATCATAATAATGGGTTTTGTACAGACACAATAAAACATGCGGTTACTTTGTGAGGGAATAAGCGCTTCCGAATGTGAATCTACATGTCAAAACCCTTTTTGTACATTTATTAAGTTTATCGGGGTCTGTTGAAGGGAGGTGTAAAATTCATCAGTTTTTAGGGTTCAGTGTCTGTCTGTAAGTGTGTCACGCATATTTTGTTCGTTACTACCTATCTTGGCTATCGACTTAAATTTCGTCACTTTTGGACTTTCTAGAAGAAAATAGTAGTGTAGTGGCAACGTATAGATTTAAAAAGCAATTCTCAGTATTTGTTTTAGGAAATACACAGATTGTACTCACACTATTGTTTCAGTAAGCGTATATTTTAGTGAAATATTTCAAAATGAATTAATATGGTTCATAGTTTTAAACTAATATGTTTTGTAACTATAATGTTCTAAACTTCCTACAAGATAACATAGGATTTAGAAAAATATATTTGTCTTGTTGTTGTTTAATAATTAATTATCACGTGCTTCAACGGTGAAGGAAAACATCGTGAGGAAACCTGCATGCCCGAAAGATGTTCTTGACGGCGTGTGAAGTCTGCCAACCCGCAGTAGGCTAGCGTTGTGGACTATAGCCTAATCCCTCTTGTTCTGAGAGGAGACCCGTGCCCAGCAGTGGGACAATGTAATGGGTTGATGATGATGATAATGATGACCAAATTATCCTTTTTATAAAGGGTAATTTCAGGGAAAATTGTGAGTGGTTTCATTGGTTAGGATAGGTAAGTGTTGTCTTTTTTCAAACTGTATTTTTAATATAATGAAAAAATATCTAATGTTGAACACAACCTACGGCCAGCGAGTCCAATATGCACTTAGTTGGTATTTGTGTGTGTTAGACATTATCTGCTACACGAACCGTTCGTCAAATGTTAATTGAAATGGAACGATCGTGATCACTAATAATATTTGCACGGCCCAAAATTTTATATTTATAGATAAGTCTGTCCGCAAACGCCGTTGCGGATCACCGATTTCCTTATATATTTCCTGTTTTCCTCCTCATCTATGTAAACAGATACGGCAATTTTAACTTACATCCAAAAAACTACGGAATAAGTTAGTCTTATCTAATTTAACTTTTCTACTTCATCGTTATCTTTAAAAAACTAGAGAAAACTAAATAAAAAAGTCATATAAACTGAAATCACATGGGAAAGAAAAGAAATATATAATACTGAAGCTACTTACAGAGGAAACCACAGTTTCGGATTCACCTTTTAGAATCTCATTAATATTTCATAGAGCATTCCCACGATGTTTCGGAGTAAATTATAAAGTTCTTAATGTGTGTTTATTATATCAACGTAACAAAATAGATATGGTTGTGTGTAAAAGTTTAGTCAAGATAAGCACAGGTCTTCTTTTTATTATCTTACCAAGCAGTGAAAGTTACGATATGTTAATATAGTAGTAATATATATGAGGTAATATAGGGACCTAGATGTAGTGAATACAATACTACGATTGATTAACTGATGGCACGATCAATACGCTTTACTATAATATATCAACTGTAACTTACCAGTACCAGTACCAGCTGTAAGCATGAGGAACAAATATTGGAAACATTAAAAAAAATACCTAGTGGTAGGTACTTCCCAAAACTCAAATTGTTGATGTCACGCGCAAAGCCAGACAGTTGAACTTGGACTGGGCGTTACTCGTTTGCCGCATGCTGAACCTACTGCGGGCTAAATCTACCACAAATTGGATCACACACGAAGCGAAGCGACAGCGTGGTCGGCTTGGAAAGAAAGAAGCGAGGACTTTTCCCAGCAGTGGGACGAATTGGGCTAATATATTATAATAAAACTTCCCAGAACATCCAATTCACATTTGATCTCACCTGCACAGTCGATTTTTCTCTCAAATGCAGTATTTTTTGTTCTTCATCATTAATAATCCAACAGCCTTCCCTTAGATTGTGATTTAATCATAATGAAGCATAAGTAATACATTACTTTTCTGTAAAATGAAAACAGTGATCTGCCTATGGGCTACGCAGTTGCTACGACGTAGCTGAGGTAACTGCTACGACAGCTACGACTACATTACTGCTACGCGGTGAGTTAAAACGATTTGACCTTTGTTTCTGTGGGCGATGGTAAACGGACGGTCATTTTACGTGTGACTACGTTTATTTACAGTATTACAATTATATTACACTAGCTTTCCGCCCACGGCTTCACCCGCGTGTTTGCCCACGAATTTTCTTTGGTATACCCCCTCACGGAGCCCGAGACCTTTCTAACGAATGCAAAACCGTGGAAATCGGTTCGTGCGTTCTGGAGTTATAGGGTCAGGAAGGAAAACCCGACTTATTTTTATATAGTAGATTATTAAAAATGTTACGTAATTTTTAAAGTATCTTTTAATTTTAAGCAATTATTCTATAAAATTCTCAGTACCTAATTCGAGTGATTTACAAATCAGTTAATAATATATAGTATCTATCTCATATTATAATTATGTTTGACTATCCATTAAGGTAACATTTTGTAGAACAACTTAACAGGCAAAACTTATACGGCAAGTTGTGTCTTTAAAAGCATTTCATGCAAGATTCTCGACACGACGGAAGTGTATCGGCTGTAATATTATACTCTGGAAGCTGTAGGCCCAAGTTTTACAGCTACACAATATGTTATTTTGGATTGATGTTACGGATTTAAAATTGTAGGTACGCGAGACTTTGAACAAAATCGACAAAGATCCGAAGAAAAATGTGTCTACCTATGTACCCGTTGGCACTGTGAAGAGAATCACTACATATTGTGGAACAAAGTCCCTATCTGTTCACGATAAATTCAAAAACTACTAAACGGTAAGGTTTTGTGTAAATTGGTTTAAATATGGTGATAATATATTTGCGAAGCCGTGACGTCACTAGTCGATAAGTTAAGAACCCCAAACTTTCAAAGTTTCTTTTATGATTTGCCCTCGACGACAAAATAATGATTTGTATGGAATTACAATGGTACAAACAAGCTACGCACTTGTACACGTTGAATCGGCACAAATTTGTGGTAAAATAAAGTGAGTAGCTACACGTACTCACAGATTATCTTATCGACACGAGCGGAATGAATGTCGAATATAATTAGTAAATTGCTAAGGTGCAGTTGTGTTTTAAAAAAAATAACCGAATAAGTGTAAAGCTTGCCTTAAGAACGTTGAAAGCCGATGTCATGAAATTTGTAGAATTCTATGATGGATGATGACTGAAGCTCCACATTTGAAACCTTTATCACGGCTTGAAAATAGCTGCGTACTACAAATCGATATACCAGCCGTTCAGCTTTCAAGGATCGATCATTCGTGCAATAATGTATTACCACTGGATGCACTGACGAGAATTTCTGAACTGTAAACTTATTCCTATAAAGGTTCGCTTTAGTTCTTGATGTTCTCACAATTTGACGGTAGGCCTTATGTAAACGGAAATGTACGTTTACTATCTCAAATCAAATCATATACCTAATATACAAACATAAATATTCTTATTTTAAAATCATAGGTAAATTAGGTTACTATTGTTTATAATATAAACGCTACGTTTAGCCGGTTATGAAATAATTTTCATAATGGTACTTGAAACAGTTAGGTATAGATCATTTAAAATTGGTAATTGGGTACTCGTACTTGCCAAATTTAAGTTGACAGTACTTGGATATAAACAAAAACACGAATTTTTTATTCAACTTTTATTTATGTCGTTTCATTATTTACAAACAAACGATGCTTACCTAGGTACTATTATAGTGATAGAATAAGTGGTACTTGGTTACCCATTAGACTAATAGCCGACACCAATACTTAGGTACCTATAGGATAACTCTCCATGATGAAGTTCGTCGCTCTCAGCGCGTACAGAACAGAGATAAACAAATGTGGTTGTAGGCTAACTTGTGGCTTGCTGCCATCGGCATCGCATCGTTCATGCGAATGATACCGTATTGGATCGAAGATTGCAATAATGTAGGTATATGCAGTGACAGATTGCTAGCCTAATAGCCACGCTGACCCACTTCCAACAGCTGATATTTTCAACTGATACGTGCAATTTTTGTTCACACGCTATTTGTTATTTTATAGCCTTTGCCCACAGCTTCGCTCGCGTTAATATTGTTTTTTTTAATCAATTCTAATAAATAGCCCATAAGCATAACCGTCTCCAGGGTTCCATCTATGTGATTAAATACCAAAATTCACTTGCGCATTTAATTATAATAAGTAGGTACTAATAATACGGTTCAGACACCATTTTAAGAATATTATGGTTGTGTTTTATCAGTCAACACGGATGCTAAATAGATATTTGCACAAGTTATATACCTATAACTTGTGCAAATATCTATTTAGCATCCGTGTTATGTTCCCACGAAATTACTTTAATAAGTAAACTAATAAATCCTAACGAAAAAAAAAACCAATACGATGTCACTTTAATAATCACGCCTAAGGTCACTTCGATCTTCACTTGTTCGCGTCCAAAACAAAACTTTGTTGTTCGTGTGTCTTCTCTACAACCGATATTTATACCTACGTGCTACGAAGATTCTAGAATCAAAAATAATTCTGATGAAGTTCATAATATAAAAGTAGAGTACTTGTTCGTATATTGCTTTCGGGCGTTGACCTTTGAATATAGCCTCGAACTATTATTATTACGCGAATGTCGCGATCGAGCGCCTTCTTAGGTATTTCTACGACTGCTCTAGAATCTTCTTGGCTCATCTCTGTTGTTCTATTAGTACTTAACATGGCATAACTTACGATACCCTGATAAATTGATTTAATGTTTGACTAAGCTCTAGCGGTTGAACTAAACAAGATTATCATCTGTTTCTAGTGTGTGGTTATATTTACAGTAAGATTAATTAAGATGATTAAATATCAACCACCATATTAAATGTTGATAATGTTGGCGCCTTCTCGCTTTGTTCAAATTTTTATGATCATAGCCTTAAAAATAATTACGAAAATAAAAAGGCTTATTCAGTACGTTAACCTTAGCTATTTAAGGGTTTATGTTTTACAAAATACACTCATACGAGTTTTCGTATACGAAGAATATGAGTAATTAAATGGACAATATATTTTATAGTACTTACCTAATCGTAACATAATAATAACGGTTCATTGGCAATAACTAACACTTTCGGGACTCGTCAGCGTTGATAACCTGTTTTTTTTTTGCCAAAGTGATCAAATGTCTTGGTAAATAAGAATTTGTATTTTTACCCATGAAGTCGGAGAGGGTATTAGTATACGTGCGGTAACGACGGGGGGAGGGGGAGGCAACAACGCGGAGACGTCGAATACTTTTTGAACAATCCGAAAATTAATAAACCTCGATCTAAGAAAATGCCGGTGAAAAATTTCAATGTAGAGGGGTCCAGAGTCATATACTGAAATCATGGTAAGCATTTGGACGTCGATGTTCCACCCTGTATAATGCGTAGGGTTAGAGGTTGTTGTTTGTGCAAAAGGAATGTTGTCATTTATCCTCAAAACGGTTTGTCCGATTTAGAAATGTTTTTTTGTAAATGGATTGTGATTTATCGGCGATGGTTTTTAGATAGGTGTTATGGTGCATTCACAAGGATGTATTGCAATGATCATATTCCGCTCGATAAAATGAGATTTTTGTTTCATTACATTATTGACCGTGTTATCGATATCGTTATCACATCATCATCATCATCATCAACACATACTCGTCCACTGCTGGACGTAGGCCTCTCCTAGTGAATGCCAGAGAGCCCAATCTTCAGCTTTCCTCATTTACAGTCACTGCCAGCTGCCTCCCGCAAGTCGTCACTCCATCTGGCCGGTGGGCGCCCTACACTACGTTTGCCTAGATGCGGTCTCCACTCGTTGTCACATAGCATGTTTAAATTTTTAGAGTAATCACTATCAAAGAAAACTTTGTACTCCTTCTTCAGCTGCTGCGATTTGTGGCCTGCGCAAGCTCAACGTCCTTTTGAATCTATCTACCTCTGACCGATAAAGCTGTGTGGATTTATGATCGATTTGATTTTGAAACGCAAATATATTATATTCACGTAAATCCAACGGGGGTTGCATCTCTAGCGACGAGCCATATAATATTGACGAATACGCACAGAATAGGTATATGATATATACGAGCTTTCCACGACAGAACTTGGAAACATAGATGGGAATGGCTGCTCCAAAGAAATTTTTTGAATTTGAGATAAAAAAAAACATCAAAAATTCCAAAAAACATACCTTAATCATTCATACTTGAATCATTTAAACCTATTGAAAGGTACATTTATGAAAAAATTTACTGCCTCTATTATAGGAGGCCATAACATACAGTGGGCTATAAGCTGATACCTGATCCACTTAGACGCCGCCGGCACACCTAGGGTGGGTCAGGTAACAGCTATAACGCACTGTACTCTCCTTCTTTAATCCATATTTCTTGATAAGACGACATAGGTTGTATCCTGGCTCAAAACGCCAATGTTGGTCTATACTTACGTAGTTAGATGTACACAAATAAACCTACTATGGATACATGTTAATTTTCCTATCTACGAAAGGTCAGTTGGAGGTAGTCAAAGCACGCTTTGTCTGCATCCAATCAGCTAGGTCGAATCCCGAGGCATATAGGCAAGTTATGTGGGTACATAAACTTCCTGTTGCAAGTTTGAATTTCACCAGTATTTCAATACAGTCACCAATACAAAATGTTTACCTATACAACCAAATCTAGCGTATAATCATGAGCACCAATCTGTTCACATTCACTGAAATTCAAAGGCAATTTTCTTCTTCAGTATCGATTTAAATGTCAAAGTATTATAAAATCAAAAAAAAATATTTTGTCAAAAGATGTCTGCACACAATATCATTACTTTTAGTTTTGAGCTTTTGAATTTCACTGAATATTTGTGCACATGACTGTACCTACACTAGATTTTGATTTCCAGGTTGGTAGATTTGCTTATTTTCGATAATAAAAATAATAAACATATATATTATGGAAGTTAATAATAGCTCTTGTTCTCGCCTGGGCGATCCATAGCTGTACTGCAATGGTGCAGTTATAGGTCAGTGTCCAATACACATAGATTAAAGTTCTCCAAAGTTTCAATTTACACTTCTATCTGCTACTTAAAAAATATTAGGTATTCTATTACTCAATCACCGTAATTTCGATACTGAAATTTCCTTGATGAAATCTGATGCTCTTCGATAAAACCTGTAATTTCCGATAATATTAAGTTCGATCGTCACGACGACAAGCAGCCGCAGCGGGATATCGTCGAAATCAAGTCGGGTTTCCTGTAGGTGTACCTACCAGCCATGAGTCATTATCAGCCATGATCAGCGTTCAGCATCATACCGCAGCCTAGGGCTATGGTACCTATTAGCCCTTTTTTCTTAGGAATTTTATAGAAAAACTCTATAACACTTTGCTCGACCTGGAAATAGTAGTAGATAGTGCTGGTAGTAGTATCTAGTAGTCGCGCTTGAGACCACTAGACTTCCGAGGCAGCCTATATTGATTTTGTGGGTTGATGAGTTTAGTTTTCTTATATGTTTCAGAGTGTCCCTGGATGGTTATTTAAATGGGATCCGATAGGTCGCCTGACCACCGGTAGCTTGGACTCTATTCGCGCTGATGGACGACTATTTATTATATGTATTTTTTTAAATGTTTTTATATTATTTGTAAAAATATTTAAAAATGTAAATTAATGTTTCAAAATAAATTTAAGAGAATAATGTACATCCTATTGCTACATAATTTTATTTTTTGAAATTAGGCACCAAAATTTTTATTGTTTCATATAAATTTCCACAATTTTATTTTTCCGACTCGAAGAGACGGTGCCTTTATCAAACAATCTCTTCGTCTGGCTCGGCCATTTATCCCAGACCATTTGAAGTAAAAGGTTGAATAAATCATATCGACCTGTATTTTTTCCTACAAAATGTTTACTTACCAAAAAAAAATAATTATATAATTATGTTAGGGTCCTATAATATAAACATTATATCATCCCTATATTCCCCGAAGGGAAGGCAGAGGCAGTAGTATAATGTACATTGCACCTACATTCACATCTCGTCGATATGTTTAAGTACCATAATAGGTATAATAGGAGACAAACCTGTTGCGATTTAATTTAACCCGACACAAATCCAAACGCCGAGCTGCAACTGAGGTTTTCATAAAAAACCGTGAATAATAACATTGCTCTACCTAGGAATCGAATTCAAGACCTCTATGTTAGCAGTTGCGCTAACGGCCACAAGACAAATGAAGAAACACTTCTATACACTGTTGGTTAATAAAAACTATTATAAGGTGTCTATATTATATACCTCGGCTCGTTCGTCAAATGGTGATTGACTTATGTAGCAATCCCTTTCATTATGGTAGGAGACGCGTGCCCAGTAGTGAGTCATATATGGGTTGATGATGATATAGGCTTAATTTGTTAAAAACACACAGGCACGCACCCTAATTTAAGAATACTTGAAATAACACTGGGACTCTAGGATTCCCTGTGTTGTGAGGACCAGTCTCTTTCATAGCTGTAACTGATTTATATAGTTTGTGACAAAGTGCATGCTAGGGTGTGTGTGTGTGTTTGTATGCGTGTGTGTGTATGTAATTAATTTTAACTTATTCTCTAAACAAATTACTAAAACTGATGATTATTTAGAATTTAGGCTTTATTGTTATCTTAATAAACCTTGGCTAAGGTTTATTTAACATACGTTATATAAAATATGAAGAATATGAGTAAATGGTCCGTACATCTAGTAATTGGAGGCACAACTCCTCCGTCAGTCCCCTTCCTTCTCCTTCCCCTACCTTTTCATTAAATAGGTTCGGCAACCCTGCAACTCCTTTTGTATTGCAGCTGTCCATGGGCGACGATGACTACTCACCAATCCGTTGGCAGGCCTGCTCGTTTGCTGAGTTATCCTATAAAAAAAATGAAATATAAACGGTTCTTTATCGTAAATCAACGCTTAAAGCTCTCGTAAGCGTGGATTAGCGGACGAGCATGAGCTGTGTATTAACATGAGTTTATTGTTATCGGAGATAAGTGCGCTTGTTAGTTGATCCATTTTTGACTAAGGAATTGTTTCCTAGCATTTATTTTATTAATTTATTAATGGTAGTTTAAATAGCTGGATACCTGAGGCTTTAGGAATATTATTTTTAAACTTATTTATTACATTATGATAATATTCTAAACATATCCTATACGTGAGTATAGAATCAGTGAAACTATAAGCGAATCTGGCTCATTTTACAGTATTCCAGTCAAACCTTGTTAGTGATGCTTATTTTCTGTATAATATGGTCTGTTTAACATCCGATCAAGCGCGAAAGCTCCGTATGACGCGGCATGACGTGCTGGGATGAGACGGGAAGGGTACGAGGTCGCGGGATCTTTTCTCAAAAAAATTGACCAACTAGGCATGAAGTGGAAGAATACCGACATATATCAGCGAAACTGTTTACACATCACTTAACACATTTATTAGAAACAAATTTTAAAAATAAAATTAATGCACTTACGCTCCATTTATAAGACGACTAGAACAAGTTATAATTTCAAATTTTTTCCATTTATGTAACGTGTATTATAATTATAGTTTTATAGTGCAACTCCTCCTGTTCCAAGTGCCTATGAGCACGAATGATCATTTGCAAACTTACCGTTAAAAAATAAGTATATTTATAACCCACTCAGAGTTATATAATTTGTAAATAGATACAGCGTATTATTCCGAAATTGCATTCGAATGACCGTATATAATAGTGTGTGTTAAAAACAAAACTTCCAAGTGCATTCATGTTTCTTCGAATTAAATATTTTCCGCTTGTTTACAGACTTAAATGTAGTAAAATTTCCCGAGTATTGTATAGTACAGCTTTAATTTTTATAGAGGACTTGTATTTCTTGGAAAACTCGGGTAAGGCTTGCACTGAAGTCCACTAGCATAACAACACACTTAAAACCGATTACGTAAGCTATTCAGTTTATTCGCTCCTTCACCAATGCTTAAGTTGTTTAGGAGCGGACTATTCAGTGAGGTTTGAATAGCTCATATTTTTTATTTTAATAAAATTCTACACAGCTTCAACAGTGTACTAAACTATCATCACCCATATATTCCCAACAGGTTAAGCAGAGGTGTACTGATGTACACCCACTATTTGCTCTTCATAGTATGCGAGCTAATTGCCACCAAACTGCACAAACGGCCGCAGCTATCGTCAGTACAGACTGGCCTCGCATTGCGAAGACTTTCCTTACAGTGAGAGGTCAGCAATCAGCATATAATACAAAAGTATAGCTTGATGTGTACATACATACATGCATACAAAATGTACAAGTTCTGAGCTGCTGACTGAAAATTTCATAGAATAATCTGATAAAATCCCCTCAAATTGGGGATCGAACTCGAGTGACTATATTTAATGTCATGATATTCCAACAATAGAGTAGGATGTCGGTTATGTATGCAGAACGCAGAATATTTTCCCTTCTGATAATAGTGACTAAAATAGGATAATCCGATTTACAGTCGATTTACAGCAGATTCTACGTTTGTACCTACTTTCAAATATCAGTGGCCCTATTCGCGACAAACTATAAAGTATTTATGAATAATAGAGCATATTATTCATAAATACTTTATAGTTTGTCGCGAATACTTAATAATTATTACTTTAAGTTATTATTATCATACGAGTACTTATATGTTACAAGTATCTATGTCTGAAACTCAAGTAGGTAAATCGATTACACTGTTTTGAAAAATTGACAGTGTTGGACCCCTTCTAGAACAAAAGATTTATTAAGTATATAGCACCTCTTTTCAAGTACACATAACATCATTGAAATGATATTTTTTCCTTTATAAATAAAAATTGTGTGCAGTGATATGACAATTGGACTGCCAAGTCAAAGGTCTTGAGTTGGAATCCAAGGCACGCACCTCTGACTTTTCGAAGTTATGTGCGTATTAACTAATTAATTATCACGCGCTTAAACGGTGAAGGAAAACATCGTGAGGAAACCTGCATGCCTGAGAGATTTTCTTGAGGGCGTGTGAAGTCTGCCAACCCGCAGTAGGCTAGCGTGGCGGACTATAGCCTAATCCCTCTCGTTATGAGAGGAGACCCGTGCCCAGCAGTGGGACAATGTAATGGGTTGATGAAATAAAAATTAAATGCTGTTCCTAGGTAATCACATGACTTGCGAACGGCTGGATCAAGTTCGTAATAGTTTATATGAGTCCGTTTTAGAAAATAATAGAAAAGTTATAGAATATTTTTGAAATCGAGCGAACTTGAAAGTGGTGCTGTCATGAATTTAATTTCAATGCAATTAATGCCCAATATGTATGTATGAACGTACATATGTCCGTAGTAAGTACGGACGTCAATCAATTTTAATTTTTGTAATGGTCGAGCATACTCGTACCAATAGCAATATGTTTTTTATACGTAGTCAGAGACAGAAATAATTTTGTAACACTTCCAAAACAAATAACTATGTATTTATATCTATCCTTCTGAAGGCAATTTAACAAAGTTGGCCACAGAAATTAAAAAAAACTGGTCATGTACAGAAAATAACAAACAATCGGAGACATTTGTCGCTTGCGCCTAGGCTAGTTAAGTTTTGTATGAGCGTTGACGTTTTTTAGCTTTGACGGTGAAACGAAAGGGTTTAAAGTTAATAAAACTGTTATAAAAAGCTTCTCATACAAATTGTACATACCTAATATAACACTTTCATAGGGTATCGTTAAAGATCCGCTTAGCGTAGGTTAAAATTAAAGGGGGTACAAATCAAATCAAATGTTTTAATTTCAAATAAGCTTTTACAAGCGTTTATGAAACGTTATTGACTCTAGTTGCATGGTTCCAAAAAGTTGATCCCATGTAGAAGAATCCGGCAAGAAACTCCATGGACAATCTTTTAAAATATATTGTTTTTCCAATATTCGTCTGTACATTATGGCGATAACAGAATTTGAGCATATTGGAGGTCTTTGTCCTAATTAGCCTGAAGTCTGGACTAAAATTAAAAGAAGGTCATGGTCAGGTGATTCAGCGGTGATGAACCACAGCCTGTTACGGTCGTGACGTCACGAATCCCGTGGCCATGATTATAGGGCATGGAAGGCAAGTGCGATATAAAAAAGAGGTCAGAATTATTTCAAAGATAATAATTCGTTTATCAATGTTTGAGGAAGGCAATATGAAAACAAAGCCTACAACAACAATGAACTATTATGTAGAACAAAGTAATACAAATGGGGGCTCCCACAATTTTTGGTTGATGTTCCCTACATAAGGTCGTATCGCCAAATGGACGGCACTGAAATATATTAATATTTACATTCCGTTCAAAGAGTAGATATAAAAGGTTCTCGCTCCTAGAGCTTTGAGCTCTTTGTCTTGACGTTTTGGACTATTTCAAATTCAGAGATTTACCTTCCCAGCGTTGTGACCTTAGAAATCGGTAAAATTACGAAAAGATCAGACTCGTTTGAATATCGACTGCCTCGCGGGAGAAGCGTTAAATACACCCTACGAGATTCTAAAAGCTTTGTACTTAACTGTAATAACAAGCTCCGAAGACATTTGTCGACATTTACGTAATTATTAAGTAAATGCTCCTCAACTGTGCTTAGTTCTAATTTATGAATGTTTAAGTATTCGGTTAAAAGCTTTATTATTCTCATTTGAAACAACCAAAATACAGCGAAATTCAAAATGTATTCATCATTTGTATAGGCCAGAATTTAAGTCCGAAGCTAAACGACCACGCTGCAATTTTTATTTGTTTTTAGCAGCGAGAGCGTTATAATGACTGTCGTTAATTTCGAGCTCGGCAATCCCAACGATTTTGTTAGATCTCAGTTTTTATTATATTTGCAGAAAGCAGAGCCAATGTGAAAAACGCTGTTATTGTCCTTTCTACACGTATTTATATTTTACATTGTTGGTACTAATGGGCGACCATTTCGAAGGAATACTTTGATTTCGATACTATTCGTTGAACAAAAGAAGTTTTCGTAAGAAGATAACAATGAATCTGTATTTTATTTTTCGTTTTTACGTCCATGGTATTCGAGGTAGTCGTTGCCGGCAGACTTCAATAATAATGATTGCCGGCAAGAGCCGCGCTTTCTGCAGCATGTCTAGCGCGCGTATTGTTTGTGTACCGGCGCGGCGCACTGTGGTCGCATACTGAAACTCGAAAACTGGGATAACAATTGCATTTGACAGAAAGCTTCGTAGACGGGAACTGCATTTTACCTAGTGCAAACTAATGCCAAAAACACAAGTTGGTACGAGGATATTTTTAGCGACGCTGGGGTGGAAACAGCAAGCGTTAATGGTTCAAAAATAAAAAGTTATGTTCTCGTTTATGTGAAACATTCTCTTCTTTCATAAAATAAAGTTATAATCACATACTTCTTATGGTTACATAAGCTAGCGAGACGTTTTATTGGAAATATCGGACTTGAGCGAAATGGGCTAAATCCAATTACGGCTATGTCAGCTTTACCGATAAGCTAACAAAAAATATTATTTTTGATAATGTGACCTAGGCACGCAATACTGAACATTTTTGATGACATGCAAACGATTTCAGAGGAATAATGACATTTGACTTGAACTGTTTTTGATAAGTTATTTTACTGTCAGAGGTCTAAAAATGTACACAAGTGTTAGGAAACCCATGATTTAAATTAATAGTTTTCGCAATTACTTTGAAAGGTGAAAGGTGAGGTAAAAGGTGAAGAAATGTAACCGGGGCATAGCAACAGAGGTTACGTGCAGTACCTAGAACTTAGCAATAAAGTTCTGAAATTGGAGTTGTTAAGTTTTGCAATTTTGTTTTTCACTGCCTCATTAATCTAGTCGTTGTAAGCGTGACTGTCTAGCTAGAGATTTTGGGTTCCATTCCCAGGTCGAGCAAATTGTTATTAGACATTTGGGGAATAATGCCCGGTTAATAGGAATATTAGGTACCTACGTAATATCTAAAAATACCACCAAACTTTGGATACAAAATTATAGACGTAACCTTTTCAGGAATACAGTCGTGATGGTATGTTATAATGTAGGTAACACACATTTCTAAATATCACAAAGCACCACATCTCAAATGGTTAACGCGATGTCATGACATATCCTGTGACGTCAATAAATACTCTTCATCGAAGGCGACGTCATTCTTGTCACGTCACGTCAAGTCGACGTCCGCGTCATGCTTCGTCATCCGCGATTGCTACACGCGTTGTTGACTTGCCAAAATTGCCTTGTTGTGATGAGCCAGTGACTTTTCAATGTAAGCCTATTTTCTTTTTGGGAATCTCTTTTATCCCTAAAGATAGCGCTTTGAAGTGGCCGCTTTGAACGCCGTGCGCTGTTATTGTTTTTTTCTAACCACACGTAGCTAGCTTCCATGTATTTATAACATTAACACTATAGCAGAGCCTATATTCCTGATGGATAAGGTCGAGGTGTCGTTGTGGCCAATGTCATGCATTTCAATGTCCGTGACTATAGGGCTAGGGAAGGCAAATGTTGGCATTTTTGTTGTGGTAGGGCCACGCTGTTCGCAGCATGAATGGGCCAGCTTGACCGGCGAAGTACCACACTCTCGCAGAAGACCGATGCCCGAGTAGTAGCGTTTCGCTACTGCGCTTCGTTCGGTGAGCGAGAGGGCCGGAGGCCCAATTCCTCCCCCAATCCCCTTCCTTTCCCTAAATGGGCTCAGCAACCTGCAACTCCTTTCGTTTTGCAGATGTCCATGAGCGGCGATGACTACTTACTATCAGGTAGCTAGCCTGCAAGTTTGCCGACTTATCCCATAAAAAAAATGCATGCAAGGATTTTAAGATAAATCTCCAGCAATTTATACAACTGTGATAAGCGCATCTAGTTTAAAGTAGGTAGTAGTTTTTGCGTGATGCGTGTACGAACATACAGAATGGCAATTATGTCAATGTAATTGTTGTAGCTTCTATTGTTCTAGTAAAAACCCCTGATCTGTCTTTTGTACAGACAACGACTAGATAACATTTGTATTTTTTAGTACGAGTATTATGTAATAAGGAGTGAACGTATTGACATTAATTGGGCACAAATCTAAATTCCGAGCAACTTATAATTTCGTAGGAGAACCTTAAAAACAACTAAGATCAAACTTGAGGCCTCATATTTATCAGCTGTACTTGTGACCGCTACACCATTAAAGCATTTTGTTCCGGCCTATACGCCTATTGTCACAATAGTACCGTACTAACGTACCAAGGAAAGTTGCTTATTAAAATGTGCAGGCGTCAACGGAGATATAATTAAAACCAACCGCCATCTTCACTTCTTCTTTGTCGACCGCCGTGATACGAACAGCTTGTACCTAAATTTTATTTTCTCTAAATAAGTATTCTAAATCCAAAATTACGAGTTTTATTTGGCTCCATTGTGTCAGCGAAGACATAAATTGGTGGCCCATGAGGGGACAATTTATCTGCAAAGCGTAATAAGCAACTTTCCTTGGTACGTTAGTACGGTACTATTGTGACAATAGGCGTATAGGCCGGAACATCTTCCCGCCTCGTTGAAAGAAGTCTTCTTTCAACACAGTAGATCTTCTTCCTTGGGTAGCGGACATATGCGAATCAGTGGTCTTCGGACGCAGCCTCTAATGATGTTTATATCAGCTACCCGTGAAACTCCATCAGGTCCGGGAAAAAGACGGGCGACTCTTCCAAGACGCCAATTTAAGGGTGGTACATTATCTTCTTGTAGAAGTACCATATCACCAACATTGAGTTCACCAGTTTTTGTTCTCCATTTTGTTCTCTGCTGCAGTTCTCCAATATATTCCTGTTGCCACCTTTTCCAAAAATGTTGTTGCAGCTTCTCAAGGCGTTCATATCGTCGCAGACTGGTTTCAGCATTATTTAGCAGGTCATGTGTTGGCAGTGCAGTCAACGGTCTTCCGATGAGAAAGTGCCCTGGAGTGAGAGGAAGGAAGTCATTAGGAGAGGAAGATAATGGGTACAAGGGACGGCTGTTAAGCATGGCCTCCACTTGTGCAAGCAGCGTTGACATTTCTTCAAATGTCAAATGACAATTTCCGATTATGCGTTTTAGATGATGTTTTGCGGATTTTACCCCGGCTTCCCAAATACCCCCGAAGTGAGGAGCGTAAGTAGGAATAAACACGAACCTAATGCCTTCTTGCGTTGCAAAGTCAGACAGTGGCTTCGAATTCTTATTTAAAAACTGACCAATTTCCTTGGCAGCGGCTACAAAATTTCTACCATTGTCCGAAAACATTTCCGCTGGCTTTCCTCTGCGAGCTATAAATCTTCGAAGTGTCATCAAAAATGCGTCTTTTGATAAATCGCTGACCGCTTCTAGGTGCAAACATTTAAAACGTAAGCAAACAAATAAACATAAATAACACTTTAGTAGTCGACTACCACGGCCCTTACGATTTAAAATATAGAATGGGCCAGCGTAGTCCAGACCAACAGATTTAAAGGGATAGTCGGGTGTTATTCTCTGAGCCGGGAGATCACCCATTTTTGGACATAAAGTTCTGCCAGCAAACCGTCTACAACGCACACAGTTACTTACAACACGCCTAGCTAGATGCCTACCATTTACTGGCCAAACAGTTTCTCTGACTCTTGCCAAAAGTAACTGTGGCCCTGCATGCATACTACGCATGTGTTCTCGCTCAAATATTAATTTAGTTAAGCGGTGCGAAGCATGCAGTAATACAGGGTGCTTCTTTTCGTAAGTATAACTGGATGCATCAAGTCTGCCACCAACTCTTATAATTTTATATTTTGCATCAAAAAATGGTGACAATGATAGTATTTTAGATTTTGTATTCAATGATTTATTTTTAGATAAAGTGTCATATTCAAGCTTAAATATCTGTTGTTGTACAATAGCACACAGTGAAAAAAATGCATCATTTATTTCTTGTACTGATAAACAGTCTAACAATTTAGTGTTTGAGTTTTTAGTATTGTGAATGAATCTTTTTACGTATGCAAATGAATTTTGTAAAAAAACTAAATTAGAATAATTATCGAAATTGATTATTGGTTCAGAAAAAGTTATAACATTAGATTTGGTTTCAATTAAAACATCACATTCATTTTTATTAATATTATTTAAAATAGGCCACTCAGATTGACATTTAGATAAAAACTCTGGACCATACCACCATAAATCCATTTTCATTAAACGACCTGCTTCTACACCCCGAGAAATCAAATCGGCTGGATTGGCGGAGGTAGGAACGTAACGCCAAGACAACGGGTCTGTTATCTCGGTAATTTCTATTATGCGGTTGGCTACGAAAGCCTTCAGTTTACTTGGATCGTGACGCATCCAAGCTAATACAATGCTTGAGTCACACCAATGAACAATGCGTGCCGGTGTATACCTAAGTGCATCTATAACTGATTTACACAGTCGAGAAGCAAGCAAGGCGGCACACAGCTCTAAACGCGGCATTGTCGTTGGCTTAACAGGTGCAACTTTCGACTTGGCGCATAACAATCTTACGGTGACGTCACCATCAGCGATTGCTTGCGATCGCATGTAAACACATGCGCCATATGCGTGCTGCGATGCATCACTAAAAGAATGTAGTTCTATTTGAATAGGCTCGTTACATAAAACTAATCTAGGAACTTTTAATGTGTGTAGGTATGACATGTTATTATAAAATGAATTCCAGTTATTTTCTATAGTTTGCGGCACAGGCTGATCCCAATCTAACTTTTGAATCCATAGTTTTTGTAACATTATTTTAGGTTGTATTATGCATGGACTCAATAAGCCTAGTGGGTCAAATATCTGAAAAGATTGTGACAATATGAACCTTTTGGTTATAGGAACATTTCGTGGAAAATCCTATTGTAGAAACCGGTACAAGTGCACTAAAGGAATTAAAGGAATTAAATGTTAAACGTAGTTCTGTTAAAGGTCAAATAACTAAGTATAAGAATTTTCTGTGTAATGTAAGCCAGAAGGAAGAGTTGACGAGCGTCG
Organism: Subacronicta megacephala; assembly: GCA_958496365.1. Classification (NCBI taxonomy): domain Eukaryota; kingdom Metazoa; phylum Arthropoda; class Insecta; order Lepidoptera; family Noctuidae; genus Subacronicta; species Subacronicta megacephala. Next base: position 12,505,324 of record OY292513.1, read on the forward strand.
AATTGGCTGAGCTAACGCTTAAGCTTGGCAAGTTCGAGGCATTGTCTATGCGATTTGATGATTTGCAAACTCGGATAGAGGTTTTGAATTCCGAAAACCTACTTAAAGAAATTGATGAACGGGAAAGCATTGAGCATGAGTTTGTAGTTAGTATTGCTGCATCCAAGAAAATCATTGACGATCAAGCCAATATTGAAGATCAGCATCGACGTAAGTCATCGTTTCATGACGCAAGTGCTCATTGCTCTTCCGAATGTAAAGACAATCATAATATGGGGTTCAAACTACCACAAATTCAAATTTCAAAGTTTGATGGTACTTATTTTGAATGGCTAGAATTTCATGATACTTTTGAGAGTTTGATTCATAATAATGTTCGAATTGCTGATATTCACAAATTCCATTATCTCGTTTCCTACTTAGAAGGGGATGCGGCTAGGATTATATCAAATTTAGAACTGTCATCATCAAATTATGTGGAGGCGTGGAAACTTCTCTGTGATCGATACAATAATAAACGGTTACTAATTAACTACCACCTCAATTCATTAATTAATAATATACAACCGTTAACGTGGGAATCTGAGAAGAATCTAAATTGATCGTATCACGGCGGTCGACAAAGAAGAAGTGAAGATGGCGGTTGGTTTTAATTATATCTCCGTTGACGCCTGCACATTTTAATAAGCAACTTTCCTTGGTACGTTAGTACGGTACTATTGTGACAATAGGCGTATAGGCCGGAACACATTTGATGGATTGACTAATTAACATAAATAGAATGTAGAGAGGTAAATTTACTTTTTAAATCGTATATTAACTGTATTTATTTATTGGTTTATATACATTAATACCTAATGTAAACAAGTTATTTTAGTGAAGGAAAAATACGACCGCGGGCAGGATTCGAACCTGCGTCTTCTGGTTAAGTACACCAGACGCTATGACCGCTAAGCCACCGTGACTCCAACCCGCCATGTCGAAATTGGCCTTCAAATTTTTTATTTACGTCTTTGAAGCAACGTCTTTGCATGGAAAATGCCTAAAAAATACAAAAAGATAATTAAAATGTAAACAATTTTGATCTTGAGTGTATTTAAATTAAATGTAAACACATTGATTTTGATAAATGTTGTGTAGGTACTAAGTAGTTGAGAAATTAATTAAAGAAATGTTTTCAGTTGGCAGTGGTAGGTATACTCCTATTTGCTCACGATTTTGTTGGATTAAGATTAACAAATAGCAGTGCAGTGATAGCCTAGTGATATGATCATTGGACTGCCAAGTCAAAGGTCTCGAGTTCGAATCCAAGGCACGCACCTCTAACTTTTCGAAGTTATGTGCGTATTAATAATTAATTATCACGCGCTTAAACGGTGAAGGAAAACATCGTGAGGAAACCTGCATGCCTGCGAGATTTTCTTGACGGCATGTGAAGTCTGCCAACCCGCAGTAGGCTAGCGTGGCGGATTATAGCCTAATCCCTCTCGTAGGAGAGGAGACCCGTGCCCAGCAGTGGGACAATGTAATGGGTTGATGATGAAGATTAACAAATATGCTGTTGATGTTGAATGGAGTCTTGATTGTTGAATTGTTGAGTGTTCTTATTGGTATGACCTGTTATATTTATTTACAATGAGTATAAAGTTTTTAGAAAGTGCAGTGATAGCCTAGTGATATGACCATTGGACTGCCAAGTCAAAGGTCTCGAGTTCTAATCCAAGGTACGCACCTCTGACTTTTCGAAGTCATGTGCGTATTAATAATTAATTATCACGCGCTTAAACGGTGAAGGAAAACATCGTGAGGAAACCTGCATGCCTGAGGGAATTTCTTGACGGCTTGTGAAGTCTGCCAACTCGCAGTAGGCTAGCGTGGCGGACTATAGCCTAATCCTGAGAGGAGACCCGTGCCCAGCAGTGGGACAATGTAATGGGTTAATGATGATGATGATAAAGTTTTTTAGTTCGGTTTTATTTCGGAGGGATTGTTGACTAGGAACTAAGCGAAAGAGGACTTATCAGCAAGGTAAAGCTGCGTTTAATGTAGTCAGGGTTTGGATGGGTTACCATTCGTAACACATGGAGACATCTGACATATGACAATTTAGTTAGTGGTAGCCCGAAGTCAAAAAAGCCTGACAAGTAGATTTTTTCAAAATACCGGCATTGCCCAGAAATTGGGACATCGTGGAGGTCTGATGGCCTAGGTTTTGCGTAAAATATTGATATTTAGCTGCGATTTTTCAATGACATTCTCTGTAGCAGCTCGGAGTTTAGATATGTGCCCGGTGAATGGTAGTAGGCTCGTCCCCTATTCGACGACCTAATCTCACCGGCGAAGTGTGAGTGTACACCTCTATCTTATCCTTTGAATACAGACCTGATGATATGTGTATCTATACATACATAGTTACATGCTTTTAAGAAAACGTTGTTTATTAAAATGCAATCAATATAATCTACACTTAATATTATAAAGAGGTAAAGTTTGTGAGTTTATGACGTTGTAGAGGGATAAGTAATCTCTGGATCTACTGAACCGATTTTGAAAATGTTTTCACCACTAGAAAGATTCATTAATCCTGACTAAAATAGGCTATATATTATCCCGAAAATGAAGAGAAACGTATAGTGCACGCGGGTTATTTGTATAATTTAACACTACATAGGCCTGAGCCGGCCTCAGGCAGATCAGGCCGCCAGAAAGCCTACACTTACTGAATTATATAATGAACACAAACTTTGCTACCGTTACCTAGAGCAATTATACACACTAAAGACAAATATGGACAGAATAGGCTGAAACACGCACACCCGTTTAATCATGTTATAGATCTACGGGATGTATAGAATATCCGTTATTCAGTTCGGTGTCAAACTTTGAGTAACTACAATTAGGTATACTTAATACATTTAAATATTCAGCGAGGAAATTTAAACACACACTCAGTGCGAACCTTCACCACATTCTGAAACATAAATTATGTGGCACTCATTTGAATATCATCAAGTTTTAATTTACAAACACTTTGCTGCAATGCTACCTTCATAAGTTAATGTACTAATTATATGAGCACGATGATAAAGCTGAATGGTACTGAACTGAAGCGGGTACAACAGTTCAAATACCTCGGACATTACGTTGCTGAGGGCCTTGACGACCAAGTTGACATAGAAAGGGAACGTAGGGCATTGGCGGTCAGAAGTAATATGCTGGCGCGCAGGTTTGCGCGTTGTAGTGACCAAGTTAAAGTCACACTATTTAGAGCTTACTGTCAGACTTTCTACACGTGCAGCCTGTGGTACAGGTATACGCAGAGGCCGCTCAATGCCCTACGTGTCCAATATAACAATGGATTTAGGATGTTGTTGGGGCTACCCCGCTTTTGTAGTGCCTCTGGTATGTTTGCGGAGGCCAGGGTAGACGGCTTCCATGCCATCATGCGCAAGCGGCTCGCCTCCTTAATAAGCAGAGTCCGGGCTAGCACTAACAGCATCCTACAGGTCATTGCGAGTAAACAGGACTCAAATATCCTGAAAACATTTATTCAGTCTCAAACTTTATAAGCGTTTTGTTAACCTTTTAATAAGTATGGACTTGTAACTTGGTTCGAAATAAAGATTTATAATAATAATAATAATAACAACAATATGAAAATACTTATAAATATGAAATGGATGTGAAATAAAGAGAATGCTGACGAGATCAGCGTCGAGACGCGCACGCCTACCACCCCCGGACTCGTCGCCCAGCTCCGCCTCGCCGCCGCCGGAACTCGGACCACCAGTGACACCGGCGGCTGCAGCCGCGTCGAGCTCGAGCGACAAGTATTTCTCCCCACCGACGTCGCCACCACCTGTACGTCGGCCGGGAAGAGGCCGGCCACCGAACGGCATGGGATCTAGGGGCCAACCGGCCCCTAGCCGGGTCCCCGCTGCCGGTGGTTGTGTGCAGCGCATGAAATGGACTCAAACAATTAATGAGAACGTCATGCGCGCATATTACGGGGCTACAGAGGGGGGAACTAACCTCACTGCGTACCGCGATAGGATGCTGTCTCTGTTCCAGGACCTTGAACCAGCCATCAGCGTCTCGGCCCAACGACTGTCGGATCAGGTGCGGGTTATCCAACGGAATCACAGATTGGACGACGCCGCACTTGATAGGCTACGCTCAGAGGTACTGAACAACCGTATCGTCCCTGTCCCTGTCCCGCCACAGACCGCGGTACAGCCGCTATCACGCGACATAATACAACCGCGGTCAAATGTCAACGATGGGGAGGGGGACGATGGGGTTGTTACGGTAAGTAGCCAGTGCAACGACCGATTGAGGAGCGCACTGGAGGATGCGATTCGGGGCTTTAGAACTGCCCCCCTCGAACTTAGGCCACGTCTACCTCGCTTGCCTATGCACAGAAGGAATAGGGCGTTGGTGTGTGCCCTGGATTCGCTGCTTGATAATTACTTTGAAAGCAGCGAAGATCTCTTCGATACTCACTCGATCATGTACTGCGCGGCTATTGCGGCGTGTCGTGTAGCAAATGTCACATTTCCAAAATGTGACAATGCTGCACGACAAAAATCCGCCGTTCCAGCCTGGCAGCGCAGGATCGAGCAGCGTATCGAGGGGACCAGGGTGCTCATCGGCAAACTATACTGCTTCAGGGAGGGCAATACTCGACCTAGAGTGATGCGCTTTGTGAGACGGGCATTCTCGGGGACTGGAGTCAGTCCTCAAGAATATATGCCCCGTGTCACGGAGCGTATTGACTTCCTGAAGCAGAAGGTCTGTGCATGGGCGAGCCGTATACGAAGGTATAAGCGACGGGTTGAGCGATATACCCAGAATCGCATGTTCCAGAGCGATCAAAGGTGGGTGTATAGAGCTTGGGAGCGACCTGACCAAACTGTGGTTGGCGGGCGCCGCCCAGATGATGATGCCACTAGTACATTCTGGCGCAACATCTGGTCGGTGCCCGTCTGCCACACTGAGGCTGAATGGATGCGTGATGTTGAGCACGAGTGTGACGCCATACCAGAGATGGAGGCAGTTGTAATTACTGCCTCAGATGTAGCCAGTGCAGCCCGTTCGGTACCGAACTGGAAATCACCGGGGCCGGACGGACTGCACAACTTCTGGCTTAAATGGCTACAAAGCTCACACGCGTGCTTGGCATCGCAATTCCAGTCGGCCTTAGAGTCTGGGTCGCTACCACAGTTCCTCACAACGGGAATCACCCACCTGCTCCATAAGTCAGGCGATGCCGCGGAACCCAAAAATTATAGACCGATCACATGTTTACCGACGGTCTATAAACTTCTTACATCCATTTTGAGAGCAAAAATTAATGGACACATAGAAAAAAAATCTATTATGTCAGCCTCTCAGAATGGGTGTAGGAATGGGTCCCGCGGCACCAAGGAGCTTCTCCTCATCGACATGGCCATAAGCCAACAGGTCCGTCGATCCCGAAAGGATCTGTCGACATGTTGGATAGATTATAAGAAGGCCTACGACTCGGTGCCGCATACATGGCTCATGAGGGTGCTGGAGTTGTATAAAATAGATACAACTTTACGCACCTTCCTGGTGTCATGTATGCGGCAGTGGAGAACTGTCCTTCGCTATCCAGGATGTAGGCAAATTCAAGGGAACGACGAACCTATTGAGATTAAGCGGGGAATATTCCAGGGCGACAGTCTGAGTCCCCTGTGGTTCTGTTTAGCCTTGAACCCCCTCAGCACCCTGCTGGAGGGTACGGGGCTGGGCTATCCGTTGCGGAGAGGGGGTCAGGTAATATCCCACCTGCTTTATATGGATGATTTAAAACTGTTTGCCTCCACCAAATTGCAACTGATGGAGTTACTAAAGGCAACTGAAACTTTTAGTAATTCCATCGGGATGGAATTTGGTGTAGATAAATGTGCAGTCATGCATGTAAGGCGGGGCGGGATTGTGGAATCTGAGGGACTACAACTCTCAGATTCTATAAACCTGAGATCACTCTCCGCAACTGATACCTACAAATACCTGGGTATGTCAGAGGGGTTAGGTATCAACGGGGCTGACATGAAACAAGCGTTACAGGAGCGCTTCTTTGGCCGCCTGAAAAAGGTACTAAATAGTTCTTTGTCAGGCGGCAACAAGGTGCGCGCCTTTAACGGTTGGGTCATGCCGGTCCTGATGTACTCCTTTGGCATACTCAAGTGGACCCAGACGGAGTTGGACGCCTTGGATAGGAGAGTCCGGTCGCTGTTGACCGCAAACCGGATGCATCACCCACGTTCGTCTGTCATGAGGCTGTACATCCCGCGGAAGTGCGGGGGTCGAGGTTTTTTAAATGCTAAGACCCTCCACAACCGCGAGGTGTGCAGTCTCAGAGAATATTTTCTCAAGGCCGACGTGGGTATGCACCGAGATGTGGTCGCAGTGGGCAAGGGACTCACCCCGCTATCTCTGGCTAAAGAGAACTGGCGCAAACCTGTGGTGCTTAGTACCAACGACCGCAAGGAAGTATGGCAGAGCAAGGAGCTTCACGGACGCTTTTTCCGGGCCCTTCATGGGCCCGACGTAGATTTCTTAGCGTCCGTGGCCTGGCTACGCTTCGGTGACCTCTTCGGGGAAACCGAGGGTTCGGTCTGTGCAATTATGGATGAAGTTATGCTGACGAACAACTACCGGAAGTATATCATGAAAGACGGGACGATTGACATATGTCGGGCATGCCATTGTCCCGGTGAGTCTATCAGACATATTACTTCTGGGTGTTCTCGTCTGGCTAACGGCGAGTATTTGCACAGGCATAACCAAGTGGCCAGGATTATCCACCAGCAACTTGCTTTAAAATACGGCCTTGTGGATTCTGAGGTACCGTATTACAGGTATGCGCCCGACCCAGTTCTCGAGAATGACCATGTCACGTTGTACTGGGATCGATCTGTTATTACTGACAGGACTATTGTAGCCAATAAGCCTGATATAGTGGTAATAGATCGATCAGCGCGCCGCACAATGATTATCGATGTCACCGTCCCGCATGACGAGAACCTCGTGAAGGCTGAGAAAGAGAAACAGCTAAAATATCTCGACTTAGCCCACGAGGTGGTCGCCATGTGGGATGTGGACTCGGCCATCGTTGTGCCGATAGTCGTTACGGTCAATGGACTTATCGCCAAGAGCCTCGACCAACACCTCAGGAGGCTCGAGCTGGGTGGCTGGGTTAAGGGCCTGATTCAGAAGGCAGTACTCCTTGATACGGCGCGTATTGTGAGGAGGTTCCTGTCTCTGGGGCCCTAACCACCGGTAGCTTGGACCCCGTTCCCCATGCCGGTGGATTTCTATTTTTTTATATTTTTAAATGTTTTTTTTAAATATAATATGTATTTTATATTAGAAAATATTTAGAAATACAAAAAAATATGTATTTTAATGAATAAAGGGAATAATAATAATATTAAAATAAAATTCACTGAATGTTTAATGCTGGATGATCTAAAACCGCCAACCTGGGCCAACTTTTGTGAAGACAATTTCACGTCGAGCCAAACTTGACGCACAATTTTTGTCGTTAATCAAAGCAATATCTTACTTATTGATTTTTGAAGAGAATACGAGTATAATTATTGAGAATCAAAGAGCATTTTCTCTCCCACTGACAACAGATCTTAGAGCTATAGTCAACACGATGGCCTAGTACCATGCGGGTTGGAAAATTTGACACAACGCTCGCCGTCGAGAAAATCTCTTTGGTTTCCTCACAATATTTTCCTTCACCATTTGAGCGACTAATAGCGGCCATGGATTAGAACACGAGACCAATGGGTTTAACACTTCAATATAGATTTTTCATTTTATCTTGCTTCTTTGACCTATATAATTTAAATACGACTTGATAATCGAAGTTAAGGCCTATAGCGTAGCAGTCATGCTTAAGTTTAACGAGGCATTTTAAATAAGTTTTTACAAGTTATAAGGAAACGTTATGAGTGGTTACACAGTTCCAAAAAGTTGATCATAATTATATGAAAGAGAAAACTACATAGACACTTTTAAAAAAGACCTGTTATGAAGGACTTTTTTCCAGCAGTGGGTGAATATAGTTTAAAAAAGAAAACACTTTGACAGTAGTGGTACGTGTCACTATAACGTGAAACTAAAACTTCAATTTTTTGTGGCTCCCATTTTATGCGCGCCTGCCGGTTCTGATTTACTTAATATTCTAATATTAAGAAATACAAGCAGTCTACAACCTATAACGCAGATCTATACGTCCTCCATCTACTGTAATTTATATATCTATATGTTCGGCTATCCGAACATCAACAAAGAGAGATAGGAAAATGACGAAGCGGCTGTGCCGTTATTTTTGAACAATTTTCATTAGGGTCGTAAAAAAGGCATTTCGCCATTGACTTAGGTGAACAGAAATTCAACGGTCATAAATTTAGAGAAGTACTGTTCCTACCGTAAAAATATTTTGCATAACGACCGAGTGATATTATAAAATGGATATATTTTTGTAACAACAGCATTGGTACCCAGGTAGAATCGCTTTAAAATATTGTTCGGAATCATCAATGATGGTTTTAATATTACCCGAACTCCAGCGTTGCCGCACTTTGTTTTAAAGTTAAAGAGTAAATAATAATAATATTTAGTTCGCTTTGTTCCACTTCACATGCAAATGTTTTGAATTTAATTTGGCTAAGTCCATGTTTTGTGCAGTCGACGCTTTTATAGCAGTTACTAGAGAGCTTGTTGTGAATGAATCCTGACCATTTCTGACCCTCTGTAATATTTTATTATGATGAGGTCAAAAGTCTAAACCATTACTTTCATTTAAATATGAACCACTTAATTTTGGTAATTATAGTAACGTGGTAGACTTAACTACCTATATTTTACCTAGTATTAATTTTCCGTCAAACTCTTATAAGTGGTTTTAGTATAACAGTAATGTGCTTCATTTCATTTAATGGATTACATTATTTAAAACTGATATAAACATGAAGTAATACGATTAAAACTAGGATATTTAAAAAAATAATAAATACTTATTTTTAAAAACAAGATTTATTGTAGGTACATAGAGATAATATGTATTAATTCACAGTACAAGAATGTCCGAAATCAGAATTCACGAAGACACTACTTAACTTGTGCTATATTATGGTCGCAAGTTGCGCTCTATGCTTGGTTCACGCTTGTCATAATTTAAAACTTTATAGATAATTTTTAAAATAGCTCGAAATGATGCGTGTAATTATATCTTACGGACGATATGTATGTCTCTTTTTCAAACTTGACTAATACACTACCGTGTGTAAGTAGGTTTTAGGGGCAAGTATTGCAGCAAGCAGTAGCAGGTAAGCTCTCTCTCAATGCTACTTGACACGTTGCCAATTTTTAGAAAGACGGAACTAACAATTTTATTGCCTTGAAACCCTTCCCGGTATTCTCAAAAACATTCTGTATTGTTTAGCAATTTTTTAAAGTAACTAAAGGATTTTTTATGGGATGAATAGCTATCATGTAGGTTGTTAGTTAGGAAATTGCTGTCAGGACTCCAAACAACAATAATAAATCCGCAAAAGGTGATGGCTTTATGATATAAATGCATAAAATGGACCTCTCTAAAGCAATACTTAGTTGTTTTTTTTATTACGTTTTGTTATTTTAGAAATGTTTATTCTATAACGCGAACATGCCAGTCGGTATTTCTTTATAACGTAAGAGAGTACCTTTGCTTCCATAATACGCGTTCTACTTAGTTTGGAAGCCAAGTGGCCTATGCACTTTTGATTAAATGTGCAACAAACGCATTTTATTTTTAAATGTGATTGGGGACAAGTTTCTCTAACATCCACATTGAGCAATCACAATATTGTGTTCTGTTGCCATTAAAAGCTCTAATAAAGGTGAGAATACAATTTCCCACTACCATTCAAATAAGCATCTCGTAAGAGGTAAATCTTCATGGGAATCAGAATCTTCTGATCTTTGGATTGTTTCCCTGCCTGGCTGGTGACCACCCTTACGTCGGAGTCTTTCGTAGAGCACCATGTATGTTTAGACTTTTGTGCGTAAGAGCCAGGTCTCCCTCTCGGATACTTCGGCTCTGGCAGTCTGCAGGCTTACATAGCCTTTTATTATTATATATACCTATAGGGTAAAACCAGGTTATTTTTTTTAAATTACTTTACTATACCTCTTTGTATACAAAGCAAGATTCTTTATTTGTAAAACGGATAGGTATTTTGGTTTATTATCTTCAAAATTATGAAAGGAATGAACATTACCTTTGATATTTCCAGAGTATTGGCGCTCATTGGATAGGTGCCCCGTTGAGTAAGAGGAGATAGAGAGAGAACATTTATCCGCAAAAACTTTGATCGCACCTAGCCTTCCATTGGAATCTCACAGAGACATGGAACACGGTCAACTTAGTCGTAGTTGCAGTTTCTTGATGGATAAATTAAAAACTTGTGTTTTATTCACGAAACTAGACTCATTGCAATCAAGGCAAGAGTAATATTATAAATGGTATTCGTTTATTTTTTTATTATGCTCATCGTTAAAGTACACCTCCCTTCGCTGCCATTTGGTAACGTGCCTAACAGACTGGCATCATTGCTAATTTGATAAAAATGTAGCAGTGGCTTTGCAATTATTTTTGAACTGGTTACATTTTATCGAATTCTACATAATGTGCTTGTGTGATTGTATCTCCGTGCTCACAATATTATTAGAAATCAAACACATCAAACCCGTGTGTCGCATTAAAGCGAAGTCTTTGAAAATTGAAACTTAATTTTATTATGTATGAAATATGACTCATAATTACGTTTCCTTTAGTTACAGAGATGCGATGTAGAAATCGCTTCGCTTCGCTCGCTTCATAGAAATCAGTATCTAGTACTAGATACTACGACTACTAGTACTTTGTACCATATCTATTCGGCGCGTGGCGTAAATTGTAACAGATTTTTATCCAGCACTTGACATCGAAATATAATAAAAATTGTTTCTATTCAAGTATCGCGTACTTGATATATTGTTGTGAAAAATATGGAGCTCTTCGTTTCCTGTTATTCACGAAGCGTTTTTTAAAGTATAATTCTTAAAAAGCCGGCAGTTGAAGGGACACGAATAAGAAATGTCTGTAACCGCCGCAAGCATCAGATTGGCAACGTTAGATTAATGTCAGCCATTATCAAACCTTTCGTACTCTAAACAAATAGAATTTACATTTAAGTAGGTACGTCTAAGAACCAACAACGAGGGTACTAATAATCTTTTGTTACATACTGATTCGATATCGTTAAGATAATCATTCAATTAATTTGTTTGCAGGTTCGGATTTTACGAATATTATATAATTATATTTCGTATTCTATGGAATTACCAACCTACATTCTGTGATTCTGAATACACTACCTCAACCATTTGCAAAGCTCGCAAATAGATATTCAAGTTCAATTATAGTGTTCAATACCGGGTAATTATTTATTGATTATCTATCATAACATCAAATACGGAACATTTGTTAACCACGTACAGACAGTCGTTTATCAAAAGTACATGTTATATCAATTTGTAGGTACTTTTATTATTATAACGTTATATATGCCTAATTAATCAAACTTTATTACCATACCAAACCTGATTACAATTGGCATTATTTGATAGCCTTTCAATATAAATGGTAATTTCGTATATTTCAGTCATGTCATTACAAAATGAAGTTTGGCAAATATGTCCAGTACCTATTGTATTGAATATGAATTGAACGATTCAGTGACCGCTTATTTTCGACGAGAATGCCAATAAGCACCATTACAGTCGACTAGATCACAATACAATTATATATTATAATTGTATTTTTAATAACATATTCTGGTAAGAACATTCAGAAAATAACTGCCTACTTTGATATCCTATGTATTATAAACCTGTGAAAGGAAATTTACGTTATCGTCGGGAAATCAATTCATGTAGAAACATTGTTAAGATCGATATATGAAACCTTATTTGATGCCTTTTTGGAATAAGGCATAATACACATAAAACGCAATGAGGTATGAAACAAAATGTATTTTAACACGTACCGTTCGACGGATATAGCCATTAATTTACTGAATATGTTATTTTGTATTAAAAATACCAATATTAGCCTACAAGCTGAAATTACGCCAGAACCATTTACCGAGATAGGTACCTACTTATAAGTATCCAATGAACCTAACATGTTTAGAAGTAAGTTTATGTTATGTATGAAAACTTAAGTAGTAGGTACCTACTTAGCACGTACCTGCTATTTTAGTTTGACCTCATGTTGAGATGAGTTGAAATACAACTTCTTCACTGCCATTCAGTTCGGCATCTCGTAAGAATGAAGCAGAAAGAGAAAATGTCTGACTTCCTCGGTGATGCCTATTAGGGTCTGACTTAGGTCAGTCGTAAAGTACGTTCGAGTGTGTTAAGTTAAGTTTGAGGCGGCTCTGGTAGTTTGCCGTCTGCAGTCACAGATCATAGAGACATGGCAACGCATTAGCAACTGAGGTGTTGCAGGTGTTCATGGGTTGAGATGACTGCTTACACATATACCATAAGGGGTTACTCTCATGCTCTTTTTAAAAAAAAACACACGTCTATAGAAACTCATTAGTACCTACTTACGTCTATGATTCTATTTGACCTTTTCCTTACAACCTTACTTACCCTTACATTTTGAAGAACTTAAGTCCTTACTAATAATGCTTAACTTTTATAACGGATCTATTTGAAGTTTATAGACATTTAATTCCTGAAACTCTAATTATTTACGTTTTGTTATCATTAGTAAATATTTAGTAATATAATCTTTAAAAACGAGATGTACAGATGTGTATTATGTACATAATGGGAACCCAAATACATGGATATAAACAGTACTTTACATAAATCAACTCATTGAAAATGCGGAAGATTCACTGTCAAGTTGAATATTGTTAAGTACATAAGACATCTTAGATAAATTATTTAAATGCTGGAGAAGATATACAGGGTGTTTGGTGCATCGTTTGCCAAATGGAAATGGCCGATAGAAGAGGTCATTAGCTATCTCTTCAGGCCCAATAACTCATTCCTTGTCACACCAGTTTTTTATAACAACTTTTGAAAAATTATTTGGAAAAAATCCAGAACTCAGCATTAAACCTTTAAATTAAAAAAATCTAATTAGTATAGCGTTTAAATTTTAGTTTAATTTTGATGTCTACTCTTGTATGGTTCTATGATATTCAAAATTACTTGCTAATAACACCAAGTTCCTTTTTAAAAAGCATCACAAAGTTTTTTGAAAAAAAAAAAACTATTAAAACTCAAAATAAAATTGTTGTAAAGAATAACTAAAAGCGATTGGGATCTTCGAATTCTTTTAAAATGTTTTCTAGTCTGTCCCCTTTCCAACGGTATGCCATAAGCCAAAAAAAAACTTTTGTTAACATTATTAATTTGCTAAATGTGTAGTCGAGACAAAGCAGACTGATTTTCGATATTACGGTAAGTAGCACTAGTTTTCGCATAACATGCTTTAAGTAGGTAGATAGTGTTATCTGACTCTTACGCAGTCTCTTATATCTTTCTTACATAGGGAACAAACTATCCTGGAACATGAAAACAAATTAAATAAGGAAGTAGTAGTAAGTAGTAGTAGTGTCACGCTGGCATGTCTGCATGCCGCATGAATGGGTTCGCACGACCGTGAAAGTACTACCCTCCCACAGAATATCGACGTCAAGTAGCTGTATGCATACTGTTGCGTTTTGTCCGGTGAGTGTGAAGCAGTCAGGGGAAGGAGAAAAGGATTCTCCTTTCGCCCCCTTTCCTTTAATAGGCTCGGCAACGCATCTGCGACTCCTTTGGTTGTACAGATGTCCAAGGGCAGTGAACATAACTTACCATCAGGCACCTTGCATGCTCGTTTGCCGAGTTATCCCAAAAAAAGTAAGAACAAATTTTGTTCAAATTGTCTGACTCTATTCCATATGCACGCGCGACATCTTGTATTGACTGTAGTGGTGCGTAAACGTATTTCTGCTTTGATTCCGATGCGTAAACAAGTTCTTTCTCCGAAGATGTCGCGCGTGCATATGCAATAGATTCGGACAATTTGAATAAAATAGGTAGTTAGGTACTTATTAATAAAAAAAAATATTTTCATATTCCAGGATAGTTTGTATTATATGTAAGAAAGAGATAAGAGACTGCGTAAGAGTCAGATAACACTATCTTCCTACTTAAAGCATTTTATGCGAAAACTAGTGCTACTTACCGTAATATCGAAAATCAGTCTGATGTGTCTCGACTACACATTTAGCAAACTAATGAAGTTAACAAAAGTTTTTTTTTGGGCTTATGGCATACCGTTGGAAAGGGGACAGACTAGAAAACATTTTGAAAGAATTCGAAGATCCCAATCGCTTTTAGTTATTTTTTTACAGCAATTTTATTTTGAGCTTTAATACAATTTTTCTTTTTCAAAAAACTTTGTGATGCTTTTTAAAAAGGAACTTGGTGTTATTAGCAAGTAATTTTGAATATCATAGAACCATACAAGAGTAGACATTACAATTAAACTGAAATTTAAACGCTATACTAATTAGATTTTTTTAATTTAAAGGTTTAATGCTGAGTTCTGGATTTTTTCCAAATAATTTTTCAAAAGTTGTTATAAAAAAACTGGTGTGACAAGGAATTAGTTATTGGGCCTGAAGAGATAGCTAATGACCTCTTCTATCGGCCATTTCCATTTGGCAAACGATGCACCGAACACCCTGTATAATATGTATGTATGTTACCGAGATGTTATTCCCTTGTGGATCATTTGGCTCTTAATAGAATGATTGTATTTAAAAATTCAGATAGAGATCATAATTTAAAACGACGATCTCGATTGATTACACACGTCCAATCTCTTCTTATCCCTCTCTCACCAGTCAGTAGTCCATGAACGCTATTCGTAGTTACAAAAAAAATAACGATTACGATGACGGCACTTTAAGAATTCAATAATGAATGAAAATAAAATCAGACTAAGTAACAGGAACTGGCTAGGCTGAATTTTATTCTACTGGCAATACATAAATAAGAATTCAATATTGACGTAAAGTGCGAATAAAATGGCAAAGTAACAATTTATGCCACTCATATAGCCGAGTAGATTACTCATTTCTATGATTCACAATTCAAAACACGTGTGGGAATAACCACTGAGCTGCACATTTGCCAAGAATTAAATTATTCCATACGCCTGCCTCCGAAACACCGTGATAATTTGGTTATATAAATATTACAACCAGAGTAGTATATTATTCCACCGTTTACAACTTTTTGTTAGTAACGACTAAGGTCTAGAAAAGTATATTTTGCGGTTTATTTTTAGAATCGATTGTCACAACAGGTACCTACCTATCTCTCTATCAGTTCACAGTTAGCAAAGAATGACGAGAGAGTAAGGAGATACGTAACAAATATATTTGTTTGAATTCAATTACGTATCTGCTGAATATTGCAGACATTTTTTATAAATTATTAGATAAGTCAATCAATGGACTAAAGTGCTTTAAGTAAATTTCTCCTTTACGGATAACACAAACATACGTTGATACAATCTACGAAAAGTGAGATAAAATTTAATTTTAATATTGAGCCTGAAAGTATCAACAATTTGTAATAACGACGACGGAGGGGAGGAAAACAAAAACAAGCGTAGCACCGTCGCGTTACAAAAAATGACTTATCATAATAGCAAATGATTGAAATTCAAATTATTACTGCGAAAGTACGGCAGTCGTATTAAAATGTGCATGCATCTGAATAAATTTATCGTCGCAGTCCGAGATGGACGGTAATATCGGACTGTGAGGGTAGTCTCCCCTCTCAGGCAGGTACGCACCCCACCTGGTGGCGGAACACTAGCAGCTAATCAGTAGCTTCCTGCACCGACGCTCACGCTACATAAATATACGTTAATAACGGGAAGACATTTGGACACTGTTAAATGACAAATATATTGCTTTGCCGCCGTCCTTGTAGTGTCTATTGTTCATGGAGCAAAATATGTTATTATAAAAATAAATGTGGAATGTTAGCATTATGAATGAAATGAAACGTGTGGTTGAAACCGAATGAAAGGAGTGAGTGAAAGAGAGGGATGAACGAATGACAGATTGATTTTGGAAGACGACAGGATTAGAATTTAGACGGAAGACCATGCCGGTGTATTTTTATATATTATTAAAAAAGTATGTTATCTTGTCCAACAAAGAAAATACAGTGTTTGTCTACATTGTTCTAGTTTCTTTTCACATCTCGATCCCATATAAATATTATGTGCAGCAACATTTGTAGGTATACAATATGTATAAGTACCTTCGTAATCATATCCTTTCCATACATGATTACAATTCCAATAATGATCGTTGTCGTAAAAAAAAAACTAGAGCCCCAAGGCAAAATCATAGATACAAAATGTACGGAAACGACTTACCTAATTATTATTTCGCCAGATCGGACATCGATAAATTTATTTAATAAACTACTTTTTCGCCCGCGGCTTCGCTCCTGTGGCCGAATATAATGAATTTAATCAGTGATGATATTTTCTTTCTACGTCAAATGTTCTGTGCGCCTTACGAATTTAATATTAACGCTTGTTTTGTCAATCAATCCCAAGCCCCACCAAAAACCTTGAAATATTATATATTTTTAATAAGCACACCAATAATACAATCAATTAAGTTATAGATTAATAATAACTACCAAGTATGACTTATTAACAATCACAAAGATATGAATTTACTGCTGAAAGAAAATTTCCTAGTGAAAGAAAAATTCAGCCACAGGCAGGGTTTGAAACTGCGTCCCTCTGGATAAGTACACCAGACGCTTTACCAACTAAGCTACCGAGACCACTGCAATTCGAATGTATTTAATAAAAATGTTTCAATAGCACTGTTATTTTTAATAAATCTAATACTAGTCAACTGGTCTTTTAAACTAACCTGCAGTCTGCACATAGCAGAATTGATTTAACCGTATCTGGAGTTTTCGTTGTTGTGCTATTTTGTTGATGGTACTATGGCTAACATTCCGGGAGTGCATTAAGGTACTTTTTTATGGAGTTCAGCGCCAAAATGAGAAAAGCAAATAAAATGAGTTGGTGTGTACACTGTACAGTCCAGTTGAGTTGCAAAAATATGCTGCGCCGTGCTTTGTATACCATACCTACATTCATTCTGCCTGCCAGTAATCTATTTTTTGTTCAAACCTCATGTAGAATTCTTACAGTATGAAAGCCTAACTGCGCACTAACTTTGATCTACTGAAAAAAAAAATGAAGATTTAATTATTACTACAAAATACTTGTGAAATAGATTTTCGATATCGTTATTGATGTCCAGTCTTAGACTTAAAGATACTCACTCAGTAGGTACCTACAATACTAACATATAGTACTTAGTACCTAAATTTAATCTACGATGATTAATTATAATTATAAAAGATTTTTTAAATACCGCGCAACCAGTGTGCATAGATCCATATCTGGGTGCATATATTATTTAGTAGAATTTACGAACTGTAGCCCGCGGTTTTGACCGCGTTCTTGTCACTGTTCCCAATCCTATAAATTTGTCGACATCTTCTGATGCATTGAAATGAAGCGTCATGAGAATTTAAGTATATAATTGGTATATTATTATTTATTTATTTATTCCACACACTATCTTTACAGGATAACCCCAATACAATAGTGGTTTGCAAACCTACACTTTATAATAATACAATCTAATAACATAAAGAATAATAATATATTTAAATATACCACTAACTAATAAAATTCAACAAAACTCTTGCGAATTCACTAAGATTGCACGAAAATATGTCAATTCTCTCATGCACTTCATTTAATACACATATTGTGCGGGTGAGGGGTGTTTTTGACAGCACGTTGGTTCTGGCAACAGGCACTGCCAGCAGTTAATTATGTATTACTAGCTTTCCGCCCGCAGCTTCACCCGAATGGACAACACGATTTTGACTGTTTAGTTTTTTCCAATTCTGGTGGAAAATTGCAAATTATCCTTACATATCTTTCCGTCCGCTTCTTCGCTCGGGTAGACCACAAAATTTGCCTAACTTTATTATTTACCGAAATATAAACGCAGCTTATATCCTTTCCCAAGGTCTAGTCTATTTTCGTACCAAATTTCGTCAAAATCCAAATGGACTTTCATCCCCTATTTCATCCACAGCTTGAAATTTCAAAAACCCCATATCAAAATCCAAATGGACTTTCATCCCCTATTTCATCCACAGCTTGAAATTTCAAAAACCCCATATCAAATATTTATTTATTTATTTCTTATCAAGTGCCTAAACACAAAGTTTCAGCGTTTATCTTCAACAATGACAAACTCCCATACAATTTTTCATCCCTTATTACAACCCCTTTTTTACAACAAAACGTAGCTTATATCCTTTCCCAAGGTCTAATTTATTTTTGTACCAAATTTCATCAAAATCGGTTCCGAGGTTGGGCTTCATAGCGTGACTTTGTTTGGACTTTCATATGAACTTTCATCCCCTACTTCATCCCCAAACAGGCCAAATTTAAAAAACGCTGGAACAAAGTTTTACTTCTTATCAAGTGCCTAAATTTAAAGTTTCATCGTTTTATCTTCAACATTGACAAACTACTCCCATACAAATTTTCATCCCTTATTTCAACCCCTTTTTTTACAACAAAACGTAGCTTATATCCTTTCTTGGGAAAGGATATAAGGTCTAGTCTATTTTTGTTCCAAATTTCATCAAAATCGGTTCCGGGGTTAAACTTGAAATCGTGACTTTGTTTGGACTTCTAAACGAACTTTCATCCTCACACAGGTCGAAAAAGTTTCTTATTATTATATGGATTAGTTTACACAATCGTTCGCTTTCCCACAGTCTAACATTATTTCACATTATTTCCTAAAGGTCAAGCAATACATTTCCATTCTAAGCTGATCTCGCATTGTATAAGCTTTTCATACAATAAGAGGCCAGCGTTAATTTGATATTATAGTTCCACGTGTTCTTTCATAAGTTTCAAGCACGTATTATATTTAGCATTTACCCTCTTGCAGTGCAGCCTTACAACTATGATTAAGGTTTTCATCATTCAATATTGTATACTTACATAAAATTACAGGGCACACATAAGATTTATTGAAATAATTATTTCTGCAGGGAGTCGCGTGGATCACGTCCGCTTCATCATCCCGATAATCCCAGGACACTACTAAATTATTCACAGACAAGAAGAGCCATTTTAAAACGCCATTCGAAGCTTAACCCCGGCGCATTTTTCGCAGTGGTTAAACGAACGAATTTAATGGATTTAGTCAAAAGAATCCTTAAGATTAGTTATATTCGCAGTAAAAGCGAGTTGGAACCATTCTTTGTAGGTTACATGAAAAGGAGGATTGAAAATTTTATATTTACACGCGTTGTCTTCGGTGGTGGATTTACGAACCCTCGCATTTAGAACATCATCATTGTATATAATACGTGCTCGTCTGTTACCTGTTTTTTGGCGTGGAGGGATATTTATATAGCCAATAATTCACGTTGCGAGTTAATCAGTATTAGACTATTCAACCCGCGGGCTGCCATTCAACCCGCATCGCTTCCTCCACGGTGGGATGACTATATTTTAAGAAAAAAATAAACACAAGGTTAAAACTTTATTACTTTTGCAATAAAACAGACTCTCTTTGTGGCGTAAAAAGAATGCATAGACACGAGAACACAGAAAATACAAACTCTTTTTCAAATATAAGGCTCATACCAACACAGGTAGTAAAATATAGTCGCAATTAACTTAAACATAAACCTAGGACTAAAACGAATAGTGCATCTAAAGTAATATTGAGCCTGGTCTAATAATAAAGCTGACGGCAAAATTGTTAGTACAGTCGTAAATCTTTAATAGTGAGGAGGCTATAGGTAGGAAATTACTGGTTTAACTCAGGTTCGCAAAATGGATTGCTATAATAAAGTAGGAATTTTGCCAGCGTCCATCAAAAGTGAAAACGAATGGCTACCATAAGAAGGCTGACCATTTATCACGTTTATCTAGATTTCGCACCGGACCGCATCATTTACCGCACAGAAAATCTATAACGGGCACATTTCAAATGCGATTAATAGGTGTCCCACAAGCATTTTGAGCCTCGTGAAGCCGATACCCGCAACGGAATATCACTTAGGTACGTTGCGATATTATTTTATTACAGTCACATTACTGAAATTTTCATATTCTAATCCCATCACATTTTGAAATGAAGGGAAGACAGGGACATGTAATAATTAAATCCAAAATTGTGACTACGCTAAGGTACACATTTTGGAAAAATTACCATGTTTAGTTCTAGGACAATGGTAAAACTGCACACACTGCTACAGACAATTTATAGCTTGACCTGCGTCAAGCTACACGTTTTCAGTTTAAGCTGATATCGCATTGAAGGGCTTTTCGTAGATTAAGAGGTCAGCGTAAACTGGATTTGTATAGCTGAACGTGTAGCGATGCGTACTAAATTACCTATATTCAAATACAGAAAGATACAGGTCCATTTTGCTCCTTGACATTCTGCCCTCCCGTAATCGTATGAAATCGTGAGAAAAATATTAATATGTATAAAACTCCACACAGAAGTAGCGCCTATACAAAAACCTGTCAAGTGCGAGTGCTACGGTTTGCGCGCAGGTTTCATACCATTTTGTAACTTATTGCAGAATTATATGTACGAGTATGTTTACCTAGCTACCCGTAGATTAAGCAAAAACATAATCATTATCTTAATAAACAATTATATTCGTTAATGGCTGTTTGTAATAAAAAAGATTTACTACTTTTTGGTAGTATTTTCGAATTATAAATTTTCGTCGTCTTCTTTTGTTCAATTTTTAAGTGAAGCTTCGAATCATAGTTGTCACAGATTACATATAGATTTAACCTAAATTAAGATTTTTTTATGTAAGTCTAAAGGCCAGTTACAGTCTAATCCTTCTCATTCTGAGAGAATACCTGTGCGAAGCAATGAGAAGATATATGGGTTGGTGATGATGATAGCGGCCAGTTCCAGTGCCTGCCAATGCTTTTGACATTACTTAAGCGTTACCTATATGGGAAATAATTATCACGTTAAGTTTTCATATATACCTACGTAGTATACACATTATGTTTCATAAAATTCTGTTCTGACAGCCGTCATATAAAAACAAAGTTTTTATTCGTCATCAATATTTTTGAAACTTTGTCTATAAATGTTTTTTAACTGTTGAAATGTTTTAATGTATAACGGTTCAACTTCGGCTATTTCATTTCAATCCAATTTTGAAGTAACTCATCGAAACCCCATTAGTCTAGTGTTCTCCATCAGTGTAGTGCAGCTACGCTAGTGGTCCTGGTTTCGAATCCCAGGTCAAGATAAGTGCTATTGAGATTTTCTATGAAATTCTGAGTAGCCGTTTGGAGTTTGGATTTGTGCCCGGTTTACATGGGACCTAAACACCGACGAAATGTGGGTGTAATAAGTACACCTCTGTCTAATCCTTCGGGGAATACAGGCGTGAAAGTACGCTGATCGAAGGACTCACAAAGATTCCAAGCAAGAGACCATACAGACGGACACGGTAATGATCCAAACCTAAGGGTTTCGTATTATATTTTATATTAGAGAACCCTAACAAGATTTAAAAGCCTTTATAAAAGGGTGATAAACTTTTACGAACGTAAAGAAGTGTTTTAAATATTCAAATATGTTTTTAACAACTACATAAAGGACTGCATGTATATTACAGATTTCGTTAGGATGTGCCTTTTGATCGGGGAATTTTAATTCGCTGTTACACAGCTTGATCTTTGTGAAATATTAAGAAAGTATATAAGAACAAGAACGTAAAACAACGTCCAGACTCAGTTTGAATATTTGAAATATTAATCGTCCGTTCAAGGGGGCGGCGACCTTTGCGATAATGACTTACCTGAGGCAAGCCAGCGTCGACCGGGCCGCCCGCCACGGCGCAAACTAATTCCAAATTCAGAGTGCGTATACTTTTGATGTGTAGAAAAAGTGTTGGTCTAGCCACATAAACCTGGTAGCACCTTGGTTCAGTTTTCCGTGGCCACACCGCAATGAATTATAGCATAATTTGTTCTGGTTGGCTCCCACACAATAAGGATACCTACAACACGAGGTGAGAGCCGTGAGATGTGTTCCGTATGTAGAATGGAAATTGATGGGGCGATATTTTGAAATAAAACTACTTTTTACGGATTTTATCGCGTTATATTGATATTTTTAAATTCCCGACGTTTCGGATCCTTTACAGCATCCATGGTCACGGGTGGACTGAGGTGTTGGTCGTCCTAATGTCAAAATTATCAACAGCTACCCTACATTTTGTTGATTATTATTTATGCCGGTCACGCAGAATGAGCTCACCGTATCCTTAGGTCTCGCAGTCTTGTGCTTGGATTTAATGGAATCTATGATGGGGTTCCAAGCAGATGGTAAGACCCAGCCATCTTCTCTATTGAAATTTGGATGTTTTTTAATTTCAATAGCCTCGCGAATCATCCTAGGTAGGAATCGGTTTTCTTTTGCAAGGACTTGTGGTTTATCAAATCTGATGTAGTGCCGGGTCTTGTCAAGTGTATGTTCACAAACTGCTGACTTCCCGGAACGGCGGTGTTTGGTTATTCACTTAAAACTTTAAACTCTCTAATAGTGTGATAGTTAAGCCTATTAAACTGTTATATTATTAAGGTACGTTGAGATTTGAACCCTTTACTCGATATCCAACACTAATATTACAGAAGCGTCGGTAGCCTAATGGCTAGGGCGACGGACTCGCGATCATGTGGTTGTCAGTTCGAAACTCACCCATTGCACTACCGACGTGAACCCACTCGTAATACAAGCATTTAGCTTAGTACGACGGGTTAACAAGAATACTAGTAATGTGCGACAAACATTGCTAGTGAGCTTTTTTTTTTAAAAAAAAATATTACAAAGAAGCATCGTTTCCTAGGACACAAATAGGACAATAACAATCTCGTTTCTCCTTTTAACAGTTTCCTATGTTGAATTCCGAGCAATGATTGAATATAATGTGGGAACTGACAATAATCCGATTAGAATGTAAACCTCTAGTATTAAGTTATGCATAAAGTCTTAGCGAAGCGGCATTAGTTCTGTTGCAGGGATATAAATTATAATCCAGTTATAAACTTAGGAATTTCAAACTGAGTAATATTGTCGGACATGTAGAGTAAAATATATAAAGAAGCGGTCTCAGCCACGTCATGGCAAAATGAAGTTTCCAGTGCATTTACTGCACATATTTATTGTTTTAGTATTTCAAGAAGCATCTCGCAACGAAGTTGAGGCAAATTTGTAAGGCGGTGAGCCGGGACTACTACTACCTACGTAGCATTGCAACTAGGCGGAGTTTAAATGCAGCACGAAAAACTTTTAGAGACGTTTTGGCAAACAAGTAACTGTTAAGAGGAAGTAGGACGGCGAAGTAGAGAGCTTGAGGCGCGTCTGAAGCCCCGATACTCCGAGCACCGAGGCGCAACTATTGTGTTAGATATTCGCCATTTGTCTGTTGTTATTTATTTAATAGACATTCTTATTAGTATAGTGTTAGTAAGCGCGATTACTACGAAATCTTGAGTTAGGAGGTAGAGGTAGTTTGAGCAAAGCGTTATTGGGTTTATCTATGAAATGTTCAGTAGCAGGAGTTTTGATTTTTGCTCGGTTACTGGTAACCCACCGGTTCACCCCCTATTACATGTAAGCTAAACATACAGTCGAACTGCGAGTGTGCATTCAGAGCCACAGAATAGATATCACTCCGAGTGGACCTATGGATCGAGCGATAATTGAATATGTCGCGGAGAGCACAGTGAGTTCTATTCTGAAATGCACGGCATTATTTCACCGGAAATGAATCAATATCTAATTATATTGTAAATACAATAGATGGATGATATAATGAGTTTCTATCACTCCACAAATTTAGTTACTATACGATCGACAAAGTAACAACTTATTCAACATTTTGTTAGTTCAAAATCAAAATCAAAACATTTATTTGCAAACGAAGTGTATACAATGGTGTTACATTTTAAACAGTACAAGACTTAGTGCCCTTTTCAGGCGTAGCAATAGTTTCAATTCAGCTGGAGTTTCGTCATAGGCGCCATAGGCGGTGATACTCGTATACGTCTTGCATCGCGTACTTCACGCAAGTGCCCATGGGATATATGCGTGTCAGGACTCTATGAACCAACGTTACCCTAGAAGGATAGAGAAGTCAAAAAGAGTCCGGTGTATAGACGGTGTACAATGAAAATTGAACGCTGGATTTTTGCCCGATTAATGGCCATAGGCTTGCCCCCTACTACATGGGACCTAAACATACCGGCGAAGTGTGAGTGTAAATAAAACACCTCTGCCTTACCCTTCGGGGAATACAGGCGTGATGGTATGTGGTGCTCCGCGTGTGTCTGCCCTCCCTCACGGGCAAAAGGCGTGAAGTTATTGACATACGTAATTCTTGAACAAAAATCGGAAAGTCACAAAAACAGTCACATTCTGTCCAATATTCCGAGCCTTCCAATTCTTACAAAACTGAATAACAAAACTGTAGCATAAGAGAAAACTTTTTCTTTTGAAGTGCCCAGTTATTAGCAAAGTGTTGTGGCTATTTGTGCCTATACAAAAAAGTTCTCTATCGATCACTTATCGGCGACTGAATCGTGTATATTCACGTATATAAATAATAAATATATTTGAAAATCAATTTCAAATTCGCCTAAATGTTGAAACCGAGGCAACGTTTACTGCCTATACTTACCTCGATGTTCGTAGCTTGTGGGCGTCAATTTTGTAGCGTGACAGTTACTCTAGCAACATGTTCAACCACTCTATTCCTGTCTAAATATTTAAGCTAAACCGCCTTTGGTACAGATTTCTATAAATAAACGAAAAGCTAAACTAATAATACTTCTATTACAAGAAATGAGAACCATCTATAAACGTTTGATGAAAATGTTGTAAGCATTTATGTCTTCTTTAAAAAATAGTTGTATAGAGCTGCTTCTAAACATATCTGTATATCCGAATGGTTGGCAGGGATAGATGCAACATGTAAACTCACAGTCTATTGGTTATATTTTACGAGTCTATTGTCATTAACCGGGCACATATCCAAATTTCCAGCTGTAATTAAGAATTTCTAAGTCGAAAACACAAACAATATTCACTACCTGGAAATCGAACCCAGCCGCCACTCAACAAAAAACTTAAAAGATATAAGTCAATGTTAATGTTAGGTAGGTACCTGACAGCCACAAGGCACCGTTCATAATAATATAACACACGTTGAATATAAAAGCAACTTTTCCAAACGAATTAACAGCTTATTGAATATTTCAAGAGACGTCAGATTTTATGTAACCATATGGAAGGTAGGCCTTATATATTGGAAACATACCTACATCTATACCTTATATACAAAAATCGATGTGTATACCACAAAACAGCTGGACCGATTTTTATGAAATTTTCAGGCAAATTTTCAGATTAGACCAGCGAGTGATCCTGTGACATTAGGTGTCAGTTAAATCAATCTTATAAAAAAAAAACAGTTCAAACCGCAGGATACAGCTCCAATAAATTGCAACTATGAATTGCAGGTTCTTAAGTAGAACAAAACGGAAAATATTCAGTGTGTTAATTTTTCTATATAAATAAGTTGCAACTCGTTAGCTGCACTGATCATGTACATTGATACAGTAGCACACTGTAACATTTCATAATTTTGTTATTTCTCCATAATTCTCCGCTCCTTTTAAGATTTGCCGAGTGACTGGTTACGGTAATAGCCGTGCGAAAGCGTCGTAATCAATCATCGATGACTATCGAGTAGAGGGGAGCCCAGAGTCGTTTTGCTATTACTGAAAAATGAGGAAAATACACGCCCTCGAAGAGTATAATGTTCGCCGAAGTCAACAAGACGCAGCGACGGATCAGTTTATAACTAAGGGGTAACGAACTTGCAAATTTGAAGTGAATTAAATAGTAATTGTGAACTGCGGTTGACTGATCATAATACCGTATTCGTTGTCTAAGCAGCAGTTATATTTTTATTATCAATGTAGTTAGTCTTGCCATTCTAATGTTTTGCTATAATAAACTGGTCATTGAATTTCAGCTCACGATTCAAGAAAATTGAATATGGACACTGAAGTAATGGCTATTGAACATTAATTCATTCAAATTTACATTACAATAACGTGGTGAAATATACTTTTAAAATGACGCCGGTTTCAGCAAGTGCATTTCGTTTGTTGGCAATGCGGGGGCCGAGCTCCACGAGAGATAAAAGCCTTCTCGCTTCACAGGTGCCGTTTATCAGTAAACCACTTAAAGCAGCGCTCTCGCTGTTAAACTATTTTCACTCGGAAAAATACTTCTTAAAGATCGCTTTTTTGTAAGACACGGAGAGAAAATCGGTTTTATGCTTCAATTAAGGATATCTTTAACAAGATTTTAAGTTATATATACAATATTCATAGCGGTTAGGGCATGGGGTAGGTACATAATTCAACGGGAAACTGAAGGTTCCTTAGCCGTAGTCACAAAATCTGTCGGACAAAATTCGGGTGTGGGTGTCCCTTTGAGAATTTGTGTTTGTAAACATAACAACCAAACTGTAGAAATCTAAATAGTGATACAGTAGAAATTTTAGTGCGGAGTAACATTCTTATTAAAAAAAAGCATTATTTTTCCTACTAAGTATGTTAGGATTATTTATTTCTTTTCAAATAATTAAAATCAAGACAAGCAGTTCTTATCCTTTCAGTACCGATTTCAGGACCGATTAATCAGTATGATAATTGCGTAAGTGCATTAAGTACCTGCCTATACTGTAACCTAATTAGGCACTAGCTTCAATATTAAGATTATAGGTTTTCATTGTTGATATGCCTGAATAAACAAATATTTTAATTTTGGGTAAAATCATATGGGGAGGTTAAAATCCATTTCAAATATTTAACGATTCATCTAGAAAAGCTTCAAAGCCACGTCGCCAAATAAGCAAGGCCGCCACAACGCCGCACGTTGATGTAGAGCGTTATGTTCGCGTAATTGCTAATCTTCGGCGCTGGTGACTGGTGGCGCTTCGCTTCAAAGCCGTATAAATCTTCGCGATTTGTTACGTTTTGTTCAGTAATTTCGTCAACACTTTTTACAGCTGTACCTTTGTAATGTGATACAAAAATTTACCGTTCTTGCGAAACTTTTTTACCTCACATTTACACCTTTTTACCCGGCTCCTAATCCTATATTTCATTTTAATACTATTGCGACGTTACTTTTATTGCGACCTTGTTGTGTAACCCCAGTAAATAAAAATAGGAGCTTTATTTTCAAGCAAAGTAAACTAGTGTGATTTAATTTAATTAAACCGTGCAGTCAGTCGTACTATCTAAAGTTCAAAGGCTGTGCCAAGCCAAGTGCATTAGCTGACTCTGCTATCGAAATTTAGCTTCCTGAAATAATGTTTTATCTAAATATTATGCTTATTTCTCCAACACTAAGTTTTATATATTATTCTGGCGGCAAATGTGCTTTTACTAAAGTTTCTACCCCGACTAAAACAAACGATGGCCACGGAAATGATAGTGCTTTGTTTTAGTTGAGTAATGTGAAGTTAAATTTTGTTGTATTTAAGGTATTTTTATAAGTACATTTAGTATCCTAAATAGCGTAAGGTTCTTATAAAAGATAGCGTCTTCCCTTTTATAGTGTCACCATGACCTGTAGTGCCGAATATGGTCATGGGCTCACCCATAGGGCGTCGTTAAGCAAGTTAGGTTTAAGACAGCATAAGACGTTTACCTATTCTCCACCTCCCGCGGTGTACGATTTCCCGCACTCTGTATAAAAAAGGCGCTACAGGGCCGTTACCGCAAAAAAAAACACGGCAAAAAGGACCAAGGTAACTTTTTAAGGAAAATATTCGACAACAATATTATTTATACAGTGGCTTACAAAACTATTGGCAATATTTATGAATTAAATAAGAAAAAAATACTGTAATGAGTTAAAAACATACATGTTCTTGACAAAAGGATTATAATATTGTAGTCTTAAGTAACTGTGATGTTACCACAAAATGTGTATAAATTGCAAGCGGGATAAACAAAATTTGGTGTAACCTTAGAATTGTATATGATCGACTCCGATGCATAGTTTATATTCCTAGAGTCACTTATTTGACTCAAATACGAAAAATAGTACCACTGACACCGACTGGATGATAAAAAATGGTGTCAATGCAAACAATTTGTAAGTTATTTTGTCCACATTATCATCAACACGTCGTATTCGTCCAGATTCTTCCAAACAGACCTAGTTCAATGCACAGTTCAATCCATATTTTTAGTAGAATCATACTCGTTGTCACGTAATGAAATCATTATTTACGACACAATAAAACAATGTTCATCATAAATTTACACAGTTAAATAGTTTCCCTCATTTGTATCGGTCTGTTTCCCTAATTGAGCCATACAACTGTTGTGCAGAACTCCCAGATAATATTAAACGACTCGACAGGATTACAGATACACAGCTATTTGTTTTACAAGCTAGAACGAAATAATTAATTTCCGATATCCAATAAAAACATAGTCTGAATTTATTACCCACATTATTTAAATGTAGTTCTGTCCCTTGGCAAGTATAAATATGTTCTCATTTGTTAGTCTAATTAAATTTGACTAATATGAAAACTAAATGCATTTTAACTATAAATAATCACACCAGCACTAATTAATTATATACATATAGCCACTCCACGTTTCGTAATGACATTGAATTCTACGTCATTTACATTTTGATGTTGCTATTTTATTCTGCTAAGTATGTACTAGCCAAATTTACTTTGACTAAATTAACTAAATTTTAATGTGATTTATCTGCCCGTGTAGATTGCAGTTAAATAACCGAACAGTTATACAATCATTCTGCTGATCGGTAGTTGTAGGCAGACATTGCGTGCATACGTCCAAATATTTTTTTTCGACGTACTTATACAATGTTATATAATTTTATAATAAGGTGCCACAACACTGGCGTACTAGAACGTGATCTTTGAAGTTCTTAAGTTAGTTTGTGGACAAATGTGACGTCGTCATAAGAAGCAATCGAGCAACAAATGAGACTATGCACAAGTTCTGATGAGGCGTTGTTACAACGTAGTTCTATGTAGGTGGCTTAATCTATACTTGGCTACCAGACTGCGTAATATCTTGGCAAAGTTTGACTGCTTGTCATAGTTTGATGATCGATTTTAGAATCCATGGAAACGTTATTAGTGTATAGATACCTACTTGTTTTTCTTGACTGGAATGTTTCAACCGCTGCTGTCAATATCGCTGGCGATCATTACCGGAAATACTGTATTGCTAACGGGGAAAAAATCCGATCGCTATTGATAATTTTGAGGTTCGTTTATTTTTTGCTTGCACGTTCGATTTCATAATTCTGCAGCTGATATTTCAATTGGGTTTGAGTTGGCAAACCAATTAAAATTGACTGAATACGGGCATGAATCGGTAAAAAATTATTTTCGTTTTCTCTAGGGTACTTCTTCTTGTGTTCCGGCAATCATTATATTGCAGTTTATAATGTTGACGTATAATTTAAAGTATTATGCTCAGATCAAATAAAAAGTTAAGATTGATCTGAGGTATCATGTTGTAAATTTCTATAATTATGGGTAAAAAGATATCTACAATATTTTTGTTACCTATTTTAGGTCATGCTGGGAGCGAAATATAAAGTGAATTTTTAAATTTATTGTTAATGGTTAGCAAATTATTTAAAATTAAGTTAGGTATAGTATAAAATTATATTATTCCTGTATAGCTTATATGGCAATGAGCATATATTTCACAAATGACTTTTTCCTATCGGCATGCACACTATAAAGATTAAGCCTATTTAATAACCTAGTAGGTACGGAATATATTTAAACTGAGTGGAGTCTGTTATAGCAGTCTACGTTCTCCGTTGGAACCGCCCGACCAGACGATAGCCTTAGTAGGCGGCGAGCGTGTTTTCCACTCGTGAATGTCATAAATCCCATGATCGTGATTATAGGGCAAGTGAAGGTACCTAAGTGAGGTTTTCAGCCAGTATGAGTCCGACATACGGAAAATCTTCATGGATTGTCTGCCGCCTGGGGAAGCGAAACCACTTTTTACGGATGGAACCCCATCATATATTCCATTAAATCTAAATCCAAGCACAAGACTGCGAGACCTAAGGATACGGTGAGCTCATTCTGCGTAACCGAATCAAATAATAATCAACAAAATATAGGGTAGCTGTTGATAATTTTGACATTAGGATGACATAACGTGATAAAATCCGTAAAAAGTAGTTTTATATAATATACTACATTACAAACATTTACCAATAACAACTGGATCGCGTAGTCGCGTCAGCATTCAATCTGGACAACCGAGTAATGGCCACATTTTGTTATATTTTTGGTCGCGTCCAGAGAAAATGACCCTCCCTTTGTACAGTTGTAACTCGTCTAAAAAGAATCCATTTGGCAGTTATGAGATCTAGTATATCACAAATTAAATAACCCAGACTGGTGGGTACGTACATTTTCGACATACTCGTACTTACCAGTACTATTGTACCTAGGTATATCGTACTATTTCTGTCGAAATGTTTGATTTTGAACTTATCATTCTCCAGGTGACTACGTGTACCGTCTGACCTTAACTTAGCAAAATAATAATAGTCTACAGAACCGTCTAAAGACTAATAAACCAGATTCGAGTCTAAATCGAGCTGCCTCTATTCGAAATGTCGAAATGGAAATACAAACCTAGGAAATTGACTTAGGGTTCTGCTTACATTTTGAAAGCAAAAATTAATAGAGCTCCTGTTTCAGTTTTGATTCGCCTAGATGTGCAAACCGAACGGGATTCGATTTTCTCTTTGAGAAACGTATGTTTATCATCTGCCTTTTTTACAAATCTGCTATCTCGAAGCACACCTTCATATAACATAAAATACCATCACGCCTGTATTCCCCGAAGTTGGGCACATTAAGCCTATTGCCATTAACGGGCCACAAATCCAGTATCCGATCTGCTAATGAGAATGTCATAGAAAACTTAATGAAGGGGATCCCTACAGTGGAGACTGATGAAAACCACATTAACGTTGAAAGGCACTTGCCGTATTTATTCAGTTAAAACATTAGCGAATCACTCCGTAACGTTCTTCGGTCTTCAAGTCATCACCAAGGTTCTGCTCTTCAGGGTCCCTTCTTGCTTCCTTTTATCTTCTAGTGGTGCCTCTGGAATGATCGCTAGCCACCAGCGAAATGGCCTCGCTTATGTTGCCCCGTTGAGGGGTACAAGTTGTGGCTCACATATTTCTGTAACAATATTGATTTTAACTAACTTCGACTCATTGTCCGCTACACTTAATATCACTTTACTGAAGCTTACTTTCAACAGTAGATTAGAAATAATAATTGTAATTTCAATCAATTATTGTCTTTAATGTTTTAACTTTGTAAAGAAAACATTACAATTCTATTTGTAAAGTTCACCTTTCTAGTTAGTTCGTAGATCGTTTGCAGGCGTTTTGTCGTACTGAAATACGACCGTAACACACACCTACACGCTCCGTATTTATCGAAACGCAGACGGGTAGCGAAATCCTCTTTACTCACAACCTTGGTCGGTCGTATTCAATGTAGAGTTCAGGAGACTGTTCTCTTTCCTTTGCCTCTGTAAGGTTTATTCGTAATCTTTGATCAAAGGTTTGTAGGTGTGTTATGAAACTATATTATATGTACCGAGATATTTAATATCGAAAGCAGCTTTTGATTACACAAATATTGTATAGACTGTATGATGTAGTTTGTATTAAAACTGAAATTAGATAATTATTTCTTGTTTATATTTACAACACATTTTAAACTAAAATAACTCATTTTCGTTAACTCCACACTCTACAGAGTGTAACTCTGTGTTTTGGAGAAATCAAAGTGAAATTCTAGTTTATTGAAGTGCGAGTATTGTTACGGACGATTCGAGTTTCTACAGATAGCTGCTAACATCGCATCGCTGTTCACTGAAACATGTCGACATACATCAACGACCTAGCACATTTCAATGACGACACTAGCAAAGTGCTACACCAGTAGATTTCCACTAACAAATGTGTATACACTCCATATTATTCGCAACTAGATATCCGTTAAAGATTTATAATCTTTTCCTGTTGATACCAACATTGCGAGGGCGTTCGTCTCCATCAAACAATTTTTTGATAATCTGAAGGAAATCCCTTTCCTCCAGATTATGAAAAACAAAGGGAAATACCTAATTGGTTTAAATCGACAATATAGGACAATATTATGCGATATTTTTATCAACAAAGCGATAAGGGAAAATACCGTAGGACGACGGACAGCAAAGGAGGCGTGTAGGCGAGGATATGTAGAGTTCAAAGAATTGCTTACGGAACGCAAGAATTTTTCAAGAAACTAAGATATTTTGCTTAGTACAGCGGCCCGCGCTGGAGCAGAAATGTTGCTGGTACCTTGTAAAATGTACTTAACTAGAGTAAGTAAGGCTCTAGAAAAAGAAAAACTTAAAGATTATCCGCCAAAAGCATGCATTTCGCCGTAGTTATCGAAACTTATTTTACTATTTGTTTAATTAACAGGAATACGTATACATTTTAGTCGTTCCGACGTTGAAGCTGAAAATGAAAGAGCAGTTCATTATTATTATTTCAGTCAGTCGAGTCTACAGACCAAGTAAAAATAATGAACATCGTTGTTCGACCACTATACAGAACTTTTTAACGAACACGGTTGTGTCCCCGTCCGTTGTGTACATTGTTGAACGTGTAAGTGTACGTTACTATAAAAACCGAAAATTCGAGACTAAAATCCGATGAATTAACGGAATGAACTTTGTAACCGGGCACAGTTTGTACGAGTCCCGTCGCTTGCACGAGATATTTTAAGTTATAGATTTATACCGAGGGTATGTAATACAGGGTTTGTTCCAATTACTTATTAATAACTTTATCATTATCACCAAACCGACATGATTTTCGCCACAAAAAATAAATCCGATCAATAAATTATCTAGTACCTATTATTTCTCAACTAATGTCAGCGAATTTGAAGTACTATTAAATAAAAAATATATTATTTCATTGCATTTTCCATTTTCTTTCTTTATTTATCGATTGGTAATTGTAATGGTGGGCAAAAACTTTCTTCTGACACTTCCAGGTACTCTTTTGCTAGAAAAAAAAACAAAGCCTCCTTGAACTAGCCTAAAAGTGTTCCATGGTTTTTTCCAAAATTTTTATCTGTGCCATTCAATATCATCACAATAATTTTTTTTCGATGCCAGGCAAATTGTAGGTACTGGCTAGTCAAATAATCCTAAGATACTGGTTTATTAACGTTAATCGATGGCAATGAGCGAGCGGGATGGACAGCCTTAATTAATTGCTGTGCGGGAATATCTAGTGACGTAATAGATAGCACGTATTCTACATACATACATATTGTCACGCCTGTCTCCCATGGGTGTAGGCAGAGACTATAGATTTCCACTTGCTACGATCCTGGCACACTACTTTCGTATTCTACACTTAGTAATCACGCTTGTCGGTCATATATGTGATATTATGAGCACATAGACGTATTCATTATTATCCAAGGGCGTATTCTTTATTCTTTCTTAAGACCGACTCTTCAAACTACCTACACATTATTATCTCAACCACTCTTTTGTGAAGAACAATGAGATACTAGCATATACCAGCCAATTGGCAATAGGCCGCCTCTTTTATGACTCTCAGGTAGGCCAGACTCGAGCCTATCTAAAACATATCTTTTTTTTTAAAAAGCTTACTAGCAATGTGGGTCGCACATTACTAGTAATCTTGTTAACCCCCCGTACTAAGCTAAATGCTTGTATTACGAGTGGGTTCACGTCGGTAGTGCAATGGGTGGGGTCCGACGCCCTAGCCATTAGGCTACCGCCGCTTCTAAAACTACAAACATCTATCTAAAACATACAAGTTAACTGTGGGATTTTTATTGGAATAGTCGGCAAACGAGCAGGTGAGTCAACTGATGGTAAGTACCTAGTCATCGCCGTCCATGCCGTCCATGGACACCTGCAACACGTAAGGAATTGCTAAGAACCCCTACGTACTCCCTCTGACGTAAGCACGATATTTCCTCGCCGCTTACAAAATGCCTACCTAGGTAATTATATCCTAACCCGTCCCCACACGGGGTGTATGTATATCAGTACTCTGTCGAACCCTTAGGAGATTCACGCGAGATGGTACGCATGTATCTCTACTATGGATAAAAACTTTCTTCAAGTTGGGATTTAGTTTTCCGCTCTCCGCACCATTTTAGTGTGCAACTCGGCGAACAACGAGAATGCGTTTTAAACTTTTTAATTAGGAACGTATGTACCTTCATTGAAACTACCTCTAAGCGAGGCGTCGACGATGTTGTTACTTAAAAAAATTAAGCGTATTTTTAGCATTATGAATAACGCAGCGGGTGTATGTAACCCACTCATTAAGTATACGAGCTTTATTTAAAAATGCTAAATACTGCAACGCGGAAGATATTAGTTCTTTAATAATAAAACATATACATGTACAAGTAGGTACGTTTATGATTTTTATTTTATTACTAACAATGATCTATTGGTTCTACTCCACGGTCGTAAGGTTGTTGTTATTTATTTATTTACTAACTTTCCGCCCGCAGCTTCGCCCGCGTGGCCAACACGATTTTTGTTAATTTTTCCAATTCTGGCGGGAAATTGCAAATTATCCTTACATATCTTTCCGTCCACTTCTTTGCTCGGGTACTTAATTATTTACCGAAACAAAAACGCAGCTTTATATCCTTTCCCAAGGTCTAGTCTATTTTTGTACCAAACTTCGTCAAAATCCAAACGGACTTCATCCCGTATTTCATCCCCACACAGTTTGAAATTTCAAAAACCCCATATCAAATATGTTTCAGCGTTTATCTTCAAAAATGACAAACTCCCATACAATTTTTCATCCCTTATTACAACCCCCTTTTTACAACAAAACGTAGGTCTTATCAAGTGCCTTAATATAAAGTTTCATGGCTTCATCTTGGAAAATGACGAACTCCCATACAAACTTACACCCCTTATTTCAACCCCTTTTTTACAACAAAACGTGGCTTATATCCTTTCCCAAGGTCTAGTCTATTTTTGTTCCAAATTTCATCAAAGTCGGTTCCGGGGTTAAACTTGAAAGCGTGACTTTGTTTGGACTTCTAAACGAACTTTCATCCCCTATTTCATCCCCACACAGGTCGAAATTTCAAAAACGCTATAACAAATATTTATTTATTTCTTATCAAGTGCCTTAATATAAAGTTTCATGGTTTTATCTTGAAAAAATGACGAACTCCCATACAAACTTTCACCCCATATTTAAACCCCTTCAAAACTATTGTTTGCAATAAAAGGTAGCCTATGTCCTTTCTCAAGCTTTAGTCTATCCCAGTACCAAATTTCATCAAAATCGGTTGTGTGGTTTAGGCGTGAAAGCGTAACAGACAGACAGACAGCGTTACTTTCGCATTTATAATATTAGTAGGGATAATAAAAAATATTATACATACAGTCGAATTCAGAACTTCTCCAATTATGAAATTGGTAAAAAATATCAACCAATTGCGTATAGGACTCGCACACCCGAAAGTATAAATTTATTATTTGCAAACTTTTTAAGAACTGCTACCTGCTACACTTTCGATTTTTAATAGTCTTTCATGATCTTTTGTTATGCAAAACCTATACTTTATGATGTGGAAGCGATGATACTCGTACAATGTCTTTTACATAGGTACATAAATGCAAATTGATTTTTATTCATGTTTATTTATTCTATTTGGGTACATTTGTAGTATAGGTATGTTATGTAAGTAAATATGTATATATTTTGATCTGTTGTAATCGAGGTCATCTGAAAACCAGCGCTGCGGCACTATGTCGCCCTATTATTCTGAAATGCAGCCTTTTCCGACCTCATACAGGATTGCTGTAGATTTTGGTTTGTATTTAATAAATTAAGTGTTCAGTACCTACGATATCGAAATAAATTCTTTATTTCTTAACTTTATATTAATTTCATCACTCATTGACCTTAACGAAATTTGAAACTCTAAAACAAAGAAATACACGTACGAAAGTCTGAACTGTAAACAAATAAGCGTAGCAGTAGTTTGCGAAACTCAAAGACATGTATCTACGTAACATTTTGTGGAAATGTTATAAGTTTTTAGCCAACAAAACAATATATTCCCGGCGAAGCCATAGAGCGACAATAAAAATAACTTTATCTGATTTCAATATCGGGCATTCGGGAAGTTTTCTCTACTGGCCCCTTACCCCTAAGTGGCCGAGTTGTAAACTATAAGTGTACAACTATTGGCTTTTATTTTACTTTTCTCACTCATATTTAACCACCGACTTTCATAAAACGTGATACGTATAAAGTTGTATTCAATATCGAACATGGTCCAATATGTTATAGGCAAGTTTGTTACGCGGTACGGGAAAGTAAGTTAACTGGTATTTTATCTGAGATTAATGAAAGAGGAAAAAACATTGGTATGTTCGGTATGGAGTCAATGCAACATAAAAACAAGGGTGCTGGACGACAGCTGGCAGACGCAAGGTAAACTTAATTTTGGCCAGCGGCATGTTTCGCATGCCGGTCGTCTCATCCTCTTTTGTACAAAGAGGACATTGACCATTTGCCTATCTACACATGATACCACTAAAACGCACAGATTGCGGTTTCGGTAATTAACCAATCAGGAAATGTACCACAATTCGTCCATGGTTTAACACACGTGGCATAACATGGTGTATTTTTTTTTATACGTTTTAACTATTTCAACACAATTACATTCCATTTTCAAATAAATACATATTGTATTAGTGGATGAATTAAAAAGATATCCTTCATCTCCCGTAGCAGGTTCGTAGGTCAGCGTCTAACTACAATTTCATTTTCCACAGAACATTTTCCGAGTATTATATATGAAGTACAGTAATGCCATCAGAGTCCGGGCTCCGGAAGCCTGCATAATGCATATATGAAGCATACAAATA
Source organism: Subacronicta megacephala (assembly GCA_958496365.1). Taxonomy (NCBI): domain Eukaryota; kingdom Metazoa; phylum Arthropoda; class Insecta; order Lepidoptera; family Noctuidae; genus Subacronicta; species Subacronicta megacephala. Next base: position 12,542,696 of record OY292513.1, read on the forward strand.
CGTTACAAGCGCACGTATGTACCGCAATTACATTAACATTAAAGGAGTTAGAACATTAAAGTGGATCCATCTCGCTAAATATAATTTATAAGTTGCTAATGAAATAATGTAACGTTTGTTAGGTCGATGAGGTGTAAGTAAAAATAATAATAACTAATTTGTTACGATTACATGTGAAATATTAAATAATGATATACATTTGACTTCTGCTCATTCTGAGAGACAGTCCATACCTACCACGGTCAGTGCATAAGTTAATAATGGTGATGATAACTTTAAAGTTTTAGACCACTCAATCAGATTGTTAAATATATGCTACCGTGAAAGTAATATTACGAAACTTGTAGAGGATAGTCAGTAAAAAAGACCCTCCCAACAAGTTTCGCTAGTGACAAATGTGAGGATGCCTGACAACGAATTTTTCCAGCACAGATAAGACGCCCAGATCTACTTTTTATTCCTAAATCTCTCTTACGTGAAACTTTTAAAGAAGCTTGAACTATTTTTAGAAATTTGGTAGCTAAATACCTACTAAACTTTTTTAATTGAATAAAATACCCTTATCACAGCAGTTTGTGTATTCAAATAATAAACATTAAAATATTTTTTGTTAACCGCCTTATTCAATTTGTTTAATAACATAATCAGACTCGAGATCAAATGTTATTTAGTAGGTAATCGAGATTAAAAGTTTTTATCGCAGCATCAAAGTAAAGTGTTGAGAAAATTAACTCCCCTATCCAATGTTATTTAATTAATAATAAGAAGTGCAGCAGGAGAAACTACATGCGTTAATCATAAAGTTCCAGAAAGTTTCCAAAAAGTCCGTCATACAGTTTTGCACTTTCAAAAACTTGCACATTCAAAAATTCTGATGAGGAAATGCAATGCAATTTAAATGCAGTTAAAAAATATTTATATTGAGAAAAAATTACGGATATGCATACTTAGATAGGTATAATTTTTATATAAATAGCGTAGGTTAACGCCATTTCCCTTTTATTTATTAAGATTGCGGAAACCTGTATTATGCTACGTACAATCCAACATCTTAACATCCTCAACTGTTTAGTTTTTCTCATACATTCTTGTCTGAACGTTTAATATTATGGCCCTTTTTTGACGTCACAAATTTGCTCATTGTACCTTCTATTTAACAATATGGTTAAATTTCTAAAGCTATACCTATTTAGTTAGGAGTAGAAGCGATTTGTCATTTTGTATAGTACTGTTATCCTTTGCCAAAAGCGATTAACTTTTTTGCAGTTAGATATCTTTATCTCAATAATATATATTATGCGTGAGTGCGTATGCCACTGAACTCCTTCTTAATGGTTATAACGAAATAAATGTTGAATGGTGGGTCCCTAGATAGTTTAGATATTCAATACTCATTGCTTAGAGAATCATTTATACATAGCTTTCCGCACGCGGCTTAGCCCGCGTGGACTATAAGTTTTTTTTATGGGATACTATATAACCTATGTCAATTTGAAAAAAAAAATGCTTTCAATTGGTGAAAGAATTTTCGGAATCGGTTCAGTTGATCTAGGGATTATCCCCCTGCAACGTGACCAACTTAAAAACTCACAAAATTTACACTTTATAATATTAGTAGTCTTAGATAAAAAAGGCATAAGCAAATAATTGCTTTTGAATAAGTTGTTGCTTCTTAGAAGTATGTAAAAGTTCCCGCCCTAATCGAACATTCTCAGTTGATAGAAGCCGGCAATGAAAATCCAGAAATATTCGTAGTATTCGTACGGAAAACGTTATTGAAATGAGATAGTACCTACTGCTCGACGTTTTGCTTATATTGATATGAAATAAATATTTTCTTCGGCTTTCGTGCGATATGCGGACAAAATGACATTTTGTCGCGTAGTCCACGATCGGAATACTTTCGTGATGCATTTTGTTGAATCTTCGCCTATATTATTAAATAGCAAATCTTTCCCTAACTTATTGCAGAGTAAGAACGTTGCTCATCGGTTGTAAAGCGTGCAAAATGTTGGAACATGAGATTTAGTTTTGAGTGTCATAACAAGTTAATATAAGATGTTTCGCAAGTGAAAGCTTAACTACTTTAACGACTGTAAAACTTCCTGTTGTACTCTGTTTAAATGTAAAACACGAGGAATTATGAACAATGCAGATGAAAGCGAGGTGTCGAAACCATATCCATAGTAATATTATATTTACTTTTTCTATTGAAAACACACTAATAGCGAAGCGAAGCGCTGTTTTTCTCACTGAAGTCTAAAAGGTTTATTTATATTATGCTTCTCAAACAAAATAAAAAACATATTCGTTAGATACTGTGATGAAAGGAGTTTAGGAAAGAGATCACACTATCGTAATACTATGATAAACGCCTATAAAACAATCCTACCGTAAAATTATATCACTAAAGGACATGATAACGTAAGAGATTGAATAACGATACATTTCGCTTTATTGAACTTATTCGTGGATATCAATATAGCAACTTCCTTGAATGTATAAGTTCGAGGAATATCTTTTAGATGTAACGGAATTATTCTTCGATGCGTGTACATAAGTACATGTCTCGAAGCTAAAATAAGATTTTCTTGAACGCCGCGTTCATGGCCTACGTAAACGGATAAAAGTTTTTGTTTTCGTTTCGTAACATTACATGGTGTCAGGAGGGTACCGTGCCATCACCGACGAAGCACACGCTTATGTTACAACACCAACATCTGGTTTCATCTTGCTTCAATTTCCTTAAGCTATATCTAAAAACATACATAAGTAATTTCTATTGCGATGACTGTCAGTCACTATGGAATTATTTAAGAGAATTTTATGCAGTTGAATCTTTTTGTATCTAAAATCGAATTGCAACAGTCCCTATAAACTCCAGGTTAATTATAAACTCACTTTATTCTGTATCAGAAAACTTTTATTATTTTATTTAAGGATGTTCCCTCAAACGCACCTAAACATGCTTCTTTGGTGTAGACTTATACGGCTGCTTGTGGATAATCTGTATTACGGATTTACGGCTTAGATGGAATCGAGAGAGATTTCTTGTGAGAAAAGGAGGCGGGTTGTGAATGGAGCATGGAACTAACGGCTCCGGAGGGGCGGGCGCTGTGAACGCTCCCTAACCACTTCACAAACACAATCACGTTTTAACCGTGAACTCATTGCACCTACTAGAACAGGAAAACCGTTAATTGACAAATGTCTCGAAAAAGATTTGTTTTCTTGTAGAATTAGACTTGTCTAACTTAAATAAATTAAAGTATGTATATTTAATCGTCATGATTCACTTCGTAGGCAACTGACCTGTATTTCACTGCACTGACCACAATTGACCGTAACCAGTGAATTTCAGTCTCGAGGGAAATCAGGGATCAAGATGAACCCACAATAAGTTTCTTGGCGCAAAAGATATGCTTGTGGCTCGAAAATAAATCAGCATTGTAGTTTCACACACACTATACGAGTAGATGCATACAAGCCGTACCTATACGCTGTATATTTATAGCATGATGAAATACCTATGTATAAGGAATTACTTAGTATATATTCTGATTTATTACAATAAATTTAATGTATTTTGTTTTATTTGTTCAAATAAGTATATTTAAGATTGCATCCTCGTATAATATGTATTTGAAGCACATCTATAAACCTACACTGTAGGTTAATAACACATATGTATAAAGCGAGATACACAATAATCATGTGTTATACATAAATAGCTATTTATATAAGAAGACTTTCTTCCTGTCTACAATTTGCAGGTAAGATTGTCGCCTTAATACTTTTCAATTACTTTCAGCTAAAAGTATTTTATAAAATAGAACAAAGACGAGGGATGAGAGAAATAAGTATCTACTTGTTGGAATGTACTTTTTATTAGATATTCCGGTAAAACTATCACGATTAAAGCGGCAGTAGCCTGGCACGGCTGTATTCGCCGAAGGGTTAGGAAAGAGGTGTACATATGTACATCCACAGTTTCCCGGTAGGTATGTTTAGGTCCCATGTAGTAACGGGCGCGCCTAATGCCATTAACCGGGCCGGCCATTAATATCAATCCAAATTCCGGGCTGTTACAGATGATTTTATAGAAAAAACCCAATAGCGGCAACCGAAAGACTAGGCTAGAATACTGAGACGGTCAAGAAAAGGAAGAAGAAAAGAAAAAGTATTTAATAAAAAAGGTAAAAGAAAAATTATCAATGCTGCTTGCAATATACTCTAATGTAAGTAGATACGCCGGTAACGGACCAACTCTCGGCATCTTCCATCTTACTTTGCGCTTTTAAGAGCTCCATCGCAATCTTTTGCAGAGTACCTGTACAAATTAAATCCTTATACTTTCTGCTTTTTGGTTAAAGGATTTATAGGGTAAGTGACGGGTAAACTAGGTCAAACGTAAAAAGGTCGCCGTCAAGTGCGTGAGAGTTCCTCACTACAGTGCGGCTATTAGTTAGGTAGTCGTAAGTATTTAGACAAATGTTCGAGTTGAGCGTATTAACGACCTAATTTCGGTTTTACTTCTCCATTTGGGACAAAGCGATTGAGCGAATATCATCCGTTTGGGAATCCAGATTATGTGCCCCGAATAACGTGTGAGGTACTTGACGCCTTTAACGACTGTTGGTCCTTCAGTGAGATTAATAAGATTGATTGCCAAATAAACCATTTTGAAAGTCTATTACAGAATTGAATGGCTACATAATTCAGTCATCAATTCGCTTTGAAGTATCTGCCTGAATAGCATGTAGGCACACAAAACAAGAAGCTCTTTTGAGTCGTAAAGAGCCTTGCACTCGACGGACTAGAGCGAAGACAAAGCAACTCCACACTTGCAATAACTCTATAAATGTGTTCGGAGCAAGTGACCGCAAAGTACGAAAAATTACAGTATTAGGTATATTTAGGAGCATATGGTGTGTCTTCTGTACGCAATTACCACTTAGCCCATTCTCGAGCATCCATCGATCAAGTCACCACAAGATGTAAAATTGTCTCATTTGATTTGGAACCTAATCTTCAATATTTTAAGGTTTAATATCATTTGGAGAAATTTGACAGTTTTATACAACCTGATGTGCTGGCTACTGTACAAGAGGTCTGTGTTAGTACACTAAACTATAGACAGCATCAACAATTGTGTACAAGTGTGTTTTGTATTTCTATGGGTACAATATACCTACTGTTTCTTTTCGAAACAATGAATAAATATGCGCTTAACGTATGCAAACCCGGCTTTAGCACATACGGCATTGATTGAACTGTGTATTCAAATAGTTCTTTATTTTGGACTAAAATAGAAAAAATGGATTATGTTAATGTTACGCACATTCGCAACTATGATTTTTATTTCTGCTGACCAACAATATTTTAGAAATTTATAATGAGTTGGTCTTATGATTTAAATTTAATAAACCTGGTATAATAATAATCTTGTATAATAATAACCTGGTATTATAATTACCTGGTATAATAATTACCTGGTATAATAATTACCTGGTATAATATACCTACTATATACCAATTAGGTGGCGCGTTGCGTGGTTACGTGGCGCGGAGATCAAACAAAAATAAATCGAAACAATTATTTATTGTGTAAGTATATACTTTAATAGTTAGAACTACAACAACTCCGGAGTTGTTTAGACACACAACATCGGCAAAGGATTCTGAGTTAGCACGTCACGAAGCCAATAAAATGTATAATATTGATGCCATTTAGGTGGCCACATAAATACCTATTCCATGACAAGAAGGAAACAGTTTCCACTCATCAATATACCATTACTCTTGTATTTCCGCGATAGTTCGGCAGAGGTGTGCTTTTGTACCCCGAGATGCTCGGTATATTTTAGTCCCATGTAATAGAAGGCGGGCGTTTTGCTGATACCTTCCCACCATATCCCAATCCCGCGGTGCTACTGAGCATGTAATCGAAACACAAATATTGAGTACTAATATTTAATATAACAAGAATGTGTTTTACATTCTTGCATTATTTTACGAATGGATAAAGCTCTATTTAATTTATTTATACAATCATACATACATACACTCACGCCTTTTTCCCACAGGGGCAGGCAGAAACTATGGAATGCCACTTGCTACGACTCTTGCATATCTCATTCGCTTCTTCCACATTCATACATCTTTTCATACACACCTGACATTTTTGGAGAACCTCGCCGATAAGATCGGTGTACGTCCTTCTAGGGCGACCTCTCCCGACGCTGCCAATAACATTCGCCTTATAAATTCCATTCATTTATCGTCTTTCATTCATTCTCTCGACATGCCCAAACCATCTTAGCATATTCCTTTCAATACCTGTCACTATATCATCTTTCAGTCCGCAACGTTTCCTAGTCACACTATTACTCAGTCTCTCATTCCTAGTTACACTGCACATACTACGCAAGGAGCGCATTTCAACAGCATTTATTCTACTTTCATGTCTCTTCTGCCATTCACTTCCATACATAAGTGTAGGTACCAGCACACCGTTGTGGATAGCCAACCGTGCCTTTTTTGACAAGGACTGATTAGCCACAACTGCATGCATAGCACCATTCACTTTATTTCCCGCATTCACTCTCCTTTCCACATCTGCATCAATCTTACTATCCCTGGTAAGGACACTTCCTAAATAAACAAACTCACTCACTTGCTCAACACTGTTACCCTCTATCTTTACATCGCACACACATACATCTTCTTTTCTTTAAAAAACCATAACTTTCGTCTTACTAACATTTATTTTCATGCCCTTCACCTTGTATGCTTCATTCATTACTGTTACCACATCTTGCAACTCTTCTGCTGACGATGCAAGTAAAACCTGATCATCAGCATACAGAAGGCATTTGACCGGCAACTCATTAATTCTCAATCCAGAATTATTCTCTTTCAAATCTGTCAAACAACTGTCCATGTATAGATTGAACAGCCACGGCGACGCGACACAGCCCTGTTGAACACCTCTGGAGATGCCAAACCAGCTCGTGTACGCCCCGTTAACATTAAAACACAAGCACTGGAATCCCAGTAGAGGGATTTCAGTGCCCACACCAAGCGCCTGTTCACTCCATACATAGCCAGTGTTGACCACAATTCATCCCTCCACACACTATCATAAGCCTTCTCAAAGTCAATGAAAGCGCAAAAGACTTTCTTGTGCTTTGCCAGGTGTTTTTCGGCTACACACCTTAGGGAGAAGATCTGATCCATACATCCCATTCCCACTCTAAATCCTGCCTGAACATCCCATATTTTCTCATCTGTTATTCTAATCACCCTGCACCCGGCAAACTTTATGCAAAAGTATTGATTAATTCAATACTTTTGCATAAAGTTTGCCGACAACACTCAAAAGACTAATGCCGCGGTAGTACAATAATTACCTAATACAATAATGAAACCATTATACAATCATTACCTAATAAAATAGGTAATGAAACCATTATGTATGAATATACTTACCTAATATAACGTTAAAAAGATGTATGAAAATTAAACAAAAAACTTACTTTATATATTATTCTGTTGGTTATTTTACCCTTGTCAAAAGTAAGTACCTATTTGCCTTCGTGAGAACCCTACTGTAATGGTTCCAAAACTTTACTAAAATGCAATCATTATAGCGTTTGTCGGTGATATTGATCTCAATTGTAAACCATGAAATGAAACCAATTTAATAACAGCATTAATAACTTTTGAATCTTGTTATAAATTTACATTATCCTGCTTCGTATCTGCGCACCAAGAGTTAATAAGATTGAGGTTAACAGTCTCCTAGTTCATAAATGTTCCTAAGTAATCTAAAAATTTCAAAGGCAAGGAAAATAATCTTCTTAGGTAGGTACTTGGTTTCGTAATAATATTAACGATATTATCAAAGCTGCTTGAGCTTGGAGGGCTCGAGTGTTATGTCTTCAATATGATTTTATTTTGAGGGTCCTACACCATAATCGTTTCAATATTCCTATCATACAACGATTTTATTTTTGGCCGTATCTCAAGAAATGTTATCTACGTAAACTGGGAATAATACGTCATACATTTTATAGCCAATTTACCTATTCATCCGATCTATGCTTACATGAGAATGACGCAATATTCCAAATATCGTTGAGAACAAGTATAGGTAGTTAGTGTAGGGGTCAAATCAGATTTAGAAGTTGTGTACGTGCGGTTTGCTGGGTATTAGCGAGATTACCGGGGCCTTCAAACTCGGAATGTTTTGCGGAATAGCCAGTTACAATGCGAAGTAGCTGGTAACCCTTGTGGAATTGCAGGCAGCTGAGACCAACCACCGCAGACACAACGCTTCTTTGACAGTGGATTACTAATAGCACTCTCGCAAAAGCGAAACGAAACTTTGTAGATACAATCACCAACATTTAACTGTTTAACGTAATTGATCAAAAACAATAGAACTGAAAGAAAATACCTAGATAGATGACATACCTTTTCCACACAATCATCTGTACAAAACTTCAATCAATATGAATAGCAACTTCATCACACAAGGGTTCTATTCTCAGGTTGGGTTTTCGCATTTTTATTACTAAATATACTGACAAACCGTGGGTGCAGTCTAGGCAGTACAGTAGACATCTGTCTGACCCTTCAGGGAACACAGTAGTGATGGTATGTTAGGCTAAGTTAGTGTGCTCACACCGCTGCACCGTGACGGGCCCAATGTTCACCGTTAACAGGGAAGTGATTAAAGAATCGGCATCTGCGCTGTGGATCACAGTTTCGATTCCTACACGAATAAAATATTTTTATGTGTCGCCGCGCGTACTATGCACTTGACCTTTTTGAAGGACCAAAAAAATCGAGAGAAATGTTTCTTTATGAAAAAGAAATACAATCGCTACCGCGTTTTGTTTTGATGTCGGTTTGGTTTATTATTTGTCAAATGCCAACTATTTTTTATTACTACAATGTTGCCTCTTATCATGTAACACATCAAAAAACGAACGCATTCTTTTTTTTAATCACATGTATTTGGAAAAGCATTTTTGAGCTTTTTATTGTCTATTCGCATTCAATGTTTTACTTTGATCTGAAATGAAATGAAATGAAATGAAATGAAATGAAATGAAATGAAATGATATTTATTTCTGTAAATAGATCTTTTCAGGACACTTTTACAAGTCGATTTTTACATTTTTTTTTTAACTAGATGGCGCCGACGTTTCCTATCTGACGACCTCTGAGAAGAAACGTCGAAACAAACTCAGAGAATCATGGTCTCTTTTAAAGTCCAGACAATAGTTGTTGTTAGATATGCGAGTTTAACAATGTAGGGCAAAATCTGAACAGGCCTTTTGAAGAAAGAGCCATAGCAGCTTTGAGTTGACCTGTCCTAACTGACGGCACGCATACATCAGTCATCGTGTAGCTCAACCATTTTATAGGGAGCTCAACGACCCGTCGCACAACGATACCAGATCAGCAGGACATTTGTGTAGGTCATGTGAAATACTCAAAACTGTCAGAGAAGTTTATTATACATCTGATACGTGTTAAAGCTAACCTACATAGTACTCACATTTACATTTTAATATCATACAATTAACATTTAAAAACAAAATAATATTATGCATGATTACTAGGACCTACAAGGCCACCCAGTCAACTTATGAATTAAAAAAGGGAAAAAAAACAATAAAAATAAATAAATATACATATTTAAGACACGATAGCCAGCAAGTCGACCAGTCACCACAAGCAGCACCCGTTCACGAGTATAACGCACGGATCAGCCATCACCCCCCTCGCCATTTTAGAGGGAAGGGGGTGACCCGACCAATGACGCTACCGCAAGCAGTGACATCTAAGGGAGCATGACGACATTGCAGCCAGGTGTAAATCATGTTACAGAAATGACAGACATGTTGAACTGATGACCGAGGCCACTTGTATCTGCATTGCACATAAATGTTCACAATAATTTGAAATTGTATAAGAAATCATAGATGTCATAATCAAATAAATTGGGTACATGTCAATTGTATAAAGAAAATAAGTGATAATCTAATAAATTGGGTACATGTCAATTGTATAAAGATATAATGTCAGTTGTCAAATCCGAAAAAAAAATTAATAATAATAAAATAATAATCAAATGTAAGTTTAATGTCAAAAATCAATAGCCTAGTTCATTAGAACAGTTCAATCCCAAGCATTACTGGCATCCATATAATCTTTTACACTATAGAAACCTTTAGAACTCAGTTTCTGCTTAACAAATGATTTAAATTTGTTGATGCTTAGGTTTTGAATGTTGCTTGGGATTTTATTGTACAAGCGTATACATTGGCATTTGAATGAGTTACTTATCTTCTGGAGCCTGGTTGCAGGAACTATAAATTTATTTTTATTCCTGGTATTAACATTATGCGTATCACTACGTTTTTTAAAGAGATTAATATTCCTGTGGGCATACAATAAATTTTCATAAATATACTGTGATGGAACAGTCATAACATTAATCTCCTTAAATTTATCCCTCAGTGAATACCTGGGACTTAAATTATAAATTGACCGAATTGCTCTTTTCTGCAACACAAAAATAGTTTGTATGTCGGCCGCATTCCCCCACAACAGAATACCGTACGACATCACACTATGAAAATAGCTGAAATAAACTAGGCGAGCTGTGTCTTCATCCGTTAAGCCACGTATCTTTTTAACGGCGTATGCCGCAGAGCTGAGCTTTTTCGACAATTTGTCTATATGTGGGCCCCACTGAAGTTTAGAATCTAAAGTAATGCCTAGAAATACAGTGGTGTCCACAAGGTCCAACTCTTCGCCATTAAGAAGTACACTGGTTTTCACCTGTCTTACGTTGGGTGTTGTAAACTTAATACATTTAGTTTTCTTTTCATTTAAAAGTAGATTATTAGCATTAAACCAGTGTACCACTTCTGAGAGAGCACTGTTTACATCATCAGAAAACATTTCTTGACGCTTAAGTTTAAATAATAGTGACGTGTCATCTGCAAACAACACTATTTCTTGATTCTCTCTTATTAGATAAGGTAAGTCATTAATATAAATCAAAAATAAAAATGGACCAAGAATCGAGCCCTGCGGAACTCCCATTGTAACCAAGGACCCCGGAGATCTCTTTCCATTGACGTCCACCTTCTGAATCCTGTTACTCAGGTACGAAATAATAAGATTCAGAGAAGTGTTTTTAACACCATAGTGGTGTAACTTCCTGATCAATGTTTCATGAACAACACAATCAAAAGCCTTGGATAAATCGCAGAAAATACCCAAAGCATCGTGTGATTCCTCCCATGCATCAAAAATATGCCCTAACAGTTCAACACCGGCATCGGTTGTGGAACGACCCCTTGTAAAGCCAAACTGTTTTAAATGTAAAAGTTTGTTTCTATTAAAAAACCTTTGCATTTGGTCTAAAATAAGTTTTTCAAAAATTTTACTAAATGTAGGTAGCACGGATATAGGTCTAAAATTTGTGGGGTCAGATGTGCAACCTGATTTAAACAAGGGTGTAATCTTGCTATTTTTCATTAGATCGGGAAATTTTCCACAGTTAATACAATCATTAAAAATAACAGCTAGGGTAGGTGCAACAATTTCAATTATCGATTTAGCAACGTCAACAGAATTTCCCCATAGGTCCGCAGTTTTTTTCACTTTTAACATACTGAAGGTCTTTATAATATCTTTATAATTAATATGATTAAATAGGAAATCAGTATCGCTAGCTTTTACATTATCTTTAAGTAAAGATTCTGCAACAGTGGGTGATGAATTTAAATATTTAGTAGTTGAAACAGGAATGTCAGAGAAAAAGTTTTGAAATGCTGTGGCTACTTCTAAATCTGATTTAATTATCTTACTATCGATATTAAGGCTATAATCACCATTTCGTCTACGAACCCTTCCTGTTTCACTATTGATAATATTCCAGGTACTTTTGATAACATGATTACTGTTTTTTATTTTTGAACCTATATAACGTGACTTGGCTACACAACAAATCTTTTTAAATAATTTAGAATAACTTTTGACATAGTTATTGAACTCAGTGGTGTTGACATATATTCGCTCATTATAAAGTTCATATAGTCTTTTTCTACTTTTATGGATACCAACAGTGGCCCATTCACTGAAGGATGTGTTACCCTCAACTGTAATCGTCTTGGGTATAAAAGTGGAGTCAAACTCCTTACAGTAAGAATTAAAAAAAGTTTCATAAAGTTTATTTGGATCATTATTGTATGGTAAAAAAGGTAGTATGCAAATAAGTTTAGTTTTAAATAATTCCAAGCGACTTGCAGTTTTTGGGTTAACAGTGATATCTTTTTTGGCTACAACTTTATCTTGATTGTAGATGGTAATTAGCTGTCCACAGTGGTCAGAATCCATTACATTTATAACTTTCTTATGGTGCGGTGTTATATCAGTAAAAATATTATCTAAACATGTAGCAGTAGAAGCAGTTATTCTAGTAGGCTCCAGAAATAAGTTTGCCAGATTATTTGACAAGAAAAGACTTTTTATTTTAGTACTGGCACTTGAGTTTTCCAATAAATTCACATTAAAGTCACCACAAACAATAATGGCTTTGTAAGACTTACAGATCTTATTAAGTACTTCCTCCATCACCCTTTCAAAACTGTCATACAATCCTGATGGGGGTCTGTACACGCTTAGAACAATAAACCGTTCCAATTCCACACAGGCTATTTCAATTGTTCGTTCAACAGAGAGGCCCACAATGTCTCTACGTTCTTTAAACTTATGCTGATTGTTTACTATAATTAAAGAGCCACCATGGATAGCATTCTCTCTGCAAAAAAAACTACCAACCTGGTGATTATTAAAGTTAAACATGAACTGGTGACTTTTTAACCAATGTTCAGTAATACAAAAAATATCTATTTTATTACAGTTCATAAATAATTCTATCTCTAGCTCTTTATTATTAATCCCCTGTATATTTTGATGAACCAGGCTGATAAAATTATTGTTTTTACAGTTAATATAACATTTAGATATGCCAGAGGTAACCTTTTGGATAAATAAATTACTTGATATATTATCATTAATGGATAGATCTGTGCAAGAGGTTGTCTCTGTTGTCCTTAATTCTAATTTAAATGATTTGGAATGTCAATTAGTTTAGTGTCAGATAAGGGCTCAATAAAGCCAATATGTTTATTAGCCAGTTTATTATCTATATTTAAATTCATTTTTAATGTAAATTAATTAGTATTTTAAATTTAATATTTACGACAAGGAGAGTTGCAGATGTTACTGTAATTTTAAGTTAACCGTTACAAAAAGATTATTATAATATGAAAGCTTATAATGTATAATGCTTTAAGATTTTTTTTCAAAGCTGTTAGCAAAAGTAGGTACCCACTGTAGTTATTACAGAATACGATTCGTTTAAGGGGATCCTGCTGTCTTGCAATCAGTGCTTAGCGGTTTGTTTATGACAGAGAAAGAAGAATGTATTTCTCAGTAGCAGTTAATTAGCGGCATTTAATATTCGAAGAACCAATTATAAGCAACAAAAATAATAATATTAAAATGAGCATTATATTAGATGACATAATAGAAGTTAAACGTAATATTCATAAAAATAATAATTTTTAAACGTCTTATAAGTCCCTTAAAACTATAATGCGTTTTGCTTTATTTTGACACTTGATATTTTGTGATAAATAACACGATACACATTAAGTATCTAGGTATAGGAATTTTGTTGAAAGTTTTTTTTTTTTTTTTAAAGTATGTACCTTGCTTGGCTTCTGCATTTTGTGCGCTGGATGGATTCACTGCTATGTAAACTAGAAGTATAGATAAATAGTTATCAAAACATGCCATGCCATCATCATCACGCTTGAACAGTACCTACAGATGTTTTTACGCCCTATATTACAGTGGTTATTGTCAATCCCTGGGCAGAAATTCAAATTCACGTCTACATTGATATTCGTATCTAGGAGTCAGTCCAATCTTATCTCGTAGCGGACTATAGAGGTATAAAAAGAAGTTTAAACCATTCTTGAAACACTGATATTGTGGGGCACGGAAGAATGTAAAAGTGATTTGCACGTAACAATAGCAGTTCACATAGTTCGTAATCAATACGAGAATCGGCATTCGATTAAACCTTTTCTTGACGTTTCTATTAAATTCACTGGCCATCATGACAACCGCTCATCATACAAAATATATTTATTTTGATGGTCAACAGAACTCTGATCTGTTATAGCAGTTTTCAAAAGTGCAAAATTACACCTAACTGTAATATATCTACAAGTCGTATAGTCCAGTATGTACGAGTGCCTGTGTGTGTACCTACGTGTGGTGACTTTCCAACCAGTTGATATTCTTAAGATACTTCCATGACTGGATAGGCGTCAAGTGTTGGATAAGGAGAGTTTGTTTTCCATATTTTGCAGCTGACGTTGTAACAATTAGGTGTAATTATGTCTTTTGATTAAAACTTACTACTACTTACTAAAAAAGCTCCGTACAACATAGTTATTGCAGTCTATCAAAGCAAAACGAAGCACCCACTAACATCACCTAAAAATTCATATCACCTACAAAAATTTGTTAATTTCCAATATTTGGAATAGCTCCGTATTAAACTTTTTAATGCTTTTATCACCCAACTTAATATTCGATGTTAATTTAGCTTCACCAAGTTAATGCAGACAGCCCATTACGTCGACAAGCGATCTATTATATGAGAAAACTTTGACTAGACGAAAGCCTAGACTAAATTTATTACATAATGGTTGATAACCATCCCATATAATGGGTATAATTACGTATATGTGTGTAGATTATGTACATATGCTCGCAAAATTTTCCCACAGAGTTAGGCAGAGGTACATGCCTACTATATAAAATACAGTTTTTCACTGCCGTTCAGATATTTCCTCGCCTCTCGGAGCTGTCTGGCTGGCGACCACCCTTATGTCAGTCTCTAGTAAAGCAGGACCCGTTCCTCATCGGTTACTGCAGCAACGCATTTACAACCATTTTTAGCAGGTGCCTATGGTCGGTGATGATTACTTACCGTCAGGTAGGTAGCTTTCTGCTTGTTTGTCGACTTACAAACTTATATAACTTAAGACTTATAACAAAGATAAGATACCCATCAATTTTATATTCCATTTTAATTGCGTAGAAAAATCTGTTAGAGAATAATATTCTGCCATACTTATAATGTAAAGCTCAAGTGTGTTCGCAGAAATGATTTAAATACAAAATGTAGCTAATGTAAGGAGACCGTCGCACGTCGTCTGTTAGAGATAATACGCTCACGTGAAAGACAAATGCTCCCAACGTGGACTTGACATGAGGCTGTAAAAATAAATAAAGGGACGACGCGACGGTTGCGCCTTATGCCTCACACACAAAACGTTTAGAAATACACATACATTTAAAACAAACAACGGCTATTGCGCCAAAGAGACCCTCCACAAAAGTTCTTAGCGCATTTATTAATGCTTCGTACTCCAATGCTGTCACCACCAAGTTTTATGCAGCGTCCTACATCGCCTTTGCAGTATCAAATCTTCTTACCTTTGAACTACGTGCTTTTAAGCTTAATTGTACTGCCCGGTGAGCCAGAGCTTACATACAGTAAACTTATGTGCTTACTGAACATGCCATCACGTCTGTATTCCTGAAGGGTTATGCAGAGGTGTGCTATTTGTACACCCACAATTTGGGCATATGTTAAGGGTCTATGTGGTAGAGGGTGAGCCTATTGTACATTTGCCATTCACAGGGTACATATCAAAACTACGAGCAGCTACTGAGAATTTCATAGGAAATAACAATAATACTTTTCTGGAATTGAGAATCGAACACATGACCTCTAGCTTCGCGCTTAGGACCACTAGAGCACTAGAGGCAGGCTGCTTACTGTATGTGCTTGCTAATAAAAATGTATTTTGTCAGAAAATAGTCCTTTGAATATCTAAATAAGTTAGTTAAATTTGATAGTTAGTTAAAACTGACATTGCGATGTTTTCATTTTCCAAACTACTTAAAATTTTGTAGATCATAATGTTACATCTTTAACTTAGGACATCCAAGAGAATGCGATATATACCTATATAGGTAAGTGCTTCACAACTCTATTTCGAAAATTGTATTATTCACTGTGCTGTGTAAATATCTGACACAAAACGCTGAATAATAATTAAACGCACCTTTGACGTTCATATGAGTAATTTTTCTGTAAATATCTACGACTCACATAAAGAATAAAGAAAAACATAGAAAACCTGTAAAGTCTTTTCACCAGTAGAAGACATACACCCGGACTTGGGCCCAATAGTGGGACTTTAATTGATTGGTGCGGAATGCGGAACGAAGATCGCATCAACTTTATTGAACATGTGATGCCGACTGGTACCAAAACTCTCACCTGAATTCAAGTGAAGGCTTCTTTAGACGAAACCCGCCCAAAACCGAAAGAAAACAAAGTTGAAGATAAAGTTTAAATTTAATTGGAATGTTGAAGTCCAGTATATGATAACAGTAGCTGAAAGCTTATCCAGATCTATAATTATTACTCATAATACTCCTATGCTATAAAAAATTATTAAACCCTGTTTCTGTACATTGAAGATGTTAAAAAAAGGGTTAGAGTATAAAAACGTCTCCGAACAGAGATTTAAAATTTTTTGTTTAGTTTTTATTTCATACTCTTTAAAATATGGTACTGGTAGAGAAGTTTCCATCCACTTATCCATACAGATATGCAAACATTCCAAACACGAGGTAGATGCCGTTCACCATTTAGGAGTTCTTCTGGCAAATTGGGATACTGGTAATACCTGCGAATCCAGTCAGAGTTATCACTTTTGTAATATAATTGAAAATATGTGACAGTTTTTTTTAATTGCGAATCAATCAGACGTGTGGAAATTCTTTATATTTATTTATCCACTAGAAAAGAGGTGATGATCTTCAATCGGCAAACGAAAACAGATTTTCTTGATACATACATTTACACAGATAAACACTACAAACTTATAACACCCCTCTTGTTTCATCGAGGGTTAAATGTGATACAATTATGTCGCCCATTATAACAATTTTTAATTACTCTTCATCGAAATAACACAAACACAAAATTCGTACGTCCACCTTCAACAATACCTGCCATAAACGGTTATTGTTATAATAATAAACAGATTTATTGCGAATCAAGAGTTATTAAAATATGAGTAAATATATTACAACCATTAAAGCGTACGTGTCTCATGGCGCACGATAGAAATCGCTTTGATTACAACAATAAATGTATGATGATCATATCACTCTGTTAAAATGGCTGTTCGCAAATTTTCGTTATAATATCAACGCCTTTCATTACGTTACGATTCGTTTTCGTGACGTTTTTTTTACTTTTTACCATTATGGATGTTAATGTATTATCTTCTTAATTTTATAAAATCACTAGCTGTGTGTCGTCGTTCGCTGTTCATATTCAATTTGAACTAAAAAAATATATTAAAAAAAACGTGATGTCGTTAAGTTTTCTAATATTTTCCAAACATTTCTTTCCATAAGAACTTTGTATAAAGTATTAGAAAACTTTAAAAAAGATGAATTAAAAACGCGGTAAAGGCGTTATCAAGTTATGGCGTGAATTTTTAACTGCACCTCTATTTAGAAAAAGCAAACAAAATTTCTCCACTATATTACTCACCGTAAAACAAAAATACTGATTTGCACACAAAAATTTAGTGTCGAGAGCCAGAAACGACTTGCATTAATAGAAAAAACAGATATTTGGACTTATTTGCTTTTTCGTAAAAACTAGTCATTCAGTAAACCAGTTAAGCTTTAAAGATCTAACAGTATAGTATAATTAATTTAATTAATGTTATTTGATGAGCAAATTTAGTGTGCAGTTCATTATTTTTGGTGGTAATTTCGAATATTTTGATTGAAAAAAGGGGATTTACTGTTAAAGTATTAAATACCACCCTTTATTTATTATGACTGATCCTATCAACGCACGGCCAAAACTACTGTCTCACAAGAGTAAATTTGGAACACAGGTCTATATTAAGCATCTGATAAGAAAGGATGTTTGGAATTTTTTACTCATTGCCGGAATTAGGAGAGAATCCGTATTGCAATCTTTTTTCTTTTTGAAGTTAGAAACATTGATATTTGAATAACAACTACTAAGCATAAATAAATATCAAATTTCTAGGCTTTTTTAGACATGAAAGTTGGAATCGTAGCTTTAGCTTTTTGTTAATCTAATTCCAAACAACCCGTAGCTCCAGTATAGCCTCATTATGTAGGCAGCTACCTAAAATAACTTGATTGATGTTACAGGAAACAAGCAGCTGTGGGTGGACGACCCACAAGCTGAGAAACTGTCAGGATTGACTCCCGTAGGTACATGTTTCTGAAAGTCAATTTATTTACCGATGGAACGAACCTGTAGGTACGTATGTGCAAGGATATGTGTTAGTCGGTCGAAAGAACCCTTAACTATTCCATATTCAAACGAGGAAAGGTTTATTTTTAGAATACCTATTGAATGTTACATAATATATACCTATTATATAGTTTATATGTTATGGTGACTGCTTCCTTAATCTACTACTCATCTTAAGCGCGACTGCTTTGTATACCAGAGGTCTTTGGGTCAATCCTTGGGTTGAGCAGTGTTATTGGGTTTTTCCATAGAATTGAATTCTCAGTAACATCTCGGAGTTTCGATTTGTGTCCGTTTAATGGCAACGGGTTCGCCCCCTATTACATGGAATCATAAAATACTGGCAAACTGTGGGTGTAGATCAGTACACTTCTGCCTAACCTTAGTATGTTTATTGAATATTATCTCGAAGGAAAATAATTAACCGTATATGTCTATCTATAGATATAAAAATGAATCCCCATTTTGTTAGTCACGGCATCACGCGTGAACAGCTGGACTAATTTCGCTAATTATTTTCTTGGTATGTTTGTTATTGTCAGGAGAAGGTTCTTACGGAAACAAGAATTAAGAAAATTACGCATAAAATTGGTAAGTCACAACATCTGTCTAGTCAGGTAGTATTTTATATGCTCGTTTAATTATTTCATCAACAACCCACTTCCTATCCCGTTGCTGGGCAAGGATCTCCATCAGACTGGGGTTTAGACCATAGCCGCCACGCTAGTCTTATTGATTAAACGCCTACGATATTCTAAAATTAAACTAATTTAGTTTGGATCCATGACTCCAATAAAGCCAAACCACGGTTTCGTTGTCGAAATCGATGATAGAATGTCGAAGTCAGGGATCTAAAAATACCTATAAATGACGTCAATGTTTTCAGATAGTTCGCTCAGATATAATTGCTTCTAAAGTGACTTTGATTAGGATCGGCGTTCTGTACCAGAATTTCAGAATTGTGACGTTTGGGGTGGTCACCTCGCCAAGACCATTGTGCCCCGTGACATGGATTCGATTTCAACTTGAGACCATTATTGTTTGCATGTTTAGTTTTGTGTTCTGGGTGTACGTATTTTTTAAAAAGTAGGTATTTTTTTATTTTTAGGTATATTATCTTGTGCAACCAATTCGGCAAAGCGAACGTTCGGACGTTGTCCGTTTGCCTTTTTCGCCGGATAAAAGTCGCTATTTGCAATAATTCCACTTTGGTCATGAAAGCGGCGTGTTTGAGCAGGGACATCAAAACTAGCTATTCTAGATTGAAACGCTGAGATCGACGAGAAAAACACACAACGTATGAAACGCTCCATGCCACGCATTGTTACGTGCTGCAGTTCTGCGAAATCATTCGTCATCCCTGTTTAACTTGTGAAAGTGCAGTAAATATTCTTCAATGAACGGATTTATTTTAAAGTCACGGAAATACCCGTATGACAGTTGTATGTTCAAACTTTTTACTCATAAAAATCAATTTAATAGTTGAAATTGGCCATACACACGTAATTACCAAATTAATCGTAATAAGCACACAATTTCATTATTCTTTGAACTTTGATAACGTTAACATATAGGCACGTTGACGACTTGTAGGTATGCTGCTCTTTGAAATATAAATGCGGAAAACCAGTTGAAACGTCTTCGAAATAACATGGATTACATTTTGTTTCCAGTATAGTATTTTGGACAAAATAGTGTAGGACCCTAGATTAGAGGTATTTGAGTCTGAATAATAACACGATTTAGTTGAATAGTGTGGAGTTACGATTAATTTTTATATTACATTTTTATTAAATACAGCTTCCGCTAACCTTATTATCAGTATTGCAGAGCGTTTTACATGCTCATAACGAATATACATTTTCAGGAAAAGAAAACTGCCTTCAAGTATTTTTTGCGAATCTTAAACACCGAACAAATTTACATGGGACCATCTCGGAAGTAGGTATATTATCCCAAATAAAAAAAGAAAAATCCAAATTGATTCACACTCAGCAAAAACATCACGTAACATACCATGAAGTACCTACATTTAAATATGTACGTAACACACCTTTTAAAATCAATGGCTTTGCTGAATTGCGAGACAATCGAAAGAGGTGGTTGGTAATACATTAAAACCTCTTTTATTTATGGATACCATTAAGTGGGGAGAAGGAAACACATTAATTCAACTTTTGGAATGGAAAAACCTTGTTATTGATGAATATCGATGTCACTTTGAATGAAACATGTTGATGTTGGTATACCATAATGCGAATATCAGTAATATTGTACGTAGGAACAACTTCACGTGGGTATATATGTTTTTTTTTTTAAAAGCTGGTTCGAGGTGGCACAAGAAAAGAGCATCTGAAAGGAATTGGGCTCCCCCAATTCCTTCGCCAAGGCCTCCGCCTTTGCCCAGCAGTGGGACAGTAACGGCTAGAAAAAAAAAAGCTTACCAGCATTGTGGGTCACACATTACTAGTACCTACTGTTGTTAACCCCTCGTGCTAAGCTAAATGCTGGTGTTACGAGTGGGTTCACGTCTGTAGTGCAATGGGTGCGGTTCGAACCGGCAACCACATGATCGCAAGTCCTACGCCCTAGCCATTAGGCTACCGCCGCTTCATTTAAACTTCGTCTTCTTGAAGACTAATAACTATTTGCTTTTCTAACTAAATATCTCTCGTCACAGATAGCAACTAAGTTGTGTAAACTATAATTGTAGTAATTATGCTTGATTCCTTAAGCAGCATGTGATTTTTTATTATTTGAACTATACCTTTACTTAATATAAAAAAGAGATACTTACAATGCAATGTAGGTAATGGTTTAGTTTCAGGTTTTATCAAATAATAGAGATACACACTGCGTCACCTTAAGTAAAGGAACAGCTGTAAGCAGTAATTTAAATACAGCTAACAACACTATTAAGATTGGATTTACGAGGAACTATTTTATTAATTGAAAGAAAGAAAGAAAGAAAGAAAATGTGTTTATTGGCACAAAAACTAATAGCATACGTAAAACCTTAACTATAGTTACTTAAAACTAACAAACTAACAAGATAAATGCCTTTATTTAATTGGTTAAATGTATACTAATATAAACGTTGGTCATGCAAGGAAGTTTCTTCAAATACCTGTAGTGAATAGGACTGTAGGAATAATTTGATCTTTATTAGGAACTAGCTTTCCGCCCACGGCTTCGCCCGCGTGGTTTCTCGGCTTTATGCATTTAATTTTTTCCTGTTTTTGTAGCATTTATCATTTCTGCTCCGCTCCTATTGGTCTTAGCGTGATGATATATAGCCTATAACCTTTCTCGATAAATGGGCTATCTAACAATGAAAAAATTTTTCAAATCGGACCGGTAGTTCCTGAGATTAGCGCGTTCAAGTAAACAAACTGTTTGTATATAATATAAATAGTAATATTATTATTACTAGCTTTCCGCCCGCAGCTTCGCCCGCGTGGACAACACGATTTTGACTGTTTAGTTTTTTCCAATTTTGGCGGGAAATTACAAATTATCCTTACATATCTTTCCGTCCGCTTCTTTACTCGAGTAGACTACAAAATTTGCCCAACTTTATTATTTACCGAAATATAAACGCAGCGTATATCCTTTCCCAAGGTCTAGTCTATTTTTGGACCAAATTTCATCAAAATCGGTTCCGAGGTTGGGCTCCAAAGCCTGACTTTGTTTGGACTTCCATATGAACTTTAATCCCCTATTTCATCCCCACAAAGGTCGAAATTTCAAAAACGCTAGAACAAATATTTATTTCTTACTTATTAAATGCCTAAATTCAAAGTTTCATCGTTTTATCTTCAACAGTGACAAACTCCTATACAAATTTTCATCCCTTATTTCAACCCCTTCAAAACTATTTTTTGCAATAAAAGGTAGCCTATGTCGTTTTTCAAGCTTTAGTCTATCCCAGTACCAAATTTCTTTAAAATCGGTTGAGTGGTTTAGTCGTGAAAACGTAACAGACAGGCAGACAGACAGAGTTACTTTCGCATTTATAATATTAGTCGGGAAGTAGGGATAGTATAGATTTAAATACCCGCTTTATCAGGAATTTAAATACCCGCTAATATAATCGCTAACGCTGATTGTCTATTATTTCTTGCCGCATGGTATAAAACAAATGAGTTTAATTCCCAAATCGAGCAAAGTGTCATTGAGTGTTTCTATAAAATTCTCAGTACCTGCTCGGAGTCTAAATTTCTGCCCGGTTAATGGTAATAGGCTCACCCCCTGTTACATCGGACCCAAACATATCGGCTAAGTGTATGCGTATAAAAACATACCTCTGCTTAACCCTTTGACGTACACAGGCGTGACGGAATGTAATGTTATTTTACGGAATTACGGATTACTTTAAGATTGAGTTCTTCGTAAGTATTTACTCTGAGATATTGAGTTAAAGCTTCATAATATCAAATTAATTTAAGTCTGGGCTTCAGTCCCGCGCGGTACGTACAGATGCAAGGATTCTGCAGACACTCTTTATATTAAATTATCCATTTACCGTTAAGTAATCGGTCCGTGATCATATAAGTACTTTGACGAGAAACGAACTGAGGTCTGCAGGTAATTAATCAATTTATAAAGATAGATTCAGATAATATGGAATGAATGGTAAATGGATAGATAACTAATTTCGTAAGTACTTGCTACCACTTCATGGATTGGTATTTCAGAATATTTTTTTTAATATAGAGAATTTATATTGGATGCAAGTCACATAAATCTTATTTTCAAGTAGGTACCTACCCAGGTTTTTTTTTCATTATAGCCTAGGCGCACACAAATGTCACAAATTCGTGAATATTCTATGGATAGGTATGCTAATAGGTCAAGCAAAATTTATTATAAAGACATGGCAACCTTCAAGAAGCGAGCCTATTCGTATCTAAAAGGCCGGCAACGCATTTGCAACCCCCCTGGTGTCTTAGGTGTCCATGGGCGGTGATGATCACTTACCATCAGGTGACTCGCTAGCTCATTTGCCTCCCTCTACTATATAAAAAAACGGTTTTTTTGTCGGTACAAGTCTGACATGCCCTGCCGCCTCCCCGGGTGGCTGACGATCTATGAGGATTTTACGCACACCAAAAAAAAGACGCACACTAATGTAGATACTATGTATTCACACTGTACGGTCGCCCGCACATAAAGTTACCGCAAAATGTAAAATTTTCTCAGTTGATTTTGAACTTAATCGCCAAAATTTTAAAGTTTAAAATCTTTTAGAGAAATTTTACAGTTTTGTATAACCTGATGTGCTGCCGACTGTACATACGAATGTGTGTTGCGTTTTAATTGAGCTATAAGGCACCTATCGTAGGTATATCTCTGTATGTTTTAAAAATATTGTATTTTCCTAAACAAAAATGTACGTCAAAAATCTCCCCCAACATTATTGCAGAGTATAACAAACGATTTGCGGTAAGTGCGCTTAGAAAACTGTCAGTTTAGCAATATCTCTCCTTTAAGAAGACGTGTGGTGAACCGTTGGTTGCTGTTCGCGTCGTGCATTATTGTTCATAGGAAGCGAGTTATAACCTCGTATTCGAGTCCAACAATGCGATGACAAAGTAAATGGTAGGACGAGGACGCCCGCACCCCATGACGCGTCACTACATCACCTTACAAATTGTACACAATAAAATACGGATCGTAAGTGATAAAAAAACGACGACACGAGAGAATACATATTATGATATTATACCTATACCTACCTTGGTTATTGGATTTTCTATCCGGTGTCGACTGTTCACTATTCTACGACACGGCATGTAGGTTAACACAAAGGTGAACACATTTACCTCTTCGATGTTGGAGATCAAACGTAAACCAATAAACCCAGTTTCATGGTGTAATAGAAAATAAAATGCAAGGACAGCAATACGGAAGCAATTAATGGGTATTGTACGTGTAAACCTATCTGTGTGAAAATTTTGTTTTACGTTCGACTAACGTAAAAAAAATATTTTTTTTTATATACAGAAGAAGATCAAAACGTTATGTATCTGTTACTAGATAATAATTTAACATAAAATATTAAGATTTTAATGTAACCAGTAATGACCAGTAACAGAACAAAGTCTTTCGACTCGAGTTATAATTATTTGTTTGCAAAATCTTTTTATCTAACCTCCAATAAATCAATAGAATATCACAATGCAATTTTCACAGAAAATAAGGTTTTAATAACTTTGAACGATTCATTTCCAACATTATGTAGAAGACAATCTTATCAACAAGCTGTCCTGTGCAGATTTTAAAGACTTATTACAAGAAATGTACATAATGATATTATTTGCGGAAAACAGCACCTTTGTGTGTAACTCTGCGTAAACATTAAAATTGTTCGCTGCACAATCTTCTCGGAAAATCAGTTTAGAAAGAGGATGAAAATCTCCGGGTGCTGTTCAGGGCTGTCAGTTTGTAACAACAATTATATATTGCTACCGAGAATGTCCCAGGACGCTATATTCCCGCTTAACTTTCCAAATGATTTATATTCATACGTCGGAATAAGGGAACTTTTAAAGTTTTAGCGCTTTCATGTGCATTATTTATTAATCAGCCTGGAAAACAACCATTTGTTTTGTTCAATATTCATCCAGTTTATCTTGATGGATAGTGTAGCACCCGTACTGACAGCAATTTGTTAGGCTAGGTTAGCTACGTATTATTGCGAATGCATCTTTTTTTTAACATGGCCGGAAAATTAAAAACTGCTTTAACTACCTACCGCGAGGTAACTGCAGGTCAAAATTTTTATTAAAAGGTTTTTGACGATGGAATTTCTTGCTGGTTTTTCTTCATAAGACAATATAATTAGAACCATGCACCTAGTTTTGTTATTGAAAAGTAACCGTAGAATTTAAAAAAAATTGACAAGAATTAGTTTTTTCTTCATCATCAACGTAGATTGTATTTGTGGTGTAATTCATGTGTTCAAAGTCTTGATGGCAGTAAATTTATTGCGAAGATGCCTTGAAAAAGAATAGATTGGCCTTAAACTACTCGATCTGTAACACTTAATTTTTCAATCTCATATAATTAATCACTTTCGATTGGATTCTGTTGCATCGCGTAATAGAATTAAAACCCTTTTAAATGTTCTTTAAGTAAATCCATGTAAGTTTTCTATAACATAGTTAACATAGTTATATTAAAATAGGTTTCGTAACAAATAAAAACTAGCTGTGATCCGTGGTTTGACTCGCTTATGTACTGTGTCGTACCTATTTATATAAAAATTAATTTTAGTTTAATTTTTTGGTATTTAGAACTGCCTCATTAGTCTAGTAGTGTCAAGCGCGACTGCTTCGCTAGAGATCCTTAGTTCAATTCCCAGGTAGCCCCTGCTTAACGTTACCGGAAAACAGACGTGATGGCATGTTTTGATGGTATTTTAGCAATTAATTTCTCTCTAAAATTATTTACTTGAAGATTTTGTCCTAAAACTTCGTCTATTTTCTTTAACGGTTAAGGTACTTTTCACCTCTATCTTTTAACCCTCCAGTTTACTAACGTGAAGTTGTAGCCAGGGGAGACTTTTTCAGCTGGTTCATAATAGTAACTGTGTTACGGGATTTCCTCGCACCGAAGTTGGTTATTGAATAAAATGAAATTTCTCACAATAACAATCGGGTGAAGTTTGAAGGCTTACGATGAGAATTCTTGTGTTGTTCATAGCTAAAAATACCTAGATACTTGGTAAGATTTCAAATCTTCTGTAAGCATGTACTGAATCAATTACTAGTTTTGTTATAGTTTATAAAACAGCAGCGAACTACCAGGATTTAAAAAAAAAGATTTTGTATTATGATAGCTTATACTAAGTAGCATTACTAAGTAGCATTACGCTACGACACATTCTTAGTACAGACAGACCTCTTGGAAGACGTGGTTTATTAGCTTTTTTTCCTTATTTTTCCAAATTAACACCAAGTTTAATCTTTTTTCATGTGCTAACGACCAATATCTATGTTGATATTAACAATTAACACCATAACTATTATCTAAGAACAACTTTATCTCATAAAAATGTCTCCTTACGGCGAAAAGTAAGGAACTTTAGCAAGTTCTTCTCTGGCTGGATATGACGCACAATTTATGGCACCCAGTTTATCTATTAACGTTTAAGTTTCACAATGTGGGTTAAGAGTTGAGGGTACGGTATTTGGCAATTACATACCACAAAGTTTAAACGTGTTCAAAACTTGAAAAATATGAATGTATACTTTGTCCATTATGTGAACCGTTTTTTGACAGATGCCTTAGACTGCCTTAGAGCGTAGCTGTTCCAGATTACGTAAAAGTTAACTTTGAAATGCGTAACAAAATAAATGTATCATCTACCTTATGTTATTCAATTATCTTAATTATGATTCCTTGCAAACATTATAATATCATAAATGTAACGGATTTTCCAAAAAAAAAATATTATTGTTAAGCGTATTCAATTTAGTTTCATTCTACCACATTCTGCCGTGTCTAGTGATGCAATCAAATGTATTCGCTGCAATCATTTTGTACAATGACATTAATTATCCACTCTAATATCAATAAAATATAAATTAAACAATCATTTTCAAAAGAAATCGATGGAAAATGAATCTTATACAAAAATTTATACAATCAGATGAATATTATACATATTTATTTATTATTGGTCGTCGTTGCACCATTTTCGATTCGATAACCTAACAATCGATAATCACTACTAGACAGTAATCAAAGTGTCAATAATCGGGTCGATAATCGCATTGTTACGTTCCTGCAATCACTAGTTCCATCTGTCAAAAAACGGTTCGCATAATGGACAAAGTATAGTAGTTTTAAACTACGTGCGATTCAGTTTTCACAGTCTCGCATGTCTATATTAACGGGATTAGATCAGTTATTGAGCCTTTAATAACGATTCGAAAGTTTACTACAAAACTGTTATTAAATATAAATGTTCCACTGCATAAACTCGATAGTTTCAATTTAGAAAATGCAATTATCAATCACTATAACAGAACAGAAAGGCAAATTAAAAGTATTTAATTAGAGTTATTATCCGCCATCAATGGTTTCAAGAACTCATCTTAAGTTCCAATAAAATTTAATAAGAGAGCCCTTGAGAACTTCAATTTCAGATGAAATTTAGGTGAGTACACTAATATTTATACTAGGTACTTGTACTAACTTATTGATCTTAAAGAAAGGGACACTGACACAACCTTACAAACGTACCCCCGGATTGTAGATGTACAGTGGTACAACTCCGTCGTAGCTATGTTAGCATGATATTTTTATATTGACCAGAATATCTTTATTTTATATAGCAGTATAAAATAAAGCCTAGCGATATTCATTCAAAAAGGAAGATGACTTTACAAAATGTACTGTTAGACGAAATCCTACATAGTACATATTTATGCTTTCCATCTTTTAGGTAATCCTATCAAATCAGACTAGCTTAGTTCACTTGATATTTTTTTTGTGGTATTACAAAATGAACTTCACATAAAGTCCTTGTTTCTGTCTGAGAGGAACTATTTGCTTTTGAGGCGACTCTTTTATTTTTAAAAGAATTTTAAAGCTACGCTCTACAAAGTAGGTACTTCGTATTTTGTGAATGTTGTTAAAAACCACAAAACACCTGAATTTAAAAATGCACTGCGCTTTAAGTAGCTGTTGTAGGTAGATAAGTATATAACGGATTGCATTGGTTATTTTTCTCACTTGCCTACATCATTCAATAATTAAGAACCTGTAATACCTATATATTTTCTGATCTTTATGTATTATTATATATGTATGTTAGATAATTTTATATAGTATGTGTGTGAAAATTATCTCTCTAGGGTATTTATTTAATTATAAAATTATCTCTCTCTAGTGTATTTATTTAGTTAAGATTATTGTACACTTGAATCAAACACTGTAATTTATTACAATAATTCAACAACGATCACGGTTTTCTGGAAGAAAACTCAATTTTGCGTTAAGCTCGCCTTTGTTCATTGTTTGTTTTTTATTTGATTGGTTAGTATGTTTTTTGTGTACAATAGAGAATAATAATAACCAATTTGTGCTCTGTCACTAATTTGCACAATTATTAATTATAGACGCACATTATCACGCCTGTAGGTACTATTCAATATAATGCTAAAGACATCTAAAAAGCGTTTGCATAAGGTTACGATCCCGTCGAATAATATTTGTTTAGAAAAGAAAAATAAAAATGATCCAACCATGCATACAGAATTAAAATATAGGTATTCAGTAGTTTTTGCACAAACCCCAAAATGAAGACGGGTTTGGTACCTATCGATTATGTTATACCTCCTCTAACCCACTTGTAACTTAATATCTTCAAAGCACAGACAGAGATCCTCTACGATTTTTTAAGAGTACCTACCTATAGACAATAGGGATAAACGGGATATCACAAACAAAATCGTAATCGACTACTTGTTTCCTATAGGAAACAAATCGCTATACGTCGGCCTGAAAAAGAAAGTAATCAAAAATTGTGATCAAAGGTTTTGTTTGAAATTTTTCCAAAGTTCGCTCTACATTTTAAATTTAAATATTTTTCTTTTAACATGAATCTTATTATAAATTCAAAAGACTTTAATTCGTTATAAAATATTAAGTTGAACCTGAAGGCAATCTACGATCACAAGCATTCTGACATGAACATAAATCAAACTCATCTAAAAGTGTCATTTAGTTGAACGCCTCAGAAAATTACGTGGATTTTTTTCGTTCCGTCCTTACTGCATTCGGGTTGAATATAAGGGACGGTGATAACTGGCACATCGCCATATTTATCAGGCGTTTCTTCGCAGCAAACACATCCAGTAGTCTGATCACGTACACTAAATCTATATTTCTCGCGTAGCATGAATGTAAGCAAGTTTTAAGAACATCTGCTTGCGATGTCTGCCTCTACAAAATTGAAATGAAATTAAACCGGTTTGTACGGAAGATTCCTTGTATAATTTTTATTATTCGTCATGTAATGTTATCTTAATTAAGCTATTATGCACGTTCTTTTCTTACTTTTGCAAACCGCTAAGGTTTAATATACCTGGGTACATTGTATTATATTTTTTTATTGGACAACTCTGCAAACAAGCAAGCTAGCTACCTCTTGGTAGGAAGTCGTCGCCACCCATGGACATCTTTAATACCAAAGGGGTTGTCGATACGTTGCCGAGCCTATTTAAGGAAAAGGAAAAAGAAACGAGAAAAGAAGAAGGAAGTGGACTGAGGAAGGAATTGGGCCTCCGGCGCTCCACACTCACCGTACGGCACCCAACAGTATGCATTCTGCTACTTGACGTCGATATTCTGTCCCCAGTCTTGCCGCGGCCCAATCATGCTGGCATGTAGAAATGCCAGCGAGGCATTACTTACCATAGAGAATATTTTTATTACGAGTATTTTATTTTATTCTCTCCTCCGTGCTATTTACTAAAAAAAATATGTTTGTAATTTTTAGTTTTATGTTTGTAGTTGTATCTTTTTGTAAGAACTGTAATACCCATAGATCGCAAAATATAATTCCAATTTCAATGAATGAAACGGTTTATTCAGTATTATTCGCAGCTCTACGCTGATACAATGAGATTTGTTCAATATATAAGGAAATTGTTGAAAGTTTTTAGCCCCTTTTCTTCTGCCATCTGTGTATAGTGCCGCGTGGGCAATTGTGCATGATATTCCTCGAACGGAGATTTATTAACTGTTACTAGCTTTCATATTATTCTAGTTCTAACAAAAGGGTGTTTCATTACTCAGAAATATAATGTGAAAGTATATATAATTCTATATAATATTATCTATATTCTAATAATTAGACAACTGTTATTGTGTATAGAATCAAATATAGAAGTGACTACCATTATACTCGTAGTGATTATAATTTGTTAAAGGTACTTAATTGATTAAATTTCGTTGTCTTTATTGTGAAATAATAGGAGCTTATTAGAAGCTTATATCGAAATAACGATGCGATTTCAATAACTAGAGTATCTATTAATTTTGCAGATAAATTTGTATTTTA
Source organism: Subacronicta megacephala (assembly GCA_958496365.1). Taxonomy (NCBI): domain Eukaryota; kingdom Metazoa; phylum Arthropoda; class Insecta; order Lepidoptera; family Noctuidae; genus Subacronicta; species Subacronicta megacephala. Next base: position 12,573,271 of record OY292513.1, read on the forward strand.
TATTTTACAAGTATACTCGTACTATCAGTTTTCACAGAAAATCTGATAGTATACTCGTAAAATATGCTTTAACGAATTGGACACTAAGGGGCTAACTGGACAATAATTAGTCTAATTTGCATGCATTGGAAACCCGTTTCAGGCAACCAATGTTTTTATAAGAGCAAAATGCTCTCGTATCTCGTATAAAAAAAAAAGAAAAAGTGGGCCTCGTTAGTGAGATCACCAAACACAGATATTACTTTGCAAAAGTTTATTTTGCGCCAGACTTGTGTCTTGGCAAGAAACTTGGCCGATAGTAGACAATACCACCTTTCTTTTCTCATCAAGATCGCCTATCTATATCTACTTTCTTAAGCAACCATTTTATAAATGCGCATTTCATACATACGGCGATAGAAAGGTGGGTATTTCGGTAATTTACAGTAGTGGGTGAACTGACGGATGATCTTTAGGAAGGAAATAAAACATAAACTATAAAGCTTCAGCTGTTAACAGAATTAAATAAAAAATCAAAAGAAATCGTCTCATGATACGAGTCATCATCATCATCAACCCATTACATTGTCCCACTGCTGGGCACGGGTCTCCTCTCAGTACGAGAGGGATTAGGCTATAGTCCGCCACGCTGGCCTACCGCGGGTTGGCAGACTTCACACGCCATCAAGAAAATCTCTCAGGCATGCAGGTTTCCTCACGATGTTTTCCTTCACCGTTTAAGCGCGTGATCATTAATTATTAATACGCACATGACTTCGAAAAGTCAGAGGTGCGTGCCTTGGATTCGAACTCGAGACCTTTGACTTGGCAGTCCAATGGTCATATCACTAGGCTATCACTGCCCTCGATGATACGAGTACATTCTGATAAAAGTCGAAAACGTAAAAACGGTTGCGTAATACCTAGTACCAATTTTACGAGTCTAAAAATTTTGACAATACTCATATGAACCAGTCAAAAAGCTTTATTTTTGTAGAGCTTTTTTAATTATAAAGCTACCTATACAAACTTAATAAAAATACTTTTACTAGGTGGACGATTTCCGGTGTTTCCAAATGCTTTTAAAATTTCAACATTCATCATTCACACATTCCGTTGACGAAAACTACCGGGATTATAATATTAGATTATAGTATTTTATTAAAACTAATAACATGAAACATGTGGCAATAGTTTTTTTTTTAAGTTTTACTTGATTTAATTGGCTGATATTGCGGTTTTGCCTAGAAATCTTTAAACTTGCTATTATTTTATTCATTGATCACTAGTACTTAACAGCTATAAATTAGGACGAACTTATGATCCAATTAATCTTACTCCGACATAGGCCATAAAGATAAGACTATCAAATTGTTCTGAAAAATAAAGAAACTTTTGACACCAATCGAAATTGTACCTTTTTATTAGTTATCATAGTAAATAAAGAAGAAAAATATAAACTCTTTTTAAGTAGTATTGCTAATCAGTGCACTGGAATTATTTGATTGCATCCCGACATTGTAACTCTGCACTAGCACTAATATCTGTTCTCTATACCATGCTGAGTTAGTCAGAGAGCAAGTGTTCTTGAGTCATGTGAATTCGAGAAGATCTGCTGTTATTATAAGTTTTTTTTTATAAAGTCTAGGTCAACGGTAGAGCATAACAACCATTGATCAGTCCATAGATCATACGAGTAGATCATTGTGACAAAAGCAAAACCTCGAAGTGTGTCACCCGCTATCTTTATGCTGGAACCCGTTAGCTAACCGGATCTAATTTAAGGATTTCGGTGTTGCCTAGTAATTAAATGGCATTGACTGTCTATAATATTATCTGTATTGCGTAGGTATGTGATGTGCATATGTGACGGGCAATTTGGTTAACCGGGTAGTATTAATATGGATCGATCATTCTGAATAATGATCGTGAGTGTTGGGCAAATTAATAAATTACGTATAATCATTAATTAATTATACGGATATACTGGCGATAATTTTACTATAGTAATTCACTTGAGTGGTGAGTACACACTCAAGTGAATGACTATAGTAAAATTATCTGTTTGGTGATCAACTTGATACTACAGTTGCGCCGCGAGTCGCGGATTCGATTGCTATCCGAGGCAATAAAAATATTCGTGAATAGTAGTAATTTATAAAAATGAAGTCAAACTTTAATCACAATATTTTTGCTGACTGACTGTTACTGACTTTGTAATCTCACTAAACGCAACTTAACAACCACGTTTTAATCCGTAGCTCTTTGACTAAAACTAGACTTGTGAAGCATCGAAGCATCGAATCGTTATTGCAATTAGCAAACAATGATGGTTAAAAGCAAAATATCGATACTACAGTCAAAGTTTTTATGACGAAGTAAGTTCATTAAGTGAAGTGAGGCTTATATTGGCGTTTATCGTTGTCTGTATGCTTATACTTTAAAATTACGCAACGGATTTTGATGCGTTTTTTCATTTCGTTTTTAATAGATGTAGAGTGATTCAAGAGGGGGTTTATATGTATAATACATACATATTATACTAAAGAAAGGCCGAGATAATACGCGGGCGAAGTCATCTAGGCAGAAAGCTAGTTTATTATATTATTTATTTATTTATTTATTTAATTAATTACAACGGTCTTTTAACCATTAAAGTAACTAATATATATATAAACTGTAGGAAATTAACAAAAAAGGCTAACAACACTTTCATAAATTCCTCTCACAGTACTTCTGACATACCAATAAAATCTTCGACCATCCGCAAACAAATCATCTGTCATCATTATATAGCTGACCCGACAGACCTTGTCCTATATTCTATTCGAACTGGAATATATAATAAAAAAACGTGCATGTAAAAATAGTTATTTAATTTCTACGCAATTTTCTTAATTTCTCTTTCCGTAACCACAAGAAAACTTACAAAGTATAAGAAAACTTAAAAAATTCGAAAGAATTCGGTAAAGCGTTCTCAAGTTATGGATGGCATGACAAAAAGAGTAATTCATTTATCTATATACTCCATTTGGTTAGGTACTTAACTAAAGGTAAACAAATCATAAAAAAGGTTCTTTTATAGGGCCATTTTTCATCTTGAAACAAAACGTAACCAAAATAAATTATTTAATCATTCAAAATAATTTTCCTTTACTATACTAGCATATTTTACTACTTTGTTTAATATTAAATGGTAATTATTAATTCTTAAGCTTGCGACCAATAAATAAATCAAATCTGATAATTATGTCATAAAGTATTGCAATGTGCCTACTAGAAAGAATCTAAAAAGACAGGAAATCAAAACCTTTTTCTACATAATAGACTTTTGATAACTCGAAAAAATTAAGAAGTAGTAGCGCGAGGAAGCGCGGAAAAATAATTAACCGATATTATACTTAGTCGGGTAACCAGACGTCATTCGTAACAGTTTTTACTTTCGTTCGTTTTTGTGTTTCTTTTGCCGTAAATTGTATTATTTAGTTATAGTTTTGTTTGTTCTTTGTTTTTATTGATTGTTAGATGTGTTGTTATTAATTTCACTCCCAATTCATAAGATACCATTGTAATAAAGGTTGAAGAGCCCTGAACGCCGCCATTTTTATTGTTTACCTTTAGTTAAGTACCTAACCAAATGGAGTATAGGTACTAATATAATAAAGAGGTAAAGTTTGTTAGGTTGTAGGGTGTAATCTCTGAGCCTGCTCTACTGAACCGACTTTGAAAATTCTTTTTCCAATACAAAGCCACGATATTCGTGAGTGTCATAATGCGATATCACCCAACGAAGTGGGCACGGGTTAGCTAGTATTATATATAAATAATTAAATAGCTAGACTGCCTCAATAGTCTAGTGGTCCCATTCGCGACTGCTACGCAAGAGGTCCTGGGTTCGATTCCCAAGTCGAGCAAAGTATTATTGGGTATTTCTACAAAATTCCCAGTAGCAGCTCGGAGTCTGGATTTGTGCCCGGTTAATGGCAATAGGCTCGCCCCCTATTACATGGGACCTAAAAATACTGGCGAAATGTGAGTGTACATTAGTACACCTCTGCCTAACCCTTCAGGGAATACAGGCGTGATGGTATGCATGTAAATAGTTAGATTTAGATGTTTAACAATACACGCCGCCTGATTGTAAGCTGTAACCGCAGCCTATATACGCCAGAAACATTGTTATGTACCTACCTTAGGTTTAACTGGGTACATGAACTTCAAACCGGAACGCAATAATGTTGGCATTAATGCTTAGCGGCTAAAATATTGGCAATGGGGTGGCCACCCCAAACGACCTGAGAAGCTGTGTCCTATCACCATATTATTTTGGATGTTTTCTGATTTAGCTGGCCATAATTAAGCTTTAATTTTTTTTAATACAATCGAATTAAGAACCTCCTCCTTTTTTGAAGTTGTTTAAAAAATCGCTTTTCCCTCCCCTGGTCTGGTCAGCATCAAAGCTTCGTAAGGGTTTTCTGTTAGTTAGTTCTCAGTAATTGCCCGGAAATTGGATTAGTGCCAGTTTAAATAGCTCATACCCATATTATATGTGACCTAAAACTTTGGATAACTGTCTGTGTATATACCTACCTAATCTTTGAGAAACTACGATTGTGATGGTATGTTATCTTGTGTACATAAAAAAAACACACATTTGATACCTAGATGACGTACTTATCCGATTGTACAGTTACATCAACGGATATTGGTATTATGAGTACCCTTACCGTGCGCCAGGGGAATTATCGGAAATCACTCACCGCCTAACCTAATTTGATTTTATTTAATTCAATTTTGTAGACCCTATTTAACATCAGTCTTTTAAAATTTAAAGTCTAGGTATAAACAAACAATAAAATGCAGCATACAATTTCGCATCGTTCAATTTTAAATAAGTTAACTTTAATTTCCAGTGATACAACTTTTTTAGTGTCAAGCAGGTTTTACGCAAAACACGCGTCGAAAAATGTACGTATTCAGTTGAATACTATTTCCGTAAGTCGTTTCGTGCATTTAGCCAGAGAGTAAGGTTTTTTATATAATAATAGACAAAGACACACGCAAGCGTTAAATAGTGCTAGTTATTAATTTACTTTGGATTCCCATTTTATTAGCAATACCTATAACCGTCTCATTACCTATTAAAATACAAAACATCTTATATGCCTCTTCGACTTTGACTACAAGTGTTTTTTCTTATTTTACGACAGGGATAACAAATCAAAACACAATATTTTATCACATGAACGCCAACTGCTTTGCGTCATAATCCAATACTAGGTATGTATAAAAAATAAAACGTATAAAAACCTGGCACGGTTAAACCAGAATTTTGCGTCATTAAATTATTGCCGAATCAGGACTCGCGGGGTGTCGAATCGGACCCCTTAAAATTCATCACACACGCGTTCCGAATGCTAAAAAAATGAGAAAAGTAAAGTACGTGGATTGGACAGGAAGTTGCTTTCAATTTACGCCTCGAGGGAAATAACACCAACGCGAGCTTAGAAAATTATCTTCGGCATCCTCACAACGAGCGAGGTGAAGGCGTTATACTAACAGTACTCATGAGATCCTCTACATACAAAATATTTACTAGCTCTCTCGTGTAAGTAAACTCTCAGGTAGTACACGAGTTTGCCCAGGAGTGGTGTTCAATTACTGCGGTTAGGAAGCGTTATCTGTGGTCAATGCTTGTCGCAATCACATATTAGCATAATATACAAAGTTATCTCTCTACATGTTAGTGTCCCGTCCAGCTATATGGACGTCAGCTGAACTTTGCGTTTTGCAAGCTTTACTACATAGGTAAAGAGAACTACAGGGTACTACTGCAAAAGTATCGACTAAAATGAACGCATAAGCGTTCATTTTAGTCGATACTTTTGGTTAGGTATTTGAACGCCAATTAATTTTTATACAGCCTTTTACGAGTCTCACTGTTTTGAAGCCTTGCTCTTATTGGGAATTGAGATGGTAATTTAGAGATACCCAAATTTTGATGAAAGTTTTCCCAACTCGACCGATTTTATCAACGTTAGCAGCTCAATAATCGAATAATCGGTAGTTAATTTGGTTGCGGTTGTGAACAAAATATTCGCTACAACTAGGTTCCAAATCAAACATTGACGCGACGGCTGTAGCAGACAGTATTAGGCATGGAACCTTAAACCCACACAAAGATGAAACTGAAATATAATACATTGGAATACATTTTCAATACATGGAGGATGGGCTCGTGGCTAAATTATAACTGCACTGATTGACAGAGCTGCACCTGCCATGGTGAATCTTTGGATGGGTACCGACATATCGAAACCCCTCCCTGCCTCCGTCCCGGTTGTCATACAAACCCCATGTGCCAAGCCCAAAAAGTCTGACAACTAGGCAATCCTTCGAATATCGATGTTGCCAAGGAATTGGGCTGCGGAGGACTGAGGGCAGTCTGGCTTCGTGTTAAATACTGATTATCAGCCTCATGTTTTTGGAATGCCGATCCTAAAGAAGTCGAAGTTAATTAGAAGAAGTCATGAAGGATGACCTCATAGCAGCTTTATACTTACTACAAAGTTAAAAGTGCCACCTTCCTAAACCTGAAATAGATCCGGCAAGTGTTCCGTGGCAGCAGTTGTTTTGTATATTGTGAATTTTCTTAATTTGCGAACTTCACAAAAGAACCAATCGACCTTAACACTTTTATTCACTTAATTAAACGCAAAGCTCGGAAAAAAATACAAGAGTTCAAAAATAAATTTACCGCTAAATGTTTGAAAAGCTTATTAATTCCTCGTAGGTACCTCAATTATATTAGTTAAAAGCTTGTTCAACCAACAGTAGGTAAGTTGGTTGAGTGGGTCTAGTTGGTTTGGATTGCTAAACTCATTCATTAAAAAACATTCTTTAAAAATTATCAGCTGGCATATCCTGTGACTCGTGTACTCACAGTTACCAAACTTCCAAACGAATATTATTATTAATGTCTCTATTACGAATTATTATTAATGTATGTGTTACGAATATTATTATTAAAGGAACTTTGCCTGTTGGTTTGTTACGTTTTCACTTCAAAACTGCTGAACTAATTTTGGTAAATTTGGTATTGATAATGATTTGACCGTTTTTGTGGATCCTACACTTGGGGAGGCAGCAGGTTATGTCGGATTCATAATTTAACATCCCACCTGTATTCCTCGAAGGTTTAGGTAGAAATGTACTATGTACAACGACATTTCGCCGGTTTGTTTAGCTCTCATAACGGGCGAGCTTATTGTCATTACCGAGGCACAAATCGCAGATTGTATGTTCGAGTCATATAGCTTAAACCGCACTTGCATTTCCTTGCTATAGTGGATTCGTGATAATTATTCTCCACGACCGAGACCAAGAAGGACACAGGATAGGTACCTCTCGTCTCAAAATTTATTTTAGTATGCGAGTAAATCCGGGAGCAACATCTACTTAAAAATATATTGGAAAGCGATTCCAGTACCGATTGTTTAATTTGTGTGACATCTTTATGCGACTACCGAGTCGCTAGTAATTAGCATAAAGCTTTTTTGGATGTTGGCCAAATTTGAGAAGTAGAAAGGAAACTTAAGTTGCTGACATTACAATTTCCACTAACACACCGATATTTACGGTCGTCGACGATGTATCACGATTCAAGTATCGAATAAGGAATCAACTCGATGATGCTGTAAGAACGCGTATTTGGTAACTGTTGACTTTGTCCGCCTTAAATCGATTAAATTTCGCAAAGCGATATATTACAATTTGTCTCCTTAAAAAATACTGTCGGTTTTGGTAGTGTTACAAGATAATAAGCAAGCATACAGTGCGCGCGCTGGCCTGCGGAATCCGCAACATATGTATAGGTAGATGCCATCAACGCCGCGCCGGTAGTGTTACTAGCGCGTTGTCACTGTCACATGCCAAGTAATTTTCTGGTTACACTGGTGACAATACCTAATAATGTTATCGCATTATTGCTTAGCGGAGCAATATTTGCCAAATAATAGAATTTGGTAGTATTTCCCAGTAGGACGCGAGTTGGACCACTGCTAGATTCCTATAATTTTGCAGTCGTATTATTTTTTTGTTTATTTAGGCTTTTTTTTAAAAAAGCTTATAAGCAATGTAAGTGTGAGTGATTACTAGTATTCTTGTTAAGCCTCGTGCTAAGCTAAATGCTTGTATGAAGAGGTGGTTCACGTGGGTAGTGCATTGGGTGGGTTTCGAACTAGCAACCCCATGATCCCAAGTCCGAAGCTCTAGCCATAAGGCTACCACCACTTCACATTCTTGGAGGTTCTGAAATAAAATAAAATAAAAGCATGACGTTTTCAAAGCCCTCTTTTCTAATTATACTGACTTACCTATTAATCGAGCACTTTGATAAAAATTCTAAAGGAAACCTTGAATCCAATCAGGCGTCAAGTCGGTCGCACCCACACTTGTAAGCTGCAAAGCGTACTTTGAAAACGTCACATCCTTACCTATAAATTATTATACCTAACACTTTGATTTCCGCTTGTTCCTTTCACATCAACCTCCAACATACGCAATATCCGATCCATTTTCTTAAGTACCGAAAATTTTTAGTAGAAATGTTCACTTGTATTGACGTACGGTACGTTGAAAGTATGATTTCCGAAGTACATTTATTTTTATTATGGAAAAATCAAATGTATCTAAGTAGATTTTCCATCGATGAGAATTGTAAACTTATTCTTGGAAATAATTTTAATCTCAATAGGTATCACGGTGAGAGGCAATGCAGACGTTTGAAGAAAGATATCTCAAAATAAGCTACCTAGCTAGCTGGAGCTTAGAGCTACTGACAACTACAAATTATCGCTATATAAGTAATTGAAATAGAAACAAAAATGACAATATAAACAAACACGGAAGTCGCAGACTTCAAGACATTTTTGGGTGGTCTATTTTTATAACATTGTGATTTATTTATCAAGCATGGTCTTGCAGTTGCACCGTGGTCATCGGTCACAATAATTTCAAGAAAGAACACAACATGATTATCAATGAAAATATTTAAAATATACAGGATTCTTTTATTTAATAATTATGGTGTGTACTTGCGATCTTGTGATGAACTAGTTTTTCCAATCGTAAGACTAGGTATCCCAAAATCGCACTATGGCACACCTACAGTTTTTCAAAACCTTCCGCGGTTAATATATATAAAGTTTAAATACAAACATACAATAATCGACACTAGCATTCTTATATTATATTAGGTATAAACCTATTTATATCTATTCAAATCAAGACAAGCATCATTTCTCGTAAACTGCCTCATTAGTCGAATGGTCGAGCAAAGTGTTATTGGGTTTTTGTATGAAATTCTCAGTAGCAGCCCGGAGTTTTGATATTTGCGCCCGATGAGTGGCAATATAGTCTCCTCCTATTACATGGGACCTTAACATGACTTCGAATTGTGGGTGTACATTAAGTACACCTTTGCCTAACCCTTCGGGGAATACTGGCGTGATGGTATGTTTATGTTATAATTTCACGTTTGTACACAAGGCTACATACGCGTCAAGCTGTATATTTCCAGTATAAGCTGTGAACGTTTCTTGTTCGCTTATTGTACGGAAATCCTACACAATGCGAAGTGCGTTTAGCCGTATGTACCGTAGGACAAAGAAAGCTCAGTCTTAGTTATACTTGGAGAATACGAGTGCTCGGCAAGCGATTCAAATTACCATTTTGCAACTGTAACCATATAACATACCATCACGCCTGTATTCCCCGAAGGGTTAGGCAGAGGTGTACTAATGTACACCCACATTTCGCCGGTATGTTTAAGTCCCATGTAATAGGGGGCGAGCCTATTGCCATAAACCGGGCACAAATCCAGACTCCGAGCTGCTACTGGGAATTTCATAGAAAAAAACGTAATAACACTTTGCTCGACCTGGGGATCGAATCCAGGACCTCTAGCGTAGCAGTCGCGCTTAGGACCACTAGACTAATGAGGCAGTGTAACCATATATTGTTTCAGTTGTTTGATATAACTTCAAAGACGAGTCTTATCGGTCTACTTACTGCCAAACATTTATGTTTAAACTCTGCAGATCATTAATTTGTTGCTTGTAAATAGTTTGTTTGTTGAATGTGAAACACACCTCGCAACTACAAATTGTGCGCGCTAAGTAAGATGTTTTGCTACATTTAATAGAAATCTCTATGACCTTACAGTTTCCATGAAATGTGGCTTTAGCTCGATGTGGAACTAGGTCAAATCCCAAAGAATAGGAATAAGCCTCGCGGCTTAGAACAGAATATCATTTATTTTAAAAAAATACGGCTTATTGGGTATAGACAAAAATGTTGTCTACATCCGAGTTGAAATATCATTGGCAGCATTTGGGTTGAAATTTATACGGCAAATAATCTTTTTCGTACGCACAACATTTAGATTATTTCATCTCCTGGAATGAAATAAAACATATTTCTAATAAACCGTTGCCATGAAACTCACTCGAAATTTCTCAGTACCTCACCTTTTACATATGAAACTCGCCTGCATCGCACGCAAAGGCTTAACAGCTATTCATCGAATACAATATTTGTTTTCTTCAAAGACGCATTCATATCTATCCTATTTCTTGATATTGCGATACGAAAATTCTTTGAGAGTATCACAGTAGGTATAAACTATGGTAAAATGTATAATATTTACCTATACTTAGTTGAAAAATAGTTTGTTATTTTTTCGTCATATGAACCCAGTATTTACCGAGTGAGGAGTGAGCCAATCGCTATTTGTTTATCTTAGTTAAGTAAATTTATCATTTTAACGCGGGTTTTAATTGCGATTGTATTTACATTTTATAACGACTATCAAATAGTCGTTCCAAATTTTGGAAGGATCACATTTAATAATCCAAGCTTGGATACAGTGCTTCGCGAAATCAGTTAAAAATATTTCATTAAAATCACTTACTAGAAATATATGTTTGCATGGTTATATGAGAAAAGATGGCGTCGTTCCATTTCAATCTATACTTATAACATAATAAAACTGAAAATTTTGTTTGTTTGAACGCGCTAACCTCTGGAACTACCAGTAGGATTTGAAAAAATATTTTTGAATTTGATAGCTCAATTCTTGAACAAGGTTATAAGCGATTTCAACATCATGCTACGATCCTTAGAAGCGAGCCAAAGCGGCTTAAACTGCGAGGCATAGCTAGTTTCATATACCTATAGGGCCATTGGCATGTACACACGGCTACAGGTCAACCTATACAAAACCAGTTTAAGCTGATCTTACATTGTACCTACAGGCTTCCTATACAAGACGAGGCCAGCATAAACTGGAATGACTCTTCTATGACGAAACACCAGCAACTAGGTAGAACAGTTAATAAATCGCCTGTATTCCTGGAAAGGTTAGATAAAGGTGTACTTACGTATACCAATAGTTCGCCGATATGTTCAGGTCCCATGTAATAGGAAGACTGCTCCTGAAAATTTCATTGATAAAACCCAATAACGATTTTCTCGACATGGGAATAGAACCCAGGCCTTCTAGCATAGCTGTCACATTTAGTACCACTTGACTTATCAGTAAATAGTTAATGTGTAGGTAAATAGTAGTAGTATAAATACCAGTTATTAAGTGTTTTAGTTAACGGGCCACTTTTATTTTTCAAACCCCCTTGTAGGGAAATCTTCCTTTTTACCACAATGCAACAATGTACACAAAGCCAAAGTGCGGTTTTACCCGCTTTACGGATATTCCAGGTAACGCGCTCTAATTCATCCTTTAGAAACCCACTCCGTTGTTTAAGGGGGTTCAGAGTGAATGCATCAATTGGGTCATGTCATGTCAGCAATATCCGAAACACGGCACAGTACGGCTTTTTAATTAAAAAAGGTAAGAATTACATCATCATTGGGTCCAAAATTTGCTTTGGATTTAAACTAATGTGACTAGGTTAATGACTATGTACTTTAAAAGACGCCACCAACTCATAAAGGAAACAATTTGAACCTAATAATGTTCGCAAATCTTCAACACCTATTATAAAATCTTAACAAATTGTATTTTTATAAAATTAAATATTCTTCTCACCGTCCGTCAGCGTCACACTATCGCTTTCGACTCAATGAAAACAGTTAAATTTTTTATTAAACCTAATGACTAAGGACATCTATTAAAACTATGAACTATGTAATTTTGACTAAAATATAACGAATTAAAAGTTGTTTAGAGTTTTTATTTAACACAAAATCTCTTTGGAGCGTGATGATATTTAATAAAAAAAAATTGTTAGTTTGATATATTATTATTTCCCTAATGATTTTTGCTGTCATAATTTGTTAGGACTGATTATTAGTTCCAACTATAAATAACATAGATACGGATTCATATTAAAAGTCACCCTGTTGTTCAAACTCATTATAATACAAAACGCTATTTACCTGGAGCTCCATCACATCATTTACTTAGCAAAAGGAGTCTTAAAAAAACAACATTAAAAGGTCATTACGTTTCTTTCCGTGGACCATCAAATCTGAGGGCGGTGTAGTACCTAAGTAGCCCTAGCTTCGAGGTTTTATTATAAAATATAACGTTTTTTGCTAGGTGTTTCATATTTTAGCATTAAATATTCTAAGTAAGTTAGTATTAGTTTAGCCACGTTAACGATTCCAGGGGGAACAAAATTCAAATAACTTTCTTAAAAAGAATAAACATCTTGATGGAATTATGTCGTAAGTTGTAAAAATCCCGGTCCAAACTTATAAAGACTAATAATAGGTAGTTACAATGTGAGTCAAAGAATATTTCTATAATTACGTTGTAAAACAAACTGATATGTTCAGTTCAAGTTCAAGCACAGATAAATTAAATCCGCTTGTACGCCTTCCATGACACAAATGAACACAGCGGAAATTAAAAAGATATCAAAGATAAACTATAGATACTAATGTTTATTTTCAAATGAAATGCTAGGTATTTTCATTTAGAACTTATTTGAAAAATAATTTTCTATTTCTATATTTCTTGGTAATTGGCAGCCTCGCGACAGTCGTGAGATCAATTCCTACCCTTTGAACTATTGTCGTTAACCCACTTGTAGTGCAGGGAGAAGAGCGTATTGTGGGTTCAATAATTGGAGAGGTAAACTGAAATATTCTTTATGTAACGTACATTGTTTACACTCAAAGCCACTATAGTTACTCAAACGCCCATTTCAGACATTGCCCTTCATTATTTTACTCAGTATTGTAGGTACTATGTAGATATATCTGGTCTTTAAAGAGACCATGATTCTCTGAATTTGGTTCTCAATATTATCTTCTCAGAGATCGTCAAGAAATGCGATAGGATAATTTTCCTAAAAAAATTAAAGCTGTTGACTTGCAGCATTTATCACTTAATTTCATTACACGTTTTTTAAGCTTTGTAATGTAATTGGTAAAGTGTAACTTTGAAAAAAAAAATATGGATGGTGCACTTAGTCCGCTACTAGGTGTTAATCAACTTCTCATGAATAATGGTACTCCTGTTATCATAGGTATAAGGCACGCCTGCCGTGCCGGATTATGTTAAATACTGAAACTCAGTTGCATCACGTTAGATGTAGAAACTTGGATGAGAACCGCCAGCTGCTCATTTCGTTAAAAAAATATGTTTCACAATAAAAAACAAATTAAATCACTAGGTAGGTATATAGTCATAGAGGACAACAATTTCATATTTATTAATAAAGTTGATTGCAGTTGGCTCCTAAGCTCGAGTACTTTATTAGTTTTCAAAAACGTAATATGTGCGTAATAAAAAGAACGCATTGACTTAAGAACCTCCTCGTTTTATTTCGTCGGTTAGAAATAACTTAGCTGAAGTTGTGACACTGAACAGTACTGTGATATAACAATGATACTAATTCTATCCAGTCACAAATCTCTTTATTTATATCCTCTGAAGAAAATAAAGGGTACTTTTCTTACTTCTGTGAGACAATAAACGCTGCGAGTTTATCGAATCAAAAATATAAATAGCTTGTCCAGATGTGCATAGTACGAGATCCATTTCCTTTTCACAGTCAGTCTAGTAGTCTAAGACTCGATAAATTGGATTATCTGGTGCCGGTGACATAATAAGTAGAGGCATTGACTCGCCCAGACGACGGCTAATGGTTTTACTGTATTCACTTGTGTGTATGTGTAGGTATAGAGCCAGAGACGGAAAGGGTAACTTAAATTACGCAGTCCATCTCAGACAATCTTTTCTGCTTTCCATCAAGGAGGGCTAAGGTAAAAGAATTCAAGGCAGGCTTAAAAAGCAGTGTTTTATGTAGACACATTTGTATAGCCATTACTCACGGGCACTCACGGGCTTTGTAGTCAGCGCAGCATGTTTCACCGTACATACACCTACAACAGGTGGATATATCTAAGTTAACTGCTCAAAACATTTCCGCTTTGACCAATACGTGGTTCTGCGAACAATTCAATGTGTTCCACTTGGTTTATTCGGTAAAGTGACGGTGGATCATGGTATTTTCAGTCCTCTACGTGCCACTCAAAGCTATCCTACTAGATAAAGTCTGAATTCAAGATGACTACAACACAAACTAATAAACACGCGAATGTTTTCATTTTACATTCAAATACACCTTAAGTGGGCATTACGTAAGATGGGAAATGGTAGATGCACCGTGTTTCATTTAATTAGATTCCGAGTCTGGCATTCAAATTAAATAGCACCTACAGCGAGCCCGATAGATTTCTCATTTGATTCAAAAATTCACTTTATGGTCACTTCACGTTTAGGTCAAAAGTTAAGCTTACACAAAGATATATCTAGCTAAAGTTGAGGAGCCGCGGCGGCCACATTGTCACCTCATCTATATTGACTTCGGCAATGAATGTCGCTCGGGCACCAACTATTTCAGACTGCGGCCGTATTCACTGCATTTTAGAATTCAATTGAGCTGACTCCGTGAGTTTTCTCTTTAATTCGGTTAGAATATCTTGTTAAACCACCAGAAGCACGCAAACTTTTCCTCCTACTTTTACAATAAGAGGATCTCTCTACTCACTGTTTTTTAAATTTGCTTTGGCTTTCAGGTAATTATTAGTGGGTCGAGAGTCTATTGACGTTATTTTAAATTTTTGAGGAAAAATTGACCTGGATTTGATTCAGCTGTATAAAAGATTACTATAGCAGCAGCAGGTATAGGCTGAGCTCGAATTGTAAACGCTTTCTGTACAATGCGAGCAGCCTATACTGGATTCGTATTACTTGATGTGTAGCCGTACTTACTAGTAGTATTATATGAGTAAAGCACTATTTATGAACTTATGTGGTAGTAGCTTACATAATGCTTGCATTTCAAAGTTGTGTTATTTCGTAAATATTTTTATTTTGACTTGGACTGCCTCATTAGTCTAGTACTGCTACTCTAGAGGTCCTGGGTTCAATACCCAGGTCGAGTAAAGTGTTAGGTATTGTGTTTTTCTATGAAATTCTCAGTAGCAGCTCGGAGTCTGGATTTGTGCCCGTTTGATGGCAATAAAAGTGTGGGTGTACATTAGTACACGTCTGCCTAACCGTTTGGAGAATACAGGCGTGATGGTATGTTTATATGTAATTTTTATTTTGTTCGGTGCGTGACGTCATCGCACCTAACCTAACCGGTTTGTGTATAGCACAACAAGACTATTTATGGCCAAATTCAGAAGGCTTTTGTACGAATGTGCGCTGCTCGGCTTTGCGCTGCTGTTGCGTCATAGAGTGGGACTTCACAGCCGCAATATTACTTAACGCATAAAAATCTAACTTGTGTTTTTGAATATAATATGTAGCTATTTTTGGATTGGATTTTGAAAAAGTTTCGCTATTCAATTTCATAAAATGCAGCAAACTAAATATCTAACAAATTACAGTTTGAGCATCATGAAACGATCTTATTCAAAGGACTTACCATTGAAAACGCCCGTATATTCCAAATGTGTACCTACAACCGATATATCTACACCCATAGTTCGACTACATTTTATGTTTTTGGTAACATGTTATTATATGGGTAGGGAAAAATGTTCCGAGAATTTCCTAACCGAAACATCTAAGTAATACTTACTACTATGGTACTTTGGTAATTCTCACTAACAAAAATTTTCGTTGATCGGACATGTTCGTAAATCTGCGATTGTGAATATTACCAGTACTTACAATGAAACACTACTTAAGTGTTTCATAACAGAATTGGGAATAAAGGAATAGAGGCTTAATTCTTTTAAACGAGCACATTAAATAGTGGTATCACAGCATTGCCGCCGCAACCCCTAATGGCTTTTTACCAACGCATTTAACTAACGAATGACCTAGGACGGCGCGCGTCCTACCAACTCGCATCAGCACGTTGCAACGATTTAAAACCCAATATATTAGTCCCCGGAGAATTTCCTCGCTACAAATACCAACCTGTTAATTATAACTTGAACAGTGAAATTGAGCTTGTTGAATATCGCACCAATCACGACAGCGTTGATAAATAAAAAATATAATCGCACCTGCGGGTTGACAAGCACGGATAGCAATATTCTGACAAATACTTTTATTTTAAATAAATGACTAGCAAGTGTTTGATATAAAACAAAGGACGCAATTAATCCACGAACGGGACTGCGACGTCACGCGAGGGGCGGCTAACGAACAATTATCGATACTTTTTATACACGAACACGTAAACCTAAAACCACAAATAAGTACCTACTATGTAAAGAAAGAAAATATTTAATAAAACTTCGAGTTCGAGTTCACGTTAAAAGCAATTGATTAAAATTACAATCAACAAATCTTTAATTCCTCGTATAGATATATATGTATATGAGAAATTAAAGATTTGTTTTGATATAAACGGGAAGTTTGAATGAATTCCCAACTTTTCATTTTGAATACTGCTTTAGTTTGACGTTCCGTGGTGGTCGTAGAAATTGGTTTCTTGGAACTTGGTCTTTATTAACAAGAATGCTTTGCAACAAACAATAGCACATCACAATGATCATGGTCCCACGTAAGACAGAGTATAAATGACCAAGGATCAGGATCTAAATTGACTTCAAAATTCTTGAATTTGTAAAGTTCAAATCAACTACGGGATGAAGTTTGCGTGAAAATACTTTTAAGACTAATTAATATTGCAGTGGTTTAACTTTGCCACTCAACTCAAACCTTAATTATGTTTTATCGGGATATAGATATTTCAGCCTTCCCCTTAACCATTTCATTCTGATGAAATCGTATTTATTTCGTAATACAAATATTGGTAAGGTCTGAGTCAATAATGTTTCACGCTCGTATCGTTTATATTGGAAAACATCAAGTAAAGGGCCTATTTATTATTTCCTATATTTTCAGGATATATTTTCTTTCTTGCTGGTTTATCACATTTATAAAGAAAAAGTTTTCGAAGATTTTGTGAATTGAACAGACAGATTTAGATTGATTTGAGATTTAGTTTAAGTAGAGGCCGTATCCGATTACGTAATAAATAAGAATGTGAAAATGATATATGGAAAACTGAAGTTTATCACATAAATGTAACTATAAAATAAAAAAAAATCGAATAAAAAGTAACTTAAAATTACACTGTAAGAAAATAAAACGAATTCATAAGCTCGATTTAAAAGTAAATTAAAAATATAATAACATTGAACTTGTTGATGTGCTTATACTTAAATAAAATAAAATAAAGTAAAAACTTTTCAAGTTTCCAATTACTTTGTATGAGGCTTAGACTTATGCATCTCAGCCTTCTTTAAGTTATTGCTATGCGTCGCTCCAAGGCGTGCTTTGACTAGCTATGCAACGTGTTCATAACGCTTCAATCTTTTTAAAATGTAAAGTTATAACCGTGAGTAGTTTATTAAGGCCGTAGACATAGTATAATATTACAGTCTACACGTCAGAAATCTATTACTATTATAATATAATGAAGCTGAAGAGTTTGTTTGTTTGATCACGCTAATCTCTGAAACAACCAATCAGATATAAAAAATCCTGTTTGCATTTAATAGCCCAATTCTTGAGCAAGGTTATAGGCTATTTAACAGCACGCTACGCTTGAAATCGCGTGGCACAGGTATATATTATATAATATCTATGATAGATGCTAAAAATGGTTGCTTTGGATTGATAATAATAATATTTTTTACTTAGCACAATACCGTTACGCAGCTTACGTGGAGGTGTAAATATAGGTGGTTCACCCACTGATAATGCTTCCCGCCGCGGTGCGCGGAGCGACGGATAACATAAAGGCGCCTTCCCGCGCATATCCACGTCGGCAGTGTGTTATGCTAGGCGTGATTTCTATATAAATTGAGATACTTGCATACAATGGTAAAATCTGCCATCCCGCGCTACGCGACGGGGCGCGGTGCAGTGGGTGGAGCGCCATACACTCACATTTCGCAGGTAGGTTTAGGTCCCAAGTAATAGAAAGCGAGGGCATACATCCAAACTCCGAGCTGTTACTGATATACATATTTTATAATGAAAAAAACCCCAAAGTATCCCTATTTAAAAAAATAACGCCTTAACCGCTTAACAGATTTTAATAAAATAGCTTGCAAATAATATTGAATCTGAAGGAGGCTATCTTTTGTCTGTAAAGGGTCTTTGGGATGCGAGTGCAACCGCCGGCAACAACTAGTAATATACAGAATGGAATTGACATCCACGCACAACCACTTACGATTAATTCAGTACATAATTGCTTTGCGAAAAAAAATCCTTTTCCAACAAAATTGCAACACCTACACAAAAGTTATGGATGTTGACTTTTTTTTAAATAACCTACGTGAAATTACAAAGGAAGTCCAGTATCATGTACCGAATTCATAGACGGTTGTACGTCGATGTCCCTTCCACCCTGTATTGGAAAGTGAACCTACTTATCTATAAACAAACACAGTAGCGTGAGCGACTGACCACGTTATTTATCATAACGTGCCAGATGGCAATCTATAAGCCTGAGGCGTAACGCAGATGACAGCTTGACACAAACTTTTTTCCACAAAGATAATAAATACAGAATGGAACTCGGTGCATTCAACGCATAGATAAAATAGACCTTATAGACATTTTGTCCATTGTAGCAAATAATAACCCCGAAGACTATTGTTTACCTTAGGTACACACGGCTACAGGTCAACCGATACAAAACCAGTTTAAGCTGATCTCGCACTGTTTAGGCTTTCTATACAATAAGAGGCCAGCGTAAACTGGTTTAGTATAGCTTGATGTGTAGCCGTCCGTACTTATAATTCGACGAATAATACTATATCTCTGGTAATTACCTAACCTTGAGGTAAGCAAATAACTGCTCCGCATAATAAAAGGAATTTGAAGTAAAAAAAAAAAAAATTTTCCACAGTGAATAAATCATTTCTTCTAAAGGTCTATGTAGGTCAGTCTACTTCATGTCCAAATTAAACTAAATATTAAGAATGAATGTATGAATGTCCGTCTGTCTGTATGTTTGTATAGGTACGCACCACGCAAAGAAGACCGCATGAAGTCGGATGAAGTTCACAGTTGTATTTTTGCATGTCTAACTTAACAAATCTTAATGTCTTTTTGTATTTTTTAGGCATTTTCCATGCAAAGATTATTAAGTTATTTTAGTGAAGGAAAAATACGACCGCGGGCAGGATTCGAACCTGCGTCTTCTGGTTAAGTACACCAGACGCTATGACCCCTAAGCCACCGCGACTTAATCTCTTCTTCTAAATCTTGATGTTTCATGTTGATACGCCTCCTAGAACCTGAGTTATAATAAGTTTGGTTACGTAAGTGAAACCGCGGGCAACGGCTTGTAGTTAAATATAATAATAGAGAAGTGAAACGAATAGATAAAGTTTTAATATTCCGAACATAGATAATACTATAAATAACTCGTCACAACAAAGTAAAGTTGTGAGGGTTACAAAATTATGAAAATCTAATGATACAGGTGATTATCTCTAATATTGCTCACGATTTCTGGCTCCCATCGGTCACCGTTCGTGAGTAACTTTTCTTTATTATATATGAGCTCCTCGCGAGTTTCAGTGCTGTACTCGAAATTTGGTCCTTCCACAATAGCATCAACGGGACAAGCTTCCTGACAATAGCCGCAAAAGATACACTTTGACAGGTCAATGTCGTAGCGAATCGCGCGGCGCGACCCGTCAGTTCGTTCCTCGGCATCTATGGTTATCGCCTGCGCAGGGCATATGGCTTCGCATAACTTGCAAGCAATACAGCGTTCTTCCCCGGACGGATACCTGCGCAGTGCATGCTCTCCTCTAAACCGCGGAGACAAAGGACCTTTTTCAAAGGGATAATTAATTGTCGCTGGCTCTGCAAATATGTGCGCTAATGTAACAGCAAAACCTGAAAGACATTAAATTTTCAGTTAAGGTCTTAAACAGAATTTCATAGTACTTACTGTAGTAATGTTACATACATACCTAAGTAGCTAGCTGCAGAACAATTTATAAAGCTTTATATAACAGTATCTACAGTGAAACTGTTAACATTGTTGCTACTGTTACTTAATTTTTGCGGTAGTTTTATTTCATGGAGTTAAGAGCTGAATTTAACTGATTACGAGTAACGTAGGTATAGTAGCTATGCTTGGAAACCCGAAAATCTAGAATCATACGAATCCCATACAATTCTTAAACCTTCTCTAATATAGGTAAGACAAAAAAACCGTTGAGAGACAGTAAAAGAAGTATTTTTGTTTAATTACGCTGACTGACTAATTTTCTACTGGTTCAAAGAGATGCTATAAAGAGCTAAAAGGTGCTATGTTCGATTCCAAGACTGAGTATTGAATTTTTCAGTCAAGAAAATATCAGTAGCAGCCCGGAGTTCGGAACTATTACCGATTAATTTAAATAAGCTTGCACACGACCTAAAGGAAGAACGTTTAAATCAGTACAGTTTAGCCGTAGATACCTCTAGGGGAAAATAACCGTGAAGTTTGTTTGTACCTAATGATCTTAGTACCTAGAAACAACTCAATTGTCAACATGCACTAAATTGTTTTGCATTTAAAACTAAATTAGGTACGAACCTCGAACTATTTCTGTCCAAAATAATATTTGCGAAGCCCGTTCGATAAAGTCTCTGAATTTCGTCGTTGGAGGAACATCGTTTATGTATACAAAGGTTGCATCGTATTTTGTTCTCGGGCAGCAGTAGTACGGAGGGTAAAGAAGAGGCGGTTGACAAGGCGGGCAGGGCAGAGAAGGAGGTGGAGGAGAAGGCGGCCAGGGCGGAAGACACTCCGGCTTACTCAACTGCTCGAACCGAACATGGCCAACAACAATGTTACCACTAATGCAGGTGGAAGCTTTAAAAACTCCACGTTTAACTAAAAACATGATTTATAATAAAGTAACTATGACAGATTGACTGACTTACTGTCAAATGAAAATTATACTGTCAAACATACAACCTTTTTCGATGTAAAATCTATATACAGCCTTGTACCGTAAGTTTTTTCAATGGCTACATTGCCCTTCGAACCGGAACACATTAATGTTAGTAAATTATTTAGTAGGTACTAAACGAATAAAGAGATTCTGTTTATCATATAGATAACAATATGATTATTATTTGGAGAATATTATTAGAATAAACATTCCGTTAACCCAATTAACGTAGTTAGCAGCATCAAGTTCCTAAAGATTGCAATATGCAGTAGAACGCCAAATGCTTCGGGCATGCGAAAGTTGGGGCAAGTTAGTTCCCCGTGACGCAACGCAGCACTATTGTATTTACTTACTGCTTAGCTTACTTATATCTATACTATCATTATAAAGAAGATACTTGTTTGTAGAAGATAATCTCTGGAACTACTGATTCGATTCTGAAAACTACTCTATCTCTGGATAACGTAAGTCAGGGATTGCAAACCTTTTTCCATCTTCGTGCCATTTTTACTATAAAATTGTTTTATAAGGCTTTAAAGTTCCTGCAAATTCTTCGTATAGTATTTTGGGCGTGCAATCTGTTTTCGGTTCTTCTAATTAACGTGTTATTGACAAGCGAATAATTTTTTTTTCGACTAGGCAAGTAGCCTAAATCATTTCCTAAGCTCCCGAGCCCAACATATTTTGTCACGTGCCAATAATGGAGTGCGTTCTATTGGTTAGCCTACACTGGCATATGTTTAATTGTTATCATTACCACGCGACTTAGTACTTTATAATCCCATTTTTGGCTGCTTTGTTCTGTAAAGTTTACTTTGTCGCAGCACTAATCAGTCCGTGTTATGTATCTATTGACAATAAACTTGAATCGTATATTCTGTCCGCTAGATGCAGTAAACTGTTTGTTGCCACTTGCAAACTTCCTTGTGGTTACTTGTTCTGGGTTCGCCTCACACGTGAGCATGTGCGGTGGAGCTTGTTTGACGACCTATTATTATCAAACGCAGTAACCCCAATACATGAATTTAGTTATCTAAGCACCAATATATTGATAAGTCCATAACTATAGTATTGACCAGATTTCCAGAGCACCTAGTATGTAGTAGTAGTCACCGTAAAGCGAAGTGCCCTCAACTATGGTAGGTACGTACTTCAATTTTGTACAAATAAAACCTTTAAAATATTTTTTATTCAATTTTGACAGCACGTTTAGCTTGATTTTGTTATACGATTTCTTACCCATTAAACGTAATTTTTCTATTTCTTGCCAGTGAGATCGCTGACAGATTTTGCTAGTATATTGTCCTAACTCTCACATTACTTATGCATTCACATTTACAGTAAATGTGATTGAATGAGTAATGTGAGAGTCTATTATTTTACCTTTGACTTATCAACTTCAAGACTTAAGTTACATATCACACATGATCAGTTCACTGATTGAATATTGAACTAGTTCTCCTGGAGACAAGTAATCAACACTTAATTGGGGGACGGCGGGCGACGGCGATTTGGGAGTCGGCGGAGGTCATCTATCGTAATTAATTGGAAGGTTAATCAAATACTCAGAAAAAGAAATCCAAATGCATTCGGTAACTATTTCACTTTGAAACTAATCTCAGTGCTAATATTTGTGTATTATGGTTATATAATTAGGATCGTGACACTACGCCTACGAAGCTATCGAAGAAAGTTTAATCACGTGTTCGTCGCTCGTCGCCTCCGTCGTTAGCTGCTCGTTATGCTAATAGCTACGACGCGCCTCCCATCCCTTCATCGAATCACAAATGCTTTATCCTCTAACCTGTTCAGCCGAATAGGAACATATTCGCGTCTTAACTAGCTGATCTCACTGGCAAGCCGAAACAATATTTTTTAATCGTTAGGATTAGCTATTATAATTAGTTTAACTTATATATTTTGACTAGTTGGTTCTGTTTGGACTATCCAAACACAATAGTTTTAATGTATGATGGTCTCCACCGATAAAGTCTATGTCCGTCTTTGTATCACAAAATCAAACGAACTCTTTTATGTGTGTACTTCGCCCGTGACAGTGATTACGAGCAAAAGTTTTATAAACATCAACATTTCCGATACAAACCTCCTACTTTTAAATTTTGCTTGTACAGAGTTTGCTGATAACCGAAACAATAGATTTATCTTATCATGCACACGTTTCTGTTGCGAGAACTACTTACGCATCTAACCTTTTTGGAGGACCTCGCCAATTATCTTAAAGTTCATCTAAA
This sequence comes from Subacronicta megacephala, assembly GCA_958496365.1. Lineage (NCBI taxonomy): Eukaryota > Metazoa > Arthropoda > Insecta > Lepidoptera > Noctuidae > Subacronicta > Subacronicta megacephala. The sequence continues at coordinate 12,596,973 of OY292513.1, forward strand.
AAATACTGGTGTTTCCTTATTTTATACCTACTTATAGATAGAAACTCAGTCATTTTAATGATAGTTTGTTTGAAGTGTATCTAACAGTATTATATACCTACTACTTTTTTATTATTTATTTATAAAGGGGTTTTTTATCCATACGGACACGTCGACGAAGTTTATACTTACCGAAAATTAGAAACCAATAACTAAATATGAGCACATACCTCCTATGTACGTAGACTCGTTCCGCTTGATTGAAATTCCTTTATTCATATCGAGCAAGTCCCTTTAAGTATTCATATATTCGAATATAATTTATCTCGAAATATGAAATCATAGATGAAATCCAACTCAGACTAAATTATTCGCAAATATTTTCAAATCAAATGGTTGATTTACATGATTTCATCTAACATAGCCTTGATGATATTGTGAAAATGGTATGAAATATCCAAAATTAATTTTGTATCTGCCTAATCTGCCGCGAGGCTAAGGTCATATCAATTATTCAGACGCATGGCTGTGGATTGAACATAATATGTAACTACGAGTACATGAATATTGTACTTAGAATGTTTATGTATAGACATTAAAAACATAATATAGGTCGATGAACAGGGATTAACTGAAACAGTATAAGGCTGCGTTAGCATTTTATCATCATATTTTTTCACGCCTGTATTTCCGAAAAGCTTATGAAGAGGTAAAATTACTTACGTTCAACCACAGGTCGCCGGAACGTTTAGGGCCTATGTTATAGGGAGTGAGCCTATTTAACCAGGCACAAAACTAAACTTCAAATTGGTAAGGAAAATATCATAGAGAAATCCAATAACATTTTGCTCAATCAAGGAAGTATACCCTCGACATCAACCACCAGACTATTCATTCTACTGCTGGATGTAAGCCTCACCTAATATGCCATCGCCATGGTCCCCATTTCACCCTATTCACCTAATTGCACATGTACCTATTGTACATGAGATGAAGTACGTGTGTTATCCACTTGATATAGGTATAGAAAGATAAAAAAGTGAATGTCTCGAGGTTCCGACTAATAGTCGTAAGAGCCAGCATTCGTTGGGGCTCTAGAGATCTGCTCTAGAGTTACGAGTGTCCAAGGGAAGCATCGGCGATGACTATTTACCACCAAAAGGCTTTAACTCTGGCTTTGCTATAATAAATCATAAAAAATCTTATCCAAGGTAGGGAATAAGCTCTTTATGTAAATGTATCATCAAAGTACGTCAATAATTTGTATTGCAACAAATTAAAGCAAATAAATATGTATATCATACGAAGATTTTTTCTTTATTAGATCATAAATAATTTTACATTCAGCTGGACATTCAGTTAAGTGCATTCCAAGACATAGGTAAACATAAGTTTACAAGTTTACAATACAACATGTAGATATCTAAAGTCTGTCTGATGAAAGCGAGATAAAATATAACCTAGATAAATCCCGTTTTTATTACAAAACTTTTACTTTGAACTTTGTACCGTTTTAATGAATTTTTATCTTTCGAGCGACTTGCGTGGTGATATGCTGTCAATTTCTAAAAACTTCCAATGTGTCTTCAACAAAAGATTGTCTTCACCATTACTGCCATAGAGGTGGTGATATTACTCGAGATGTTAACAGTCAACAGATGTATTTGTCTTATGTCTTGTCAGTTCTCAGTCTTACAGCAAATTCTTCTGTAAATTTTGCCAAATTGATTCGATTGAATACTTCACTACCACGTTAAACAGTGGCGAACTTTGCAAAATGTTCGTAATTATTGATGGACAGTGAGATGGTTTGACAGTATGCAAAGACTTGTAGAAACCATGCATCGAAGTCACGAACGGATTTTATAGGATAACGCGATTAACATCACTTTGGACTACGGTCATAGGTACCCGGTGTTAAGAAGGCTCAAATTCTTAGTTATTTTTCTCAGCTTTCATCGAACGTCCTATTATTACGATTACATCGGACATCAAACATGTATTACATTGCATTTATAATACTTTGATTATATCTAAACGTTGGTATAAATAAGAAGGTATCATATATGATTGATACCTAGACTATGCTACATAACATTATCTTAAGTTATAATAATAATACTACTCCCGTCTAAGGACGGACACAAAGTGGTTACAGTATTTTTTTCATATTTTGTCGATACTCGGGTATAAGTATATAAATAGCTGCTGTTGGTATTGGTACAGCTAATAAATAAATATCACGCTAATCTACCATCCAGCAATTTTCTAGTATGACAAAAAATTTATAAGATTCAATCAAGAAGAATAAGGGTACCCATAGAGATTTTGAATCTCGTCATAATGATGTGGCAGGCGCGATTTTATTCAGTCCATTTACCTCCTTCCTACATACTTGATCAGCTCACACTCGTGTTCATTCCCTCTGTAATTTAGTTCTTGTCATTTCCATCCTTTTACATTGTATTTTATCGTGTTTTGAACACATAAATTGTCCCCAAATGTATCTAAAACGAGTAGTGATAGATATTTTTTGTCAAAAGTATCTTGATTGTATTACTCCTCCCTTCCTTCACTGAATAACAAGTTTCGTCGCCTCCGTGTCTGCCACCCTCTATACCTACACAGATACGCCCATGCGTCTATCAATTATCCCTTATTAACCTTCATCCACTCCTACATTCTACCCAGGAATATTTTTTAAGTACCCTTTGAATATAATTATAACAAAATTATCATGAACAGGTTTAAAGAAATTTAATAATTGTTAGATTTGGTTACCTATTGTACATTAAAGTCAGACGGCTTTAACACTTTAACACGTAATGTATGTAACATGTTATCTTAAGTGACGAATCATTGAGATGAAGAACTAGCGATGCCACGTACCGAATCAAATTCATTGATTTGTAACTTTCTCTTTTTCCTTCGATTGCAAAAGGACAAAATAATAAATTTACCGTTTGTTGTTATTACCAACGGTGCTCGTTAATGGTTTTATCAATAGTTTTATCGTTGCGATTTCAAATAAACGGCTTATTTATTTACCGCTTTTTGTACGTTCTACTCCCTGTTATTGCCTACTGCCTGCTGCTATATACATACTCTAAATTAAGTGATTTTTTGTTTAATCCCTTAACAAACAAACGAAGCTTTTACGGAAATTAATGTATAAATTTTTTCACAGTTCAATATTGACGGCTGCCCAGTAACTAAAAGCTGGCTAAAATTTGATTGGAGAAGGTTGGCATCCTAAGAATGCAAGAAGTGGTTATCTCTTTGATGTTCATAATTTCGCAACCGCGATAAATTGAGTGCGGCGATGACATAGCTTCGACGCGAACGCACAGGAATGTGCGCCACGACTTCCTGTGGGTTAGCCGCAAAAACCGACAACCGATGGATCACAGCAAACTACACCCTCTTCATAAATTATGTGACGCCTACAACTGGATGCTCTCCAAGAATTTACATATATACAGCCTCACCTTAAATTTCTACACACCTAATCATGAAGGTGGAACCCAGGATGAAACTAGGCATCAACATTTTCTTTTTTTTAAATGACTGTATAATTTTCCCTGTTTCAACAGTTTGCAAAGAACTCTCAATTAGTGGCAATAATTAATAGGCAACCGAATAAAATCACGGTAAATATATTTATTATATTTAACTTTGATTCAAACTTCAAGAGCTCTTGTAATTTAATTACCCCCTACCTTATTAGCAACTTATGCCATAAAGTAAACAATGTTTTTGAGGTTGCTGGATGGAAGACTAGATATAGAAAAAGGTGTGCATTGGTGAAAAGTGTGACAACATTTATTAAGTAGGTACTATATTTATATAGCTATTGCACACAAATGGATATTTATTTAAACATCGAAGTTCATAATCATAATTCAAGTTCAAGTCACGTCACTGAGATTATTTATAAATTATCTGTGATACAGATATGATTGGCACGCGTGTGTCTTTAGTAGCGGCGCGGCACAATAATGTCGTGACGCTTCGAACCAATCATCTTTCACGATTAGTGCGTAACCGTAACATATTCGGTCTACAGTTTAGTTAAATGCTGCTCCGTGAAATAGGATCGACCTTTTTATTAAATCCTATTTGAATAGCTATATGTATATTATAATGAAGTTTTCTATACTAAGCTTTTCTTACATACTAAGACATGAATTTTGTCATACTTGTTGACTAAATTCGGATGAAATAGTAGTTACTAAGTTAAATTATTAACTAAATATATATTATTGATTAATACTAACAATGCCTTCGCCCCGATATCAAGATAGGGATTTTATAACCAAACGGATATGTAGTTTTATCACAAGATAATAGGTAGGTATATATTTTAGTACGTTGATAAACTCATAACAGATGGAAATAATTTTAAAAGCAATAATAATGTTTAAACTCAGTACAGATGGAAATAATTTTAAAAGCGACAATAATATTTGAAGAGGCATTCTAAACAATAAAACATACATTATACATTAAAAGTACATGCGCATATATAATAGGCCATCATATGTAATCAACTTTCGTCACAACATTCTTGTATGTACAGCCAAACCAAATACAGTTGCGAACACTCCGATAAGCTTACAAATAAAGTTCCAGTAAATATGTATCTGAAACCTGCTAATTATTATTGGTGTTTGCCCTTGTTGTGAATTGTCCCTTAGGTAATTTAATAATAAGATATTTAATATCATATATTATACAGATTTTGTTGCAAACAAAAGTGACTCTCAAATTTAGCGCTGTTAACTACATATATGTACGTGTATTCAACGAAACCTCGCTTGCGGCTTTATCGGCATGGTTTGTAGATTTGTCCTGTCGCACTGTTTTTAGAGCCACCTTTTCAAATATTTCTTCTCTGTTAGACTAATAAGCCATGGTCTGACATTAATTACTGGCATTATTTTTATAAAAACAACTCGTGATATAGAATCTTCCAATTGGCATACAATACGAGACGTTGACGTACGTACATACTTATATAAGTAAATACATCTCTTTGTAGGTCAACGTAAGTAGTTCGCGTTACACAATAGCAGACTTAGCCCAATTTATTAAAGATTTTTATTAAGTAATCTACGCCTGGAATAACTTTATCGAGATACTTAAATACCAAGTATACGGAAGTATAATTTGAAGTAGTAGTAGGTTAGCAGCGGGTTAAGTTAAGCTTCTGTGAGCTGTGATCGTCTTATTTTGAATAACTCTTTGATCGACCAACACTTATTGGTAATTTTATTAATTACAAAATATCCAAGCCAATAATATAAATGCGAAAGAATGTCTGTCTGATTGTTAAATGATGATGTAATTTTGATGAATTTTGGTAAGTAAGAATTTAGAAAAATACATAGGCTAGTAAAATAACCAATGATGTACAAAATTCAAAACACACATAGTGCATTACGACAGACTCTGATTTAAGAGTCCAGACACCAAACCTTTAGAGGTGTTACCATTGAGCAAGTCAGATATTTTCTCGCCTCTTATTTTATGCCGGAGAGTAAGAGACTGTTATTCCAATCGCCCCAATCACTTGTCGTCTCTGCTTTGTACTCATTGTTCTTCTTTAGTTACCTAAATAGCGGCAAACTAGCGTTTAAGTGTGAGGAGCTGCCTAAGTATTAACCTGCTTACAATGAGTAATCATAAACCCCAATTTCCTTTTGTGCTTTATATTGGCGATCTGTCCAAGGCTAATTGACCACGTCAGAGTGAAAGATGGTCCTACCTACTCTTATTTAGCGCTTCATTAGCTCTATTGTCTCCATATTTATGTCCACCAGACATAAACTTTTTGATCTACCCTCCCATCTGCAATAAGTCTACGTAATAAAATTAGCATTTACAAAATCTGTATAATTATACAATGTTAAATTCATGAATATGATTAAATATTATAAATGGTATCTATACTGAATATGATTATTATGTTTTTTTTTTATTTCATGAAAATGAATCGTACCGAATTATCTTTTCCCAATACTATGTACAACCTGTCATTTAGTCAACGCATCCATCCATTCATCCATGTAGCTAGTCGAAATGATAGCGAACCAGTGATGTGACTGGCTTTAGCAATGATCTTCCGTAATAATATAAAAGTTGTCATAATTCCAGTACTAATCATACAAACTGATTTCTTCGGAGTCCTTCGTATCACAAAAGAAAACGAACAACCAACATTTTTCAATGTATATATGACCTTTCTACTCCCTACTTATTTTAGATACACGTTTTTATATGCGGCATTATTATTATGTACATTCAATTTTTATTGTTATTGATTAATCTTCCGTATTTAATAAATTATCTCATTATTTTTAAAAATATATTTTACTCTTCCTATATTTTGATATTTACAACTACTTGTCTACTTGGTGTTGACCCTTACTGACAGCGGCTTGTATGTGCACGCTGCCGAAATAGGAAATAAAATCTTACAACTATCTATAATTGAAACCAAAATGACTTAATACTTAGTAATTTTTTTTTCTATTTTTTACTTGTTTTTTACGATGACATAAATCATGGTATGATGAAATGATTTTGGGTACAGAAAATACCCGAAAGATTGAATGTATAAATACTGGTCAAATATTTAATCTTGTATTTAGGACCATTGCTTTGAGAGCTTTTAGTTAATTGCTGTATTGCATGTTAACCTGTACATATGTCTATGCCAATCGGAGGGACCGAAAAAGAATGATAATAGTAATTCTGTGATACTAATGATCCTCACATTCATACACAATATGTTGAGAAAATCTGATATACTCCGAATGAGGGTAACGACAGCTACAATAATGTAAACACAAGGTGCTATAACTAATACTTGCTATTCTCTCTTGGTTGGTCCAAGAGAAATAATCATAAGAAATCCGCAGAGCAAAGAATATGATATTCTATGATATCTACTTATCTACAACATATATTATATTATCGGAATACCTATTCCAATAGTAAAAGTATACACGAAGGATATAATAAAAACTTATTTAAGATATACGTAAACTAAGTCAATAAATTATTAAATGATTGTAATAATTTAACTTTAAATAGGTACTATCATGTTGGCGCCCCACTGATTTAGATTTATTAATTTCAATTAAAATAAAAAATCAAATACAATTTTCCCATGATTCCGATCATTGTTTTATTAAAAGTTTTCGAAATTTTGGCTTTTCGAAATTCGAAATCGTAAACTTAAGGTAGTTCAATTTACAGTAGGAAAACAAATAAGCGATGAATTGTTTTTAATGTAAGAAAATTTGTAGTTTTTCTTCCAAGGCTTCCAACCCTTCCTTTGTTGATGCACTAAGTGACTAAGTACATAACTGCTACTGCCACGAGTTAGGCTGTTATAACGTCAATTTATTTAACTAACCCATATTCGCCTCATACCTATTTTAATTAATATGAATTTGGCGCTCTTTGTTACCTATATGATAAAATATTTTAGCTAGCTACTTTTTTAGTATAAAATTAACAAATGATAAATAGCGAAAGAAAAATACGATGACACTTAGAATGTAGAACAGAAAATCAATATCGGTGCTTACTGGCTAAAGCATCTGGTGTACTTAATAGGGGGAATGCAAGTTCGAATACAATATAGATCGTGTGTCGCATTTGCTTAAATTAATATATTTAATGAAAAGATAATTAAAAAACAATAAAAAAATAACGTACCAACCTCAAAAATAAATAAAATGTAGGTAGGTACGCACAATTTTTATTTGTGCAGAAGTTTATATATTCCGAATATGTTGATTGCGGAACTTGGAGTACAACTCATATCCCTCAGTCGACTTTTACGACTTGCACGGAAGGAGAGGCAGGTAATCCTTCTATGTTTTTTTTTCACTCCCAGATCAGCATGGAAGTAGGTATTTAGAATATCTATTGAACTTTAAGCATGAAGTTTGTAATGACATTGTCAGACTTTCGCCTTATAAACATAAACATTAGAATTTTAAAAAAAATGGCATTATTTAAACTTTTTGATATTAGGTCGGAACTGTATTTTTAGAAAATACACGTATTGATTCACAATGCTTTCACATTTTACTGGGAAATTACGAATTTATCAGTCGCTTGTATTATTCAGAAAACGTTTACATTTTAAATTTTCGGCGTATATTTGATTCTTTGATTCAGTAGAAGTCGTTTATTTAAAAATATATATTTAGGTGCGCAACATGATAATATTGAACAAACTGCAATAAAAAAAAATACTCATCGGAATGTTCTTTGTTCATCATACTGTTTTATTAAAATTGCCGTAATTTTTACTACATATCTAAAATTAAGGCCCGTGTTTTAAAAATAGGTATATCTAAGTAGATAATGATAGGGATAATGTGCAGGTTGTACTTACCTACTTACAAAAACCTAAATTCCCTTCATATTTTACAGATTTCGAACACTTATGTATTTAGGTACTTATTTTACTTTTATTATTATACTCCAATAGATACTGATACACAGGTATTTATAGGTAATGGAAATGTTTCTATTTAGATTATGTAAATATGTTCATGAAGTTATACATAAGACCATAGTTGTATTGAAATCCTTCGAGTAATCTGGCCAATTGGTTTCGTTTTGATTATAAAAATCATGCGCATGGAAGAACTTTAACAACACGTTTTGGAAAAGGATAGAAATTGTCTTCAAAATAATTCGCTTATTTTATAATTTAACAGAAGATCACCAAATATGACTTAATTTTTCCTGAAACATTATATAACAATCATTATACAAATTGCAAATATCACTTTTTCTGTGTGATAATAATACGTCAAACGTGTTTTGATTTCAGTTGTCTTTTTTGGACCAACTTTTTTATACAGCAGTGGTCAAAACTGTAGCTGATATATATAATAGTTATAATTATTATTTTACAAAATTTTAAATTTGATATAGATTCTCTTTGGCACAATGCCATTATTTTATACAAAACTGTACACTTTATTTTAACATCACATACATTTTTACATACTACTTTACATGAGCTTTTTTTAAAAAACTTTAATAGGTTCTTACTATACCTTAAACGGAAGTCGTTTTATTATAGATTTTCCACTGGATTCTAATTAAATATATTTTTAATGCTATATGTTGTATATATATAAATTGTGTTCATAATAGAACTACGTGAAATGTATTTAAGCAAAGTTTTATATTTGTGGCATTTCGTGTTCGAAACTGCTTTATTTTTTTGTATAACATTATTCTCGTTATCGTCCAATTAAATAACTGTGTCACAGCCGAATTACACTTTTAAACAGGGAATGGTAACAGTAACCTGTTAATAAACAACGTTTGTGTGTTGTTTTACTTTGCTCGCATTTATTAATTGGAGAACATTAATTACACTTTTTGTAACACGCTGCACTCAACAATTGGCTTTGCATTTTGAACATTTGCTGACTTAAACTCATTTTTTCTAGATATTTTTCTTTTGTTTCCACTTTCACTGAATATAATATTGGCCATTCAGAAAGTTTGCAAAATGTCAGGGAATAAGACTACTGGAGGTACGTAGGCAGCTAATTTGCCTTCGTTATTATGTTGGCAGAGCATTTCTGACCACGAAGCTCGTAAATTCTTGTAAATATACCTATGTTTACAAAAGTTAACGAGTGCCATATACTGCAGGTTTAAAGCCTGCCATTTATATTTATGCATGGTAGGTTTTACGACTGGATTGTATGGAAATGTTAAGGTAATACTTGATGTTATCTACATCAAGTTATAACTAATTCTTTACTACTAATTAGTAGGTTGGCTAAATCATATTTACTCTCTAAGATTTATTAAAATAAACCTTAAAAATTGATAAACTTTTTTTGTGCGTTTATTAAGTAAGAAATCCAAAAACTTATTGAAATTGTATACAATATAAATTTTGGATGTTTTGCAATTTGGATCTGCTTTAGTTTTGGTAAACTTATAAGTTAAATAATTATACTTGAAAATTTTCGGATACTGAGCAATACCGAATGCCTCAAGTTAACCTCTAAATCTATTCACGATTGATTTATTCATTTATCTTAATGAAAGCAATTCGGCTGGAACTAGCTCAGATAGAAAAGCGATATATTATATACAATGGTGAATATTATATAAGTTTTTAAACCTACGGTATGTGTCCATATTATATATCATATCCTGTTTCAGGTAAAGTCTGATAGACCGCCTACCTATCTATATACATATAATAAATTCATTTGTAGAAAAATATATTTTGGTAATTTTATAGACAAGTCCTAACTAGAGGAAATAATTAGATTTTCAGAAGTAAAGATAGAATAAACTAAATAAACACTTATTAGTTCAATTTCTTTGGCTTTACACTAGATCGTCATCGTATTCGTATCATATGTCATCAGAATCAATCTTCGGCGGGGTTGGTGTTGGCTGGGGGAAATACGGTCGTGGACCGACGTCACTTCCATGGGTAGAGATTGAAACCAAAGGCAGTGGGCGGTCGAACGCGACGCAGTGATGCGAAGCGTAGTGTGCATGGCGTGGCGCAACTGGCGGCGAGCGGGCGCGACGTTAGCTGCCCTTGGAAACCAGGTGGTAGGGCGCGTGGATGGTGGCCACGCTGCCCAGCTCCGTGTGCCCCAGCAGCTCGTCGGGGTGCTCGTGCTCGTGCTCGCGCCGCTTCTCTTCGTTGGTGTAGTAGTGGGCGGCGCGGCGGCGAGTGCAGCACAGCGCACCCGCCACGGCCGCCAGCACGGCCACACATACTAACATTAATCCCGCTATAACACTCATTTGTGCTTCATGCGTCGTAGGACACGGATCTAAACGATCGAATGTCATTTCGGAAAAGTTCACGCCGCGCAGACGCATTGGGGAATGGCATTTAAGATGGCGTAGCGTTCCGTTAAGCACTGTTGTAGTCATATACACGAGCATCGTCCCCGCTGAGCATTGATCACAGCGCCAATTGTTTTTCCCCAAGTTTACTTGAGCAATCGCTTCCAGCCTTTGCAGATCCAACTCACTCAACGTTTGTAACTTGTTATGCGATATATCTAATCTCTGTAAAAACTTTGTCTTCGTGAGAAGTTTGTATGGAAAGTTAGTTAATTTATTCCAAGATATATCTAAAGCTACGAGGTGCTCGTTGTAAATGAAAAAATTCGGTGGTATCTCCGGAAGCGATAGATTTGCAAGTCCCACACCATGAATTTCTGGTAAAATCTGGAGCAATATAGCGATTTCATTGAGGACTAAATTGTTTCCGCTGAAATTTATTGTTTTCAAGCAATCTACGACGGGAGCGAATGTTTGTAAATGAAATCTGTCTATTTTGTTGTGACTTATGTCCAAGTGCGCTAGGTTGGTGAGGTTCGCGAGTGCGGCGGGCGCCAGCAGGGCGAGACGATTGCGTGCCAGCGACAGCACGCGGAGCTCTCGGTTCCGGCCGAATATATTGTCTACGATCACAGACAATTGATTGCCATCCAGTTTTAACTTTTTAAGTTTTTTCAAGCTGATAAACTCGTCTGAAGTTAGATATTTAAATTGATTCTCTCCTAAGTCTAATTCCTCCAAACTAGATACCAAATGGTATATTTGAGTGTTCACGCGTCGCAGGAGACATCTTCTACATTTGAATACTCGCAGGTGTTGAATGTCTTTAAATACTTCTGGGTTCAATTCTGTGAGAGGGTTATCGCTGAGGTCTAAATTTAATAATTTTGCCAACATTCTGAAAAGTCTGGGTACTAACGTAGTGATTTCATTGTTAGACAGAGTCAATGTTCTCAATGAGGTTAAATGTCTGAATGTTTCGCTTGGCATTTGTTCTATGTTATTATTATCAAGGAACAAGTCAGTGAGGTTTATAAGGCCTCGAAAGTTGTCTGCTCCGATGCTGGTAAGGTTATTATGGGTAAGGTTTAATAACCTTAAATTTTGCAGACCCCAGAACGAGTATTGGCCGATTGAAGGTACATTAGAGTTGACTATGTGAAGTTCTCTAAGATTAACGAACGGTGTGGGTTGTGTAAATATAGGGCCGATAGTGAGGGAATTCTGTCGTTCTGGTGGAGCAGCAATGATGATAATGTGTGCGTTTCGGTCGATGAAGTCGACGGGGATGGCTTGCATGTTACCGCGCGTGCACGCGACGCGCGCAGCGGCGCCCTCCTCCGGGTCGAACGTGGTGCGGCAGCTGCAGACCTCCGGGCACGTGACCTCAGCGCCGTTGCAACTCATCATCATGACTGTTGTTGACCATAGCAGAAGGAGCAACGGGCACCCTGTGGTTCTGTAACAAAAAAAAAAATCTATGTCATTACGGGATTATGGTCTCTTCATCTTCTATAGCTGTTTAATAGATTGCCGGGCGATATAAAAGAATGTGATAACGCGAATGTATTTGAAAATAAACTTAAAAAAATATGTATGCACATTGTTTCAGTATTACTATGGCGCTAACTAATTTGTACTGTATTTCTGATCACTTTGTAAATCATTATGAGTGGACTGTAAAGTTATAATGATAAATAAATTTCTTTAAACCTATCTTAAATCTCGGCTTAAGCACACCAGAAAGTAAAGTATAATTGTGTTGAATAACAAATAATAAAATAGGAAGATTACTGAGAAAAATATCAGTTCATAACATAACATAAACATAACAAATATATATAATTCTAGAGACACGAGACATGTTTGAAATGTATGTGTGCATGTATGGAGCACTTCGTAGTCCGCAGCGTATATTTTCAGACTGCATGCAACCATTATATCGAGATAGTAAATCGCATTAGCACCATTCAATGATCTAGGTACCTCAAATTTCCTGATAGGTACTCGACCGCAATGTTTGGTAGAGGCACAAATAAGAATTTGAAATAATATACCCTTGTAACAAATTCATAAATATTCTACGAATACATTATTGTCATTCTAGAAGATATCTATTAACATAATAATAATAATCTTAGATATACTAAGTTTAAATAGAGCTTAGCTCAACAGCTATAACAAATGGTTTCCGTTGAGGGAGAGGGCTGGTTCAACGATCCAAGCCTTAGAATGTGCCCTTAATTACCCTCCATAATTTATCGGCAATAAAACTATGTTAAGGTCGGTACAGGTGAAAATGTTGTTAATCCGCCCATTAACACAGTGAGTGTAAAAAGTACTTGAGTCCCGTGAACTAGGAACGAGATTACAGTCTTGTGAAATATGTGGCTCGCTTTGTCCACGGAATCCAAACCCCTGAAAAATAACGCGCAGATAACAAAAGGCTTTTTGACGCGCCGACTAAGCAGCATCCATTACGTGAATTCCGAAATATTTATTCGCACCTTAATGAAAAAAAGAAATTCTTTTGTTCGTTCCATCACAACCTTAGCAAGCTTATTTTAATATTAATTTTATTTTAATATACATTGAAAATAATTGATTATAACTAAAAAAGGTTTATTTCATGGCGAGTTGAAGGGGAAATTCAGTTTAAGTGTCAGTATTAGCCGAAAGACAAAATATTTCCAATAATAATATTAGTCAGCAATATTCTACCAGTTCAGAATTTCAGATCACAAAATAGGTAACATATCTAGGTACTGTTTGTTTATGTGTGTCAATATAATATCAAGAGTCTGAATTGAATATTTGGAATAATTATATCGCTACGAACTATAGACTAGACGAACACTTTGTAGTAAAATATTCTTATAACATACTCGTAATAACAGTGAGTTGTTTCTCTTGGCAGAATGAAATCCGCCGCAAAGAGGAAGCGGTTCTTTTGATAGGCTTACGAAGGGACAAGGATCCAATGCGCGGTGACCCTTCCCAAAACTTTAATCTAAAATGTTATGAGACTCAGTTTACTTTAGTGTATAATTGTTAAAATATATTTAAGATAAATTATTAAACTTGTAGAATGGTTTGAATTCTCTCATCGAGCTAATTTTAGCATGGTAATTTCTTCTTTTGTTTTAAAAATACCAAAAAAAATATTATTTCCTAATTCAGACAGTTTCTAATCTATTTCTAAACATAATTATAATACAACAGGTCGATGTCTGTACATTATATATATTGAAGAAAAACCATTATGAGGTCTTTATTAGAGTGTCAGAAACCAACCCAAAAATTTGTTGAATGTTTTGTCAGTCCGTCTTTATGTTTGTATACGCATAAATTAAAAAAAACTACTGCACGAAATTGTATGAGAATTTCACGGTTGTATTGTTGGAGGTTTAACTTAAAATTTGGTTTATGTTTCATATTATTAAGCCCCTTAGAAGCCGAGTTTACCGTATACCCTTTTGGGAATCGAGTGAAGCCGTAGGCAACGGCTAGTTATGCTTAAATGTATAACTACACAGTGTATCTATTTTCGCAGTCTGAAGTTTTCATAGTAAACTATACATTAGTAATTCAAGTCCTTTTTATGCCGAATGTTTGTGTACTTAAAAAGTTATTGAAAATTATAAGTGTGATAGGTACTTAGTTTTGCAGGCCACTGCAAGATAATATTCTTGTATAGTATTTATTATTTTCGTTACACCTTTTTTGTCAATACAATCAAGGGAAAATGTCTCAAATAAGGGTCGTTAAATTGAAGTAGAGTTAGCACAAAACAACATTTCTGTATTAGAAATACACACTGACCGAGCAGCGACTGTAGACTGGGAGACGTCCGGAGACGTCTCGTGAATATGGATCAGGTATTTAAAAGAACAGAGCAGGGCATTGGCACTATGTTGTCGAACAATTGAATAAATCCAAGTTCCACAGACAAGAGGCTTAAAGGGTTATTGGAGTCGGCTTTGAATTTCGTTAAAAGCTTATTTTATTACAATGTCGTTTTTTGAAATTCAAATTCAGATATTACCCTCCCCTTTATGTAGGAACAACCACGTTTTTTCATAACTCTTCTTATTAAATCCATAATGTTCCTCCAATAACTTTTGTTATTTTATGCTAATATTGAATCGTAACGAAAACAGAATGCGGGCTGTTTAATATGCTGCGCAAGATTCGGCCGGCGACGAAAACAGGATACGTTGTAGACGAAGTTGAATGGGCAATCCGGACTCGTTATCTGGATAATTGGAGTTACCTACCTATAATATTATCATCTCCAAATTCACACAACTGAATGCTAAGTGTTTTTGTGGCGCCGACAGTTTTATTGGCATGTGAAGCTAGATTTAAAAAGAAAAACAACACGATTATATCTTTGTAAGTTCGACATCTAGCGTCTGAGAAAAATCAAAATGTTACAATAATTTTATAGCAACATTGTATGTTGTGCTAACGAGCCGAAGACCAGAATATCCTCCACGAAATAGAGACGTTTTTCGTGTAACGACCACCGTGAGACATCCGTGACTGTAGGGTTACCATAATTGCGTAATATGACGTCAGCTGCGTAAACAACACAATTTGTATCTGATACAATAGCTTTTGACAACCATAGCAATGTTCTCCACAAAAAGAGACAGACTCTCTCGTAGTTGCTAATAGCAACCTATAAAAGGGTTAACTTAATTTATTAGAACATAAAACAATAAACGTTACAACGTCACCTTTATTTCGATGGAAGCGTCTAATAAGTTCCGTTATTTCACAAGGACATACAGAGTGCAATCTGTTATATAAACTTAAACCCTTCAAATGCAGTCGTTCATAATTATTAGATTATCAGTCGGTGTCTGCATCTCTACGAAATAGGACTTATTAAATTGGGAGCATAGATAGGGATAGCATTTTCTCTAAGGTTTTCTCTGGTTTCGTGATTTATTATTAATAGGTAAGTAAAAATAATGTAGTTTTACAGTCGAGATTAAAAAAAAAGCATTTTCGATTGAATCCCTCTTGGATATATTTGTAATAACAAGTATTAATGTTGCTTTTTTATAAAAGGAATACACGGCGCTGAAACTGACACACGCTTAAACACTCAGGAGGCACGAAACTTCTGAAAGTAAACATAACAGTATTTTTTTTATAAATTGTAGTCAGCCGTAATTCCAAAAGTAACGGAAGAAAATCTTTTAATTTTAAAACCAGATTTTGTACGGACAATTTAATTTAAGCTTATGTTAAATCTCAACTTTTCAGTCAGATTTGACAAGCAAATCCGCTCAGAAAGACTTCGCCCGCGGAGTTGTTGAATAATAGGAAATATACCCGGTGCCTAGCTGTGTTCGTTGTACCTTTCAATCTTCACAATTTATTACGAGATTTACACGCGTTAAAGGAAATACATTCGTAATGAATGTTAACATTCAAATATAAACGCTTATATCTCAACAACACATACCTACTATGTATATTAAAACCCATAACTTTTTTCTTTGTTAGGAAATTAAATTAATCCCTACTAATATTATAAATGCGAAAGTAACTCTGTCTCTCTGTCTGTCTGTCTGTCTGTTACGCTTTCACGCCTAAGCCACTCAACCGATTTTGATGAAATTTGGTACTGGGATAGACTAAACCTTGAGAAAGGACATAGGCTACTTTTTATTGCAAACATTGGTTTTGAAGGGGTTGAAATAGGGGGTGAAAGTTTGTATGGGAGTTCGTCATTTTTCAAGATAAAACCATGAAACTTTATATTAAGGCACTTGATAACAAATAAATAAATATTTGTTCTAGCGTTTTTGAAATTTCGACCTGTGTGGGAATGAAATAGGGGATGAAAGTTCGTTTAGAAGTCCAAACAAAGTCACGGTTTCAGGATCAACCCCGGAACCGATTTTGATGAAATTTGGAACAAAAATAGCCTAGACTTTGTGAAAGGATATAAGCTACGTTTTGTTGTAAAAAAAGGGATTGAAATAAGGGATGAAAATTAGTATGAGTGTTTGTCATTGTTGAAGATAAAACGATGAAACTTTAAAATTAGGCACTTGATAAGACGTAAAAATTGGTTCCAGCGTTTTTAAAATTTCGACCTGTGTGGGGATGAAAGCTCATATGGAAGTCCAAACAAAGTCACGCTTTGAAGCCCAACCTCAGAACCGATTTTGATGAAATTTGGTACATGAATAGATTAGATCTTGGGAAAGAACCTACGTTTTGTTGTAAAAAAGGGGTTGTAATAAGGGATGAAAAATTGTATGGGAGTTTGTCATTGGTGAAGATAAACGCTGAAACTTTGTGTTTAGGCACTTGATAAGAAATAAGATAAATAAATATTTGATATGGGGTTTTTGAAATTTCAAACTGTGTGGGGATGAAATAGGGAATGAAAGTCCGTTTGGATTTTGACGAAATTTGGTACAAAAATTGACTAGACTAGGTTGCGTTTATATTTCAGTAAATAATGGGATATTTTGCAAATTAGGCAAATTTTGTGGACTACCCGAGCAAAGAGATATGTAAGGATAATTTGCAATTTCCCGCCAGAATTGGAAAAAACTAAACAGTCAAAATCGTGTTGACCACGCGGGCGAAGCTGCAGGCGGAAAGCCAGTTTATGTATATTTTTACCCACATCGAAACAAGATAGGTATTGTATGCGTTGAGGATGAAAGGGTGTTCGTTTGTTTGCGTAAAACGAATTACGTTGCCGATTATCCCCAAAACGGTCTAACCGATTTAAATACAGTTTCCTATAAAGAGGTTTGTAATTCATCAGCAATGGTACTTAGAGAATTGTTCTAGTCTTAACTCTAATAAATATATTGAGTATTAACTCACTAGAGTGCGTGGGTAGTTAAAATGAGTTTTTTCTACCGTTTTGTGATTTATGACAGAATGGACTAGTTGTATACGACAGCAGACGTTGAGGGTTTCTTATTTTTTTAATTTTGAGTTTAAATATTACATTAAAACATTGCAACACACAGCACCATTAACGTTCTTTCAAAAAGTGTGAGCCACTTTGATGGAAGGATTATTGCAAGTGAATCATTGAATACAGAACCAAGTGGGTAGGTGATGGCGAACCAATATTGACCGTGCATTCAGTCCCCGTGTCTCTATCTGTCGTAACCGCGTAATTAATGCATCGTTGCACGTACATTAACGCACCATTTACCAGCGAATGCGTTTCCGTCTATGTCAGCGAGTAATAAATTACCTAGAGGTCCAAACAGTTGACGTTTAAAAGAGGAACCGAATAAAAAGTGCCGGAAACCGTCGAGGATGTATAAAAAGATTGATGAAACTTGAAGAGCAAAGAGGTATGTTTGTGTCGTTCTCAAGTCACCTTCCTACCTATAGCTTCACAATGGTGGAAAATTGTCCTTTGTGTAGATCACAGCTTTGACTAGACCACATTTCTTCTTTACAATGAGATATAATGGGAGACAGGCATAGTATTACATCATATTATTGTGTTGATCAATTTGAGTCCATTAAAATTCAGTATGTAGGTATATACTTACAGGAGTAGGTAGATAGTGTCAATGCTGCCAATCTGTATTACGGGACTACAGGTGAGATTTTTGACTTTAGTAACTAAAGAACATACCCGTTTTTTATGAGAAGAAGGATAGTGAACAATTTAATATGTAACCTTTTTAATTTTTTTTGCTTTGTAAATGCATTGATAACCTGGTGATATGATCATAGTCAAAGGTTAAAAAGTTTAAAGTTCGAAGCCAAGGCACGCACCTCTAACTTTACGAAATCATGTGCGCATAAATAATTAATAATCGCGCGCTTAGACGGTGAAGGAAAACCTCGCGATGAAACCTGCAAGCCTGATAGATTTTCTTGACAGTGTGTGAAGTCTGCCAACCGTCAGTAAGCTACCGTGTTGGACTATAGCCTAGTTCTTCTCGTAATGGGTTGATAATTATGAAATTGTTTGCTAATGGAATCACAAATCGAACTACCGCAAAATCACGGTCAAATGTTATTATGGCACCTACATTGTATTGCTTCAAAAACAGACGATATACCTACTACTCTCCAAATCCAAATACACACGTATTAGCTTATTTAGCTGCTAGTGTGAATTAATATATAATAATAATAATCTATGCCTGACCAGTAAGTAAACATTTTTTCCAAGTAGGTATAGTTCTTATCTAATTACTGTGAACTAATGTTGCAAATGATACTTGGGTCATTTTACAATTTTATGACAGTAGGTACCTTTTTTACGTCAATTAACATGCTAGTCTAACATGATACGTAACATCATGTTCAAAGTATTTGAGTAATATTTTTTGTCTTTGTTGTACCAACATCATTTACGCACAAGTCACAGGCTCATATCTATATCTACTTATTTAACTGGTCACGATCTGCTGTCCGGGGTCAATTAGGTTAAGGCATCTTCTGTCAATATACAATTCGTAACTCATAAGATTAATATTGTAACAGTGGTCGCGGCCGACGGAACCCTGAAAAGTTAAGTTAATTTATTAAATATAACACCCAACTTTTCTCATTTCGAATTCTCTCGGGTTTTGTTATTATAATATTTGTGTTAACTAGTTGTCTGCAGAATCTTTGAAACTATGATTAGTATTTCTTTGAACTTCGTATAAGTAGGCCTTATTCTAAAGGTTAATTAGTTAAGGGACAGTTAAAGTAGGTACCTATATATTATAATTAACTATATTGATATCAAAATTTTGTGTGTCTATGAAAGTATTGATATGGATGTTTTTTATGGGATTGAACTGTTAATAACGCCCTCAGTGTGTGAGAGCGACATGAATAATAACTTAAAAACAAAGAATATAAAAATTCACGATTCATTTAAAAGTAAGACAGTAAATTGCTATTCTTTATACTTAACACACATCTAAAACCAGACTGGCGAGTTCATAGAGCCTGAAGTTTTAATCTTTTATCTGTATGTAAAGTAAAATTACGTATGTGTATATTTTTTCCGGCGTGAGGGGTCACGTAGCCACGCAGAGCGTTCCGTGCGTTCCACTGTCACGTAGTAACTCAGTGCCCACCGCCCATAAAGTCGGGAAATCGCAGCCCAGGCCACGACCATTGTCGTCACTTTTATGGATAACGGGAACAGGATACGTAATTATACACGTAAATTTATTTTATTGACATTGGTAAACAAATCTAATTTCGCTTTATTTGGCCGGTGACGTGAGTTGGCTTAATTAAACAGCCACAGGCGCTTCGACGTATAAAGCATCTAAATGCCGAGCCGAGAATTTCATGGGCACGGTCGCTGCAGATGTTTAATGTAAGTAAGTACCTACTATAGACAATTTTTTTTTCTCTAGCCGTTACTGTCCTGCTGGGCAAAGGCCTCCCCCAATTCCTTCCAGGTGCTCTTTTCTTGCGCCACCTCGAACCATCCCTCGCGGTACGCATCCAAATCAAAATGAAATATTTATTAAAATAAAAATTAAATCATTTAAATCCACTTCGTGTGGGCGAATAGCTACATACGTAAACCAAACTAAAAATCTAGGAGCTTATGTGAGGGACAGCTGAACAGACCATTACTCCTCCTCGTTTTATCAGACGTGCCAACAAAGGATACAACCACACCGACAATAGCTAAAACTCGTTCAACTTCTATTCGCATTTGCTTTGAATTTCGTTCCACTTTCAAGATAATATATAAAAATGTGAGCCCTGTCTCAGCTAGGTAAATATACACTTAAGTGGAAAAACCTCGCGACTAACTCGTTAACATCGATTTTACGTACTTACGTAGATGTTTTAATGAGAATTTTGTATTAGCAGTTTGTTTATAGGTATAATTTTTGCGGAATTGCAACTTTAATGAGAATTTTAAGTTTGCTTTACAATTTTCTCTAATAAAGAAGCACATAAAATGCCACAATATTGCCACTCGCTCCCGACAGTCCCGACAGACCTGCCGTGGAACGAGTGTGGCCTCATAATATACGGGCAAAGCATCACGATGCATACTTATTTCGTTAAGTTTATTAATTAAATATTCCGTATTCCTTCTATTGGCATGCACGTTAAAGGAATAATAAAACAGTTTTATACATACGAAGGGGGTTAAGTATATGGTTTAGTGAGAGACCGAAAAGTAGAGGTGCGCTTGCCGCCGCTAGTTTATAGGTGGGTGACCATTCTCATCACAACAACCGTACTATAAAATGATGGACAGGACACAAGTCGTTCTCAAATTCATCATCATCATATTCACATTCATGTTTTTTGTAAAACCCTATTTGCTTATCTGACCTAGCCTGTGAGTGTAATAATAAATGAAAATTTTATCAAATTGTGAAATCATGAAAGTTGTATTCTGCCAAGTCTGTAGGTCATCGTTTTATGAGCTTGACCAAGCATGAAAAATGCATTGCAAGATTTACGAGCCTTTTATGCTCAGATTCCGGAACACCCGAACAAAAATGTAATTTGTCAGTCTTTGAAAAAGGATATATGAAATGGATAATCCTTTATCATACATCACATCTTGACTAAATCTACCTCGTCAAGTGCTATATGAGGTCAATTATTAAAGAAGGAAATAGAATGGTAGGTATTGTTCGATCTACCTTTCACTGAGTACCTTACCTTATCCCTGGAGAGCGCGGGACGAGGACGCACTAAGGTCTGCTTTATTTTAATTCAGTTGTAGAAACTATAATGTAAGAAAAGGTTTTTATATAAAAACTTATTTTTCTATTAAGTAATTTTTGTTTGTCTTGCCACATTCGCTGAAGCCAATACCCACGTAATGACAGGTATACTATACCTACAACATGCCATGTCACTTCATGTCGTTACTTTCATATTGAAGGAGTACTTAATAAAAACATCGTCAAACCTTGTTCGACAATGTTTTCGACGTATTCAATTTTATCAAGGTCTACCCTACTTCTTTATCTCGATTATTTTTTGGTAAATATTATTACCGAAGTGACTTTTACTTAATACAAAAATGGCAGTCATACATAATAATATAATGGGATTGGGATGAGATTTAATATTGATATACCCAAAAACAAAACGTATTTCTTATAGGATTAAATTAGATTGTTATTTATATAGGGACCCATCATCGGGACTCGTCGTACAAGTTCGATTCTACGAATAACAAAGGCTTCCAATGGTCTTTTTGTGCGCGGTTCGAGTACAATGAGATAAAGCGTTATACAAAGAATCTTTTCCGTGGGTCAAATCGAGGGACTTTATCGTTATTATTTATCTCCGAAACACATTTGTAGGAGCTTCTCTTTATATCCCTTTATTTTACATGACGACGACGCGGCACAAATTGATTCTCGGCAGTCCCTCTGGATGCGGGTTCAATGGAAAAACACATAGTCATGGCCTAATGATATTGTACTAACATCTTATGGAGTCTTTCGGTATTGAATTACTTGCGACTTGACCGGTCAATTACCTATTTACAAAGGTAAACTTAGTTCAAACGCCAATAAATGGTCACGCAACCATGTCGTCCCGAACATTTTATTATAATTAAGTATTTACATTTCAGTACTTTACTTTACATACCTTTAACATTGAATTGAGTTGTACGGTTTATTAATTACGTAAGTATTATTTATGCTACTGATTTAAAAGGAAGCTCTTAGTTCCGTAGAGATAAAAAAATAGTTACAAATCTTACCCGAGTAGTAAATGCCTTGAAGGTGTATGACCCAGCTAATCCTCAGGAAATTTGCGAGGAGAACGGCCCCATCAGTGGAAATATGATGAGCAGTTTACTATAACAGATTTTTAAACACCCCTCAGATTGTTTTGTCATCTAAAGTATTCTTTAAATAACGCCTTACTATAACACAGATCTATAGCTAGAGTATTTTCTTGCAACAAAAACGTTGAATCAATTACCCAAAACCATCATGAGTAGGATAGCACACTTTCAGTTTGGTTTAAGTACACACTTTATTGCAAAAATCTGATGTAAAGGCGAAAATCTGTGTATTTTGAATACACGCTATCACATGCTAGGGTCAATTATTATTGCGACTTTTGCCTTTTTTGTTATGCAAAGTACGGCATTGTGTGACCCTGGATATACTCTATAAGTATCTCTTTTGTGTAGGGATACACCCCAAGTAAGATATCCAGTTTGCGTCAAAAGCAACAATCTGTACAGCACAGATGTCCGGCCCTGAGGCGGGCGGCGGTGGCGGGAGGGTTCACGGTGCAAATTGCGTAGCTTTTCTACACACATCTGACTATTATTAAAAAAAGTGACGCAATTCCGCAATACAACACTACTACATTTAAATCCCTTCTTCAAGGGACCATTGACTTAATGGCTTTTATTGAACCGGTTTAATAATACATTTTGCACCAAAATTACGAGCAACCAACAATAATTCAATAGAAATGGTGAATTGAACAAGACCAAAAGCATTCCTTTCACACCCGTTCAAGTATGGGATCATATTATATTAAAGGGTGACATACATTACACGTGTGAGCTTTGGTGCGTCATATTTTTCTTTTGACATAAAGAGTTATAGGCATTAAATCGCGTTCGTCCTCGACCGCATTGTTCCTTAGAATTACTTTTTTTTTAAATTATGTTTTGCGCATTTGCGTTAATTTAAGTTTATAATCAGAAGCCATTAAAAGCAAAATATCCATAGCAAAAAAACTATGATAATATTTGTATTGATAATGCAAAGGAAGTTAAGACGACCAACATTTATTAGCCTAACCATTGTTGTGCAAAGTGAGATTTAAATAGAATAAGTAAAGTTCTTATTATGTGCGTGTATGTCGGGTGTCACAGGGGACGCGGCCGCGACGGGCAAGCGGTTGAGCGAGGCTCTCCCTAATAAGAATACCGTTAGGGGTAGGATTTGGTCCATGGAGAAAAGATTACGCACCCACCAAAGACCTTTTCACTAACCACTGCCTTGTTTGTGTACCGTCACTGCTTTTTTACAATTCTGACAAAACAAATGGTACGCAAAATCCAATAGATAAAATGATATTTATTTTCCTTGAATAAATAAACGTTTTTCTGCAAAAAGGATAGGGTATTTATCAATAGCAAAGCAATTGTTTTAAACAGTTCGGGTGTCTTCATATTTATGTCGACTAGCAATGAAAATGAAACGCTTTCATTTATATTGCCGAGGGGTTTCAATTAATATCGAACCTTTCCAACGAAATAAAACACTAAATTACAAGTTTACTAAATAACGTAGCCATGCTTTGTTCTTTGGTTATTGCGTATTTACAATTGTGTATTTTCAACCGACGTCAAAAATGGGGAGGTTCTCTATTTGTCTGCTTTTTTATGATTGTTACGCGATATCTCCGTTAATTATGGATCGATTTTATTTTTTGTTAACGATAAACTCCAATTTTATCGAAGTTGGTTGAACGGTTTTAAAAAAATCAACAGGAATCTAAAAATTGTTTACGTCTTTGATATTATCGCTTACTCCAAAACATCGCTGTCTTATTGGATTGCGTTAAGTTGGCTTACAAGTACCTACTTATAAAGAAATTTTTCCACAAAAAAAAACCTACTTTTAACAAAAAAGTAAATAAAATAAAAAATATATAAAATAATTTTGTATAAAAAACAGTTTGGGAAGTCGGTGGCGAAAACAAAAGAAAAATTGAAGTCACCGACTTCCCAAACTTGAAAACATTTTATGCGAAAGTCGGTAGTGTTTTCACCATTTAATAACCGATACAAAATATATATCCTAGTAGGTAGATATTCCCGCCTAGGATACTAAAACTCTAAAACATTGACTTTCAGAAATACCTAAAATATTTAGTTCTCTAGTATAACAATTTAAAACGCGGGAAAAGTAGTTTAGTTTAAAAGTAATTGAGCCGTGAGGCATTTTTCAAATCTCGGAGTGTTGCGACCTGCATCAAGCAGTTTTAACGATGAAACGCTTATTTTTTTTTTTTTTTATTATGGCTTCAAGGAAAGGTAGTTTAGGTTAGTGCCCTGTTTCCTTCGGCTGGTTTTGGCGGGGGTTCGGGTAATATTCGTTATGCTACAAAACAAATATTACCAGACTAGTTAATTCCTACTAAAAACTAACATAACATATACATGACATACAGAGGTGTTCTAATATACCTACACCAACAGTAGGCCGATATGTTTAGGTCCTATTAGGCGATCCTATTACCATAAACCGGGAATAAATCCAGAATCCAAAGTCTTACTGAGAATTTCATAGAAAACACCAATAACACTTTGCTCGACCTGGGGATCAAACCCAAGACCTCAAGCGTAGCAGTCGCGCTTAGGACCACTTAACTAATGAGACAGTACTAAAAAGTTGTTATTGTAAATTTATTTGCATTATGTAACAATTTGTATAAAGGTTCGAACAATTGAAATTAATACGTTCATAGACATAGGTAACTTCAGCTCAAAGCTTGCCTTCAGGTAATCAATACCACAACGCACCCTTAAGGGTCATCGCTACGTAGATACCTACAGACAAGTCGTAATACTTTACTGTATCTATTAGTTAATGCTTCAGTGCGAGCAGACATATATTGTTACAAAGGGCGCTATTTCACTTAGTGAGATACCTCAACGTTAATAGATATTTACCTAATAAAGCCAGTAAAGGGACCTTTTATAATTCGACCCTCGATTAGAATTTAAAGGGTTTATAATGCCTTCATACCTACTTATACTGTGTCATTCCAGTGTACACTTTGGAGACATCATTTTAATTTCAACATCGATTACCTATGTAACAGTGAATTTGTCAAATGGCGAAACGTTTTCATCGTTAAAATGTGTGTTTTTAATGTAAGAGACGAACTTGAAGTCTATAAAACTTCAAACGATATTACCAGTCTGTTTATTGGCCCGGGATCTTCAAGTTATACGAATGAAAAGGCGTTTGATGTTCACCAAGCTACCATGTGGGTTCGACGGGGTTTTAACGTCAGTTCTCCCTATCGTATATCATACAAATATGACAAAAACAACTACCAGTATAAAATATTTAGTCACAGCCTAAGTTATGGAGCTTATTCTTTTACTGTGAAAACTATATTTTTGGTTCCGCAGACAACATTTATGGTGCCGCTAAAGTTACATTATTATGGTTTTTTTCACCACTTTTCTAATAAAGTAATATAATTTTAAGAACATTGAAGTTTCTAATAATAATATCAATTACCTATACTGTAAGCTTTCATCCTCATGTACCCAATAGGTAAGTATATTGAAAGGAATTGATACATCAAATAGAGGCTAATTAAGGGTTCGGCCTTTGATCTTTAAATAAAATATAATAACGTATTGATGTGTTTCAAGTGCTGGCTTGTTGATATGTCAAGGTACAATGGAGCAGAAATAGACGAGTTGCATGCTTAGATCGGGTAGCACAAGTGTGTTGGTTGCGGTTACGTTGCGGCTAGGGAGTATGATCCTTTTTTAACTATTAAAATGTGTCTATTCCTTTATAAACAATTATATTTCATAGGTATTTATATTCGCTTTGTTGTTCAAGTTAATAGTACTTGGGTAGTTTGCGGTTTTGACAGATTTTAATTGGATTTTAAGGGCTGTAGGTTTTATCAAAACAGTTTTTTGGCAGTCAGATAATTTTCTAAGTGAGAACACCGCCCAAAAATAAACTAAAGCGGTTTTTTATTGAAGATTACAAATTCGTTACACAACAACTGCGTGTGGCGGACAGCTGCTACTTATCTTTTCATAATTTTTGGAACGGAATACTGATTTGTATGTAAGTAGGTCCTTAAATACCTTTGTTATTTACCTCGCCCTACCTGAATGTTAAATAATTGGGGTACGCCTCTCAAAAAGGAGTTGCGAAACGTGTTGTAATGAATCTACAATTGAATTGGGGCTTTTTGGTGTAGAATTGTCTTATTATAATCATTTTTCACGTTGGATTCAAAAAGCCGTGCCCTTGTTGTATTATCACGGGAGAAGACGTTAATTTTGTGTAATGGCACTGACAAATATTGGTAAAGACGGCTAGTCTTGCTTTGTTTCCTGTAAACAAAGTGAATCACACCCCATGCATGGTGAGTGACCACCATCAAATATGAATATCTAAAATAACAGAGCTGCCAGAGAAGTGACGCAAACTTTTTCAGTACCTGTGTTCGGGAAATCCGCATGACGAAGAAGGTGATTCTACAATTTAGTTGTATGAAATGAAGCGTAAAAAGTTGATTCGTACGATTTTTTTACGATCTACGATTAGGTGGATCCTAGTGCTGGGACAAGGCCGATAGATAGATAGACGGAGGCATGAGGGTCACTCACGTCTCCATTTATCACGATCTTATTCCTGATATGTACATAAAAAGACAGTTCAGAAGAAATAAAAATGACAATAACGGAAGACTGTTTGGAGCCAAGTTCTGCAATTAAAATTGAAGTCGAAAATCCTTGTGCATAAACAGTGGCCGCATGCCTCCGGGAACCGTAATAACTGGTTTCCTTCAATTTAATGGCTTGCACGAAATACACATAATTTGCGCCTCAGCTATATACGTAATTTTCTAACTTTCCTACATAAACAAGGCAAGTATAATAGTTAATCCAAATGAAATTCAAGATCTTGTTCATTTTATCTAGGTATACCGCATAGTGTTCTATCTTTTTCTCTCTCTGACATATGATATACTAAGTACATTTTTGAAAAACACAAACAAGTGTAGACACAGTTACTGTTTCTTTTACGACTAAGTAATGAATCACCTCCTCTTCCTTCCTACCGTACCCTAAAATATATCCTACGTAATTCTGGTGAGTTGCCTCAAAAATCTTTTAAACAAAAACAACCTCATTCCAATACCTCTGTTGTAGGTATTAAAACAGGTTGTGTCTTTAATCCCATAAGCCATTAATAAAGTCAGTGGAAGGAATTTGTCACGGCGGGCGAAGAGCCTCGGCCCGATAACTAACAAAGAGCTCTAAATCCACTCTGTTATAGGCCAAATGAATGGATCTCCGGCGAAGAATCTCAGCATTCAACTTAATCCTACTGTAAGAGGGACACCGCTGTCCCGGCGACCACTGACAATGTAACCTGCCGATGCGAGAGGACATACTTTACTGCTGTTCATTTGTAAAACAAGTGTAGTCCTCGTAAATCTCTGTCTTATAAACGACTCTATTCAACAAAATGAGTTAGCTGTACCAATTAGATACCTATAATACTGTAAATCTTAATACATTTATTGT
The DNA here is from genome assembly GCA_958496365.1 of Subacronicta megacephala. NCBI lineage: Eukaryota > Metazoa > Arthropoda > Insecta > Lepidoptera > Noctuidae > Subacronicta > Subacronicta megacephala. The sequence goes on from OY292513.1 coordinate 12,625,099, forward strand.
ACTTATTAGTAATAGACATAGCAACGTGTGACATTACCTAAACGTGTAACTAAAGATAACAGAAAAACCACAATATTAAATCACACGCAAACAACAAACACTGTGCATACTGAACTGATGAAGCTAGCGAACGCTATCATTAGGTGTCTGGAAAGCAATTTACCTTGTGTACTCGATTATCCGACCGTTTCAACTAGACACAAACCTCTTATGCACCATGACAAAGTGATTTTCAAATCTCTATCTACGTTATTAGACTGAAAGTCGCATTACTTAACATATCGCCAGCGAGCAGGACACAGTCCGTGTAGCCACGCGACCGACATTAACACCGCACGGGAAACGAAATGGTTGTTTTATTCTCCTTTTTCTTTACAAATGGGAAATCGGACCCACATTATTACATGTCTGTGGAGGCGTAGATATACAGAGAACTTCTTACAGACCACTCTTGTTTGAGATTTATGTTCGTAAAAAGAACGGTACTTAACAATCCAGACTGAAAATTAAAAGTATTACTTTAAAAACAACCGTGCTTGAACAGCGAGTGGAAACTACTTGTTTAAAAAATTTCTTAGTCTGTCTTATGCAGAGATTATCCTACATTTATTTAACTTTCCTCTTCAAAAAAACAATTTTCATTATAGAATTATACAGCGCTCTCCATGAGCTTGGAAACTTAGTGAATGCATTAAGTAATTTGAAGTTATTTAAACGTAAGAATTTCGTCTAGAGAATTTTAGATGATTGAGACGAGACGTTTCTACCAGTTCTAAAAAGATTCCATGAAGTGTTTTGCTTGCTTCGTTATCAAACTATTCATTTGAGGGTTACGCACTCCGTTTGTACCGCATAGCAAATAGCAATATGCTTGATATTTGCGGTATTTTAAATATTCTACAACGGCCCCCAGGTTTATACATGTTAATATCTTTTATAGTCAGAGATTCTTCACTTCAGGCGGTGGATCATTTCGGACTGATAGCGACGAAAAACTGCATTGGCCTTTGCGTTGTGGGTATGAGATTCATCATCATATTTGCCACAACCTCCCCAATTATATCTTAGTATCTACTGAATAGGACTATAAAATTTCCTCTTTTAGTTAAGTACGTAGCTGAAAGTAAAACTCCTGAAAGTTTCGGTTTAGTGTTAACTTCCATTCCGGCGGCGTACGCCACCTAAAATATGAATAAAAATTTTTTAACGTTAATAAGCCGAGCATTTCTCCTTCCAACGATAATTACGCGATAACTTTAATAATAGTTCAAATTGGCACAACAAGCAGGTCTCGGTTTATATAAAAATTGAATGAAATAAAATTAAAATAGTTTACGACAGTTGGTAAACCGCTGATCACAAAATTGTGCCTACCTATTTCAAATTCGAAAGTAGACCGAGTCGTACTCGGTTAACTATAAAAGTGTATTACTGTTGACCTACATCCACTTCAAAGGACAGAGTTAATTTGTTACCCTTGTCCAATTGTCCAACCGCCCCCGTTTAGAGGGAGGTTAGTCAAAGATGTTTACACGTAATACCTAAACATTGTAAGTAAATGGACGCGCCTCCGTCAGAGCCCATATCAAGTAACATTAGTCGTGGCTGCCATTATTAAGATGGTTGAGTAAGCATTATTGTTCTTAACTGGTAGATAGTGAGCTTGCTTGTAAAACTAACTCAAGTTGAAATACTAACGAGGCTTAGTGCCAACTGATGTATGCTTGCGACCTCACGTAGATACGATAAGAAACTTAATCATTCAACCCTTCTATATTTCTTGACTAGACCCAGAATTAGAGGACTCAGGCTAATATAAGCTGCATCTCTGCGCTGACCTGTACCTGTAAAGTCTCTCTCTAAGTATGCAACAACAAGTATGGTAAAATGCTAATAAAAAAATCTGTACCCTGTTTGATCATTGGGTTATTTTTGACTGTTTAAGCGTTAAGTTATTTCCTAAAATCGAATTAGATATAGGTAAATAATAATAGTATTTGGCGATGCTATGGTACCCATCTATATGAAATGAATGGGTGGTGTACCACGTCAAAACTATGCCTGATGCGTTATCTACGTTAAACGTGTTGACGCCATATCCAGACGACCTATACTACTACTTAGTATTATAAATACGAAAGAGAGTACCTATGCCTTTTCATGTTAACTTCTCATACCTAAACTACTGAAAGTATTTTGATAAAATTTGGCAAATAGATAAATTGCATCTTGTGAGGGCTTTGATATTTTAGCTGCTACCTGTTGTCCCAAAATATCTTTGGAATGCGCGTGCTGGTAACCACGAGCACAAGCAAAAGCTAAGAAGAAATAGTAGTTTTCTATAACGTCTATTATTAATTTGCTGTATGTTGTATTTATTGTAACCACGGAAAAATAAATATAACATTCTAGGTGCAGACTAACTATTGACGGGTTGTCAGCTCACTGGAGGCGGCGCAGCACGGCGCGGCTAGGCGCGACCGCGGTGGGGCTTCGCGTCGTCTTCAACAAGCCTTTTTTGTTCCTTTCAGTTGATTCTACGGCTTTCATGAGATAAAAGGTGGCTGATGCCGTATTTCAACTCTTTTATATTGCACTGGCAAATTGTTTTTCTTTCAGGGATGATTATTTTTGTAGACCCCGATTTGAATAACATCGCAAAAGGTTATGTATAAAACATATGCTAGATACAAAAGTTAGTGAAATTATTTACTCTCACCTTATTAAAATAACTAGGTTTCTAGCAGGTATTAAGGTATTAGATCCCTTGGTTGAAAATTTAAGTCAGCGTTATTAAAATTACTATTGTCTTTGATTACAAACGCTAAAGCATAACATTAATTACCTTTAAAACCATGTGGTGTTAAAATTCACATTATATACATAAGTGTTTATATAGTGTGGATTTTAACAGATTATTTTACTATCATTTTGCAGCAAACTTAATATTAAAATGTATGCATATTATATGCCCATTTATGCCTATTACGCAGACATTCATGAACATAATACATGTATAATACAGGTATGTACGAACCATGCCATAATGTCACATTCGATTAGTCAAATGCATATTTCATCAGGCGGCTTTGGGGCTCTATCTCCTGAGAATAGTAAATATGTAAATACTACTAAACCATGGCCTTTAAAATAGCTCGTAAAAACATATCGCTTTATTTTCTAAAAATCCCAAACGGTTGGCCATTTTATCCGGTGAATTCTGGTGTTATTCACGAAACTCACAAGGCGTAAGCATCATCCCAGAATAAAGTTCAGCCGGCGTGCCATTAAGGTACCTACACTATAGGATTTACACAAGTTTCTTTTCAGCGAGTTGATACAGCTAGCGGCCGAGGGCATCATTATAGCCAGATCTTTAGCCGACGTCTTTGCGACAATAAGATTTCAAACTTGTTTCAAGCGCGAGCTGGCAAAAAATACTTACAAGAGGTAAGTGTTTCTTGCCGTCTTTGTTTAATTTTAACTTCCACCGAGTTTCAAGAGTTATTCTGTTCTTAAACGCTTCCCTAGATTAAAGAGCCCATAAACTTTTTCTAAGACCATTTGAATAATTTGATTAGAGTTTGAACTCATATCTGTTAAGAAAATCTAAAATACCGATTCAACCCGAGTTACTCACAAGTCTTACAACTTATTCAGTCAGTGTTAAAAAGAAAAGTATCTCAATATAGCCAATTTTCTTCGATCTTTTCACAAAATGCACGCGGAATGCAGAAAATCTGTTTCCAAAAGAAGTTTTAAATGGAGATCTTTCAATTATTTGTTGGTTTGTAGGTACGTCTCTGGGTGTTTCACGGACTAAAGCAGATTAACTGAACTGAAGAAGAATTAAAATAAAACATTAAAAACCTTAATTACTTATAATTGCGGTATACAGGGTCTAAGAAAACCAGCTGTCTAATATAACATAAGTCTCAGTAGCCTCTATTCTTTTTCACATTTGTTCTCTAATACTTTAATGCTAAGATCCGAAACTTTCAATAAGATTGGTGTCCTTTTGTCCAAAATAAAATACGACGAGAGTCGACTGTCTAGGCGATAATGTATACCTATATTTTTTAAACAAATAGAATATACGACTCGCCAATCTGACAGAAGGTCCGGGGCAAGCAGAGAGACGGCAATCGGTGATTTTACCTATCATTATAATATCTATTTATTTATCATAGCTGTTTAAATATTTTTCACAAACTACAAGTATATAAGAAAAAGTTTAGTATTTAGTTATAAAATGTATTTTAGTTGTAATATACTATACCAATATTACCAAATAATCCCAAAAAAGTAGTAAAAGATAGAAAAATACAACAAGAAAAAAAGTCTTTGTTTGATCAAAATGAAACGCAGATAGTTTTATGAATCGTGCCGCTCACCGATCACCCTTCGTATTCGCCGCAACGCCATGACTGGTACCCCCTGAACTAAGGGTGCCACTGGAGGGGTGCCGTATAGCAGGGGTTCATCTTTAATGCCCCTGTATGATTCGACACGAATGAAATTAATCAATATTTTGTACAACAGTTTCGCGCGTCAAATTTCAAGGCGAATTTCAATGTTATTCAAATCATTAAATTTTATGCAAATCCCAATACTGCTTGTTAGTAACTTGAGGGAGTTGCAGAAACTTCCACCAGCGGTATAGAATATACTTGCGGCGCCTTAAGTCTACAAAATTTTCACAGTTGTAATAACTTGAAGATCTGTTAACTTGTAAATTCTTTAACCTATTCGTGTAAGAAATCACGTGTGATAATAGCCACCGGTCACCAAAGATAGTTATAATGTAGTGTCAAAACCAAACCCACAACTTTTCGAGTTTAAATTCAAACCGACTTTATGTGGTATTAAATAAGTAGCAATGCCACCAATAACCCATACCTACTTATTGATTGATGATGATTTCTGAAGGTTACGCAAATATTGAACTTTGAAATAAATGTTATAGATTTTAGCGTTATTATACTTATACACATTTTCTACTAATCTGTTATGTATCCGACTACAAAAATCGTGAGGTAAACTTAAGAGATTTCCTGGCCTGCCTTATCATTACTCGTATAGTCCCTTGCCTATCAGTGACAAAGTAAGGCTTGATCATAAACTGACATTTGGCAGATAAGTGTCCATCTTCGAAGGAAGGTTTAGGAAAATTCCCACGAGATATGGAAAATTGAGAGCAGATTCAGGTTATACTCCCGAAATAGCTACTGTGTAATATTTTCATAATGTATTAGCACATTTGTGTGGGCTCCGACATCTGAATTTAGTGACACGAAATTATGCCCAAGAATACTAAGAGTCTCGCCGAGATTGGTATCTATATGTCATAAAATTAATATAAATCCCTTCACACCTACATGCATATTATAAATTTACTTTATAAATAAAAATAAACATCTATAAACTATTCTGATGAAAATACGTGAGAATACGTATTGGCTGTAAAAGGGTAAGTTCAACCTCCATGTGCCAAGACCTTTAATGGCCTCTACAGAAAATGCCGTGCGTTTTAATTAAATGTTGGTTCGTTTACTCTTCAAAAGGATCAAGGAGTATTATTTATTCGTAGGGATCAAGGGAGTTTTTGTAGAAGAAGTCTGTGTCCCATAAGATCTTTTTATTGTTTTTATTTTGTAAAATACACCACTGAAAAAGTCTAGGCAACAAGCAAACTAAGTATGTCAACTTATTTATATGACAGCCTACCTACTGCCTACCGAAAAAGTACCTACTGTCCAATAAAATATATAAATGCAGCAAAATGCTGGCAAAGTACTTTGAATAGGTAACTTTCCTGTAATTCGCAGAATTGTTCGAAATGAAAAAAAAAGCTATACTTAAAGGTAAATAATTATTATATAATAAAATAAAAATACATAAACATTATCTAAAACAAATAGAAGAAATACTTATTATAAAATATGTTATACGATACTATAATGATACATAATTTAATGATACAAATTTATTTAATATAATATAATTATAGTTTATAATTAATTTGACAAAGAGCGCCTTCATCCTCTCTCCTATTAAAAATATCTTTGCTGTGCCCGACAGGGTCCATAATTGATCCAATGTTTAACATACCTACCAACTAATGTACACATTATGGAATGCAATAAAGTATTGAGTATTGAGTATAATTTATGAATCGAGCGAAAACTAAGTACTTAGTCGTAGAGTACGGTGTTTTCAAACACAAAAAATTGAGATATTGTTATATTTTCTCTTGTGAAGCTCTCTTGCCTCTAGGTAGAAACCCTGTATACTCTTCGGTGACGTTTGGCTACATCTTCAGTAGCCCTGTAGCGTGCCCATAATCAAAAAATTACACGTAGGTACTTGGTTGTGTGTTGACATCGTCCGCAGTGTTGCATTGCCGCGCCCAAACTTTCACCAGTTCTATTTCAAACATAACGAGCAAAAGTAAAATGCTCCAAGGAACAGCCCTAGATTAGAGCTCCTATTGGCAGGAAGACATCAATTCCAGCACCAAGTGGGTATCAGTAACCAAAACTAGGAAGAAAAGAGATTAAAACAAGTTAGTCTTTCCGCCGCACAGTCCGCTTATTCCAGCTCAGTGATACAGAAATCGAGGGCGTCTTTAATTGTGTAACAATATGTTTTATTCAAAATAAATACTGCCTCATTTGTCTGGAGGTCCTAAGCGCGACTGCTACGCTAGAGGTCCTGGGTTCGATTCCCAGGTTGAGCAAAATGCTAACCCTTTGGGGAATAAAGGTGTGATTGTACCTATTTTATGCTTTAAAATAAACACTATCTTAATCTCCCAAGACTTTGGCGAGTAGTGTAGATATATCAAAGTATCTTTTATAAACTGCAGCGATAATATTAAATACGTATCAAGTTTCGATAGTATATGTATACCTAATGCAGTTATAAAGGAGTACCTACGAATTGAACAAAGAATTTGCGAGAAATTAGCAGATGCATCTCCTGAAAGGAGGTCTACGGACTAGTTTTGAATGGTATAGTGGTGTACTGTATTGCAGCTAGAGCGAAATGGAATATAAATTGCTATTAAAAGATGCATGGTGTTCTATCGATGCTGGCCACACAGTTTGTCCATCAATAACGCAACGCCCTGCCGTCAAATCCTAGTATGTAGATTCAGCAGTGTGACGATGAACGCTTAAATTTATGTATGAAGGTCGATTGGCAGTTACGGTAAACTTTAGAGTGTCGCAACGATAAAGACGATTCGGAAAGGATGAAGGTAAACAGGGCCACGATAAGTGGTATCATAATGGTTGTGCAATTTGCGAAACCCGAGCCCCGAATAAACCTTTTAATTCTACTTAAGGCATTTTTAAAATTTCCTTTTTCCACGATAGTCCTCCAAATCAGAACGGAGTTTATTAGAAAACAGTATCTGCGCAACTGCTATAATAGAGACCTGGGTTCGTTTACTAGGTCAAGCCGAAGTAATTGGCTTTTTCCATGAAATTCCTAGTTCAACCTAAAGTTTGAATTTGTGCACAATTAATGGCGATAAGTACGCACATGAGACATCAATATACTGGCGAAATGTGGGTATACATTAGTGCACCTCTGCCTAACTCTCAAGGTAATACAGGCGTGATGGTACATTTTATTATGTTATTCGTAACGCGTGACTGGCAGTGCTGATACGTGTCGAGTCATGCGTCGCCATTGCGATTCGAATTTCAATCTAACTGAAGTTACCCATCACGTTACATTCAGCAATATTTTATAGTACGGTATGGCAATCAACATTGAATGTTTATCACATCCACCCCACACAGAATCGATAGACACCAGACGGCTGACGATATCCGTCAGTGAGAATTTCCTACTATACAACTACACATATTTACAGGTACACATTATTTATGAGATAAATTTACCTAGTTCCCAACTTTATATATTTTAAATTTGCATTAATGTTCAACATTTTGAACTTTACAACTAGTACCTATTACAATAGTTAAATTAACATTTTGTTTTCATACCTGAAGTAGGTACTATGACTGGTACTGTAAATTATATGTACTTATGTATTTGAGATCATAGTTGTTGTAAGTACATCATATTTGATCATATTGCAAGTTATAAGAATAGCTATAAGAGCATACTATACTATACTATACATACTATCATCCTCGCACTGGTAACTTTTTTCATAACGTGTTGGGGCTGGTTTCCAGTCTAACTATGTAGATGCGGCTGGATATCAGTATCTTACACTAAGCGTCTCAGGGCAATCTAACTTCTGGGCAATACTGATATACGAATTTTACTGCTCGTGCTCTTCGAGGCACGGAAGAGTCTCGATGTGTTAAGAATGGTCATCCACAGACTTACTGCGGCAGGCGGCTTAAGCTTGCTGGTCTATTGATCAACGTAGATATAACTTATAAGATAACTTAGCCACAAAACCCTCTGGAAGTAGATGTACTAGTGTGAGGGAAAAGTTCAGTTAAAGAATTCTTCAAAAACAAGACCAAACAAATATGACGTAACCAGAGCGCAGTCGACAGTAAAATTAAATTCCAAAAAGTAAAAGCCGCTTACGCCTCCGAAAAACATTTTTGTAAAGCCATCTTACTAATACCAGGTCTGTAAAGTCTTTATACAGTGCTAATACTTTATTTTATTAGAATTAGAAATACGCAGCCCAACAATGAAACTCAAAACATTATAACGACTTGTATAATTCTTTTGTCCTCGAATAAATTGTTTCAAAATTGTATAAAATGTTTGTTTAAGAAACTTTGTTGCGATAAAGATCCAGTAGAGGAGACGTTGCGCGTCGTTTGGCGTTTTCATGTTTGTTATTTCTGTTGTGTAGGTAACATTGTTTGGTTCGTCGCAGGATGCCGTTGGGTGGTAACATATTCAACATTGTAGTAATGCGCTTACGTGCTCAGACTGCCCGCTGAGTGCACAGCGACAGCTGAGGGCTGTGGAAGATATCGTGGGAGTACAATATGTATAGGTGTATACATAAAATGATCATAATGCTTTACTCCTGTATTTATCTATGTGTCACTGCCACGACACCACACCTATGTACTGTCACCACAACACCGCGTATTAATTACATATGTATACAAATGGGCAGATTTAATTCTTTCAATTTCAATTTTAAGGTGCACAAATGTATTGTGCTTTTTTTTAAAAATTGTACTAATAAATATATAAGAACTTTATGTTATCCACGAAAAGGCACCTATGCCTCTATCTTTGTGTACAAAATCGCATTATTTATATTTATTACAAAACATATCTATTTACACCCGAAACAGTCGTGAAACGTAACATTAATAGCCACAACATTTGAAATCGGGATATCTATTTATACAACATTTTTTTCCCACGAGAGTTCTAACCAAGAAACCTGTAAAGTAAAACTATAGCTCTCACCACGTCCGAAAATTATTTCAGAGACTAAACTATGTTGTACTTACATATAAATCTAGTGAGTTTATTATGTAGAATTCACAAAATACCTAGTCGGGAGTATCATCCTAGTCTTTACCCATTAACATAATAGCTTCCAAACTTATAAAAAATGTAGACACATAATAATATAGATATAGAATAACTAAATATTTCACAATTCTTAAATAACTGGCACCTATGTTAAATAACTCCACAAAGCCGTTTTATTTCACAAGGCCGCGGGAAAAGATTTAACTTAACTAGTGTTATAGTTAGACAAAGATTTTGCTTGTTGAATTTTTTTATCGAATAATTTTATCCGAAATCATTGGCACCGGTCCATATTAACCCTTTTATCGTAACAAGCACCCTGATATCTCTCACGAACGGGATAATAGTGCATTCATGTGTAAATTCATAAAAACTAATCAATTATTGATTTATATTTTACTAAGTGATCTTTAAAAGTGTTAGGTATGCTGTAAAAACATCCTTGCTCTTACTTTATACACAATTAGTAAAAGAACTTCCTTAAAAACTAGCTATTTTTACAGCAACTTATCATAATAAATTATAAAAAATTAACGAGCTTTAGAATTCAGTTACATTCTTGTTCTAGAAACGGCTACATAGGGCGACATGGTTGCGTCGTAAGGAATATGGGAAGAAATAGATGAGAGTAACCTAGGGCATTACCAAATAGAAGGTACATAAAGACGCCTTAGACAGCATCGGACTGATGGTGATTGACGAAGTGAAGAAAACAGAACCCAAAATGTATCTTTGTTTTGTGAAGCCGCGGTTGAAAAGTTATATTATCAGGTTGAATGTATTATTTATGTAAAACTAGCACAAATCGCGTTTTTAACGCAGACATATTTCCTTTAACACACTATTTCCAACATCAAAATCGGATCCAATCATCAAAAGAAATATAAAACAAATCTAATATTTAATTTGAATACACACACTCAAAAGAAAATTTAATGAATAATATAATCAAATTCTCCGTATACCTACGTTTATCAGGCCTTTGAGTAGGTACCTAATACAATTCTTGCAATCAGTCCTCATGACAAGGAGCATTACGATTTAAAAGTTGTTCCGAAATTCCTTGTAAGAAGCTTAGCATATCAAGCACCAAATTACAGTCACAATAGAAATTCAATTGTTAGGCTTGACTATTTAAAGCAGTCGTTAATATGAAGTAGGTACAGGTGGCTACTTATATTATATATCTACAAAATTTTATAACATCGCAGATAGTATGATAAAGTGTTATAAACCGAAGACGCATCTCTGGGCTTCTAGAAATAAATAGGGGCACCAGATGTCTTTACGTATTTGTCCCCGGTGCAAAGCCTCATTGCGTCCCAAAAAAGCGCTGACAGGAAACAATCAGCCATTCAGAATTGTTTAAGACCCAGCGGTGCGTGGCAGAAGTAGCAATAATAACGCTGACTAGAAGAAGAACATTATTTATTCCAGTATTTGCAATTTTTTTGACAATCACAATAACTGCAATACAATTGAAAGTTCTACTTTTATTACTGTCATTTAGATTTTATTATTTTTCAAATCAAACGATTTTATTTCAAATAAGCTTTTACAAGCGTTTATGAATCGTTATTGACTCTATTTGCACGGTTTTTTTACGGATGCACGGTTTATACCTTGTCCCAAAGAGATTGACATGGCGATATGGTTAACCGATTAAGCCTAATATATCTCAATCTGAGAGGAGACCGTGCCCAGTAGTGGAAAAAAGTTAAATGGGTTAATAATGATGCTAAGAAAAATAATTAATTTTGAAAAAATGTACCTAATTAATTTCAGTCTTGATTTCACAATTTAACTGTGCTTCTTGGCTTGTTATTGAAATATATCAAAGCTAAAAAAGCTCCTTAATCAAATAGATCCCAGTTCCAAAGAAAGGAATCAATTGGAAAATTTTCTCCTTTATAAAGCAAGCAAGGTTATTTATTCCAAATAGCTTCAAGAAGCAAGAAATATAATTCTGAATAACAACTGAACAAGAAAAAAACTATTAAAACCAACTATTACAATAAGAACGCAGTAAACATATATCATCAGAAAGGTACCTATGGCCACCAGAAAAGGTTATAATTATTTTAACCAACTCCAAACAAAAATTAAACCCCAGTTACCGATTACATTTTATAAACGAAGATTTGAGCAGAAAAGATATATTTCCCCAAAGACTAGGTACCGAACAAGGGCTCCAGACAAAGACTACGCTAACTAATCACTCATGTTCATATCAGAAAACATGAATTGATCTTGTTATTATTTCAATAAAGGTGTTATTATGTACTTGAACAACGAATCATGTTAACTAATAGAATAGTACTAATATTCTTATTTTTCTCTTTCTGTCCAATGTATAAAATATCAAATGCTGCAACAGCAAAAACATTCAATTCAATACAATTGTTGTCAAGGGTGTAAATACTACAGCTCCGTGATTATTTAAATCCATGTCTAAGCCTGCAGTACTGGAGGCTATTTTACATGCATTTTCAATGATTTTGTGCTTAACTTGTTATATTATGCTAAATACCTTGCCGACTACGACGGCGTGCTGTTAATCTTGCCAATTCTTGTACTACTGATACCTTCTTGTTATATTTATAATTAGCAGTTCTGACTTTCTGGATGCCCTTTCAATTTTTCAATTTATTTCTCTCATGAATATCAGATTTCATTCTAGATAAATATTTTTACCGTAACGGTTACCGTTGGTAAGAGGATGACGTTTATTAGCTAACAAATACTTTCAAAGTAGTAAACCTAATATTATATAGGAAACGCTAATAAAGTCTCAAGATCCTCCATTGTTCACGGCTCTTTAAAAGTTATTGCTCGGTTTGGCTTATAAAACATTAGTTTATCTACGTACTATTACTATTGTAAGTAAGAACAGATTTTATAGGTTCCTTTATTTAGTCTTAGTGACTAAGACTGACTAAGGTACCTACCTATAAAAAATCTCTTTTATTGGCCGCTGGATATCTTGGTATAAAAATACCGACAAATCCGAGTGTTTGGACTATTGGAAGGTTTAGGGAAATTAATTATTTTCCAATTAGATTTATCGTTCTTCATCCTTATCTTAATGAACGCTTTTACCGGAAGCAATCACGAAGAAACAAAACAACAGAATCCGGAAAAAGCTCGCCTATTTTTTTCCTCTGTAGGCAATTATCATGTCATATCCTTGGCTGCCTTAATATATTAAAACTTAAGGCCCAAACTATGAAAAAGTTTCGTGTTCCTCTTCTTTAATTTTGACATGCTTCCGCAGTTGTTTTTTATTTTTAAAACTTGGTTCCGCTTAAATTTATTTTTAAAAATTAAACCTACATACCTACCTACCTACAAATAATCTTAACGAAAAAATGGCAACAATGTTATATGCGCGCAGTCTAGAATTAGAAAAAAGTCGCCAGGCCAATATCAATAACAATTCGCAAGTAGTAAATTTCCTATCGACGAAGCCGGAAATAATGCCGAATTATGGAAATTCCGAACCCCTAGAACCAAAAAAGTACACATACCTCAAATAACGCCTTTCTGCCTTGCCGCTAGACCAATTTTTTTTCTTCATTTTGCACCGATAATTTATTAAAGGTCTGGATAAACTTTGTCCGAACACATTGCAGTCGCGGTACGCTGTGGCCCAGGAGCGTTTATAAAGCGTGGCAATATCGCGGCGGCCGCGTTCGTGACTGAGTGCCATAGAGCCGCGTACCCAATGGATAGGGTGGCTGCTGGCATCCCTCGCCCCGCGCCGCGCTGCGCCGCCCTCTGAGTATCGCCCAGCCTCCGCTAGCAACCATTTCCTCTCCAAGGCATTATCCTATACCGGACATTTAAAACAAAAAAGAAACAAAAACAATTGGGTGTACCAAAATTACTAAAAATTAATTACAGTACTGCATAAATGAGCAAAAGCTTTCCAAAAGTAGTTATTCTGCTCTAACATAGATAATATGTACTGTACGTATTTGAAATTAAACATCGATACTGAAAATCGACGACGTAATTTCTGACTTTGGGATTACGGATCAATATAGTGATCGTTATAACAAAGTGGGGATTGCTGGTGTCAGTCTTAATAACATAATAAAGCAGCGGACGTTGAACAAAACAATTATTATACAAGGTAACGTCTTCTTCACGGATCTGGAAATTATAACGAGCAATAATTTATCTCTTAGGTATTCACCAGTGGAAATGGGTTAAGTTATAGAAGGGTAAATAATCTGTATCGTACCTTTTTGTTTTTAGATCAACAACACTATTTTCTAGCTATTCCGTCACAGCAATAACATAAGTTGCTACAAAATAAAAGATATACAAATACATAATCACGAATCTTTCGCATAGAGCTAGGTAAAAAGTACAGAAGGCAATTTGCTCGATTCTTGCATACTTCTTTTGGTTCGTCATACATCTTGTCATTCACACTCGCCAATTGTGAGTAGGTACTAAGCACCTGTCCCTTTTGAAGGACCTCACCAATAAGGTTAATGTATGTCTCACACATTTTCAATCTCAATATTGCTCTGAGTAAAGATAAGTAGAATTATTTGCGGACTCAGTTGTCTTGGGAGCACTGTTTTCATTTTACTTGATTTAATCCAGACAAATCGAATGACTGTAGACTCTGACTCTAATAATTTAAATGAATAACATTTCACTTTCTACATTTATTTAATAAAAAGACGTGAACTTTTTTGATACGTAATTAAAAATAGTGGTACTATCTTCTACGTGAAGAAAAAGCTTTACGAACGGCGGAGTTTGAAATTTTGCATAATTAAAGAGTTCATGAGGGCGATGGAGCCCAGCATCCTAAATATCAAGCTATACGCTAAAGAACGGATATCATAGACGTGGGGAACAAATCTGCGAAGAGAAAGTGGGAGCGGGCGGGTCACGTCTATAGGATGCATCCAGAACGGTGGGCCAGGATAGCTAGATTCTAAGGAAAGTCGTCGACCCCGGTGGAGACTGAGGAATTGCTGTCGAAACGATCTGGAAGCGTTTATGGCTGACTGGCCGGAGAAAGCGATAGACAGGAGCATGTGGAATGTTATGGGAGAGACCTTTACCCAGTAGTGATGAGTAGTGCGACAGTATTGTATAGGTTAACAAAAAAAAATTTTCTTAATATAGAAAAGAGTGCAAAAAAATCCAGTCAAATTTCGACCACCGAATGACCACTGGTAGATCGATATAATGATATATATCTTCATTTTCAGTATTATATAGGTTGACAAAAAAAATGTTCTTAATATAGAAAAGGAGTGCAGTAAAAAAATCCAGTCAAATTTCGACCACCGAATGACCTCTGGTAGATCGATATAATAATATATATCTTCATTTTCCTCTGTCAAACATAAGCCTCTCACATTACCAAATTTGACAAACGAACTGACGGACAAATACATATTGTATTCACTAAATATAGTAAAATGTAAGTAGGTATTATTATATTTTTTCTCATTTGTTCTGAAACCATTGTAATAGCGGTTCTACTCCAAAAGAAAATTGAAATCCACTTCAATTAGCTAACGTTACGCGAATTGAAAAATAATAAGAGCTTATCTTATCATAACAGGGGCTTCTATTTATTATTTGGAAACTTCAAATTTGCATTAAGATCTGATTCTCCACCAAAGGTTTATTTTATACTTAGGTCCAACTTGTTCTGCCTCGCCAACTAGCTAAGGTTTAATAATAAGGAGAAGAGGATAAAGCCAATAGCTGAACCATTTTTTTATAATACGAGAAACAATCGAAGAAGAATGAAAATATCACTTTTAAGTTTAATTTAATCAATTTAAATAATAGTTTATTATAATATATGTTTTATTACGATGTTTTAGATCTAATGTCAAATACCATCATTATACATGTACTTTTTAGTTGTTCCCATATACCTAAATGTGGTTGTCAGACAATATTTTCTTAAGATTGACATTTTCGGTTGGTTTTCTTTTCTCTATATTTGACAAATTTAACACAGTTGTCATACTAAATTATAAAAAAACAATGTTTCTCCCAAAGCAGGAGGTTTTTTTTTTAATAAAAGCTTACCTGGTTTTACCCTAAAAAAATACCTGAAGAACTTTAAGGTTTTATACCTGTTAGGTATTTAAAATTTAGTAATGATGATAATTTCTGTGTGAGTGTTATTTTGCTTTTATGTATCTCGTAAGATTATGTACAGGGTTATTATAATAAAAAGAAAGGGGTTTATCAAACTAAAAAACTACTTTACTACAGGTTTTGACACAAAATATTGACCTGTTGATTTCTCAAATTAATGTGTGATCGCATCGACGATGTCGGGCGTCGGTTCATGGTGTATGAATCTGACGTCACAATAAGTTACTAGTTCATGGGTGATTAGGCATAGTGAATGAGCTTGACTGCGTGACCCGGCTTAAATAGTTGTTATTTATATTGGAATTCACTTACGTAGTAAGTTCGCTTACGGTTATTGGAATATCGGGCTTACGTTAACATAGGCATGCAATGGAAGGGGCTATCGTTGACTTCGCTGTTACTACTATTACTACCCATACGGTGATGGTAGTACATCAATAACCGCGATATTAGGCCAGCTTAGCGACAAAGGCTTCTCTCAAGGTAGTGACCCTCCGAAACCACGACCAAAAAGGTCCGAAGAATTGTGGGTTTATATAAGTAGACTTCTGCCTAATCCAGCATGATAGTAAGCATTGTAAAGGATTTAATGTAAGTATTCCAAATTTAATGCGGTTGACAGCAATCATTGATCACCGCACTAGAATGACTTCTGATTAGAAGTTGCGTTTAGGATTAACTCATGTGAAATTGTTTACGTGACTAACCCTTGGAGTCGTAAAAGGTCTCAAGAATTATACCCAGAGCTTGGCCGTTGTTATCCTTGTAGCCAACAACAACTAATTGCAGTCAAACCCGATACCAAGTTAATAATATTTCTTATTCCATGCAGTCTACGGACCAGAATAATTTGGCATAATATTGTAACAGTGACGTGCTAAACTGAATAATTTCAATATATAATTTCGCTCATTAGGTACTGCTTCATCTTAGGAGATAGAATATTTATTCGTTTATTTATTTTAACAATATTATGAAAACTTACAGCTAGGTTTACAAAATCATATAGTCCATTATTCTTGGGTTAGAGAGAGCTGTTTCCAAAACCATCGCTTAAGTAAAATAATACCTAATCAATTTTTAGTTTACCGTTAATCTCTTGCAAAATAGGTATGTAAATGTGTACCTACTAAGGTTCTAACAGGATGCATGCTATGGATGTAATCCCCACAATTAAACTTTGCACTTAATTCAGTCCACACATACCACACTAGTTTCAACTATGCTAACTACAAACAATAGCTACTTAAAGATTTATAATCCTTAATCCGTTATGTTTATAGGCGGACCCGAACCCATCTCCGGGTTCGTGTCAACCCGTTTAAACCGTACATATGCTTTTCCTACGTCTTGGCCACTCAGGATAATGTCTTAATACCATTCTGTTTACAGCTAGTCCCAAGTAATATTACCTATTACTGTGTAATTGGAACCCCAATTTTATTACCAATCTGCATTGCAAAAGCTTTTACGAGAATAAATTAATAATTTATTTAGTACCATACGAGTGCAATGTTCGCAATTCAATATTCATTCTTTTAATTTTCAGTCTTGTCCCGCAATATAAACGCAAATCATAAAGATTTTCATTTAAGTAATATTAAGCTGTTGATTATTCCGTTTTAATTAGCAATGCAATGTAAACAGCTTATCTCCTCGGTTCCCTGTGACAAGAACCACATAACTTGGAGATAGTAGAACAAGTTTCACAAGTTAAACAGTAGGGGGAGCGAAGTCTGCGTAGATAATAATTATTATGATTGAAATAAGAAATGAGTGTATACGTTTAACAAGCATCATCGATTATTTGTGAGATGCTAGTGGTCCTGGCAGCATTCCAGCCCGTTTAAAGGTGCTCTTGCAGACTCGACTTCACCGGTACTTGTGCATTTCCAGCGAATAGATCATAGCTCTCATATTGGCTTGAACTACTTCCAACTCACCTTTAGGCTTTATTAGGAATATTATGCAAAGATGTGGAAAGTGTAACAAGAACAACTAGGTATGTGAAAAGAGGTATAAATGAATGGATGCAAATGAAGGAATAACGTGGTAATCAACAATATTTTTTTCGGAAAATATTCATATAGTAAGGTTAGTAGTAGATACACAATTATATGCTTTTTTGCGTCCAAATGAAAATATAATTGAGCTTCGTTTGCCTAAGAATTTTCATAGGGTAAACGGGCTATTTATTAATTAATTAATATACACCACGCCCAGCTCAGCTGTTAAACAGTTTGCTAGACGGCTGTCAACCCGTATTGCAGCCAGAACTCGTGCCCAATTGGACTGTGTTTTGAGTGCGTTGATGATATGATGATAAATTTTAAGTTAAATCTGTGCCCTGAATCTTACCGGCTTCTTGTGAATTAATTAAGTTATTTAGTGCCTTGAGAGTGACCACCGTAGTCCGTAATATAGGTAATAAAATTATTCTGTAAATCAGGGCACGCTGCGATCAGCCAACTTTGTTAAAAACCATATTGGCATGTTAGAAGCTAGATAACAAGCTTTACATAACGTGCATACATCAAACGACCTAATTCGTGACAAAATGCAATAAATTAAAAGCACACAGGCGTAAGTACATATATCATGTTACGTATCTTTAGAAGAATAAACGCTTGGCATTATGTTTTAATGCTTTCGAATAATTTTAATAATGTTGCCAATATATTGTGAGGCCCGATACGCGATCAACTCGACAGTGGAAAAGGTAATAATTCGGAATCCTGACAAGTAGAAAACTTTAGTATATTTTTAAAAAAACTTCATCACTTAGTAATTGGTTATGAGAAGTAGGTATTTAATTCAAACTCAAAATCTAACTCGAACGAAATGCTAATTACAAGCTGTCGAAAAAGATGTTATGAACCTCTTTCCTGTGAAGTTGCCAGTGTCATTTTTACTTTATCTGTGTCGTAGTGCTTATTTTTATTCAAATTTAATTTTATCTTTACGACGCCGACGGGGTAAATGTGATTTTACTGTAGCTGGTGAAGATTATTTTCCCAAAAGAATACTCATTTGTTTAATAGCTTGGTATTCATTAAACCAGACTTAAATATATTAATTATTGATATCCACTCTAATGAATATGCTTTAAATTAAACCACTAGTTTGACCTTAGAAAATAAATCTTCCAAACAAATGCCTAAGTATTTTTTGCACACACAAAATTGTCACGTTTTTGTCACATAATTTCTTAACAGATTAAAACGAATCGAGTAGACAGTGGACGTGGTAAAAGTGGAAAATTGCCAAAGTAGAACGTCATTTATCAACGCCATTCGGTGACGTTTCGCGCCTTCGGTGAATCTTAATAGAATAGCCATCACAAGTCCATGTGGCAAAAACCATGGACCTAAAGAAAATCAACATATTTTTAAAGATTCACTGACCTTTGTTCAGTTTTAAATTATGTTAAACAATATTTACTGGTGTAATAAAAATAGTCAGTTAGACATACATGACTTTATTTTTATTACTCCGATTAATCGTAATAGGTAGTTTTTGAGTCATGTTACTACTTTCATAGTCAAATGTAGGTAACCGTCGTCATTCAAATGTGAAAAAAGCAGATATTACATATATCTTAAAATAAGTATTCTTATCACGAGTTAAATATTAAAATAGTTTCATTTTTTATGGTATGTATGCTGCAACAGTTGCAGTTTTGTTTTTAGACGACCTAAAACGGAGCATCGATTCAGACAACTACAGATTAAAAATTCAGAGATCTGCGGCCTCAATCTCTAAATATCGGTACTGTTATTTTAGTTTATACCTAAGTATAACACGACGAAAGTACATGCAATTTTGTTAGACCATTTAAAACGTAATATCAATTAAAACACCTATGTACTGAAAAACATTCCAAGTTCTGCGCCCTGTATCTCTAAATACGAACAAAGTTAAAAATATGTAATAACAATTGTGGAAGTTTGTTAAATAGAAACATCGGCACGAGCCCATGGAGTTAAAAGTAAATAAAAATAGTCGGTAGCAATTCACAACGCGACAAACACTAAACTATTCGATGGACACGTAGACCCCGAGTGTGTCCCATATACCTAAATGTATTTGCAGTGACCTTATTCCCTATTTGTATTATTTCTACCGGACGCTTGTCAACGTTATTGAATATGATAATCCAAGTATTTGCATTTATTGATAGAATACATTAAGCGGTAAAGTTGAGCGGAAATCAGTGATAGCATATGCATCGACACCACCTTGCGCGCGAGGCACCACGCGGCGTCGGAAATTTGCAATCATGACAACTCATGAAGCAGTGCTAATTATATAAGCCAATGCGGAATCTCAGTTATGAGAACTCTTTTTAACGGTATACTCAATGGAGAAAGCTATAGAGACCCTCTCTGGGTGTAATGTATAATATACACAGCTGACGTAGCTGAAAATTGGTTTTACCAATTACCTTCTTATTCACTAAAGAAACCACCATAGGAACAGCTCAATTTAAAAAGCTTAAAGTAGAGCTGTTTAGTTCAGCTTTTATAAGCATTTATGAAACTTAAGACCCTCTATAGTTATAAGGTCCAAAATAGATCCTTGCTACTTCTGTTTAGATTGCTCCTAGCAAAAAGAATCCATGGGAAACTCATTGACATTCTTAAAAAAATAATTACTGTGTGTTTTATCAATATATATAAAAATCAATGCCACTTTTCGTTGTAATTTTATAACTCAAGAACGGGCTCACCTATCCAAACCAAATGTTTAGGCTTTGTTCGGACTATTTAGTAGATGGTTTATGTGAAGATTGCACAAAATCGGTCGAGCGGTTCTTCATTTATCAGTTTTTTTACATACATATTATTGTACAGGAAAGTTAAGAAAACACGCGGGCGAAGCCGTGGGCGGAAAGCTAGTATTTTATAACCAAAAGTGAGAACACGTAGCAACCTTCATCTCTATTTAGGCTCCTTTACTCACAGCTACCTACCGACTAGGTAAGTATATACATTTCTTTCGATCATCTGTTCTGTTTCAGAAAATAGGCCTTATCACAACAAACACTTTGATAATCGCTACAATAATTTGTTTTGCCTACATTTACATGCAACTGTGCATGAACCCATCTAAATAACATAGTACTGCTAAGGTCCGTTATTGCCCCTGTGTTGTATCCACTTGGGGCTGTCAATTTATCGCTTCAATATACCTACCTAGTGTGTTAATTTCGTAATGAAACTGATCAATCAATTAAAGCTATTTGGAAAATGAGATTAATCACCATTAGCAGAAATGCATCGCAAAATTTTCCATTTTAATTAAATCGTCCATTTTCGCAGCTGGCACTACGATATTTTGATGCTAGCTGGTGCCGTTTTTATTGCCTGCTAATGAATTAATTGAGTATTTTTAAAATATCTTTTTCCTAATTATTAGTGTACGTTGCTACTTTTTATGTTTATTTATTTTGTACTATAAAGTCGAAGGAAAAATGTATTCAGTGAATAGCGAATTAGAACAAGCAATTTGTCGTGTGAAAGATGACAGTCGTATAAGGCCTACAATCGTTTAAATCCGTCTATCTATAAAACAGCTTCCGACTATTACATTTTAACTAACTGACTAATTCTTTTACAGTGTTGCTAAGAGTCACTCCTTCGAAATGTTTTAGTATTTAATTTAAAGGTACGCAAAGGCGCTTTCTCACCGGAGCGTTCATCTGTAATGTAACAGTTAAGGTTCCAGCATTGAATCAATGAGTGGGACAACAGGGAATTCTCGTCAGACAGTATTGTAACGTAATTACTCTATTTTGGATTTTTGCATTACACATACATGATGTGTTTTATCATTGAAGGGAAAAAAGTAATACTTTTCGAAAGTTTTCTACTTTTACCAACTAATATAATTCTGAATATGATACCTATAATGATACCATATATAGGGCCAACCCTAAACTAAACGTCACCAAAACGGTAAGCACGTACAACAGGTAGGTACATTGATTGATTAACGCTATTGTACCTACTAGCTGTTTATGTTTGGTTGATTCACATATAATATTTCGATATGTGCTTAAGTTAATATAACCAATATTTGATTTCTTTGATCAATGTTAACGGGGACTGCGCCTGGACGCTGTAATATAAATACATTTCACTTCGGAAGAGCGATTTTTATCAATTCCAAGAATCCTAGTTTTAGTCAGTTTGTCTATATGACTATGTACCTTGTATAAAGTATCCAACAGGAAATCAGTGTTCCTAATTCTAAAAACCTTTCTCTTTTCGCAATAATATTGCAATGTGCAATGTTATGATAGACTATGATAGTTAGAATATAATTTACCTCCCAATAAATGTTGCACAGAAATTCCATCTATAGGAAATCCTTGAAGCAACTACAACAACAAGCTACTGCCTACACTGACGATACCTGCCTCATAGTCTACGAATAAATAAGCTCATAGATAACACTTTTAGGCCATCAATTAAGCAAATATCATAATTAAGCAAAAGCTTAATTATAAAAGGCCAACCTGTACACGTAAAAACACATTAAACCTACTTGGTTGGCACCACAATTTTATGTTAGTTTCTGTAATCTCGACCTCGGATCACACAAAAACTACTGCAAGTTGGTCGCGAGGGAAATAAATGTCTCTTTTGTGAGCATAACTGCCCTAACTGCCTAATTAGAGACACATTACGTAACTAAGAAACTTTGGAACGTTTAGATAGAATTGTGAAGAGAAATGCCGTTTTGGTATCAAGGCATGACTAAGTTTTAGCAAGGGACTCATTATTCATTCGTAGCGTCGTGATGTGGCTCCTTTGGGAGACAGGATAGTTAACCACGTAATAGTTTTATTAGATAGCACTTTTTAAAAATTAAATTCAAATTGAGGAAATCTAAATAATCCTTAACAAAATAGTAAAACCGCTTCCAAATCATAATCATGATGTTATGGCCACTGACTTCGAAATAATTTAAGATTATTGTTAGGCATAAAGGCTTTATTTTACTGTTATGTTAAAAGATCAATTTTAGTTCTAAATTTGAATGGCGAGTAGTTCCAAGTACAGAGGTAGCAAACAAAAACAATCCGAATTGAGCAAATTCCTTCTTTTTATGTCGTTTAAAAAGTTAAAAGGAGTTTCATGATTATTTTTTTGTATTTGGCATTGGTAAACGCAAATTAATGCTGCTTGTTACTCGACATTACAAGCAGTGACGACAGAGGATACAAGTTCATACTGGTTGAGGTGGAATTTAATTGCGTTGTAATATATATATAAGAAAGTTTGCAAATTTTTAAACGTTACATGATAATAAGTACAGAATTTTAAAATTTTGAATGTAAAATGTATGATGATTTTCCCGCAAAATTCGTTAAGGGAAAATGTTTTGATAAACTTTTAAAATCTAATCTAACTACTTTGGCACCAGACTTACTTAAACTGAATAGTGTGTTTGTGAACGATTATAAAAAAAAATTGCAATTTAGCCTATAAACACACATTATAAATACTAACTTAAGCTGTATTTTTACCAAAGATTTATTCACAGGTTACATTTTAATAGTTATTAATTTGTTTGAGGTGAATGTGCGGGTCGCGGAGTATATACTGAAAAAAAATGAACCTGAAAGTTTATTTACGTTTGCATATTTTTTTACGGAAGCGTAGCTTGCGCTGATAGGTGCTAAATATTTTTCCTTCACCATTATTACTAATTTTTTCTTGCAAATTTTGGATATAATTATAAGCGCCGACGCCGAACGGTATTTTCATAGTTATGGGAATTGGTCAATAGTTATTGAAAAAAATATATACTTAGCCCCCATACTCCAATTTAATTTCAATATTTTTCAAATAGTTCACGGTTTGTGCATATACGAATAAGCAATCTACTTAAAAGCAGTAATTAGGTACTGAGAAAAACGGTCAACAATTATAGTGTTCTTTTTTTAACTTTATGAAACCATTTTCCGGAATCCCAAAAATAGCCTTAAGTACGCGTCTTTTAAATGTTTTTGACGACGTAATTGCTTCTTTTTACTTTTTCCGCGAAGACGTCTAAATTTATAAAACGCTTAGGTCCATATACCTAATAAGTTGAAGCCATAGGTAAATTTCAAAAGTTATGGCAATCCAAAACAGGAAATTCGTAGAAAGCACTTAATTACAAGAAGTACGTAAGTAAAAGTTGCGCAGCTTTTCCAAATGGATGTAACTCACTGTAAGGTCTCCGCAGTAGTGTAGGTTTGTAATTTTCGTGGCACTCGTTACTGACAGTATTGTTACTAAATTCACGATCAATAAACCTTGGCTGTTTCCTTGACCCTTCGACAGTCAAATAATTGTCTAGGTATGGACCTAGACAGTTTACGATAATATAGATTGACGGCAATTAAATTTTCAACAAATCAACGAGGCGAAGGAAGCACTACCTACCATTTCTCGAAGATTTTCGTCGTATTTTCTAACCCTCATAATTATATTCTAACTTGACAATGAGTTCGGCTCCAAGTAGTAGTCAATAAATTCCAATTCATCATCATACATGCATGATTAAATGTTTTATAATGTACCTACTTGTAGAGTATACTATGTTACCAAATGCATATAAATTAATTCGAGGCCTTTGTTGTCAGCACGAGTCCCACGCGCCCTGACGCCGATTCAAATGCAAATTGTAAATCGACCGTCTACCTCCATCATGCCTTGTACAAAACCTTTTCTTTCTTAATTACGGACCAACTTCATACAATGACAAAAGATGTTCAACATCCAATCTACTAGCAACTTTAAATATTTTTAGACTGTTCCAATGTCAAAAACAAAGGCCTCCTGAAAAACTGGAGAATTCATTGCTGTGAGTCATGATTAACTACTGACAAACATTGTCTACTGTGTCAGTTTTACGTTTACAATATTTTCTTGACTTCGTTAATGTCATTAGTCTGGTATGCTAGAGCAAAGTGTTATTAGCTTTTCTATGAAAGTCTCAGTAACAAGTTAATAGCAATAGACTCGCCCCCAATTATATGAAATCTACACCTACCTGCGAACTGTAAATTAGGTGGCAGGTGTATATCAGTACTCCCCTGCCTAACCCTTTACTGTACAGACGTGATGGTAATGTTAAGTATTTGTTTTTTAAAATATGAACACGCCGCCACCGGGCAATCTTAATCAACCTCTGTGTATTGCCGAATAGTCTCGTTCTGAACTGTAAGTACGTGTACGAACACAGAGAACATGGCACGCTACGCGGTTCCTTATCTTTATTACATTGCACACACCGGATGAGTATAATACATACCCTTGTTTTTACGACTACCGTTTTGTCTAGATTTGTTTGTATTCTTGCTTTAACTTTCACTCGTCTCACAAAACTTTAACAAATACTACAAAACTTTTACAATACTCTCTCGAACCGGGGCAACGACCGATCACTGAAATTTTACTGAATCGAATTTTTTACTGAAGGAAAAGTAAGATTTGACGACGCATTATCAGCTCCTCTGGCAGTAAGAGTCCCATGGGTGGCGATAGCTGACAAAAACAGTAAAAAACCTAATGCTCAGTACAATTTTATATTTACCATTATACATATCAACAAATAGTATTTATACCTACTATAAATATCTATGTAATGTAGAATAGAATAGAATATTCTTTATTGCACACCAAGAAAATCTTACAATGGTAAGACTATACTAGTACTAGGTATAGTACTAGGTAGTCTGGCGTACATAAAATAAACTAAACACTTAAGATTAAATTATACTTAAATTAGAATAATATAAATAAAGAATATACGTTACATAGACAATTGATTATAAATATATATATATATATAAATTAATAAATATATATATATGTATAGTATAAATATATAAAAACATATCAATCAATATGGCATAATAAGATAAGTGTACAATTATTACAAGAAAATATATAGCGATCGATACGACAGATAATGCTCCTTCACCAATCTTTTGAATATTTTCAGTGATTGTGCACGTCTCACTGACACGGGCAAGGCAGCCGTACAGCTTAAACAGAAAAGGAATTGTCCAGAAAAATTGTGAAATGCCCTGGCATCTCTAGCCTCAAATTTTTCGATGATCTAAGATATCTCGTTTGTGTGTCATGGAGGAATTGGAAACGTTCTTTAAGATAAGAAGGAGTAAGAGGATTAAACAGAACACTGTAAAGGAGGGACAATATATGGGAATTCCGGCGAAGGCGTATCGAATGCCACTTCAGTTTTGTTCGAAATTCGGAAACATGATCATACTTGCGCAAGCCAAATATAAACTTATGCAGAAATTTTGGAGACGCTCAAGATGATTTAGTTGTGCCTCAGTGAGATCGAGATGATGATGATGGTGTGTCATGGAGAACTGACATCAGCATAATCAATAATGGAAAGTAAAAGAGACTGTGCTAGCGTTATTTTGGTGGCAGTAGGCAGGAAGTTGCGCAATCTCCTCAGCGACCCCGCTGATGCAAACATTTTACGACTGACCTCTTGCAGCTGAGAACCCCAAGAAAGATGTTTGTCAATTAAAATACCCAAGTTCTTAACTTTCTCACTTAGAGTTATGACAGTGCCATCAAAGACAACTTGTGGAATCATAGGCCAGTCAATACTAGCAGAGAGCTAAAGCTACTAAAATAGCTATCATCAACAATTTCATCAGGCATCAGCTATCAAGTCAGTTGCAAAGAAGTGACGTCGTCTTACAATCGCAACCTTAGCTTGCCGACAATCGTATATTTATGATGCAAAAACATACTTTATAAACATCTGTTGGAACAAGCCTTATGTAACATAATCAATTGATAAAAATGCAGGTGTGAACAACTTCTATCAATCAATCCTTTATATGAACTGTCTTCATCCTATATTTCTCTGAGTGACTCCCTATTTTTGTTTCGCGACAGGAGCAACACAACAATATTCGTATGAACTCCGCAAATCTTTTCTATTCGTCATATTGAAATGCTTGGCTTAACTTTGTTTCGCTTCAGCACTAAACTTGTGCTGCGGTGCGTGTGCTTGGGTAAGAAAAAAATATTATAACCCTTAGAAAGTAAAGTCATAACATCATTAATTTTACGATTAAAATTTTCCTAAAATACCTAGCTACATATTGCTAGCTAGCCCATTGATTTAGTGTAATGCTTCAACCGTATAGACAAAAAAACTAAAATATGTTGTTAGTGTTGCAAAGTATCACAACAAATTATTGGAACTTAAAAGTGTTGCAACCCCTTCACCACAATGTTTTATGAATTCATTATATACCTACCTAACCAAATAAATTCTACGTCGGTTTAATTAAAATGGCGATATCTCGTATATATAATACCGAACGTGACCTCCGTAGGGGTTGAGAAAGGCTCACTAGGTTGAGAAACAATGAGTAGTGGGAAAACTGCTAGGTTTGCACGCACTTATCCTAAGCCAATGTTATTGCATTTTTCTATGAATCTCTCAATACCAGTACGGAACTAGAATTTCTTCCCGTTAAGTGGCAAAAAACTTAGGTTGTACAATGTATTGGTTTATCTCCATTCCCGGCAAAACTACAAGTCCCATGGAAAAGAGTTAAATCGCAAAGTTGTAGGTAATAAACAGTTAGTTGGTAGGAAATAAATGTTTTTACACCATCAGAAAGTAGATTTCAAGGAAAGAAAGGCCACAGACTGTTTTAAAAAAGCTGACATTTTGACGTGAGAATTTTCGATTGAAAATTAGGCTGCCTTTTCGATATTTAGTCAAAATAGGTTAAAAAAATATATATAAAAAAATTACAGTGTGTTTGGGACCTAAGAAGGTAAGTTTTCACCAAATTTCGAGAAAAAAAAATGTTTTTTTTTTAAAAAGATAAAAATAAACAACCAAAAACTTGGTTTATTAAATTTTTCACATAAATTTTGAGGTTATTTGAAGTGTAAATACAAAAGTTGTAGATATCTTTATTACCTACAACTTTGCCATTTAACTTTTTCCATAGGACTTGTAGTTTTGCCGGAAATCGAGATAAATCGGTTTTTACCCTATCTAACCCCCCTTATTTTTTTGTTATATTCTCTTCCATTTCCAATGGGTTTAATCCTACTATATTTTTATTTCACTTTTTACTATTTTCTAAGGCTTTTACCATGGTCTATAAAGTCCCATCGCATCTAAAAGACCGCTATCTTTTCGGCGAATCGACATTGGAAATCTAGTCTAATGATTACTAATGACTATAACAAGTTATGTGAATTTTATTTCATTTACTTACATTTGCTATTATTTTATACTAGCTTTCCAGCGTGGTTTCTCGGCTTTTCTGCATTTAATTTTTTCCCGTTTTTGCAACATTTTTCATTTATGCTCCGCTCTTATTGGTCTTAGCGTAATTATATATAGCCTATAGCCTTCCTCGATAAATGGGCTATCTAACACTGAAAGAATTTTTCAAATCGGACCCGTAGTTCCTGAGATTAGCGCGTTCAAGCAAACAAACAAACAAACAAACTCTTCAGCTTTATAATAAATATATAAGTATAGATTTTATTAACAATCTCAGACAAGTACTCAATCGTTAATCGGTAAAACTATTAAGTTTACTACGTTGTTACTGTTCTATACATAAATCGTCGCAATAGAATTGTGATAACAAAATCTTAAAGGGTACAGACCTGTTGTCTTGAAATACAGGCTCAAGCCGAATTTAGGCAACACTCGCGTGGGGCTTAATTAAGTTTTCAATTGTCACTGCGTGTATCACACCTTTAAATATGCGGAAATTTATTTGCCAGCCACCTGGAGAAAGGCCCTTCGCTAGCCCTATAATCGGCCATATATTGGCTACTTTGTTAGAATTATATGAATCTATCCCCTAATTTTTAAGATTTCTAGTGTCAATATATATAATAGATGGAAGCGGACGTAACTTGGCAAATTTGTTACTAACATCGCTTCTTCGTCCTACCCTTGCATAATTTTGGTAATTCTGATATATAAAACCTGCCAACCCGCAGTAGGCTAGTGTGGTGGACTATAGCCTATTTCTTCTTATTCTGCGAGAAGACCTATACCCAGCAGTGGGACAATGTAATGGGTTGAAGTTATGATAATGATTATATGTAACTGTTACCTACTGTGGCCCAGAACCATTATATTTATTTTAAAGTCATGTCTTTGTTTATAATACGTTAATAAAAACGGAATACGAATACGTTTATTTTCAGTTTACGGGCAAAATATATAGTCTCTGTCACTCAGGAATAATGTAGCTTTCCATTGGTGAAAGAATTTCAAAATCTGTTCAGTAGATCCAGAGATCCACAAACTTTACCTTCTTATAATATTAAATATTTCTAACACATGGGAATTGTGACATTCACCAACACCGACCATCAATGAACTAAATAAATACTTTACTTACTATATTACGAGTATAATAAATATAAAATTCAGTAAATCGAACATTGCGCAGATGAAAGCTAAGCGCAAAATGGACTGTTTGATTAAATATTTTTTATTCACGGCTGACGTAAAAGCTGCTGAATCAATTTCAATAGATTCTATATAAATATAGGTACTGGACTTAATTGTCGCAATAAATATATTGAGTATTAATTTAAACTGACATTTACTTATTTAATGTGTAAATACACGAGATGATTTAACACCGTTGTTTAATATCAATCCGTGTTTAATTGAAAGAACTTTAACGGATTTTATCGCTACTACTTATTACCTACTTTTTTATTCCTGCTGTTTGAGATTATATAGCATCCACAATAATCAATAACGGATAAGTGAGGTGTTGGACGCCTTAATGTTAAAATTACTAAACGCTAACTTATATTTTTCACGCAACGAAGAAAATCGTAAAGACTTCCCCCATATATATTCGCGTACCTGTCAGAAAACAAACCTGTTGTTAGCAAACATGATGCATTACTCAGCTCAAACCAAGGAGATTTGTTTATTATAGAATAAATACGGGTTAATAACTAGGTAGGAACTCGGGACCATTAGTCGATAGAGGACTTGGGATTCGATTCCCAGGTCTAACAGTGTTATTGTGTTGTTCTATGAAATTCTCAGTATCAGTAGATTTCGGATACGTGCCCGGTGAATGGCATAGACTGGCCCGCTATTACATGGGACCGAAACTATATTTAATATTGTGCCGAAACATACCTGCGAACTCTACATTCGGTAAGTACTTACACCTCTGCCTAACCAATTGGGGAATACAGGCGTGATTGTATGTTATGTTATATATGCAGCTACTTTCGTTATGGCTTATCATTGGTATAATTTGTGTGCAACTAGACATCTTTTACCTAGTGACGTAGTAGGTATTAAATTACATTATCTTAAAGAAGTATCTCTGGATTTTTTTAGTTATAAAGTACTTATCAAATGTTACCTATGCAATGAGCCAAGTTTTGTATTAAACATATAATATACAATTTCCGTTAAACAGCAACGAAATTATCGCCCTGTTGCCATTTCAATATGCTCATCCGCTAATATTATAACTTGTGTAGGTACTAAGGTACTCTACACATACCGGTGACCTAGGTGTATAAACCTCTGCCTAACCTATCGGGAAATATACGCGTGATGTTGAGTGGATATCAGCAAATAGGATATTCAACCCACTGATTTGATTATTTCACTTTCTCTAAAACGAGGAGGACGCTAAATCAACTATAGGAATTGTAATAGATGGAAATCTTTTAGTCTCTGCCTATCCGAATGGAACACAGGCCTAATAGTATAATTATATCATATAGTGATTCACGGTAGAAATACCAATTATTCATTGAAGTGTACAAGTATCTGGAACGTTCCCTTTACGACGTAAGGAATTTCAATTTCTTTCATGCTAAATAAGAGTTTGACTTGAAAGAACAATTGACGTAAAAGAATATTTGACAGAATTTCCAAAAACAAAAACAACTAGCACCAAGGCTTCCATACAAACTTGTTACCTTCAATACAATCAGTGACGTTATACTGAAGTTTATAACGAATTCTTTTTGTTTGTTGTTCGGCTATAACAAATTCTAGGTAGGTTACCTACATGGCAGAAAAAAATACCCAAGTTCTTAACTTTCTCACTTAGAGTTATGACAGTGCCATCAAAGACAACTTGTGGAATCATAGGCCAGTCAATACTAGCAGAGAGCTAAAGCTACTAAAATAGCTATCATCAACAATTTCATCAGGCATCAGCTATCAAGTCAGTTGCAAAGAAGTGACGTCGTCTTACAATCGCAACCTTAGCTTGCCGACAATCGTATATTTATGATGCAAAAACATACTTTATAAACATCTGTTGGAACAAGCCTTATGTAACATAATCAATTGATAAAAATGCAGGTGTGAACAACTTCTATCAATCAATCCTTTATATGAACTGTCTTCATCCTATATTTCTCTGAGTGACTCCCTATTTTTGTTTCGCGACAGGAGCAACACAACAATATTCGTATGAACTCCGCAAATCTTTTCTATTCGTCATATTGAAATGCTTGGCTTAACTTTGTTTCGCTTCAGCACTAAACTTGTGCTGCGGTGCGTGTGCTTGGGTAAGAAAAAAATATTATAACCCTTAGAAAGTAAAGTCATAACATCATTAATTTTACGATTAAAATTTTCCTAAAATACCTAGCTACATATTGCTAGCTAGCCCATTGATTTAGTGTAATGCTTCAACCGTATAGACAAAAAAACTAAAATATGTTGTTAGTGTTGCAAAGTATCACAACAAATTATTGGAACTTAAAAGTGTTGCAACCCCTTCACCACAATGTTTTATGAATTCATTATATACCTACCTAACCAAATAAATTCTACGTCGGTTTAATTAAAATGGCGATATCTCGTATATATAATACCGAACGTGACCTCCGTAGGGGTTGAGAAAGGCTCACTAGGTTGAGAAACAATGAGTAGTGGGAAAACTGCTAGGTTTGCACGCACTTATCCTAAGCCAATGTTATTGCATTTTTCTATGAATCTCTCAATACCAGTACGGAACTAGAATTTCTTCCCGTTAAGTGGCAAAAAACTTAGGTTGTACAATGTATTGGTTTATCTCCATTCCCGGCAAAACTACAAGTCCCATGGAAAAGAGTTAAATCGCAAAGTTGTAGGTAATAAACAGTTAGTTGGTAGGAAATAAATGTTTTTACACCATCAGAAAGTAGATTTCAAGGAAAGAAAGGCCACAGACTGTTTTAAAAAAGCTGACATTTTGACGTGA
Source organism: Subacronicta megacephala (assembly GCA_958496365.1). Lineage (NCBI taxonomy): Eukaryota > Metazoa > Arthropoda > Insecta > Lepidoptera > Noctuidae > Subacronicta > Subacronicta megacephala. The sequence continues at coordinate 12,657,026 of OY292513.1, forward strand.
GAATTTTCGATTGAAAATTAGGCTGCCTTTTCGATATTTAGTCAAAATAGGTTAAAAAAATATATATAAAAAAATTACAGTGTGTTTGGGACCTAAGAAGGTAAGTTTTCACCAAATTTCGAGAAAAAAAATGTTTTTTTTTTAAAAAGATAAAAATAAACAACCAAAAACTTGGTTTATTAAATTTTTCACATAAATTTTGAGGTTATTTGAAGTGTAAATACAAAAGTTGTAGATATCTTTATTACCTACAACTTTGCCATTTAACTTTTTCCATAGGACTTGTAGTTTTGCCGGAAATCGAGATAAATCGGTTTTTACCCTATCTAACCCCCCTTATTTTTTTGTTATATTCTCTTCCATTTCCAATGGGTTTAATCCTACTATATTTTTATTTCACTTTTTACTATTTTCTAAGGCTTTTACCATGGTCTATAAAGTCCCATCGCATCTAAAAGACCGCTATCTTTTCGGCGAATCGACATTGGAAATCTAGTCTAATGATTACTAATGACTATAACAAGTTATGTGAATTTTATTTCATTTACTTACATTTGCTATTATTTTATACTAGCTTTCCAGCGTGGTTTCTCGGCTTTTCTGCATTTAATTTTTTCCCGTTTTTGCAACATTTTTCATTCATGCTCCGCTCTTATTGGTCTTAGCGTAATTATATATAGCCTATAGCCTTCCTCGATAAATGGGCTATCTAACACTGAAAGAATTTTTCAAATCGGACCCGTAGTTCCTGAGATTAGCGCGTTCAAGCAAACAAACAAACAAACAAACTCTTCAGCTTTATAATAAATATATAAGTATAGATTTTATTAACAATCTCAGACAAGTACTCAATCGTTAATCGGTAAAACTATTAAGTTTACTACGTTGTTACTGTTCTATACATAAATCGTCGCAATAGAATTGTGATAACAAAATCTTAAAGGGTACAGACCTGTTGTCTTGAAATACAGGCTCAAGCCGAATTTAGGCAACACTCGCGTGGGGCTTAATTAAGTTTTCAATTGTCACTGCGTGTATCACACCTTTAAATATGCGGAAATTTATTTGCCAGCCACCTGGAGAAAGGCCCTTCGCTAGCCCTATAATCGGCCATAAATTGGCTACTTTGTTAGAATTATATGAATCTATCCCCTAATTTTTAAGATTTCTAGTGTCAATTTATATAATGGATGGAAGCGGACGTAACTTGGCAAATTTGTTACTAACATCGCTTCTTCGTCCTACCCTTGCATAATTTTGGTAATTCTGATATATAAAATCTGCCAACCCGCAGTAGGCTAGTGTGATGGACTATAGCCTATTTCTTCTTATTCTGCGAGAAGACCTATACCCAGCAGTGGGACAATGTAATGGGTTGAAGTTATGATAATGATTATATGTAACTGTTACCTACTGTGGCCCAGAACCATTACATTTATTTTAAAGTCATGTCTTTGTTTATAATACGTTAATACAAACGGAATACGAATACGTTTATTTTCAGTTTACGGGCAAAATATATAGTCTCTGTCACTCAGGAATAATGTAGCTTTCTATTGGTGAAAGAATTTAAAATCTGTGCAGTAGATCCAGAGATCCACAAACTTTACCTTCTTATAATATTAAATATTCCTAACACATGGGAATTGTGACATTCACCAATACCGACCATCAATGAACTAAATAAATACTTTACTTACTATATTACGAGTATAATAAATATAAGATTCAGTAAATCGAACATTGCGCGGATGAAAGCTAAGTGCAAAATGGACTGTTTGATTAAATATTTTTTATTCACGACTGACGTAAAAGCTGCTGAATCAATTTCAATAGATTCTATATAAATATAGGTACTGGACTTAATTGTCGCAATAAATATATTGAGTATTAATTTTAACTGACATTTACTTATTTAATGTGTAAATACACGAGATGATTTAACACCGTTGTTTAATATCAATCCGTGTTTAATTGAAAGAACTTTAACGGATTTTATCGCTACTACCTATTACCTACTTTTGATTCCTGCTGTTTGAGATTCTATAGCATCCACAATAATCAATAACGGATAAGTGAGGTGTTGGACGCCTTAATGTTAAAATTACTAAACGCTAACTTATATTTTTCACGCACCGAAGAAAATCGTAAAGACTTCCCCCATATATATTCGCGTACCTGTCAGAAAACAAACCTGTTGTTAGCAAACATGATGCATTACTCAGCTCAAACCAAGGAGATTTGTTTATTATAGAATAAATACGGGTTAATAACTAGGTAGGAACTCGGGATCATTAGTCGATAGAGGACTTGGGATTCGATTCCCAGGTCTAACAGTGTTATTGTGTTGTTCTATGAAATTCTCAGTATCAGTAGATTTCGGATACGTGCCCGGTGAATGGCATAGACTGGCCCGCTATTACATGTACAAACTATATTTAATATTGTGCCGAAACATACCTGCGAACTCTACATTTGGTAAGTACTTACACCTCTGCCTAACCAATTGGGGAATACAGGCGTGATTGTATGTTATGTTATATATGCAGCTACTTTCGTTACGGCTTATCATTGGTATAATTTGTGTGCAACTAGACATCTTTTACCTAGTGACGTATAGGTACCTATTACATTACATTATCTTAAAGAAGTATCTCTGGATTTTTTTAGTTATAAAGTACTTATCAAATGTTACCTATGCAATGAGCCAAGTTTTGTATTAAACATATAATATACAATTTCCGTTAAACAGCAACGAAATTATCGCCCTGTTGCCATTTCAATATGCTCATCCGCTAATATTATAACTTGTGTAGGTACTAAGGTACTCTACACATACCGGTGACCTAGGTGTATAAACCTCTGCCTAACCTATCGGGAAATATACGCGTGATGTTGAGTGGATATCAGCAAATAGGATATTCAACCCACTGATTTGATTATTTCACTTTCTCTAAAACGAGGAGGACGCTAAATCAACTATAGGAATTGTAATAGATGGAAATCTTTTAGTCTCTGCCTATCCGAATGGAACACAGGCCTAATAGTATAATTATATCACGGTAGAAATACCAATTATTCATTGAAGTGTACAAGTATCTGGAACGTTCCCTTTACGACGTAAGGAATTTCAATTTCTTTCATGCTAAATAAGAGTTTGACTTGAAAGAACAATTGACGTAAAAGAATATTTGACAGAATTTCCAAAAACAAAAACAACTAGCACCAAGGCTTCCATACAAACTTGTTACTTTCAATACAATCAGTGACGTTATACTGAAGTTTATAACGAATTCTTTTTGTTTGTTTTTCGCAAATTGTTCGGCTATAACAAATTCTAGGTAGGTTACCTACATGGCAGAAAATAATGCGTCATTAAAAATACCTAAATAATTCACAATAATTGAGTATTAAAACTTTTGCTTAATATCGTTATCGTAGGTGATTTCGATGTACCTCAATTGTCCTTTTTGGCCGAATCCGAAACCGAAATAGAGTATACATTTTAACACTATGAAAGTTTTATTAATATGCCTAGGTATTCCTAACAAGTACTAGATTAATAGGTTCAATTGATGTCCCCGACTTCAATTTCACCTCTTATAACAGCTGCAAATGTGAGTTTGTGTATTTATACTTTTTTAAAGTAAGAACTTGGAAATTGAAATCGTACCTAACTGCTCACCATGTTCAGATTTGGATAGGAGGTGAAAGTTTTAAAGACTTTCGTTTTTTTCTGAATAGGTCTTAAAAATTGTATTATTTAATTAAACATTTACCTATCTAGGCTAGTACTGTATAAGCAATATTCTATTTTGTATATTATTCATCCCGCACTAACTAGGGGCGGGCCGCAAGTCTATAACAATATTATAAGTAAAGAAGAATAATTTGTTTGTTTTTAATTGAGAAATTCGTAAACAACTGAGACGGTTATAAAAATCAGGTCACAATTAGTCTACATGATTCTTGATTTATGAACGCCTATTTATGCAGGCATACCTTAAAATTGTAAATAAAACGAAATTAAAGTTGATAATCTCGTCTTTATTTGTTTGACGTTAGAAATCAAAGGTTGGTACGAACGCGTAACGCGCCATTTTATTCTGGCACAGCTGCTCTAAATCCTAAGTTATGATTCCATCTATCATTTGCCCGGTACGAAAGATAAATTAATCAGAGCTATTTGTTACTACACAACTAATTTGTCCCAAAACCTTGTTGTCTTGTCTCAATATTACGATTAGGTTAAACATCGGCGGTTGACCCTTTTATGATGGAGTGTGTTATGAAGTAAAGCCGTCGTGTCGCTACAAGAAGGCCATTAAATAAAACACAAGTATTCATTTTATTTCATCATATAGATTTGTACATACTCATAGGTATCATTAAGATTTGTACATACTAAGAAACAATTTTTTCTCCAAAATAGATTGGAAATAACATTATTTTATTATGGTTTGGAAGACGGTTTTAATATTTCACCCGTAGCGTAGCCGTAGCCGAGGAATTCACCAATCCTCCAAACAAAACATTATAACGTCCATACATAAAATAATAAGTACTTATGTTATATTGATTACGCAGAAATTCAAGAGACTTGTCAAAAAGTTTACGTTTTAACTTTTAATAGCTTCCCTGAAGTTCTTGGTAGGTACTGAAAAAACATTATAAATTTATAATGAAGGTGCTAGTTATACCTACAGAATATAATATTAATAGAATTGGTATCACAGGTACACACGGCAAAATAGAAAGGGCTTATTTCTCCATACTTGATGGTGTACAATATTAACCATAGGTTAACCATCACATAATTATCAAAATTAATTCAGGAACAACAAAAATATTGAGAGCCTTATTTTTAGAAGCCGATTAAGACGAAACAAATGAAAAACAAATTAGTCAGAACGTGTTTTGGATTAGCGTATTTAATATTCAAACATTAAATCGACATTTTCGAGCTGGATTTCCCTGAATCGTATTCCTCGTGGAAGCCAAGATAAAGGTGAATCAACACCTTTGTTTGTCTAGCTAGGGCTATATACTTTCAGCTCCTTATTAAATTATATTAATTAATAGGCGGGCATAAAATAATAAACGCTTATAATAATTATCATTTTGATTGAATAGAAATTACTATACCAATATTGATTCAGTTTTTAGCACCGGAGACAGTAAAGGATGGCTGATGAATACTTTCGTAGAGTCTTATAGAGTAAATGCATAAGCTTAATGAAATATCTACTATTCACACATTCATTACACAATAATGATTACTATGACATAATATCTCTATTCTTTAGAAAATAAAAAGATAGAAGAACAATAACAATAATTCCAAGTTTATATTTAAAAATACCTAGATAATTTTATTGGTAACTACCTACCTACTTTATAAATTTCTAAACATGAAAATGGAGCCAGCGCGGTCTGAATAGTTAAGAAACTGCTTTACATAATTTTATTAAAATATCGACAGACTGGGTCGCTTCTTGATAAGGTGTAAGGAATGTCAAATAGTTAATCCCTTGAGTTGTTAATATAGTAATAGTTTTAGTGGTTCCAGGCAGCCCTGGCTGGAATGAGTGCCAGGCGAGGTGCAGAAACCGGTGCCAGTTCGCCGAGTGAATATAAATCAGAGTTTAGGTTCGCACTTCGCTCTCGCTGCGATGATAAGCACGCGTTCATTCGAGTGTACTTTTGTTACTACCACAGTTTGTGCTCTGTGACCGATGTTTTTTTTAATTCACTGTACTTAAATTTCATGTACAATGTGTCGGTTTTAATAAATTATTACATTAATTCACACACGGCCGAACCAAACAATAAATTTTACGTTGTGTAAGTAATTACTAAGTACTGACTGCACATATTGCATATTTGCACAGTTTTATAACATGACATCACGCCTGTATTCACCAAGGGGCTAGGCAGAGGTGTACAAATATTCACTTCGCGGTCAGGTTTAGGTCTCATGTCATAGGCGAACCTTAACTAAGCATAAATCCAGACTCTGAGCTGCTACTGAGATTCCATAGAAAAGCTCAATAACACTTTGCTTCTCCTGGGAATCGAACCCAGGACCTCTAGCGTACCACTAATCAGGCGGTCATAACTATATTAATTTTGTTTTCACTAACGTTAACATTATTCAAACATAAAAGCGACCAATAATTTGCTATTACCATAAAAGTTCAAAACGGAACGACAATAGGGGTCGTCAGTGAATATAATTCCGCACAATGAAACAATTCCGTTATCAAATAAAACTAATGATGTAAATAAAACATGCACATGACATAACTACTGATACAACGTGGATACAACAGAATAACTAATAGTAAACTAATAGTACACGCTGACAGTTTTTAATTACACTCTGATATAGAATTCGAAATGTAGCCTCTATAAGCCTTCCTCAGTATGCAATCAATCTCCATGTCAAATTTTATCGCAATCTGCGGGTTTAGTCCTTGTTCAATCACCACAATTTCTACCCCGTGACCAATCTGGGTAGAGTAGCGCATAAACTACAAATAACCATTGTATTTTTATACTTTTATTAGAATAATACTTTCTTTCACTAAATTATGTAACCTCAGAAACCGTTTTTAATTAAAGAAGTTTGGTTTTTGAAGTTGAAATTAAAGTTAAAGTAGACCCATTTTGTAATCCTTTCTGTTACTATAAAAATCTTCTAATACAATAGCAACTTAGACAAGTAACAAACACAAAAAGAAGTTCTCCATAAGACTAATTATGTGAAAAAACATTATACAGAAAAAATAGATTTCTTATAACATTGTTCTAAATATAATACATGGCCATAATTCTCACTTGTAAACAGAAGAAAAACCGAGTTGTTACTTGTCTACCTTTCTATATCAAACGTTAACGTCAAAATACTCGTACTTCGTAGAAAATTGGCCGTGACAGACAGACAGCGACATAATTTTATCATTTTGTCAATCATTTAGGCTAAAAGTACTTACAATAAAAAAGTTTCAAATTCTCGTATTAAAATTTATTGTCTGGGCGACCCTTAAATGATGGACAAAGAATTTAAATAGCTCTATGTATTTACCTGCAGAGAGTATAAATAATAATTATAGGTACCTAGTATTTCAACCTAATTCTTATTCAAAATGCTGTAATTTTACTGGCTTTTGGCCCTTGTCTTACCTGATGGAAAGCTCAGACAGTATTTGTTTACCCAAACAAATCTAATGTCTAACAAAGAAATACCCTTTCAGACTGCATATACACATGACTGAACACAGAAACACGGTTTAGACCTAGTCTTATACATGAGATATAATATTGTGTTAACTAACCTGACGTGAAGCACCGTGAAATTTGATAACTTTTTACGACATATGACAGCCACATTTAGTTATAGTTTAGCCTAACGTTTCTAACTAACTTTGTTAGAATAATCGTAAGATGTATGAATAACGTGTTCTCGTGTTCTCGCGTGGAGACCGCGATTCGGCAAACGTAGGGTAGGTAGGACGCCCACCGGCAAGATGGAGTGATGCAAATCATTTCGCAAATCATCGAAAGGTTACTGGCAGAAGCTGGATGCGAAAAGCGGAGGACAGAGTGAAATGGCGCACGCTAGGGGAGGCCTACGTCCAGCAGTAGACTAGTATAGGCTGATAATGATGTTTTTTTTTTAAACGCTTACTAGCAATGTGGGTCACACATTACTAGTATTCTTGTTAACCCCTCGTGTTAAGCTAAATGCTTGTGTTACGAGTGGGTTCACGTCGGTAGTGCAATGGGTGGGGTTCGAACCGGCAACCACATGATCGCAAGTCCGACGCCCTAGCCATTAGGCTACCGCCGCCGATAATGATGATGATGATATGAAGAATTATTAATTATTACCTACCATAAAGACGTACCTACTGTTTAATCTTCTGCAACGCAATTCTTTACTACGTATTAATATATATACAAACACTTATATAAGATATTTATTTACTAGGATATGATATCAGTTTCTGCTCCAGTCAACAGCCGTAAATGTATACAATATTGCAAAGCTTAATTCCCTGTGACAATTCAGGTGTGCATACGTTGGTAATGTTGAAATAGCATATTTTATTCACATAGCACATTTTATACTCGTAACATTGACCTTTATTTTTATGTATTCTCTTAAACGACATTTTGGTAATTGAAAACCTGTCTAATTATAATATCACATCAATAGATATATCTTGACCCGCCTTACCCTTTATCTCTCTCCTAATTTTTGGTGTGCCCTACAGGGTATCTTGATAATGATTTGATTTAAAACCTAGTAAAGTTCACCTATGTAAAACTTTATGAAATGCAATAAATGATTGAGTATTGAGTTCCTTAATTGAGATGCATTACATCTATACTTTTTTTATATTATAAAGGTGAAGAGTTTGTTTGTTTGCTTGAACGCGCTAATCTCAGCAACTACAGAACCGATTTGAAAAATTCTCTCAATGTTAGATAGCCCTTTTAAGGAGGAAGGCTATATATCATCACACTAAGACTAATAGGAGCAGAGTATGAATGAAAAATGTTGCAAACACGGGCAAAATTATTCCTTTTAAATGCAGAAAAGCCGAGAAACCACGCGGGTGAAGGCGTGGGCGCTATTTTGCAAATTAATATCCAATTCTAAATTAATCATTTAATTGCTTTTAAAATTACAGGACAAGCTAATGCGGAAGGTATTTAGGTACACGAGTTGCGAAATAAATCAGATGGAAAAACAAATGAAGAATTTTAACAAAGTCTTTCAAGGTAAATGCTCTCTGATTGGTTCTTCAGAAGACTTTCCATATACCTACCTACCTAATTACCTGTCGATGGAATTTGGTACCTGTTTTTTATTTAAACAATAATAAATCTTTTCCTCACGATTCTATTTCAGTTCCAATTATTATATAATAAATATTCAAGTAATGTAATTAACTTTAGAATCTAAATTACTACGGAACGCGTTACCCGATAAAATTAAATCTTTAATTAAGGTATAAATTGGCTTTTATGGGTACGAGAATCAGGTGATTAGCAATAGACATTGTAATTGCTATTACAATCTGAACAGAACACAGCTTAATGAGAATGGGATTAGAATTGAAGATTTTTGTAAGCAATATAGATACAAAGGCATAAAGTGGACTTAACCAATTCTTATCATTCATCAGACTGTAACAACAACAAATAATATCATGGTTACGTTACGCTACTGCAAGTTACTGCACGCTACTGCACGCTACTGCACGCTACTGCACGCTACTGCACGCTCCTGCACGCTTCTGCACGCTACTGTACGTGCACGCTAGGTACAGTTTGTTTGAAGTTAGCCGTTCCGAACTACCGCGGTAGTAAAATAGTTTAATTAAGTGTTTTAATATATAAAAAAATAATCAGAAATTTCTATTAAAATTTACCACTTCTAAACCACTTGCAGACAACTTCCAATCGGCTTACTTATATCGAACAAACTGTACTGCACTCTACACCCCGGGTCAATGGTATAATGTGCAGCTTTCTAGACAGAACCTCGATGAGCTAGAAATGAACATATACCTGAACAACGTAGTTAATCACTTTAGCACTTGCACTAAACCGATTAACTATGTTCCACCTATATATTGTATGGACCGTAAGCTAATCCCTTTGTGTTGATTAAGAATTCTACATACCTATGGCGGATAATTACACTACCACATACCTACATAGCATAGAATTTATAGTGCACTTTAGTAATCCGCGGCGTGAAGAGCTAAGTACCGAGGTACTGTTATTTAATTAAATATTCATCCGTAATATGCGAGAGTACCTAACTTTTAAGTCCCAATCGCGACTGCTACGCTAGAGGTCTTGGGTTCGATCCCCAGGTCGAGCAAAGTCTTATTGAGTCTTTCTATGAAATTCTCAGTAGCAGCTCGGAGTCTGGATTTGTGCCCGGTAAATGGCAATAGGCTCGCCTCCTATTACATGGGACCCAAACATACCGGCGAACTGTGGGTGTACATTAGGTACTCCTCTGCCTAGCCCATCGGGGAATACAGGCGTGATGGTATGTTATGTTAACTTTTAACAAACGACCTTCTCCGTGCCACCGTGGGTAGAAAAGGAATGCAATACTTCAAAAGTGTTGCCATTGCAGTTGCTCCATGGAACTTTAACTGGCCACAACGCATGAAAATTAAAATCGCTTCTGCTTGAAATTCAGATCATCCCCCAGTTATATAACTGCGTGTTTAATAGACCTCGTTTGTATCTCAAACGTTCACATGCAACAGTTTTTGCTGCAATTCCGCAAAGGATAGGTCGTTCAAATTTAAACTCACAAACCAACTTACCTAATTATTATCAGTTTACTACAGTTGTTAACGCATTTACCTATCCATGGTATATTTAAAGACATAAATTATAAGTATAATTTAATTATATCAGTATTATTCTTCGGTATCTAAGATAATTTCACAAAGGCAAGTACCAGCTGGTATTGTCTTTGTGAAATTCGATAATTTACAATACAAAGCACAGTGATCAAACAGATAACTAGGTACATGGAATGTCTGTTCAACGTTGGGTGCTGTGTTGAACACAATACAAATGAGCTTTCTATGTTTTCGATCGTAGGTACTTGATAACATATTAACGGCAACTAAGAAAGGACTAATAGGTATTGGACTGGCAGGAAACATGCCGCCTGCTTGGACTTAAAAAATCTCCGGTCACGTAGGTACAGACGAAATTGCTTACCGAATAACTATCCATTGGTCAAGTACAGAGGCTCTCAAACTTATTTCGCCCATCGCCAACTTTGAGAACAATATTTTTTCTAGAGCTCCCAAACCATCCGTTGGTACCATATAGAATACAAGTGCTCACGATAGCTATGTAAGTATTATAAGCATAAGCATTTTTAAGCATATTAACTTTAGCCTCGAATTTGCCGAATGTATCGTCCCCGTAGAGCGAAAATTAATTAACTAACAGTAGGCTACTTTTGAGATATTGGCTTTTACTACTTTTACAACTTTAGATAAGTTACGAAAAAATAAAAAAAATCATAACTTTCTAAATTTATGTCATATTAAAAACTTTTGACTGCACTATATAAGATTTATTTTATTACTTCCCATTATTTAACTTAATTTTTAAATAAATCGTTTATTTAGTTAGTTTATTAGTTTTCGGCTTATTCGTTTTGATTTTGGGTTATTATTATTATTTCTATTTTTAATATCACTATTACGACTTATTTAGTTGTCCCTCTATTGATTTCTAACCCCCGATGCAAAAAAGTTATTCTACGTTGACTAATTTAGATTGAATTTTCGATTAGAATATAAAAATTATTCGTTCTAAAATGTTAGAGTAAAACTAATTATTTACGCTTACGTATTCTCCTGGTCAAGCACAGTTAAATGAAAAAACACTAACGTATTCTATGTAATATATCCCTCGTAATTATAGTAAGTTATTGTATTTTGGTGATTCCTGTCACAACCTAAGTTTATGATAAGCATTAATAGAATAATGGCGGTTGGATAGAAAAAATAAGACAAAAATCGTAATAAGCATGGTATTCATATCTCATTTTACCTAAAATTGTCACTTAGTTAATTTTCGCTCTACGGGACGATATTTCCGTTATCCGTCATAGAATGAGAATAGAATTCTTGTGAATAGATAGATGGAATAAAAGATATACCTAAGCATTTAACTGTTGAATACGAAATAAACACGAATGAACCTGGTGACTAAAATGGATGAAACATTTCCATTGGTGTTATCGATTCACAGAAAACAAAGCCATAACCTTATTACTATTATTTGAACACTGCAATGGAATTCTGTGTGCACATAGTTAAATCGCTTAATTTACAATGACATGCGCAATTATTAATGCACTTACATAAAATTCTGCCTATGTAAATTATTGCAAGAGACCGAAGGTCAAACAGAAGGTAGAGAATAAAGAACAATGGTGATTGCTCCACCGAAGCTTGCTTCTTAAATAAAAGAAAAAAGCGAAATAAGTACCACTTATTGATATGTAATGAAATCATATTTATTATAAACTATGACCTCGAAAATTATCAACAGCTTAGAAAGGGTTTTTTTTGGTAAATTTACTTTTTAAGAGGGTGTATCTTTTTATGAAAATATTAGGAATAACATTGCTTATTAAAGATAGGTACTTACATACAGTTAAACATAAAATCTCCTTCTATTTTGATGTTGGATAGGTACACATATTCCCAGAATACTTTATATATTTAAAACCAATCATGAGGTTGTCGACACAAAATACTCGACACATGAAAATTGTTCAAGACTGAACATCAAAGAAAGTAATATTAACATACTCACAATGCCGGAAGTACCGGCAAGCTTTACAAAAGAAGCCTATTGAAGAACATTGTGTATGTGTATCCATATGAAGTTTCTTGTCGCGACTCCAATCGCAGTTACAATAACTACTCCCTATATTTTCCCATAGGTACCGATATAGGAAGTAGATACTGGTACCAACCTCAAATAGATATATTTAGGTACCTATACGTTTATTAGTAGTGAAAAAGATTCTCATGGGTTGTCTAGCATTTAAGGCCACAGCAAGGTATGTCGGACTTAGACCGACTAAAAACCGTGGTCATGTAATACATATGGTGTAACTCTAAGTTTGCATGAATTTTGCGTGCGAGTAGGTATCTTAACAAATTTTTTTTATTCAAGACTCCCCAACCAGACATGCTAGCAAGCGTTTAGTGTTGCTTACGAGGTTTCAGGGGGTAAGTACCTACCCCCCTGAAACCTCCCGCTTATAGGGCTAAATAAGGTAATCTGACTACCTAGTCAGATTACCTTATTTAGCCCTATAAGCGGTAAATCAATAAAGCAATTTTGGTAAATCACAATATGTAGTATGTTTCCCTGACTTAATGCTACAGAACATAGTAACGTACAGATATAGGTAAGCTATCCTCTCATTGTAGGTATAGGCAGTTTGTGAACTGAAGAGGACAGCGTGAAATATAGTGGTCCGTACTTTGCTTAAGTGCGTGATTTTGGCCATAGCCATTTTATCGTTCCTAGCACATGGGCCGCTGTCTTATCATCTCTAAATCAGGCTCTACATGTATGTGTGTACAAGGGGCTGTTAGAAACAACAATAAAGAGATATTTGTTGAAATATCCATAGCTAGTGAGGGTTTCGGTGACTGTCCTCAGCGGTAGTAACGCGATCATCAATACTCCCTGCACTCAGGCTTCGTAAGTGGTAGAGGCGAAAAAATTGCGGTCTATCCATCTTAAGGCTGGTCATCCATCTAGCCCGCCAAATATATATTTTTTAAAGATTCTAGGCTCTTATCAGTAGTAACTGCAACAGTCACTACACAATATTCAAAACTGAGTACCTACTAAACTGTGACTAATAACTGCATAAAAAATCATTAGTATGCGAGAAACTGTGCAAGCTGCTTAATTTCACAATTTATTTACACTTCTATCTGCTACGATAACGTTCTTATAAACTCAGTTCTGAATGCATTAAATTTGACGTCGCAATGATAACTACCATGAACCGAAAATGTGTCATTAAGCATTATTTATTCGTAGCATTAACCTACAAATTGCGACGAAGCAATAACATTCAAGTTTATTTGAATTGAATTTAGCTTCTAAGCTAACGATTTCACCTTAAAGAGTAAGATTGGTTGCAATGACATCTAGGTACGCTCGGCAGCACATCAGGTTACCACAAAATATTAGTCTATCTCAATAGATTTGGGACTTAACCGTTCATGTTTTAAGGTTAAAAATCGTTTGGAGAAATTTTACAGCTTTGTGTAACCTGATGTGGTGGCGACTGTACCTATTTAGATTTAAGAATTCATTTATTGAAATAAATCCTTTATGCTTCGTTTTACCTTTTCCTAAGTCGGTAACTTATATAATATTGAATATTACACTGATGAAACATTTATTGTTTTTAATATTATGTGGACTTTGACTGCCTTGTTTGGTACTGTTACTGCGTTCATGGACCTTAACAATTCTACCCATAGACAACTTTTTTTCTACGGTTTATTATCTGTGCAGTGAGTACTATTTGTTTATGGTACTAGTGAGGATTAAAGTCGACTAAAATATAATACAAGTTTTAATATTATTATATTATACATTATTTTCTTTATAAAGTTGTGCAACTAACAAAGTTACTAATATTTCTATGTAATGTGTGTGTATGAATTTATATTATGCAACAAACTTTTTGACGTCTATGTACGCACAGGTTACACATCAAGCTATACAAAACCAGTTTACTCAGGCCTCTTACTGTATTGGCAGCTTATACAATGCGAGATCAGCTTAAACTTAAAAAAAATACTGGATTTGTATAGGTTGACCTGTAGTCGTGTGTACAGTTTGTTCGAAATAATTTGTACGCATCTAAAGTTAGTCGTCCCGAATTGCAGTGCAGATAAAATCGCTTAATTAAATGTTTTTATGCATAGATATGGAATTAATAAAGAAAATGATCACGAATGCTAATCAAATACGACCTCAACTACCTTTACATCGAGTGCATAAATGAAAATTTACCACTTTAGAAGCATTTACGGACAACTACAGACGCGCAAAGTTAATTCAAACTAACTGTATAGTGAATGGAGTAGTCTCAGTCTCAGTATATACTCTGTGTTATTGTGTCAAACCGGTTATGAAGTATGAACGCAGCCGATGTTTCCTATGCTTAAATTTTTAATCTGTGATTAACAATTTGCCAGCTGGGCGGTTCCGATATTTATTTTCATATTTTAAAAATGAAAATATTTCTTTAAGTTTATACATTATTGCAGCTACCCGATGTTCTTGCCATTCCGGAAATAATCCGCAACATGTAAGTACTATGATATAGCATAATTAATGTAATTAACTGCTTGTCTGTTGAAATCAATACCATTTTGTTCCTACGCTCCTCAATTCTTGCGAAAGTAATAAAATAATTAGTGCAATAACCTTTCAAATAGTCTATTCAATAAGCCGGAAAAGTTTGTAGCGCAATTTGCGGAATTCACAGTTACAACAGAATGAGTTGAAGTAGAACTGCAGGTTTAAAATAAAAAATCAACCGTATGTCGTGTAGTAGTTATGTATGTAGTGCTTAAATTCTATTGTCTATAGAGTGGTGTTTTTATAACAAAGCAAAATACTACGGTTGTTTCTAATTAGAATATAAACACACTATCGGCTATTACTAGTTACTCATTTTTTAAAATTGAAAAGCCTTGCCATGCAAGGATAATCATAGCTATGTAGCCAACATAAATAATTGTACTGATAATAATTATGATTTTATTAAATCTTTGTCTAAATTAGTATTTCATATCAGAATATTTTTATCTTATAACAAACATTTATATTATTCAATCTTATTATTATAATAATAATATAGTTCAGCCATAACAACATTATAATTATTCAGTTATTATCATCCCACTACAGCACAACGGACTCCCTGCCCTACTGCCATGGCTATTTTTTTACAATCATTGGAAAAATAATCACATCAAATAAAATAAAAATTAAATAAAAGAAAATTTATTCATTGAATTATTTTCTCTACTATACACAACTACAGTTGTTACATGCTACTTTTGTGTGTAGGTTAACCAGCTTTAGGCAGTCATATTTTAATTTTAATCATTGTGCATAACCAAGTTTTGATGTGACCAGCATATGATATGTCTGGCTTTTCTGGCAGTATGTCCATCCTAATACAGTGTGCATTTTAAGCCCTGCCAACCCTATTTTCATCTGAATACTCTGAATAGAGATAGGGCAGAGATGTTGTATGTACACTTTGCCAAAGGTTTTGGTTCCATGTAAAAAGGGCGAGCCTATTGCAATTAACACAAATCCAGACTGAACTGCTACTAAGAATTTCTATTGTTGTAGAGAAACTCAATGAAAATGCTTAACCTCTGAATCTTACCCAGGACCTCTAGTGCTTTAGTCTTGCTTTGGACCACTAGTCCAATAAACATACACTTACAATCAATCTGTAAGAATTATTTTGAAAGTTATGATGATAATTTACCATAACTATTCTCTAGCAACTATTTGATAAAATATATTGCAAAAATTATAGTAGCATATCTGTAAAGCAGATTGTGAAATTATATTGGATAATAAAGTGATAAAATGTTACCACATAATCTTACAAAATAATACTGCAATGAGTCACTACTTCTATTTCTTATTCTATTTTGTATGTTTTTTTTAGATTGGCCTTCGGAAGCGATAGTTTAACAAATAATTGCATTGAACTACTTATATATATACAATATATTATTCAGTCGTCATAATAAAACAATGATAAATACATGTCTATAATACATATGAAATAATAAACGTGTGTTGACTATGGTAATTAAACACTTTTTAATGACTGGGAATATTACCTCTTTATATCACTATGATTGTTTATGATAAGTTATAATATTAAATTATAAATATAGTGATAGAGAAGTGGCATAAGGGTGGGGAAGCCTTTGCCCAGCAGTGGGATACTAGGTTTTTAATAATGGTTAGGTACACATTTGTGTACCTAACCATTATTAAAAACCGTCCAAGGGGCCTTGATGTGTTTGACCTTGTGTCTCCACATGCAACTTGGAAAAGGCTATCACCACTGATATCGAAAAATCTCCTTTTCTTCAGGATGGAAGAAATACATATAATTGTATTATTATACTGAAATCAATTCTATTGGGACACCTTAATTAAATTCACCTTAATTATTTCCAAATCCAAAAAAAAATGTTGCTTGAGCATTAATAATTACGGAAACTTCATTAAAATGCATTATCATGACAATGCTTTCACTTTTTATACAAGTGAAACTGAATTATTAACCTGAAATAAATAAAAAATTTAGACACAGTGTAATATACCTACCTATAACTATTTAAATTATTTCATTTTTTTTAATGTTTGCTTCGGCTAAGAAATATTTGCATTGCATTGCACAGCGAATATGTTTCTAACTATTCTACAAATACATAAATACGAATATTACTTATATCTTCAACAAATCCTAGCCTACCATATTATTATTTAAACAATAATACTTGTGCTTGGCGTATTATATTCTCTTGAATGAGATGGAATTCATCTGTGAATTAAAGTAAAATAAATCTTTTTCCTAATTTTTGCGATTTTTACTTGAAAATATTATACTTGTCATAAATCTTTTGTCCACTAACATACACATCATCATTACCCAGTTGTCCAGTACTGTGTCTAATCCACTTTCGGATCTTAGCATTAAAAAGCCACAACCCTCACACTTCCTAGAGATTTAAGCACAGCTACACATAGAGTTATACAAATCCAATATAGATTGGCCTTGCATAAATACGGAAAGCCTTTAAAATACCAGGTCAGTGTATACTGGTCTTGCTCTATGTGTAGCCGTGAATACAGCCTGCCTAATCAACGTTGAGCGTGTGTTGTGTATTGGGTATGACGTCAGCTGTTTACGGACTCTGAGAGAGTCCGTCAAGGGCATTAAGTACAGTCTGGGTCCACTTGAATATATCAAAAGAATTGAGAAACCACAATCAAACAATGTTACGTACAAGTGCCTAAAACTTGCACATTGTTTGGTAAAAGCAGTTTTTTTATTGGAATGTACTTATATGTCCAGTAGAAGTAAGTGGCTTTTGCGAGTTTTAATTCTAGTAGCACAAAAATATAAAACTCTGCTACACATACAATGTGTTCAGTAACCCATAACGGCTATATTGCCATCGGCGATTGCCACCGCTTTAAATTGACAAGCGTGCCACAGCTATGCCATGAGTCACGGTTGCCTACCTACATTGCTTAGCTGCCTTCGCGAATTTATGACTGTTTTTGTTACGAAAAACTAGGAAATAAGAACAATGTGTTGTCTGGTGCTCAATACTTTACTTTTTTGTAGATTTATTATTATTATATTACAGTGCGTTTGGCTCGCCTTAGGATAGTTTCAGGAAACAAATGAAACAAAGCAGCTAGCGAGAGCTTATTAAATAGTATACTTACTTTATTGATTATCGAATTCCCCTTTGGAACGTGCCAAGCAAAATCATGTACCTACAAGACTTAATAGATCTTTATTTATTCTACCCCACTATTCACTTAAATTCCAACAATTAAAGGATAATAAAGACACCATTACCTCCACCTCAGAATAACTATTATGCCATAGCAGTCTAATTTCCCATCGATATGCATATACAATAGACTGATAAAATCTCGATTTTATATCGTAACAAAAGGGCGACGACGTCAGAACCAAAAATATGCTGTGGATTAAACATAATAAACATTCTATTTTAATTCATGCATTTTTAACATAGATATTTTTTTTTTTTCAGTTAATGTTGGAACCAGTTTCGGCCGACACGTGTACTTCGACTATATTTAGAAATACTACAGGTACTTATAAAGTTTAATATTAAGAGATAGTTTAAAAAATCTAAAAGTCGTTAATTTGCAATAATTAAATACAATTTGTTCTTTAAATTATGCAACCATTTATTTAGAAATGACATAAAGGAGATTTCTTTAAAGAGCAAAGTGACGTAATTTTATGCAATTGCTGTTTTTTTTTTCATTACAAGCACTGCACGTATGCGGTAATATAGTTTCCTTATATTTTTTTTGCAGATCAAATATGCGCAATTTTTGTTATAGTAATAATGCTGCTTGTAGGTAAAACGCACAAAAGTTTGCAGTTCTGTAGTTTTTAGTCAGGGACCACCACCACTACAAAAAGTTTAAAATTGGACATACTTAATGCAATATAATCTGGATAACCTTCGTGCGTATCGTTAAAATAGTTCCTAGCCGTCGATACTGATGGAGGCATGTAACAATAGTTTTTTTATTAACACGCCTTTTCCCTAATGGGTATAGAACGTCACTTGTCACGGTTCTTACATACTATTTTTCTTCGTTCACGTCACTCATAAAGATAGTTTCTATGTACCTATGTCATAACAAATACCAATAAAAATTATAATTAATGTTAAAAACGGGAACTGTGCATATAATGAAGAGTTATTTTAAAACGGTTCTGACACTTTTTTAGGACTTTTTTTATGAAAGCATTTAAAGACCTTATCTGACATCGCATAGGATATATGTGTGTACCTACAGAAGGTCAGATTATGTCACGTCGCATACTTAAATCATCTGCGTTTACGTTAGTCAATTACTGGCGATGACGCTTAGTTTCTGTGCTTAGCTCTACTAAATACTATAGAACATTGTAACCTGATTTGTTTGTTTATCGCGAAAGCAAACAACGACGAGACAACTTTAGGTTGCCTCCCTGAGTGCTTTCTCACTTCTACAAACACAAAAGGAATCAGTATCAAATTTTACTACTAAACACGTAATGATGAACTAAAGTGACATTTGCAAAAGCCGTGAAATAAAGTATAATTGACAAAAGAAAAAAACAGTTTCGTTTTAGTATTTAACTAGCTTTCCGCCCACGGCTTCGCCCGCGTGTTTTCTCATACAAACTTTCATCCCCTATTTTATCCCCTTGGGGGTAGAATTAATCAAAATCCTTTCTTAGCGGATGCCTACGTCATAACATCTACCTACATGCCAAATTTCAGCCCGATCCGTCCAGTGGTTCGGGCTGTGCGTCGATAGATCACTATGTCAGTCAGTCAGTCAGTCACCTTAGTTATATATATTTAAGTTATATATATTTAGATAGCTTGAAAACGTTTGTCAGTATAAATAATATCTATACTCAACTGTTACATTAATCTTATGGTTCCAAACGCGACATGTCCTACGTTCGTTTCCCAGGTCAGCAGTGAGTAGATAAGCAGTTACTTTTTATATTAAATTCTCGATAGCGATCGAGAACCTCAAAATACAACATCAACTGCTTCATAAGCTCATAAGAGGAGAACTACTTTTAAGCTATCTTAAAATGATTGAACTTAAACTCACGTAGAAATTACCGATTGTTTAATAATTAATTACCTGAGCGGAACCGAGAAGAAAACCTTTGGCCTGCAGAAATCAGCGTTCAAACCAGCCGTGCCTATGAATATTTTAAACTGAAACAGACTTCAAGTGGACAACCGCCAAACTGCCATGATCATCTGTCGCTTACAGTCATTTTACTATTAGTATTATTGTATGTAAATCTTTAAACAATATAATGGTAACTGTCCCGTACATATTAAGGGATAGTACGTTTTGTCGATGTAGTTATAATAGGACTTTAAATTATGGGGACTGTACTTGGAGTTGGACGACATATTTTCGATATATCTGTTTACGTAATAGTATTTAGCTTTAGTGGTGATTTCACAGATTGTCACAATAGCATTTATCTCATCCACTATTAGCCAAACCAGGTATGCAGGAAATCGTAAACAAAGAATCTACCAAAAATGACAGATTTAAAGGACAATGGCGAAAAAATTGTTGACGGAATTAATAAGCGTCTATAAATATCATCTTTATAGATACATATATAATTATTTCCTACGCTTTTTCAAGTAACTAATAAAGTCCGTCTAAGTCTGAAAAAAAAACATCATATTTGAAAACACAATTGATTTCATCTTTCGTCGAATACTCAGATGAACTTAAGTGTTGCCATATGTATTAAATTAAATTCCTAGTTACGTAAAGTGTTTGGCCTATATTCAATAATGTACATAATGCAAAGTATCAGAATAAATACGATAATGACAACATTATTTTTGTACTAAGAAGACAACCGTTTTACTTAGTTGTAAAAATAAATAAAATGAAATTGTAATAATAATTCTAACCTTGAATCTAATATGGCAACAAAGGTGATAAAAAATGACATCCGTCCGTCACCTGTCAATCAGCTCACTGACAACTGTTACGTTTCGTTTTGTATCGTTTCGTTATTTTGCATATAAAATACTTATGTGCAATAGGTTGCCATTAAATAGGCATAATAATTATGTAAATGTATTTAAAAAGTAGAGAAACACTGATTATGATATACCTGATCATGGTATTTATTTATTTGCATTGTTTTAATTGTTTGTTGTCGAAACTTAACCTCTAATACTTCAAACTGGAATACCTTTAATTCCTGACTTTCAATAATCTCGGTCTAAAAATAAAAATTGATCAGAAATACAAAATCTATATGTTGACTTATTTTTCATGCGCAGACGCAACAAAAAAATGTCAACGAAAATTTGTTTGGGAGTTCGCCATTGTCCTTTAGTACAACCGCTAAGTAGTAGGCTTGACTTACAATAGGCGACAGGATTAACTCCCAAACTAGATGAAATTTTATTTTGATGTAGCCTATAATATTTTATAAGTACATAATGCGTAGTCCGAGACATTTGACTACTCAATTAAATTATATAAATAAAACAATAAGTGTTTCATTAATAGATGTAGATATAGTTATTTCATAATCGACTGTTCTATAAATGAAAACTTATCGAACGCTACCGACACGCATATACTACATATTAGTGTTACTACTCAATCTTCACCAGTAAAACGGAAATAATTAGGCCCTCATACACACACTAGCACATTTAATAGTGTAGGGCAAGTACATGCTTTATCTGGCTACGAATTAACATTATCTAAGTTTTTCAATCTGATTTCTGTGAACATAATGTTCCTTTTCTTTCTTTTGCCGTTACAGACCCATATTTTTAAATTATTAGGCTACGCTGCCTAGAGGATCCTATTTATAAAAGAAATCGTTAATCACGACTTATTTTTTAAAGAACATATTCTTTAATATTAGGACATTGATTTTTATTTCAGTGGGAGTTCAAATTATAGTCGAATTAACTGTAACTAAATAAATCACCAAATACAATTGACTAATCTAAACTATTTTTAATCTTTTATGTTGTAGGTACTTATTACTTAGATTCGGCTTAGATATAATAAATGAATCAAGCTTTTTTTGACGTCTCTATTTTTGTTCATGTGGCATTTTTCAGTCAGTAATTTTGTGTTGAAATTGTCTGAAAAACTTCTACACACTCAGTCTTGATCGGTTATCCTTGATATCATACACGTTGGTAAGTGTTGATTAAATATCATATAACAATCTCATAATATTAAAATGTAATCAATAATATCACCATTGAACTAGTATTTTTAAAATCATAAACTTTTTAACGCAAATACAAAAAGCATTTGCGTTAAAAAGTTTATGATTGCCGTGCCAATGAGTGTGTAAAATATTCAGTCTGTATCTATCCAATTCGATAATATTATGTTCCACCCCATCACACCATTCTTTTCATATTTTTTTATGTAGCCTCTTTCGTGCCCCACTGCTGGGCAAAGGCCTCCCCTAACTTTGCCCAGGATTGTCTATCCTGGGCTTCTTTATACCACGTTAGCAGAAACCGATCGAGATCATCCCGCCAACGTTTCCTCGGCCGACATGGTCAAAATGCTACTATAAAATTCCCTTGTGTCTTCCTTTATACTAGACTTCGCATATTTTGTTATTCTTCTAAACAATTGTATGGATTCGGCATTTTCTTTTCGTGTGTATATTAATTTGCATGGATGTCTGTTTTATTCGTCTGGTAAATAATTTCGTCACGACACAGTTCCAACACAGAATAGCGAATAAAAACACCAAATCCGTAACA
This sequence comes from Subacronicta megacephala, assembly GCA_958496365.1. Taxonomy (NCBI): domain Eukaryota; kingdom Metazoa; phylum Arthropoda; class Insecta; order Lepidoptera; family Noctuidae; genus Subacronicta; species Subacronicta megacephala. Next base: position 12,679,753 of record OY292513.1, read on the forward strand.
TGAGTTCGAACTCATTCGGAGTTCTGTTTTCAGTATTAACGATTATTCAATGTATAATTAAAATTAGTATCCACTTGGGGACATTTTATTATTTATAAATGATCATCTATCGGTGATAAGATTAGTGAGAACTTGTGCGGAGTTGTTTTCAAAATCATACATCATTTTCAATGTGCAGCATGAAAACTATTGCATTCTATCCATGTGTTTAATATCTTTAAATTGATAATTTCTCGTCGGTACCGATATCCATTTAGCGCGCATCTAGCTCGCAGCATGTTATTCTATTATGATGTGAACACGAGCGGCCTTCATGCTTAGTGGGCGGATGACCGCGGAGCGCGCGGCTCATACCGCGACTTTCACCTACCTGCTGGTGGTTTCATCAAAACAAAACTTTAAAATATTACAACGCTGGTCATTCATGCGTAATTATTTATTTTATCTCGTTAAAAACCGTTACAGATAAGTTATAACTATTAATTATATAGTTATTAGAGTAGTGCGTGTGTGGCAGTGTGTGAGCGCAAATAGTTAAGCATATTTATTTTAATTATTATGTTTCATCTATTAACAGTTTGTGCATGTGTGGTGGAGCTGAGAGGCTGGCTTTTGTACAAAATGTCTAAAAAGGGTTGCTTACATATTTTATAATAAGCTCCTTTAATCACGAAAAAATCAGTTTGACAGTCAATTAATTACATTGAATTGAAGGAATATCATATCAAATAATTTGAAATACCAGGCATAAATGTAAAATATATTGCTATACTTATTCTACACTTAATTCAGTTAGAGATGAAGTTAATTATTACTTTTTAGTAGTCGCTCCATATTACATTGGTAAATAATTACTTTTCACCTAACTCTTACGGGTATTATGCCTGGCTCGTTCGTCATATAAGACTTCGGTTAAGTGTGTGGTGCTGATGGCGTGACCGCGCGTATCTGGTGCAGAGAGGAGCGCGCAGAGAGGAGGGGCGAGGGGAGAGCTCTATATGGCAAAGAGTCACCATGAAGGTGGATGCCGACGCCAGAGAAGCGCCCGCCGCACCACCCGCTGCTCCCGGAACCCCGATCGCTAGTAATACAGAATCACCTGTATCATCTCTGGACGGTTTGTTGGTTTAACACTAACAGCACTGTACAATATTAAGCTTGCATGCACACATGCGTCATTTTAAAATAATTTCCCTTGTCACAACACTTACATGGCTGACACTGCTTGAGTAATAATAATTATTAACATCGACCACCACAGCTTGTTTTAATACGCATTTTGTAGTACTAGAAGAACTTAGTTCAATTATTTAGGAGGCGTTGGCGGAATCAAAGTAAAATAAAATAATATCTGTATGTAATTACAATAGGTATTTATTATAAAAATGTGGTCCAAGGTAAACTAACTGCGAACTATTAAAATACAATTTCTTATTACATGTTTCTTTTAAAACTGTACAGTACATAAAAAATGGTTTAGTTATTTATCAGCACTTCAATGTTACTAATATTTATTGAGATATAGGGTTTATTTTAAGCTGTAGCTTCGGATTGGTAAGGTATTTTTAATGTGGGAAACGCTTGGTGTGAAATATTGATAATTACATAAAATTAACATAACAATAAAGCAAGAATGTTTTGTATATTAAATGAAAAGAAAATATTTGTATTGTGCAATATTTAATAGTAGCCCAGACTATTGCTCAGTATATTATTATTGAAAAAAAAATAACACACGAGTGTTATATACTACCACATATATTAGGTATGATTTCACGTTGAAGTAAAAGACACACATAACTACGGTAATTAAATTTTATTTTTAGTATGTAAATCTCTAACTTATGTAATAACAAATAAATTAAGTTTAATTAACATTAGAATTTGAAGCTACAGAACCCTGACTTAATATGTTTTGAAACACTTTATTTTAATTTACTTTAACTTACAGCAACAAGCAATTTGGGTAATATTGTAATAATTACGTATATTGATAGTCTACTGGCAAAGCTGAAGTTTACATATTAATGAAGGACTCAGTGAGGAACAAGACAGTCGAAACTTGCTTGTTTGTGTAAAACCGTTAATCTATAATTTATATTTAATTAGTATGAGCTCAGTTGTATTGTCATTTAGTGTTTAGTTTTGAGGCTCTACAGTTATGGTGATTAAAGCCATCCCAAGTTAAATATGGAACAACAAGAGCTTGTATCAAGCAGTTCAGTGAACTCGTTGCATAATATGTTTATATACGTTCCCCACGTCGAGCCCTTGAGCACGAGCTATTGCGTGCGGCTGGCTGGCTATACATATAATTACAAAACGCATCTTAAGTTCGCACCTAAAAGCTAAAATTACCGAAATTTGCATCTTTATGTTGTAGAAGTGGTTTGTTGTAGAAATTGGGTTTTGAAAAATATTTTTCTAAAAGGTGTAATTAAACTCCGTAGTGAAGCACAGGATGTCGTTTTCGGATAACTAACCAGCTGTATACATAACCATATTATCAAACTAGAGAGTCCATTGTTTTGCTAAATATACGCAGATTACCGGCTACCTGACGCTACTGACACAATTCCGACGCCCGACCGGGCGCTACTAGCCAAACTGGAGGAAGAGAACAGGCGGATCGAGGCGGACGCCAAGTGCCCCTCGCTAACACATGTGCACAGCCGCAAGAGTTCTGATACCTCACAAGTATCTTTGGCGTCTGGTGAGTAATTACGTATAACCTACTACTTCTTAATATTAAGTAGATACTTTGTTAGTCTCTTCTAAGAAAGAACAATTCTATCCAAAAAAGCAACAAAACACTTGGCTATGGCGTCTTGTGAAAAATATTTCTCATAAAAATATCTTTTATTTCCAACAATGGGTGACCATCTCTAGTAACTTAGCAACTATATCAATAGCATATCATCATATCGTCTAAATATACAAGTAACTATAGAAGTGAAGCTATACTTTTCATTTGATGAATTGATGACCAATGTTTTCATCCGTGAAATTTCACAACCTGCTACAAAAGTAGCAGGTTGAGAAATTAAAAATGGAATGGAAATTAAAAAAAAACCATTAACAACATTCAAGAATGTCTATTAGTAGGTTAACAAAGGCATATGATGTCTGTGAAATGCTCCATGCCTTGCCGTAGAGACACTTGACGCTATACCTAATAAATTGTATGAAATGTAAGCGCACAACAAATAGCCATATTTACACTCGGTGTAGTAATACACTTACAATTGTTTGTAAAACAATAAGTACCACTTTATAAGGACATTACACAGACATTAATAGACACATTTTTATGACCTACTTCCTTATAAGATTATTACAATAAAGTCTGTTTCCAATTTTCGCAATTTGTACGTCTAAATCAAATTCCAGGTTCTTGGCAGTAGATTGCGACCTCAAAAGACCTATAATGAATGCACAACTGAGTACTTTGTAGCAGATATTAGGGTAAATTGTCAATTTTGTCAATTTACACAGTTTTTGACAACCTTCTCACATGATACCGACTTTAGGCCACGGTAATCTTTGCTTAAAAATATTCACTACTGAGCCCAAAAAAGAATAGGTGGCCTAGGCGAACGATCAGCCGTAACTCTAGCCTCAACTTGACTCAACCTAATCTCTTATCCTTTGTTTACTAAACGTAGCCTTATCTGAGATATTACCGTTCGGAAACCAGAACTTTTTTCAGTAAAGTACCACAAATTTACTTGTTCTTATTTTAATAAATATAATAGTACTATGGGACATTAACATTGTTGCAAAAAAAAGACGTAGGTACCTATATTTTTGTTATTTCTAAACTAAGCTACGAACGCGCTGACAGTTGTTATCTCTTATCAGTGAGTAACTAGCACTGATAGTGCATATACTACAACATCAAACACATCTTAATTTAAAGTGTTTTGCAAAAATGAACGATCCGAACGATTTGTATGATACCAAAAGTGTCCTCGAATTCTACATATCTTGTGTTCTGGAAAACTTGTCTTTGGGTGTGTATTATTCGACGTGTGTACAATGCTTGTAATAACATTTCGTTTTCACTTCGCATTAAAAACTTAAATATCTGCAGTTCTCCGCAGTGCAGTTCTACAGTTTTTCGGAAAATGTAGTTTAGTAATAAATAAATAGAAGTAAGCATAGCCACTCCTTTGATTCCCGAACAGTTCTGTATCTGGAAGTTTAAAAATAATTTTTTCGAAGTTAATAAATACCTACTTAAGCATCGTTTCATAAATGAACTATTTTTTTTTTCTAAATTATCAATTATCTTCAGCCACTAGCTCGAGCCATGACCCGGAGGCCCGAGTCAGTAACAGCAGTAATGGAGAGGAAGACTTATGGAGTCTGTGGGGACGGATCGTCAGTAATTGGGAAACTGAGTGGAAGCGACGTAACCAGTTCGTACGCGACCTCGTACGCCAAGGAGTTCCCCATCACTTCAGGGGCATCGTATGGCAACTCTTGGCTGGAGTCGACACATCTCCGGAGAAGAAACTCTACGCTTCATACATAAAAGTTAGTATTATAACATAACTTTCTGATTAATGATTACAATTATTATTTTTACTTAATTTTTTCAATCATTTTATAGACGGCTGGGAATTGGAATCGCTTGCTGAATACATACTGATATCCCATTCTCTTTATACTCTTCTAAATAAAATTAATATATTCCAGGCGAAGTCTGCATGTGAGAAGGTTATTCGTCGTGATATAGCTCGCACGTACCCTGAACATGACTTTTTCAAAGAGAAAGACGGGCTTGGACAAGAGTCTTTGTTTAACGTAATGAAAGCATATTCCCTTCACGACCGTGAAGTTGGGTACTGCCAAGGCTCAGGTTTCATCGTCGGCCTTTTACTTATGCAGGTCAGAAATAATTTAGAGACTAGTAGAGTAGTACATATTTATGTTTACACGAATGGCGGGAAAATTAAATAGCAATAATGGAATCCCGATAACAAAGGCCTTTGTTTCGAAATGGGACACAGAAAAAGCAATAATAATATCTTTATTTCCCAAAACAAACGATGTCTAGTAATCAATTCGATTAATGCAGCTGCACTGCCAAATGTTAATTAAATTTATTGCCAAAAATAAATTATTGTTATAATATAATTTACATATATAAAAATCAATTACTGCGCGTAAGTCTCGTAAAAACTCGAAAATGGCTCGACCGTTTTCCGTATACAATATATTTTTTCTATATAATACAGATGCCGGAAGAGGAAGCCTTTGCAGTGCTTGTTAAAATTATGCAGCAACATCGCATGCGGGACATGTTTAAACCGAGCATGGCAGAGCTGGGACTCTGCATGTTCCAATTAGAGAACTTGGTTCAAGAATTATTACCCGATTTGCACGTTCACTTTCAATCACAGGTAATTTCAGCACGTATACTCCGTGACATTTGTCGTCTTACACCCGAAAGGGCCTTGTAATATTCATCATTATGAAAAAAATTCGCAATAGGACTAACCCTGGAATCATAAAAAAGAGTCAGCAGTTTGGTAGAAAAGTGATCTCGAAAAATGTAGGGAATAGCTGTTTATTTTTTCTCTATCTAGCTAGGGTTGATCATACAATAGCTATTGTTTAAAATATTCAATATCAAAACAAGCCTCTGGCTGTCAGACGACTATAATGTCACGGTATATGTAATATCACAAACTCTATTTGGGTATTTTCTGTTCCGTTGACTAGGAGTGAAGTCGATATGTTAAATTAGCCCCTACCCTGCGTGGTTAGTAGTAATAGAATATATTATATGTCATACAAAATAAATCTTTTACATAGTCAACAAGTGCTTCCATCAAACTGCCTCATTAGTCTTGTGGTCCTAGGCGCGACTACCATACCAGAGGTCCTGGGTTCATTTCCCAAGCTGAGCAGTGTTATTGATTTTTTCTATGAAATTCTCAGCAGTCTCAACTTGGAGTTGGATTTGTAAATCGGTTAATTGCAATAGGTTCGCCCTCTATTATATATTATTGGACCTAGATATACTGGCAAAGGGAAGGTGTATATAAATGATATCTGCCTAACCCTTCGGGGAATACACGCGTAAGACGTAAGTCAAGAATTTTTTTGCATACCTACTTAATTTAAAAGTGTATCTCTAAGCTTTAGGTTTGGTTTTTTTATTACATTCGACGGACTTAACGTAATACCCGAGCAAAGATCATCACTTTTATTGATATATTTTGTATTATTTTATAGCCACTTTGTTCACAGAGCTTCAATACATCATTATATGCCAGTAGTTGGTTCCTTACGCTATTCACTACTACTCTGACGTTGCCGCTTGCTTGCCGAATAATGGATGTGTTCTTGTCTGAAGGAATTGAAATAGTATTCAAAGTAGCCCTTGCTTTGCTCACAGTGGGCAAGAATGACTTGCTGTCGCTCGACATGGAAAGTATATTAAAGGTAATATATTAGTTTACGTTATTACTACAATTATAGAACAAAGTCTCCTACCGCGTCTGTATTCGCAAACTACTGAATGATTTTCATGCGGTTTCAACCAAAAGATTGAGGAAGGTTTAGGTGTATAATTTGTTAAAGTTTTGTGTTCATTGGTTGAAATATTACGGTATACCCATGTGAAGCCAGGGCCAGTCGTTAGTTTTATTACAATTAGTGTTTACCCAGCTACGCCATGGAGTGATTTAAAAAAAAACTATGTTTAAAATGCAAACACTAAAACTCATCTATTACTAAACTAAACAAAAAAATATGTTCACAAACAGAAGAGACAATGGTACTCAACTATTTTGTCTTTATAATACCTTTATAATATCGCTTGTGTATATGATGACACTTAACTCTCCGTAAACCGCTTGACCAATATTCATGAAATGTTTTCACTTCTTTGAGTAGAGATGATTTATATCGCTAGATTGTGGTACATTGCGCTGTCTTACGTCTGGGCTGGATAACTCCGCTATTTAATATACAGACATCTTATATCGCCGCAGAACAATATGTTTCAAACCATGATGTCGAGTTTCAGCGATCCTATTAGTGACTTTTAATCTCTACGTAATATTTATGTTTGTATTTCATTTACTTACAACAGTACATACAAAAAGAATTGCCAGCAAAAGCAGAAGCTGACCAAGATGTCTTCATGAACCTAGCGTATTCAATCAAAGTTAACCCAAAAAAGATGAAAAAACTTGAAAAAGAGTACACAGTTATCAAAACTAAGGAACAAAGTGATATAGCTGTATTGAGGGTAAGAACACTTTATTAGATTTTTTCAGTGCAAATTTGTTTTGCTGCATGGTTTTTATACCCTGAGTTTTTATCCGCTGTTGGCTCATTTTATTTTTTTTAACAATTAATTTCCATCACCCTCATAATGTTCTGAAACTGAACTAAAAACTGCATATCTATATTTGTGGCAACATGGTATTTATTGTAGTGCCTGCGTCAGGAAAATCGTCTGTTGAAGCAACGAGTAGAACTACTTGAGAAAGAGAGTTCTGGATTAGCGGAAAGGCTTGTGAGGGGACAAGTGGACCTAGCTGAGGGAGAGGAGGAGACGTTTGCGCTCGCCCGAGAGGTGCAAGCGCTCAGGAGGGCCAACGTTGACGCCCAACAAAGGCTGGCCGTCGCTCAGGACGAGATACGATCCCTCGAAATGACGATAGCTGAGGTAATCCGTTAAATTTTAAGCGTAGATTTTAAGGAATTCAAGATTTTTCGCACATGAATGGGTTTCAATAATTTGGGGCGTTAAAATAATAGTAATTTTCTTTTTATCCATGTCTCTCACCTTTGATTCCTCAAAGGTGCTCCCGTCAAAGGTTTCTTTTTCTTATACGGGATGTCTACAAAAGCTGCTTTAAGCTAACAACATCCGTCGTATTTTAGAACAACTCGCGACAGTCATCCCTGGAAGGCATAGAAGTCGGCAGCAGTCAGAAAGGCGAAGAGTTAGCTCGTTGTCTGCAGAGGGAACTGGTTCGCGCGAGATTACACGCGGCGGAACGCGAGGCGGCCGAGAGAGAGCTCACTGCTCGCATCGCTGAACTGGAAAACGAAAACAAGAGTTTGAGGAGACAACGAGTCGATAATAACGTTGCACACTTACAGGTAACAAATATACTTTACAAAACAACCTAGATCCTAGGAGAGGAGAATGGCCCCGGCCATGGGTATTTAAAACTTATTTCCATACTATCTTTTTGTATTTTTTAGGCATTTTCCATGCAAAGATTATTAAGTTAATTTAGTGAACGTCGCCTCAAAGTCGTAAAATTAAAAATGTGAAGGCAAATTTCGACATGGCGGGTGGGAGTCGCGGTGGCTTAGCGGTCATAGCGTCTGGTGTACTTAACCAGAAGACGCAGGTTCGAATCCTGCCCGCGGTCGTATTTTTCCTTCACTAAATTAACTTATTTCCATACATAATTATCAGTAGCACTTACTACATTGAGAAGGCAACTGACCTTTGTAAAGAGATCGACTTAATGCGACCGGAAGGCCCTTTCATCTTCAGTTTTGTTTGTGTTCCTACAGTATCATGGATTAAAGCTAAGTCTTACACCTGTCTATTTTATCTCCTAAAAATAATATCTAACTAGGCTTCTTATACAATATCTTTATATATGGTACGTTTCAGGATGAACTGATTGCTGTGAAGCTACGTGAGGCTGAAGCTAATTTATCTTTGAAAGATCTCCGGCAACGCGTGACGGAGATATCTGAAGCGTGGCAGCGACATTTGCAGGTAAAATGCACTTCTTATTTCATTAATTACTTTGTTTCACTGTCCATACTAGCCTTTACCAAAATAATTGTTTCGCTCTACGGTTGCAGTCTAAACATTTAATATACAATCATAAAATACCCTCATTAGTCTAGCGGTCTTAAGCTCGACTACTACTACTCTAGGTCTTGGGTTCCCAGGTCGACGAAAGTGTTATTGGTTTTATCTATGAAATTCTCAGGAGCTATTCGGAGTTTGGATATGTGACCGGTGAATGGCAATAGGCTCGCCTCCTATTACATGGGAAATAAACAATTACCGGCGAACTTTGGGTATACAAAGAGTACATCTCTGCCTTATCCTTCGGGGAATACAGGCGTGATATGTTAAAATATCCGTTTATATTATTTGTCTAGGAACACAGGCAAGAATCACCAGCTGTGCCCGTACAATCAAACGTGGTGTCCGATATAATGGCTACTCCTAAAAAGTTGCTACGCGCGTGGGAAGGCCGCTCTGCCGATGTGCAGAAGTTGGAGGAGGAGCTTATGACCACGAGGATAAGGGAGGTTGAGGCGCTGACTGAACTTAAGGAGTTAAGATTGAAGGTAATACCACTTATAGTATATTTAAGGTCCCATATCTCATAAGAAACCCTTATACAAGTAGGATCACGTCTTTGTCCGTCTGTCTGTTTCTCCACACTCTATCGGGACGGCACTTATGGTTTATATGACAACACTCGCAATAAAAAAATATGAATATCGTTATTTTTTATTTTTTTTCTATATACGGAAAATCTTTTCTTCTAATTTTTTAAAGTAAATTCGGCAAAAATAAATCCTTTACATGAATGAACTGGGTCCAATTAGATGCATCTGGTTATGAAATGCTTGCGATCATCCCATATCACTGTTTTATTTCCAATATAATGATTCACGATATTTCACTCTTATTGTGAGGATCGCTAAGTTTAATGCTGATTGTTAAAATTTGACGTATTTGATTAACAAAAGGAAGACACCTTTTGTTAACGATGTGTGTATAAAAATGACAGTCCCCGCACTTGGTAACGAGCTGTGTTGACGGGGACTTCACAAACATACTAACAAAGGACGCAAATTGCACCAGGCTCGTAAGAAATTTCTAATGGAACACATAAATGTGTATTTACCCCTATATACCAATTTGAATTTATAATCATTAACGTAATGGATGAGAGTGGCAGGCACCGTGGTGGATGGCACAAACTTATGGAGGCCTATACTCAGCAGTGGGTCAAGTCAGGCTGTGAATGATGATGATGAATCATAAACACATTTTTTCCTAGGTGATGGAGCTAGAAACGCAGGTGCAAGTATCAACTAACCAGCTGCGGCGACAAGACGAGGAGGCGCGTCAGTTGCGTGAGAACCTCGATGCAGCTCTCCAACGCGAGCGAGTGCTGCAAACACGCCAGCGGGAGTTCCAGCACAAATACTCTGACCTGGAGAGCAAGGTAATAACAGCAGAGCCAAGAAGGACTAATGACTCTATAGGTCTCCACCTCTTGTATTTGCATAGAAGATGGTGATTTAAAGTTGTATCATCATCTATTTTTTGTTTTCGCAATTTGTAGATCCATAACATGTTCTGACATAATTATCTTGTCAGTCGAGCTTTCGATAGCTCGACTGACAAGATAAGGCGTAGTTTCGGTATACGTGAGTGCCTGTAATTGTGTTTGTACACGGCAAGGCGTAGTTTTAGCCGGCCTCACTTCTTTGTTCGCAAAGTTCTATCTTCACATTATTTGATCTGAGCATTAACCACTCACAAATCCAAACTCCGACCTTCTACTGAGAATTTAATAGCCAGTTGGCACAGTTTTTTAGCAATGTTTAGCGATGATAACGATTTGAACAAATTCATTTGATCGATTTATCTTAACAGGCTAAATATGACTCCATGCAAGCTAATATTCGAAACATGGAGGATGCTCAGAGGATAGCCGAGCTGGAAACTGAAATCTCCGAATATAAATTAAAAGTAAGTCGTATCTAAAATATGGTTCTCAAGTTATTTGCAAGTTATACCCTAAACACAACACATTTCAGTGAGCCTACGTTTTTAATTTACCTATGTATTTCGAGCAAAGATTTCTACCGGATATATCCTCATCTCTCGCCGTATCTAAGACTAAGCTGCATTATATGTATTTATCTAATTTTCTAGCGTTTTCTTGATCTATTTCTATATACAATATTTCTACAATGATCTGCATTGTAGAAAATTTGGCAGATTACACATTACAATTACATTTGTCAATAATATTGGTATCTTCTATTTCGGTGCTATTATAGCATCAATAACGTCAATATCATCAGTAACGAGACAATAATATTGAATGTGTACCACTCTAGACTTTTATTCCTTACAGTGAACTATAAACAAATTGGAACCGTATTAAAACTGCTGTATCATTATAGAATGAAGTAATGGCAACTGAAGGCGAACTCCGCAATAACATGGATGGTGATTCTGATCGCGTGCGGGAGTTGCAGGAGCAGGTTGGTGAGCTGAAGGCTGAGGTAAACGATTAATGTACTATTGCTATTCTCAAATACCTACATACACTGGCAATACTTCGATCTAACAATCATCCAATACGTAGTTTCCAAATGAAAAAATCAGGAGATTCAATTTCAAAAAGTAACGCGTCTTGACGCTTCGCTTGTCTAACGTATTATTAATAAACATTAAAAATAATCCAAAGTTTAATCGATTTCACATGCTTTTACACTAAAACGTAATGTAATTCTACTAGAAACAGCACAGGATACTAACAATTACCTATACTATGTTCATTATATTTATAACATTTCATGTGTTTGAGGAGAGCACAGTGTGGATGGTCACTCGCTATAACAACGCTTCTTCATTGTAACGGCAACGCCGCTTTGTCTGTTGGCTGGAAGTCACTGTACATTATTGTAAAAAACACAAAGGATATATACGAACCCCACGGTTATATAATCTTACTGAATCACAAATTCATTAAATACTCAAATTTTTGCGTATGTTTGTGACACTATTTTATTCCTCGTATTTAAAAGCATACCGCCGCCACGCCGGTGGTCGAAGATAAGGTATATATATGTATATTATATAGTATACTTATATTTTAGTGTTTGTATGTACAATGATGATGCGCTTTTTTCAAAATGTCTGATACATTTTGTTTGGCACTGCACAGTTTCCGACACCAATCACCACTCCGGACACTGAGCCCTGGAAATGGCTCGAGTAAGTTCAACATTAATCAAACACCTTACCGGCTAGTGTGTTAACAGGCTTACTCCATTCTAACAACGTTAACTATATTATGTATGAATATTTAAATTGTATACAGCAGTAGTTATGTATTAGTAGTCAACCTTCAATTCCCCCCACGTACACGCCCCCACAAAATATTTTTTAACGTGATTACATAACATAAGAAATCACATAATTATGTAGTCAACCTTTGTCACATTTTATGGTTCTGCATCTACCCACAATAAAATTAAAATAAGTAATCTACGATAGATTGAATATTTTTAATATTATTAAATTGTTAATTGATTTGATAACTTGTTCGTAGCATCTTTCACGCTAGCAGCCACAATCTTGATAAAAATAATTCGATGATTTTAAGAAAATCATCCTTCTTTATTCGGAATGGATGGCACTGAACACACTAGACCCATCATAAACTACTTGTTTGTTTAATTTTTACGTTCTAATCAGGCAAAGACAGCTAAGTAATGAGCTTTTTCGGTGTTTTCAAGGTAAAATAATAACAACTTTATACCAATATTGTCGAGCTGGACATGGCATTTACAATTGGCTTGCATTATTTTACGCTGCAAACTGCATGCATGTGTGTTGTTTTTGTTCGTGTTTGTTTTATTCACTCACACTTTGTGTTCACTAGGTAACTAATGTATGGATGTATTTTAGATAACATTAATTTAAATGAAATAAGATTAATACACCCCTAAATGATATACACATTTATTTACCGATTATTTATCATACTTATCTGCCTTGAACTTTACTATTCAATCCTACAAAAATTTCAACACGATTCTGTACTGTATAGAACTTACTGCACATATTTAGTAATAATAGTAGTAATGGCAAACAATTCGGTATGTAAAGTAAAAAATCGGAAAAGTGCGAGGCTGATTCGCGCACCTTATTTAAATTAGTGTGTATTAGATATCTATGTGATGTCTCTATTGTTGCCCGCCATTATCTTATAGCAACTGATGCTGGTGTTCAGCTATTATAACAAGAATACTTAAATAAAAGGGTTGTTCGAAAAAAAAACCCGGTGCGAGTCGGACTCGCCAACCGAGAGCTCCGTACGGATTTTTAGGTACATAGTCATAGATATTATAAATTGTTCAGGTATCGAGTCTCAGTTTAATGTATAGTTTTCAGATTTTTGTTTAGATTTGTTTTTTCCTATATGTACTTGTAGTATTAAGATGCTATTACTTGCCAAATTTCATAGTTCTAGGTCAATGGAAAAACCCCAATTTTGATTCCCTGGTGTGTCGAAATTTACTTTTGTTGCGGTATTAACGGCCGTACCTATCTATTTTTTACTTTAATGTAGTAGTTTGATTTTGCACAGCTTCAAGGGACTGTATATGGTTTTAATTTCAACTCGATAACTCTCACTCGTTCCCCAGATAATGGGTCTTGACACTTGAACACTAAAAACGCTTGAAATCAGTTGTTTAGATTAAATGTATCTATAAAATAATAATATGTACCTAAAACAAACTTTACATACCGAATTAAACAATATTTTCAATTAAGCATGTTTACAACACTTACAAACCCGCCCCAGTAAAATTAATTTCACCAAGAAAATATGTGTTCTCAGGTCATGAGGCTAGAGTCGTGGAAGTCGCGGGCACTGGGGCATACAGAAATAAGTCGCGCCGTTTCGTTCGAAGATGATTTAGAGGAAGACGAAAAGCTTAAACTCATTCTACGACGCGAATCATCCACATCCCTTGACCTTTCCGCAATGTCTCGAAAGCCTACGTAACGAATAAGACCTTATATAATTATGTTAATGAAATTATCACCCTTTATGTAGAAATTATTTTCTAATCTCTTTGTTGGTAATTTCTTTGTAGTATTATCAGTCTTTTTTTAGCTATGTTGGCTAGTAAAACAGGATTTGGATCTTGGAGTTTCTCGTTTCCCGGAAACATCCAATAGCGACGATTGACCGCGAATTCTCAATATTATTGAAGTTATAATGTTTTACCGTAGCTGTGCAAGAAGATATCTCTTGACATTATTGTTAGACTTTTATAATAGGTAGCATAGTTATAGATCAAAATACTATCAATAGTCTAGACTTGCTTAAATGTTCATAATCGATTTTGTCAGTCTCGTGATGCCAACTATATTGTTCACCATGGTCATCAAGATGACGGATGTAGTTTTTAAGACGACATTTTGTTTTTGTCCTCCTAAAAAGATATATCCTTCATTTTGATACATACACTCTTCATTGATGCACATTAGTAACAGTAAGAATAATTTATATGGTTGTAGTTGAGACATACAATTAGATAGTTTTAATAATAGTTGTATGTTTAGTCTCAATAGACTTTAAATTATAGGAATATATGGTAAATAGCAGTTGAAATTTTATATTATAATCATGCCACTTAACGCTAAACTCCTTTCACAAATGGGTTATTTATAATTTTTAACACTTCTAATAAGCTATGCCCTGCGGTTTCTCCCGCGGATCCTGTTTTGTTTACCCGATCGATATCATATTAAAAAAATCTACAAAATCGGTTCAGCCGTTTTGGATCATACAAACATATTAACATCAATTTCGAACATAAATGAAATATTAAAATCGGATTTTTATTTATATAATTTTTCAAAGTATTATTTTTACACGTCGACAAAAGAACAGACAAAGCCACCTGATTGTAAGAGATCATACATACAATTTGATTCAATACTATTCGTAAGGTCCTTTCAATATGAATATCGTCACACTCGATATTTGATCCTATCAAAACTGGAGCATTTTTAACGTACATTCCAACGTGTAGTTATATTACTTATTTAATTTATTAAAAATACAAGTATTGATTTTTTTTTTATTATAACAGCTTAGAATTTATTTTATTAATATTAGTGAAGTTGATAAGACGAGTTATAATATTATTTTTAGATGATGAGACAGGGAAGACAGTCTAGTATTGATGGCAATATTACGCGTACTTATTTTTATTAATATACATAATTTTTATTAGGTTAAGATGGCGTATATTTCTATAAACTAATTTATTTTTGTAAAATACTCAACAATAAACATAGTTTTTTTTATGAAATATGAGCTCAGTGTACCACAACAACAAAATATGGTACCTAAAACAGTTGGCCATCCTCACTGTTAAAAGCTCATCCATACTACGAGCTACTTATGCTCTAGATCTAGAAATAATACAAAAAACATATTTTATTGTTCAGATATAGTTAATTAATTATGTTATCGAATTTAATGATGGTTTTCTATTTTTGGACTAAAGCATAATAAATATCGAAAATTATGTAAACACAATTTCCATTACGGTTTCAGGCAGCGATTGTACCCAGAAGCGAAGATGATAACTCGTAACCAATAACACTATGCAACAAATGACATCCCTTATTTTTTTTACTGGGTAAAACTGGTTTACAGTTGTTCTGACTCGTCACAAGTTAAATTCTTGACAATTGATAATAATTTGTTTAAATAAAATGTAACATCACCTCAGATTCAGTAACTAGTGGAAAAGCATTTATTACTTTTTATTTAAAGTATGAAGGAGTACGATTGGCTTTACTCATAGAGCCAGTAGTCGCGGTATCTCTCTGAACGCGAAGTAGTATATGGCTGGCAGTAGTAGCATGGCTGGTCTTCACTTACACCTTGATCAAACTGGAATCTTAAGGGCATTCTATGATCTTACGATTTACCATATACCATACCATTATGATGTATCTGTAATTCGTGATTTGGTGTTGCATAATGTAATATAATCAATGTCATTGATATTATTGGTTGAGAGAGTTTGTATTAAAACTAAGTACCAAAAGATGATGCCAGCTGTAACCTTCATGTGAAATTCAACACCTACTCATTGAAATAAAACTACTTTTTTACGGATTTTATCGCGTTATATTGATATTTTTAAATTCCTATGGAAAAAAATTAAAAAATAGTAATGTCTAATATTCGCGTAAGTGTTAGAAACCAGTACCTTCTACTCATTTATCCATTTGCACTAATTCGAAGATGAGCATAAGCATGCCTACAGCGTATAAATTAAATACTTTTACGAAAGTATTTTAATGCACTTATTTAATATTGTTAATTTTACAGATTTTAAATATATTATACTTAATAGTAGGTATTATCGAGTTTAAATTATTGTCTGCAATACTACGCGTTATGTTCCAAATATTTCTATTTAAGTTAACGTTCTAATTTATATAATTTATGTGTTGTGTGACTACGTATATTATTTATTTATCTATACACCGGCAGCTATCTTTGACAATTATTTTGTTCGTGTAGGCACAAACTATTAACAACTTTATTTTACACCGATACTATACCGTCATAGTGGAGGTTTTACGAGATAAGAATAAAAATGTATTTTATATTATGTAGTCGAACATTTTTCAGTTTCATTAAGCATTCAACTTTTGATTTTTAATAAATTGTATACCCACATATTAGGTATAAGATCAATTACTACAAATATTAAACTGACCTACACCAAAAAAATCAATAACACATACTTATTAGTAATATTTTTTACTTTTATATAATATAACAATATAATTAGGTAAGTAGGTACTCGTATTTTGACTAGTGAGAATATAAACGCAGCTTTGTGAGATGATTTGCTCAATGTATTTCCTGCTTACACAAAACAGGCCCGACTGTCGGGGATTGAAATAACTTTCTCGATTCATTTTAATAATTACTTACATAAAACAATAATGTGCCGACATAATATGATTGTTTTATAACTGTATAATTTATCACGAATAGGCAACTTGACTAATTAGTACGTTGGAGCTATTCCTGTATCACAACTACTAAAAGCCGCCATGGAGTGAAATCCACAGCGCACCATGTAGACTTTATGATCACATTTTTTACATTTTACTCGTGACTGTGTATTTTCATATTGTGTATTGGAAAATAAATTGATAATCTTGTATTCCATTTTTTATTACAAATAAAGACATAACTGAAACGTAATGTTTTCATTTCTCACCGTTTATATTTATAGAAAGAATTACGAAAGTACCTAGGAACGGCTGCCATACTAACTTTCAAGAACCATTTGGCCGATTTTCTTAGTTTCTTAAAACCAGGAACGATAAAAATATCCCGCTAATAAGAATAGAATTCTAATTTCAATTCTCTAAGATATTTTTTAAGGTGTCTGTTAGTAAAGTTCACATCAGTGGCACGGAATCTTGGTCAAGCGCTTATCTCGCGAATACTCGCGATAACAGGAGCTTTAGGTAACTGTTTCTAATGATTGTTTTTTATAAGGTAGGTCAAAAATGTTTACCCCTTGTTCAAGAGGGTAATTCATTATGTTTGAGTGCACTTTAAATACAGCATTGACATTACTTTTAAGTTTTGATTGAATCGAGTCATTTGAGCGATTAAGTTGAAGCTTTGAATTTGTGTGTTGTGAATGTTAACTGTTAGGTTATTCAATAATTTTGATTCTGTGCTTATAATTTCTTTTTACTAAAGGTGCTTAAAAACGAAATAACTGCTAATAACACCAGCACAGGTTGCAGAGGCGGTTGTATTAATCTACCAAGGGCTGATGCAGCGTGAAGTGGCTGTTGTTCTTGGTGAGCCGCGTTGCATCAATGCAGTACCTATGCTCTTTAACGATACCAGGAGACAGGCCACTACTCCCGCAGACGAAGAAGTGGAGGTATCAGATGCACATCTGCTCGGGATGACCGCATTGTCCTCGAAACTTTGAGAAACCGGTACCTTACCGCTGTTGAGATACGCCATCGGCTTCAAACCAAAAGGTGTAGGTAAATGTTAGTGAGAGAACGGTGAGAAGACGTATGAATAATTTAAAAGCACGCAGACCAGCATGCGTTCCGCAACTCCTCAGACAGCACCGAGTAGCTCCACTTCAGTTCGCGAGAGAGCACGTCAGCTGGACCCACGAGCAATGGGCTACAGTGCTGTTCACAGATTAGTGTGGAATCGCTTTACGTGCTCCAGATGGTGGCGAACGAGTATAAAGAAGACAAGGAGAACGGTTTTTACCCATTACCACCACTCAAACTGTAAGTTTTCACGAAGGCTCCATAATGGTTTGGGCAGGAATAAGTTCCGATGCTCTTACGGAGTTGGTTATCGTTGATAACCGATTAACTGTAGCTCGATATATCGAGGAGATCCTTCAGGATCATGTTCTGCCATATTCTGGGTTTATTGGACACGAGCAATTCGTCCTAATGCACGCCCACACGTTGCCAATATCGCAGAAGAATACCTTGAAGAGGTCGGTATTCAAAAATTGCAGTGGCTTGCTCGTAGCCTAGACTTGAACCCAATAGAGTATATCTGGGATATGCTAAAAAGAAAGATTAAGGGCTCTTTCCACCCACTAGCTTAACCAGCTTACTAACTACTCTTAACCAGCTTAGAGATGCAGCACTGTCCGCTTGGGAACGCATACTGCAAGTTGATATCAAAAACATCATCCAAGGCATGCCAGATCGAATGCAAGCGGTTATCAGAGCTGGAGGAGGAAACACCCGATATAAGAAATGGTTATCTATTCTTCATTTTAGTGTTTTTAAATTGACAATGTAAAAACGTTAATTTCGCTGAAAGTGAATAGTTAAAAAAATTGTGGTGCAGTAATCTAACAATAACTTTTTTTTAACCTATATTGTCCCACTGCTGGGCAAAGGTCGCCCCCATACCATTCCATGTGCTCCTGTCTATCGCTTCTCCTACCAGTCAGCCATAACCGCATCCAGATCGTCTCGCCAGCGCTTTCTGGGTCTGCCCCGGCGTCGACAACTTTCCTTAAGGATCCACTCCGTGGCGTGTGCGTTCGCGCAGCGGAATGTTGTTGAATTTAAAGATTTTAAGTATGCAGATATTTAGTGTATGACGTCGTATAATTGTGTATGGTAAAAAAAAATTTGTGCACGCAGCCATTGTGGAGAAATTCATCAAAAACTGATTCCGCTGGGCGAACGTTGTCCTGGCGGAACTTTTTTTAATCCATAAACTTTAGAAGAAAAAAGATGTGTCCAATAATTAGTGTGTATTTGTGTGTAATTGTGTATGTATGAATAACATTAGTGCATGCATAAACTTCGGAGAAATTCAAGTTTCCGCTACGCGAACGTTTGGCCATTAGCTAGTTTTCATATAAAGCGCTTACATAGAGAGCTGTAGAATTTTACATACATTGTTTTGAATTTGTTTATATTTGTTTAAAAAACAGATTTAGAAAAAAACGTAGGGCTTAAAAGATAAAAATATAAACGTAAAATACGCTTATTAGGTCTTAGTTCTTAAAGTATGCACTTTGGGGTCTAGATTTTCACGTTTATACAAACCTTGTAAGTGTCTGCAACATGTTGCCAAGTATCAATGATGTTCCGTTAGTAATTAAAGAGTTATAGGACAATTTACCATGAATAGATCACTGTTTACAAAGTGGTCAAATATCACGACGTTCTAAAGGCATTGCATGGTAAAATTTATGCCAATAATTAGTGTATTCATTCAACTATTCACATGCAAAATTTCATGTCATTAAATTCAGTAATTAAAGAAAAACAATTATAATACTGACGAAGCATCGAAAACCTACATAACCCGACCAAGTTCGGATAGCTACAAAAAAGCGGCCGTGCAATATATTTAGGTAACATCCCAAAATTTACAGTATAATACCGGTATTGAATTGGTATAGGTGATAACACAATTGTTGTTTCGATATAATTTATAGGTCATTTATTATTGTACACCTACTTTTTTAAATGTATTTGACTATGACAGAAAGTAGGTACCTACTATTTACGTAGGTACTTTATTTAAGTATGCGCTTGAGACTTGAGATATAATCTAGATATATTATAAGACAAATAAAATTCATAAAGCTAATTTCTATTGAAGATTTCACGGATCAGGATTCTAACTATAGACCCCTTAGGGAAATTAAATAATTACCACATGTAAGTACCTACTACTGTTTAGGTAATTATTTATCATATTGTAGCTTATTACTATACTATTTAACCAATGGACTAGGCATGCACGAGCGTTCCCCTTTGCAAGTTTAGTGGATCAAACAAATCTAATAACTTAAAAAAAACTACTTCTTGAATTGATTTTTTAATGGATGTATACCGTTGTACTGTAGGTACTGTGACTTATGTATGTGAGCGTGTTCCCCCGCACCCCACCAAAATATGTAGAATTATTTTGTTCGAAGCGGTACGCTTAAGGCTAGTCCTTTGGTTAAATAGTCTAAGTATTGTAGTTATGAATTGATCAAAAATATTCTAGTGTGAAAAAATAGACAACGCGCTGCGCGCAACGAGCGATAGGCGGCTTCTCGCTTGAAACTCGCTTTTTTTTAAAAAAAAAAAAAACGGTACTTCCATCCTTGAAGAAAAGAGAGGGCAATATGTTTTCATTAGCCGCGGCCCGCAACGCTTGTGTACGCAACTGTACCGTTTTAATAAATACTATATTGGAAGGTTAAGAACGTTTCTTAGATATATGGCACGGCCGCTTTTTTGTAGCCATCTGAACTTGGTCGGGTTATGTAGGTTTTCGATGCATCGTCAGTATTATAATTGTTTTTCTTTAATTACTGAATTTAATGACATGAAATTTTGCATGTGAATAGTTGAATGAATACACTAATTATTGGCATACATTTTACCATGCAATTCCTTTAGAACGTCGTGATATTTGACTGTTTTGTAAACAGTGATCTATTCATGGTAAATTATCCTATAACTCTTTAATTACTAACGGAACATCATTAATACTTGGCAACATATTGCAGACACCTACAAGGTTTGTATAAACGTGAAAATCTAGACCCCAAAGTGCATACTTTAAGAACTAAGACCTAATAAGCGTATTTTACGTTTATATTTTTATCTTTTAAGCCCTACGTTTTTTTCTAAATCTGTTTTTTAAACAAATATAAACAAATTCAAAACAATGTATGTAAAATTGTACAGCTCTCTATGTAAGCGCTTTATATGAAAACTAGCTAATGGCCAAACGTTCGCGTAGCGGAAACTTGAATTTCTCCGAAGTTTATGTATGCACTAATGTTATTTATACATACACAATTACACACAAATACACACTAATTATTGGACACATCTTTTTTCTTCTAAAGTTTATGGATTAAAAAAAGTTCCGCCAGGACAACGTTCGCCCAGCGGAATCAGTTTTTGATGAATTTCTCCACAATGGCTGCGTGCACAAATTTTTTTTTACCATACACAATTATACGACGTCATACACTAAATATCTGCATACTTAAAATCTTTAAATTCAACAACATTCCGCTGCGCGAACGCACACCTCCGTGGCTATCCTGGCCCACCGTTCCGGATGCATTCTACATACATACATCTTACAATAACTACGTTCTAAAATCGTAAGAAACACTTGTTGAGTGCAAGTACCTCTAATTTAATGTAATAAATATATTTAAATTCGAATTATCGGCAAATCTACGTGTGGCCAAGTTTCCGTGCCGGTGAGTGTAGTATCTTTATTCTCTTAAGGCTAAACGTTCAGCCTAGGGCGCCAATCTTTTATTTTGGTATTTCGCAAATGAACATCGTCTATAACACATTCTAGGTACATGGCAGTAGAAATTGCGTCATTAACAGTAACTTATTCCAATTAGGTATTAAAACTTTTGCTTAAAAACCGTTACCGTTGAAGATTTTCGTGTAAATTGTTAATTTTGGCCTAAATCTAGGCGCGCAAGACTGAACGTTTAGCCTTAATATACGTTATTAGTAATTCTGCCCATGCTTGGGCCTATATCTACTTAGATTTTCTACTCTTGCTTCTTTCCTTTCATTCACTTTGACTTGCCTCACTTACCTGCTCTCTGGAAAATAGGAACCGAACCCACGACACTCTGCACAATAGTGGCGAAGTGACCACCTTATTCGTCAAATTGTAACTAGGGGTTGCTGAATAAAATGATAAATGAAAAAATTAGAAGATAACAATGTTAGTAAATTAATTTATTACTCTATAATAAAGCACCGTCATTATTATACACTACATGTTAATTTTCTATAATTACATGAATACAAGTAACGTTAATACAATTAAATAAGTAAAAAAGTGAGGCACGAACACGATGTTATTATCTTGTATGACAAGTATAAGTAATCATTTTAAATATTCTTCTTAGGCTAAACTCTTATACTTTGTGAAAAGATTATACAAAACCCGCAGTGTAGATTTGAGGTCGAGATTCACAATGTCTAAAAAGAAAAAAAAAACATATTAATGTGAGTTTATTGGGACACAGCGAACTGTTTAGAACAGAAACTAGACGTGCTCATAAAAGTACTCGGATAGTTTTCGGTATAAATACCTTTATGTACTGACAACTCGCTGTGTTCAAAACCAACAAAAATGAAAGCATAATAATTTACACCATGTGATCAAAATAAAATAAAATACCTTCCGGTCTTGCTTTTGGTTTGGCAAGCCCCACATCCTGCATTAATTCAAAAGCAAACGAAACATTATGAACCTTCTGATCAAAATCTTCTGGAATTAAATGAAAATCATATAACGGCACAAAGAATCCCTCGAGCAGCCCCATCAAAAGGCACAAGTATACACCATCATGGAATTGGGTATCCAAGTCCATCACTTCAAGATTGACTTTGCTCAAATGTTTATTTACAAATGTAATGAGTGATTTTTTCACTACTTGTAACTTATCAGGTGCATGATCAAACAAAGCGTCAAATGCATCTCTTTCGCATTTCATTCCCAGATCATCATAAGTAGTTGTGATTGTTTCAACAAATGTCCTGAAATAAAATATTTGATTAAATACCTCAATAAAAATATTGTTTCATTATGAAATTACGAAATAGATTGTTTACCTATGAGATAGTTGATTAGGGGTGTCTTTCTTCACTACAACAACATTGACGCTCACGTTTTCAGGAAGGCGTACAGGAGCACGAAAATGACGGGCTAAAGCAACTAGCAAATGCAATATGGATACAACATTCTTTGAATGTATGGAATCCACACTCCACTTAGGTACAGGTTTGGTTGTTCCATAGAGAACCTGTGAAGAAAATTATGGTTTATTGTAATTTAAACTTACAGGTACATGTGCATTTTATTCATTGTGTTGGATAATTTTCAGTTGCACTATATTTAAAACACATACCCGATTTACTGCTCTAAGTACAACTGCTAGTTTCTGCCGCTGGCCTTCCTCAGACTGTGTTACCTCTGGCACATCTAATTTGGTCTTAGTCAACATTTCAAGGAGCTTTTGAAGTACTTGGCCATCATATAAATCTTCACTGATGTCCTTAACAATTATTCTTTGGGTTGCAAGTTCGTCATTAATCCAATCAATAAGAACTTGGACAAGCTCCTTTACTCTCGGGTCTTCAAGTGATCTTGGCTCAATTATAGCTCTTTCTTCATTATCATCTACAGTTATATTTATAGAAGTAAATTATTTTAACATTATCCTGTTTGTTATAAGCATCAACAGAGTAATTTGTTAAACCTGTGTGAGTCATAGCTTCCAGGTTTTTAACAATTGTAGCAATATACCAGGAAATCACTAATGGGATATAACAGGAAATAATCAACATTACTTGTTGTTGAAGCCATTATTCATGAAATGTATTTATTTTTACAATATAGCTATTCTAGCCCCTTTTGTCACACTCTGTTCTGTCTGAGTGTGAATGACAAACTAGACCTAGGCATTTTTTGGTATTCGCACCAACAGATCATATCTCTATTCAGGTATTGGAATAAATTTATAGAAATCTATTTTTGGACCATCTCCAGCTCCAGCTTATTGTATATATTATGAAGCAATCAAAATAAGATATTATTACTTCATGTTGAAATTTTATGTTTAAATGTGCAATTACTTTCATGCAAGAAAACTTCAAATCTTTTTAATGTAATCAAAACTGCTTTGTCTCTCATACTCCACAAAACGATGGCTTAATTAGAAAGAGAGAAAGCAACTTTTTGGTTTAGAATAATTATTTGGTGCTGTCTGGATTCATATCAACAACTTTTATTACCATTTTCATTGTCAAATTGCTTTAGATATTGCTATGGGTTTGGGTAAAATGTTTTCCTTAGTTGATAATAATCATCAACGAATAGATATGAAATCCAATTTAAGATATGTTTACATTTATCAAATGCAAGTCTATAATAAATATAATAAACACATAGGAAAATGTTACTTACGTAAACTGTACTCTTCTGGTGGTATTTCTGGAGCAGTTGGGCTTCCCGGTGAGTCAATGGCATATTTACCCTCAGCCTGCACATCTTGCACTTCACAAACAAAATAAAAGCAACATTTAAACTAAATGAGCTAGTTAAAGGCAACAACAAAAATGTATCACCAAAGTTTACTCTAATTTATTAAAGATAATGGGTCTAATATTTACAAGCCTTTAGTTTTCAAATTAGACACTCATATAAATCCCAAGAATTATAGTCAACAATAAAACTGGAAATAGCAGCAAAGGATGATCTCATGTTCAATATGACTATTATTATAGGTAGGTACTACTCCGCCCCTAAGACAGCTGCAGCTCCGACAAAATTGTTGAATGTTATCCTTGACATACTGCTTCCATACACCATAAAAGTAATTTCATTTATTCAACCCACACGGATTTAAAAGTAACACGTACCTTCTTTTATGCGCTTTTTACGACCTATGGTGCCAATTTTGTCCCAGAATGATTCTTCTTTATCCTCTTTTTTAGGCAAAACGGGAGTTCGAGGGGATTTCGGGCGTGGTGACGACATATCTCTCCCGTATATTATGTACCTGATCAAATCAAAATAAGGTCGTCAGCTCGTCAGAATCATTGGAATTTGTAATCAAACTACAACTGCAGTAATCTCAGTTGGGCATAATAAAATTAGTTACAGAAATTATTGAGTCGAAGTCGAATTGAGTTAACAAGAATTAAAATAAAAGTTGAATGGACGTACCTTTATTTTTAACTGTGGGCTGGGCGAAAAAAATTAAAACTCAAAACTGACTTCACTCTTCACTCATTTGATTACTTCACTGAAGTTCACTGATTGATCAATCTCTAAATCAGGGTTGCCAACTCTATTTTTTTTTACCCCTACAGCTCAACTTTAAAACCCCTTTTGTACTATTGTTTTGGAAAACCCACTAAATAAAAAATTAAAGAAATTATACGTTTAATTAATTCTTTATTTATACATTTTCCAGAATTTCGTACATTAAATCATTTTCAACTGGTTCGACATATTGTTGGAGGAAATGTCACGCAAGATCTTGTTACGAGCTGGGGTTCGGGACAATTAATTAAACCAATTTACCATTTTTACACTTTAATTAAATTTGCAAAAACATTAGAAATCACCACAACGTCACTTTACTTGTACGCACGGCTACACATCAAGCTATACAAATCCAGTATAGGCTGGACTTGAGTTGTGCGGAGAACGTTTACAATGGAAGGTCAGTTGAAACTGGTTTTATATAGCTTGATGTGTAACCGTGCGTACACTACACTCAACGCGCACAATCGCACAATTAATCACTTGTCAACATACTTAGATCTTCACTTGTTCGCTTCCAACACAAGACTACTCTGCCTGGCATACGCCCGATGAAGACTCTAGAGTCGAACAATCCCGATTAGCCCATAAAGTTCGAGTAGGTACCTATTCTTCTATTTTTTTCGGCCGTTGACCTTTGAACTCGACCTTGAACTCATGAGTGACGCAATCGCGCGCATTATTCCATATTTCGACATGCTTTTATGATGGTTCCAGAATCTTCGTGGCTCATCTACGGACTTCTACTTCTTCTAATTACTTGGCGTAAAAAATCTAATCGCTGTAGTGTGAAATGGACCATCATCACACTTTGCAGCATTATAGAAAAATCCCTAAAAACCACCATAATTAGCCCATAAAAAAACCCTTGCTGGTTTTTTCCCCTCTAAATTTAGTGGTAAAACCACTAAGTTCGCACCCCTGCACTAAATTCACTTTGGTTGGTTGGGTCGCCTTGCCTCGGGGTTTTGTCAACAGAATACAATTTATATCTACTTTTTTTATATGCCAATATAACAATTTGTTTCATCAACAATTTCTGCAGTGTCGTGCAGTGATTATCACATTAGTTAAGTGGTTAGGTGCACGTAAGCAATAGCTGCAGGGTGAAACCCGGCAAACAAAACGTCTACATACAACATACCATCTCGCCGGTATTCCCCGAAGGGTTAGCTCAGAGGTCTACCAATGTACACCCACATTTCGCCGGTATGTTTAGGTCCCATGTGATAGGGGGCGAGCCTATTGCCAATATTAAAAAACGTCTGCAATTCTACACAAATCACTTCTGCGCAGAATAATCACAAAGTCATTGTTCTAAGCAAGCATGCTAATAATGTATGTATACGGCGCATTGTTGCGCGGAGTGATAGTATGTTATGCTGTGGTACGCACAGCTACACGTCGAGCTATAAAGATCCTGTTTAAACTGACCTTTTATTATATGGAAAGCCTATAAAATGCGAGGTCAGCTTAAACAGGAAATGAATGTTGACCTGCAGCCGTGTTTACTTTAGGAACCTTATTTCACGCCGTACGTCTGTACTTGTAGCCGTGGGTACGGTCTACTTAGTTACTGATCGTGATCAAATAAGGACGGCTATACATCCAGCTATTCTCATTCAGTTTTTTTTTTTATTTATTTATTTATTCCACACACTATCTTTACAGGATAACCCCAATACAATAGTGGCAAACCTACACATTATAATAATTGTTCATTCTATATTGTTAATTCTTATTGTATGGAGAGTCGTGCAAAATGAAGACAGAGTAGCTTAAACTGGAAATGTACATAAAGCTTGACCTGTAGCCGTGTGTACATGTAGAATCTACCATTCTACCATAAACTTATAGATATACGTCATTCTACCACATTACCTTCACTTCACTGACTATGAAGTATTAGTCTGAGAATGAAGTCATGACTGAATTCAGCTAACATAACACTTCATTCAACGTCAGTCTAACTTCACTCACTACTGCTCACTCACTCACTGTACTGTGTCACTCACCCAGTCTAACGTTTATTTACATTATTTTAATATATTTACAAGAAAGCTCTTTTCCACGATTTCCATATTGCAAGTATTGTTTTTGTCTGGGTGGATTGTAAGAAATTAGATAGAAATAATAATTTAATCGAAAAGTCAATCACACTACCTGCCCCGCGATATATAGGTTGGTGGAGTCACACCTATAAATAGCTTCAAGATTGTATTGCATCACGTTGACCGATTGGAGTAAACGTATTACTAGTTACGATAGTGTTTACCGGGAATTTCGCAGGTGGCATAATGGAAAAAGGCTGGAATCCACCTCCTTATGGCTGGGGTAACGCGCATACAACGCAGCCGCCGCCAGCTGCTCCACCCAGCTATTCGCAAGCTGTAGGGGGAGTTGGTCCTTCAAGCCCTTACACTCCACAGTACCCACCATGTAAGTAAACATATCCAGATTTTGTTCTTTGTTTAAATAAATACCATTTATGAAATTATTAATTGAATAATTTCCTGAATACTAAATAATTAGGTATTACTATGAATAATTCTGATACCATTAAATCTTCGGTCAGAGAGTAGCCTTAGGGGCAGAGTATAGACATCATCATATAGACACTAGAAAAATCTGCTATGCTTATCATTAACTGGACTTTCAGTTACAGTTAATCTAATCTTACAAGAAATAAAAATGGAGTTGTTATTTTTCTCAACCCACTCAAGGTTAATGTTTTAAGGAATCAACAGCAGCCAATGATCATTCCAATGCCTTAGCTAATTGTCACTGTTGTATGAACATCTGACATGCTTTGTAGGGGAGTCATGCCAAAGATTCTTAAAAAATGAAAGTAAAAAACTAGAAACTCCAATGTCACATTATCTTAATTATGTTACTAACATTGATTTAATCTTTGTGTTCTACTTTGTTTTTTCGAGAACCACAGAATAAATGATTCAACAAAAATCTTCTCTTTTACACTTTCACAATTTTAAGCAGATATAGCTCTAAAAGAAATAGATTTTTCCCTAAATTATTATTAGGCCCTTTCGTCCATTAAACTAGGTGTACCATTTTTGTTGTCATTGAATGCCATGTCTACATTGATTTTTTTTTTGTAATATCAAATAAATTATAATGATAACATTTTTTAAATGCAAACAACTACTATTAGTTATGCTTACTACAGAACTAAAAGGTTAATAATAATAAAAATGATATTTTCATGTTTCAAATATTAGAAGTCAGCCTTGACCCAAAACTCAATGTCATAAGCAAAGCATTGCATCATATTCTACATAAACTTATTTTTGTTTAACTAAAGCTCATTATTTAGCTTTTGTTTAGGTAGAAAATATATAAAATGCAGGACCTTTTTTATAATAATTTCAATTGGACATGCCAGTTAATTGTTGTTATGTAGGTAGACAAATTAATTAATAGTTAGTAATGTTTAGAATGATGTAGGTAGATTTAAGTTTAGTTGTAACAGTTTTAATATAGCAGTGCTGGTGAATACTCGAGTTTTATTAATCTCCCTTAGAAATATTACAATTGTTTACCTACTTAGATTTTTATTGTCCCCTTAATATTATTATGGGATGTTACAAAAATAAGTTAAACATGTTTTAAAGGCCATTACTAAGTTTGCTTTGTTCACTTCATTCAAGATTTTGTCATTGAGGTTTGGCATTGAACAAGATGATTCACACTAGTTAATACCTCAGGATGATTTGAAATATAATGTGTGGTTTCAATATAATATTTTGACTAAATGCTTATTGAAAAGTTTTAATAGACTGAAAAACCTATAAACAATCATAAATCATAAACTGTAAATGGGGTTCAAAATTTTTGAGATTTATTATGAAAATTGGTGTTGGGTTTTAAATCATTCGCAATTGTTATAATTTTCCTTATTAATTTCAATATTTTTGTACAAAAACAAGTGATTTTATAACAGCTGAGTTCAGATACGCAAAGTTATTTTCACCGAAATGTACTTTGTGTTCTGCAATTTTGTTTAAATAGCTAAATCTGCTTATCCCTTTCAATAGCTAAGCTA
Organism: Subacronicta megacephala; assembly: GCA_958496365.1. Taxonomy (NCBI): domain Eukaryota; kingdom Metazoa; phylum Arthropoda; class Insecta; order Lepidoptera; family Noctuidae; genus Subacronicta; species Subacronicta megacephala. The sequence continues at coordinate 12,709,030 of OY292513.1, forward strand.
AAAAATCTCATAAGTTGTAAGGTTTCCAATACTTGTAGACCCTGTACTCGAAAATAGGCAGAAGAAATCTGTGAAATAAGTCAAAATAAGTCCGGTTAAATCGATAGATGCCGCCACGCCTCCCGACGCTGGCCGCCACTAAAACAAAGATACTCACAGATCGATTGCGGCGTAACGTGACACGTTTATTTCAAATCAAGGCAACTTACGTTTTTTCTTTTGGGAGGAGGTACCTACATACTTGGGAGTGAGATTGCTCAAAAACAATAGTTTCGGCGTAATCCGTTAATAGGTACTTTTAAATACAGTATTCCGGTTGGGTGTAGGATGTAGTTATAGCGTCATGACCATGGGATTGCCAAGTCAAAGGTTTCAAATTAGAACCCAATGCGCATACGTCTTATTTTAAGACGCATAAATGGTGAAGGAAAACATTGCGACGAAACCTACATGCCTGAGAGATATACTTAACGCCGATGATGTCTGCCAATTTGAACGAGGGCTGTGTGGTTGACGTGCTCAACAATAGTAGGGCATAACTCAGTTAATGATAACTTATGATCTTTGCCTTACCTTTCCACAATTATTTGTTTTATATCTTGAACTAGAACTTACAACCTGACACTACAAGATTTTGTCTGATGACATTAATTCTTATCAGCATTATAAGCTGATGGACATGTGTATTCTTCCCATTCTGACATATGGTGCACAGACCTGGTCTTTGACTAAGATTCAGAAGTCCAAACTCAAGGCTTTCCAACGGGCTATGGAGCGCAGTATAATTGGTGTAAAATTTATAGATCTCGTTCGGAACTCTGTACTGCACTCCAAAACCCAAATTACCATATTATTAAGCCACGTCTACCCCATGCCGGATGAACTGTGGGCTTTTATTGCACAGAACTGGAGCCCTAACCGGTTAACCAAAAACGCAGCAGACCACGGAGGAGATGGCGGGAGGTCATCCCGCCATCTCCTTGATGCATTTCTTGAGAATTGGAAAGAAGTAGCACAACACCGAAGCCTTTGCTCAGAAGTGGAACAATACAGGCTTATAAAAAAAAATATGACGTCTGCTATCTATCGATTTTGAAATTGTTTATGTCTGACCTCCTGGCAAAAGTTTATTTTTAAGAACTAAGTAAGAAATAAAGATAATCGTCTCCTCATTCAAAATTAACTATTTACTTTAGTTATGTACAACTGTGTAATTATTTGTTAAAGCCTCTGGACCTTCAATAGTAACAACAGTCGTGCCTGTGGGACCTCACCCGACTCACATGATATGCCCAAGCTGCCATGCTGAGATAGACACTGCTACTCAAACGAAACCAGGGCTCATTGCTTACATTTCAGGAGCTATCATATTTCTTTTGGGGTAAGTAATAAAATTAATGCTACCTTAAACTTTGTTATCGTTTACCAAGAGATTTTTTTAATGTTGTGTACTTAACTGTCAATACGATAAAAGAAGCGGATGATTTGGAAACTTCTACATATAATATAACATACCATCACGCCTGTATTCCCCGAAGGGTTAGGCAGAGGTGTACTAATGTACACCCACATTTCGCCGGTATGTTTTTTTTTTCTACATATAAATAATGTAAATAATAAATTGTTTCAGTTGCGTCTTTGGATGTTGCTTGATTCCATGCTGCATTGATAGCTGTATGGATGTGCATCATAAGTGCCCTAACTGCGGCGCTTACTTGGGGCGATACCGACGATAAATATGGTGACAAAATTGACGAATATAACTTACGTGATTTTTTCTTATAAAATATGGATCTTTCAAAGATCTGCATTTGAATTCTCCACTAAACCCATTATGTTTATTTTGAAGCTTTTACACGTATTAATATTTTTGGATTATGTTCCCATATGACAGAAAAATTTTATATTTGTTATTTATCTGGGAAGCAAGTCTGTATATCTAAACATTAATTTATGGTTGTGCACATCATTATTTTTATATTCAGACGTTATCATGTACGTACGTGAATACAGAGGGGTAAGAAGCATTAATGTTCATAATATTCAATATACTTATTAATTTTAGGAAGACTATTTTTCTACCGTTTGGGAATACAATCTAATGTTGTTGTTTTAATTAATGAAATAATTTATGAGTTAAATCGTTTTTTACATATTTTTAATGCCATTTTAATATTTATGTTAAGAGAAGGTTATAGTATGTATGTATAGAGCTTATATTTAGTGCCAAAATGGGCACCTTCGTGAATCTAATATAGCAAGTAGTGACTACGATGTGAACAGATACTCCTGACCGATATCTAATTTACATTATAAACACTGGTAAAATTGTATAGTATGTATGTACAGACTATTTTGTTTCTTCTGTTTGAGTTCTTAGTTGAATGTGTTTAATATTTAAACTAGTGGAGCGAAAATGGCGTGTAACTGACTGCCTGGGTCATATCTAATTGTTTGCGTGTAATTAATGGTTTAATTAATAAAGGCATTAGCTTCCAACGCGACTTGATACACGTGATGTCAAGGCGATTAATTATAGATATTTTTGTATAAAAAGGTTTAACTATTATTATTTTTTATTTAAACACAATTTATTTCAAATTACTACATGATTGTGATGCCAAGGCGAATGAAAAATAGTTTTGTACGAAAAGTGTTAACCAGTGTTTACTTTAAAAAATAATCAAAATTAAAAAAAATGTTTTATCCCTGGACTAAAAAAAATGTTTTTTATTATATTTTTCTTCTTAGCTTATCAATAGCAAACAAAAAGGAACGAAATAGTTGAAGAAATGTGCCCTTAATTAGGTTCATAGCAATAGGTCCTTAGGTATGAACCGTGTGCATACCTAGCTATTTAAAATAATAAAAATATAAAATAGTGTTTCTATTGACATTGTCTAAATCTAAAAACGCCAGTCTCCTTCATAAATGTTAATTGTTGTGAAATTGTATTGTTCTATCCTTATTATAATCTGAATATTTGTTTGTTTAACTTTATAATTATGATCTTGAACAACTCGTGCTTATTATGGTCAGTAAAGGTAGTTGATTCCGTGCCATACCCGTCTCGGACAGTCCCTACTCCCAACATACATATCTCTTTATCGGCATTCATCGTGCAGGTACATTTCACGCGAGATTCTTAGCTATTTTTTCTGGAACGACCTACTTACAGTTTGTTCGAAATAACAGTGCAGTGCGAAATTTATGGTTAATGGTTTATAATTAAATGTTTTTAAAAAAAATTATATTTGAGTTGGTTGAATGAAAGGTAAATTGCGGTTTACGATTTATGACGTATAAAAAAAAGTACTTACTAGATCTCTTTCAAACCAATTTTCGGTGGAAGTTTACATGGAAATGGAAGTGTACATCATATTTTTTTTTAGTTTTATCATTCTCTTATTTTAGAAGTTACAGGGCACACATTTTACCACTATGGAAGTGTCTCTCACGCAAACTATTCAGCTTAGAAGAAAATGATATTAGAAACCTCAATATCATTTTTTAAGACCTATCCATAGATAGCCCACACGTATGGGTTTGATAAAAAAACAATTTTTGAGTTTCAGTTCTAAGTATGGGAACCCTCAAAATTTATGGTTTTTCGTTTCTATTTTTGTGCGAAAATCTTAAGGGTCCGGCGGACGTCGAATTGCCCATACAAACGTACTTCCAAAATAATTCGAAATTCTTACATAATTTTATTAAATTATTGTATTATTCGGATTCGGATGCCATTAATCTAGGGGTCCAGATTTTGATTACGTCCTAAATACTTCACTGGAAAAAAATGTAAGAGAATGTAATTCTTGATTTTTTTAAGAAGTTTCGACTGGTTTTCCGGCCTCTTATTTAATATTAAAAACAACAATATTTACACGGTTCTAATTCGTAGAACCTAGCTTATATTATCAATTTCAGAATAACATCAGGAAATTTGAATAATAATATTTTTTCATTCATACATGAAGGAATTAAGGCACGCGACGCAATTTCGATAAAATTTTGAAGCAAAGTAATGCTATCTCATGCGGTCTAAGCGAGGGGTGTGGCCTCCTGCCGGCCGTCGTGCGCTCGGTTTTAAATCTACCTACAGTCGGTGTTTCATTGTATCTCGTAGTCAACGATATAATTATGTACCTATTACGATTATTTATTACGGATTTGGTTACCGTTATTATCTTATAATCATGTTTTCCAAATTTTGAATGAACCTCGGAGTAAGTAGGCACCTACTAAGATACTAGTTTACCTGACCTCGTAAGTATGATGACCTGTTATTGTACGAAAGTCTGTACAATGTGAGCTCATCTTGTACTGGATACATGTATAACAAGCTATACCTAAATCACCAGTACAAACTGACCGCTTATTATACGGAAAGTCTCTACAATGCTAGGTCTTCTTATACTGGATATGTATAACAAGCTATAACTAAATCACCAGTACAAGTTGACCGTTTACTGTACGGAAAGCCTTTACAATGCGAGATCAGGTCAATAGGTCGAGTTCCCTAGTATTTTGAAATCCAAGATGGCGGACATCATTTATACTAATAAATTGATATGGGTGTCAATTTTGAGGTATCCTGGGGTGCTGATTATGAAAATGGCATTAATTTTGAAATTCAAGATGGCGGACATTATTTTTCTGAATAAATTGATATGGGTGTCAATTTCAAGGTTTCCCGGAGTGCTGATTACGAAAATGACATAAATTTTGAAATCCAAGATGGCGGACATTATTTTTCTAAATAAATTGACATGGGTGTCAATTTCAAGGTTTATCAGGGTGCTTATTACGAAAATGACATTCATTTTAAAATCCAAGATGGCGGACATTATTTTTCTAAATAAATTGATATGGGTGTCAATTTCAAGGTTTATTGGGATGCTAATTACGAAAATGACATTAATTTTGAAATCCAAGATGGCGGACATTATTTTTCTGAATAAATTGATATGGGTGTCAATCTCAAGGTTTCCCGGAGTGCTGATTACGAAAATGACATAAATTTTGAAATCCAAGATGGCCGACATAATTTTTCTAAATAAATTGATATGGGTGTCAATTTCAAGGTTTATCAGGGTGCTTATTACGAAAATGACATTAATTTTGAAATCCAAGATGGCGGAAATTATTTCTATAAATAAATTCATATGGGTGTCAATTTCAAGGTTTATCAGGGTGCTTATTACGAACATGACATTCATTTTAAAATCCAAGATGGCGGACATTAGTTTTCTAAATAAATTGATATGGGTGTCAATTTCAAGGTTTATTGGGATGCTAATTACGAAAATGACATTAATTTTGAAATCCAAGATGGCGGACATAATTTTTCTGAATAAATTGATATGGGTGTCAATTTCAAGGTTTCCCGGAGTGCTGATTACGAAAATGACATAAATTTTGAAATCCAAGATGGCGGACATTATTTTTCTAAATAAATTGACATGGGTGTCAATTTTAACATTTATCGGGATGCTAATTACGAAAATGACATTAATTTTAAAATCCAAGATGGTGGTCATTATTTTTCTAAATTGATATGGGTGTCACTTTCAAGGTTTCCCAGAGTGCTGATTCCGAAAATGACAGTAATTTTGTAATTCAACGTACATTATTTACTTATATAATAAAATTGATATGGGTCATATGGGTGTCAATATCGAGGTATCTTGGGGTGCTGAGTATAAAAATGGCATTAATTTTGAAATCCAAGGTTGCGAAAATTATTTTTCTAAATTAATTCATATGGTTGTCAATTTCAAGGTTTATCGGGATGCTAATTACGAAATTTGAAATTCAAGATGGGAAACAATGTTTTTTTAATTAATGTATTTTTTTAAATACATTAGCGAGGGCGAGGGGCGAGGGGCGAGCCTATTGCAATTAACCGGGCACAAATCCAGACTCCGAGCTGCTACTGAGAATTTCATAGAATAACCCAATAAAACTGCTCGACCTGGGGATCGTACCCAGGAGCTCTAGCGTAGCAGTCGCGCTCAGGACCACTAGACTAATGAGGTAGTGGGAAAGAAAGAAAGAAAGTTTATTTTAGTTGAAACACGAGACAAAACTAATAAAAATAAATAGATGTACCTAGGTAGCAGACGTTGTTAATGTGTTTAATAAAAAAAGCCAATGCGTTTCTGGGAAATTCCCACGGTGTGAAAAAAACGTGATGAACACGAATAACACCGGTGGGCACTGACTAGGCACATAGTAGGTACATCTACATACCTGCCTAATCGTTGAATTTGAAAACCGCGGAACGTACGTAGGAAGCGGGTAGGTATGAGATAACTGGCGACCTGAGGCTCGTAGAGGATTTTCTTAAAAATGCATTCCTATTCTCGACATTGTCTACCGACTTATCAAAAAAAATTTCAAATATATCACATTTATTGAACATGTCTTAAATTATTACAAACATTCGAAAATTAAATTCTCATTTCTAAACGCTGAGATGCCTATAAGTCGCTAGGTATGAATGTTCCGGCTACGCCCACATTATTTCGACTGAGAGAGCAATATTCAAGACGATTTTTACACTCGCCGCGTATCGGAGTTGCCGGCTTCGTCCGCCGGCCTCTTAATGCAGTTCACAGAATACATCTACTTACCAAGTTTCAACAGCATAGTTCTTATATTTTCAGAAAAAAGTGGCTGTGACATATGGACGGACAGACAGACAGACATGACGAATCTATAAGGGTTCCGTTGTTGCGATTGCCTACGGAACCCTAAAAAAGCCGCTGTAAAGACATTGGGGATTAGACACAAACAACAAAATGTTTCGCATTTGTAATTAATATTTTCCTTTCTGTTAATCTGACTCGCACTGTTATTTCGAACGAAGTCTTTATTCATTACTATTTTTGGTTTCGATTTGTTATGAAATCTTATTTTTTTAGTGTCTCTTAATTTTTTGTTTTTATTTTTTTTCATAAGTAAGTAAATTAAATACCTGAATTAAGTATTAAATTCTTTGTTTTATATTTTCTGTTATAAATATATTTCTTATTATAAATAGCAGCTTAAATAAATGAGAAAGTTTAAAAGCTCTAGAGCGAACTTTTTTTAAATATTTTGATATCAGTCAAACTAATGTTTTATAATCATTAAAATACTGATGGTATTTTAATGATTGTGTGACTGGTTAGCTCTTGTAGGTACTTACTCTAAAGCGCGGATACGGAAAAATGTTTTGTAAATACACTAATATTGTATCTATCTTATACCAGTATTAAACATGATTGTGTTTATATCTACTTACTTCTACGTAATTGTAGTTATTGGTTTGTTTGACTAACCAGTAACAGTGGCGGCGTAAGGCGTGGGCGACGTGGGCCATCGCCTACGGCCTCGCGACCCAGGTGGCCTCGCGACCATCTTCTTGCACTGGCGGAGGGCCCCGCAAAATGAATCTTGCCCAAATCAAATTTAGGTCTTACGCCGCCACTGACCAGTAATGAGTAATGTTTACTATAATTATTTTTATGCTTTGCAGTAAAATCTCTTACTAGATACTTTTATACTTACACAATGTAAGTATAACCGTATCGAATAATCAAATCTTATAGATAATATTTATTTATCTCATGTTGGGTGTGAGAAAACGTGGTATTGTAGGGGAAATCATTGTTACCAACCTTAAAAACAATCTTATATAAGTAGGTAGTGACTTAGATGACATATTATGTTAATTAATTAAGGAAAGATTTATAGAACACGGCCACCCATAATTTGAGTATACGCTGAACTTGTATCGTTTAGGCTTACGGTACCATGCGAGGTCAGCTTATAATGGTATGGCCTTGCGTACTTTTGAATGTGCAGTGCAGTGTACCCTCTACAGAATAATAGCAAAATGTAATTTCAATGAACGTAAGTAATAACTCTTCGGTCTAAGAAAACCTCATAAGAAAACTTTTTACAATCAAATTAGGTATAATCAAATCATTATACCTAACAGTAGGTAAGTAGCAATTATATTTTACTGCCAACAGCATTTAGCCCTAATGGCATGATAACTAGGTACCTATTAATATAAATTTCCAATGCTTTATTAAACATATAGGAAGACACTAATCACTAATAATATAAATATTCTAAATTGATGATTATTTTACAAGACGTATTGGCAACAGACTTAGCTATGTAATTCTAAAATAAACTTGTGTATTTTATGAAATATATATATTTCATATAAGCATTTTACATATTTCGAAAATATATTTATACTTACAAACATAATTATTAATAAACGTGTTTTTATTACCTACCGTAATGATTTATAGAATAATAAAATATTTTTATTAAGTATACCTCCCTCTATGGGCTGTCTGTAAGGGAAAATAAATGTTTCATTATTGTGTAACACTTGTTCTTTATTTTATACTTGGTAGTGTAATAGATAATAGTAGCTAAATTGTACGATTTTGAATTTCGCGCCTAACCTTGACGCATGAGCCTTAAGGTTAAAGCGTCGAGGCTGGGCGCGAAATTTAATTTTTTCCTGGTTTGTCGCATTTTTTTCGCCTTTATCGTATTCTAGGTACAGTAGAAATTGCGACATCAACAATAACTTATTCACAATTGATTATTAAAACATTTGCTTAGAAATCGTTATCGCTGAAGATTTTGGTGTAAATTTGTGGATTCGGCGAAAAATTACAATTTACACCTCAATCTCCTACGATAGCAAGTTTTAAGCAAACGTTTCAACAATCAATTGCAATGAATAAGTTGTTGTTGATGTCACAATTACTATTATTAGAAATTGCGACATCAAAAACAACTTATCATCATAACGACCCCAAGAATATAAAGATTACACGCACGCTGGCTTCGCAAACTGTATCAGAAGCCTTTACAATGCTTGACCAGCTTAAACTAGATTTGTATAGGTTGACCTGTAGCCGGGTGTACATCATCATCATCATATCAGCCTATCGCCGTCCACTGCTGAACCTCCCTCAAAGAGCATCAACCAACCCTATCTTGGGCAACATCCGTGTGTGTAGTACGGTTTGTACGAAATAAGTAAGCCGATCGGAAGTTAGCCGTTCCGAACTACCGCGGTGATAAAATTGTATAATTAAATGTTTTAATACAAAAATCTCGAAATTAGTAAACAAAATAATTAGAAATGTGAATCATATACGACTCTAATTGTCTGTACACCAACTCTTTCTATTAAAATTTACCACTTCTAAACCACTTGCAGACAAATTCCGATCGGCTTACTTATTTCGAACAAACTACATACATAGCGAATATTTTTTAACAGACTTCAAAAAGGAGGTTCTATGTTCGTCTTTATATTTATTTGTTTGTTATGCGATAATTCGGCCAATAAATTATTATGGATCGATTTTGATGATTGTTTTTTTTGTTTGGTAGATATTAACAGAATCTTAAATTTGTATACATACATCTATGATAGTATCGTTATCCGAAACCTACTGTTTCATTGGAGCAGTGCGTTTGCAAACAAAATTTCAAAAATAATAAAAGTATTTTACGTCTAAAACCTTCGAGCAAAACGGTAGGGGTACGGCCTTAGCGATATATTACCGACCAAGTAGGTCTGCCATTTTTTGCGGCGGGAAATGTGCACACAAGCGCAGTTCCGAATGACTACATACAAAACTATAACTGTAATGACGACACTAACACATACAAAATTAAACAGTACCACCAAGCCTTGCACAGCACTGAAACAGCAAACAGCCGTCTAACCAGACGAAAAAATATTAAGATAAAGATTTATTTACATCTGAAATGTAATAACCGAACCGAAAACCGAACAATTTGGCATTTTGAGGACAGCTGTATTCACTCGCGCGGCTGGACTGGGTTTAGTTAAAAATCCGAGCGGCAACCTAGTTTTACTAAATGCATACGCCCATTTGGGCTTGTACTTTCGCAGAGGGGAACGCTACGGAAGGCTTCTCCCTACCGTGTTGCTCGAAATCTAAAACAGTTTGGGAAGTCGGTGGCGAAAACAAAAGAACAACTCAACACAGATGCTCAGAGGTTAGATGATAAAAAAAGTAATGTACTCTGTGGTGGGGACCTTTATATTTATTTTGCATTTATCAGCTGGTCTCAGACCTTAGCCTGTTCCGTAAGGAACAAATAAAAAAAAAAGCATTTATCAGTCTGGCAGGAGCTGTCGCCAAACTGTCGTGAACTGTCAGAAAGCGTGACATTTGAATTTCTGACATTCATCCGTCAGTTTCAGTTCAGTTCCAGTTGGTGATCGTTCGATTGCTCGCTACTAAAGAATTATTTTATAAAAAGAAAATTATATTTTTGAATTTTTTTATTGTATGAGTAAAGGCACCTAAGGATTCGAAAATGTCTTGGTTATTCGGATACAGTGCGAAGCCTCCTCAACCACCATCTGAGGATCCGCCTGCCGATTCAGGGGGCGCTGCCCGACCCCCAGCTAACCTATCCAAGTCTGAGAAAAAGGCGATGGAGTCCTATCGTTTTGATTCAAGTGCATTAGAAAGAGCTGCACAAGCGGCTAAGGAATTAGAAAGATCCAGTAAGTAGCTATTTATGATAGACTATAATCACATTGCTCTGTATTGCATAATGCGACCGCATAACCTCATAGCCTCGACAAGGTTTACTTGAATTCAGATAACTATATAATTTTAGCAATCGAATCTAATAGAGTGTCATTAAGTTTATCCCAATGAGTATGAATATATAAATGTTCCTGCTATGCATACAAAATACGCGACATGAGTTTCGTATCTACATAGGTTAGAATATGATGAATTTAGTTTGGTAGAGCATGGATGTGAAAAACATGCTGAACCTTATAAGTAGGGATAGGGGTGCTATTCATTGTCCTTTATTATGACATTTATTATAATGTCATACAAAAAGCAGTGATAGCTTAGTGCTATTAGCATGAATGCTAAGTCATAGGTCTCATGTTTGAGTCTAATGCATACACGTCTTTTCGAATCTTCACAACTAACTACCTCTTGTTTGATCAGTACAGGAAAGAATAAGTGAGGTTCGCCAACCTAAAATTTTATGTAAAAAGAGAAAAGTTGGTAATTTAGTATCAACTTAAAAAAAAAAAAAAACTTCCAAGGTATTCAATAATCCTTATAATGCTTATTTTATATGCAAATGAATTCAAAGCTATCTCTAGTTGTGTGTTGCTGGAAAGAAAAAATGAAAATGAATTTACAGGCACACACAAAAAATTAGCATAATGTTTTACTTCATTAAAAGCAATTTGGACTTTTCTAGTGTTGCACTAACATTGACAGCATTGTTTAAGAATAGATACCTTTTTAAAAAAATCTGATGAAATACAACCATTTCTTATCAGAATTATTGAATGCTTAACAATAAATGGTTAGTAAAATCAAGGATTACATATTTTATTAACCTTTTGACTGCCACACCAAAAAGGCAAAACCATGCCGTCAGCTCCAAGCTACAGAAATATGTTTAAAAAGGTGTCATGTAGTCGTGACACACTGGTTTGTCACCTATACATGACTGTGATTGTCAAAAGGATAAGGTATATAATGAGCCTCCTGAGAGTCAAAACAAGCTAAATAAGCTTACTATTCCTTAGTGCATTAATGTAATTTGTGTATTGAATCTGTTTCCTCTAACACACAATCAAACTATACAAACCAGTATAATCTTGCATTGTAAAGCCTGTCGATTATCGAAAATCTGTCTTGAAGAGACTACACATTCAGTAGTCCATGTCTCTTCTTCAATCACATTACTGATGATTGATGACTGCTTTATTAGAACATTCAAAAGAGGCATTGGAGCTCAGTAAGTTGCAAGAAAGCACCAAGCAATCAGAGCAAATGGCAAAGATTAAAGAGTATGAGGCTGCTATCGAACATGCTAAGGTAGAACAGAAGAGAATTGATTATGAAGAACGCAGAAAAACATTACAGGTATCTTTTATACATTATATACTTTACCTGCTGTTTCAGTTTTTTTTCTTGGGCCTTTCCTAAGGGCCATATTACCCTTAAATATTTTAAGGTACTCCTTATACTATTAAGTATTTGTTGGTGAATGTAATGTCAAAATTCGTCCAGCCATTTCAGAGATTATTTGGAAGAATCAGACAGATAAACATTTTAAAACAGTTGCATTGAATTTTAATATGTATGCAGTTTGTAAAAGGTATTTTGACTTTACAAACAGACACTTCAGAATATTCTTGTATATTGTATGTATGCAATTTTATTCGATGTAATGACTTGCAGTTCAATAACTTATGTACAATTCTCAATAAATAAGTCATGTTCTATTAATAAATTTTGGTTAAAAAATTCAGGAGGAAACAAAACAACATCAAATGAGAGCCCAGTACCAAGATCAGTTAGCAAAAAAGAGGTACGAAGAACAACTAGTGCAACAACAAAGGTCACAGGAAGAAATTCTCAAAAAGTAAGTTTCATAATGGTTTTTTTATGAGTTATCCTTTAATTCAATCCACTTAATCTTTCCATAATGATTAAAGGCAAGAAGAAAGTGTTGCTAAGCAGGAAGCTTTACGTCGTGCCACCATTGAGCATGAAATGGAGCTGAGAGAGAAGAACAAGCTTAAGGCAATAGAAGCTGAAGCCAGGGCTAGAGCCAAAGCTGACCGTGAAAATCGAGACATAACATTGGAGCAAATAAAACTGAAGGCAGCTGAAAATAGAACAACTATTCTTGAAAGTATTAAGTAAGTTAATACCTTATATTAATTAATTAATATATACGGTTTTTTACACTTATTAGGTATAACAAATAGTCTAGTGAAGCTATTGTGTAAACAAAGGCAGTATGTGTCGTCCAATGGCTAGGGCGTTGGACTTGTGACGGTTTCGACCGATTCGAAAAGAAACCCATCCACTGAACTATCAACCCTATAGTTCCCTTAATTGAAACAAATTTTATCTAATAACAGGACTGCAGGGACTGTTGTTGGTACTGGTCTGAATGCTCTCGTCACAGACTGGGACAAAACTCTGGCTGCAGCTGGTGGCTTATCACTCTTGGCTCTTGGTGTATACTCAGCTAAAGGTGCTACATCAGTCGCTGCAAGATTTATTGAAGCCCGCATTGGTAAGTATAATCACAATTTTACAATCCTCACAGTTATAAAACAAATATATTTGCTCGGAGCAACGACGGGGATCTCGCGGGGAATCGGGCTTTGTGGCCCCTAAACTAGAACAATAGAGGCGAATAGACGCGAGTGTATTTCATTACAAGCGCATTTACGAGACTACTAATACTAATAAGTATCAAGTTACATAATATGTATGTTACTGTACCTTATTAAAAAATACTTGTTGTTGGTTTGTCTCATAGATAACTTACACAGAACTTGATACTTAACACATCCGTAAGTATCCATTTATAATATATACTTACGGATGTGTAGATTTATACTAGAAGCAGTACTTGTTGGAACTAAATGATTGATTGATTACCTATAATACTACAACCTTTTGTATAAGTTCTATCAATAAGATTAGATTTTTCTAATAAACTATATATAACTAATAACTTCATAATGCTCTCACATAATTTTGATTTTCAGGGAAACCTACACTTGTCAACGAAACTTCAAGATTCTCCATTTTGGAGGCTGTAAGACATCCAATACTCACAATCTCCAAAACAATAAAAAGTTTCAAAAAACCATCTGATGCCTTAGCTGGGGTTGTTCTAGCACCAACTCTTGAACGACGTCTGAGAGATATTGCAATTGCAACTAAGAATACCCGTTTAAATAGAGGCTTCTATAGAAACCTGCTCATGTATGGACCTCCGGGAACTGGTAAAACCTTGTTCTCTAAGGTTAGTTTTCAGCCAAGATGTGTAATTTGGAATTGCATTATCTGAATTACAGAACTCTTCATAAAACCATAAGATTTTTATTTTCAGAAACTAGCTAAACATTCTGGAATGGACTATGCTATCCTAACAGGAGGTGACGTCGCGCCCATGGGTAAAGACGCTGTTGCAGCCATCCATAAAGTGTTTGATTGGGCTAATACTAGTAAAAAAGGTATGCAGAATATTTGGCTTTTGTCATAATAATTGGCTATTATTTTGCAATACAATGACTACTATATAGTATGTTTATTTTTTTAGGTGTTCTTCTCTTCATTGATGAAGCCGATGCATTTTTGAGGAAGCGGTCTTCGGAAAGGATTAGTGAAGATTTGAGATCAGCACTCAATGCATTCCTGTATCGGACTTCTGACCAAAGTAATCGGATAATGTTGGTGCTCGCATCCAATACGCCTCAACAATTCGATTCCGCAATCAACGATCGTCTTGACAAAATGATAGAATTCGGTTTGCCCGGCCTTGAGGAGCGTGAACGTTTGATTCGCCTGTATTTTGATACGTTTGTTCTCAAACCAGCATCGGAAGGAAAGAGGTAAATAAAATTAATCTTTTCTCGATAATTAACTTTAGAGCTCACCTCTTTTTGGTGAAGTAATCGTCACTGTTCTCTATTCTCGGCCTTCTTCTGTCGCGGCACTATTGGCAGAGTGGCTGAAAGATCGGCTTTTGTGCCACGGCATGTGGGTTCAATCCCCACAGAGAATTGGTATTTCCATGATCTACAGGTACTTACATAGTTGTCCTGGGCCTGAGTGAGTGTGTACGTTAAAAGTTATGGATGAATTGCACCCGTGGTACAGGAGAAAATCTTAGTGAGGGGGAAGGAAAGGTGCCAAGCCAGCCAAGGAAGGGAACTCCCTTCTTGCGTCTGTGTTTCCAAGTGTATACAACCCAAATATCTTTAAAAACTAGGGTGACTGGGCATCTTCTGGGTATGCTTGCTGTAGAGCAACGTTGCGTTGCGTCATATTTGTGTCGGCGGCTAGGTTAAAGGCAAGAGCACATACTACTGTAATAAAAAAAGGGAATTACTTAAAAAATATAAATAAAATTCCTTTTAGTATATTATTTCTTACTTAATCGAAAATATCATTAATTTATAGGCGTTTGAGTGTGGATCAGTTCGATTATGGGGCGTTGTGTGCCACGCTTGCTGCCAGGACAGCTGGTATGTCAGGCAGAGCGCTCTCCAAGCTTGGTGTTGCGTGGCAGGCAGCTGCTTACGCATCAGACGATGGAAGACTCACTGAGAAAATGTGTATTGATATTTGCGATGATGCCGTGAATGATCATCGTCAGAAGGTAAGTTTTATCAAAGACATGACACATCTTTAATCAAATCAGTAGTTGACTACAAAGTATAGTAAGTAGGGACGGAGGGAATGCTATAAAATTTAAGTAGTAAATTTTATAGCATTCCCTCCGTCAAGCATAAAATAATTTTGTTGTTGCTGATCGGCTCTACTTATGATATAATATATAAAAAAATCAGTAAACTTAACTATTGTTATTCTGAAACTGTGTATATACTCATTATTTTTCTTTTAAGATGGAGTGGTTATCAGCTGAAGAAAAGTCACGAAGCATGATGCCTTATCTCCTAGAATTGCCGCCTTTGGACAGTAATGTAAAAATCACAGAAATTTCTGACACTAAAAAAGATGTAGTTATCAAACACAAAAATGCATCAAAAAATAAGGCACAGGAGATTGAATTAGAGAAGTGACACACTGTTTACCCTGGAAAAAATCTAGACTTAGCTGAAAACGACACATCTTCCACAATAAATATAACAAACTGTGATACAACAATAAAAAAACACAAATATGATTGCAAAAAGTCAATCTTCAAAAAATTCATTCAGCTAAATGATAGAGACATGGAAGTCTTATGGAAATTGTCACAGAGGATAAAAACTAACACGAAAAAGGAGTATGCCACATTAAATAGATAATAATCTTTGTTTATGATCACAGTTTACGGTACCTGCGTACTAAACAAGATGATTATTATTATAAGTTAAACTTCAAGTGTGACAAACGTTTGAGGGGGTGTTTGCTTTCGTCTTACCTTAGTAGGGCCATGCAGAAGTAATGTAGAGGTACACTTCGTTTAGAAAATATGTACCAAGAAATATAATTATTATATCCCTGCACAATTTTAATCATTGTTATTGTATGTTTAATGATTAAATATTAATGTACAGAGATGAAAAACACATTGGTACAAAGTTAATTAAGATATCGAATAAAAAGGCTTCCTGTCCTTCCTGGCCTACGTCAAGAAGTTAGCTACAAAATGTGCATTTTATGTAGGACTATTTAATTAATATTATTGGAGTTAAATGTTGTGGATATGCTTAAAAGTGTGTTGTCTGGCTGCGATTTGGCAATATGAGAAATATTGTTTCGTGGCAAGCAATGAATTTGTGAGTTTACCTATTATTATAATATTAGTATGTATGTGGATTGGTTCACAGTGAAATGATATAGCCATAGGTTCAATAAGACACTCATTGGCAAATCCATATAATATTTATTGCAGTCAATACGAATTACAAATTGTTTTGTTCCTTCATTTAATTTAAATGATAGAATGTTTCTTTTCAGCATAAAATAAAAATATCGTAGTTACTACTATATTTGTTCTGTCGTCGTTTGAGTCACAGTTACACAAGTAGTGAATATTAGAATATTGTTATTAAATAAAATTGTTTTATTTAATTACGAGCTCCTACCCCAAAATGTTAAGTGGCGTATATAGTATGTATAACCATACATCTAGAATTGCCTGCATAACCTTCTCATTCATAAACATCAACAATTTACAGTGAAATTCCCAAGTAACCTGGCACTTTAAAATATAACACGTCAATATAATCAGACCAAAATACCTCTTACCATAAAGAAAACTTCTAAGGTCTCCCCACACTTATTGACGCGGATTTGGCTTATGCCGGCCGGCGGGAAAAATACTTTGTTGAAGATTAATGGATGCAAACTGCAAACAACGTCTTTCAGCTCGGTTAGACGGCGCGCATTGACTTTTATTTTCAGTTCCTATCAGTGTCGATAAATGTGGGAAAATCTTAATAATAACATTCGCATCCATTACAAATTATTTATTAAAAAAAAAACAGTATAATTTTATTCTAGATTTAACAAAAGATGATGTCAATCGCAATTTCTGAAATTGTATGAAACGATACAATCTATAATATAACAGTTCTGAAGTTCGTTTGTTTGAACGCGGTAATCTCAGGAAATCATCAAGCATCATCAGTCGGATGTGAAAAAATATTTTTGTTTACGATAGCCACATTCATGTGAAAAGCTACAAGCTATCTAACATCAGACTACGATACTTAGGAGTGGGGCGAGTGCAGCCGCGAGGCACAGATATTTCTATAAAATTTGCAAATAAAGAAACCACACTAAGTGCATATCCAATTGAAAATTAGTAGACATTAAGGCTAACAACATTAAATGTGGCTATTTATGTTAATTTCATGTTTCGTTAGCTTACATAAATTCAGGCATTAAATCTAAAACAGGCAAAATATATTACACACAATAAATGTTTTCCAGTTTGCACCATTCTTATTATTATAATAATAAATATTACTTTCTTATGTTACATTAAAAAAATATCAATATTTAATTCCACATACATAAACAAAAAAGTTTAACTATAATATTGTAGCTACCTAATATTATATCAATAGTTTCAAGATTAATATATGATCCGACACGCTTCAAAAGTACAACATTGCATAAAATAATATTTTTTTACAGGTATTAGCAAAAGTTTTACTTTAGATTACATTGAAATACATATTTATGAACAATTTGTTCTTAGTTACTCCTGTTACCTGAACAGCATGAACTCTGAACTGGTGCAGCCTCATCATCAACCACTAAAACTTGTGATGTTCTGTTGACATTTGTTTGAGAATTTTGTTCATATCTCTCAATCATTGTTCTTGTAAGGTCAAGGAACAGCTCTTCAACACCTTGGTTTAATTTGGCTGATGTGTAAAAATGTTGAGCACCTACCATATTGGCATAACTGAAATATAAATATTATAGATGAAATAGTGAAATTCTTTTTATTAATTACTAGTTTTCATCCAAAACTTCGTTTGGAGATAAAATTAAGTTATTTATAACAATAAAAGAATAAAACAACAGTGTTTTATAACAATTGGAGGATAATGTAACCATGATTGTGTCAATGGAAAAATAAGAATCGCTTTATTTATTTACATCTGCATACAAACTCATAAAATATTATATATTGTGTGAACACAGGATATTCTAGACCTGTACAATAGTTATAACCGTTTCAGACAATGCCATTCAATCAGGTTCTAATTTTCGATGGCACAACCTTTTGCATATGGCTTTGGATTGGTTTACAATGATGTTGTATGACATGTAAGTGTGTTATCAGGTCAATCAAATACTTAGTATTTTTTTATCCTCTCCATTATCAAGCCCACTGCTGGGCAAAGGTCTCCTCACGAGAGTGAAAGGGGTTAAGTTATAGTCCAAGATGCTAGCATACTTACTGCAGATTGGCATACTTCATATGCCGTAATCTCAGGTAAGCAGGGTTCCTCACAAATCAAGTATTAATATTTTATGGATTTTCACGACATTGAGCCATTGTTTGGTCTCATGTAGATAAGCAATGCATAAGTCTTGCAATAAATACATATATAATATTTAAATATCTTCTATCTCGAAATAAGAAACATACCTCTCTGCTTCCTCTAAGGGAACGGTTCTTTCATGTTCCAAGTCAATTTTATTGCCAGCAATTGTCAGGACAATATCAGAACCTAACATTTTCTTCAGTTCCTTTACCCAGTTTTTTACCTACAAGTATAAATCACATCAATTGTTTTGAAGCTTTATTTAAATCCTACTGCCTCATTCATCTAGTCTTTATAAGTGCAGGTTCAAGCAGTGTTATAGGGTTTTTTAATATTGTTATGAACTCGGTAGCAGCTTGGTGTTTGGATATGTGGTTAATCACCCCCCATTTCTCGGAACCCATACATACCAGTGAACTGATAATGTAATTCAAAACACCTCTACCTAATAATTCAAGGAATATGACATGAACATATATTTATTCAAATCTAAATACTCTATGGGTTATTGGATGTTTACGGCATGAGCTTTAACTTAGTTCATGTTACAGAACAGAATCTCTGTGCATCTTAAGGAAAAGAAAATCTTACAGAACTCTACAAGTCCTATGAAAACATCAAATAGTAAGCTGTTGTTTCTCAGGAATAAGTATTGCACCCACAGCATTCATTTTATGTTTATCTTGTATCTAGAAAATCTTATACAGTTACCCTTTTTGCTAGGGACGAAAAATATTTAAATTTTTGTATTGTCTATTTAAAATTACCTTAACCTGTCAAATAATATTTGTTGTATGCATGGCTACACATGAAGCTATACAAAACCAGTATAAACTGGTCTTGAAATGTGCGTAAAACCTTGATGTGTAGCCGTGTGCACACTGTCAACACTGGAATATCTACTAAACCATACAAGCTTATGGGTACCTATACTCCATTTGGTTAGGTACTTAACTAAAGGTAAACAAATCATAAAAAAGGTTCTTTTATAGGGTCATTTTTCATTTCGAAATAAAACATCACCAAAATAAATTATTCAATAACTCAAAATCACATTCTCCTTTTATACTAGCATATCTTACTACTTTGTTTAATATTAAATAGTTACTATTATTCTTAAGCTTGCAAACAATTAATTAAATCAAATTTATAATTATGTCAAAAAGTATTGCAATGTGCCTACTAAAACGAATCTAAAAATACAGATATTCAAAACATTTTTCTGCGTAGTAGACTTTAGATAACTCGAAAAAATTGAGAAGTAGTACTGCGAGGAAGCGGCGCGAAATAATTAACCGATATTATACTTAGTCGGGTAACCAGACGCCATACGTAATAGTTTGTATTTACTTTACTTTCGTTCGTTTATGTGTTTCTTTTGCCGCAAATGCTGTTAGATAGTTATTGTTCTGTTTGTTCGTTGGTTTTATTGATTGTTGGTTGTGTTGTTATTAATTTCACTCCCAATTCATATGGTACCATTGTAATAAAAGGTTGAACGGCTCTGAACGCCGCCATTTTTGTTGTTTACCTTTAGTTAAGTACCTAACCAAATGGAGTATAGATAGATTCATGGGCAATTTTATTGTGTGAAACTAATCATTGCACTGAAGTCCATTGATACATTATAATAACAAACTTGAGTCCCTGATAAATTGTAGGCATTTGGTCAGAAAGAATTTTGGGAAATTACCACAGAATTGGGATAATAGGTAAAATTGTGGGACCTAAATGGTAAACACACCATATGGTAGTGGTAAATCTGCCACCTGCCTAAAATTACTATCTGCATGATTATTGCATTAGAAAAATGTTATTCTTATGAGTTCCTTTATGCTTTTATATTTCTCTCAAGGTCTTATATTTACCATGAAAGAGCAATTTTGGCTAGGCAGTAGTGTGAAACACACACAGAATTGTAAATGTGCATTGTAAATTATTTTGTAAGTAATTTTGCTTTGTAGTCTTTTGTGAGTTCAATTGAATAAATCTAAATCTATATATGAGTCTCTATCTATATACTAGAACTTTAAAGGTATATGAAACTCAAACAAAATGAAACCTCTCTACATTAAATTAGATTTTGGAAAGTGATTTTATGACTCTCTCTGATTCAAATCTGACTTAATATAATTATGTCAAATTGGCTGCAACTGTTTTACTCAAAGACATTTAATACACTAGTAATAGACGGGACATCAAGCCCAAAATCATACGCAAATACTTTGTGCCAAGTGGTACAAAGTCGTTTAGTCTAGTATCGGACGTCAGCCTGGCAGCTCGTGTACAACATACGTATGTCTACCAAAACATTCGTCATTTTAAATAATTTCCTGAGAAAATATGCCTGGCTGCGTATTGCGGTACTGTAAATCTCGACATGGTCAGGCGACTGGACTTGACTGCAGTTTTTTTTCGTCAGTATTCTATTAATTAACTCAATAAATAATAATAATTTGCTGAAATCATTCTAGAACATTGATAAGCGCCCTCTGTTGCTCAGTAGTTTTTTACAATGCTCTGCTAGGGATGTTAAAAAATAATCGATTCTAAAAAAAATCGATACTTATTTCATAAAAATCTATTTTTTATGAGCGATTATATTTTTTTTATTAATCGTTTTTTTTATTTTAAAAAACATAACATAACATACCATCATGCCTGTATTCCCCGAAAGGTTACGCAGAGGTGTACTAATGTACACCCACATTTCGCCGGTATGTTTAGGTCCCATGTAATAGGGGGCGAACCTATTGCCATTAACTGGGCAAAAATCCAGACTCCGAGCTGCTACTGGGAATTTCATAGGAAAAACCCAAAAACACTTTGCTCGACCTGGGAATCGAACCCAGGACCTCTTGCGTAGCAGTCGCGCTTGGGACTACTAGACTAACGAGGCAGTTTTTTATTATAAGCGTCCCCTTTTTAGTTTTTTTCTACTGGTACCTATTTAAATATAATAACACGGCAACACGGCGTGTTTCGTTATTATTTTGTAAATTGTTCGCATATAACATACAACAACACAACGGCGCCCTAAAACTTTTCATCAAAAAAACTATTTTAATATAATCGATTATTTTGAGATAAATAAAAATCGATTTTTAAATAATCGTTTTTTTTCTACCCTTAAGTCACATCCCTCTCTGCTACTAACTTACTAGAGGTTGCTGTTTTTATCGATTCATGATATCGATAAGCAATATTTTTATGAGTCAGGTAAATAATAAATTATAAACAATGTTATAATTATCAATTTATAACTGACGAAAAACCGGAAGAGGTTCTATATTCGTCTATTATGTATGTATGTTTTTTTCACGTCGTATGTTACCCGATTGCTCCGTCAATTGAGGAAAGAATTTGCAAACTATTTTTTTTGTTTGGAAGGGGTGGAGGCCACCTGAATCATTTTAACTTTAATAATTAATTCAGGTAGGGAAATAGGGGATAATTGGTTTCTGAATTTCAAATATTTCACTTGTGAACCGATTGTGGTGAAACTTGTCACACTTGTGTGTGTAGTTCTAATGACACTACAACATAGTGGACACCTAGAGTTGACCTGATGTTGGAGACGGAAGACAGTCGAAGGAAACTCTCAACTTTTACAGCTCCTATCTCGTGTTTAGGTTGTCATTTAACTTTATGATAACTTTAGACATGACTTCGTTAAAGTAAGGTAACTAAGGAACTACTTAGATATTAGACAAAAAAAAACGAAAAATTAAACCGACGAAAAAAGTAACTTTATCCAAATACTTTTTTCGACGGTTTAATTTTTTGTTAAAAAGTAATAGAGCAAAGTGGAAGGCTGCAAATTCACGAAGACGCAAAAAATCGTACATATTTATTGATTATCATGTAATCGTTCGGTAACTGTTGTTTATCTGAACTTATATTAAGAAAAGAAAAGATTGCAAGAGGAAAGATTTGATTGTTTGTTTGCATTGAATAGGCTCTGAAACTACTCGACTGATTTGAGGAATTCTTTCACCAATAGAAAGCTAGATTATTCCTGACATAGACCATATATTATCCCGTAAAATGACAAGAAACATATAGTTTACGCGGGCAAGGCTGCGGGTGGGAAGCTAGTATTTTATAAAAAGCCTATCGTAGTGATCTTCATAAATTTTATCGATATCTTGTTATCTTAATGGTAGCACCTCTACCAAAGAATTACAAATCCTTTTAAAACACTACACCTATTGTATGATAGCTGAAATATGTTGTCAGATTGCGTCAGTTGTATAATTTTTGCTATTCAAAGTTAGATAGCGTTACTGCCACATGGGCTCAAAGTTTTTGTTTGACAATGCTCCCAATGTCCGCTCTATTACTACTACTATTAAATCTCTTTGGTTTTACTAAATAGTGCAAAAAATGAATGAACTCACCTTTCCAAAAGAATCTTCATCAGTAATGTCATATACAAGAATTGCTCCATTAGAATTCCTATAGTATATTGGGCCTAATGCATGAAATTTTTCTTGACCTGCTGTATCCCAAATGGATAGATTTACTCGTTTTCCATTAATATTTAATCTCTTATTCAAAAAAGTTGCCTGCAACATACATAAATTTTCCATCAATTAGGAATTTGACTTTCACTTCAATAATTAGATTTTTATTTATTAAGCTAATTGTTGTAGCATGCTAATTTGTTACACCAATTTACAATACCAATGAATTTTGAAAAATCTATACTTAATAGAAACAAAGAAATTAGAACTGAAATCTTTTTGATTAGATAAAAACAGTCGTTAATCCCTTTTACGTCGTAGATACCTGCAGCGTAGTAAGATGTTTATCGTTGAATTTGTCTTCGATATAACGTAGTAATAGGGATGTCTTCCCCACACATCCCTCCCCCAGTAAAACTACTTTGAAGTTGTGAGTTCCGCTTGCTGCGGTAGCCATTATAATTTCTTCGATTCTTGAAACCTTGAAAAGTTGAACTGAGGCAAATTAAATTTGTAGCAGCCACAAAAAGTACGTAATCAACTACTTATATACACAAAGCAGATGGCTATTTTACATCACGAAAAAAAACACAAAAGTTCGACTCGATAGGTTGATATAACAGTAATATTATTATAAATTCAAGAATATTTCCAGTTCCTAAGATCAAATGAAAATCTCTATTGTTTTACAACAATAAACCTAGGTCACAAACAAATAATCACCTACAGATTGACATTTCAGAACAGAATAACAGAAGTGTCAAAAGTAGGTACCATCGATCGAATCAAAACTGACAGCAGCTGATCAAAACCATAGATATTTTCAACCTTAAGGCTAAAGCGTCAGGGTTGGGCGCGAAATTCAATTTTTTCTAGCTTTTTCCCAATTTTTTCTTTTTCTTTATGTCTTTATTAATAGACTAGCTTTCCGCCCGCAGCTTTGCCCGCGTGGATAACACGATTTTGGTAGTTTAGGTTTTTCCAAAATAATATGTATCTATATTTTTGTTATTAAATGAGTAGCATTCGTGTTCGATTAGGGAGGTACAAATAGTGGTATACCACTTTGCTCATTGGTGCTTTTTCTGTCTGGTGACAAAATGACCAAACTGCTATTAGTACGGACTCTGTAACAAGCAACGTAAAATCGCTAATGTAAGAAGCAATGTTCTCTTAAATCTGTGCCTGCCACCCTTAATGACTCACCCTGAATTATATTTTTATGGTCATTGTAAAGCAGATCTTAATTAAGGGGGAAATGTAATCGTTCTCAAAAACATAGTCGGATGGTATCAGTGGTATTTGAGGTAGGAAAAGTGATTCCCCCGAATACACCCAGTTATCACAGTGCCTCCTTAATATTTTTGTGCAATGCGGTTACTCGCAGTCTAGTCCCGTTACATAGTTAAAATGGTTTAATGAGACGCAGCAGCATTACAGATGTCCCAAGGAAGGTTAACACTGTTAAAGAACTCTACATGATAGTAAATTATTAAAGCTTCTACCGCTTGTAGCACTGAATCGATAGACCTGTATTCAATTTCTGAGCCCTCCAACGACTTAAGAAGTATGTAATTAATAGTAGCTGCACTGTTGTTTTTCAGAGTCAGTATTGCACGTTAGCACAGCCAATCTATAGACTTGTTTGTATATAAGATAATCAGGGTACGCACGGCTAAACATCAAGCTATACAAAACCAGTTTAAGCTGGCCTCATATTGTACGAGAAGCCTATACAATGCGAGATCAGCTTAAACTGGATTTTTTTAGGTTGACCTGTAGCTGTTTGTACCTACACTATAGCTATACTATCATGGCCACCTTTCACTACTGTATTCAGCAGAGATGGTATACCTACATATTTTCCTTTCGGATTCGGGATAATCTCCATTTTCTAGTTTAAGTAATAGCTCTGAAAACTTTCCAAAAACCGTAAACGTCTCATTTTTTTACAAATAATATTATTATGTTGGGCTATAGGTATGACGATGTTGAGGATACTCTGATTTCGTCTGCTCGGGTTCCTCTGACGGCATTCCCCCGCCCGCAACACAGGAACTCCACCAATCACTCTATTGCTGCCTCTGACATCTTTAAGAGTCTAGTGTGTGCTTCTTCGTGCCTTTGTGTGCCTTAGTTGTTTCATCCCACACGATAAATCTGCGATTTCGGAAAACTTGAGTCATGTCCCTCTGCTAAGATATTATTGCACAACGAAGTTTCGACACGAATAGGTAAGACAAAGCGGAAGTTTTAAAGGCAGAGTCAGCCGCTTTTCCACCTTCCCACCAAAAGAGCGCTGCTATTCCAGATGAAGCTACAGCTAAGCAATGCCTCAATTACTTTGTATTTTGGCCAAAAGTAAGTGCGTGACACAAAATGGTTGGCTAAATACGATGTTCGAGTGAAGTCAAAGTCGCATTATTCCGTGCATATTGTACTTCATTCTACGCGTGTAGCCTGTAGGTTCATTTTACACAAAAAGCATACAGCGCCCTTCGAGTTCAATATAACAATGCGTTTAGGGTGCTGATGAGATTGCCGCGTTTCTGTAGTGTTTCAGGGATGTTTGCAGAAGCCCGCGTAGATTGTTTTTATTCAGTAATGCGTAAAAGATGCTCATCCTTGGTACGAAGGGTGCGAGGCAGCACCAACAGCATCCTTAAAATGATCTCCAGCCGACTGGACTGCGCGATAGTAAATCGGTGCTGCAGACTTTCTGCTGGAGTTGCAATATAGTGTGTGTATATATGTAGGTTGTTTTTGTTATTTGTATTTTATGTAGTTTACTAACATAGATATTAGATATAAGTAAAATTGTTAGTAACACTATGAGTTTTGTTGCCCGAATAAATAAATTAAAATAAAAAATAAAATAAATAACAATACCTATGTGCAACTTTGGTTTGATTTTCAAATATTGTGATACTCGTATTTATTTATTTTAAACGGAATGCATAAACGTATTCCGTTCTAAAGGTAATAATAAAAATTATGTTAATACAAATGCCAGATTTCTTTACTTGCACTAAATAAAAAAATTGTTGCTTTAATTGTATTGTACAGCTTAAATGTTGCTTAGTTCAAGCATGACAATAAACAATTTATTTTAAAACACGTGTTTCTTTAATTATAATAAACGTTTAGAGGGAATACTTAATCTCAAGTTATTTTATTAATAAACAATTTATTTTCGTACTTACAATATATTCTCAAAATTTCAAACTTCTATCATTAGTGGTTTCGGCTGGGCGATGATAATTATGTCAGTTGGGACATTGCCTTTTATATTATATACCTTTAAAAAGCTTACTAGCAATGTGGGTCACACATTACTAGTATTCTTGTTAACCCCTCGTACTAAACTAAATGCTTGAGTTACGAGTGGGTTCACGTCGGTAGTCCAATGGGTGGGGATCGAACCGGCAACCACATTATCGCAAGTCCGCCCTAGCCATAAGGCTACCGCCGCTTGTATATAGATTGTGGGTTCATGAAAATAGTTGGTAATCGCGACAATACATAGAGATATAATTCAGTGTATATTATTTACACCCCTACTACCCTCCATAGAGTACAAACATGGATGGCTTTGGGCGTACGGTGCTCAAACTTAGTTTTTGACCTAACATCAAAAGTCCGCGCTCGGGTTTGCCAGCGAGCCATGGAGCGCAGTATCTTGGGAGTCAGGCTATCAGACTGCATTCGAAATAGCATACTGCGCTCCAAATCACAAATTGTTGACGTTGGCCAGAAAAGCCGCTACTGAAGTGAAACTTGTGGACTTGTGTGTTCCATGACGAAGGACTTGTTGACTAGACTTGGTAGTTGGTACAGAGTGGAGCCCACAAAGAAATGAAATTAGACAATGATTTAGACGACGCCGGAGGTGATGGCGGGGAATTTGAATAGAATCATAAATAATACATTATCCTAAAATCCTCATTTGTTAATTTTATTTATCAGAAGCAAACTTCCCATAAGCTCGACTAGACCTGAACCTAGGGCAACCAGAAAAATAAAATTGTTCATTGAATAGGTAGGTACATAATAATAAAATGCGATGTACCTACTCGTAATTTTTCATCTCCTGTTTCGACAAAAGCCGTATCACTTTTTATTGACTATAAAAATGATTCAGGTCATCAAATTATATCGTCTCCTATGTATTATGGATACAGAAAATCTATAATTGTATGAAGGCAATTAAGAAAATTTATAATCTTGCCATTTTTTTGCGTATAAATTATAATGCTGACAAAATGAAAATTATTCTGTTTGTTTCTAGGTATAAAAAAACACTAAAATTTCAACAGCTTTATATTATACAATTTTATGTTAGATCTATAAAATTTATAGGTCTGCGAGTAGTTGTCGATGAACTAACTACAAAATACATTTGAGGATTATTTTTAAGTTTATTTTTTACATTTACATTGAACCAGTCCATAACGTTGGTGGTTTTATTATTAGAAAGGAGTTTGAAGAAAGGAATTGTAATTGTTGTAATTTCCAGTCGACTAGTAGACGACGTTGAAGTAGTGGCTCTGTTTCTGCTACTTGAGGTAGCTAGGGGTTTGAATGTTATGGCGGCGTTAGGATCCTCTGTCGTCTTTGTTGTAGAAATTGACGGAATCATACCTTTTCTCATTATTGGTGCGGCATGTAGTTGCATTGCTTCAGGAAATAATGCGTTATCAATAGCATGTTTTAGATAGACAGTTCTATTTAAATCAGGGAAAACAAACGGGTTTTTTATGTTACGTAAATAATTACTAGCTCTCTTTTTTGTTTCTTGTTCTCTTTTTCCTAAGTCTACTACAGGCCCAGGGTAGATAAATGGTTCAGACGGTGATTCATTATACGTAAATTGTCTGGAAGTAATAGTAGAAGTGGGAGGACGACTAGTTTCAGTGACTACAGTAGTAGTAGCAGTAGTAGAAGTGGTAGTTGTCGCACTTGGTTTTGTTGTATTATATACTCGTAAGTTCCTATCGTGTAACGTAGTAATTATATCCTCAGTGTAACCTAGCTCTTTGACAGTTGTGCTGATCCAGTAAAGTGCAGGACCTACGGCTGTAAAACTTCTCTGTGGCAGTTTACAACTATCTGTGTCAGTTATACCCATTATGCCAAATATTCTATCTTCCAATAGTAATGGCACACCTTGTTCCTGTCTTTCTTGGCAAACTTTTATAGTTTGTTTTGATATCTTGTTATTTGCGCAAACGTAGTATCCGAACGGATGTTGTTTATTACAACGTTCAATAAGAGATACTTGCAGTCTTGGTTTATCTTTATCCATGATAGGAATGAGAGCTTTCATACCTATGGTGGAAATATCATCCAGAGCACTTAGTTTGACAAGTTTTCTTCTTCTTCCATCTTTTGGCGTAATAACTAAAGCGATGTCGTTCCTTGCTATAAAATTACTCCCATGAACATAATTCTTGTAATGAGGATGAATATATGATCGAACAATGCGGACGTTTCCTATAGATACACAATTTTCAGCACAATTTGAGGTAGTCAGCACAACATTAGGTAAAATAAATGTGCCTATGCAACCCTGTACGGGTTTAGTTTTCATATTATTACATTTAATAGGCACTATACTTGTAATAGAAATGCCATGCATGCACAGAATACCAAATGCAAATATTGTATACAATTGTAGAGTTTTAGACATTATATAAAATTATTTTAAACTGTAAAACATTTGTTATCGACTTCATCACTGAAATTTAATTGTATTTTTACGAACACATTTTACCTAGCCACGATTGGTTTTGAGATTTTCGTAGTAAAACTTTATTTGTATTAGTTTAATAAAATTGCACATAAATCAACAAACTAAAAATTTTCGTATTGTATTTTCATTTTGTATATAGGTAGATTATTAGAATAAGTTTTCCGGTATTATGTTTAATTCGAATTACTGCACAAATAAAATTGCAATTAATAAATAAATGAAATGTACCCATATACGCACAGGGTGGTTAAAATAACTGTGCGTGTCTGAAGTTAGCCGTAAATTATCAAAATTAGTATCTACTTATCTAAGGACAATATTGAACAATGCGAAAAATTTACGACTCCTACTGTTAATATACTTACACGGTTATACACCGTGCCATTTTAGTCGACTAACATGTCAAAGGGCCTCGACAAAGGTATTCATCAATAAGTATTAACAATTTTCACTACTTATGTGACCAACCCTGAAACCGTGAAAAAAAGTCAGCAGTTTCATAGAAAAGGGTTCTTCGACATAATGAAATGTAGGGAATAGCTGCTTCTTTCCGCTGTTTTAGGGTTGGCCACAAGTAAGAAATTGATCATAATAATCAGTACAAGCTTTTAGTTGTTGGCTGTTAGACAACTAACTTTTAGTTTATGCGAAACCAGAATATAGTTTTGCAGAATAAGCTTGTAACTGAATATGGTGGTAATGGTAATATTGTGGTAATACAACCCGTTCAGTCGCCCCGATGCCACAGATTGATGCGACATATAATAATAGAATACTAGACACGTGTTTCGTATTTCGCTTAAACTGAAATGACCCTGTATTTATAATAGTTGATTTACATTTTATTTTTATTATTTGTCATATATATTTTTTGTATATAGGTACCTACCTCATTAATAAAATGAACGTCTCTCTAAACAACTGTTCGATTCGATAATCAAACTATTGTTGGTGCTTACGTCATAACTAAATAGATAGTTCATATCTATAAAGGATAAAATATATTGCTATAGCAAGTGGGTAGTTTGGTCTATTATGCTGAGGAGAGTGTAGGTACGTAAGCATACAAATCCACCTGTAATATCACTTATTGTGTAATTAGTGTCACTTTCACTGAACGGAAGCTTAGGCTTAGGCCAGGGCGGCATCTAATTACCTTCAAAAGGCTGCCTGCCTATTGGGGATTAGGTTAGGGTGTGTAGGATTTTTACCGCACTAAAATCCCCCGGTGGCCATTGAGCACATTGATGCGAGGATCCGGGAACTAACTAATATATATATATACTAGCTTTCCGCCCGCAGCTTCGCTCGCGTGGACAACACGATTTTGACTGTTATTTTTTTCCTATTTCCGGCGGGATATTGTAAATTATTTAAAATTAAGACCAAATAATTTGCTCCACTATATTATTTTATTGAAATATAAAAATAACATGTAATTTTTTTATTAATTTATTCATGTCCTTTGAGCGATGGTTATTCTGGACGCCTTGTAGGGTCGATTTTAATGAGGAGGTACAAATACCGGAAAACCACTTTGCTCTCAAGAATTAAAATTGCACTTCTTTGTATACCACATTGGTTTTTCTGTCTGGTATCAAAATGACCAGACTGCTTTTAATACAGTAACAGGCAAGTTAAAATTTCCCGTGTGAGAAGCCGTTCTTCCATTAAATCTAGGCCTGCTACCCTTAATGACAAAAATTTTATTTATAGCATTACAAAGCATCTTCTTAAAAACATATGCATCAATTCACACATTCGAGGTATGAAAAATGAATCCCCCCGGGCACATCCAGTAATCACAGTGACCTTTTTAATACTTTTGTGCAATGCTGATACTCTCAGTCTAGTCCCGTTACATAGCTTAAGTGCCAATCTCTAGACTTCGTTTGTATATTAGAAAAATCAGGATATACTCTAAGATCTGTCATAGTCACCTGTCACTACTGTATTTAGGAAAGATGATAAACATATTTACAATCTCCATTTACTATTTTAAGTAATACCTCAGAAAACTCTCCAGCACACGCATCTCTCTCGTATTACTTTTTAAAGATAATCATTATGTTGGGCCATAGGTATGACGATGTCAAGGAAGCTCTGACTTCGTCTGCTCGGGTTCCTCTAGGTACAACAGAATCTGACGGAATTCCCAGTAACTCCACCCATCACTCTATTGCTGCCTCTAACATTTTTAAGAAGGGTTCTATGGTGTGCCTCTCAATCTCAATTCCACTTTTGTGTGCCATAGAAAGCATTTTATATTTTTATCAACCAACGTTTCTTGAATAAAATCACATTGAGTTTTCAAACATGACATGACATGTGTCAAAATAAAAAGTAATTTAAATCAAAAGCACTAAGGAGTATTGATATCAAAATCGAAGCAAATCATCCCGAAAATTACTTTCCCCCTTTTTTTAAGTCCGTTAGGGGATGAATTTCAATAAAATACGAAGCACGTCTTCCATCAATTCTGTTAAAGAACGTTTATACAAAATTTGAAGCAGATTGGACCAAGGAATCACGTTGTCCCATACAAACTTTGCCCCCCTTTTTCACCCCCTTAGGGGTAGAATTTCGGAAAATCCTTTCTTATCGGATGCCTACGTAATACAAAGAATACACCCTACAAGTTTTAGGTCTCTACGATCAGCGGTTTAGGCTGTGCGTTGTTCCGTCAGTCAGTCAGTCAGTCAGTCAGTCAGTCAGTCATTCAGGACAAAGAATTTTATATGTATAGATATAGGTAAGGTACCTAAGTATATGCCTATACTTAGGCCCGCATATGGGACTCCTTACCCCGTCGCTGCGCAGTGCGTACAGTGTACTCCAGGCACCTACGACCCCAAAGGCTTAGCTGGACACCGGTGCGTTTGCACCTCGGCGTCTTTTGCTCCGAGTGGGATCACCCCTTTTGCGATCCCGATATTAAGTACATGGGATTTAAACATACATACATGGGAGCTGTGAGTGTACATTAAGTACACCTCTGAATAATACTGAAGTTACTCAGTAGGTAACGTCACACCGGTTTCCAGATACATCATAAATATAGGTACGCAATTTCAGAAACCATATTTTTAACAGCTAGGATCGAGATTCCATGGTTGTAGGTACTCCTACAGTTCAGCCGCGTTTCGGGAAATCTCTTCAAAGATATGTGTCAAAAAAATAAAGTTGGAGAAAACCCGCAAATAACATTTCTTATCGTAATGTAAACAAGGTCTCTGTATAGGTTGGGGAAAACGTTTCTATTGGGTGGATTACAACTGGTGTTGTATAGCTTGATGTG
Organism: Subacronicta megacephala; assembly: GCA_958496365.1. NCBI lineage: Eukaryota > Metazoa > Arthropoda > Insecta > Lepidoptera > Noctuidae > Subacronicta > Subacronicta megacephala. Next base: position 12,741,135 of record OY292513.1, read on the forward strand.
GAGCCGTGTGTACCTACATTATAATAAAATGATTATTACATTTTATGTGTACGGTTATAGATACAATGAGACGCGGTTTGGTTCGGCGCCTGATGTGTGGAGTGTTGAGCGTTCCGTACAGACGAGCACTGGAATTAATGTGGCGCCCGCGCCGCTGGCGCCGGGTGCTGCGCGGCATTCCACGCGAGCTTGACGAAAGTGCATCCGTGAATAGCCACTCAATCAACAAAGTCTCGTAATGCTCGATATTAAGCTATCACGCGCCACTGCCCCGAAATAGAACCATTCCATTCACAAACAATGCACATCGTGAATGAAATACTATCAGCCCATAACGCATTTAATAACAAAATTAACCACTATATGAACGCCATGTTCTGGACTCTGGTTCGCATAAATGAAAGTACGTATTGCCATAAATCAAGATAACGTGATGGAGTTATGCGGATGAGCCTGCTATTAAAATTCCAATAATGTGCCAACTTTAATTGCAATGGGCTAGTTCCGATACTAAATAATATAAATAATAATCAGCTGGTGTTTCTTGTGCGTAGGAATTCCAACAATATCGCTCGGTAAATTAGCTGCGATAAAATTTAATGCTTTGAACAAATAAATACATAAACTTCGACGTGTGAACAAATAAACCAAAACATATCGTGGATGTTTGAGCGACATAATCGGTTTGCGTACGACGTCTACGTGTTTTGTATCAACATGATGTTTACAAGTACCCATAGGGTAGTTCCATTTTAGGAAATGATAGATATTTAGCCTGCTTTTTTGGTAAATTCTCCCGTTCTGTCTGCAAACACATTAGTTACTTACCTATACATATTTTTCTGAATAATCTAGGTAAATAATGTCGACGGCACTACTCGGTACTATGCTCGCCACTGAACGTTATCAGGCCGATAGGTATTTATGATGACAATTGCGTTGTTATTGTCTTCGGATGTCATATGGCAACATTATTTCTAGCAAAATTACCACGATGGGCTGAATTTTATAGTTGCAATATTTCTGAAATGAAAATATTTACTAAAAATAGTCAAAGGTATTTAGTTACCAGTAAGTTATGTGGAGATAGGTAGGACCCGTTAAGAAAGACCTCATGAATTGTGATTGCCTTTTTCAGAAAAGAGAGCTGTTTTCTGAAAAAGATGCAATCACTTATACCTATTACATTTAGGTAAGAGGTGGTGACGTATTACTAATTAGCTATAAGTAGGTAGTACGTGCCTACATTGTATTGTAGGTCGATACGAGTACCATGCACCAATCATAAATATAGGTCGCCATTTACTTGTTCCCGACACGACTGAAAGCCAGCTTTTTAGAAGAAATCCACCACTTGAAGTCCAGCACTTTACCCTAGATTTTACCCTAACGGTATGTAGATACCTATACTTTTCGGGCTATGACGTTATTCGCTTATACAGTTTACACACTACTAAACTTCAGTGTAGAAGTTTTACAATTACACCTACAATATAGGACAATGTTACAGTTATTTGGAAGTAATAGAAAGTTACATTGTTAACATTAATAATATCTATACTAATATTATAAAGCTGAAGAGTTTGTTTGTTTGTTTGTTTACTTGAACGCGCTAATCTCAGGAACTACGGGTCCGATTTGAAAATCTCTTTCAGTGTTAGATAGCCCATTTATCGAGGAAGGTTATAGGCTATATATCATCACGCTATGACCAATAGGAGCGGAGCAGAAATGAAAAATGCTACAAAAACGGGAAAAAATTTAATGCAAAAAAGCCGAGAAATCACGCGGGCGAAGCCGAGGGCGGAAAGCTAGTACCTTCATAAAATCGCATAATATATATTTTTGAACTTATTAATTTATTTTTTCAATTACTACTAATGATATTAGGTACCTATTTTTACAACACATACTAAAATATACTGAAGTTATTTAGATTTTTGAGACCCGTGTCCAGCAGTGGGGCTATGGTTTGATGATGATGCTTTCTTTTATAATTTGAATTACCTATTTATTTCTTTTTTGTTGCCAGGTACAATCAATTTTATGTATAGTAGATATATTAATAACTATTATAGTGCTACAGTTTGGTTATAGTGTTAGTGTATGCTCTAAGGCGTTATGGGACACACTCGTAGAGAATCTTTTATCCAATAGTGGGCTACGATTGAATAACTGGTGGATTACTTTTATTCGTATAATAACATTTTCAAGTAATTTTTTATTAAAGAAGGTTAGACGTTTCTTTATCAGAATGAAGTGTATAACTTTTTAATACTAATTTTAAAAACAATTGTGTATCTAATTATAGGAAAGTCATAGAAACTTTTCTTGCATCGAATACTATTTGCGTTGGTATGTGTGTTAACCCAATACAAGATATATTAGAGAAAGGTCTTTGGAAATAAGTATTTCCATAGAAATAAAAACGTGTTCGTAAAGACGTAGCTAGGGACGTATTAATCCATTTATTAATAGATATCCATTACAGGCCACTTTAATAATACCCGTAGTGTGTTCGAATCGTAGCTATGATTTATTTTACCCTAAACTTAGGAGGTCCGTAGGTTTCGTGTGGGATACCCTGACTAGTAGAGATGGCTGCGTCATCATAACCGATGCTTGAAGCCGTGCTGCTGACCGTGACTGGGGAAGCAATACTGCTGGCAATATTGGCACTGTAGTCAGCGCCGGAGCTGGTGGATGATCCGCCCAAGCCAAAGTTCTGGGAGCTGGAGCTGTACGAGCCGGTGGCAGCTGCCGACGGGGTCTGGTACACGTTGCTAACGCTGCTTTGATAAGTGTTCTCTCCAGAACCAGAGTTGCCAAGAGACAAAGGCTGGCCCTTGTTGTGGTCTTTGACAATGTTGTTGATCAAGGCCTGGGAGTCTTCCTTGTTCTTGTACTTGATGAAGTAAACTTCAGGCTTGGATGGAGGTTTCTGCTCAATCTTGGGAAGAACGATATCCTGCTTGTCTTCGGGCTTCTTGACAAGAACGTAGACAATGGTCTTTTCTTCGGTTTGTGGTTGGATGGGAGCAATAACGTTAGGAGCGCTAGACTCGGTCGGCGCCTTCACAAAAATGATTTTGTAATGCTTTTGGGGAGGAGGCAGTACTATGGGTACGCGGGGCTTAGCTACTTCTGGCTCCTCAGGGGCGGCATGCACGTAGAAGTGTTTGAACACTTTAGCGGGTTGTTCCTGTACTTGGTAGTATTGCTGGTAGTTTTGATGAGCTGAAGCTTGGTACTGGCTGGAGGATTCGTATTGACTTTGGTATCCGGAGCCGAGGCTAGAGCTCGAAGACTGTTGTTGAGAAGGCTGGTAAACATTGCTGCCTGTGCTGGAACCAGAAGACTGGTAATGGCCCAATCCTCCTAAACCACTGGAAGAATCAACATTTCCGCTGTGGTAGCCGGAACCTAGGTATCCACCGTTTTGGTATCCAGAGTCTTGGTATCCGGAGCCTTGGTATCCGCTTTGGCTTCCTGAGTGACCGGAACTGTACTGGCCTGAGTTAGAGCCGAATTGGTAAGACGGAACTCCGTAAGAGGTCTGTGGTACCTTGTAGTGATAGCCCAGCCCAACGTCGGCTGAAACTACTCCTAGAGTCAGCAGTAATACCTGGAACAATAAAATGACAAATGAGTACATTGTTTACAATCGATGGCTATGCTTACGAAGATATCGAATCTACATGCTTATTTCTTTTTGTAATTTGACGTTAGATAAATACTCAAACTTAATAAATGGTTTTGTAATATTATGTCAAATAGATAGTCACGACAATACAAGTGCTTCGTCAATGAGACAGGCTTGATATGTGCGTTGTGGGTAACTTTTATGGTGGGAGCCGCTATAGGCCGTCGAGGGCGGACACGGGACCGGTCGTATCGTGACTACGAGTCACTACCACGAAGTGTTGCAATACAGAACGCGTTCCAATGAAATTAGATCTAGTGATGTTATAGTTGGAATTACTGTGGAATGCGTAAGACAAACGTCGGACTCCAAGCGATTGATTGAACCTGTTATACTGATGTAAATATACAATTTATTTGTAATTTGGAATAAAGTTTCTTAGATATATAATAGTTTGGATGCTTTTACGTCATAATGTCTGGGGGCCTATTCCGAAAAACGAAATGTCGGCTGACGTTAAGTACATCTTCTTACCAAGACAGTTTCGCGCTTTGATTGTTACTCTTGCTAAACTTGCCGCCATTGTTTTGTTTCGAACCGAACGTTTGGCGGTCGATTTTCGTAGGACGAATTGATAAGTGATTGTTATAATTCCACAGAATAACTACTATACATACTACTACGGTAAATAATTGTCGTAGTAAGTACATAATTGAAATAAGTAATTGATACTAACTACTAATAACTGTTTTGAGTTAAAACTTGTAACTAAGCTACGAATAAATAAAGTATTTTGATAATAGAATTAGCATTTATTTGTTAATAAAAAAAGGTTTGGCATAATAATGCCAAACCTTAGTGATTAATTAATCACTAAGGTTTATTGTAAATCGCAGTGAGATACCACGTTCGTTGTGTTGACATAACACCGGAACAATAGGATTTGATAAGAAATAATGAAGAATAGAAAGCATTAGCAAGGTCAGCCGTGTCGTGGGTAGGCTGGTACACTGGTTGGTGTGGCTACGCTGCGGTTGCGCAACTTACACCGCGCCCAGGCTTTGGGCCAGCCAGCAGCGGGTGCGTTGAACTTGAACTGACCAAGCTCCCCGCTTCCGCATGCTAGGTACAACTACATACGTTACAATGTTACAACACCCAATTTGACTAGGAAAAGTCGTTCAATTAAATCAATACAAATTATGTACTATAATATTCATTGCTGGTTATTTGATGCACCGCTATAATTGCTTTTCTTGTAACTTTGACTCGTTCTATGCTTAATGAACATGACATGACATGTGTATTCGGCGTTTAATGAGAAGTCAGTTGGAAGATGGCATTTAATCAATAGGCATTTCTGCTACGGCGCTACGAGATTGTGCGCTATTAAGTTTTTGTAGTACTTATTGTAACAGGAACGAGAGTTTATTAGCAATGTGTATAAAATGTCTTTAAATTCAACTTAACTAAATAATTAAGCAATTCAAATTATAGTTATGCCCCCTATCAGTACGAATCATTATATGAATAGGCGCATTAAATAAGGATAAGTACTGCCATTTTTTTTTTTAATTTTGTGTAGGCGTGTTATGTATGACATAATGAATGAGCTGGGTCTAGGTTTTCGAATCTCGTAGGGTTTCTTAAAACCTTGGTTAGGTAGTACGTCATAATCTATTTCATATAATCATCATACAATGATTACTTATTGTCTCTCAGAAATATAAATAACCATAAAAAAGGTCTAGAAACTTAAAATTTCATCAGCTTAGAATGGATTTTGGGTATTTCTCGCGGAATGGCGAATTATGATATCAATGCAATAGCATCGCAAGCCAGAAACAACATTCATATAAACTACCGAATTATATACCAATATTAGAAATTAAAAACGTAAAGCATGACTTTACGGTTCAACCAGCCCGCCATAGTACCTATATCGTGCAGTGCAGACGCATTTACATAATATTACTATCAATAATACCATTTACTAAAGGTCATTAGTATTTAGTAGTAGGTTGATGATATACATTCAATAGCAATAACCCTTTGATTTGTAGTTATTAATTTTAGATACACTGTTTTATATAGGTACCACAATTAAATGGAAGTTTTATAACACATTTTTTTTGTTGTTTTTTTTACCTTTTTTATGTCTAAGATTTTAATAGATAGGAGAAATTTGGAAGTAAAGAGACTGTTTTAAGATTACCTATACCTTAACAGTAGCCTAATGGCCTAGGACTTCGTTGGGTTGTCGCCATTTGGTTGCCGGTTCGAAACCTACTCGTAGCACAAGCATTTATAGCACGAGAGGTGAACAAGAATGATAGTAATGTGCAATCCACAATGCTACTAAGCTTTTTCATTAAAATAAAAAGTTTTCCAAGCTCATATCTGGAAAATTATTTTCTTAATGATAAAAGGTACTTGAAGATATTGTTTTTGCGATTACTAAAACCATAATGACATAATAAACTATACCAGGAGATAGGTATAAAGCTGCAGATCTATACTTATATATTGTTATTACCTATACATTGACATCCGCTTTAGCAGAAAATAAAATATACATATTTTTAGCCACTATTATTAGAAATCAAGGCTGTATCCAGTTTTGTTGCCATTTAGCTGGTTTAATCTTACAATACAAAAAACACAATGCCAATTTGTCTGCATCATTTAAAACTAATACCTAGATATAGCGTCCAGTAAAGTATTAAGAATTATAAATACCTAATAAATAAAAAATATATAACGACTTCTTTCGTCAAATACTTAAGAGTTTTAAGTGTTTTAATTAACGAATCCTGTTTATTCTAATATATATGGCTTAAATTGGTCTAATAATAAAAAAAACACCGCAGATCTAACAAATTCGTTAACATCAACTAATTATAAAGAAAAGTTTGTCATAACTGGTTTACATTTGACACTGAACTTAGCGTTGTTTTAAGTAAATGTTTTTAAAAAGTTATAAGTTTATCTAAGATTTTGTAAAATCTAAGTCTGATTACTATTTAGATAGAAGTCACAGTTTGGTACAAAAAAATTATTTCGACCATTCGTTAAAAAAAATATGTCAGATTTACCAAAATAACGAAATAAATAAGTAACAAAAATGGGTGAAGTAAATGGTCCAACTGTTGATTTTCTGTGGGCTCATCTACCTATATAATAAAGCAATTAATAAGCTGATTATTTATTTATCAATAAAATACTAATGCTACCGTGATGCAACTTATCGCACCTTTATATGTGGCCATATTCATTTTCAGGGTCCATTTATTTAGAACTTGGAGAAGCCTTATATAAAATTTTAATAATTTGAAGGTTGTGAAGCTTAGGTTTGATGGTCAACACAAGATAAAAAATATTTAGAGTCTGCAGCCGATTCGACATTGCTACTTATTACATAATCCATGAGGTATTTCAATTACCATAAGAGGCAATAAGTATTGATGAGACGTGGTTACATGAACAATTAGATTTCCTTTACTAAAAAATACTCGGTGGACGTCAAAAAGAAGAGAGGTGGATCCTCCAGGACTTCAAAGGGTCAGTGCTAAGTCACAATTAACGTTATGTCATTCTTAGCTACGTTATTTTTTTCCCTATCTTATTGAAATTTAAAAGTTCAAAAAGAGGAGATCTAAATTAGAGCGAGCGATTAAATAAGGTGATTTAATCGCTTTTTTAGCGCACCTTATCTAATCGCTTTTTTATAATAATTTATTTTTGAAAACGAAAACGATTTCCAGCAATGTTGGCTATATCATTCGATTTCACGGTCACAAACCAAAAAAAACGTCTAATCAATACGAAGCTGTGTGAACTCATCATTAAATTTGTATATACAGACGAATGTATAGAGAACCTACTTTGCTTTTAAAGACGATTAGAACAAGTACCTACGTAGGTAACTTTGTTTTAAATGTCCGCGAGTACAGATGAGATACTTACTTTGAACTTAAAATAATTGATAAAATTAATTAAAAGTGTGAATATCATATAGATATTAGGTAGGTACATATTTTATGCAATAGTAATGTCACGACTTTTTTTCTATATGTACTTAGAATTAATATAGATGGAACTGTCACATTCGATTCGATTCGTCGATTCGTCTGAACATTCGATTGTATGGTTTGAAAAGAAGTTTTGTGCTAATGAATAATACAATATGAACGTTTACCACAGAAATACATACCAAATGAATTGATAAATTAAATATGGTGTTAAAATGTGTGACATTAAGAAATTATTATGAATGTTTTACATTCCATTGAATTATACTAATATCCATGGTGACGTTTTACACTTCTATTCTATTATTATTTAAAACAATTAAAGAATATATTGATAAATATTTATTATTATTAAATAAAATAATATAATATTAAAAATACTGTTAAAAAAATCATGTATAAAATAATTAAAGAAATATTATTGAATTTGAATAAGGGGAGGCCCTATTCAATTTTCATTTGAAGGACTAAAATATTGTTAAAAACAACATCGACAAACTATCATTTTCATGCATGAAAGCAGATTTCGCAAAGCTTCATAAAGTTTCAGTCGCGACATATTTGAAGAAGAAGAATATTTGACGAAGTATTTGAAGTATTTTTCACTGCAATATAACTATACTGGCTTTTCAGCTTTACATTTCTAACACTTGACATGAAATTGACACGATTAAAATCAGATTATTCAATTAGAAATTATATATATTTATTGTTAAATATAATTTAATGTTTTCTAAATTATTTTTTATATTTAAAAAAAGAATACTTTTTTAGTATTAAATAGTACGTACCCATGTAACCTTCATGTTGAGCGAAGTGATCACGCTTGGCTCACCGGCGCTTCCAACAAGTGACGCGGTAAGTGTCGCCGTCGTCGCCGGCCCGACTCTTAAATACCTGCGCGAGATGAGCTTGCTCAGACCATACCGCCCAGGTGAACCTACAAGGTTATGTCAACGGGTTCATACAAAACAATGAACTATGTAATATGTGTTTCACAGACATGATCTACAACTATGAACTAAGTACAATACTTTCAGCGAAAGTTTAGTGCTTTCTTAGAATGTGATGTTCAGTTTCAAGTTATTGATGTTTGTCTGGTTTTGGAGCAGTATCTATTTGTTATACAGACAATTGGATGTTCATTGAAAAGATTTAAATATCTTTTAGTTAGTAAATTACGTCACAAAGGGTGACGTACATTGTTATACATAACATCACTGAATTTCATGAATTAATTATCTTTCAGGATCGATGGCATAGCAAAGAAAATATAGATTAAAAAATGGCAGGTATTATTTAAATAATAATTAATTGATTATTAACCTGTCAAGCGGCATATTGTAGACACAATGCAAAATCTATTGTTATGTGATTAAAAGAGGAACTGTACCGCTTGCCAGGTTAAGTTGCCTTATAAAAAATTAAAAGGAAAACATTCCGTGATTTTAATCAAATCTTTCATTAGTGCTAAATGCTAAAATAAACTTCGTGTGTGTATACTAATGTACATAACTAATTAGATTAACGCGTGTAAGTCGAAGGACCGAAATTGAGCTGTAGTAACTTTATGTATCAGGAGGCCTTCGGATGCGTTTAAATGGGACGGATGGAAAAATGCATACAGCTTGTCAGCTTTAGGAGTCGTCGTTATTGTAAAATGTGACTCATGTAGACTCAAGCAAACCTAACCGACTACCGTTTGCAGAGCTGCTTCTTAACGTGAGTCCTATAAAAGTGGAAGACAAGAGCTTATAAATATCCCGCTTTACGAATATTTATAAGCTCTTTGTCTTCAAATATAAGTTACATAATAATTAAGTATAGAAAAAATCTACAATGTAAAGGTCAAGTTCGTTGCAAATATTCATAGCATTCAAATATTTATGGCATATTCACACCGGGAAACTATTGTAAGTAGAATCTTCGCCTTTGCCATGAAGAAATTTCTTTAATATTACACCTCCTAATGTTTAAATGACACACAATTAACCTGTTTTGGTGCAGAAAAATGAACAAAGCAGTCAATACACGATATTCGATATTTTCATCAATAGTTTTTAATTGACGCCAAAAATTGCAATGAACAAATGACTAAAACATCACTTGCTTTAGTTAAGCAAAATTTCAAATTGGTCTTTTTCTAGCAGCACGTATTTAAGTATATAGTATGTTTAAGTATAGTACGACTGCAAGTCACTGCTACTGCACTGCCACTTGCAGGCTTTTGCGAGCAATTTATGCTTGCAAAAGGGACAGAAGCCTAATCCCTCTCATTCTGAGAGGAGACCCGTGCTCAGCAGTCGGACAATGTAATGGGTTGATGATGATGGTGACGAAAAGACACACACAATTACACGCATACATGTATTAGTTAACTACACCTCTATATCTCTAATAGCTCGATAGCTCGACTGACAAGATAAGGCGTAGGTAGTTTCGGTATACTTGTGTGCGCGTAATTGTGTTTGTACACGGCAAGGCGTAGTTTTAGCCGGCCTCACTTCTTTGTTCGCATATTCCATCTTACCTTTTTATTTGATCAAGATTTAATGTGTAAGCAACCTTTGGTTTTAACTATTGCCTCAATTTTAAGTACGCACGGCTACACATCAAGCTATGCATAACCAGTATAGGCTGGCCGTGAATCGTGCGGAGAACCTCTACAATGGGCGGTCAGTCTAAACTGGTTTTGTGTAGCTTGATGTGTAGCCGTGTGTACTAAGACGTAAAGTAAGAGACGTTTAGTAAATGCGAACTATAAATTACTGAATTTAGTTTGCGGTGACGTCAGTGCATTGACATCACGTTTGGCGTGGCAGTGAGCAATCAGCTTTTGCGTCCCAAGCGCGACTGTTACGCTAGAGCTACTGAGGTACTGGGTTCGATTTCTGGGTCGAGCAAAGTTTAGTGGGTTTTTCTATGAAATTCTCAGTAGCAGCTTCGAAGGAGGCTCGCCCCCCGTTACATCAGCGAAATGTGGGTGTACACCTCTGCCTAACCTTTCTGTTCTGTAAACAATAGCTGTTCCGGATCTGGGATGAATGAGTACGTAGGTAAATAGTTGTGTTTGTAATCGTACAGAAGAAAAGCTAAGTTTGAGGCAGCGTTGAAAACAAAATAAAATGTGTTAAAGTGGTAGGTTTAGTATTCCAAAGCTACCTATCAAATCAGAAAGGAATGTTTTATAAAAACCTTGTCATATTAGTGAATAAGATGCAATAATATGGCCTTTTTAGCGCTTTATCTCTAAAAAGTGTTTGATTCGAATTTCAATCAGGAAGATTTGCAAGTATGAGTGTTTCCTTATTTTTTACGATTGTTTTCGATTCCGGAATCAACAAGTCCCCTGCTTAATATTAAGTATTATCGATATCAAATGGCTTCGACAATGTGTTGGCATGCCTAAGAAATATAAATAGCACTCAACAATTCAAATATAATAAGTAGAAAATTGTTTAGAAAAAAAAATGAAATGTCTCCTTGAAAAAGATGCTAGGTTTGGGCACTAGTCTGGTGTCCACCTCAGAATTCTGAAAATCAGAAGATTTAAAAAACATAAACTTGGATAATTTCATGGGGCACCCAGCTACTCTTCACCAACCAGAAAAGTCAGCTTCGCCAATGAAGTCATTCTGTTAAACATATAACAGCGTCGCGTATTCAAAGATGAGATCACTTCATATAAAAATAGCTAATTACTACTTGCTAATGTTGCAAATCATCGGCCGCATTTCGCCGAAGACAGGGTGAAATGGCGCACGCTGGGGGAGGCCTACGTCCAGCAGTGGACTAGTATAGGCTGATGATGATGATGATTTCGCCGAGTGACGGCTCTGAGAGCAGCCAAAGCAGCTCTCCAATTAAATTCAAAAAATGAACTCAAATTTGTATTATAAACTGTCGAGTAAAGGGAGAACAGACTTATTCGGAGTTAAAGAAAAGTGCGCTTAGTATTTTGAAAAAAAGAAACAATCACTCGTATGTACTGAGAAACATCAGTTACTATTGTGGCAACACAATGCCGTCTAAATTATCAACAGTTAAAATCGTACAGCAACTGGGCTACTAGATTACAAAAACAATAAAAAAATCGTAGCCTTTTACAATAGGCCTATTATTGTCAATAAATTCAACACCAGTGAACTACCCTATTATCATAACGACCTGAGGTAATCGATCGAGGAGGAATTTATTTGGTCGGTGTTTGGCGAAAAACATATGTTTTAAAATCCATTTTATGTAACAGAAATAACAGTAGCTAATAAAATCTCATATTCTGTTGAACCAGTTCTTTACTTGGCAAAACCTTTTTTATATAACCTAATCTACTTTGAAATATGTCGCAAATCATCAGGTCAATTTAATTGAGAAGTTTTAAATGTTGACTCAACTAGAATCTATTCTTACTCACGCATTCCAAGGTTCACTGGAATTACCCAAAATGTAGAATTAATTAAATCAAGTTCAAAAGACGTCAATACGAACAATTTGAAATATGCCTTTCAAGTCCTTTGTGACAAAGGTGAGCGCAGCAGCTTTGTAATTTTGAATTGGTTTGCTGGACAAGATTTTAGTGAATTCTGGATTTTATAGTACACATTTTTTTTTTCTAGTAACCTGTGTTCAGAAATACCCCATGTCTGGCCCATGACATTCACATATTCCATCCAAACTTTCGCATTAAAATTATTAATTGGATAACTTGTTTGACCGCGTTTATTTCAAGAATCACAATTCGGACCCGTGGACTTCTTAACAGCTACTTTACCTACGGTGAATTTATATTTCACTACCTAACTTGACAGACGTTGTCCTGTCTTACCAAATTCTACACATTTTTTTTCATTTTTTTATGAATACTTGTAAGCCAACTTAACGCACTGCTCCAATATGACGGTAATGTTTCGGAGTAAACGATAAATATCATCGATGTTAACAATTCTTAGACTTTTGTAGTTTTTTTTATAACCTAATAAATTTGTATCTTATTAAAAAAAATTACGAGTATACTATTTAGCGAAACATTTTTAGCGACCCCCAGACCTATCTTAAAAGTACGCCATGAAAATATTGTATTTTTATTGTAGTGGACCTACGACCCCTGAAATTTTACTTTTATCCAAGCCGTGAAACGAGCGTAAGGTCCGAGTGAGATCTGGCGACCCCCCTTGTTTTGCTCTATTTGTGATGGGACACGTAGAAATTAAATACACTGTTATACATTGATATATCAGTATTAGCAGCGATGTACCTACTAAGGCGTTGCTATGCGATATATAATTAATGCTTGACAAAGGGATGCCTATCACTATACATGTTTAATTTTAAAAGAAACAAGAAAACACCATAGTGATAGTGACGCCCGCCGGATACAGCCTATAATAAATATAAATGCGAGGTCGTTGACTTTATACAAATTAATAACGTTCACTGGAAAGGTAGGTATAATGATGTTTATATACCAATAATATTACGAGTATTTAACATAATGTAAGATGATTTCAAGTAACTTGCCCAAACATTATAATTTATCTATCAAACCTGTCAATACCTAAACTGGAATTAACAATTTTTTAGCAAAAGAAAACGATCTCCAGATTTTTTGGGAAGTTTCTTCTAAACTGACGGTATGGAATTATCTCTTGAAGCCTACTGTATCAGATAAAATTAATAGTAACAATTGTAAATGTTCCCTAAAGAAGAAAATCTCCTGGGGATAAAGGGGAAAAGTGATAGGCCATTGGCCTTAGCCTAATGTGAATTGGCAGACTTACAAAAAGTCGAAAAAAGTAAGGCGTGTAGTTTTCCTCAGGATGTTTTTAAGTGATAAATAATTATATAATTTAAGTAACGTACACATGATTGCGAAAGTCGATCTGTTTAGCCGTCTTAAAATCATCAGATCTTTTCTAATTGATCCAGGAATGTGATCTTGTGAGCAACCTTCACAGGTCAGATTGATTCCAAATTGGTATCTTCTATTCAATAACATTGCAAGAACACGGTGACCTTGGCCGGATGTTACGGGGATTTTATTGTAAATTTGGCTAGTAGGTATGAGTATATCGGATCCTCAATTTATTTTTTCAAACAGATCCAAATATGTTTAATTCAGACAGCACCAGTCTTGTTCCGGTTACTTGTATGCTCGTAGTGGAACCTATGTAGCCTATACTTTATGGATCTTTAATGATATTCACATTCGGACTACATCGTTGAAAACTAGTTTGCTCGTCATATTTTAAATTCATTTCTTAAGGCTACTCAAATCCGTGAATTCACGGCCAAAATATATTGATTTGCATAATAACATTGTAAAATATACGTTATTTTTTAAATAGCTGTTGTAAATAATATTCAAAGGTGAACGCCAGACAGAGCGACATCATGATTCAATGCGTCACAAGCTGGTGGACGCATCACGTTGCAGTAAGGTGAAGTATGAACCATTGTTTTGAAATCAGTAAATTCTGGCTAACCGAAGGGCTTGGAGGAAAATGAATTCGGTACACCCTACCCTCTTTTGTAGATGGTAAACTGAACTTTTACTTTACCGAACATACACTTAAGCGGCAGTACCCTAATGGCTAGGGCGTCGGACTTGCGATCACACGGTTGCCGGTTCGAACCCCACCCATTGCACTACCGACGTGAACCCACTCGTAACACAAGCATTTTAGCTTAGCACGAAGGGTTAATAGGAATACTAGTAATGTGTGACCCACATTGCTAGTAAGCTTTTTTTTTAAAAAAAAAAACTTAGAGATGTGAACCTGTATCTTATTCGGGAATATTGTTGATAACAATAATGAATAACGATAACACCATCCAAAATATATATCAATTGTTAGTATGGGTGACGCACTGGCTAAACGATCGTTTGCTGCGCAACGGTTCGGAGGTTTGATTCTGTAATGGAACCAATATTAATTATAGAAGCATAATCTGACCTAATCAGTAAATAGAGCTTTTCTTTAAGATTCAATGTTTTCCCAATCGTTTCGTATTCTCTAAAATTCCATAGATTCAGAGTCGGTAGGACTCTGTCGTCTGTCGGTCTTGTTTCAGATAGCATTTATTACATTATTTAAATCATCATCATCATCAACCCATTACATTGTCCCACTGCTGGGCACGGGCTCCTCTCAGAACGAGAGGGATTCGGCTATAGTCTACCACGCTAGCCTACTGCGGGTTGGCAGACTTCATATGCCGTCAAGAAAATCTCTCAGGCCTGCAGGTTTCCTCACGATGTTTTCCTTCACCGTTAAAGCGCGTGATAATTAATTATTAATACGCACATGACTTCGAAAAGACAGAGGTGCGTGCCCTGGATTCGAACTCAAGACCGTTGACTTGGCAGTCCAATGGTCATATCACAAGGCGATCACTGCACTTTTCATGATTTATGTGTTGTGTGGAAAATTAATTTAAATGCGCTTCCAGTGACACCTGAGGAACAATTTTAATATAAGAATTCTAACATATTTATAAGATTTGATAATTTTGCGAATATCGCTGACAAAACTGGTTACGCATTAGCTATTTGCTTTGCGTCGCTCAGGATTTGAGATAAAAAGTCATTCTATTCTTCTCGTTCGTATCTGATCATTGCCGGATCTATACCTTTTATAAGTTTATGGGCTACTTGGTCTGCGTCACCTCCTACTTTCTTCCTTTTTAGAAGTTTCTATCAAGCCATCGAGAAACCGCTGATATCGGTTGCTACTAGGTGGTACTGCTATTAACTTTTGCTTGGAAACGTTATCGTAGCGTAAATTTTTGTTCCTGGCACAGTTTTTGGCATAATGAACAATCGAAGGCTTCTGAGTTAAGATAATTGATAAGTTATGTCGCAATTACTTCTGTCATGTGCCTAGAATGTAGATAGATTAGACCAACATTTTGCGAAATTAATGTCTTCAATCATTTCGATTTTCTATATTTTACACATTGAAAGTATAAATTAATAGGCAGAGATTAGGTTGCGGAAATTTCTGACATGAAACGGTGAGCATTGGAATAATTTTATAACTTAAGCGTTCTATAATGTTATTTCAATTGTATCTGAATTGTCGTTCCATTTTGACCCAATGAAATAGCAGACTTGGGACCTTGGTACGGTAATAGAGCTCATCAAGTCAACAGCAATATCAGCATCCAGCATCTCAAGTCCGTTCCTGCACGTAGCTACTCGGTAGGAACGATATCTTCAGCTCCATCTTCAAGGAGGTCTTCTTATTATGAAAATTGGCTGACGATTTTCACACAGTAGGTAGTTGTTGCTATTGAAAATAATAATAATCATACATTTTTGTATAAGGACAAGGCTCTCAGCGTCATATTGTCACATAAGGGTCGAGTGCTCGACAATTTCTTGGGAGTTAAAATGGCTACATTCAGCAATTCATCAATTCATATTTCGAATCCCATAGTAGGTTATTCCTTAGCATTTTAGAAATATGAGTCAGTAATATTATGATCCATCAAAAGTGATAGTTTCACAACTCCTGCAAAAGGCTTTAACGTCAGTTTTTAACGCGTCAGTTATTAAAAACTCGCATATTAATTATAAGTAAGATAATTTTAAACTTTTCCAAGATTATTATTACAAAATGTATTATCCATTGCTATAAAATAATTAACTGGGAGCTCGTTGACGATTAAATATCATAAATGTAGAGAACCATCAATCTTGCAAGCTCAAGGAAGACCGTTCACCGACTTCCGGTAGACGGAAACAAAAAGTCTGCCCTTTGGCATAATATTATACTTACTTATTCGTTTATGTCTGGGTGTTTATTATCTGGCAGATAATGTGTACATTGTGTACAATCATGTGGTAATCAGTTTCCGGTCAATCGACATTATACTGTTCGATTGCCTAAGTAGCCTTTCGGCTAGATTTCGCAAGTTAAATTCCCGCACGAAATATTTATTTGTATCATCTTAGTACACATATTTATCCTGGCGATCCTATATAAACTCACAAAATGTGAAATAAGGGCCTGGTTGGGTCACCAACTTGTCACTAGTTTATCATACAGGTGTTAGGAACCTCTAAATTGCTTATTCAGTCCTTGTGTTTTTGATTACTATAATAGCTATAACCAATATAGGTACTTTATAGCATAAATGACTGTCCCGACCAATTATGCTTTCTTCGACAAAAATACGGAATATATGAATACATATAAATGCTTTTTTCAGCTTTTCGATAGGTAGTAGTTATCTGATAATGTTTACTTAATTAAGATTAAATAATCATATTATTATCATGAACTGTATACGTAATTTCCTGTGGGACAGTCAAGTTTGGGAAAGAAGACGATGTGTCCAAACCTTTCTCTAACCTAAATTTAGATTTTATATTAGAAACTTTCTGGCATCAAAATTTAAGTAACAGATTTTATATGTAATTTTATTAATGTGTAGTATGTATGTAGTACATTAAATTAGCTAAAAAAATAATTTTGCTGTATGGTAATCTGTGTAAACTGTATTTGGATACTGTGATATATGGAAACAAATAAAGTAAAATGCAAATAAAATAAAATAGCAAGTGGGTAAAAGAGGAGTCAAACTCTTAAACAATTATAGGACAGTAACCAAAACGCCCTGAATAAAGTGACTTCTGTAATTGTTTTATGAGTAGGAACAGTAAATTTTTCGTTTACATCATTATACCCTCCTCGGCATCGGCAAGTAAGTAGGTAAGTACCTATATGAGGTGTTCTCAAAATAATTTCGTAAGCATATTCCTATGTGTACAGGCTAGCTGCTGTGGTAAATATAGGTAGGTACTATAAAAAATATTTAAGATATTTATTTACAGGAAGAAAAGGTTTTGAAAAGCAGGGCATGGCTCTTTGTAAAGATGTTTTCGCCGAAACATTATGTTCATAAAAATACATTTTTGTTAAATTTTGTGTTTAAAACATTGAAAAACTGCACTAGGATAACGTGCGTTTCGGTATCATCCATATTGTGAGATGTTTGTTTTGTGATTCTAAAAAGTCAAAGTTCTAAAGGTCAATACATTGACCTCTAAATGCGAAACAGATTCAAATACTCTATCAACGTAAATAATAGAGATAAAACTAGGTATAAAATACTTTATTCAATTATGATGTAATAAAAAATATAATTAAACAGTGATTTACCGTTGAGCTGGTGCACGGTGTAGGTTTGAATGAGGGTAAGCGTCTCCCTTTGGTAGGTAAGCAGTTAATGTTTCGGAATTCTCCGGCTACCTCACAAGCAAAAAGTAATGGAAAGGCTTATGGAAATGTGTTAAAATACCTAGTATGCCTTATGAAAATATTATGGAACTAGCTTACCACTAGCACACCTACCTGTTGTACCTAAATGTTTGTTATTTAATTACAAAATAGTGATTGTACGGTTTCCGAAGAAAAAAGAGGTTTTGGACAGAGTGAAGTGGAGGAGAAAAATACGGACACCCTGGGCCGGATTTAAATTTGTGCCACCCTGGGGCACTGAAAATGCCGCCCTATGAAAAAAAAATCTGTTATCAAAAAGACGTACGACATTTGAAAATATTTTTAATTCTTCAAAAAAAAACTACATAAATTTATCAATTCCAGAAAAAAAAATATCAACTTTAATTTTTTCAAACCTTTATGGAAATAAATAAATTAAACTATTTGAATAGTTTTTACTTAAATTTCCTATATTATAATATACAAAATTTTAATTTTATACATAATACTTAAATTATATTTCTTGAAAGATAAAATGTTTATTTAAAAGAATTAGTTAATTAGGTATATATTGCATAGAATTTTTTTTATCGCTTTTCAAATTTTGCCGCCCTAGAAAATTTGCCGCCCTGGGCACTAGCCCCGACTGCCCCTAGTGTAAATCCACCACTGCGTACACCTGATCCCACCCCATGTGAGATGCAAAACCGGGAAGAGAGAGACAATTTAATTAGCGCTACAAAGAGACAAAGACATAATATAAATATACATTTGTCTCTACTATATTACAATGTTCATTTGCAGTGCATATTATCTGAGCTTCGGAAAAAGCTCGCCCGGGAACACACATACCTACCTACATTGTGTCACCAAATAAGATAATTTGTAATGCTTATTCGTAAACATAATTATATTGTAGATATCATGAACAGTAAATTAGAACCAAGGCGCAAGGTGACATTAAGTATTTATGATGGAAAATAAGTTTAAGTACGTACTGCGCATTTGATTTCGATGTTGCATTCTGCTTAATTAGTACTGCTTAGTATTTTCTCATGTTCAACATTTGAAATATATCACAGTTCAGTAAACAATTGTCCTATGCAAATGGACTCTAACACGGGATATTTAAGGTATGAAGGGTTACATGTATAGAAATAAATTTAAGTACAGGTAATACCTAGAAGTGTACCTACCTGTAGTCTTTACAGCAATTGTGGTTTATAAAAGCGGCGGTAGCCTAATGGCTAGGGCGTCGGACTTGCGATCATGTGGTTGCCGGTTCGAAACTCACCCATTGCACTACCGACGTGAACCCACTCGTAATACAACAACATTCAACAGCTTCGGACATTCGGAAAAAGCAAAAGGTGCTTTGCGACAGACTCCGATGTAAGAGTGGTCGCCATCTAGTCAAACCATCCGTCAGTCAATGAAAAAGCTCTCACAGACGAAAGACCAAACTTACGAGATGCCCTCTATCCTCATCACAATGATGGGTCGGTATTCTAATCCGTCTCTTCACAGGGAAGATGTTTATTTTAATGTTATTTTATGTACTTGTACTAAAATAATTATTACGCATGTCCGAAAAATTTGATCATATTAATTAGTATTAAAGTAGATCCCGTAATTTGTCCTGATTATGTATACTAATGTATAACGTCAAGTACTTGGATACAAATGTTTTATCAATATTCATTACTGGTTACATAAGTATCTATTAGGCTCTGACTTTTAATTTATGCAAAATTCGGACATTCTTGGTATTTCCGAAAAAACAAGTTTAGTATCCGTGATGAGCAGTGGTTTTGTGAACTATGGGCGGTCGTTGGTTCATCTGCGGCGTGGCATCCAACGTGGGGATTCTAATACCAGTTATATGTCAACATCTACCTTCACATGACGCGCTGTTCAGAATATATGTGAACCAATTACAATGAGCTCTTGATAATGGAAATGTTTGTTAAAAGTGAGTACACCGTAGTAGCATAACGATACTGGGAGTTAAGTGAGCGATAGATGACGCTATAGCGTTATTGGCATATTTGTGTTGCAACGTAGTTTCTCTGATGATTGCTGGAGGGTTTTCTATAGGAAAATGCCAGAGGCGCTAGAGTCCATTGCTAATTTGTACTCCTGGTTAGGCTATAGTATCTACTTTAAATAATTATGTACTTTTTAAATGCTTATAATACAGCACAGGCGATCCTTATTAAATTTATTCCTACATGACATGTATTTCCAGTATATAAATTGCTTATTGTCCTATTATACTGCTTGATTACAATGCAGATGTGATCTTATTTTATAAAATTTTCTATTTGCTGTTTAGCTTATGATTGTTATACTATATCATTGCATGGATTTGATAATAGTAAGTAATAATATATATATTACCATTATTATGTTTGTGTGTAGCCGTTCTATCGGGCGGCTTCCAGTATCAGGACGAGACGACTATGCACACACTATGTTGTAGTGAAGTGCTAACTGTGGTACAGCTTGGCCCCACATTATCATGGTGGTGTCTGCCAAAGCTAACGATATATCAAGAATTATCAGGAACTCTGGATTTATTGGATAAATGAGTACAACATTAAGTAAAATATAGGTAGAGACACCTCATGCGGTTACGTAGAAAGGTATCTGGAGGGTAGGGTCACTGTTGTTACTCCAAATTGTACGGCATGCTTTAAGTTCTAGAAACGAAGCGAAGCCCTCAACAACGAGTAGGTTATGATCTAGGCGGCGCATTTTAAGTAAATCTCTCTCCTATCTGTTAGCCCAAAGAAATGTTTTCAATTTTAGCCTAAAGAAATGTTTTCAATTTTTGAAGCGGCAGTAGCCCAATGGCTAGGGCGTCGCACTTGCGATCATGTGGTTGCCGGTTCGAAACCCACCCATTGTACTACCGACGTGAACCTACTCGTAACACAAGCATTTAGTTTAGCACGAGGGGTTAACAAGAATACACGGGAGAGATACGTGCAAGAATACTAGTAATGTGCGTCCCACGTTGTTAGTAAGCTGTTTTATAAAAAAAAAAAAAAGAAAGGTAGGTACTTGAATTTCCCATATCGCTCCCAGCAGTAGTAGTTATAATAATGTTTCAGCTTGCATTTCTAATTTTGACCTGGTCCTACCCGCTCTCTATCCCCCTCCACATAAGTTTCAAATTCGATAAAAATTAACATACTACTTGCTATATAATATTAAGTATTTTGTTATGCTAGCGGTTTATTGTACGGTTTGCAGGTAAGTTTATATTTTATTTGAACAGGCCAATTTTTGAAGATATGTTTTGCTACTTCGTAAGTTATGTTCTTAGCATCAAATACTACTAATTAATATTATATGTTTATGACAAAGTGAATGTTGCAGTACTTTTTTAATTACAAGATTTTACTAAGTGATTAAAGATATTATTGATCCTTAAGTTTTAAGAGTAAAAATATCTCGTTAGTCATTGCGGCCTACTAAAGTAATGCTATGATTTTGTTTTTATAACTAACTAGCTTTCCACCCGCAGCTTCGCTCGCATGGACAACACGATTTTGACTGTTTATTTTTTTCTATTTCTGGCGGGATATTGTAAATTATCTAAAATGAAGACCAAAGAATTTGTTCCTCTATATTATTTTATTGAAATATAAAAATAGCATGTAATTTTTTTATTAATTTATTCATGTCCTTTTAGCTAGAGCGATGGTTTATCATTCTGGAGGCCTCGTAGGGTTGATTTCGATGAGAAGGTACAAATAACGGAAAACCACTTTGCTCTCAATAATTAAAATTGCACTTCTTTGTATACCACATTGGTGTTTCTGTCTGGTATCAGACAATCAAAATTCTATCAAAATGACCAGACTGCTTTTAATACTGATTCAGTAACAGGCAAGGTAGAATTTCCCGTGTGAGAAGCCGTTCTTCCCTTAAATGTATGCCTGCTACCCTTAATGACTGAAATTTTATTTATAGCATTGCAAAGCATCGTTCTTAAAAACATAGTCGGAGGGCATCAATGGTATTCGGGGTATGAAAACTGAATCCCGCCGAGCACATCCAGTAATCAGCTATGTAAAATTGCACAAAAATATTAAAAGGGAGTGACTCCCTTGTGCAATGTAGACTCTCAGTCTAGTCCCGTTACATAGCTTAAGTGGTTTAAGCAGACGCAGCAGAATCACAAGTGTCCCAAGGAGGGTTAAGCTAAGGAACTCCACAGGATATTAACTGCTTCGTCCGCTTGTAGCACTGAATCCAATTTCTGAGCCGTCCAACGGTTTAGTTGTCGTAGTCAGTATTGCAAGTTTGCACAGTCAATCTATAGACTTCGTTTGTATATTAGAAAAATCAGGATACACTCTAAGATCTGTTATAGTCACCTGTCACTACTGTATTTAGGAGAGATGATAAACATATTTACAATCTCCATTTACTATTTTAAGTAATAGCTCAGAAAACTCTCCAGCAGACGCATCTCTCTCGTATTTCTTTTTAAAGATAATCATTATGTTGGGTCATAGGTATGACGATGTCAAGGAAGCTCTGACTTCGTCTGTTCGGGTTCCTCTAGGTACAACAGAATCTGACGGAATTCCCTTGCCAGCAACACTGTAACTCCACCCATCACTCTATTGCTGCCTCTAACAGTTTTAAGAAGGGTTCTATGGTGTGCCTCTCAGTCTCTCTTCTATCTTTTGTGTGCCATAGAAAGCATTTTATATGTTTAACAAGCGTTTCTTGAATAAAATCACATTGAGTTTTCAACCATGACATGACATGTGTCAAAATAAAAAGTAAATTAAATCAAATGCACTAAGGAGTATTATTCCCTTATCTCCCACTACTCTCCTAAATTAATAAATATTTTGGCTGCTAAGACTAACATCTACCACGAAGTCATAAGCTCGACGGTGGTCTTCAGCGAGTCGCCGCCGCCGTCTCAACGTGACACTGGCAGAATAGCCGCAATCGGCTCAATTGCCACAAAAAAAAGAGTATTGATATCAAGATCGAAGCAAATCATCCCGAAAATAACTTTCCCCCCTTTTTTAAGTCTGTTAGGGGATGAATTTCAATAAAATACGAAACACATCTTCCCTTAATTCTGTTAAAGAACGTTTATGCAAAACTGAAGCAGATTGGACCAAGGAATCACGTTGTCCCATACAAACCTTGCCCCCCTTTTTCACCCCCTTAGGGATAGAGTTTCAAAAAATCCTTTCTTATCGGCTGCCTACGTCATATAAAGAACACACCCTCCAAGTTTCAGGTCTCTACGATAAGCGGTTTGGGCTGTGCGTCGATCCGTCAGTCAGTCAGTGAGTCAGTCAGTCATTCAGGACAAAGCATTTTATATGTATAGATAATTACCGGGTGTACAGTTGTCAAACAATAATTTTTTTCAAATAATTTAAGGACAACACGCATTGTGGTGAAATCATCATGTAACAACAATTAATCGGACTATTTTCTCTTGATGTCCCTACTAGGACAAAAAAAAACTACAAATAAAATAGGTACTTAATATTTTCATTGCAGCAAGCGTGGTACACACAGGACATCATTATTAACAAGTAATAAAAGATGAAAGTATTGTACTTAATTGCTTATTTGAAATATCAGAGATAAGTATGGGTAAGTTCATCTTTATCTCTGTAAACTTGGCCTATTGATAAGGTACAAGTAGTTCTTGAACACAGGGATCTTAGATCCTGTCTGAGGAACATATTGACCGAATTATGTTACAGAGTCATAATAAATGTTATCTAAAATGTCGAGAAATTCATCAGCTTGGTGTTTACCATAGGATAAATAATAAATAAAAATTAATGCCAATCCTATTCGTTTCAAAGAACTTATCGGTTTCTCTTAAAAATGTAGAGAAAATTGGCCCCTAAACGTAAAGGATGATATTGCTATGTTTGTTTATAAGGTGTTTTATGTATTAATAATGATAAATTTTAACAAAATGCAGACAAGTACGTATGCTGCACAGAACAATCGTAGATAAACTGAGTGGGAAATGTAATGGTGATCTGTACAGCTAAGGTGCGTAGTGCAGACGGTTGTATGATGCGTTTGCGCGGGGTGGGTTGGTGCCCGCGACGCACAGATTCCGAGCGCCCGTGGTGAGTCGCGCCAGTAGCGCGAACAGCCCCGAACGGCACACACGATGATCGCGCACAAGCACGCGCTCGCCGCCGCGCTGCTGTGTGCACTGGCCGGCCAGCTCGGAGCTGGAGCAAGCCTGCATTGCGCCATGAGGAGAGAGATCTCTCCTTGCACCTGCCGCCGTGAAGACGGAACCGGTGCTATCCATGTAGCCTGTCAGCGTATCAATACCTTTGAAGAAATTGCACGGGCTTTGACAAATAAGTTCAGTCCCGAAACCAAAATCAACTTGGATATCTCTTACTCCCAGCTTCCGGATTTTTCCGAACACAGCATCAAAGAACTCGGACTTTCTATCACAAAACTGAAACTAAACTTCGATAATTTCAGGCAAGTCGATTACGAAGTATTCTAACACCGTCATTGGATCTAAGTTCGGTTCGATGTGCAGTTTTTTTATCGTGTGCGGTTGTGAATCTACGCAACGTCTACATGGTGTAAGCTCTTTGTTGTGTAAAATAGCATTTAAATTGTGTGTTTCACGATACAAACAATGTGTAAGTTGAATGAGAGAACAACAGGTCTATGATAAGAGGAGCACACACCGATGAGGATCGGCTGTTATCGAGAGAGTGGGCGGCACCCTTGCCAGGGCTGGCAGTGTTCGTCTCCTCCATAATGAAACGCGCACTCATCGCTTCTGAAAGGAATCAAAACTAACACTCATTTGATATTATATCAGTATTCATTCCCTGGAGAGAATAGAATCTAACTGCCGCTCGGTAAATTTCCCTTCGAAGTGGGTTTATTATTGTAATGTTTCTTATCAGTTAATATCACTACAACTAATGTAAACGCAAACATGACAAGCGTGGACATGAGTTAGGTAATGACCATTCTGCGAGTAATGTTCAACAGAATACATGTGATATGCTCCAGCGAGTTTGCCTAACTGAACATCAATTAAGTCGCCCGTGACCCATGAGCTCTCTTATTGACCACTCAATTGATCTTCAGAGATTTTCGGGTCATCCTAATTATTTATATTATTCTTGTCATTTATTGAAAACTTTTTCTGTCTGCATAACAATACTTCAAGTCTTATCTGACGTTAAGTTGGTTAAGATGCGCGTAGACTTTGTTTATACTTAGGCACAGTTAGCGAATTTAACACTATGTTAACTAAGGTACCTAGTTGTTGGTATTCGAAAGTAGTTTTATCTAATGGATTATTTATTAATTCCATTAGTAACCTTTCGTTACTGAACTCCAGATCGTGTGGGGATGGCATCTAGGAGACGTTGCCCGGGGTTATCTAAGGTCGCTTCTAAAGCAGTAAAATTGAATGATATCGTATTGGTCGTGTCGTATTTACTGTATTTACTCATTAATGGTGAACTAACAAATTACTGTAGCTGTTGTTTAAGTAACTTTACTTATGCTACTCTAAATAACGTAGGTATGTTAAAATATTACAAAGCCCACTTTTATTTATTGAATTGAATATTTTTTGTTATTGAATGAACTGTCATTTCTTTAACATATATATCTTTTACATAATTTTGGTTATGATTACATGATTTTTGTAAATAATCAGAGTTCTTGGAATTGTGTAAACATATCTACTAAAGTTCTCTTTATATGTTACGTTTGGTTTCCATTGAAGATTATAAATCATTCACAACAACAGTGATACATAAAATATAAATATTGCTATGTTTATTCTAAATGGCGGCATCGCATTTTTAAGTTTTTGTTTGTATTTTTCTCTATATTTTTCATGAGTAAACCTGCATGCCTGAGAGAATTTCTCGACTGCGTGTGAATTCTGCCAACCCACATTAGGCCAGCTTTTTCGCTCTCATTCTGTGAGAAGGCCTTTACTTAGTAAAGGGACAAGATGATGATGATGCTGATTTTTCTAAGGTCTTCTGACTATAAACACTTGAACGTTTAATTTAGTCGCACAGAAATTATTGATATTAATACACAGAATTATTTCTGTCATATTAAGCAATATAACAAAGTTTTTTGGGTTCTCTAACATCTAATTTACAGGAAAATTGCGTCAATTCAACGTTTGTAAAATCATGTTTCACCGTTCACTTCATCTTGGTTTCAAAAACTTGGTGCCTGGTTACTTCCAGTTTACTCTGTCCTAGTGTATGAAAGGAAATCTACCTCATTGGATGGATTTGGATGGATTTTATTGCTCATGTCAGATAAAAATAATTTTTTCTTTCTTTAAAATAACCCATTCTAATTGAAGAAATTCCTGATCTTGAAGATGGTTTATTTTATGAGTATTCGACGTTATAGGAAATGTTGAAACTGATAGAATTGGTCCTTTAACCATTTGCACCGCTATCGTTACTTTTGCTGGGAGTAATAGATTCATTTTAACTGTAATGTAGTATGTATTTGTCTGTCATAGTGGTTCATGCCTTTCATCTGATTTTCCATTGAAACTGCTGTGTCGTCTTTTGCAGAATGTCCATAATTCATATTAATTATCGATCAATAACATATTAATTATCGAATATCAAAGGCCTCGGATTGAAATTTTCGGGACGCTATCCCAAGCGTGGCTCTTCTTCTGGTCTTCGTAACCTTCTTATAATTAAGAGGACCAGGTTCATAATTTGGACGTCTTTTTTATGCTAAAAATGTTTTTTGTTTGGAAAGGTATACGTCTCGTTTGGTCTCATTTTGGTGAAGATGTGGTCACTTGAAATTTAGAAAGCAACAGTACATGTACAGGTCAAAAACTATGATGTCGTCAACATAGGTAAAACCTTTAACTTGGAGTTCCAAGTATAAGATAGTTTGCGTGAGGTTGTGGCGTCGAAAATATGTTTTAACAAAAGAAAGGAAAACAGCCTTCAAACCACATCACAACTTTTTCTTTAGACAATGCAAATGACAGTTTGCGGTAACCACTAACATTAATTCAATTAATGGATAATTGAATAATTATCCATTAATTGAATTAATTGACTATTAATTCTGCTCTTTGCAAAGCAAGACCTTCTTCTTCTTTGGGTGCCTCTCCACTACTGAAGGTCAGTAGTCCTTTTAAATTCTTCTTTGTTCAGAGCCAGTCTGAACAAATCTTCCACTTCCCTTATCCCAGTCCATTGTCGGATGTTGTGGAGCTAGGATAATTTCCTTCTACGAACACTTCTTTTGCCCGGAACTTTTCCCATCATCATCTTAAAACATGTCCAAAGTACGTAACTTTTCTGTGCTTGATATTCTTCAACGTTATTATCGCCCTTTCGGGGGATACATCTGAATGATTGCCAATTTAGACCAGCTTGGCAAGTACTGGCTTCCCTCGAGGCGACTGACCCCCACCTTGATGGTACGTACAAGTTCGGGCTTCTCTCGTCTCATTTATTTGAGGACTTCGCTATTTGAGGCCTTATCTGTCCAGCTTATGCGGAGCATGCGGCGATACGCCCACTTCTCAAACGCTTCCTGTCTCTTGCGGAGGTCTTCTTGATGGTCCAAGACTCACAACCATACAGCAGCAAAGCAAGACCACTCACTTGTAGTGTAACTTATGAATAGAACAGCCTTTTTTGTATTTGTAACGACTTGTAAACTTGATAATTCATATACAACGTTAATTTTTGTTTACCATAAAGCCGAAACACGTAGAAAAAAATACAAAATAAAAAACATGATTGTAACTCACGCGGTGACGAGCTCAAAAATTTGTCCTAATTTACGCAGATGGGTACGAAGAGCTTAGGTGAGCTTAGCTAAAATAATTGGAAATACCTTAATGAATAAAATTACTTGATCTTAATGATCGACCCTTAGAAAATCTCCCATTTAATAAACAACAGTAATAATCATTTTCCTATAAATATTATTACAAACCCAATAAATTATATTATTAATCATCAGACTCCGTGTCAAGACGTTTATGTTATAAATGTTTCCACTAAATTCGTTATTTTTGTATAAAACACTTAATAAAGTGATTTTACCAACGCGGCAGTTTGGAACAGCTAACTTCACACGCGCAGAATTATTTGGAACAAGCTGCACAGGTTACATGTTGAAAAAGGCCAAAAGTGTCTTCGATAGTGATCATTCTAATATCTCAAACATGCACAACCGAAATCATCAATCATAATAACAAAAACGAACTAACAACATAATTAGCGAAACATTTTTATTGCAGCGCCCTCTTGGGATTTCACACCATAACACCTGTTCCATTGCTGATTATTTAGAAACCCATTACAGTAAACTGTAACCACATCGGTCAAATCGCTTTGGAGATAAATGGCAGTTCGTTTCGCATAAACAAACAAATAAAAGCCGTCTCGCCTAAACCTTCTCTATTACATCGTGGGTAAAAACCGTTAAAAATTTTAAATTAATAGTTAAAGCAGTATGAAGAATTATTCAAAGTCTTAGTCTTATTCTTCATCATATAGCTAATTATGTTAGTTAATAATTCTGGAACAATGATTTACAAAGCTTTATTTGACATCTATTAAAAGGTCAAGTCGGGTCTCAGGACATAACCAAGCAGACATCTAGATTGAATCGTATAAAAAATTACAGAACCACTCGTCATGAAATATAGTACCTTCTTTGAAAGAGTGGATTGTTATCCACCCTTTCCCGCCACCACCACAGATGTTTATGTGGTGGTGGTGGGATAACATCATAATAAATTAGATTTGGATAAGCTAAAATAGCTACTTTTGGAGAAACGCAATATGATTCATGGAGAACATAACGTACATTTTGAGTATAATCTGACCTCTATGTCCATGTAAAGCGAATACAATGCGAGATCAAATTATACTGGAAAATCATCATCATCATTATCATCAACCCATTACATTGTCCCACTGCTGGGCCCGGGTCTCCTCTCAATACGTGAGGGATAAGGCTATAGTCCGCCACGCTAGCCTACTGCGGGTTGGCAGACTTCACATGTCGTTAAGAAAATCTCTCAGGCATGCAGGTTTCCTCACGATGTTTTCCTTCACCGTTTAAGCGCGTGATAATTAATTATTAGAATGATTGAAAAGTTAGAGGTGCGTGCCTTGGATTCAAACTCTTTTTTCTTCCTTTGACTTGGCAGTCCAATGGTCATATCACTAGGCTATCACTGCACTAACTGGAAAATCATGACTCAACTTATTTCAGTGGCGAAAACAACTGAATTAAATCCAACCAAATTAAAGCCACCGATTTCCAAAACTGATCTTATTATTGTTTTTATGATTTTTAGATGGTGGTATCTATTAATAAAATTGGGTTTTAAATACTGTCGTATCTCTTACGGTTTGAGCCGTTGACTTTTTATTGTGTACTTTTACTGTGTAACTGTTTACTGTGTACCTTTTATCTAATATATGTTTATATAAAGGCAACAACGACATTTTTGGGTACAATATTCGAGCATAAATAAAACCAAAAGCTTTTAAAATAATGCTAAATAACAGTAACCGTAAATAATTATACTAAGACGTATTCAGATACGAGCGTAGGCCGCGTAGCGCAGAAAAATACCCTTAGATAATTCTATGTCAACATTCAAAACACTCTCATATATCATCTTATGAAGGGCAAATCGTTATATTATTAATATTTTTAACAACTTAACTGTCCCGTGAGTCACTTATGACTCATAATGAACTTTGGGAATAAGTTCAGGAGTCACAGGTGACTCATTTTTACATACAACTTGAGGATGTATTTTTGTTATGAACGTGGTACGTCGTCGTTGTTCGTCAGGCGAGCCTAGCGCTTCGTATAATTGTATATATGCTGGTCCCGTTTTGTAATTTAATTACCCTTTGGCCTAAACGACATCGTCAATTATGCATCGTTCGACTCAACAAGTACCGAACAGGGGCTCATAAACATAAGATAGGTTCTAAATCCTTAACTTTTTCCATTTTGTACTTTGAAAATCGATTGTCATTAATATTCTGCTTTTCACGATACCTAACTACATAGCTTTGACATATTTAATATTATATTAATTATTAGATTGCTTACTGCGTCCCGCGTTTTTACCCGCAGTTTATGTACATATCCGTAGGTACATATGCGATCGCTACCAAAATTCACAGGAAAACTTGCTGGGCTAATTTGAAGATTGCCTGCATCAAACCGGTCCTGCCGTTATGGAGTTCATAAGGAACATAGTTACATTTTAAGATTTTTACGAGAAATATAAATATTTTTTTTAGTTCCTTGTGGGTCAGTCTAGAAGTGCAGATGCGTCTTCACTCATGGCAGAGCATTATGCATCTGCGTCTGTCAACCTACACTAGTCTAGCGTGATGGACTATAGCCTTTTCTTTGTTGAGGTTGGAAATGCTTTATGCACTACCCACCAGCCCGGGGAGAGTGATGGGGTGTGTCGGACTCCGCTCTGAAAAGAGCGATCTACCGACCAACCTCGAAGTTTCGCGTCACCACTTTAGTGCCGGGAATACGGGAGCGCTGTGGCATTCGTCCACAGTGGTTGACTATAGCCTAACCTAACCCAGATGTACTAAAACTTTTCTTTCATAAGGGCCACAAGCACCTGTTAGTCGCGGTGTCCCGAGCCGCATAAAAAATGGTTACATGGTTTAAAATAAAGTAACTCCAGATGGGCCTACAACATAAGCATGCCTCATAAGCAGCCTGGCGTGCTGCAGGTTGAGTATAGCTGGCCTAAACCATCTCCCCCTGACAGAAGACCCGTGCCCAGTAGTGGGACAGCAAACGAGTTCATGATGAACTCTTTGTATGTATACAATACACATTCATCATTAACCTACCAACCTATATTATTAACCTACCTATATCAGTCTACTGCTAGACTAAGTAATGAAGGCCCCTTAATGAACGCCATTTTAGCCTATCTGCGGCTTTTCGCATCCAGTTTCTGCCAGTCCAGCAACCTACATGTATATAGATTGCTTCCCAAAAATAAACCATCTTTAGGACAAGCGTTACATTATCATGAGCCTAACTTAACACTGGAGGGTACAATCGCTTTCTACAATTTCATAATATTATAATAATAATCTAACGCGGGAGATGTCTTTAATAAAAATATGTGGCGAGCTGATGGTTGTGGTGACATTGCCTATCTTACGAGTATTATCCCAGAGATTTGGTTAGTGCCTCCACTTCATTTTGTCCGTATTGGGTAGCTGGAGTGGAAGGTACTCTGCCTTGCCTTAACTGGTCGGTAGAGCCAGCCCTTGGTGGAACTATCTTATGGTCGGATAGTGGGGATAG
This sequence comes from Subacronicta megacephala, assembly GCA_958496365.1. Classification (NCBI taxonomy): domain Eukaryota; kingdom Metazoa; phylum Arthropoda; class Insecta; order Lepidoptera; family Noctuidae; genus Subacronicta; species Subacronicta megacephala. The sequence continues at coordinate 12,772,430 of OY292513.1, forward strand.
CTCCGCGAATCATCAAGACTTACGAACCAAGAACAGGGCCGCGCCTCTATTCTCTTACTTGCTGATAGCCTGTTTAAATTATAGAACGCAAGTACATTTGCGTTCTATATATAATGTACACAGGTGGTCCACTCTTCAGATGGTCTAGTCTCTCAGGGACCCCATCTAGTGAGTGGACTAGTCACCGTCTGCTATCCCTATGGATATTTATGCAAGGGTGTCCAGTCTTTCTTGCCGGATTCTTCTCCATAGGCTCAACTTTTTGGAACCGTGCAACTAGAGTCAATAAAGTTTCATAAACGCTTGTAAAGCTATTTGAAATAAAAACATTTGATTTGTTTTGTTGACGATTCTTCTTCTTCCAATTGGTCCACCAGAGAAATAAAATAGTTTTATAAAAGTCTTGCATCACCCGGGTTACTTCTTGTGCAGATTTGGTGTGTTTTGGCTTGGTGTCTATAATCATATATGTAATATATTTGTTAGTTATACTTAGTGTTTTTGAAAATGGTTTCGATGACATTTACAATAAGCATCGTTGGGGCGAAAAATCGATGTATAAAATGGGACATTTCGTTCTTTCTGCGTCTCCATGTGCAAAGCAACAAACTGTTCTTGCTCTCAAAATAGATCTAATATAAGAATATGCCCATCTCATTTCTATTTCCCTGGGGGAATGCTTTAGCAAACCCACCGTTATAGACTCCTTTTTTGGACCTGGATGTTACTTTTTTGTGGACCAGAGCTCGACGTTTCACCATCTGTTGTAAATATGCCTGAAAATTTGCTTTTTTTCATGTCTTACATTGATGCCTCAATATTGTGGGACTTACAATCTCTCGCAAAGCAGAAATTTTACTTACTTTAGAATCTATCAAAATAATCTGGGAAATTAAAAATGTGTTGTAGATATTACATACCTATAGGAAATTAGACTATCATATTGTTATGACAAAATATTTGATATATTACTTAGGTATTTCATGTTCTATTTAACCAAGTTTCCAAGAGCAGCTCATTTTGGCAGCGGCCATTTGCTTAATTCCAGTTTATTTAGGTGAAAATGTGTTTTGTTTGATGTGTATGGTCAATGCGCAGCGTGGTTGAGGCGCAGGGTGTCGGCGGCGCCGGCGACTGCTGTCCGTCGGCCGCCCATGCGACCGTTTGGCGCCGCCCCTGCATTGATAACCCCGGAACGTTGACCTCCTCATATTAGTGTTTACTAAACTCGCGTCGCATGCATTTAACTCATTGTGCAAGCCTAGCGCCGCTACGTCTTTCAGCTTTACATTCTTGGATTTATTACATTTACAGGGCTTTCCATGACAAACATTTAACATGGCGTTTATTTTATTGGCAAAATGTTCTTATTAACCAACGAATTACAAAATAATGATTACTTTTAGGTATATCATTAAAATATGAAATAATGAAAGGAAACTTTTTGTTTTCAATGCGTTGACCATCTGACGCAGGGTGTTGACCCCGATATTAGCTTTATTAATACAGAAATTACTTCCTTTTAACCGCGGTTTCGGTCGCATTCCAAAAGATGGATACAAATTATAGCTTATGTCCATCGCCAAGGTCTAATCTATCTGAGATACATACTAACATAAATAGAAAATAATCCATCGGTTAAAGTTCATCGGATCCGGCGTGAAAACAAACATATATACAGAGAGTAAATTTTGAATTTGTAATATAAGTATGGATAATCGTTGCTAATGACTTGTTATTTGTATTTTTTATCAGATCAATAATTGATCCCGGGGTGAACGCCCTGTCAGATGGTCGACTTATTGAAAACAATATAAACGCTTCATTCAAAATTTTACAGAAACTCTATAACAAACGTTGTTTTGTGCTGGATTCGGGCAATCTCAAAATTATACGAAGCTATACAAATCCAGTATAGGATGGCCTCGAATTGTACCGAAAGGGATATAATGTGAGGTCAGCCTATACTAGATATGTATAGCTTGATGAGCCGTTTGTACATTGTACATATCAGAAAATATAACCAACAACAACAGCTTATAGTACAGAATACCGATTGCGCAAGTGCCTACTACTTGAATGTGCAAGACGGCAAGATTTTATATTATAATATAAGTATTATACAATAGAATATTATACCTACCAGTCTTTGATTTGTAAAGTTGATCTTGGCGTAAGGTTTTGATGTACAATAGAAAATATTCAATTCTATTCTAATATTAATTATCAACAACACATTCGATGTCACAATTCTTTAGAGAATACGCTCAGACGATATTCATGTTCAGATACAATTATTATAAGTAAATATCTGTAAACATTATTTGATAGATACTATAGTCCGTGCTCACCGAGAAAGATAAAAAGTTATATTTGTCTCGAGAATTATTTTTACCCTCCGGTTGACTTCGTTCGATTCGTGGCGCCGATACGTCCGTCAAATAAGGGTTAATAATTTATATAATTATGTAAATTGTATTAAATGTCGCAATATATATTATATATTATAATATATTAATGTCGCAATATATTATATATTATACTTTATACGGTGTTTTTGGCCTATGCCATAAACACCGTATACCTAATATTATAAAGAGGTAAAGTTTGTGAGGTCCTACGTAGGGGGTAATCTCGGGACTTAGGTACTCAACCAATATTCATTTATTTGGAGTGTCATAGGCTATAAATCGCCTAAGGAAGTAGGCACGGTTCAGCTAGTATCGAATTAAATGAGGAAGACTTCAAGACGTAGGGTACCCAGATTCTCCTCGTAGTCGTTACGTTTTCATTTCAATTTCATTCTAAGACTGTCTCATTAGTCGTCAGCGCGACTGCTACGCTGGAGGTCCTGAAGTCGATCCCTATGTCATTCAAAGACTTATGGAGTTTTTCTCAGTATCTTATACGAAATTATGGGTTCGTTCCCGGTTAATGGCAATAGGTTCGCCCTCTATTACATGGGATGTAAAAATAACGGTAAATTGAGGGTGTGCATTAATTACACCTCTGCCTTATCCTTCGGGGAATACAGGCGTGATGTTATGTTTTTTTTTTCATTATTAGTGACTGCTACCGCCCGCCAGTCTGATGCGAGCAGTATCGTTAATTATCTGAACTCTTATAAAAAGTACGACGCGTGTCATACGCGCGCGTATTATCGATTTAGAATCGAATATTAAATGCGAATGATGATTGATTGTTGTATTTTTTTATTTCAGTGAGTTAAAAGAAAGTATTTTCACCAAGTTGGATTTCCTGAACTACTTCAGTCTGGCTGACAACTCGTTAACTGAGATGCCGCGACATGTTCTTCAGCACCTTCCTCACGTGAAGACTCTCGACCTCTGCAGGAATAAAATAACCAAACTCACGGAGGATGACTTCAGAGTAAGAAAATCAATCTATGAAACTCTAAAAAAGCTCTCACCACTGGAATAATAATAGTTCTTATCAGTCATTCATATAATTTTTATCTGTGTTCTATAAATAGAAACAATGTGTTTGCGATAGTCCCAAATGCAACAGAATGTATTTGAAATTAATATGATTAGTGTTTTTGTTTATTGTAACTGAATGGAACCATATCGTTTTCCCAGCCCAATGCTACGCGTCAAAATATTGTGACATGAATTTCCCTAGTAGACTTTATTAGTATGTACCTACTTTTATTGGGTACAGGGACAAAAGAAAAAATGCCTGGAAGCGAAAATAATTTGAAGTTATAAATTTTCTTCAAAGTTACCTTAAAACTTTCAATAAATCGTTACCATTGAATCACCCATTACATTGTTCAACCTCGTATAAATATATTGTGACCTCTCATATTGAGAAGAGTTAGGTACTCTATAGTCCACCACGCTAGCCTACTGCGGGTTAGCAGTTTAATTATCATTAGATAAGTATGCAGAATCTCTTATTCAATGGGGAATAAAGCGACCAAATGTGAAGAAAACTTTTTCAACCGATAAGATAAATATTAGAAAGTTATTTTTGAGTATCTTAATTATTATTAATTTGGCGTTCGTATCGATTCAATGTGGTAGTTGAATGGTGGTTGTTTTTTTTAAATAACAGAATTAGGGAAAAAAATGATATATTTAAAATAATAATTCGTATTAAAAAACAAAATGTCTTAGTATTCATTTCTAAGATCTTTCCCATAAAACTGGTGTACAGAATTTGTATTGCGTATTCGTTTTTGACGTCGCAAGTCGCTAGAGAACGTTCTCTATCTAGCATAAAATTTAAATGATATATTAGATATTTAGATGAACGATTATAGATATATTTTAATAATAAATCTTGATTATTTTTTAAACAAATTTAATTATTATAATTTTTTGTAATATCTATTATTTTCCCAAGGTAGGAAAACGGGGGATGATTAATTGTTCAATCACTGATTTCAATGCTGAGTTGTGTATTGCAAAAAATAAAAGTAATGAAATATTGAGCATGTAGTAATAAGTCGATTATAGACACAAAAAATTATAAAATAAAATATTTTTACCAAAATAATGAAACCGCCGCGCCGGAAAATTGAAAAGCAATAAAATATATTTTAACAAATTATCGCCATAGCCATCGATTTCCGAAACTGTTCTAGACAAAACATTTTTTATTATTTTTTGGAAGGTGGTTTAATTCTTTTGGTGCTGTCAATTTAATTCTTGGTTTAAGTACGGAACTTTTCGACTGTTTTAATAGCCTGCTTTTCCAGGCCTAGTCAAACACTTAACCCTGCCAACTAGGTTCCTTCCTGCAGAAAAAACAATATAGGTAACAATTTTGTGGTATCAATACTTTACTGACTAAAGTCTACAAGATACTCTCATGTGGTAGGAAGTGGTGAGATTGTTCGTTCCATTGCCAATTATATCATTTACGTAACTATTCCGGAACTATGTATAAAAGTTCCGGGATATATACGTATCTTGTTTTCTATAATTTTAGGATATACAAGAAATAGAACACTTGCTGGTAGCTAGTAACCAAATTTCTAAAATTGAGAGGGATGCAGTCCCCAAGGCGCTGAAGCACGTTCATCTTGGAATAAACAAGCTTAATTCTCTGAACGGAGCTCTTCGAGATCTAGATGACTTGGAATGGATTTTCATTAATGCTAATCATTTAAAATCTATTGAAAATGAATTGCCAGTCGTAAGTATTAAAAAGGAATTCAGAAGATTATAATATTATATTTCCTGTTGTGTCAACGTAACATTACCACAAAATGAGATAAAAAAGTAAGTTTCTGTAATGCGTGTTTTTTTTTTCAGAAAGCCAAAAAGATAGTTCTAATACATGCTGCACATAATGAACTGCAAAGTTTGCCGCAAGATTTGAAACAAATGCCTTCGTTAGAGGCTATGTATTTCTACGGAAATGACATAAAATCGTTGGATGGAGCGCTGCAAAAATCCAAGAGATTACTGAAGATAGGCCTATCATTCAACAAAATAGAAAGTGTAAGGGCTCTTAAACACTAGGTTTTTTTCAAGCGCCGTCAACGCCTGCTGTGTGTGTTTGCAGCTAAACAGCTCTGTTTTGGTGTACACACGCCGGTAACCCGTCGACAGTACGCAAAAAAGTCGTCGTCATAGCACAATTTTATGAACGTGTAAATTGGTTGCGTTAACATTGCGTTTGTAGCGAACGCTTGAAAAAAAAACGTGGTGTGTAAGGGCCCTAACTAATTTTAAATCATATTAAATTATACCTACTCTAAGTGCACGTTTCTGACTATTATGATTAAAATTTTATTCTAGTTAGCTGAAGATGAATTCACAGAGGCAGAGCAATTAGCTGAATTGGACATTGCGTACAATCAACTCAAATCATTAAATGGTTCTTTGAAAAGTGTGAAATCATTAAGATACCTAAATCTAACTCATAATTTTATGAAAGAATTTTCACTGCAAGAAATCAAAGGTTTGAAAAATTTGTCAGTAATTGATCTTTCATACAATAGAATCAGCCTTATCACGGGGAACATGGAGGTAAATAAAATATTCCGTTTTTTTTAAACTATATATTTAATATTACATTATTACTAATAGATAAATTATTTTAATAATTTCACAGAATTTGGTGGACGTTGAAACCCATGTACTGGAACTGAGATTGGATCATAATCGAATTCTAAGCTTGGGAGGAGCACTGATGGGAGTGCAGGGTCTTTTGAGACTGAATTTAAATAATAATCTTCTCCAACAAATTTCACCGGACGACCTTATAGGTCTAAATGATTTGAGATTTCTCGATGTGTCACATAACCATATTACAACATTAGAAGAAACTTCAAAGGTTTGTTTAAATACTGGAGGCATAACAATTAATTTGTTAAGCTATGCGAGCTTTTGCGAGTTAGATATTTGATTGTTCTGAGATTCCAATTTTGGTAAAATAAAGTACTGTAGCTATTGCGATGACTTAATTTATGTCTTACAAATTGTTTTTATTAATATTTCCCTATTGATTATTTTCAGACAATGTTGCCATCACTTGAGGAACTCATTGCCCATCATAACAATATCACTTTGCTTGATAAAGACTTCCATGGGTTGCCGTCGCTCTGTAAAGCTGATTTATCATATAATAAAATTAGGACAGTCAATTACGATTTAGTATCAAAATCACGATGTACTATTAATGGAGTGCCTAGCGTATTGAAGATTTACCTTCAAGGTGCGTATGACACTACATTGAAATACGATCGTTTCAGTAATATCGCGAAAGAACTGTGAACAGAGCCAAATTATAAATGGCAGTGATTTACTTAACAAAAGCAAAGCGAATTTCTTATATAGAAAATATTATTTATTATTATAATTTAAAATTATTAATAAAAACTTGCTTGTTTTTCTAAGAAATTAACACTATGACTGATTTATCTATAACTGCCTTAACGAATTATATTGCTTTTGCGACTTTTTATATTATAAGGTAAAAAACCGGAAGTAAGATACATATCTAATTATATATTAGTAAAAACTTTGTTTTAATGGTCGCTAAACCTAAGGGGCTTGCGAAATATATTTTAGCTCATTGATACTAGTATCTAGAGTATAAATTCTTAGGAAATTGCATTACAGATAATCCTGTGCTATGCGACGATCGTCTGTATGAGCTGATCACAGTGTTCGAGAGTTTGAACGCCGGGGTCCACGGAGGTTCAATCTGCGTGGCAAAGCAAACAAGCGCGCCCATCCTGATGAGGGCGCTGAATGATGTGGTGCCACCCAAAGAGATCCCACCAGTCATCGTGATAGCACAAATGGGTGGTGGCCTTCGACCGGTGCCGGATGACCGCGATGCTGCCTCATCGCAACCTCCTCAGCTTATGTACCGACGCGTTGGAGCATTGTTCGGCCACGTGTTGCCCGAACGTGAAGGTGGGTTGCCTGTCGTCGTGGAACCACCCGTCACGTTGCCGCCCGCAAATACCAATGTAGTAGTAAAGTGGCCCGACGAAAGAAGAGTGGATGAAGCGCACTCGCTAGTCGATCACCTGCGACTCCGAGATTTGAACACTTCACCGCAGTGAGAGCCGGGCGCCGCGCACGCCGATATTTACGAATGGATTGCTTCGCCTTAAAGTATACTGCCTATAATCTAGGCTAGGGCAGAGTGTCTTCTGATTCGGTTGGGCGCATGTAAATTTTGAATTAGATAGTACCATCCCATTCTGTTAGGTCTGCGATGTAAAAAGGACGATGCGTTAGGTACACCGACAGTGTATGATCCTATTTTGTAAACGTTGAGTAACGTGATTTGAATTTATGTAGCAAGTATTATCCCAATGGTTAAATTTCTACGTAGTAAAAATATAAAGGGCATGTATATAAGTTGTTTAAAAAGGACTCGTGCAAATGTAATAGTTCTGTTCTTTATTAATTTATAATTACCATTTAATTGTAGAACATTGCTTGTGACCAAAAATTCTAGTAAATAAGTATCGCCCTTATTTACGTATGCTAAAGTTTTATTATATAGAAATATAATGTGTAAAATATAGATAATAACACTGGTTTAATGAAAGGTTATAAAAATAGAATATTTTAACAAATTTTACTAATAAGAGTAGGTACTGTAAGTATATTTTTCAGAAATTCTACCTAATAGTGTCTACCAAAGATGAAATAGTTATAAAATATATATCTGATTAAGTTATTATAATGAAAAGAGAGATTTGCAACTATAGTAGTGCGGTTAGGAGGTCACTTCTATTAATTTACAGTGTTAACCGATCTTTTCCATTATAGTTAAGAAACTACACATTATATTTGTTTTTTTATGTAAGTGCAGGTTATCTTATAAAAGTAATTTAGAAAAAACGTACTGCTTAAAGCTGTCATTTAGTAGTCTTTATAATTTATTCGTTAGTAGAAGTGGCTACGAGCTTTGATTTTCATGGCCTTCACAGTCATAAACTTGGCATCACAAAACCTAGGGAAAAATCTTTAAGTGTAAGCTATGGAAATGTTGCTAACAGTTTGTTTATAGGAACTTTATTTGATACAGCTTCTTAAGATAATTAATTTAAAAAAGATACCCACAACAACTGACAGGTAGATACATACATACATACATATTGTCACGCCTGTCTCTCATGGGGGTAGGCAGAGACTATAGATTTCCACTTGCTACGATCCTGGCACACTACTTTCGCTTCATCTACATTCATTAATCTCTTCATGCCTGACCGTAGATATATGTGCGAAAAACACTGATTGGAATAAGTAGGGCCATTTCGGTACTGAAAGTTGGCAACAAAGTAGCTATGTAATAACGTGGATAAGACTACCAACAAGCCTTAACATAAATAGTAAAACTTTTTATCCAAAACTACTTGTGGCCACCTTTAGAGTAAATTGGCCTTACCTTCTCCGAAAACTACAATTCAATTTGGTATCTAGCACAGTTGAATTACTTATATTGTTTTTTTTTATTATCTGGCTATAATTATTAGAACATAAAAAAATATATAAGGAAGTTTGGACTATGGTTATCGTGATCATTTTAGGTATTGGATACAAATATTATTTAATTAATGTGAGTAAGACCCTACGCAAGAATGTCAAAATGAAATAGTATAATAATATGTAATGTAAGTAGAGTCTATCAATAATTTTCAGAGATTAAATTCGTTTTACCATCATGATATTAAGTATTTGCCACTTGCCATAAGGATTACTCTGTTATTTGATAGTTTTAAGCAGAAACCTGGTACCTAAACCAGTGTAATTATTATAGCTGTCGGTTTGTCTGGATGCGTGATATTGTGTGTCGATGTTTGAACTAATCTTCTTTGTAAGTCTGATAATTATATGAAAAAAAAAACTTTGTACTCCTAATAAAGTTACACCACACTCACAAACAAGATTAGTTTGGACTACTTAAGTTAAATAAATTAGTTGACAATAAAAAAAAATAACAAACATACTAAAATCCTGTCAACCAAAGTACGCATATTATTTCATTCGAGCTTGTCGAATGGAACAGTACCTAAAATATGTAATAACTTATGTAATTAACTACAATAATTTGTTAAGGATTAGATATTTTGATAGTGTAATTTAAAAATGTCGTTTAACAGATACTAATAAAAGATATAAAGTGCTAACTATATTATTTATTTATTTTTAGCCAACGAATCATGTACTTAACGCCGCGACAGCGATGCCAGTCCAGTCATTTTAAAGATTTTCAGAAACAAATTGGAATATGTTACGAACCCAACTTAAAATTTTAAAATATCCGATTTTAAATAGAACCTTGAGAACTTTTTCATAATTATTTGAGTGTCCATTCTATCCTACCTTTATTGAAATTTAGAAAAAAAGAACATATTGGATTGTAAGCAGGTTGTCTACAGGCCTTATTTAGTAGTTACAAATCTCCAAGACGTATGTAAAAACTGAATTATGTTAATTGGAAAATGAAGTACCTATTATTATATTATAGTATCAATAGTAATAGCGTCGTGCTAGCTAGAATGGGTCAGCACAGTATATCGACATCAAGTAGCAGTATGCATACTGTTGCGTTTTGTATGGTGAGTGAGGAGCTCCAGAGGCACAGTTCCTCTCTCAGTTACTTTCCTCCTCGTTTTCTTCTTCCTCTCCCTTTTCCTTAAATAGGCACGGCAACGCATCTGAAACTCCGTTGATTTTGGAGATGTTCATGGGCGGCGATGACTACTTACCAATCTTACCATCAGATAGCTGGCTTGCTCGTTTGCCGAGTCATTCAATAAGAAAAAGTAGTAAAAGACAAAGTTAAGACAAGGTAGGTTACTGTTTCATAGCAATCTTTAACAGTGCCAGATCACACGACGAAAGACAAGTAATACTTAACTCTGTAGAGACCTCTAGCAATGTGACTCATAAGGCGCTTTGTAAGACTCCAGTCGCTAAGGAACCTCCTAAAAAAATTTACGTTACGAGATTCGGGGGCAGGCAGTAACCTACTTTGCCTTTAAGTTAAACTAGCCACGCTGAATTATCTTGCTCCCGTAACTTCAGAAAGTACTTACTTAGTGCCTTCTTGAGACTGCGGCGGAAGGCATTGAGCATTTCTAAATTTTATACAAACAAAAAAGACCACGTAGGTTGGATGACAACCTGATGGACGGTGAGTCAAAAGCACATACCTGGGTACCTACGCTGAACTAATTCGACGAAGGCCATTGCAACTAATTCAAAGCGATCAATAAAAGCGTCGAATCGAATTTAAATTTCAATAACTGCAAAGAATAGGTAGATAAGTAGTTAGTATTTGCAGTCATCGATAAATGTAGTTTTTAGTAAGTAGAAGTTAAGGAAATACGCTCCGTTGATAACATAGTTTCATATAAATATGAATACAAAAATGTTGATGGATTAAAAGAAACATAGATAATATAACTACATACAACTTGGTTCTTTGTCTAAGCATAGCATAGCATACAATCCAGAAAGGAATACAACATATTATGTACAATAGATAATTATGTTATATACCTACCCTCATTTTCATGAACAGTTAGTTATTCGTTGTTTATGGCAGAAGAGGACCGATCTTTAGTGCTCCCCAGCTATCCTTTTGCCTTAGTCCATGTCGAGCGTAAATGAAAAGGTGAAGATTTTATTAGGGTTGGGGCCAATTAATCTTCCACAATCTTAACCACTTTGAACAACAATTTTGTGTAATCTAAAACATTGTTAAACAGTTTGTGCGAAATAACTAAACCTGTCTGAAGTTATCCGCAAGATGTTTAGCAGTGATAAATTTTAATAGAAAGAGTCGGTGTAAAGACGATTGTGTTCGTATATGTTTCACATTTTTTATTATTTTCTTTACTGATTTCGATATTTACGTATAAAAAAAAACACATAAATAGCGATTTTACCACCACAGTTCTCCGGAAGGGCTAAATTCAAACAAACATAGTTATTTCGAAATTCAAACAAACTGAACACATGGCTACAGGTCAACCTATTCAAATCCAGTTTAAGCTGATCTCGCATTGTATAGGCTTCCCAAACAATAAGAGGCCAGCGTAAACTGGATTTGTATAGCTTGATGTGTAGCCGCGCGTACTAACTACTGTCTAGACTTTAAAATATGCTTTATGCTACCATAGTGTAATTACACTGTGATGCTACCATCATTCACTGAGTTTGTTGTTGGTTTGATTCGGTGTTTTTTCTCATAGGATGTCAGTTAGTGCCAGGCGGCGCCATCTAGAATGTTAAACAATTATAATAATTATCAATTATTTTTGATTAAAATTTGTAGTTATCTTATCTCATTTTAGTTTGATGCCCAATATTGTGGCATGTCATCGTGTGGAACAGATTAAAACATCGAGGACGACAATCAAACAAGATTCTATCGCCACTCCGTATTTCTCTATGCCCCAAAAATGAGTGATTTAGTCTATTGTTTATTCAGAGGAAAGAATACTCTATGCAGTCTATGATTGACTTGACGATTGACGACTTGAGTTGCCTGTCTTGTTGCGTTGTGCATTGTGCGAAAATTGCGAAATACTGTCTATGTCTTGTGTTCAAGTGTGTTGAATTCGGTTCGTCGGCTAAAATACAAGCAACGTTGAACAATCGCCAAGATGAACTCTGACGTGAAAAATCTGTGCAATAACAACTAGCGAAATGGTATTGCGAGCCTTTCAATACATATTATTACAGTGAATGAACAGTGTTTGTCCATCAGAATGTCGATCGAACGGAAAATATGTTTGTATGATGCTTCGTACGATTCGTATCCGGATACGTTGTTTGATATTTGTATGGACTATATTGTGGTAAATCTTCATACAATAACTAATCTGGACCCAGCGAGCCGATGCCGTAGATTAAAAGATGATGTTATACTACCCACAGAGATTTGCGAGAAATTTATTCGTGCTTACCAGAAAAAATACCGAATCAATGACAATCTTGCGAACATGTTTCGTGATAAGTTCCGCACTCGATTAAATACTGTTAAATTGCGAAATTCCCGCATTACGGATGAAGGATTGCGGTGCCTAATGGAGCACAAGCCATACGAAGTCGAATTAAATCAGTGTGAGTATCTGTCACAATCATCCTTGGAAATCATAAGCAACAATAGTCAAAACCTTATCTCTCTGAAATTTGGTCCGTTGACTTATGTATTTCCGCAGGATGAAGGTATGTATAGGCAACGAGGGTATATCATATATGCCCCAAACTTAAAGAGACTCACAATCCAACGTCGGAGCCTTGCTATATTCCCATTGCTGTTATTAAAGCCTATGCAGCACTTGACTCACTTGGACCTTTCGGAATGTACATCGGCTGGTTCCATATGGGCACTGAATGAGATGACCAACTTGGTGTTCCTTGTGCTACATGCTGTCCCTTGGACCAAAGACTTAATAGATTGGATATCGGACATGCGCTATTTGCGCCATTTGGATATATCCCAGTCAAATGAGAGGCATGGGAAATATTTTACTCCTAATGAGGTCCTAACTCAATTAGTTGAGCGCCTGCACCATCTGGAGTCATTGGATATTTCTGGTACAAATTTGGCTGGAACTGGAGCTGCAGCAGTATCAACTGTGAATCAAGGCACTTCTCAAAGTATGGAGTGTGAGGTGCGCTGCGATATACCAGGATTGGTCAGCCGTGTGAACCATCCATTAGAGTTCCTGGGCCTATATGGAACACACCATGGAGCCTGCAAGAGGCACGACATACCAGCTAAAATTGTAAGCATCTTTCTCATTGTTATGATTATGACTATATTTTATAAAAGAACTGGTAGAAGTAGCAGATAGTTTATAGGCTAGCTGACTGGTGTTTGATAGATTAAGAATTTCGTTTCTGACGACACAATAAATATATCAAATTGGGGTCAATGTTTTGGGTACACAAATAAACTTAATTTGTCTGTTTGTATTGTCAAATTAACAAGCATTTTACTAAATGCATATGAAAGTATGTTATACAATTAAGTATCTACATATTATCTATATGCCAGTCCTAAGTCTTTTGCGTAATTTAAATTTTCTTGCCTTAGATCACTGGTGACGCCAACGAGGAACAGATCCTAACGGCGGCTCGCGTATACATGGAGAGACCAGCTATGTTGACGCGGGTTCTCAATGACCTGTATTATTTGTTCCGTTATGAAAACAACGCATATGTAGGCCGGGCCCTCGCCGTTGTCCTTGATGCTATGGAACAGCACGTCATAGAGAAGCACATACAGATATCAGGAAGGTAAGTCATGTATATGTACATACATACATATTGTCACGCCTGTCTCCCATGGGGTAAGCAGAGACTATAGATTTCCACTTGCTACGATCTTGGCACACTACTTTCGCCTGATCTATATTAATTCATCTCTTCATGCATGACCGTCGGTTTAGGGTGCAGGGTGCTTGTGACCTGATTAATATTTTTAATAATTTTAGGGTTTTTAATCCAACTGCAAATTGCAGTTCGGATGCAGTTTGAATGCAGTTGACACGACTGCAATAGAACTGCAAATCGGGCTGAAATTTGGCATGCAGGTAGATGTTATGACGTAGGCATCCGCTAAGAAAGGATTTTGATTTGGGGCGAGCGTATTGCCATGAACCGAGCACAAATCCAGACTCCATGCTGCTACTGAAAAAAAAACAATTTGCTCGACCTTGGAATCGAACTCAAGACCTCTAGACAGTGGTCCTAAGCGCGACTGCTACATTAGTCTTAATGTGGCAGTCAGTTAGGTATTATATTATTACTAATAACTGGGAAAAAAATATTTTTTATTTTTTAAACTTGTAATTTTCATTATTGACAATATGGACTGATATTTCTAAAAATAGCCTGCAGTCTTTAGTCTAGAGATGGCGAATTGCCGGTTATTGATAACTGTGTATTGTGTAACCAGTAAATTAATTCCTTACATAACGTGTAACCATTTTGACGACCAACCCGCACTGGACCCGCGTGCTGCATTACGGCTCACTCTGAGGTCCGTGTCCCAGCAGTGGGAACATTATCGGCCGATTATGCTTATGCATTTTGACGAATATTGATACTAAGTTTTGCACTTTTAGTGCAACTCTCTTTTACATCGTAAAAGGGAAAGAAAAGGATCGTATTGGAATAAAATTGAAGAAGCGAATAATAACTGCGCTGCTGGATGGAATGGAGGCACACCTGGGAGACGACACCATGATGAGGAATGGATGCCTCACGCTGTGCCAATTTAAAATACCAACTGACGTGGTAAGTTGTCATCAACATTATTTATTATTTTGAGAAACACCACACATTGCTTCTTCCCTACACTGTTTCGGGCACATTTCTCAAAATGCCTTCGATAATACGATGTGTCGCATATAGGTTACATGTTTTACCAAATAAAATCGAAAGTTTTATGATCTCGAATCTGTTTCTCGATTTTATTTGGATAAAAGGCAATATGTATTTACAATATTGCATTTTATTCAACACTTTATGTATGTACCTATTCATCGATAGTAAGGTCGGAGAGATCTGAGTACTACAGTATTTATTGCCCATGAAATGAAATCATGGAGAGGTCTATATGGTAAGCCGTATGTAGCAGTGGCTTTGATAGGTTGTTATGATTTATTACGGAATTTTTATTGAAATGGTATGTGGTATTGTTGTTACCTGCATAAATATGTTTGTATGGAATTACTTCAGCAGTGATGAATGAACTAGAGTTTTAATTAAAGTTTATATAGTAGCTCCATATTTATTATAACATTCATTCATTTTGTTTGATTAAAGTCAATATACCTATACAGTTATCTCCAACTCTCGACAAACAAACTTCACGTCGTTCGATTGTATTCAGTAAGGATATGTTGTACACAGCGTTATAGACAGGGCGTAGGGGATGGCGGAGAGGGAAAAAAAATTGTCCACCTATCTCCCGATCCGCAGCTGACACACCGGGTGTCGGAGGGCGCTAACAGACCTTCGGCTTCCATGAGTTGTGACCTGCGGGCGGCTGACTTGGGCAGTCAGTCGCCCGACCAGACTATGGCCCCAGTAAGCGGCGTGTGTGTTAACCACACCCGCACCTCTGAATGGGATGCGCGATGAGACCTCGTCCGTTGAAGAGAGAATGTTACGAATTCCAGTACTATGAAAAAAGGGCTTAAGGGCTGGTCAGGCTGCTAGGCGCCTCTAAGGCGGAACACTGCAGATCGCTTATCATCGTCATCATTGCCGGCATTTCGTCCTGCGTGGACCAAATTCCTATATCCAAGTTTTACCGCTAAAGACGCTTACTCACCTTAAAAACCATAACAAGTAAATTTTTTATAGAAATATAGGTAGTAATGCCTATATCCTATAAGATCTCTTTGTATTGTATCCTTCCTACAAGAAATTATTAAGTGTATACCACAATAGGGTTGTTTCTTTTTTAAATTTAAACAACTGGCGGTTGGCAGTCGGCGTCGTTCAAGGCCGATTTTATTTTCAGAGCGATACTGCTGTATCTTGCAACCCTACTCATACATCAGACTACACTTCAAGTTAGTCTATAAGGACTGTTTGGAGACCGAGTTGAAGTTTACTATCAACTACATAAAGTAACGAATAGTAATAATTATAAGTGGTGGTCTTATGACCTGTATTATACCTACCTATTTCAGGTTCCAGTCTTTTACAAATATTATGCTTAAACTGTTTTCAAGTTTTAAAACTGCAGTCATTTTATTAAGATTAATTGAAAATAGGAGCAACTTTTAGACTGTTTTGTTTGTTTCAGTTGTTCGAGTACGAACGTGTGGTACAAATCCTCTTAAACGGAGTAGCTGATGTGAATCAAGAAGGTTTCGTTCAGCGTATCGCCATCTACCTATTAAACTCGCTGGCTTGTCAGGTTGATGGCAAGCAAAAGAGATTCCTCGGCAACCAAGGAGCTATTGGGGTAAGTTTCTCTGAACTTTCACACACAATATTTTCTCTCTCAATTTATAAATAGCTTATGATACTCACATATTATGCATTCATGACCTATTTCCATTCAAGTCTGATTGTAAAGGAACTGCATTGAGTTGTCTGCGATCTTTGTGGTTAGACACAATTGCAGGAAACGGGATTACAGCCGTTCTTGAGGCGACCAGTTGAAGCTTAACTATATAACAAGTATTTTCACACCTTCGCACCTTCAGTAATCCCAAGATTTTGAAAGAAACATATTTGCTTATTTAGTAAAATTGCGCTATTGTTACTATGACAACGAAGAGTGCCGTACGAATGTTATTAACACCCTATTCCAACTATTATAAGACGACTAAACAATAACAACAATTTTGCTGCGCGTTAAAACTTTATAAAGAAAATGTTCCCGCCCTGCGATAAAGCTTGAACCTTGCGTTATATCTGTGAGCATTTGCATGATTGTATAAATTTACTGGCTGATAAAAGAAAAACAATATTCTTTTTGTATCTTCCTTACAAAAGCATCTGCCATCTAAGAGTTTTATCTCCTATCAGCGATTTATTTAAAAATATAAGATGTGGCTTGATTTTGTGACTGAAATGCATACGAACAGTGGTGACGTTATCGGAACTAACAATTGACATATAGGTAAACCTATTTGTTAAACTGTCTACGGACGTTGATACAGGATACCTAGGGAGTTGCGCCGGTGGTATTGATTTATGCATCTCCTAGTTCCCGCACCCCTTTGCCACCCCTTTCAATGCCCCGCCAAAGCTTGACCGATGCGTCGTTAACTGCGCTCAGAAAATTATTTCGACATGCATTATGCATTGCATATGTGCTATGTACAGTTGGGTCGATTCAGCTTGTCTGTGTTCCTATAAATACTGTTTTATGCCTGACTCCTTCCAGGTCACCCATCGGAAAAATGTTGTTCGAATGAAAAAATTGTGTAAATTTCACGGTGCTGATAATTATCCTGCCAATTTATTAACACTGGCAACTTTAAAGATTATCTTAATAAATATTTGGTTTTTTTTTTTTTTTATTTAATCATACAAAGTAAAGCTAAACCAATTATATTACATGGTATACTAGACATATGTATCACAAAATTGAACTGGGTTATCAAACAATCCTACTTCGTCGCCCTCGTAATAGATCCTTCAGGAAATACAGGTAATTTGGCATGATATATCTAAAGCGTAGTATATTTTTTTAAGCAGTGATAGTTTAGTTATTTGACCATTTCACTGCCAAGTCATCGTAGGTCTGAATCATCGTAGCATAGTAGGTTTGAATCCAAAGGCATCACAAATCCAGACTCCGAGCTGCTACTGAGAATTTCATAGAAAAACTCAATAACACTTTGCTCGACCTGGGGATCGAACCTAAGACCTCTAGCGTGACTTTTTATAATCATGTCATCACATTAATTGACTCGCTGAAACGGTGAAGGAAAACATCGTGAGGAAACCTGCATTTGTTCCTCCTTGTCCATGTCCCTCCTCTGTATGCAAGTCTGTTGGCCCGCAGTAGGCTAGCGAGGTGGACTATAGCGAAAGAGGAGACTCATTCCCAGCAGTAGGACAGTAAATGGTTTGATGATGATGATGATTAATATTGTGGAGTGCAATAAATATACCATACCATCACGCCTGTATTCCCCGAAGGGTGACGCAGAGGTGTACTAATGTAAGTATACCCACATTTCGCCGGTATGTTTAGGTCTCATGTAATGGGGGACGAGCCTATTAACCGGGCAAATATCCAGAATCCAAGCTGCTACTGGGAATTTCATAGAAAAACCCAATAACACTTTGCTCGACCTGGGGATCGAACCCAGTACCTCTAGTGTAGCAGCAGCAGTGTTGCAATAAATATATTGAGTATGATATATTATAAAATTGGGACTAAGGGCAGGATTGTTATGATAATGGCATAAAATTAGATGTACGCTTGATGCTGTGCGCTCATATTATGGGAACGATTTCGCTGCAGCGTTGGCTTCTTCTCCGCATTAATAATAATAAATACTGTGTGACTCAGAATATTGCTACAATATCTTTTTGACATAATATTTTTGGCGCTGAGCGTTGGTCTTTTCATACGGACAATGATTAACCTATTGTTTTACGTCATTGTGTATTTAAAATAGTGGATAGGCTACACAGGTAAAAACTGTATTAATTTATGTGCAGGTTTAGGTTATTTACCTGCTACTAGACTAAAATAACATAACGTAACATCAAGCCTGTATTAAGGGTTAGACAGAGGTGTACCTCTGCACACTTACTGACAGTTCGTTAATATGTTTAAACCCAATCCAATAGGGGCTAGCCTATTGCCATTTCCACTTTGCCGGACCTAGGAATCGAACTCAGGCCCTCCAGCGTAGAAGTCGCCCTAGTCAAGTAGAGATTCTACTACTAATTTAGTGTAGAGATTCTAGTCTAGACTAAGGAGTCCTGCTGTGTCCTTCAAGGAATAAAAGTGTGTTGATACCTGTTTTTTTTTGTTTTAAAAAAAGCTTACTAGCAATGTGGGTCACGCATTACTTGTAATCTTGTTAACCCCTCGTACTAAGCTAAATGCTTGTGTTACGAGTGGGTTCACGTCGGTAGTGCAATGGGTGGGGTTCGAACCGGCAACAGCATGATCGCAAGTCCGACGCCCTAGCCATTAGGCTACCGCCGCTTCCTGTTGTATTTAATTTCTCAAATCTAATGCTAATGACACGGACGTATTGACATTCGTCGTATTTATCATGATATATGCGATACACGATACTTAAATAATTTATAATTACTATGAACGCGAATGAAAGATTATTGTGGACTACTTGCTTCAGCATAAGCTTGCGATATTATATTTAACTAATTGTGTACCTGCGCTGTCACTTGCGAAGATTTCCTTTTTTCTAATACCATAGAATTTCCAAATTTGTGCTTAGTACTGCAGATGCGCATAGAAACTTCTTGTTTGTAATATTATGCTTCTAGAACCACCGATTTGAGCTTTGCATTGACTTTTGAAATTCAGTGTCAAAAATAAAAGATCCACCATCTCTCCATCCATCTGTACAATCGAATCGCCAACACCGCCTCCTTAAACTATTTTGCACATAAGCAGTCTTCTTTACACTAAACTTTTCTAAAAGGGAAACGCCCATTTTTGGCCATGGTTTGCCCAACAATGTGGTAAATACAAAAAAAAATACGCATTTAGTAACTAAATTATTGCTATAAACTTATTTGTAGCAGAACTCCGATTTAATTAAGAAACTCAATCGGATTGCTTTATTTTACAACTTCCGGGCTTTGGTCAATCCGTCAAAGTAGGGAGGGATAGCGACTTTTACTGAAAAATCGATACATCTAAACCGGTAAAAACAGATTTTTGGGAAATCTCTTTGTTCGTGCGTTTTTTTCTGCTTTTTTTATTGTCTTTTTACAGAAAAAAAGAAGTGTTTGTCAATTTTTGGGCTTCAAATACAAACTATTGAACCGATTCCGTGTTTTCGGTTTTTTTTATATAGATTTTTCGATAAATTGATATGTTATCGTCATCCCTACGTCAATAATAATCGTAAATCATAATTCACAACTGACTGATTGAAATTGACATTTCACATTTTGTTTGTTGACAAAATGCGTTATTGCGACTAGTGATTTTTTGAATTGCGTTTTCTGGTTTATTTTTCGCCGACTTTGATTACGATTATGGACCCTGTTACCGCTCCTGATGACGACCTTGGCTTTACATTGGATTCTGTACCCGCTTCCCACGACCAAAAATCATAAAACTACAAGTATGTTTTTTGTTAACCGTGAATTTTTTAATATGATTTTTATAACTCCCACCGAGTTTTGTGTAAAAAATAGTGGTTGTTTCTTTATCTATAATGTCAACCCTAATGCCTATAATTTGTTTCTTTCATTGGCGTCATTTGGCCAAAACCTCTTTATCAAATGGGCATTTCCCTTTGAATGCTACAACATTTTTATTTATCTTTTTCCTGATTAAATAACTTTGATATAATAAAATAAGTTGAAACGTGAAAATTATAACATTTAAACGGTAAACTTAGAGAACAATCTTTTTTGTATTGTTCGGTTGCCACTATAGTATCACTGCGACCGCAGTCGTTCTATTGTGATCGCCACTATTGTTGGTTTTAAATTCACCGATAAACGCTACTATAAACTGCAGGATTTTCTTAGGGCTTGCTTATTTCATCTGGGCTTAAGATATGTTCCCCTAGATGAGCATTGTGCTTATGTATGAATGAAAAGGGAATTCATTTCCAATGCCGGCGCCAAACTGGTGGTAGTTGAGATTTCATTTCCCGGGATTGGGACTTGGATTTAGAGATTTAGGCTTAATTAATCTGCCGGAGCATATTCTTTTCCTTTTGTGTTATATAGTAAACAAACAAACTTTAAAGCTGGCCTTCTACTCAGCAGTGAATGAAGTCGGACTGTGGTATGATGATGATACTAAATAGCCTAAACACTAGTCGGAAGACTTTTTGGCCAGCTTAAAACGGTCTTAAAGAATCACGGTTTCGAAAATTGCAATTTAATTGTTTCAGAAAATGTTGAACTTGATCTCTGACCGGCTGGAGCGCCACATCTGCGACGATGTCCTGGAAGTGGCCTGGTCCACCATGTGGAACGTTACCGACGAAACTCCACAGAACTGTCAACGTTTCTTAGAGAACAGGGGCATGGAGTATTTCCTCGCTTGTCTTAAGGTAAAGCTCTAATTCCAAAATTATTATACATTGTATATTTAGGCTAAACATTCAGCCTCGGGCGTCAAATTCAATTTTATTTTTTGGATTTTCGCAAATTTTTCGCCTATAACACATTCTACGTACATAGCAGTAGAAATTGCGACATTGACAATATCTGATTTCAAAATTGAGTGTTAAAACTTTTGCTTAAAAATTGTTATCGTAGAAGATTTTGTTGCAAATTGTTAATTTTAGCCGAATCCTCTGTTATACTCCAAAATCATCTACGATTACGATGACACCATTGACTCATCATTTAGGGTTGTACTCATAGTTTGCAATATATTTTCAGATATTCCCAGACAAGGAAGAGCTTCTCAGAAATATGATGGGCCTGCTAGGCAACGTGGCCGAAGTAGCGGCGTTGCGGCCACAGCTTATGAACAAGCTGTTCTTATCAGTCTTCTATGAGTTGCTAGACTCTTGCAGCGACGGCATTGAGGTCGGTATCATGTATTGATACAGTATAATAATTGTCAAGACAAGAGCTTTATTGAGGTGTATTCTCTGAAAATTAACAAAACCCGATATATCTGGTTACGCTGGCTTAGACTGGTGGGGTAATTAACATTACAGCTTTTAGGTCTGATGTTCCCACTGCTGAGACACAGGCCTCCACTCGGTGAGAGGGAGTGGGAGTGAGATGTCACATATCTTAGAATTTTTGTTTCTAGGACATGCCGAATTCCTCACGATGTTTTCCTTTACCGTGTAGGGAGCATTGGTGATGGAATAATTTATATGAAAATAATGTGCCTGTCAGAGTTCGGACCTACGACGTACATATATATAGATACTCATAAGTCGCTGTCACCACCGCTCAGTGAGACAGATATAAAGGTAATAATCTGAACATTGACTTATAGGTGAGCTACAATGCTGCCGGGGTCCTTGCCCACATGGCGTCAGATGGTCCCCGAGCGTGGACGGTGACCGAGCCAGCCCGCGAGGTGGTGCTGCAACGCGTAGCTGCCGCCGTTGAGCGCTGGGACTTGCGCGCAGAACGCAACATCAATTACCGCTCGTTCGAACCTATACTGAGCTTGCTGCACTCCCATCACACGCCGGAGTGCCAGCACTGGGCTGTGTGGGCTCTGGCCAATCTCACCACTGTCTACCGTGAGTATCTGATCTTTTTTTTAAAAAAAAAAGGTTCTAGAAGCCACTCTTGAAAGCATGCAACAACATTAAGTTACATATTTATTACACTTGCGCGAACATTTGATATTGCAATAAGATTACTTTGGACCGATTTTAACGCGTTATATCGAGTTACTAATTACTAACTTTCTAAAACTAACAACGTTATAATACGACTTGTTCTTATATTGGTAAATGGAAAGTAATATAAAGAAGATGTTCGATTGAATACTGACAGATGAAATCGATCGAGATTGTCGTTGATTTTGCGATTTGCGTCAATTTATTTATGTTCCATGTCAATGCGAGTATCATTAATGTTTGTCCTCTACTTGACCCTGTTTTTAATGTATTAACCTTAAGCCATGTCACGATTGCCATGCCATGTATCGATTTGATGTTGAGGGATATAATTATTTCATTGTTTTATTCTCAGCTGACAAATACTGCACTTTAGTTGCGTCTGAGGGAGGTCTCGTTTTGCTGAACAATTTGTTGAAACTGTCCCGACCATACGAATCGATCAAAAAGCTGGCTTCGATCGTAATTGATAACTGCACAAGATACGTGGCTCGCGACACCAACACCCCGCCATTTTCAACATCGCCGGACAACTAACTAATGGAGTTCTTCGAGGAGATCAATCCTCGACTGCGTGAATAGCGCCGGTGCTGCAGGATGGTGTTGTCTGGCGTGCTGGGGATCATCATAACCGTGTTGTCTCTGTCCCTCGGGATTTATTACATAGGCATGTGAAGTGTTACTGCCCATAATGGTTCCGCCGGCGCACACGCATGGACTTGTGATCAAGCCAAGAAACTTTGAAATTTATCATTATTATCATGTCCTAAGGATTTACTGTGTTAGTACAATAAGTTATGGGTGGCGAGTGCCAGTAACTAGTAAGTGAAATTTTGTCTGAATAGATAAAAACTAATACCATTATTCTACGGTCATTATTAACAAGATTGATGTATATCGAGCTTAAAATTAACTCGTTGTTCAGATCAGGATTACTTCAAATACATCGTAAATTAATGAGCAATACGAATTGAAACCATTGATTGTGAATCTTGTCCTCCTTTAGATTCTTACGTCTAAGCTATTCTACTCAATGTTAGTTTAATTATATTAAGAACATGATGTTGATTTTTAAAAATTGTTGTTTGAGTTTTATAAATTATGATCTGTATAAAGCGCGCCAACAATGATTAGGATTTATGCAAAAACCGCTGATCTGGCATCAACGTCTGGCACAGCACTGACCTGTTATTTGTGCGAGAGAGATGGCACGAGACTGAGCGCTGTTCACAGACCTTTATCTTACTGTATGACGTTAATTTTCTCAATCTGTATGAAAACCAATCATGTCAATATTATAGTACAAATTCGTCCTTTTTTTGTTGGAAACCAATTTCTTTGCCCAGTCGCTTCCATCCATTTTGCTTCCAAGTTTGGATACCTGTAACTAATTTATGTCATTTCCTACGTCTCACAAAATGCTTAGGCAAATAAAATTATTCCTCTGTTTCAAATGAAACAATCGGTTAGAATCGTGAAGAATCGAAAGGTGTACATCACTATTTGGCCCTTTTGACTTGAAACTGAGATAAAGATAAATCGTTAAATTTCCATTGTGCTTTTCATATACGCAGGCCTCACAACTTTGCAACTAAAGTAGGCGATAAGTAAGTAAGCTCCAAATTTCGAAACAAGAAATACCTGCGGAAATGATGCAAATGTATTGTTGTTTCACATCTCGGGCAAGCGGCAAGCGTTCGCATCGTGAACAATACAGACGGCGACAACAATGCAACATTGTCGCGGTCCTCTTAATACAGAACAACTAGTAATTTTTCTAGATGCCGGTTGACGTCCAGAGACTAACGAACGAACGCGAAATAAATGAAGCGGCGTAGAAAGCACACTTTTTTACTGCTTTTGACACAAGTACGAACACTTGTGAGGTCTGTTTCGATTAAGGTCAGTGGTGTTTCATAAAACCATTATTTTTGGCACGGATTATAATATAATTAGTATATTGATTAAGGGTAATACTTACTGGTTATATCGCGTTCAACTATCTTTATACACCTACTATGTGAGATACCAATCCCAATCCAAAAATTTGAACGCGTTATATCAATATGTAGTACCTCTAATAAATTAATATGATTCGCGTAAAATTTCGCAAATTAACTGTAATATATTGGAACTTGTAGAATTTGATCTACTATTATGTAAACAAATTATTATTTATTTTAGGTAAACTAATGTTATTACAGATACAGTAGGTATTATAAATATCAATTGTCGTTAATCTTACTCGGTTGGTAAACGGACTATTTTACTTGGAATTACTTGGTCTCAATGGGATCATCAAATCACCAACATTCTAGCCCGTTTACGAGCCGTTTATCAAATAATTTAAATTTTTGTTAAACTCAGCAATAATTGCGTGACTTCAAGGAAAGGATTTAATTAGTGATAGCATAATTAGAGTGAACATCTCGTTCAAAAAACATTTATACATTTTGTATTGGAGTTGCAATGTTTAAATTTTTAGTCTTTGACACAAAAATTAGGAGATGTTACACATTTTATCGATCTTCACTAATGTCTATTTTTGTTTAAAACGTAGAACGATGTTATTTTTTTAGTAAATTCTTTTGTATTATCTATGTTTGCTATATTTAAATAAGTCATGGCGCATTCAAATCTTCAGTCACGTGGAGCCATTTATGAATCACATTACTACGATGCGGAGCATCAATAGTCAAACAGCAGAACGGCCTTGTATCACGTGACTTTACCCATACACAATGGTATCCCGATATTCAAATACACAAGCTGTTCAAGACGAACGGTGCTCTTAACGTTATTAAAACGTTACTGTATTTATTTTATACTTTTGACACGATACCTGTGTCGTTTAGGTTGTTCATCGTCTGTTAGCTTGTTTTCATAAGTAATACAGCATATTAAAAACATTAATACGTGAATAGAGCGAAGTATTAAGGATATAGTGGAAAAACCACACAAATGTTGGTTGTATATGATAAGTTTTTTGACACCTTGTCATTATTGATTAAAAAGCTTTCAATTATTGTGATAGCATAATAGTCGACGTTATGACTGCTCACAAACTCACAAGAATCAAATGTCGTTACAATTAGGCGAGTTTGATAGACTTTTTCAGAGGCTTTTGTCAATATCAGACAGACTGACATACTTCTGTGTTTTACTAACGCTTTTTATTAAAACTTGGAAATTATTAAAATCATGACAAAGATACATAGGTCCGTCCCATTTCCGTTGCCAGATTATTATGAATTAATATTTAAATACATAACTATCAATTTTATTCTAATACTAGTCATATCATAGTTGTGTGGATATATTCAATAAAGCTAATTGATTATAAAGACATTTAGCTAAAAGCTGAATGCCTTTATAATCAATTATAATTTCTATAGAAAACACGGTACTAAACGTGCAGACGTTTATTGAATTTATTATTTATTTTGAAGCATATTATATAGAATATTTAGACGGGATATTTATGTACTAATTAATTAAAGATTAAATTCATGCTGCCTTTACTTTTCTAACTTTGGCTGCTTTATAATATTATTGTGCCGTAAACCCCAGGCTGATACCTATACTACAAAATTGTTACATAAAAAATTATGCCCATGACTGTTAAAATATATAATATAAACTATAATAATATTTATTTTAATCAAAACTGGACTACAACTGAGGAATCACGTCAATCGCTCCAATAAATTCGAATAATTTACTCTTCAGTTATGTTATGTCTCATGGTATTAATTTAATCTATTTATTTTGCCTCCCAGTGTTTAATCTGAATTTATTATATTAATATATTTAAAATTCATTAATAAATTAAAATAATTGTGTTGTTAAGAACAATAATAATCACAATTGTTTGTTGTTGGTATATTTACTACATGAAATATCCGCAGTGCTGCATCATCCCAAACGCTTCTACTTTGTTACACAAAGTGCCTGGAAAATAACTACCTTTTTACAGATCGTACAGTGGTATATTCAGCACTGCTATGATGGTGATGTACTGTCAAAATTAATCTATATCATATAATATAGTACAAGTGATAACGCGATCGTGGGGTTTCGGATATAAGTAATACATAATAATTCTCGTACATCACATCACTTTAACTCCGATTTTATCATGTAATATTTCTGAGTGTTATGGTTCCACCGTGAATACAAGCTTGAGAAATTTAACCATTGAACTCATACGTACGACAGTCGCTAAGATAATATTGCGTACTAATTTGTCGTCGCGCGATGGTATCGAGCGTAAACTCGTGTTGGAATCACTAAATGTTTAGAATTAGCTTCAATTGTGATAGAATAAACTTATGCAATAGTTATATCATACACTTATAGATGTCTGTAATATGGATTTATAGTGTAGTGCATCCGGATCACAGGCTTCGTTTTGCTGCAAACAGTTCTCATATCCGGATAAGTGAGATTTTTTGCCGTGCTGATGTCACTGCGGCTTCTTACTCACGAAGAGGCAGTTTTGCTTAGTTAGTTTTGAAATGTCTTATAAGCATTGAACAAGATCATCACAACAGTATGCGTTTAGTTCTCGTGAGGCCATATACTTGTTATATTCAATCCGACTATTAGAATTTTTAAGATATTGATTATCTTGCAATATACAATTTTGGTATGAAAATATATACAGGAAGCGTGTACGTGAACTAAGTTTAATGGAATTGTATAATGCATCTAGTTAGCCTGTATACGGATACAGCACTTGATAAACAACATTACGATATAGATTTTGAATATGGATACATTTCTGTCGAAGCAGTCTTTACAGTATAAACAAATCGGTGTTTTAAGATGTAAAAATCCTTGAAATAGTATTAATTTTCTCTATGTGTATGTCGGTATTGTATCTGAACCGATCAATATTTATGTAACGTCTTATGATAATGTCCTTGTGATCGTCACACACTGTGACACACTCCTATTATTTTTATAGTTCGAGTGCTCTGTTTAGCTAATCATTAACTGATTATTGTTTAATTATCATGATCACTTGTTACTCTGATTAAATACTATGCAGCTGTCATTAAATTATATAGATTATACTTATTCCGTTTGTTGTACCTACATTAAGTTCAGTTTTGTTGAGTATGTATTAATTCTGGAGACTTACCTCTTTGATTGATTGTCATTATAGAGATTAATATGTTATCAATAAATATCTGATTGTCATTTTGTATAGATCATTTACAATTAATTATGAACTCGTTATTGCCGCCAAGGTTCTAGAAATGCAGTCAGGCGCCCTCAGGTGCATGATGCAGATAAAAAAAAAGATTATTACTTTAGTCCTAAAAAGACTCGCATTTAAACCTTATTATCAAACAATTAATTAATTTAACAAAGTATTTGTAAGACATAATCAGACATAGGACGCAGACAGGATGTGCGCCAGCATTTTGTGGAACAATACAGAGCTAATATCTCATATTTTGTTTAGAATTTGGTGCTAGCAGCACTACTTTATTATATGGAAATACGAGGTTAACTAATGCCCAATATTTGTCCTGGACCACTAGACCTCCTCAATCTGAGACGACTAAATCTAGACCAATTTGTAGTCGTATACAGTCGTAGTGAGCGCGGTGCATTTAGTTATTAGATTGGCATCACTAAACTCATCGCAATGTATTGGCTCTTGATGTCATTAGATATAGATACAACAATATTTTGTCGGGTAACGCCCATGCGACACATAATAAATAATTGTTCCAATTGAGACTAGAAACTAGAGTATTATGAAAAACCCCTTGCCTTGTTGGATGTCTGCTGGTGAAGGCGTTATTTTTTTAATATTGTTATTCATTCAGTATACAAGTACGCATTAGAGCATTCGCCACAAGATAGGGGTCGCAGTTGGAGGCCGGTCGACGATCCTCCAGGTAGCCCTTCTTGTCCTCGACGACTGCTCGCGGTATCCTGACGCTGCTGATGCGGCTTGCGACTCCTACGAACAGAAATTTTACCTATTTTATATCCACTAGAACAAAGTTGGCAAACCGTTCATTAATTACGTGCAATTTTTTTTATGTGTATTTTTATTACTTGTAATCTTTTTTTTTTCTGTGTTTACAATTATTAATTGCTACTGACAAGGACTGTCACTGGGACTGTGTTATAGCCAGAAAGCCTTAAAAGATTTTTTTACTACCTAAATCGATTAAAAGAAATATAAATTATTTTGTCCATATTTTTAAGTATCTATCCTGAGCAGAGGGGAATATTTGGTGGATCACAATAATGTCATCGATATAACAGGATGTTATTCAAGTTCACTTACCGCAACTGAAGTTTTGGATATTGCTTGCGTCGAGCGTACCGATCAATCGTCGCAAGTTATCATGTCCTTCGTGACTATCATATACCTTTATATGTCTCATGTGTGCATTAGACAGTTTTTCTATCGCCTTTTCGACTTCCCTACAATTAATTATGCAAATGGGTAAGTGCGTAGTGACCACTGAACTAGAGGATGTCGAAAGTAACTGAGATTTTGGTTAGGTAAACAAATTCTTAGAAAACAAGTAATAATATAGTAATAAATAAATGTAATAAATGGACGAAGTTATGATGACGAACAATTATAGGAAATATATCGTGAAGGATGGTACGGTTGACATAATTATGTCGGGCTTGTCACCGTCCGGGAGAGTCTATCCGACATATTATCTCAGGTTGTTCGCGTCTGGCTAACGGCGAGTACTTGCACAGACATAACCTTGTGGCCAGGATTATCCATCAACAGCTTGCCTTGAAAAATCATTTATTTATTTTTTCGAGATTTGATATTGTGGTGATAGATCGATCAGAGAATGAGAGAGATACTGAGAATGTAATAGCAATTGTAGCGTAGCAATTGCGCTTGGAACCACTAGACTAATGAGGCAGTCCGCAGGGCATAGCATGTAGAAAAATAATGATAGCTATAAAAGACCGATCACTTACGAAATACCGTTTTCTTCGCGCATTTTTTTGGTGGAGAAATTTGCATGTGCCGATGAGCCGGTCCAGCCTTCTTGCGGCTTAGGATCCATTGCGAGGACCACTCCATATTCTTCAGTGAGCCTCTCCAGGATGTAGCGCGACATCCAGAGATCATCACCAATATCGACCCCAACGCAGGGACCAACTTGGTACTCCCATTGCGAAGCTGACACCTCAGCGTTGATGCCAGCAACAGGTATGCCAGCATAAAGACAAGCTCTGTTAGTAATGAGGAATTTGAAATTTACTTTTACGGCTTTAATTCGATAAGATCTACCAAATATGCGGAGTCGATGAATTAGAAGCGCGTCGGATTTGCGATCATGTGGTTGCCGGTTCGAAACACCCGTTGCAATAACGACGTGAACCAAGTCGTTACACGCATTTAACTTAGTACGAGGAGTTAACAAGATTTAACTAGTAATGTGCGACCCACATAAAAAAGAGAATTCATTAATTGGTAGTGTCCGACCGAAATTTCGGTTTCGGTTTCGGTTTCGGCCAGTTTCGGCCAAGAAATCAAGTTTCGGCCCGAGTTTCGGTTTCGGCCAAAAACGGCCGAACCTTTCGGCCGCGCCGAAACTTACAACATCGTACCTTCGGGTCGCGCTCGGCTAACGTCGGGCGCGCTCGGCACGGCTGGCAATATGGCGTCGCTCGCCTGACTCCGCCGGCAACTACCTAAATCAGTGCGCTTTGCTCGTGTAGACGTGTCAATACCTGTTGTGTTTGTTCCGCGAATAATGGTAAGTAGTTTGATCAAGTATTTTAGTTAGTTTTGTTGTGAATTCGTCATGTTATAGTTAATATTTAACGCTTTATTTTAATAGTTTGCCACCTATTGACGAATATATTTAATTTTAAAGGTGTAAGTGCCAAGGTTAAGTAGGTACCTGCTTCATTAAAGTTTAAAATTCATCTTAGTTGCGTGTACTATTAATGTAATAACGATTGTAGGTACCTGCCTATGCAATAAAATGAAAGGTGAATAGTTATTAATTTAAGTAATGTAATGGTGTGAGTAGGTATTTTGACGATTTACGAGTAACGTACGCTTAGGGTTAGTGTTGGGCTTCTGGGTTTAGTTGTACACATAATTAATAGTAAACGCGATTAATCCGGTAAAATAAATTGTTTTAATTAATGAATAATTTTATTGTTTTAGGTAAAAAATGTCACAAAAGGAAAGACATCCGATTTGGCAATTTTTTTATATTTTGATTATCTTATTATATTTGAATTAGCCATTCGAGGCTAACTGATTGTGATATTTGTGAGTATAATTAAAATTTAAGTAACTGAAAATAAATAAACATAATATATAAGCATCATATTTTAATAATAAATTTGTTTTATTTTATACCACCATTAAAAAATCGCTAACTTTGTGTTACAAATAATGTATTTTTTTTTTCACTTTATAGGGTAGTTAAATTTTCAAACAGAACCTCTGTATCTGTGCTGAAATTTCATTGTGATAAATCTTTGAAAGTAGAAACCTGTAATTATAGGTCGGCGAGATATTAATTTTAGAAAAAAACGGGCTTACTAACATTTTTTCGACTTTTTAAGGACTTTTTTTTATAAAAGGTTCGGTTTCGGTTTCGGTTTCGGCCGAAACTACAATGAAACCGAACCTTCGGTTTCGGTTTCGGTTTCGGCAAAATAACATGTTTCGGTCGGTCACTATAATAATTGGCTATTTAAATATGCCTTAGGTGTACCGTTACAGAAATATGTATTGTAGTTAGAAAAAAATAACCAGATGGGTCCAGAATTATTAAGGTACAGAATTTATGGTAACAAGTTGCGCTATTCTAATATGTATTAAGCGAAATTTTCTTGGATTATTGTAACCTGGGAAACTGGTAGGATATGTTGGACTCATTCCGGCCAAAACATAACCGCATTTGTCTTCTCTTGCGCTATATTGATGGCCATTTAATTGAGAGACATTCGCCATGACCGTGAAACTGTGTGGTCCAGCGGGGTATTTAAAATGTACTTATATAAGTATTCGCAGGACCCCTTTAAATGGCGAGTCCTAGGCATTCCTCACAGTCTTGATACCGGGCGCTAGCTACTGGTGTACCTACCTACGCGGCACAGGTGCTTCCCGAGGCACCCTTGGGCTACTCAAATGGAAATTGAAAGCGCCATGTAACCTTTAAATTTAAACGTGTCCAAAACGTGCTTTACCTACTATCATAGCAGTTTAGGAATATGAAAATAAACTATTGTAATTTGTCACCCCCTTCCCTTTAAAATGACTAGGGGAGTGATGGCTGATCCGTGCGTTATACTGGTGAACGGGTGCTGCTTCAGGTGACTGGTCGACTTGCTGGCTATCGTGTCTTAAATACATATATATCGAAGGTATAGTGTTCAAACCCAATAAGTATGAGATTTTTACATTTTAGCTATTCAACATTTAAGTTTTAGTGGGAAATATACCTTTGTTATTTACCTTGCTAATATCGTATTAATATCTATTACAGGTTAAAAAAACCGGTAAAAAAATGGAAATAATGGTTATTGCCTTGCTTTTATGTGACTTAGAATAAAGACATTTTTATTAGGATAAATCTAGTATTTCAGTTTTGACTAAATGCCACGTTAATGGGTTTTTATGTCAAGTAATTTAACTTTTACTGAGAAAATCACTTATTGGGATATACCACTGGATAGGGGTAAAAAATGCATTAAGATGAACCCATAAATGCGTTTTTTTTTTGGTCACATACTGGGTTTTAGGTAGGTACCACTATACCCTCGATATATATATTTTTTATTTAAATCACAAGTTGACTGAGTTTCCTTGTAGGTCGGTAGGTCCTAGTTATTATGCATATTATCCCGTCAAGCGGCATATTGTAGACACAATGCAAAATCTATTGTTATGTCCTCATGAGGAAACTGTATGCATTGACGGGTCATTACTTTCGTTTCCTAATGTTAATTAGGAAGTTAAATGTTAGTTTTGTTAGTACTATGTAGGTTAGTTTTAACACGTTTAATATATACAATGAAGTTTTCTAAAAAAAAAAATATTTTACATGACCTCCACAAATATGTCTTGCTGATCTGGTATAGTCGTGCGACGGTTGGTGAAAAATGGTTGTGCTAAACGATATCTGATGTAGGTATGCGTGTCCTTAAATGTCGTTATACCACCTCTTTCTTCAAAAGGCCAGGAGCCGTTCTACCACGTACCTATTAATGCCATCATTTTTACGTTGTGAAAGAGGGACGCCACTACTTAACCTGTAGAGCGGCATTGCTCTCTCACAACCTAAAAATGATGGCATTAATACGTGGTAATACGGCCCCTGTTCAGATTTGGCCCTACATTGTTAAACTCGCGTATCTAATGATATAACTATGTCATCGCACCATCTAACTCTCCTCTCATCTAATAGTCCTCGGTTGCCTACACAAAATTAAAGTAGGTAGGTATTTACCTAAACAAAATGGACCTATACTTACCTGTAGTGAGTTTCAATAAGGTCTCTAGCTACTATCCTATCGGCACCAACAGCATATTGGTAAATATGGCTGTTTTGTGGCTGTGGGTATCCATTCGTCGGCCAGCCATGGGGCCTCATGCTGGCGGGGTCATATAAGAAGAACTCTTGCTCGATCGCGAACCACGGTTCCTCCTCGCTGCACTTATTGTACGCATCTTCACACTGTATGCGATGGTTAGTTTCTGTGAAACGTTCAACATTGATTTCGGCACTTTGCGTAAAAAAGCAGTTTAATC
Source organism: Subacronicta megacephala (assembly GCA_958496365.1). NCBI lineage: Eukaryota > Metazoa > Arthropoda > Insecta > Lepidoptera > Noctuidae > Subacronicta > Subacronicta megacephala. The sequence continues at coordinate 12,805,690 of OY292513.1, forward strand.
TGAATAAGTAGGAATAGGTACTTAAACGTATTGGTAAAAAATATTACTTTAGGAATTAAAAAGCAATTAAATTCTAAACTACTATGTAAGTCATATTTATTCGGAGCTATTCTGACTAGCTTATTCACAACTGATAATTTATGGAGTGGACATGGCAATATATTTCATGCTGTCCTAGGAATACTCTGCTAAATAATTTAAGATCATTTGTTTAAATCGCAGAGAAAATTCCGTATTTCCGGGATACTCGTACCGCGTGGTCGTGACTGTAGGGCAAACGATGACAAGTGTGTTTTATACTTAGTCGGTATTTTTTTTTTTTTTTTAAGAAAGCATACTATCAATGTGTGTCACACATTACTAGTATTCTTGTTAACCCCTCGTGCTAAGCTAAATATGCTTGTGTTACGAGTGGGTTCACTTCGGTAGTGCAATGGGTGGGGTTCGAACCGGCAACCATATGATCGCAAGTCCGACGCCCTAGCCATTAGGCTACCGACGCTTCAAATGTATGAGTCCGCCATATCGTATCGCCTCCCTTGGTGGCGAACGATCCATAATTTTCCATACTATAAAAAAGGTACCTTAACTTGGTTGTGTAACTCTCCTACCTACAACTTGACAGATAATAAAGAATTCTTACTTGTAGGCTCCTTTGTGATTTCATAAGTATCGCACATAACAAGGATGTGCTGGCCACGACGAAAAGGATTTCTGTATATCGCACGTGGGCACAAGAAAATTTCATTATTGACTCCCTCTGATTGTCCAGTAAGGTCGCCGTCAAAAATCACAATCGGTAAATCTGTTACGAAGTGATTATTGAAATAGTTGGTAGGATATTCAACATAACATAGAAATGTTATTAAGAATGCATGTTACCATAGGTACCTACCTACCTAGGAGTAGGTAGGTTCTACTCTTTTTACAGTTGGAACTTCTGTGTCTACGAAAAATCACAGTACCTACCTACCTATGTACCTACATATATATGTACCTACCTATATAGAATGATTGACACTCGATATAACTCGCGTAGTACCTATTTAAAGAAGGGATTAAATATAATGACCACCATAAAATGCTTCGATACCCTTAGGTATTTAAAATAAAAATATTTAACACCAGAAAACAAGTCTAAAATTCCAATAGTACTAGCTATTTTAGTCACGACTGCACTTCAAATTGTATTCGAACACCAAATGTAGTAAATGATCACCAAATCTTGGCGAGCAAAATTAATGCGCTATTTCTGCCTAAATAAACCACTATGACTGCCTTAAAATGTAGGATTATTACCAAATAAAGTATTACGAGTATGATGTTCGCATGTTCAGTTCTAAATACAGATATCGGTTCGGTTAGGTTAGGTTAGAACTGTGACCACACACCGCTTTTAGGTAAAAACCGAGTTTGGTTACTATGTTTGGCAAAATATTTTTTTTTGCCGAGGGTAATTTACTTTAATCGGATAACGAGTTGTTATTTTTTTGCCTGTCATTTTAAATTAAAATGGGGTTAATAATTTGGTGATCATTTACCTACTATTTTTGGGTTAACAATGATTTTTTTGGAGTCATTTTACAATAGGATATGTTGAATGTTAAACCTTGGGTTTCAAGTTTACATTAAAATGCGGGTTTAATTTTGGTGATCACTTACTATTTTTGTCTGTTATAGGTATATTACTATATCTAGTGGTAAGTTAAACATAAGCCTTTAAAGAATAACGTCTAAGGACTAAAAGCTGTAGGTACCTACCTACATCAATCAAAATAATATGGATATATCTAGAAAAGGACAAAGAGATTGTACCTAGGTATATGGTGAAGAACAAAATAAGCGTTATATGCAAAGCACAGATATAATAAGAATAAATAGACATACTTACATAACTTAGATACCATCACGCCTGTATTTCCCGAAGGGTTAGGCAAAGGTGTAGGTAGTAATGTACACCCACATTTCGCCGGTATGTTTTGGGTCCCATATAATAGGGGGCGAGCTTATTGCCATTAACAGCTGTCCTGGGAATTTCATAGAAAAACCCAATAACACTGCTCGACCTGGGGATCGAACCCAGGACCTCTAGCGTAGCAGTCGCGCTTAGGACCACTAGACTAATGAGGCAGACAATAAATAGACAATTTAAATTAATGTTGTTTACGGTGCATTCCAGTTAGAGCACCCAGCCGAGCCTGAGCGAATAGCACCTGAGGTATTCCACTTAGAGCAACTTTCAAAATTTTTGACGATTGTCTAAGCGAAAAAAAAGGATTAAATTATTTATTATGATCTATTCTGACCTTTAAACGTACATGCGGCTATACTTAAACTATTAAACTCCAGTATAGGCTGACCTCGCGTTGTAAAGGTTTTCCATACAGTGAGAGGTCTGCATATACTGGAAATTTATTGCATTTATTGCTATGCGGCGTACTTACGCACGACTGTACCTACGCCCTTCCTTTACAGCACTACATTAGATCATAAAATAATGAGTCTAGTTTTAACATCTTACTACTACCAAAGTATGGTAACTATTAAGCGCTACTGCTGAGGATACATTTTGCTAAAATACCTTTAAAATTTTCATCGAATTCTTTTGTATTCCTTTTAATGCGGTTCCCGCATGGAACTTTATGGATACGTTCTAAATTGTTCGGGCAGAAGTACGGGGTTAAATATTTATAAGCGTGAGAATATGATAAATCTTTTGTTGCTTCTTCCATTACTTTTTCATTCAAATCTTCCACTATGCGTGTGAGTTTATCTAATAAAATATGTAGAAATCACAATGAGACATATACCTAAGTAGGTGCTTTTTTATATTAGGGTCAAACACATACATGTACGGAACAGAACGCTGCCGTCGCCTATAACAATTATGGTGTTAGAGAGTAAAAAAAAAAATTTTTTTAATTGGAAGTTGGACGAAAACAGGACCTGCTATAAACCATAAAAGACGTTGCTTTAGCAAACAAGAGATGCCAACTCACTACTGCGGTCTTCTGTCTACATTATAGGTGTAGAGAGAGTGCCCCAGTCAGTTTCATCGTCGCGAAGGGGAAGTTCTTTAAGAGACCTTACTTATTTAGGTATGTGGACCAACACAGTATTGGAAACTATAAAGATTTATCAGAAAATCCTTGGAGAAATATGTTCATATCAGGAAAAAGATTGGCCATTGGATTGCTGGCTATCTCCAGTCCTAGTCTAATTAGTTCGATATGTTTCTTTTTTAAAACCTTTTATGCAATATGGGGCGCACTGTGAAACGCACATTACACACATTACTAGTTCTCTTGTTGTTCAGTTTAATATCTGAGTAGAAAGAATGTTAATCACAACATTGAGATTTTGATGCGCCATGGCGCCTCATCAACCACTTCTCCCAAACGGCCCATATCGCCACTATCGTACCGTACCGTGTGATTGTACAAATAAGTACATTATATGATTGTAAAATATCAACATGTTTACCTTTTGTTGCTTTCGGAGTGTACTTCAAGGTGCGAGCAACGCTTCGTAAATTTTCGCCGGTTTCATCGATCCAGATGTACGTCGCCAAAATTTTTTCTTCAGAAATAGGGAGTTTATAGTACTTTCCTAAAGGGTACTCATTAATGAGGAAGCTATCCAGAGCCTTGGTTCGCGGTTGACCCGTGAAATGTTTTGCGTTAGCTGTCGGTTACAGAAATAATTGACTTTATTTTTCTTGAAACAAAGGCTTAGCACACACCACAGGTCAGCACTAGGAAAAATTGCTTAAAGCTGTTTCTATAAAAGCTAAGGAAGTTTAGGGTAGAGACAAGATAAGTAGGTATGGAAAAGCAGATTTTGTGCCCCTCATTTTTTTTATATGGAAAAACGCCTAGTAGGGCCTTTGTCTGGGCAAACAATTAATCAAAGAATCGACACAGGTCATGGAGGCAGGAGGTCTATCTGCGCCCTCCGGCAACCGGTCGGTCTATTGCGGACGCTGATTTTGTAAGCATACCTTGCTAGCAGTAGGACGCGGCAGCAGCTTCCCACGCTCCTAGTAGGCTACCTACCTGAATAAGTTTACCGGTAATCTATAAACGAAAGTGTAAGTAAAAGCTGGGGCCGTACTACCACGTATTAATGCCATCATTTTTCGGTTGTGAGAGAAGGATGCCGCTCTACAGGTTAAATAGTGGCGTCCCTCTTTCACAGCGTAAAAATGATGGCATTAATACGTGGTAATACGGCCCCTGATAAATTAAGATTTTTCTGTAATGGCCTTACTATATCGATGGTCTTTAACAAGGTATGATGTCGACAACATTTCTATTTGTAGCTGGTAAATACAATTTGTTTGACGATTTGATTATTTCAGTACGATGTATTAGCTTCGCTTAAGTAAAATTTGGAGATTTAAAAAAAAAACTTATAATCAAAGGTAATATTTACAAAAAGTATTATCAAACACATCAAAATTGACAATCACATGACATGAGTAGGTGACAAAGACAGTCAATAGTTTAAAAAGAGGTAGGAGAGGAGAAGAGGCTAGACACCGCGGCATAAAAAAAAGCTTATAGACCTCACTATATTGATCTCCACATCGCTGTCATCACGTAACGTGCCATGAAGATTGGCGGCATTGCCACGTTGAATGGCGATATGGAAGAGACGCGCATTCGGACTCCGTGGCCTGAGCGTTTCGACTCCAAACGGCTCATAAATGTATCTTATATTATACAAATACACGAATGTGAGTAAAAAATGCTGTTTTAACCCTTAAAATTTTCATTGTAGTCCGTTGAAACGTTTCGGAACTCAGGGTCTGAGTCAGTTCACTATTTCTGTCAATCAGACGGATAAATTCCAAAAATTATTGCACGGTTCGCACGGGGTTCACACCTATTATTTGACAATAATTCAAAAGTATCTCTGGTATTGTCTAAGCTCTGGTAGGTACTACTTCAGAGCAATGGCACATTTGCCAAATTGCCATTAAGAAGAAAAAAAACTACTTAATTCAAATTAAACTTCTTAACTACGTCGCGTCAGAAAACAACGGCGGCAACCGACGACATAGTCAGTTGAGTATTGGTAAGTACTAGGAGAACATAAAATGGTCAGAGTAATTTCAATTATCCGCGACATCTTTAGTAAAATATTAATACTACTTTCCATGGTTATCTGCACAGTTACTGAACTTCCAGTGTGCCAATGCGACATCAGAGAGAAAGATGGCGCAAATTGAATATCTAGAGTTCACTCTTCTATAAATCAAATTGTAATAATATTATTTTTGTCTGATTGATATCCATACCAGTCTCTATATCTATCTATCTATCTATCTATATATATAAAAGGCAATGTCCCGACTGAAATATCATCGCCCAGCTGAAACCACCAATGATAGAAGTTTGAAATTTTGAGGGTATTGCTTTTATAGTCTAAGGCGTCATTTAAGAAAGGATTTTTCGAAATTCATCCCCCAAAGGAGTGAAATGGGGGTTTAAAGTTTGTTTGAAACTGTCATTTCTAATTCGAAATTAATGAAAATTGGTATTTAGCCTTTAAATATAAATTAATAAAACAGGTCTTTAATTTTTTTTGTTAATTTCATCCCTTAAATGGGTTAAAAAGGGGTGTTAAGGTTTCGTAATATTAAATGGATAAAAAGGGGTGTTAAAGTTCGTAATATTAAAAACATAATATTAATGTTTTTCAATACAAATAAAGAAATACGTATTTTTGGATTTTTTGAATTTCATCCCTTAAATGGGTAAAAAGGGGGTTTAAAATTTGTATGGAAAATATTGTTTATACTATCAAAATTACTTGAACTTTAATATTTATGCTCTTCAATATAATTAAAGAATCATGTATTTTAGGACATCTTGAATTTCATCCCTAAAAGGGCTGAAAAGCGGTGTTAAGTTTGTACGTATATAAATTATTTATTATCAAACTTATTTGAGATTAAATATTTAAACTCTTCATTTTAATTAAAGAAACACGTATTTTAAAATAAATTGTTTGTACTGTACAATACAATTAAAGCAACAAAATTTCAATTTCACCCCTTAGCCGCGTGTAAAGAGTTACTGCCCCTATATAGTGCAAGTAAAGAAATCTGTCATTTGTATTAACACCTAATTTTTATTAATACCTTTAAAACGGAATACGTTATGCATTACGTTCAAAATAAATAAATACGAGAATCACAATATTCGAAAATCATATCAAAGTTGCACATATTATTATTATTTAGCCAACCATTTTGTGTCACGCACTTAAACGATTCGTTCGTTTTCATTAAACGATTTAAACTATGTAACGGGACTAGCCTGCGAGTAACGGCATTGCACAAAAATATTAAAGAGCCACTGTGATAACTGGATGTATTCGGGGGAATCACTTTTCCTACCTCAAATACCACTAATACCATCCGACTATGTTTTTGAGTACGATTCTTGCTTTGCAATGCCCATAAAAATTATTCAGGGTGAGTCATTATGGGGCCACCCTTAATGACTAGGCAAAGATTTAAGAGAACATTGCTTCCTTCATGAGCAATTCTACGTTGCCTGTTACAGAGTCCGTACTAATAGCAGTCTGGTCATTTTGACACCAAACAGAAAAAACACCAATGAGCAAAGTGGTTTACCACTATTTCTACCTCCCCGTGGAAATCGATCCTACGAGAACTCCAGAATGATAGACCATCGCTTTAGCTATTAGAACACGAATGCTGCTCATTTAATAACAAATATAGGTACATGTTATTTTGGAACAACCTAAATCGGCAAAATCGTGTCGTCCACGCGCGCGAAGCTGCGGTCGGAAAGAAAATTTAGAATACTAACTTAAGAATTTGGAGTGCTTTTTGGGATCTATATGAGAAAGCAAAATTTGAATTTGGCGGGCTAAGCGAGCGCATCAGCTTTGGCGCAATGTTTCTATTTTCAACAAACAACAAATTGCAGCTGGCTCGGTGGCAGTAGGATTTTGTGAACTATTGCTACTAGGAGTACAGAGACGGGTAAGAGTTAGTTTATCATCAATCTACGACATCTATACAGACACCTCAATATTACCGACGTAGCGTCGCACCTAGCTACGCGGGCTACGAAAAACTACGCCGTAGCGGGACGAAATGTCAGAGAAAGATGGCGCAAAAATATTGTTGTATTTATTTACATTTTAATTGGTTGTCTCCCTTTCAGAGTACTTTTTTAACCTTAGGATTTAGTATAAAATAAACTCCGTCCTCGACCTACAACTCCTCCTCCCGACTGTAGGTACTGTTCTGCGGAATATATTTTTTTAAAGAAAAGGTATAAATACCTACTTTTAGGCAAGAATTCGTAAGTAGGTACCATTTTATGTTGATTATAAAATAAAAAATCTCGTTTCTTTGATAAAAACAAAAATAATTAAACTACTGTAGACACTCCGTTTCAATCTTGGCTTTCGAGTTGAAAAACATTCGGGTTTAAGTATCTTTATTCTCAGAAAGAATTACATTTATTCACTCACATGAGCCTTACATTGCCGAGCGGCATAGCATAATCAGAGAACAATTTATTCAATTCAAAAATTCTTACATAGGTATTACTTTTAACAAAAAAGAAAAACCACCTTCAAAAAATAATACAATAATTTTACGTCTAAAACAGTTTGGGAAGTCGTTGACTTCAATTTCAGTGGTTCTTTGGTTTTGGCGACCGACTTCCCAAACTGTTTATAGCCCTACTATAGTTGTTCATAAGTCAACGCAATAAAATAAACACGGCCATTTATGCCTTTTATTTCGACACTGGCAAATAAATCACGTCCAGATATACCTGATTATGATGATGATGATGGTAAAGAATTAAATCAAAACCTAGGTAGATGCCCTAGAATCATGAAATTTGGCAAGAAAGATATTACAGATTCACGGCACAAGTAGATATGTAAAGAAAAGGAGAACACCTTTACGGTTACGGTTACGGTAGCTTGGACCCTGTCTGTTCTGCGGAGGAATGTCACAGCGCTCCCGTATTCCCGGCACTAAAGTGGTGACGCAAAACGCCGCGGTTGGTTTTAGTCGGAAGATCGCTCTTCCCAGAGCGGAGTCCGACACACGATCGCTCTCCCCGGGGCGATGGGTAGTGTATAAAGCATTTCCAACCCCGACAAAAAAAGCTTGGACCCTATTTCTTATACCGGTGGACTACTTACTATTTTTTATATTTTGAAATGTTTTTACTTTAGTTGTTATTGTTGTTGTTGTTATGTTTGAAAAATAAATGAAATAAATAAATAAAGCGTATTTTTTGTGATTATAAAATTACAAAAAACACGCTAAATTATAAAAACTGAGGCGCGAGCGGAGAGTTGCCTGGGTAACCAACATGCGCACCGCGACAAAATGTTCGCGACGCTTATGTCGTGAAATTATCTTGTATTTGCACGAGAAAGAGCGAGTAAAAACTACAGTTTAGCCTATCGTACTGTGACAAAACAGTAGATAAATTTTTGTCGTGGTGCGCATGTAGCGGCAGCGGCGACCCTTTGGTAGAGTATTTCTACTACCAGGAGCACATATACGGCAAGAAGTAATTGAACCGGTCGCGACATCTATATAGATATGTAAATACTATGTAGCCCAGTTGTTAGCTACGTCAGCTACATTAAAAAAGAAGATCGCGCTGTAAATTATTAAGGGATTCATAGGTTTGGTCGTCGCGGAGTTACCTTGAATCAGATTAAATTATAGGATAGGTTCTGTTAGCTACTATGGATATGGAAGGTAAAATGACGATCTAAAAAAAGTTTAAATAATAGAAACAAAATCCCAATTACGCAAAAACATATAACGGCTATAAGCTGAAAAGTACTTTTTCTGGTCATGAGATAATTTGCTTGTTTAAATGCTTTTCCGTTGTTTTTCCGTAGTTAGGTTTTAGTTTTTAAATTTAAGTTTTTTTTGACACTTTTTGATGACATGTGATTACTTTTTTGACTATTTTGGTTAAGTTTATTTCAATCGCTGATGAAACAAAACAAAGAAAATTGTACTTACCTACTTCGTCAAAAAAGCGATGGCGGTACTAGAAAGAAAGTTGCACGCCGTACCTACAATTTCCATTCGTACAGTGTTTATTATACTGAATTAGATTTACTGGAACATCATATACCGTACGATACTCTTTGGATCAAGAAGTATCCAAAGGCACCTCATTTGTTAAAATCGAGTAAAAAATATTATTTTTCAGTTCCTTTTTTAACGTTTTGTCAGCCGTTTTGTTTTATTTTTTAAAATTATTTATAGCCCAAAACCATCTTACCGTAAAAACTAATCAATCCACACCTCATTTGTCAAAATCTGATTAGTAGTTTTTGAGCTACAGCTCGACGTTCATACATACATACATAGACTGTTAAAGTCATTACCCTTCCTTTTTCGACTGTGAAAATTTGTAATTTTGTGGTAACTTGATATGCTAGCGACCGTACTAAGTTGTGAATTATTAGAAGGTATTAAAAGATCAATCATGGGTCATCATGAAAATGGAAATTAATGCAGGTTTCAAGTACGGCCACGAACCGAACTGAATATGCATTTTTTTTTTAATATCTTAATGCGTACAATTATCAATTATAGCATCATTCATTATGTTAGTAAACTCAGTATTGAGTGCACTGTTTCTTCAGAAGCAAGTGTAAATTGTTTTAAATTCATTTCTGCTACCTTGCTGCTGAAAACGACGACAAATTATGATTTTATTTTGCACCACGATAATGCGCCTTGGCACAAGGCCATCATTGTGAACGAATTGTTGTCCAAACACTCAACAAATACCATCGAGTAACCACCATATTCACCAGATATGGCTCCAGCCGACTTCTTTCTTTTTCGTAAACTCAAATTACCACTTCGTGGCATCCGTTTCAATCGGTAGAAGACATAAAGGAGAATTCGCGGCGAGAACTGAACTCAATTCCGGAAACAGCGTTTAAAAAATGATTTGATGATTGGGTTATTCGTTGGCGTAAATCTATCGTTTCTTAAGGAGCATACTTTGAAGGTGATAAAATAAATTTGGATCAATAACAAACATTTTGTGTATTATTTCGTCAGGGTCAGTGACTACCCTTTTTTAAGGGACGCTAGTATACTTACTTAGTCGAGTAACAACCATGCTTGTGACTGGACGTTATCTCCTTATTTGTGACAATTCACCGTGTTAAGTAGTCGTGCGCGTGTTTATTTTAGACTCTTGACTTCTTGTTTTAAGTTGAACGTTTAGTGCGCTACTACGCCATTTTTGTATTAGTGAAGTGACTGGCTACTTTTACCCGACCTGACTCCGCTTGACTTTTATGTGTAGGGTGGGGCCAAGGCACTAGTTTATTCGAATGTGGAAATAAACACAAAAGAAGAATTGATTGAGATAATTAATTCAGCATTTCAAACAATTAAACTGGAGACAAACTTAAAAATAACAACAACAGAAGTGAGGAGACGGGCCCGGGCTTGTGCTAAAAACTGCGGCGAACATTTTGAACATGAATAATAAATTATTTTAATTAAAATATTGTTTTAATGATTTCGTCTAATAAAATTTTATTTCCTCCCCCAATTTGGTTTGTAGGTCCTAATTTCAATTATCTGTGAGCTATCCACGTAGTTGATACCTCAAAAGAAAGAACAATAACTAGGCGTGTTATTAAAAATATTAGAACAAAAAAAGAACCATCCATTTTTTTTTGTCATGCCGGCAAAAATCAGTATTCTTAAATTCTAAAAAAATCATTGACTTCAAATATCTGTAAAAAAAATGTTTTATGACACAGATGCTTTAATCATATTTTATTAGATTTTTACACATTACTTTAATAAAATAAAATAATAACTAAATAGTTTATCTTTCAAACTGGCCATTATTTGCAACTAACTGAAAAATTTTGGCTTTTGTCATCAAAAATCATTAAAATTCGTTAAAAAAAAAATAGTCATACTTCTTCTAACATAGTTCGGTCAAATGATTCTAAATAGTCTTTACTATATAGCTCCAGTTAATGGCTTTGCATCGACCTTCCAAACACCCTGTATTATTTTATTGAAATATAAAAATAACATGTAAATGTCCTATTAATTCATTTATGGCCTTTTATCTTGAGCGATGGTTTATCATTCTGGAGGCATCGTAGGGTCGATTAAAATTGCACTTCTTTGTATACGACATTCATGGTTTTTCTGTCTGGTATCAAAACGACCAGTAGCCCGATTCACGTAAATACAAACTATCAAAAAATCGTCGACGTTCAGAAGTCGTTCGGTTTTCGCCCTATCCAAGTTTGCTATTCAGCTCTTCCTCGATCGTCGATCAATAGGACGACAGCTCAATAGGATCGAAGCTAAACGATTTCTCAGCGACTTGAACGACTTTATTGCCAGTTACATGTTTATGTATTCTACCAAGTTATCAAAAACCTTTTTTACTCAAATTACTGTGATTTGAGTTACATAACACAAATGAATGTAATTAAAAACAAACAAATAGGGACACAGTCACGGAAATATCAATTGAAATGATGTTTTTTTTCGCGTATTCGGTAAAATGATTCTGTGATTTCTGTGTCCATGGCAAAAAAAAAACAAAAAATAGAGAACTGTCAAATTATAAGTCAAATGAAGGTGTCAGTCCATGCTTAAAAAAAAGATGATATTTGTCGATAATCGTTAAGAATATACTTATTCATCAAATAACATTATATTATCATAACTAATAATTATGTGAAGATTACTGATATATTTTATTATTTTACTATGGATAGACCTAAATTCATAGCACTTTATTCGTGCAAGAATTGTATTGAGCTATATTTTGATATTTAAGTAAACATTCATATCAAAATATCCAAAATATGCCTTATTTATGCAATACAGAACCCACACGCCGCCGTTGTACTAATCGCTAAACGGTAACTTATCCCGCGTTTCCACTGACTGCAAAAGATATTGCAAACAGCTACCTATCCCACTCACTTTTTGAGAGTTAAATAGATGTTTGCAACATGTTTTGTCGTCAGTGGTAACCTAGTGGAAACGCAGGATTACCAATACAGTATTTGAACATTTTAATGAACGATACCTACCATATCAGTCGTCGAGTGGAATAACATTATCCAACTAATTTGAGACAGCCATGTTATGAATGCCGTGAATATTGAATATTAAGCATATCAGAATTCGTCGGATTGCTGATACATGAATACTTGAAATAATATTAGGATTCGAACTATGTCGTGATGGTATCTTATACTATTTCAATAATAGAAATCTTTGGTCTCTCGGCTGCATCTAACAATAAATATATGCAAGCTCGAGACTCATTTCGACCTTTTAACAAAACACAAGGTACACAAACACTTGCGTCTCAGGAAAAAACACCGAAATGTTCTCAAAAACGTCTCAATTATGTAACGTTTGCTCAACGATATTTGAATTGTGAAATTTGACATTAGATCGTTGGCGTCCGACCTATCGAAAAATCGTTTTGTTATGTGAATACTGTCAAGCCAACGTTTTCGAACGATTCTCGCCCAACGAACGTGTGTGAATACGGTTCAACGATTTTTCAATAGAACGACTTCTAAATCGGTCCGATTGACGGATGTGAATAGGAAAACTGTTTCAACGATTAAGTCGCTGCGACATCGCTACGGTTTTCATTACGTGAATCGGGCTCCAGACTGCTATTAATACTGATTCAGTAACAGGCAAGGTAGAATTTCCCAAGTGAGAAGCATTCTGCCCTGCCAGCCGTAATGACTCACCCTGAAATTTATTTATAGTCATTACAAAGCAGATCTTAAGAGGCCGGCGGACGAAGCCGACAACTCCGATACGCGGCGAGTGTAAAAATCGTCTTGAATATTGCTCTCTCCGTCGAAATAATGTGGGCGTAGCCGGAACATTCATACCTAGCGACTTATAGGCATCTCAGCGTTTGGAACCGAGAATTTAATTTTCTTATTTTTGTAATAATTTATGACATGTTCAATAAATGTGATACATTTGAATTTTTTTTTTATAAGATGGTAGACAATATTGAGAATAGGAATGCATTTTTAAGAAATTCCTCTACGAGCCTCAGGTCGCCAGTTATCTCATACCTACCTACCCACTTCCTACGTACGTTCCGCAGTTTTCAAATTTAACGATTAGGCAGGTACCTACTATGTGCCTTGTCAGTGCCCACCGGTGTTATTCGTGTTCATCACGTTTTTCTCACACCCGTGGGAATTTCCCAGAATAGCATCAATGCGATCTGGGAAATTCCCACGCCAATAGGCTTTTTTTATCGAACACATTAACAACGTCTGCTACTTACATACATACATACATACAAACATACACTCACACCTTTTTCCCATAGGGGTAGGCAGAAACTACAGAACGTCATCTGCTACGATTCTTGCATACTTCTTTTGCTTCGTCCACATTCATACATCTACCTACATCTATTTATTTTTATTAGTTTTGTCTCGTGTTGTGACAAAGCATAAACTTTCTTTCTTTCTTTCCGACTACCTCATTAGGTTAGTGGTCCTGAGCGCGACTGCTACGCTAGAGCTCCTGGGTACGATCCCCTGGTCGAGCAGTTTTATTGGGTTTTCTATGAAATACTCAGTAGCAACTCGGAGTCTGGATTTGTGCCCGGTTAATTGCAATAGGCTCGCCCCCTGTTACTTGGAACCTAAACATACCGGCGAAGTGTGGGTGAACATAAGTACACCTCTGCCTAATCCTTCGGGGAATACAGGCGTGATGGTATAGTTCTTTATTTCTTACTATTTTAGAAAAGAAATATGCTCCATAGATTTCATGACCAAAGATTATAGACCAGACGTCCACTCCAGCCGGATATAATGCCACCTGTATCTATTCTTTGTTAGCCACGGTAAAGTGGGTACCTACGTAGGTAAATAAATGTATATGGATGCCAATTGAATGGTTTTCCGGAGTGCTAATTAAAAATTACATTAATTAAAAAAAAATTGTAAATTGACACCCATATGACCCATATCAATTTCTTTATATAAATAATGTCCGTTGGATTACAAAATTATTGTCATTTTCGGAATCAGCACTCTGGTAAACCTTGGTAGTGACACCCATATCAATTTATTCAGAAAAATGATGTCCGCCATCTTGGATTTCATAATTAATGTCATTTTCGTAATTTGCAACCCGATAAACCTTGAAATTGCCACCCATATCAATTTATTCAGAAAAATAATGTCCGCCATCTTGGATTTCAAAGTTAATGTCATTTTCGTAATTTGCAACCCGATAAACCTTGAAATTGCCACCCATATCAATTTATTCAGAAAAATAATGTCCGCCATCTTGGATTTCAAAATTAACGTCATTTTCGTAATTTGCAACCCGATAAACCTTGAAATTGACACCCATATCAATTTATTCAGAAAAATAATGTCCACCATCTTGGATTTCAAAATTAATGTCATTTTCGTAATTTGCATCCCGATAAACGTCGAAATTGACACCCATATCAATTTATTCAGAAAAATAATGTCCGCCATCTTGGATTTCAAAATTAATGTCATTTTCGTAATTTGCAACCCGATAAACCTTGAAATTGACACCCATATCAATTTATTCAGAAAAATAATGTCCACCATCTTGGATTTCAAAATAAATGTCATTTTCGTCATTTGCATCCCGATAAACCTCGAAATTGACACCCATATCAATTTCTCTATATAAATATTGTCCGCCATCTTGGATTACAAAATTACTGCCACTTTCATAAATAGCACCCCAAGATACTTCAAAATCAACACCCATATCAATTTATTTAAGTAATGTCCGCCATCTTACATATCCAGTATAACCTGACCTTGCATTGTATAGACTTTCCGTCCAATAAGCGGTCAGCTTGTACTGGTGATTCAGGTATAGCTTGTTATACATATGCAGGATAACCTGACCTCGAATTGTATAGACTTTCCGTACAATAAGCGGTCAGCTTCTACTGGTGCTTTAGATATAGCTTGTTATACATATCCAGTATAAGTTGACCTCGCTTTGTATAGACTTTCGTACAATAAGGGGTCAGCTTACTTATAAGGTCAGGTAACCGTCATAAATAATCGATTTAAAAACAAACACGTCGCATTCGTACAAGATACAATGAAACACCGACTGTAGGTAGATTTAAAAGCGAGCGCACGACGGCCGGCAGGAGGCCACACCCCTCGCTTAGAACGCATGAGATAGCATTACTTTGCTTCAAAATTTGATCGAAATTGCGTCGCGTGCCGTAAATCGTTCATTAATGAATGAAAAGTTATTATTATTCAAATTTCCTGATGTTATTCTGAAAATTGATAATATAAGCTAGGTTCCACGAATTAGAACCGTGTAAATATTGTTGTTTTTAATATTGAATAAGAGACCGGAAAACCAGTCGAAACTTCGTCAAAAAATCAAGAATAACATTCTCTTACATTTATTTCCAGTGAAGTATTTTGGAGGTAATCAAAATCTGTACACCTAGATTAATGGCACCCGAATCCGAATAATACATTAATTTAATAAAATTATCTAAGATTTTCGAATTATGTTCGAATTACGTTTGTATGGGCAATTCGACGTCCGCCGGACCCTTAAGGGGGAAATGTAATCCAGCACATCCAATAATCACAGTGACCTTTTAAATATTTATGTGCAATGCTGATACTCTGTCTAGTCCCGTTACATAGCTTAAGACGCAGTAGTTAAGGCACTCCACAGGATAGCACACTGCTTCATCCGCTTGAAGCACTGAATCCAATTTCTGAGCCTTCCAACAGTTTAAGAAGTATGTAATTGTAACGTGCAATACTAACTCCGAAAAACAACAGTCCAGCTGCTATTTTTCGGAGTCAGTATTGCACGTTTGCACAGCCATTCTATAGACTTTGTTTGTATATTAGAAAGGCTCAGTGACATATTGTATATATTGACTGTAGTTAAATAATAAACTACCTACTAGATAAGATTCTTGGCAGTTTCCCTACGAATAAATAATACTCCAGTTTCCGAGTTTCCTCTTTGTAAGTACCTACCTACGTACAGTCTGTCAAGAACGTCATGAAAAAAAGGAAGGCGCTAGGATCATTTCTGACCATTTCTGGCGCCACGGTATCCCTGTAAATTTCAATTAAAAGGGTTTAGTATTTAGTTTTTTCTTTTAATAAGAAGTTTCAGTAATTAATTTTTAGTTATTTTTCAGAAAAGGTTTAAATTTGGCGGGCTAGGTGAATGACAATAAGTAATTCATAGACAAATTATATTGTCTATGTAAAATTTTGGCGTAGTGGCTGTTGAACTGGTGGACTATTGCTACCAGGAGTTCATAAACGGTAAGAGTAGTTTATAGTAATCCAACGACATCTACGAACACACTTATATACTACGTGGCACCGTAGTTAGCTAGTCCACGATCAACAAACAAGAGCCTACCGTCCAGCGTCTGACTATGAGAGATGGCGCAGTTTTATATATAGATGTTCAGAGTCGGTATTCTAAATACACTAATATTAAATCTTTTAGAACCTCTCTGTACATTTAAGATATATTTACAAAAATATTGGATTTAATTAGTTAGGTGATTAAGGAAACTAAGCCCGAAAGTGATTTTTGGAATTCTTGTTTGTTAGGGGTTTTATTAGATGAGGAAAGCCGAAGATCGGGCTTTGTGGCGTTCACTTGGAGAAGCCTACGTCCAGCAGTGGACGAGTATGAGCTGATGATGATGATGATGAGGGGTTGTATTCACTGTTGGAAAGCTTAAGCTCACACTTAAACAATGAGACAACTAGATTCTTACTTCATACAATCATTTATATGTAGATCATAAGGTATGGATAGACTCGTAGATATCTGTTTACCAGTCATATGGAAAGAATAGATCATCACTGTTGGTTTCTGATTAAATTCTTTCGATTTGAAACGGCAGATTTTTAATAGTCTCGGTAGGTAAGTTAATTCAAACGAAAATTTGATGTTTTTAAAGATTTCCTATACACAAACTGTCTTATCTTCAAGATGTCTTGAATAAAAGTTATCTGATTATTGAAAAATCGCATCACTATCTCGCTCGCGCAGAACCTACACATACTTAGCGACATCATTAATAGCTGGTTTGGTTTTCTTCTAAGTATTACCAGATTTCGCTCCATTATACTAAACGAAAGTAATAGCAGTAATTAAACCATAATTAGTACAACAAAGTATGTTTATTTTCCATAATATCTCGTATTTTGTAACATTTATTATATACTTACAAATTGTTAATTCATACCAATTTCTGATGCATGCAAACAATTTAAATATCTTCTTATACATATAATAGCATAAATAATTTTATTCAGACGATAGGAATATAATATTTTGTGCTCTACATGAGTGTACATGGTGTTCACATTTAGACATTATTTTAGTACTTCATAAGTGCTTGAACTTTGAAAGGCCTGCGGTTCTCTCAACATTAAACTCTAAATACGCAAATTGAGTTTTGCATAACTACTTTTAACATTATTTATTTTATTGTTAGATTCTTTAACGCAATAACATTATTTTCCCAGACAATCATTTTACTTCTTTTGTTAGTACAATATAATGTCAAGCAATATTTTTCTCTTTCAGGTTATTTGCTTACTAAAACTAATTTGCAACTATGCGTTAAATGAATTTGTTAAAAATAATGATATGTGGTTATTTGTATACAATTAAACTATTCAACATCAAAATAACATTTTTTAAATATCACATAATATTCGTAGAAATATTCACCTACTTATACAATATATTAATATCTTATATGGTCCTTTTAAACACACTACCTCTATCACGTGTCGGTTTATTATTATCATGTTTTATGTGTAAAGTTAATGTAAATTGAGTAAACAATTTTTAAAACCTCTAGGCCATTACATTTATCGTCGCTAATGAATACAATTTACTAGGTAAACTTTTTATTCAAAAAGTGTAACTTGTGTGGTGTTTCTTTTCATGGATTCAACCACTTCAATTAGGGTTTAATAATGCACAAATGGTGCAGGTACATACGGCGTTGGCTTCCAGGCACGAACATAATAGACGGATTTATCAGTAATACGGGTGCTAGCTGACACGCGGCGCAGGAGTGGCCTGGCGGGGGCGACGCCACTGTTATTCGTTGAGGATGCACGTGCGCATCAAAGCGTCCACTACAGAGTAAGGGTCGCAGTTGGAGGCTGGCCGACGATCCTCCAGGTAGCCTTTCTTATCCTCAGCGACTGCTCGTGGTATCCTGATGCTGCTGCTGCGGTTTGCGACTCCTAAGAACAAACGAAAATATAAAAAAACATATTCTTAACGAATCTAGTATATCAAACCAAAATAATTACTGATTTGAGTTCACTCACCAGCGCTGAAGTCATTAATACTGGCTGTTTCATGAAGACCAGTTAAACGTCTCTCATTATCCTTCCCTCCGCGAGGGTCATACACCTTGATGTGCTTCATGTGGACCTTGGACAGCTTGTCGATCGCCTTCTCAATTTCACTGCAATTCCAAAAGATAAATCGATGAAGTCATTTATTCTGTATTATGTCATAATTTTAAAAAGGTGCCTAGTCGATAATCCAATAATAAAATAGCTACGTAATAAGTAGATACTATCAGTAAAACAATTTAATATATGAAAAAAATTATTAAACATTACTAATTATTTATTTTTCAATGTCTTGTGAAAGGCAGTTATTAAAATACCAAGCCGCTTTGCTTAACTGAATTGCAACTAACCTGTCGGCTGTTGCAATCGCATATTAAAGTTTAAATGTTTACCATTTACGGAAAGCTGTCTTGTTACAATCGAATATCAGTTCCCAAAAAAATTATTGATTCAAATAAGTAAAAAATGAAACTTACATAATACCGTTATCCTCACGCATCTTTTTGGTAGAGAAGTTGGTGTGGGCACCGGAGCCGTTCCAGTCCTGAACTGGTTTAGGATCGAAGGTGACGATGACACCGTACTCTTCGGCGAGCCTGTTCAGGATGTAGCGAGCGACCCAGAGATCGTCACCGGCACTCACGCCAACCGATGGACCCACTTGGAACTCCCATTGTGATGGCATCACCTCAGCGTTGGTGCCAGCAATAGGGACACCAGCATATAAGCAGCATCTGAAATTTTAACGTAAAAATCTTGATGTCTCACTCTAAAAGTAACAACAAGATTTAGGATTGGTAAAGCACATAGACAAATTTTTAAATATATATTTTTTTTAACCCCCGACGCAAAAACGACGGGGTGTTATTTATAAAAAATGTTTAAATAGATACCTAACATGTTTATAAAAAAAAACACGTCTGTCGACAAACTCGAGACATTGCTTTTGGGATTCAAAGATAAATCCGACTATATAAGGCATTCACTCAATTACATAATATTTAAAGACATACGGGGAAAAGCTTATTGATTCAGTGGTTTGAAACGAAATAGGGTCGCGAAGAACGGCTTAACAATTTTAGTGAACGTAGTACTTACTTGTAGTGAGCCTCGACAAGGTCTCTGGCGAACACCTTATTGGCACCAACACCGCAGTAGTAAGGGCCCTGTGGTGGGGGGAAACCGCCCGGAGGCCACCCGAAGGGCCTCAGGTCAGAGTCCAGCAGAATGTATTCCTGCTCGATACCGAACCACGGCTCATGGTCCTTGCATTTGTCGTACGCCTCTTGACACTTTATGCGGTTGTTACTTTCTGTTTGGAAGATATTATTACTTTTATCGTGATATGTGCGGCAAAATGTAAGGTATATAAAATTAGTACCGATTACCAAACAATGGAATAATTAAGATTCTGGATATGAAATCAAAGAAACTAAAGGACGAACAGCATCTATCTTTTTATGGTAATATACTACCTCACACCTGTGAGGTCAATCGTATTAAATGTCCGTATGATTAAGTATTTATAATAATTGTAAAACTAACCCTTTAATTATTGATTACTTTACCTATATTTTAGCCCAATTGTTTCATATTGTTGGTGCAAATGTCTATGTTTACACAGAAAATGTGTAAAAAGTTATCTTGAAACGCTCTTTAGGAAGTTGAACTGACCTGTTGGTTCCATGTTGTATTTGTATGTGTCGCACATAACGAGGATGTGGTTGCCGCGTCTAAAGGGATCTTTGTATATGGCACGAGGGTACAAGAACGTATCAGAGTTGTGCCCATCCGATTGTCCAGTGGAGCTGCCATCAAAGTTCCAAACCGGTAGATCTGAAATTTTAAGAGATCACTGTAACAAAGTCTACAAATCGACACAAAAAGATCGAAGTATTTATTAGACACAACAATATACACTCTATACGTTGTACGTCATTTAATTTACTGTGAACAACTACTTTCAAATGACCTAAGAATATAGTAGGTAGGTATTGAATGAAATCTATGGTAACATTCCTACGACTGCAGAGCGCGATATTACTTTGAAACCTTTCAAGTTTTCATCAAAATGTCCTGATTTGTGCTTTATATTTTCTGGTTTCTTGCACTGCTACATAAATCATTTAGTTTCGTCTAAATCTGTTATAGTTTTTAATACATTTCGATTAGATTTTTTTTCAGTGTGAAGCAATTTATCAAAATGAGTGGTAATAAAACACATATAACTAGTTCGGTGCATTAAAACAGTCGTTGTTGGTTTGTCTAACTTGTTTACATCACATCTCGTCTCGATGAAGGTCGAACAATTTACGTAAACTGTACTAATTACCATTGTTAATGAGGATGTAATAAAACCATACCAGTCACAATGAATGCTTCATGATATAATATTACTAATGTTCACTGAGTTCATTTGAATTCATTTTGAATGCTCTCACTGACCCTTATTAGTTTGGAAATGTCACGTCGATAGGTATATACTATATATATATATATATATAAGCCTCATGAAGCAAAACATGTAAGTTATTAAGATATGTCAATTTATGAGTCAAGTTTAATTTTTATATGTATATAGACATAAATTTTACACTCGTATATAAAGATTTACCAACCTTTTGGTACTTTAGGAATGAAGTTCAAGGTGCGATCTTTGCATCGCATATGTTCACCAGTTCCATCAATCCAGATGTACGTCGCCAGAATCTTGTCTGCAGGAATAGGGAGGTCATTGTACCTTCCCAACAGGGTTTTGGATAGCACGGCATTCGGAGAGTTGACAAGCACTGGTCCCGATAATATCTTCGGGTTATCTGTCAAAATAAAATACGTTATAACTTAAGTCTTGGTCTTTTACTTTCTGGTAGTGGCGAATGTCGCGAATTCCCTGACAATAGGACAAGTAAAACCAAGTGCTATTTTTAGTCCATGCGAGTCCGACATCCCGCATACATGAGGATATTGTGCTACAAAAAAGGTAAATTTTCTGCCCCCCAAGATGCCCAGATGTGGCCCCTATTGTGTTTTTTTCACAGATCTTATGGTTTCTGTGCTATGACATCGTTGCTTGCAGTTCTAACTGAACTACGCAAACTGGCTAAATGATACTATATTAAATAGGTTTATTTAAAAATCCTTACTTTATTTGTTTGGCCTCCAAGCATTCCTATACCATTTATCCGATTACGATCAAAGTTTCGTACGGAAAAAAATCTAAATGTTTATTTCCAAATGTGTAATACCTAAGAAGTCTTCAAAGATTCAAAGATTGATTGCATACTAAGTGTACAAATAGGTAGATAGGATCTTAAGCCATACCTAGTAATTTATTAAATTATTATTTTGTTAAATGATTTGTGTGAAAAAAAAGGAAGTATTGCAACCTTTACATCTAGCTTGTGCATATTTATATTTTACTTTGGTACCTATCTAGTTATAATAAAAGGTAAATAAATTATATCGACAAGGTCACATGGCGTTAGCCGTCAAGCCATGGCAAGTAAATATTCTGTATAAAAATGGATAAATAATAACAGCTAGATACATTTAATTGAGTTATTTGTCTACTAACTTTTAAGGGGACTAATTGCAGTTGAACTTACGGCAAAGGTTTACTATGAAACCTACATCCGGTTATATGATTTAATCATGGGAACTTTGTTAAACTATAAAATTTAACGGTAAGAAATCTTTAAAAATCTAACTTTCGAATGACGAGGCACTTTCAGGTCAGTGTGAAATATTAGCTAGATTGGTACGATCCAAGTATTGATCTATTCCCGAATGCTTTTCTAGAAAAAATAGACTTTTAAACAGCCTGCTGTGTTCCCGACTCGGCGCCGTCTTCTTATTAATTTGGTCCGACACTTAATTTCATCAAGTCAATACGTTATTCATGGACGCGATCACCATGACGTCATCGTTAGCAGGTCTTTTCGGTGACCCTTATAAAGTTTTTAGGTCACACGTCGACAACAAAGACAAAGGGTTGACGGTAGATACTCCGGTACATTTTTAATACGCTTTTATTAACTTCATTTTAGAAATTATATTTTTTTATCGAAATACCTTGACTTGACTTGGGTGGCAATTTGTATAGTAATATTATATATTTCCTTTAATTGCAATTTATTGCAATTAAAGGAAATAAATTAAAAACCAAATGACATTAATAACACAGAATATATCGAAAATTTTAAGCCTTTGTAAATTCTGTTCGATCGATTGCTTATTTTCAGGGGTAATTATACAAAAAAAATTATATACAGTTACATTTGACCGAAACTATGAAACGCAGAGTAAACCCGTAGTTTGACACTATTGTATTGTTAACCATTGGGAATTTAAAAAAACCCACATGCTAGTGATAGACAGGACATCAGGAACAAAGTCGTAATCTAAATTTAAAAAAAAAACAGTTGTTCTCTCTTTCATATGTCAGCCTAGCTGACAATCTTTTTTATTAAAATGTTTTAAATGTCTGCTCTATACATAATCTTTTTAAATCTCTTTGCAAAAAACAGACATGTGCGAGTCTGACTAGTTCATTAAAGCTTTCAAACCACAGATTCCTTAACCTGTCAAGCGGCATATTGTAGACACAATGCAAAATCTATTGGTATGTGCTCAAAATTGGAACTGTACGCATTGACAGGTAATAGTTCCTAGTCCAAATGTTACCCTATTATATGTACGTTTTGAATTACACAAAACTGAATTTTATGTGAGGTCTTACTTCTTGACAAACAAATATCTATGATTCTAGTAGTTAATACGCCATAACGATTTGTTTTATTTGTATTGTATGAAATATGGGGCACAAGTCGCTGGAATTGTTTATTGAGTTTATTTAGAAGTTTGATTTGTTTACAGCTTTAAGATATCAGTGTCATTGTTATTAATTATAACTTGATACTTCTACCCGTTTCTGCGGTAGGGTAAAAAGGGTAAAAGGTTCTTGACCACCAGACAGACAGGTAGACAACGCACCTTACACCCTACGCATTATTTTATATGATAAACGGGTACGATTCTACTAAATATTATTTCAATGAATTATGTAAACGCCTATTTATTTATTTATGTTGGTGAAGGATTTCGAAGGTGACTAAAACATGTATAATACAATGTTTATAAATTTAATTACTTACATAAGTAGCAAGAAACAATTACCGAGGAGTGCTTACCTTCTATTTTTCCGTGTGCGTGATTATCAGCCATCTTCACGACTTATAAATGTTATAAATCTGTAACAAAAAAGAAGAGCATTCAACTTTGGTTGCCTACTATGATCATGATGAAACGATAATTCAAATGTCAGAAGAAACGTATGCAATGTATGAACATTGATGTATGAAGAAAGAAAAACGTAACGTTAATTACTTATGTTTAACGGTGTATATGTAGATAAGTACATGGTAGTTGTGAACTATTGTTTGTAATGTATGTTGTGTAAAACAGAAAAATGGAAGGCTTTATGCTAGATGGAAGACATTAAGAAAACAGCTGGTTAAAAATAGCCCAATCTAGAGAGGTCATCATTATTTAATATTTTGTGAACTGTTTGCGGTTTAGTCCTTTTCAAATTACCTGCTTATATAGGTAAATAAAAAAACAGTAAAGGCAAAAGTGTTCCAATGTAATGTTTTTAAATACGTAAATCTAATAAAATATGTAATTAAGTCTATTTGCCTTTGTTGCACACAAAAGAAAGAAGTAGTTAAAAAAGTTAACTGCTTATATTTATGCAGGCAGGCTTAAGTTATTATTTGTCTATAAGTCAATGTTAGAGTTTTATTACGTAGAAGATTATTGATATACCTAATTTCCTTGACATTTTGAGAGAATGTAAATTCTTACTAAGATACGCGAACCTAATTATCTGCAATATAATATAAAAAAAAAAAAAAAAAAAAAAAAAAAAAATCCTAATCGAATTCTAAAATTGACACAACATAGGCTATATTTTTCGGTAATCTAACGCTGAGTAGAGACTACTTACCTACTACGACACAGTATTGTTGTATAGAAATTAGTGAGGTATGCATAAAAATAGTGACGTAATATTAGTAGATGGTATACAGATTGTCCATAAAAACGAGACACCTGCCATAAAAGTTAGCCATTTCAGGTAACATGGTATAAGTAATAATGATATATAATAAAAATACAGTTATAACCGTATAAGTTGTAAGTATTATCACCATAATTTTGTATAAAATAAATTAGAACCTATCGTTTTTATGGAATATTTTTTTATTTTGTCATTTTATTCCGTCGAAAAATCTTAAAAAACGCAAAAAATTTAAATATTAATTAAATTTAAATATAATTTACATAGATACAGAACTAACTAATTCATTGGTGTGTACCAATGAATTTTAATTAAGATTCACGCTTTAGGTACTACTTATAACATAATCTAAGCAAGTGTCCTGTTCCCATGGACAAAAGACACTATTTATTTATTTATATTATATTAAATTTCGAATCTTTTTACGTTTTATTACTTACGACATTCTCTGCTCATATACAGTGTTAAAGAAAAATAAATTTCAAGGAGTTTTTTTCATGTTTTTAGAACCAAAAAATACAATGTTTCAATCTGGCATTCAATTCCTTTAAAAGTGCAATCTGTGCTTGCGTCAAAAAGGTTTTTTTACATTCAATTATTACGATCAAAAACCTTCATTAGGCATAGAATATTTAACCATTAGTTAGGCATAGAAAAAACAGACTCTTGACGAATCGACGATATTTCACGAAATCGATTGGCGCGCTGCCCATGCTTATACACTTCGACTGTTTGCCTACCACTCCACACACTATACATACGCAGTAACACTATGTACCCACTTCAATACGACGCGTCATTAGTACGCATGTAAGCAAATAAACTACGAATCTGAACGAAAAATCTAGGAAAATTTCCGCTAGTTCGGAAAGTTTTCTAATACCTGTTGGCTTTTTCTATAACTCTGTTCTGCGTGTTGTAGTTATGCCAGTTCAGTTATGATGCCAAAAATTTTATGTTTTTGCGTAAAAAAGCAATGCTTAGTGTAACCTTGAATTTAAAAGTGCGTAAAGTAAACGCTATTCGTAGAAGAATTAAAGGATTTATATCCTTTTTATGCTATAAAGACAAAATTACTTTTTGATTTAAAAAAGTACTGTCTGACTCCAAACCAAACTCGATCAATACACCTATAACCTTTAGGAGTCGTGAGCTTATTTGGCATTTAACTCAGAGTCACAATGGGGGCTACAATTCATTACATTTTCGAGTGATTTTTTATTTGTTTAGGACCTCCGACTCCCTCCATTACAGAAGATAAACCCACATAATTTAAGAATTCAACGTTGTTAAAGTGCAAACCCCTCATACGGAACGTTATAATAGTTGAAACCATATATCTTTTTAGGCGGAGAAACGTGTAAATTCGTATAAATACGTTTAAATACAAATCCAAACAACAGCATAACTGTCAAAGATGTCGAACTATTTCGTCAGTTACTGATTTTTTAAGAGTACTATAATTACGTACTCATACAAATATATTTTTTTTTCATCATTATAATATTTAATTATTTAGATGTTGTCGATGTATAAATTTGTTTTATTATAAAAAGCGGATAAAATACACGAGTAATAAAAATATCTAATGGATAATTAACAAGTAAATGAGTAGGTGTCACAGCCATTGCCCACAGTAATGGCGCGATAGTAATTCAATAGCATTAGCCTTAACATGCCAACCAGAGATAATAATAGAAATTCCCCAGATGCAATGTATGCATAGTACCTCGTCACTGACACTAATAAACAGGGCAATAATAATCTATAGTTTCCAATTCCATATGGGTAGGTACATCGATAATTTAATCTTAAATGTGTGAAAGTTCCAGCGTAATTTACACAAAGCGTGCCACTGAACTATTTATAAAACAATGAAAACTGTTTTCATGTAATATCAATACATCGATGTTTTCATATCACACGTCGTGTATCTCGTTATCAAGAATGTTGACATTTAAATGCTAGTAGATATCAATGTGGGTTAACGGCTCATTTGTGTTATGCCGCAGCAGTGATAAGTTATTAATATGACGCAATTTTTCTCTGAGAGAACGCCTGCGTTGCTGGGTTCAAGAGTACCTGTTTGTGTTATGTCGTTCAATGCTGTACGTCGCTGTCGCTGCTTTACAATGGATCACGAGCCAGTGCGTGACATTTGACTGATTAGTGGCACTTAATTAGTATTGTTTTTCACTCGTCGAGCCTACACGCGAGTCACGTTGGGTATACATATGTGATGTTCATGTTAAGTACTGACAGTGACGGGATCACAAAGGCTTTATGCGTCGGAAACCTTCAGCATTACTCACTGTTGATGTACAGCCGTGTTTAATGTTCCAGATGTCCCCAAGTCCTTGGCCTTGCCATTAATAAGAGGGCGATGACTATTGCACGCAGCGCGGTCGTGTTTGAACGCTGTCTGCAGTGTGCCCAGCTGATGTCCGACCGACGGGTTGAGTTAGAATTTAGAACGTGTTTATATTTGTAACACGTGCGGGAAAAAAATATAATGCGTGAATGAACCGCCAGCAAGAAAAAGCTTCAATGTCATTCAACATAAATTCAGCTGTCAATAATTTATGATTTATTTGCGGATAATGTTTAAAGCTGCCTTATTACCTATGTACTTATAATTCATTGTTTATATTCTATGTATGTTTTAAAGTCAATGAATAAAAAGGACGCCATAATCCGTTGCTAGCAAAGAATTATCTTTGTAGATAGCTACACAAGTATACATTTAAAATCAAAGATAACACGCGACTTATGTGAAGACAATGACCGAAATTTTGCTGTTATATAAACAAGAATATTTGGGCATTTGAACTTTTATTTTTGGATCAAAGCATGATATTGCACTTTTGTGGACTTGGCAGCTTAAACACACGGCAACGCACCTCGTACAAAACTTCTATGAATAATTGGAAAATTACTCGACATTATTCTGTGCATAAAAGAGATGATATACTAGATGAAGGTGGGCAAACTCACGTCAAGTCTCCTCGTCTCCCATACCACAGGGGCTTCAATGCTGTGTCATATGACCTATGCGGCCTACCTACGGAGCCGAAAACTCAAAGTGAGACAAGTCCACAAGTTTAAAGTCGCAAAGCGAGGCGATATGGCGATTTAACTATGCTCGGAGTGTGATGAATAAAATCCGCAACGAAATTATCCGTCAGAGTACTAAAGCTATCGACATACCAAGCTCATACCAGTAGCAAGCCGGAGAGGCAATGGGTTGATCACAGCTGTCGGATTGAACTAACGATGGAGCACACGAGTGGAGACCGCGCCTAGCTTAACGTAGAATAGTACCAGGCCAGCCAGGTGCCAGCCTGCCAGGTGGAGTCACAACTTGCGGCACCTGGCAGTGACTCAATAACGGAAATCAAAGATCGGGCTCGGTCGTGTCCACTAGGCAAGGCCTACGTCCAATAGTGGACAAATATAGGCTGATCATAAGTCCCTAGAAAAATACACTAAGGAGAAATAAACAAACGGAATGTTAATTGCACATCTAATTAAAATTATCCTTGTGCAAATTAAATTACTACTACCTACTTTCAAATTTAACAAAACAAAAAACTTTTCAAGTATTCATTTGAGTATAATGAGTAATCGTCACCAAGTATGTCATTATCATAAAAAATAAGTCGACAAGAGACACACCTTGTTTCTTCATTAAAGCAATTGGAAGTATCAACTTTTTTTGCGAGATACCCAAACAATCCTTGACCTAAAGATAATTTACGTCGTACGAGGCTGATGCGCGACTTCGAACAGCTCTATATTTACGGTACGATGCGTTGTTGCATAATATTGTATGTTGTAAGTTTATATTGATAGCTTTGACAACATTCGAATCAAAATAATATAAATTTTCGTCATGTTGTCTCCGAAAAAGAAGGTACGTTTATTTATGTATACCTAAGTATATTCGAGATATTAAGATTCTCTCTTCCTTTCACAGTAATCAAAACACCGTTTTTTATAAGACGGTAAATCCTCATGGATCGTCTGCTACTTGGGGTGGCAGCAGGGTATGTTGGACTCGTACGGTCTAAAAGAAAGCCTTTGCTTAAAGTCACGGTCATGGGATAGGTGACTTACGCCATGACCATGCAAGAAAACAGTAAAGTTAAGGCAGCCTCATCATTGGTCCAATGCGAAATTTAGCACATTATCTGGCTTGCGTTACGTGTTACCAGTCCAAGTTCCTCCAATCATCTTCTAATCGTAAAGTCACTTATAACCAATCAGCCTTCGAATGTCACGGGGTTGCTGCTGCCGATGAAAAGCATTAAGGCATCGATTTCGTAAAGAGACTGTTGCAAAAAACCGGTCGTCACTCTCAGAAGTGACCCGATTCCTGCCCGGTCTTGGACAGCGCTTGAAATAAACCAGAGACTGGAATTCGGACTCGGACTCAATATGGACTTATGGAGATAACGTGGTCCTTAATCCAACAGGGCCACCATTTCTCGGGCCGCGATATATCTCATTTTTAAACGACTTCGACGCTCTAGAAAATATGCATAGTAAATGCACGAGTTTCTAGGAAAGATTCATTTGGTGAAGTGAAACTGATGATGAAGACCATCGCTGCACAGCAACTCCTCAATAATAAGTATCGTAGGGGTTGCAATTCGAATACTTTAATAAAGTTGCTATTTATACTGGTTACAATGCATAATTATGGTGAAGTACCAGGAGAACTCCTCAATAATTAACGTCCCTGCATTGAGAAAAGCTATATTTTGTAAAAGCGCGATGAGCAGTTGACATAAGGGTTATTGTAACTTAGGTAAATTAAAAACTAACCCACTGAAACACGATGTGAACACTAAAAAAAATAACTACAAAAATGTAAAACCGCCTTCAAAATAATGATAGATATGCGTATATTTTTTGATAAAAGTTATAAGTACTATTTTATGTTAGAAGCAAACCAAACTCTATGTCATACATTATCTCAGAATAATATTCCAATTCATTAAAATAATTACATGAAAATTCAAAAAAACTTATATGATATTATTTTTTTCAAATTTCCAAGTTCGTAATTTTTTTTAATGTTGTTAGTTATAAAATTTGGAAAGTGTTTAGATTTTTTATGAAAAGTATATTTGGATCAGATTATCAATTCGAGTCTTTACTATATTCCAAAAAAGCTTTTATCATTAAAAACCATTATCTAACTAATTACGTAATAAATTAAATGATAACACTTAAATAACATAATTATTAGAATATCTGACAAACTCAAGATTACCAATTATCAACCTATCATAAATTATTTTGGGATTGTCAAACTTAACTATTGTCCAAGAATTAGATTTATACTTAATATTAGATTGGTAACTCGTTAAAAAATCGTTTTACTAAAAGTCTTTTACTGCGTAAATAACTTATTGATTATTTATACTAGACTGTACTTGAAATGATTGGATATCTGATGAGATCGATAAGCCCACTATCGAGGACATTCTTGTCACAAATTACGTTGGAAACGGTTTGATTTTACAGCGTAAATGACTGATTATATCTGTAACTATGTGCGGCAATATTAGATCTAGGTGACAATTTACGCAACCATGATCGGTATTTTATATTTAGGTCAAGGGGGCAACGACGCGGGTGGACTCACTGATAACATTCAAAACATGTAAGTACCTACATCCTAATGAACGATTAAGGCGATCACTGAATGAACACATACTTACCTACTAAAGAGTCCGGTTGTATAACAAACCTCTTTTATAAAACAAGATTATTTTAGTCAAGGATATCGATTTGTTTATTAATGAAAATATATTTCTAAAGGCGAGGCTACGGTAATAAGAGTGACGCAAAATCGATTCCGGAAGTCTAGTGGGGCTAATAAGCGGGCTAGGGTAATTGCGTTTTAAATGGGTACTTTTTGCTACATAGCGGCAGTAAGGCGATGACGCCGGCGGCGGCTTTCAAAGAAAAACTGTACGCGGAATCGGAATTAGGTCAGACGGATGATTGGACGTTGATCACTTTGAATTGTAAAGCCTACTGTAAAACTCGAGGGAAAGAAACATATTGTATTCTTATACTAGTTGACCCGACAGACAGTCTAACTAAATATCAGTATTTTACTTAAAGCGACTGCCATCACGGAGTGACGACTTGCGGAAGGCAGATGGCAGTGACTGGATGAGGAAAGCCGAAGATCGGGCTCTGTGGCGTTCCCTAGGGGAGGTCTACGTCCAGCAGTGGACGAGTATGGGCTGATGATGATGATGATGATCACACCTCCGCAACCCAATATCAGGGCAGTACCAACCGACTGGTTTTTTAGGCTCCCGACTATAGATTGACGATTGTCATAGGAATTGATTTGTGTTTTTTATATTGATACTAGAGTTTTCGACATTACACCCTCTTAACCTGCTTTTAGCTAGTCCTAACAGTAGCGTTATAAGTTACTTAGAAGCAGGAGCATTATTGAAAAATATCGTATTTGCAGTGGTAACTCGGCAACTTCGTCGAAATAGATGTCATAATTCATTGTTTGTATATTCAGTAATTGTAAAGTCATAAAATCTTATATTTTAACTAGCTGTCCGCCGTGGAGTATAGTTTATCACTTAGGGATATGAAAAATAGATAGTAGCCGATTCTCAGACCTACTGATAATGCATATAAAAATTTAAAAACGGAGTAGAGGAGATGAGTATGGTAACTAACATTGTGACACACACACACACACACACACACACACACACACACACACACACACACATATATATATGATATATATATATCTATATATATAAGATAAAAGTGCACATTTATCAAATAATAGATAAGAAACTTACATAGTTAATTTAAATAATTAAAATAAATAAAAAATGGTTGTTGTAAATGTTGAAATAGACGTCAAAACTCATTACAACTAATTACGAAGTACGAACAAAAATAATGACATCAATTGAAAATAAGACTCAACAACAATAAGAACCGAATCAATAAACTAATTGTGATTTAGCCGCTGCTTCGAGGTATTTATCATGTATTCGGAGAAAATTTAATGAATATTGTAAATAATAATTAACTTAATAGCGTAAAAGTTTTTCCTTGAACTGAGTAGGCAATTAAATTATGGGCGTCAAAATAACCTGCCATACAAGGGAGTATACCTTCATTATTAGGGCATGTTCAACGTAATTTTCTAATTGAATGTTTTTTTATGCTATTCTTCTTTCAATTTTTCGTATAGACAGGTCTCTCTTCTTAAATCCTAACAGATTTTTATTTATAAGCCGACCGTTTAACTCGCGTATCGCCTGCGCGGTAAGAAGGGAGATAATTAACACATACTTTTAGTGTAGTTTTTATATATAAAATCATATTTACAACATTTTGAACAGAATAATTATACGTGATTCGAATTGATATTAATTTAAGGAAATTACCGGTAAACTTTCTTGTTATTGATTTTATTTTGCTTTCATGATACGTACCTACCACATAAGCAGAGATAATATGTTTTAGTAGACTAGTTAGTATAAAAAACATTGAAGAAAACGTAAATCACAAAAAAAAACACACACACACTGAAATGAATATGTTTACAAATATTTCTTAAAATCCGTACACAACACTAGCGCAACTGTTTATGAAGCCCTTGACACAGTTTTTTGTTGTTGTTGGTTCTGACTATACAGGGTTACTCGGAAAGGGTATGCCAAGCCAATGATAAATTTTGTTTATTAACTTTTGATGTACTCCACCCAAAAGAACTGTATCATATTTTTTTATGATACTTTTTTGGTATTTCAGAACGTTGAAAATAAAAGCTCCTCATTACCAATTATTATAAGCAGTGAGCACTATACTTTTTCAGATTGGCAAAGCGACCCTTATTGCTTACAGCAAAACCTTGGTTTTAGTTTTACTATTTATAAACGTCGTTCGTCGATCGTTCTTGATACTTTATAACGATCATAAATATTTGTGTCACTTTCGGGTCAGGTGAAAATACGGATAACGTGAGCTTGTTTCTCTCCAAAAATAGAGCTAATACGTTCGTTACGATCGTTTGAAGGTTTCGCGCTTTAAAAATATATCAGTTTATTTACCGGTCGATCGTACGATGGAGGACGGAGTGATTCATAATATTCTTTGTTTTTATTTTAATCGAGTTCCCTAACACGAGCGTAATATTGGTACGGCTACGATAGGTACTCGTATAATGTGAGTGACCTCTCGCCCGCACTGAATAAACTGAAACACGCAGCGAGCCGCATCCGGCACATGTACATTTTATTGCTTTTAGAGATTCCTGAAAATTACTATGCTGAACCTGTATGGATTTAAAGAAAAAAAATGATGGATTAAGACAGCTTTGCACTGCTTTTTAACGTTTTATAAACAAATTTGTAGTTTTGTCTCGGCCTATTTCGTCGATAGCTTTCGAATAGATATTCGCAAAAAAATGATATTAAGTTAATTTGAATGTGTTAATATATTAATAACGATATAATTTTCGTTAGAGGGATTTTATTTGAAAAAAATGATCTTTTAAATGTATCTTATTTTACAAGAGGTCACAGACCTTTTTATTGTATGCAAAAGCAATGTTAGTCTATGTGTCATTTATAATTGGGATATTTTATTTTGTACTATATAAGTCCAAAAATAAGCATTTGTGTCATTTATTAGAGGAATTAGTCTATGATAACGAGTAAGATAGCACTGAGTTGCATAAAATTAGACTTAAGGGTTACTATTTTATTCACTAATGCGTGACCGATTTTATTAGCCGCTATTATTTCCTACTCCAGTTGGCATAGAAACAAAGTAAAGCACTATTGTTAAACAAACATAGTGAGTCTCAAATGAGCTAAGATTTTATAAATAAATCTTGCCCACTATGATAAAGGTTGATGTAAAACGTTATAGGAACAGATTATAGGATTGCATTTCAATCACACCCGTGTACATGGAATTTTTAATTAGATTTATGCAAATATGGGTAACTGGGTTTTGCTTACTTAGATTACTGAGTCACTTCTTTGTTTATTTACGAATACATCGCCATCGTATTTCATTATAATGATTACCATAACTTGTAAACCTTGATAACTTACCTACTATGAAAATGTTAAAGTACATATACTTAATTGCGTCAATATTTTTTTCGGCACTTTATGGAAAACTTTGTGCATTTAAACTTTTTTATTCTTATCACTTTAAACTTGCGAAGATAATTATTATTCGTAATAATTAAGACAGGTTTCAGTTGCGTTACCAGTTACAGAGATCCTGTTTGCTTTCAGAACGCAATGAACGGAGTTTTGGACGAAAGTTTTATGTGATTAATGTTTTCTTTTGTTAAAATTGATATTTATTTAATTTAAATTGATATGTAAAACTAAGTAACGTGACCTAACATAATTATTACATAAATTTTGAGATAGTTCGACTGAGCTTGTTTCAATAATTTCGCCATGTAAAGTTCGCAAAGCAGGTAGACCGCGAGAGCATTTGGTGTTAGCAACAAATATTTTGATCGGAGTTGATGCAATTCGCATTGCAGCCGGATGGTGGTGGTCGAGCGACGCGTGCACTCCGTCGGCACGTGCTGCTGCTAGGCCGTCGGGGAGTTTCCACACCCGGCACGAGCACGACATACCACCCGACAGATAAATTAAACACCACACCGAACGCACTCCGATATCCTATAAGTATATAAAAATTAAATCCTAATCGATAAATATTTTATTTACAATAAATACCTTTAATGCGAATCCCCCGACTCGAACGGTGTGTAACGCGCGCAAACGTGCGTAGTGTTGTTCGAGTAAAAGTATCGGTACTCTCAACCGGTTCGATCGCTCGCTACGCTAAGCGATCTTAGGATTGACTGGTTGTCGGGCGAAGCGCTGGTGAATATATGCGCGCGCATCTCCCCGCGCGTGCGTTGTGGTGGGAGTACGCCACTGCTTACAAAATGTGCGCACAGAAAATATTATCCTAGCTCTTAATACACAAGCCATAAACACCATAATTAAACAATTCCAACTTACCCATATATAACGTGTACTTCATGTCAAACTGCCACCAATTCATTCATTTGTCTATACCACGAGGGAGCATCTCCCAATGCATTGTCCCACCCATAGTTTAGGTCTTCCCGCTCAGTCATACAAGGGTATATTAATTTGAGTTAGGCAGGGTATTTATGGACAGGTAATAATGTCAGTTACTTTATTATTTTGGGACTAGAATAAAGATTTTATTTAATATTTTCATTTGGTAAGTACTGTTTGGGCATGTTTGTTTTAATCAACTCCATTATTCCTCCAGAACCCTCTCCGGTTCTCGTTTAGTCCGTGTTTTGTTCATGCGACGTCACGTCTCCTCCATCTCAGTTAAATTAAATTAAAATTAAAAATTGTTTATATAAAAATTGTTTATTTCTGAACCAATATTCGCAACTATACTCCATTTGGTTAGGTACTTAACTAAAGGTAAACAAATCATAAAAAAGGTTCTTTTATAGGGTCATTTTTCATTTCGAAATAAAACATCACCAAAATAAATTATTCAATCACTCAAAATCACATTCTGCTTTTATACTAGCATATCTTACTACTTTGCTTAATATTAAATAGTTACTATTATTCTTAGCTTGCAAACAATTAATTAAATCAAAATTTATAATTATGTCAAAAAGTATTGCAATGTGCCTACTAAAACGAATCTAAAAATACAGATATTCAAAACATTTTTCTGCGTAGTAGACTTTTGATAACTCGAAAAAATTGAGAAGTAGTACTGCGAGGAAGCGGAGCGAAATAATTAACCGATATTATACTTAGTCGGGTAACCAGACGCCATACGTAACAGTTTGTATTTACTCTACTTTCGTTCGTTTTTGTGTTTTTTTTGCCGCAAATGGTGTTAGATAGTTATTGTTTTGTTTGTTCGTTGGTTTTATTGATTGTTGGTTGTGTTGTTATTAATTTCACTCCCAATTCATATGATACCATTGTAATAAAAGGTTGAACAGCTCTGAACGCCGCCATTTTTATTGTTTACCTTTAGTTAAGTACCTAACCAAATGGAGTATAGTTGTTGATTGGAGCCTCCTTTTAAGCAAAAAAAATGCCTGTATTTGGAGACTTAACTTAGGAGTTTTAACCAGGGTTTTATATAATTATCAGTCAAAAGTCTACGTAATTATGAACTAAGAAGTACTTTGTGGCTATTATTATTGCATTTTACAGACGTTATTATTAGACAGTCCTAAAACGTTCGCCCTTCGCCGGCTTGCTGGGAAAAAGAAGCGACGCAACAAACTTCAAACTAACATACACATTACATATTTCTGTACATTCAGGCAAAATTCAAAACACTCTAGCTTTAATACTTATAATAGGTAGGTACTTAGATTGTCTGATGTAAAATTATTTTAAAATATGTACAGATTAACTAAAATCTTTCCATCTTAATATCCTAAAAAATCTAGAAAATTTACATATACCTTAGCTTAGTTTAATAACGTTCTTTCAGCAAGACTGAAAAGTAATCCGTTAGCCACACAAATATAATAAAAATAGTTTAAGAATTAGCATTGCTAATCTGGTCATAAAAAGGCTATAATAATCGCTTAGCAAATGAGATTGTAAGCAGAATGAATTTTTATATTACTGTGCTCAACTGTAATGAAAAAAATATAAATCATTGTGTTCATGTAGACACTAGCTTGTGTAGTGAATGCTATGCATATACCTGAAGAGCTGTCCTATATCCAGTTCACAATGTACTGAACAACAAAGTCATTTTAATGATGCCTTTTCAGTTTCTATGATGTTAATTACGTCAGAGCACGTTTCATGAACATTAACATACAAAATAGCGCTTGAAATTAACAGTAAACTTAAATCAATATATTTCTGAATGTATCGTATCTGAGAATTTCAGATAAACAAAATTACAATACAGTTAATCTACACAGTAGTCACCATGACAATATTATCGTTATTTTAACAAGTTTCCAAGATTCTTGTGCACGCCGAGGCCGCTGTAATTCAGTTCGGACGGGCCTTCATAATTATGACCCCTGTGACCTAACTCCTATCCAGGTCCACGTTCATGTGACGACGGATACTATTTTTTTTTCTTGAAACCTGAATGGTGACTTGGTTTGATTATCGGGATCGCACGGAAACTATTAACTTTTATTTGGCATTACGTGGCTACGCCTATTTCAATTATAAAATTGTATTATCGTTCGTCACCTAAAAATCCCTTTTTTAGCCGTGTTGGCAAGGGCGCAGGCCTAAGTTCTCCCGAAACACCATGAAAATATTTAATCTCAGTAACATAACCAAAACAGTGAAATAGCTTTTTTTATTATATTATTTTTTTAAGTTTTTCCATGGATGCCAGTGTCAAAACTGGACCAAATTAAAATGGAACCAATCGGAAAGCACCAGCTTCCAAATAAAAAAATAATCATCAAAATCAGTTCTCCCAGTCGAAAGTAATGAGGTAACAAACATTAAAAAAAATGTAATTAATTAATACAATCGAATTGAGAACCTCCTCCTTTTTGAAGTCGGTTCGGTTGAAAACTAGCAATCTCATAATATACCACCACGCCTGTATTCTCCCAAAGGATAAGAATCGGTGTTCCAAAATATAGTTAGCCAGTAGGCTTAAGGTCACATTAGGGTGAACTTATTGCTATCAAACCGAGCACAATATATCCAAACTACTGCTCCTGGGGATTTTATAGAATACGCCAATAAAACTTTGTTTGACCTGGGAATCAAACTTAGGACATGTAATGAAGCAGTCACGCTTAGCACCACTAGACTGATGAGACAGTTTAAAAGACTATAAAATTTTAACACAATGCCATTTCACGTCAGGTGAGATACCTAGTGGTCAAAGGCGAGCCTATCTTATAAAAAGATAAAAGGTTAGATTCTTACGTTAATCAATCATAAGGTTAGATTATAAGAATCTCTGGTCTCAGAACATATTGCTGAACCACATAATTTTCCTGACGGAGATAAGACGCACTATTATAGTAAAGTCGCAATCATATTTAATTCAAAGATAGTGTTATATTATGATTTTATCGTAAGCCTTAACTAATAGTGTTTTAGAAAAACTGTTATTTTAACATCACAAACAGATACTTCCATTTTATTAATTTGTAAAAGATAGAGATGGTGTTGTTTTTTCTGTGTAGCGACTTTTCGGTATACTGACTTAAAAGAAAGTCGTTTTAAAAAAAATAAATTAAGTCAATTTGCCCAATGTAGCATTTGCTTCAAAAACAGTAGAATGTGAGATGTTATTGCCGCGCGTGTGGCAACATCATAATGTTTAATTCCATTCAGCCGATGTTTTACCAATAGTTTTTATAGACTTTAAACATTACTGTCTCAGTTTACCTTAACAGAATTATTAATTTAGAGATAAGATTACATAAGTAGGTAGTATAATAATGATTAATTGGTCATTTAATGAAAAAGGTTTATTGGGGATATTACTATAAATTGTTACCTTCATCTTTATTAGTTGTTTTAAATAAAACTATTAAAAAAAAACAGTTCGAAATTACAAAAAATTAAGTGTTTTTTTTTATTTCATCTTCAGGGCCAAAGCCAAAATAAAAGTAATCGAATATGAAGTATTTAAAAAATTAAAAGGAAATTTAATGTTTTATTATTTATTTTATTTTATTTATTTACACAAAAACTTACGAATTATAAAGTTGATATCACCGACTTCCGAAAATGTTTTAGACATAAATTTGTTTTTGTTAGTTTAGAAGGCGGTTTTTTCTTTTTTGTGTTAAAAGTTATTCTATTTTGTAAACTAGATTGCGCTTGCATTTCTTAACACGAAGAAAGTTTGCTTATAATTAATGCTTGCGGTTTAAAAAAAGTTTGACTCATATCATCTCACCTGATCACAAACAGCGTGACCACATCACGTCATTGATCTCAGTTAACTTAAGTTAGTTGGTAACGGGTTACTTAAAGCCGCAATGGTTTTTTTATAGGTCGTCAGTTAGGCTTAGGTTGACACGGCACTACGAACGAAAAATAAGTCTGTTAAAGATCTATCTATAGAAATAAATATAATTTAGCATGGAATACTTATTTGTCATTAGGTACAGCCTACGGATATATAATTGTTCTTGGCATTCACTTATATTTATATATATATATTTTTAATCTTTTTTTTTTTTTGGGACGTTTATTCTATAACAAGAACATGCCAGTCCTATTAATTCTAATTCACTTATATAGAAATGAGTTTAAAAAAATCTTTATAATAAGTCTATGTTTTTGGTCTGTATATTCGTGCAGGCTTGTAAACACACTCCATGCTACAGAGAAATCCTATTGTCTCTAACGTTTTTAAAAAAGTAGTCACTACAGAGTTCTGTTATTTACAAGGACATATTATTTTTGATTTCTGGTGACATTGAGGCACACATGAAAAAAAATAAAAACTAATACAAGCGACGCCCAAAAATACTGTGATTTTGACCAACGTATTCTTCACTCCTAAAAGTTTTCTTAGCTACTGAAAAGTCACAGCGAATATTTGAAAATAAATGAAACAATGTAAGGTAAGTAACTCATCGGTTGACAAAACAAAACGTGAGGACAGTACCAACTCGAACATAATGAGTCGTAATACATCAGTTTTGTTCAGGGTCGTAATGTCTACAACCAATAATTTAGATTTTTAATTACGAAGAACTGTATGCTACTCATAAATCGCTCACATTACTTGAGGTTATACCAAATTCATTACAGACGAACGCTTATCTTCACAGAAGATTAAATTTTTATGTAAGTAAACCAATTTATTTTCCATAAACATAAATTTAGGACCTTGCGTACGAGAACAAAGTGCGTAATGAACTTCGAGCAATACATTCGTATAAAATACATAATCATCATGCTAGTATAATTTGCAGCAATAGCACTAGGTATATTACTACACTAGCGAGGTCCGGAACATTGGCACATGAGGCAATAGTTACTGTGGCGTACCTACCTGGACTAACAAGGGACTTATTTAATTAAAAGCACCATAAAGGAAATATAGGAACATTCACAGTAAACTGAAGCAATTGTCTGATATTAAATAATTATTATTTTCTCTAGACATTTTTATTACTTTAAATTCACTGAGTCTTTCTATGAACTTCTCAGTCGCAGTTGGGAGTGAGATGTATGCCCGGTGGCAATTGGCTGGCAACCCTATTACACGGGAACGCAACATACCGGCGAACTATGGGTCTATGTACATTAAATACTCTTCTGTTTTACCCTTCGGAGAATACAGGTGTGATGGTATGTTTATAATATAATATAACAATTGGAACACGTCACTCACTCGTCTTGATGTGTTTCCGATATACATTATTACAAAGACTATTTAAAGAGGTTGATCACGCGACATGAAAAATAAATTAAGAATAACAAATGCAGAAGAAATCTCTATAAAATTAGATTACTTCTGTAACTAAGTAAATATTTATCTATATTAAATTGAATATTGAACATTTCTGATCTTTTAATACTTAATGTAAATTATTTTTGAACTTTATAATGTGATAGGAAAAGGTTCTTTAATACGGCATAATTTCCTTTAAATAGGTACATATAAGTTTTAAATACATCTACAGATATTTTCGATTATTCATATTTTTATTGGAAAATATAGCGACTTTTTTAACTTAGCGCATTTGTATTATTATTTATTCCAGTTAGAATCGAATATTCACAGCTAAGGCAGGACAACGTTTGTTGGGTCAGCTAGTACAATTGCTGATAATTATGATGACTAGTTTTTTATTAATGCAAAAGGATCTTTGTATATTTGTTTGTTTAGTTATCACGCCAAAGCCGCTAAACGAATTTTGATAAATATTGGTATAGAGACAGAATTTTCCAAGGTTCATTGTGGAAAATTACAAAGGACATTTTTTTTCTCGGGAAGTTCTTTGGGGTGCGAGTAAAACCTCCAGCAAAAGTCAGTACTTATTGCGTTATCTACCGGTGGCGGAGAGTCGATTTTGGTAAGAGAAGTCGAAGCTGAAAAGCTTATCTTCACCAGCTATTTGGCAATAGTAGACTAGACACTAAAAGTGACTTCTTAAAGGGAAGCCGATAGGAATCGAGGTATTAGATACACCTCTTTAGGTCCGGGTCTTTTGCAACGAGCTTCCTGTCACGTTCACATTGAGTTGAAATGTATTAGCAGTAAAACCGAATGAAATCTTGAAAGTTTGTGTATGTAAGTA
This sequence comes from Subacronicta megacephala, assembly GCA_958496365.1. Lineage (NCBI taxonomy): Eukaryota > Metazoa > Arthropoda > Insecta > Lepidoptera > Noctuidae > Subacronicta > Subacronicta megacephala. The sequence continues at coordinate 12,846,576 of OY292513.1, forward strand.
ATACAGATTAACAGTATTTTACCAACAACCCTGTAAACAGACAAATTTTGTGTACAGAGTCGTACTTACTTTAAAATAAAATTGTAAACATAATAAGTATTCAATAGGAAAAATGGGAAAAAATATATTATATGGTCACGTCACGATCTGTCGCAGTAACGAAAACGAAGTCTAATTGAATAGTAAAACAACAAGACATAGAAAAATCTGAACCGTGAGTTCAGAGTCGGGGAATATTTCGTATGGAAAATCACTTTATTTTAAAATACATAATACCTATTACACGCGACAAAAGCGTGCCTTATGATAAGTATTATCAAATGATCTTTCACAATTTCACGTTATCGGTAAGAACCAACAAAGTTGAGCGGTGAAAAGCATTATCCTCTATATAAATAAAGATGAATAATAAAGCTGAGAGTTTTTTTGTTTGTTTCACCGCGCTTATCTCTGGAACCTACTGTCGTATTTGAAAAAAGTTTTTGTATAGAATAGCGGATAGCCACATTCATGAAGAAGGTTACTTATAAGCTATTTAACATCGCACGTTGACTATTAAAATCAGGGCAAAACGGGTGAAACCGCGAGGCACAGCTAGTAAGTCATTTTTGTGTGGATTTTGTACATATTACGCGGTATAAAGATTATAGGTAATGATTATATTAAAAGAAAATTCGCGGTTTGACTGTGACACGGGTCAATCGACGAATTGACCTTTTGTTAATCGTTGTTTTATGACAAATGTGTTTGTAGTGGAATGACTAATAAGTCATGTAAAAATACCCTTCCACTAACTAAGTATACCATTTTGGATATGTAGGTATTTATTCAATTTAATTCCCCATGCAAGCGTGCTTGCAAGCGAATATTGAAGAAACCCTACTGGGCTTAGAAAATGTAATTTAGTTATTCATGAACCAATCTTCTCCACATTTGTACACACGGCTACAGGTCAATCTATACAATTTCAGTTTAAGCTGAGCTCGCATTTCATAGGCTTCCATACTAAAAGAGGCTAGCGTAAACTGGATTTCGATAGCTTGACATGTAGCCTTAACAGAGACGTCCGTCCAGGAGTGGAGGAGTATAGGCTGATGATGATGATGATTCAGTACCCATAGGCTCAATCCCCGTTGCAAAGGCTTTTCGTACAATGCAAGGCCAGATTATCTTGGACTTGTAGATATAGCTTGTGTGTATCTAATCGTGCGTTTAATGTCGGCCTCATCGCAAATACGAGATATGTAGTATAATGAAAATAATGTAGACGACAATCCTAGATCTCGGATTGTATTTTGCTGTATTTGAAACTTTGAGAGGTACCTACCTATCAATCGAAATAGGATGCTATACTTATAAAAAATGCTGTTTCTATAAAAACAATTGACGGTCGACATTGGTCTTCTACGGCAACGGACAGAGAGAAGTGGAAGAAGAGTGGGGAGGCCTTTGCCCTGCAGTGGGACACTACAGGCTCATAATAATAATAATAATAAACCCCCTCTGGGACAAACGTTACCTCACCATGAGACTAACGTAAAACTGGAGGGTAGATTACAATCGCTTTCTAACAACCTATGATAATAAAACAAAAAATGTATCACAAGGTCTAAAGAAAAGCGCACAAACCGCAGGGCAGCTTGTGGCGAGCTGATGGTGAGTGGCGACACTGCGGTCCTTATTGCTCCAGAGAGTCGGTCAGGGCCTCGTCTCCAGTTTTCCCGTATTGGGTAGCTGGAGTGGAACTCCAAGAGCGCCCGCAGGACTCTAGACTCTGTCTTGCCTTAACTGGCCGGCCAGAGGGGGGCCGCCAGAGCTATATGCTCGGGGGTGGAAGTGTCTAATGGCATAATAGCGGGGAAACCCACTCCGGGTCTTTTCTAGACCCGCGACGGTGAAACCGGGGCCGCACCTCTCTACACCCCTAGCCGCTCACGCCGCTGTTGCCGCCTTCTGCCTGTACTGGCAGCTTTTTGGGGGGCCCAGCTAGTGAGTTGGCTAGTCACCGTCTGCCATCCCTAAGGATGTAAGTTCGAGGTCGTAGGCAGACGCCGTTTTCTTCCGGCAATAGAAGTTATCGGTCCATCAAACACCCACATCCATAATCCTATTATTTAAATTCCATATTTTACAATAGTCCTGCTCCCACCCGGGATACTCAATACTCAATATACTCAATATATTTATTGCACTCCACAATGTTAACAGGTGTTACACAGTAATTTAGTAGGTATCAATCATGGACCCTGTCGGGCACGGCAATTTAGGAGAGAGGAGGAAGGCATTCTATTTTTATATTTGTTATACCTACAACTTTTTTTAGTTTTTTAATTTTTTTTTATTTATGTTCTTAATTATTTTTTTTTTATAGTTATTGTTTTGTATATACTATTTATATACCGTTTATTTTATTAGCATATTGTATCAATATACCTAGTAAGATTTATATAATTATGTATTTATTATTATATATTTAAACATATTTATAAAGTTATTTATTTGTATAGTTTGTTTTGAATATATTGTTGTTGTTAGACTTAAATGAAGGTAGTCTTCTTTGTTACTGAAGCTAATTTTATTTGTCATGGTTTTTATTTAGGTATTCGCTTATGTCGTAGTAACTCTTTTTTAATAGCATTTCCTTTAATTAATTTATACTCCATGGCTGTTCTTCTATAGTGCAGTTGTGGAGTGTCCCGGGTTGGTGCCCCATCCCATATTAGATTAAAGTTCTCCAAAGGGCCTCTGCGCGTTGGACCTGTGTCCCCCCGCACGCCTGCCAAAGGACCGGATGTCTTCCACACGGGAGGCATGCCGTGATATCCAAGGTGGAGATACAAATAATAATAATATAAAAACACTAATTCTAATTTGCTTTGACCTCTGAATGCAAGTAACTTCATCACATTTAAAACTACTTACGATTAATATAAAAAGGTATTATGTACCTACCTAGTCCTCACAGCTACATACAGCTGTATGCATCCACTCTAGGCTGAACTCACATTGCATAGAATTTGAATAACGAGACGCCTCAACTTATACTGGACATTTGTAACAGATGCAGAAAGTGGCTAGACGTGATTTCGATTTATAGATAAGAATGTGTACATTATAAAATCAATCAATTTAAACATGCAAGATAGCTAATATCTGTTCAAATTTGTTAAACTAGTATCTATTAAATACTATAGTGATAAAGCCTTGAAAAATCACAACCATCCGTCATGCATGCAGACAGATAACATTAATATATAATAATAATTTAGGATATATAGATTACTTTGTTGCCCTCAGTTTCGCTAGCAAACAAAGATTTTTTTAGACGAAAGCTAACCTATGTCTTCTTCCAAGCTCTAATTTATCTCTATACCAAAATTCATCAAAATTGGTGTAGCGGTTCAGGTGTGAAAACGTAAGAAGCACACTGACTGGATAGTTTGGATGCTGACTTATTTGTTTCATAGGTAGTTACTTTATTGTGTTTGAATCCACTTATAATTTTTGATATAATATCTATACATTTTTTTCTGAAGCGACAGTAGCCTAATGGCTAGGGCGTCGGACATGCGATCATGTGTTTGCCGGTTCGAAACTCACCCATTGTTCTACCAAGGGGCACCCACTCGTTAAACAAGCATTTAGCTTAGTACGAGGGGTTAACAAGATTACTAGTAATGTGCGACCCACATAGCTAGTAAGCTTTTAGAAAAAAATGGTACATATCTACACAAATAAATAAATTGGAGTGTCTGTTAATAATATCAATATCAACTTTTTATTAAATGCCTATTAAACCTATAACAAAAAACCATATAAAACTGTTTTTTTTTGTAAAAAATTTTTTGTTTGTCTATCAGCTGATTTGACGGGCCTTTCACTGCCAAAAAGCTATCTGATATTATAACGAGTACCTTCGCTAGGACTCATTAAGGGACGAAAAGAAAAAAATATGAAACGGCAGGTGAAACCGAGGGGTTCACCTCGTTTAAATTATAAGTAGGTAATGATGTATATTAATTATCTGTAGTGAGTTTAAAGCCATTGACGTTGACTTCCACACAGTGACGACATCGTGGAACAATAACATAGAATGTTATATTATTACAGTAGGTATGATTCATTAATAAATAGACGACGATCCTTTTAAACATTAGGGTATTACCTGGCGCAGAATAATATTTGTACTATGTCTTTGAAAATTCCCCGATATTATCGATTTGTTTGTACACTACACAGAAATGAATCATCATGTTTTTTTCTGAAAGTGCAGCGGTATTTATTTGTTTTAACAAAATATTCTATCACGCCTGTATTCCCCGAAAGGTTAGGCAGATGGGTAGGTACTGACGTACACCAACATTTCACCGGTATGTTTAGGTTAATCATTAGGGGGCGAGCCTATCGGGTATGATCATAGGACTTGTTCTTCGTTCGTCCTGAAGTTTTGTCCCACATTCCAGAAATCTTTGTTTGTCCCATAGCACTATTGAAGTACTGTTTCGTCCCAAATCACAAGTATGATAAAAGTACAGTCTACAAAAAAAATATGTACATTGTTGAAATTTTTTAAACAATAATTCCAAAATAAAACCAATATAAACATTAAGATATTTTTTATAACCTTTGTATTATCCAGTATCACAATCAAAATCACAGAAATGGTATTCCTATTAACCATCTCATCATTACTACGGCTTCAATATACAGAACAGCCAGATCTCTATTAAAAATAACTAAGACATGATAATTTTAATTACTGAACAAGTGCGAGTCGGACTCGCGCACGGAGGGTTCCGATTTACGATTTATGACGTATTAAAATAAACTATTTACTAATCTCGTCCGATCTCGTCCAAACTAATTTTCGGTGGAAGGGGGACACTTTTTACCACTTTGGAAGTGGTTCTCGCGCAAACAATCCAGTTTAAAAAAATATATATTAAAAACCTCAATATCATTTTTGAAGACCTATCCATAGATACCCCACAGGTACGGGTTTGTGGACAAAAAAATTTCGAGTTTCAGTTCCAAGTACGGCGAACCCCCAAAATTTATTTTTGTTTTTCTATTTTTGTGTGAAAATCTTAATGCGGTTCATAGAATACATCTACTTACCAAGTTTCAACAGCATAGTTTTTACAGTTTCCAAAAAAAGGCTGTGACACGATCGGACAGATAGACATAACGAATCTATAAGGGTTCCGTTTTTTGCCATTTGGCTACGGAACCCTAAAAATGTACCGACCTACAATTAAATGAGAGTATCAAAACAAAAGTAACGTGTGTAAAACACAATATTCGTTGTTATTTTAAAAAATCACTATGAACAATTAATTTAAAATTAAATCAACAATTTGTAGTAACGAAAAGTCTTTACAATAAAATAAAAATGTAGAATATGTACTTGAATTTGAACTTTAGACGGTATTCGAAAGATTTTTAGATTTGCTGAGATTTGTTACGTGCATTGTAGACTACCGCATTGGTTCTTCTGTCCTTTAATCTTCTTAAACCGGTATTAAAGATAGATCGGCTAGATTTCTCAACCGCCACTCTTGCTTCTTTCTTGCAAAATATAATTTCTCTTCAATGTGATTTGTTGATACACTAGGTGTGCAAACGTTATGAATCAAAACCTTTTGAACACTATTATTCATTCATACCATACCACCACGGCACTTTCTGTTCACAGATCTCCAAATAATTGTGCCAATTTTGTAAGTTCGTTTTCGTGTGAGTTCATAACCATCACAAAGTTGTTCTACTTTGTGATGGTTATGAACTCACCTCTTCTGGTTACTATAAATGGCATCGGCTTCCGTGAGGTAGATGGTAAACTAAGATTTGGTTCCATTGTAAAAATATTTAATAACCCTTTTTTGCTGATTGTACAAAATAGAAAGTTTGGCTAATACAAAAAAAAATGGGCCGTACAAGGAATATAAAATATGACGAAGCGAGAATAAAATAATTAAAATTATATTTTGGGACGAAGGAAGCATGTTGTTTGGGACGAACCAGGATTTTTTTATGTGGGACGAAACTCAGTGGGCCGAACGAAGAATAAGTCGATCATAGATATATTATTTATACTTCTATAAGCTGCAACTGAGAATTTCAGATAAAAACTTAATATCACTACCCGACCTGGGAATGGAACCCAGAACCTCTACCGTAGCATTGTGCCTGGGCCCACTAGACCAAATAGAGAAGTTTATACTGGAATGTATACTGTCTCCGAATAAATTCACTAAAAATTATTCAACAATACACATATTTTAATGGCTCGTGGCTAAGTTAAGCTGCGCTGATTAACAGATCTACAAGGTTAAAGTGCGCCTACCGCGGTCGGTCTATGGATGAGAGACGTTTCTTAAAGTATCGAGACCCTTTGTGCCTCGACGAGATCGTGAAGCCGTCGGTCCCAGTTGCCATTATGAACACCTTTACTGGTTGTCAGAGGCCCAAACACCCTAACAACCACTCAACCTTTCGAATATCTGTGTTGGCCAGGGTTTGGGTTTTGGACGATGGCAGTTGGTTAGGACCTGGTTAGTAGCCAACATAATTGAGAAAAGACTAGGAGGATGATTGCAAAGTTAATTTTGGGGACGTACACAAAATTCCTTAAGTAGGTGAAGAAATGAATAAAGCTTCGTTGGAAAGAAAATTGGTTCTGAGGTTTATATTTATTTAACTGGCTGTGCCCCAAGGTACCCGTTTTTCTTTTTGTTTGACTCTCAAGAATAATAACGTGATGTTAAATCCTCGAAGTTACTCATTATACCAACCGCTATCAGTGAGTGAAAGTCCCGCCAAAATTGGTCTAGCCGTTTCGGAGAGTAGGCGAAACAGGAGGACAAAAATTATAAAATTGTTTTTTTTAAGTACCGTTTATTTGTAGATTGACCAAACCAATGATAAAGGCTTCAAGCCTAAGTTCACTGCTCCTTTAAGTCTGAAAACATTCGGATATGCTTATCTATCGCAGTCTAGGAAAAAAGTCTGAAAATCGTGCGTACTTGAATCATGTTGTTATGTCGCTTGGCGCGGTGTCAATGACCTTGCAATCTCGCCATCGCTGCCCCGATAAGGATATGCGTGTATTTTCTAACGTCCGTGTATAATGTATAGGCTACCTTGAAGTCACAAATGGTGCTAAATTGTTGATAAATACACGTGATAGCTGTGGATAACTAGAGTGAACCAGTGTGGACTGCTCACAGGTGACAGAATAATTGACGCTGTAAATAGCACGAAATTTATCAGTCATGCTCACGCCTGATTAGCATTATCCATCAGCGGTGAAGTGGAGACGAGAATTGACAAGTTGTGGGCCCAGGCAGAAACCTTCGCAATGTGAAAAAATTCTGTAAGATTTCAGATTTCTTGATTTTTTCGAGAAGATTTCTGCCATCACTTCTATGTTCACACAGTTACACATCAGGTTATAAGAATCATTACAGGCTGGTCTGGTAATGTAGTATAATCGGGCTATGCCTGAAGGCCTGTTCCCACAGCTGGGACACAGGCCTTCAGGCCTCTCGGGGTGAAGGAGTGGGCCGTTATCCACCTCGCGGGCCTAGTGCGGATGTCATCGAATTTTTGGTTCTTGCGCATGCCGGTTTCCGATGCTTTCGTTCACCGTTTGGGAGCAGCGGTGATGAAATAATTTACCCAAAGTAAAACGCCTGTTCCGGTTCCTACCACTAGCGTCTGTAATTTTTGTAAAACATATTCAACATTCAATAACAACACAACACCAAATGAAATCATGATAGTTATAATCAAAGTTGGTAAACAATGCCGCGGAAAAATTATATTCACGTGAGTTTAAACGAAAAACCCGTCCCGTTTTTAACATTAATTAAATATTCAACTGGCTATAAAGAGTACTTACCGATAATAATTACGTTTACCTAGTATGGCATGCCTACTGTGCCTCGTGGGACGATAATATTCTTTGATAAATGAGCTCATTACCATAACATTTGTCGTAAACTAGTTCTATCCATTTAAAAAAAAGTTGTAAAATAACAGTTTATCTTCTAATGAAAATGAAGAGGTCATTAAGCAGGTAATTATAATAGTTTAAATTTATTCCGTGTTCGTTAATGAAAATACTTTCTTGTATTAGAAGTACAAATTAGTCGTCAGGTATAATTGGTTGAATATTGATTAGTTATGAAGGAGGCAAGTTATGTTTTGTGAGTAATGAGTGAATATTTGTACTTGAAAAGTATAAGGGTGGAAAAAGATCTTTATAGGTACTTAATAATTACAATGAATTTTTTTTGTCATATTGATGATGCTCAAGTATTTTTAACTCACTAAACACTGAAATATTTATATTTGCTTAACAAAATTATTGGACTCAAGGCAAACAAGGCCCTCATCTCAGACTTATCTCATGCGTATACAGGAAACTTGATACATATATCAAGTTTACTTAGGCATACCTAAGTAATTGAAATTTTTAACGGCCTACCATTTCGCATTCGCACAGTTTAGTGGACTTAAGCCTACCCTTCCCATTCCTGAATGTTGCGGCAGTGGACGGCAATAGGCTGATAATTATGATTTATGATGGACAATAAATGCATTGATAGTGAACAATCAATTACACTTGCGATTAGGTATTGTATTTAAATGTCGTTTCAGTTGAACTAAACCGACTGGGCACAGTTCCAAGATGATGACATTGCAATCAGTGTGTTTTTTACGAGTGTCACACAAAAGGTCTCGTTCTCAATTATTTACCTAATAATCGTTAAGAACAACAGTGATAAGAGTAATTCATTGACGTTATTACAGCTGATATTAATGGTTTATTATTAATCGCAATGAGTTTACGCAATGCAGTAACAGATATGCGTGATATTGCCAACGATACGACACAATCATTGTCTTAAATGCGTGAAGGTGCCAATTAGAAGATACAATTGGACCGAATGCCGGCGGGTCACGCTTAGATTGAGAGATAAGACAATTTAGAAATCAGGGAAAGAAAGGTGGTGAAATCCTCTAGGACTTCCCTGTCTAGTCTTCAACAACATTCTATACTTCATACGTAATGAGAAATTGAGAAACAGATTGTATTGAAGAAGGTAGAGGATATGAACAATGTCCATTGCCACTAACAAAAAAACTATAATATTGGAGCAAGAAGGTACTAAACTACTAACCATTTAATTTCTGCAATATTTTTGTAGAAACTTGTAATGCATAAATTATTTATTGTTCTACTTAGTGTTTTATTTTTAAGCTTCGTACCCATACAATTCCATTTAAGTAAGTATTTTAAGCATTAATAATAAAATATTGTTAAAAAAATGTTTTTAGCTACGTACCTACTTCGATTAGTTATAACTTGCGTATTTCTACAAAGTTTGACGTCACGTAGGTACAAAGGTACTCGTATTTGATAACATCAAGTCATAATAATATGATTTCAAAGCAAGATCTTACCTAAAAAGAAAACAAAAATTGTTTTTTTTTATGTTTAATTTATGTCATCAATGATGTCCTGGTCGTGCCTGCCTATCGGACGACCTGTGGGCAACATTAACCTGCACACCGTCAGACTACCGCGACATCGCGGTAGACCCAGAAGGAGATGGCGGGAGGAGATAGATCTTTATTGGAAGGATTAGCCGCAAAATGCTAGGAACGGAAAGGAATGGAAGGAGGGCAGGGGAGGCTTTTGCCCTTGCAGTGGGACGATAATGGTTGAATAAAAAATATTATGTCACACTCTAATGTTATTTTAATTTGTTTAAAAGACCATCGTTGAAAAATTATTATTATTGCGGGACGGCATTAAAAAAGCGCTTGACATCTGTCACTTCACTAACAATATTGATAAAAAAAAACTACCTACTACAGATTCGAGTTTGTGTCCGCCAGACACCGCCAGTAAAACTGGATTGATTCAGAAATGAGACAGTTTTAACATTATAAACAGGATCTGAACCAGCGACCTAACTAATCATTTAGACGTCATTCTTATCTACTGGTGAACAATTACTAGGTACAGCAAGTGTCATTACCGTCTCGCGTGCTCGCGTATCAGACTGAAGTTTTGGTAAGTAAATTTCGTTAGACATGACATACATACACTCACGCCTTTTTCCCACAGGGGTAGGCAGAAACTATGGACTGCCACTTGCTACGACTCTTGCATATCTCTTTCGCTTCTTCCACCTTGCGAGTGTTCTGTGAACTGTGATGAACAAGAAAAATTATTTGAGAGAATCTCAAATGTGGGTAAGTATGGTCGGTCAGATTAGTGAAAATCATTATATCAATAAAATTAATGACAGGCGAAGGCTAACTGATTTTACTTATTTATGAAAGAGGTGTCTTAAATATTTAATAAACACAAATGTCGAGAAACTCGTCCTCTTTATGAAGTTGCTTAAAATATTACTTACTCTATTACTTATGAGGTGTACTTACAAAAAGTTTATTAATTTAAAAAAACCGGCCAAGTGCGAGTCGGACTCGCGCACGGAGGGTTCCGTACCATTACGATTTATGACGTATTAAAAAAAAACTATTTACTAGATCTCGTCCAAACCAATTTTCGGTGAAAGTTTACATGGTAATCTACATCATATTTTTTTTTAGTTTATCGACCTCTTATTTTAGAAGTTACAGGGGCGGGGGGGACCCATTTTACCACTTTGGAAGTGTCTCTCGCGCAAAATATTCAGTTTATGACGTATTAAAAAAAAACTGTTTACTAGATCTCGTCCAAACCAATTGTCGGTGGAAGTTTACATGGTAATCTACATCATATATTTTTTTTAGTTTTATTGTTCTCTTATTTTAGAAGTTACAGGGGGACACACACATTTTACCACTTTGGAAGTGTTTCATGCGCAAACTATTCAGTTTAGAGAAAAAATATATTTGAAACCTCAATATCATTTTTTAAGACCTATCCATAGATAACCCACACGCATGGATATGATGAAAAAAAAATTTGAGTTTTAGTTCCAAGTATGGGGGACCCCCAAAATTTATTGTTTTTTTTCTATTTTTGTGTGAAAATCTTAATGCGGTTCATAGAATACATCGACTTACCAAGTTTGAACAGCATAGTTCTTATAGTTTCGAAAAAAAAGGCTGTGACACGATCGGACAGACAGACAGACAGACATGACGAATCTATAAGGGTTCCGTTTTTGCCATTTGGCTACGGAACCCTAAAAAAGGTTTGGTGCTGTTTTTTTTATAATTGTTCAGTTTAAAATCGTGCAAAAAATAACGAGATTTTAATTGCTAGTCCCTAGAACGTTTCAATTAGCGATAAAAGAGAAAAAAATTGGGATTGACGTCAAAGTGTTATAAATATGTTATTTGACGTGTTTATAGCGAGTCGTATTACTACTTACAAAGTAAAGTGCATTATTGACTTATTATCCCTTCGATAGACTAATGACATGTCTACAGTAAATCGACCTCGTACTTATCAGAAGTTGTAAACTAACAATAGAGAACAAAGAGGGGTTGACTTGAAAAACTATGCCAATGACAATGCGGTACAGACAAATTATAAATAAAGCAATTGAAGAATATATAGCTGTTTGAAGATAATTATTTATCAGTTCGTTGTACGCAACTACCTACAACAGGCTGCCAACGCTTTATCTTATTAGTCCATTGGTCAATAATGAGTTGTTTTCTGTAGAAATTTAGTCATATCTATAAAATGCACATCGCACATTGTATAGACGCATGTGCGTATTATAAAGTTTCATCTTCAACCTATTGACCGATACTGTCAGAATTGCCACTGTTTTGACTACGAATTTTCCTGTGGCTATATTAGGCTAAGTATAGTTATGACTTTAGTCTACGTACTTAGAATAAATACGTACTTAGACTTTTTGTAGCATTTATAGCCAATCTTGTGAGCAAACCTACATGCCTAAGAGACTTTCCACGGCAAGTGTGTGAAGTTTGCCATTCCACAAGTACTGTCATATTTCAATTCATATTAATTTATAAGATGTATGTAATATTGTGCTAAAGTTTTTAATAACAGGATGAAGGTTTGTAACAAAAAGTTTCTTACGAGTCGTCGTGTTGACTACCTGAAGTGGACAATTGAGAACGCAACAAATATTTTTGTGAAGTTTTTTTCCTTAATATACAGGAAAACACTGTTAAGTAGGTAATTGTTAATTATGACCTTAAAAGGTACCTTGACGAAATTTGTTATTATTTGTATATGTAATCCGTGAAATTATTTTGTAATGATCCAGCAGGCTTTTATGACAATGCCCTGACAATCAGTAGTCTATATCAAAATTAATACTGTAACTGAGAAAACGAATATATGATTTTTCAATTAACATGAATATTGTGGGTTATTGTGATTTATTGTCCCACTGCTGGGCATGGATCAGCTATCTGAAAGAGGAGTTAGGCTATAGTCCAGTCCACTACGCTAACCTACTCGGCCTACCCGAATAACAATAAACATGATAATAAACTAAGTAATACTTCTTACGTTTTAGTAAAAAAGTAATTTAGATTAGTCAATTACTGGTTTTTTTTCACCTTTTATAATTATATAATTATTTGTCTTTTTAATCTCTTAATACACTTATACTTATGTTACAAAAAAAAACCAAAACCGAAAGGATACTACTTATTTGTTTTGGATTATTCTTATAAACTAACAACATTTACTTCAACGTCTAAACCATTAGCAAAAACATTGTTCAAATAAGAGTCCATAACCTATTTGATAAAGGAAAAGAACATGTTATCATTGCGACCTTTTCTTTATCACTTGACCGCTTTTGTTTCCAACCAACTTCCTATGGCCGACCTTCAAACATAGAAGTTGGCTTGGAAGGTAAACCTCAATAAAACTTGATTTAATTTTATCTTGAAACTATACACTGTCGAATACGTAATAATAATAATTTATTGACATATTATTTCATACATACTTAATTAGTGTAGAATTTTGATCGCTGCTGCAGTATTCATAGATAAGTGTGTCTCACAGTCGTTGTCATCATCTGCCTGCCCTTTTCCCAATTTATTTCGGGTTGGTACAGTCCGTCGTTTTCTTACTTTCATCACTGTTAGACGTCATCTCATCGTTCAATCCCTTTTCCATCACATCTGACTTAACACAAGCCATCCATCTTTTCTTTAGTCTCCCTCTACCCCTCCATCCCTACACATTCATATTCATAACCATTTTAGTCACATGCGTTTCATCCTTCCTGATTACGTGCCCATACCAATACAAAACGATTAATTTTCAACATCACTGCCGCCACTTCCTCTAATAAAATCGTTCTTTATTTTATCCATTCTAGCCAATTCACAGATCCATCTCAACATTCTCATGTCCTCTGCATGTAGTTAGTCTTCTTTCATCCATCTTTTATAAATAAATGGGTAACAGTGTAATATTAACAAAACAACAAAGTTTTGCTCGAACCTCAGTAATTACAAATGATAATTAATATATCTAATAAGAAGCTAATCTCATCCAAGAATGGATGGTAATTTGGTTTGCTTGCTGATAATTGTTTTGTAATGACGTCATTGTAAAAACATAGATAACTTAATTAACAAATAGATACAGTATTGAAGTGAATCTTCTGAGTAAAAAATATTTTACTGTAGATATTTATTTATTGGTGATGGACGTAACTTCAAATGCCTCTTTACACAAGAACATTGTGTAAAGAGATATTGATAGACATATTCTAGAGCAGTTAAATAAATAATTATCCCTACTTTAATTGATATTATAAATGCGAAAGTAATTCTGTCTGTCTGTTACGCTTTCACGCCTAAACCACAGAACCAATTGTAATGAAATTTGGTATAGATATACCTACTAAAGCTTGAGAAAGGACATAGGTTGCCTTCTATTGCGTAAAAAAAATCTTGAAGGGTTTGAAATAGGGGGTGAAGTTTTATGGAAGTTTATCATAGTTGAAGATGAATTTAGTTAGGTAGGTATACAATCCATTGTATTTAGTTAGCTACTCGATATGAAAAAGATATATAGTTATTTGTTCTACCGTTTTTGGAATTTTGACATGTGTGGGGATGAAATAGAGGATGAAAGTTTTATAAAAGTCCTAGCAAAGTCACGCTTGCACGCCTGACCCTGAAACCGATTTTGATGAAATTTGGTAGAAAAATAGACTAGACCTTGGAAAGGTACATAAGCTACCTTTTGTTTTGTAAAAAAGAGTTCATCATTGTCTAAGGTAAAACTATGAAACTTTGTATTTTGGCACCTGATAAGAAGAAAATTTATATTAAAATTTGTTCTAGCGTTTTTGAAGTTTCGACCTGTGTAGGGATGAAATATGGGAAAAAATATGAAATATCAAAAGGAATTTTTGATATCCCACACCTGAGAGGGTGAAGTGTGGGAATTAGCATCTTCGAAGTTTTTGTCTGGTACCTAGAAGGTCCCAAATGAAGAAAGTAGGAGTAGGTACCTATGTTTTGTCTATATTTTTATATTTTAAACATAATAAACAAAGAATTCTATAAATTACATCCTTAAGATGGAGAAGGAGTTGGTTGTATATTTCTATGAGAAACCTTATCACTTTTCAAATTAAGTTTATTGAAATGTTTGATCAGCCTACGCTAAAAATAAGAATAATTAATTTATTTTATAAGTCGATTTTTTTTTGTTTATCGTATCGGTAGTAGGGTTCAGAAATTATGAGCAAAGTGGTATTCCTCTATTTGTACTGCTGCCTCCGTGGAAATCGATCCCACGAAAAAAATAAATGCATCTACGCGGATTAACACGCAGGTGGAAAGCCAAGCGGATCCTGTAACTGGAAAAACGAAACAGCCACATACGTATAGTCTATACGGGCAAAGCCGCGCTCGGAAAGCTAGTAATAAATAATAGTTATTGTTACTCGTAAGAACCCTGAGAAAATTAATAATTGATATTTACATTCTCAGGCCATCCACGACGTCACAGCTGATGTTTCTGAATAACTTATTTTCAATAAATAATCGAGTGCATGTAGGTGTGGGAATCCTTCGCAACCTTATGCGATGAGGTCATATATTATCATGATGACTTATTACCTCCCTACAAGGCACACCAGACATGACAGACCGAAGGGTCCATAATGATTCGGAAATGCGGGACTCCAGCAGCGGGCTTTACGAGCGAAAGGGACGCTAATGGTTATAGCAAATAGAATTATGGTTATGCTTATAGAATACAGTTCAAAATCCATTAGGTATACTCGTGGAAATCTAATCGGTCTCTCGCTCAAAATAGCAAATAAGATGTCTATCTTTTTGTAATAATAAACAAATATTTGACAATCTTAATAAGTGTGTGCGGTACATTCGTACCTATCACTCGAGGAAAACTTGGGACCACGCCATCGACAAGTGACAAGTCAAGTATTATCGGCGTGCACGTCCAATTTGCGTGACTGTTCCGTATTCGGCAGCTTTGTACCAATAAAATCCTGATTCTCTTATAACAGATTGTTATCGACAACTCGATAAAAAGGTATGAAATGTTAATGACCCTTCTTTAATTTTGATAGAGTGACAAGATACAACATCGATAAAAATGTTGATGACGCACGTAAAATATTTAAGTTATCAAAATAATGCCGGTTAGGTACTATAGCTAACATTCTATGTAGGTACTGTACTATATATGATAATGTATCTAGATAGTCAACATTAATAATATGGGTTGCAGAATAATGTATATATATGTACAACGAAACGGCTAACGACCAAAGATAATAAGAGAGGAAACTGAGTGACCCGTGCGAGAACTAGGCTACTTTTTTCAGAAATTACTTCCTTTGATTATCTAAATTTACATTATCTATGTTTACTTTTGGAATAGAATAATTAATTCACTTACTTCAATTATTATATTTAGTAGTAAGTAGTGCTAAGACTATTAAATGAACGTTATAATAAAAGTGTTTGTTTTAACTCCGATATCAAGTAACAAAAATAATGTTATCATTATCACATTATGATGTTTTATATATTATAGTGATGATCAAGTGTAAAATTTCCATTTAGTGACAGCGATAAGGATAAGCAGACAGGTGTTATTTTAGCATAGAAACAAAAACAAACCTGATAAAAAAATATGCAATGATGATATTCACGATAATCACAATAAGCAATGGTAACGAGCTTAGTGATGCGTGCATTTGGCCATTTACTGAGCACATTGCGTCCCTATAATGGAAAATACCATTTTAACACCCGGCAGTATGTATAAAGGATACTCGTGCTAAGTCTGCACTGAATTTTCGTTCTATTTGTGCCAGCGATACTATTATAAAAAGCCATAAATGTAGATACTCTACTGCAAAGGAAATATCATAATACTAGCTGCGCCCTGCGGTTTCACCTGATTTAAGGGTGAATATTTTTTTTGTATTATGATAGCCACATTCATGAGGATGTCTTAAGACTTTAACATCGCGTAACTAAAGAAGCAAGGGCTTATTAAAATCTGAGTGGTATTTTCAGAGATTAGGCCGTTCAAATAAACAAACGATTTCTTCAGCTTTATTATATTTGTATAGATAAGTTATGAATCTAAGACGTTCTTGATGAATTCTCAGTATTACATTAATACATTAATTATTAATTATACAATCACCATCTTCATAGTAACTCGTTGACTTGTTGACGTATCTAAAAAATGTGAAGTCATCAAAGTTAATTAGTAGAAGTATAGATATACTGGGGTTACGTTACCATATTAGGTTTTCAAATGCTTAAACATAATAAAAAGCATTGTGAAGTAAGTTAACTTCCCTTATCAGGAAATATTACGTTTATACCGGGTGTCTAAAAACACCTATGGGTATAATACCTACAAATATACATAAATATAAAAAAAAAATTACAAAGAGATTTGTTAACAAAAACCTGTATCCAAGTATTTTAGAGATATAACCGTTTTATAATTGAGTGCTTATGATCACCTGCACATCAGTTTTTTTCGATATGTCGTTTTCTTTATTTACTATGTACTTTGCACCTCTGTAAGCACAACTCGCTGTCACGATTTTAATGATGTTTTTTTATTTTTTGTTGACATTGGTTATAGAAAAAAACCATGAAAATCAAAACATATACATACAATACTAATATAACGCATCTTCATTAAGACGTTTTCACGTTAAACTTGTGCTAATTATAACATTTAAGCATATGCCGTTTTCATAGTCTGTATATTTAACCTGTGTTTAACACTTATTGGGATACTTGATACTCTTTTTAATTAGCAATACGACGTCGAGTAACATCGTTGTAATGTAAGTACTATATTTCGCATCGTTCTGAACTCGTTTTTAACATGATGAGATATTTATGTGGTGTGTCCTGTTATAGCATCCAGCCAAATAGCACCTGAGCGAATAGCACCTGAAGTATTCCACTTAGAGCAACTTTCAATATTTTTGACGATTGATCTAAGCAAATTTTTTTTTTAAATATTAGTCTTCGAATAACACCTACGCAAAAGTAGTTTCTAGTGATATGGTTATACTGTTCTTCAAGACTCGATTAAACCTCAGCTGCTATTCGCTCAGGTGCTATTCGGCAGGGTGCTATTCGGCTGAGTGCTCAAACTGGAATACTCTGCTGCTCGCAATAAGTACATAATAAACAAAGTGTTCCATTTATTCGTGTCAAAAGATAACCATTAATTGCTTCATTTGCTTCGTCTCGAACTGAAAGTTAACTGTGTATGTAACTCTATATTTTTCATATTCAGTATTGATCGATGCTGTTTTGTTTATTTTGCTTTTATATCCTTATCCCAGTATTCACTGATTTGCTAACATGAGTGAAATTAATAAATTAAGCGTTCACTACCTAAACATGGTCAGTTTTTCTGATTATGATGAATTAATGATTACCTATACTATCGGAAAAAAATATTTATTATTGAACCGATGTCACATTGACCTATGCTAAACAATTAGGTTGGATAATATCTGGCTCAAAGCTGGCAAGATCACGTTGCTTCGTTTACATTTATACAATCATCTTGTCATATACACGCGCCTGTTGCAGAACTACGCACCTGACCTTTCTGAAGGAGCTCACCAACAAGGTCGGTGTAGGGTTTGTGTTTCTAGGGCGTCCCGTCCAGGCGGCTCCATTAACATTCAATTTATAAATCCCTTTCGTTAATCACCTTTCATCCATTTTCTCGACATGCCCAACCTATGTCAGGATACTTCTATCAATTTGTGTCACCTTTTAAATCATCAACTTTTAAGCCGCAAAGTTGTCTTTTCACACTATTTTCATTTTTTAATACCTACATAGGTAGGTAGGTATATACATTTATTTCCGTAAAACTAAGCGCGGGCTATCAACTTTTTGTGTGAACGATACAAATGTATGATGATGTCAATTAAGGTAACGAGTATAATATGTCCTATTACGAGAATAACCTTTTATTCCTGATAATTACTCGTAGTATAATTAATTTGTATCAGTCCAGTTATATAATTTATATTGAGCGTCGACATAACGAAGCGTTATAATAATTGGAAGTTAAGGCATATGGCACTTACCATGTTTTAATGAAATAATTTTAGTTATAGGTACTTTGGTATGACGTTACAGAGCCGTAAGTACCTATCAGTACTTTCCTTTGGAATCAATTCTTATTAAACCCATAGTATATTTTTAGCAATTTTCTATAAATGATCGAAAGCGGCCTCAGTAGAGTTCTCACTGTCGGTTGTTCACCATTTGTTTGTCATTGAACTGTTGGCGTATAGCCATACACTTCTGCCTAACCCTTCGGGCTATACGGACGTGATGGTATGTTTAACCTATTATTACGTACTTAGCATGAAAAGACAGGACGGCATGCCTGGTGACTTGTGGCCAGAGATAAAATTTGGCCTAAAAACAGGGTTTCTATCAATACAATGCCATAAAGATAAATAATCTGTAAATTAATATTTTATTTATTTATAACAATACCTTTCGTTACAACTTACTAATCCCTGAAATTTTTAGAATCGTTATTGTTAAAATGGCCGCCTCACCCTAATTCTAATGACAACGTATGTGGTTGTCATCAGGGTAATCAGGAAGAGGCTTAAATATTCTGCAACCTGGATCTGAATCGGCTTTATTTAATAGTACAACAGTAATTAATACAATAGAGCACGAGCTCGTTAACTGACAAAGCACAGATGAAGAAAAAAAGTATTGCCATTACTTAAAGTACTTAATATATTATAATTAAATTTGTTGGTGTTGCCAACAGTACCTACATATATTTAATAATAATATCGCTAATCTTGTTGTTTGTCATAACACAATACAACCTTTAGTACCATAAATTACCTATTTACCTAGTTGATAAGAAATACTCGCACCACCTGGATATATATCTGTCTGAGATTAGATTGGATTTGATTTGAGATAAATTCCTAATGTAAAACTGTGGAACCTAGATTACGACGACATGCAGTCTGATTTGAATAAATAATATCTTATGTAACGAAACGAAATCAACCTACGGACTGAACAATTTCAATGCAAACACTATTGCATAGAGTAATCTACCTTATTTCTTAGTATTTTGGAGATTTTATTATTTATTCATTAATTTAAGCATAATAATCACCAATAAAAACATACAACATTGATAATAAACAAATTGAGGTATATGGACTATTAGTAATAAAAATTTAAGACATGCATTAAAGTTGAGTAGAAATACAGCATCCGCAATTAAATGAAAAAGCTTACAAATCACCAAAGAATTATAGCTTAAAACCACACAAACACATATATACACAAATAGATAGGTTGCTAGAGTAATGCTAATATTATTAGCTATAAAGATAATAGAGACTGTTCAAAATGAAAGAATAAGATTCCAGCCATTGTGTGAACCTTCGCTACGAAGGATAGCCTAAGTTGAGCTATGCCAAGTCGCATTGTAATATAAGTGTTGTTTTCATATAAAAAATACCAGTGAAATAATGCCACAATAGGTATATGACCTATTATACTGCTGATAATCTTGCTATTCGAGTGCAGTATGCGTGTACAGAATTGTTTGCAAGTACTTGCTCGCCTATTAACGGATCAAGTGCCTGTGATGGGATGTGCGTGCTTGTAACAGGGCTTTTATAATAAAAGGGTATTACTCGTGATTATGAAAATGACAGTACTTACTACAGATACAGAGTAATACTCTGTTATTACTGACGTTATGTATTACGTAGTGCGCCATTGATACGAGTTTAAAATACCTGCTGCTGCATAGGCAGTATTGTAATTTAATTTTGTATAGGCACGGTAGCACGATATACACGTCGTGCTACTATCACGCTGCATTATATGATAGGTACATGACATGCCTACCAATGAACGTGAATACAGACTTTGATATGTTTCGATACCTAATTAAAAACGAAGCATTATTTTGTCTCTCAACGAATCGATTGGGCGTTGACCTCCGAATCAGTTAGAAGGTACTTACAATAATTATAATTTAAGCTAATTCATGAATCTTTGTAAATTTTATAACTTCAGCTGATTACGGGGTCAATGGCCTACGTATCAGGTCAAACGTACATCTTTTTTTAGGCATTTAATGAAAATAGTATCTTTGGTTTAGTTGGTTTGAGAAACAAAGATTTACTTAAATAAAAAATTAGCATTTATTAAAAATCAATAAATTATATAGTAGTCAAGAGTAATTTATATAATTATTCACTGTATAATGTACATAATTACTTAATTAGTGATAATTTAAGCACCATCATAATTTATTATACTATCCTTAAATTATATTATATCTGGAACTCTTGCAAGCTTATTAGATAGTTCTGCCAGGATCAAGATCAATCAAAATCATACTGATATTTTTTCTTACATACCTTCCTACAAACATAACAACGTAAAATATTTTAAAGCCAGTTTTGTCAATGAGGATATTCAGTAATGTGTGTCAACGACGGCTAGTAAACGTAATCGCAGATAATGTAGGTTTACCAAATGCAGTTCATGGTTTTCATACAATTTTGGCCTAGGCTGTAAAATGTCATTTACATCCCTGACAACTACTATAAGTATTCCCCCATTTCATCCCCACACAGTTTGAAATTTCAAAAACCCCATATCAAATATTTATTTATTTCTTATCAAGTGCCTAAACACAAAGTTTCAGCGTTCATCTTCAATAATGAGAAACTCCGTTACAATTTTTCATCCCTTCCACCCTTTCATCCTTTACAACCCCTTTTTTACAATAATTCACAAACATCGTATAGAATCCAGGATCTCTAAGGTACAAAGTACCTATAGGCATATATATGAGTGTACAATTACATATGTACCTATAATATTAAATAATATTATACGTTCTTTATAGGAGTGAGAGCAGTCTCACTCCTATAAAGAAAGTGACTTTTCTTTAGAAGATATGTCATTGAAATTTTCAGTAGCTCGGAGTTTGGATATGCGCCCGGGCCCCGGTGAAAGGGCCCTATTACATGGGACCTAAAAATACCGGAAAATTGTGGGTGTACATTAAGTAGACCTCTGTCTAACCCTTCGGAGAATACAGACGTGATGATATGTTATGTTATGATAGATCTCATTAACCGAATTTAAAGTTGGTACAACCTTCACGTATTCTGTCATCAGGAAACCGTAGTGTTTTTAAAATTTATAACCACTTAGTCTATTTTACAGTCGAGAACTGCACTAGGTGTTGCGGAAAGGCCGATTTTTTATTAATCTCAGTATAAAGACTATTACGGACGAATTTTGATTGTTTGATTGTAAGACCTAGGTATGATAGTTCGTTATATCTATTCACAGTACAACAACTATTCACAAGGTCCCAAAATAGTCACTCAATCGTAGAAATTAATCATGAGTCAAAATTAGCCATTTAAATCATCAATCAGAGTTATATAGCACCTAGGTACATAATTAGTTTTGATTATTAGTAACGTATACAAATAAAGATCAAATGTTATATTTTTAGAAAATAGCATGACTGTATTAAAATACTGCGATTATTCTTTGCTTCGAATCTATTTGCATAGCAGACAGAATATCGTTGCTGGTAGCCTTTATGAAACTTTGAATTTACATTCTTAGGCTAAAAAGTGAAGCAAAAAGTGGGAGTAGACTCGTATCAAGAGGTTCACCTCTTGAATCAATCGCCACTGTTCTCTTTTCTCTGCCTTTTATTCGAACAGAAGGCAGAGGGCTTTTCTTTAACCTTTTGAACGCCATTGTCACATATATGTGACAAACGAAATCTTACCCTGATCGCCAACGTCACAAATATATGACAAAATATACGTCGCACCATATTATGAAATAAACAATTTAATCATTACTTTACTGTGTTTTCACTAACTTGTGTAATTTGACAGAAAAAGTGGCCTGGCGTCAGGGGTACGGCGATACGTTTATACTCTGGCGTTCAAAAGGTTAAAATTCTCAGAATTTGGATCTCTCGGAATTTGGATTTGTGCCCAGTTAATGCCAAGAGTCGATCCCGTATTATATGGGGTCTGAACATAACTGACTAATGTGGATTTACAATGTATATGGTATTTATTATTTTATTACTTCATCTAGAATATTATTTATATGATTACTCTATAACTAATAATTACATACCTTACGCACACACAGACTGGAAATAAACTTGAACTGCAGTATCCATTAAAAAGTTACCTACAAACTTTCTAAAAACGAAGGGATAAGCCTCATTAAATTAGTATGCTTGAATGATATTATTTTATTAAGCTAATCAAAAACGGGATTCAGGTAGTATTTCTTAACGGAATGGCATCAACCTTGGATATTAATTGTGTATTGGTATATTTTGGTAGCTTGGGTGCGTCTAATGTGATTGACATACCTTATCTAATTAGTTCGTGGTCTCTGAGTACACCATGAACGTGACAGGGTACTTCAATCCATTTATTACTACAGCCCATCGCAATCTAATGGGTCGAATTGGACGTTTATCATTTTACATATCGTAATTACTTTGTAAGATCATCGACACAAGAATTCTAATAATCAACCAAATAAAAAAACAAACAGGTTTTAAGAATCGTTTTAATCAATTTATTCCTTGGTTTCAACAAGGTTTCGATACCTTGTCAAATCCGACCGTAGGATAGCAAACAGGAATGGCATACATAATTAGACATAGATATTATTATGATATGCTATGACACGGGGATAATGATCTATCCCCGTATTGTCCCACTGATAGGCACATAATTCCTCGCTGAACGAGAGGGGTTAGGCTGTAATCTACCACGCTATCCTACTGCAGGTTGGCATACTTCACACGGCATCTTGAAAATCTCTTAAGCATGCAGGTTTACTCACGATGTTTTTCTTTGCTGTTTAAGTGCGTGATAATTATTTATTAATGGATGTACGACTTCGAAAACTCAGAGGTGCGTTGGATTCGAATTCGAGAGCTTTGGCTTGACAATTCAACGGTTAACCTATATTATAAATAACTAATGCCATTGCCGATTGACAAATGATAAATGCCAGATAAGAGTCGAAAGTTAGGTGACGCAAACTTTCATCAATATCAGAATCAGGACTTTAGGTATTAGGCAAGGTACCTACTTATTATAATTAGGTACATGACACAATTACAATACATTATGTCTAAGATTAGAATAGCTCAAAATAGGTCCTGTTGAAATCATTTTAATTGGGCTGGATATTAAAAATGTTACAATTACATATACTTAGTAAGGTAGATTGTAAATGCTATACTACTCTACTCAGATCAAATAAAAAGTTAAGATGGAACTTTGCGAACAAAGAAGGGAGGCCGGCTAAAACTACCCCAAGCCGTGTACAACACACAATAACACGCACACATGTATTAGTTAATTATGCCTTATCTTGTCAGTCGAGCTTTCGATAGCTCGACTGACAAGATAAGTTTATAGATAAGTTTTTAGTTTTAGCCGGCCTCACTTCTTTGTTCGAAAAGTTCCATCTTCACTTTTTATTTGATCTGAGATGCCATATAATTTTGTTTGTAAAACATTGAAATGCACACTTCAATGAAAAGAGGTCACAGACCTTAGTGTCTAACTTGTTTACGACACATGGAATCGCCACAAAGTTGACAGACTGTATGCGTAGACAGAGTACCTTCCTTATTTTATTATATACCGTCTGATGTTAAGTTACCTTTATTTTTTTTCAATAAATAATTTTATTTATGAAGATGTTTTTTCTAAACACTTATTTTACTGCGACAACACTAAGTTAACTATTCTAGCTTACAAAAACAAACCTTTTTCATTTAAACATACCATATTTACTATAAAATTTTTCGTTTAGCAACTAAGTGTAAAACTCATTAAAATAAATTAGAAAAACAACGTTAACTTACAGAATGCTCTGACGTGTTCATACTTAGTACGCTATAGTTTTCAATTATTACCGTTAGAAGATGGTTTCTAGTGTTTAGTTTGTTGAGCGGCTTTGTTGATTAGCAGCTTGCCTAATTAACACCATTAGTTGTAAACGAATGGAGCTAATTGTTCGAATAGTAAGGTAAGACGATATAGAACAATAATGTACGACATCAATAGTGCCACGGGCATCAGAATGATCTAGAAATAGACACGGTTCCATTACACACGGTTTCACGAAAATGTTATCACTGAATAATGCTAGACTATAGACTACTCAAGGTTTCCTATCCATCACGACCTTGTGCCAGTCTCACCCAGGTACGGTCTGACACTTTAGGCGAGTACCTACTAAGCTATGTGATCCATATATTTAAAGGATTTCTTAATTTGGTTGTGAATTTATATTTGTATGTTATGCTATCTGTACTATAACATATTCTGTGTTTATACTTAAGCGATATTTTCACGGGTTTGAACCGACTTTGAGTTAGGTATATTTTTCCATCTGTATTTAATTTAAGAATGGACATTACTTTTCTCATTTGCCTTATTGAATGTCGAATGACAAATATTATATGTATATAGGTCCCATATAAACTGTAGGACTGTAGGTATTGGTGTTTGAACATTGTTCCATCACTTGATGTTTTTTTTTTCTTTTTTCATCGACTTCAAAAAGTAGGAGGTTCTCAATTCGTCTGTATATTTTTTTTGTTTGCTTGTTACGCAATATCTCCGTCAATTATGGATCGATTTTGATGATTATTCTTTTGTTTGGTAGGTCCTCTGTCAGAGGTGGTCCCATTAAAACTTAATCGAAATCGGTTTAGCGGTTTAAAAAATCAACTAAAATGTAAAAATTGTTTACATCGATGATATTACCGTTTACTCCGAAACATCGCTGTCTCATTGGAGCAGTGCGTGAAGTTGGCTCACAAGTACTTAAAAACAAATCTTTCCACAAAAAAAGCAAAAAAGTTAAACCGGGAATCCATTAGGAGTTTCTGCTCTCGAAAAAAAGACTAAAGGGTATTTTCATGAATTGTAAGCTTCATCGTACACTTCTTCGTAATACTGGTTTCTAACATGCAAAACTAGAAACTAGTCTAACTAAATTCTAGAGACGGTTTTATTTTTAGGATTAGGTTCTTTTATTAAAAAGCTAAACCGCCTTCAAATAATATAGAATATGCATATAAAATTTCATAAAAATCTGTCAGACGTTTCGGGGGAGTATGGTAACTAACACTGTGACACGAGAATATTACTCTATACCAATCTGTAACATTAACATCATCCATATAAAAGGTCTAAATTATAAGTAGATTTGTACGTCCTTAAATACTTATACTATGTAGATGGGTATGTGTACCTACAGATAATATATGGGTACATAAAGGTATTGGATATACGTTTACTGCATTATAAGTGAGTGCCATGAACGATCCTTTAATCTTATTGTTTATGATCTGTGGTTGAAGCATTACAAACAGGTATAGTACGGGCACGGATATACCGCCAATATTAGGGCGCATCCCCATTGTACTAAGATAACAAAACATCCTGATTTTTTTTAAAAGCAAAGCGGGCTATATTACTGCTAGATATATAATTTAATGTAAATGTAAGTAATGTCTGGATTTTAAAAATCTTAGCAAGTAGCTGCATTTTTTTATGTTTTATTTATTAGGGACTTTAAATCAATACATGATCATGCCAGCCCCATCATAACATTACCCAATTACAACCTTAACTGCTTAAAACTATTAAATATGAATCTATAAACAATTTTAGACTCAATACTTATAGGATTAGCTAGCACACTCTGGAATACACCTACATCTAAACTACTTAATTGTAGTCTTTCATACAAGTTCTGTCTCTCTAACTTATTCCTAACAAAATCCATAAGAAGGTGCTGGATATCTTCTGATTTATTGCAAATGCTACAATTAGGAGAAGTGGATTTATTCATTAGATAGGCAAATTTATTCAACTGAATGTGTCCAGATCTTATTCTAAACGCTAAGTAGCTGCATTGAATAAGTGTTTTGCTGTATATTTTTGAGTAGGTAACTATGTAAATTATAATTAATTATATTGTTACTTCAAAATTTAAAATAGATACACTTTGTAACACAGTTTTTTGTTATAGGTACCGTTTAACCTTATTTCAGCATAAAAAGCTTTTATTTTAACATTAGAAACAAACACTTAAATTTCATTTTATTTACAAGTATGTATTATACTTTAATGGTATAAAAAATTTGGCATGTAATTGGGTAAGTCATACACATATTCCACACGTTTCCAAAAACAATAAAAAAATATCTTACGCAGCATTTTACTGGCTCGAACGTGAAGGTGTTCTTAGAGATATAAATAAGCGTGAAGTGGTCACCAAAACGAGATGTGAATACTAACTATTTAAATTTATATTATTTAATTTGATCGTAAATCTTTATTTTCTTACTAACATAACAACCGATATTTTATTTGGATTATTGCTGCATTCTGCATTCCACGTGAAGGTCAATACTTTATCCGACCTCGTAAAGCTTATTGGTAGTCGACTTGCAGCCTTCAGGTGCCGGAGGTATATTCTGTACCGGCCTTTATGAATGCTTATATTGCATTCATCAATATCGATCCGACAGAAATAATACAATGTAACGGATTATTTCGGACCCCTTTCATCTTGTAGCTCTGTGCTGTGTATGATGAAGAGCTAGAACAGTTTTCTTCGCTGCACCAATGATCAAAGAGCCTTTGAGAAGTGAGCTGTAGGAAGTGCAGCATCCACCAACACCTGGCTTTGTTCAACCCTAGAAACATCTACCACTCGGACGTGACTTGCAGTGGCCTATATGATAATCACTCATTGTGATCGTCCCTCGTGCTATCTATCCCGTACCTCTAGTATTAGTTATAGAAAAGTAGCTATTGCCCGCGGATTTTACTAGCATCCCAAAGTACTCTACAGTATATTATATAGTTACAGTATATTAGGCCTCTGTCCTCCTACAAAATGCAATGTATCTCTCTGCCAAATTTGATTGAAATCTGTTCGATAACAGAAAAACAGGTCAATATAGGATTGCTATCGACATCATCATCAGCCTATATTCGCCAGGACGTAGACCTATCCTAGCGCCCTCCTAACTCCACAGAGTCTGATCATCGACTTTCGTTGGTATGAAATGGTATAGCAGGTTATTTTCCACGATTCCACAAGAAAGCTCGTATTTCGCGTGTGGGTAGACAGATGTTTAGTTCATTCGAACTACATATTCAACTTGCTGACGTCTTCTCGGAGAGTGCTCGGGTAACCGGGATACTTTGCCCTGTAGATATGTGGCGACCCCAGGATGACCCCAGGCAAGCTTCCAGAGAGATATAAGTATATTTACTCTGACTATTAATATGGCAACATTCCTATAATATCTAGTTATCATGTAGGTAGGAAAACAGCATAATATGAAATTACTGCAAACAACCACCACTGTAATCAGTGAAATAGGAACTTAGGTAGTATGCAATGATGAATCAGCATCTCACTGACCACTTATTAATCAATGGAGACATCATACTGACTTGACTTAACTTTTGAAGCGGCGGTAGCCTAAGGGTGTTACCACACCAATCGATCGATCGCCGATCGATATCATCGATCGACATCGGTCGACGTTGATCGATTGGTGTGGTAGCTTTAATTGATCGACGGATACCGGTCGAATAACCAATCGATCGATTGCCGGTCGATCGCATCGGTCGACAGCATCGGTCGACGTAGATCGATTGACCCCGGCTATATTCCATCAGTTTCTTTCGAAATGCATTCACAATTCCATTCTACCATCGATCGATGGCATCTATCGACTATCGATCGATTCGTGTGGTAGAAACTATCGATCGACGTCGACTAATCCATTCTACCATCGATCGATTGCATCGATCGACGATTGATCGATTGGTGTGGTAACACCCTAATGGCGAGGGCTTCGGACTTGCGATCATGTGGTTGCCGGTTCGAAACCGACGTGAACCCACTCGTAATACAAGCATTTTAGCTTAGTACGAGGGGTTAACGGGATTACTAGTTATGTGCGACCCACATTGCTAGTAAGCTTTCCACGAAACTCTGGACTTTGGTACTGTTCACTTTGCATTCACTTTTGGTCTGAAATAAAGTAAATTCTATTCTTTTTTGAGCCATTTTGATCCAACTGCTGGGCAAAGGGATTCATTTCAGGTAATCTTTTCTTGCGCCACCTTGAACCAGCCTCGTGGTACGTATCCAAATAATCCCGTCACCTCTTTCTGGCCCGGCCTTGAGGACTCCTTCCATCTTTATCTTCAGAGACACTTGCCCAGAAGTCTTTATACATGCGGGTGACATGGACCGACCATCATGGTAGGTAGGTATTATAAATAGAAACTTGTAGTCTGCTTTTTACTTAGGTATACTAATATTTGATTATTTTTGTTTTTATAACACATACATACACGTATGTACATCGCCATTCAAAACGTGTTTATTGATTTGTCAAAGATACTCACCGGTAGTCTATCACTTGTGGAAGCGGCATTGTATGTCGGGCTAGTACAGCCTAAAAACCGTAGTTACCTTTCCGGGCCTTATCCAGTAGCCGGTCTCGGCTATTGGATCACTACAGCATTGATAAATTATATCATTGATTAGGTATGTACTTATTACTACAGCCTATATCAGGGACAAAGACCTCCCCAAGTTTGCGCCATTGCACCCTGCCATCCGCTTTTGTTCTGCCAGCAACAACAACAAGAATATTTTGATTCTTTGTCCGAGGTGTGAATAAATTTAGTTGAACGGTTATCACTGATGACCTTCAGGCGAGACGCATACCTACTCGTACCCAAATTACATAAGACAACCTGTCACAAAGCGTCTTCAGTCTATTAGATGATAGGTTCGCTTTAGTGTTTCGATATTATGTTGCGAGGGACGTGATTTATCTATCTTCCGATGGAGACGGATGCCGGCGATCATCATGGCCCGTAATAGCTGGAGCTTCGAGGTCACGTGGCAGGTCCGCCCCTCAGATCCCAATTATCCAGTTTATGCACTTGATGCTGATCCACTTTGCAGTTCACTCGGTCCCCTATTGACGTCGGGCCAATTAATTAATAAATATATATATCAATGTTACTAGAAGCACGAGAGTCTGATATTCTAGACTGATTTGATATTTAAAATCCGCAGTAGATATATAATTTATCAGTAATACCTACAAATGCAATCCACTAACCATTTCGAGACACATAATTAATATCAAAATTTACATGCTACATACAATACTATATAAAGGTATAATTCAGATGGCCGAAACAACGCAGCATCCTTACCTATAATATAATTATGATCTTTATTTCGTAGCCCTAAATCTAAGGAGTTTATCGTCTATGCTAAGAACTATATTTAGAAATGTATTTATGTTAGTATTAGTTTAGTTGTATTTATTTAGTGTATCTAAACCTGTTATACACTTTATACAACACACGAATGTTCTTCAAATGTTATTGGAAACCAGTTCCGAAACCGATAGTCATTAAATCGGGCCACGGCCACGAATACCAACGATACTGTTAGAATTGTTACGTAGGCAAACGTAACGTAACTATTAATTGTTCATCAAATATTAGTTTTACCTGACTACGGAAAAGGAAGGGTTTGGTATTCTTGACATGGTTGTGTTAAATGTCACGAATACCGAATATGCCCTGCCGCCTCTCTTGTGGTAGACGATCCATGAGGATTTTCCTTACTATATAAATAAAATTTAAGGCCAAACGATCAGCCTTGGGTGCGGAATCAATTTTTCAATTTAAATTATAATTGAATTTGGCACCCAAAGCTTGGGTCTTCCATTAAAGTCTGTTTTTTAAACTATTATTGTTTATTATTTACTTCGATTGATTGTTAAGGCGTGATTCTTTTTTTTTTCAACTATAGATAATAATAGGTACCCATATGTAAAAACATAAGTTTTATATTCCAGAGAGAGCCGGAAAAACCGCTATTGATCCAAGAAAGGCAATCAAACTACCCACTTTAATAATTTTGAGAAATCGCTAATCTTGAAGGTCCTTGTTAAAACAATGGGACACACTTTTTAAACTATTGTAAGTATCGCATCGGTCCTTTATAGCTAAGTGTGCAATGTCAAAAAATCCGTCGATTTGAAGTGTTTAAAATGCATGTCTAATTGCACATAAATAGACTCTGTAAAGACATAAAGCTATAGGTAAATATAACCCAAACCCAACCCAAGCTTAATTACCCGCTAAAAGATATATGATATTATTTCTATTATAGATTTATCATCTTTTAGGGTTCCGTAGCCAAATGGCAAAACGGAAAAGCGGAACCCTTATAGATTCGTGATGTCTGTCTGTCCGTCTGCCCGTCCGTGTCACAGCCAATTTTTCCGAAACTATAAGAACTATGCTGTTGAAACTTGGTAAGTAGATGTATTCTGTGAACCGCATTAAGATTTTTAACACAAAAATTAAAAAAAAAAAACAATACATTTTGGGGGTTACCCATACTTAGAAACCAAACCCATACGTGTGGGGTATATATCTATGGATAGGTCTTAAAAAATGTTATTGAGATTTCTAATAGGTATAATTTTTTTTTCTAAACTGAATACGAGTAGTTTGGACCAGAGACACTTCCAAAGTGGTAAAATGTGCCCCCCTGTAACTTCTAAAATAGGAGAATGATAAACTTCCACCGAAAATTGGTTTGAACGAGATCTAGTAAGTAGTTTTAGTTTAGAACCCTTAGAGACCGATACCTACTCACTAAAAATAAGTTATTTACGAGTTGGTAGGTAGATGAAAGATAAAATGATGCTAGCGCACCTTTTTTTTGTCGGGTTGGAAATGCTTTGTGCACTACCCACCGCCTCGGGGAGAGCGATGGGGTGCGTCGGACTCCGCTCTGAAAAGAGCTATCTACCGACTAAAACCAACCCTGGCGTTTCGCGTCACCACCAGTGCCGGGAATACGGGAGCGCTTTGACATTCGTCCGCAGACCCGGCTGTAGGCTAACCTATGTGCTTAAAAATGTAAGGGTAGATAATGAACAACCTATTAGATGCAATTCAATGAGATAAACTGAGTTAAAGTACCTAGCCAAAGTCGGATGCTATGATTGTGTCTATTATGTAGTTAAGCAGCAGAATAGGTACATAATAGTGTTTAGCTGAATAATATTTTCTTTGATTATATACTTGTATATAATCAATGATATAAATACGTCTTTGTATCAAACATACCACTAACGTCATCTGGTTAAAGTATCGAGTATTACGTAGGTATAGCGTCTCACGTGGTGAGTCGACGTTCTTGCACAGTGGTTCAAGGTTGTTTCATTCACAAAAGCTCCTGCAGATGGAGCTATATTATATAATTAGTCATCAACCCATTACATTGTCCCACTGCTGGGCACGGGTCTCCTCTCAGTACGAGAGCGGTTAGGCTATAGTCCGCCACGCTAGCCTACTGCGGGTTAGCAGACTTCACATGCCGTCCAAAATCTCTCAGGCATGGGTTTCCTCACGATGTTTTCCTTCACAATTTAAGCGCGAGATAATTAATAATTAATACGAACATGACTTCGAAAAGTCAGAGGTGCGTGCCTTGGATTCGAACTCGAGACCTTTGACTTAAATATTATATAATTATCTTGCTTTATTAATTATAGTCTATATCAATACAAATGAATTGCGAAATGTAATGTACACACATCACTTCCGAACGCCTGCACCTAATTAGATAAATCTTTTTGTGATCGTTATTGACAGGACAAGCTTTGTTTTTTTTTTCATATGAATGAAATCGGTAAGTCGTTCTCAAGTTATGGCGTGATCAGCTCCCGTGAGGAAGGCATCCGGTCCTTTGGCAGGCGTGCGGGGGGACACATGTCCAACGCGCAGAGGCCCCTTGGAGAACTTTAATCTAATATGGGATGGGGCACAAACCCGGGACACTCCACATCTGCACTATTATTATAGTTTATATGTATTTTTATCATTTTTATTATATAATGTCACGTCAAATGGTGAGGTACCGATCATGCCTGATCTGGTATAAAGATAAGTTCTGTTATTTAGTTACGAGGTAGGTTACTAAAAACTGCATGATCTGGCCTTTATTTGAATTTAATTGAACATTAAATTTATTCGTAAATTCGGAATAGTTTCATCATATCAGTTTTTTTAATGATAACACAGTAAGGAAGAATTATTCTCTATTTCGTACATCAAATATATTGTTACCTTAGGGTGCCCATGAAAACTGTTTTAGTAGTTTTTTAGGTAAATACATATTTTATGTGTGTGTATTTCATCGGTTCTTTTTTCATAGGTTAACTAAATAAAATAAAACAAATATATATGTGCTATCAAAAGTCTTCTAGTTATAGGTTCCAGCAGATTTTAGGCAAAATTATGGTGACACATACATACCTACTCTATATAGCATTAGCGACCCACCCCGGCTTCGCATGGGTTAGCTTATTACGGCTGCTTATATGTTTTATCCGTCGCAGGTTCGCATGGCGTTTTAGATAAAAGCCCCCAGTCGACTTGACTTATTCTGACATTTTCAACAATTATCGTCTTAACAAATTATACACCAAAATCTTCTTCATGGATCACTCTGTCTATTGTTACAAACCACATGAAGATCCTTTCTGACATTTGTGAGATTATCGCGAAGAGATTAGCGCGGACTTCGTTTTATTAAATGTACGTAAGTCATTACATCCCATTTTCATGAACACCCTTTAATAAGTTAAAATAGACACATAGGTCATGGGTAATTGGAGGCAAATAAGCAGTAACATGTTAACCAATCAATTGTTAGCATATTGGAGTTCAGAAAATGTTCATTTGATGAAAAATATACTTAATCAACAATTTTATTTAAAAAATGTTGGTTAACCCTTTCTTGCTTATTAGCATCCAATTTGGCTTACATCTAAAACATTTATAGTTAATATAAGACAAAGTCTTTGTAAAGATAAATACATCAAAATGTTCTACTTTTTATGGTAATTTTAGTGGGTACCCTACCCTCGTAGGGAAGAATAATACTTTTTTGAGATGTAGTGTTGCACACTGCAATCTAAATGTTTAGAGCAACATTCATTTTGGGGAGGTTACTCAAATAGTTATTATAAATATTTTATTAATTAATTTTGTAGGTATGTATTGTTTTTTAAAGCTTTTAACAATCTCAAAATTGACCACTGGTAGGGTTAAAAATAGGGATCATTACATACATACACACACTCACGCCTGTTTGCCCCAGGGGTAGGCAGAAACGACAGATTGCCTGCTACGATTCTTGCATAGGTAGGTACTTATTTTAATTCTTCCACATTTATCGGTAGTGGTACAAATTTGTGTTGGCAGGTACCTAATACATGAATTCCAAAGGATTTTTTTCAATCTTACTGATCTATACATGTACAATTGTTTCAATTTAACTTTTCTATTAGAATTTTGTTCACTACTTTTTTTTTACCTGAGCTAAACCTCTCGTTACCTTCTTTTCAAGTTCACCATTTTTAAGAAGGTACCTACCTTACCTTGATATAGGTACATATAAATGACAATGTCTTTGTATTCAAGAATTAATGCTTTACTAGATAACTTTTGCTAGACTGTTTTTGCAAATAAATATATCTTTATCTTTAGACGTTATAGGATAGGTACCTACGATTACTTTAGTAGATTTTGATAGGCGTTGCCTCAGGATAGGGCCTATACCTAAATTCTTTTCCATTCCAGGGAGAGAACCCTAGCATTTATAATGCAAGTTCATTCTTAGCTCGGATGCTAGAGGTTTTAAACTAGAGATTCCCATTACAATTGGTAAAATGTAAAAGTAAAAAAAAAAAAAATCTACAAATCCCTCAAAATTTTAGCAATTCGATGTACCTACCTACAGGCACGCGATACGACGTAAATTCACATAATAATTTACATGTATTTATGATGATATCAAAACCAAGTTATTACGAAGGTACCCACTATTTTGCATACCTACTGTTTTGTAGGTACATAGAAATACAATTGATATAGGTATACATACAGCACATTTAGTAGTCAAGGGTAGATAACGACAGTAAATTTAATCATTTATCAGACATAGGTTTCACAGTCATACCTATATGTATACGTTTTAAGTCTGAAAAATAATTAACTTTTTAGGAAAAGACAACCAACTTCAGATAACCAAATGTATGTAATAAGTATGTACTGTAATCCCCAATCTTTTGGGCCGGGATGAAGTGCGCGCAACCGTCATCTTGCGCGTGATACAGACACCATATAATACATTAATAAATATTTTGCGTTCTGCGGATCGTCTCGCGCCTACGTTCAACTCGGCCAAAATATTGTGGATTATTTCCATATCTTATATGTAATTAACAGATAAAAGGAAAAAGTTGAAATTGGTACACATTCGGCGAAGATATCGCGTAACATACATACTTACAATCACAATTCAGTCGACAAACCTCCTTTTTAAGTCAGTTTTTTGTAAACAACAAATCCATCTTTTCTTTGGTCTCCATCTAAGTCTATATCCCTCCATCCATCCCTTTCTTCAACTCATTTGCGCTTCTTTCCTCCTCATAATGTGTGCCCACAACAAGAAAAGCACATTCAATCAGCTAACATTTACTTACATGGTAGTGATTACATAGACACAAATTATATTATTATGAATATACAGGGTGACTGGTGAGACACTAACGGTACGACATTCGTTCTAATTATGTAAAAAAATGTACGTTAATTCTTATCGACATCACTTATAGACATAAATAATTAAGTGTAATATCATGTCCTATCTATGTTGAGTATCGTCGTCCTATATATCGAGTATCGTTGCGGTCTCACCAGTCAATCTGTATAATTTTGGTATAACAATGATATTTAATAAGTAGCGTGCGCAATTTAGATAGCCTAGTGATATGACCATTGGACTGCCAAGTCAAAGGTCTCGAGTTCGAATCCAAGCCACGCACCTCTGACTTTTCGAAGTTATGTGCGTATTAATAATTAATTATCATGCGCATAAACGGTGAAGGAAAACATCGTGAGGAAACCTGCATGCCTGAGAGATTTTCTTGAGGGCGTGTGAAGTCTGCCAACCCGCAGTAGGCTAGCGTGGCGGACTATGGCCTTATCCCTCTCGTAATGAGAGGAGACCTGTGCCCAGCAGTGTGCAACCTAATTGTGTTATTTTTGCTAATGGAAGCGGCGTAGCCTAATGGCTAAGGCGTCGGACTTGCGATCTACTGGTTGCCGGTTCGATACCCGCCCATTGTACTACCGAATATTGTGAACCCACTCGTAATACAAGCATTTAGGTCAGTACGAGGGGTTAACAGGATTACTAGTAATGTGCGACCCACATTGCTAGTAACCTTTTATAAAAAAAAAAAGTCCGCTTCAAGCAAAGCGCCGAGCGCTACCGGTGACAAAAAAACAAACAAAACGAAAAATGTAAGAGATGTAATATACATATAATGTGATTTTGTGCTGCCGCTGCTTATGGGGCATTTATTTCGTTTGTGTTGTTAGGGTACAACATACCTGTCTCACCTATCTTTACTTATTAAATATCATTGTGATTCTAACTATAGACTACTCAGTTTGCAAAAGGTTGACGCAACGTGTATGTGCTGGACGCTCACTGCTTGCAATTTTGTTATCGATCATAGTGATGTGACCCACAATTCCGCCCCAGGCCAAATAGGAAAGGACGGGTCATATCTGGCGGTCTACTACGAAAATTGAACATAGAAGTTTCAACCGACTGTTATTATTGTATTATTGTTATTTTATTCCAAAAAAGTGTTTCGGATCCGACGATAGATTCGATTTTCGCGATTTCACTTAGTCTTGCGTTGACTTCTATTCAAAGTGTTTTTTGACATGTAAGTAGGTAGTATTTGATTGTTTCACAATACACAAATAGTACAACAGTAAGATCATAAAGCGTTGTTGAATCGTTTCAGCCCGAAGTTTTAACGTTCGATTGTCCTAGTAGACCCCCTGTGGCGTCCAGCGTTGCGTGTCCACCTGCCGGACCTTCTCTGCCTACAACCACGACACACTTGGGCTAGAGTTACCTCGTATGGCCATGAAGCAAGCCAATATCATTATTCAAACAATTAAACCAGGTTTGTGGCCATGGAGTGCTACATAAAACAAGATATTAAAGATTTGTACGTCTAGCCCAGGCGTGGGACAACATCGGTAACAAAACAAAACATTTGTAAATTATATCTAAATAAAGGTATCTACGATGAAGTGAAATTAAATAATTAATAAATTGATACTTTTAAAGAATGGAGCGCAATGATTATTAAATGGACAACCTTAGTAGATACATAAATTGATAATATTTAAAAAAAAATATTCTTGTTTAATTCTTTAAAATATTGTTATCGGGCGGCACTGTTCGCGTGATTTTGAAAAAAAAACCGGGAATACTTAGATGATAATAGATAAACATTTGAATAAAAAAGTAAACAAGTATGACTAGAAATAAATCTTTGGCACATATTTTTTTTATCGAAAAATAAAACATAACTTCTTTTACTTTGGGTTTATTCCTTGCGACGGATGATATGGAATCCAATGGGTGAATCCACTACTTCGCTTAGTTGCCCAACTTCTAAAGAGAAAGCAACTGTCTCAATATACTTGTTCAGGCTCTGAATTCGGTCGAAGTCACCCATTTGATTAGGAGCAGGACATGCAGCATATTCTTGCACCAAATCTTCGAACGTCATCTTTTGAGTGGCCATGCGGTTTCGCAATTCTGTAAAAGTAAAATGGTAACTATGTGTCAATCTCAATGTAAGTTGTATAAAAACCCCTCCATTCAAGGGCGGATCTTGGATTTATTTTGGGAACGTGGGCGGTTGGGACCGAACTACATTTTTAAAAGTTGGGCCCAAGAAGTGGCTGCTCCCTAGCTTGAGCGGGGCCAACAGCTTCTGGGAGGCTCTTCGCGGGGATCATTCGACTTGTAAAATTTTATGAGGCACTAGTGTAGATGTGTAATGTGGACATCTGTCCGTCCGTACGCAAAACCCCTGCTGCGAAGACCGCAATGGGTGACGAGCCACCCTACCTGATCCGCTGGGGTCTCAAACACCTGGAAACTCTCTCTTACGATAAGGCCAAGGATAAATGGCTGGTTCAGTTTAAAAATAAAATGAAATGAGGGCACTCTGGAACCGACCTTGCTTGTATATGTATCGCCTCGTTATTTCCTTGGTTTTAATAAACTAATCTAACCTTAAATCTAACCTTAAAAAAATAAGTAGGTAGGTAGGTACTGTGGGTCCTAAGAAAAAATAGTTATCAAAATATTTTTTTTTATTAGTTCTAAGCGGATTCTGTGGTAAATTTTGTGTATACCTGTAATTGGCATATGTATCAGACCTTTTATATGTATCTATATATTGTTAAATATATATGCTGTTGGTGTACCTAATAAAATAAATAAATAAATTTTGGAGTATTTACCAGTAGCAAACTGCCTGGCCTCTTCCTTCGCACGCTGAAGAGATTGTAGGCGCGAATCGACATCCCTTTGCTTTATTAGAATATGGCTGATTTTAATAACACGATACTGCGGTTCGTACGGTCCAGGTGCAGGTGCCGGTGCACGTGCCAGTGTAAGTGCAGGTACCGGAGCAGGTGAAAGTGCTGGTGCGGGTGCTGGTGGACGTACAGGTGCAGGTTCAGTTACAGGTGCTGGTGCAGGTGCTGGTGCAGTTGCAGGTGCTGGTGCAGTTGCTGGTGCGGTTGCTTGTGCACGTGCTAGAGTGCGTCCAAGTGCACGTGCAGATGTACGTGCAGATGCACGAGTAGTCGCACGTGTAGGTGCAGGTACAGGACTTACATTGCGCGGGTCCCACAGGATATCTAGTTACAGATCGAAATATAATGTTAAATAAAAGGTTCATGAAAGACGGTTGTGCGTCAATGTCCCTTCCACCCTGTATATATAAGTATCTACATACAAAAATTGAATTTTCCCAAGATTATGAATTTCAATATTTTATGTTTATATGAAAGTCTAATAAATATAGACAGTAGTGTAAGTAATATAGAGAGGTTGTTAGTGTTTTACCAATAACCCTGCCTGTAAGTATTATAAGATTTACCTAGGTGTTGTATTTTCTTTGAGGCTAGTTCAGTTCCAAAAAAAATATGAATCTTACCCAATAGTTCGCAAGGCCTGTGCCACTGCTTAATTTGAGTAAACCTGTTGTAGTAATAGCGTCGACCTGACAACAAAAGAAATAATATTTTAAATTATATTTATTTAGTTATACAGGTGGCCCCAGAGATGGTAAACATGAGAATGATATTGAAAGGAGAGTGAGTGCTGGTAACCAGGTGAATGGGGCGCTATACACCTTCATGAATAGCCGGAAAGTGTCCGAAAAGGCACGGCTGGCTGTGATTGGGGGAGTGTTGGCGCCGACACTTATGTATGGTAGTGAAAGTTGGGTATGGCAGAAGAAACATGAAAGCCGAATAAATGCTTTAGAGATGAAAGCTTTAAGAAGTATGTATGGTGTTACGCTGAAAGACAGAGTGAGAAACAGTGTAATAAGGGAGCGTTGTGGAGTGAAAGAGGATGTAGTAACAAGGATTGAGAAAGGTATGTTAAGATGGTTTGGTCATGTAGAGAGAATGGATGAACGGAGATTGACGAAACAAGTATATATGGCGAGAGCGGATGGCGAGTTGGACGGGGACGACCTCGGCGAACGTTCCGCAACCAAATTGCGGATGTTCTTAAAAAAGGCCAGGTTCCGAGCACCCTAAACCGACGGTCATGCATGAAGAGATTAATGAATGTAGATGAAGCGAAAGTAGTGTGCCAGGATCGTGGCAAGTGGAAATCCATAGTCTCTGCCTACCCCCATGGGAGACCAGCGTGACAATATGTAGGTAGCCCCTTTATAGTGGTTAAAAAAAATCATACGTTTAACGACATTCAAAGGATCTGTCCAATCTGAACGCAACATAATTATGTTCCACGGACATCAGTAGTTTAGAAGTTATATATTTTTTTCTTTTGAAACAATAAAAATAATTATAAGTACACAACATTCGTCAGTATTTGTCATTATTTTATCCATGCAAGTAAGGTACCTAAGTTCTTACTTATTTAAATTATGAAAATCAAGTGAAGAACAAAATGGCTAATGTATTTTTTTATTTTTTTTTATGGGATAACTCGGCAAACGAACAGGCGAGCTACCTGATGGTAAGTAGTCATCGCGGCCCATGGACATCTGCAAAACCAAAGAAGTTGCAGATGCGTTGCCGAGCCTAATTAGGGAAAGGGAGGGGAAGGAGAAAAGGAGAAGGAAGGGGATTGGGGGAGGAATTGGGTCTCCGGCCCTCTCGCTCACCGAACGAAGCGCAGTAACGAAACGCTACTACTCGGACGTCGGTCTTCTGCGAGAGTGTGGTACTTCCCCGGTCAAGCCGGCCCATTCATGCTGCGAACAGCGTGGCCCTACCACAACAAAATGCCATGCCAGCATGTTTGCCAGTTGCCATAACCAAAAAAAATAAATCAAACTAAGTATATTATAGATCTTCTTTATAAATCTATGTACATATCTAATTCTGCAGGTTTTATGTTTACCACAAGAGTTTACTTTAAAACAAAGGATTGTTTTATACCCTAATAGGTACCTACCTACCTACATAATAAGTAATTTTAAATGTTAGGTCGCCTAGGTGAATCTACAAAAGTAGTCCATGAAAATCGGGGAACCTGCTTAAATTATGTTAAAGTACAAGTAGTCCATGAAAATCGGGGACCTGCTTAAATTATGTTAAAGTACATACCTATAACTAGAGTACCTACATATTGAAATAAAACTACTTTTTACGGATTTTATCGCGTTATATGACACTAGGACGACAAAAACTTCATTCCACCCGTAACCATGAATGCTGTTAAGCATCCGAAACATCGGGAATTAATTTAATTTCAATGTCAATTATGTTCCCTTAAAAGTTGTTTAGTCTACAAGTTCCAGTTCCTTTTTATGTGAAAAGATGGTGATAATAACCACAACTTTAAAGTGTTATCTATCTTTAACTCTAAAATAGACAAGAAATTTTCGAAAAATCTTCTGTAGGTATTACCTACCCACAATATTAGTGTTATGGCCTTTAAATTTTCATCCATTTAAACAGGTAATCCGTTTTCTTGGACACAAAATATAGGTACATGTATTAATTATGTGGGTTGATCTTTAAATTGAGAGACACCAATTTAAATTATCTGAAATATTTCCTCTTTTAGTTTACCGACGTTTCAACAATCATCTGTCCTCAATCCCTGATACAGCTTCGAACATGGCCCACCTTGTGGAACTTGTTGCTTTGTGGTTTGACACAAAAGTATCTGATAATGACGTCAGTCACTAATGTCGACCGAGCTTGTCTGCTAGGCGTAGCCCATGGGAGTCGGGTCTTTGTCTTCAGGCACTTCAATCACCTAATAAAGGTAGCTTGTTGGATGACACTACTTTTCGGTTTGCTACGTCTTGCTTACGTCGAGGCGTTCTTTATGTTATTCATTATTCCGCATTGGTGTCACTGCGGTGAAGCTTTCGACAGCCTTCGATAGAGTGCAGATCGCTTAGCACCTCATTATTCCTCTCGCCAGTGCTGCGCGACAGTTTACCAGCTATATAAGAGCATAATGTCTTGCCACGTCACAATGGAGAGACCAGACGGTATGTCACTACTGGCATGATAGTTTGGTAGGCCTTAGCTGTAGGATGCAACTTGCGTCTGTGCCTTTGCTCAGTCTCATTTTCCAGCTCAATGGGCTCTGCCTACGCCATGCTGCGGGCACAGAGACCCCCAACTGGTCCAAATATACTACATTATACAGGTACTTAACTTCAATCGGAGATATAATTTTTAGCAGGTTAAGGTCAAAACGCTAGGGCCATGGGGACTCCATAGCCCAAGCGTAGAGTGTGTGGGGGAATTTCTAAGACACTAGGATTTTTTGCGTCACCAAGCAGCTGGTTTATTCTTGGGTCAAAGTAGATTGAATTGGAACGCCAATGCTAATTCTGGTTACGTGCCCAGAAGTGCCAGTCTTTATTGCCCAGAAGACTTTGTACTTTTGAGTATGCAAAGAGACAACAGCGATGTGGAGTGCTTTGACGCCTGGGCGTGGTAAATTAATTTAATACCTACATTAGTTTTAAGTAAATAAAATAAAGTGGATAGGATTTTTGAGCAAAGCGAACGCCTTCACCTTAAGCCAGTGTAAGCCATGTAGGGGGTGAAATATTGATTGAATAATGTTTCATACGTATGCAGGTCCTATACCTGGGGAAGGTACGTTAATGCAAGAAGCTTATAGGTGAAACTTTAGGCGCATGCGGGCGCCAAGGGCCTGGTCAGCGGTACGGGGCAGGGGTTC
The DNA here is from genome assembly GCA_958496365.1 of Subacronicta megacephala. Classification (NCBI taxonomy): domain Eukaryota; kingdom Metazoa; phylum Arthropoda; class Insecta; order Lepidoptera; family Noctuidae; genus Subacronicta; species Subacronicta megacephala. The sequence continues at coordinate 12,888,630 of OY292513.1, forward strand.
TTACATTATCGATCCAACCTCCCGTTTGCTTAACCATATCCGAACAGATATTATAGAACTGTTAATACGCATAATGAAAATTAACCTGGTTAATTTTATGTATACAACGTTCGCTAAGTCGAATAATTTTTAATTTTAAGTTCGCAATCGTCGCATAGCATACTGATAACTTTACCTATAAATAACATAGCTAGGTGGGTAGCTATCCTATATTGGAGCCATTTTCCAGTAAAATAATGTATTGATTTATGTTACAGCACATGCGTAGTTTTCATTCCGCCATTTTACCTCTCCAACCTAAAGTATGGTCACCCATCCACCAACGGACCGCGGCAAGCAAAATATTTGGTTTTATATTACACCGAATAGGCATTTTATATGCATATATGTAAATTTGGCAAAATGAAGACTACATTTTTTTAATTCTCAAAAATTTAACATTAAGCTTTTTTCTAAACGCACTAAACTTATTTTATTTCTTTATTTAGCAATTTTAAATAATATGGTACATACCTGTGGTCCTACTGGTCCTTCGGTGCCATCCCCGGGGCAGTTTACTGGGCCTCCTTTTTGGGAGACACATAATGGCACAAAAGTTGGTTGCAGTGCTTATTTATTGAATATTATTAAAAGTTTAAACTTGCAATCTCAAGAAACTGATTCTTTTAAAGCTGATGGCAGCCTTTGAGAAGCTAGGTTTTCAATAATTACTGTGAGTCGCAACTATGAAGTCAGTCCTCCCCGCAGGCACGGCAAAGCCAGGCCACAGGTAGGGCGAAATTGATTTTTCAGTATTGCCTGTCTCTGCCTCCCGTCGTCATAGAGTAGAATATAGAATAATATTTGCTGATCACACTGACCGAGCACTGAGTGCGTAGTGCGTACCTAAGTGAGTCCCAACCTAGATAAGTATCAGAAAGTATAACCCCAATGACATTATTTGAATGGAAATATACGTACAGCAAGTCAAATTTGCAATTAAAACTAAGAGGTTAATTAAATAAAGGATTAGGGTTTATGGTTATTTATTCACTGCAGCTGGAAAGTGTAGGTAGGTACCACCTAGGTACCTACATTTAATTTCCAAAAAAATAAGGGGCAAAGAAGTGGAGGATCTCGAGGGAATTATATTTTTTATTTAAATGTGTAAAATAGTTAAAAAAAATAGAGTTATATTTTACTATTCACTTATATTTTAATACTTAACATGGTTGGAATAAGTTTTTAGACAATGGAATACTTAATGGAAGGTATACTAAGTACCTCTGTACCTCATATATAGGCTCAAGGAAATGTGCATTCTTCCTATCCTCACTTACGGTGTATAGACATCATGATGTTTGATGGTCTAATTGCAATAAAAGCCTTAAAGAATACAATACTTTGCTTAAAATAGCTGATGTCACAAAAGCCAGACAGCATACATGGCCGACCTGGGACATGTCTGTCGCAGGCCAGGTAGGCAAAAGCTACTACAAATTGGGTCCCACACAGAGCAAAGCGTCAAGCGATTGGCCCAGATGGAGGCAGAGCGACTATCTTAACTCGTACATAAAATGTAGGAACCGCTAAAGGAATAAACAACAGCATGGAAGCAGAGGAGACTTTTGTAGTGGTACGAACCGGCCTAGAAAAAGCCACTACTTCCTATTGAGAAGTACTAGTTACTATTGAGAAGTACAAGTTACTTTTGAGGAGTACTAGTTACTATTGAGAAGTACTAGTTACTATTGAGAAGTACTAGTTACTATTCGAAAGTGGGCTTAAGAGGATAGTATCCGCTCCGCGCTCCATACAAACGTAATTTGGTCTTATCTTGAATATTAACAAATGAAAGTCTTTGGAATTTTGCAGTAACAATCTTATCATTAAAATAAGTGTTCCTGTAGTCTACAATTTCATTTCAATATACGGTTAAAAAGTTACACGAGCTCAAAGATTGGCAATTTTCGTTGAAAAACGGCCCAACTTTATGCTAGTATTTCTCGGCAATGTATCAATACAGAAACATTCTGATTCGAAAGAAACCCAGATAATATAGTGAATATATTTTTACAAGATTTTTTTTTACGTATTAACAATATTATAGGAGTAATCTCCAAAATTCGGAACATAAGAAATACGCGTGAAAATATTGTTGTTTCTCCTCTCGGGCACGCGTTCGCATCGCGAGGGATAGAGACAGCGACAACTGTGCAACATTGTTGCGTTCGCGAGGGACACTCCTCTTAATCTACTGTCACAATGGGTTCTTCATGTTTTTTATGTGTTAATAGCAATAATTCTGTTTGCGTTTCAATACATTTTATAACTAATAGTTATAACTAACTACTAATAGTAATAACTAATAGTTATAAAATGTAATATTAATAAATGTAGACCACATGTAAGAAGATTTATATTTTTAAATACCCAAACATCACGCGAAGGTAGGGAAAATGTTTGAATTGTTCTTGCCTCTGGTTAACCTACACCCATAGGAGGGAAACCAAACTGCTGTACCCAGATTATTTACACATCTATGCAATAAAAAATGAAATGCCGTTCTAGAGTAATAAATTATCGCTTGAAAACGTCTGGACTGATTTGGCTATTTTTATTAGTTCTATTAAAATGTTCATAGGTTAGGTTCACAAATAACAAATTGGAAAAGTTTCCAGGAAAATTTCCAAAAAAAAAACCAGAGAATTCCAAAAAAAAATGTTTAGATTGGGCATCCGGTTTGTCGGATCGGGTAGTTTTAAAATATTGAATCAGTTGCACTGCAGCTGCACCATATTCGTATAATGATGAGCCTACTAAACAAGTGTGCCTCGTGAATGTATAGATAATACTACCTTGTATCTGTCAGTCCACATATTTTTCACACTGGTCCCAGATTGTAGCTATAGTTTAATTAAAATTGGTTTAGTATCTAGATACTTTTCAAGATATGGACTATTAAGTTTGTGTATAATTATGTCGTCGTCGATCGCAAATAAATACAGATTTAGAAGCTGCGCTCGTTTGTTTTAAATGCGGAAAATGCTGAAGATTGAACAATAATACGGTACTTAATAGTAATAGCGCGGCTTCGCTCGTATAAAGTATGTAGTATAAGTAGAAATTATAGTAAGCAAGTATGCCTACTACGTCTAAATCCATACGTTGTAAGCGAATGACAAACAATAACTAGAAAGACACCTATCTAGCTTATTTATGAATATAACTCAAATAGATAGGTACCTACCGACTTACCTCCAAAATAAAAAATCACGCATATTAAGTTAACTAATTTGAAGTCGGCGACAAATAAACTGAACTTCAAAATAATATTTTGAAGTTGAGTTTATTTGTCGCCGACTTCATTATTTGTTTGTCTGGCGCCGACTTTAAATTAATTTGTTTATATTGCTTCCCCTTTTCAGTTATCAGTTTTTTCAAAGGGTTTCTTTTTTTTAATCACTTTGTGGTAAGTACCTAGCATTTATTGGAAAAATCTTCATCTTACCTGTATTGTTAGTGATATGAGACAAATGTTATTTAGTAATCAAAAACTTACTTTACTTTTTATAAAATAAAATAATCAGTTTCAAATTTTTTAGTTGTGAGCAAATAAAGGTAGTTTAAGTACCTACGATGCTACTTATGTTGACGATTTCATCTTTCGTTCTCTACCTGATGTTAATGTTGATTTTTACATTTTCAGATATCTGATCTTCACCAAAATTTGCATGGGAACAGCTTAGGAGTAGATATATAATAATAGACATAATCTTTTAAGTAATATAATAATTATTAGGGCTAGGCTGTAGGCTACTATCGGGGTCCATAGGTGGCGGATAATGGATCGGCGGTGAGATATCACTGCTCGCTGTTTCGGCAGTCCCCGACCACACAGCAACGCGCTGGTTTGGGCTCATGGATGTAAATGTCCACACAAGGCCACGGCAGAACAACCAGCATTAGCGCAGGATGCTCGTTTAGGGTGGCGGCGGAAGAGTACCTAGCGCTCCAACGCAACGGTGGCACCCACGAACCTAGTTAGATGGTTCACTGCACACCCACCAACCCGCATTAGGCAAGCGTGGTGGGTTAAATGTCTAAACCCCCTCCCTCAATATCAAAAGAGGGAAGAGAGACCTTAGCCCAGCAGTGGGACGAAATGGGCTAGAAAAAAATAATAATTGAAATTACTCTACAATCGGTAAAGACATCGCGTAAAGTTAACTTAGAAACAAATTATGGAAACTTTTAAAAGCTTAGTTAGGTACTTATTACAAAAACTTGTATTAAAACCCAAATAAATTAAATAAAAGGGCAAACAGATGATGATGAAATTAAAAAACAAAATATGCAATGGTAAAAAATGGTAAATAGGTAAGTACCTATCTAAAATATAAAAAAACATAAGTTTATGCCCTGAATTATTAGTAACCTGTTTATCGGATAGCGGAATTAAAAGCTTATTTAGTGTAGAATACTATTTCGAATTATGGTAACAACACTAGCCGCAATTCGACTATCCTATCATTTGCTATCACGAAGTTAGTCTCTACTCTTTACAAAGGTACTTACTGACTCCACCATCAGTTCGAATATCGACTCGACTAGGTAATGCGGTACCATCGGGTACCGCAGTACCAATGCAAGATCAGCTTATACTGGTTCTTATTTGTATCGGTTGACTTGTAGCCATGTGTACACTAGCGAGCGCCCGCTCCATGCACCCGCCGCGTGCGCGTACTTAACGTAGCGAACGGCCTAAAAGCCAAGGATTTTAAGTTAGACTTCCTCCGCATGGCTATCACACGTATAATCCTGATCCTCTGACCAAAGTATTCATAGATACCTACTTATGCCAGTCTATGGGTCACGTTAAGCGTCGTTCTGGTGCTGCTGCTGCAGACCAATAAGTGGCAAAATTATGACAAATATATTAATATTTGTAGGTATTTTTGAACCATTTGGGTAGCAAACGCTAGGCCATAGGGTCCGAGAGCACTTTCCATTTTGCCAAATGTCTGAAAGAGGTTTATTTAATTATTTGATTGTTCATAAATAATTATCATATGATTTTAATGTATTTTATTTTAGTTAGTTAATAAAAGCTTATATCTCGTTAGCCTAGTGATCCCAAGCGACTGCTACGCTAAAGGTCCTAGTTTCGATTCCCAGGTCGAGGAGTGTTGCTGAGTTTTTCTATGAAATTTTCTGTAGCAGCTCGAAGTCTGGATTTGCGCCCGGTTAATGGCAATAGGGTCGCTCCCTATTACCTACATGGGATCTAAGCATAGGTACCTACCGGCGCAACGTGGGTGTATATTAGTTCACCTCTGCCTAACTCTTCGGGGAATACAGGCGTGATGGTATGTTATGTTAAAAGCTAATAATAAGATTTAGTCAAATTAAGACCCTCCTTCTTTTCAACCGACTTCAAAAAGGAGGAGGTTCTCAATTCGTCTATATGTTGTTTTTTTTTGTATGTTTTTTACGCGATATCTCCGCCATCTCTGTGGTTCCGTTCGAAATCGGTTAGACAGTTTTGAAAATATCAACAAAAATCTAAAAATTGTTTACATCGATGATATTATCGTTTACTCTGAAACATCGCTGTCTTATTGTAGCAGTGCGTTTAGTTGGCTAACAAGTACTTCTAAACAAAACTTTCCACTAAAAATTACAAAATAAAATTACTTTTAACAAAAAAGTTAAACCGCCTTCAAAAAAAAAAAATATTTTGTCTAAAACAGTTTGGGAAGTCGGTGGCAAAAACAGAAGACCCATTCAAATAGAAGTCACCGTCATGCAACTAAAATCTACATATTATTGTTCTATTCTATAATGATGGCTGGACCACATACGACTTAGGTATATAATCATATATCATGTGCCCTGACCATAGGACTTGCGAAAGAAATTGTGCAATCTTTAGTAGATAGGACTCAGGTAAAATATACCTACAATACTTGAAAATACCTTTCTTTATTGTCAGTGTGTTATATTAATTAATTTCTAAAACAAAATTGTGATTTTATTTCAATATTCAAATCACAGACCATAAAGGTGACAGACTGTCACCTTTATGGTCTGTGATTTGAAAATAGTCGATTTTTAAATATGATGTACATTTAAAAATCGACTATTTGGAAATTGATAATACTTTCAGTATTAAAAAAACTTAAATAAAATAGTTAAAAATAGTACTTTTTCTCCAAAAATAAAATATTAATTTTTTCATGTATTAATTATTAGTCAAGAAAGTCATGAAAAAAGGAGGGCGTTACGATCATGCTCTATCCCCATAAATTACGACTGTTATTTTATATTTTAATTTATAAGCTTTCCATAATAAGAGACTAGGGTAAACTGGATTTGTGTAGCTTGACAAAAAGTCGTGCGTACAGTTTGTTCGAAATAAAAGCGCGCGTTTGGAATTAGCCGTTTTGAACTGCCCAAACAATCAATTAAGACTGCTCATCTCTCCTTGAACGACAAATATACGTGTGTTTCGCAAATTATACGTCTAAACACACCTACTGCATTATTATAGCTGTGATTCTGCCAAATAGACAATTTATTTAAGTATACTACTATCCTAGTATCTGTTGGGATAGCAATTCTTAAAAAAGTTTTTGTAATTTTTTTTTATGAGTTGATATGGCAATTCCAACTGCCAAGAACCTAAAATTAATATGTGTTACCTATGTAATAAATAGACAATTACAATTTGGCGCCCAAGGCTACGAATAAATAATACTCAGGAAATGTAACTGCGTTAAGAAAATGACCCAACAAAAGTTGTGTCCAAGTAGGCGGGGCTTCAATATTGTGTCCAGCGCGCCATCAGTCGGACATTTTCCTTGCAAGCGAGCGTATGTCAAACGTTTTAGCTTAATATCATTGTGAATCATCATGCCATCATGTGTTGTGAAGTGGTGCAGGAGATATACAAGATTAAAATGTCCAGAGATCACTTTTCACTTGTAAGTAGTAGCTTAATTATAATTATATTCAAAGTTGTTCAAATACGTTATCAAAACGAGATGGTCAATATTATGCAAAATGAAGTGAGTCATTTTTTTTCCAAATTTAGAAAGTTTTTTTTCTAGATGAAATATTGAAAAGTAAATCGATAAAATTTAGATATTTTTATAAGACTAATGTATTTCGTTTTTTTTTAGTTTCCCTGCCGATCCCATTCGGCAAAATAAGTGGATAGCTGCAGTTCAATTAGAAAGACGAGAGTATGACTGGATGCCTGTGAAAACTAGCAGAGTATGCTCCATGCATTTTGATAAAAATTATTTTTACAAATCATTAAAGGGATATACCATGTTACACAAAACTAAAGTACCAGTTTGTACAAATATCCACATACAACTGAAGTACCAGGTCAACAGAAACCTTAAAGGAACCTGGTGACCTATTGCCAAGGTTATGATCAGAGCAAACATACGACCCAATTGAATACACTAACACTATTTCAACGTTCCAACAATAGATGAAGTCGCAATTCTTGTTGGCAAACCATCGGCTTTGTTCGTTCTAGCACCATACAACAAAACGAAAAAGTACCCATCTAAGCCTTTTTAGTACCCGACGAAAAATATCTACGTGGGGGGGGGGGTCCAGAATCATGTACAGAATTCATGGTAAGCGGTTGTGCGTCGATGTCCCTTCCACCCTGTATTAATATAGTATAATTTAAAAAAAACACAATAGTATAAAATATTTAATATAATTATAATATTGTTTTATTATTGACTTGGTCCGGTCTACTTATTACATAATATTGTCCACGCCATTTTGACGCAGATGTCTTATCAGACATTACAGCACGCACGCGAACCAATCCCTGTTTTCTCTCTGAATTTAAACCAATTACCAAGCATGTCTATTTGAAACATCGCAAGTGATTCGAATTTTGAATCGTCGTCATTTGGTTTGAAGTAGGTCCATTTTTTGAGCGGAATTTGTTCCGAGTTACGCTTCCTGAGTATTATTTATTCGTAGGCCCAAGGGGAGCGATTCGTAGAAAGTTACCAGTGATCGATTTGAAGTAATTCAATGTTGCCAATTAAATCCCAAATCAATATTTAAATGAGTTTTTAAACTGACTGTATGTATGTACGAGGTAGGGGTATGTATGAATTTATTGAGTGACGCAGATAAAATTTGGTTCATGGTTAAGGCTAAAGCGCCAGCCTTGAACGTGAAATTAAATTTTTTCTTGGTATTTTGCAAATTATTCGGCATAACACATTCTAGGTATGTGTATACATGACAGTGGGAATTGCGACGGAACAACAGAACTTATTCACGACTGAGTAAAAAAATTCATAAAACCAAAAATAATAATTTGGCCCCTCAGCGAGACGATCGGCCATTGGGCGGCGTGGTACGCACGGGTATACACGGGGCTAGTATGAAAAGGTTATAAAATGCGATATCAGGCTAAACTAGCATTTTAAAGATTGACCTGTAGCCGTGTTTACTTAAAACTTTTAAGCAACCATAAGATTTCAGGTAAGAGTAGCCTGTACCTGCTACTCTAAGATATAAAACAAATTTATTGTCTTAATTCAGCGTTAGCTAAATTGTTCTAGATAATAAACCTTACAACATTATTGTGCTGATTTTGCATAAATTTCTAAAAGTAATCAACTGCATACTGGCAACACTCTCTCTTTTGATTGCTGTCACCATCAGGCATCAAATGCATGTAACTCCGATCCGATTAAAAATTATTTTATATCGTCAGCAATTTATGTAAAAAATTCATTGTGATAGGCGTGAGTAATCGATATAATTATAGTGCAGTACCTAATGTGTGAAAGTGATCTACCAGGGAACACTGTAAAACGTGGTTTTTATTGTTTTTAGGCGCGCGTCAAATTATCTGCCTTCCATGGGCGTTCATGTTTTCGTGTAAAAAATGATTGAGTTTACGATAAAAACATTGGATTCCAATAACCACAGCTTCTCGGTCGAAGATGAGGTAAGCCGTTTTGACTTAAAATTACCATGAAGTGTTTTTTTTTTCAGAAGTGCTAACATGTTGTATTTTTAACGATATTGCTTTATTAGCTGTATTTCTTTATTGCGATGGTACGATATTTTACTGAAAATGATATTTAATGTCTCTCGCAGTAATAATATAGCCGAATATTATCGGTGTCTCACAGGAGCCATTTTTGGGCTGGTGATCAATAAAATATAAATGTATAAATAGGAGGATGTAGGTATAGGTAGGAGATAGTTGCGCGAGAATGTTTAGGTCACACAAGTTACTTAATAATAGATTCTACGCTATTTAGATACTGTAGTTTAGTTAAAAATTTGTTGGTGTTCAACATACTATTGTTTGTTTATGTTTTTAAGGGTCATAAGCCTTAAAAATTCGTAAAACTATATTTTTCCTGCTCTAATTTGCACAAATTGTAGGGAAACGAAAGGGATGGCAATAATAGTCAATATGCACCTGCATACTGCACATTTTTGTGGTTAGTATGGTAGCATTCTACTCGTGGGAGAGGTTAAAAAAGTAGCAGGTCCACTGTGGTTAGGAATGGCCAAAGAAACCAAAATGGAAAAAGTTAAAGGAGGCCTGTGTGTCTACAGGACACACTAACTTGAATAATTTTACGTCACTTGACTGATGTTCAAATAAGCACACTTATCACACTGATCACTTGCTTAAAATGGCTTAAAATGGTAAAGGAAAATACCGGGAGAAAACCTGCATGCCAGAGAAATTTTCTTGGTGGCTAACCTGCAGTCAGTGGACTATAGCCAAACCATGCCCAGCAGTGGGACAGCAAATGGGTTGATTTTAGTGCTATCAAACATGACCTGCTAAAAAACGATCACTAAGCCTTTACTGTTCTCTTCTATTGTTCTCCATAAACTGACAAGTTGTATTGGTTCAAATTTGAAAATCTAGATAGAGATATCTTTATAGATATTTAGTCACACACTACCTACGCGACATTTTGCGCTAACTTCGTTATTTGTTAGTGCTGGATGTGCTATGTTTATCGCACGGTGCATACTGTACAGAGCTATGTACATCTTTGAGAATCGCTCAAATTTATCGCACATAGCAAGCCAATAGCCAATATATATATAATAAAACGTAGCATAGTTTTGTGTGAACGTTTCCATATAAGGGTCAAGACATCTTGATCGACGATCAGTTGATGACACGACGATCTGTGTGTCGTGACCGTAAAATGAAGGTATATGCTGAGCGATTTGGTTGTATTATAGGATATTTGCTATATGCTGTATATGACTGCCCATATATCTTATACATATGAATGCTGTGCCATGCAACTTTGTATTTCTTTAAGTTTCGTTTATGGATAAATTAGGCGGTACTCTTATCTCTTCTAACATAACTTACTATCACGCCTGTATTCCCCGAAGGATTAGGCAGAGGTGTAACAAATGTAACCAATTTACACCCACATTTCGTCGGTATGTTTAGGTCCCATGTAATAGGGGGCGAGCCTATTGCCATTAACTGGGCACAAATCCAGACTCCGAGCTGCTACTGAGAATTTCATAGAAAACCCAATAACACTTTGCTCGACCTGGGGATCGAACCAAGGACCTCTAGCGTAGCAGTCGTGTTTAGAACCAGACTAATGAAGCAGTCATCTTATCTCTTGTAAAAAACAAATTTAAAATCTAATTTTGCGACTAATATTCGGCCCCTGGAATAAAAGGTTTAGATTCGGCACCTGCTCTGGTTTCTTTTGGTTCCCTGATAGAGAACCAGCCATATTTTTTACATAATAAAGCGTTGATGTTATAATTTGTGAATAGCACTTTAAAGATATTAACTTAAAAAAATATAGGTATGGTAAAATGAATGGTAGAACTAAATTGAGAGTATTCCCATCTTCCCCAAGTGGGGAGGGGAAGATTTCACTAAAATTCACACCTTCAAAATGGGAATTCTAGTGAAATCTTCCCTTAATTCATAATTGGGGGGAAGTAAAAGCTTTATTTGCCCCCGGATAACTTTTAATCTTAAATGCGACCCCGAATGGGGTAAAATGGAAATTCTTCTTCCCATCTTCCTCCAAATCCATAATCGGGGGAAGATTTCCCATCGTCCCCCGATTATGGATTTCGATTATGGATTTCGGATTATTATGGATTTTCGGGTTCTGACCCCTCAAGGATTACTTAATTGCTAGGCGCTATAATAGTTTTTTATGATTTTGTTCATTATTATAGATTAGGGTTAGGTAAGCATATGCCGTATAGGTTGGTAGATTATTTTGCGATATTATGGTCCATTTCCCGGGTGTTGAATTTAGCTACGCTCGACAGAATTATTTTTAACCATTGGAGCTGATAAAAGTGCATTTAAGGTATAATATTTTTTTCCTAAATAACATTAATATGTTAGAAGTTGCAGTAAGAAGTAAGTGAATTTGAATCAATTCATTAATTTTCACACAAACTGCTTTGACCCTCACCTACCGTGTGGGTCAAGACATGTTTGTTAGGTACATTTAATATTCCTTTCGACCTACTTATAGATACATCGCCACAATAAATCTCCATTATGTGGTTTGTTTTGTATGTAGAGGTCATACAAGATGAAGGACAAGACAGTTTATGTAATACTAGCTGATACTGCGTAGGAAAGTACCAAAGAGCCTACGTGTTGTGACCGATTTTCAGTTTTATGCCTACCTGGGTGTAATGGTTATAGTAATAATTATCTCGTCTAGCTATGTCAATGATATTTACATAAGTAAATTGTTCTAAGCACCTATAAGATTTATAGTCTGAAGCAAGTCGGATGAGTGTGTCATTGTTACAATATAGAATCTGTATAATAGATAGGTGCTTAGGTATCAGAAGATATGCATAGAACGGCGCCCCTTAGCCGACCTCTACCTGTCCCGGCGGCGGTGGCTGCTGTATCTACGCACGAGCAAGCCTCGGCTAGTTTTATATTGGGATTTTCAACGAACGACTATCTACTGGAAGTTGTGTCCTAAATATTGAAGTATCTTGGTATATTTTAGTTAATTACTTAAATAAAAAATGACATTCCGAGTTTTTCCAAAATTAAGGACTGCTTTGCGAATTTGGCTTAGACATTGCCGTGTCTGACGTGTCTCTAGATATCCCTTTTAATATTTCCTCACGTAAATATTTAGGGAGGTAGGATAGTCTATAGAACCGGACATACTTTCCATCCTGAGCGTTTTTTTAAATAAGATGTTACTAATATGTATTATTATCACATGAAATAATACTGTGTTATCGTCCTAGCAGCCGGTTAAGTTTACATACAACCTTTGCATTGCGACCTATACATATAACGTAATGCATCGCCTAGGTAAAAACTGGTTTCATGTGTACGATTCCGAAATGCCACGATCAATGAGAAATCTTATTTATAATAAGAATTCCAGTACATACCTATTTACTATATATTAGATTTAGAAAGTTCAAGGTTTTATTGTACAGTTTGTTCGAAATAAGTAAGCCGATCGGAAGTTAGCAGTTCCGAACTACCGCGACGATAATACCGTTTAATTAAGTGTTTTAATACATAAATATCGAAATTAGTAAACAAAATAATTAGAGATGTGAAACATATACGACTCTAATTATCAACCGACTTCATGTTTACACCGACTCTTTCTATTAAAATTTACCACTTCTAAACCACTTGCAGACAACTTCCGATCGGCTTACTTATTTCGAACAAACTGTACAATGTATTGACAGTATTGCTTTGTGAAAACTAAAATCGTTTTAGCCTAAAAGCTGTTGCGCAAATATTGTATTTGTTATATTTAACACAATAATGAATAAGAGCTTTATCATTTCAGATTACGGTGGAGCAACTTAAAGAAAAAGTTAGAGAGCAGATGGGAATAGAGCCAAGCTTACAACGATTAATTTTTTGCGGCAGAGTATTACAAGATGAAAAAAAGCTTTCGGAATACGGTACTATTATTGTTAGCATATTGAATGTACGCACAGAACACCGGCCGCATCCCGAATTTTATTGGAGATTTTCTCAGTTCAGTGACATATCAAACGTTAACTCACGCCTGTCTCCCCGAAGGGTTACTGAAATGTGTACTAATGTTATAGGGGGCGAGTTTTATTGCCATTAACCAGGTACAAAACCAAACTAAAAGCTGCTATTGAGATTCTCATAAGAAAACCTAATAAATAACCCTTCTTGAACCGTCCAGGACCTCTAGTGTAGAGTTCGCGTATATGTCCCACTAGATAAATAAACGTTAAGAGTGTCCCTCGCGAGGGCGACAATGTGGCATTGTTGTCTCCGTCTCTATCGCTTAACTAACTTAACTTAACTTTTACAACAAGGGCCATGTATTTTAATGACAAGATTTCAAAGACTGTTATTGGCTAACATTAAAGATAGGACTAAACTACTTGTATGGAGCTCGGAGCGGAGACTATAATCCTCGTAATCACTGAATGAATTGATTTCCGTGCGCAGATGTTAACGGCAAGGTGGTGCATCTGGTACAGCGTGCACCGCCAGGCTCGGAATCTCGGCAAGGCGCACCGAGTGCAGCCAGCGTAAATGTAGGAGGAGCAGAAGGTCAAAATGGCAACGCTAATATGCAACAACAAATTAGGAGGCTTATGGTAATATTGGTTTTTCCTGTATTTTGTACGTCTAAAGCGCTACGTCTCTGCTACGTCCATCAGACGGATAATATGAATAGAATAGAATATTCTTTATTGCCAAAAAAACTTATGCCAAGAACAATTTTATAAATCAAAGAGTGGTACAATAGGCGGTCTTATCTCTGACAGCGATTTCCAGACAACCTTTGAATAGAAAGTGAGAAAAGAAAACGTGATGTCTATGTAGTCTGGCGTACTTATTAAAAAACTTCTTTAGTTAAACTTTAGTTCAAGAATTTTTGCCTTTTCTGGAAAATACATATTTATAAAGTTATTTTAGTAAAAGATACATATTTATTTATTTAGAAACTGTTGTGTAACATCAATACAACACTTAATGCTTGAAAGTGTAAATGCGCTCAGAGGGCATTTTACAAACTATTCTTTACCTTCAGTTTTGATAGTAGACATAATTATATGGAATACTTTAGGAATTTTTGTAAACAATTATTAGCATATTTTCTCTATTGTGGGTGCCTCAATAAAATTCCACATGCAGGAACACATTATCTACAGGCAAAGTAAACATACGATGCTTTAACATGATGCTAATCTATTTTTCTTGTTGCTCTTTGAGTCACTTGCTGGCCCTCCTGACTTCATCATGGAACAGCAGCAGTCCATGTCGATGTCACCTACCACCGGCCGGCTCGAGTTCATTCGACGAATGATAGCTGAAATCAAAACGTCGCTCGCCTTCCTTAGAGCTCATGTCGAAGGAGAGGTAAGATTTATAGCATAGTGGGAAAAATATTATGCTTATTTATATTAATATTTTATATAATTAAATAAAGTAAAAGTAGTACAGTAATTTGATACAATGGTATGACGTAATGGCTGTGCTGTGATGTCCCTGCATATCCTCTTCCTTCTCTAACATTTGGTGCATAATTCTATCTATCGATTTATGTGGGAAGTCGGGCAAGCCTTATAATAGGCTAGTGAATTACTGATACAGATACTAAATACATAGTAGTTCGTCCATCACTCTTCAACATTCATGTCGTGTTGAGTGTAACAAAGTGGTTTACTGTCATGTGTACAATTTTATTTTTTCTTTTTAAGTGATAGATTATCTAATAGATTTATGTTGAGGTACTAAACGACCAATATTAGATATTGTAATAGGAAAATTGTGGGAATTTAAACGTGAATTAAAAGTTTGAAAGGAACATTAATCTTACCTGATATTAAATTGTCTTTGAACTTGCATGACACTTCCCAACTACTTCAGCGCATGTCAATGTTTTTGTTTTAATACATTCAAAGCAAACACTGCTAATCGCTTTGCGGATTGCATACATGGTCAGTATAAATTTAATCAGTTTTTAATTCGAGTCATTTAATTTCCATTATAGATACTTGTGAAATCTGCAAGGCGACTCAGTGGCTTTTATATTTATGTATGGAAATTCATATTATGATTAATGGATAGTATTTTTTGGTTCATAGTTGTTTATGTTGTCAATGTGCCTACTGTAGGAAAATAGGAGTTCACCAGCAAGCGGTGAAGCTCCCGTAGAGCAAATGGATAGTGAACCTGCACCGGGTGCGCCGCATGACGAGGTAATATTTCGTTTCAGTAGTTGTGCTGTGTATCATATAAGCATGACCCATTTTATAGTGACTAAAGATCGTTTGGTGTATTTATGCGAGCCATGATGCGACAACGGTGAGCCGCAGAACTTAGTGCTTGAGCAAAAATATAATTATAGTCCATCTAAAATAATAGGTACACTTTGACGTTTCATACTTTTCAAGCAGAAATAACTTTGTATAGGCGTAGCTCACACAATTTCAGTAACCTTCGCCGTAAAACCATACAATTATGAAGTTATTTTTATTTTATCACAAGATGTACAATGTTAATCACTAAATTTAAATTCAAACCTTCAAACAAGGCTAAATAACCACTATAACCGATAGATAGATTTTTTTCTAGACTTCATTTCAATGTCATGTAGTCAGGTCCTTTAACGTAGTGTTGCGACTCTTTAATTTCACGTGTGAACAAATAATCGGTAAAAGATTACGAATAATCGAATTAATTGATAACGAGCCGTTTTCAATCCAGCCGTGTTTTTTGGTGGCATCAACTTAAATAAGCGTAATACTCAGAACGAAACAAAAATAATTGAAAATATTTGTGTAAAAAACCATTCTCTAGTTTTTAACTTATGTGATATTAAGTCAAATTAAAATGATGTCACTTCTGAATAAATGAACTTCACGCAAAGGACTTAGACCCAACCCGCCTGTGTAGCGTGTATATAAAAATCCGTAAAACCGTAATCAATTGGTAAATACAAAGAAATGATATCGATATCAATTAAGAATCGAATAATCTAGGAACCAATTTCTTTGACCCCATCCCTATTTGTCAATCTGTCAAAACTTATCTATTAGATTAGATGGATTAACCTGGCAAGCGGTACAGTTCCTCTTTTAAGCACATAACAATAGATTTTGCATTGTGTCTACAATATGCCGCTTGACAGGTTAAAGACGCATTCATTATATTGTATTTAATACAAATCGAACCCTTCGGTAATGATCGATGCTTAAGCACTATTCTAGAGTATTGGTTCTTTTATTTTGGGAAAATTTTCCGGATCCCGGTGTGGTCACCGTGGACAAACCGTACTGATTTATTTAAATAAAAAGATCAATTCATGGAATCGAAGATCTATTGTAAAACTTTATAATTCGAACGACAAAATTGTCGACCAAGCTGAACTATAAGCTCTTGTTTCATGTGTGACCGTCTAGAAATCTAGACTATTCATAACATATATAAAACAAAAAATAACTTTTTTATCACGTATGGGTACGTTGCTGTCTCGCTCGCAGAAAAGAGATAGCAACATTGGTATCCGTAATCTGGACTGGACACAAACGCTAATTTCACGGACGAGAGAATCATGATGACAGTCTCGCCGTGTCATCAAATTCAATATAAAGGCTTTGGGCTAATGTCTACGGGGCGATTCTATCACCCATAGACTCTGAGAAGGTGGCGCCGATGATGGATAAAAAAAAAACTGTTAATACAATCAAGTCTGCGATCAAACGAATCGGGATAACATTTTTGTGTCATGATGACTGACGGGTGTGTGAAATAAAAACAGCATAATATTTATGTTCGCACCAGAATCTGCCTTTAACCAAAATATTTTCCCGAGGTTAAGAGAAGTCAATTGTTTGGGTGACACTATTATGTTGCTCTGCCATGTCATTATAGCTTACTGTCGTTACTGCTATCGTGATAACTCTCACAAACTCCTTAATGAGCTTATCAGGCTTATATAGTTTGTACCTTGTAATATGTATTGCTATTTATACTTAATCGTTATTGATTCATTTACTTCCATACATTTGTAAAAAACACTTTGGATGTCTTTTAAAGAAAGTTTGGTGTATTGTATTGTATGTTTGCACCAATAGCCATAAGATAAAATTTCGCGTAGATATTAAGAAATAATAAACTTCTCAATGTCGGTGAGTAGTTTTCACAATGTTGTTCACACGAAATGAAAATATTTAAGAAATGTGAACTAATTTCCGTATATATTATAGCCCGAACCCCTACTGGATGAGAACGGCGATGAAACAACGGACGCTGCAGCCCGCGCTCAAAATGCACGACGAAGGTGAGTCTTCGTCTGTTCTACATTATTAATAACATTGGTAGTCTGATCACTTCCGTTATATTCTGTTGGTCCGTGTTGGTGAACATCTTGTTGACCTATAGTGGACATAGTTGACAAATTTCAAATTGTTATAACAACGTTAAAAACGGACGGGTTTGTGTGGATGTTTTACGTAACATATGAGTATGGATACAGCAAATCATAGTATTTCTACAAAACCAACAGAAATGGGGCATGGCTACGATAACCATTTTGAAACATTATTTAAAATTGTAACATTTTTGTAATAAATAACCATGTTTTAATCGTGTCTATTTTTGCGTGTCGCAATTTATTTATTACTTGTGCAAAGTGGCTGGTGCTTTAATAGATTTCTTTGTTTTACGCACAACGAAGGAGTTACCGGGCCATACGTGCGTTGCGCGCCCGCCACTCTAGGCCCCGTGACCTTGGACAGTTGCTTGAAGAACTAGAGGCACTTCAAGATCAATTCGCACCCTACAGAGCTAACTACGTCAGAATGCTGCGAGCTGCTAATAATCCTGAAGTAAGTTACTCTGAATGCGTATTCTCTTGTTGCGTTGACTTGTGGCTATAAATATTTCTCTTATAGTTAATGGACGGATGTTACAAATATGATTTCGATTGTCTAAAGCCTCCTGTGTTTACTGAAGAAGAGCGTATTAGTGCCCAACGCACCGTGGACATGGTGTCCGATATAATGCATAGCTTCGCTCATGCCTACCATGCCATCAGCGACATCAACTTTCAAGTAGGCCAGCGGAACCCGCGCCTTACCTCTGAGGCCAGCATCGTACGTCACCCAATTCCGATGCAGGTACGTAAAATAGGAATCGACAACAAAGTAGCACGAATATTTCTGACTGGTAACATGTACAATGTGCCTGTATGTTTGTTAGGCACACATCAACGTAGTCCAATCGAACCGGCGCTCTACGCAACAACAATCATCTCAGCAGCCAGCACAGCCAGCTCAGCAGACACAGCAGGCTCAACAGGCTCAGCAGACGCAGCAGACACAGCCGACCCAACCGGCACAACAAGCTCAGCCGGCCCAGCAGGCCCAGCAGCCGCAGCCACAGCAGCAATCGCAGCAGCCTCAGCAACAACAACCCACAGCGTCACTGCCGCAGCAGCAGCAAGGGAACAGTGCACCCGGCGGAAACGCAACAGCTCCAGCTACACAAACTTCTGCAAACACCGCAGAAAATAACTCAACTAGTCAAGGAAATCAAGGCGCCCAGGCACAGGCACATGCCGGTAGGACTACCCAACCGACTGTCAATATAAACATTCAGCCAGACCCCATCACGTATCAAGTAGAAATAGAGACCAGGGTTCCTATAGCGTTCCCTTTAGAAAATGCTCTGCTTAACGGGCTGACTAACGCAGCGGCTGTCATGACAAACTCTCAGGATCAGAGCCAGCCAACCCAGGCCAATAATCAAGCAGGCGCAGCGAGCCAGGCCAGCAGGCGCCAGGTGCTTCTCGGTAAGAATTTGGTCAAATTATAATGACGAGATCCCCTCCGTGAGTCAGCGTGTATCTGCCTCGTATCTCAGTTAGACCTTTTTGTGGCGTAGCTAGATGTCAGCGGCTCAATCTTTGATAAAGTAATGAATCTATAGTTAAATTTTGACGCCTGTTCACGTTACGTTTTATTCATTACTTTATCTTCAAGTATTTTAGAATAGCAAGTATATAAAAATACCCGTAAATAGATAGTGAAATAGTGGACTGTAATGAACATAATTGAAAATAACATTCATGTATTTGTCGTAGATTTTGAGAATTTATTTAGAGGATTGAGCCAGACTGGCGGTCTTGGTGGTGTAGAAGTCGTGATGAGTATGGAGGAGATACCGCACGGAGGTCCTGTCGGCATGGGGACTATTGTAACTGGCAACGGTAACGCTGCCGGGACAACGGGCACTACCGGCGCACAGCAGCCCGCCAACGACCCCGGAGGTAACCTACACTCATCTATTACAATCACTGCTTATCCATGACTGTTATAGCACTCACTTTTGTATTATTCCACAACTAGTTTTAACGTGTAAGTGCACTTTCTGGCGAATTAGGAGAGGAATTAAGACTACGACGTGAAACGAGTGCAAAATCCCTACTTCCCTACTAATATTATAGATGCGAAAGTAACTCTGTCTGTCTGTTTGTCTGTCTGTCTGTCTGTCTGTTACGCTTTCACGCCTAAACTACCCAACCGATTTTGATGAAATTTGGAACAAAAATAGATTAGACCTTGGGAAAGGATATAAGTTACGTTTTGTTGTAAAAAAGGGGTTGAAATATGGGATGAAAATTTGTATGGGAGTTTGTCATTGTTGAAGATAAAACGATGAAACTTTGAATTTACGCACTTGATAAGAAATAAACATTTGTTCCCGCGTTTTTAAATTTTCGACCTGTGTGGGTATGACATAGGGGATGAAAGTTCATATGGAAGTCCAAACAAAGTCACGCTTTGTACAACCTCGGAACCGATTTTGATGAAATTTGGTACAAAAATAGATTAGATGCGTTTATATTTCGGTAAATAATAAAGTTGGGCAAATTTTGTGGTCTACCCGAGCAAAGAAGCGGACGTAAAGAAGATGTGTAAGGTTAATTTGCAATTTCCCGCCAGAATTGGAAAAATCTAAACAGTCAAAATCGTGTTGTCCACGCGGGCGAAGCTGCGGGCGGAAAGTTAGTATTGTTATAAATATTGAAACATTTTCTATAAATGGCTAATAAAAAGCCGTTTTAGAATGGATGTCTTTCTGTTACATACATGACATTAGAACGACATGGGTATAATGTAAATCTGGTCTTAGTTCAGACTCAGTTGAAACTGTTTGTTTTTTATAAGGTATATGAGTTAGGAAGAAGTGCGAATCTTCTGTACTTCAATCTGTCAAGTATCAAATACACAATGCAAAATCTATTCTTCTCGACCGAGGGTTACTCAATTTAATAAATTAATGTCATTCTAATTGTCGTACCTCAGTTTACATAGCTCCGATGCCATGGGGAAGTCCGCCAAGTGCTGACCTGCTGCAAAACATCGTGTCGTCAGTCATTCGTCAAGGTCTCGTGCCCGGGGTGGAGGGCGTGACGCTGCACATTCCTGCTCCGCTCAACGCTGGGCAAGCTACTCCAGGCGCTCAAACCCAAGCTCCAGCTGGTCAGGCCCCGCAGCCTCCACAGGCTCCACAGACTCCTCAGACTCCGCAGGCCGCTCAGGAGGGAAACAATACAACCACGCAGAATGCTCAGCGTAAGTTCGAGTTAGCTGTGTAAAATATATCTATATCTATTAGTTTAGAATGCTCAAGGGATTACGACGAAAGTACCAAAAATAACTATTTGTCTCCCACAACTTTTGGCTATATAGTCACTTTGCCAATAACCTGTTTAGTTTGCGTGTTGTTTATAAATGTCATATTTCCCTTAATGAAATGCATTTACTGTACTTTACTGTAAAACTTTTCACCTCACTCACGCGTGTCGAACTGCTACTTTAGTAAACTAAAGTTATGTATTGTAAAGGAGGAATTTCATTACAGTATAAATACTGTAATGAAATTCCTCCTTTACAATTTATTGTGGCTACTATATATACGATTTAATTGCAAAATTTTAGAGAGATATAACTGCGTAGCTGTAAGTCTGAGCAGTATGACGAATGCATTGAGTACTTGACTCGAAAGTGTAGTTTATTAGCCACTTGGAATTATTTATTTATTATGTTTTTAGCGAACCTGCACTTTCGTCGTGCCATGACCACTACTCGCGCCCAGGCTGTGTCTCTGGCTAACATAATCTACGATAGATTCCTGCAGTGTGATAGCCAGCATGCCCGACGTCGCCTGCAACGCCGCAGGTACATAATACACATATACATACATACAGTGCTATAATTCCCGAACGAACTTTTAAATTTATTGTTGTATAAATAAATAAACTAAAAACAGCTAATATCGCACCCTTATATAAACAGCATAATGTACCTGAAGTTTATTTTCCCAAGGTGACTATTTAAAAAAATCGATGAAAATAGTTGTTGAACTAAATCATTCATTTCGTTTATTCATTTTATACATTCAGAGAGCAACAGCAGCAACAGATTGCTGCCCAAGAACGCCAGCGAGCTGAGAGAGTCGCTGCCCAACACATTGAGTACTTGATGCACCGCAATCATCATATTAATGACGTAAGTGCATTTAATCATCAGTCCCGTATTATTTACATAAAGCAAGCCCCGGCCTACACTCAAGAAGGCGGACCACACGCTGTCAAGAAAATTACAGGAATGTAGGTTTCCTGTCGGTGTTCTCTTTAACCATTCAAGAATGTGATCATTATTTTTTTCATTTATTCAAACTATTTACATATTATTTTAACTTTTAACAAAAAATGTAAAACCGCCTTCAAAAATAATATGACATATCATTATTTATGTATATGTCAAAAACATTTCGGACGTCGGTGGCTTTAATTTGAGTGGATCTTATTTAAATATTTTTAGTGATCACATCGTTTTTCTGTGAGTTAGTTTGTAATTTACCTAAGTTACAATAGCCCAATGTCGTTAATTATTGAGGAGTTCTCCTGGTACTTCACCATAGTTATGCTTCGTATAACTAGCATAAATTGCAACTATATAAAAATATTCGAATCGCAACCCCTACAATACTTAGGTATTATTGAGGAGTTGCAGTGCAGCGGTGGTCTTTATCATCAGTTTCACTGCACCAAATGAAGCTTTCCTAGAAACTGAACTTGCTTTGCACGAGTTTCCTAGAGTAAATTCAAATACAATACTTATTTGAAGAGTTCCTTCGATTCCTCCAAGATCCCATCGTCGGATTTTAACTTGATGACAATGGGACTATCTGGGAAGTATACTCTTTAAGACAAACATAATTTCTCAAATCAGTGTTTTCGATAAATCGGGAAAAATGCATAAGGGCCCATTTCTGGTCTCCATCATCAGTTCCACTTCACCAAATGATGCTTTTTGAGAGCAAATGCACGAGTTACAAGGTATGCATATAAAATTTGAAGAGTTTCCTCGATTTCTCAGGGATCCCATCGTCAGATTTTAACTTGATGAAAATGGGACCACCTCGGTATATCCTTTCGTACAAAAAAATAATTTTCAATATCGTTTCCTAATTGATGGAGAAATCGGTGAACATACATAGAAAAAAAATATATACTGACGAACGTATAACCGTCTCCTTTTTTTCAAGTCGTATAAAAATAATCCCCTTGGTAATATTACAGTATTAGTTTATAATGAAGGATGACATATATATGTGTGTGTGCATGCATGTGTTACCTTTATTGTACTTTTCTGTCATCCACATATAGCTAATTTAAAAAATTATTACAGGTTCATTATGAACTGAGTGAAAAACGAAGGCATCTAAACTAATGCTGCAATCTGGAATATTTTAGACGTTAAAAATTTATTATTTTGAGATTTATTTTCTTAAACATAAGTAATGTTCTAGATACATTTCACGGCGTCTAGATTAGAAGTAATTGTGATTGTGGGCAGACCATCTATAAAAAATATATATTTTTCAGGAGCACATGACAATCATTGTCCGGTTACTGAGCAGCGCACCATCCCAGGAATCTTGGTTCTGCGCTTTACTATTGACCATTGTAAGTATACAACGTGT
Organism: Subacronicta megacephala; assembly: GCA_958496365.1. Lineage (NCBI taxonomy): Eukaryota > Metazoa > Arthropoda > Insecta > Lepidoptera > Noctuidae > Subacronicta > Subacronicta megacephala. The sequence goes on from OY292513.1 coordinate 12,911,680, forward strand.
TACGGAAAGACCATATTCATCCAAAAGGGGTGATGATTACATCAGGTATAGATTCTCTATGCAAAGTTTCCACGCAAAATAAATTACTCAAGGAATTCATACCAAACTTTTGGTTTCGTAAGTTTATTGAAATCAAACCATAACAAACGTGTCCCGCACTACGAGGGTCATTAACTTTTCACGTCATTTCCTAATATTGAAGTTAAATCTCTTTCGCGATCTGTGCGCCTAGTACACGCTGTAGGTAGTGTGCCGCCGCGCCGCCCTGTGTCGGCGCGGGCTAAAAGGATCACACGAGCCGACAAAGCGAGCGCGTGTGCGCAATTGTAAATACTTTAGGCATTTAGGTACTCCTTGGTTTAAAACTAATAATGCAATACGTAATTTACTTATTTACGGTTTACATACACGTTAATATGGACCCAGAATAACCTACGAATTTAACTAAAAAAACTGACGTAAAAAAGTTTTTTTTTTTATTAAGGAATGGGCTTGCGTTTGACCGCCACCTGACCTGATGTTAAGTGATGGTGCGGTCTACGATGGTACACTCTTGCCCAGCAAAGGATGGCAGTGAAATAAGGCTCCACGCTGCCGACTGCTGGTCGACTTGCAGTGGAGCAACAACTATTCCGACCCATCCCCTAAGTTAATAAAAAAGTACATAAAAATTCACACCAAGGTTTAGGTAGGTAGCTACTAAGCTTGTTTTAATCCCTTATTACGTAAACAATAAAATCTAAGAGCCATGCTTAATTTAGCAAATTAACTTACATTTTTAAAGATGGGGTTCGATGTGGTGCCCTTGGTATTGTATGCACAAGGCCGCGCGCTTGTTCATGGACAACTGAACATTTCGCAGCATGTCAGGTGTTACTGTCCTAAAGGCGGCCTCGATCCGCACTTGCATTTCTTGCACTGTATCACACTGCACTGCATACACTACGTTTTTAATGTATCCCCACAAAAAAAATCTAACGGAGTTAGGTCTGGGGACCGCGGAGGCCAAGCCACGCTCCTGCTACCGCGCCCGATCCATCGAGGGAAACGCACGTCCAAGTACGCGCGTACATCACGTGCAAAGTGTGCCGGTGCACCGTCGTGTTGGAATACCATATTGTTATCCATCACGAGATCCACGTAACTTGATACGGGTAGCACAGTGAGTACATCGTCTAATTCATTAACCAGAAAGTTTAAATAATTTTGGCCATTTAAACTTTGCGGAAAGAAAACTGGTCCTACGACAACATCTCCGATGATACCAGCCGACACGTTTAGGATATATCCTGGATGAATCGGTGACGATACAACTCTCGGGCGGCTCGCAGACTACCGTCTACTGCTCCGACACACATCATCATCTCGTAATATTCACTATTACTGAACGACATTTTTTAACAATCACGAAATCACAACTAGGTACACTGAATCGGATAGAGGGAGCGACCGAAGCACACGAGTATTATTAAACAACTGACGAAACTCCGAAGCTGTGGGGAAGAACCGAAAAATAAAACTTCTATTCTTCTACTATCCTAGTAATAGGGTAGCTGGCCCAATTATTATTGTACATTTTGAATTTATTTTCGATTTTTTGTCAAATTTAATTTACTAATCAAGTCAGCCTATCGCAGTCCACTGCTGGACACAGGCCTCTCTCAAGTTGCGCCACAAACAACACACGGTTTCCCGCCTTTTGCATCCAGTAATCGTAGCGCCGCGCAGTATCGCTTTTCCCCCCAGCTACCTAATAATAATTTCAAGAAAACTGTGATAAATTGAATACATTGAAGCACACCGATTAAAGAAGAGTTAGGCCAGGGCATCAGTTAATTAATAAAACCTATGAGCTGAGTTGACAAACGAAACCGATAAGATAATTTGATGTGGACTGTGGGGGTGGTACCTACATAAGTACATAGTCTTAATTTGTAAGTATTGATTAATCAAAATAGCGACAGATAAGTTGAGTATTGATTCGATTTATTTATTTATTGAAGGCTACCAGCTAAGACTATCACTACGACTATGACTATTTACCTGCAACTGGCTCATTTACCCTTAATATCATTGTGTGTGTAACCCCCGATGAAATTAGGGTTCAGTTATTATTGTTCGCAAATGCTGTCCGAACAACTCTCGTTACTCATGAGGTCCTAGTACTTTTAACAATTTATTTCCATAGTTTAATTTAATACATTTTTGCGGCCTATTTTTTTATTGTGTTTTATTAAACAATAAAGACTCACCACCAACCCATGTCTCAGTCAAATGGGCCCGCCGACAAAATGTAAACTTCTGATACGTTTTAAATGTTTTCAGTTGTAATTTAGTGTTGTTATCATCATAATTATCAACTCATGACTGTCCCACAGCTGGGCACGGACCTCTTCTCAGAATGAGAAGGTTAATGGTTAGTTCATCACGCTGGCCTTCTGCGAGTTGTTTAGCCGTGTGCGTGTTGGAATGGCAAAAACTACCAACATAATTTAATTTTAAAATCCTACCTATTTAAATAAAAGCGGAACCCACTGCACACTGGCATTTTATTTCTACCAGGAGACACATAAGTTGCATAGAGTAAAGTTATTTAGGGTTCATTTTGAATAAATTATGTTACAAAATATTTTTTCTGTAACATTTCTAATTGCATAATCTTTTAGTTAGTTACTTACTACGGTAATAAAAAAAACAACATTAAACGGATCGTTCGTATCGTTATCCTATATCCCGTTTTGTTGTTATTGTGAGGTAAAAAAATGTGGCAGAAAGTTACTATGTGCATAATTATTAGGCACCTACATTTACACGTTCACCGAAAGTCGTGAACTAGGTACCTACTCCGTAATTCTTGTTACTTTTCTTTAAGTATTATTATTATTACCTACAGCCTAAGTTTTAAAATAATTTTCCAAGCTGCAAACAAGCATTTGCATTTGAACTTGTTTACAAACAATCCTAGTTTTTTAATTATTTAATTTAAACTAAACACAGAACCCTTTAGCATTATTTATGTACCAGGACACACATAAGTTGCGGAGGAAAGTTATTTAGGATTCATTTGAAAATAAATTATGTTACGAAATCCTTTTTCTGTTCTAGGTTCCATTAGGTTCTTTCGCAGTATTTACCTAAGCAATTAATTTCTGGTAGAGTACCTATGTATGTCAACCAACATAAAAAAGACATGTTGGATACTCAAATTCTGTGACTGTGGTTTAATTTCAATAATTACGTAGATTCACACATTACATACTCCGTTATGTTTGTTATTAGATTGTTTTACGTAGATAGGTAACTAAGTATTATTTACTAGTCCCTACTAATCCCTTCATAAAGTACCTACCTAAATTCAATATCATTTTCAAGCTAACAAATGATTTACTGATGACTGATTGATGATTTGTTAATTTTTAAAGGATTTGTATTTTAGCTTGTTCACAAACATAATCAGTTTTTGTCAGAAAAAGTGAGTAACAAAATAAAATATCCAGAACCCATTATCCAAAAATACCAGGAGTAAGAGCATAAGAGGTTTGTTTTCACAGGTGAATGTATCGTGAGTGACCTACTTACACCGATCAGCTGACTTGGTTGCTAGTGATGTGTAAATTTCAAGTTGAAATGTTTGGGTTTTTGGTTTCATTCCTCATATCTTCCTAACATGCAGATATAGGATTTAAAAACCTTTGCAATATAGTTTATTATGATCCAAAGAAGCCGTGCACTTGATATGTATATACCCTTTCCGTAACAGCTTGTATTTGTTTACCTGTACCTCAGATCAAATAAAAAGTTAAGATGGAACTTTGCAAACAAAGAAGTGAGGCCGGCTAAAACTATGCCTAGCCGTTTACAAACACAATTTTACACAATATAACAATACCGAAATTACGCCTTATCTTGTCAGTCAAGCTTTCGATAGCTTGATAGCTCGACTCGATAAAGTTCCATCTTAACTTTTTATTTGATCTGAGACCTGTACATAATTATCTTTCGATTTTGTCTTTAAAATTTTCGTAAGGTTATCAGTATTTTACTTAACTAAACTCTAACTTAAGTGTGTATCTCCTCAGTAGTAGTTATTTATACAGAATAACTGCTCGAAAATCAAACCAGCATTGGACAGTTTTGTCATAAGTTACATACAATAACAGGCCTTAAGATTCCATTAGAAAAGCCTTGTATGCAGATTTGACGTCAAATTTGCGTACAAGTACAAGTTAAAGCTTGTATTGGAAACACGTTTTCGAAAGTGTGCAAATTGCATGCAGTTTTTACTTAATACAAATGGAGATATTAAACAATATATGTAGTAGGACCTCATGGGTGGAAGACATGTTCGAAACGTGTAACTAATGTTTGCGCGTTCAATTTGCTCGTCACTTTTATAAAATTTTGGAAGATAAAACTTGCAAGCTTGCTTCAAAAATTCAAGTGCTTTATTCAAGTTGCATGCAATTTTCCACTTGCGTACAAGTAACTTGCCTAATGGAATTGCGTCGTTACTCATAACATGTCATTGGGTATGTACTACTGCAGACTCGTGCAGTCTTTAAGTTATAGGAACAACTTCGTGGGAAGTGCTTAGCTTAGCAACCGCTAATGTACCAGTTATTTTAACAATCATCAGTATTGCTCGTATTCCCTGAAGGGTTAGGCATAAGTGTACTTATGTAGGAACACCCACAGTTCGCCGGTATGTTTGGGTCTTATGTAATGGGGGGTGTCTCTATTGCCGTGTGCATTTTATAGAAAAACCCAATAACACTGGTCAACTTAGAAAAAAAAGTTTGCGGACTACGTGAACTTCTTTGAGCATGAAATTCAATTACTTTGGCTCTTCGCAAACTGTTTAAGAATCGTTATCGTAGAAGATAGTAGTGTCAAATAGAGGATTCGGCTAAAAGTGACTATTTACAATACTTTTCGCTACGGTAACGAATCTTACGCAAAAGTCTTAGTACTAAATTGTTAATAAGTTATTATTGATGTCGCAATTTCTATTGCTATGTACAGTCACCAGCATACCAGGTTATACAAAACTGTCCAATTTCTCCAAATGATTTTTAACCTTAAAATGTTGGTGATTAAGTTCAAAATCGACTGAGAATTTTTGACATTTTACTGTACAGTACAGACCGTACCTAGAATGTTATATGTTATGTGCTATAGGCGAACAGTTTGCGAAAAAACAAATATAATATAATTCGTCGCCCAAGGCTGACCGTTCACCCTTAAGGACGTATAAAAACTTGTTACATATTACAGGCTCGTCACCTGTTCATGCCAGAGCCGCTGCAGTCGATGAACGGAGAGCCAGTACTGATCCCGCACGAGCTCACGCAGCTCCGCATCTTGCTGCGCAACTACATACATAACTTGTCGACCCGTTCCGGCGCCGACAACGGTGAAAACACTATTGCAGTCGTGACTGACTACTTTGTTGACGAATTTAAGGACTTCATCAATGAAATGGTACATATTTGAATAATCAACATTTTGTAGTTGTAACGTGGGTTTTGAAGGTTTATCTGTTAATCATGAGAAAATTCAATGTATTTATCGTTTATGTTTTATTTTTGATGATAATATAGTCGACGTATTGTTTTGAAGTAAGCATGCATCAAAATTTGTTTGCGTTGGGTTTGTGATTCCATTCTTTATCCGCGCGACTAGTACGTACAATAATTTTTATATTGTGATTTAATCCTATCTTTTAAGAGTATCTTTTTCATACAAACAATCACGCATGTATTCCCCTGTTATTTCTACCTAATACAGTATACCCACTACAATACCCACGAGTTCGCCGATATGCTTAGGTCCCATGTTCTAAGACGAGAGAGGCGACCATTGCATAAGCATTATTAGCGGGATTATGAGGGAGTGGGCCAAAATCCACCACGCGGGGCCAGTGCGGGTTGGTGAAGCCAGCCCATTGCCATATTTGCCATTGACCAGGCATTTATATTCAGTTGCAGTATTTTTTTGTTATTTACCTTTTGTTTTATACCGTTTTCTATAGATTACAAAAAATACATTAATAATTATTGTAAGGCTTTTAAAACTGTTGTATGTTTAAAGAAGAGGAATTTTAACCTTCTAAAGTGGTGCCTTCATGATTTTAAAAACGGTCAGTAATTTAAAATGAAAAAAAGAACTACATACCGATTGTATTTTGTTCATAAATTATGTCAGAATCATGTTTAAAAAACAAAAGTTACTTTTATGTAAATTTTGGAGTATTAAAAAGAGCAATGCCGTAACGATGTGTGGATTTGTGAAGCTAATTTACCATGTTTGCTGTTAATAAAATGGTTTTATATGAAAATAGCTTTCCGCCCACGGTTTCGCCGGCGTGGGTTCTCGGCTTTTCTGCATTTAAATTTTCCCGTTTTTGCAACATTTTTCATTTATGCTCCGCTCCTATTGGTCTTAGCGTAATGATATAGGCCTTCCTCGATAAATGGGCTATCTAACACTGAAATATTTTTTCAAATCTGACCCGTAGTTCCTGAGATTAGAGCGTTCAAGCAAACAAACAAACTAACTCTTCAGCTTTATGTTATTAGTGTAGATTAAAACAAAAAAAATAGTTCCTGTTTTGAATACGGAAATATTTTATTCGGAATATGAATTTTGGAATATCGTTGTACAGGAAAATATAACGCCACTGCGTGACGAGTTTGATCCGTACGCGTCGATTCGTTCGCTGTTCCGGGCGCGGCTGCCTGCGCTCATGGGTGCAGTCATGTCAGACTCGATGGGCGACCTGTACGCTGCACGGTTCTACGCGATCTTCTCACGACTCTACACTGACTTCTGCACATTGATTTCTCACTTGTGTGTAGAAGGACTGGATGGCTTGAGGCAACTGTACAGGACTTTCTTGGTAAGATGTTTTTGTTGTATTAGATGAAAAGGTTATCGGACAGTTTAAAGTATTTTAGTGGAATCTTTCCCCAGAAAGTTATAAAACATGGCTGGTTTAACACTCTTCTGTTCATATCACTAAAATTGTATAGTTATTATAACATACCATCACGCCTGTATTCCCCGAAGGGTAAGGCAGAGAGGTGTACTTAATGTACACCCACAGTTCGCCGGTATGTTTAGGTACCATGTAATAGGGGGCGAGACTATTGCCATTCACCGGGCACAAAATCCAGGCTCCGAGCTGCTGCTGAGAATTTTATAGAAAAACCCAATAACACTTTGTCCGACCTGGGGATCGAACCCAGGACCTCTAGCGTAGCAGTCGCGCTTAGGACCACTAGACTAAAAAGACAGTCCGTGCAGTCAGTGTATAGTTATTGTATGTTATATTATCATTGTATTTACACAGGATTTAAGAATTCGTTACTTCGATGAATCAATTCAAGGAATGGTGACGGTTCTAGCCAATGAAAACTTGAACGCCATCATCAACACGTTGGGCTCTCATTGCGCTCATATTCAACAGCACCTACACCGCCGACCAGGAATCTCCATTCCATCGGTAAGACAACCGTGGGTTCTGAAAATTAAAAAAATGTGACGTCATTAGTTAAATAAAATATACAATTTGGGTCTCCCTTGTTTGACCGAAAGGAATTTGACAAATTTTCACTTCCCAAAAAAAAATTCGCATAATTTCATTTGCCAAATTATTACTTAGCAAAAAATCTATTCACAAAAAATTTTAACGCAAATCTAATGTTTGGGAAATGAACGTTTTAACTATAACTTGTTTACCAACTAGTACTTTTAACATTTTTTATTTAGTCACATATTTCAGTTGGAAATAACGTTTTTATGCAAAATAAAATAAGCCAAAATATTTCTTTTTTTTATTAATGCAAGTCGTTTCTGGCCCTCGCCGTGGCACCGGCAGGTTGCTAAAATATGTTTGGGTAAAGAAATTTTGTCAAAATCTTTTCGGCAAAACGGCAGGTACCCATATACAATTTATATAATATTTTAGCCGGGCCCACTTGAAGAAGAAGAGGAGCCGACCCCAATGGAGGTGTCACCGTATCCACAGGCAGACGATAACGTGACCACTCCAGCAGCGACTAGTGAGCCTTCCAAACATACTGCTGAGACTTCGAAACCTGAAGAGAGCGCCCCGTTGAACACTATTCCGGGGTTGATCCGCGCCGTGCCGTCCGGCGTCACCCCGCGGCCTACCACTCACACTATGACGTCAAACACTGCGCCGCAATCGCCCGTAACCTCGCCCACCCGTGTTATGTGAGTTCCAGCGTACTTACAGACTATACTTTATAATGAACCATAGTTTAATTGGCTGCGTCATATACAGTTTGTTCGAAATAAGTAAGCCGATCGGAAGTTAGCCGCTCCGAACTACCGCGGTGATAAAATCGTTTTAATTGAGTGTTTTAATACATAAATATCGAAATTAGTAAACAAAATAATTAGAAATGTGCGAACATATAGGACTCTAATTATCTTTACACCGACTCTTTCTATTAAAATTTACCACTTCTAAACCACTTGCAGACAACTTCCGATCGGCTTACTTATTTCGAACAAACTGTACCTGTTTGCCAAAAGTTTAACGTAGATAATTTGTTAACGTTATTCCATCATGATGACTATTGTGTTTGTTCGCAGTCCAACTTAACCTACTGGTAGATTTAGTCTCTGCAGTGTTGGCTAATAATTATTAAGAAACTTAATAATTATTAATAAACTGGTCCAGTGCTCAATATGTTTTTTTCATTAAGGGCTCCGAAGGAGAGGAGTGAACCCGCAACGCCAACACGTAATTCCAGCGATCAGAACATAAGATTCGTAAGTTTTATTTAATCACATAATTAATTCAACAAACACAAACATATTCAATAAAACACTTGTATTTCGAACTAGCTTGAAGCCGCAGGCTGTTTTTCTTAGGAGCGGGTTCCTAAGAGTCATTATAGGTTAGATGCAGACGCAAAAATGTGGCGTAATAAATAAATTAATGGCAACTTGTTCGTAATTATCTGTAAACGTCACATTAATTAACTATTCTTAAGTTTTGTACTACTATGTACTTACTTGTTTTTTGTGCCATTAAAGATTTTTTTATTATTAACCAGTTTTGTAAGTCAATTAGGTTTGTCTTTACGTCTTTAGGGCCAAATATCCTACTGTATATTAAAGTAATAATAAGTCTATTAAGGCCAGTATTTATCACGCGTTTATAGCCGCTACTGTCCAAATAAATTAAACAGAGTTTATGAAATATACTGTAGACTAATTTAACTTAAATCATTCGGAGTTGGTGAAGGGTGGACATTAGTCTAGTGATTCTATGCGCGACTGCTAAGCTAAAAGTCTGGGGTTCGATTCCCAGGACGGGAAGAGTGTTATTTGGGTTTTTATGAAGATTTTAGCAGCTTTGAGTTTGTATAAATGCCTGATAAATGGCAATAGGCTCGCCCCCTATTGCATGGGACGTAAACATACCGGCAAAATGTGGGTGAACATTAAGTACACCTCTGTTTAACCCTTCGGGGAATACAGGCGTGTTATGTTATGTTATTTTTATATTTTAGTAATTTTCCACTAAGCATTTGATTTGGTGGACCAACATACTGGACTGTCGTAGGCAATCGTTCACCAATGATGAGTACGGGGAATACGTTGGGCTCTTGTTACTCTTGTGGTGTTCAAATAAAAAATATTTAAAAAATGCAGGTACCGCCATTGATGATACTGCAGCACTGGGGCGAGGAGTGGGTGCCCGTGTTCACTCGCGACCAGCAGAGCCAGCGCTCGGAGCCGCCGGAGCCCTACAGCGATGCGTACCTGTCCGGGATGCCGTCACGCAAGCGACGGTGTGTGCGCCAGTCTCGACCACCTACAACCCTTAACGGATTGATGGACGGTGCGTATTATAATTATGATCTTGGATGTGAGGGTAGGGTATAAAATAGTCTACGACCTATTTTCAGACCTACAAATTTTTAAAAACAAAATCGGTCAAGCCGTTTCGGAGGAGTTCCATAATAAACACTGTGACATAAGATTTTTTCACATTAGATATACAAGGTAGAATTGAAATCGTGGGCATAAGCTTCTACCTATATGTATATAAATCAATCGCCGTTTGTAAATTTCGCTTAAACACAAAAACGGCTTGATTGATTAGAATAATTCTTTTTACGTTTTATTTGTCGTAATACAGGGGTGGTTTAAGAAGAAATATACTAGGGAAAATATGAAAAGAACACTTAAAAATGTATAAATAATATTGGTACAGAAAAACGTCTTCATTACCAACTTGCGATACAAAACTGCAATTTTTCAACATTTTCTTTTTAAAAGATTAAATGGCTATGGGATTCGTGACTTTGACAGGACTTTTACAGGATGCCTATAATAGTGGGAAATGGTTTTCCCAACTCGTCCCCATATGAATGGGGTGAATTCGTTGAGCAGTTCGGTCGTTATTGAGTACTTATTTGCGTATGTACAGAAAGCGTGCGCGAGGCGGCTAGTGACCGGCCAATGACGGGACAGGCGCAGGCGCAGGACAACGCCCCGCTGCGAGCTGCTTTCCGTGAATACATGCGCAACATGGTCCGAGAGCGCGCCACGAACTCTACTGACTACGACCCGGCGCGGTACACGTCCGCCGCCCGGTTCATAAATTTGGCCAGGTTAGTACAAAGGGCTTCTGGGATGGCCTATTAAGAGTACACAGTGCCTCCCCCCTCCATGTCCTGATGATGCCGTTGTGGTTTTAGTGGGTAAGAATCTTACACTGTCCGGTCTAATCCCCGACGACCGGTCGCCTTTCGAAGGTTTGAAACTGATTAAAAAGTTTGGACTGATTTAAAAAGACCTCTAAACCCGATTGTTAAAGCCTCAGAAAGGGTTCAAACCTGTGTCCATTTCACGTTGTAAACATTTAACGTGGCATAAAAATATACAATCAACTAGTTTGTAACCCAATACGTACCTAATTGACAGTTTTACTGTCATTACTGTCTTGTGGGTCAGACTTGCTACAGAGTGGAGCCCACAAGGCATTAGACGACGCGGGAGGCCCAGGCGGAGATGTCTGGATGAACTGGACTCATATTTAAGAGATTGGGCCGTAAAAGCTTTAAACTGTGAGGAGTGGAAGGAAGGTAGGGAGGCCTTTGCCCAGCTGTGGGATCAAACGAGCTGAAATATTATATATATAACTTACTTGAAGTTTAGTTAGAAGTTAACCAGTAAGTTGGATTCCATGACATAGTAACCGTTCTTTGAATTGACTGTTAATTTTTCAGGACGAACAATTTACCGCAAGAGAACGGCAATGAGCAACCACAGGAAGAAAAGTGAATTGTTTAGTGAGCCATTTTATTCGGCTTGGCAATAGTAGCTTCGCTTAATAGTTAACGGTGTTTTATTTACAGTTTGCAGTTGGGCTCTTAGTATCAATAGGTATCTCAATGTTTTAATATAATACACTAGTAATTCATTCAAAACACTCAATGTAGCTCAGTTTTTTCGAAATGTTTACACATAATGTTGTAATCAAAATAATTTCGAAGATTTAAGTAATCGATATTGAAGTAGTGGCAGTAAATTGTTAGGAGAATAATAATTGCCTAAGTAAGCGAATAAACATTATACATCTCAATTACCATTATATCGTAGATGTCTACAATTATGTATTAAATACAATGAAAGTAAATCTATGGTGTCTACAGTTAGTCTCTGATTTCATTCTCTATATAATAATCATCTATTTAGTGTAGATTTCTATAGGCACGACTTTGATTAACTAATCGGTTGAAAAGGGTTGATTCGTATTAACCATACACCATAGATGTGCAACGTCGTAGGCACGTACATTCACATATAATTGCCCAAATACTATAATAGTAATTGAGAAAATGTTGTGTTCTTGTGTTTCTGAAAATAGATGTCCACAGTTAGTTATTTAGCGATGTTTATTAATAATTGACCATAATAATTACTATCTTATATAATATCTACATTTTAATGTCTATATTGTTATAATAGTATCATTAATCATGAATGTCTTCACATTTTACTTACTAATAAACGTTGTACAATCGTTGTATACATACACTCACGTCTTTTCCCCTAAAAAACTACAGAACACCATTTGCGTTTCCGTTCACGGTTTTTGCATACTTTTAGCTACATCCACATTCATACATCTTGTTATATACACGCGCCGGTTTCGGGCACAACGCACCTGACCTTTCTGAAAGACCTCACTAATAAGGTCGGTGTATGTCTTTCTAGGCATACACCAAAATTTTTCTTTTCTCCCAGCGGCTCCACTGACATTCACTTTATAAATCCTTTTCGTTATTTGCCTTGCATCCATCCTCTCGCCATGTCCAAACTATCTCAGCGTTGTAAAGTTACTCATTATTATATTTGTAATTTCCCTCGACTCATTTTATGATGAACAAGGTAGAACATTTTGTCAATATACATCGCTTACACACCGTTTATTAGTTTATAAGCTCTTTAATCTGTTTATACATTATTTCTATGTAAATGTCTACGGTCATTTAAAATAATTATACATTAATGCTGTAGTCATGCATTACAGTTATTCGGTGTTATAATCTAATATGAATTATTCGTATACCATTAATGTTTCCCGTTATTATAAACTACGCTTCTTCTGATAAAAGTCACACATGATCCAAATGGTAAATATCCACACATGGTAAATAATACAGTTAGTGATTCTTCGGGTAATTTCTAACAATTTTTTATGTATATGTCTAACCGTCTGCACTGACTGTGTATCTTTATAATAACTACCATATGCCGTTGAATGTATATCGATAGCTATAACCTGGATTGTTTTAAATAATGAAAAAAATTATTCCTTATTACATAATCACGTAGACGTCTACAGTAATTATCTGTGTTTATTATATTAACATTACACCTTAGTGGCATCGAATACTTATTTAGATTCGTGTGCGTCTTTCTGTAGCTGATCATTGTTTTAATAATTACGAGACTTGGTTAGTGTAAATCAGTTTTAATGTGTTGACGATTTTATCATATTCTGCAAGATTGTTTTAATTGAACGACGTTTTTTTAACTATTCACACGACGACTCCACCGAATAAACGTGAATCGGGATAGTATCAGGTTAACATGATTTACAAAAAGGAGTAAATTGTAATACTAATAACTTCAAATGAAAGATGACTAAGTGTGGTAAATGTTCATGCTTAAGGCCGGGTTGTACTGCAAACCCAACACAAAAATGATTTTAAAATTATTTTTTGAAGTAGTAAATAGTAAAATTAAATCTGGGAGAATAAATTGATATCGTTGAGGATATATTCTTAGGGAATACATTCGATGGAAACACGGTTTGATAAAGTTGTTACAGTTAAAAATTGTTATATTCGAAGATTTTGGTGTAAAATGGTGAATTCGTCGAAAAATGACAATTTACACCTAAATCTCCTCCTGCGATAGCGATTTTTAAGCGAAAGTTTTAATACTCAATCGTGAATAAGTAATTGTTGATGTCGCAATTTCTACTGCCATATACCTGGAATGTGTTATAGCCGAAAAATTGCGAAAACCCAAGAAAAAAATGAATTTCGCGCCCAACCTCAACGCTTGAGCCTTAAGTAAAAAAAAGATTTATTCGATGGGATCCTCAACTTTTATTAGTCAACAAAAATACTTAATTAATTGATTCTGGTGGGTACATTGCAACAGATTGTTAATTATTATTCATTTATTGTAACTATGTAGTGAAAACAAATTCATTTTATGATATAAATCAATTTAATATTTACCAGTTTATTATAAAATATTTACATAAATAATAAGCGTACCGTTAATCGGTGAATACATGTGTAGTAATTTCAGGAATTCATAAATAAAAAAAAGTTATTTAATTGCTGTTTTATTTTGTATCCTTATTATCTACTCACTTGTCTGATAAACGAACTAACGGAACTAAAGGTCTCTGGCAAGTGATCCAATTACTCCGATTCCGGTACTTTAGTAACAATCCAAACATGTGTCTTATTATGTAGTTTGTATCGATCCAAAATATCGGTTCTATGATGTAATTGATATTGTAGTCTCAAATCGGATCGTGCATCTCCACGCCACAGCGCGGATTTCGCCTGGGGGTATTCGAACCACACTTTATTATATTAGGTACCGGATTCCTCATAGTTCGTCTGCCACCATCTGGTAAGGCAGCAGGTTATGTCTGACTCGTACCGACTAAAAACCGCACCGCCTTCCCTTGCCTCGACCACGATGGGATTTGTGGTGATCGTCAAGATGAAGGGACCTAGGCTCCAATGTTTGTCACACTTATATAAAAAAATAGTACCATAAATCTACTATTTGCTACCTTTGATATAATTTTAGCTACCTCATCATTTACATAATATTTTAACAAAATGCTTGGTCCCTCCATCTTGATATCAAGATGGAGGGACCAAACTAATAGACTCCTGCCTGGAATGTTCTACCCACTTAGTGTTTTAATACCATAATTCTACCTTAATATTATTCATTTTGGCTGCCCCAAAACATTATCGTTTTAAAGATATCCATTCAATAAGTTGGTCCCTCCAAATTGACGATTCAATTGATTAGTGCAACAGGTAAATGAGCGGTTTATTTTCTATCTTCGAAGGATCAATATTTAATACTTATTTACTACCTTTCAAATCATGTTTTTTTTTACGTTAAAGTTTATTTTTCCAGTCAAAAAGTTAAAGAAATAAACAGATACAACGTACAAATTTTGTGTCATACTCTGCCGCGGAGCCACCATTTCAGAAACCGATCAATTATATCTTAAAATGATGTACATCAAACATACATAATGCACGTATACCGTTTATTGCTGTACGTGCAATAGGTAATGAGAAAATATACATTCATTGTGGCTCCACTGGGGAGCATACTCTCTAGCGGAGCCACTCAGAACATGTACTCAGGAAAGATAAACGCTATTGTTTTTTGATGGAAACTGTTGTATAAATAGTGTTTATTGCGTACGTGTCGAAAAAAAACATTATTAGACAGTGGTTTTATTTATTTTAACGTTACTAAAATGTTCATAGAAAGCGCCTGGTTATTTTTTAGCTAAAAATGTAAACGGCACCTAAATAACTTTGCATAGGCGTAACTCATACAATTCCTATAACCTTCGCCCTAAAACTTGGAATATTGAAGCTGTTTTTATTTTATCACAAGATGTACAAATTCTTAATCGCTAAATTTAAATTCCTACCTTCAAACAAGGCTTATTGACCAATTTGTACTAAAGATAGCTTTTTTTCTGGACTTCGTTTCAAAGTCATGTAGTCAGGTCCTTTAACGTAGTGATGCGACTCTTCAAATTCACTTGTATACACATAATCTGTAAAAACAAACAAATACCTATGTCACTCACTCTGAGAGTTAGATAGATATTTGCTGCAACATGTTTTGTGGTCAGTGTAAACGTGGGGTTACCATTCTCAGCTTGTCAAAACTGCGGCATTCGGCATTGAATACGAGGACGAGGCGTGCCCAAGATCTGCCTACGATTACGTGTACCTCTACGTTACTCCAGCAGGACAGTAATATCTCGAAAACCTGAAGACGCACAAATTATATTTTCGGCGCACTTTTATGTACAAATATAAGCTCTCTGCCGAAGTACAATATTTCTCTCTCTCTCCAATCATTCGTTTAGAATTTTCCTGCTGGAAAAACGTTACTCCAGCAGGAATCGTTTTTTCAATTTTTTTCCAAAACTACAAGACGCACAATTTTTTTATTTGTCGCACATTTACAGCAGATCACGCACTAATTATACGTACCACTCATATCACTCTAGGAGCTACTTTCCTGCTGGAGTAACGTACACTACGATTAGGTACTAATAAATAATGCTGACATACCTAAGACAAACAATAACTGTCCAGGTATGCCCGTCATTGATGCGAACTGTTTATTAATTAGACACACAAAAAGTAAAATTTAGTTTTTGATTGTATTCATTTATTTATTTATTAAATTAATTACAATGGTTGTGTAACCAATGACAGTAACTAATATATAATAATATAAACTGTACGAAATTAACAAAAAAAAGGCTAACAACACTTTCATAATTTCATAACTTCATTCTTTCTGTAAGTATTTGTAACTGAATTTTTTTTTTGTTCTCTTATAATACCGCCAATCAGTCGTCTAGACTATAATCAGGTGAATTGCAAGTTTATAAGGGTTTTAGCGAAGCAGAGCCCCGGCTCCTCGCCTCAAGAATTCAGCATTACTGAAATATAAATAATATATTGTTGGTGCTATTTTAGGGAGTTCAATTAACTGCTGACACACTAGTTAATCATTTAACATTTCTCATACAAATTTCGTAGTACCTAGTAGTGTCTTGCTGGCATGTCTACATGTCAGAATACCGAATAACCACGTAGCAATATGCATACTGTTGCGTTTCGTACTGTGAGTGGACCGTCTAAAGGACAATTCTGTACCTTCAGTGAAAAGTATACATCACTTTCTTTCTTCATTTCTCAGAAACATGTTTTTCCAATTATAGCACTTTTTACTGAAGTTACAAAATTGTCAAACATGTTTTTCCAATTATATCACTTTTCACTGAAGGTACAGAATTGTGGTCGTACGAGTACGGTCTATACCTATGTTTCACATTTGTGATTATTTTCTTTACTAATTTCGATACTTATGTATGTAAATAATTAAGCGATTTTACCAGCGCGGTAGTTCGGATCGGCTAACTTCAGACAAGCAGAGTTATTTCGAACAACTGTAGTGATTATTTATACTATCTCAGTAGGCAGGTAAAGACTAATGAAAATCAGATCGATGGAACCGACTACCTACTTGTTTACATTGTCATGCGCTTGTTTTATATTTGGAAGTGTTTATATTATTGTTTTTATTTGTATATAATACCAAATATACCTACACAAGCCTCGTATAACGGGATGCTGGCTCAAAATTATAAGCATTTGTCGTTCAAGGCCGCGCAGACGCTGAGTTAGTTAAATAAAAATGGTTTACAAAAAAGTTTGCGGAAATCCAAGTTTGTGGTACGTACCTACCTACAATAAAATTTGTTTGTTTAAACTTTTTCGGTAAGAAAATAGAACAGTTAAAATACAACGTTCTCATAGATTTTATGTACCTACCTACTTATTGCTTCAAAACAGGGGGACGTGCTTTCTCAATTCGGTTGTATTTTTTTGTTTTTGCTTCAGAACTCCGTCATGTATGAACCGTTTTTTGTTTTGGAGGTATATACCTACTTTCTGTTTGGGCCCATTTAAATTTGGTGAAGATGTGATCTCTCAAAATTTAGAAATGAAACGACATCGTCAACGTTATAGAAACTAGAAGGTACATACTTTCTTACTTTATTGCAACTACTCGCCACTCAAAATACAGAAATAAATTATCTTTAAGCAAAAAAGTACAACCGCCTTGAACACATAGGTAATAAAAATAATGTTATGCCAAAACAATAAATATATTTTTCATATACCTACCTATCTTTTCATTTCAGTTATACCATCTTCATGATTTTAGTAACAATGAATACCTGTACGCTGGGACAACCTACAGTACCTTACTACTTTGTAGATAAAAACGATAGATACAATTCTGTTATCGGGATAGCTGTGGATAATAAGCCAGTTTCAGCAGGAATAATTTGGAATGAGAGATTTTTAATAACCTCTGCAAACCCTATCGAAAGAGTTGACCGTATTAATAGAGTGAAAATATATACCATTAATGGCGCTTACTACAGACGCCGGGATCGTTCAATATCAGATCTAGGAAGAGATCAAGCTAAGAGAACCTCAGGCACATGGTTCACGTTAGGGTTCGATAAACGTCATGCACCACACCATGACATACTGGTTTTATCCGTTCGAGATGAAATATTTGAAGTGCACAGAAATATAAGGCGCTTCCCTACAAAACTGAAGTACAAAAACATAGAGAGATTCGAGCCAAAAGGAAAATTTACAATAACGGGTTTCGGGTTTATTGATAGAATCCATGTTAAACAAAACATAAATTTAGAAGTAGTGGTATATCCCGTGTCCCTTGTATTAGTGGACTGTCACGACTGGTTTCCGCGTGCGTGGGGAAATTTTATCTGTTTGCGGAATGTTGAACATTTTGTTGGCGTTTCTTCGGGTGGTCCATTATTTTATAATGATATTTTCGTTGGTCTTGGGTGCTTCTCCATTAGAAGAGGACGCGAGGGCGTATTAGTATTTACTGATTATAGAAAATATAATAATTCACTGTTCCATGTCATTTTTGGAAAAGTACACGATGGAAATCACAATGATATGAGGAATTTTGTGAAGTAACAAATAAAATGTAACCTATGAAGGAAATCTTGAACTCAATTTTATATATTTTAATTGGATATTATTTAAGTGGTATTAATTTTTTTTAAGCTAAATGTAGGTAACATACAAATGCAAGAATCTAAGGCAAAACCGAGATAAATGAGAAAGAAGATAGTTTTTTTTTATCTAAGAATGATTATTTAGGTACTGAAGAAATTAAGTTTTTGTAAAACCATATGTTTGAGGAATGTGTGTGTATAGATTGGTAAGAAGCCGCATTGGTAAGTGGCCCCAATGGTAAGAAGGATTTTAAATGTCTTTTTTGCGCCGATACTAATGTATGATAGTGAAAGTTGGGTATGGCAGAAGAAACATGAAAGCAGAATAAATAAAGCAGAATAAATGCTTTAGAGATGAGAGCTTTAAGAAGCACGTGTGGTGTTACGCTGAAAGACAGAGTGAGAAACTGTGATAAGGGAGCGTTGTGGAGTGAAAAAGGATGTAGTAACAAGGATTGAGAAAGGTATGTTAAGATGGTTTGGTTATGTAGAGAGAATGGACGAACGGAGATTGACGAAACAAGTATATATGGCGAGTGCGGATGGACGAGTTGGAAGGGGACGACCTCTGCGAACGTTCCGCAACCAAATTGCGGATGTTCTTAAAAAAGGCCAGGTTCCGAGCACCCTAAACCGACGGTCATGCATGAAAAGATCAATGAATGCAGATGAAGCAAAAGTAATGTGCCGGGATCGTGGCAAGTGGAAAACCATAGTCTCTGCCTACCCCCATGGGAGGGCGTGACAATATGTATGTATGTAGGTATGTTATTTTTTAAATTATAGCATACCTACTTAATTTTACTTTCATATCGGTTGTAGATAATGTGTGCACTCAGTGTACATACATAATATTATGACGCAGTATAAAATAAATAAATAAGCTATGGCTTGATTGTAGTCTATGGTATGGTTAGCACGTGCACTGCTTATTTTTTATTATACATATTTTAGCATTAAATAATGCGTTGTTTTTCTTTCATTAGAAATAATCATATCTTTGTGAACATGTTGCCGCCCTCACCGAACAATACCGTAATCGAAAAATCAAAATTTTACAGGAAAAATTAAATACCGTTTTTGGCTCCTAACTTCTTACCAGGTTTACATAGAAAAATCATTTATATACCAAAAGTTAGCTGATTTTTTCTTCGATAAAGTGATATAATTAAAAATAGGTATATATGTTTATACTAAATTGAAGTTATAAGCGAAAATGTATATTACCAAAATTGAAATAGAATCTTCATACGTAACGCAACAATACGATTTTTTCAGGTTAATTATCGACACGGATCTACACAGTAATAGTTGAATGCGATCTAATTCTGACCCGGTAATTAATTATTACGATAGTAATTCTAATAATTAATGTTAAGAAATATTAAATGATTACCCGAATGATATGGTAATATAGGTACCTACATCACCGACATTTCTTGTACCTGAATAAGATTGTGATAACAGTTTGCTGTAAAAGGTGAGACTTTAATTTTTGGCGAACAGTACAGGTAAAGTCATTACAAAATGACTATCTCAAAAAGTACTCGTACGAATATAATGAAAAAAATTCACAAAGTGTATTTGACCTTCTAGAACAATAATTCCCAATAAAAGCACTTGTATAGTAATAGTCGATTACGATACTATTCGGTGAGGGCGGCGATGTGATGTAATGGGTTGATGATGAATGCTAAAATATTATCAAAAGTAAGCAGGTATGTTGTAATACACGTCGGTAACAAACATAGATTTATCATGTATTATAAAAACGAGCATAGATGGGTTAGATAAAGCGAAACGTGAGTACAGTCGAGTACAAATGCAATCTATCTGTATCGATTTTATAAATAATAATTACTCTAAATCGTACAACATTTTCACCGATTAATCTAAAATGAATGAACAAAATGGTGCAGCATTTCTGGGTTGGCAAAACCGGGAATATATAAAAATTAATATTGACTGCAAAATATCAATAATGGCAACTGGAATGGTCGTAATATTAGAAGCCTTATCATATTTATATCGAAACTATAAAAGGGGATGATACCTATCGTGATATTCACCGATTTAAAAAGTGCTTTAATGCATTTGAGACGATGTACTCATGTCTTCAGAGACATTCCACTGGCTTATAATTATTATTATAACGGTTCTTCGTAAACCGTATAGTTTTAAGAAAAGGGTCGTAGTCCAGTGGATTCCTTTCCACATCGGTATCACCGGGAATGAGGAGGTGGACCGTCTGGCGAAGGAAGCGATTCAAGACGGTCATTTATTTGCTTATTTGCCCTGGTTTACTGATGTTTTATATAAGGTTAAAAACAGATGCCTTTAGGTTTGGTCGAAATACTTTGATGAAGGATCACCAATCCCAAGCCCATCCAGCCGACTCTTCCTTTGTCCACCTGCTTCGACTCATGTAAATTGTCTATCAGGACGTAAGTGCACTAAGTACGTCTGCGTTCTGGCCACATTCCATTGAACAAGTTCGGATTTATGACAGGAAAAGTAAATTCTCCTAATCGTGTAGACTGCGGAGCACCGGAAGATGTGTATCACATCACAATGGAGAGTGGCCGTAATGTAGCAGCGTCGTCAACAATTTTTTAATAGAAAGTATTAGTTTGATATAGTAAATAGCATCTTGGCTGTCCCTAATTTCCAACAGGAATTATTAGAATTAGTTAAAATAGGTATTAAGAACAGATTTGTTTAAATTTTATTTTTATTATTAAGAGAGTCACGATGATGAAGCCCTCTATAAATAAATAAAGATAAAAAATAATAATATCTCATTGTAATTATATTGCTGTACCTTATAAGTGCTATTTTTAGGTTATTTATCTACTATTATAAGTTTGCAAATACAGTGTAAAGTGTTTATTAATAAATTACTGCTTACGACTATTGCGCCACTATTTAAAAAAAAATAGGTTGTCATTGCACCCAAGGCCTACCCTAGGCAGATATGATGCTGATGATACTGAAAAGTCTTCATACAAAACAATGACGAAGAAGTTTGTATAAATTGTTATACAAACAAAAACAAACATATAAATATGTGTTTGTATAAATTATTTGATAACAAGCTTGTTTCCCCATTTCTTTTCAAAGTTGTAATTTTTTTTCTACTCGTACATCCAAAGAGATTCTAAGGACCAGGGACTTGGAGAACATTTTGTTATCATTATTTTATTCATAAAACTAACTCACTGGGTGAAATGAAATCACAACATGGCATAAAACAAGTTCGCTGTCTGTCGGACAGACAGAAAGCGTATGTACCTATGCTTAGATCTTTAAAACTACACAATGGATTTTGATGCTGTTTTTCTCAATAGATAGAGTGATTCAAGAGGAAGGTTTATGTGTATATAATACGTACATATTATAGCAGAAAAGTCGAAAAAATGCGCGGGCAAAGCCGTGGGAGGAAAGCTAGTATGAAATAAGGCGAAAATCCTTTTAGTTGCCTGTTGGCATCAGTATGTACTGGCACAGAATAATGCAATGCACAACTAAAATAAAACCAATGACTAATGACATCCCTAGTCAGATTTTTCTTCGTACTGTTCAAAAGAATCGGTTGAGTCGTGCAGCACAACCAGTGGTGTGGCTTTTCCTGGCTGGGCCACCGTCACCGATTTTAATTCTGATTGGACAGAGAATTAGTCGTTAATTAGTCGAAATTAGTCGCCAAATTACAGAATTGGTCGGTCTGTGGTTCAAAAGTTATAAGGGTAGTCTGGGGGCCCAGCCAGAAAAAGCCTTTTCCGGCTGGGCCACCATTATATCTCGACAACCAAAGCATCTAGCGGAATTCTGTTTGCGCCCAGAATTAGTCGTTAATTAGTCGAAATTAGTCGCCAAATTACAGAATTGGTCGGTCTGTGGTTAAAAAGATATTAACAAAAACATTTTTATCCATACATCTGGTACAGGTGAGTAGAAAATACTTTTGTTCAAATCTTTGAGAGAAAATTATTATAATATACTTAGTGATTGATAAAACACTAAAACGGTTGACATTTCACAAGTAAGTGTGATAGGGGTGGTTCCACAAAAGTTGGGTAACTTTGTGTTCCAGTGGATTTTTATATAAATTTATATTAATCGCCCAATATTAAAAATGTCTGGCACATGAAACAACCGACTTTTTATTATGTCACTCAATTTAGCCTTACTCATATACTTTTTTAACACAAAAAAAAATAGTTTTCTCTCCTTTATATCAGTCCCTCGCCATGTCACATACTTCCAAAATACTGCTTTCATTCGTCCGGTTTTAGTATGTCTAGATGATATTTGAACTTCATTTGACTTAAACACAATAAAAATTACATTGTCTTAATCACCGAAACGATTTAGTGAACAATATTAATTATTTTCATATCTTTATATATAAGAAAAGTAGTGTCATCGATAGTTAAAGTCAGGCCCTAGCCACTCAGTAATTTCAAAAATACGCGGCAACCGAACAAAACCAGCGTTTTAAAATTGTTGCGTTCTGAAGTAACCACGTGAAGTTAGCCATACACGTGGGCTGTTCCGCGTCGGCCATCTTGACATCAGTGCGGTCGGCGTCGACGCTGAGGAAACACGTGCTGTGCCAGTCACTCTGTCAGGCCCTAAGTAAGTAGTTTTATAAAAACTTAATTAGTTACTATTCTCTTTTGTTTGTGTGTGTATGCGATTTGTTTGTTCTGATGTTATAGTTATCTACAAGTTTCGGTATTTCTTTTTAAGAGTAGATTATGAGTGATTTAGTTCTGATTCGTCAGTCCCTAGGCCATCAGGCCCCGGTCATAAATGTGATTGAAAAACTGCCAGTTCCTAAATTAGTAATTAAGAGAAATATACCATTTTATAAATTTAACAAGGCAGTTAATGTATATGAGAAGTAAGACAAGTAACTAGGTGTTATAAGATTCTAAGTATTGTTATCTATTGATAAAAATAATAAAACTGCAACTTTGTGTTCTTAAAGTACAATTATTTAGAAGAAGAAAATATTTTTTTGTTAATTGTTACATGATGTTATATTTCGTAAGATATAAGTACAAAATATGTTTAGTTTTGTGATCTCAAGTAATTTAAACTACTATTATTGTTGTTGGTAAGAAAGTATCTAACTTCAAATACTTTAAGACGGCTTTGTCTATAAATTGAATTTGATTTTGCAATAAATATGTCAATTAATAAGATTATAGTAATAATTTCTAAATAAATGCTGATTATATAAGATACACATGTGATTTTATTGTACTACCAATGTAAGGTGTCAGTCCCTATCACAGCCCGTCAGTCCCTAGAACACATATTCCAAAAAAACTTAATTTTCTCTTAAAATACCAAATAAAGTTACTGGCCTCTTTGGATATAAAAAGTAAACCATTTATAAGTAATGCACTTTACTAAAAGTTTTCGAACTAGTATCTAATAACACCTATGGCAAAATTTGTCAGAAAGTTACCCAACTCTTAAAGAACCACCCGATAGTTATTTTTCTGTAATACTATAACGTTAAATAATTTAAATCTGTGTTTTATAAAATGAACAAAAAGAAGAAAAATTTATAAGTAGAAAGTGTGTTGAAAATGGTCGCAAAATGTATGCCTGCTGGGAAGTTTATTTTTACGGTCATGGTCTACGTATAGAGATGAGCGTAATTAATTACTTTGTTATCAGATTAATAATCTTTGTTACATCTATCTTGATTACATTCAAAACGAAAAATTAATTTTGATACCTGTAGTCTAGTCAAAATTGATGATTATTAAATTTTATTATAACATACATAACATACCATCACGCCTGTATTCCCCGAAGGGTTAGGCAGAGGTGTACTATAATGTACACCCACATGTCGCCGGTATGTTTAGATCCCATGTAATAGGGGGCAAGCCTATTGCCATTAACCGGGCACAAATCCAGACTCCGAGCTGCTACTGAGAATTTCATAGAAAAACCCAATATCACTTTGCTCGACCTGGGGATCGAACCCAGGACCTCTAGCGTAGCAGTCGCGCTTAGGACCACTAGACCAATGAGGCAATTTTATTATTTGATTGAGTTTTTCATAATAAGTATTAGATTTACTTAACTTTTTTACTGCCTCTATTCACACAGTGACTGATTTTTACTATACTCTTTACAGAGTATGGGCTTAAAATTGTATGAAAATCCAATATTAACCGCGTTTTGATTTCTTTGCAAATAGAAAAGATATAATTTATGCTCTCCCACGTGCTCGTTTCACTTTAATTTCTTTTATTTTAGGCTTTTTTTATTTAAAAAATTAATAGATATTCTCGGTTATATGGCATAACACACTATAACTGTAAGAAAATGGTCTTCTAATTTTTTTGAAAAGTTTTATGTCCTTGCTGCTAACTGTTGAAGAGTGTCCACATGAGGAGATAATTGTGGCTGCAGTATCAGCATCAAAATGATGAAAATCAATCAATATTTACCGTAAGTATAGTTACATGGCTGTGTAACTTACCGCTGAGGAGTGCCATCGTGCGGAGACAATCATAGCTGCAGGCTACAGAATCTGGTTATTTATTCCATTTGTGAGTATTATCTTCAGAAGACTGCCTCATTAGTCTAGTAGACCTAAGCGCGACTGCTAGCTAGAGGTCCTGGGTTCTATCCCCAGGTCGAGCAGTATTATAGGGGTTTTTCAATGAAATTCCCAGTACCAGTTCGGAGTCAGGGTTTGTGCCCGGTTAATGGCAATAGGTTCGCCCCCTATTACATGGTACCTAAACAAACGGGCGAAATGTGGGTGTACTTTAGTACACCTATGCCTAACCCCTCCAGGAAAACAGGCGTGATGGTATGTTATGTCTTCAGAACTGAACCAGCATGCAAAATTTCAAAGTCGTAAGTTGAGAGAACGTAGTTCTAATTCAGGTTACAAGATTTGATCCATACAAACTAAGAACCGTTGCAAATTAAATAAAAGCTTGTAATGTAATATATTGCCGTTAGGTTTTAAGGTATGGCTATATATTTATTCCTAATTATATTTTAAATTCTCAACAATTTAGGTGTATTAGGAAAAAATGTATGGGACATGTCATATGTAACGAAAGCTACATTATTCCTTATATATTATTACTAATAATTCAACTTGGCTTGATGTCCCGTCAATTACTAGTATATTAAATGTCTGTATATGATATGTAGCAAAAATACAACTGACGCAATCTGCATATTTCAGGTATCATAGAATAGGTTAGTGTTTAGGCTAGTGTTTTAAAGTAATTTTCAATTCTTTGGTAGAGGTGCTTGAGATAACAAGATATCGATAAAATTTATGATGATAACTACGATAGACTTTTTATATGATACTAGCTTTCCACCCGCAGCATTGCCCGCGTGGACTATACGTTTCTTGTCATTTTACAGTATAATATACTAGGTATTTGCTTGGTTTATTCACATAGACCTGCAACTTCAAGAAACCCCTCAAGAAAACGTCTTGTGGGGTCAAATCGCATGACCTTGGTGGTCAATTCACATCGCCCCTGCGAGAGATAAACTTACCTTCAAATCGTTCATGCAGAATGTCAATCGTTGTGTCCACTGCGGGGCATGTAGCGCCATCCTGCTGGAACCACATGTTATCTAGGTCAATATGGTTCAATTTGGAACTTAAAAATAAGTTTTCATCGTTCTGCAGCCCTCGCCGTTGATAACGGATAACCTCAATAACGGTCTTTTCCACAATGTATGGCGATGTTCTCATGATGATGTTCTGATCTTGCGTTCCTTAAACGTAGGGGTGCTGCATGATTGATTACCGAACCGGTCGTCTCAAATTTGTCCACCCAACATTGAAGAGTCGACTGTCAAGGTCCACCACGTCACCACCGTAAAATGGGCGCATTGCGCGCAACGTTTGCACTAACGAACACTCATTTTGATTTGATAAAATTGTATCACCTGAAAGTGTTGTTCAATCGTGTAACTTACATAAGGGGCATAAGTAACTGAATAATAATCAAAAGATTTGACTGATGTCACCGAAACAAAACGGCCGCCAGGCACCGCCAAAATCTACCCGCCCTTCGAAGACCCGCGCCTATTGAAAAACCCTTTCATACTGTCATAGTAAAATTCTACACTCATCATTTCAAAATATTCTGAAACAAAGAAGCTATAAAATGATACTTGGCTTAAAATGACTTTTTCATCATGCGCCCTTCTGAAGTAATTATAATAAACACTTTTTATTGAAATTACAGTTTTGAAAGTATAATAACGATTCAAACTTATTCGTACTACGTACGTATATTGTATTATTGGTATGCTCTGTTTAAGATCACGCTATCTGTTTTTCGGTTTAAAGATGTCACTTACATACATGAGATCAATAGCTACAAAGTTTTTTTTAATAATACCCGGTGAGTGTAGTTGTAAACATCTAGCAGAGCTATTTGGCTTCGTATTATGGGTGTATGGTCCATTCCATGTTACAAACAAAACAAACTGTCGTTAGAAAAAAAAAACATTGTTGATTATGTACTTGCAACTTTTTTTTTATGTTGAGCGAAGTCGCTTCTTTGACATATTTGGGAAGTCTGTTATATACCTAGTTGTGCTCCTACTTATACTTACGTATTTTTAACGTCGTTCGTTTCGATACAAGGTGGTGAGCGCGTCAGGATGAGTATTTTTGTGTTTTGCCTTTTGTTGTGAAGATAATTTGTGTGTGAATGAGTTTGTGAGTTATTTTATATATAAATATATAAGTATGCATGTATTGTATGTTATAGTTGTGGAATGTTCATTTGTTTTGTGTCTCTGTATAAAGTTTAGGATAGCGTTACCTAAATAGTCATAATTGAATAGGATTTTTTATATCTGAATAGAACCAATTTTTTTGTAGAATATTTCGAAATTATATGAATGTAATTAATAGTAGTAGTAGTATTTTTTACTCTTAAAGTATGAAATAGTAAAAATATTGTATTAAATTATATTAACATGTTATTCGAAAAACCTGGCGAAAAAAAAAAACTAAATAAAAGGCTTAGGAAAAAATGTACAAGGATTTATAAGATTGACAAACTACATACATTTTCTGAAGATTAATTTTACAGAATCGTATTGTCATTACAACAAAGCTATAAAAACATCGCAGTCTCTTCCGTCCTTGCAAAAATTCCCGCTCAACCCCAACTTTTATTTACTTAGAGCCGAGCATAATTAAATACAGGTTATATTCATATTGTTATTAACAGCCCAAATGGAATTGAACTCTTACTTCATAGATTTGGGCTAAAAAGCTTTACTATTCCTAATAAATTCTTCAATCTCCTAACACTATATAAACATATTATATACGTAATTATTACAGTCATCACGAAGTTTCTAAATATAAGTTTAACCTCCTGAGTGAAATTGTAGTATATTTACAACATAGAAAGAAAAAAATCCTACACTGCCATCTAATGGAATAAGTTAAGACTTTTACTTTAATTGGATAGTCAAAATATCTGTCCGCCATACTGAGCAGTGATTGGCCGAGGAAGTAGCTTAGATTTTTGGTAATATCCATTTCAATTGGACGATGGCGTCGGTACCGGAAGCACGTGGTAAGTTTATTTGAATTTGTTTATGAAATGCTATGTTTTTTGTAAAGATTTTGGTAATTCTTTGTTTGTTTTGATGCATTTATCATAATAGCTCAATTTGCTAATGTTTGAACCCACAAAAACCATAGGAATCCACAATTAAAGCTATATGTTGTACTAGTAATACACTGGTTTTCAACAATGTGTATGTGCGAAGCATGGCCACTGTAGTACCTGTACAACATAAGACTTTTACACTATTTTTACTTTATTTTTTTATTGTTTTTTCTAGGTTTGCAGGAGAATCAAATTACAGACATCTTAAAAAATCAGATATCGATTCGTAGCATGAAGAAAACCCGACAGAAGATGTTTATTCAATGCAAAATTATGACAGCAGTGACTCTGGCCCTGGTTCTCTGAATTCTTCGGACACGAGGAAAGAAACCTTCAGGAATGTGAAATCTCTTTGTGCGCTTTTACGGTTGTAACCCGTGGTAGTCGTTTCATAACCAGAAGTAGGCCCCGAACGCATGGTGGTCGATTCAGAGGCCGTGTAAGAGTCAGATGGTCGAGGAAAAATTACGAGATCTTTACCATCATCGGCAACTGCTAACAACACTTGCGCTGGTAATAACTCTCTTTGGAGAAATCTATTTATCAGCCAAGATACATCGATACATTTTCACTGAAAAAGTTTTCATGGACAGATGAAAAATTCTCGCTGAAGTTATTTTATTTATAACTTTTTAGTGATCACATTTTACCAAATCTGAATGAGACCACCTTAGGAGCATTCACTTTCAAATAAATAAGTTTGATAAAAAATGTAGTTGTACCCTGATATACTGAATCCTCATAACCCTTCCGAGTGTACAGGCATGATGTTATGTTGTCTGATTGCGTAATCAATGCATATTTATGCGATAGCAGCAATCATGGTTGATTTGCTGTCATTTGTTGAAGAGTTCCGTTGTTTGTCTCCGAAAGTCATCATCAGATCTTTATGAAAATTATATGGTACCATTTCGGAATAAACTCCTTTTGAACAAAAATAGAATTTTGCAAATCCGTTAATATATGACGGAGTTATGCCCGAACATACATAAAAAATATCAACATCCGAATTGATAACCTCCTCCTTTTTGAAGTTGGTTAAAAAAGGAGAAGAGTTGAAGATGAACAAAATATTAAATAAATTTTTAGGCATCCTGTTAAATTAAATGGTCTATTAATTTTCCAACTATACCTATGTATTGACTGTGAGTGTGATTCAAAGTACAAAAATGTATGTAAGAAAATTAAGCCAATCTGCTGACTGTGATTTGTAAAATAATACTAGGCGATAATTAGTAAATAACAGCCTGTTGCCGATGTTGAAGTTGTGTTTTACTATATAATAATTATATATGACCTTTTATCCAGTAAATATAAAGCAATTTAATAAAATACGTTTTATGTTGTATATATACTACACTTTACACATTAGGTACATAGAACGGATGTCGTATATATATTACATTGAGAAAATCTAAATTTTCCAACATAGAATTTTCTTTCTATTTTTTAAGAACATTTAGTTGCCTATTAAATCGATCCAGATAGTTTTTGTTAAGATTCCTGAAAAAAAATGTTGTGGTTCTCAGGAGGTTAATATAAGCGCGGAATCTATCCGTAATATTTGCTGTCTCGCTCATGCGGGAATGCGGGTGGCTGGGTTGAGGGATAGAGACAGCGACAACAACATCGCGGGCGGTCGAGGTACACTCCCCTTAAATTTAACCTGACCATATCTCCTCTGTTCTTTGAAATATTTCACGGAATTCAGTTACCAAGCTTTACTATGAGTAGTTGAGCACTCAGTACAAAAAATGTTTTGAAATTGGCAACATTCACCAGATTGTGGTACAAGTAGTTTTCCGGATGAATAAATCGATCAAGTTCAAATGTTTTTATTTCAAAGAAGCTTTTTACAAGCATGGATTTCTATGGAGAAAAATCCGGCAAGAAATTCCATGATCACGCACTTGGGTCTCGTTTGTTCGACGTAATGTCTAAACCAAGACTGATCAGACGGATGACGGAAACTATCTTGTATCCGAGAGTACTCAATGCTGCGCTGGGTAAAAAATGCAAACTCAATCAGAAGTCAATCTCGTTTAGACTTATGTAGTAGGACAATTCGTACGTCAATATTATCATAGAGACATCCCCAAAAGACGATGCTCCCCAAGCACATTTGCCTGTTACAAATACTGTTCATAATGTCAAACAAGTCATTTATGATACTTAAAAACTTCACCGTCGCAGAAACTTGGTCGAATTTTTGTCCTTCCAATAATTCTTGACAGGTAGTAAAGCTTTAGCCACACCTACTTAATAATTGAGTCGCTAACCGAACTTTCATAATTTGATTGCGAAAACGTATATTTTTACTGGATAATTTATTGGCAAAATTTAACTGCTCATTATTTTGTAGCTTATTCAACGAAACCAGAAAACTCCATTTTATCTTCTCTTTTTCTGAATCATAAAATACCTTTTTATTTTCGAGTGTATTTCTTATTAATTTAATCATATGACTTGGATCAAGAATTATTACCACACTTTCTTGACTAACTGGGTGTGGGAAATCTGATTTTAAATTATCTGGGTCACTCAATTTACACCCTAATAATATTTCAGCTGTATTTAAATTAGCTGGAGCATCATCAAAAGTAACACTAACTACTTTTACGCCGACTTCGTGGCACAAGCTTAAACACTGTCTTATTAATGACGCTTTTAAATTTGCTGTTATGCTATGACTTAAAAAATAACCAACAGGTATTTTCCACTTCTGGTCTAGCGATACTAACATGAAGACAAATGCTTGAGAAGCTATTCCGTCTATTAGTTCTCTAAAACCTAAATTGACGTAACCTACATTCGATGTACCGTCCCAAATTTTTTGACGCCTTATGCATATTTCAACTTCAAAGCGCGAAACGACTCATTAGTAAAGCCTGGTCGTCTACACTTACATACTATCTTCGTAATGATCTAATATGAGGAAAAACGTTATCAAAACAGGTAGCGGGAGAGTAGCAATACAGGGTTAGAGCAAATTTGCGTAGACAGGGACTAAATTTACGCCTGGATTATCCTCCTTTAGTTGATTTTTTATTTAATCTATCATATAGGGCTTGTGTTTCTGTTGTTCTTTTAAGTGAATGGACCACGGTTTTATTTATATCAATTTTTTTTCAATATTATTGACGAAATCTTTTAATTAATTTATTTTTTGTTTTAAATATATATTTTGTTGTTTTTTTTTTATTTTAGCCTGATAATTATTTTTTTGATTTTTTAATTGAAGAACTTGCGCCTTTAACGCTATTTTTCTTGGTGTGTCGAATATGGATTCCGAGTCAGAAAGAAGAACATTCATTGGCGTAGTAGGTTTTGTTAACACGGCGTTTGTTTCATTCTGAAATAAAAAAGTAAAGGTCAACTGCAAGTGTATCTGTAATAATATTCAATATAATCTGTAATAATATTCAATATATAAGTATAATCTGTACGGACGCTATCACATTTTTCTACAAATATCAGTGCTTTTCCGGTACCATTTTAACGAATCAGGAGCACAACTCCGAGGACATCTTGGTTTCAAATTAAAGATAATATATTCATCTCCACAATGATTCCATAAAAATTGTATAACCCTATACAACATTTTCACATAAATACGATTTCACCATCACACTAATCGCAAAAAAATGAAAAAAATGGGGTCTGAATAAGTACCAGTATAGCTAAATCCACTGCAAATTAAAACATAAAAATAATAGAAAAATGTTGCTTATATAGTCCTCTATACGAATGGCTAAAAATGTTGTAGCCAAATGAATAAATTTTTTAATTTATGAGGAAAATATGAAACGCTGCTAAATTTCTCCATACAATTTCTACTCGCCGTTTGTCATTCCGCGCTCAAACGCGCTCGCGGAAGCACGGGTGTATCACATGCTGTCGAAAAAAATATTACGTAAAAGGTGAGTGCCCTGTTGTATACTCTGGTTGGACTCGGTTCCGAAAATGTTGATACTTTTTCGGTCCGAAATAAAAGTAAGTACAAGTATTGAAATTTGTTTTAGAAATAAATACATTGTTGTAATTTTTTGTATAATAGATGTACATACCATCACGCCTGTGCGCCCCGAAAGGTAAGGCAGAGGTGTACCAATGTACACCCACATTTCGCCGGTATGTTTTGGTCCCATGTAATAGGGGGCGAGCCTATTGCCATTAACCCGGCACAAATCCAGACTCCAAGTCAACTCCAATCCAGATGATTACGAGTATGCACGGCTACACATTAAGCTATACAAAACCAGTGTACGCTGGCCTCTTCTTGTATAGAAAGCCTATACAGTGCGAGATCAGCTTAAACTGGTTTTGTATAGGTTGACCTGTAGCCTTGTGTACGTCATTTATGTTTTAATTCAAAATGGCGGGTTTATTTTTTTATAAAAAATCTATATTTTTATCGATTGTGGAGGTGATGTTTATGAATATACCATCCAATTTTTGATTCAAGATGACAGATGTCATGTCTTTGTGATAAATCGACTTAGTTGGTACGGTCGCCAGCACATCATATTGTTACCACAAACTGACAAATTTTTTCACTCGATAGTGAACTTAATCACCAACGCTTAAAATAATTTGGAAAAATTTGACAGTTTTGTGACTTCGGAAATTTGGACAAAGAGCAAAAAAACTGCACACGTAGCAATAAAAAAAAGTAATGAGACTTTGTTAGTAGTCAGAAATCTACTCTGGAGTTTTGTTATGCCATACCTTAATATTAGAAAATATAGTAGGTTTTTTTATGGAGTGGGGAGTGCAGCTTAGATGTCTCCGTAGGTGATGATGACCAAAATGATATTTCACTTGTAAGTTTATTTGATTTTCCTTGGGAACCTACTAATGTTGCCTTTTTGTTTTCAGGAGCAGGAATAGTTCATGGAGATATAGCGTAACAAACATAGAAAAAAAAGAAAAAAAACACAGACGAATTGAGAACCTTCTCCTTTTTTGAGTTCGGTTGAAAACAGGCTGGCCTTCATTTTAATTTTGAACTTCTTTGCAAAAACTTCTTTGCCGTCTGTTAGGACAGATCAACTCAAAGCTGCTATGGCTCTTTCTTCAAAAGGCCTGTTCTGATTTTGCCCTAAATTGTAAAAATCACATATCTATGATATTACTATTGTCTGGACTTTAAAAAAGACCATGGTTCTCTGAGTTTGTTTCGACATTTCTTCTCAGACGTCGTCGGTATTATTAAAAAAAACGATTATTATTTATAAAAAAACGATTATTTGTTAGTCTTATTAAAAAACGATTTTTTAAATCGATTCTTATCTTATGAAAAATCAATTTTTATATAATAGATTTTTTTGAGAGAAATAAAAACCGATTTTCAAATAATCTATATTTTAACCGTAAAGTCACATCCCTAGTCGTAGGGAAGAAAATATCGGCGCCACCTACTTTAAAAAAAAATTGACTTGTAAAAGTGTGTTTAAAAGACCTATTTACCGAAATAAATATCATTTTATTTCGGTACAGTACTGTATACATTTCGCGACGTTTATCCTGCCTATTTACAATACATTATACTGTTTACTACCTACTTTTGTTTTAATTTTTATCAAAAATACTGATCTCAGTAAATAATATACTTATAGTTTCCATAAGGGAATGATCATTTTTAAATATCAAAACGAAAGTATGCTAGGTATAAACTCCCAGGCTAATATTTGAAAATATATCCAACAATTGTTGTAGTTACATCTTTTCAAAATGGGGATCGTAGGTTTTCCTTGTAATAGCAAAATGGTCGTTAGTTTCGTATGAATATGGTAATTAATCCATTTATTTCGGGTACCTACATTATGTACGTAATGAGTATTGATAAACTATAAAACTAACTGAAAACATGATTATCACGCAGATGGTACCTACCAGGGATAATCATGTTTACATGGTTACCAAAATCGATTGCAAACTTATTACTAATTTGACTCAATTAACAACAGTAAAATAAATTAAAAAATAATACCTTCAAGTATCAACATTAGTTAAGTTACGTATAAAATCGTCCGGACAGCGGTTTCAATGTGTGCGTGCGCGTAATGTTGTTGTGTTGCAAATAAGATACCTAAACTTGAGCAAGTTCAAAATGTGATAGCGTCCTTAAGTTCGGATCGTGATAGAAGTTATTTGTTATGATTCGTGCCCAACCAACACACAACCTGAAATTTTAAACATCCAATTACTTCTTGTGCCTGAGATCGAAGCCGCTGTTATACGAATATACAGTAAGCGCAGTTTTAATAAAAGCACTCTGTGAAACGTATCCACCTTTCACGCTTTTTATCAAAAAATTAAACCGTCAAAAAAAATTAAAATTAAACCCCCCCCCCACGTAGTGACATTAGAACTACGTAAGTGTGACAAGTTTCACCACAATCGGTTCACAAGTTAAATATTTGAAAATCCAGAAAACAATCATCCCCTATTTTACTACCGGAATTAATTTTTAAAATTAAAAAGTGACCCGATATGGTCACTTTTTAATCCGGGTCCGCCACCTCCTCCAAACCAAAAAATTAATAAAAAAATCTTTCCCCAATTGATGGAGCAATCGGGTAACATACCTACATGAAAAAAAAGTACATAGAGACATACATTAGGTACAGACGAATATAGAACCTCCTCCGGTTTTTCGTCAGTTAAAGATATGAACAGAACATTGTTTATAATTTATTATTTATCTAACTCATAAAAGTATTACTAATCGATATCACAAATCGATAAACAACAGCAACCTCTAGTAAGTTAGTAGCAGAGAGGGATGTGACTTTAGGGTAAAAAAGGCGATTATTTAAAAATCGTTTTTTATTTCTCTTAAAAAAACTCGATTATATAAAAATCGATGTTTTTATAATGAAAAGTTTTAGTGGTCAGTTATGTTGTTGTTGTATGTTATGTATATGGGTGGATATCAACAAAGTGCATTTTTTGTCAATTTTGGTGGCGAATTTTTGTCCTGGTATAAAAATAGAAGCTTCTAGCTTGCACTTTCTATTTTTATACCAGGACCTTATTTTGCACGAAAACTGAAGAACAATTTGCAAAATAATAACAAAACAATAAAAATCCTATCGTAGTTATCTTCATAAATTTTATCAATATCTTGTTAAAGCACCTCTTCCAAAGAATTAAAAATTTCTATAAAACACTTACACCTTTTGTATGATAGCTGATATGTTGTTAGATTGCGTCAGTTGTATTTTTGCTATTCAAAGGCAGATAGCGGTACTGCCTCATGGGCTCAAAGCTTTTGTTTGACAATGTTTCCAATGTCCGCTCTATTACTATTACTATTAAATCTTTTTGTTATCAACCAAACGTTCTTGAATAAAATAAGATTGAGTTTTCAAACATGACATGTGTCAAAATAAAAAGTAGAAAATTTAAATCAAGCGCTTGAAGGAGTATTGATATCAACTTCGAAGCAAATCAACCAAAAAGTAACTTTCTACCACTTTTTAACTCCGTTAGGGGATGAATTTCAATAAAATACGAAACACGTCTTCCATTAATTCTGTTAAAGAATGTTTATGCAAAATTTGAAGTAGATTTGACCAAGGAATCACGATGTCCTTTTCACCCCCTTAGGTACAGAATTTCGGAAAATCCTTTCTTATCGGATGCCTACATCACACAAAGAACAGACTCTCCAAGTTTCAGTAGTGCGATTCTGTAAATAACGGATTTCGAACTCGAATCTCATCTCGAATCTAGACACGCGGAAGCGTGTCAAGCCAAGTTCAAGAAACAGAACTGGCGAGCCGCACCGTGTGTAATATTACACGAACCATTTGGCCACTTTTGAACCCCTCATAAATCAAAAACTATTTTACATAAACGTATCAAATTTGGCTCATATATTGAGACTTGCGAGACACATATGTATTCTAAATTTCATAAGCTTATCTCAAACGGTTATTTAGATATTAATGTCCAAAATTCCTCATTTTTATCATTGACTGACCTATAGACCAAAACTCTAACCCAGTTCCAGATGACCTAGAGAGTTAAAATTTGGTATGCAGATAGGTAATTAGATGAATACAAAGGAATAAATACAAAAATGGCAATTTTTAAATAATTAGATTCTATTATGAACGCTTAACATAAATACCTAATATTACTTAGGGTACCTACGTTAATTAACTGGGATTAATTATTATTTTTATATTTAGCGCACATCAATAGTGTAAAATCATTACCTACTCATAAATAATGATAAAATAACAGGCATTTAGATTTTCGGTTCTGTGACAACCGAATCGAACCGTTGACGCGAACGTGGCCGAGCGAGCTGTCCGGGTACGAATTATTATTAAGTACCTACTTTTACACAGTCATGGAAGAGCCTTATGTTCGATGGGTAGTTTCTACCAGCAAGCCAAATTTTCGGAATAATAAAATAAGAACCGAAAGGTAACAGGTTTAGAACATGCGAAGGCTATATAATTCGTATGGGAAAACCAGCCAAGTCAGCCCTTAGACTACATATTTGGATTTTGCATAGAACTTGGCACTCAATCTCAGATCTCCATTCTTTTTGCGGCGAAGCCCACAGCAGAGAATAATTTTTGTATTGAACTTGGCTCTCCTTTTTTACATTTATGTTTTTGGTGGGATTCACTCTCACTTCGATGGTCACTTTAGATGAAAACGTTTTGGTATTCTGTAACACATGTCAAGGTCGTGTGAAGTGAAATGAGTATCGAAAACTCAAGTGAGATCCACCGAAAACACTAGTGCCGTCTTCCCATGGTTTCGGTTATCGGTTAACATTTACGATTGCTTTTTTTTCAAAGATATGACAAGAAAAAAAATACTTTTACAGTATTTTGAACACTATTTATCGAAATCAATAAGTTTCCGAGTTTACTTTGTTATTAAGTTATATATTTAACATAATTTGTGTGTGGAGGAATACTAAATGCCTTGGCGTCATTCCTCAGGTGACATTTAAGAAGTTTGACTTTATAAATTAAATAAACAAACTCTACTCATGGGTACTTACGTAATGTATGAAATCAAGGAATTGTATACAAATCCTAGGAAATGTGTACAATTCCGATACTATTTAGGAAATGTATAAAATATTGTTTGAAAAACTATTTAATGCATAGATATCCTAGGAAATGTATAAATTTCCTCGGAATTGTATATAATTATAATATCGTATTAGGAAATTTATAAAGTAAATGCTTTCTGTAATAAAACACGTTGTTAATAATATTTTTTTATTATAAACGCCCCCCAAAAATGTACCTATTTTACTACCAATAAAGTTTGAAACGTTCACCAAAATGGTCACCAAATTACGTTTCCTAAAATGTTATCAAATAAATCCAATTTTTCTTATTAATGACTGCCATAAAAATATATGGACGCCTTTAAAATTCACGAAATTAATTAAAGTATGATAATATAGCCAAATAGTATAGGTAATAGGTAATACTTCAGTAAAATGTTAGTTAAATAGGCCGAATCCGGTCCTGGCACGTCGCCGGCCGCTGCCGCGGCACGCTCGCTTCGCTCGCTCGGCTCGTGCGTTGTGGTCGCAGTTCTAACCTAACCTAAACCCCAGTGGCGTAGCATGGGTCACTAGCACCCGGTGCGGATCCCGAATTTGCCGCCCTTTCATTTTTTAAATGAATAACAGTGGCGGATTTACCAATAGGCTGAGTAGGCTGGAGCCTAGTGCGGTAGATTTGAGGGGGCGGCAAGTTTTGGAAAATAAATGACAACTTAACGAATAAAAAAAAATATACCTAAATGTTATAAGTGTGAGTGGATTCACAATTTAATCAACGTGTAACGTGTTTCACCACATTTTTTAAAACAAACCTCACTTAAATATTGGAAATTTTTGTATGATTTGGGATTGTTAGCGGAATACGATCCTTTTTTATTTGGGAATCAAGGATCAGGGAGTGCCAGTTACATATCAAGCACCGTTAGCGAAGCGATCCTTGATTCCCAAATCATTGAAGGGTTTAGGGTAAAAAACACATTATCTCGATTTCCGGCAAAACTACAAGTGTTATGGAAAAAAGTTAAATGGCAAAGTTGTAGGTAATAAAGAGATCTACAACTTTTGTATCTACACTTTTTTCACATACCCGCAAAAATTATGTGAAAAATTCAAATAACCAAGGTTTTGGTTCTTAATTTGTTTTTTTTCTCGAAATTTGGTGAAAACTTACCTTCTTATGTCCCAAACACACTGTGTTTTTTTTTCTTACCATACCCCATCTTTTTAGCTTTTCACAACTCAGAATCAGTACCTAATTTGAAGAAATTGAAGAACAACAAAGAAAAATGAAATAAATTGTGTACTACAGTATTAAATTGCAGAGGTCAGTAGGGGCGGCAGTATTTGTATAGCCTACTGGCGGCAAATATGAAAAGTAAACAAATATTATCACAAAAAAAAAACATTATTTTTTCCACCCGTGAAATTCCGCCGCCTCCCCGGTGCGGACCGCACCCGCCGCCCCCCCCCCACGCTACGCCACTGCTCAGTCCCCTTCCTTCTTCTTTTCTCCTTCCCCTCTCTTTTACTTAAATAGGCTCGACGACGCATCTGCAACTCCTTTGGTATAGCAGATCTCCATGGGCGGCGACGATTACTTACCAATCTTACCGTCAGGTGCCCAGCTAGCTCGTTTGCAGAGCTAACCAATAAAAAGAAATACTGAGGTACAGTTTGTTCGAAATAACTACGCCGGTCTGAAGTTGTCCGCAAGTGGTTAAGCAGTGGTAAATTTTAAAAGAAAGAGTCGGTCTTAAGACAATTGGGTCGTAACTATACCTATGCTTCACCTTTGTGATTATTTTCTTTACTAATTTCGATATTTATGTATGAAAACAAATAAGCGATTTTACCAGCACGGTAGTTCGGAACGGCTAACACACAAGTAGAGTTATTTCGAACAACTGTAGTGATTATTTATACTATCTCAGTAGGCAGGTAAAGACTAATGAAAATCAGATCGATGAAACCGACTACCTACTCGTTTAACTTCTTTACATTGTCATGCACTTGTTTTATATTTGTGTTTATAAATATTATTGTTTTTATTGATATAATATCAAATATACACAAGCCGCGTATAACGGGATGCTGGTTCGAAATTATAAGCATTTGTTGTTCAAAGCCGAGCAGACGCTGCGTTAGTTAGATAAAAATGGTTTACAAAAAAGTTTGCGGAAAACCAAGTTTGTGGTACGTACCTACAATAAAATTTGTTTGGTTAAACTTTTTCGGTAAAAAATACAACGTTCTCATAGATTTTATGTACCTACTTATTGCTTCAAAACAGGGGGAGGTACTTTCTCAATCC
This sequence comes from Subacronicta megacephala, assembly GCA_958496365.1. NCBI lineage: Eukaryota > Metazoa > Arthropoda > Insecta > Lepidoptera > Noctuidae > Subacronicta > Subacronicta megacephala. Next base: position 12,951,180 of record OY292513.1, read on the forward strand.
GGTTGTATTTTTTTGTTGATGAACCGTTGTTTGTTTTGGAGGTATATACCTACTTTCTGACGTTTAGTCCACTCTCGTCCCCTCGACCCCTAAAAAAAGATATGTTTATTTGTGTCCTCTCAACCCCTAAACATAGTTCACACTCGACCCCCAGGGGTTGAGACTGAATTTCCATACAAAAGACAGGCATACCTCGTCCACTCTAGACCCCTAGTTCGGTAAATTAATATTTTGGTATAGTAGAGTACAGAATAATTTAGCCACTTCTACTGTTGTCTGTTGGAGGCCGAGTAGCAATTTTATTTCACCTGCAACTTTATTCCTCTGTTTGCAAAGTCCTGATTTTGTATTTTTATATGGCGGTAATTCTTCTATAACATTTGTCTCGGAGCCCTTTAGCACAACCATCATAGTATATAGATGATATAGGCTGTTTGATGTTATAAATTTTAAATATTCCCTACTATCACTTGTTGTGTCAGTCATGTTTGGAAATAGGGTCGAGAATAAACTATAGTTAGGGGTCCAGTGGACATATTATTTATTGGGTATCAAGGGGCCGAGAGTGGACTAAACGCTTTCTGTTTGGTCGCATTTAAATTTGGTGAAGATGTGATCTCTCAAAATTGAGAAATGAAACGACATCGTCAAAGTTATAGAAACTAGAAGGTAGATACTTACTTACTTAATTGGAACTACTCGCCACTAAAAATATAGAAATAAATTATCTTCTCAACAAAAAAGTATAACCGCCTTGAACACATAGGTAAGAAAAATAATATTATGCCAGAACAATAAATATATTTTTATATACCTATCTCTTCATTTCAGTTATACCATCTTCATGATTTTAGTAACAATGAATACCTGTACGCTGGGACAACCTACAGTACCTTACTACTTTGTAGATAAAAACGATAGATACAATTCTGTTGTCGGGATAGCTGTGGATAATAAGCCAGTTTCAGCAGGAATAATTTGGAGTCCTGAAATTCTGTTAACTTCTGCAAACCCTATCGAAAGCATTACCAGTCTTAATAGAGTGAAAATATATACCATTAATGGCGCTTACAACAGACGCCGGGATCGTTCAATATCACACATGGCAAGAGACCAAGCTGAAAGAAACTCACGCACATGGTTCACCTTAGGGTTCGATAATCGTCATGCACCACACCATGACCTACTGATTGTAACATTTAAAGAGAATATAACTGGATTGAACAATGTAAGACGCTTCCCTACAAGAATGAAGTTCAGAAAAGTAGAGAGATTCGAGCCACAAGGAAAATTTACAATAACAGGTTTCGGGTTTATTGATAGAATCCATGTTAAACAAAACATAAATTTAGAAGTAGTGGTATATCCCGTGTCCCTTGTATTAGTGGACTGTCACGACTGGTTTCCGCGTGCGTGGGGAAATTTTATCTGTTTGCGGAATGTTGAACATTTTGTTGGCGTTTCTTCGGGTGGTCCATTATTTTATAATGATGTATTAGTTGGTATTGGATGCTTCTCCATTAGAAGAGGACGCGAGGGCGTATTAGTTTTTACTGATTTTAGGAAATATACCGGTAAAATGTACTATATCCGCGACACTTGGTAATTAGTAACGTAGGATAAAAATCACTATATTATGAGGAATTTTTTGAAGTAAGTAACAAATAAAATTTAACCTATGGAGGAAACCTTGAGGTCAATTTTATATATTTTTATTGAAAATTATTCAAATGGTTTAAATATTTTTTTAAGCAAAATGTAGTAGGTAACATACAAATGCAACTATAGCAAACCGAGATAAATGATAGATTTTTTAAAAGGGTTTTTTTGATCTAAGAGTTATTATTTAGTGAAGAAATAAGTTTTTGTATTAACCATATTTTTGATGAAGATGCCCCAATGATAAAAAGGATAGGTTCCTTATAGGATACAATATATTATATTAAAATGTTTTATTTTTTAATTTATACTTACTTAATTTTATTGCCATGCGATTTATTGCCACTAGACTAATGACTGCCTCATTAGTCTAGTGGTCCTGAGCGCGACTGCTACGCTAGAGGTCCTGGGTTCGATCCCCGGGTCGAGCAAAGTGTTATTGGGTTTTTCTATGAAATTCCCAGTAGCAGCTCGGAGTCTGGACTTGTGCCCGGTTAATGGCAATAGGCTCGCCCCCTATTACATGGGACCTAAACATACCGGCGAAATGTGGGTGTACTTCAGTACACCTCTGCCTAACCCTTCGGGGAATACAGGCGTGATGGTATGTTATGTTATGTTACTTAATTTTATTTTCATAGATATTAGTTGTAGATAACGTGTACTCGCAGTGTGCCTACATATTATTATGACACAATATAAAAAACAAACAATTTGTTGGCTAATAGTATTTTATTTAAAATACAATATAATAATTATTAATTAATCTATCTTATTGATTTAGTTTACCTTAGTTAGCAAGTGAATGAATGTCCCCAGTAGGCGGTTCGACGTCTGTTTCAATAAGTAAAAGTCTGGCTTCCCTGGGCGACATCCGTAAGGCACCATGCTCAGTTATCAATATAAATCGACAAAAAAAAATAGTTTGTACAAAATCTCTCCGTGCATCGTAAGTTTGTGGTTCGAAACTGCCGTACAGCCAAAATTAACAAGATTTTACCATGCAAAAAATCGTAATTGGTAAAGATTTTTTTCTCAGTTTTTAGGGTTACGTAGCCAAATGGCAAAAAACGGAACCCTTCGAAGATTCGTCATGTCTGTCTGTCTGTCTGTCCGTCCGTATGTCACAGCCACTTTTCTCCGAAACTATAAGAACTATGCTGTTGAAACTTGGTAAGTAGATGTATTCTGTGAACCGCATTAAGATTTTCACACAAAAATAGAAAAAAACAATAAATTTTGGGGGTTCCCCATACTTAGAACTGAAACTCAAAAAAATATTTTTCATCAAACCCATACTTATTTATGGATAGGTCTTCAAAAATGATATTGAGGTTTCTAAAATCATTTTATTCTAAACTGAATAGTTTGCGCGAGAGACACTTCCAAAGTGGTATAATGTGTCCCCCCCCCTGTAACTTCTAAAATAAGAGAATGATAAAACTAAAAAAATATATATAATGTACATTACCATGTAAACTTCCAACGAAAATTGGATTGAAGGAGATCTAGTAAGTAGTTTTTTTTAATACGTCATAAATTGTAAAGGTACGGAACCCTCCGTGCGCGAGTCCGACTTGCACTTGACTGGTTTTTTATTTATAGGTACATTTACCTCGGATTAGTTATTTCCGTCCATATTCCGTACGCAACTTGTTTTATTCTACGCGCTTGTTAATCCACATTTAGCAAAACCGGGAATATACAAAACTAAGCAAAATATCGATTGTTGTGTTGCCAAACTGAAATAGTCGCAATATTAAAAGACTTATCATATATCGAAACTATAAAAGAAATAAGAAAAAAAAATATCTCAATATGTATTTATATTGCTGTAAGTATTATTTTTAGGTTATTATCTACTATTAAGTATAAGTTTTCAAATACAATGTAGGTAATGTGTTCATTAATAAACGACTACTTATGACTATTGTGTGTACATTTTTTATCTTTATTTTATTCATAAAATTAACGCGCAGGATCAAGTGAAAGCACTACATGGTATAAAACAAAGTCGCTGTCAGTCTGTCCCTATGTACGAGTATGCTTAGACCTTAAAACTACGCAACGGATTTTTATGCGGTTTTTTTCAATAGATAGAGTGATTCAAGAGGAAGATTTATATGTTTAATACGTACCTACATATTATAATACAGGAAAGTGAAAGCTAGTATGAAATAAGGCGAAAATCCTTTTGGTTGCCTGTTCGGCATCAGTAGGTTTAATTCGCTTTTGTTTTATAAAAAAAGCTTACTAGAAATGAGGGTCGCACATTACTAGTATTCTTGTTAACCCCTCGTACTAAGCTAAACGCTTGTGTTACGAGTGGGTTCACGTCGGTAGTGCAATGGGTGGGTTTCGAACCGGCAACCACATGATCGCAAGTCCGACGCCCTAGCCATTAGGCTACCGCCACTTCACAATGCAATGCACAACTAAAATAAAACCAATGACTAATGACATCCCTAGTCAGATTTTTCTTCGTACTGTTCGTAACAATCGGTTGGGTTCGTGCAGCACAACAGTAGGTAACTATGTAGGCACCTGCTATAATGTCTAACAGGTATTTTCAAAGTAAGTGAGTCCATGTCTACATTCCTGCCAGAGGTTACAAGTAGGTAGGTACGCTATCGATGGCCGCTTCGAATAAACAGCAAGTCTCTTATACGAATTCTTTTTGCGGTTTTTATAAATTATTGTAAGTATGTATAAGTTTTAGACCATTTTTTTTCCACGGAAATAGTTTTTTTTGCCTCACGTTTAATGCTTTCTCGATTAAAAACATGAACAATCATTTATAAACAGCAAAATGTTTGTCATTATGGTTATTTGTTATTCAGTTTAAGTAGGTAATAGACGTTTGCACGTTGCACTTTGTTGTATTTATGATTAACTAGCTTTCCGCCCACGGCTTCGCCCGCGTGGTTTCTCGGTATGGTATGTACATATAAACCTTCCTCAAAAACCACGCTATCCATTGGTGCAAACAGCATGAAAATCGATGCTATAGTTTTTGAGTTTATCACGAACAGACAGACGCAGCGGAGGACTTTGTTTAATAATATTTAGTGATGTATGTTACCCGATAAGTAACTTAACATAAAATTTTGCGTTAAGAACTTGTTGATTTACAATATAGGTAAGTTTCCTTAATTGTCTTTACAAATCAAGCACTAGGTTATTTATACAAGCGTGCAAGCAATTGTAGCCGGGATCAAAAGAAGCATCTTCTGATTCCGGCTATAACTAACCTAGTGCTTGATTGATGATTAATTTGCTTAGGATAGTTGTCTAACCTTACATCCATTATGTTTATTAAAGTGAGTACATAATATGGGTATCCATCATTTTATTGAATAAAAAAAAAGTAATTAGGTATAACCGTCTAAAGATATTTAGTTACCTTGAATATCATTATACATTGTATAGAGTTCCTTACAAAGAAACCCGTAATACGTTTTTCACTTAAACCTTTATTCGATGGAGCTATCAAAATGCATATGAAATAAGTATTTAAGAGATCAAAATCGAATTACTTATTCAGAAATTGTGTAAAATTTTAGCTTAGCTTAGTTCTTGTTCCAAAAATGTTTGATTTGATTCGAACTAGATGGTGTTGGTGTCGAATTAGAAGTCGCTATGGTTTCGTTACCGCGGCCTGTATAAGATCTCACGTTGTGTAAAGAACTTATGCTAAGTGTAATAGCTAGTTGTATTTTTGAATATGTAATTTTTAGAAGCGATCAGCGCAATCACTTGTGTTGCTCGCGAAGAATCCACCAAAAAATTATACCTAGTGAGTTTCACCAAAAGTCGATAATGCTACAGCTTTATCTATTCATTATATGACGCTTAAACTTATTGTTTTGAGTAGAAAATAGTAACTCACTATTTTCTTGTCAATTTCTTTATATTAGAATTTCTGGTAACTTCCAGAAACTCGATAGAACCTGTTTAAAGACAGTTTTAGAAGTCAATCTTTTACACTTTTGGTATTAGACGGCACCGACAACGCTTCGACGAATTGACAACCTATGACAAGATACACCGAAACATACTTAAAGAACCGTCGTCTCTTTTAATCGTCAGGCCTACTTTATCAATATCTGAGTGTCAGAAACTAGGCCAATCTCTGGTAAGGCCTTTTGAAGAAAAATCTCATAGCGGTTGTTTGAGTAGACCCTCAGAGGCATGAAGGCTGAATGTATGCCCTACAATCCACCTCACCTACAATCCACCTCATCTGCTTAATATAGCTCGGGTGGTAGTCTAATTAGGTACGACCGATGGTCAATCACAATCACAACCGAATCGTCCAAACAAATGCGTGACGTGATTTTATGGCTATCGGCCAGCCATCGTTATATTATAAACTGACTAACTAATAATAATGTAATTTTGATTTACTCTTCATATTTTTTAACAAATAGGCAGTGCTTACAATTATAAGGTGACAAACAGAATATCTTTTTATTTATATTTTTTATATTTAAGATCCTTTTATAATGAACAAAATAATGAATTTATAATTCTACGTTTCGCTGCTCGTACGTTTTATGCAAGAGGCTCGAAAATGGTTCGAAGTGTTTTATGCAAGAGGGCCGAAATGGTCCGAACAACTTCGAGAAAATTCTATTTGTTCTGCTAATTTTCTCGAGGTCGTTTGGACCATTTTCGTCGGGGGCACTTACTCCGTTGAACCGCGGTGGACTTGAAAAGTGCGGACGAGAAAAATATTAGCGATGACGATGGCTAGGTACCCACATAGTGCTCGAACCGAGTGCATTCCTGGCTACTGCCTTGGTCGATAAGTCCGAATGGAGAACTGAACAAACCTGAAATCTGTACCTACCAAGGGGAACACCACGCGGCGTCAAATAAAACGATAGCAGCAAAACTAAAATGATAAAAATAAAAAAACGCCATCTAGCGAGGGGCGATAAAAATATCTTAAGTAACTCTCTCTGTTGAGTAGGGTTGGTAACTTTAATAACGCTAATAATAAGCTTGTTTCATTAAGCTTCCCATTTTCTTCATCTTTTAAAGTTTCTTTAAGAAGTCGTCTGTTACAAGTACCTATGTAAAATAAATCCCTTGATATTCTAATACAAGTGATAATGTCCGTAATAGTAGATAGGACTATTTATTGTATGACTTTCACGCACGATGGCGACGCGTGACGCTTCTATGAACCATATTTATGTAGTTAGTACAGTAAGAAAGCCGACTGGTGGCGTGACTCATCTCGATGTAAAAAATCTTTCGAATAGTCATAGTCAGGATTACTATATATATATACCAGCGATCCGTCCACGGCTTCGCCCGCGTGGTTTCTTGGTATGTATTATACATTTAAACCTTCCTCGAGAACCACGCTATCCTTTGGTGAAAACAATATGATAATCGACGCAGTAGTCTTTGAGTTTATCGCAAACAGACAGATGGACGGACAGACGGGGCGGAGAACTTTGTTTTATAATATGTAGTGATAGTGATATATATGTTACCGGCCAAACCCGATTTCAGGACAAACTAGTTTTGCCTAGGCTAAACTAGTTCTTCCTATACGCGATAGGATTAACTAGTATAGCCTGGTCCAAAATATTTTCTCCTAAGCCCGATAGGATGGACCAGTTTAGGCTAGGTCAAACTAGTTGATCCTAATAAAAATACGCACACTCTAGGATAAACTGGTATGGCCTAGTCAAACATTATCGTATATCTAGAAACTCAAAATAAATAGATAAACTGAATAAAATACTCCTTAATTGGAAAAATATTCATCTTTATTAAAACCATAATGATTCGTCGTTGAAAGTTATGGATAAATTGGTAATACAAACAATCATACTATTACAAATAATAAGTGTTTTTTAGGGTTCTGCAGTCAAATGGCAAAAAATGGAACCCTTATAGATTCGTCAGCTTAACGCACTGCTCCAATGAGTAAACGATGTTTCGGAGTAAATAATAATATCATCGACGTAAACAATTTTTAAATTTTTGATGATTTTTTTAAAACCGCTCTTACGATTTCGATAAAATTGAAGCTAAAGTATGACCTACCAAACATAAAAATAATCATCAAAATCAATTCATAATTGGCGTAGATATCGCGTAACAAACATACAGACCTCTTGAACCTCCTCCTTTTTGAAGTCGGTTGAAAATACATTGTGTTGAAATATGTAATAGCAATACAAAAATATACACATTTATGTCATAAAAATTACATTCAAAGATGCACTATGGTTGTGGTTTTGTCATTTGTGAACTCATTTATACGATCATATATTAAGTCCGCAATTTGTTTCTAAATTTTATGCTGAATCATAATCGAGAATATCATCGTCATAAGTCAGTATAGTTATATAGATACATCGCATTGTTTGTACATTTCTTTATTATTAGGATGACTTTAAGTTCTCAGATGCTAGGAATCATAATCTTTATTTGCAAAAATTTGGTAATACAGTGGTGTCATACATGTAGAACTAAATCCAAACTCCGAACTGCTACCGAAAATGCCTTGAAACCCAATAACACTTTGCTCGACCTGGGTTTCGAACCCAAGACCTCGTAGTGTAGCAGTTACGTTTGGGACTATTAGACTAATGAGGCAGTATTTAAGAGGTAGGTACTTTAAGAGGAGTGTCCCTCGCGAACGAAAAATGTTGCACTGTTGTTGTTGTCGCTATCTCTATCCCTCACGATGCGAACGCGTGCCCGAGAGGTGAAACAACAATACATGTGCCAACATTTTCGCGCGTATATTTTGTTCCCAAATTTGAGAATTACTTACTCTTTTACCATAGTTATAACGTAGATTGTTTTTTTGTAAAATGATATTCATATTATTATCTGGGTTCCCCATTTGACAAAATGGTTCTGTATTGATACATTTACGATTATGATTACATACTTGATATACCTACTAGCATAAAGTTAGGTCGCTGGCAACGAAAATTACCTTGTTAACCATGTATTGAAATCTTTACATTCAAGGAACACGTATTTTAATGATAAGATTGTTACTGCAAAATTTCAAAGACCTTCATTTGTTAATATCAAGATAAGACCAAACTACGTTTGTATGGAGCGTGGAGCAGATACTATCCTCTTAATGGTAATTAGCTCTTAGTTTCGTTGTTTGGTAGGTACCCTATGTGAAAAAGATCGCGGGCACAAGCTGGTATAAAATTAAATAAGTTTGAAGGTCCCCAATTATCTTTTTCCAAGTGTCATGAGCTCACTAATACACCGTATAGTACATACATTGTATGGTTAAACAGTGTAAACAAAACGGATATAAAATAAAAAACCACGATAATAGTTTAGTATTCCTTTAATTTACTACACGAGCCACGTATACATAATAAATGTTAATGTAAACTTAATCATCGACAAAGTTTCAGTATAACACGTTATAAGTTACTAAAGTAAATGCTTGATACTTATGTGATGAGAATAATAATGTTGTCATACGTCTTCAACTTGGTTGGATCGAAATAGATGTTATTTCAAGAGTTATTCTTGTGTCGACGTAATTGTTTGTTGTTGAAATGTGATTAGGTACAATTTTTTTCTATAGCTAATCTTGTTGCATCACGTAAGTATCTAGCAAGACAAATGAGATTATGCATATACATAAAAGAATTATTCATAGTGACATTCGAGCACTACTTCGTGAAAATAACTTACGTATTACAGTACCTAATAGATTATATTGTATTAAATCCAAAGTAATCTAAGTGCGGCTCTGACGAATATAACATGTATGTAACATTCATTTAATTTTAAACATTCAAACTATATAATGAATACAGAATAATGTTACATTCATATACTTTAAACATTTTCATTATTTGGGGCTTGTCACGGAGATCTACTGACATTGTAATATTTAATATATTAATAATTTTTAATATTGTTAAAGTGGTATCATAATTCAATTTACGATAATAACATCCATATGTTTTATTATGTTGATTAAGTATATGTTAAATATAATATTGATATATGAATGGATCTTTGTCCAATACTAACTATAAAGTCACATTAAAAATGGTAAGGGATTCTAGAATAGGTATAGTGTAGAATGACGGTAGGAGAGGAGTCTGATATGTTCAGAAATTTTTACTTTCTGAAGAACATCACAAGTACAGGTAGTTACTTCAGTCTACAATTTATCATCTAGGGTTTGATGAAAATAGGATAAAACGGGGTTAAGGCAATATTTTTGTCTTTTTGGTTCAACATGAAAAAAATCAGAAAGATACGTAAATATTTATATAATTCAATTAGATAAGCTCAACCACGATTATATCATATCCACCTTAAAGTTAGCCAATAAAGTTCCGCATCGATCGAAAAGTACGAAAGATCTTACAAAAGTATTGTCGAATTATCTTTGCCTTAGAAGAGAGCAGTCAAGTTTAAAGAAGTACGAAGTTAATATTTATAGAACAAGATCACAAGGTAGCACAATATATTTTGATAAAAACATTAATAATATTATATTATAAAAGGTATATAATTAGGTATTTAATATCTACTTTATTTAATCACATCGAATAATTCAAATAAGTGAATGTTGATATTTAATACAGGACACACATAGATATGGTATCACATACTATAACAATGAGCAAACGCCACAACCCTTGGAAGAATGAATCAATATTGATCTCCCGGACGTTACGCTGCAAGTTGGTTGTGGGACTCACATATATCACCACAGTTTCGAGTGGAAACAGGCAGACTTATTTATATTTTGGTATCATGTCAATAATTAAACATACATAAAAGAATGCTGCATTCGATTTTCTGTACTGCACTTTTTTTATATATACCTATTATATAAAAATATAGACATTATTTTTTACCATTTCTTAACTCTGCTAAACTTTAAACGTCTGGTTCGAATAAATTTGGTATCGCAATCTTTACGACCATAATGGTACGTTTTGTATTTAAGGTAAACAATTTCATTTGATAATATCGGTAACAGACATTTTACTAACACCACATATTTCGCAAAGTTTAACCACAAGGGCATGGGAATAAGGGATTAAGAACCTGTAGATTGGATAGACGACAAACACACATTTAAAGTATTTAAGAATTTCTTTAAAATTTATCCTGAAACTATGCTTCTATCAGAACAATAGAAAAAAAAGCACTTGATACATTTATTTGTAAATTTTAATTATCAATCTGTTATCTGCGATTTTTTCCCACTGTCTAACCAAGCCTACGCCGCGCCGAACCTTCCTCATTATCTAACCATGAATAAAAATTAAATAAATATAATATTATCTCATACACTAAAAAATATATATATATATTTATTTAGATATATAATATCAATAAAACGAAGGCAAAGGTTTTTCGAGACTAAAGTTATTAAGTTCACAACATCAATATGTATATTAAAATTAAAATTGTAATATATAATAATATGTAAGTATATGATAAATCTTATATATCATGCTTATATCTACTTCTCACTTTCTGGACATCCTTAATAGTTACCTAATTATGCCTTCACATTATATGTATTATAACCAAAACACAATATATCATTCATTATTGTTAATTCATTACATTTGATAACTTTTTTATAATATCGTACCGCGTGCTACTTTTAACATAATATTATCATTTGATAATATATTTCTTTAAGAGTTGTTTGCAATATGCAATAAGTAGGTATAGTAATAAATATTTTTTTTTATAAAGCTGCAAAAAAATCAAAATAGACTTGTCTTGATGTAGGAAAACATTTATGTGTAAATGCTACCATTCCTCACGAGTCTTGTCTAAATTTCTATAACTATACTTTTGTAAGGAGTCATAGTTTGTAGTAAATGTTTTATTTTGTGGTGTCTAAAGCGTTATTTTTGTTTGTGTTAAGAGCCAGTCGTTTCTCTATCTAAAAATATTTTTAAAGTAACGGTACGTTGGGTATCTATATATATAATTATTTATATATATAGATTCATTCTACATATCCAACAGCAGAATGGGTTGACCCATTTTATATGTCAATATGTGTAAGTACTTTTAGTTTTATTACACAAATGTTTTTTTTTTATTATTGTTAACATTACTTTAGTGAGATAATTCCCAAAAAAAAAATCACTTCAGCTGTAAATGCCAAAATGTTACGTGCCCTTCTTAGCTTTGTAGCAATTTATATATATATATTATTATGAGATTCATCAATGAAGCATGACGCTGTATCATAGAAGACTACAGTGGAACTATGTAAATTTGAAATTTTATATTACAATATCCCTCGCGATCTATATTATTTTTTAATAATTTGGCACCTTATTACTACAGCCATACTGGACCGACCGAAGAACTTTCACGAAATACTATCACATTTTAGAAAATCTCATATAAGTACAGAGATGACACATACGCGATTGAAACTTCTCTTACCTATAACTCACAACAAGTGAAAAATCCCGGCCGTGCGCCGGTGCCAAATGTAACTTTTACCCAAACACAGCACTGTATCGACTTACTTTTACATTCCCTACTTATAATATTAAAAGAAAATAATAAATCGAACCAATATGAATATACCTATATTTTAACGCTTTTTATAGTATTTTTAAAGGAATCTTACTAGGAACTTGATCTGAGATATAAATAAAACAAATAATGTCCAAATATTTTAAGAAAATAGTGTAAACATGTGCATAGAGAAGCAGTACTGTTTTGTAAAGAAGTGCAAACAATTGATTACGCTCAAGATGGGCATGATGTCAGGTAAAAACGTGAGTAACGTGCATTTGTGTACCTTAGATTCTGAATACAACTTCAACATGATACCTACTATTTATCAAATTACATAAACCAATACAGTTGCATTCATAATCACTGTGTATTTTTGCAACTAATCTTGGTAAAATTAAGTAAGTAGATTGTTTTTATTATTCCGTGATGCTATCTACTGAATAGTAAGAACTTAGTGTACTTACTTACAGTCAGCATGCATTGAAACAATTTGATTAAATGAAAGTTATCAAAGATACTTAAGTAGGTATTAGAACTCATCGGAAAACGTTATGCCGATGCACGATATATGATAGTAAACGTACTTTTATTTATAAATAGTGATTATTTTATCGATCAATCGAGATATTTTTTTTTTTAATTATGAAACGTTAAATTATTTAAAAAATTGAAGCTCATGGATCAGTTCAAATCAGCGCGTGCAGCGACGAGGCGCGGACGGGCGGCGAGCGGCGAACGGCGAGCGATCGCGGCGGCGGACGAGCGGCCTCGGGTGATATGCGCACGCGCTGCTTGCACCAACCCGCTCTCGGTTTACGCTACGCGGCTCTAACGCTAATCAAATTCTCTTTATGTACGTCCGGAAAACAGCTGGTACTGGAAGCAACCATAATAGAAAAAAAACTGATTAAAAACAAAGCGCGTGCCAGGTTGATGGCTGCGGTTGGGAGAACGCGGCGCTAGCGCAACCGGCTGCGCGGTCCCCGCCCGCCCGCTACGCTACCAACTAGTGCTACGGTCTACTCTACGCAACACCACTCCAACTGGTCCTAATAAACTCAGTTAACTAGGTTTTACTGGACTACGAAACAAACAATAGTTAACGCTACACAAGAATACGAACCGTACGTTAGGTGGAAAAGCAAATAAATGTAGTCAAGCTTAGAAGGAGTTATGTGAGCTCCTAATATTCAGGTCCAAAATCAATACGAAACAGAGAACAACACTAACTTTGAATTTGAGTTATTCTGGTTCTGAAAATAATGCTGACTGTAAAACAGTGAAAAGAGGATTAAACTTGACAGTATTTTTTTAGGTTACACTTTATAAGCTTGTTGATATTATTTACCACAAGTTGATTTTATTAGTTCATTAAGATGAATTAGTATAGTCAAAGTGTTAATACGACCATAACGTGATTGTTTTAACGAATAAGTACTTAAGGCGAAAATATTAAATCGTCTTTAACACACATTTGTCATCAATCATATAAAAAAACATTATTGTGTCATTATGTAAAGATAAAGAATTATACCTACCTACCTATGTTATAACAGTTCCATAACTGAGTATAAAAATAACTATATATTCTAAATAAATATCAAACAGTTTTAAGTTGCTTTACAAAACAGTAAAACTTATCAATTAATTTAACGGGGTCATTGGTACCGCAGTAAACGCTACTAATCTTAACTTTTACTAACACCGCACAATCCTGTATCCTTTTAATGTTTGTTTACAATATTGCAGGTTCCATAATGTGTTAGAAATAAGACTCGCAGGGACGACCGTCACTAAGTAAGCGGTATATAAATATACTTTTAATATTATAATATCTTTGGCACGTAACCGTCTGACTTTCAATCGCCAACGATTCTTCAAATGCCTTTTATAAGAGATAAATATTTTAACGTTCAATAACAGAAAGAGTTATTACTACTGTATAGTAGTTTCTAATAAATAACAATATCATATCACAGCACCATTATACAACATTTTGCTGTATACTATTAGTTTGGTAACATTTTCTGTTTATAATTCAATTTATAAACTCTTAAACTTTATTACAAATTGGACATGTTTATACAATTTTTCATCGCCGAAAAAGTGATATGTCCACATTATACTGATTAAAGCTTACACAGGTTGCCTCACATCATACAATCGCTGTCATTCTTTATAAGTGAATTTATTATATTCATGAAATCGTAAGAGATATAGAAGAAATTGTAAACTTGTGTCCACAGGTTTGTTTTACTCTTCAATATCTTAGCGTTTCACAATCTAAAAAAATTGTCTGACAGACAGCATAGGAAAACATAAGTTTATATAATATCTAAGAAAGTAGTTGCAAATAAATTTAATATGGAGATACTTAAAACAACATCGATATAATAATGACAAAACTACTAAACATCAAGGGACCGGACGGGGATCGCCCTTGTCGGCGGATCTCAGGTAAGTGGTACACACAAGACACGGGGCAGGGACGCCGCCGCCGCCGCCGTCGCGACTACAGATAATACATATAATAATAAATGTTAACACGAAGCATGTCGAAGAGGAAGGGACTCTGCTACGACTAAGTGCGCTCTCTTCGGGTGGCGGCGGGGTGTTCGCGACTAGGCTTCTAACGCGTGAGAGTAATATTGAGCGAGGGGCATTTCCTGACAGCCATGGCGGTGTGATGCAGAGCGTTGTAGCCGGCAGCGGTCGCCCCCTGCAGGCTCCAGTTGGTCGCCGCGTGCGAATGACGCCCACTGCCGCTCGGTAGGTGTCTTACCATGCCACTGCTGAGCTGCTGCAGCAGTCCCGAGCCCTGAGAGCCGCTGAGGCAGGCCGACGGGCGGCGCGAGCGAATCGATTGCATTGATGAAGTCAGCAGAAACGGTACGCTTGATGATGTGTTAGGCATCGAGCCACCCTATACAGCAATAATTATGTTAATATTTACATGAGATTAAAAGGTGGCTTGGCGATAGGCATTTGCGAAAAGTAGGAAAACTTTGAAGTTTACGGAATGGTCGTCTGAGAACTCGAAAATGCTTTGGTTATTTCAGAGGCGGATAAGAAAAGGGAACCGGCACACAAATACATGCCGTTGCATGGTATGGCGGGAAATTACAAATTATCTTTACATATCTTTCCGTCCGCTTCCTTGCTCGGGTAGACCACAAAATTTGCCCAACTTTATTATTTACCGAAATATAAACGCAGCTTATATCCTTTCCCAAGGTCTAGGCTATTTTTGTACCAAATTTCGTCAAAATCCAAACGGACTTTCATCCCCTATTTCATCCCCACACAGTTTGAAATTTCAAAAACCCCGTATCAAATATTTATTTATTTCTTATCAAGTGCCTAAACACAAAAGTTCAGCGTTTATCTTCAAAAATGACAAACTCCCATACAATTTTTCATCCCTTATTACAACCCCTTTTTTACAACAAAACGTAGCTTATATCCTTTCCCAAGGTCTAATCTATTTTTGTACCGAATTTCATCAAAATCTGTTCCGAGGTTGGGCTTCAAGGCGTGACTTTGTTTGGACAACTTTCATCCTCTATTTCATCCCCACGCAGGTCGAAATTTCAAAAACGCTAGAGCAAATATTTATTTATTTCTTATCAAGTGCCTGAATTCAAAGTTTCATCTTCGTTTTATCTTTAACAATGACAAACTCCCATACAAATTTTCATCCCTTATTTTAAACCCTTTCATACAACAAAACGTAGCTTATATCCATTCCCAAGCTCTCGTCTATTTTTTTTTTTATTTCATCAAAATCGGTTCCGGGGTTAAGCTTGAAAGCGTTACTGTTTGGACTTCTAAACGAACTTTCCTCCCCTATTTCATCCCCACACAGGTCGAAATTTCAAAAACGCTAGAGCAAATATTTATTTATTTCTTATCAAGTGCCTTAATATAAAGTTTCATGGTTTTATCTTGAAAAATGACGACCTCCCATACAACCTTACAACCCCTATTTCAACCCCTTTAAAACTATTTTTTGCAATAAAAGGTAGCCTATGTCCTTTCTCAAGCTTTAGTCTATCCAAGTACCAAATTTCATCAACATCGGTTGAGTGGTTTAGGCGTGAAAGCGTAACAGACAGACAGACAGATAGACAGAGTTACTTTCACATTTATAACATTAGTAGGGAAGTAGGGATAGGGATTTTTGTGTGTCAATGTTCGGCACTTGAATTTGGTATTATTGTAGAAAATCTTTTAGAGTAATTACAATCTGACGACAGATAAGGTATGTGTAAGATTGTAGATAAATTGTCTTCCATTCACAATTTAGCGACGGTGTTGATATGACAAGATTGCTTTATACAGTGTATTTAAAATTCTCTCATACGCTTATTTTTATCAATCTTCATACGGTCGGAAACTTTACGCTAAAGACGAAATTAGAAGGCAACATTTATTATGTTTTTGTGAGTCTTGCTTTTCCAGCTTTATAGTTATTTTCCTACTTTTTCTAGCTAATGCTACCGATAAGTCCACCCAAAGTATCCAAAGAGTTAATAGAAAATCAAATTGTCGAAATTGGTCATTTCTTAGTCTGTAGTAATTAGTAAATACACGATTATTATTTAAATAAGTATTGCATGCCTTACATTAAAATACGTACGTCTAATTTTAGCGTTTGTAAGCGTGTTGGGCTTGTGAAATTTGTTGTGATTCAGTATACGAAATTTACTACACTACGGTAAAATACCATTATTAGCACGTAAATGTTGCCGGATTATATCACAGATATAACGTAGTTTCATAAAAGCGAATATTAATTTGATAAGAAATTGTGCGAATTTCAGCTGTCACTAATAGCGGCAACATCTCAGTGTACTATACAGTCATATAGTTTATAAACATCAATGGTTGATACTGCGCGATTCGCGACGACGAAGATTAGAGAGGAACCATACTCACGATCATGCTCCGTGCAAGCTGCGTAGAAGAACAAATAGCAACAGTAAATGAGACAGAGCGAACACGTTAAACACGACTAGCTGAATGAAGAAATGATTACCTTACTTGCGTAGCCTTCCATCAACACGCAACATACAAGACCTATGTGACCTGCTGAACTGTGGGATCTACATTGTTATTTTTGTACACTTGAAGTACCTATTAACCGATTTATCTAATGCCAATTAGTATACAATAAACATGTTTTTGAAAATGTATTATTAACTATTTTGTATATCTGCCTGAAATTGTGTAACCGGATTAATTTGGAAAAACGTGCGATATTGGAATTAATGTGTCCGCAGGTACACACCCGAACATAGATCACAATTGATACATTCAGTAGCATCCACCAGAGGCGATAGGAGCTATCCTCCCAGCAGAGCATTCACGGGCACGTTCAACGTAGCGAGGCGTTCATGCATCGCGGACGTTCACTAAACATAATTTTCAACGTACATGCATCACTTCATTATTTCTTGAAGTTTTGTATCTGCTCGGGCATCTTGCGGTATTGGAAGGAGTAGCATTGATGCAATGTGATGAATGGACTAATGATTGGTCAGAAACAGTCGTACGTGATGTTGCAACGCCAACCAGGTTCGTGCAGATGTATGGTGATAATGTAAACGAACAAATACTATCTCTCCCAGTCGGTGTGGGTAGAAGACACAACCGTAGAAGATAACAGAACCACATCGATGTTATAAGCTGGTCAATTCCACATTCAAAAGGGGGATCAGGGATGTCACGCAGCCAGGCGGGCATACGTGTACGATTTGCACATCACTTACTACGTTAGACGTCGACGGCACGGACAGGCTCGAGCCTGACCCGCCCCCACGGCCCCTGTGCTGGTAGCCCTGTTAAAATAACCACTGTCACTACCCTCGTTACCGAAAGCACCGTCAGCCTTCATCACCATCGTTTATACTACTGGCAGCCCCGTTCCAAGCCTCTAAATTGTTATCCTTAATGGTGTTTAAAAGTACATTCTATTAGAATTATTTGCGTCAAAACCAAGCGTGCAAGTATATTAAATCTGAAAAAGTGTGACTTACGGTTGGCGGAGACAAGTTCACAGCCGAGCCGCGGCGCTCCTGTGGCCCAATGCTGGAGTGGCGGCGAGTGGGCAGGCCCGAAGCGCCTCCCGGAGTTCCACCAGGGGACGACGCGCACGATGGCGCTATGCGAATCTTGGGTGTCATCAGGGTGTTATCTGATAGACGGCGGTTAGGAAAAGCGCTTGAAACGCGAAGGAAATTGTTGTCGTTATTGGTAGAATTGCTCGAGCCGAAGAACCACTGTCCAATGCCTGTGCCTGAATAAACTTTCCGTAAAATTTTTTGCTTCACCGTGGTCTTTACATTACAGGTTGGAAACTCATGCTTACTCTTGAACCCGCCTACACTACCACCAACGTTAGTAGCAGGAGGAGGGCCACTCATTGAATTTTTGCGGGCCATATCCTCAGCGCTAGATGTTTTGCGCTGTTCCACGCGTAAGTTAGGAATATTAAAAGGTGGAACATTCATGTTATCTGTGCTCATCTGATGACGAAGCTTGCGACGATCGGGGCTGGAGTGCGCGAGGTCTGCCTTCAGCTTGTGGCGCTGCTGCCGGTCGATGTTCTCCAGCATGTCGTACAGGATCTGAACGGTGCCGTGTAATACATCATATTAAACTACATGTTTACTAACTTAGAGTAGTGGCAAATAATTATCTCAAAATATACCTCCATCAGGTTAGTAAATTGGTCGTGGTTCAAGGACGGGTTGACAGTTTGTGGAGCAAGCGAAGGTATCATTTTTGTCGCCATCACATTGGTGTTCAATCCAAACTTCCTTTCCATGAGCAAAGATTTGTATAGTTCTGTAATAGGTAGATTAACTCAAAATTTTATTCAGACAGATAAAATAACGAAAATGCAGTGTACAATTTTCATTCGCTTAGGTTTGTAAATAGTGATAAAATTTGCCTAGGCATTATTCGCAACAAGAGCAAAATCGCTAGGCCAGAGAGAGAGCAAGCACACCATTTTCTGTATAGCACAAATTGATTATCAAACATAACAGAAACTCATTTTAATATGTACGTAAGTATACTCACTAACGACGCGATTGACGATATCGGGGTCGCTGAGCCGCATAGCCAGCAGAGTAGGAATCACCTGCTCCAGGATGTGGGTCCGCTCCAGTCTAACAAGAATCTTCTCAAACAAGCAGAGGGTCAGGCTGATGATCTTAACGTCGCTTTGATTCCTCTCAAGTAGTCCCTTCACTTTATTAAGAATAGTGGTATGCAGTATCTTGTCTTCAAGTGAGGTGCAAACGTTCTGAGTAGCAATCAGTGCAGCTGCCTAAAATTATACATATAAAAATTAAGATGTAATAAACATGATTATGTTATATTATAAGTGCAGTGATAGCCTAGTGATATGACCATTGGACTGCCAAGTCAAAGGTCTCGAGTTCGAATTTAAGGCACGCACCCCTGACTTTTCGAAGTCATGTATGTATTAATAATTATTTATCACGCGCTTAAACGGCGAAGGAAGACATCGTGAGGAAACCTGCATGCATGAGAGATTTTCTTGACGGCGTGTGAAGTCTGCCAACCCGCAGTAGGCTAACGTAGCCGACTATAGCTTAATCCCTCCGGTACTGAGAGGAGATCCGTGACCAGCAGTGGAATGTAATGGGTTGATGATGATGATAGATGAACTCACGCCTTTTTCCAATAGCTATGGGTAGTCATTGTTTGGGCAAAATTTAAGACAAATCAGTACGTATATAAAATAAATTCGGTCTGAATAACAGAACTACATTTTCTCATATCTACATTTTATGTATAAGGTACGAAGTTCACTAAGTCAGCTAGTAGTTAATATTTACAACTTCAGATTTTTATAATTTGTAGCCGGTTTAATAGCAATAGGGTCGCCTTTTGTTACGTGGGATTTAAAAAAAAGGGTCGAGCTGTGGATGTATATCAGTTCACTTCGGCCTGGGATACAGGCGTAGCTATATTATGTTCTAATGAAAAAGAAGTTTTTATTGCGCAGTAGGTACCTGTATTTGAGCAGTGTTGCTCTCCAAAGCATGGTATAACGCTGGCAACATTTCAGTGTCAATTTCTGTCTGGTCACACTTTTTCATGATCATATGCAAGTGTTCCAATAAGGTAACGGAAGCTTGGATGCTTCTAGGGGTGTTCAGCAGCACCCTATTAAAAAAAACACTTCTTAGCACCAGACAAAATAATAATGGCAAAATAGCGACGGCTATTATTAAAATGACTGCTTTTTTTTGTAACTGGTTAATTAGATACATTCCTTGAAATAGCGGAACTTAATTCCGCTTCTATCAGAATAACGATAACTTTATAACGTTATTCATGTTACAAATGGAGTTCTTACATAAGAATGCAGAAGTAAAGTAAAATTCTATTGGATAAAATCTAAAACCGGGAGAAGCCAATCTCTGCAGACTAGAATGTTTAGTTCAAATAAATCTCGTTTTACGTTTAAATCTCTTTGTTACAAAGGTATGGCCAGCTTGCGTTGGTCTTACAGTTTATGAATTGAATTTGTCAATATGAATTACGATTTGTTATCGGTCTTCTTCTAACCACGATACACCACCGTACATTTTGTTCGAATTTAGAGAAGTCTTCAAGAACGTCAATATACTAACGCTGCCGTCACTTTATATTTTACAAAACATCATGTATATCCGCAAAAACCTGCATATGTTCAGCTTAAATAGTGACTTTCACAACCACAATACTAGAAATAAACATAAAATAGTGGTACCTAAGTTTAGATTAACAAAAACAAATAAATCATTTCTAGGGAATTGTGTGCGTTTTTACAATAAACTCCCAAAATCAGTCACCGATCTTACCGGCAAGAAATTTAAAAATTATGTGAAATCGGTCCTTGCGAAGAAAGCATATTATAAAATCAAGGATTACATTATATTTGCACTCACAATATTTTTTGTATTGAATACCACTTTATAGAAACAGGAAATGTAAATGTGAGTACATTGTAGTCATTTATGTCCGAGTAGTTTATAGTTATCATAGTTAATATTTCTGATGATGTGTAGTCTTACACATTGGTTATCTGTTTTAGGTTGACATTGCGTTCTCAATTGCTGAGAACCTTTTGTAATTTTAGTCCCGACTTCAGGCTAATTATGACATAAATCTCCAATGTCTTCACATTCTGTTATCGCCATAATGTACCTGTATACCAATACATATGTGAATGATGTAAAATATTTATTTTAAAAGAGTGTCGATGGAGTTTCTTGCCGGATTCTTCTCCATAGGATCAACTTTTTGGAACCGTGCAACTAGAGTCAATAACGTTTCATAAACGCTTGTAAAAGCTTATTTGAAATAAAAACATTTGATTTGATTTGATTTGAATTAATAAGCACGTCTGAAGTATAAGTTGCACGTCCGCAAGTGGATTAACAGTGGTACATTTTAGTAGAAAGAGTCGATGTAACGACAATTGGAGTCATAATTATAAGTTTCGCATTTGTAATTATTTTCTTTACTAACTACCATTACACTTCTTTACTAATTACCATATACAAGGTCAGTTTTAGTATATGTGAAACGCGAAACACGTGTCTAGTATTTTTATGTAAAGAATCTATGTATGTACAAATTTCAAAACTGTATCTTGAATTATGACAAAGTTTTGTGCTTGTTAACTTATTTGGTTGTCTGTCGCATCAATCTGTGGCATCGACTTCGGACGACTGAATGGGTTGTGGTACCTCGCCCTACTATGCACCCGCGCCTAGAGCCGCTATGACCAGCAGTGACCTGTGTTGTGCGCGTACCTATAATTGCGGATAGATACTTAGTAGAGGTATTTAAAATTGTCTGATTATAGTTTTCCAAGGATTTCAAACAGAAGTAGGTAGGTATATTTTTGTGAATTATTTTTTTATAACTGCTATCTACTTTAATATTAACTACATTATCATTACAATCAATACCTTACCACGTAAAATATGTAAAAAAATATATTACCATTTATTAGTGGTGATGGACCAGACAAAAAATCATACGGACAATAGTATAATAAGTAATATTAGGTATTCTACTTGTAATATGCATATGGCTGGACTGTCATGAAAATGTGATCACATAATTAAATCACATAATATTGTGTGTCGGGTAAATGGCACTTAGTCATAAGTGTATTTCACCAAGTCCCGTGAATTTTTATAAGTCTGCACTGCACAATTGCAACAATTTGTTTGTAAAGGTACGTGAAAAATCTCAAATGAGTAAGTACTTACTTTAGTGTTGGTAGGATGTAAAAGGCAAACTCGTCCGGGTCAGCATCGTTAATGAGCCACATTACTGGCTGTAAGACCGAAGCCAGCACCTCGGCTGTTCGCACCTCCATCTGAAGAGTTGGCCAGATGTGTTGCCAGCGCAGTTTCTAAAATACAAAACCTTATTAGATGCTGCTTCATCCTAAACCTTATTTCCCATTTTTTTATCAATAAACAAATTCGCAGTCATAAATAATATAGGAATACCTATTTCTCTGAAATAGCTAAGTGTATTAAACAATTCAACATTATTAAATTCCTTAAGACATTCGCTTGTATAAAATCACAAAAGAAACCAATTTCTACTTACGGGTATCTTCAAGATTTTCTTAGAATAGGTATCCTTTTATTCGTTCTTTTAATATTGAACGCGTGCAAGGTTACACGAATAATGTAATACGATTCAGGAGCTATAGGGTTATTTGTGTTACGATAATAGACTTGGAGGTGCCTGATATATTTATGGCTTGAAAAAAATACTGGTTATTAAAAATCCATGGCCGGTGTAAATCATAATGATACTAGTCCCCCTATCGATGCGATTAAAGTTGATAAAGTTACAAGAAAAAATATTGCTAACCTTGTTTTAGAAGGTAGTACGTATGTTGAGATGATTAACGACAGAAAATTGTAGTGCGACTGCTATTTCAACCAAATTTTCTAATTATCACAGAGCCAGGTAGATCTTTCAGGTACAGTCGCCAGCACATCAAGTTACCACAGTATGTCAAATTTTCTCAGTTGATTTTGAATTTAATTGGCAGCATTTTAAGGTTTAAAAATCACTTGGAGAAATTTGACAGGTATTTGCTGGCGGCTATATGAGAAGAAAGACATTTAACAGGTTCAATAATTCTTTTACAAACTGACAGTCTTATTCATAGAAATATAAAACGTCCAATAAATTTTCCTGTAGCTATAATGTGTTTTGTCTCCTTTTCCCTATTGCAAAATATCACGAGTCAATACCAGTTGATACACATAATACTTAGTTCTAAAAGGCTTTAGTCCCGGAGCCCACTATCGGCATGGCATGGCAAGGAATCTTTTCGCATACCTGCGCGTAGGCGCACACTGACGCCAATTATTGCCAAGAGGTCCTCAGGCATGTTTCGGCGGCTTCGGTGTCCGGAATACTGCCGAAACTCGCCAAGGCATGTGTCCTTAAGGCTTGATTTCCTCCTACGCTGACGTCGGTCGCACATATACAATCAAGCCTTATGCCTTACGCTGCCGAAGACTTCCGAGGCGTCCTGAAGTATGCCTTACGCCACCGAAGACTTCCAAGGTATGCCGAGTACATTGACAGTCTTGACCTGTCGTGCCGTGCCGATAATAGGCACCGGGCCTTATTAGCCGTTTTATATTTTTATGAATAACGATTAATTAATGATATATTTTTAGTGGTCGTTGAACCAGAAAACAAAAGAATGTCATTCCTATTCTTTTATTTTGTACAATAGATATTTAACAATGAATACGAAAAAGATAAAGATTACTAAATATTTTCATTTATCGCGGATCGTGTCTCCTTGGGCGTCAAATTCAAATATTTTTTTTGGAATTTCATCACTTTCAAAGTTCATAGCAGTAGAAGTTGCAATATTTACTGTAATGTATTCACGATTTTTAGCAAGAGTTTTAATACTGAGTTAGTATTAAAACTCTCGCTAAAAAATCGTTACTATTATAGCACATAGTAGTGTAGGTTAAATGGTCATTTTGGCGCCACAAAAATTATAAAAAGATCTAGCTTTTAATAATTATATTTCTAATGTCATGTACAATGTATATGTACTTATAATGTTATGATATTTATATTTGATCTTACTATTATTTTTACAGGTTCGTAATTGATCATATTGATTACCTTTTATTTAAACTGTAATGATGACTATGATTTTTTTTATGCTTTCATTATCCTTTGGATATGCAATCATTAGGCTTCGCTTCGAAACATAGGTACAGGACCTGTCACGCAGCTTAGTTGTTGCTCTAACAATCTAGATTATTACAAATTATTATACTCCGATTTATTACAATCGCAGTACCTACCTACTTGGTCTGAACCCTACCGACTAGGGTTGCCAGATCGAAAAATATAAATATCTGGATAACATTTTAAAATGTCGGGATTTTGAAAATTTATGAGTCAAAATGTTAAACTATATTTTTAAGATAAAAATAGTAGTTATAAAATAGTATAGTTAAAAACTCTTTAAAAAGGATTATCATAAAATGTACATTTCTTTTTTACGGTTTGTTTGCCACAAGTAGGTATTTGGCATTGCTTTTTACCGAGTCCACCAATTTGTTTCCCTTCGACGTATCGAGGAAAGATCGAAAACTTGAGCAATTTTTATCAAAATTCAGTCGTATCAGAAGCTCAGCTTTTATCAAATCAAAGCCCATACGATTTCTTTCTTTAGAATATAAATTATTTAGCAGACCAAGCACTCTTTCACAATATGCATAGCTCACTGGAATCGACAACACAAATGTTTTTTTTAATATTCATATCATGGTGGTGGTACATATTGTTATTGCGGTAGATAAAATATGATGATAAGATACATAATATATTTGTCGGGAGATTTTGTTATTTGTCGGGAGTCTGACCATGACATGAAATGTCGGGAGAATCCAGACGATTCCTGACCATCTGGCAATAGAGACAATATTTAGCAAGGTTCTAAAGTGAAGTAAGCCTTGGAAAAAAAATAACAAAATTCTCCCAAGGGCTCAGCCATTTCCACTTTTTCCGAAATGGAAAATTAAAACATTCACCGACACATATTTAATTTTTGTAGAAGAATTCTTTCAGTTCCAAGACTTTATGATTTTGCGATATATTGAGATCAAAAGACGTCTTAATTAGCGGCAAAAGCGTCCACACATTTTCAAGACACTGGTTACCCCGAAGGGTTCGGCAGAGGTGTACTAATGTTCACCCACGCTTCGCCGGTATTTTTAGGTCCCATGTAATAGGGGGCGAGTCTGTTGTCATTAACCGGGCACAAATCCAGACACCGAGCTGCTACTGAGAATTACAAAGAAAACCCAAATACCTAACACTTTGCTTGACCTGGGTATGGAACCCAGGACCTCTAGCGTAGCAGTCGCGCTTGACTAATGAGGCAGTTTATATTATACGTACATTAATAAAATTTGAGACATTTCTATTTGAAACACGTAGAACTGAGTTTCGGTAGGTTTTTTTAAAACAAAATAGTGAAGGGTTTTAAGTTAATTAATATTTTTTCGTTATAAATACAAAATTTTAATCAAGCCAAGTCAAAGCTTAATTGTCGGTTATATAGTAAAGTGGGGTAGGTATTAATATCTACGTGCGGTTAATTTGATGAAACTAACAACACAACAACACACGGCTACAAGTCAACCTATATCTACAATTCCAGTTTACGCTGATCTTGCATTGTATAGGCTTTCTATACAGTAGGAGGCCAGCTTAAACTGGTTTTTTAGGTACGGCTTGATTTGTAGCCTTGCGAACCTATTTAAGCTTGAATATTACATTTGTAATTATACACGTGTAAGAAAATGTAAAATGAAACCCATTTTTTAATAAAAAACCATATGATTGACTTGACTTGACTGTACGTCTTCGCCACTACCGTTCGGCGAGTGTCGTGGGTTTAATTCGCACCCGAGATAAACAAATGTGTTTCAGGGATATTTTGTTCCGAGAATTTATGTCCGTTAATTATATGAGGTCTTTTTGAGGTCCCATATGACACAGAGCTTAATATTATTAATAATATATACGATAACTTTTTATGTTATTCATACATTCCAACCTATAAACAGGAGAGGTTTTTATTTTGCAGCCGCAGAGATATAATTAATGGTACGCCGGCTACACATCAAGCTATACAAAACCAGTATAGGCTGGCATTGAATTGTGCGGAAACCTTTACAATGGGAGGTCAGTCTAAACTGGTTTTGTATAGCTTGATGTGTCGTGTGTGTTGATCTACTTCGCAAAGCTCACTCACCTTGGGTATGTGCGGAAGGGCGTCGATCAGAGTGGTGCGATAGAAGTTTGCTTTCTGGTTTGGATCTTTCATCGTCACCACATCCAAGAATTGCATGGCTGAGATTGCTTGCTCATTGTGTCCCCGGCTTAAATCGGTAATATTACACAATTAGTTCCCTTTATAATTACAATAGAACGATTGTCTTACGATATTTAAAAAATAATTTCAGTTGGAGTTATTCCTTGCACCGTTATAACATATTTTTAATATAACTTACAATGATCTAGTATCTATAATATTTTCATCTAATCGAAATGATTCATGACGTGACTTCTATCGCGAATTTTTCACACAAAATGTCTAATATTATGTACATATATTGCTGCTGTCTTTCTTGCTGTGATGGAGTTTTAGACTAATTCTTAACGAAAAAATACGCACGTTTCCATAACACCTTAGTTTTATGGAATAATGTTTGCTTACTTGAAGTACTTGATGAGGGGAAGCAATTGAGTGCTGGGACGTTGATGGGGATCCCTCGCCAGCAGCCGCTGCACCGCCTCTTGTAGAGCAGATGGCACACGAGGCAGTACCTGGATGACTTGTTGGTCCAACTGTACACATACACATTAATCAATATTTTTTTATATATTAATTTAATTTAATCAATTATAATTGTCGTACTAATAAAATGTAATGCTTAAATAAAGACAGAATCTTATTAATTTATTAAAGGATAAAATATTTAAAGTCACCCTGGCTTGTACTACATAAGAACAAGTGAATAAATCTCTTCATTATGAGTGTGTGTATGTGTTTGTATAACCTCTTGTTCACAATAAGTAGGTATATTTTTGCATGAAGATCATTTTCCTAAAAGAAATTAATTTTATCGTCCAATGTTCTAAAGTATTTTTTTTTATATGGCCGTGTTCTCAAAGTTGTAAATAATTGTATTTGTTAAGTGAAAAAAAAAAGTGTTATATACGATAAGCTGGCACAAATTTCGGTGTTCATAGTAAAGTTGATAAGGTAACATCTCAGGTCTCAGTATATTCAAAATATACCTTTTTTTGTTTAATTGCTGTCATCAGTTAAACAAAAACGTCGTCGTATGTCAGATATAATTAGAACGCCTAAGTATTTTTTTTATATTAATTTGAAAAAATAAACCTAGTAAACATTTTACTGGTTATTTTTTATTATACTTGGCATTTATTAATACTAAGATGGGTATACATTTGGCAATTTAAGGTTATGCAGCATGCAAAATGTATATCATTTTGTCGAAACATAAAACAGTAACACCAGTCGTAGAGACTTTCATTCATTAGCGGACACGCGGGCGGTCGAGATGTTTTACCACTGTGTTTGCTATTAATACTTTTACGGATACGGAATATAAATTATTCCGAAGATGGTACGGTAAGGACTTATTACCTATACAAACAAGTAAGTTTGTGATGTAAAATATAATACAATATATATATAATACAATCCGAGTTTTCTTTGAGTCGTTGAAACAAAGTTCAGTCCAATTAGAGACAGGCGCATTTGATTGTTTATTTTAAAAAAGAAGCAGGGTCGAGAGTTACGATAAAGGAATGCATTGTACTAAAGCGACAACGTTAATATTTCAACATTATGAAATGGTATTTTCTGTCTGTCACAATTAATATTAACTATTTGTGCCCCGAGGTTTTAACCACCGTTCTTGTACTAATTTTTGGGCTCGTAAGGGTCGTAGCGTGATCTTTCATAGCCTAATTTCAAACATCTGTCAAAACCGACGCACCCGATTCGTAGCAAACAGATAGACGAAATATATTTAAAAAAAAAAATGATATAGGTACCTATACACTTTATGCATTACGTAAAAAGCTGTGATTTCTTTTGGATACTGAGGAAATAATGACTGATTTCTTCATACCCTTTTTAAATTTTGAAAAGAAGTACCGTTATGTGCTTGAGACTTGTGAGTGGGCCAGTCGACAGAAAGGCGAGACACACAGTCGTGTGTGACTTATTCTCGTCTCGCTCGAAAGCTAGATTTTTGATTCCAGTGAATAGATTTAGAAGGACGAATAGATTTCAACGAGTATCAGGCTTTTTTCAAGCGAAATTCAACTTAGTTTTTATGTGAGTATATTTTATTAGAATTACTTTACAATAGAAACTTTCTCATTACTGCCTCGTTAGTCTAATGGTCCCAAGCGCGAATGCTACGCTAGGGATCTTGTGTTCGATTCCCAGGTCAAGCAAAGTGTCATTGAGTATTTCGGTGAAATTCTCTGTAGCACCTCGGAGTCTGATTTTGTGCCAGGTTAATGGAAATAGGGTCACCCCCTTTTACATAGGACCTTAACGTACCGGCGAAGCGTGGGTCGAACATTAGTACACCTCTGCCTAACCGTTCGGGTAGTACAGGCGTGATAGTATGTTTATGTTTGTTCTTTTACAACATAAACCTTCTTATATAAATACATATATTATATAATATATATGGGTAGGTATAGAGGGGACGAAATATTTGTTTATTGAACATTCGACACAATAACCGAACTCCGCCACTTGGTGGAGTTTGGTAGGTAATTGTGGTAATTTACATCAAGACGTCTACTAGGGGGATTGCCTACTCAGCCAGTGGACTCCCTCGCAACGCGTAAAGTAACTTAAGTATTAGGTAAGTTAAGGCTGATCGTACAGCCTGGCCGTAAAATTCATATTCTTTATGTTTTTCACAAATTGTCCGTCTATAACACATTCTAGGTACATGGCAGTAGCATCAACAATAGCTTATTCACAATTGACTACTAAAACATTTGCTTAATAAATTGATATTTTGGCACAAAGTATTATAAAATTGACGATTCCGTCAAAATTGAAAATTGACCTTTGGCTCCAAGACTGAAAGATCAGCCTTAAGCAAAAATACTTACGAACTCAATCTGTTTCATGTATAGTACAGGGTTGTTATTCGCTTAAGGAAAAATACTTACGAATTCAATCTGTTTCATGTATAGTACAGGGTTGTTATTCGCTTGAATCAGTGGTTTTCCGTTATTGAACACGGCGCAGATGACCAGACCCAGAGAGAACATATCTGAGAGTATGCTGCATTGCCCGTTGGCCTGCACCTCAGGAGCTGAACATAAATAAATCAGTTAGGTATAAAAAGGAATTAGCTAAAGTGTAATAACAAAACATTACAACAATATAACACGCCGAAACGAAAAAAAAATTCAATACATTAAAAAACATAGTTTATAAATCTTTAGAAAACATATAGTTTAGAAAACATTTATTATATACAACAAAGACATAAATGTTAAATAAAATGCTAAATTCGTAGACGCGGTCCAGTTCTTCTTTTCAATGGCAAGTAAAACATTATTGTTACAAAAAATAAGAAGTTTCCGTTAAAGTTGTAAAACTGTTATAGACAAATTTACGTCTCAATAGCTCAATTGTTAGAGGTCCTGACCTGCTTTCCAGTTTGACCATCTCTACCTCTAGTAGAATTTATATGTAAGGTAGGTATTAAAATAAGAGGTTCCATATTCAACAGTTAAGTACTTCCAACAAAATCTAGAAGAAATTATTCTATAACTCAATCTTGAAAGGCTGTCTTTTGACGTTTACACAATTCGTAAGTAATACGATATTTTATCTCTTATAAATATATTAGATAAATAGACTGCCTATTTCATTAATTCGACAGCTTACAAATTAACGACAAAACCATTACAAAACATACAAAGTACCTACCTGCCACTAATTTAATGTGAAGAGCACTTGTGTAATAATTACTGAGTGAATTACAGACAGCCAACTTGCTTCAAAGATATCTGTTACACAAAGAACGTACCTACACCAGGAGGCACATTGCAAACACAGTATTTTACACTCATCTAACATTTTATTATTATTACAAGGCTAGGCAAAGGTATTAAAAATACCTTTATTACATTCATTTAGGCTGCAGGCGGACATCTCGCTTTTGGTCGCTTTATATCCGATGCGGTTATGATAATTACCACG
Source organism: Subacronicta megacephala (assembly GCA_958496365.1). Classification (NCBI taxonomy): domain Eukaryota; kingdom Metazoa; phylum Arthropoda; class Insecta; order Lepidoptera; family Noctuidae; genus Subacronicta; species Subacronicta megacephala. Next base: position 12,981,751 of record OY292513.1, read on the forward strand.
GCTCTTCGTCTCTTATTGTTAAAGAACATTTAAAATAGTAGTAAATATTTCACATCGAGTTTTTGTAGATTGATTTATTTTGTTTCCAGCCGCGTATGAATCGTAAGCACAGTGCATCAATCTTTTATGATTCTTGAGGTCGCCACACTAGATTTAGTAGATATTTATACTACTGTATAACATCAGTAATACATATACTATGTATACATAATACATCTATGGTCGCCACCATCGCATCCATCGCATTTATTGCTACTTTTAAAATAAATTTACCGGAAAGGAAACATAACATACCATCACGCCTGTATTCCCCGAAGGGTTAGGCAGAGGTGTACTAATGTACACCCACACTTCACCGGTATGTTTAGGTCCCATGTAATAGGGGGCGAGCCTATTGCCATTAACCGGGCACAAATCCAGACTCCGAGCTGCTACTGAGAATTTCATAGAAAAACCCAATAACACTTTGCTCGACCTGGGGATCGAACCCAGGACCTCTAGCGTAGCAGTCGCGCTTAGGACCACTAGACTAATGAGGCAGATGGAAACGAAAATAAACATAAAAGAAAACCATGCGAAAAATAGGAGGCTTTATGAGAATTTATTTTTGAATGCGGTATTTTGACCTGAATGTATATTTAACAATTATACAATTTATATATTTTACATACAAAACTAAAAATATACAATGAATCCACCGGCATATAACTGATAATACCTACTTGACATTATGACATTACCTACTGGCGGTCGACCTCCAAGATTATTCAAAACAGGATAGAATTACGACTAATTTCCATTCTCAGAAATTGTCGTACCAACGTTATTTATGTAAACGCTAACAATTTAGGAACCGGATCGTTTGTGATTTCAAAATGAGAAAATAAGAGCTAATGTCTAGCGTAAAAAATATTTTTGTTAACATAAATTCAAATGTATCACAATACATATGATATAATTAGTTTCGGTTCTAACGATATAAGACCATAAAAATGGTTGGCGTTGTAACAAAATCTTACATGTTTATGATTATTTTCCTTAAATCTTTCAATATTTTTGAATAATAATACTTTTTTATGTGCAGCTGTTCGGAAGGTTTCATTTCGGTCGAAACTATATAGTGGGCTGGTATCCGCCTTTCCACAATAAGCTAATATTTTGCGTTTATTAAAATCCAACGTAATATTTCTTTATAAATCCTATTCACCGAGTCAGAGGTGTTAAACATTTTGCAAGTGACGTGAATACCTGATCTTTTTTAAACGACCTTCCTTTTAGCGTCTTCGGCTTGAACCGCTCCTGGCTTTTATTAGATAATGAAACTTACCCAAGAAGTCCAGATTCGGTTGAGATAACTTCGCCACCTTGACGGACCACGGCGGCACGCATATCATGTCAGTTGGGTCGGATGAAATGCAGTTTTCTGAAAAAAATAAGTATGGTAGGTACACTGTCGTCCTGCAAAATCTTTCAACGTCTTTCTGACCTATACTAGAATAAAATGTGAAACGGATCATCATCAAGCCTATTTCCGTCCACTGCTGAACGAAGGCATCCCCCAAAGAGTGCCAGCCATCCCGGTCAAACGAATGGAGTAGGTACATCAATTAAAGAAAAGTAAAAATATATAATTGACTGAGTGAGAAGAGAGTCTCATATAAATGATAGTTATTTAATTACAATATACGTAGATAAATATTTGCTATTAAAATATATATAAATATTTTTTAGTTTTAAGTTTTTTGACGGGACGGGAATACTGAATTATCATTGCTTGTTGTAATAATGAATAAATTAGGCTAATTGTTGTATATAAAAATTAAGGTAATACGTAGGTACCTCTACCTATATACCAGATTCTAAAACTATGTACTGCCTATTAGTCTATTGGTCCTTCTACGCTATTGTCCTAGGTTCAATCCCGAGGTCGAGCAAAGTGTTATTGGGTTTTTCTATGAAATTCTCAGTAGCAGCTTGGAGTCTAGATTTGTGCCCGGTTATTGGCAATAGGTTCGCCACCTATTACATGGGACCTATACATACGCGAAGTGTGGATGTACATCTCAGTACACCTCTGCCTAACCCTTCGGGGAATACAGGCGTGATGGTATGTTATGTTATGTAAAACTAAGTACCACAGTTACCCTATTTTTATATATTTCCTTTTCCTGTATTAAACATTGTAAGAGCGCGGTTTGGTGGTTAGATAACGCTTAGCCAGGCGGAAATTCCTGAAAGAGCTTATTAGAATGGGACTGTAGTCCCATATATCTTTCGAATAGATATCTTCTAAAAAGGATTATTGATTTTCAATACGGTTCGCCGTTGGTTTCTTGATAACGATAAATAAGTCATAGGGATGGATTTGATGCAAATATGTTACCTATTCTATTTATATAATTTCCGGAAACGGATACGTTCGAACGATACACGAGGTATATTAATACTGATACGTTATCTCATTAAGCAATGTCGGCAAAGGTAAGGTAATATTATTTACTATTATATAGAAGATAGATTGGATGTGTAAATATGGTTTCATCTTATTTTATTGAAACAGCCATAAATTATGTACAAATGAACTGTTCCTTCATACATAAACTATACGTCGTCTTATTAGTTTATTCGTGGTTCACAATAACTTACAATGAACTATGGCCCATTATGAAGTTCAGATATATGTATAGTGGCTTTCGCAGATAAAAAAGGTGACAAAGGTGTGTAATATTCAGCCTAAATTGTGTAATTATATATTTTTTTTTATAAAAAAGATGTGGTACGGCTTCAGTAAAGTATCATCATGAGAGGCGAATTAATTTATTCATTATTTATTAATTTTGTCTATTGAGTGGTTGCCACAATACTGATGGTCTGGAAATGGGCAAGATGGTTTTCTGGAACTATCCAGAAGAAAATATGAAAGTAAGTTTTATAATTTAAAGAATTTACAACCCAGAGTGTTTGCAAACAAACCATTGTTATCTGCCAAAGCCACTATGACCTAAACTACATGGCCATCGTCCCTACATGTGTTAAGGGCATGCGCGGAGAAACTTTCAGCTTCTAAAAAATAACGAAGGTCTTTCAGGCCACGGGCTCCTAGGCCATTAGACTAAGGTATGTACAAGTCTGAGAACATTCCTGCTAATATTATAAATGCGAAAGTAACTCTGTCTGTCTGTCTGTTACGCTTTCACGCCTAAACCACTCAACCGATTTTGATGAAATTTGGTACTGAGATAGAGTAAAGCTTGAGAAAGGACATATGCTACCTTTTATTGCAAAAAGTGGGTGAAAGTTTATATGGGTGTTCGTTATTGTTCAAGATAAAACCATGAAACTTTGTATGAAGTCACTGGATAAGAAATAAATTAATGTTCGTTCTACCGTTATTGAAATTTCGACCTTTCTGGGAATGAAATAGGGGATGAAAGTTCGTTTAGAAGTCCAAACAAAATCACGCTTTCATGTCTTAACCCGGAACTGATTTTGACGAAATATGGTACAAAAATAGATTTGACCTTGTGAAAGGATATATTAAGCTTCATTGTTTTAAGGTAAAAAGTATGTAAAAAGGGGTTGAAATAAGGGATGATAGTATGGGAGTTTGTCATTGTTGAAGATAAATCGATGAATCTTTGTATTTAGGCACTTGATAAGAAATAAATAAATATTTCATAAGGGTTTTTGAAATTTTGACCTGTGTGGGGATGAAATAGGGGATGATAGTCAGTCCGGATTTTGACGATATTTGGCATAAAAATAGACTAGACCTTGGGCACATTTTGAGGACTTCTCGAGCAAAGAAGTGGACGGAAAGATATGTAAGGTTAATTTGCAATATCCCGCCAGAATTCGAAAAAGCTAGACAGTCAAAATCGTGTTGTTCACGCGGGCGAAGCTGCGGGCGGAAAGCTAGTCCTTAATATTTCTGCAGAACACACTGCGGTGTTATGTACATTTTCAAAGGAATTCATACTCTGAGACAACGTTTATCTACTTAATAAACGCGATACCACAATTACGATCTAATAAAATGTAATTTATGTGTTACATTCACCTTCACAGAATACATACTATCACGCCTGTATTCCTCGAAGGGTTAGGCAGAGGTGTACGTAATGTACACCCACAGTTCGCCAGTATGTTTAGGTCCCATGTAATAGGGGGCGAGCCTATTGCCATTCACCGGGCACAAATCCAGACTCTGAGCTGCTACTGAGAATTTCATAGAAAAACCCAAATAACAGTTCGCTCGACCTGGGGCTCGAGCCCAAGACCTCTAGCGTTTTAGTCGCGATTGGGACCACTAGACTAACGAGGCAGTCTAGTTTCACCTTCACAGAAATGTGAACTATATATTCGTCGCCATCATAATAGCTGATTATGAACTCCCTGTGAAAAAGGGGGAGGTCACAACGTTCAAAGTTATTTGCTTTGTAAATAGAAATGAGATATAATCAAACCATAACATTAAAATATATTTTATCCATCAAGTAACTATAAAGATAAACCTATAATCCAGCAGGGGGTGAAATCGTGTTGATTGAAATGAATGTTGAATCGTTGTCGATATTGAAATAACTCGTTTTTGGCATTGGCAACATTATAAAAAACTAGCTGACATACGTTGTCCTATCTTAGCTATGAATAGGTATTCAATTTAAAACTGGAATAAATAATAATAATAAAACGCACGAAGTTAAAATAGTCGTTAATTTTTCTTATATTTTCCACTTTTCTTAATTTCGCTTTCCATAAGGATCTTATACAGAGTATTAGAAAACTAAAAAGGAGATGAATGAAATCGATATAGTCTTTCTTAAGTTATAGTATGACCAAGGGAAATAGGGATTCATTTTAATATACATAATTATATTATATAGAAGATAGATACAAAAAGGAAAATCCGTCGGTATGCATATTTTTTTAAATAGCTCCGTTATATTAAGTAAATCATTATCATAATGAATGATTCATCATCATCATCATCATCAACATATCAGCCTATCGCCGTCCACTGCTGAACGTAGGTCTCCCCCAAAGAGCGCCAACAATCCCGGTCTTGGGCAGAAAAATAAAAAATGAATACCGTGAATTGTGCCAAGCCAGGAGAAAATTATGAATATCGTGCTTATTTTATAATCTTAATTATATTCGATGGGGAATTAAACGCTAGCTTTGTACTTATGAAATAAGCTAAGCTTAGAATGTTACGCCGCGTGTCGAGGGTTTGAATCCGACCTGAGATAAATTATTGTGTCCATAGAATTTTATTTTTGAGTCTGGCGTGTTCTTTGTGTGTGTAAGGGTGTTACCACACTAATCGATCGATCGCCGATCGATATCATCGATCGACATCGGTCGACGTTGATCGATTGGTGTGGTAGCTTTAATTGATCGACGGATACCGGTCGACTAACCAATCGATCGATTGCCGGTCGATCGCATCGGTCGACAGCATCGGTCGACGTAGATCGATTGACCCCGGCTATATTCCATCAGTTTCTTTCGAAATGTATTCACAATTCCATTCTACCATCGATCGATGGCATCTATCGACTATTGATCGATTGGTGTGGTAGAAACTATCGATCGACGTCGACTAATCCATTCTACCATCGATCGATTGCATCGATCGACGATTGATCGATTGGTGTGGTAACACCCTTAAGTGTATATTAATTGTGAAGTTCCCCGTGGTACAAAACTTGCCGCAAGAAAGAGATAAAAAAGTGGCCTCATCTCATTTATTTTCATAAAAAATATAAGCACCTTTACACTAACGTTTTTTATGGTAGGTCGTCTTATAAAATTAATAACAACGTTTTAATTACAGCGATTCTGTTACTGATTTCTACTTCTAAAATTATGTAAAAGATATTAAGCTATCCAATTTACGTTACTTATCAAGTTATCATATTTAAAAGAATTTTGCTTTTGTAAACAGATATTTACTTTATAAAGTCTTTTATAAATTGTTACTAATTAAAATTTTAATAACTGCTGACTATCAGCTGACTATCAAGTTTGCTAGTCAATATTGTTACCTTGGAACTATATAATTTTACATATAGATATGTAATTCAGTATATTTTTTATGTGGATATTATCTTATTTTCACACTATTCGCTTTCACTTTTCCGTCCAATACTCTTCAAAAGACACTCACTCAGACGTGAGTATTTTTTTCCTTTCATCAAAAATTGAGCTCCTATATTTATAACCGTGATTTATGAAGTGAAATTGTGATTGTCTCATGTTGAATACATACATATATACTCGTAGGTATATCGTATATAGTATATTAATAAGAACATTATTATGGAAGGGAACTTTGTGTGTGTGTGAATTGCCTTATTCCTTAATGTGAGTTTTATCTTAATCCTTTGCGGAGAAAGTAAGCGGCGGCAACAGATTGTCATTCAATATCCTGACTGGGGGGATTAATTTGCAGTATACTTTACAAAACACTTGAGAAAGTAGGTTACAACGCACTTCACCTTGATTGAGATGAATACCCTCATTTCTCATTCTGTAAACACTTTACATCTACCACGGTACATTAAGTGATTTCAAAGTAAATATTATATGATTACAAAACAACCGCTTTTCATAAGATACTCGTATAATATTATATAACGTTCTAACATGTAGTAAATGACTTTGTCCATGGTTTTCTTTTATTGTTTTCGCAAATTCATAGCTGTACTTTAAGTTTAAACTTTACTTTGACAGTAATAATAATTAGTCATTAAAATTAGTCAAGTCATTATATCTAATAATTTTAACGTAATGGTCGGAAAGATATTTTTGACTAGTAAGTATTCTCCACACTAGGTTTAGTCTGTCTCGTCGAGACTTGAGGAATATATATAGTTTAAAATTATAGATATATAATTTGCGAAACACCAACGTACATTTTAGCATTTCAATTTTGGCAAGCTATAGAGCTTCTCAGGCGTGGCAGGGGGAATGACTATGAACATTTAAAGATACCTGAATCATTAGCATACCAGTTCCCGGTGATCAGAACCATAGATAAGCGACTATTAATCTATCGTTAATCACCAAACGTAGCCCAGAAGCTCAAAAATAGCGATTAAAATCAGTTGGTCAGTTAAAGGCTATCACAGAGGCTTTAGAAGGCCTTGACCGATCGGTGATTAAAACAGTGATACTACTAGTGATACATCCAGCGCAGTGAACTGAATTGGCGCAATTGCACGGGATAGTGAAGTTAGTGAACGTGAAGAAAGTGAACTCATCACAAGTTTTATAATTGCTAGCTATCATCGCGATTTCACTCGCTTTGCTCCGCTTCTAAGGGTCGTAGCGTGAAGTTGAATAGCCAAAAACAAGAATTGGGCTATCAAATGCAAAGTTCTAGAGATAAGCGCATTTAAATAAATAAATAAACTCTTCAGCTTTAGACACAGCCAGCGCAATGAACTAAATTGGCGCAATTGAAATAGTAGTAGTAGTAGTGTCTGCTGGCATGTCTACATGCTAGCATGAATGGGTCCGCACGACCGGGGAAGTACTACCCTCCCACCGAACGACGTCAAGTAGCAGTATCTATACTGTTACGTTCCATACGGTGAGTGTGTAGCGCCGGAGGCCCAATTTCTCCTTCAGTCCCCTTCCTTTTCCTTTCCTCCTTTCCCTCCCTTTTCCTTAAATAGGATCGGCAACTCATCTGCAACTCCTATGGATTTGCAGATGTCCGTGGGCGGCGATGACTACATATCAGGTGGCCCGGCTGCTCGTTTGCCGAGTTATCCCATAAAATAATATTGCACGGGATTGTGCAGTGTTACCCATCTCAATATGTATATATATTTTATTCCATCGACGATCATGTAAACTATTGAATCAAGTGCAAGGCTTTACTGGCAAAGTCACCATGACCGTTCTTGCGGTCTTCGACTTACTTCAAGTTTGAACGTTATAATATAAAATTTTCCTATAAAGGTACTTACCGGCAAACTCGAGCCCAAACAATTTCCAGGTTCCTCTCTTAGTCACGATGATGACTTGCGGGCACACGTTGCGGTGCATCTGGTGTGAGTTGTAGTGCATGTGGTGCAGGGCTTCGATAAGCTACCGACAAAAGGGGCGAACTAAATACTGACATCATAACAATACTTTCAAACAATAAGCTTATAGATTTCCGGAAAGCTGTATACTCAAGGCTCAACGTATTGCTGCTTTTTACAATAATTTTAGTTGATATTTTGTACAGTAATGAAGCATAATTTAGTTGCGAAATGTTATCTAGACAGCAACCACTTTTTTTAAATAGTTGAGTACCCTACTTTCAAGTATTCTTTAGTAGGTACTACAAATATTTTTCTAACCCTTTTCATAATAAATTTACAACAATGTCATTATTACCCCCATCAATTTTGACTCTGACCCTGAGAATAAAATGTCAATTTACAATGTATTTCGTATATAACGAATTTATATAGGCATATTAACTTCAAGATATTCTATATAAAATCTGTTTTGAATAGATACCAATTTACCGATAAAATTATTACGAGAATTGAGAGTATACCGGGCTACACAAAACATCAGTACCTATAGCCTACTGAAGCGGACGTTGCCAATTCGGCAGCCGGCAATTTCTTCTATTTACTGTTCAGAAAATGTATGACGGTTTCGAGTGTCTATTGTAAGTTAGAGAAAAACATGACTCCTTACATTTAACGCTGCCAAGGAAACGTTAGATACTTTAGCTATTTTCGATTTTGGAAACGTAACGGACTCTAAAAGCCATATGGGTACCTAATCGAATAACTTAACAGGGTGCGCATTATGTCATTGGGTAGACATTCATGTATTTTTTCTCCAGTAGCTACTGGATTTGTAAAACAACCTGTAATAATTGATAGTGTATGAAAGTGGAAGAAGCGAAAAAGGTATGCAATAGTCGTAGAAGTGACGGTCTATAGTTTCTGCCTACCCTTGTGGGAAAAAGGCATCAGTGTAAGTTTAACATTTTGGAATTGCTTACAAGCAAACTTATTGTGGCTGAATATCAGTATTTTACACGAAGCAACTGCCAACAGACCTTCGCAACCCAATTTTTTATGATATACTTACATTATGTTCATATGACAACCACGACCCACAGCTGCAGCATAACTTGTTCGCTGAGTCATGGAGCAGTTTCAATGTGTTAAGAATGGAGACATATCAATAAACTGACTGCGGCCATCTGAGAATTTACCATCATTGTTGTTTTCACTTACCAATAAGCCCCTCTTTTTAATCTAATCTGGATATTTATATACAAAACTTGGTTTGTTTTTCGTAAAAATATAAATAATTTAAAACCCATTTCTATTTTCTTTAAGTTCAGAATTCAGAGTATTTTTAAATTCATTTTGTTAGGAGAGAACTTGACGCTGGGAATTTAATTTTTAACGCAAAGTTTTTGCGTTCCCTAAGTAGGTTAGGTGATTAATTTACTGACTTGTTATCTCGCATTGAAATCGTTAAGATACTCTTTATGTTTTGTAAGGGGTGGGACAAAGTATCTATATATACATTATAATTCAGTGGTACGTGTAACTGTCTCATTAGTCTAATGGTCCTAAGCGCGAATCCTGAGTTCGATTCCCAGTTTAGTGTTATTGGGGTTTTCTATGAAATTCTCAGTAGAAGCGCGGAGTTTTGATATTTGCCCCTGTATGGGCTACGGCTACGGAATAGGCTCGCCACTATGACCCACACTCGCCACATGGGACCTAAACGTACCGGTGAACTGTGGGTGTACATTAAGTACACCTCTGTCTAACCCTTTGAGAAATACAGTCAATACCTGAAATAAATTGTGTGTGAGTGTCAACTGGATGTTGGTTAACTTGGCATCTGAGCTAACTTGATCGCCAATTTTCACCTTTATATACGGTCACATAAAAAGACCCGAAATATGTTTAATGGATCCCCCGAAATGCCAATCCCCTCTAGCTTACCTACAAGTATTGGTATCGAGACGGTATCGAAAGCCTTGGCTTGATCAAGGAAAATGCCGATACATTTTGTTTAGCACCTACAACAGATGATACATGATCTACAAGTTGCCCTTCTGCGTCTTCTGTGCTGTTTTTGATTCATTGAATTTCTGGAATACGAGTATGTCTCAGTCTAGAAATTGGTGTGCCTAAATATTGAATGCACTGTACAACCATTAGACTTAGCATTAGCAATTTATATTTTTGTTGTTCTTTTGAACCATAAATAATATTTATTATAAAAATTAAGCTTCTTTATTATTATTTTTGTCAACATTTACTGTCCTCCTGCTGGGCAAAGGTCTCCCCCATACCATTCCACGTGCTCCTGTCTATAACTTTCTCCTGCCAGTCAGCCATAAACGCATCCAAATCGTCTCGCAAATGCTTTCTGGGTTTGCCCCGGTGTCGACGATTTTCCTTAAGGATCCACTCCGTGGCTATCCCGGCTCACCATTCCGGATGCATACTATAGACGTGACTTGCCACCTCCCACTTCAACTTCGCAGATTTGTTCCCCACGTCTGTGATACCCGTTCTTGAACGTATCGAGCTATTACGGACCCGATCAGTGAGCTTGATATTTAGGATGCTGCGCTCCATCGCTCTCTGACATACCTTTAGTTTAGCGTCTTCATTAACGAAATGAAAAATACGGCCATTTTTATGCCTTATTACACTACTATTTTGACGGTTTAGTGCTTTCATAGGTTATAAACTTCAGTAACGTTAATGATAATCATGCAAGTAGCAACTTTGTAAGGAAACCTCAGTGTGCGAGTACACCTATAACATAACCGCCTCAACAGTAACAAGTGTGGCTGGATCCTGGGTTCGATTCCTAGGTCGACCTATTATAAACAAAATTATATGGTTCTCAATAGCAGCTCGCGGAGTGGTTGGCGTCCGCCAAGAAGCTCACGTTCAGGATTTATTGCTTAATCATTTCACTTGCTACAATAACCCTTCAACTTAGAATAAAATAATGTTATTATGCCTAGCATCAAAATATTTGGCACTTCAGTGCTACTTCACAGCACAAACGTGACGTAATTATATATTAAAAAACTGTTATCTTTTTAATATCGTTTTAATTTACCGAGTATAAAATAAAATTTAAAATCTAAATAATAAAATAAAAAGAGCGCGTGCGTAAAATATAGAGAGATAACGTTTCGTTCAAGGTTTAATTAGTCCGAAACAAAGAAAGAACACTTTAGCATCTCAATTAAAATATTTTCATTATCATGAACATTCTATTAATTAAATTAATAGAATAGGTTATTTTGTTGTATAACACGTTTTAGTTGTGACCTACGAGCTACGGCATTAAAACTGATGTAATACCACTCGAAAGAAACCCTCAATTTTTGTGTAACCCAGTTTAATTATTATCAGCATCACTTATAATGTTTTTTCAAAGGTGAGTCGAGGATATTATAACATTTAATGACATTATGGCTATGTATGTTACAAATATAATAATTTAATTTGGTACAATTACACTGCAAACTGCATCTCATTATATGGCATTTCGGTTGTCACTTTCTCTTCACAGCACAAACGTGACGTAAGAATATATAAAAAAACTGTTATTTTAATAATTCAACCTATAAAATAAAATATAAAAACTGATGATGCTTAATGATGATTTATTATTGCTAAGCCACCCGAAGACCTCTGGCTAAGTTTCTGTACTAATAGGAAAGAAACAAACAAATTTTATTATTCAAGGCATTGAGACGTCACTCGTAGGCCTCTTCGATTCAGCCTAATCTTCGGCTTTCCTCATTCCCCTGCTGCCTTCTGCAAGTTGTCATTACACCTGGCGAGCAGGTGAACTACCCTTCTTTATAGTATGAAAAATTCTCATGGATAGTCCGCGATCTGGGGAGGCGGCAGGGTATATTGGACTCATACCGATTAAAAACCGCATTGTACTACCGTGAGCCTGCTCTAAACGCGAGTTGGTCCTTAGGGGCGCCACACATCTGAGGGAAGATGCGTTGCGTATCATAGATCGGGTACATCAGAATGTACACGTAAATAAAATAAAACATCTAACTTACTCACATAACCAATAATTCGTTAGTGCGTCTACCGTACTAACTGACTCCGACAACAATACGTCTGCCGCATCTTTCGTCAGATCTATATTAAACTAGCTTTCCGGCCACGGCTTCGCCCGCGTGTTTTCTTGACTTTCCTGTACAATAATATGTACTTATGTAAAAAAATGTGATACATGAAATACCGCTTGACCGATTTTGTACAAACTTCACATAAACCATCTACTAAATAGTCCAAACGAAGCCTAAACATTTGGTTTGGATAGGTGAGCCCGTTCTTGAGTAATAAAATTACAACGAAAAGTGGCATTGATTTTTATATATATAGATATTTTTGACATTTTCTTAGTCCTGAAAAGCCTGTGTTGGAAGAAAAAAGTTGGCTTTTTATTTTACGTTTTGATGTTGCCGGAGACATCAAAGTCACCACAGTAACACCAAAAAGAGAAAAGGAAAAAGAGTTTTTATGCAAGTCCGCTAGAAATCTCTTCGTATTTCAATTCACTGTTGAATCAATAAACTATAAAATTGTTGCAAAAAAGTTATCATTTTTGGGCCATGACAAATTATTATTTACATATATTTTAATTTTATTCGGACATTCATAACAGTGTTTATGTATTGCTTAATAATAATTAATACGATCATTTTTTATCAAATAAATGTTAACCTACTGTAGAAGTATTTTATTATGCAATAACTTATTTTTTTATGTAAATAACTGACTGAAAAAGGACGCAATAATTGCAAACCAATAAAAACGAAACGAAAATGTAAGCGATGAAAATCTATGAAAACGTGATATTCAATGTTAAAAACACTTACATTATTACAGAGAAGCATGTTGTATCAGGACTATTGAAAATATTTTAGGGAAATACGTTTTATTTATTGCTCACATTTTTGAATATCGTGTGAAGCGAGCAGAGCTTTAACCGCGAAATTTTGCGAATATTTAATAATAGTTGTTTGTCGTAAATTTTTTAAAAGTATTAGATCGTTTTATTTTATTTTAATACTACCTATATTATAAATATAGAAGGAACTTTATTTGTTTGCTTGTTTATTGTAATTTATTTCTCCTCGTAGGAAATAAATATTTATATTTTAAACTGTAAAATATTACCGTATAATAAAGTATGTGTACTTATGCAGTGCGCTGCATGGAACAAGAAAATTAATTAAAACGCGAAGAGGAAGCAAGGTAAAATCTACAAAGGAAGATATAATCTTTTACACCACAGCTACATACTGGTCGTTTGTGTTTGGCAACACCACGTTACAACAATATTCACATACACTACATATAGATCAGTTAAAAGTCGGTTAATAAATGAGTTCAGTATTAGAATACTACTTGTCATGATACAGAAATGAATAATAATCAAAAATATAGCCGCAGAATTAAAAATCTCAAATTAAGATCTGATAATAGAAGCCTGAAGAAATCGAGGGAACTCTTCAAAAATCATAGGCAAACCTATAGTTTTTTGAATTTTTTAAGGTACCTCCGCGTGCATTTGCTCTCGGAAAGCATCATTTGGGGAAGTGAAACTGTTGATGGAGACCACGGATCGCCCCTTCTGTATATTTCATCATTATCCAAAAAAAAGCGGGACCAATTTGAAAAATATTTTTTTTTGTTTGAAAGTGTGCTTCCCAGGTCGTCTTACTGGCATCAGATCAGAAACTGATGATGGGATTCTGGATAAATCGAGCTAAATTTTTAAATATTGTATGTGCACTAGGAATCTCGTGAATTTTAATGTGAATATTTAGGAAAGCTTCATTTGATGAAATGAAACTGATCAAACCACAACTGCTCAATAATAAGTATTTTAGGGTTTGCAATGCGATTACTTTGATATACCTAGTCGCATTTTATTCTCGTCACAATGCACATGGTGAAGTACTAGGAGAACTCTTCAATAACTAACGTCCCTGCATTGTGCGAAGGAATATTTTGTACAAGGCGATGAGCGGTTGACATTAGGTTATTGTAACTGAACTAAATTACAAACCAACCCAGAACACACAAAACGAGAAAATATAAGGCCTTTTATTTATTTGAAAGTGTTTGCTCCTGATGTGATCTCATTCAAATTCGGTGAAAATTTTGCACACTTGCGCTTTGCCCTTCCGTTACATTGCCTGTGTGTTAGAAGAAAACTTTAAAAAATAATCAACTTAGGATGGAAATATCATTGGAAGTATGAATGGAATTCTGATTTTTTTGATATTACAAACTTACAATCGCCACCGTAAAACTTGAATAGTATTTTCCAAAGATAAATTCTATCATAAATTGTATGCGTGAATCAAAGAAAAGTAAATCGTTTAGTGTTTCGTTGGTGAAGCTGCTATTACTTTGTTTTTATCATTTCCACGAAAAAAGGTTAATACGAAATAGGTAGGTACGTAACGCGTTTTTCTAAGTTCAAGGAAAATGTTTGTATAAAATTCGCTTATACGAGTAAAACATTCTATGCCGCTATGTTTAAGACGTTTCGTTTCAAAAATAAATGGGTTATATTTTAGGAAAACGGTAACAAGTGCAAGTCCCAGTACCTATAGGTTTTGAATAAATGCTACTCAAACGCTAAAAAATTTGAGTCAAAATGTTACATATTAAAAGGCAGCAATTCCTGTTCTTATTTATGAAATGACCAGTCGTGTGTGTGCACGTGTGTGTTACATAATTGACCAGTCGTGTGTGTGTTAAACATCTTATCCTATTTAGAACAAATACGTCTGAGCGCTGCATAAATTATTCAAGTATTTTATGCTTTTTACAAAATGTAGGTTTTACCTGTATCGAATATTCATGAGAATACTAGTAATTTCTAAAAAAAATGTCTGGAACTAAGTGAATTTTCACGCTGATAACCGCGATTAATATGGAGGTGTTTTGTATACCTAGCCATTTGGGCCTGTAAACTATGAAATTAATCCATGTGGTCTAAAGGCTAAAAATCCTCAAGAAATTTAAATAGTAACTAAATTAAAGACAGTGTGTAAATACAATTTTATAAAAAAAAACTCTTAACACATTGAACAAAATAAATATATGTTTAATAATGGATTACTTTCTGTTCAATTAATTAACAAGACATTAATTGCATTACAGTCATTGTAGATGTCAGCTGAGGCGAGTCCAAGTAAAAGTTATTTGCCGGAGAGCTTTTGTCTGAGACGACGAACTTATTCGTGGACTAGTACCTACGTACTTACAACTTTTTCCGCTTCTATTGAATAGGTACTCGCTGCGCTAGTACCTAGGTTAGTAGACTAGTAATTTTACCTCAGACTTTTCAAAAAACTTTCGTCTTTAATTTATACTAGTTTCTGACACTTATGCAATTTTAATTCGTTTGGAAAAGGTCTGTGTAAGCTGCATTTGTCTGATGTTTTCTCCACTGCAGAAATGCAGGTAGCCCACAGGTTGACACGCCACCGTCTGCCGAACTGCATTTACCCGTATTGGTTGGTTAGCCACTTATTCTGAGAGAAGACCTCTCTTCAACAGCGGGACTCTTAATGCCTCAGCTAGCAAATTTGATATTCAATCGATAATTAAATTTGATTGGTATTTCTTATACGTCGTATTGAAATGCTAATCTCTTTGCACTGAAATCCATAGGTTACTCAAGGTACTAGTTCCATACACCGCGATCTGATGCTGAAACCAATCGATCAGGCACTGGAAACCTGTCGCCTGTCATTGCATTTTTGAGAACAAAAGATGATATACTACCGCACTAAGAATACATTTTTGACCGAACCAACCAACATATTTTTTGCTATGACTGCAATAATGTCTTGAAAAGAGAATATAAATTCCTTGCATGCAACAGGATGATTTTATCAGAAAATAAAATATTTTTACCACTATCACTCCTATCAATAGTCTTAATAGTAAAGACATACAGCCTTGCTCATCTTGCTAACAACTTGCCAAACAGCAGCTGCTAATGCGTATTTTATAGCCTAAATACTCTAAAGGTAAGGTGGCATCTTACGACATCGTACTTGCTGTAAAGCATGTCATGTCGGTTGAGAAGCAAATTTTCAACAGATGTCACTGACGTCGCCTTAAAGACGTAAATAAAAAATGTGAAGGCAAATTTCGACATGGCGGGTGAGAGTCGCGGTGGCTTAGCGGTCATAGCGTCTGGGGTACTTAACTGCCCGCGGTCGTATTTTTCTTTCACTAAAATAACTTAATAATCTTTGCATTAAGAATGCCTAAAAATACAAAAAGATAGAGCTCGGTTTCAATTTGAGGACCTCTAGACCCGGCAGGCCTACTGGGTTGCAAATAAATGTCCAAGCCTGTTGCCCAGGTCAGTTTCCAGTTTAACCAAACGCCAATGAATTCTGGTGATGAATCCTAAATACCTCAGACAAATTTATTTATGTTTAGGGTAATATTACTAGGAATGCTTTTTGAAATTTATAACTGCCATTAATGGCTGTCGTAGGTGTAACAAACGAATATGTATAAAGAAGTATAATAGCTTCATTGTACAGTCATAAGTATATAATTAGGTACCTAGTACATAATTATCAAGCAAATACTATAGATTTATAATTGCCACTTTGAAAGGCGCATTTGACTTATGGTAGGTACATTCGCCCAGGTTTCCCTTCCAACTCATCCATCCATACTCGCTAGATACATTTTTTTTGTCAATCTCCATTCTCTCAACATGCTCAAACCATCTTAACATACATATCTTAACCAGCATAACTACATCTTCACTTGAATATTTGTAACAAATATTAATATAGGTTATATAGTAAATGTCACTTGGTGGCACTTATGCTACCGACGAATTCTAATTTAAATACAGAATTTATGTTAAACCGTTAAACCTAGATTTAAAGTTCAAATCGAATGCATGCATAAGTTTGTTAAACTTTGTTCTACATTCGGACTGCAGTGTCTTGTTTGAACAGTTACGTTACGAGATATCGATTCCTTCTTGAAATTTTTAGGTAAGGATTTAGGTCCAAGGATAATATAATATAATGGATTCAGAGTGACCCGGTTATAGCATGGATGCTAGGCAGAGGCAGGGTTATACAAGTTTTGTTAAAACCTTTGTTTTAGGTGTCCATATACTATAGGGCCTCTTACCATTAATAATCATCAACCCTGCCCCACTGCTGGGCCCAGAATTCCAGAATGAGAGAGTTAAGGTTACAGCCCACTACATTGGCTTAGTACCAGTTGATATGTACCTGTTGCCAGTGTGAGAAAATCTCTCAGTCAGCAAATTAATCAATACGATAATATATATATATATATATATATGTATATATTTATAGGAACTGGGTCGTAATCCACCACGAGGGGCCAGTGCGGGTTGGCAGTTGTCGCATGTCTTCTAATTTTTGGCTCGGTTCGGTTGGCTCACGATATTTTCCTTCACCGTTTTGGTGCCCCCAAAATGATGAATGGTGGTGATGCAACAATTAACTCAAAGTAAAGCGCCTATTAAGGTTCGAAACTACAACTCGTATCGGTCATTACCACTGTGCCACCACAACTCCCATTGCTAATACGGTACTCAATTAATGCGAGTTTGTGCTGTGACATAAAATAACACCGATATTTTTACAGCGCGAGTTAGGTCGGTACCTAAATAAACATCGTTCAACATACGGAATTCTAAATGTCTTGTTCGACCTGTTAATTTACAATCTATCGATTATTCATCGAAAATTGCATCGATCGAGTACCAAGTACCGCGTTGGTGAATGCGGTACTTGATACTCGCATCATTTCACCAACTATAATTCATATAAACGATTTCACTGAACCTAAATATTTTTGTAGAACTCTATAATCTTTTTAAGATAGTTATCTACATCAGATAGAAGGTAAATATTGATTATAGAAGAATAAATTCATCATACGCTAATGGTGCGTAATACTTAATTATCACGCGCTTAAACGTTGAAGGAAAACCTTGTGACGAAACGCATGCCTGAGAGACTTTCTCGCCGACGCCGACGTATGAAGTGTGCCAACCGACAGTGGGATATTATGGGTTGATGATGATAGCGATAACGATAATAGTACCACAAAAACGCTTTTTATTTCATAAACTCATTTTTTGTTTGTTATGTTATATGTATGATATTTTTAGGGTTCCGTAGCCAAATGGCAAAAACGGAACCCTTATAGATTCGTCATGTCTGTCTGTCTGTCCGATCGTGTCACAGCCTTTTTTTTCGAAACTATAAGACCTATGCTGTTGAAACTTGGTAAGTAGACGTATTCTATGAACCGCATTAAGATTTTCACACAAAAATAGAAAAAAAAAACAATAAATTTTGGGGGTTCCCCATACTTGGAACTGAAACTCAACATTTTTTTTTCATCAAACCCATACGTGTGGGGTATTTATGGATAGGTCTTAAAAAATGATATTGAGGTTTCTAATATCATTTTTCTCTAAACTGAATAGTTTGCGCGAGAGACACTTCCAAAGTGGTAAAATGTGCGTGTCCCCCCCCTGTAACTTCTAAAATATGAGGACGATAAAACTAAAAAAATATATGACGTAGATTACCATGTATACTTCCACCGAAAATTGGTTTGGACGAGATCTAGTAAACAGTTTTTTTTTAATACGTCATTAATCGTAATGGTACGGAACCCTCCGTGCGCGAGTCCGACTCGCACTTGGCCAGTTTTTTATACATGTACCTATCAACTCATAAAATGTATAAAACAATGTCTAGTAGTGATATAGCAGCCAATTCTACAATAAACTTTCTATTTTAAAATCGACGATGGGTTTTCGCTTTTGCCATAATATCACTATTAAAATAATTATTCTATAGTATATAAAAATGCCCTTCTCGAAACTAGACAGCTGTCAAGTGTAAATAGGATTGTCAAATTATAGACGAAATAGAGAATTTATAGTAAGGGAAAAAGGTATCTAATAAATAGTAAATGTGTTCATTGAAGAATTTATTAGATACTGTCACCGAGCAATGGGGAAACGGTGCGAATATATCCACTTACCTACTTCCAGGAAATCCGGCAATACGAACACTTGTATTAGGACAGATGCTCGTAATCTGGGATTATGAGTTGCTATATCAAAATTATAAGAACGTACTTGGGATATTGTTACTATGGAGAGTTGAGAACGACCTTGTTCTCATCAAGTAACTTAGAACAATAATTACGCAGTAGATTAGAGATGTTTTTAAGTTCCGATTAAGATATCTGCGATGTGGTGAAGATTACAAAGAGATTACCTTGATTTGTTAATCTTATTAAGCAGATTGTGCCCGTTAATTCTAAGGATCGATTTATTATAATTAATAAACTTTGCTTAATCAAACTGTAGTTATTTATAAGTATATTACTTATGTGAAACGAAATACCACTCACTGATTAATCAAGTATTATAGTATCATAGAAACTACGGTTTTTAAGCATTAAATTATGTTCCCTATATTTTAGATTATTATTAGACATCAGTTTGAGAAGGATTTTGAGATGCTTCGGAAATACGAGACTAACACGAAACAAATAACACTGTGGTGCAAAGCCAGATAATAATAAAGGGGAAAAAATAAAGCAGTAGTTGAATTTAGTTTTATAGGAACATTGTTAAAAAAATAATTGTTAATATTTAAGAAATAAAATCCCTCAAACTTGTGGGCTTGATCAAAATGCTATCTATGCGTTTCGAAAGTGAAAGAAATTCACTTTCTTGTCTCTAACGTTATGGTTTCTTACAAAAATTGAGGCTACCCCTAGGAAGGGTTCTCAATTCGACTATAACTTTGGCGTGTTTGATGCCCAATGACTACGTTGATTGTTAACCAGTATCAATGTTATTTTCTATTTAAAAAAATATAAATGTATGTAGGTACTATGCCGAAATTTCTCCTATAAATATGGTTGATTTCAAAAAATTTATTCTGAAGACATCAGGAAATGCTTTTAGTCAGAATTATTATCCTCTCGGTACATACATAGTTCAAACATAAAATTACTACAATTATATTCGATAGACACTACGTTACATTAGTAGGTACGGACTAAGAACAGGTGACGTAAAGCTTGTTTGAAATTGTAAATGTTTTTATACCTACCTATCAACCCGTCGGCAACTTTGTTTGCATGATTCTTACCGATCCAAATTACCAATTTTCCGGTGATTTCCAAAAAAAAATCTACCATGAAACCTTGTCTTTATAATAATTAAGAACACAACAAAAAAGATCCGTCAAATTTGTCAAGCTTTTCTCAATTAATGATCCTTCCTACATTTCTATTTCTAAAGATGTGCTGTCTATCAAAAATGGAGGTGTTCATGAAATAATGCATATCAAGAACAGTTTGACGGTCTTAAACGGTTTCAGTTTGAAAGTTAAAAGAATAATTTAGGGTCATGGGACCATAGATAACAGTGACCTTGACCCCGAACGCTGGAAAGATAGGTATGTATTTACCTGCAGCAGTCCGTAACGCAGCTCTATATCCAGGAAATAGTACTCCTTGGCGTGAGGGGGTAGCGTCGGTGGGGTGTTCAGGTGCTGTTGCTGTACGCTCGGAGGCCCCAAGATTATGGGATGAGGCATAACCGGAGGAGGATTACCCGGAATCAAGTTGCACTCCTGTGAACATCGTCTTACATTAATATAAATAAAAAATATGGGGATCAAAACACAACTCCAAATTTAAAAATGTATATATAAGTTCATTTTCTTGACACTCCAACTCTAACATCTAAAATAGCGTAACGCGATATAAGAGTATTTGTTAATATGGAAAATAATAACATACCACCACGCCTGCATTCCCGAAGGGTTAGGCACAGGTGTACTTAATGTAGACGCACTGTATGATTAGGTCTCATGTAATTGGGGGCGAGCCTTTCTTGATTTTTCACCGAGCACATATCCAAACTCCGAGCTGATAATTTAATAGAAAAACCCCAATAACATTTTGCTCGACCTGGGAATCGAACCAAAGACCGAAGCGTAGAAGTCGAGCTTGGAACCACTGGACTAATGATGGAGTTCAGCAATTTATAGTTATAATTATATAAATAAATCGATGGCCCCACAGAATAAACGTGTAAGTCAAAAACCATAACTTTTCAGGAAAAAATAAAAACGATTAAACTTGAATAACTGTTGTTTGGAAGTATATAGGGTTAAACAAATTATATCAAATTAAAGATAAAAAAATATATTATTACATTAGATTTTTTATTTATTTTTAATTTAAACGGTTTTCCGACAATTTATGAAAAACCATTTTATTTTTTTATTCTTGTTAATTTATATGACTAGATAACAGTAAACTATCATTACACGGTTATTCGTGTAAAGTGTCAACAAACAAAACTAATAATATTATATTACACTATTATTCGACAGTAATCAAGTTTCTTTAATACCTAGTTACAAGCATAAGCACGATTGTTTACAGTAACTTACTGTATTGTTTGATTATTGTAAAGATAAAATGCATTTATATCAATGTATCTCTTTTATGATTAGGAAATAGCTACCTACCTATTAGCTTGAACTGATAACAAAAAAAAACTAATCATATCGTAATCTGAAATACTTAATCTTCTAATCTCCGTCACTATCATTGGTGACAGAGATCGAATTGTCCAAAGGAACTAAGTTTCTATAAAAAGTTTGGTAATGGTCTGGTATGGCTCGTGAATCACACAAACTTATCAAATCCTTATGTAAAGGGAGAGAGAGGTATCTTTTGTTATTTAAATAACTATCAACAAAATCACCTACTTATACTCGTAGTTCTTGCCTATGACATAGACATAGTAAGTTAATAAAAGGAAATCAGGATTTTCATGATGACAATCAAATGACTACTTTTATAATTTTTCGGTGCCAGATATATCTCCAGTTTTCAAGACAGATCATACTTTAAAAAGTAAGATTAAAGTCAGCTATGCAACAGCTTCGTTTTTTGTTGTCTTGGCTTAAATGAATAGGTAAGTGAAGATAAGAGTTACCTACTTATGTAAATATTTTTAACAAGAATAGGTAGTTATGGTGACCCCTCACCCCTCCGTCTTAGATTAGGTTTAGAATATAAGTTTTGCATTGTAAGCATAGCAGTTCTTAAGAATTGTTTTTAAAGCAGGCTCAGCTGAAATGTATCGCCGGATGAGCCTGAGATTGTCTTTTATATTTCATTAATAAATCGCCTCTAAATCGGCTAACACGTATTTTTATTAATCATTTAATTTTAAAATTAGTTTTTAAAAAGTTATCCTTGCGCTCCGAAATCAAGAGTGGCGCAGCCGGATCGGATTTTCTTAGTATTCCGCGTTTTCCTGACGTCCGAATTCGTCGGAAATAGTGCGCGAGTGAAATCCGTCGAACCAAAATAAATATTCTCTTCGATTCGGGTAAAGAATAGCTGAGTATGGGGCTAGCGGTTGGTTGGTGAGTAAAACTTTTCGCCAATCCTTGTTTCCCAAATTCCCCTTACCTATTTCCCAAGCGTTTTTAACTATATGTCTTTGTTATTTTTGAGATCAAACCTTGCTCATTATAACGTATCTGGTAACTTTGTATGAAATTGTATCGAGTTATCTTTCGTTCTAAAAATAGAACTTACATAGACTAAGTAACAAATTAGACAGTACAGATTTTAAAATTCAGATCAGTGCTATAAGTGATTAAATTGAGTAATTATATTGTAAGATTAATTCTAATTGATTTTTTATGTTAAAAATATTATTTTATTTGTGATAAATTTTATTATCGAAATTACCTAAATAATTTTAAATAATTAAATTGTACAGTAAATAATTTTAGGCTCCTATTCCCATTTTAATTGTGCTTTTTATTTCATGTTTTATTATACTACTGTGTGAATTATTTTATAAAATTGTGAAACAGTGAGTGCTAGTTGTCTTATCTAAACGGTTCATAGCTCTATCATAATGCCGATCGAGACCATACCTAAAGAAATTGTACAGTTAATACCATTATTCCGCGGTGATAAAAGACAGTTAAATTTATATTTAAGAAAATGCCAATATGTTATTGATCGTTATAAGGGTGATGGTGAACAGAATTTATACGTGTTCAACGTTTTAACTAGTAGATTAATAGATAACGCAGCTGCACTCATATCAGAACGGGAAGATGTTGTGACTTGGTCCGCGTTAAAGGAATTACTTACCCAACATTTTGGAGACCCGCGTAGCGAAGCGTGCATTAACATTGAATTAGAATCTTTAAAAATAAAATCGGGTGAGACTTACCTTGATTTTTGTAATAGAATCCAAAGTGTCCGTTCCCTGTTAATGTCTAAAGTAAATATGATAGAGAATAGTGACTTGAAGCGCGCGAAGTCGATTATTTATGATAATACAGCTCTCAATGTGTTTTTATATAATTTGCCGGAAAATATGGTTCGGATCGTAAGGCTCAAGGCCCCCGCGACTTTAGAAGAAGCATTAGGTGTTGTCCTTGAAGAAGTTAACTTCTTAGAACAATATACAATGAGGAATCGCATACATGGCAATAGTCAAATTAGCGGATCAGGGTCAAGGCCATTGATAACGCAACCATCGGGATACCGGCCTATTCTCAATAATAATAATAATAATAACGTATCGCCTAAATTTAATTTTGGTATTCCACAAAATACATCAATGAAAATGGGGACTCCTAACGCTCAAAACCAAGGTCAGTCATTTGGGTACCGACCTCAATTTGGCCTTCAGCCACAACCGTTGGGCTATAGGCCACCGCAACAATTTGGCTATAGGCCACCGCAACAATTTGGCTATAGGCCACCGCAACAATTTGGCTATAGGCCACTTCAACAATTTGGCTATAGGCCATCGCAACAATTTGGCTACAGGCCACCGCAACCTTTTGGCTATAGGCCATCGCAACAATTGGGCAATCAAACATCCCCTCTGCAAAAACCTCAATTGCAAACTACGGATGTGTCTATGAGAACTGCACCACCAAGGCCACATGCACCACAACAAAATTTCAAATTAAATGAATTGTCCGTAGATAGTGACGATTATTATCAATATAGTGATGAAAATTACTATAATGACGATAATTGTAATATGCATTACGAAGATACAAACGAGGTAAATTTTCATGATGATGAAAATGATTTTCATACTGACCAACTAGAACTGACCGACGTAGATCAAACAGCGGATTTTCGGGAAAAGGCCTCGAAAATTACGAAGCCTTAGTGATAAATTGCAATTCAAATTTAAAACTTCCATATATTTACATCGAAGAGATAGACGCAAAAATGATGATAGATACTGGAGCCATGAGATCATTTCTAAGTCCACGAAAGGCTTATGAATATTACCCTGAATTTATAAGGAAACAATCATTTCAGGTAGTTAGCACACACGCGATTAGTAGGCACGATGAGGTTATGGATATTCCTTTAATGCCAGCTTTTGCTAGTAGCGATTGGCACACATTTTATATATATGACGTTGACGAACGTTATGATGGTCTCATTGGAAATGACCTTTTACAACAATTAGGTGCAATAATTGATTTAAAGGATCAATTATTAAAAACAAATACTACTTGTATTCCAATAATTAATAATAACCTAAATTATACTATTAATATTCCCCCCCGATCAGAACAACGAGTAAAGCTACCTATTAATCAACATTCTGGCGAAGCAATCCTTGAGTTTCAGGAATTTGAAAATGGCTTACGGATGCCCAGTGCACTAGTGAACTGTGTAAACGGTTATGCAACTACTATAATTCAAAATACTTCAGAACAACCTAAGAGTCTTACTATAACACAACCGTTTGTAGCAATCGATTATGAAAATTCTGACAATGAGTGCAACTTTAATTTACCAAACAGCATGACAGACATAGAAACTGACAAATTACTACGACAAAATTTAAACAAACTCCGACTTGATCATACTAACGCTGAGGAACGTGACAAAATTTATAGACTTTGCGAAGAATATAAAGACATATTTCACAGTGACGATATCCCCTTGACATTCACCAATCAGGTCAAACACCACATTCGGACGAAGAACGAGGACCCTATATACGTAAAACCATATAGACAAGCCCCGTTCATACAAAACGAAATTAATAAACAAGTAGAAAAGCTTTTAAAAGATAATGTTATCCAAGAGTCCCATTCTCCTTGGAGTGCACCTGTACACCTGGTGCCCAAGAAGATGGATGCATCTGGTGAAGTCAAATATAGGATGGTAGTTGACTATAGACGATTGAATGACATAACAGTTGACGATAAATACCCTCTACCGAACATTAATGACCTTTTTGACAAATTAGGTAAAAGTTCTTACTTCACTACGCTAGACCTAGCAAGTGGATACCATCAGATAGAGGTAGAAGAAAAGGACAGACAGAAAACAGCCTTTAGCACGCAAAACGGACATTTCGAATTCCTTCGAATGCCATTCGGGCTAAAAACAGCCCCGGCTACCTTCCAAAGAACTATGGATAACGTTTTGCGTGGACTGCAAGGACTACACTGTATGGTTTACTTGGATGACATAATTATCTACTCGAATAGTTTAGACGAACACTTACAGAAATTACGGACAGTATTTGAAAGAATTAGGGCGACTAATTTAAAAATACAGTTAGACAAATCGAATTTTCTGCGGAAAGAAGTTCTTTACCTTGGACATACGATTACGAGTAGTGGACTAAGACCTAATAATGATAAAATTAACGCCGTACTGAAATATCCTCTACCTAAAACCACGACCGAAATTAAGAGCTTCCTAGGACTCGTAGGATATTATCGACGATTCATTAAGGATTTCGCAAAGGTTACTCAACCACTGACTAATTGTTTAAAGAAGCGAAATAAAATTATAATTGACCAAAAATACATTGACGCATTCAATAAATGTAAGGAACTCTTAACGCATGCTCCACTTCTACAGTACCCTGACTATGACAAGCCTTTTATACTCACGACAGATGCCTCAAACGTGGCGTTAGGCGCAGTGTTGTCTCAAGGACAAATCGGTAGTGACAAACCTGTGGCATACGCTAGCCGTACACTAAGTGACACCGAATCACGCTATAGTACTATCGAACGTGAATTACTTGCTATTATCTGGGCAGTTAAACACTTCAGGCCCTACTTGTACGGTCGAAAATTTTCCATATATACAGACCATCGTCCACTGGTATGGCTTCGTTCTCTAAAAGATCCGAGTAGTAAACTTACACGCTGGCGGTTACGCTTACAGGATTATGATTTTGAAATAATACATAAAAATGGCAAACAGAATACGAATGCAGATGCCTTGTCGAGGATTAGAGTTAACGCCTTAGATTCAGACGTTTCAGATGAGGAAAATCAGTCGATGGTAGTGAACATAGATAAAAAGGATGAAAATCTTAAGAAGTACTTAGATGATGTAGTTACGGAAATAGGAAACTTAGCAGAAAAGAAATCAACACGGAATGATTCTTCGACAATAACTATATCCGACTCGAGCCGAACGGCAACAGCTAGTCCTATAACAATATCGGATACTTCAATGCCTAGTGTCGGAAACGATTATCCTATGCGGTCAGAATCTAGCAAATCACAAACAATTCATTCAGCAGTAGAATTAGAATCAACAGGTATACCAATTTTGCAGGAAGCAATTGATACCAAACCCAATCAAATTTTAGTGTTTTCATGGCATAAGAACGAAATGCAAGTAAAGAATCTTTCGCGAGAAAAACAAAAGGTGTTAGAAGTTTTCTTACCTACTAATAATTCGGAATTAATCAAAGAATTTTTGAAACAATATGTAAGACCAAAGACAAAATATTTTATTTATTTTGAAGAAAAGGAACACCGTAGGTTATTCGGAAGTTTAGTTATTCAGCTTTTTAAGAAAGACATGGTTAATCTTTATGAATGCACAGAGAGAGTAATTTACATTGAAGATGAAGGAGAACAAAGAGCATTAATAGGTAGACATCATGAAGGCAAATCATGCCATAGAGGCATTAAAGAAACTTTGGTTAGGTTACGTAGAAATTATTATTGGGACAGAATGCAGGAGACAGTCACAGCAGTCATAAATGCATGTGAATCATGTCAACAAATGAAATATGACAGGAAACCCATCAAACCTATATTACAACTAACACAGACCCAAGATGCTCCGTTCCAAGAACTTTTTATAGATCTTTTTAGTATAGAAGGAAAAACTTACTTAACTCTTATCGACGCCTTCAGCAAGTTAGGACAAGCTATTGAAATTCAAAATAAGTCAACTCCGGAAGTAGTCCGCGCATTGTTAAAATATTTCTCGGTTTATGGAATTCCTAGAAAAATAAGTTCAGATCCCGGTACAGAGTTCAATAATGTATTGATGAAAGAATTTTTAAGTTTACATAAAATAGAGCTGCACATTGGCACACCTAACAATCCAAACTCAATGGGTCTCGTAGAACGTTTTCATTCCACCTTAATTGAAATCTACAGACTGGCTAAATACGAAAAGCGATGTACTGATGCAGCATCAGTTATGACATACTCAATAATGGCGTATAATCACACAATCCATTCCGTTACTGAGCTTACTCCATTTGAGGTTGTCTTCGGGCACACAGACACCAGTAGTCCGTATAGTATTGAATTAGAGAAACGTTATTTCCAAAAATTAGTAAAGGATCATGCAAAACGAACGAAGGTTTTATATGAGCATCTAGCAGAGAAAATGGTAGCTATTAAACAAAAGATTAGAGAAAAGAAAGGCGGCGAAGGTAAAATTGATTTTCCGGAAGGAAAAACAATTTTCGCTAAGGATGTCAATAAGCGTAAAAGCAAAGAAAAACCTCGATTTGTTAAAGCGAAGGTTGTAGGTAGCCCCGAAAGAAATGTTCTACCCATACAAGTAGGAGAAAGACAAACTAAAATTCCTATTAAAAATATCAAACGCCCTCCGCAGGTGTTGCAGCATACTGCTAATAGTGATGCCGGCGCGGGCCCTTCATCTGCAAAATCTTGAAGGAAATCCTGGTATACTTCCGATAAAAGAAGGCCAAGCATTCGTTCAAACTGATCATTGGACTATTCTTAAGGTTATAAACATGGAAAGTATATATAACGATTTAAATTACGTCTCTTTAAAATATGAGCAATTGCACAAACTGATTAATTGGAATACTTCATATTCTCGTGAAATCATGAATATTAAAACGCACACAGAGTTCATACGTGATATAACTATCGAAAAATACCAACAACTTGTACCACAAAAGCGCTTAAAAAGAGGCCTCATAAATCCATTGGGTTCTGTTATAAAAATTATTACTGGAAACCTTGATCATGATGATGCGATTAAATACGATAAACTTATATCCAGATTGGATCATGATCAAACACTTATTTCTAAAAAGATAACACTGGTCTCTAAGATGTTTGATAGCTTTATTAATGTAAGTGAAACGAATAACCAAAATACTGTTAATATTAATAACCATCTTGCTAAAGTAGAAGTAATGTTAAGAGACTTAGCTGCTAAGGAAAACAATTGGGTTTTCCTAACATATATTATAGGACTATTTAATGTCCTTGTGAGCAGTTTTCGTACTATATTCATCAGATTAAGTGAAATTGAAACTGCGCTTGCATTAAGTAAAGTCTCTATATTGCATCAGTCTATTGTAAACTCCACGGAGCTTCTGTATCATTTAAAATTAATTTCTAGTATCGAAAGTCTAATGTATTCACCTATAGAAAACAATTTGTTAAAAATAGAAGAAAATATTTGTGTAAAATCTTTTATTAAGAAAAACCAGATAACGTTTATTATGGAAATTCCACTTACAGACAATGTTACTTATAACTATTATAAAATATATTCCTTACCGATTTTCCATCAATCCGAAAATAAAACCACTACCATTTTCCCCAAATACCCTTACCTTTTGGCGAAAGGTATGAAATACTTACCGATTGTTAAACCATGCCGCCCATTTGCTGCCGGAGAACATTTCCTATGCTCTGATGATAACCAACCCTTATACTATGAGCCCACCTGTATAGATCAGCTCATGAAGTACGACAACAATATTACGTACTGTACACAGCACCAGGTTAATATTGAAAAGGTCAAGGTCCAGCGAGTTAACACGAATAGTTGGATTATTTACAGTGAACTAAGAACTACACTGACTAAACATTGTGACGGCGAGGTCAGCAAGCAACAGATTTTTGGGACCTACCTGGTTACCATTGATGAACCCTGTGATTTAGAAATCAATGGAATTCGGATTCACCACCGTATTTCCATGGAATCGGACATTATTCAGAGAATTCCAATAATCGCCCTACCGCAGTTACGAACAAATGCTAATCTATCCAGTGCACATGCACTCAACATGAAAGAAATTGGATTGGATGAAATAAAATATATGGCGTACTCTTTAAAACATAGTGCAGTGATAGAAAGTGTTTTAAATGAAAATAAAAATTATAGCTTCAGTGAAAATTTAGGATACGTAACCATAGGTTTAATTATTTTAAGTTTTCTCATGTTTTTACTCTATTTGTTTCGGCTGAAATTGCGGAAATGTTTAATGTTTAAGAAAAATTATCGGAGTAAATCTGAAATCGATCCACCCGATAATTTTCCTCTTAGGGAGGGAGGAGTTATGGTGACCCCTCACCCCTCCGTCTTAGATTAGGTTTAGAATATAAGTTTTGCATTGTAAGCATAGCAGTTCTTAAGAATTGTTTTTAAAGCAGGCTCAGCTGAAATGTATCGCCGGATGAGCCTGAGATTGTCTTTTATATTTCATTAATAAATCGCCTCTAAATCGGCTAACACGTATTTTTATTAATCATTTAATTTTAAAATTAGTTTTTAAAAAGTTATCCTTGCGCTCCGAAATCAAGAGTAGGTACTTACTTTCTATAATGCCAAGACATTTAGAAAACATAATACTCGGAAGTTATATAGTAGGGGTTAACACTCTTATTTAATAATAATAATAATAACCTGCAGTACTAAGTACTAACGAACGCAGGGAGATATGGCAAAGCAAAGAGCTGCACGGACGCTATTACCGGGCTCTCCATGAGCCTGAAGTAGATTTTCTAGCGTCCGTGTCCTGGTTACGCTTCGGAAATCTCTTTGGAGAAACCGAAGGGTTTGTTTGTGCAATTATGGACGAAGTTATGATGACGAACAACTATCGGAAATATATCGTTAAAGATGGTACGGTTGACATATGTCGGGCTTGCCACCGTCCGGGAGAATCTATTCGACATATTATCTCAGGTTGTTCGCGTCTGGCTAACGGCGAGTACTTGCACAGACATAACCTTGTGGCCAGGATTATCCATCAGCAGCTTGCTTTGAAATATAATCTTGTGGAATCGGAGGTACCGTACTATAGGTATGTGCCCGACCCAGTTCTCGAAAATGGTCATGCTACATTGTACTGGGATCGATCTATCATCACAGACAGGACTATTGTTGCTAATAAGCCTGATATTGTGGTGATAGATCGATTAGAGCGTCGTGCAATGATTGTTGACATCACCGTTCCGCATGACGAGAACCTCGTGAAAGCTGAAAAAGATAAACAAATAAAGTATCTCGATTTAGCTCATGAGGTTGTCGACATGTGGGGGGTGGATTCAGCAATCATTGTACCAATCGTTGTGTCAGCTAATGGCCTAATAGCTAAGAGCCTCGATCAACATCTCAGGAGGCTCTCGTTGAGTGGCTGGATCAAGGGCTCGATACAGAGAGCTGTCCTTTTAGACACGGCCCGCATTGTTAGGAGGTTTCTTTCTCTGGGGCCCTGACCACCGGTGGCTTGGACCCTGCTCCCGATGCCGGTGGGTTACTATTTCTTATATTTTTAAATGTTTTTGTCTTCAGTTTTTATAAAAATATTTAAAAATGTAACATAATGTGAAAGTGTTAGAATAAAGGAAATAATAATAACAACTACAACTCTCAGATTCTATAAACCTGAGATCACTCTCCGCAACTGATACCTACAAATACCTGGGTATGTCAGAGGGGTTAGGCATTAACGGGGCTGACATGAAACAAACGTTACAGGAGCGCTTCTTCGGCCGCCTGAAAAAGGTACTTAATAGCTCTTTGCCAGGCGGCAACAAGGTGCGCGCCTTTAACGGTTGGGTCATGCCGGTCCTGATGTACTCCTTTGGCATACTCTAGTGGACCCAGACGGAGTTGGACGCCTTGGATAGGAGAGTCCGGTCGCTGTTGACCGCAAACCGGATGCATCACCCACGTTCGTCTCTAATGAGGCTGTACATCCCGCGGAAGTGCGGGGGTCGAGGTTTTTTAAATGCTAAGACCCTCCACAACCAGATATGCAGTCTCAGAGAATATTTTCTCAAGGCTGACGTGGGTATGCACCGAGATGTGGTCGCAGTGGACAAGGGACTCACCCCGCTATCTTTGGCTAAAGAGAACTGGCGCAAACCTGTGGTGCTTAGTACCAACGACCGCAAGGAAGTATGGCAGAGCAAGGAGCTTCACGGACGCTTTTTCCGTGCCCTTCATGGGCCTGACGTAGATTTTCTAGCGTCCGTGGCCTGGCTACGCTTCGGAGACCTCTTCGGGGAAACCGAGGGTTCGGTCTGTGCAATTATGGATGAAGTTATGCTGACGAACAACTACCGGAAGTATATCATGAAGGACGGGACGTTCGACATATGTCGGGCATGCCATTGTCCCGGTGAGTCTATCAGGCATATTACTTCTGGGTGTTCTCGTCTAGCTAACGGCGAGTATTTGCACAGGCATAACCAAGTGGCCAGGATTATCCACCAGCAACTTGCTTTAAAATACGGCCTTGTGGATTCTGAGGTACCGTATTACAAGTATGCGCCCGACCCAGTTCTCGAGAATGACCATGTCACGTTGTACTGGGATCGATCTATTATCACTGACAGGACTATTGTAGCCAATAAGCCTGATATAGTGGTAATAGATCGATCAGCGCGCCGCACAATGATTATCGATGTCACCGTCCCGCATGACGAGAACCTCGTGAAGGCTGAGAGAGAAGCAGTTGAAATATCTCGACCTTGCTCACGAGGTGGTCGCCATGTGGGATGTGGACTCGGCCATCATTGTGCCGATAGTCGTTACAGTCAATGGACTTATCGCCAAGAGCCTCGACCAACACTAGAGATGGGTAGCTCGCGAATGAGAGATAAAAATGAGCTAGCTCTTTGTTTCCAATCTAGCTCTCACTCACTCACTCGCTGAGAGACTAGCTCTCCGGCTCAATTAGTTCAATAAATCTTCATTGTAAATCGATCTTTATTTTTGTGGAGACAAAGTAGAAAGTGCTTTATCATATTAACTTATCTAGCTCTTCGCATCAATCAGCTCAGTGGTTCTTCATTGTAAATTGATCTTTATTTTTATGGAGACAAAGTCGAAAATGCTTTGTCATATTTACAGATCTAGCTCTCGGTCTTAATTAGCTCAATGGATCTTCAATGTAAATTGATCTTTATTTTAATAGAGACAAAGTAGGAAATGCTTTATCATATTTACATATCTAGCTCTCCTGATCAATTAGTTCAATGGATCTTCATTGTAAATTGATCTTTATTTTTATCGAAACAAAGTAGCAAATTTTTTGTCATATTTACATATCTAGCTCTCCGGATCAGTTAGCTCAATGGATCTTTAATGTAAATTGATCTTTATTTTAATGGAGACAAAGTAGGAAATGCTTTAGGATATCCACATATCTAGCTCTCCGGGTCAATTCGCTCAATGAATCTTCATTGTAAATCGATCTTTATTTTTATAGATACAAAGTAGAAAATGCTTAAGCATATTTACATATCTAGCTCGCTGATCGCTCACATGTTGTAATGAAAGGGTATGTAAGTATATCTCTCGCTCACCGAATAACTCATTGACTCAGGATTCAATTTGAGCTAAATGAGCTAAAGAGCTAAAAGAATGATATATCTCTTTTGATTGAAAGAGCTATATCTCTCTTTTCTTTTCATTGAGCTATTTCTCGCATCTCTAACCAACACCTCAGGAGGCTCGAGTTGGGTGGCTGGGTTAAGGGCCTGATTCAGAAGGCAGTACTTCTTGATACGGCACGTATCGTGAGGAGGTTCCTTTCTCTGGAGCCCTAACCACCGGTAGCTTGGACCCTGTTCCCCATGCCGGTGGATCACTATTTTTATTTTTTGAACGGATCATTGATAGATTTGTTTAATTGCTGTTACTATGCATAAACTTTAACTATTAAGACCAAAACACTAGTATCTGAACACTTAATGTTATAAACAATCCGATTAAATACCGTAGGAGGCAATGCGATACTTTAATTTAAAAAAAAAAAAATTTAAAACTTTCATTCCACAAAATGACACATTAGGAATAAAAATTGAGTGCGTCATTACACGAATAAACGTGTAAGCTGCTATTATACAAACTCGAAGAAGTGCACAAGTCCTCTCAAACGTTTGCTTGTTTTAACACGTTTATTCGTGTGAACTCAGGGACCTAAAAAGCGTTTAACAATAGCATATAGTTTTATTCTTGTGATATAATTGCATGATTTTTCCCTAGAATAAAGGAATCAAATGATATAATAGGCGTATATTTAAGTCAAAAATTAATACAAAAAATTGAGAAGGTGCTGCATAGGTCAAAGAAACGAAAAATGCAATAAAAAATATTTGTGTAAGAGCTCTTGCACGTTTATTCTGTGGGGCCATCGAAATAATAATGTATATTTATTTGGCTCCCCAAAATGCGTTAAAATGATAAAAATATATTTTCTTGGCATGCTTTTTTGGGGTGCGGAAAATCAACATCTGAGGAAGAGGCAGGGTATGTTGCGTTGTCCTTGCCATATACATGCCATAGGATTCATTACTTATCTAAGGCAAGATGCATAAACCACGTTTGTTGACTTTCCTCTTTTTCTATCTTATCTTGAAGACAAATGGTTTATGTTACGTGTTTAAACAATGTCATACTTTAACAATATTATTGTAACATGTCAATATGTAACTGTATTTTGCCCTTATTTAATAAAATAAAATAAAAACATGACAAGCTGTTGCCTTGCTCGTTAGCTATGAACTTTGGGCTGCATGCAAGAGAACAATAATGTAGTCTACGGGTGTATTATTTTACGTTGTAACTGTGTTTTAATTTCATCAGGTACATTAATATTTAAATGTTAAATAAATCTCTTTCTCTTTGTATATTTATTTTAACTTGTCATAATTTTTAACATTTGGAGATCTCTATTTGTTAAAGTAAATTGTTAAAAGAACGTTGACTCTTTAGACGTAGCAATTCTTTTTCTTTTGTGTCTGTGAATTTTTTCTTGATATTTTATACAAAGTAAAAACTGACTGTTTAAAAATTGTAATAACTATCAAACTGACTAACCAACTCTAGTCAAACGGAAAATTTCCACAGAATAAATATACAAAATAGAGAATATGTTATTTGTAAAATAAACCCTGGTTGATTTGAATACACTGTATTCTATTCAATATTCTTAATTTTTAATTTTAGGGGGCACGTAGTAACAGACAATAATATTTTAATAGTGAATAATTCCATTTTATCTTAACGATGGTGACGAAGAAGTGGAAAATAAAAAAGAAATTAAAAATATGTGACAAATAATACTGTAATTAATAATTTACATCGAAAAACAAATCTTTATTTAGCGGCATGTAAAATAAATATATAGAACGTAAAATATGTTGTATTTCGAAATAATTATTGTCTCAATGAAATAAAAATGTTAAATGTTCCCTTGTAGCTTAGTTACAAACTTAGTTGTGTTGTTACATTAGTTACTGGCGCTTCGGCTGCGCATGGCTGCAATGTGCTAACAATATGCATGTATTATATACAAATTTCAAAATGTTAGTTGGAACCGTATCAAAATACGTGGCGTATTTTAAAAATTCGCGGAGAAGCAGACAGTCAAAGGTAACGAGGTTGTTTTATACTATGTAGTGTAATCCACTGACGACAAAACATGTTGAAAACATCAATCTTACTTTATTAACTCTCAAAGATTGAGTGGGATAGGTAAATGGTTGCAACATGTTTTTTAGTCAATGAAAACTCGGAGTTATAAAAATCTAAATTCAAATTCAATTCAAATCCAAATTTATTTATTTGCCAGAACGTAGTTGTACTTTTACAAGTATGATCTTAAATTCTAGTGGTCCTTAAACATTCTACCATTACACTATGGTGTGCAAACATTTATGTATCTAGTGAAATGTTATTTGTGGCTTAGTTACAAAGTTAGTTACGTCGGTTTTGAGTAAGATACTAAAAACTGCCTGTGATGTAATATAGCTAGCTGCTTATTATGCTGCGAAAAACTAAAGAGACGTAGTAATATCAACAGGTTTAATTTATACTCGCAGGGAATAGTGTAGAATACGTTTGTCCAAAAAAGTAGCTACGTTGTTTGTAACTGTCATTATGTTAAACATAGCTGTTCGTTCGATACCGTAGCTGTTGTTACGTTAATTGTAGCTAATAGATCGTTTCTTATAGTTCATATAGTGATACGAGCTATATAATACAAACTGTTCGTATATTTAACTACTTTCGAAGTACATAGTACCCAGAGATGAATTGCTTAACGCCGAAGGGCATTAGAGCGGATGGCAATTTCCCATATGATATTGACATAGTCAACAGTAAGTTGTGAATTTAGAAACGTGTAATCATATCTAAATTAATTACCACCAATTGTCTTATATATGAAAAAAAATAAAAGATAAAAGCAAAACGAAACGTGATTCTAATCTCGAATAATGTAGGTATATGATAAAAATTTTGATAAATTAATTCGATAAATTATTTAATTTTATCCTGTTCAAATTACGGCTGGAACATTAAGGATTTGTTGATGAAACTTGAATCGGTGCGCATAATCTATTTTTAGCCCTTGGTAAGTGAATGTTCCGAATTTAGGAATCCTGAGATTAAACAACGGAAAATAGTGAATTAATAATATGTTCGCCTTTAGTAGTAAAATATAATAATGCCTCGGCTCCAACAAATACAACTGTGTAATTTGGTTTGAGAACTGGCTGTTTGGCGGCTGTGCTGAACTTGGCTGGTTTAAGGCTTAGTTTTAATTATGAAGCTGTAAGTCAAAATGTTTCTACAGAGCTTGAAAAGTGAACTTGCATGACGCACGTTGTATCTAAATTATTTTTGGGTAGTGAAAACAGAAAATGGTAGGTGGGAAATCATTCGAAGATCGTTGCGCTGGTCTAGTATAGGTATACATTTTTTGTTTTGATTGAATATCATTCGATAGGTGGAGGACTTAGCAATGACTTTTTTATCGTATCGTATCACTTAGTAAAGTATTTTCAACAAAAATGTAAAACCGCCTTTAAAAAGTAATGTAAGGTAGGTACCTATGTGTAAAACAGTTTTGGAAGTTGGTTGGAATTTGATAGATATTTTTTACACATACCTACCTATTTAGTGATCACATCTTCACCCAATTAGAATCAGATCACCTCAGGAGCATATACTTTCAAATAAATTAAAGGCATTATTTTTCTCGTTTTTCAGTGGGTTGGTTTGTAATTAACCTCAGTTAAAATAACCTAATTACAACTGCTCATATCCCTGTACCAAATATTCCTTCGCACAATGCAGGGGCGTTAGTTATTAAAGAGTTCTCCTGGTTCTTTACCATATGCATTCTGACGAGCAAATAATGCAACTATAACGGTTTATTAAGCAAGTAATCGCATTGCAAACCCTAAAATACCTACCTATTATTGAGGAGTTGTGGTTTGATCAGTTTCATTTCATTATATGAAGCTTTCCTTAATATTCACATTCAAATTTACGAGATTCCCAGTGCACATACAATATTTGAGAATTTTCCTCGATTTATCCAGAATCCCATCATCAGATCCTGGCCTGATGATAGTAAGTCGACCTGGGAAGTATCTATAACCTTTCAAACAAAAAAACTATTTTTTCCAAATTTGTTCCCGCTTTTTTTGGATAATAATGAAAATATATAAGGGGCCATGCGTGGTCTCCATCAACAGTTCCACTTCACCAAAATATGCTTTCTGAAAGCGAAGAGTTCCCTCGATTTCTTCAGGATCCCATCATCTGATCTTTATTTGTTGACAATGGAATCACCTCGAGATATTACCCTTTCAAAAAAAGATCATCAAAATCAGTTCGCAATTGACGGAGAAATCTGTGAACATAGGTACAT
This sequence comes from Subacronicta megacephala, assembly GCA_958496365.1. Classification (NCBI taxonomy): domain Eukaryota; kingdom Metazoa; phylum Arthropoda; class Insecta; order Lepidoptera; family Noctuidae; genus Subacronicta; species Subacronicta megacephala. The sequence continues at coordinate 13,019,164 of OY292513.1, forward strand.
AGAAAAAAATATACAGACGAACGTATAACCTCATCTTTTTCGAAATTTCTAAAGTCGGTTAAGAAATATTTTTAATACAGCATACCTACCTACATTTCAGCGAACTCATTTTATTTAAGAGAGATTGTCTCTCTTCGGGAGCCAAATTCCGACTTACGGTTTTTCGCAAATTGCGTTTATAACACATTCTAGGTTCATGGCAATAGAAATTGCGATCAAGAACGAATTCTAAGCAAAAGTCTTAGTACTCAGTTGTGAATAAGATATTATAGTTACATACATACATACATATTGTCACGCCTGTCTCCCATGGGGGTAGGCAGAGACTATAGATTTCCACTTGCTACGATCCTGGCACACTACTTTCGCTTCATCTACATTCATTAATCTCTTCATGCATGACCGTCGGTTTAGGGTGCTCGGAAACTGGCCTTTTTAAGAACATCCGCAATTTGGTTGCGGTACGTTCGCCGAGGTCTTCCCCTTCCAACTCGTCCATCCATACTCACCATATATACTTGTTTCGTCAATCTCGGTTCATCCATTCTCTCTACATAACCAAACCATCTTAACATACCTTTCTCAATCCTTGTTACTACATCTTCTTTCACTCCACAACGCTCCCTTATCACACTGTTTCTCACTCTATCTTTTAGCGTCACACCACACATACTTCTCAAAGCTCTCATCTCTACAGCATTTATTCTGCTTTCATGTTTCTTCTGCCATACCCAACTTCCACTACCATACATTAGTGTCGGCGCCAACGCTCCCCCAATCACAGCCAGCCGTGCCTTTTCGGACACTTTCATATTATAGTTGATGTCAAAATTTTTGCTACTATTAACTAACTATTAAATTATCAAAATAAAAACAAAACAAATTTAATTTAGCGCCCAAGAGGTGACGATCTACTTAAATAATAGACACATTTCTAAAAAGTAGGCAACAAACCTTGTTTGTAAAAGAGAAGTTTGCATCGAATTGTATTTACAAAGAATAAAAAATACAATCAACCTGTGTCGTTAAAGGTGGACAGGAAGACAATGTTTCTTAATGGCTTCGGTAATAATTCCTCTTGTCAAAGCAGCCATTACTCAAGCGGCCGAGGCGAGTGGTCGGATATAGGGACGACACGGGCAATAAAAACCAGTCAATTACAAGTTTGACTCGCGCACTAAGGACTGCGAACAAAATTTGAAAAGGGTTTGCCTTATACATAAATATTTTGTTGTTTTATAGAGTAACTCTGGAACTTTATTGTTCCTGATTTATCTAACCTATCGATATCCTTATGGTATAAATGAGAGCCTGCATCATTATTCTAGTGGTCAACGCTAGAGGTGCTCGGTTCGATGCCCTTGTGGAGCAGTTACTGAGTTTTACTATGGAATTCTCAGTAGCAGCTCGGAGTTTAGATGACAGCTTGGTGGATGGCAATAGGCTTGCCCCCCTTTTACATGGAATCTAAACATACTGCCGAACTGTGTATTAACCAGTCAATTTAAATAAATTTACCATAAAACTCCCTAATTTTCTAGCTATAGAAAAGCAGTGTTGGGTAAATATACCAAATTATTTGTAACATCCTTATCACATACGAACACAATAAAGATTTGAATTTGAATATATCGTTTTTAGATATACCAACTGTAGACCGTCAGTTGTTAGAATTCAAACCAGAATAATCAAACGATGAATCTAAAGCAAACAAAGTGATTGGATTTTTAGATGGACGCGTAAGAGTAAGTGTGGGTAGTTGTAAACTAATTATAAAATCTTTGTAGCTCTATAATAAAAATTCAATAATATTAAGAAATATTTATTATTTTAAAATATTTATGGCACAAATAGTGAGCTAACTATTTCTACCTGCCAGTCAAGTGTTATTTCCTTAATATCACAACAATTATAACTTCTTCACCATCACAACACAAATGGAGGCAATCAACCAGAGCATTGCAGAGATGAGCGCCTTGTTCAACAGGAAGATGGCTGAATTTGACTCCGAGTTAAAAAAAGCTCCTATCACTGCATCTTCTTCAACTACGGCTCTAGCGGCTGAATTTTCTACATTTCGGACATTCATTGTTCAGGCACTCGGAACCCTTCAGCAACAGGTCGAACTGCTTGCACAGAATCTGGACAGTATGGAGATGCGTGGTCGTCGAAAAATATTGCTGCTTCATGGTGTGCCTGAGGTCAAGGAAGAGGTGACCTCGCAAGTTGTTGCTAACTTTGTAGTTGACCGCCTTAAAGTGAGCTTCAAGACAGCAGACATTAAGAGGTGTCACAGGATGGGACGTAGCACAACAAGCAAACCCAGGCCGATCCTTGTCAAATTTCACAATATGACTCTCCGGGACCAAATATGGTATAGTAAGTCCAAATTAAAGGGTTGTGCTATTACTGTTTCCGAGTTCTTGACAAGAACCAGGCACGGCATCTTTATGACGGCGCGGGAGAGGTTTGGTGTGTCGCAGTGCTGGACTCGGGAGGGCATTGTGTATGTTCTGGGTCCTAATAGCAAGCGACACCGTGTTACTTCACGCGTTGAACTGGATAAGATTGAACACCAGGTAGAACAGGTGCAGCCCGATCACACTAGCACACAGTCGATTCCTGTGACGAGAGCCAACGCCACGAAGCCAAAACGCGTTGCAGCCAAAAAGTGAAGATTACGAATTACTCTTGTATTATAGTCCAGGTAATTTTACATAGCAGTTTCATTGTTACACTCAAGTACCCACTTTTATTGTTTCTTGCATAATTTTTGCTAATTTATTTTTCGATGACCCACTTGATATTTGTTTTGCAAAAGTGTTTTAAAATTAAATCACGATCTAATAAGTTTTCTCTCAAAAATGTCACATGTCACTTCATTCATGATCTGACATCTGTCATTTCATTTGTCAATTTTGTTATGTTAACTGTGGTTGCGTTTCGATGCTTTTTTAATGAATAGAAATAAAGTTTAGTTATCCTTTTTAATTAAAAATGCAATTTGTAAAAAATTTGGTATCGTTAATTGTTTTAAGTTATCTGGACTGTTTTTGTTTGTATTCCGTTCTTATTGTATTATTTTTATTCTTCCTACATAACTGGCAGGTGGGAGGAAGTTTTTGGTACACCCATATTTAATAATTTAATTGTTTTACAGAATTATTTTGTATTTATATTCTATTTTTAGTTAGTATAAGTATAGTTTATTTTATTTATTATTTATATTTCTCAATGCTCAGCCCCAACTGTAGCAGTGGTGATGATACTTTCTTTTCACTAAGTAGTGATGATGAAAGCTTTGCAAGTATTCCATCTTTGTCTGAAACTCTTGATTCCACTTTTTCCGATGTACCTAAGAATTTTAATGTAGTCCACATTAACGCTCAAAGTATTCCGGCTCATTTCCCCGATATGCTGGCCAGCTTTGACTGTAAGAATATCCATGCCATTCTTATATCTGAGTCCTGGTTAAAACCATGTCTTCCTTCATCCTCGTATTCTTTACCGGGCTTCCAGCTTGTAAGGAATGATCGCACGGTTGGCGGTGGTGGTGGTGTGGCCATTTACCTCCGTACTTATATTCCATTTACTATTGTAAATTTGTCTACGCAGCCTCCTCCGTCCAGTGCCGGTGAACATCTTTTTCTGGAAGTTGAACTCCATCATACTAAAGTCCTCCTCGGAGTCTACTACTGTCCCTCTTTACGTATCAATTTCTTCTCCTCCTTTGAAACGATTTTGGAATCTCTACTCCCATCTTACAGTCACACTATCATCATGGGTGATTTTAACACCTGTCTCCTTAAAAACGATTCCCGTTCTTCTTCTTTGCGACATATCACTGAATCCTGTAATCTTTCCATCTTAGACCTCGATGCTTCACATCATTTCCCTAACTCTATTCCTTCTCTTCTTGACCTTATGTTGGTCTCATCTACTCTTCATGTTGCTAAGCACGGCCAATGCGCTGCTGATAATTTTTCTTACCACGATTTAATTTTTCTCTCATATAAAATTCGCCCACCTAAGGCAAAGTCTAAAACTCTTCTTCTTCGCAATTTTGGGGGCATGAATCTTGATCGTCTTCGAGACGATGCTAATAACATCGACTGGGCTCCTGTACTTGCCGCTACTTCAATTGATACGAAGGTTGACCTGTTTACAGACAATATGGTCAAGCTTTATGACCAACATGCTCCTATTCGAGCTATTAAAATTAAACACCTTCCATCGCCTTGGCTTACTGAGGAAATCAAGATACTGATGAGTAAGAAATCTACCGCAAAATCTAGATACAAAACACGGCCTTCGGACAATACTTGGGATAAATTTGTTGCCATTAGAAATCACTGCAATAAGGTGTGTAGGAAAGCACAACGCCAACATATCCATAAGTCAGTTCAAAACGGTGATCCAACTAAAGTTTGGAAGTTTCTAAAATCATTAGGGGTCGGGAAATCACAGCACAATATAATTACTAAAGATTTAGATGTTAATTTACTTAACAAACATTTCTCTTCTGCATCTGACATTGATCAGACTGTTAAAGCTAATACACTTAATTATCTTTCTAACCTCCCGATACCAAATTTTCCCTCTTTTGTCTACAATCATTTCACCGCTTGTGATGTTAAAAGGAGCGTCGTATCGATTACATCCAATGCTATTGGATGTGACAATATCAGCCGTAATATGATCATTCCTATCCTTGATGAAATTCTTCCTGTCATCGTCCACATCCTTAATTGCTCTATATCCTGTAGTACCTTTCCTAATGCTTGGAAAGATGCCCAGATCGTCCCTCTACCCAAAAAGACAAATCCTTCATCTTTTTCTGAGTTTCGTCCCATATCAATTTTACCATTCCTGTCAAAAGTCCTCGAAAGTCTTATTCACCAGCAACTTAGTAATTTCCTTTCCAAAAACAGTCTCCTCAATCCCCTCCAATCTGGCTTTCGTCCAGGACACAGTACCACCTCGGCCCTTGTGAACATTACGGATGATATCAGATCAGGCATGGAAATCGGTAATTTAACAGTTCTTGTTCTTTTAGATTTTACCAATGCCTTTAACACTGTAGATTTCGATATTCTGCTTGGCATACTTCGCTCTTTTAACATATCTCCTTCGGTGATTGACTGGTTTCACAGTTACCTGTCTGGTCGCCGTCAACGCATTTGCATCGAAGATTCGTTTTCTTCGTGGTGCAATACGTCTGCCGGTGTGCCGCAGGGTGGCGTACTCTCTCCACTCCTTTTCGCAATTTTTATAAATTCTATCTCTCATCGACTTACTTCTTCCTACCACCTCTATGCTGATGATCTTCAAATTTATTGTCAAGCGCCGCTTGGTAAATTGTCAGAAGCCATAGACATAATTAATTTAGATCTCGATCGACTGGGTGACTGGAGTACAGAGTTTGGACTAAAAATCAATCCCTTAAAAACCCAAGTAACTGTTATTGGCAGTTCCCGGATGGTATCCAGGATTGATTGGTCGATACTTCCTAAAGTCTATTATAATAACACTTATATTCCTATAACAAACAAAGTGAAGAACTTAGGAATCCATATCGATTCGACATTTTCTTGGTCTGCGCAAGTGCAGGAAGTTAGTCGTAAGATGTTTGCGGCGGCAGGCTCTTTAAGACGTCTTAGGAATTTCCTTCCTACTGCCACCAAAATTGCTCTTGCACAATCTCTTCTTCTTCCTATTCTAGACTACGCTGATGCCAGCTATCTTGATCTCACTGAGGAGCAGTTTGATAAGCTTGAGCGACTCCAAAACTTATGCATCAGATTTATATTTGGTTTGCGCAAATATGATCATGTTTCTGAATTTCGTACTAAGCTCAAATGGCTGCCAATTCGCCTTCGCCGGAATGCTCATATTCTTTCTCTTTTATATAACGTTCTTTTTAATCCTTCTACCCCGCGCTATCTAAAAGATCGCTTTGAGTTCCTTTGTAACACTCACAGTAAATGTTTGAGATCTTCGGAAAACTTGAAATTGAAAATTCCAAAGCATACCACCAGCTTTTTTGATAGATCATTTACAATCCAAGCAGCCCGCCTTTGGAATGCACTGCCAATCTATATAAGACGCGCTCAATCTTTGCCTATCTTCAAAAGGCTGGTGAAAAATTACTATTTATCTTCTATATGAAATGTATTGTATGCTTAATCCCTACTTGCTTACATTATCATACACTCATCTCCGTAGCCCACTATATTATAAATATATATGTACAAAGTATTTTTATCTTGTATATATTTGATTATATATTCTACTATGCCTATTTATTATTACTTATTACTATTATTATATATTAAAATTATTTTTATTATGTATTAGTACGCCTACACTACCCACTGTGTTTCCTTTCTTCCAGTCCATCCAAAGGTTGTCTGGAAGAGATCGCCTTGCGCGATAAGACCGCCCATTGTACGTTAACTTTTGTCGCATTTTTTTTTCTTTCTTGTTTAATTTGGTGTGCAATAAAGTGTATATAAATAAATAAATAAATAAATAAATAAGAATAGATTCAGAGCACAGCGCTGCACAGTTCGTTCGATGATGAACAAATAGAAACGAATTTCCGATGAGAGTTGCGCTCAACGACCATTACTCCAAACGAGAAGCTGAACGTTTACCTACAACTTGTATTAATTGAATTAAATTTCAACAAAAGATAGATAAGTGGTTATTTCTTGTAACTAATTACAGAATACAAGTACGAAATCAAATTATATTTCTTGCTAACTGCCAGGCGCGAAATTTTTATTGCGTTCCTCGACGCTAGCTAGATCGTAGGCCAGTGTGCTTCATTGGCTATAATTTATGATCATAAGACTCAACATTGTAATAAAAGTCTATGAATTATCGACCTTAAAGTGACTGTCCAGTTTACTGGCCACTTTGTATGGGCAGTCCTATAAAGGGTTAATAAATAATTAAGATACACCAATTTAAAAATAACGAAACATAAGTGCAATTTCATGCGATATTTTTTTTTGTTTAGCTGTAATTACGAAATGGGGGCAGCATTGTAACTTGCTACCGTTGTCAACATTATGATTGTATAGTCGACAAAATAATTCGGTATACAGGTAACTAACGACACCTATGTTTAAAAATATATTATATTAGAAAAAATTACAAACGTAAGTGGTTTGCCGCTGGATAATTATTTGTAACGCAATCTAACTACATAAGACGCAGTTTTTGATCGCTAACTGAATGCATTTTATCAACTGCAGCACTCACTGCTCTGCACTGTAAGCAATAACCTATTAAAGAAAGCAAAAAAAAATCCAAGACTCAATAAAAATCTATTTTATAAAGAGTCTATAATCTCGAGCAATTTAAATGGTGTTCCTCCAGTGATTTCTGGCCGTGATTTAACAGAATTAATAAAACTAATACGATATCTATAAACGATATTCATTATTTGTTTTTGTTGATCAATAATACAATATTGTGGAAACAGAAAGCTTAGTACGTTCAATTTAATACAATTATTATATTGAAACTACAAAATTGAACTACAAAATTCACTGAATGTTAATGACATTTATAGCATTTAGATTAGATAGCAATTAAGACTTGATCACATTTTGAGTACCTACCAAAATTATTTTTCCTACGATGAAAAAAAAATTTTTTACTCTAGTTTCCCTAAGAAGCCTTAGCTTACTCAAAGCTATTGATAATGCTAGATAAAGATAGCTAATTTTCCTTATCCTGAGTGTTTAGACTTGAAAAACCAATTTGAAAATACGGGTTTACTTTTCAATTACTGAGATACTTAAATTAAAGTTCCATTGCCTAGTTGGTCGATCGCGTCCGCTTCGTGGTTTGTGTGACTAGGTAAGAAATTTATCTGGAAGAGTTTCCATAATTATTTTAAAGGTTACTTAGATTTATTAAATAATTATACTAACTGACCCGACGAATGCTGTTCTGCCTTTGCTATGAATTTTCAATTTGAATTAGAATAAATAATAAAAAATCTCGTTAAAATATTCGTTAAGTTTTCCGATATCTTCCAATTTTTATGGCGTGACCAGATAATAGGAACAAGTGTGTCTGTGGCATCGTAGCTTCCTAACAGATGAACTGATTTAGTTAATGTTGGTTAAAATATAACAATGACATGATTGATACTGTTCTCAGATATGATTCAAGAAAATCTTTTCAGTCGTTAACAAGAATATCAGCTTTTTTATAGTCAATGAAGGGATGTAAATTCGTGTAATTTGTTACTCTTGTACTCCAATGATAACTAGATCCTGCGTAGGGGCTTTATTAAGTTTTTCTTGTTTTGCTAGTCAACTTAGGTAGTTATAATAGGCATCGGGATTTAAAAATGTCTGTATGCAAATAGTGTAGCGTATTGACGATGGCTGAAAAGGTAGGAAGATTGTTTGATTAACTTAAATAGGACTTAAATAATTAGGTATCTGACTTCTGATTTGATTGATAATATTGAGCTTCTACGTAGGTCATTCTATTTGTAGGTACCCAACTGAAATTAAAGAGGTTGTATACATGTACTTTGTATACAAACATTGCGGTGCGTAAATCGTAATCGTAAATCCGCATGAATCGTCTGCCTTGTCTTACCTTGCCTCCTATAGTTACGGCCATGAGATTCACGAAATTAGAATCAAAGCAATGAGAGGCTGCGGCCTAGTGGAACCCTGCACGGGGCGAGGCCTTTCCTCTGTCTGCCTAACCAAAGTTTCTGAAACTTCGTAGTATTAACCGATTAAATTCCCTTCAAGCTTCAACACAGGTTATTAATTGACTACCGTGACTTTGACAACGAGATACAGTACGATAATTACACTGAACATGACCTTGCCCCCGGAAAATTTACGCAGAACTGTGGATTTCTGCATAAGGCTATTAAAGCTTCGTAGAAATGTTAGTTACGTAACAATTTCCGACAGTGTATTAGTTAGGTAATTCGTGTAGATGGAAATGTGCCTAGTGCTTTGGCGAAATATTCTATACAAAGAAATGAAATTAAAGTGTTTGTGTGTAATGTCAAAATAATAGCTTTTTAATAAATGCATATCTACTAAAAAAACCTATTTTTGCCTGGTTTATTTTTGTGAAATCAGGATTGCCCAAACATTAGTTTGTGGAGATCTGATAGCAGAAGTTTTGTAAAAATACCGCGTTCAGCCTCATCTATTATATTTAGATTGGATGCTGAACACATATAGCTTAGAAGGAAGGGGAAGATGATAAATCAGTTTGGTAGGCGAAAAACGAGAAATCGTTTTCAAAGTTTACGGGATGTCCTTTTTTTTCCATGTGAAAATCCTCATGGATGTCCTCCGCCCTTCAGACGAAAGGCGGAGGGTTATGTCGGACTCGTACCGACTAAAAACACACGGCCATCCATAACACATTTTGGAGGGGGGCTCCGAGATCTCTAATGAACGCACCGGTAGCCCTCCTGTGCTTCGACTTTGGCACAACACAAAAAACTCTGGCTGCTATTGAAAATTTACACAGAAAAACCCAATATGAATGCTCTGCCTCTAGCAAAATTGTCGCGCTTACGACAACTACACTAATGAACCAATTATATGCTGTAATAAGTCAGAGGTTATTAACTGTGTAGTAGGCCCTCATCTTACTCTTCGTCGCGAAATTTTTTAGAGCTAGTCATAAAAATAAAAATTTCTGCACCTGGCAACACTGATCACATCAATCATTCGTTCTTTTCGCGCTCGCCAAACGTCGCGCAAAAAGTTGTTTTTATTGTAAAAAACTTATATTTAAGTGTTTATATTTGATTTTACAAGTGTAAAATTGGTTTAAGGCCATGTTAAAGTGTTTTAGAGTTAGTATGGAAGAAATGAAGAGGAGGAAATTGGATTTTTGGAGGAAAATTTTAGTCAATGAAATATGACAGGTGAAAAATCAAAGTTGTATTTAAAATGCATAAATTTTGTCTGAAATTAAGGGTAAAATGTGTGACATCTTACCACCTTTTCGTGGAAAAGGCTATATTTAAAAAGTTTTTATTGTTAAACTGATTCAGACAACAAATTTTGTTAGCAATTTCGAGTGTCGATCTTGCAGCTCTTCCGTTGGAAGAGTACCTACAATTACTTCATTCTGAAGTTTTGATGAGATAATTTACCTCAAATGTATACAATATACTGTATATAATCCCCTGTTAGGGGAAAAATCACTAAATGTATGCCTTGAGACTTGTACAGGCGATATCCCCTAAGGCTACTCTCTGACCCATAATATATTATGTTCAATACTCTAAACGTTTGGGGTGTAAGGTGAGTATACCTATGAGAGGAATAATACCTACCAGAGTACTAGCATTTTGGTTTTCAGTCTATCTCCTTATGGTCAAGTATTAACTTTTGGTACCTATTAGTTTGGGTAAAGTGATAACAATAAAGTGTAATCAAAACTCGAGGTAAATTATGCTCTAACACTAGTGAATCATGTAGAGGTTGTGAAAACGAGAGTGTCTCCATAAATATGAAATTCAAAAGGAATTATCAATCTGTACCTGTTTAAAAGACGTCCTTCTTAAAACTATATACACTCCAAGGCCTTAAAATTCTATACCAGATGCCCTCACGGCTTAACTGTATGATCACTAGAATTATTATGGTCATTACATAATTATGATGGGACGGGAACTATTGACAGCTGGATAAAATATTGGCAAAAGACATGAATAAATAAGAAGCAAAAGGCTTATAGACACAACCAGGCCTAAATTTATAAAATCAAAGATACTTTTATACCTTGAAAAATACTGTTATGCCAACGGAGAGCTATAGAATCTAAGCTCCACTTGTCAATATATCCCTTAAGCCTTTTTCTGGGTAAAGCCTTATAACCCAAAGGATACTTAGCAGGCTGAAGTTTTTTCCTTGAGAACTGGTAGAAACTGTCAAGACATTATACTATTCAGAAGTTACAATAATGAGTTATAAAAGTATACAACACAACACAAAGAAGACACCGAGGATTCAGATGTAGCAACCGAATCACCCTTAATCAAAGCCAAAAGTACATTCAAGAAATGTTACAAGATCCATGTACATTGGGAATAATACAAATGATGGCAGCAGACCCAATACATATGAGATCAGGGTGGATACCCCATGAGGTATATCTTACATGCTGTACCAAACACAGTATCTGTAAGAGGTAGGTACCAGCCTATTAATCAGTTATCCTAGATAATGAATACAATTCTATTGTCCTTTTGCTTAATGTGAAACAAGTTCATCACATTACAATTAAATTTTAATCAACCAAATATTTTATTGGTATATAATATTATGGTGTTCATAATTAACAAGCACATATTGAGATGAATGTTGTTTATTCATGTTAAGGACATTCTTATTATTTAACCAAATTTTAAAGATTATTGGTTATAATCTAATGATGTGTTATGATTAAACTATGTATTATGATGAACTCCTATGAACTTGGGATGTTTTCATACAAATTATTTTATACTATACATATTATGAAAGCTAGGTTTGAGTGGAAGATATGGTCTCGAGGTTCCTGTATGAGGATGAGAGAATATATAGTGTTATATTGAACACAAAACATCTATATACATATTTTTTTTTTAATACTAGGTAACTTTTTAATGGTTGGGTAAACCATCAAAATTAAATAACCTGTTTTGGTAAATCAACAGCAGGAGAGAGCAGAACAGAGGGACTGTTCTTATATATTACTGAAACCAACCATGCAATGTTCATATATCTATATATATTAGGACTATGTATATGAGGTCATCTATCTACTCAATAGGTATAGGTATATTGATACCTTGAATCATCATACAATAGATGTCTAAATCTAAGAATAGTATGACTATTAGACAACCCATGATTTAGTTTAAACATGTAATATGTAAACAGATTATAATCTGTTTAGCTGTTAATTATCAGCACAGATCTTAGCATACCTAAGGTTTTATTGTTACTTAACTTTTATTTATTTAGACTTTTTTACACTTTCCTATCAAGGAATACTTAAAGATTAAGGAATCTTCAGATAAAAAGAGAATTCACTAATACATATATTAAGAACCTTTATACCAGGTTGAATTACAATATGAGGTACTATTTTAGTATTTCAAATACAACATTTTCAGCAAATAGCATGAGACCATTATAAAGGTCTGAGAGTAGAATAGAATATGGAACAGTACTCGAACTAAAATAGTAATTGTAAATAAAATCATTTGATGGACTTAGTGGTTAGTTGATAACTATAATAAAATTAACAAAAGTAACCTAATAACTTTAGCTACTTTTTGGCTAAGTTCATAGGTTTTCAGACATAGGTATCTGAAAATTGAGGGGAGCACAAGCCAATGTCATCCACAGGGTTTTTATGCTGGTCGAAAATGATTTGCCTACATAGAACTTTGTTCTGGTTGAGATACCTAATACATATAGACCTACCAATTCAGAGGCACATAACTTTTTCCTTAAAAATCTTAATAAGCATAAAACAAATTTTAAATGGTACCTTGTTTTAGCTTATAATATCTTAAAAGTGACTCCTTCAATATTAGTAAGTCAGTATTTGTATCTGATGGATTGAATATAGTCTAGATGCTAAATCAAATTGCTCAAGATAAACTAGCAATGGTGTGAATAGAATTACTTGGATTATAGGACTGTGCATCAAATAAGTAGACTAAATGTCAACATTTTATCACAGTTACTGAAGAGAGATGGAGACACATAATATTATAATATTGCCGTTAGCCTGTGTTCAAATAAACACGAAAGTCATACTTTTGTGTAAATGTAGATAAATTTTACAGACTTTTCTAATTTTTTCCAGAACAATTTTTATAAAAAAAAAAAAAAAAAAAAATCCCAATAACAAGTTTAAAATTGCAGAATAGAATTTTCTTTATGTTATGAGTCATAATTATGTAGGATATTCCTACCTATCATTTGCATAGAAAACATAATTCAATGTTTTTATATAAGATTTTAATAGAAAAATGTAGGTGGGTACTCTCAATTTATCTTTATAAATGCATTTTCGCCAGTTAGTAAGGATGGCACTAAATATCTTTCATATTGTGAAATCTAATCAGTTAAGAATACTAGGCTTTGCAACAAAGCCACAAATTCTGCTATCCTCACTTTTAAAACTAGTACCTAATAGTCTTATAATAGTCTGTATAGTATCAGAGGTTTTGACATCCAGTCCCTTTGTAAGATTTTCTTTTTTCTTTTGTCTCCTAGTAGAACAGCACCCCTCCACAATTTACTTCAAGGGCGTTGGGATGATCAGGAAAGCCTTAAAGAATGATTTGACTATTTCAAATCTATCAATCTTTTGTTATTTAAATAACTATCAACAAAATCACCTACTTATAGTTCTTGCCTATGACATAGACATAGTAAGTGAATAAAAGGAAATCAGGATTTTAATGATGACAATCAAATGACTACTTTTATAATTTTCGGTGCCAGATATATCTCCAGTTTTCAAGACAGATCATACTTTAACAAGTAAGATTAAAGTCAGCTATGCAACAGCGTCGTTTTTTGTTGTCTTGGCTTAAATTAATAGGTAAGTGAAGATAAGAGTTACCTACTTATGTAAATATTTTTAACAAGAATAAGTACCCACTTTCTATAATGCCAAGACATTTAGAAAACATAATACTCGGAAGTTATATAGTAGGAGTTAACACTCTTATTTAATAAAAAAAAAAAAAAAAAAAAAAAACTATCCTGGCTGTTCTAGGAAGAAACAGTTGAGTCAGTCAAGACTCTTCCTGATTTTCAGTTAATCATGTAATTGTGTACCTTCGATACAATATATTATGTACTTAGGACAAGTAAGACATACTTGTGGTCATGATTCATGCACGCAGGCATGAAACGCATCAACAATGGAAACCTAATGGAGTATATTAACATTGGCCACATTGGCTTATCTTGGTAAAAGAGCCATAGTAGTCTATAAATTTACAGTAGATTACTACCCAAATACTTTACCTTGGGCAGTCGCAGTTGATCTGTAAGTTATATCTTTTATGGTTGATTCTATAGCTTTACAGTTTTCAAATATTTTGTTCTAAGTACATTATTTATTTTTTAATAACATAGATTCTTATCAATATTTATAATATTTCTGGCGATCTTTAAATATACACAAGGTGATCTGGTGATCTTTTTATTTTTGATAAACTTTTAGACAAAGTTACTGTAGGTTGTAGTAAGTGAGACCTACTTATTATTTTGATTATGTGTTATTATGATTCTCTGAACATCTACACAGTTAATAACCTCTGACTTATTACAGCATATAATGATAGGATTAAACGAACTTACCTGTAAGTGAAGTTCTATCCTGATTATATGGAGTAATAAGTCAGAGGTAGAGGGTCCCGCCCTCCCAAAAATTACAAACTTAGTACCTACATATGTAATTTTATGATTCCCATTACAATTAACTCCGCTCTAAACTTAATGATTGATGTGATCAGTGTTGCCAGGTGCAGAAATTTTTATTTTTATGACTAGCTCTAAAAAATTTCGCGACGAAGAGTAAGATGAGGGCCTACTACACAGTTAATAACCTCTGACTTATTACTCCATATAATCAGGATAGAACTTCACTTACAGGTAAGTTCGTTTAATCCTATCATTATATTTTATAGTTTTTGTAATTGTATTTTTTATATTTTGTCATACATCTTATCATACATTATTTTATCATACATCTTATCATATTTATGTATATGACAAGATGTATTATTGTGGACGAACCAAAAAAAGTTACCAAGAATCATAGCAAATGGCGTTCTATAGTTTCTGGCAACGGGAAAAAGCCGTGAGTGTATGTAAATATGCATTTTTGCAATTTTATTGATTGGCCAACATCTACCGGATTGTCGTAGGCAGTCGTTCATCAAATATACAGTGAGTACTTACGAAACTTAGTTGATTATGTATAGATGTGCCTACGCATACGTCCTGTTGATATTGTATGGTCGTGTGACGAGTTACTGAGCTCCATAAACTATGATTGAGCTACACAATGCATTTATGCATGCGTACTGTCAGTTGGGATTGGTCTACTTAAAGCCGCTATGGATATTTCCTTCATAGGACTATTGAAACCAAAACGTGTTCAAGTAGGAACCTACCTAGTTACACAACATTACACTCTTATTTCACAGAATTTGTGCTTATTGCACGAAATATACTTATATCTGTGTTCAAGTATATCTGGACGTTATAAGAGTCTATCTTACGTTGGACGTTGTCCTTGCCAATTTCCTTTCCGTAAGAAGAAAATTTTGAAAAAAGGTGAATGAAATTGGTGAAGTTTTTCTCAAGTTATGGCGTGACAAACGGAAATAGGGATTCATATAGATCTATACGAGTATAGACAAATTGTGATTCTCTAAGTTTGTTTCAGTATTTCTTCTTAAAGGTCGTCAGTTAGGAAATAATAGCGCTATTTACCTATACACTATAACAAACATAAATCATTGACTTGTAAGTGTCATTAAAAGATCTATTAAACTTACAGAAATAAATATCATTTATCATTTACCATTGTATAATAATAAAAATGTGTCGTTGTTAGTTATTATAACTGTCGTCTATGACTTGTTAACGATGCCCAGGGGATAGGTGTCTTATTAACTGGCCACGACACGTAGGTAATAAGGACTATGTAACGTAACCTGTCTCGTAAACCATCCTTTAATCTTTATATCAGTGTCCTTGGTTTTCGATGTGTTACCTCATCCATCATCATCATCATCAACCCATTGCATTGTCCCACTGCTGGGCACGGGTCTCCTCTCAGTACGAGAGGGATTAGGCCATAGTCCGCCACGCTAGCCTACTGCGGGTTGGCTGTGCTATGTGTTACCTAGTACATAGTAATTATATACAATATAACCTACGGTCACGAAGAATTTAAATTTGTATTTTTGCCTACCGCCTCATTAGTCTAGTGGTCCTAAGTGGACTTCTACGCTAGAGATCTTGGATTCGATTCGCTGGTCGAGCAAAGTGTTATTGCGTTTTGCTATGAGATTCATAGTAGCAGCTCAGAGTTTAGATATGTGACCGTTGTTTTTTTTCTTTCCTAAAAAGCTTAGGTACTCGTAATGTGGGATGCACATTCCTAGTAATCTTGTTAACCCCTCGTACTAAGCTAAATGCTTGTATTACGAGTGGGTTCACGTTGGTAGTGCAATGGGTGAGTTTCGAACCGGCAACCACATGATCGCAAGTCCGACGCCCTAGCCATTGAGCTACTGCCGCTTCCGCTTAATTACAATGGCAATGGGATCTATGCCTACATACTTACCGGCGAGCCGTGAGTGTACATTAAGTACACATCTGCCGAACCCTTTGGGGAATACAGGCGTGATGGTATGTTATGTGTATAAGTGCAATTTGTAGATCATTTGAGATACCAGTGAACTCTCACTAGGTATTCCCGTACAATGTGGTCTAACAATGGCCCGAGGATAATGGCAGGACATTACGTCCCACTTATATATGGAGATCTTGGAGCTCTTCCTCAAAGTGCCGGAAGAGGCCACAATAGTGATTTAATCGGTATGAGTCCGAAATAATTCGGACTCATACCGATTACGTATAAAATTTTAGATTTCCACATAGGATAACAAAGAGGTACCTATAAACATACAAAAGGTATATTGTATGTTAAATATATGTAAATAGTTTTTTTTTTGTTATTTATTTATTTATTAAGGCATATCAACAATAATAACATAAACATTGGTAAGTAGCAAATAGTGGGATATGGATTATAAGCTACTATAATCACCAAGTTTAAAATTTGTACATTTATGAAAATGTACTGGCTCTGATAGTAAATTCTGCCATGGGTCATATCATAATTAGACACCAAATAACATTTGGAAGTAGCTCCATTGGAAACTGAGAAATTAAATCGCTATAATCGAATCATCGTGGCGTCCAAATTAATTTATTGTAGGAGAATTGCGATCGGTCATTCGAAATTAAATTGCACTGTATTTTAATCTCTTACCAACTTACTATAAGGATGAATTTAATTGTAATTGGACAATCATCATCAACCCATTACGTTGTCCCACTGCTGGGCATGGGTCTCCTCTCAGAGCGAGAGGGAATAGGCTATAGTCCACCACGCTAGCCTACTGCGGGTTGGCAGACTTCTCACGCCGTCAAGGAAATCTCTCACGCATGCAGGTTTCCTCACGATGTTTTCCTTCACCGTTTAAGTGCGTGATAATTAATTATTAATACGCACATGACTTCGAAAAGTCAGAGGTGCGTGCCTTGGATTCGAACTCGAGACCTTTGACTTGGCAGTCCAATGGTCATATCATTAGGCTATCACTGTACTTGGACAGTACTCAAGTAAATTCACCGCTTGCTCTGTTGACCAACTACTCTACATGGTATTAACTATCGAGGCTCTAACTGCCTCATGCCATATAATGACCAATAGAGCGCAAAGTGATGGCACTTATGAAGTTCGCTTGCCTAGTCAGTTCCGTAAACATGAAACTAAGGAAACTAAGTGCATACCAAACAGCATTATTTCAGCGTGGCTGAGCGAAGGCACTATTCCTTCGCTCAACCACACTGAAATGCCATTGCCGTTTGCCATTAAAAGGCAATATTCCATATAAAATTAATATTGTTTAAATACCACCTTGACTTTTTTGTGGGATAACTCGGCAAACCAGCAGGTAAGCCACCTGATGGTAAGAGTCACTCCTCTTCCTTCTCTGTTTATCCTTCGCCTCAGAAGGAATTGGGGCTCCGGCGTTCCACCCTCATCGTACGAAACGCAACATTATGCATACTGTTTATAGTAGTTGTAGGGTTGAGCGGTGAACTCTAAATCAAGGAATGGCGATCACAGTAGACACCACATATATACTTTCTTCCTTGATAAGAAGAAAAGTGGCTGACAATCGCGCTGAAAGGGTTGTGGTTCAGCACAAGCCAGACAATTTGTCTGAAGCTGGTTTGTTCTACAAGACCTGGATTGGATCCCACACGCAAAGTCGGGGGGCATAAGCCTGCTATTTCACTTGATAATAATTAGCACTGATAGATTTCGTCGACAAAAACTGATAAAAATCAGCAACTCTGAAGTCATCGAATGATGATTTTGTCACAACGAAATAGTAGTACGAGTAGGTCATCTGTGTCTACTTATGAATATAAAGCATCAATAATTGTCACACACCGTAATGAGAGTTGTTGATTTTATTTATCCCCATGCAAACATTGTTTATAATACTTTTAAATTATAAATTAATTCATAAATAGTTTAACAAGGAAAGTTTTAGTTAAAGTATATTTTCATTTTCTACCAGATCGGTAATAAAAATAACAATATTGTTTATTGAGGTTTGGCCTTATGGAGAGAAGAAGGCCAACGATGCTGGGAAGATGCTGGGAAAGGGCTGTGTTAAATAACGAAATTCCTCGATAAATACGAGTATAAAAGGTTCATGGAGGTCAAAATGTTGCATTTTCTCCAACCTTATTAGTATTAATAACTGCGCTACGAGAACTAAGTCTCAGCGTAACTATTGTATTTCCACTTGTAAAACACTCGTGGTAACACCTTTCTCGCTTCTATCATTTTAATTATCTTCATAACGTTCGTGGTAATTGTATAGGGAGATGTCAATAGATGCCTACATTGCCCATTGATTATAAAACAAATGAACATTAACGGAAAGTATTTGCTTGTAGGTAATGATCAAATAATGATTAAAAACTCACTCGTGTGTATGTTTGCGAATCAATAAGAAACAATATCGGCAAATTGACGCAAACCACATACGCTTTCCGGGGACTGCTTAATCTGTTTGATTTCCAACAAATTGAAATATCTACTTAGTTATTTTGGACGATCATTAGTTTTATTCTACTATCTGGAATTGGAATATGTTTGAGCTCAGCTGGAAAAATGTAGAATACATACTTTTTTATTCAAGAAATACGGATTTTCATTTGTAATAATACCCTAACGGA
Organism: Subacronicta megacephala; assembly: GCA_958496365.1. Taxonomy (NCBI): domain Eukaryota; kingdom Metazoa; phylum Arthropoda; class Insecta; order Lepidoptera; family Noctuidae; genus Subacronicta; species Subacronicta megacephala. The sequence goes on from OY292513.1 coordinate 13,038,252, forward strand.
TAAATTGCATTCAAATTTATAGAAAGAACTTTTGGTACCGGTAAAATACGGAAATCTTTTGCTTATTCCAGAATTCCATTTTAAAATGTTTGTGAGCAGTATTTCGCATTTCATATTCATATTCATATTCATTTATTGCATTCCATAATGTACAAAAATATATAAAAAAATATATAAATATACATTTAGGGTAGATATCTACTGCTTATCTAAATATATTTAATGAAGTGGTTAATTCCGTGAAAATAGATCATAAAAAAACGTTTTACTATTCTCTACAGACGGAAATATGGGAAAAATTTAAATGTTTATTTGGGGTCGTGTTGGCCCAGCGCTAACGGCCCTGACTAACGAGTTGTAGGTTATATGTTCGAACCCAGACAGGCGCTTTTATTATTTATTTTTTAGCCATTATCGTCCCACTGCAGGGCAAAGGCCTCCCTACTCTCCGTTAACTCCGCAGGCGATTTACTTTGTCTAAATTGTTTCATCACCACTGCTGCCAAAACGGTGAAGGAAAACATCGTGAAGAAACCGGTATGTCCAAGATTCAAATATTCGAAGACATGTGACATCTATCAACCCGCATTGGGCCTGCCTAGTGGATTGTGGTCCACTTCTTCTGGCCTCCCAAGCCTGTATCCGAGCAGGAGGACCATTATAGGCCGATTATGTTATATTTGTTTAATAAATTGGAGTTACAATCTTAACATTATTGTTATAAGTTCCTATTATGATTGAATAATCCGCGTCGGAAAGTCAAAGCCATTGAACAACCGTTCACTTATTACTCCACGCACTACTCGATCTGCAGCACTCGCGATGGTAGCAAGGATGAGGATAATACAGCAAAAACAACTTGTTACGGTGTTGTAACTGTATATTAGATAACTTTTTATTTTATTTCTTAGAACTATTTTTCTTCCAGTTATATATTTTTCTCCTCGTTGCTAGGCAACCACAAAACAAACTCAAAAATGACACTTTTCTTTTAAAACTGATATACGGCCTTAAACATACCGCCCACCAAGGACATAATGCGCTATGTCCTTAATTACAATATGATAAGAAATTTGCTTGCTACTTAAACAACCATTTGATTGTCAACATGCACTCAAAATTAAACACAAAATTATAAAACTTAAATCTATAAACACTAAAAATAATCGTGGCTACTGGCACATTAAGAGCAAACTGAAATATAACAACTCCACAAAGTAGCCACTAAATCTTTAATCTGATGTGCATCATTGCACCGCCCACCATGGGGTATACATACTTAAATTTATGATAACAGAATGCATGTACCTTTAACAAATAAAACATTTGTGAATAACTACCTTGGTTTACTTCTAAGCAATGTGACATGTTTTATCCCACCTTCAGTATTGACTACACGTGTATACACCACCGAAAAACATGTAAGTCAAACTGCTTGTCACAATACTTATGATTTAATATCAGAGTACCCAGAACTCTGTCGATCTCCTACCGGTAAGTAAACCAATTTCGTGTATTACATAAATTTATGTCGCCATCTATTCTTTAACTAGACATAAAAATAACATACTCTAATTATTATTATATTTTGTATAGCATCACTTTACTATAATACCCTTTTTGTTACAGATTCCTGTATTACACATATGTGCTGAAATTGGGAAACGTCGCTGCCTCTGTTCAAAGTAAGTATCATATCCTACATCCTCATATCTAGTTTTGAATTCTTTATGTTGACCTAGCTTAGCCTTTGATACATAGAATCGCTTTGTTGTTCCTTTTCCTGTCATATATTTACTAATTTGATTGATATTTCTATTTGCTTTCAGGTTTACACTATCACTAACGTTTACGTGCAGTGCAGCTATAGAACTACAACTTACAGAGTCCACCGTCCCCGATAAAGTCCATCCTAAGGATGTGCACTGCGCCATAGTTCGACCATCAGATGATTTCATAAATCCATTTTGTAAAACCTTTGTGCATATGTCTGCTCCTAATAAAATGTCTACATTGTTTGGTTTATTATATCTAGGATCAGCCAACTGCATGTTACTAACCCAATCTAACGGTGCTGTTTCTCTAGATGGTAATAAAGATGTTATAGAGTTAAGAACATATGCATTTACAACAACCTCAACTGACGGATCGAATCTAGACTGAATTTTTATATCAACAACAGAATTTATTGGTAAATTGTTATGTACACCTACTCCAGATAACATTCCTTTAAACAGTTCCTTCTTAAGGCCTAAACTTTGAACAGTGCTTTCAGTCACAAAGGACGCCTGAGAGCCTTGATCCAGTAATGCTCGTAATGTGTACTTAGCTCTCTTTTTCGACATAGCATTTACAAGAGCTGTGGCCAACAAAACATTATTAGTGGCAATACCTTTCGAAAAACAAGAGACAACCTCAGTTTTCTGGTTTTCTACCTTATCGGTTTGTGATGATTCTTTCGTCAGAGAACCCATATTTCTCGACGAACCCAATTCTTTCCTGTCTCCACTAGACTCATGATTACCCTGAGGGTGCAACAATGAATGATGTCTTCGCTTACATATGCGACAAGACGCCATGCATTTACAAACCCTAGCTGAGTGACTGACGCCCAAACAGTTGAAACATAAGTTGTTATCCCGTACAAACTTACGACGAGCATCACAATCTAATTTTTTGACAAAATGTTGACAATAACTTAGCTTATGTGGTTCCGAACAAAAAGGACACTGAATATCTGAAACGTGTAAACTACTTATCTTATTTATACCTGTATTACTGTTTTGATGACCTTGACTTCTAGATCCAGAATTAGATTTATTATCCAAAAATTCTAATGCTCTATACCGGTTAGTTAAAAACTCAGTAAACTGAATGAATGTGGGAAGTTCCTCTGATGAGTTATGTTCCGTTATATTTAATTCCCACTGCTTCCGAGATTCGGGATCTAGTTTCAAAGTTATAATATGGATAATTATAATATCCCATGATTCTACATTAATACCAAGATTAGAAAGCGCCTTTAAACAATCGTTAGTATTATCAAGTAATTCTTTAAGACCGACAGCCGATTCGTTATTGAGATTTCTCTGACTAAGTAACCTTTTTAATATAAAATGTGTTAGGTACCTTTTATTGTTATAGCGCGCATTCAATAGTTCCCAACATCGGTCATAATTCGCGTCAGAAATGGGTATTTGTCGAAGTAGCTGTTCTGCTTCCCCGGACAAGTATCCTTTTAAATACTGCATTCGTTGAACATTATCTAAACTCTTATTATTGTGGATAAGCGATAAAAACAAATCTCTGAAAGTGACCCAGTCGGTATACTTTCCTGAAAATACCGGAATAATTATTTTTGGTAACTTTACTTCACACTGTTTTGAAGTGCTAGCTTTAGGACTTTCCCTTAAATCGGGCTCTTTATTATCAAATGACTCGACAATAGTTTCCAGTTCAGTTTTGTATTGAATGTACACTTCATCTGCTAAATCATAAACATCATTACACACATATCGACTCTGTTTTAATTTATCTGGCTCATATTCCTCATACAATTTATTATGACCATCTGATAACTGACCCCACAGTTTTTCTAAATTTTCTAACCTTACTTTACAATAAGGACGTGTTATTCGCTCCTTAGGTGATTTTTTAAAGTTAACATAAGCTTTATTTATTCTACTGTAAACATCTTCTTGTCTATTTATTAATGACTCCATGGTCGATTATATAAAGTTTTATTTTAGATTATATAAAGATGATTTTTAATGTAGGTACTCCCTTAAACTACTAACAAACTAAATTACGATTAAAATTATTTTATTTTAAGATATCAAGTAGTTAATTCAATGGGTATACAAGCAAACAATTAATTACAAGTCCACAGAAATCATTTTTTATAATTGTTCTGTACGAAGTCGAAATTTTTACAAGTCTTTGAGAAACAGTAATTATTAAGGAAAAATGGGCATAGGTTCCCCGTCTCAACCAAATTATCTTAAAATTAGGCTAAATCTAAAACACAGTTGAAATAGTCTAAGTTAATGTTCGTAATACTATCAAATTTCAAAGTTAATTTCTTCAAGCAAATAGAGTTCAATTTTGTGTAATTATTAAGAATTCTTCCAAAGATATTCAATTTTGAAATTCCACTGTTATGATAAAAGTTCACTCACGGTTTTTAATCCCAATTGATGTCACCTGATGAATGATTCCACTAAACCTGATGTCTTCGTAACGACGTGTGACGTTGCGTCCTTCACGTCACGTAGACACCTCCTCCGTCAACCTTGCTGCCGATCCCTGACGGTGACGACACCCGGCACCGTCTGCAATAGCGCGCTGCACCACGCGCTGCTACTGCTGCTTGCTGCTTCTTCAAGTGTGCCTTGGCTAGTTTGCGCAAGCGATCCACTTGCCCAGCCAAGAAGTTTCACCAAAAACTGAAGACACTTTACTCCGACTCCGAAGGACCAAATGAACAACCGTTCACTTATTACTCCACGCACTACTCGATCTGCAGCACTCGCGATGGTAGCAAGGATGAGGATAATACAGCAAAAACAACTTGTTACGGTGTTGTAACTGTATATTAGATAACTTTTTATTTTATTTCTTAGAACTATTTTTCTTCCAGTTATATATTTTTCTCCTCGTTGCTAGGCAACCACAAAACAAACTCAAAAATGACACTTTTCTTTTAAAACTGATATACGGCCTTAAACAGCCATAATAATGTTTACTGCTAAATATATTAATGGCTCGCTTAATCATTATTTTATTTATGAATATAAACTGGTTGATTATGCCACCTATATCAAAATTGAGATGTTTTATAAAAATAAAGGTATTTTTTTAAATGCCCAGCAATCAGCCTTGATTAAAGTTGCCTCATTAGTCTAATGGCCCCAAGCGCGAGTGCTAGAGGTCCTGGATTCGATTCCCTGGTCGATCAAAGAGTTATTGAGTTCTTCTATGAAATACTCAGTATCAACTCGGAGTCTGCATTTGTGCCTGATTAATGGCGGGGGATACAGGAGTGATGGTATGGTTTTTATAAAATGCCTTGGTAACAATATTACAAAAATACTCACATGCCAAGCCAAGATGTTAGCCAAGCTGGCGAGGACTGGTTCCGAAGCGAACGCGACGGTATTGGTCCCTTCCTCTAAGGCGTGGATGACTTGCAGCATCTTTGGATGGCGCGTTTGCTCCATAAACGCTACGCAGATGCGGATCCTGTCCAGCATGGTCTCCTTACGCTTGGGTTTCTGGAGCTTCTCCGCGATGCGCTTGTCAAACACGAACACCGAACATTCCTGGGAAGGAAACAGACTAGTTAATACTTTAACTAGGTTAGACCTGGATTAGACTGGCTGGATTTACACCGTCTATACGAAATGTAGCGTGGGACGCCGGCTGATGAAAGAAGGATGAAGGGAAGGCGGCTAGCAACAACGGGACGAAAAGATCTGAAGATTGGGCTCCGTGGCGTTCACTTAAAGAGGCCTACATCCAGCAGTGGCTGAATACTGGCTGATGATGATAATGATGATACTAATATTATAAACAGGTAAGATTAATTTATTTGTAAACGATATAATTTAACCGTCTCAATAAAAAAACATATCACACCATTGGAACTCACGACCCACTCTAGTAGTGTATTACAGTAGTTAGATGAAGGAAAAATAATAAATTGAAAGATGAATATTTATAGGCAACAGTTGAAGTCCATTATACAAAGTTATCTATATATTCAAGATGAAGTTGAAAGTGGAATTTCCAGTTGGCTACCTGGTTCGGGAAGCGAGGTATGCTTTTATGTATAGATTGCTGCTTTACTCTGGAGTTCAACAGTTACATTAATACTTCATTCTCCATAAGACTCACTATTTGGAACCGTCCAATTAGTTTTGACGTTTCAAAAGTACCTACATGTAATAAAGGCATAATTAAAATACAATATTTATATTTGGTATTCGGTTTCCACTAAAACGGATTCAATAGGTAACTATCTATACATTTAATAAAATTGTAACAAGTCGATATCTGTACATTATAATATAATATAACATAAATACCATCACGCCTGTATGGGAAGGGTTAGGTAGAGGTTGAAACATCCCGCTATACGTTTTAAGTACATCTGTCCTTAGCAGTGATCTAAGTAGGTACAATCACCATCATTTACGGTCTATATGCAAAATAGCTTGTTATCATCCAAGCTGGTCATATTTTCAGTAACGAACAGATTCATGCTGCTAACTTATAGATTCTCAATAATTAATTGTTTAAAGGATTTAATTAGTACAGTCACCATTCTAATATATCGGAGCAAATAGACTGTTCATAATTATCTGAGCAACTAGAGAAATTAAACCATATATCATCGACACAAAGTATGTTTTAGAATGTACACTATAAACGGCAGCTGTCATTCTTACATGTATTTTATCCCATTGGGATATAGTTTAATTTATTTTATTGTTCAGATAATTTTGAACAGTCTGTTCGCTCCGATATATTAGAATGGTGACGTACTAATTAAATGCTTGAAGTTAAAACAATTGAGAGTCTATAAGACCAGCTTGGATGATAACAAGCTATTTTGCCACCAAGACCACAAATGATAAAGGTAAAATCGTTGGCCGTAGGTAGATACTAAGGGTCTTGCTGCATCGAGCGAGACCCCTCCGTGTTCCGGATAGTATGAACAACCGTCTGTCTAGGTTATCATACAAACACTTATGACAATCGTCATTTGCTGTCCCAAAAATCCTGACAGCCAGTCTGTTCTTCGAATATCGAAGTTAAGTTCCACAACTTATTTTTTGGGAAATGGTAAATGACAGTCGTTTATGTTTGTCAGAAGCCTGGTAAAATTGACAAGACAGTTTATTAATAAGATATCTTTATGGCCCCGAAAATAGGTTCCAAACGGCAGTCATAAAAAACCCCAATATATTTACATAAATGCTAAAAGGACAATGAGCAAATTATCAAACAAAAAATGAAGTTTGAATAGACGCTTCTATAAAATAAAATAGTGCAGCAACAATTTCCATAAATTCTTGCACAGTACGATTAGTGACTAAAGCCAGGAACTAAATGGGCCGGTATTAAGCCGACAGAAAATAAGGTAAAGTAGTCGGTAAGTGCCGACGACTTCCTTTGACAAAGACCGGCGCTAACGAATCGTTTTATTTGAGAGCTAAACGTGTAATTACTGGATTAATAATTGACGAAGTTTTAAAGGACACATTGATTGTAACAAAAGGAAAAAAATTAACGTGTTCTTAATAATATATCTACTTATTTATTTTTGCAAAATTAAAAATACCCAAAATATTTGTTTTCGTGAAAGCAGGGATACAATTTGTTCGAAATAACTAAGCCTGTCTGCAAGTGGTTTAAAAAGACAGAAAGAGTCGGTGTAAAGACAACCCGGTTCGTGTATGTTTTACATTTGTGATATTATTTTTTTACTCATTTCAATATTTATGTATAAAACACTTGATTAAGGGTACTCCCTTAATTGGCGAACCGTGTTAAACATTGATTATAATTCTAACGACTAAGGAAAAAAAATTTTGCTAATCTGAAGCTAGGTGTTCTGAGCTACTACGCTGGCAAGTATAACATGGTTCGCCAGAATTCAACTCATATTAGGTATGTTTTACTAGTTCGAAGGAAGGTGCAGGTAATTGCTACGAAATTATGTATACATAAATATGAAGTGAAATTCTCACAGGTTTGAAAGCCGTACAAAATACAACAAGAAGAAGATATATTTACTTACAAGTAAATTTTACGTTATATTGAATGTCATGCTTTTGCTTTAGGAAATATTGGGTGACATAATATAATTTGTATAATTGACTTACTGTTGCGGTACTTAAATAGAGACTATCAAAACTAATTATACCTTTCACAGTTCATACCTACTCGTAGTACTTGGATAGTTTAGGAAATATTTAATCCAACTTCTTGGCACTTGACACAAAGTGATAAACTCATGGTAACTTAGGTGATATAAAGTCCTTGAATCCAAGCAAGGGGACAAGTTACTTAAAGGAATCAGACACTAAGCATCCATCCGACATTACGTACGGCACCAACATCCGAGCCTCGAGTTGCGGTTTAGATCCCCGCACGCAACAAATATTTGTGTGTCCCACCTAACACGATCGCGTTAACACGTTGTAGCATACCCTCAGGTAGTAAGTCTGGGTTTCGTTGTATGTGTATGTAAAATAAAACAACTCTCTTATGTCCTTTGATATAGAAAATTTATATTCTACTCCGTCAAATAATTTATGAACCGTGAACAAACGATATCAAAATATATTATTTGCCTTAGATTAATATTCTAGTTAAATACTTTTATTTTTATTCTAGCCGGTCTCGACCCACTGTTAGGCAAAGGCCTCCTTTCCCTCTTTCCAAGCCTGATTATTTAGCGATGCAATATCTCTCGAAAGAGTCGAGATCCCTCTACCTTCGTCTGGCCCGTTAGAATCAGTTTGGAAAAGAAAGTTAATTAATTATTAAGTATTATTAATTACCTATTACTCAATATTAATTTGCATGCCAATAGGACTACGTCCGTCACTACGTCTGTCCAGAAAACAGCCGTTGCTGTCCCACTGCTACACAAAAGCCTCCCCCAATTAATTCCCGGTACTCTTTTCTTGCGCCACCTCGAACCAGCCCCCGCAGTATGCATCCAAATCAATATTTCATAGCAATAACAAAATATTTTGTACATTTCGCGTCGGCATAACCCTTATCTTGATCACGCCTCCAGTTTTAGTATTGACGTGGCAGGCTTCAGACGCATTCCACGTGCAGTAGGTACCTATTACCTACAAAACAGCTATTGTTTGTAGGCGTATTCAATAACGGCGTAGTAATCTTGGTATTATTCTGGTATAAGTATATCTATATGTATAACACATATACCATACCGTCATAATAATATAGATATGACGTAAGACGTAGGTATATAATAAGCTGACGCACGTAACATCATTACAGGGGGCGTAGGCATTATACATACATTATAACAATAACTTGAGATGCGGACGCCTAAGTTACGAAATTAAGCTTAAATTTTGTATATCTGATAGCCTATTTTATATTAAAGTGTTATTGAGTTTTTCTATGAAATTCTCAGTAGCAGCTCGGTGTTCGGATATATGCCCGGTAAGAATAAGTGATCAGTCATTAAAGTTGCATCGGAATATAAAGGCAGGGCTTTATAACACGGCTCAACTCTTCAGTGATTTGCGCGGCTAGGTCAGGGCCAGGTCTCACAATAAGACGATTCCTGCAACTAGTTACGGTCACGAGTTACCTTGACTCCATACTGAAGAATATTTCTTATGGAACACCTTGAGATTAAAATATTCGTTGAATTTCTCGTTATGAGTGAGTTTTGATGCAATATTATTTGAAATAATAATTTATATTCGGTAAAAGGTTAACTTAGGACCATATTTTGTAATATGCATGTAATTAGTTTAATTTTGTGTAGCTGATTCTCTTTGTGCATTTTTAAAGGTAGGTATCTAGTTATCTTGTGATGTTAGGCAAAGGTGTACTGATGTACAACCACAAGTCGCCGGTATGTTTAGATCCCATGTAATAGGGGGCGAGCCTATTGCCACTATCCGGGCACAAATTCAGACTCCGAGCTGCTACTGGAAATTTCATAGAAAAACCCAATAACACTTTGCTCGACCTGGGAATCGAACCCAAGACCTCTTGCGTAGCAGTCGCGCTTGGGACCACTAAATTAACGAGGCAGGATTTCCGCAGTGCAGAAATGGAAATTTACGCTGTGTTTTTCGCAGATTTCAAAATTGGAATACCAGTTTTAAATTTGAATCTAAGATACGCACCTCAATACTTTTTGAAATCGTGTGAGAATTAGTATATATTAATTATCACTCGCTTAAAATTTCATGCCAAAGAGATTGTTTCGAGGGTGTGTGTGAAGTCTCTAATTTTGGAGGAGACTTGTGCCCAGGTTTTTATCACCACGATCATCATCGACCAAGATCAATTGTAAATGGTTTAGAACGAGAGGGATTAGGCTACAGTCCACCACGCTAGCCTTCTGTGGATTGGATGACTAGACACGCCGTTAAGAAAATCTTTCAGGCGGGTTTACTCACGATGTTTTTCTTCACCGTTAAGGCGTGAGATAATTATTCAGAGGTGCATGTCTTGGTTTCGAGCCCGAGACCTTTGAATTGGCATATCACTAGCAATAATCGTTGTACACTGGTGTCCTTTCAATAAATAAGGCCATAGTTCACCACGCTGATTCAGTATACAAAGCCAACATCATGTTTTTAATTATGTAAAGTGAATGACACTTTACATGACACAATATCAATTATCACATGAAGTCTAAAGAGACAATGTAGTGGTTCGGTTTTTATGTGTTAACTTTGTTGATATTGTAAATTATGATAACTTTTACGAGGAGTTTAGGGAAAAATCGCTGATACTACCCACTTTATATTATTCTAGATCTCGCCCGCGGCTTCATTCATATAAATTATATAATTGCCAGTAAGGAAAACACACAACCTTACTACTTATTAATACATACTTACTTAAAAATATAATTAATGGCAATAAGCTCGCCCCCTATTACATGGTGTGACATACCGGCGGAGTGTGGGAGGACATTAAGTACACCTCTGTCTAATCCTTCCGGGAATACAGGCGTGATGGTGTGTATGTATTGATGGCGCTATTCGCTAATTTTTGGCCTAAGCAAAAAAAAATATGTGATGTTATATCACCATATTTCACCGGAACGAAACCCATTATTTACATTCACCGGGGGCTATAAGTACATACAAACGTAATCCAAATATATATTTTGTGAAACCAAGTATTGTGATTTATTTTGTGAATTACAAATAAATTGCCAGTTTGTAAACAGCATCCCACCCTTTGACAAAATTAGTAAAAATATTTTTACGCAATTGTACGCGGCGCGTATTAGTACTAAAAAGCTTTTTGGTAGGAACATCTTTTCATAATGTGCTAAGTTTATCCGACAAGGTGTAGACAAAAGTAACAGTATATCTTATAGTGGGGTCCCAAACTTGGAACAATAACAGCTTTTACCGAATTAGTTTATAAACTTTGTACATTAGGAGTGCTCTTGAATACGGAGTCATGAGGGTGCGTTCATTGGACTGTGGTGGGTACTTTTATGTTCTTATTTTTAATCGACTTTAATAAAAAAAGGAGGTTATCGTCGTCGCCAGTCGCAAATATAGAATCATAAGATCGCTCGGTGCTTCTTCTTCAAAATAATTTAATGATCGTGATGTTTAATTAGTTTTTTTTTAGTCATTATTTACCATCATATCTTTTATCATTTGGGTGAATTGCCCAAGCAAAAAAAAAATACACGGCAAACCTGAGAACGGTAGTGCAATATGCTGATTTTTTATTTTCTATATTTTTTCTCGACAACGTAAGTACTTCTCTATCTTGACAAAAAAGTCATTGATTTCTACCCTCTATTAAACCCAAAAAATAATAATTAAAAAGTGTTATTTTATCATCACGGTGGCCTGTCCTGAACCCAATTCCGCTCATAAAATACCTTCCCCTGCAAATACATTCGTAATATGGATTTTAATCGATTTTGTTATCATTAAATTATAATATATTCGATCAAATAAAACTATTTTTGTTTATTTTCTTTCTCATGGATTTGACAGGCACTCAACTTTTGTCGAAATCAAACCTAACCAAGTACGGAACCCTGCCTGCCCGGCACGGTTGTTCTTAGCTGTATCATTTCGGTGGATTTATTTTATTCCGGTGCACAGTGTATCATTTTGGTGGTATTTTTTATCATTTTGGTAGACACTTTTCATTTCAGTGGACTCATAGCATATTTATAGCGTACGACGTTCAAACGGCTACACATCAAGCTATACAAAACCAGTATTGTACTGACCTCCCGTCATAAAAGTTTTCCACACAATTCAACGCCACCCTATACTGGTTTTGTATATCTTGATGTGTAGCTGTGCGTACGTATTGTTTTTTTTAGGTGTGGTGTGTATAATTCGTTGTGCAAACATAGCAGAAAATTATGTTTTAAATTTAAGGACGATAAGTGTCAAATATCGTTGTAGCCAGAATAATTATTACCAGAATGACCTCACACTCCTCGCTCATATTTCCAAATATCAACAGTGATATAATTAGCAACCCCTCCGCTGCTCACGTTGCCCGATAACATAAACTTAATTTTCCGCAGACTAGCGATGGGTTAATAACGTTGTTCGTGGCAATGTAATGTACCTAAATGTTTATTTTCTGTAAACCATAGCTTAATGCCCGTTTTCAAGTATAGGTTTTTATTTTTATATGTGATCAGTTCGTCTATGAATGCAGTGTGGAAGTTTTTAGGAACTAAAAATATTGTTAATGGCATTTATTAATTGTCTATAATAAAATTGACTTGACAAGAATTTTTGAGACCAATGCACAAACATAAACGGAGCCGTAATAAGACAGGTAGGCAAGTATACCTACAGCATGTTTTAATGAGATTTTTTTTGAGTGCATTGAAGTTCAAGGTTAACAAATCTCGTGGCTTTGATAATAATAATTTTAAATCATTTTGTTAAACCGATCGAATTATTGAAACGTGTCGGCTGCGCTAGTGCTGCACTTAGCAAATGTATCGCGTGAAAATATCGATAAAATATGCATTCATATAAATTCATACTTATTCATATGGGAATAGCAATACATCTTTGCTTATTTCATATTCATGCATTTTTATATAACATGGGTAATGGTTCGTTCTATAATTCAATGTCAGGAGTAGTGAAGGTATAGCATACGTACATAAATGTATGTATCCGCTTAATATTATCATCATCATCATCAGCTTGTTGCATCGTCCCACTGCAGGAGACGGGTTTCCTTTCAGACCGAGAGGGATTTGGCTATAGTCTCCTATGCTAGTCTCCTGCAGGTTGGGAGACTTCACACGCCATCGATAAAAAAATCTCAGGCGTGCATGTTTCCCTCACCTTTATTGCGTGTCATCATTGATTATATTACGCACGATATCAAAAATCGGAAGTGCCTTGGATTCGAGTTCGAGTCCTTTGACTTGGGAATCCACAAAATAGCACGTAAAACTTAATACGATTATTTCGGACACTCCTGCATTGAGGGTGTGTTTAAAATATAAATTTCATACGTACACACACTACTTGGATTTTTTTATATAGTGCAGATAATCCCCATTCGATTCGTACTCTCAAAAACAGCACTAGCAGTTAGCATCAAAGAACTTTATTTATCAAAAATCACTTAAGTTCAGTTCAGTTGCCATGAGACTCGTGATTACATTCACCACGACCTCAACGAAGACTCGGGACTACCAGTATACAGATATAAGCGTCTATTATAAAATAATAATTATTAAAAATGTAACGCAATACTGTCCGACATTGAACTAAATGTAAAGAAAGTCGTTTCGGTTGAAGGACAAAGTGATATGTTTTCAATAGATTTCGCCAGAGCCATTTGACTTTACTTTAAGGTATAATCGATATTATAAACAGATCCTTCTCGGTAGCTTAGTTTAAAACGCCTAGCCTCAGATCGACTTCGCTCTATTTAGTTAAAACTTTGATAAATCTATAAAGATATTCGCATCAGTTTTTAGAAAATCTCTTTTTATAATTTCAACTTAGATATTTTTTAATAGAACACATCATAGAACTGAAGTCATATTAAGAAGAATTATAACTTCTTTGAGCAGATTAGATCTCAATTTCGTGTAGTGAGTATTTTTTTTAAAGGTCGAATCCAACCTACTCATATACCACAGTAAATTCTCTGGAATCGAGGTTATTCTTCATTTTACCACGTGGTTTCGGTTGATTTGCATTCGCAGAGCTCTCAAAGATGTAACTTATAAATAACAGGCGACATCTACAGGCAGTAGGATAAAAGTATTACTTAATACAAGAGCATTAATGCCCTATTTGTAGAATGAGTTCACGTCCGTATTCCCGGTAGGGTTAGCCTGTGGAGTACTTATTATATACATGCACAGTTCGCCGGATTAGAACAAGGGTCGAGCCTATTGCCAGTAACCGGACACAAGCCTAGACTCCGAGCTCCTAGTGGGAATTTCATAGCGAAGCATTATACGTTAGGTTACGTTCAGACTAGAAAATAACTGGTCCAATATAGAGCAAAAAATTTGAGTTATTTTTTTTTGGGGTCAAAGTAAATTGGAAATACATAAATATTCAACACAGAAATAAATAATTCAGCATAATAATATTATCGAAGTGTTTATAGTAACTTGGTAAAACAAAGGTTTTATTGTAATTTATATGGTATATATATAAATATTCATATCATCGCGCCTGTATTTCCCAAAGGGTGAGGCAGAGGTGTACTAATGTACGGTGGGCAGCACATTAATTGTCAACACTTTGTTTAAAATCATTTGGAGGAATTTGACAGTTTTGTATAACCTTATGTGCTGGCGAGTGTATACATTATACTCCTACAATTCGCCGGTATGCTTAGGTCCAAGTAATATACGGCGAGCCTATTGCCATTAACCAAATTGGTATATTGAACTTTCCGGTTTTTTTAAATCTTCATATTATTAACAACACTATATTTTCCTTCTTCCGTCTTTAACTGGTCGGACAGCCGATCAGACACTTTTCATACCTATGCTCAAATGAGATCTTAAATTAAGCACTAGAGACTTTTTTATTCAGAGCCTAATGCTGTAATATAAGGCTCTTTGGTAATGTCTTATAGATAATTCAGAGCAGCTTAGAATCGGCGAAGCCAACCGAATGACAAGAGGTCGTAAGTTCGAAGTCTTTCTATTACAGTATTGTAGTGACCATCTTTAATTTGTTGGATCGGAATATTAATACGTAAGGAGATCCCCATATAATAGTTCCGCTACACGATGACTAATGCATGCGTGCTCTCTGTTAGGACAGGTTAGCTTAAAACTGCTATGGCTCTTTCTTCAAAAGGCCTGTTCAGAAAGTCCATAATACTACTGACTGGACTTAAAAGAGATCATCATTCAATGAGTTTGTTTTGGCGTATCCTCTCAGACGTCGTCAAGTAAGAAATTCCGACGCCATGTAGTTTAAAAGAAAACGTTAAACATCGACTTGTAAAAGTGTCTTACATAATATATATATTATATTAACATTAAACAAAATACTTATAAAGATAATACAAAATCTGTATATCAGAATAGGTATGTATCCGAAGTGTCTATAATACAGAAATCGGTTTAAAAAGTGTGCTATATATTAGTAGTTATTATTATTGATACGTCAGTGAGAAGGTACTTAAATAAAATAATGTTCGAGGTTGTAGTGAAAATTCACTTGCGTTTATCGCAAATGCCACGTTAAAAGTGTGAGAGCCTCGTAAAAATCTATTGTATTGGCCTGTTACTTGCCAGGTCTACTACCCTCTTATGTGATTAACTTTTATACGAAGTGCCTGTAACTTTAAAAGATTTACGTTCACCTTAGCGTGTTCTGAATGGCGGGAACTCGATGGGCCTTCAGTCAATATGACTTTAATAGGACGTAATGGTGCTGATCTTTGTAAATTCCGATCTTCGATAAATATCTAATGTGAGTTTGATTGCGTTGGAGCTTTCGATGAATCGCTGGATACTGTGTGTATTTTAGTATGTTACATATCGAGTCCAATATGGCAGGGTCGATTTAAATCAAAATTTCAGTCAATCTTCAGCTTAACCTAGCGATCGATCCTGTGAAGACTAATAGCGATCGCGATACTACGATATTTTAGAAATACATAAATTCGTAGTTATCTGGAAACTTGACATTGTGGTGCGCACATAGACGACATTATTGACTTTGTCTATCGATACAGCATATGATGGCTTGTAAATATTATCATAATGTTACATAAGACACTTTCATCAATTATAAATGATTAGTCGCCAACATTCTAGTTTATGTATGTATCTTTATTAAACTTAAAAAAGAAACATTTTTAAACAAGGCCCCATAAAACCGTTTTCACGGTTATTTAGTTAAACAGTTTAAGTAAACTGTTTGGATCATAATAAAATTTATAAAAGAAAAATTTCGAAAATATTTCTAATCATAATTATCTAACCGATTTCTATGAGTCTTTCACCATTGAAAAGGATCATTATTCCCTATCATCCCACAAGATAACTGGAGTTCAATGCGAGCGAAGCCGCGGGCACCTCTCTGGTATTACTTATATAATTTGAAGCCCGCCCGTAGACTGCTTCGCCCAAATACCGCTTTGAGTAAATAACTTGTGGAACGTCAACATCTTCAGCAAGAACGCCAGACAATTTGCTTATTACTGTGAAATATTAATTAGTCTGGTAATTAGTTTCCAAATCGTTTATTCAAATACATAACAGCTATGTGATAGACTGCCTCATTAGTCTAGTGGTTCTAAGTGCGACTGCTACGCTAGAGGTCCTGGATTTGATCTTATATAAGGTCGAAAAAACTGTTATTGGGTTTTTCGATTATCAAGTTCTTGATTTTTGCCCGGTAAGAAGCAATAAGTTCATATTATGTTCTATAATAAAAGTGTGAATAGTTATATTTTCCGCCTACCTATCTCTATAATGTTTAGACTAAGTATTTAATTTTAATATGAAATTATTTCGCAATATATCGCTGTATGGCCAGTCCGCGCGAATCTATATTGCGCGATATTTATATATTGTACCTGCTGTGTTCTCGTAAAACCTGAGATGGGCCAGCATTGAATACCTAGTAAAGGCCCGGAATATTCCATGACTATCGTTCTATCCACTCGGCAAATCTTAGGTTTTACCTAGAGCCACGGTAAATGTCGAAAAATATAAGCATTGAGAAAATTGTACCTACCTACGTACATACAAATATTTGCTCCATAAAGTAGGCGTAACCAAATCCCTAAAACTGTACCATTATTGTATCAAATATATCTCTTTACCAAGAATAATTGCAAATTAATTTGGTAATTGGAAAAATCCGCAGTCGATGACATCCATAAAATAAAGTAAAAAAAAAATATGTAGCATTTTTTGTGTCCCACTGCTGGGCACAGGCCTTCCTTAACTTCGTCCAGGATTCTCTATGCCTGACTTCTTCATACCACGATGGCAGAATGTCTTTACATTATAAATGTTGTAGGAAAACTTATATGAGGGGTTTTTATTAGTAAGAGAAAGCAAAACAACAATTTTTGAATTTTTGTCTGTCTGTCTGTCTATATGTTTGTCAAGTACACGCATCACGAAAAAACTACTGCACGAAATTGGAATTGGTTTTTAAAATCTGGTGCATGTTTCATGTTAGTACGCTGTAAGTTAATATTTTTGAGACGTGAGTGCAACTGCGGGCAATAGTTAGTTTAAATAATTTAAATAGAAACTTGGCCAAGGTCGGTTCAAGTTTACCGAGAATTTATTTCCTGCTGACTACAGTAAGTCTAGATTCTATTCACAAAAGGCTTAAATTCAAGGTTTCCTCATTTTATTGTAGTTTGTTCGACATAAAATATTGCTTTTATATTGTTTCCCGGTACACGTGCAAGTGATGATAAATTGTCCTTGAGCTGTTTTGAACCAACGCAACTAATTTGTAGCTAGTAGGAAGCGAGGATGTTATGCACGTGTTCCAGATGACATTGCGAATCGAGCGCAACATTAATACATAAACATTTGAATATGGAACGTAGCCTAGTAAGGTAACGTGATTCCTCTAACGTCACCTTACTGCGTTACATATTTACCTACGTTCCATATTCCAATGTTCGTCATTATAGCAACATAAGGCTAGGGTTTAAAAAAATATTAGAGCTAGTCTAGTCTTAAATCATCGTCAATCATAAACAATGTTCACTGCTTCAGATTGCCTCATTGTTCTAGTGTGTTATCGATAATTCTCAGTAGCAGCTCGGTTGGAGTTTGGATTTGTACTCTACTAGATACTAAGGTACGCTCGCCCCTTTACATTTACCTGTGAATTGTGGGTCGATATCAATAGTTACGCCTCTGCTCACCATCTTCAGACATTAAAAATAATATTTTTCCGTCTATAAAAGCAAGATTTTTGTATTCTAAAAAAACAAACGCTCAGTATACTAACTTCCACTCTAATGTTCAGAAACAAAAATAAAAGGATTTTTTTACAGACGTCTTATTTCCGTTTGATGCATGAAAAATAAAAAGCTTTTTGATATATTCAATAATGTGGTTCATACAACGCGTGCGTTTTACGAAGAAGTGGAGAAAGTCTTGCGAATACGATAAAGTTCTAGTGATATTTTTTTCTTCTAAAGTATCTTTTTTTATATATTTAAATAAAACTAATGCTAGTATTTAAGAATCTGTCATCAATTCTATTTATACATCATAGTTTATACCTTTATGTGCGTACAAACTACCTACCTATTATCTCCGACCATCCCGAAGGCTTAGACAAGTGGCATGAATGCGCTAATTGAATAGAATGCACTCGTATTCGTACGATAAATACAAAAGAAGTATGAATGTGTTGTCTTCTCCAACACCAATTTAGATCAATATTCCAAAATTAAATTCTTAAACAGATAAAAAGATATAGCTATAACCAAAGACGTTTATATATCGTTGGCTTATGAGTTCCTATCCTTTTTGGTCCAAAATTCTAACAACCAACCTACAACGCAATTATGTGGCTTAAGAGATTTTTTTACATTTAAATGATTTTGAAAAACACTGTTTTCACGTTGAAAACTCGGATTATATTTTTTACCGCTGTATAGTAAAATCTTTCTATTTACTTTTCTGTACTCCTAAAATGTTTGGTAACGTGGATTCATTTAATTATAGAAGCGGACGCCGGCCGAGGTTTGTTCATTATTTTCTGTAAAACGAATTTGCATTATGAATGGTGTATACCCTGCGCCTGGCTGGCATAATGATAATATAAAATGTCTCAAGTGTGGAGAACTAAAAAAAGTAGTAGATATATGAATCAAAAAGTCTCCGTTTGCCGTTGCTTTGGTAATCTAAGCATATTTTAATGAAACTGATACTTAGTCCTATAGATAGGTAGTAACATAATGTATCTTTACGAAGGTAACCTTGTAAGATAATCTTGTCCCCTTTCAATCCTTACATAGGTATAATAAAACCAAGTATCCCGCCGCGTCTTTCTGTTTGTTCACGATAAAATAAAAAACTACTGAACAGATTTTTGTGCGGTTTTCACCAATAGATAGAGTGATTTTGGGGAAGGTTTAACTGTATTTTGATAAGTTTTTGTGTAAATTAGTTAAATAAAATATGACGATAATTTATTGCCGCTACAGAGCCGCCTGGGAGCTTTCAGCAAAGGCTGCATTACGACACAAAAAACAGTACCTAGACATAATATGCTCCACTACCCGTGTGAAACCGGAGCGGCTCGGTAGTACCTTATAATGGTTCCACTGATATTTATGCAATCGAGAATCGCTGCACTAGATTACAAATCATTCATCCCTTCATTCAATATCACTTGAGGTACAGTAATTCCATTCAAACATCAAATTTATCAATTCCAATTCAATCTTCCCAGTACTGCTGAATGAATGAAACTGCCCACATGCGAAACTGTGACAGCATGAAACATTTCCCTACGATGAAATGAAATTTCGCTTGCACGGAGCTTGTGAATTCAGAGAATGTTTCATATAAATTATTTGCAAAATTGAGAATGATATAAACTATTGCAATATTTATTGATTTATAATGAAATTAGTATATTTTCAAAATGCCGCCGACCTGATAATTGAACTTTTTACACAGCTTTTGTAGATTTTTGCTGAAAGTCGAAGTTTCTGTGACAAGTTTTAGATAAAAAATAAAAGATTTTTCGTATTACTAGGTAGGTAATACGATTTTTTTTTTATTTTTAAATGTGTAATCTACGTCATCACTAAACAATATGTAACAAAATCTACAAAGTCGATCATTTAAATTAAAATATCATCAATACCAATTTTTACTAGTATAAATTATGCCTTTTTGCTTATAAATCATATTAGGATATACCGCTAAAAACCTGCCAGTACTTTGGTGGGGTATTCAGTTTTTTTCCTTTTTTACCGCGTTAATTTAATTAACAACTTTTGCATAAAGTGCCGTACATGCTGGTAAATACTACAAGGGTGGAAGTCACAGGATGTTATACAGATCATTGAATCCAGCCGTAATTAGAACCATAGTCGGGAGCGAAAGCACATGTCATGTTAAGTCACTTCCTCGTACTGCGAGCAAGTAATAGTTGCAAAGATAATACCTAAGTTAACTGTAAAGAAAAAAAAACCATTATTTTTATATAATTATAATAAAATTAAATACCTATTTTTGTTGTGCTTAGATCGCCCACAGTAAAAAACTGTTTAGAGCCACTGGGTCTAGGACTGTCTTGGTCGAGCACTAAATTAGCACTCCTCAATTAATTATCATCATCATTAAACCATTTTACTGTTCTCCTGTGTTCGCGATAAACTCAAAAACTACTTAATGGAATTTCATGTGATTTTCACCAATAGACATAATGTTTCATGAGGACTAAGAATATAATTGGTTAAGGTTTTGTGTAATTTAGTTGAAATAAATATGATCATAATTGTATACAACTGTGCGAATTTGGAGCGGGTTGCTAGTCAAATAAAAAGATTATAGAGTAATAGAAGTATTCGGAATATTAGGTAAGGTTTACGCTGTGATAAAAGCACGATTCAATTTTTTATAACGAACCACCCACTATATTTTAAAAGCATGTTCGACGGCTCTCGGCAGTATTTGTTTTTTTTTCAAGTGGCAAACAAAGGTAACAAATTAAAAATTCCAACAGTCGACGTACGATATTTCAGATTCGTATTTTGTGATTGACTGTAACCTAATCGAATGCATATTGGATGTAATTGTACGCGTTTTTATGAAAAAAAATTACACAATATTTTGGAAGAAATGTTGAGGTAAAATCTTCAATATTTTAAAGAATATAAGAAAAGAAACAAAAAAACTGCATGCATCCCGATATTTACTTAAAGCTGCTTAGGAACGAAGTGTTTATGTACAAAATGCAATTCTTATTATAACCTTATAAAGTATGTCCTCATTAATAAGACTTATTTAGAAGTCTGGGACATAAATATTTTATAAAATATATTTTAAACAGTGACAAAACAAAGAAAAAAATACCTCTAGATAGTTTTTCTCAAAGGAAGTGAATTTAAACCTCGGCTATGGCATGTTGTTTTGACTGCATTCCTTCATAAAAACTTCCTCGGTTGGTCTGTTAAACACGAAATACCAACGCGCGACAGTGACACCAAGTTCCTAAGTATTCGCAGCGAAAAATTTGTTTTATTTTATTTGGAACAACCAGACGAAATGGAATGTCTCGTTGCGAAATATAAGTATTCGCAACAAGAGTTTCTATTTTATTTTATTTACTCAGTCATGTTCTAAGGACCAAAGTAAATCAACATTGTACAATTCATAGAAAAGAATATTTAAATGCTCTCTTGTAAATAAATTTATCAACTGTTTCTCTAAGTTTTATTCGTGACAATTGTAACTCAAACTGATGCTGATGAAATCTACATACTTTTGAAGTTATTCATAAAACAATGATAGCCCATAGAAAAATTCAACGTTTTTAAAATGTGATAGGGAACGGCTTTTTTGTTCTATGTTGAAAAGTTATTCACGTCAATATCTATTGGCACCTGTTCCAGTGATATAATGGAACCAATTCAATAGCTACAGATCGCAGCAGCACTCGATGGCCGGAAACTCTCTCAGCCGACTTCAATTAGCACTGGTCACACAGACGGACAAGCCACTACTGCTTTACAATTTAATTCTGTGTTCAATTGTTCTTTTGGATTGGAAATTCCTCTAGTGTGAAACGGGGAAAGTAATGCGATAGATTAAAAAAATACTTCACGTACTTTAATCGCGTAGCTGCTTTTCCTTCATATTGGAAATGGTTTTATCATGAATTTCTTTATAAATATTGAAGACTTCTTTATAGATAGCTATCCAAGCAAACATACTTGTAATAAGCGAACAGACGATATTTATTTATCACCCGACTGCGCAAATCGAAGCTGCAGATTGAGGCTCTGAATATGTATTCTTATAAAATCGTCAACCGTCCGATCGGGTTCATACACTTCTTTAATTTTGTAATATTTCCACAGAAAATCTTAATAAATCGTACAAACGAATGTCAGTTAGATTGTATGTATTACTAGCTTTCCGCCCACGGTTTCACCCGCGTGCTTTCTTGACTTTCCTGTACAATAATATGTATGTAAAAAAATGTGATAAATGAAGAACCGCTCAACCGATTTTGTGCAAACTTCACATAAACCATCTACTAATTAGTCCGAACAAAGCCTAAATATTTGGTTTGGATAGGTGAGCCCGTTCTTGAGTTATAAAATTACAACGTAAAGTGGCATTGATTTTTATAAAATATAGATTAAATCTTTGTTCACAAATATTTTTAACTTAAATTTGTTGGATTGTTCTTGTTATTCTAAGAAAATCGATCACTACATACATAGTTATAAAACAAAGTCTCCCGCTCCGTCTGCCTGCCTGTTCGCAATAAATTCAACAACTGTTGATTCATGAGAAATGATCAAGTGTTACATTTTTGTTAGGGTTTTGTGTAAATTAGTAGTAAAATGACGGTAATTATTGAAAATCTCAGAAAAATAAAATTCAACTCGCCTCTTTTATCGAAAACGCAGGTAGCGTTTTCATTTGAGATATAACAAAACAATGTACCTATTTCTCGAGAACTAGAATCAATATAAAATGTTTAACTAGTAAAATTTTTCTGTCAGTCAGAGTAATAGGTAGATGTACACATACTTACATCTAAAATTGTGTTAAATCTATTGTTGACAACGGCAAAAGCTAAAAATACCGGGATGAAGCAAAAAATGCCGAGTAAAACTCAGGTGAGTTGATCCGGCTTGTTAGTTAATTGTGTTGAATGAGAGCGTGTGTGAATAAAGAGAGCCAGTTAGGTTTGCCGCCCTTTTACACTACCGTTGCCACCGCAAAAAGTTTTTATTTAGTGTTGACGTGATACGATAAATTATTTATAGATGATGAAGTGAAAGCCTACTGTCAATTCGTAGGTCTTAATTTCAAATCCTACTTCTGATTTTACAAAACCAAGTCAACATCATCATTAATCCATTATCCCACAGCTGGCCATGAGTCTAATATCAGAACGAGAGAGCGCATTCATAATTAATTATCACTTAAAACTGTGAAGGAAAACATCCTGAGAGATTTTCTTGACAGCGTGTGAAGTCTACCATCCCGCAGTAGGCTGGCTTGATAGACTATAGCCTTACCCCTCTAACTCTGAGGGGAAACTTGTGCCTGGAAGTGACATTATATAGTTAAAAAGGTCATCAAAATAATTTTACGCGACAAGTGATACTATTGTAGAGAGGCGAGGTGTGTTGCCCCTCCAACCAAAGGGAGGATCCTCCAACCAGGCAGGTGTTTTTGCCTGCCGGGGTACGGCCCGACGGTTGATGTCAGGCGGTTGTATATACTCTAATCGCGCGGTAAACTCCACTTGCGCGATTCAGGATTTCTCGACGTAGTACCATGTAGTGCGCTAGATGTCGCTACACCATCTACATACTTAATATTATGTAGTTAAAAGTCGAAGTTTTTAAAACGTTGGACCAATTTTAATGAAATTTTCAATCAACAATAATTTCAAGAATCTTTTAATTGCCCAACGAGTGATTCGTAAACTGGTTATAATCGCTGGGCGCAGTAAGTATTCTATAAGTAGTGCAATCAGCACAGCGTAAACCATGACCGAAAATCAAAACAGAGGCAAACATTAAACCCGTTTACCTGTCCGACCTACCTTTGGATTTAACGTTGGCCTATTTGCTTTTCATGTGTTCATAAACGGTTGGCACATACATGGACCATGTACGCGATTAACACGTTAATATGGTGCATACATTCCAGTAATGCGTTAAAATAAGGTATAACTCGGACACTCAACGTTCGCAAATCGTTGGTGATAATTAATTACGTTGGATATATCTATACAGTTTAATAGCATACCTTTCATAAAATATGAGATACTGTTAGATCTTTCGTGGCTACTTTATTTTATAAACATTGTTTTCACAAACAGTTACATTTATATACAACATTATCAAGTACGATTTTAAAAGCGTTATCATGAAGTTTCTTCTCCATTGAGATTTTGGGAATAACTAAAGTGGTCGTGCACGTCGGCTCGACTTCTCAGAATACCTGCCTGTTTAATATTGTTTATATTATATAACATTATGACTGCCTCTTGAGTCTCGTGTGCGACTGCTACGCTAGTGGTCCTGCTTTCAATTCCCAGAAATGAGCAGCTCGAAGTCTGTATTTGTGTCTGGATAATGGCAATAGGCTCGTCCTTTACTACACGGGACCTAGACATACTGGCGGAGCTGGCGGCTCTTTCTAACCCTCCGGGAAATACAGGCGTGATGGTATATTGGTAGGTATTAAAATAAAATATTTTTTATTTGCAAACAATGCACTTCACTGGGGACTATGTATAATTACCTCAATCACAAAATCAATACGATTTCTTTACAAGAAACTTCGATTAAACATTATTAATTAATTTCTTAGTTTCTGGCGGAACCCAACTTTAAACACGTTGACTGTTTATAATAATAATAATTAAAAGTTGGTCTAGCCTTTGATCGGCGAGTAACTGCACTGATAAAGTCGCTCGGAATAGTTCGGATTTCATCGTAAACAATTAACCACAGAAACGCGCGGTGCCGCTATTAGTACCTATATGTATACAAAAAATATATAGGTTTGAACGAAATCATTTGCAATCAAAGAGCGGACATTGACTACATTTTCATTTAAAAAACTTTGATCACTTCCTTGTCAAGTTCACAAAATGATACCTACTTAGATAGGGTAATTTATTTGCTATAGCACATTTGCGTGGTGGACTATAGCCTAATCCCTCTCGTACTGAGAGGAGATCCGTGCCCAGCAGTGGGACAATGTAATGGGTTGATGATGATGATGATAAAATAAAGTATGTATAATATTTTTTCCTTTGTACAGCTCCTACGTTTCGTAGTGAGATGTTAAAAAGCCTAAGTTACCTCTTCTAAAATCAGCAATCTGCCAGTAAAATTCCCCTCATAATCACTATAGTAATTGCAAGCGCTTCTGCCGAGTTGAGGTACCCGATTCGATGCCCAGAAGTCAGCTGTTATTACCAATGAAATCCAAATTCAATGGAAACAACAAACTGGCAAACTGAGGGACTTCTGCCTATCCATTCGCATAAAGGCGTAATGATATGTTGTTAATCCGTGCACGTCAACAGAAATAATCACGAAGCCTGAACTAACCTGAAATGATGTGGTAAAGCTTGTCAATTAATTTTATTAATGAACTAAAGTCATTCAATGTCATTTCATTTTTTCTGAAATGTTAACGTGATATTTTGTGTTTCATTTTGTTGTGTTTTCATGGTCAAGAGCACAACGCCCGTCGTAGGTACGTTCCTGAAATTGAAACATGATTTTTAATTAAAGTTTCCTATCAACCAGTTATTAATTTTGTTGATGGAGGCACGTTGCACGTTGTGATTGAAAAGATGAGGTGACGTTTTAATGATTTCATTTCATACCCCTAACCACGTGTTTGAATTACCCATGTTACTATAATTTAGGTGATTGCAAATATTAAATATGATTATCATTAAATAGTAACTGCTTCATTAGTCTAGTAGACCTAGGTGACTGCTACGCTAGGTGTTTTGGGTTCGATACCCAGGTCGACCAAAATTATTGGGTTCATCCATTATATTCCCAGTATCAGCTCGGAGCCTACACAAAGTTAGACAACCGCGACATCGCGGCGCGGCAGGCCCAGAAGGAGATGGCAGGACGAGTTAGACACCCATCGATGCAAAAGATATCATTTCTTGCCGTTAGAATACAGACGCCGCATAAACGACATCACCTTTCTCACAAACATTGCTAATTGTTCCATTGATAGTTCTGAGCTTCTCTCAAAAATAACACTCCGTACAAACCAATTAGGCTTTAGACGATGTCCTCTTTTACATGTTCCCTTTGCAACCACTAACTATAGGAAAAACGCCTTCATTCTTCGTAGTGCAGTTAGTTTCAACAACCTCCCTGTCGATATAGACCTATTCACAACTAGTGCCCACACAATCAGAAAACTACTCAATAAAAATTACTTCGAAAAAGACCGCATTACTTCCTAAATTGAGTTATCGAGATCTTCTCCTTCTCCTTCTTCTTCTTCTTTTTCCTTCTCTTTACCTTTAAGTTCTTCTTTGCAATATACATATAGGTACTAAGTTTTAAAAATGTGGAAGCTTGTTATTAGCAATTTAAGTAAAAATATTGTGCTTTAGCTATAAGTGTTTTTAGTCTGTAAGCTTTCCTAAAATAAATAAATAAAATAAATAAAAATAAAAATTATTAAAAGATTGGCCACAAAAAGCTCTGATTCGAGAGGATTGGCAGAAGGGTAGGGAAGCCTTTTGCCCTCCAGTGGGGGATAATGGCTAACTAAAGAAGCGCTACTTATAGGGTTAACACAATTCATTATTCCAGACAAACATACAAGCTTAAATGTTCACAAAGAAATGAATTTTCTAATAAAGAAAATTTCTAGTGAAAGAAAAATTCGATCTCAGGCAGGGTTTGAACCTGCGTCTCTCTGGTTAAGTACACATGAATTTTCTTTATTAGAAAATTCATATCTTTGTGAACATTTCGCAATATTTAATTCTAAAAATAATTAAAAAATAAGCATACAAGCTTAAAATTAGAGAAACGAATAATAATTAAAACCTGTGAATCACGAAAACCGAGTAGGACCTATATAGTATGTTTGCAATCAAAACCTAAGCTGATGTCGCTATCACTATATTTTATAAAGGAAGCGAGAATAGCAACTGCCTTCATATTAGTTACATAAATAATTCTCTTCTCATTGCACGAATTTTTTTACATAACGTTTGATCAATAGTTGCTGTTTGAGCACCCCTGGACGATGTGATATATACAATTAGGAAAATAAAATTGCATATCCTGGAATATTCTACTGTACTGTGTACACACATAATATTATTTAATTTACGGGAGCCATGAGAAACTTGACATTTTGAAACGAAACATGAGTAGTAATAAAGTTTCAGAGTTCTTGTTTCAGAGCTCTCCTTTCAGGGTTTCGCCAGTCTCCGCCCCTACAAAATTGAATAAAATCCCAATTTCTCCACTACGAGTTTCAATTCCTAACAATTGGTATTCTTGCTAATGCGTATAGAGCTCGGGACTGCTGTTAAAATAACTAATATTGTATCGACCTAATTGCTTTTAACCTTGAATAACACAATTGCTTACCCATAAAATTATATAATGAAATATTATAACAAAGGTTCGCTGCTGAGTAATAACTACCCTAATCGATCAGTCAACTGGTTTGAGACCGCATCGTACCTCGGAGAGCATCATAAGTCGTCGATCCTAATTATTAAATACGATCACACGTCTCAAAATGTAAATCTTCAATGGCATTCAGAAGCACTAAAAGCTTGGCGACCAGGGGGCCTAGACAATGTGACATTTTGATTTCGATATGGAAAACGAAGTTAGATTATTCTGAAATGTATGGAATTGGCATAATCTTTCTATATGTCACGTGATAAAATTATGTCAAATCCGAACATTTCGGATATCTAACTTCGTCATCGATAATGAAGATGTGACATTGTCTAGGGCCCCAGGTTATTCTAGAATTAGCGATATTGCTCATATTTGGGTGGCCTTTCGTGTAAAATACTGATATTCAGCCACATCTGGTTAGATTGGGAGGTGACCCTAACATAGTTGGGAAAAGGTGATAATGATTATTTGGCATCATTTTGTATTTTCGGTAGGTACCGTTTATGCCAAACAAAGTTTTAATGGTAGTTTACACTACTTTATAAGTATCTACTCCGTTCAACTGAATTTAGAACTAGTCATAATGGCCTTGTTAAGTAATATGGAGGTATTTTGCTTAAAACTTTCACATTGCTCAGCTCATTCATCTTATCGTTGTCAATCCTATTACTACCACCTCGAGTGAGATAAAGCGAATTGCTCAGGTTGAACTATTTAAAAAAGCAATTTTCTCACAAAGTGCGTTGTATGAAAATAAAATATTTTTTTAAACGAATCCAAGGGGCGAGTGTCTAGGGGAGACCAGTCATTTTTAGTGCTCAGTACGTTACGTCAATATAGGATAAGCGTTTTGTTTTGAGAGACTGGCGTCCTTAAGACTATTTGATTGTTACCTTACAAAGAAATAAAATAAAATTTGTGTACGTGTGTTCACAAGGGGTGGTAGGTATTATATGTCTCGTAAATAAATAATCAGTTTGCATAATCTATGCAGGCTACTACGTTTTGAACGTACAGACTGACTAATAATAAACGTAGATAATAATTATTACATAATATTTGTACTCTGTTTCTTTCTTTATAATAAATTCTTCCATTAAATATTTAAAAAACCCCCGACAATTGCCCTATATCTCGACCGATTTTCATCAAACATAGCTAAGAACACTCCGGACTAATTCACCTTTCAAACAAAAACAACTAAATCAAAATCAGTTCATCCGTTCGGGAGCTACGATGCCACAGACAGACACACACACCCACACACATACGACAAACTTATAACAACCCGTCGTTTTTGCGTTGGGGTTTAAAAACCGATAAAGGCGTAAGCCAAATGTACAGTAGTGGTTTGAGCATTTATTTTTATTTTTACCTATTTGTCTACATTTTGATTGTCAAGGCATATTTTTTTAGAGGAAAACATTCATCTCTTTAAAAGGATACAGGTTTTCAAGGCTTAGAGGCCTAGGATAGTTTCGTTCACCGCCTGTTGAATGGGCTGTAGCGATAGGCGATACCGTCTTTGGCAAGAAAAACCCTCTATCGGTCACTTTTGGAACTAAGAATAATCGCTGTACGGATTTAAATACTTATACACGGAGATTCTCCAGTTTTACATTATAAAAATCAATAAACATAATTTTATGTTTAGTAAATGAATTAACAGGTATCACAGACGTGGGGAACAAAAAAGTGGGAGTGGGCGGGTCACGTCTATAGAATGCATCCGGAAAGGAGGGCCGTTTTTATTTTAATTAAATAAATGACACTGTGAAATAGCTTGCGTAAAGTTAAGTGTAAGTATGTAATTACTTCTCCCTTAAGTACATTCCTTTATTCGACTAAAATTGGTTATCATTTCTGATACACATTATATGTGAATGAAAATTCTAAGCAACCATGTTTCGAAAGTATTTAAGTTTTTACACTGTCAATTCTTAAGCAGCAGGATGTTCAAGCCTTTGTTAAGATAATCAATCATTTTATTATATACTATATTCGCTCAAATCATTTTACTATATTCGCTCGCGAGTGGACTGAGTTGCCTTGTAGGTCCTAGTTATCTTGCATAGTTTTATCATCTGTAGGAACTAATGTGTATTGTAACATTGTCTTTGGATATGCTTTTGTTTTTATTTCAAATGTGTATATTTAATGTTATATAAAAAAAGAATAAAAATGTAAATGTGAGCACTATGTAGGTTAGCTCTAACTATATTAAGATTTATAATATAAGTTTTCTGACAGCTTTGAGTGTTTCACATGACCTACGCAAATGTCTTGCTGATCTGGTATCGTCATGCGACTAATCGTTGAGCTCCTTAAAAAATTGGTGAGCTACACGAGGACTGATGTATGCGTGCCGTCAATTAGGACAGGTCAACTCAAAGCTGTTATGGCTCTTTCTTCAAAAGGCCTGTTCAGATTTTGCCCTACATTGTAAAACTCGCATATATCTATGATATAACTTTTGTCTGGACTTTAAAAGAGACCATGATTCTCTGAGTTCGTTTCGACATTTCTTCTCAGAGGTCGTCAGATAGGAAATGTCGGCGCCATCTAGTTCAAAAATCTTATTTTAAAGCCCCAATTGTGTTTCCCAGAATTCAATAAAACTAGCAAATTTTGACACGTGAAACACAATTGTACCGGAAAACCTAGTTCTAATTATAACTCCTCTTGCACGTGTCTTATCCATATTTTATTTGTTGAAGCTCTAAAGACCGTAAATAGTAGAACAATCTCTATGGACCGTAAATAGTGGGAAAGAAAGAGAGAAAGACGTTAGTGTAAACACGTAAGACGTGGTAACTGAATGTGGCAACTGTGTTACTGAATGTGGTAACATTCAGTTAACGCGTGATATAAAGACTACCAATCTTGGTTAATCGGTTTCTTTTTCGCAAGCGCACTTCATTGCGGATCGCAGTGTCGCTTTACATCAGGCGAAGCGTCAAGCGTAGGCCTAACATGAATAATAAAAAAAATATTGATGTTAAAAAAAACACTTCCAATAGTAACTTTCTAAATCACCCATCAACATGATACAACTATACATATAGGTACATAATATTATAATATAATCACAAAATTGTATAACCGAATAATTACAATTATGACATGGAAATTAGATAGGAATTATAACTACCTTCTTACTGTAATACTCTAAGCGCGAATGCTACGCTAAGGGTCCTGGGCTCGATT
Organism: Subacronicta megacephala; assembly: GCA_958496365.1. Classification (NCBI taxonomy): domain Eukaryota; kingdom Metazoa; phylum Arthropoda; class Insecta; order Lepidoptera; family Noctuidae; genus Subacronicta; species Subacronicta megacephala. The sequence continues at coordinate 13,069,083 of OY292513.1, forward strand.
CTGTCGTAAGTATAGAAAGAGATTTCATAGAAAATACCTAATACGGGTTTTCTATGAAGTTCGGTAATTAGTAATAGCAGCTTGGAGTTTGGAATTGTGCCCGGTTAATGGTCTATCTATTACATGAGACTTATACATACTGACGAAATGTGGGTGTACATTTAGAACACCGCTGCCTAACCCTTCGGAGAATACAGGCGTGATGGCAAGTTATAATTGTAATTATTTTCAATAACAGAGTTACTCTTCGGGACTCAAGTGCCTAGAATGAGTACTAGACAATAATTGTAGAAATTAATATGAATTAATTAGGTTTTGCTACAATATCAGTTTGGTGTATTAATTATTACATGTAATATAAACTTAGTATTAATGATTTGACGTAAATTAATTAAGTTCAAAGTTAATCCCAGGTTAACGAGACCCTCAGATGTACAGATATGTAATTTATTCCTAGTTATTGAATATTGCCCTAACATTAAAAACATTATCTGATGATTATAATCAATCTATTTAATTTTAGGGATAACACTAATGCGGTACAATCATTTATAAAAATGCCATATTATATTCATTCATCAATCACCTTCCCCTTACGCCTTTATTCCCCTACGGGTAAGGCAGAGGTGTAGTTAAGGTACGCCCACAGTTCGTGGGTATGTTTAGGTCCCATGATATAAGGGGCGAGCCTATAAAATATATAAAGCCTAAATGTTTTGCTAATAGAAGAGCTCGAGAACGGCTGGATTTATTCAAATGCGTTTTAGTCCGTGGAAAGTTCTTATTTAGAGAAAAATGAAACAGTATAATTATTTATTTTTCCCATTCAAACTGTTCCTAGATGTCCATATCGAACTACTTATAGCGCAGACAAGACCTGTTTAACCTACTTTAGAATTTTCAAAAAGAAGCTGCATGTTCGTCTGTATATTTGTTTTTTTAGGTTATTCACATATTACGTACTACATCAATTGCGATCCGATTATGGAAATTATATTTGTTTAAAATTTTATAATCTCAATCGTGGTCCCATTATGGTCTGGTAAAGATCTGATCATGGGCTCCTGAAGAAATAGAGGAAACTCCTCAAATATATCTATAACTTTTTTGATTAAAAAAAATTGTGTAAAAGGCTCTCGGAAAGCATCACTTGGTGAAGTGGAATTGCTAATGGTGACCACGTGTAGCCCCCATTGTATGTTCCTCTATTATGCGAAAACAGCGGGACCTATTAGCAAAATTCTGTTTTTGCGGGGTTACATTTTTTGTTAAAAAAAATTTTTAATCTACACAAATACGAAATATACGGTATCCTACCAAATCATATCCATCGTAATTTGGAAGTGGACGTTCTGTGAGGATTATGTTAAACGAAAAAAACTGTTTTCCTAGCATCGTGAGCTAAATTATAGAAACATGAGAGCCGTTAAGCTCTTTAAAAATGTCTGCTAAATAATTTCTAGCTCAAATTTATGAGCAGGAATTTCGCCATCCAATATTTGCTTTATGAATATTATGAAGTTCGCAAGCGTGTTTCACAACTGTGTACCTATACGTTTATTCCCAACAGTGCGGTTTTAGTGAATTCAAGTAGACTGGACCGAAAACAGTTTTATTAATTTATGTCTGCATGTTTAGTTGTGGAAAAGGTGGTACCCACTACCGATGCGGCGACATTCGTAATTAGACAAATATTTATGTGATCCACTACTGTTTTTTTTTTATCTTCTTTTATTTTTACCTTTTGTAAGACAAATAAAAGATAGCTTTTATAAATAAAATGTACTGCGAACTCTTCAATATTAACCACGTCGTACTGAAGAACAACAACACACCAATTAGCGACCATATTTCTGTATCTTTTACTTTACGCCCAATGCACTCTATCCTGTGTCGACAGCTCCCTCTTCGCTCAAATAAATCTGTTTCTTGCTATTTTTATTAATGTTGGGGTGGGTGAAGGCGGTCGCGTGATTTTATTGCGCAATGACAAAGTGGAAAAAATCTGGGTACAGTCAGTAACAAAATATATATCTGAGCGATCAGACTGCTCATAATTATAATTATACAAAATTATACCTAACAACTAGAGAAATTGAACTTTATCTAAATGGTATAAATACATAATATATCGGAATGACAGCTGCCCTGACTTGTTCATTCTAAAACACCCTCTGTGTCGTAGAGATATTTTTTTTATTCATTTTCTATGTTTTCTTCCAAATTGCTACTTACCAATTTATTATGACCGCGTGGTAAATATTAGGTACATTTTATTTTCATTTTACAAGCGGTAAATTATTTTCTGATGAGATGTTAAAAAATATTATGATTAAATGCTAAAACCCCGGCTGAAATTTACTTCACTTAAAATCTCCAAAGCTTTACTCCATATTTTCAAGAAACAATTGTAAGAATACTTAATCCAATATTGCTATTGTTTCTAAAGAAGTCGAACTTGTAATTAAATATTTTAATAAGTTTTCCGAGTAAAACTTGAGTTTGATTAATTGGCTTCGATATAAACGGGGCGCTGAGTGGATTTTGAAGTCGGTAAAGTCAATAGTCGCCTTGTTTAAAAAGTGAGATGTTAATAAATTTAGCCTAACAGAAACAAATAAAAAATATGCATAAGACGAAAATATTTGTTTAAAAACCAAACATTATCAATAATTATCTACTCAAAATTAAACATTATGATTAAAGAATCTAATTATATATTTAACTGTTATAATTGTGTTAGAGTCTTTGTGATTAGGTATTACTCTTATTATTATCATGTTGCCTCTTTCGTATAATAAATAATAACAATAGCAATACACCAATCCCTTACTAAATAAAATAAAAAGTCTGGCGTTATAATATGTCATGCAATCTATTGAGACAGATCATCAGACACTCTGAAACAAAAACCACTTAAGTTATTTTGGGACTTTTTGTGTCCATAACATTTTATTTTGGTACACGCAAAATCACTTAAAATATATAAAGTAAAGAGCAGGGCACAAAGGTGCTGGAAAATCTTTTCTAGGCTTTCGTAAAAGCTGTACGTAATATTTATGTGTTTGGTATTGGACGTTTTAGATAGATGGAATTTTATTTCGATTGTTTGGGATTTTTTTTCACTTATTTTTAATTAAGTAAGGTACCTACTATGCATATTTTTGCATATAGGTAGGTATTAATACTTTAGTGTATTTTGGGTCAGAAATGTGAATTGAAAACTTTTCAATAAATAGCTTGAGTGGTTGCAATGTTCTGTGCTTTTAAAAGTACAAATGAAGCACTCAAGGTCCTAAGCCTTTACATCTACTTCAATTTACATCCAATGAAAATATATTTTCATATCGAGGCAGTTTATAAGTCTCCTTTAATTGGAGTATAAATATGTCAAACTTTTTATGTAGTTAGTGAATGCAGAGCACCTACGAATCACTGCCTTTTAATGTTACGAAACAAAACTCTGAAAATATTGATTTCTTGTCAAGTGGGCATGATCTAATATGCTTCATCATTGAATGTCTTTTGTTAATATCGACATTCAAGTGGTTTAACATGTTCTTGGAATATTGGCAAACTTTTGATACACTTGACGTAACGTGAAGGATAGTAACTGGATCGCATTGTGCAATTAGTGAAACCTTCATATTCCACTCTAAACACAAAATTAATAATGAAAATAGGTAGGTCCATTTTTTCCCATTTTTCTGTATTTTTTTTTATTAAAGATACGAGACATACTTAATAAGATTACAGATTAAAGATACAGTGAAATATGTGATCTTTGTCTCTTTTTTAATCTCTTTGAAGACACGTTATAAAAGTCGACTAAGAGGCTTGTTATGAGGACAAAAGGCTCGCCGTACTTAGCCAACAATATCTGGGTTGTGTGGGCTATGAAGAAAATTTATTTAATTCTGTATCTGTTTATTGCCAAAACAAAATACTTAAGTTTGATAAAACGTGTTTGAAACGTATGAAAAATAAGATTACTGTTGTTATATATGTCATTAAGTCATAAAGCGTCGAGATAAAGCGCAAAATTAATTTATTTCTGGGATTTTCGCAGATTTTTGGCTATAAAACATTCATGGCAGTATAAATTGCGACATCAACAATAACGTATTCGCAATCAAGTATTAAAGTTTTTGGTTAATATTGTTATCGTCAAAGATTTTGGTGTAAAGTAGTGGATTCGGCGAAAAATGAAAATTTACACCTCAATCTCCTACGATACCATTTATTAAGCAAAATAATCAATCAAGTTTCAATAATCAATTATGAATAAGTTATTGTTGATGTCACAATTTCTACTGCCATGTACCTAGAATGTGATATAGCCGAAAAATTTGCAAAAAACAAAAAAAAATAAAAATAAAATCGCACCCAACCCTGACCTCCCCAGCCTTAATATATACTTCGTTTTCTGTCAGTAATGATTATGCTATTGCTGCTATGATTATATATATTTAAATGTAGGTATTTACGTACCAGTTGGACTGGTATAGTTAAAAACTTAAAGATGGCACGGCATTATCTAGATAAATATTTAGAAATAATGAAGTCACTAGTTTCTGTTACACGAAAACAAATCACTATATATAGTGATACTGACAGAATAAAAATATGTTTATAGTTACTTTGGAAACCGCGACAATTATATTGAAAGTTGCTGGTGCTTAAATAAGCCAATTATGACAATTTCCATCGCTGAATTTTGTTATCCATAATTTTTAGTACCGAGATCGTTTATACAAACACAAATCCCCACAAACCTGGAACAATATCTGCAGTGTAGGCTTTCCAAATATTTATTTCGAGCGGAAATAAAACCTTTAGCCGCTTTATCACTCGCTCTATGTAAGAGATACGATTCAATTTCGTTTTTTTTTTCTTAAATACGTTCTTCCAACACTTTAAATGGGAATACCCACAAATTTTATTGTTTTAAGAGCTTTTTCTTATAACATTTATTATTCATCTTATATACGCGACTTTACGACTGAATTCAGAGCATAAGTTTGCTTAAAAGGCACTCCCTGTAATTCGCTCATTGCTTTATACACATCAACATTGCAAATATACAATTTTCGTGAAAACTGTAAAATCAACTGAAGAAAATCCATAACAGTTTTTTGGGTGCTTTTTTTAAATAACTGAGAAGCTATCAAAAAATTATGAGGATCGCTACTTTAGCGTTAAAAGGCAATGAATTTTGTAACAACATTGAAATAATATAAAATAACCCCTCGGATTTGGAAGGTTAAAAGGGCGGCTAGGCTGCTGGTGAATGGCGTAGCGAATCGCTACGAAGCGTAGCTGTAGAGGGCATGAGGTTGATACTGTGTTCGAAGCTACAAGTGTTTTCGGCCCGTCATCTCTCGCTACGAACTCGTAGCCACGCACAACGCGCCGAGGTCGCGCACCGACCATCACGTTGTACGGCCAATATACATTCTCTTTGTTCTCCACTACAATATGCTTAATGAATTGTGTTGATTATGTAATTGACTCGAAATCTCTTTAAATTAATTCCCTCATATTTATTACCGGTTGAGTGGCCTGTAATACACCATAATAAAATAAAACATTTATACTATTTATTTCCATATTTACTTAAGTACATACCAACTTCTTCAGAAATACTAGAAGCAAAATCTTAATGATTATTGTTTAATAACATAAGGACACTGTACCGACCAATAAATTGGTGAAATGATTTGCATCTTGTCTGTTCTTTTAAATAATATCTACAAGTTGCATTAGAATCGTATATAACAACGTTAGAATATCGAAATGAAGGAGTGTCAATTTAATCGATAGCTAACTCGATAATTGGATAAAAGATAACTAAATTACCTATAGAGGTAAACTGAGAGATTTTCCTTAAATCAAATAATAACATTCAACGTAACTATAGTCAACAAGGGCTTTAAGTGAATTTTCGGCCCAAGGTAGGGAGAGCGGACCATGCCCCGACCCGTGAAGGTATCACCGCGCCCCGCTTTCCCGCTCATTCTATCGACCTCGGGGAAATCCAGGGCTCGCCAGAGCTTAGCATCCCTTAGCAGATGTATGTTATGTTGACCCCGTGTATAGAGCACGGACAATCAGATCAGAAACCCGTGCACGTGTTTTGCGATCTCTTCACTTACGTCATACTTAGGGACAAGAACACAACAAAATTTAATATGGTAACCATGGTCTATGAGTCTATGTATAAAAAATAACAAAATCTTTTACAAATCCTTTTTTTACGAATGGATAATCACAACACACACACATACATTCACGCCGTTTTCTCATAAGGGTAGACAGAAAACACAAAACACGATTTGCTACGATTCTTGCATACTTCTTTTGCTTCGTCCACTTTCAACATCTTGTCATATACACGCGTCGATTGCGGATACTACACACCCGAATCAATACCAATGAGATCAGTGTATGCCTTATTAATCGTTTCGTTTGTCGCCTTTCATCCATTCTCTCGACATTCCAAACCATCTCCGCATATTCTTCACAATTCGGTCTTTTAAGCCGCAATGTTTTTCTTATCACACAATTTTTCCATCTATCATTCCAAGTTACACCGCACAAACGTCCCAAGGAACTCTTTTACGCCACTAACAATTGTCATAGGTTATCTTCGGTGTCATAGATGACAACCTTTCCTAATTCTCCCTCTATGAGTGACAAATTAATTGTACCGTTTGAATATCAAAGCGACCTACTGTTCAGTCTATTCGGATGTTCACGACCAACACATATGTATTCTATTGCAATTTCATGCGAGAATTATGTTGGAACAATAATAGTTGATAATAACATAAGCCAATTACACGAAGCTAAATTAATCAATTAGTAGCCATTGTCCTTATCAAAGCCAGCGAAGTAAGATAGAAATTAACACTATATTATGTAGGCATTAAGATTTCTGTTTGGTCTTGACATTCAATTAAACGAAGTACTGAAATCTTTGATAAATTCACACCTTAAGCAAGTTTTTAAATATTGTTAATTGTATACGCCTGAAGATTCGGCCGAATTTCCACCTCACTCAAATTCAGTATTTGCGAAACATATTCATTTTATTTTTGTTCGAGTTGAATTATTAATAATATATGTATAGCATAAATAAATAAAGGTATTTCAAAGCAGAGGTCCTAACCATTCTGTCATATAAGTATCATATATTACACCTCTGCCTTTCTTGAAATTATTTTAACCCGCTGAGTAAGCTTTTCATAGAAAGAAAACCACTAGGATTTTTATCGTTCACTTATCACGCTGTTTACGACTTTCGATTGTAGTTATGATACCTTTGCTTGTGATAATAGCACAATAGAGGCAATAATTTATTATCGTGAACATTTGATCGAAAACGTAAATTTGTTAGTTAATTTCTTTCAGACATAATATTACTTTTAACATAAAAATTAAACCGCCTACAAAAATAATGTAATGTCTAAAACAGTTTCAGAAGTCGGTGACTACAATTTGGTGGTTCTTTTGTTTTCGCGACCGACTTCAGAAACTGATAAGGAAAAAGATTTTTTTTTGTGAAAAGTTTTGTGTATATACTACATAATAATTGTAAATCAACTACTCTAATGATACAGCGAGGTTTCGGAGTAAATTTTTAGATATTTTTAATACCACTCATCCGATTTCGATAAAATTTGAATAGGACCACCTCTAAAGTATAACCTATCAAACAAAAACATAATCATCGAAATGGGTTGGCGTGATATTGTGTTATTCGTTCATTTGTCGCGCACATACTTAATGCAAATTTAAGACTTATATACATACATACATACATACATACCATCACGCCTGTATTCCCCGAAGGGTTAGGCAGAGGTGCACTTAATGTACACCCACAGTTCGCCGGTACGTTTGGGTCCCATGTAATAGGGGGTGAGCCTATTGCCATTCACCGGGCACAAATCCAGACTCCGAGCTGCTACTGAGAATTTCATAGAAAAACTCAATAACACTTTGCTCGACCTGGGGATCGAACCCAAGACCTCTAGCGTAGCAGTCGCGATTGGGACCACTAGACCAACGAGGCAGTCTTATATGGTTCTCCATAAATATTTATACAGCCATTGTCAGAACTGGACCAAATAAAAATGGGATCAAACGGGAAGCACCAGCTTTAAAATAAAATTGAAAAATTTCAAACATCAAAATTGGTTCACCCAGACGAAAGTTCTGAGGTAAAAAAAAAACAGTCGAATTGAAAAGCTCCTCCTTTTTGAAGTCGGTTGAAAATATAGGTTGCAATTTTAAGTCGGAGAATTTTAATTATTAGGGTAAATTTTTCTATGACCTATGAAGTTCCTACTATGGTTTTTATGAAGTAATTACATGGGACCTAAACAAACAAGCGAAGTGTGGCTGTAGGTAAGTATAATGTACATTTATAGTTTACCTCTCCTAAACCTGGAAACATAGTCGAGATGACTGTAAGCAAATAAATGCTAACTTCTACAAAAAAAATACTTAATAAAGTATGTAGGTACAAAGAATATACTTTGACGTAAAGAGCAAAAACTAAATAATTATAGTAAACGTAAAACGGCGCAGATACTTAGGCTCTTAAACGTAGATACAAAATATCTGATTAATCAAAGGCGTAAATGTGTAATTATTATGTTGTAACTACTCGTATGCCGTGGAAACATGTACTGAAGTATATTACCTAATAAAGGGTTATCAATTGATACTATAGTGGTTTATTTAATTAATAAAGTGTTTTAGTTTCACCTGCCAATTTAATTTGTATACAATAAATATAATTAAACAGGTGTACGAACTAACACACCGTATAGTTTGTATCTATTCGTATTAAGAAGTCAAACAGAGGGCAAATAATAGAGAACAAAGGCGATTGGTCCACAGACAAGTACTAAGCTCTTAAATGAAAAAGATACTACATGGGTTGGTTTACATAAACCCGATGAAGAATTGCTTGAGCTGACAATCGAATGAAGGATCTCACGGTCAGGGGCCGCGCTTGCGGCAAACAAACAAATGATATGCCCGTGTAATGAGAGCATCAACACCATTTACAAGTTTTATTATATTTTTTAACAATATGTAATTCCAAAAACCTGCCTCCATAGGGTACGCTGACAACTTGTGTCATAAATGTAAAGATAGTTAATATCAGATTGTGTATTATATTTTTACAAAAAATGTTTTAAGTAGAAGTCATGTTATGAAAATTCAGGCTCCAAGCGCTCATTATTTTAACATCCCAATATATTGTATGTATGAGGGACTAAAAGAAAAATCAAAAGCTATAATAATACAGCTATAATTTTAAGGCATTGTGAAGGTTTCTCGTAATATTAATTACGCTCTCCGGTGAAAACTTTTTTCCAAGTACATACAAAATCATATTTTCAAATGCACAAGACGTTTGTTATTCCTAGAACACCCAATATATTTTAACGTTATGTTTCCAAGTAATTTAATAGTCACAGACCTGTTGATTTCTAATAACCGTTATTTACTATTAATTGCTTTTGAGCTACTTGGCTTCAAATCTGCCTTTGATGAATTAAAAGTGCAAAGTTACTGCTATGGGTTCTATGGAATGAAATTCTATGAATCTGACAGACGTTGTCCTGTCTAAGCTATGTATAAAAAAACCCATGCAGGTAAAATTGACGTTAAGTTTCTCGATTTTTCTTAATTTTTCTTTCCATAGTATCCTTCTACAAAGTATTAGAAAACTTAAAAAGAAAGATGAATGAAATCTGTGAAGTAATTCTGACCAAGGAAAATAGGAATTCATTTTAATATGTAAAAATTCTTCCTCCATTCCTTCATCCATTGGACAGCTTAATTAGTCTAGTTGTCCACGCGGGCGACTGCTATGCAAGAAGTTTCGGGTTCAATTCTTAGGTCAAGCATATTATCAATTGCAGTTCGGTACATAGTACACCTCTGCCTAGAGATTCTGGGAATGCAGGTGTGATGGTATGCATTCAAAGTTATTTACTTGTATCGTATCTCTTAAGTGAGTATCACGCGCAAGGGCACAGTCTGTGGGTACTTATCAAATTTGAAGTCAGCCGACAACCCAACGGTGGCTGGATTTTACACCACAAACTTATACAAACTGCTCTGTTCCAGTAGCCTGATTCACGTAATTACAACCATAGCGATGTCGCAGCGACTCAGTCGTTGAAACAGATTTCCAGTGTTTTGTGAATACTTTGAAGCCAACGTTTTGAATGATTCTTGCCCAACGAACATGTGTGAATACGGTTAAACAATTTTCAATAGGACGACTTCTAAATCACGGTCCGATCGACGGATTCGTGAATAGGAAAACTTTTTCAACGATTAAGTCGCTGCGACATCGCTACGGTTTTATTACGTGAATCGGGCTACAGAACGTTAACTACAGCTTTTCTTATCTTGTTGTATACTGGATATTAGAATGTACAACACACTCAAGAGAATTAGCTCGATTTATCTGAATATAAATTAATTTCGTTTAGTTGGTAAACTAGAGAGTTTTTGCAAGATTTAGAATATTAAAGGCAGGCAAGGACTATAGAACTTTCTATGACCCTCTGACTCCTTAATCTTCAACCGTTACATTATGCTCACAGTAATGTTTATTTTATAAAGGAATACATTAATATTAGAATTAGTGTTTCAGCTTTCAAGACAAGACGTCAACTGTTTTCTATGATGCCATCTAGCGGAACGAAAATGATCAAATTGACGACACGTTTGACTTAGTGGCTGAAAAAGCATCCTCTAAGTCACGTGTCACTGGTTCGAAAATAGGCAACGATTAAAAAATAACAACGTAAAAGCATTTTCTAAGTAGGTATTAATGTACCACTCCGAATAAGAAGTTTCTGTAATATCGAGGATTATATCGATACACAAGTCATTGCCCGCGATTTCACTCAAGTCCCACTACGATTCACTTACATATAACTTTGCTTCAGAGATAACGATATTTTTTATTATATCAAATATAACTAGTACAATACAAACAAAAGAATAAACAATGTTTGCATTCACGGCGACGTATTAACTTGAAACACGCACCAGATTTTTAGTTAGACCTCCAACAATAAAATTTTGAAAGCCTCGTCATTTACGTGTAACATTTTTTGCGTGATGCATGTACAAACATACAAGCAGAAAAGCATAAAAAGATGTTGTTTTGGCTGTCGGTGCTTATTTAAGGCCCCCCCTCATAAGTTTTTCTTCTATATAAGTATTCACTAGCTGAACAAACAAACATTGTTCGGCCATACTAAACTCTCGATTAAAATTGGGGGGTGAGGGCAGGGGTAGATATAAAAAAAAGAATACGACCTATTGTCAGACCTATAAAAAAAAACATAAAAATGGTCAAGCCCTTTCGGAGGAGTTCAAAAACAAACACTGCAACATAATATTTTAAAACTCTCGTATACAATTTTAACAGTGAATGAAAATGCATGTCCCGAGATATTAATAAAATAAATGTTACTTGCTGCCCCAATTTGGAAACTGGCTTTAAACAAATTGGACTATCAATTACAGTAAACAAAGAGTGTATGATCCACACATCAACGTGGAACAGTTGGCTTCAATATTGCGCTAATGATTTCACTGTTACTCGGTTAGGCTAGCGCCATCTTATTTATTTATCGAGTATACCAATATATGTAACAGGGTAATAGTGTTATTATATGTGAATTATTCATTATGCAAAAAAAGTGTATTAGAATATTAACACAAATGGACACCACATATAGTTGCAAACCCTATTTTATGAAATTGAAACTCCTAACCCTCCTATCAATATATATGCATGATATATGCACCATTGTATTTAAAAATAGTAAAGCCTTCGCCAAAATAGAAGATACCAATATATATTTAACAAAAAAATACTATATTTACCACCCTCCCGAGCTAAAATGCTATATGAAAGTCCATACTATAGGGCAGTAAAAAGATTTAATAAACTACCGAGATATATTAAAACCGAAAACAAACGTACATTATTTAATAAAATTATAAAAAATATCTAATAGAAAAATGCTTTTACTCAATCACAGAATACTTAGAACTTAAATAATATTTATGCTATAAACTTTTCATGTTGATACCCACGTAGGAGATACCTTATTTACGAATACAAATATTAATATAGCTATCTGATGAGTATACATATATAGAAATTAAAATGTAGACAAAATAATAAAATATGTATTAGTATTAAATAAAAAGATATGTAATAATAATTCAATAAATAATTCAATAAATATATTATTCGATAGATAAATAGATGTTAAGAGAAGAACTTAAATAAATAATGTTATAGTAATTTTAACTCCCCATATTGCAATGCTTGTAAAAGGCCGCTTAGTAATAAGAACCTAACAACATTTATGTAACACTTATATGTATTTGTACACTTAGTATGTAATAAATCTTTTATCTTTAGATACGTCACAAATAAGTCACTTTACGTAAATTGTTTTTGCATATTTTAAAGTATTCCGTTTCGTGTTATAAAATTGTCGAGCTCTATAAATCCAAGTGAAAAACTAGTAAGTTCAACATACCTTAATGAAAACTTTTTAATGCCGGATAAATCCGTAAACAAAGTTTAAGAAGAGTATTTTTATAAGATAATTTAGATATTTTTATACATAGAAAAAATTATGTATACATAAAATTATACAATAAAACATAACAATTATACATAAAAAAAGGAGAATGTATAGATAAATATACCGTTACGCCAGTACCTTCGGAGAGTTAGGTAGTGCTGAACTGACATACACCCGAAATATATTTTAAGTTTCCATGTGTATTAATCCAAACTAAAAGCCGCCTGGGAATAGAATCCGAGACCTCACGGATTATAATAATATATATTTATAAAATTGTTATCTTTTTCATGCTAACAAACGATTAGACAAAAGATTTAATTTTAATTTGAAATGAACGTTTGGAATTGTCGGTATAATAATGTTTATATGTACTTAGACTAAATTTTCCAAACTTACATTATATATTTTGACCTTTTATGTATTTAAATTAATAAAATAATGTTTAAATACTGAAACATGCATCTCTTTATTTCGTACGATATAACAAGCTTACTTGGGCTAATAACAAAGATATACAATTTTAATGCAAATATATTATAACCATTCTTTGGGTGGGAAGATAATGGCTGATAAAAAAAAACATTATTTACCCGTTTATTACCAAAAAAAGCTTCCTAGAGGTGTGGGTCGCACATGACTAGTATTTATTTATTCCACTTCCTTTCACTGTATTATTGTTAACCCCCCGTGTTAAGCTAAATGCTTGTATTACGAGTGGTTTCACGTCAGTAGTGCAATAGGTTGGTTTCGAACCGGCAACCACATGATCACAGGGCCGACGCCGTAGCCATTAGACTACCGCCGCTTCAGACTTCTTTTATTCAAGATATTTTTTTGCACCCGATTACAATCGATTTCTCATCTCGAAATATCAGTGCAGTAAGATTAATATAGGATGAGCTAACATGATCGTCTGAGCAACTTAATTAATCACTAGTGACATAACTTCTGATCAAAGTCTATCAACGACCGACCTTATCCTACAAGTTTTAATTAGTTCCTGGAAATATTTGGGTGGGTTGCTGTATTAGAGTTATCTATTGAATATTATTCTTTATATTAACGATATTATCTATTACTCAAGCGACCGTTGTGTTGGTGTAAAACGCGTATATTATCTAGTGATTTTTACTCAATAGGCTAGTTAAACTGTTATTTTTGTTATGGTCTCATAAAACTGCTACCATAAATATCTGTGACTAAATCAAAATTAAAATTGCTTCAAAAATCATTTTAATTTTATGATAGACAGAGGGCGCACTAGGTACATCGGCTTGTGACGTCACAACGCCACACAATTTCTAACCCCTCTCAATTCCACCACAACTGTATTAGTCAATTTAATTTATTATTTCAGTATACATGTTATATTTCATTTTATTTTACAATAGGCCTGTTATTTTTAATAAAATCAACACCAGTTAACTACACTATTTAATTAGATAGTTATGTCACAACCTATGATGAACTTTTTCTTTTTATCTGAGTTTCATTTCTTAATACCAATTGCGTTTCGGTAGATAAGGGTCACCATGTTTATTTGCGGAAGTTCCAAACTGTTCAGTATAAAGTAATATACTTACCTAAGTTTATATTGACTCTCATTTCCGTTCGCCTACTTCAGCCCCCCTATTTTACGCGATTTGACGCTCGTAAAGTTACGTTCCGTACTTACCGAGAATATAAAACGCCTAAAAGTGTTGTATCGTAAAAACGACTTAGTACATTGCATTCTTTAAAACTATCAACAACCTGTAACTGTCGAATGTTTATGAGTGATTGGTTTAAGAAGCCACCACGGGTGACACAGGGTTGGATATTGTTTCACTTACATTATTTTAGCAATGGAACCCTTTATTGCTTGGTATTGATCAAACTATGTAAATCTGAAGTAAATCATGTCGGTTAAAGGACATAAAAATGTCTCATCCACAGAAGCTGCTAATTTTAAATAATCGTATTAGATGACCCTAAGACGAACAATACGGACCCTAAGACGAAAAATGTGAGCAAAAACTCAATAATGTTAAACAGTGGGTACCTACAGATAGATATTTATTTAATATCAATGAATTTTCATCTGACCCCCTAAGAAGATAAAATATTAACCTTAGTTCTTATCTGAGGGAAATAATGAAAAATGTATAATCAAAAAGTAAGAGACTAAAGAGAATTGCTTTTAATGAAAAGATTTTTTATATTTTTATTTTATTCTCGCTGATAAAACACCGTTATAAAATTCAATTAATTTATAGGTATCACCTTTACAAATGAAATTCGTTCACCTTTTATCGCACAATTCACTACTCAATTTATTGAATGAAATTCAAATTAATTAAAGTAAAATTTTTTGTAGATATAATATAATCGAAAGCATTCAGAGAGATTAATATTAAGTAGTGCGATTTGTATATTTGCAATGATTACACTCGCTAATGAATGATGTAGGTAATAGCGAATGAGCAATAATTTTTGTCACTTCGTCAACGTCGTCACTCAAAAACTACTATCTACATGAATTTGGATGAGGTTCTGAGAACTCATAATCTGATACATGTATCATGGTGAAACACCACCTAGAAGCCGAGTAAATAAATCCTTTTGGGAGTTGAGTAAAACCTTGGGCAACGCCTAGTACCTAATTATATTTTTTTTCTAAATTTAATAACATTTTGTGCCCATGTAAGTCTTATCCTCTGTCACATGCAATGAATCGAATTCCCAATGAAACATCATACCTAGTTACCTACTGAATTGCCGTAAGAATAACAATCTTTTTTATGAATATGTGCTATACTAAAAATACTTTGACCATTAACTTCGTTTAATCTCAAAAGACAAGTTAACAATATCGTGTAGTACCTACCTAAACCTCAGCGCACGTTAGCTCTGACAAACTTCTTACCAACAAGTAACAGGTAGGTAAGAGCTTCATTAAATAATTTCTATAGCGGATAAAACATGACCAAGTTACGGTATCTATAAGTTTTTGTAAGAACAATAACTACAAAATGTGATATACATATGGCCAGACTTGAATTAAATCAATGCCTTGTTATATTTCCCAGTTAATAACTTAACTTTAAATGATCTAATCGATTTGAAATTTGTTAAGTTTCTGACCTGATGCTGCAGGTTGGCAGTAATTTTATTACACGTCGCTCGCGAAGGGGTACCCCTCCCGTTACCTTCTTCCCTCGGCATCGTCTAGCAGTCAGTCGACGGTGCGCACGCGGCGAGTACTCAGTCATCCGGTTAGGAGCTCTGCCGTCTCACAGACGTAAGTACGTTGTTTATGTAAAAAACTTCTGACGTCTCCTGGTCGTCGCCTCAGTTATTACGTAAGTAAGCCTATAGTGTCTCGTAGACGTAACATCGTTACAAGTAAAGTTTTTTTAACAGAATGCCTGTAAAACATCTTCTGCTGATGAAGATACGGAGTTGACGCAACCTTAAACTTCATATAACCGTAGCTTGGCTGAACAAAATAAAGCTAGACATATTGAGTACGGGAGGTATGATGATTGGAGTGTTTTCGACGATGATGTGGGAGATCCTGACTTCATGTTGGATAGCGACCGCAAATTAGACTCGGAATGACCTGAAGTGGAGGACGACCAAGCCATGGTTGCACAAGATGATATTGACCGAGTAATTAGCGGTCAACAGGAAATTGAAGAGGATTTTATGACTAGAGACACCAAGGAATTAACGATCAAGAGCCAGTTGGAAGGCCGATACCTCAACGTTTTTGCTGCTATTATGGGAAAAATAGATAATTTTATCAATATAAAAATGACTGAATAATCAACTTAATGTTGTGTACATTTGTAATTCATATACATTATAAGAACCACTATCCAGTTGCATGATTTGAAGCGGCGGTAGCCTAATGGCGGGGGCGTCGGACTTGCGATCATGTGGTTGCCTGTTCGAAACCCACCCATTGCACTACCGACGTGAACCCACTTGTAACACAAGCATTTTACTTAGCATGATTATTATATACACATATTGTTAATGTACCTTTCATTAATACATAAATAAATGACAGCACCCAAATCTCACCTATGGTCACTGGGATTATTTACAGTTACTACATACTTGTACGTAACAAGTAAGGCGCATTGGTTTATTGGTTAAAATAAAAAATATCTCTTCACCTAAGAATCCAACCCAAGACAGTCTCAACAGACGTGCCTACGACAAATAAACTAGAAATGTAATCACCAAATATATTAATCAAGATAATCCTTTCTAGTTTACATACCAAATTACAAACTCAATAACCAAGTAGCTATTGAAAGCCAAACTAGCATCAATTTCGGGCTAATAGGTACCTCACGTTAACGCGTTCTTAATTTAGCCAGGGACCACAGGACGTAATTGGGAATTAAAACTCAAACATCAGGTGCCCAAGTCTGCTATTCCAAAATTATCAGAATGGTCGTCCGATAACCGTAGATTTGAATGACCTACTAACAAATCTGTTAACAATAATTCTGAATTAAGTACTTGAATCATGAAAAGACTTGAGACTATGAAGTAGAATGATATTTTTCGCTGGAGAAAACTGATTTCTCAAACTCAATTTATTGTAAATCAACATAATAAAAAAACATCGTGAAACGCTTTCTACACTTCATATCATATTTTGGTACATTATTTGGTGGTTATACTCGTATATGTATAATATTTTATGTATAGGTAAAGAACTACGAATAGAGTATTATTTATTCGTAGATAAAGAACCTATTATTGTTCTTTAAAGTGTTTAGCCTTTTATTGTTGCACAAAGAATCTGTCACCAGCATCAAGCTATATTTTAAGAAGGAGGTATAAATGTTATTTAGGATATTTTAGGTGGAGCAATATTTGGCTAGTTAACAATAAATTGCTCCGCCGTTGTCATCATCAAATCAAATAGGGATAAAAAAATTGCATTAACATGTTTTCTTTATAACCTCAATAACCTTTTAATATATCTGGTTAAACTCCTTTTAGTTTAACCACCACTCTTTGATGTACACATGACGTTTACGTGTACAAATGTGAATCAATCCGTTACCAAAACGAAACTCTTTAAATTAATTAAATATTAAGTACTATATACCGAAATTTTCCCAGTGTTGGTCCCGATTTCAATCTAACCAGATGCACCTGAATGCTGTTATGTTGTGCATCGGATCGTTTGTCATATTATACTCTTACGACAGCAATACAATTACTCACAAAACTAATATTGTATCAGAAATTTGTACTTTTGATTGTCGTAGCGGTGGTTAGCTGTATTATTGTATGATTATTTAGGCACTACTAGCGTATCATGTGCAGTTTTGACTGCATACATTTTTGTCGAAAATAAATCAACCAAATCGGTCGAGCCGACAATTAAAAGAGAATTACGTTAATCTAAATTTATTATCAATAAAGTACGAACACAACCAAACCGCCTGGTTTCGATGCCCAGGTCAACGTGTTATCTTGGAAATTCTCAGTAGAAGCTAGGAGTTTGGGTTCATGTCTGGTTAACGGCAAAATGCTCGTCCCATAAATACTATGGCTGTACACAGTACAGCTATGGGTATCCCGTGATCCGTGGATCGTGCACCGTGTGTAAGCTCTCATAAAAAATATATTTAAAAACAGTGCATATTCCTTATTGATTCTTATAAATGCTTATAATATAGGGCACACGCCAGGGGAGTAATGAGTTGCGGAAGGCAGCTGGAAGTGACTTGATGACGATAGCTTGCCTTATAGTCATGGCCATGGGATTCGTGACATTCACCACGACCGTGACAGGCTGTGGTTTAGTGTTCTCTGGTCCCTTCGGATAAGGCCTCGCCTGAAAACCCGCTCAAAGGCCGAGTGTGGCAAACACACCACGCGCTGTGGCCATTTTCTGGTCGGGCAGCGAACTCCCGAAGTAAGCCGCCTGCAGGCCTCGGCTCATGGAACCCGTATGTCTGTTACAAAGACCGGCCTATATCCAACAGTCGGCGAATGTAGGCTGATAATGTAAGTTTCCTTAAAAAACTTGTATTTACGCAAAAAAAAGGTGTTTTACTTATTTCAAGTTATTTTTCTATGAAAAGCTGTAATGCATCAACATTTATTATCGTTAATATTGTACCTTTTAACATTTTCCTCCCTCCTTTTGTTGAACTGCCTACATATTAAGAAATTACCCCTTAAATTACATAACATAACATACCATCACGCCTGTATTCCCCGAAGGGTTAGGCTAGGGTTAGGTGTACTTAATGTACACCCACAGTTCGCCGGTATGGTTAGGTCCTATGTAATAGCGGGCGAGCCTATTGCCATTCAACGGGCAGATATCCAGACTCCGAGCTGCTACTGAGATTTTCATAGATAAACCCACACAACACTTTGCTCGACCTGGGGATCGAACCCAAGACCTCTAGCGTAGCAGTCGCGATTGGGACCACAAGACCAACGCGGCAGTCCCCTTAAATTATTTACTCAATAAATGAATTGTTCCAGATAAAATATACTGAGGTAAGTTGTACGTAATGCAAATATTTGATCAAAATTTATCAAAATTTATCACTGTGTAAAATTATGGTGGCCCCTCTTTTATTAGACAGTATTTGTATAATTATGCATAGTGTTTTATTCATATGCCAGCCAAGATAAAATAGAATAGAAAAACATTGAAAATTAATACCACCTATTGTACCCACTCTATTTAAGATTATTTATTCATGTTTAATAGAGGATTTAATTGAACTGAATATGATGTCGTACATAACAACTTGACTTCAATCATGATCTTTTCTTTAAAATTATAAAGTCGTATTAGATCGTGATTTATTTTGTTCTTATTCAGAGAAACAGACAAAAACATTTACTTAGACATAACTTGAAAATAATAAAAGAAACAAAAGAGAGACAAGACAAAAAATCCAATATTTTATTTTATTTATTACAGTACATCAGACTTATTTGACCTCGTGACCGTAATTAGACCTAACATCGACGCTTTTAAACGTCGCCATTTTAATAAATGTCACTCATATGTCAGTTAGGCTCAATGTTTCCATTTTCCGTTTTGTATGTAAATGGCCGTTACTTAGAAATGACAAATCCGCTCAACGAATTTAAATTGATTTTAGCGCTGAGTATATCCTGGAATAGGACGTAGAATAATTTAAGTTTGGAACATTTCACGCGTTTCGGTAAATTTATTTTAATGGCATCAGTAAACGCGACGGCGCGGTGGTAACGCTGTCACTGACTCAGATAAGCTTGCCGCTCTATAATGGGAAGTAGACTTCTATTTTCAAATTTAAAATTTTCATTTATTAATTGCATTTTATCATTTTTTTTAAAAAGGAGGATGACGGAATAATGTACTGTTTTATGTAATGTATGGTATAATAGAGTATTGTACTATGTTTGAAAAAGTACTTCAAAATGTCGTTTTACTTAATAAAAACCCACAAAATATTTCGGTAAAATAAACACGTTTTCTTCTTGCCATAAAATTAAATTAAATTTTAATCATTTTTTTATTCCCGTGAAAACGCTGTCAGCCATTTTGAAGACGAAATATTGGTATTGGTTACCAATTAGGTATACCTGGCACTTATAAGACAGTATACATAATTTAACGAGTAGATAATAGTTCCGAAGATGTTTTAATATTCCGGAATCCGACAGAGTCTGGGTTACATGCAAAGAACTTTGCAACCATAATTTAATATTTTTGGCAGATTCATATTATCTGCTTTCACTGAACTTGTTTGCATTTTAATAAATAAATAGGTACAAATAAATTGCACTGACGAAAGAACACATTTATTAGTCAATAGTCAATAGTAATTTATTGGTAACGTTAATTACATGTCATTAATTTTTTTACAGGATTTAAATTATTATACATATCACTTACATAGTAGTCAATACGATTTTTAGATTAACCAAAAGATAACAAAGAGCTACATTACTTCTTGAAGTTAAAGTTGATAGATACGTACCTAGCTGTTTACACTGAACTGACAGTTTTTGCCTATATGACGTCACAATATGGCGGCTCGTGTTTTCGATCACGTGATAAACAGATTAAAAATAATTACTTTTAAATTTAGTATAATAAAACAATAATGTGCTTTTATGACTCAAAATAAGAATATTTTAGTTCTATGTGTATAAATTTATGTAAAAATACATAAACTTACCTACCGGAAAATATACCTACCTAAGTGTACCTACCTATTTTTTGATTTATGTATTATTCAACAAGTCTAAGTTTTGCTACATAGTTATAGAAATTATGAAATTTCGCAGAATAATCAAATATGATTATTTGTTGTTGTAGTTGTCGCCTTTAAAATAATACTTATTTCTAATAAGAAATAAGTATTATTTTAAAAGCGACAACAATCTTTTATTTTCCTAAATTTCTGGAATTTATGCCTATTCAATAGAAAAAGAAACAGTAAGAAAGTTGAGTCGAAAAGAAAACTTACTTCGTTTCTTTAATGTTTTCCACAATAATTAACACCTAACAAAGAAAATGTTTCGGTGTTTAAGAGTAGTGAATATTCTTTAAATACTCAGTGTTGCTGAGTATTTAAAGTTGTTTTGTTAGTATCTTAATTTTAACTTAGCCAATAAAGACGTTAAATTTTAATAATGATCAGAGAATGTTGAGTGGGTTGAGCACATAAATAGCTATTTAGGCGGGCTGTCTAACATATTAATACCGTGTAGTTAGTAGAAGTAGTCAGTATCTCAAATATGTAATGCTTTTAGTGCTTTCGTGAACACAGACATCTCTTGGTAGTGTTATGATTACTAAATTATTTAAGCCTCAATTTGCCGCGTCTAATGATTTTCAGGTAACATAGTTGTTTAAATATCATCCATCTCGGAATACTGGTACAATACTTAAACGGTTTATGACCCTACATAATGATTTTCGGTGAGATAACTGAATGGAGAAAAACTTACCTTAAAAAACTTATTATAAAATACAAGTTATTAAAATCTATTCAATATTCATTATTAAAAAGGAGCGTTAAAACCTTCTTAACATCCATTGGCTACTTATCGTTTAATAAACTTTTGTGGATAAGCATAAAATAAACATCATGCCAAGTTTAGCAAGCGTAAAACTTTCTACAGCATTTCTTTTTAAATAAGCTGGGGGCTAACTGGACAGGCATAATTACGAGTAGATATATTGCGTTTTAACCCCTCTTCTCTTTTTCTTCTCGGAGGTATATGACCATAAACCACGATATTGCTATAAGCATACCTTAATAAAGGAAGGCGGAGTAGAAGCTCGCAATCCTTCGCCAGAATCGGGACTGTGCTGACAATTAAGTGAACATGATTATCAAGATGGACCCATATCGTGAAGATTCAATTCCTACTTACAATAATTATAGAAAATTTATTTAACAAGAGCTTCCGCTCGGTCAACATCAACACATGTGGGTAGTTTAATCAAACAGCGCTCACTATCATATAAAGAATATTATTGGTAGTATGGAAGCATCGATGTAATTTACTTTGTTATTTCTAAGGTTCTGTTTAGTTTTGTATTATTTTGAAACACAGGCTTTGGCTAAAGATAATAAGTAGCAAAAATTGGTATCTAAATGCAAAGAATAGAAAAATTGAACAATAGATAGGGAGGCAGGTACAACGTTGAATGAAAATTGGTAAAAAAACGTTGATTCTGTCGATTTGAAGAAGAATATTCTAGAGGAGAGATTAAGTTTATTATTTCTGACAAGACTGAATAGAAATAATACAACTTTACATATGCTACGTGTTAACACTTTAAAAGCCGGATTGCTTTCACAGTACATCACTGGATAAGCCACTTTTTTGTTTTTTTTTTGTTCGAGACGTCACCACCCTCTGTCGCGGCTAGATAACGGCAAGCTGGACGTAACCACAGCATATGTTGTGACTTATCTTTGGGACATTCCTTACAGTGGTGACGCACATAATCGGCCTATAATGTTCCCACGGCTGGGACACGGGCCTCTTCTCGGTGGGCCTTAATCCTCCACGCGGACCAGTGCGGGTGACAACCGGGCTGCATATACCTCCTACTGGAGATACAAATTTGACATAATAATATTTCATATTACGTTCAGATCTTCAGTAGGGAAAATAGTCAAGGGAACCACAATTTGTAGTGGAAATGGTGCACACGACCGTCAAAATGGATAAAAGTATATCTAGTTTTTGATCCTTTTTATTGATTGACCTTTT
The DNA here is from genome assembly GCA_958496365.1 of Subacronicta megacephala. Lineage (NCBI taxonomy): Eukaryota > Metazoa > Arthropoda > Insecta > Lepidoptera > Noctuidae > Subacronicta > Subacronicta megacephala. Next base: position 13,091,996 of record OY292513.1, read on the forward strand.
GACAACCTGTAAGCATCATCTCATTGTCAAGACAATTTTGTTACCTACATAAAATGTCGACAAATCAAGAAAAGGCCTTTTATTCCATGCTATTAAGTCGACTTCGTGAAAATTTAATCTATCTACAGACACTATAATAAAATCGTAGAGTACCCGTGTGTATACCTCCATTGAAGATTTTTAAATAGAACAATTCAAACGACATCGATTTTTGAACTTGATTGATCTTGATTTATAAACTCATAACGTTTCATAGAAGCTTGTAAAAGCATTTGAACTTCAACTTATTATGAAATTACTGCCACAAAAAATATTCTTATATTCTTATACGATATGAAAATATGAATATCTAGATCTCTTTGGCTCATCTAAAAGGAAATAATATTCGGAGTCTTAGCTCTTGACATTTCACATAGAGCCGGCTGTCGGGTCTGATGTCAGACAATAATCCACCTTAACGTACGAAGGCAAATCTTTATAACAAAATCGATACCTTTGAACTTTGTAGGTAGGTTCCCACAAAATGTGTAAGCCTTTTGTCGTGAAATATGTTGCTATTTTTTCTTTATAACAACCCATAACTAAAACAAGTTTCACTAACAAGCAAGCTTTTACCAAAACTTTATCATCAATAATAATTCAGCCCAAAATAGGCATTTATTTTAGAGAAAGCTTACGAGCAATGTGCGACACACATTACTAGTAGGTATTCTTATTAACCCCTCGTACTAAGCTAAATGTTTGTATTACGAGTGGGTTCAACTCGGTAGTGTGGGTTTCGAACCAGCAACCACAAATCCGATACCCTACCCATTAGGCTACCGCTGCTTCGAGTGTATGTATGTATGGAAAATATTTGATATAGGTATGGAAAATGGATCATCATTTCACTGGGCGTTATTTCGTACTCGAACCCCTTACTCTGCAGTCGGGTCTATGTAACTTGTAAACAAATCATATCACCTGAGAGGTCAGCACAATTACTGGACTTTAAAATAAATAATTCAACTTCCAGTCAAGTCTCGAAATAAGACTTCACCTTTGACTTTTCGAAATCATGTGCATAAAATTAATTATCACGAGCAAATAGCAGTATGCATAGGTACTCTTTCGTTTCGTACGGTGAGAATGGAGACCCAGAGGCACAATTCGTCCATCAGTCCCCTTCCTTCGCCTTTTCTCTTTACCCTCCCTTTTCTTAAATAGGCTCGGCAACGCATCTGCAACTCCTTTCGTTTTGCAGATGTCCGGGTGGCGCGGCGACGACTACTTACCATCAGGTAGCTCGCTAGCTCGTTTGCCAAGTTATCACATAAAAAAAATATATTAAAAGGTAATCTCTGCCCGCACTAGGCCGGCGTAAAGGGGTTCCTCGGTTATAAGAATAGTGTGGTATATGTGTAGATAAGCGTCTAGAGCAAAAACTGGTTCCCCAAAAAGTCCAAGACACGCGTGTAGCAAAAACGCTCCACAAAATGAGATTTTTTTACAAAACAATAATTCCTAATAATGCCATTTATAAAGCACATCATCTTATTAACGCTAATGGACTATGCGGTAGGCGACATATTAACCGCTGACAGTTGCAAGCTATTGTGCAGTTAAACCGAAGAACGATTGCGGTAAGCCTGTCACAGTCAAAAAGGCCAGTAATCCAGCAAGAATCCAAGCAACAATGAATTATATCAATGCGTGACTACTCTGTAGAATAAAACATACGACGAATTGCCATTCTTTTTACTAGTTACTTTGTTGCGCGCAAAAGGTCCCTCCAATATTTTCTGCGATCTTTGATTTGGCAATTTCTAGTGTAGGTACTTAGTTACTTTTCTATTTGCAAAACGTAGCTTAAGTAGGTATTCATTTTATGTACCTTAAGAAACATTTGATTTATATAGACTTGAAATCTGCGCTTCATTTTGAATCCTGAATAATCTTTATACAAAAGACAAGAAAAGCCTTGTTGTGAATGTCTACTTCGTTTATATTAACAAACTCACTCTCACTCAAACTTGCTCTGTCGTAGATGTTTGTATATAAGCTGATACTCCCAAATTAGGCGAAATAGCATAGTTTAAACTATCCCCATATTTCCGACAGTCATAAAAGACAGTATTATCACATAATAACGGAGCGGTGATGAAAGTTGTAAATCAACACTTGGGTGAAACCGGTCCTCGGTGGGAAATTGTAGTCACTCATATTACAAGGACAGGGTCAGGTTTAGGTAATGCATAACAGGACAAAGTAATTTCACTAATAAAACATTTTGGTTTCCATTTATACCGTGATAAGCGTGTTGGTATTGGTGCTGTGAAAGCTGTGAATTCTACTATCTTTACAAATCTCTCAACAATACTCTTACTAACACATCACGGTCATTTCATTAACGGCAAATAGTTCCAAGATGGTCAGAAATATTAATGAATAATCAAATCAGCCTAAGGGTTAATAAGTGTTGCGTGTCCTAAAAACCCTCTTATTTGCAATGTATTACTTTTTACGTGTAAATTTGTAATAAAAATTATATCAACCTTTTTTGAACTGCGAACAATTCATAACTGCACTTTCCCTGGTTTTTTTTTAAAGTGAGGTCCATGATTTATGCGTTTATGCAATCATACAATATTATTTTTATATATTTATGTACATGTAAAAGATACTTAGTTATACAATGTAGTTTGTATTAGACCATAAAGTAAATTGAGATAAGTATGAGAATTTGGCTTGGCTGGGTCGGGCGATTAATTTGGTTTACGGGCTTGTAACGAGAAGAACGCTGTTAGGTACGTAAGTATAATATTAAAGTCATTCGCCCCACCGAAATAACCAAATAAACGCGCTACAGAAGCTACGGGGAGCGTATTATGTAGGTAGGTAGATACCTATAGATATCATAATTATATAAATATTTATTAATTTTCAATTTAGAAGTATCCCAAGAGCAAATATTATATTAGATAATGTAATGCGTTAATGCTATTTAATAATATAGCCTTACACTTGAAGCTCTTCACATACATCATTAAAAAGTATAGCAAAACCATTAAAATCAATATTTTTTTAGTCCTGTGTTGTACAAAACTCAAATTGCGGTTAAAACATAATATTTTGTTAAAGTTCAATATTTAAATATTTTTTGCACGCTACTTTTCCGAGAATATTACCAAGATCACAAGATTTTCCTTTGAAGAATTTCCAATTGCATGGTTCAAATCAACAGTAGATATAAATTGCGGAAATTTATTTTACACCACATCGTCTTTTTCTATTCAATGTTTACAATTTAAGTTCAGTTTTTAGTTTAGTTTCAAGATTATACATTGATTTGTCTTGAAAATAGTGATATTTACTGGTACACTTACTCGAATACTAGGTAGACATTTAATTCCCGACGTTTCAAATCAATTACAGTATCCATGGTCACAGGTAGACTGACCATGGGTGCTGTAATGGATCCGAAACAATCGAACGACGAATAAAATAATATCATTGTATCGCGATAAAATCCGTGGTAGGTGGAAACTAGTTTTATTTCAATAGTAAAATTTGTTTACTAACCTTGCCATCGCTCTTCCTATAGGCGTCGTGGACTCGCCAGATCAGGCCCGGTCCGGCAGTGCTGGACTCCTTCCCCACTTCGAAGTACTGCAGGATAGGGTTGTTTTCCAATGGCGGTGGAGGCGGCGGGTTGGCGGCGACCTTCAGTTTCGTGATTATTCCAGACATCCCGGCAGTTATTTTCTTGCCAATGGATGACGGTTCAAATCTGCTCGGGTCGGAACCTGATTCCCCTGTACAGAAATATTTATATTATTAGAGTAGATGATATAAAGCAATTTAAAGACTTTGTGCTCCTTCCATGTCATCACATGAAGCCGCGGGAAAGAAAATTTAGTTCGTTCAGAAAAAATATCGATAATAGGGTTCTGTCCTTGAAAACTTTGTTACAGCCTTAGTTTGATGAACTAGAAAGTTTTTACATCACTACGACATTGTAAAATAAAGGTTGTAAGACTACCATCAGACGATTCTTAGAGAAATTCATTACCTACCTTTTTTGAAATTATCCAAAGAGCACGAGATGATTTTAAATGTTACTCAAGATGTTAACGTGATTCTCTATGATAAAGATCCTAATAAATGCAATTTCCCAAGTTTTCAAATGAAGTGAAACTCATAAGGAAATAGAATACTGATAAGGTAAAAAGTATACTCCAAAGGGCCTATTGGTTTCCGTCGACGTTTGGCAAACGAAATTAAATCTTAGAAAGAATCCTTGGAAAGAAAGAACATTCGATATTATGACTAATATATATATATATATATATATACGTATAGTTATGTATGTGCTAAAAATACGTCGTGAATTCTGAAAACTCAAACCTAACCCTTTGTAGAAGGAAAAGAAATGGATAGTGGTACTTCTCAGCCATTGAATTAAGGATGACAGTAGGTAAACTATTGATTGATATTCAACTGCATCTGAGTTAAAATGTCTAGGATGATGGATGAGTACTTAGGTAAAAGCAGAATATATTTTCTTTAATACATAAACATAATTATCGTCACGACTGTATTTCCGGAAGGGCTAGACAGAGGTGTACCAATGTACCCCCACATTTCGCCGGTATGTTTAAGTTCCATGTAATAGGGGGCAAGCCTATTGCCATTAACCGGGCACAAATCCAACCTCGGAGCTGCTACTGGAAATTTCATACCCAATAACGCTTTGCTCGACCTGGCCGTCGAACCCAGGACCTCTAGCGTAGCAATCGCGCTTGGGACCACTAGACTAACGAGGCAGTTAGGCATTTTCTTTAATATCCGTTTCAATAAGACATTTTTTGTGTTATGTTACTTATTTCATAAAAACTTTATGGTTATTATCATTATCCTTTTTCCAACTAAGTATAAGTCGATTTGCAGTCTAACCAGATGCAGCAAATATGAGTCTATAAACTTCGATACTCAGCAAAATATTGTAAACAAAATTCAAGAAATATAGCATCAAAGTTAAGTTCAAAAACCTATTATCAAGCTAATTTAACTTTTTCTGCAGAAAAGTTTTGTTTCTCAAGTGATATTAAATACTCATGCTGAACACTGTCGTGTGTTTTGATAAAACAAGATATTGCGATTATTATAAAGCGACCCATTTACGGGTAAAATACCGATATAGGATCGTTTTAGACCTCATATTTTAATGTATTATTTTATATTGGAGTCGTTACTTAATGATAAATATATAAAAAATAATCCCTATATCCCATGGTCACATCATCATCATCACCAACTTAAGAACGATATTACCGTTTCAATTTACTTTCTTTTAATTTCCTTATATTTTTAATAATGTTTATACGGAAAGAAAAATTAAGAAAAATGCTCAAAAACTTAACGATTATTTTAAATTTGGCGTTTTTTTTATGGTTTAACCGGTTGGAATTGAATAGCTAACACAACGTCTGTCGGGTCAGTAAATGGGCCAAAATACTTTTTGATGCCTAAAAACTGGTCCCTCCGAAAGAATAATTAATTTTATGGGTTATCAGTACAAAATTGCGCAAAAAGTATACTTATATCGAAATATAACATTATTTTCTAACGCAGAAAACAAGATTTGACCGGGAAAATATGTTATTTATCCTAAAATTGCAGTAACAACGTTGTAATTTTTGGTAACGCAGTCGTTCTTAGTACAAAATATTGCTGTCCTTGAGCACTGTGCCAAGATGTAGCTATTTCTCCCAATATTTCCTAGGTGGCGTTGAATCTTAAATGTCCCTATGAAAATGTAACATTTGAACCTTATTACAACGCCAATAGATATTTTTTACGTTAAATATTTCATGGAATAAAAAAATATTTTGTCTGAGTCCCCAACAAAGAACAAAATCGTAACTACCTTGCGTTGCTATATGAAAATAAACCTTAAAGTGAGTATGTTACATTTTATTTCACTTCATTTGGTTCAACTTATTGTAACTATTAGAACGAATGATAGCAACTGCGCGGGGGGGAGACCGCTAGCCGGATCAGTCGCGTCACAGTCGTTGAGAGAGGTCCGTGTGTTTATTGCGTGGCCGCTGAGTTACCGCTGTGGAAAGGTACGTACTGACGATATTTACATTATTGTTATTTTAATACGCAGCTAGTCATGTTTTGTTTCTATCAGTGTTAGAATATTTGCATTTTGTTATTCTTTTTAGTGAATATTTACAACGAAGTCAAATATTTACAACTGCGTAACTGCTACACTGCGTTACTACTACTAGTCACAGACTATTCAGCGAATACAATTTTATCCGCGTAACATGGAATTTCTTTGAAGCTGGTCATGGAAAAGGAGCTGCTGATGGCGTTGGTGGCTACCTCAAACGCACCGCAGATGAAAAAGTAGCTGCTGGTTCCGATATTTCTGATGCAGAAGCTCTTTATTACACTTTGAAGGATTTGAGCAAGGTTCAAATGTAATTACTGACTGAAAGCGACATTCAAATCGTTGAAAAAGCACTACCTAAAAACCTAGTGCCACTCCAGGGTACTATGGAAGTACATCAAGTTTTTACTGACACTCCCGGTGAACTTCAATACAGAGACCTCAGTTGCTTTTGCGAAAGGGGTTTTTGCCGTTGCATGAATCCAAAAACATATCAGCCTGTTCCTGTTCCTGTCATTAATACACTTAGAGAAGATATTCTTTCGTTTGAATCGGATGAGGAATCAGTCCTAGATGACATTTCTAATGTCGTTGCCGTACCTAGAAGATCATATTATAATACGGTTTATTCCTCATCTTCCAACTCTGGCGACGAACCTTTAGCAAGCTTTAGCCAACCATCGGTTTCTAATATAAACGAAATGCAGCTAATTGAAAAGGAAAATGTTCATCCTTCAAAAATATCTGACGGTGTCCATGTTTTAATAAAAGTGTCTTCTGTCAAAGACAAACACTACACTTACCTCGGCGTTGCTAAAAGTGAAGTCGATGAAGAAGGAGACGTAAAAATTATGTTTTACATGATGGTAGATAAAACTGGCAAAAGATTCAAAGCAGTGGAGACTGATATTTCTTACGAGCCTTACGATAACATCTTGGAAATTATTCCTAACCCTAAAGTTATCGTAAAAGGTAAAAGGGTATATTTTCATTACGATGAAGCAATTAACGTATATGAAAAGTAGGACTGAATTATTTGTATTGAATTTGCTAAATTTGTTGTTTTTGAAGTTATTTGAGTTACTTGATACTATATCACGTCATAAGAAGTAAAATTTTGTTTTGTTTTATCATTATAACAGATCTCTATAGAAAGTACAAAGTATAGTATGTAAGAAAATACTACTGTGTTACTAAGCTTACTACTGCGTTACTTTTGTGTCCCTTTGATTATTGTAGTAATTTCAGTAATACATGGGCTTCTAGTGATCTTAAATGCCTGAACCTCTTACGTACGTATTATTGATCAAAAGTGGAAGGTTAGGCCATTAGGTGGTATTAAATATAAGTTTGTTTTTTGTTATTAATAGGAAAGTTTATGTTTTAAAATGACACTTTGGTAACGCAGTAATCTTAATTATTAAGAATACTCCATGAAACTGATTATTTCTGTGATTTAACTTACTAAGAGCTAAATGTATGCGTTACAGTTTAAAACTGGCATATTGAAAAGTCTGATTGTGCAATTTTAATTAAAAAAGGTAATTTTGTATAAAAGTAACGCTGTTGTTTAATTTCTTGACACCTTGATATATTTGTTGCCAGAAATATAATAAACTCATTAAAACTATCGCTGCAGAGGTATGTATATTATAAATCGAACTATAACTAATCTATATTTACCTAAAAAAACAAAGAAATTTAATATTTTATTTTAATTTTTTATCGAAATTTGTATGCTCGGATTAGGCATTAAAAAGTATTTTGGCCCAAATATATAATAAAAATAACCATTTTTATGTATTCTTTATTCTTATTTTCTTAAACAGACCTATTATTTTTTATAATAATATCTTATTTTATGGAAATTATCTGGGAAAACTAGACCATATTTCATAAGTGTCGATTAGCACCAATACCAACACGCCTGATTTCCCCAAAGCGTTAGGCAGAGGTGTCCTAAAATTATTGTTCACCCACATTTCGCCGGTATGTTTAGGTTCATATGCTAGGTATGTTTAGTCTAGTAGTCAACTGCCTCACTAGAAGCACAATTTTATTTGTTTTTTTACTATTCTCAGTACCAGCTCGAAATTTAAAAGTGTACCCGGTTAATGGCAATAGGCTCGCCTTCTATAAAGGGACCTAAACATACCGCAAACTACTCTACCTCTGCCTTACCATGCAAAGAATACATGCTTTATGGAATGTATAAAATTTTCATTACCAACTGATAAATTAAGCACTACTGGGGTCTTCGCGTCCCCCAAGACGGCCTAAGGTGGTTGCTATTTTCTTCACCGTTTAGGAGAGAGACTATTAATATTAATAAGCACAAGATTATAGAAATTCAGATGTGTGTGCCTTGAATTCAAACTCGAGGCCTACCATTTGGCAGCGCAGTGGTTTAGGCTCTCACTGCCTACAATATTTAAATAAGTACAGAGAAGTGATCCATAATTTATATACAACATCCGCAAGCAGCAAGCATCCTGTATCCTCGATCGACGTATAACCGGTGTAAAATCGATGGACGCAATTTTGTGCTTCTAAAGTGTCTTTGAATATTGAAAATTGTATGATTTTCGTAGCTGCATAAGTTTTAAATTTGCGCAGTTTTCAATGCAATCTGGATATTAATTTAAAACAGTATTCATCGGAAAATATTTCGAGTTAAATAGTAGCTAGATAAAGTACACACATAAAAGTTATTAAGTATACATTTTACCTTGTTGAGTACCAACAAGATTAAAACGAAGTAATATGCTCTCGATATTAGCGAGTTACCAATTTATCCTAAACATGAGCGGTGTGTGTACATCATCAATAGGTATGTACGATGTTTTCGTATATTCTGTGTGTACTTAAGGTAAATTCAACGATAATTTATCTTCCGCCTTCTCATGCACACAGACAAATACTTTATCATATTCATAACGCTTCGACCATTTTCTAATAAATAATATCGGTACCAATCAAAGACATTTAATACACTAGACTATTAAATCTCTTTGGTACCAATATTATTTATTTTACTTTATAAAGTTGTTTGTTTTGTAGGCGATAAATCTCTGAAACTTCTAATCCTTGATTGTCACGTACTTTTTTATCGTGACAATTCCACACCTACCATCCGAGAAAATATATCACTCAATCTATACATATCCTTTGTCCTGAATGACTGACTGACTGACTGACTGACTGACTGACTGACGGAACAACGCACAGCCTAAACCGCTGATCGTAGAGACCTGAAACTTGGAGGATGTATTCTTTGTATGACGTTGGCATCCGATAAGAAAGGATTTTCCGAAATTATACCCCTAAGCGGGTAAAAAGGGGGGGCAAAGTTTGTATTGGACAACGTGATTCCTTGGTCCAATCTGCTTCAAATTTTGCATAAACGTTCTTTAACAGAATTGATGGAAGACGTGTTTCGTATTTTATTGAAATTCATCCCCTAACGGACTTAAAAAAGTGGGGAAAGTTATTTTCGGGATGATTTGTTTCGATTTTGATATCAATACTCCTTAGTGCTTTTGATTTAATTCACTTTTTATTTTGACACATGTCATGTCACGTTTGAAAACCCAATGTGATTTTATTCAAGAAACGTTGGTTGATAAACATATAAAATGCTTTGTATGGCACACAAAAGTGGAATTGAGATTGAGAGGCACACCATAGAACCCTTCTTAAAAATGTTAGAGGCAGCAATAGAGTGATGGGTGGAGTTACTGTGCTGCTGGCACGGGAATTCCGTCAGATTCTGTTGTACCTAGAGGAACCCGAGCAGACGAAGTCAGGGCTTCCTTGACATCGTCATACCTATGACCCAACATAATGATTATCTTTAAAAAGAAATACGAGAGAGATGCGTCTGCTGGAGAATTTTCTGAGCTATTACTTAAAATAGTAAATGGAGATTGTAAATATGTTTTTTTTTGTGGCAATTGAGCCGATTGCGGCTATTCTGCCAGTGTCACGTTGAGACGGCGACTCGCTAAAGACCACCGTCGAGCTTTTGTAAATATGTTTATCATCTTTCCTGAATACAGTAGTTACAGGTGACTATGACAGATCTTAGAGTATATCCTGATTTTTCTAATATACAAACGAAGATATAGATTGGCGCTTAAGCTATGAAACGGGACTAGACTGAGAGTATCAGCATTGCACAAACATATTAAAAAGGTCACTGTGATTACTGGATGTGCTCGGGGGGATTCAGTTTTCATACCTCGAATGTGTGAATTGATGCCTATATTTTAAGAAGATGCTTTGTAATGCTATAAAAAATTTCAGTCATTAAATTTTATTTATAGCATTACATATACAAATTAAAATACATAAAGATAAGAAAGATTAAGGGTAGCAGGTATAGATATAAGGGAAGAACGGCTTCTCACACGGGAAATTCTACCTTGCCTGTTACTGTATTAAAAGCAGTCTGGCCATTTTGATACCAGACAGAAAAACCAATGTGGCATACAAAGAAGTGCAATTTTAATTCTTGAGAGCAAAGTGGTCTTCCGGTATTTGTTCATCTCATTGAAATCGACCCTACGAGGCGTCCAGAATAACCATCGCTCTAGCTAAAAGGACATGAATAAATTAATAAAAAAATGACATGTTATTTTTTATTTCAATAAAATAATATAGTGGAGTAATTATTTGGTCTTAATTTTAGATAATTTACAATATCCCGCCGGAAATAGAAAAAAAATAACAGTAAATATCGTGTTGTCCACGCGAGCGAAGCTGCGGGCGGAAAGCTAGTCTATATAATATAAAAAGGAATCTCTTTTTCTCTTGGTCGCGCTGTAACTTGAGAACGACATTGCTCACATCATTCATCTTTTTTTAATTTTCCTAATACAAAATATTAGAAAACTTAGAGACTATTTTAACCTCGCGCATTTTTTTTGCAATTCGATTTGAATAATAATAGCCAAGACAGGAGAACATTTGTCGGGCCGGCAATTGAAGTAATAAATATATAATAATATACATAATAATTAAGTGCCCAAAAATGTAATCGCATATAATATTTGGGTACTAAAGTCTTCCATAAATTATACTAAGCTCTGTGTAGTAACAAAGTTTTCACTGTAAAAAATAGTAATATTCTTATATTATTATCTGTGTACCAATAATAGGGCAACAATCATGGCCTTCGCCTGAAACTGCGAGATTCGTAAGTACCTACATTGATACCAATGTATCCATCCTTACAAGTACCTTTGTCAAAGTTTCTCAACACAATAAACCAAGCCTCCCATGGGACCTGCTTTACGAAATAGACGGCATCCATCAAAGTTAATAATTGTCTGATAATAGAATTATGGTCTTTCCCAACTGTTGTCTATTTACATCATTAAGTAAATAGAAATAAGGTAAATGATTTAGATGTTACAAAATATAGTACCAACATATGTATGGTAAGTGTGAACGAGCCCCGGAGGGCAATTATTCTAAATAATATTGAAGTAAAATTAGGTATTGTTCGCAAAGAAACATAAATTTTATTCAGAAAAAATATTATTTAACTTCTACAAACGCGAGAATAATACAATTAAAAGGGTTGTATAAAATTATGGCAGAAAAAAATAATATGTCGATTAACCGAATGTGTATCAAAATTTAATTTCAATATAGACTTAGTTTCGTATACATACATACATACATATTGTCACGCCTGTCTCCCATGGGGGTAGGCAGAGACTATAGATTTCCACTTGCTACGATCCTGGCACACTACTTTCGCTTCATCTACATTCATTCATTCATTCATTATACATACATTAGTTTCGTATATATTATATCAAATGGTATTCTAAGTTCAAAATAAACAGCACGTCAAACGCGAACAAATTAGATTAAACTGAGATCCATAATTAACCTAAACGCAAAATTTGTAAATACCTACTAGCTTTAGAACGAGTAAAAAAAGAAATTAATCAGTGAACTAAAAGTGATAATTTCTATGGAATGCAATCGAGAAGTAAGCTCTATGAATTATGATAAGATGTAAGTAGGTTTACGCAGTTTTTAAGTTAGAGCATATTATGCTTTCCTATAGTAAAAACAAAATTTAAAACTGTTTACTTTTTTTTACCCCAACCCCTAACAAAGTTTCGAAAAACACATTTTTGGATTCAGAGTTGTTTATATAATATTTTTAATGTAAGTACAGGCTTTTGCAATGTTGTAATACTAGTATAGATATTACAACATTTTAATACAGAATTACCCTTCTATTATCGCCGTCGTCATGTTTCATGTTCTCAATTTCAGTGGGAAAGGGTAAATTTAAATTCGCCGCGCTATTTTCTTAATCTGTCCTTCCAATGTCCTTGTCTCGTGTAGTAATGCGGGATAAAAATAAGCTGTTTATTTATTATTGTCAAGCTTGTTACAGCTGCATTATTAATGAGGAAAATGGGCCAGTTAGCCAGTAAGCGAATTATCATCAGGCACTCAGAAACTGACGTTGTTGCTGTCCAATAATCGTTACACTTATCCAATTAGCTATAAAGTTATCCGTCCACAGAAGCGAAGAGAAGCGGAGCGGAGAAATGTAAGCCTATAGAATTTTATTCACTCTGTTTCGGTGGACATGATATCAGGAATTGGAGTTTGGTTTCATCCGTTTCAACCGTAAACATAAAAATGATATGTAAAGCTCAGTAGCAGAGAAAAGCAGCGTAATTATGTGGCGAAGCTAGGTTGGGAAAAGGATTACAAAGCGAATTTGCGGTTATTGTTCTTTGTAAAGTGACGCGTGTCAAAAAGTGGCCGTAAGTTTTCACGGCCACATTTTGACACTTTGTAATGTCGCAGTAAGATATTTATAACCCGATAATCACTTAGTAGTAATAATCACTGAGTATTCCCTGAAGGGTTAGGCAGAGCTAAACTACAGCTCACTGCTATGTTTAGGTCCCATTTAATGGCGAGCCTATTACTATTAACCAGGTACAACTCCAAACTGTAAGCTGCTACTGAGAATTTCATAGAAATACCCATCAGGAAGTCACTCTCAATACGCAGGTAAAAGTTGTACACATTACAATAACAATACAATAATTTTGTTTCATATTTTTTTACAGAATCAACTTGGACTACCTACTTAAGAATCCTAGGTACTTAAGTAGATTTTGAATGAATCTTTTGTTAAAGTACCTTTGACGCAAAATTCTACCAACTTCTGCAGACTTCCCAATCTCGCTATCACTATAGCGGCATAAAAAGAATTCATACCGTGAATACGTGAAGAGTTTGTGATAGACAATTTTGTAGTTAATGGAACTGTAAATTAGTTATGCTGGAACATCGCCGAGTAGGGGAGCCGGCCGTGTGCAAGGTCGAACAACTAATGTGAAATACTTAGCTAAGTACCTACCGCAACGCGATGGTACACGCAGGTATAACAGCCTCTTCCGAGAAGTGCCCATATAGGCGTAGCACAGGAGGGATTTTAGGAGAATAACAAAGTTCCCGGAGTTCCCTTGTACTGGCCAACAGACGACAATTTATACCTTGTCCACCAGATAAACCACTTTTTGACAGATGGAACTAGTGATTGCAGGAACGCAACCTATTTCAGATTAGTTATAAAAATTTACTACTACAACGATCCAGAAAAGATTTTGAAGCAACTTAAAAAACAAAATAACACAACAATTACACCCCCCCCCCCCACACACACACACACACACACGCACACACGCACACACACACACACACACACACACACACACACACACACACACACACACACACACACACACACACACACATACACACACACACACACACAAATTGTCCATCCTAATAAAATTGCAACGACATTTTTTTTTGGTTTTGTTACAATTGGTTTATGTATTTATTTTAACTTAAGTTCTGTGGCAACTCGCTTAACACTGTTTTTTTTATGTAACAGCCCCCAGAGTTGCTCCACTAACACTGTGGAGATTTGTCACAGTGTTAGTGCTGAGCCTACCCCAATTGTCCAAATAACACAGTTGTTTTTGTTTTTGTAACTTTAAGTAACGTTGTGTTTTTTTTGTGTAAACTTTGGCAATAAATTACTCACTTACTTACTTAACAGTGCTATTACCTATCGATCCGATTATTGACACTTTACTTACTGTCTAGTAATGACTATTATCGATTGTTAGGTTGTCGAATCGAAAATGGTGCACGACGACTTATTTATTATTATAAATAAATATGTATAATATTCATCTGATTGTATTAATTTTTGTATAATATTCATTTTCCATCCATTTCTTATCAAAAAGATTGTTTAATTTATATTTTATTCATATTAATTGGATGCCATTTTCCGATACTGATTTAATGTCATTGTTTAAAATGATTGCAGCGAATACATTCGATTGCATCACTAGACACGGTGAAATGTGGTAGAATGTACCTAACTAAATTTAATACGCTTAACAGTAGTCTTTTTTTTTAATCTGTTAGCTTTATGGTATTATAGTGTGCAAGAAAACATAATTATTGAATAACATAAGGTAGATCATATAGGTATTTATGTTGCTACGCATTTCAAAGTTAACTTTTTCGTAATCTGGAACAGGTACGCTCTAAGGCATCTGTCAAAAAACTGTTCACATAATGGACAAAGTATAGTGAAGTAAAATAGCACACATACTAAACCTATAAAAGAAATTACTTACCACTTGAACCAAAAAAAACCTAGTTTCTGTTGCAATTGTTACTCGTGTATTTTTTAATTGCTTACCAGAAATAACCAAGGGCAAAATCAATATTATTTGATCACTCAAATAATATGGAAGTTCACTAAACTTACTTTGATATAATTATTTACTTTTGTGTTTTATATTTTATCAGAGTACCTACTAGAAGATTCTATTGAGAGTAATAAAACCATTTTGCTTTGAATTTAGAACAACTTATTTACTCCTAAGGGTGGACTGGTTACCTCACAGATTTGGGTCCTGACTATTACTAACACTTGTAATACATAGGCGTTCGTATGACAGCCGCCCTGGCGATGTGTCAAGAATATTAACCTGTCCCATTGACTGTAGCATAACCGATGTGAAGCTGCACCTTACCAAGTACATAGTTATTAGGTACTTAGCCACTAGACCACCGTTTCATTACTACCTCAAAAATGAAGACGATAAAAATAAATTTGTTAACTTGATTTAACAAAGAATAGAAAGGCTAAAATCGCCAAATTTTATCAATTGCAATAATATGATTGAGAAACACACGGCTACACGATATGCTGTATATCCAGCAACACAATAACCTAACATACCGTCACGCCTGTATTCCCCGAAGGATAAAGCAGAGGTGTACTTATGTACACCCATAGTTTGCTAGTATGTTTTGGGTCCCATGTAATAGGAGGCGAGCCTATTGCTATTAACCAGGCACAAATCCAGACTCCGAGCTGCTACTGAGAATTTTATAGAAAAACCCAATAACACTTTGCTCGACTCAGGAATCGAACCCAGGACTTCTAGCATAGCACTCACCCTTAGGACCACTAGACTAATGAACCACTCAGCAACCTGACCTTGTATTGCATAGACTTTGCATACAATTAGAGGTTGTACTGAAATTTTATGTATAAAAAAATAAAAATAGCTCTACCGAGAGCAAATTTCTCGTAAATTGCAACCTCTCTCTACCTCTGATTTCTTAAATTATAAAAGATAAAGCTTAAGCTAATACGTGAACCATCCTACGTGTTTTTAAGTCATAAATACGTATAATAAAGCGACACCACTATAGGTGCCGATGTTTTATATTTACGAAAAAATGATACCTACGAGATCAAATTTAAGTTCAATTTCGTTCACGTATTTCGTTCGTCATCTGAGCCCCAGCAATAACCTTAGGATCTAAGCCCCTTATTATCAAATTTTTGTATACTTACAATATTATTCTAAGGTAAACTTTTGGGTCAGTTTCTTAAATACTAGCTTAACAAACTTAGGCAGACTTAAGTTTATCCCGATAAACATTATCTTTAATATAGAAAAACGAAGGATTAGAGAGATTTTTTTTTTCTATAAGTCAAATATTTTGCTATAAGTCATAAGAAGAAAAGAAAGAAAATATATTATCAAGGTCATTAAAAATTGTTTTATCGTTATATATCAGCTAGTTACTTGTTTTTTTTCAATGCCTCTGGATGTTCCCCAAAAAGATCCAAATCTAATGATGGCTAGCCAAAGATAAAGTTATTAAGGACAAAGATAGAAGGAAACGACCAATGTCGACCAGAATAAACAGAATAAAAGCTTTAAAAGATTACTTCGGAGACCCTCTTAAATACGTTTATTCATTTTGGATCAGTAGCACACTGTAGACTTTGCCTGAAGCTGTTCCTGAAAAGTACATTTGCGGCACGTTCCACATCTTTACTATCTTGAGGCTTTATTTCAGTGTCGTTAGCTTGACAAGACAGAGTTGCGACTGCCCAAGTTTATCGAATATCTCTTTTAATTTCCTCTGAAAGTACTCATTCCCTAAAGTACGTCTGTAACTTATTTTGAAAAAAATGTTAATGTTTTCTGACAACTTTGAAACTTTGTATTTTTTGTAAATGTACCCAAATTGTATTTTATCGGCCTAATTATATGGTATAAATTAGTTTTATCTAATTAAAAATTATATCTTTTAGCAATAAAATACAACCGTTTACAATAATAGATTTCATTACTTTTTAGAGATAAACAAGCAGCTCCATCGAGACTTGGATAGTTTTTTACAGAATGTTTTTGATGGGATATCTTTATCACAATATATATATTACACATTATAAGAATAGGTAATCCTTAGATAGTTCCTTAAGTACCTAGTAAATTTAAGCTACTTTGCTAAGTAATAGGAAAGCTCCGAATTCTTCACGCCAAAAAACTTATCTTATTCGTACTTGGAACATGTCAAGACTGACTTTCTTTTTGACTCCAGACTCCGAATTGCTAGTGAGAATTTCATAGAAAAACCCAAAAACAGTTTGCTCGACCTGTGATTCGAACCCAGTACCTCTAGACTAATGAGGCATACCTACTATGTATAATAATAATATATTATCTATAGACTGCCTCGTTGGTCTAGTGGTCCCAATCGCGACTGCTACGCTAGAGGTCTTGGGTTCGATCCCCAGGTCGAGCAAAGTGTTATTGGGTTTTTCTATGAAATTCTCAGTAGCAGCTCGGAGTCTGGATTTGTGCCCGGTGAATGGCAATAGGCTCGCCCCCTATTACATGGGACCTAAATATACCGGCGAACTGTGGGTGTACATAATTACACCTCTGCCTAACCCTTCGGAGAATACAGGCGTGATGGTATGTATTATCTATTGTTATTACCTATTATAATGTTTTTATGAAAAATCAATAAAACAGGTAAAGGTCATTTAGTCTTATTATTTTGCGTATGAAAAATTTATGATTAATTTTAATGTGTAAAAAGAAAACCCTTAAACTACGCAATGGCTTTGATCTTCTAGTAAAAGTTGACGAAATATAGCCGAGATACGTACAAAGGATCTTAGCGAAAAAGTTTTTCAATATCTTTTCTACTTACATTTCTAAATATTCGTACAAATATTTTATGTATTTATTTGAAAAACATGATATCAAAAAGATTCCACATCTTTTCAATTAGAATTATTTTTATTTAACTTAACAAACCAATATTGAATCCATAAAATGATGAGGTAATTATGAGATAGCGGCCGCTTCGTATTTTAGCAACTTAATTGATGTTATATCAACAATTTGGTAAACACTAACATTATCAAAGATTTTTGAATCATGTTCGGGGTTCGTAATTAATACTCGTATACATACCAAATTACCATACCATTACGTCTGTTTTCCCAGAAATGTTAAGAAGAGGTGTACAAATGGACACCCACATTTCACCGGCATGTTGAGGTCCCATGTAATAGGATGCGACCTTATTGCCATTAACCGGGCACAAATCAAGACTCCGAATTACTGTTACTAAGAATTTCATAGTTTCATTTATTCCTATTAATTTATAGGTACTATTATAAAAATATAAATATATTATATAAATGATACGAGCCCTGGTACTCCCTATCTTCCTGTATGGAGTTGAAACGTGGACAATCCTGGCCCGAGAAAGGCAAAGGATAGATGCATTCGAGATGTGGTGCTGGAGACGAATGCTGAGAATACCCTGGACTGCGAAACGCACCAATGTATCGATCTTGACCCAGCTCCGAATAAAAACTCGCTTGTCCACCATCTGCCAACAACGCATTCTGTCATATTTCGGCCACACAATGCGCAGAGGCGACGTAAGTTTGGAAAAACTGATTGTGGTTGGGAACACTGAAGGCAAAAGATCGCGCGGTCGTTCACCAACAAGATGGACCGATCAAGTGAAAGACTCGTCAGCCTCCAAATTCTATACAGTTATGCGAGACGCGCTGGACAGAAACCGGTGGAGGCAGATCATCCGCTCCAGGTGCAACCCTGATGCTGACCACGATCCTCAGATATGAGGGACCGACCCTAGAGAGAGAGATTATAAAAAAAATTAAAACCTCTGTCTGTCAATTCAAGACATTTGAATAATAAAGTGAGTTAGAGACAGAGTACTAGATCCGTTGCTAAAAATTAAATATTTGGAATTCTTATTGGATACTTGGATTGAATAAACCACTGAACGACCGCTAAAATTATACATATATAATATTAGTAATAGTAAATCTGTGTTCTAAAGGCTTGTGTTACTGAAATTTTGTGTTTGTAAATGCCCCAATTACAGAAGCAACATTAGCTTACCGAGGCTTATTTGAAATAAAATGCCCTAATTTCGTGTTTTATACCTCGAATATGAAATCTATTGAATAAGACCGATCGACCGCTATCCCTCAATAGGTATCTACAGATTACGTTACGGTTGAAGTCGGAATAGAGGCTTACAGTTGCGTTCTCACAAAATTATGTGTTACTCTATATGGCCTGAAATTATTTTCCTGGAATTGTAACATCACCGACAAGATTAATACACAACTTTAGCTAACTATGTTTTATATATTCATTTAAGCAGAATTAATATCATCTGAAGTCTCAGCTGTATATTTGTAGACCTCGCGACGAAATGCGTCAACGTGACTAGAGCGACAAAAATTCAATTTAGTATATTATAATTAATTATTAATTTTCACTTTTCTTTTATAGTGAGCTGTAACGCATACAAAGATTCTTTGAATAGTATAATAATTACCTCCTAACAATTGTATTTGATAAAATATGTATTTATATTTACGTGTTGAAGAAAAACTTTTCCTTCATTTGTTTGCCTATTTTTATATTAAAATAGCGACCGGTGCTCAATTTTGCCTGCGTTAATTTCCTTATCCCTGACTTTTAAGGTGGATTATTTTAAAAATGCTTTCATACAAAGACATTCTACTTAGGATTACGAACTTAAATAAAAACTTTCATTCAATATTATTATTATTAATTTATATATACAAATAGTCATTATTATTCTCCAGAATAATATATCCTGAGGAATAATATACTATTTTCCATAAATATACTATACTGTTTTTGCCGAAAAAAACCTTTAAAATTGCGCTATCAGCTGTTATTACCAAGTAATTGGAAATTGTTAGCTGTCACCTATAAAAGTAATTAAAAACTCTGATTGGAAAGTATCGTTCGTCATAATAAATGTCTATTTGCTCGATTCACTGATTCGAACAAGAAATAAGTTGATTCTGAGCGTAGCTTACGTCCAGCCTCTTAATAAACATACCTACTACTGGTTTTTTTTAAAGTATGTTAGGTAATAAATGTTGCGGAAATGCTTAGGCAATTTCATTTATTAGTTGGTTTGTATAATCAGCTATAGTATTTTACATGTAGGCGTTTTTTATCATTATCAACCCATAGCGTGGTGGACTATAGCCTTATCCCTTTCGTACTGAGAGGAGACCCGTGCCCAGCAGTGGGACAATGTAATGGGTTGATGATGATACCGCACTACTGCTAGGCACGAGTCTCCTCCCAGAGTGAGTCGGGTTAGGCCATAGTCAACCAAGCTAGCCTACTGCGGATTGGCAGCCTTAACACGTCCGCGTTTCCTCACGATGTTTTCCTTCATCGTTAGAGTGATCACTAATTGATATAAATCATTATTATTACTCCCAACCTCTACTTGGCAGCCCGAAGGTCAAATAATAAAGACTGATTTCTAGTAATCATTGATGTGATTCTACATGTTTAAGTAGCTTAGATTTGTATTTACTTTATTGTTCAACTTTAGTTGTTTTAATTAATATAGGTATGCAGAGTTTTCGATTATTGTTCCAGTTTTATCTGCTTTTTAAAATGTTACTTTTCTCATAATACAAAGATATTATCGGTGAACCAATTTAAATTAACAAATAAATTAGATATTTATAACTGTTTGAGGAGTTGGAAGGTATAAATAATATAAACAGGTTGACTAAAGACCTCGTTTTTGATGTCCATCCCACATAAGTTGCGATCTCACAGCCCGTTAACTGATAGGCCGCGCAAGATCAGATGACGCATGCTAAGGCTTGTCGCGGCCTGCAGAGTGCGGTCGCTCGGCCCGTCAAAGCTGCGGTCCCGTGGTCAGTTTTAAGACGACCCTGGTGGCAACTAGCTTAGCCGGCGGGCGCGGGCGTTGCACTTTAAAAGTTACCGACATCCGATGGATCGGTCAGGCATCTACAGGCCATGCAGGTCTTATTAGTTGCGCCGGTTCTTACAGCTGTTGGCCTAGCGAGGCGCGGCTTGGCCTGTCTTCAAACAGGCTGTGAGACTGCAGCATTATACAAGCAATATTATTTTACAGTTTGTTTTGATTCTGTAGAAAACAGCTTTAACGATTTCGATGAAATTTAGCAACGTAGGACGTAATCTAGCTAAATCTCATTTCTGGGGAAAAAAGATTTTCTCCGTGTTATTATGGATAAAACGCAGACTAGACTTGCCTTCATGAAATACATATAGTCAGACATTTTAAATCCATTCTGAACAGATCTCGGCCTCATACTCTGCTGAAGGTCATGCCCTTTATGAAAATATTCAGATAGAATTATATTTAATTGAGATTAAGATGGAGTTAGTTAAGCTTGTTTCGAGTACAGTAATCATTCAGTCGAGTTGTTATTTTGAAGCGTGAAAAATTATATAAAATTACAAAAAGATGTTTTAATATAATATGGAGCGGCAGTAGCCGGCTAATGGCTAGAGCGTCGGACTTGCTATCATGTAGTTGCCGGTTCGAAAATAACCCATTGCACTACCGACGTGGACCCTCTCGTAACACAAACATTTAGCTTAATTGTGCGGGGGGTAAACAAGAATGGGTTTGGATTTATATATTTATTCTCATTAAGAATTATAATACAATTCACTTAACATGAGAACATAACACAGATATTAGAATAATTCATTTAGAGCATACATAGAAGCGGTAGTAGGCTGGTAATGTGCAACATATTTCTTTAATTTATTTTACACATATTCACAACATCAAACGTACTCGTAGACGGGATATTGTAATGTAAACAAGAATACCTACTACAATAGTCATGTGCGACCCACATTGCTACTAAGCTTTAAAAACATCTCTGGTCTCTGGTGTAGAAAAGTGATAAAGTTAGTTTATTTACACAACAATTTAATTGAAACTGAAAAAACATCCGAATACAAAACAAAACATTAGAACTCCAAAAAACAATCAATTGAAAGCTGCCAATACAAACGGTAAAACATTTTTGGTGCAACATTTTTGATAGACATTTTCGTTTAAAAGTTAAGTGTATTTTACTGTTAGGTTTTTTTGTGATTCTAAAAACCGAATTTACAAAAAAATTAAACAGATTATTTATAGAGGAAAAAAGGGCGTTTCAGGTTGACACGTGTAGGTATATTTCTAAACTATGATATGTATTATCATGTTCGGCTAATCACTGGGCTAAGCGAGAGTTGATAGACTGAAGTGGCCTGGAAAAAAAGACATTAGAATATTTTACTTGACCATCAGTCTAAGTCAATGATAACAATTTACTAATTCTGTTCATAAGAATATAAACTGCTCTCTGGTAATACTTGAAAAAAAATTAAAAAAATATCGCTCTATCATTAATCATAAAAATTCACTTGAGAGACGACCATTGATGAACAAAAGTATCTCCCTCACAAATTTCCTCAATGACCATCAACAAAGAATAACTTTACATGTCATCATTTTAATATAATCTTTACATTATAATAAAATGTTGTAAGTAGTACAAAGAAACAGGCCGATGTGTATAAATTTAAGATATTGAACTTTATTAGAACAACAGAAGCCAGAACAATGTCATTTTTTAAATTTTTGTCTATCTGTATGTTTGTACACACATCCCGCAAAAGTTTTCAAGTTTTTGTAAAAAAACTTTGTCTAGCTTAAAATTTGGTTTAAATTTCATTTTGATAAGCTGCCTAGAAGCCAAGCCAAGCTTTAGGGACCCGAGTAAAACCCCGCGCAACAGCTAGTATAATATAGTAAGGCCTTATTTGGCCCTGTCAGAATAACCGCCACTCTCCGAATAAATTAAAAAATGCAACAGAATTTTATGAAATAAACTGCCGTAAACTTATTTGGAGTAAGTGAAATACGCACTAAGTAGAATGATAAAATTGATAAATTGAAATAGTAATAAAAAAATCCAAGAATAAAATATCAAGTCAAGAAAAAGAAGGTTTCCTTAAAGCACTTAAAAATGTCTAGATCAATTTTCTATAAACTATATCTATATCTTTTATTGGCAGGTCATTTATATTGGCTGCTATAGAAATCGTAGATAAGATTTTCTTTGCGAATTTTAATTTGCGTAACAATTATAATAAAGAATATTATTTAGAAAAAGAAGCGCAGGTGCTGACTTTGAAATTCTAGATTCTCTTCGAGATCGAGCTAAAAGTTATTTGCTTAGTTTGGATAAGCGCCCGGCTGATAGGAATTGGGGCGACCTCTATACGAGTAAATGGACCTAAACCATAGTGGCGAGCTGGAGGTGCCTAACGTTACGCCTCTCTATAACACATGTTATCTATGTGTCATCCAGATCTTAATCTCCGGAATTAATGATGTAGTTCTGCGAATCTATTATTCTTGAGGTCCTAAGCGCGATCACTATGGTGGAGGTCTTCGGTTCAATTCACAGATACGGCAGGGTGTTATTGGGTTTATAAAAACCCAAAGTGTCATTGAGTAGCTTGGAGTTTGGATATGTGCCCGGTGAATTACAATTATGCTCGCCCTCTATTACATGGAACCTGAACATAACCAGTGACCTGTGTTTGTACATTAAGTACACCTCTGCCTTCGTCGGGAAATACAGCCGTGATGTAATGGATGACTATATTATAAGATGGCTTTATTATTGCCGAGTACTAAGGACTATGTTTTATTGTGACGGAATTGCGAAGTTGGGATGAAAGCTAGAGTTAAATTAAACTACCTCCACATGTTATCACAGCGCTATGGCGGTGACATAGGAGTGCAGTTCTGAATTAATCATTAGCGTTCATGGTTCTAACAGTAAATTAAGCATTGAACGTGTAGTGAAGCTCCACATTTATTACGACATCACTTCTATTTGAAGATACCTCATCTCTAACAAGATCGTTTGTGTTATGATTGTATGTACACACTAATTAATTATTTAGTTAGCAAGGATTTACCGTGTTAATCAAGTATCCGTACTGCCGTGCTAGCGTGTGTACAATATAAACCAATCATGCATGAGGTTAGATGTTTTTTTAATTTCCAATTTGACAGTGAGGCTGGTCGACAAATTTAAAGTCGCACTGTGAGATATGGAGAGATCTATGCTTGGAGTCTCTTTGAGGGATAAAATCTGCAATTAAGTTAAAGTAAGTACCAAAGTTATATCGACCAAAAAAGAGCAAGCTAAAGTGGCAATGGGCCTGTCACATCAGTCGAAGAACTGACAAACGGTGGAGCAAACGAGTTCTCGAGCGGAGTCCGCGCCTAGGCAAGCTCAGTGACTGGATGAGTAAAGCCGAAGATCGGGCTCTGTGGCGTTCGCTAGGAGAGGCCTACGTGCAGCAGTGAATAAGATATTTTGTATGCAGATGTTTAGGTACGCATTCATTCTGTTTTAAAGTAGGTACCTTTCTTATATAAATATATGAGTATGCTTCAGCTCAAAATTCTCACGCCTTTTTTTCCACAGTGTTAGGCAGAAACAGTCAAATGGTTAATGGCTTGAAAGCTATAAAACCATATGACTGTTTCTGTCTTAAATATCTATAAACATAACATATATCTATAGATATTATGACTTATTAACTAATGGTATATTTTTATATAAGTATTTATTAAAAAAAACATTTAATTCGTTCATTTAATTTTGATTCAATTATGACCAATTATTTTCATTGTGGGATTTGATACATGTATTGTTACTATGTATTATAATAAAAAAGTAGGACTTGGGGTAGGTTTTGGCATAATTATGCTTTTGGCTTAATGGCTCTCCAATATCCAAGCCTGTTTTTCCTCTATTAAGGATACATTATTCTCCACTTTGATTAAAATAATCAAGTAGCTGAAATAGTTGAAAACGCGTTGTTTAATTTCATTGTTTTCAGTCATCGATTAAAGTCAGAAGGATGGGCAGTAGGGGCGGTACCGTGCACGGGACCCGAATCCCCGGAGCTCTAACTGTACGACCGAACCACGTTACAAAATCAATAAACATGTTGCTCTGGCCTCGAAAGCCACGGTTTGGTAAAAGCGACAAGACATGTGTTCTGTCGTAAATTAAACGACTTTAGTGACACTTGTTTTAGTCACAAGCAAGCCAGATAGTTAATTTTTATCCATCTATATTTACATACTGGCCAAGAATTATTTAGTCGTCGTTTTAATGCTACAACAAAACTTTGTCGTCAGCTGAATGTTAGCCTCGTAGATCACTTAACACTTATTAAAACAGTTTATTTCCTAAAAACTAGATAAAACAACATTTATTTTGCCTTTAATTCTTGTTTTCTCATAATATATTTAGACCAGCTTAAGAAATAAATGCAAGAATAGGTATTATGAAGTTCATTATGAATTGCGTTGATCTTGCAGACACTGTTTTCATTTTCAAAAACAGTCCAAAGTCTGTGCCGTCTATTAAGATTTTATTAATTAAGAAAATCTACCCACTTTAATTAATTCTATGTTATTATAGAATGTTGATAATATAAAGAATTTTTAAAGTAAATTATTATCAGAAAATATACGAAATAAGAGTAGGTTTAATTAATTACGTTTGCGAAATACATCGAAGAACTATTTATAAAATTATTCTGGTGGAATAAAATATTTCACTTCAATATGATGAATCCGTTTTAATTAAATACCCAATCAAAGTGATTTGATCAATGGCACGTTGCGTATTATTCAGTAGGTCGTTCTTATAGGTGTGTCTAGATTAGTTAAAGATGTAGTGACCGTTAGCATCCACGTATATGCTTACATCCCGAGGAATAATACGCTCCCAAGTCGTACGTTATATGAAGTAGGCAAAAGCTTGGAATATAAAGCCCTCACTCCACCCACCCATCCCACGAGTCGCTCAACAAGTGAAGTAATGTCATCACGAAAATTGAATTTAGCTTAGTCACTAGATCTACATAACACTTCGTATCGTGACAGGTCTGGGTTGAGACAATGACCTATTTCAAGTTTGAAAATCGATATGCATAATTTGGGTCTTTGGATAAATTTAATGACGTCATTCGCGGATGTCAGATCTGTTCATACTATACAGTATACTTTGATAAATATTATTAACTCATAACATACCATCACGCCTGTTTCTCCGAAGAGTTAGGCAGAAGAGTACTAATGTACACCCACAGTTCGCCATTAAGTTCCGGTTAATGGCAATAGAGGGCGAAACAGGAAGGTACATATTTCCATGAACTCGGTAGGAATCCAGACTCCCAATAACACTTTGGTCGACTCGGAAATCGAACTTCGTAGCAGTTGCGCCTAATAGTTCAGTCCAGTTTGCGCTGGCTTCTTATTGTATGGAAAACCTATACAGAGCGAGATCATCTTAAACCGAAATTTATTATATAGGTTGACCTGTAGCTTTGTATATTAGAACCGTAGCAAATAGCGTTCTGCAGTTTTTGCCTATCCCTATGGGGAAAAAGGCATGAGTGTATTATTATATACCTACACCATTGTTTTTTACATTCATAAAAATAAAAACAGCGTCACATTATATATTAAAACATTAACTTTGGCAAGACAATGTATAGTCGTTAAAAGCCAAAGATCCTTAAGTATTATTAAACCTAGTCGTGAGCCCTTCGAAAGCACTACAGGACCTTATACAACTCCTATAAAGTTTTATATTAAAAGAAAAGTCATAGGTCGGTATTTCATAGTTGTGTACCTACAATCCACGGTTCATCAGCCGCCTGCTGGATAACTTCAAGCTTAAAGCCATAAAAGCGCTCGCCGAAGTACTTTTATAGTCGGAATATTCGATGAGAGCAGCCAGCCGTTCCTCGGAGCAACCAAATTATTCTATTGAAATAACTGGACCCGCTTGAAGCAAATAACTCTCTTTTACTTTCAAAAGTAATTGCGTTAGACCAGTCGTCGAACGTTTTTTCTTTATTTTAATGACAGTTTACGTCTGTGAACGAGCAAATGATATTATTTTCGGAGCCCGGAGCAGTTGGCTAATGAAAGGGATAGAGCAAATAAATTAAAGTTGATTGTTGATTTTGTCAAACTGTTTAAATGATGTTGTTATATTTTAATTTACCCTGATAATGTAAATAGCGATGCTTAATGAGTTCAAAATGATATTTGTTTTTAATTATTTATACAGGTCCCGTACTGCCCACTTCTCTGATGGTAATAAGTGCATCTGCAGACCGTGATTTTTAAACTCGATTCCCAGGTAGATCAAAATCAAAGTTCTTTTAATATTCGTAGTTCGAAGATTAGATTTTTGTTCGGTTAATAGTAGGGCTACTATGTGGGACCGAAAAAATTTATATTGCGAGTTGTATTAATATTGTTAGTAATATGTCTTAATTTAGTAGATATTATTAACTATAAGATACCTAATACTCTTAAGTATTATCTTATTTACTTTTATGTAAATGTTGTGTTAACTGTGAATATTGTTTGTTCTTCGACAAATTGAAATTATGCTTTAAAGCCCTACGGAATAAAGGGAGTATTTCAATTAACTAGTTCTAAATTAAACGTCTGAACTTTACCATAGTCTGTTGCTTTGCAGGTTTCAAGTGGCCGCAACGACGTCGTACGTCAAGCCTCAAGTTCTTAAGTTACAATATAGTTATTGTACCCAAAATCTATACAAACAAACGCATTATATTCTATTCTAATGCCATTTTATAGATCAAAAATTATTATTACTTAGTATCTTTATAACTTCTATAGACATAGCCCAGCAGTGCAGCATACTAAAATAACCACAATAAAGGTGCAGCTGAATACCGGTCAGATTATTATGAAAATTAATACGTAAATGTCAAAATAATTAATACTATTGAACAATAAAGAAAAATCTTTTACATTTACTAATTTTGTGTATGACCAATGTCAAACCTTTCCCTGTAAAATAAATATTAAGTTCTTGTGCAAATTTAACTTTGTTATATGAATAAATCGATATGTTTGGGTCCAACGATACAAACCAAATCTACCTGCATTACACAATGACCGAGCGACCTACTTACAAGACCATTGATCAAAATATACCTACACAGCACACATTGAAATACACAGGCATGTTTTGTATATAAGGCAGTAATAGCCTGTGAACTGGCAGATTTGGTGTGTCATTAGCTCCTGATGCACATGAAAGATGGATGGAAGGATGCACAAGTAGGTTTTAACATAACGCCAGATTTCCCCGAAGGATTAGGCAGGAGTGTGCTATTTAGACCCATATTTCGCTGGTTCCTTTAAGTCTCATGTACGGTGGCCAGCACATCAAGTTACTACAAAGTGTATGTATATCAAATTTCCTCAGTTAATTTTGAACGTTATCTTCAACAATTTAAGGTTTAAAATCATTTAAAGTAATTCGACAGTTTAGTATACCTTGACCTGCTGGCGACTGTACCTAATAGAAGGGGAGCCTATTCCCATTAACCGTAAAAAGTTCGTTTGAAAATATTTTTTCAATCGTATCTTCTCAAAGCCGCTGACTCTTTATTCAAAAGACCACTGCAGACATTACCCTGCATTGTGACACTCAAATATTCTGATACACACATTCTCTGAGTTTGTTGACGCTTTTCTTTTCAGAGGTCGCTATCTAGTACTTAAAAAAATAAATACAAAACTTGTACTTAATTGTTTGTAAAAACTGTATATACAAAAATAAATGTCATTTATTATTATTGTGTGACAGGAATAAATTCAAAGACTGTTTGTTTGAAAGACGAATCAATCGATGTTTCTTTTGGATTTTATTATTAAAGATTGACGACATTATCATTTTCATCATCATAGTAAGAGGAGCCCCGTGCCCAGCAGTGGGTTATTACTACAATATATGGATTGGTGATGATTGTACTATAGATTTCGTGTTGAAGTTTTAGATATGTATCTAGATAGAAACTTACATGGTGTGTAAAAACATGTCTGCAATTTCAACCTTGCGTCGTACAACGCAACGTAAAAGAATAGAATCTGTCTAAAAGCTTTAGCGGGGTACACTTTCAGTTGTTTAAATAAACGACATGGAGTACTGTTTACTGTGGGGACCTTTTTTTAAACTGTCTTCATTAGACGTGTTTGCTTTAGTAAACCAAAAAGAAAGCAAAATGATTCGTTTACTATAACAATTTGCAAACAAATTAAAAATACATTTATAATATTTATAGCTCGTCTCAATTTTTAGAAAGCGCAATTGATAAATATGTTTTATAACAATGTACCTTAGAAAAACATATTGCTGGTTCGAACCCCACCCATTGCACTACCGACGTGAACCCATTCGTAACAAAAGCATTTTAGCTTAGCACGAGGGGTTAACAAGAATACTAGTAATGTGTGACCCACATTGCTAGTAAGCTTTTTAAAGCAGGCGCATAGTCAATATCAAATAAGTATATATCAGAACGAAAAGACTGTATTTTACATAAATTAAACTAAAACTTATCACAATTTGGCACAATTCATGTTGGAAAGACCGCTAATGCATTCATTGTGGAATCTCGCTTGTTGAATATACCAGTATCATATTAAAAATACAAATTCACCTTTCTCGGCATGTGGGTCGTTGTTTAGGTAACCAGTGAGTATATTTGGTACTCAGTGTGCAAAGGTCTTTGTTATTCAATACAGGCAATGTTGTACCTGTTGCCGCTCGTTGACTAGGCAAGTTGAGTGCTTATCGCTCGATTTAAGTGACGGGATCGCTTTGCTTTAATACTACAAATTGAGCATTTGTACTGACTATGCAGTGAAGTTGGAATTGTTTCCGATATGTGCTTAGTTCTTACTACATATAAGCTGCGCCTACCGCGATGAGAGTGCAGATGGGTGATCATTCTAAGTCGTCGAGACCACTACGGGCAAGGCAGAACACATAGAGTCCTCGGTACTGCTTGTTATCCCAAAATTTATAACGACCATAAGGGGTAGTCAGGAGCCCAAAAAGCCTGACAACCAGTCTATCGACTATTGCCCAGAAATTGCCCAGCAAATATCTGATAGCAGTCGCTTCGACAAGAAGATTTAGGAGGATGATTATTTTGCTTACTTAAATGGAAAAACTCATTCAAGAATAATAAGATGAAAGTATATTTTGTTTTACTAATAAAATCGTTTCATAAAAGCTTAATTTCTATTAATATTATTTTCAGGGACATAACACATGACAACACACTTCGTGTTACGTAACTATGTTTTATTAAGGAGCAATGCTTCCACTACTGGGTATGGTCTTTCGAGTGGAAGATTTCACACGAAATCTCTCAGACAGTTTTCTTCAAGATAATTAATTCGCAGATTGTGTGGAGAAGTCACCACAACTTAGCTTAGAAAAGCTTAGCAAATATTAAAACTGTAACCGTCTGACCTTTTCGTTATGACACAATATAATATAATATCTTTCCGTGACGACCGAGCATAGTCAATTTCCGTCGGAAAACGTTTGTATCAAACAGTTACCTAATTATTATTAGTCTTGTATACAGTCTGATAAATCAGTTGACGGCAATAACGACTAACAAGCAATTCATCTAATTAGGACATCCTTTAACTTCAGCGTTTATTGAACAATTGCCTTTTATTATGTCTCGGTAAATAATATAAATAATAATATTACAAAGATGGAATTCACATTTTCTCTGTTCCCTTACCAAACCTAAGACGCTGAACAGATTTTAATAAAATACCACAGCATGTGGCTAACTTTTGTCCTAAAAAGTCGTTTTGGTTGCGAGCAAAATCGCGGGAAAAAGCTAGTCTAGTTTATACCAAAATTAATATATACTAAGAATTGCCAACGGCTTTATCCGCATGTGATTAGCTGCAGGATAATAAATAACCTATATTGTAGAATAGTTTAAGTTTCTATGGTGAAATAATTTTATAAATCGGCTTAGTAGGTTCAGAGTGTAACAAATAAACAAATCTTTCCTCGTTATAATATAAGTATAGACTCATTTGTTGTCTATGCTATATTTGTACGTAGCTCTATACATATAAAAATATGTATCCGATTTTAATGAAACTTTGTTCTTCACTATATACATAATCCCTTCAGATGGTAAAACAGGCATTGCAACATATCGTACCTCAAATCATCACACTCTCACACTATATGTAATTAGACAGTTACACATGTACCTACATAAATCTGAAAGTACTACCATCCATGACATTATTAGATAGTACATAAGTAAGTACGGTAACGTTTTGGTTGCATTACCATATTTTGATAAGCCCGTTGAGCTAAAGGTCGTCGGGCCCACCTGTCAGATCCCAAAATTATACTTCGTCCTTATTGAAATGACGTTTTATAGGTCAGAATTTATAGCCGACGCTAAGAGATACCCCCAAAAGGATGAATGTTCTCGAATATTCTTCGAAGTTATAATTCAAATATTGACTGCGGCGTTCGAAATAAGATGGTTTAGGAATATTTCATTTGTATTTACAGTAGCTTTTGACGAGATCCGCTCCGAATGAGTAGACTTCGCACGCCGTTGATAATATCTCTTAGGTGTATGGGTTTCCTTACGATATTTTCCTTTCGAGTAAAAGTTAATTATTAATAAGGACTTACTTGCGAAAAGTTAGAAGCATGTAGTTTGAGTTGAGACTGAAGATCTATGACTTAGTAGTTCAACGATCATATCAATAGCCTATCACTGACTTTCCTTAAACTTTAGGCGAAATTAATATCATAAGTTATGATGCCTTATACGGGATATGGAGAATATGGACCAGAGCGAAGCGCGAAGATTTATTTTGTCAGTGAGTAAAGTCGTAATGCCGCTGATGAATATAGAATAATATACACCTCTGAATGCAGCTACTCGAGATCTATACTCAAGACGGCTTTTTGCTAAAGAAAGCGACATACTTCCAAGGTTTAAGGCATCGCGATATTAAACTAAAGAGGCTCTAACAAGCCGTTTTATCCAACTTTTACACGCACCTCCGCCTCCGCTTCATAATGTATGAGAGAGCGCGCTTTCCCGGGAAAAGCATGTATCTTCAATTAATAAGGACTTTTATTACCCACCTATAAAATACCACAGCGTTTGCCACAATAATCGATTGTTTTTCTACACGATCTTACTATCCAACACACATAATTTTTATGTAGGCAGATGTAATGTGTATCTACGCAATACGTGTTGTTTTTCTGTAAAGGTTAAACTGTATTTGATTCGCTGCTTTACTCGCGGGCGTGTATAAGCAATATTAGATATAAATCGCGAAGAAGCTACAACTATACAAACCCACTTTTAATGTTACGATAACCAATAGTGATGATCTTTTATTTTTATGGGCCTGCATTTAACAGAGAGGTAAATAAATCTCAGTATCCAAACTTTTTAGGTTCGGAGACGTTAATGTACTATATTCTACTTAGTTTTTTAAAATATCTTTAAAATAATAAGACACAAATTCTCTACAATTTTATAATACCTTGTATAAAAAAATTGATAAATGATAGGAAACAACAAAAACTTTGGCAAATGATTTTGGAACCGGGCTGAAAATATTAAGTCCTAGTTTGAAATAATTATGTTAGTTCACTACCAGCTTTCATATAGCTAGTCTGGCGAAGAGATAACAATTCGACCCGTTAACTGCATGTTATTTTTATATTCCAGAGTAGTCTTCATTTTAGAAGCTCAACGAGGAATACCTGCTCTAGAGGAATATAAAACCTCCTAAACCTAATTAAAATTTACCTATCTACATTAAAATTTTAAATTTCTTAGTGAAAGATTTATCTCGACTATTCTGCATTCAATTTTAGGTGGATAATTTTCATAGTCAAATCTGATGCGCGATAGAGCTAAAAGGGAGTGAATGAAGCGATGACGGCTGACAGGGATATACCTACAAAAGAAAAAATATGCTAAGCCGACCCTAAATAAATTGGGATAAGGACAGGAATATGGTGATAAGGATCTTAGGTTGGATCATTTTTGATGTGATAATAGATTAATACACACCATCATCACGCCTGCATTACCCGAAGCGTTGGGCAGAGGTGTACTTATGTACACCCACACTTCGCCGGTATTTTTAGGTCCGATGTAATAGGGGGTGAGCCTATTGCCATTAATCGGGCACAAATCCAAACTCGGAGCTGCTACTGAGAATTTCACAGAAATACCCAATAACACTTTGCTCGACCTGAGGATCGAACCCAGAACCTCTAGCGTAGCAGTCACGCTTAGGACCACTAGACTAATGAGGCAGTCAATAGATAAATATATATAAATAATAGATAAATTAAAAAATCATAAATCTTTATGTAGAATAAGTTGTTATTTACTCAGATGTTCAGAAGATTAGTCAATCCACTTGACAGACAATTTCGATTTCTATATCACAAGCTACCAGCTGTAGCTAATATATATATATTTTTAAACACTGTACCCACCATCATGTGAATAACGCTTGTAATTTTTACAGTAGCGTTAATTTTCAGGCAAGTGAGTGACTGAATAATTTAATAGGCGAGCCAAGGTTTGTTAGGCTATTTGCTCAACAGGCTGATGTAAAATGTTGTAGTAAGCATAACTTTACACAGCTTTTACCGTGGAGTTAACGGCAAAGTAAACAATGCAGTAAACGGCAAATAAAAGAGAAAATTGCTTAAGAAAACAAAGGACCACGGGGAATATATTGCGAACCCCGTCCGCACACTCCACCAGTCACGGGACGTGTTTCAATAGGATTATTAGGAGCTATAAAACACTAGACAAAAAAACTATTAGACTTCATAAAGCTATTTATGTTATTTTTAAGCATTCAATTTTCTTTCACTAGAAATTTTCTTTCATTACAAAATTCATATCTTTGTGAGCAATTTATGTATAAATGTTTTTATTTTACCATTTGCGAAACCGTATAAAAGTAATGATTTAATACAAAAAGCTTGGCTTTCGAAATGAAAAACAGTCCTTAAAGGAGAAGGCCTTTATTTATAAAGTTTCTCTGAATATCGCGAGGCAAAACTGATAAAATTTTGGGTTCCCTGGATGTAATAAGTTGATATTTTATCAATAACGATTCTATTTCATATTAACCTTTAATGAAATTAAGATAATTTTAATGATAATATGAAAAAAAAAATTTAATTTAATGTAGTAAATACTTGTCACTAATCATATATATAAAAATCAATGCCACTTTTCGTTATTTTATAACTCAAGAACGGGCTCACCTATCCAAACCAAATGTTTAGGCTTTATTCGGACTATTTAGTACATAGTTTATGTGAAGTTTGCACAAAATCGGTCGAGCTGTTCTCCATTTATCACATTTTTTTTAATACATATTATTGTACAGGTAAATCAAGAAAACACGCAGGCGAAGCCGTGGGCGGAAAGCTAGTATGAAATAAAAAGAAAGATAAGTTTCTATCACTAGCCCAATTAAAAAGTTTTCAGTATCGTGTGTAGTAGTTACAGAAAAGCGCGTATCCCTTCATATCAGACGTTCATCGCTGCCAATAGACAGCGGCAGACTGTCCTTGCCCTCCTAGGAAATGACGTTGCAAGCGATGCAACACGAAATTGTTAAAGTATAATCGATACCTGTTAACTTCAGATGCTATATTTTATTTTAAAAAAGACAGTATTATTTTACCTACCACATTAATCTCGTGGTTTTGGAAGTCCTGGGTTATTATGTTGGGTTTTTGTACGAAATACTTAGTAGCAGTTCGGTTCTCCTCCTATTACAAAGAACCTTACATACTTGTGAACTTTGCGTGTATAATCATAGACCACTGCCTTAAACCTTCGGGGATTACAGTGTCACGGTAGATTTGTTATTTTTATCAAATCCGAATTCATGCAGGGAATGCACTAACTGGATTATATCGAAGCGAGAACTTACATTTCGAAAAAAAGTAGATCAATAGTTACCTGCTTGTAAATTGAAATGGATTGCGAGCGGCCTGTCAATTCTATGGCCGAAAATTCTCATTTTTAGTGACAATGAAAAGCTATCTCGCCGGCTCAGCTAAACTTTGTCGTATGAGTGGAAACAGAACAGTACAGTGTATTTTTGGTCTATTCTGTACATGCTGATTTAATTCATTTTAAAAAACTAGTTTTAAAATCCTCGTATTCTTTCGTCGCTTTTTTCATAAAAAATATATTGTTAATCTGCGAATGCCACAACATGCAACAATTTTCTTTTTGTGTTTGTTTTTAGATATAAATAACAATTAAACGATTTGTATTCTGGATAAATTTATATTTTCGATATTTCAATTTAGTCCAGTCATTTAGTAGTTTTACCTGGAAAGTTTTCCGGTAGTTTTGAAAAAAGGGCAATTTTATAGATTTCGATGTGCTCTTTCCGACTTTTAACTTTGCCATCTCGTATCTTTGGCACTCGCGCCGCCATATTGGATAAATGGCGCCATAAATTGTACGAAATATTCTCTAAATTAATTTTGTATTACATGTTTTTCGCGTAAAATTAGTCAGTAGGTATTGTCAAAAAACTGTTATTAGGGGGGCATTTTTCCAATATAGTGGCGTTAGTTGTAAAAATCAGAAGTGGCCAAGTTCAAATACGGAAAGAGCACATTGAAATTCATAATTATATTAAGTTACTAATTTCAAAATTCCCGGAAACCTTTCCAGGTAACCTCGTTTTTTCGAACCAAATGACTGCAATAATTTGTAGACAGTAAAATACACATTATTCACCAACCTGCTTCTAAAAGTTTCGATTCGATTCATTTTGGATCTAGGTAAATACATAACGGGGTTTAGTTAGTTTAGTCTAGAAAGTTCTTAATAAGTAAATTTATATAAGGCGATTTCATAATTAGACACGATTTTTACCGTAGTTTGAACTGCTTTAATTTTGATGGAGTTATGCTAAAATTAACAACACATGCCACCTAATAGACCAAGCGACTTTAGTCGACCGAATTAATCTTGAGTTCAATTACTACTTGTACTTAGTTGAATTTATCCACAAAATATTTAACTTGTTCTCATGTTATAAATTAAATTTAAAATAAAAAAAAAACGAAAATTATAGTATATCCCGACCGATTTTCATCAAACATAGCTAAGAACACTCCCGCCTATTTAACCTTAATTAACCATTCAAACAAAACAAACTAAATGAAAATGATTACATCCTTCGAGAGCTACGATGCCACAGACTGGCACATACGGAGATACGTCAAACTTACAACCCCCTGTCGTTTTTGAATCGCGGATTAATAATACGTAATTTCAAAGCGATGTTGAAGATGAACATTCGCAGTCATACAGTCTGATTGGTAAAGAATTTGTTTTGCTTAGAATTCAAAATGTTCAGTATGAACATTCAGAAAAATCAACAAGTGCTTGACATCTGCTAGGAGGATATTAACTGCGTCCTCATTTGAAGAAGTAGAGTGCATGTTGACTCAAGATATTGGTAAATCGAGTTGCAAGTGACCTGCGATCAAAGATATTATCTAAATAAACCAAAAAAAAAAACAAACTAGAATTGTCCAGAATATGTCATTGTTGGGATATCATGACTCTATCATAAGACCCTAGCTACTACCTAATATCAAAGAACTAACGTAAATAAATCAAGCAAGCAGAACTACATAGGTCCAAATTATGTCATGGTTGGGGAGCCTTATGCCTCTTGCCTCAATTGTAAAATACAATACTCAATACATTCATAACAAGGAGCTCAAACTCAAAAATCTCCATTATGTCACAATTGGATGGCCGCTCATTCCAATAGTAAGACCGTGACAGAAGAACTATTTTAGACGAATCAATGGAGCCCAAAATCAAAAGGTCTTCATTTGTTGGGTTGCTTCAAGCCTCAATGGCAAAACCTGTAGAAAAGAAATATGCTAGATTTGTGTCAACGGAGCTCAAACTCTAAAATCTACATTGTCACAATTGGGTGGCCGCTCATTCCAATAGCAAGACTGTGACAGAAGAACTGTTTTAGACAAATCAATGTAGCCTAAAATCTAAAGATCTTCATTTGTTGGGTTGCCCCTAGCCTCAGTGGCAAGACTGGGAATTAATAACTATTCCAAAAAAGTCAAGGGATCCTAAACTCGAGAGGTTTTCTACTTTTGGTACTAGGTGACTACTTTTCTAGACATACCAGGGCAGCCCAAACCCGAGAGGTCCGCACCATGTCATTATGGGTTGTCTAATTCTTCTAGCCTTAATGGCAAGACTGGGAACGAAGAACAATTCCAGACAAAACAAGGGAGTCCAAACCCGAAAGATCTGTCACTATTGAGTAGCCACTAACCACAATTGCAAGACTGGAACAAAAGAACTCTTCTTGACGAATCAAGCGAGCCCATACTCGAAAGGTCCACATTTTGTCATTGTTAAGTTGCCTAGTGCTTCTAGCCTTAATGGTAAAATCTCCATTAGTAGGTAATTGTTGGATAGCCTATATGATAAATCTGACACAGAAAAACTTTTCTAGACAAATCGAAGTAACCCAAACTCGAAAGATGACTGACGGCAATGGCTGAAGTGAGAGGCAATCCAATGCCTCTCGCTTCAATGGTAAGCCTAGGACAAAAAAACTCTTCTAGACGAATCAAAGGAGCCCAACCACAAAATACATTAGTGCTACCTCACTCTATTGCAATAATTTGGCTACATCTGAGAACTGATGAGAGCTGATGTATGCGTTCCGTCAGTTAGGACAGGTCAACTCAAAGCTGGTATGGTTCTTTCTTCAAAAGGCCTGTTCAGATTTTGCCCTACATTGAACTCGCATATAATATAACTATTGTCTGGACTTTAAAAGAGACCATGATTCTCTGAGTTTGTTTCGACGTTTCTTCTCAGAGGTCGTCAGATAGGAAACGTCGACGCCATCTAGTTAAAAAAAATATGTAAAAAAACGACTTGTAAAAGTGTCTTAAAAGATCTATTTATAGAAATAAATATCATTTCATTTCATTTCAACAAAGAGATTATATAGATCTAGATGTCTTTCTATACTAAGCAAGCGAGCCCAAAAAAATGATCCCAACATCAAAGGGTGTTTTAATATATTTAATAAGTTTATTACGAGTATCTGACTCACCTGACTACTATCTAGGACCAGAGATCTATCTTTAAGATCAAATAAACGCAAACTCGGGTATCGTGGTATTCTTGTAAGTACCTAACGACTCCATCATATTTTTTTTTAACTATTAGTTATGACTTTGCAAGGTCTACAATTCGCAACAAGCCTAATGTAAGGAATATTTCTGAATTAATATTTATAATCATGGTAACGTTCTAGATATGACATGTGTGTATTAACGTATATTTACATAGCTTCAAAAAAACATTATCTTACCTAAAAAAAACATCACGTCTCATGGTTCCTTCCATTCACTTTCTTACCCACGAAGAAACTTGTCATGAATAGCTATTTAGAACGGCAATACAAAGACTCTTAACAATTGCAAAAGGTCATTCAAATTCGGTAGAGAGGGCGGCTATGGATCTCCAAACAGTTTTATAAATCAACCGTGTGGCTGTCCGCTCTTACAAAGCGAATGTGTACCTACATCATTCGACCTGCTATAAATCTAATTAATTTATATACAAGACTTTCCCTACCCTGGCCGAGTAACGAAAAAACGAAATAATATGAATCGCCGTCATACATTTAGACCTACCTGATAGCCGAATGATAAAATTAAGATACCTCACTTTAATCGTAGTTACTCTCCTTAGCCCCTAGACAATGTCACATCTTCATTATCGATGACGAAGTTCGATGTCAAAAATGTATTGATTTGACATAATTTCATCACGTGACATATCGAAAGATTATGCCAATTCCATACATTTCTGATATCTAACTTCGTTACAGGTGATAACGATGTAACATTGTCTAGGCCCCCTTTACTTGTGAGATAATTTAACATCCGCTTCGGATTAAATTGTAATATTAGGTCTTTACCTATGAAATTGCCGTTTTGTATGAAAAAATTTAAACGATTTTTTTTCATGTATTTTTTATTTGTATTAATCGAAGTAATCACCCATGCAATCAATGCATCTTTGCCAACGCAGTGGCAGTTTATTGATGCCCTTCTTAAAGAAATCAGCTGGACGGAAGGCAACAAATCCTTCAAAGGCATTTTGTACTGCCTCTCGGGTATTGAATTTTTTTCCCGCCAAGAAGTTATCCAAATTCTGGAAAAAGTAGTAGTCTGTAGGCGCAAGGTCTGGTGAGTAGGGCGGATGACGGAGAACTTCCAACCCCAGTTCTTGCAACATGGAGACCGTCGGCTGTGCAGTATGAGGTCGCGCGTTATCGTGCAGGAGCAGCGGAGACGAGCGATTGACCAATGCTGGTTGGAGATGTGCCAGCTTCTCCATCATTGTGTTCAGTTCTTCACAGTACACATCTGCAGTAATGCTCACCCCGTTTGGTAAGAAGCTGTGTTGAATCACACCGGCGCTAGACCACCAAACAGTGACCATTACTTTTCTAGGGGTAAGTTTTCGTTTAGGGCATTGTTTCGGTGCTGAACCGGGATCCAACCAACTTGCTGAGCGCTTGCGGTTATCAAACAGAATCCATTTTTCATCGCAGGTAACAATGCGGTTCAAAATTCCTTCATTTGTGTGTCTGTTGAGCAGTGCAAGGCACGTTTCGACGCGTACTTCGCGCTGGCGATCATTGAGTTCGTGTGGCACCTATTTTCAAGCTTCTTTACCTTTCCAATTTGACGCAAA
The DNA here is from genome assembly GCA_958496365.1 of Subacronicta megacephala. Taxonomy (NCBI): domain Eukaryota; kingdom Metazoa; phylum Arthropoda; class Insecta; order Lepidoptera; family Noctuidae; genus Subacronicta; species Subacronicta megacephala. The sequence continues at coordinate 13,131,710 of OY292513.1, forward strand.
TGGACCAATATTGTTTTGACGCTAACGTCGAAAGCTGCTGCTAATTCAGCCGTTCTGATTGTGTATCATCAGCTTCCACAATCGCCTTTAATTCGTCATTGTCGACCAAAGTCTTCGGACGACCGCGAGGTTCATTTTTCAGGTCGAAATTCCCAGAACGGAAGCGAGCAAACCAATAACAGGTGGTGCGTTGGTTTGTAGTGTTAGCTCCGTAAACGTCGTTGATGTTGCGTGCCGATTGTGCCGCGTTGCTGCCACGACGGTACTCATATTCCATAATTATTCGAATTTTTAACGTATCCATGATGACGAAAAAGATTGAAATGCGATGAAAATGTAACACTAATCAATAAACAAATGACTACTTTTGGAAAAAGAATTCCATGTTTTTTAAATAAAATTAATTTGAAATTAGAATTCTTAGCCAAACAAAAATTATTTTGATTTGAAATGGCCAGTACTGCAGAACGGCAATTTCATAGGCATAAGACCTATTATATTAAGCTCAACTGCAAAATCTATACTTCAATTCAGACCCCATTGTAAAGGTAAAATTTATCCACGTGATGGTTTTACTGAGAATATTTTCTAAAATGTAGAGTTCAAATCATTCCCATACTGCATCGTATAGCTGCCGCCAGCAGCCGACGGAAAGTTTGGCAAATGAAGAAATTTTAAAACATCTTTTTCACAGGTATGTATGTAAATATGGTATGGAAAAAACCCACATTTTATAATGTTACTATTCATTATTAATAATAGTGTTAAACTCCTTGGAATTTCATATTTATTTTATACTGTGTCTGGAAATCAAGACTCAGCACCCTAGTTCAATCCATCCATCAATTTCCGTGTTTAATAGACGAAATGACGGACCGTCAGATGTTTTCCTTTAAAACATTTCAGCTAAAACCTCAACATTTTGTAGTTTTGTTTTATAGTCTAGTACTAATTTAAAAAATCTAATTACTTGATCGTTGGTGATAACAAAAAATATTTCGAAGTATAAAATGCAAACGGTTTATAATAAATTCAAATATTAATAAGAAAGCAATTGAAAGCAAGAATGAGCCAGTGCAACCTGTTTCAAGTAAAGCATGAGCAGGGTCTAGTTAGCCCCTTGAGCGCGCTAGAATGATGTTAACTCATTTAATTTCTGCAAAAAGCAGAGGTCGCGGTATCTCAGTGTGAAATTGTAGTTGAGGCGCGGAGAATCTTAGAGCGTAAGGTGACGGCGGCGCTGAAATAAAATGGCGGTCGCAGGACGGGCCCGGGATTACGGTCGCTTTACGAAAAGTAAAAGTGAGCGTATCTCCCGCTCGATATCGCCCTACCTGTTGCGGTACCGCGCCCGCCTTACGCACCATGGCGCGTTCAAACTTTTACGCGCCCTTCGTTCACGCTCCGGCGGCAAGTGTTTCTAGATCCAAATATCGTAAAGTGCTTACCTGAAGTTTCCGGCTGCTGGGAGTCAGTTCCGACGCCCGAGTATTTTTTAACAACTTTTGAGATACTTGAAAACAGTTTGAAGCTTGTTCTTTAGCTGTTGGGGTATAACTACATGGCGCGACGAGCGCGCCTGTTCGCGGAGTCGGAGGTCGGCTTGGGGCGTGTTGCCACAAAGCCGTTCTGTGCGACAGTGAGCGGACTGTGAGCGCCGCCGCTGCCACCGCTACCCCCGCACCACACCTCGCCCTCGACGAGTCTACTACCTTTCTTGTACCTTCTCCCTAATGACAGGCCCAATAGCTTTCCAAATCGTCACAAACAAATAATTTCGTATTTCATAAAATTATGATTTTGGGGCAAATTAGAGTAGGTATGATATTAATTATTAATATGAAATGCAACGTCGATCCGTTCTAAGAGAAAGTTCTGCAACTAATACCCTAGAAAAGTAGGGTAGGGTAAATATTACTATCATACATAGAAATTGTGATTTGCTGGTAATGGGCGAGGCAGATAGCTACTTATTAATAATTGGTATTAAGGTTTTATGATATGAATTTATGTGAGAATGTGAAAGAAAAATATTTTTCCCCACGTATTCTAGTGCGGGTCACGCCGATCAAAAATTACTTTTTTTGTAGCTCTTAATTGTTATTTACAGTTTTATCATTATACAAAAAAAATATGTCCCATCGCTGGCCACGGGGCTCCTCTCAGATTAAGAGAAGTTCACCACGCAAGTAAAGCAGACTTCACGCACAACTGAAAAAATCCCTAAAATATATATGCAGATTATACATACGATATTTCTCTTTAAGCGAGTGAAAATTAATTTTAAATACACGATTTTGAAAAGGTCATGAGGTGCTGTGAGCTTGTGCCTTAAATTCGAACGAATTTACAGCGCTACGCTAAATTCGCAGTTTGCTTCAGCTAATTTCTTCAATTCAATGCGCTGTCTGCGCGCATTTCGTTAGAAGTAGTACTTAATTGCGCACCAAATGTAGGTACCGAAATTTGAAAAGTACCATACAATAAAAAATATTTTCTGTTCTAAAGCTCTCAACGCACTCGTACAAACTGTACAAAAGTGGTCTAGAACTTCGTTTAGATCATAATTAGTACTCGTAACTACGCTAACTTGAAATATGGCCTTAACAAAAAGTCTTGTTCTACAATATTCTGATTTAAGAATTTTATTTCTCAAAAAAAACAAAGGAGACAATTTTTTGTTCAAAGAACAGGCCCGCCATAAATTGTGGTGTAAAGTAGGTAATAAAAAAAATATAATTATTTATTCCTTATAATCTTTAGATTACAATAGTATAGTTAGTTAGACATGGTCTAACCAGAATAATGAGAAATACGACAGCAAATCAGACCTAGACCAGGTGGGCTTGCCAAAAATACATAATAACCATTATTATAATTTCAAAATCGTCTCTCAAAATTAAGTATTTCATATAAATACTAGTCAGATAAGGTCTTGTAAGCTGTTTAATAAAGAAAGAAAAAATAAAGTCACACAGTTTGTTCGAAATAAGTAAGCCGATCGGAAGTTGTCTGCAAATGGTTAAGAAGAGGTAAATTTTAATAGGATGAGTCGGTGTAAAAATGATTAGAGTCGTATATGTTTCACATTTCTAATTATTTTGTTTACTAATTTCGATATTTATGTATTATAACACTTAATTAAACGATTTTATCACCGCGGTAGATCGGATAACTTCCGATCGGCTTACTTATTTCGAACAAACTGTACTCAATTACAGATGCACAGATGACAGCTGATGTTATTTCATTCCGTTCTACGATAGGTAGGTAATATTAAACTACTTATTGCTAAATTATTTTAACCTCAAAAACAACCATTAAAATGAGGTTCATGTGTCCAATGGATATATGCTTACTTTTCAAAAACCGATAATTACTGTTAATTAACTTGTTATTATATAATAAAAACGCATTGCAGTACTTTATTATTATTTTTCTCAAATGAATGTTATAAATAATGCTTCATTACACGCATTGTTTGCAATGATGACAAGAACAGGATATTATTTAATCGCAAAATGTATCAAGATTTCACCCTTTTTATTATTATTTCATGATCTCAGTTAGATTTTACTAAAAATATGGCCTGTTTAGAATAATGAATTAATTATATTTTTGTTAGCATAACACGATTAATATACGTCACCATATCCAGTAGGTATATGCAGTCATAGCATAATTATATGACCCTTTGGACTGCCAAGTCATAGGTCTTCTCAAACTTTTCGGAATCAGATGCATAATAATAATCGACTGAAAATTAATTGAAATGTCAAAGAAAAAACATCGTGGGAAAAACTGCATACCTGAGAGATTTTCTCGACGGCTGCGGCGTGCGAAGTCTGCTACCCGCAGTAAGCTAGAGTGGTAGAATATACTCGTAGCCTCATCGCTATCACTCTAAGAGGGTCGGCAGTGGGACATTAAATAGATTGATGATTATTATAGTTAATTTTTCAACCGACTTCAAAACGGAGGAGGACTCAATTCGTCCGTATGTTTTTTTTTCTTTTAGTATGTTTGTTACGCGATATCTCCGTCAGTTATGGATCAATTTTGATGATATTTTTTTCGTTTGGTAGGTTATACTTTATACTTTACTTTTACTTTACTAATTTTATCGATATCTGTTCAGCGGTTTTAAAAAACAGGCCAAGTGCAAGTCGGACTCGCGCCCCGAGGATTCCGTACAAACCTATATGATGTAACTAAAAATTTACGGTTTTCGCAATGTTTCCTTTATCTGTGTCTCTCTGTCAATAAGACGTTGCTTCGTACCAAATTTCAAGATTCTGAGTTCACGAGAAGTACCTTGTAGGTTTTGATTCGCTGGGGGGTGTCGAAAATTTGCGGAAAGGACCATGGAGGATTTTTTATGAACCCCGTCCCCACCCTTCAACAGTCATGGGGTACGTGTCAATTTGTTGATTGGGACCTAAAAAAGTTAAGCCGCCACTTGAATTGAAGTCACCGACTTCCCAAACAGTTTTAGACATAAAATTATTTTATTATTTTTTGAAGGCGGGTTAACTTTTTTGTTAAAAGTATTTTTTTTTTATTGCATTTAGTTTTGAATGACTGTTCTACCAAAACTGACTTACTGTTCCCTCGAAACACAAGCGCTTTAATGAGATTTAAGAAATATGTATATAGTAGCTGCTGCATATGGATATTTTGCAGGATTTAATGGCCTTGCAAATTTTTTTTTAATCTATTGAGCGATAAAGCTTGAAAAGGGTAACATATAAACAGAATTTCTATATTTTTTATAATTTATAACATTATTAACTAAGAGTAGTAGATACTAATAACTTAAATTTGTTTATAGTACCCACTCGGTTATTCAAATATGAATACAATTGTTCCATACTTGTTGGAATAACCTGACCCGTATCTAAGGGAGCAAGCAAACGATATATAAATCGGCTCTCGACAACAATGAGGTATTGTTTTAATAAGAAATCTAAATTATAACAAAACAAGAGGGTTATTCTTAAATAGAAGTTATAGGGAAAGCCGACAAGGGAATTATTAAAGTTACTACATACAAATAGTGTTAAAATACTTGTATACTCATTTAAATATTTTATAAAGGTATCTTTTTGCTTATATATGGTTTCCGACTAAAGCAATTAATATAATTATCAGCAGTGAGTGTTCTGTCCTATATTGTATTTATAATTGTCTTAAGAACAAAGAATTCAGTGTCAGTAATACGGTTTTATTTAATTCAAAGATATTTAAAAGGGTTACGTGAAATTTATATGCCTTTATACTGGGTTAAATGGCAATATTAAATATCCAAGAAGCAATAATGTTAGGTACGTAATAATAAACTAAATAAGGATAGGGTGGATGGATTCTGGATCAAGGGCTTGATAAAGAAAGCAGTACTCCTAGATACGGCGCGTATTGTTAGGAGGTTCCTCTCTCTGGGGCCCTGACCACCGGTGGCTTGGACTCTGCTCCCAACACCGGTGGACTACTATTTTTATATTTTTAAATGTTTTTATTTATCTTCTGTTTTTTATAACAATATTTAAAAATGTAAACAATATGGGTAAACTTCAACTAAATAATTTTGAAGTTAAATTTTTCATTATAATTATGTTGTAAAATGATTCCATCAATACCTACAGCTTACAATACAAATAAGTCTACATTCATATAACATTTAAAGGTACCAATATATTCAAAAGTTAAATAATAAAAGTTAAGTAAATATTTTTTCGTGAAATCCGGTTAGGGAAACTAGAAAGTAACATACTGTTTTGTAATTAGATTCACAAGCATAGGATTTACAACAAATTATCCTCCATGAACTAGGAACCGAAATTAACAGTTACCGAGATCAGTTACCGAATCAGGGTTCTAAGTATTTCCTTAAGGCTAAAGCGTCAGACTTGGGTGGCACATTCAAAATTTTCTTGGTTTTTCGCAAATTATTCGGCTATAACACATTCTAGGTACATGGCAACTCAACGCAAAACTTTTACTTAAAAATATCTATCGTAGGAGATTTAGGTGTAATTTTAATACTCAATTGTGAATAAGTTATTGTTGTTGTAGTAAAATACTGCCGTACCTAGAATGTGTTACAGCCGAAAAAATGTGCGAAAAACAAAGATTTTGCGCCCCAGGCTGACGCTTCAGCCTTATTTTATAGACACGAAATAACTATGATTGTAAAAAAACTTCTCAAGTCAGAGCACTGCACTGGTACTTTTCAGAAAGTTAAGAAACTGTTTATAGTTTAAGAAACCAATTGCCGAGTCGGTACCACAAAATTTAAGAAATGGCTCAACCAATTTGGATATTTGTTTGTTTTATTCAGTTCAGTTGGGATGGTTTAAGAAACTAACAAATTAAACATTTGGGATGCAAGTGAAATAAGGGGAAATAGCTAGAATAACCCTTTTAAAGAAATACGAGTAGGTCTATGAATCGCCATGAAGGTTCAGTTTTATATTGAAGTTCCTAGTAATCATAATTAATATGAACACTTTGTATATTTGAAACTGTAAAATATGCGAGTAGCTTTGATTATTCGTCTCATCTTTGGTAATTAAATCAAAGATAATGTAGGAAAATATAATTGTTTGTACCTAATTAGCGATCGTGAGTATATACTTAGCACTAAGCTTATTCTGTAAACGCTTGAGCGGTTACTGGTTATATTATGTATTTATATGAGATTGATGATGTATGAAATGAGAGTTAAATCGATACTGAGTAGGTATATCTCTGCTAATAGATCATTAAAATTTCCTTTCAGGTTGTCTGAGTACCTAATAATATTTGATAACTAGGAAACTACCGACATCATATTCCTCGGAAGTGTTAAGTGTAAATGGATTGTTACACCCACGTATATAGGTGATATTAGGCATTACCAGGCTCGCTTTAAAGACGTTTATCATTAATATTAACGATAATATCTCGATTATAGTACAATTAATCGTCGAGGTACCAATTATCAGATGGAATATTAGTACACACAATACATTTAGAAACCCGTGGATCACGAACATATTTCGTGTCACAAAAGTTCACGGCGTGGCAGGTAGATTAACCAGCAGGTTGATATCAAGGCTGACTGATCAGAGTGCACCGGACAGTTACTCTTATAGCTCAATATCAAACGACAGCAAATTAAGCGGAATAACTTAAATAGTCTATACTATTATTAAAACAAATTAATACGGTGTCAATTGCCCCAGGTTTACAGTAAGGATGTCATTGTCTATGAATTCTAGAAAAAAAAACCCGGCGAAGTTGATTTTTTTGTGCACCCGCTAATAAAATTTACAGTAACTTTTTAGAATTTTTTTTTAAGTAAATGTCCAAAATCGTGTCAGTTGTTAACTTGATTTCCCGTTTGCCAACGCAAATGCATAAATCATAAAGTTATTTTATGCTATTTGTTAAGAAACCCCTAGCATAAAAGGCTGAACGTAGATATGGGGGCACATAACAAAGATCATGAATACAACCGACGCTAACAAAATCTTATTTACTGTGAACATAGCTGTATCTCACAGTTTCGCCCGCATTGTCCGATTTATTTTTGATCCGGTTTCTTCCAAACTAATCAGAAGATTTACAGCCGAACAATTTGCGAAAACAAAAAAATATTGGCACCCAATGCTGAGCGTTAGTACCTAATACCAAAATCAAATCAAAATAGTGAAACTATTTTGATTTGATTTTGGTATTAGAATAATAAATATTTATTTGTAGAAATCAATCACTATAATCGTCAATGATTCTGAAACCAATTTCTATCAGGAGCTTCAAAAACACGTTGCTTCTTTTTGACATCTGAACATAATAATGTAGTTTTTGAGAAAGCCCAAATAAATGTTCTAGTCACCGCATATAAAAAAATAACCATCCAAAGCTTAAAAATATAAATAGTTTGAGTAAATATTCGATAAAAATTAGTAAAAAACAAGTTTTTATCCTCCAAGTATTTATAATCGGCCCATCACTAGTTATGAAATAAAAATAAGCTTAATCTTATCATTAAAGAATCTATAAATAAATTTATAAGTTCTATAAACAGTATGCTTCGGTAGCAGCTCGGAGTTTGGATTTGTGCCCGGTTTTAATAGCACATGTTACCAGCCCATGCAGTTCCATTTAAAGCTTGCGGCTTTTTAGGGTTCCGTAGCCAAATGGAAAAAACGGAACCCTTATAGATTCGTCATGTCCGTCTGTCTGTCTGTCCGATCGTGTTACAGCCTTTTTTTTCGAAACTATAACAACTATGCTGTTGAAACTTGGTAAGTAGATGTATTCTATGAATCGCATTAAGATATACACAAAAATATAAAAAAAAATATTTTGGGGGTTCCCCATACTTGGGACTGAAACTCAAAATATGTTTTTTCATGAAACCCATACGTGTGGGGTATATATGGATAGGTCTTCAAAAATGATATTGAGATTTCTAATATCATTTTTCTCTTAACTGAATAGTTTGCGCAAGAAGCCCTTCCAAAGTGGTAAAATGTGTGTCCCCCCCCCCCTGTAACTTCTAAAATACGAGAACGATAAAACTAAAAAAAAAATGATGTAGATTACCATGTATACTTTCACCGAAAATTGCTTTGGACGAGATCTAGTAAATAGTTTTTTTAATAGTCATAAATCGTAATGATACGGAGCCCTCCGTGCGCGAGTCCGACTCGCACTTGGCCGGTTTTTTTTATCAAGGTCGGCGCGCCGATCCGAATTGTGTAATGCAGTATACTATTCCATATTATTGCCTGATAATCGATCTGAGAGCAGTTATTTAGGGGATCAACAAATATTTAGAAAAAGATGTATATCGTCAAGGTGCATATCTATACTAATATTATAAAGAGGTATAGTTTGTAAGTTTGTGACGTTGTGAGTTTGTGACGTTGTAGAGGGTAATCTCTGGATCTACTGAACTGATTTTGAAAATTATTTCACCAATACAAGGCTACAGTATTCGACAGTGACATAGGCTATATTTATCTCGAAAAATGAAAATAAACGTATATGTCCACGTGGGCGAAGCAGCGGGCGGAAAGCTAGTAAATTATAAATTAAGATGTCATTCAATATACTATATTGAATTGACGCAATTATAATCAAAATCGATTTCAATGCAGCTTGGTGGACTTTATAGTAATTAGTTTGCGGGCATTCTATTCTGTATCACAAAAGACCTTGTCCTGTCTCAACTACGTCATACAATAGGTATTGTGACGTAATTCTGAGGTCGACGTTGTAGATGAACGGTGCACCTGCCGCACGTCAATTATTTCGGTAATAAACTAGAGTGTAAGCTGAAGCCGGTTTAATCTTCCGTTTAATTTACCGTAAATACATAGGATGTGAGATACTCATGGAACATTCACCATCAGGTGGCACATAATCAAGATTGCATTACTCTACAAAGGCTGAGGAGATTGTAGAGTACATCCGCATCAAGACCAAATTTACCCTGAGGGTCGCACGGTTGGAGTCTCGTCACAATGTGGATTTTAATTCTTTTGTGGTGAGAGTGCCGACTGAACATCTGACGACCTTCATGAAGGAGGAATTTTGGCCGAGAGGGGTAGTGTTCCGGCGATTCCTAGGCCGGCTACCCGACACCGCGCGACACACGACTCCGACTGTTCGTGTGAATTAGTGTATATTTTTATTGTATATGTATAATATTTTATTTGTTATTAGTTTAAGTTTTATCGTATTGTATTATAGTATTATTTTTGATATGGGCCTTGTTGTCTAAAATAAATTAAAAAAAAAAAACAGTAAGGATTTTCGCTCCCAAAGACAATGCTATGGTAAACTTGTACCGAAGGCCAAGGTCTCCTAATCACAGGGAGCAATGTCGATCGTAGCTTATACCTATTTTACGTAAAAAAAACATTTTCGTGGAATATCACTGCACTGCCACGTGACACTTCATTACTTAAAACTTGTTGCACTAGTGTGCTTCAGTACAATATTTCCACTTTTCTGAAGATGAAAAGATCTAAAACTTGGTGGTAATTTCACAGAGAAAGTACCTTTCATAAGAGTATCAAATAAAATATACTAAACTAGTATTAGTTTATAATTATATTAATAAAATAAGTGTGAAAGTTTGTACTGGTTAAAATTCAGTACAAAAATTTGTTTGTTTGTGGTTGTTTATTACGCAATAACGGCTGAACGCGTTTTGATGAAACTTGGTGCACAGATATTAAATAATCAACACATATGCTACTTATTCTAAGTTGGACTAATCTTAAGTATATAGAAAACGAAGACACGGGTAAAGTCAGTTAAATATAAAAATAAAACTCAGTCATCAATCAGGATAGCAATCATTGTTTATACTACTATACAACTAGATATTATTTGTACTGCATTGTAATTTCAGCCCCTCTTTTATTTATTGAATAAAACAAATCCATCAATTCTCTGCATCCATTAAAATCGGTGTCCCATTATCACCAGTTACGCAGAATTTATTTCCGTCATCACATCGCTTGACCTTTCATCGCTGTGGTTTTGTGTACTTATCTATATATTCCTGTTTATAATGATAACTTACATTATTAAGGTGAACTTCTCTAGTTTTCATAGACACATCGTCATTAGATAAGGACAAAGATGTGTGAAAAACAATATGATATTTCAATGATATATGATATTTCTTTATGTAAGTAGATCGTTTTCATTTTTTGAACTGGTTGGCGCCAGTGTTTCCTTTCTATACACCTGAGAAGATATGCCGAAACAAACTAAGAGAATCACGGTCTCTTTTAACAATAAGTATTATCAGATATGTATTTTTACAAGGGATATGTCTGAACAAAGCTTTTGAAGAAAGATTGAAGGATCAAAAGTGTAATTTATAGTACTTCAGAAAGCGTAGTATCTTAAGTTGCAGTAATGGAATATTAGCATTTTGTATGCCAAGTCAAATGTCTTGCGGTGGTATACATAACCATTACAGCAGTATGTCTGGGGATGTCGACAGCTTGATTAGAGCAATAGATAAGTAACTGGGTTTTGTAACATGCTACGGCACGGGTTGATTTACATAGAAGCATTTCGAATAATCTTCATAGAGTGAAAGGAACACTTATAGAAGTAGCTGACCATCACGCTGGTATTCCAAGAATGTTTACAGAGATATACTAATTAAATGTAACCCAAACTTCGCCGGTATGTTTACGTCCCATGTAATAAGGGCCATAATCGTTTCATAGAAATTCATAAAAAAACTGAATACCAATTTGGAATCACACCTTGGACCTCCAGCTTAGCAGTCGCGCTTGGGACCACTAGACAAATGAGGCAATCAATGTCCAACAACATTGCTGAATTAATAGACACTGAATATTTTTTAACTATAAACATAATATACGTCATATTTATAGAACAGTCGAGGTTAATATTAGATGGTTGCGGAGATCCTATGCAAATGAAATGTATAATACTCGACCCTTCGCCAATGGAACATTCTAGTCATATGAGAGTAACTACGTGATTTACATAACTACGTTTATGTGTAGGTACGAGTATCAAATGAGAAGGAAAAGCAAAAAGTTAAGCGTCCATTCCGGATTCAATCATTACATAGAAGGTTTAATTAACACATACAATCACGCCTGTATTCCCCAAAGGGTCGGGTAGAGGAATACTAATATTCGCCGGTATGTTAGGTCCTGTATTATAGGGGAGCCTATTGCCTTTGTTGTGTCAATGCTGGCGTATTACACTTTGATTTCAGTTGTTCCGTAACCCGCACTACCCATTACAGGCATCGTTAGAAATTATATGTTAAAGTGATTTGCAAAGTCAGAAGGCGGAACAACAACAGGTCAGGTCCAGTTGAAAACCAGTGCCAAGCAGCTTACCAGTTGTCTGGCTTTTAGCTGAACTGGGCCATTTGGCACAGCCGTGGGGCACACAATGAGTTTATTTATTGTCTAAGTTTTTTAATTTTATTTTGTTTATTTCTCTTTAATTATTGTTTTCTTTTTAAGTTATTGTGTGCATTGTCCGTGACTGTGTCAATAAATATTTTTTCTTTCTTTCTTTCTTTCTTTCAACACTGGGTGCGAATGCGTTTTGTGTGTGTTGCATTACGCTTGTTTTCTATACAAACACAAACAACGTAAGAACACGCACTCCCGCGGTACGCTGCGTGATGCGGTGCGGTGTACGAATCGCCTTAGAGCAAAATAACTATGTATTATCTTGCGGTAAGTGTTATTGGGTTTTTCTATGAAATTCCCAGTAGCAGCTCGGAGTCTGGATTTGTGCCCGGTTAATGGCAATAGCCCTATTACATGGGACCTAAACATTCCGGCGAAATGTGGGTGTACATTATTACACCTCTGCCTAACCCTTGGGCGAATACAGGCGTGATGGTATGTATGTTATCTTGCGGCGCTCAGACCTTTTATTATTATCTAGAACACATTCATTCAGAACATTGACGATGCAACCAAAAATTTTCTTAATTGGTGACTCCGGCACTAATACAAGTTTCGAGCTGCTATTAAAAATGTCAAAGATAATACTGCTCGAAGTTGACGTCGAAGTCGCGCTTACCACTGCTAGACTAATGATAGAGTCTCGTCTCAGATATAAACTTGATCCCTGAATAGATATTAACCTTGCTCCCGGTCCTAGGCTAAAATATTACTCATTTAAATCCTTTCGGCGACATTCATTCTTGATTGAGGACAAACTTTACACCTATTTTTATGAGTAAATATGTAATAATTACGATCTACAAACATGATGCTATTAAGATTCAAATGAATATTTATTTTTATTTAATTTTCTCTTACCTTCTTTTATGTTATATCATTTTTGTATTAAATAAAATTATTTATTTTATTTCATTAAAAAAATATTTATGTTTTTGTTCTGATGTCCTCGTAAACTAATGAAGCCAGTTAGGGTAAGGGTGAGCGTTTACCGGCACTTCTAGGAAACACGTGCACTGCAGTGTCATTACACACATATCCTAGCAGAAAGACAAACAAACAACAAAGACGTGATCAGACTTACAAAACCATTCTGAAATAAAACTATCTTGGAGAGTTGATGTGATGTCGACAAGAATGCTTAAACTATATATTTTTCAAAGCCCAAATAACTTCGCAGAAACTAAATTAACAAAGATGCTGTCATTCTTTCACAGTATTTTAAATATTATTTAAACGATTTTTATTTTTATAGGAAAACAAATTCAAAAAATCTCAGGCGTTTCGAGATCCAACCCAACACAGTAAACAAAAACATGTTATAACATTACCAAGTTAACAACCATTACGTTTCGAAGTAATATTGTAAAACAAAAAAAAATATCCAAGTTAGGTTTCTTGTAACTTCAGCAGGAGAAGTTGCACCGCAACACACGCTTTTAAAAATAAATCGAGAGGAAGCAAAGCGCTTTGCTAAATCAACACTGTTGTGGTAACAAAGTGCGTAACCTTTTTTTTTTGTCGGGGTTGGAAATGCTTTATGCACTATCCACCGCCCTGGGGAGAGCGATGGGGTGTGTCGGACTCCGCTCCTGAAAAGAGCGATCTACCGACTAAAACCAACCTCGGCGTTTCGCGTCACCACTTCAGTGCCGCGAATACAGGAGCGTTGTGACATTCCTCCGCAGAACAAAGTGCGTAACCTAACCTAACTACACTAGCTGTGCCCCGCGGTTATGTCCACTTTACTCCGCTCCTGAAGAACGTAACGTGATGCGAGATAGCCTATATAGCCTTCCCCATAAATGTGGCTATTATACACAAAAATATATTTTAGAGAGTATTAGTCGCCTTGTACAGTTCTGTACTAAAGTATAAATAAATAAACAATTCATATTGTTAAGTATCTAACCCGTGGTTGGACATTTCTTTTGGGAGTGCTGGATGCGCTCACTGTACTGACGCGCGGTTGGTAGTACCTATTTGGTCCCACCGCGAATGCAATGGCGCTAGTAGCGCTGGCAGTATGGATCGCGCGCCTGTGCCTGCGACCCCACTACGTCCGTGCGCGACATCTTTAAATTAGGAAGCGGAAGACGTCCTGTTCCGCCGGAGCCGTCGTCGCGTACGCCCGCCCTTGAAGTCGTGGTGTGATTGCGCCGTGCGTAATACTAAAAGCGCCCGATTTTGAACTACCTATAAACACCGTGTGTTGTGTTGTGTAAATCCACTCAGGCGATCTACAACTACCCTGTGACGTCTCAGAAGGGAAGTTTGGGAGGCCGACTGTTGCAGAGGAACGGTGAGTCGTACTCCAGTTCACTTTGTGAGAAATGTCCAACCACGGGTTAGATACTTAACACACCCCCTACCGAAACCATAGTGATGGTTTCTACTACTTTAAACTGAATGACTAATATACTAATTAAGATACGCAAGAAACTCATTTGTAAATCTAACAGCGAAAATACAGTCCACTCCGCTACTCCACACATATTATTTTATACCTCTTTCGTACGAAAATTTCAATGTGATTCCGATTATATTTACCTACTAGGCAGTAGGAGTGTCGGGTGTCCAGCAGCAAGATGGGTCGACGACATAATTTACGTCGTCGGGCGTACTTGGATTAGAGTGGCACAGGACCGTGGTGAATGGCACAAACTTGGGGAGGCCTATAGCTATACCCAGCAGTGGGTGAAGCCAGGCTGTAGATGATGATGATGATGATGATGATGATGATGAAATAAACATACCTACCCTATTACGCGACGAAAGCCACTATATGAACGAAAAATACTTAAATAACTATAAGCATTTTCTTAATAACAATCTCATTATTTTAATATCAAGGAAAATCCTAGGCAAAATTATAGACAACAGCCTTGTGCTCGAGCTATGTGGGAAACCTATTTCGTTCTCGTTTTACCGCGTGGTTAATTAGTCACTATAAAAATATAACTCTAAATAGCGCAGTTTTTTGTATTATGAAATGAGAATACCCTTTGTTGTCTGCATGGTTAATTGTAATAGGCTCACTCCCTATTAAATGCTAATTAAGAATATGCAGGCGAATGAATATACAGGCATGAATATACAGGCGAACTGCTAGTGCTTATCAGTATACCTCTGACAAACCCTTCAGGGATACCAGCGCGATAGTATGTTACGCTATAAATTTATTTAACGATGTAAAATCAAACCAACAACATTTGACATTCCTTTGTGCGGAGGTGTCAGTCATAAGAAACACAATAGCAATAAATTGTAAGGTGTCGATGGGACGACCGGAATTATATCTACGTTGTTTTTCAGTTTCTCAAATGTTGTTCAGCCCTCGATAGATACATTTATAGAATAACATAATTGTCACTCGATTTTTATTATTTTTTTACCATTAAATATTGCGAAATGTTCACAAAGATACGAAGTTTCTAATTAAAGTAAATTTTCTAGTGCAAGAAAAATTCAACGTCGCCTGAATACGTATAATGTGGAAGAGAACATTGACATCACAGGCAGTGGTCTCGGTAGCTTAGTTGGTAAAGCGACTGGTGTACTTAACCAGAAAGTCGCAGGTTCAAACCATGCCTGAGATCGATTTTTTCTTCACTAGAAAATTTTCTTTAATTAGAAAATTCATATCTTTATAATTGTCACTCGTTTACATTAAACACATCTTGTGGAAACTTACATGTCAGACAGATTACATGGAAGCCGTGTGAAGTGTAACAATTTATAAAATAAGCCGTAATGCAAAAACCGAATAATTTGTCAATTATTATTATAGGCGCCGGTGGGTCCCACTCTCATTGATAGCAAGTTACCGTGTTCTCCAAGCAATGAGCCTTCAGGCTTGCATACTTGCATGCATACCATTATGCCTGTATTCACCGAAGGATCAGGCAGAGTATATATTATGATTGTCATTAACTGAACACAAATTCCGAGCTGTTACTGAGATCATAGAAAAACTATCAAATCCAGGAACTCTAGAGTAGCAGTTGCGCTAAGGACCACTAGACTAATGTAGCGGTTACTAGTGTTTACATATGTTTACATTTATTCAAAGTGTGAGCACAGAGCGACTCCTTCTATTATATACCTTTACAGTACAGCGAACCAGACAACAATGACGTTTGAACAAAATTAAGTGGTGCGACACATCTGTATTACATTTAGAATTTTACATACATACATACACTCACGCCTTTTTCCCACAGGGGTCGGCAGAAACTATGGACTGCCACTTGCTTAGACTCTTGCATATCTCCTCCTCTTCTTCATACATCTTTTCATACACACGCGCCGGTTGCGAGTACTACGCATCTGACCTTTTTAGGGTTCCGTAGCCAAATGGCAAAAAACGGAACCCTTATAGATTCGTCATGTCTGTCTGTCTGTCTGTCTGCTCGTCTGTCCGTCCGTCTGTCCGTCCGTATGTCACAGATTTTTTTCTCTGAAACCATAAGAGCTATGCTGTTGAAACTTGGTAAGTAGATGTATTCTGTGAACCGCATTAAGATTTTTACACAAAAATAGAAAAAAACAAAAAAAATGGGGGTTCCCCATACTTAGTGACTGAAACTACAATTTTTTTTTTTCATCAAACCCATACGTGTTACGTATCTATGGATAGGTCTTCAAAAATGATATTGAGGTTTCTAATATCATTTTTTTCTAAGCTGAATAGTTTGTGCGAAGGACACGTCCAAAGTGGTAAAATGTGTGTGTGTGTGTCCCCCTGTAACTTCTAAAATAAGAGAATGATAAAATTAAAAATAATATATGATGTACATTACCATGTAAACTTTCAACGAAAATTGGTATAAAAGAGATCTAGTAAGTAGTTTTTTTAATACGTCATAAATCGTAATGGTACGGAACTCTTGGCCGGTTTTTGGAGAACCTCGCCGATAAGATCTGTGTACGTCCACAATTTTATGATAATAAATATTACTTTATACCAACATCAATATTACAATGCATATACTATTATGATGCATACACACATATTTATACCAACTATAGCCTAATCCCTCTGATTCTAAGATGAGACCCTTTTCAAACAGTGAAACGACATACCTATAACAGGTCGATAATGATGATGATACATATTTCCACGCCCGTCTCCCTCTCCATTGGGGTAGGCAGTGACCCTAGATTTCCATTTGCCACGATTTTGGTACACCACACCATATCTCGGACTATATATAAGATCGTTAGTTTGTGAAATGATAATGTTAAGTTAGCCCTAAAAAGTTTAATCCTAAAGAATCCTTATCCTAATGATATCGGTACTGTCCGGAAATTGTGTTAATATTTCGGTTGGCAGTTCCTTCGTGTGATTTTAGATTTATCTGGTTGGACTGATAGTCAACGCTAATAGTACTAGCTGTGAAAAAGTTAGGATGATGCATGTTTAAAGTCATAATTATATTCTCATATACTTATTTAATTACTAGCTTTACCATTACCACGGCTTCGCCCGCGTGTTTTCTTAACTTTCCTGTACAATCATATGTATGTATTTAAAAAAATGTGATAAATGAAGAACCGCTCCACCGATTTTGTGCAAACTTCACATAAGCCATCTACTAAATAGTCCGAACAAAGCCTAAACATTTGATTTGGATAGGTGAGCCCGTTCTTGAGTTATAAAATTACAACGAAAAGTAGCATTGATTTTTATATATATTGATTGATCTACTGAAATATTATAATGAATACTACTACAACAGCAGTAGTGATTGAAAAAATATCCTAAAAGTAGTTATTAGTAAGTAAGTAAGCACACCACCATAATAAACCAAGGTATATTTGGTGTTGTGCTTTATGTGAAGTCATTCAAGAATAACTTGACATAAAACAACGACGGTGACGGCAAAATGTGAAATTGAGGCAGGCCATTCAATACACAGCCAAGAGCAGCGGAAATCGAGCGGAACTACTTTAACCAGCCTCGTCTATACTCCACATACATACAACAACGTTGAGTTAAATTGAAGTGCTCATTGCCACATATTTTGAATTATGCTCCGTGATTGGTCGATACATATTTCAGGAACAGTTTTTCATTGTATAACAGTGGTGAACGCTGTCGACTAACTATTACATAAACTGCTGTTCACGGCTTAGTCCTTCATTTATTTATGCATCATCATTATTTCAGCTTAAAGAAGTCCAGTGCTTTAAAATGCTACAAAGTCCTCCCCATAGAACCACAACCTTTTTATACAACTTAGGGGCCAAACAAGCGTACGGCCCGCGTGAGGGTAAGCGGTTATGATAGCCTATGGACGCTTTCAACACTTAACTAGGGCTATCACTCGAGCGTTACGACCCTGTAAAGGAAAAGGGAGGGGTAGGAGAAGGAAGGACTGAGGGAGAATTGGGCCTTCGGCTCTCCACAATCACAATTACGGAAAGCAAAAGTATGCATACTGTAGTACTTCCCCGATCGTGCCGACCCATTCGTGCCAGCACGTAGACATGCCAGTGAGACACTACTGCTAATATAATATACGATCCAATTATATTTACCTGCATCCAACGACCCTGAGTGACCTTGACCTACATTATCCGGTGCGTGGTCGCTACTAAGTAATCTTTTTACCCCAGTGGCCATAACTTCTATGATCTACGTGCATTCTCGCGACCACTTAAGCTTGCTAATCCTTAAACTATGTTGGCAACTTTGGATCTTCTACGTATCTCCTCATTTCTGATTCGGTCACGTAGAGAGATGCATAGCTCTCTCCATAGATAGCAAAGGGACTTAAGCTACCTTATGAGGCCTATAACGAACCGCCTCGTGTCTGTGCCATATGACTCAACGTCAAAATTATTAAATAGGCATTTAAATTGCTCGAGTATTATGTTTTGCTCCGTTTGCTATCTAGCATGAATTCGTACATCAATACGATTTCCTCACAGCGCGAGTTTATTTCATCTATGATTGATACGTAAAAAAAATCCTTATAATATGTATAACATCGGTATGTTATCTGTCTTTCATTCTTCCCGTAACACTTTGCTTGACCTGGGAATAAAACCCTGGATTACAAGCTCCGAAGCTGCTTTTGCGAACACTTAACCAAAGCAGCAGTCTTTGTATATTAGAGTTTATTTAATCTACGGTCTACTTGCACGTATAAAAGTTGAGATCCTCGTTACAAGATAATAGGGAGCTGTAGAAATAATTTTAGCGTAACCTAGTTATAATTACGGTCAACATCTAAATGGATACTAGTGTTATCTCTCAATCAAAATCGGTTAGATTCTAATTTAGCGGACGCACAAATTAATGTGCTGAGGAAACCTCAGCCTGTCTTGACTTTGATAACTGTCCAGTTATTTATTGGGTCACAACACCAGCGACCGAGTCGAGTTATTTTATACTGCCCAAATGATCGTTCAATAACTTCTGAATTACTGATTTATGTCAATTCTTATGTCATTTAGTATAATGGACATTTATTTTATGAATCAGTAATTGTAATGGCAGACGCCGCAATAGTACAGGTTGGATAGACCAATATATTTTATTCGATAAATCGTTTTAAAGAACCGTTAAAAATACTCCAATTTAATGCTGGAACCGATGACGGGGATTCTGTATTACCTTAAATTCACAATCTCTGTTAGGTATGTGAAACGAGTTTGTTTGTACTCACATTTAAAGCGGCGGTAGCCTAATGGCTAGGGCGTCGATCTTGCGATCATATAGTTGCCGGTTCGAATCCCACCCATTGCACTACCGACGTGAACCCACTCGTAACACAAGAATTTAGCTTAGCACGAGGGGTTAACAAGAATACTAGTAATGCGTGACCCACATTGCTAGTAAGCTTTTTTTTTAAAGAAAAAAATGTTTAATACAAAACAATTTTTATAAAGGCGATGTCACAAATTGTATCTAGGAATTAAAGAAAGAGGATACAGCACAATGACTACTTGTGTAAATGATGCTACCACTGGACTTAAGTAATTATTCCATGGATGCCCATATCAGACATATAATCAGCATTTGCTCCGCATACGAAACCCAGCGCGGTTTTGAGTGAAGGTGGGCCTTGTATGAGTGACGTGTCACTGCGCGTCAGAGCGGCGGACTAATGTAAAATGCAAATATAGGAAGCGACCTTCGAGCGCAGCGTCAGAAATGCTATAGACGCCGTGTCATAGACGCTGATAGGTGCTCTGAGTGTGCTCTGGGTGCATGCTCAACAATAAAATCAATCTAAAAGCTCAAATTAAATCTAGTAGTCATTATTGGTACACAAATAATCCATGAGATGTACTCGTAAATCATCTCATGAATTAAATACTAAATATTCTTCATTCTTTCCCTTCTATAAAAAGGTCCTAATGAATCCTTAAATGTCAAAATTACTATATTACATCGTATGGACATCAATTTTTTTTTTTGCTCAAATTACGCATTAAATGTAATAGAAATTAATAATAATAAGGTTGTTTCAAGAAAGAGGTATAAAAATATACCGTTATTCAATGACATTATAATATAATGTAAGGTAAAAATAAAATTTATAAGACATATTTTTAAAGTATAGACCTACTTTAAAAAGAGGTCTTTTTCATATTTACCTGTGCATACTGGCTACGGCGTAGTCATCGTAGCCAAACTTGCTACGACGCGCAACGCGACGCCTACGCCGTAGCAAGTATCGTTATAATTCTGCTTACATCGTAGTTTATTCCACTTTTTAGAGATCTTCTCTCATAATAGGTATAATAAACTAGGTTTCCGCCCACGACTTCGTCCGTTTATTATACATATAAACCTTCCTCTTGAATCACTCTATCTATTAAAAAAAACCGCATCAAAGTCCGTTGCGTACTTTTCAAGATCTAAGCATACATAGGGATAGACAGACAGCGGAAATCGACTTTGTTTTATACTATGTAGTGATGAATATTACATTTTCAATTATTTTTTTTATTAATAATCAAGTCTGAATAAAAATGGTAATTATTTAATGTACAAACATTTCGGAACGCTTGCGGCCGGCGACTAAGTGAAACGGGAACGAGGGAATCAATTAAAATGTAGGAGTAGATTTTAATTTTTACTTTTTTTGCGAACTCAAGTATTTTTAATATAAAAGTAAAAATAACATTTTGTTACTATCTAAATGTTATATACATATATTTGTTTTAGTCCCCGACTTTGTCCGCGGAGACTTAGTTAACTCATTGTTATTGGAATGCTTTCATGGAATTAATCTAAAAAAAATACAAAACGTTTTCAAAACCAAACTTAAAATTTTTGTCTGTTTGTTAGGAGTTGGCGCAAAAACTACTAAACAAAATTTAATTATGTTTTTATTTCAACTTTAACTACAGTACACCTTATCACAAGTTACTGTTATATGCAGATCCATAGAAACTGTTGGTTTCTGACTAAGTTCTTTTAATTCGTCCACGGGAGCGAAGCCGCGGCTAAAACGTAGTAGTAGGTTAAATTGTTCCCCATGCATATTGACCACGGCAAGTATATATTCATCATCAACCCATTACATTGTCCCACTGCTGGGCACGAGTCTCCACTGAATACGAGAGGGATTAGGCTATAGTCCGCCACGCTAGCCTACTGCGGGTTGGCAGACTTCATACGCCGTCAAGAAAATGTCTCAGGCATGCAGGTTTCCTCACGATGTTTTCCTTCACCGTTTAAGCACGTGATAATTAATTATTAATACGCACATAACTTCGAAAAGTCAGAGGCCTTGGATTCGAACTCGAGACCTTTGACTTGGCAGTCCAATGGCCATATCACTAGGCTATCACTGCACTTATATATGGTTATATTGTATATAACAATATATAAGTGCAGTAGTATATATTGATCAGCGTAAATATCTATCCTAGAAAATTCCCAGTAAATAAGATAAATAAAAGACATTTGAGATAAAAGCATGTAAAGAAGGGAAAAAATAAAATATATTTGTGATAAAAGCATGCATTCTAGCTACTTTAAAAACATACCAATACAAAATGACAACTACTACCGTACAAGCTTGCACTCCTGCAGGCTACAATTTATAGTACGGAAGCATTATTTTATTTTTATTAAAATATATTATTAACACGGCTATCGATTTTATGTAAAAATACGAAACACACCATTACACCTACATTCCCTGGAGGCATAGCCAGATGTATACGGTGAACTAATACACACTTACAGCAATATAGTAAACCTACGGTTTTCTAGTGAACGAAAAATACGGCAGTAATCTCAGCCAGGAATTGAACCTACGTCCGATTAAGCACAATTGACGCTTTAAAGGCCAAGTAAATTATAAACGATTATTTCAGTAAATAGAACTTTTATTTCCTATGCGATGAAATCTGAGAAGAAACGCCGAAATAAAGCTAGAAAATCATGTTTTTTTAAGTCCAGACAGTAGTAATATCAGATATCCTAGTTGTACAATGTAGGGAAAAGTCTGAGCAGGCCTTAAGAAGAAAGGGCCGTAGCAAAAGTTTCTTGTTAAAAAATATTTTAATGCTTAATCTTTGGAGACAAGGATGTTTTGAGGATAGAGGGCGAACATATTTCCATGTACCGGCGCTCACAAATTCAAACTCCAAGCTACTACTAAGAGATTTTTAGAAAACACAAGTCATGTAACACTTTACCGAATTGGAATCGAATCAAAGAATTAAGAACTAAATAAAATGCACCAAAATCAACTTTCTTTTTCTTTAATACCTAGAGTTTATCTTCATTTTAATTAACAAACCAGTTTGAGACCGTAAAATACTTAAGTTAAACTACGAGAGACAGTTACAACCCTTATAAAAACACTGCTCACTGTGACACTATAATTAAAATGGTAGGATCTATGACCCTGTCTAGGACACAGGTGTCGGAGGCTCAGTAGCCCGATTCACGTAATTAAAACCGTAGCGATGTCGCAGCGAGTTAATCGTTGAAACAGTTTTTCTATTCACATCCATTAATCGGACTGATTTAGAAGTCGTCTTATTGAAAAATCGTTTACCGTACTGCACACATATTCGTTGGGCGAGGATGGTTCTAAAACGTTGGCTTGATAGTATACACATAACACTGGAAAACTATTTCAACGATTAAGTCACTGCGACATCGCTACGGTTTTAATTACGTGAATCGGGCTACTGGCCGTTTTCTTCCGAGAAAATTAGTGTGATTACGTAATAGAGCTGCCACTTCTTATATCGAATTAAAAAATAAAGTGATTACGTTATAGGACTCGAAATAAAACTACTTAACATACTTTATCGTTCTATATGAACACAAGCCGTTGCCCGCGGTTTTACTCACGTCCCAAAAGGATTTACTTTCTATAACTTTTTAGGGGCGTATAAACATGAAACATACACCAGATTTAAGGTTAGACCTCCAGCAATACAACAGTGAAAATGTCATATAATATCATACAGAAGCAGCAGTTTTTACACGATGCGTATACAAACATAGAGACAGACAGACGAAAATTATAAAAAAAGTTTTTTGGTCTCATATTATTTCATCTTCAATATGATTAACTGTCATCGTCAGCCTCGTACTATTTTATTGTATGTAAGTAAGTAACTTGATTATTTTAACTGCGAATCCTGTATTTCTATTCAACTTAAAATGTATATCCTTATACGTTAAAATGTATGTAATGTATGTTAAAACGTCTCAACTATCAGTATATTCTACGTATCGCCGCCATCAAGCCAATAAAAGCAGTGAACGCCGAATGGAGGCAAAATAATAAACTTACAGGCATATTCGAGTGATCAACAGCCAGGGAGCCGTCATGTTTGAAGGCTAGCTTTAGGCTCACCAAGCTTCGGAGTTCCTGTTACACCAGATCCGCATCCAGCCAAACATGTAACACGGTTGGCTACGTAAAATGAAATTCCCAAAAAACTAAAACTCCACTCCTCAATAGATTTTATGATGAAGGTAAATAATTCAGATGTCTTCGCAACTTTTTAATTTTAGCTGCGGCTACTGGTAATGGTATTTTTTTAGTTATAATCCATTCTACTAGGTATTATAAAATGTGTGGTTACTCTTTAGGACGTCATAGGCTTCCTTATGCCACAAAGAATGTGGTAAATAGTTTTTTTTTAATGCGTATAAAACCGCAGGGTACAGTTAATGGTAACAATATTTATTTTGACACAGTCTATTAAGCGTAAATAACACGTATTCGAGTTGTTCCAATTTATACCTCAATAACATTTTAACCTTTATTATTTTATACCTCCTAGCGGTTTATTTTAAGGTCTTATTTAACTGGCGGGCGATCTTACTGCTATTTAACCAGATCCAAATGGAAACACCAAAATTGCTACCAAGATTTCATAGTAGGTACTTGATTTCTTTATATAGATATCGAGATAAAATGAACAAATATTTTTAATCGTTTAGCTCTTCAATATAGTAACGATAGTTAAACATTCCATTATACGAGCGCGTTCTGTTATGCACTTGTGTATCCGAAGCACTTTCATGTATATTAATAATTCAAAGCACTACGTCGTGATGTCTGCCGGCACGTTGGACGCTGATGTCCCGAACCCGCCAGTGCCACGTGTTTTGCTTTAGTGCCCCTCAAGTGTGTGACTCGAATTACTCAGATAGTTACTAAACAGTTCGAAATCGTGACAGATTAATGTGTGCTAGTCAATTTCATCAATTTAGGTATCGAACTTTCTTTATATTGTTTAAAATGTCGCTTTAACTTTTTTCTTAACTCTATATATTTTAAGACATTTGGAAATATAATAATATCTATTGATAAGATATTTTTATGGGATTACTCGTATTGTACATTTATTTTTGCTTCAGTCTTACAGCATAGGTATGTAAAGTGATTTAAGTACATATTGCTTCAGGAGAATGACCTGCTGATTCATCTGATCCTACCACTATCATTTCCGATCCCAACCTGGGAATCACACCCAGGACCGGGACGCTCTATAGCTGCACCTACAATTGCTACACCAATGAGACAATCAATCATTATGTACTATTAATAGTAATTGTTACTTCTTAAAACTTACATAACAAAATATACAAACTTTAAAAATACGTACAGAACGATGGTGAAAATATAATACAAAAATATTGTATGAAGTATAGCTTCGTAAAAAAAAACTGGTATAAAGAAATATCCAGCCGAATAATTTATTTTCTCTGGGTCTTCCCATGTACAAATCTTACAAGTATGTATTAGAAAAGGGAAAGTATCTTGGTTGATGGACAAACTTAATAAATAGGATATAAGGTGCCATTATCTGTAATTGTGATAAAATCCCTCGGGAAATATGTTCAGATTAAGCGATACTGTTGCCTTTGTCAAGGATCCTTGATATTACTTGTAACTTCAAAGATACGTAGCTCTCTCTGACTCTTTGTCCTTAAGGCTAAAAGAATATACCATCAAGGCTGTATTCCTCGTAAGGTTAAGCCGACGGTGGACTTATGTACACACATAATTATCCGGTATATTTAGGTCCCATTAATATGGGGCGAGCCTTTTGCCTTTAACGTGGCACTAAATCAAACTGCGAGCTCCTATTTCTTAGAAAAACCTATAACCACTTTACTCGACCTGGGGATCAAACCCAGGATCTCTAGCCTTGCAATTACGATTGCTAGACAAAGAAGGCAGTCTTTAAGAAATAATTTAGAATAAACAATGTATAAAATGTTTATTATGTAATTATATTTTTGACATTTAGGTCAATAAACACATTTCATGTGTTTACAGTCTGTAGCGAATAATTTATGAAAATATATTGGTACTTTGGTAGGCCATTTTCCTTATTTATAAAACATGTTGTATCCATGGGATTTGTAGGAAATCGAAATTTGAATCTAATATAGGTAGCTTAATGGCTAGGGCGTCGGACTTGTGGTAGCCGGTTCGAATCCCACCCATTTCACTACCGACATGAACCCACTCGTAATACAAGCATTTAGCTTAGTACGAGGCGTTAACATGAATATTAGTAATATTCGACCCACATTGCTAGTAAGCTTTTAACAAACAAATAAAAACTGATATCTGATATCTCATGTAATAAATCTGTATATTGCGACATTATGTTATAAAAGTTTCACATTTTTTCCCACTGTGGGCACCAGGTGGCGATGAAAGCGTATACCGCCGGTCTCTCCGGCAGACAGTAGCCGAGACACTCCAGCAAAGATGGCGTCTTTAGCACGGAAGCTTGAAAATCACTGAAATTTATCACTCCGTCCAAATCAGGGTCCATACGCTTCAACATAATGTCTACCAACTCCTGCAATGTAGAAAATATCGTTTGTCTTATGGCGAAATCATCATCAGTACGACCGGCCGCGGGCAATACTATTGTGATTTATGAGATACGTTATTGTCACGCTCGTATTTCTCTAAGTTTTAGGCAGAGGTGTAGGTACTAATGTACATCCACAGTTGGATGGTATATTTAGGTCCCATGTAATAGACGGAAGCCTTTTGCCATTAACAAGGTACGATTCCAAACTCCGAGCGCTACTGAGAATTTAATGGAAAAACCAAATAATACTATCTGACCTGGTAATTCAACCTAGGACCGTAGTATAGCAGTCGCGTTTAGGACACTAGACTAGACCGTGGGTTAGTTACATAAATTTATTTTTATAATTAAATGCCGGGATTGTTGGCGCTCTTTGGGGAAGGCTTACGTTCAGCGGTGGACGGTAATAGGTTGATATGATTAAAATATAATATCCTTTACGATAATATAAACCCACAAAACCTTGGTTTCATTTCGAAATTCACAAAGATGAAAATAATTAATCACAATGAAAGTAAAAAAAACGATTCTTAATCAAGTTTCGACACTTACAATTCTCTACATAATCTTATAAAAGTCTAAGGTTTAAGTTAAGGTATACATTCGATATTTAATAAGATTTATTTTTTGCCAATACAACCTTTTAACGTTTCAAAATCATTCATTTATAATTATTATTTCAAATATTAAGTCTACCTCTCACACATCTATAACATAACACTCTTGTCAATACGTTACACTAAAGCAGGTATAACAAATTTACTGCTTACAATCTTAGAAACCAATTACACACACAAATGTAAAATCACACGAAACATTCGTAGAGGTCTATATGCATATAATATACGAAACTTCCCGAGGGGAAATCATGTGCTAGCTACGGCGTAGCGGGGAGCTACGCCGTAGTTCCTCGCTACGCGCTTACTCGTAGCGGTCCTGTACTACGGCCGGATCTTTAATACATAAACTCATAAAATATGAAGTACGTAATAGATGTTTGTAGCGGACCATTTTTTTTTTAGAGAATGTTGGCCGAGCGCGGTAACGCTGTGAGTGGAATTAGAGAAAATGCGGTTAGCGCTCCTAATTCAAAAGTCGTAGCGACGTTGCCACGTTGCTTACTCAATCTTGAAGATTGCTTCCGCGGTATTTTCTTAATTAATCGGTCGACTTTTAATTTTGTTCAAGCTTAGTTGATAATTATATTGAACCTCAGCAACCCATTTGTGGTGAGTAGCTTTGGTTGTTCGCCCGCATTCTGCTGGGACCACTGATTAGATTAGATTTCTAGAGCTTGTTTACTTTACAACTTGGGTTGCTGATGTAAAAGCGATGTCATCATACTGGTAAGAATACCCTAGGGTTAGGGATTAGTTAATTAAATTAATAGATAGATTCAAGTAAAATGTGTTAATTTAATACACTGTAACATTAACATTAACATACCATCACGCCTGTATTCCCCGAAGGGTAAGGCAGAGGTGTACTAATGTACACCCACATTTCGCCGATATGTTTAGGTCCCATGTAATAGGGGGCGAGCCTATTGCTATGCATCGGGCACAAATCCAGACTCCGAGCTGCTGCTGGGAATTTCATAGAAAAACCCAATAACATTTTGCTCAACCTGGGAATCGAACCCAGGACCTCTGGCGTAGCAGTCGCGCTTGGGACCACTAGACTAACGAGGCAGTCTAAATAATACACTCTATCTTCTTTAAAGTTATGTAAGATATGCGAAATGTTGAAATTCAACGGCATCACCGGTCATTTTAAAGCTGGCTCCAAAGCTCAGACCCTCATCTTTCGGGCCATGGACAATTGGGTCAAAAACTTTCGGTCGCCACTAAACTGTCGTCCCTTTGACAAACTTTTTAAAGTGGGAATTTGTTTTTTATTTATTTAAGATAAGTTTATTTGGCGGTGCGGTGTACAGCGCCATGGTGCATCTAAGCGACGACTCAGCAACATCTGAACAGGCCTTTAAAGAAAGAGCCATAGCAGCTTTGAGTTGACCTGTCCTAACTGACGGCACGCATGCATCAGTCATCGTGAGCTCAATCATTTTAGGGAGCTCAACGAACCGTCGCACGACGATACCAGATCAGCTTGTGCCCGGTCAATAGCATTAGGCTCACCTCCTATTACATGGGACCCAAAACATAGCGGCGAACTGTGAGTGTACATTAGTACTCCTCTGCCTATTAATAAAATCAGTCAAGCTCATATCTAACACTGTGATTTTTATACATTAGAAGATAAATAAACCCTTCGGGGAATAAAGCCGTGATGGTATCTTATGTTTGTTAAATGGCAAGTTATTACAAAACTTTTAATTGACGTTTCTAACATGAGAAACCATGGAAGCTGTTGGCGCTCTCGCTAATACCTCTAACGAGTAAACAAAGGATACTATCGTCCGGATATTGAAGCCGCAAAGACGAGGTATTAACTCTTAATAGGAACATGACAGATCTGTCACGATTTTAATCAACAAAAGCTTGAAACATTGATTATGTAGTTTATTGTACTATTATGTACGACAACATAAGTACTAATATTGAATGAGAGTAATGTGAGTATGTAGAGGAAAGATTTGTTTGTTTAAATCGATCATATGAAAGTACTGTCGTCATCATCATCATCAAACCATATAATATTGTCATTATGTTACAAGGCAATAGTCCACTAGGCTAGCCTACTGCTGGTTGGCAAACTTCGCACACCGTCTAGAAAATCTCTCAGGTATGCAGGTTTCCTTACAATGTTTTCCTTCAACGTTTAACCGCGTGATAATGAAGTATTAAATCGCACGTGACTTCGAATAGTAAAAGGTGCGAGTCTTGGATTCGAAAGCTAGACCTTTAGACTTGGCCGTCCAGTAGTCACATCACTAGGCTATTACTTCACTCTCAACTACTGTAATAACTGAAATACTAACACTATAATAAAGCTATACAGGAGTAAGACAGGCTAGCAAGGTCTGATAAAATCCGGAAGGAACTCCTCAATGGTTAGCAGTCCAGACATGTTGATGACCCATTCAGACGAATTAGACTGTACTTACTATATAATTAAGAAAACAACTATGCAATAATGACGCATTAAATGAAATAAACAATCTTAGAAACAGGTCCAGTGTAAACTAAAAAATAAATTCATTGTTAAAAAAATATAAAAAAATATAACATACTAATGCCTGTATTCCCCGAACGGTAAAGCAAAAAAAAGTAATGTACACTCGCCAGCACATCAGGTTATACAAAACTGTCAAATTTCTCCAAATTATTTTTAACGATTAAGTTCAAAATCAACTTTGACATTTTATGGTAACTTGATGTGCTGGCCGCCGTATATCCATATTTCTACGGTATATTTAGGTTCCATGTAATGGGGATGACTAGTATATAGAAAAACTCAATAACAACTCATCAAGTAACAATCAACAAATACCTATAATATATATGATACAAAAGCATGTCGTGAGATTAACCTAAAATATTGTTATTATTCTAATATGGTTATTATAAAGCAGCCATTGTAACAGCTCTGTAGGTCCTTCTTACTTATAAAAAGGTTTTACTGTCTTATGCGCATCATTATAAAATATATTAGTTAGCTCCGCCGCAGACGCAGGCGCCTAGTTCCGTCCGCATGCAGAGCTAACATTTGAAATACTCAAATTCAGTATAGTTCGTAGAGTTTAAGCTTATATTTCCCGCCAGATTTTTAAGGCTAGGTATATGTGACAACCTCCATTGTGAATGACAGGTTTAATGTGTTTTACTTTTTTTGCCTCTGTCTTTATAAATCGAAACATGTCTATAACATACATTCAAATAAAAATATATCCAATTAATAGTTTCGTTTATCTATGAACACGTATTACCAAAACGTGTCTGCTTTATTAATTAGGCTTAGTTTACATGAAAAGCGCGTTATAAACTTTCAATCTGCCGGAAGATTTATTTCATTATCTAAACCAATATGTTCTGCTACGTGTAGACTTAATCATCATCAAAAACATTCATGTTAAAAGCAGCCAAGTGTAAGTTCCTAAAAAGAGGAAGTAAAATAGATAAAGCTGTTACAGATCACAAACGTATGGAGCACGGTTTTTATTGTCATATATTTTGATCTGAGTAAAAATTTAATCTGCAAGGTATACATAATTATATTATATCGTATAACGTAGAATTTTTTTATTTATCGCTCTTCTAGAAGTTTGTGACAAAGAGGTTTTGAATAAGGCTACAAAGACACCCATTTTCAAAGTGGAGTTCTATGAAGATTTAATAGAGAGAAACTTACGTTTAGTCGTAACACGCAACTTAGCACAAATAGCACTCCCTAATAAGGAAATTAATTTAAGTAGTCTTAATTGCTTCGAATTTACGGCGAAGCAATTGATTACAGTACACTGTCGCGCGTCGTAAAACTTGACATTGCGCATCCGTGCACCCAGATATGAAGTACTTTCCCTCAAATTCGATCCACTCTTAACTTATATTAAACACTGCTACGGAGCGGAAAGTTGTAAATAATTTGTGCCAACACTGACTCGTAGGAAATGGAAATGGCTTGTGAAAATAGGTTTCATGTAAAGTTGACAGTTAAATGGAATTCTTCAAGAATTAACTAGCTCATCTTTCTATGATCGCTTGCGTAGAATTTATTAACATTTCATCGTACTTTTAGTTTTTCTGCAAATAAGTCTGTGAATTAACTGTAACTAACCTGTTGTTATATCGAATACCTAATTGCTCAACACATCTGCTGCGTAACTCAGGCAAAACTTGTGTGTTGATACGTATGTGTGTAACATCGCTATAAACCTTGAGTATTATGCGTGTAAACGTAGCTACAGGTCAAGCTATACATTATCCTGATCTCGCACTGTTTAGGCGTTCTATATAATGAGATGCCAGTTCATGACATTTTTCAAATATAGGTTAAATTATGAAGGTTATGACACCGACCTTGCCTCGTTGATTTATGGAGTTAATCTATCGAACCTAATATAACTCAACAATAATAGCATATAATTTAAATTTGAGCCAATTTCCTCTAAAAAAAGATTATTACGATTGACAACAGGCTTAACACAGCCTTGACAAACTCAAGCACGTAATCGTAGTAGTCGTAAGCGCAAGTAGATCGTGAGGTCCTAGATCCTGCCCAACCTTTTAATGCAAAAGTTGAGCAGTGTTATTGGATTTTAGCTCCAACTGGGATTAGGGGAGCCTAATGAAAGCCAGAGAGCCAAAATCAAGCCATAATTATAGGCTCATGATGATGTTGATTGGATTTTTCTATAACATTCTCAATCGCAGCTTCGAGTTAAAATTTATACTTTATTATAGGCAACAGCTTTGTCTCTTATAGAATAGAACATAATTACATACTGGCGAACTGTGATTGAACGTCGGGGTGACTGGATGAAGGCGTTTGGATAAATAAATTAAAAACGGTCATGGAAATATGGCTTCACAACGTTGCCAGTACAATATATGCTGATCATATTCTTTTATCAAAAGTTACAATTTTAGCCCACCACCTTACCTGTCTGCTAGACCCTTCGAGGATACAGGTTTGATAATTATATTTATTTAAATATGTGTAAGCCCCAACTTTATAGACGTGAATAATATCTGTGGAAACTGCAAGGCTCCATTATCACGTAATTATGTAGGGAACAGTATCCGAGCATCAATGTAATTAAAACTCTATTATCCTAGCCTGTTCCCAACTAAATAGTATGCATGTATGTTGAGTTTAGCGTCTATTATCTGAAGCAGCTGTATACATAGGTATACCTACAAGTATTTTATACCTTTGAGACCTCAGCAACCTATAAATATATAGTTAATCCCGATGTTCTTTAAGATAAATTGAATTTAAACTTGTTAACATTTAATATTGTTCTTTTTCACCAACTTAAACAAGGAGCAGGTCCCTAGTGGTTTTGAGCATAGATAAATACCATCGCACCTGTGTCCTCCGAAAGGTTAGGCAGAGTTGTACTGATTTACATACACATTCCGCCGATCTGTTTGTAATAGGGGACGACCCTATTGCTATTAACCGGGCACAAATCAAAACTTCGAGCTAGTTCTGAGAATTTCATAGAAATATGAAATACTTTGCTTGACCTAGGAATCAAACCCAGGACCTCTAGCATAGCAGTCAAGCTTAGGACTACTAGACTAATAAGACAGTCAACAGATTTAGAATCCATTTAATAACATAGTTACCTACTTACTTAAATCCCGTCTTAGCGTTCACCTACGTTATTTATTATTTATTACACATACATTTTATATAATCAGAATTTTCTTGACAAGGGCTCTTAGCGCCACTTACTACGTAATAATATATTAATAAAGCTACTTGATAGACCATAAATAACTACTGCAAAATCTTTAGGTAGAGTGATCCGAATTTCATTAAAATTAAGACGGTCCGGCCGGCTTATCAAACACAGTGAAACCGATTGAGAAAGATTCTAAAAGTAACGACAAAATTGTTTTATTTATTTGTCCTCAATACCCAAATCCTAACTGTACCCCGCAATGCTACCCACATTGAACTTTTTTCACGAATCCTATAAAAAAATTCACAATAATACCTAACTAGCTTTCCGACCACGGCTTCGCCCGTGTTATTTTTTCGGACTTTTTTTTTGCTATAAACCTCACGGAACCCTGAGACCTTTCCAACGAATGCAAAACCGTGGAAATCGGTTCGTGTGTTCTGGAGTTATAGCGTCAGGAAGGAAAACCCGACTTATTTTTATATAGTAGGTAGAAGATATTCTTTTAACCGGATATCCTCACTTAATGACAGTCCAAAATTAATAGTCATTGTCCTTTGTCTTTATGGCGTGTATGCATAATATGATAGTTATATGTAAAGCTTTAAACAGTGACCTCTTTATTAAAAAAAACTGAAAATTGCAAAGTAAATTAAACCATTTTAGTATTAATGAACAATTTCGAGTGAGCGCCAGTGAAACTCAATTTTAGAAGGAATATGATCTTCGTTGTTTGTTTTTGGTGCCGACTGAAAATTAGTCATTAAAACTAAAAAGGTTTAATTTATTTTAACGATTCAGCTTTTTATTGACGGTTTAATTTTTAATTTAAAAGTGAAATTATCTTTATAGTTAAATATACTTTCTTACCTACTACCCAGGTACAAACATAGACACATAGATACATATTATAGATATACATACAAACACGTAAATTACAAACATAAACATGGGTACAGAGTACACAACACCACTGAGTTTTTCTGGAATTGTAAAATTTTGTTATAGTAACTTCATATTTTATTTATACCTATATACATTTTGTTTGCCCCGTTGTTTATTCACTTTTAAGTCACTTTTTACTTCGGAAACTGTATTAGGTTTCTGAATGTTTTTAAATTTCTGCGAAAACTAACAAACTTCGGAAAGTATAAAAAACTTTCGAACTGTTTTTAGGGTTTCAACGACTATTGTTCGATACAAACTGCGCATTCGGTATGCCTAATATAATTTTAATTTACGTAAATGAATATAATGTTGACTGTAGACTGTATATTTGACTTGTAGGTTGAATTCATTAATTAAGTACTTGGTTATTTATTATACTAATTGTACTTTCATCATCATCATCGTCTTCATCAACTCTTATAGTTTCCCGCTATGTATTCTAAGACCAAACCTACACTCACACTTGTTATAAGTGTACATTAAATACAGCTCTGCCTTACCTTTCGGGAAGCACAGGCGAAATATGTATGAAGGCGGCTGGCAGGGGATGGTTGGCGATCTTTGGGGGACTCCAGCAGTAGATGACAATAGGCTGATATGATGTTGATGATGATGATATAAGTTTATAGTGTTAAATGATCTTTGACTTGTATATCTAAAAGTGTTTAAAGCGCTTTTACTAACAGACAGATCCCGCAAGTTCGAAACCCTATATTAAATGTCATGTACTTATACATTAGTGTCATAGTAATTAAATAGAAAATCCTATTACAGAAGAACCGTGCATTCAGCCGCAGGAAGGCAGCGGGCTTAATTAATACATTAGCTTGCATGCAAGATCCTCAGGCTCAGATCCTCAGGCCTCCGTAGGCTCAGATCAAATAAAAAGTTAAGATGGAACTTTGCAAACAAAGAAGTGAGGCCGACTACAACTACGCCTAGCTGTGTACAACACACAAATACACACATACACGTATACAGAAACTATGCCTTATCTTGTCAGTCGAGCTATCAAGCTATCCAAAGCTCGACTGACAAGATAAGGCGTAGTTAACTAATACATGTGTGCGTGTAATTGTGTGTTGTTCGCAAAATTCCATCTTAACTTTTTATTTGATCTGAGCCAGTAGGTACATTATATATATTATTATATATAGGTATCAGACTTCTCACTTTTTCGACACTCTATTGGAGGTATATTAATTGGACTGCTTCATTGGTTGGGCGTAACCAAACTGAACTGAACTGAACGAAAGATTCTAAATTAGATTTCCTAGACCGTCAAAGTGTTTGGAGTTTTACAGTGAAATTCTCAGAAGTAGCTCAGAAGTCTCAATTTGGGTCCAGTTAATGGCAATAGGCTCGTACCCTATTACATAAATCCTTCTTATAAGAATACAGGCGTGATGGTATTAGTGAATCTGTTTTTTTATTACATAACATAACATACCATCACGCCTATATTCGCCGAAGGGTTAGGCAGAAGTGTACTAATGTACACCCACATTTCGCCGGTATGTTTAGGTCCCATGTCATAGGGGGAGAGCCTATTGCCATTAACCGGGCACATATCCAGACTCCGAGCTTCTTCTAACTTAAAATATGGTCCTTATTTCATATTTATACGCCTAGAAGCGGAATTAGCGTCAGTATAATCCTTTTGGAACTAAATGAAACCACGCGCAGCGGCTAGTTCTAAATATAAGCGTCACTAAATTTTAATCCCACAGTAGCGTGATTGATATTTGGTCGATAAATATGATTGGGAATGAGCTGCTCTCATGATCCGGACTTCAACTAATTGGTATAGTCAGTTGACACGGTCGACCTACTAATAGTGGCACTTTAAAATTCTAATTATAGTTAAAACCTAATCTGAACATTTGGTGATTTTTAAGTACAGTCACCAGCAGGTCAAGGTATGCAAAACTGTCAAATATCTCCAAATGATTTTAAACCTTAAATTGTTGAAGATAAAGTTCAAAATCAACTGAGAAAATTTGACTATTTGTGGTAACTTGATGTGCTGGCCACCGTAAAATGTTCAGATTTTAAAATGTATGACATCACCAGATGTGCCCCGTGGTTTCACACGTTTTGCTTCGCACCTAAGGATCGTAGCATGAGGCTCATATGATATCATACTTATAAGCCTCCCTCATGAATGTGGCTATCATATAGAATTATTTATTTAAATCTTACTGCTAGTTCCAGTGGTAACGCCCGCGACTTACAAATTGTAGGTCGTAGGTTCGAACCCAGACAGGGGCTTTCATCATCATCATCATCAACCCATTACATTGTCCCACTGCTGGGCACGGGTCTCCTCTCAGTACGAGAGGGATTAGGCTATAGTCCGCCACGCTAGCCTACTGCGGGTTGGCAGACTTCACACGCCGTCAAGAAAATCTCTCAGGCATGCAGGTTTCCTCACGATGTTTCCCTTCACCGTTTAAGCGCGTGATACTTAATTATTAATACGCACATGACTTCGAAAAGTCAGAGGTGCGTGCCTTGGATTCGAACTCGAGACCTTTGACTTGGCAGTCCAATGGTCATATCACTAGGCTATCACTGCACATACAGGGGCTTTAGTTTGCGTAAATTATTTCATCACCACTGCTCTCAATACGCTGAAGGAAAACATCGTGAGGGAACCGGCATGTCCTAGAACCAAAAATTCGCAGACATGTGACATCTACCAACCCGCACTGGGCCCACGTGGTGGATTAGGGCCCACTCCCACTCACTGAGAGGAGGCCTGTGTCCCAACAGTGGGAACATTATAGGCCGATTATGCTAGATCCAGTGATTAGCGCGTTCAAACAAACTCCTAAGCAACAATATAATATTATAGATTCAAAATATATGATACACTGACACTATCGAGTCTAGAGATCGCTGAGGTGACAACATAGATGCTGGGTTGGACTCCTAACGAGCATAGTTTTATCCCTTCGAGGAAACAGGCATCATGGTATTTTTTGGGTTGATACTTTTAGGAACAGATCGTGATAGTTAGATTTTGATATTAAGAAAAACGAATTATGGTAAAGTTATTGTTGCAGTGGTAATTAAAAGAAAAAAGGAAGAAGTAAAAGGCATTTAATTATGGCTACGGAAAAAACCTCAAATTTGTTTTAACTATTTATAATGGACCAGTATAGCTGAAAAATACATGTAACCTTGTAACTGCAGTTGCATGATGTATTTTTTTTATTATCTTATAAGGATAATGTTCAGCGTAATGTATCAATTGCCACATATTCAAAAATAAATAAACCGTTTCCAAATGTCAAATACTTTTTTATGATGGAAAATAAATTTATTATATTTTAATATGGTTGAATTTTAAAGTTCTTGTCCGTTTGTTAGGGGTTTACGAAACGTTTTCACTGTAAGATAGCATATGCTGTGGTTCATGTTATCTCAATTAGTTGAACAGATCCTAAGATAGAGCTCGACCAATCTGTTGCATGGAGATCTTTTTAAAGAAAGGATCATTACTGTTGGTTTCTGATTAAATTCTTCATATTCGTCAGAGCAGTCCACGGGCAAAAATTAGTGTAAAATATTAGTATTTATTAAGGTTTACCCACAGCTTGTGCATACAATATATTTCTTATGTATCAATTTTGACAATATTAGACTTACACACTAGCCTTTGGTTGTGGATTCATACACAACCATTAACCCGGCCCTTGGGGACTAGAGTCACCTTCTCTAAGTTCCACTTGGGTAACACCTGTTTGGCGCGTCCACGTCGCGGGGGTGGGCACCTTACACTTCAGTAGGCCGGAGTGCAAAGGTGGCGGAGTTCAACAGGGACCCAGTTCTACGGGGTATAACGTAGATCCCTTGCCCAGGGGTACGGGTGAAGCCCAACGGCAGTGAGAGCGGAGAGATGAGTTCTTGGTACGGTCGAGTTGGCGGAGGAGGTTTCACCCAGGGATGTCAATGGGAAGCAGCATTGGCATTACTAATGGAAGCTAAACATGAATGACATGCTAAGGGTTCTGTTAGATTTAATATCAGGCGGAGTCGAAGCGACGGAATGGCTGATGACTGCGATGGTGGAAAGCAAGAGGAAACTACCACCATTATTACTTCTTAGTTAGTCATCCTTTGACTAAAACAACAAAATTAATGGAAATACAAAAAAGAGAAATGACCCCGAGTGCCCGGCGTTCCTTGAATGGAACAGGGGGGCTAAGAATCCCCGGGCGGAAAAACAAAAAATTTAGAATAGGTACATGGAATGTGAAAAGTTTATTACAGCAGGAGAAGACTCTAAACTTGGCTATGGAAATGGACCGTTTGGATGTCGAAATTATGGGACTAAGTGAGACAAAATGGTGCGGAAATGGAAAGAAACACATAGAGAGGAATAAAATTATCTACTACTCGGGAAAGGACGACGTCTCGGACCACTACGGAGTTGCCATTATAATAAATAAACATCTAGAAAAGGCTATAACCACCTTCATTCCTATATCAAATCGTGCCATGATGATCCAACTTGACACCATTCCAAGAAAACTGAATATTATTCAGTCGTATGCACCGACCGCAGACAAAAGTATTGCAGACATCGAAAATTTTTATAAAGACCTTGATGAGCTATACGGTCACACCAAAAAGGAAGACATAAACATATTTATGGGTGATTTCAATGCCAAAGTCGGACAGGGAGAAGTTCCAGAGACTGTCGGAAAGTTTGGCTTGGGGGTAAGGAACGAACGCGGTGACTTACTGGTTCAGTTTTGCCAAGAGAAAAAACTAGTGATTACTAATACACTATTCCAACTACCACCAAGACGACTTTACACGTGGACTTCACCAGCTCATACATCCACAAATATTGTGCGTAACCAAATTGATTACATTATAATTAATCAGAGATTTAGGAACAGCATAACAAGTGCTAAAGCTTATCCTGGGGCGGATATAGGTTCAGATCATAATCCCGTAATCATTAATGTGGCATGTCGCTTGAAATATGGTACTAAGGGGCCCAACAGGAGACGCATTGACCTGGAGAAGCTGAAGGATCTGCAATTAAAAGGCAAGGTGCATACTGAAATCAATGGATGGGCCGTGGACATAAGACAGGAAACGACCACAAATGTAGAAACACTCTGGGAACACTTAAAATTCAAAATATGGGACATCAATAACAAGTTCCTTAAACCAACACCTACATACAAGAAGGAGCCCTGGATAAATGACACTATCGTTCAGCTTATCGAAGAAAGACGATCTTTTAAGTCTACTAATGTAGAGAAGTACAAACTTCTTCACAAACACATAAGACGGGAAGTAAGGAGTGCTTATGAGAAATGGCACGAACAGAAGTGCAAACATATGGAATCTTTGATGGCGAAACACGATGCGTTTAATTTGCATAAGGAAATTAAAGCAATGGCCGATATTCAGAAGAAGCAACAACGAAATTTACTGGTTGACAACGCAGGAAAAATTATTGTGGACTCAGATACAATAAAGAAAACATGGGAAGGTTATATAACTGAAATGTTTCAAGACAGTAGTCGTAACAGTTCTCAGAGCCTGAACATTCACACTGGGCCAGAAATTATTACATCTGAGGTTATATTTGCCCTTAATAAAGCAAAGTCTGGTAAAGCCACCGGTCCAGACGGAGTCAACGTTGAACTTCTTAAGCTCCTAGAACCAGAGCAAGTTGGGATACTAGTCCGACTCTTTAATCTTGTCTACGATTCAGGTGTCGTTCCTCACGATTGGGTCAAGTCAACTTTCATAGCTCTTCCTAAAAAGCGTAACGCAAAGAAGTGCCAGGACTACCGCACCATAAGCTTGATGAGCCATGTCCTGAAACTGTTTTTAGCCATAATTCACCATCGTATCAGAGCGAAATGTGATGAACACCTGGGAGACAGCCAGTTTGGATTCCGAGCAGGAATGGGTACAAGGGAGGCACAGTTTGCTTTGAACGTACTGGTCCAGAAATGTCGGGACATGCAACAGGATGTGTATATATGTTTCATTGATTACGAAAAAGCTTTTGACCGTGTTAAACACGAGGTACTTATGCATATCTTAAAAAGCATTAATTTGGACTCAAGGGACATACGTATAATACAGAACTTGTACTGGCGGCAATCTGCTAGTGTAAGAGTTGATAGAGGTGTGACTGGCTCAGTTGAAATACAACGAGGAGTGCGTCAAGGGTGCATTTTGTCTCCGCTGCTATTTAATCTTTACTCGGAGAGTATAATGAACGAAGCGTTGGAGGGTGTTGAAGAAGGAGTCCTCATTAATGGGCGTCTGATTAACAATCTACGTTACGCTGATGACACTGTCCTTATTGCATCAACAGAACAAGGCCTTCAGAAAATATTAGACCGAGTATTTGAGTGTAGTAGACGGGTGGGGCTCAACATGAATGCATCTAAGACCAAATGTATGGTAATAGCAAAAATACCAAAGCAGTGCAGCCTGGCAGTGGGAAATGTTAACCTAGAAAGAGTGCAGAAGTACCGGTATCTTGGATCGTGGGTGACTGACTCTTGGGAGAGTGACACAGAGATACGCGTCCGGATAGAGATTGCAAGAACCTCATTCATGAAGATGAATAAAGTTCTTACAACAAAAAGACTATCTATCAGTCTCCGCAATAGACTCCTGAAGTGTTACGTTTGGCCAGTCCTACTGTATAGTTGTGAGTCTTGGACCATCAAAGAAGACCTCCGCAAGAGACTAGAAGCATTTGAAATGTGGGCGTATCGCCGTATGCTCCGCATAAGCTGGACAGATAAGGTCTCAAATAGCCAAGTCCTCAAACAAATGAGACGAGAGAAGCCCGAACTTGTACGTACCATCAAACAGAGAAAAGTTGCGTACCTTGGACATGTTTTAAGGCATGAGCGTTACCAACTGCTGCAGACAATAATGATGGGAAAAGTTCCGGGCAAAAGAAGTGCTGGAAGAAGGAAATTGTCCTGGCTCCGCAACATCCGACAATGGACTGGGATAAGGAAAGTGGAAGATCTGTTCAGACTGGCTCTGAACAAAGAAAAATTTAAAAGGATGACTGCCGACCTTCAGTAGTGGAGAGGCACCCAAAGAAGAAGACTAGCCAATCACGGGTTTACCAACATTCACCAAATCATGCGAATATGTACTTAAAAATAATTACCGTCAATGAAAAAATACGAGCCTTTGACTTAGATATTAGAGTTGTAAGTTTTAAATATGCTTCATGCTGTTTTGAGTGACTTCAGAATTTTTGGACATGAATGAGCTAAAGGAATCATGGTATAAGTCGGCATCAGGCACAGATTTCATTAACAAGTTCATCTGTGTGCAAAGATTATCTAAAGTATCCATAAAAATGTAAAGTAAAAAGAACAACACAGTATTGTGTTGTATGCGATGACATTGAAATCATATCCCACTTATAAAGTACACACTCCACTGAACATGTCGTTAGCTTGTTCTAGAAGTTGTTTGATTTCCAAGTAAACAGTTGCAGTCTTGAACTTTATTTAATATTTATAAATACGTAAGAATTGCTATGCACATCATTAGGAACGCTCCAATAAATAAATCATTCACTATCCGTGGGCGAAGGTTATCCGTAGAACGGTAGTTATTCTTCGAAATAAGTACTATACGTTAAGGTCGATTATTTTATCCACGTGTAGGCAATGATGCCAATTAACATTAATAAATCGTGATAAATAATTGTTTTTTTTGTTTAAACTGCTATTTTGCCTGTTGGTTAGCAATAGTGGGGTCGACGATGGTGAACGCTTTAAGTATAGATGGAGATGAAGAGAAGTTTGTCTGACTGTAGCCAGTCTAAGTATGGGTGACCATTTTTAGCATATCTCGGAGATTATGAAAATGGTTCAAAGAAGAATCAGAAGACTCGAAAAGCCCAATCATCTCTTTTACCTCTTCTATTGATATTGTCTAGAAATTGAGGCTGCAGTCCACCACGCTAGCCTGCTGCAGTTTTAGTTGGCAGACTTCACACGTCACCGAGAAAACCTCATGCATGCAGGTTTTGCCACAATGTTTTCCTTCAACGCTTAAGTGTGATAATTCAGTTTGAAAAGTCAGCGGTATGTGCCTTAGATTAAAAATCGTGACCTTCGACATGACAGTCATCGGTGATTTCACAAGGCTTTCACTTCACTTCATCAGTTTTGCAATATTTATTATTGGTACTTCAGAGGCGTTCAAAATATAATTCCAATCTAATCTCAATGGATCCAGCATAAGACTTGTTCATACGTACTATGTATTTACAACAGTACTTAGGCATAACACCTACCTACATACTACGTCTTAATGTATGTGGATTAACCAAACATAATCCCGCCATGTAATTGAAAATATTTACCTACAAGTAATATATCGACGAGACAGTCTCTCTACTCTACTCTTCATCATCATCATCATCAACCCATAACATTGTCCCACTGCTGGGAACGGGTCTCCTCTCAGAAGGGGAAGGGATTAGGCTATAGTCCGCCACGCTAGCCTACTGCGGGTTGGCAGACTTCACACGCCCTCAAGAAAATCTCTCAGGCGTGCAGGTTTCCTCACGATGTTTTCCTTCACCGTTTAAGCGCGTGATAATTAATTATTAATACGCACATGACTTCGAAAAGTCAGAGGTGCGTGCCTTGGATTCAAACTCGAGACCTTTGACTTGGCAGTCCAATGGTCATATCACTAGGCTATCACTACACTCTACTCTTATATTACGATTAAAGGGAATAATTTTATTATAATCTATATTTATATTATTGTTCACGCCTTAAGGATCCTCAAGACGTGAATCCTAACGTAGGAATCTAACGTCACACTAGCCGTTGACCTCTCGTCCAATGAGAAGGCGAGACGACTCCATATTCGTGACTACACAAAATTGAACTTGTTCTTCTAACGCACGCGCAACAATATTGTATATTTTACTGTTACTTATTGTTAATCAAATCGCAAGAAGTAGTTTTATTTAAACTATACGCAATTGCCCCAACAATTATAAAGAAAATTTTGTGAGTTTATGAGGTTGTAGGGGGTAAGCTCTGGATCTACTGAACCGATTTTGAAAAATCTTTTACCAATAGAAAGCCACGTTATTAGAGGGTGTTAGAGGGTGAGTGTCATAGGCTATATATGGTCGCCCAACGAAGTAGGCACGGGTCAGCTAGTGTATAATAATTGTAATTTCGGATCTAAAAAAGAAGAAGATTTTTTTATCTCACCACCCCGTATGCAGTAACGTAACGGCTTACTGACTGCTTATCTGCAATATTTTGACATAAAAGATATAGCTTTGACAGATAGACTCCGAGGTAACTAGTCCTTAAAACTAAGGTATAATTTAGGTTTCACCGATGTGGGGACAGGTAAGAACACCTACCCTAACAGTTCCTAAAGTACCTTGGTGTATGTTTAAACTATTATGCGTTGGAGCCAGTAGCCCCTTGATTGCTGCAATTCTGGTAGTTTGCTGCAGGCCTTAAGGGTTCTAAAGGCTTGACAACGCATCGCATCGCTCTGATGATGATAATAATATGATAACACTGTCAACCGGCATTGAATAAAAAGATACATGTTAGCCTTGAGTCCGTCTCGATACAGGCTAGCGCTATAGAAATAGCTAAGTATTCTAACGTAAATACGGCATTGGCGAGGTGCATCTTAACTGAGCGATAAGCTGGGATAACATTAATACCAGACAAGCGTGGGAGGGAGGATCAGATGGTAAAAAACTGAGCGTCCTGTATATATGTTACAGCCATAGTAATTATATAGTGATTATACATAATGACTGGATATTATATATAATGACAAAATTGTCTAGACTGTGATATATTAATAACATTATCCAGATATTATTCATAATAATTAGCAGGCGAAAGTCAGTAATAAAATACGGTCCGAATTGCACGTGGCAACGGAATGAGGAACAGGAGGAGCCCCGCCATTCCGTTGCCTAGCAACCTCGTAAGGTCGCCAGGCAACTTTGCTGAATTAATAGACAATGTTAATTAACATGAAATTATTATCCATGAC
Organism: Subacronicta megacephala; assembly: GCA_958496365.1. Taxonomy (NCBI): domain Eukaryota; kingdom Metazoa; phylum Arthropoda; class Insecta; order Lepidoptera; family Noctuidae; genus Subacronicta; species Subacronicta megacephala. The sequence continues at coordinate 13,175,357 of OY292513.1, forward strand.
AATTTATTATATTTTGAAAACTTATAACTGCCTGACTAAACTGCCTCGTTAGTCCAGTAGCCTCAAGCGTAACTGTTACGCTAGAGGTCCTGGGTTCGATTCCCAGGTCGAGAAGAGTGGTATAGAAAAGTGGTATTGTGTTTTTCTGTGAAATTTCTTCACAGTTTTTCTGTAGCAGCTCGGAGTCTGGAATTGTGCCCGGTTAATGGCAATAGACTGTTGGCTTCATTGTCATACCGACATGTCCGACATTCTACTATGTCGGAAAATTAATAATAGAGATTATCTTATTGGCAAATAAGATAATCTCTTTTGTTAATTTTAGATATGAAATACCAGCGCCATCTAGTAAGTTGTTCGAAAAAATATTAAAACATTGAGTTACTGTAAAATTACTTTTATGAGATCTGGTACAAAAATAAATATAATATATAAATAATTATTACTTTTTAAGAAACGGAATAAATTTCAGCTGAAAAAATAATAAAAAAAGAGACAATGGTTATCGGAGTTATTATCAGGTAGTGCCATCTTTTACAACTACAAAACAAATCGGTCAAAATGTTTCATATGAAGTTGTTTAACGTTAGAGGCGCTCTTGTTGCAAATTACAAGTTTCCCATCCGACGGCTTGCTCATCGTGGAAAATGTACGTTGTTGATAATTCGTCATGGAGAATACAGAGGGCGCTTACAGTTATTTACAAGAGAAAATCCATGTAGCAAAATCGCCCAACAACTCGTAAAAGAGATATCTTTGTTATGATGTCAGGTACATCCTACCCTCATACCCAAGGAGACCTTTTTGACAGGTCTCGATTAGTAAAACTAAATGTCGCAAAACATTCATTTCTTAATTTTATTTTTAATAACAAACTACAGTGCTAAGAACCCGCTTTATTAATCATTATACCTATAAATCACAATGTAAAATTGCTAAAGGTCTGCTATGAGTCCTAAAAATTATTGATTCCAGAGTAATTACCTGATCGGGCATTTTTAGCATCCCCTTTTCAAGGCTTATATGACGCCGAGAACTTATTATAAAATGACTAACAAAAAATTATAACTTTGTGCCCAAAATACTTTGCACTTATTGATAGGGGGAGTAAGTTTGATTTCTCCAAAAGACAAAAGCTGGCTTTTAAAAATTTCGTTGATTTTTGTGAAGTTTTTGATGTTTGTATTTCATTAAATACATATGAAACTACGAGTATATACTACAATACTTTAAACACTGGTTCAAGAAGTTAATTCCTTTATTATTTTAGGTCCAAATTATTCTATAAAATAGCTTAGTTGGAATTTATACTAATAATTTATTGAAACAGAAAGAAAGTAACATATATACCTAGTAACACACCTACCTATATAGGCAAGATAATGTACACTGTTTTTTTTATAGGTATATATATATGCTTCCTGTATCTATAGCTAATCCATACCATTGGATGGATTAAAAACTGGTTCAATTGGAATTTAATTATACATTAAGGGTAAAAAACAAAAGACAATAATTCACCTAGCATGACGTTTGGACCCTGAGAAATATGCTCAAATTCTTTAGTTTCGTTAAACCCAGTTCAAACAGAACCTTAGTATCAAAAAATCATACCATAATAGCAACCAAGAGAAACGCCTTTCTCACTCTATCTAGAAGAATTAACTGTGAAGTCTAATAGAAAGGGAAAAATGAGACTCAGCTTACTCTTACCTGGCCATATTGTCTACTGTCTTTACTTCTAAGTAGCGAAAGGATTCTAAATATGAGCTTAAAGCTAAGTATAAGCTAATAATAAAAGCTAAATATAAGCTACAAGTATGTACAAGTACCTACTTATTGCCAAAAGCCTATCTCCCTTAAACTTATCAACTAATAGATTATTTGTGAATAATGCATTATGTACCCGACGAAAATGTATGAAACAGCTGCATATTTTTTTTAAATTCGTGGTTATATAGCTTCTAGTTTAAGCTGTTTAATTTATAAGTACTTTCACTTCTGAAAAGGCTAACATTAAATTTAAAATAACCATGTTTAATAATGAAGGTTTATATTTAGATTAGCGTACATTGATGGGCTTGTAGTGAGCTTGAAGTGCAATAAGACATCACTTACGCAGGTAAATGCTGACTTGGTATCCTCTGATAAGTAGACTCATAGAGTAACCTAAGGTTGGAAGCAATTAACAGTAATTGCCTTAGACCCTTGATGAGTTAAATTTAGATAATTTTGCCACATATCAAGAATTACTGTGGTTTTTAGTCGGTATGAGTCCGACAAACCCTTCTCCCTCCCCCATGAAGAATTGCCGTACTATAAAAATCTTAACGATTTATCAAGCTGCCTTTATGTTTTACTTTGTTATACGAAAAATTAAAATTTTTACCGGCACACGGTGACCACATTAATATTAGTAATATAATTATAGTAGTATATTACGAATAGAATACATTCTAAGGCAGAAATTTCATAAAAAAACTAATTCATGACGATTCAAAAGTACTTTTTGATGAACAAATTATAATAACAACCGAATAAAGCCTAAACCTAAACCTTAACCTAACTTGTATATCTACACTGTATATTAACTTACCATATATTTATACATACCAGAAATTTGTAAGTGCCACACTCGAACTCGAGACGTTTAAGTGGCACTATGTACCTATCATTTCTTTTTTGTGAATGTATGTTTATGATAAATAAATAAAATTTCATTAAATTCATATAAAATGTTGACAGTCCACCGATTGATTTAGGTACATTTATGACTGTTAAAAATTTTGATACATATACATACCATCACGCCTGTATTCCCCGAAGGGTTAGGCAGAGGTGTACTAATGTACACCCACATTTCGCCGGTATGTTTAGGTCCAATGTAATAGGGGGCGAGCCTATTGCCATTAACCGGGCACAAATCCAGACTCCGAGCTCCTACTGAGAATTTCATAGAAAAACCCAATACCACTTTGCTCGACCTGGGGATCGAACCCAGGACCTCTAGCGTAGCAGTCGCACGTAGGACCACTAGACTAATTAGGCAGTCAAAATTTTGATTAGATGGGTAATTTATAAAAAACAAAAGAAAATCACTTACAAATCATTGTTATTGGGTGGTTCAATTTTGCGATTTGTTCTCACCTACCAATACCTATTACAAAGTACACGTTAGACGTTAAATAGTAAGTAGGTAATTTAAATTTAATAATTTTTCGCACGTATGAAACATGGAGACTAGGTTCATATTCTGGAAGATTTTCAAGTACCAAAACTACTTATCTGTAATATAGTTTGCAGCTAAAACTTGTGCAATGTTGACTGATTGGCAGTAAAAATAACCCTAATTTTTTTACGTGAATTACATAACATAGCAAATGTTTTATTCATTGATTTACAGATTGCAATTGATGTTTAAGTGCATCATTTGATTTGTTTATGAATTTCAAATAAATACTTATCCATCAAAAAGCAGACAGATGAATGGTCTAGTCTCTATAAAGTGTTTGTAGAACTCAGTAGTAGAATAAATATTTCAAGGTTAATTTAAAATTACATTATAATGGGTTGTTGATGATGATGATCATAGGTTGGTTTTGGACTTTTGGACTAATACTTTTTTATGGTCCCATAAAAAATTTGAACAGAAATAGAGCCGAAAACGAAAACAAAATTAAAATAGGTTTAAAAATAAGGTCGTTATAAGTATTTTAATTTTCTGCTAGACAGAGAGCGCGCTATAGAACGTTGTGACGTCACACCGTGATAGGGACAAAGCATCCCCTCATTGCGCCCCTCAAAATATTGAAACCTATCTTAGACCTTTGTAAGTCAATCAAATCAAATCAAATCAAATGTTTTTATTTCAAATAAGCTTTCACAAGCGTTTATGAAACGTTATTGACTCTAGTTGCACGGTTCCAAAAAGTTGATCCCATGGAGAAGAATCCGGCAACAAACTCCATAGACACTCGAATGAAGATGAATGAAGAAGAATGACAATGTTTTTTTAGTATACGAATTATTTGATATCTATCGAACACCACAGAGGCTGATCATGATGATTATGATGATGATGATGATAAATTAAACACCAGTCAACTATTGCCTGTGCAGTATTTGATCCGAGGTTTTAGAGTCATTATAGAAAATGTAACAGTGTTTATAATATCAGCATGAATAATCAATGTTTGTTCTAATCTCATATATTTCGTTAAAACTGCATTTAAAAAATCTCATTACAGAAAAAGCAACATTTCACATAAACATTCACCAAACCATTTTACACTCATCCATTAGTGTTAAAACTTTAACGACAGCCACCACTTTCTGGAGGTACTTAACTATACATAACAATTAGGTAAATTAACTACAGGACATTAATAGAATTCAGAAGCTTTTAAGCCCAGTCAGTCGCGGTTGTCATACGAATCTATACTAATAATATTATAAAGCTGAAGAGTTTGTTTGTTTGTTTGTTTACTTGAACGCACTAATCTCAAAAACTACGGGTCCGATATGAAAAATTCTTTCAGTGTTAGATAGCCCATTTATCGAGAAAGGCTATAGGCTACATATCATCACGATAAGACCAATAGGAGCGGAGCATACATGAAAAATGTGGCAAAAACGGGAAAAAAATAAATGCAGAAAAGCAGAGAAACCACGTGGGCGAAGCCGTGGGCGGAAAGCTCTGGATTCTTATAGAAATCCTAAAAGCCTTCAACTAGTTTAACCTTAGGTAATCGGTATTGCCCAGGAATTTGGTTACGGCGGTCTACTGGCAGCTGTTTCGCGAAGACTACGGTCGCAACTGGTTGAACTCCAAGATCGCCCAACAAAAGATAGATGATAATATGAGGTTTTTTTAAAGTACGATTCCATTAACACTACATTTTATTCGGTTCACACAATTGCGATGTGACAAGGAGAATGTTCACTCTGTTTAACAAAGACTGATATTTCTTATAACTCATCTAAGCTAGGTACTGGTTTTTGTAAAACCTAATCTAGACAAGCGATGAGGTAGGTATATTGTATACTCTGAATAATGTTTGATTATAATATCAGTTTTATTTTATAGCTGGATCGCAAATATCTAATAGAACGGCTATGAGCTTGACCTGAAGCCAGACCTCACAAAAGACGAAATTTAAATTTATTACCTTGACTGCTTCTTCCACGTCATCGTCTCTAGAAGCCTTGGCAAGGCTCTTCTTCATAAGCTGATACATGGTTTCTCTCCTTAGATAACCCTCACTAAGCAGGTCATAACACTGAAATATGAATTTGATCAAATTATATTTGGATTCTAAAACTTTTTTTTTTCATCACAATAATTATGCTAGCATTATATCCTACTTTTGGGCACGATTATATAAATATATTAGGTACCTACTGTATAGGTACTATATACATATAATTTTTTTATAGATAAACTTAAAAAAAATCTATGTATTGCGTCAGTAAAAGGATTTCCAGTGAACAAATTTTTACATTCACAATACTGGCCCCGAGCCTGCTTTTATAAATAAGTAAAAATTATTTTTCAGGTTAAAAGTAATCAATTTATCTTAGTAATCATTTATAGTTAGTTTGCACATCATGATATTAATTAAACTATCTGAATCTGTACTTTAAAAGTTTATATTAATTCTAATCAATTTTTGTTTACTATTTTGTCAGTTGTCATTTGGGTAATGCACATTTATGTGCACATGTATCTATCGGAGCTGGCATCCATTCATATGAATCCATTTATATATAATAACAATTTCAAAAATATACTTACAGTAAATGCATAACTGATGCGTTCCTCTAGGTCCCCGCGAAGGTACAGAGACATTGCTTTAGCAAATGTTGCCATAGTCACGAAAGGCGAGGTCCCTCGGTCTAGGGCTACCATCACACGTTCCATCATGTAAGCGTCCGTCATCCCCAGTCCATTATGCAGCACATCCCTGAAGTGACCTCTATAAAAGAGAACGAGTAGCCAGGTATGTTTCTTGCATGATTGTACATACACTCACACCTTTTTCCTACTGGGATAGGCAGAAACTACAGTCCGTCACTTGCTACGACTCTTGCATACATTACAGTTATAAAACAGGTAAGTACTCCGGTGCAACAAGCGGTTAAGTAAATGCAACGATGTAATGCACCGACACAAATACCAATTTGTGTCGGTGACGTCAGACTTTTATTAACTAGGTACTCAGTCAATACAAACCAATTCAGTAATGGATTCCACCTGCACTTTCATAGGTAACTAATCTTTATTGACCTTATTTTTTTTTCTACTAGCTCAAACATTATGCGCCGTATATTAACAAAAAATACAGAATTATGTAAACTTACACCATTTTTTTATATACGTTCAAAAGTTGTTTTTAAATTTGGTGCAAAATTATAGATACGGAAAATGTTCTAATTTCAATGCAACGCAATGCATCGCTGCTTGCTAGCGACCTCTGCAACACTTGCAAGATTCTCATACAATTGTGCAATGATTGCATTGGAAGTACCAGGCGTTCATGACTATTGAGGAGGTTTACTGGAGTAGTGCAGTTCCCTGTCCTACTCCCACTCAGGGTAAATGGATCGTTTCAGTATATAATTCCTTCCTGCTTGCACTTTGCTGCTATTCGTTGCATTCGAGAATGCGCAGTAAATTACTCATTCAGACTCTGTCTAGCACATACGGCTGTTCCTATTAGTACCTTATTCAGATTTTCGATTGAGAAATGTCATGGCATCGCATTAGAAAACGATGTACCTGGAATGATTTCATGTACGAGTATATTGTTTTATTCTTCATAATCGTCATTATAAAAGTGATTACGGTGAAATCATGAAACATAATATCTAGAAAATCAAGCGTGTGCAAATAGCTCCTTAAAAAAAGACAATCGTGTGTGATGTGCAATTCATTGAGAAGAATACCTAATATACTTAGCAATCCATGAGTGTTGGTTTAATAAGCATTATTTTTTGGATTTTACTGAGGTTTTAATTAAGTTATTGATAGAAATCAGACGTTATTACAAAGCTATAAAAACAGAAAAAAGACGAAACTTGGATTAACCTAAATAACCTGATTATGTCATACCAGCGGAAAGACGGTTTACAAGTGTTTATTTTTATTTATTAATGTTAACATAGTTCATAAACACAGTGTTCTAAAACCCAACTTAGCTTAAGCCGTGAAAAAACTAAGTACCATTTACAGGGTCATTGGCATAGTTTTCCACAGTTTTTGATTTCAATATTCAAGAATAAAAAGGGCGGGAACTAAAAAAATTTCGATAGTAAACACGATCGTTAAACCCTATTGCTTCACTATTGTTTACTGACGAAACGGTTACGGGAGTTATTTCTAATAGCTGAATAAAAAACAAGGGCTATGTTAACAGCATTTTCTAATGTATGTATAGTTGGTATGGATTTTATAACTTAAGATGAGTATATGAAACCTGACTGCTAGCTACTGCTAAAAATATTACTAAAATTAAGAATACATTTATTATGTTATGCACTCATAAGAAATGTATTTTTAATGAAAGTATAATTTATTTATCTTTATCCAATCGTCATCGACCTTATGCCATTGCGTATTTTGGCTCATGCTCGCCCCGTGGTCGGAATTCGATCGCAATATTTTTCTGCATTCATTCTATATATGAACTTTAATTATACCAAATCACACACGCCTCTGTGCGCGCAATGTGCTTAAAAAGGGATAGGGGGTACGGGGTTGGAAGGGTAGATACAATGTTTTTTCTTCAGGTATCTATAGATATATTCAAGCATGGCGGCATGTAACTCTTTATGTAAGTAAGTAGGTACAGATAAAATGAAGCTCCGTGTAATTTTATTTTTTTTAAACAAAGCTTACTAGCAACGTAGGTCGCACATTACTAGTATTCTTGTTAACCCCTCGTACAAAGCTAAACGCTTGTATTACGAGTGGGTCCACGTCGCTAGTGCAATGGGTAGGTTTCAAAACGGCAACCACATGATCGCAAGTCCGAAGCCCTAGTCATTAGGCTACCGCCGCATATTTCTAGCATAGATTAGATAATAGTTTAGTCAATATTGTTAAACTTGAAACTTGTCAATGAAGCTAATATAAACTAAAGCTTATATTTACTTCATTAGTGTAGTGGTCCCAAACGCGACTGCTACGAAACTGTTACAAGCAAAGTGTTAAAAGACTTTTTTATTATTATGCGCGGAGTTTGGATTCGTACCCGGTTAATAGCAATAGGCTCACCCCTAACCTAGGCATTCCGGGGGATTATGGGTGTACATTGGTACACCTCTGTCCAGCCTTTCGGGGAATACAGGCGTGATGGTAATAAATTAGAAGGTATTTTTTCGAATCTAATTTTAAGTTAAATAAGATTTTTCTTACGATGTGTGAAGTGAAGTGTGTTTAAAAAAATCAAACCTGGATATTAAATCGGTGCCAGGGGACTTTTCGTCTCTTTTTTGAATTTTGAAGAATATCACCATAATTTCTGAAAGTGAAAATATCCTTATTTATCTAAAAATTTTACAAAATCTACACAAAAAGTACGGCATTTCTGCAAGCAATATAGACATTATATTTTTATAAACCGACATCTATGTGTTTCTTTGTACTCCAAAGGGCTGGGCCGATTTTGATGAAATCTTCAGGCTTATCTTTAATTCAGATTTATCACAACGAGTAATCTAGTGAAGACTGGTGGCGATTGGAACAAGACAAAAATCATAAACAACGGGTAATACTGCAACGCAAAACCAGTAATTTAGAATGAGGATCACATAAATACTACTACTAGAAATGGAGAAATATCGCAAAAGCCACAAACAACCTATCAGAAGTATCATAACCACTAGGTATGAAAAAGAATACACATTTCTACGGAACGAATGTATGACTATAGGTAGGTACATATTATATGGGTGACATTTATAAATGTATTTCTATTACTTACGTTCAAATTCGTCGAATGTAAAGTGGGTATCTTTTTGTATTTCTACCCACGTGGCGCTGTGCTTTTTACGAAAGCGGATCTCTTCCATAGGATCTAAAGTTGAGTCTAGAGATGCCGACATTTTTGCTGCGTAAATTCAATGTAAGTTTAAAAATACAAACAAAGTCGAATCCAACTTGTGTATTTATTGCCAAATTATAATCAAAATTGAATTTACTTTTCAAGGAATACTATGGTCGCGGTTGACTGGCTATTTGACACATCGCACCACAGATTACTAATATGCAATAATTTGAAGTATTTTGAAGTAGTATTGCACAGATAACACAAAAAGTGTAATCAAAATAATAACGTTTTACGACAATATACAGTATATACCTAATCAAAGGTCTATAGAAGACAAGAACCTTATAATACTATCTTCAGAGGTAGCTGAAATAAATTTATTGAATTATTTAAACCTTATCATGTAACTACGAAATAAGGGTCTGTTGTAGCAGTATAATCCTCATATTAGTTAGATAAGCTTGATAATCTCATCAATTTTTTTTTTATAACTTGTAGAGATCACATTTACTTAATTTCTTTCTTCCTGTTTCGTTTGTCACGAAAACCTAAATACCTTCTTAAAAAAAACTTATAGTTAATAATTTCAAAAATCGCATTTTTTTATTCGAAGACCTCTGAAAAAAACAGTTTTTTTTTTTAAATATCTTCAATGTACGCACGGCTACAGATCAAGCTATACAAATCCACTTTACGCCGGCTTTTTTGTATTGGAAGCTTATACAATGCACGATCAGCATCAACTGGATTTGTATAGGTTGACCTGTAGCCATGTTATAATTATAGAGAATTCCCGAAACATTATTATCATCATCATGCCGCAAATCATCACTCCATCTTGCCGGAGGGCATCCTACACTACGTGCGTTATTGTGCGTTATGTTGGTAACTCTGGTTCTTTGTCGGATAACCTCGTTGCGTATTCCTTCAGACAGATCGAATACTCAAGTGAATTATAAAAAAAAGTAATATCTTGAAAAATACAACTCGAAAAATTTTACACACAGGTCTATTAATATGGTTATCGAGAAATTTAACTAAAAAGATAGGATAAGCAATATTTTATAATATACTATCATAACATGCGTGCATAAACTATCGCTTTTGCGTCTTCGCCAAACTGACACGTGCGTCATTGTCACTAACAAACACGCTCCTGAAATAAATACATATAATATAGGTAACATTGTTTTTGCAAACATTATTTATTAGATATATAGCTTCCTACTTTCTACATGCTTCAGATTGTCGACAATAAGCTATTATTTATTGTCAACAATCTAAAAGATAAAGGTAGAATAGGAATATCAGACATATTCAAACTAAGTTTTGAACTTATATGACCCAGCCTTTGATTAAATGTTTGTCCCAGCATATCAAATTCGTATCTTCTCCTTCTGCTGGCCTATATAGACAAAACATTATTTTGCAAATATATTTTTAGGGGCCTACTGCTGGCTGGCAGGTTTCCTCTTAGTATGAGAGCGTTACTTCTATGAAAATCTTTGGATTGTCGATGAACGTTATTAAGTTCGGAATTGAAATTTTTACGCACGCAACAAAAGAGTTATTTTTTTTTTTATAATAGGCATGAGAAACTAGATGAGCAGATCGGGCTCTGTGGGCGTTCACTTAGGCCTACGTTCAACAATAGACAAATACGGAGTAATGGATAATGAATAAGAATGACAAATGTGGAAGTCTAAAGGTTCTTTTATACGTGTGAATCACCGACCGGTTGGTTGGTTACCTGATGTTAGCATAAGCTTAGAGGAAATCAAATCATAATATTCAGCGACCATTGTGAAAAGCAGCTTTGTGTCACAACTGCCAGAACAATTATTATGACGCGTGTATTTCAGAAAACCAATGTTCATATACTAGTTAACCAATCAAAGTTTAAAATACGTGTTTCACACTGACTAATTATTAAAGAAAAATACCTAACATAATAAAATATCATCATGCCCCACGAAGGGCTAGACAAAGGAGTTCTTTAGTATGTTTAAGTCCCATGTAATAGAGAGCGAGCTTATTGCCATTAACCGGACATAGCTCAAAACTCCGAGGCGATAATGAGAATTTCATAGAAAAACCCAACAACACTGCTCCACCTGGAAATCCAACCCATCTCTAGTGTAGCAGGCGCGCTTACAAGACTAATAAGGTAGGTACTAAAGAAGTTCAGCCATGCATATGTTAATTCCTATCTGTTCTCATTTCTTTCAGTTATACACGAGACCAATTGAACATAATTTAGAACGTATTTACATTGCTTAGCTTACATGTATTAACGCTCTTATAATTTCAATGTTTACGATGTAAGTAGCAACGGGGCAAAAATCGATCTAGCTAGAAAAAAATCTATTCCCCATGTTTTCTCACAAAAAACTACGAATGTAACATACTCAGAATAGAAGCTATTTGAGAGAAAAATAATTTTGTTGCTTTATATCTATGCTGAGTAGATTTTGGCTGCCCAAGTACTAAGAGATAAAATGTTATTTTTTTCGTATGTAAATGATATTCAAACTTTGGTAGGTACTAGTTGTTCTTATAAGTAATATAATTTCATCACCAGACGTACTAACACAAGATCAAAGCCTTCGGCTAAGGCTTCGGCAGATCCTGGCAGCCAGCCCAAATACGAGTAGTTTTAATTTGGGAGAAATGTATACACTACTTGTGTCTGCCTGCGGTTTCGCCCGTTGTCGAAGAGAAAGAATTTAATCAGAAACCAACAATCATGATCTCTTCTGTCTATGGATCTCCATACAATAGTGTAAAGTATATATCAAAATCTGTTCAACCAATTGAGATTTATTACTATTGATAAGATGTAGGTACCGGAGTGTTTCTGTTGGAGCACACATGCTTTCTAACAGTGAAAACATTTTCATATCATATATTTTTTGCGCCAACCATCAACCTAAAAATCTTATTTTTTTGGGTTCATAGACGTTTAAGAAGAATGAAGAATTTTGTTTGTCAGTACGCGCATTTGACAAAAACTACTGAATGAAATTGTATCTAACCTTTACTGCTGTCTAACTTATAATCTGAGCCTACTTTGGGACGGCAGTTAAACAGCGAACGTGGTCTGGCATTCAACTAAGATTAAACGATCAATTAGCCAATAAGCGAAGTTTATATTCTAAACCCTAATCTGTTTCCTTTTGCATCACTTGTTTACCCTTATGATCAGATGTGGAGCATAAATAGCCTTTTGATAAGTTATAATACTATAAAGAAGAATGAATATAATACAATTAGTAGTTATGACAGGGCGTGGTATTTCAATTGGTAGTGTAATTTTGCACACTCAGAATTACATCAAACAAACACACAATAACTACACGTAATGATCGGACAGAGATTCGACCTCACAATAACAATCTGACAGTACGTCCATGACACATATCGGCGACGTATCGGCTTGTTTTTTATACAAAACCGACACATGTCGCTTTTAGAATAGGTAGGTGTGTCTATAAACTTCATTAATCTCCTAACAATACGTTATCATACGCGGCGTTATCATTTTGAAAGGATTCAATGAATTTTAGACACATGAAACCTGTACCTACCAAAGTTTTCCGTAACATTGCCAGAAAAGATGAACAAATACATCGAACAATGAATTGTTAATTGGAAATCGAGGGCAAACGCTCTAAAGATCGAAAATAAGATAGTCTGACCAGTTCCGTACATCGCCAAACACCAAAGTCCACGAGGCAATTCACGTCGCTAAAGACAGGCCAGATTGTGCAAGATTGATCCTCACGACCATTTTTTGTGGTGCAGAAAATCTTCATGAATCGTATGCCGTCGAAATCCGATCAAAAAGTCTGACCACACATCGCTAAACACAAACTCTGGGAAGCAATTATTGTCCCTGAAGAGAAGCCAAGTGGTGCAATATTGTCAAGAGACCATGGAAACAACACAACCATTTTTGTGGTGCGGAAATTCCTCAAAGAACGTCTGTCGGAAAGGTGTGTCGGACTCGTAGGTGCCATCTAAATAACCGAACTTACTTTCTCTTGCCCTAGATACGTGACCTTCGCCACGACTGTCAGAAGAATGTCTGAAAGACTGTCAATGAAGAAAACTAGGTAGGTACTTGAGGAGGAGAGAACACTCACTCAGGCTGAACTAAAAACGTACTGCATAATAGCGCATTTTTAAAATAGGTAGGTACTTACTGAATTTATGGTGCAAAATTTTTTCAAAGCAGACATAAATAAAACAACAAATAACTATGACGTCTCATTCCATTATGTGGATACATTAAACAACAAAAGATTAAGATAGAAAGGATTTGTTATTGTGTAAAATGACGTCCATGTCTGAAAAGACAAAAGTTTCTATGTAAAGTGGAAGGTACAGCGTGTTGATAAAGTTGCAAATGTGTTTTATTTTTGAGAGAGAGCTACATCTTAACATACCGGTGAAATGTGGGCGTACATTAGTACACCTCCTAGTAACACCTCTGCCTAACCCTTCGGGAATACAGGCGTGATGGTATATCCACACGTCTTTTCCCCACAGGAGTAGGCTGAAACTATAGACCGCCACTTGCTACGACTCTTGAATACCTCTTTCGCTTCCCATGCGTTACGTTATATCTATCCTTCATTTTTATATGCTTCAACCTACGAATAATACAGGCTTCAACATCTTTTATCACATATATTCAATTCCATTTTCATTAAGGAGTGTCATCGCTCACACACAATTGTTGTTATTAGAGTAATTGGGCAGCCCAAGTGCCTCGCGCATTATCCTCTTAATTACTTTGTAACTATTACACCTATTTACATCAGAAATTTCCATACCTTTAAGCTTAGTTTTATCAGCAACGGACAATGGATTTTTGACAGATTTTAGTCGAATTACCCTGAATTTTTTTAAGACTAAAAAAGTGAGATAAGAAGTAGCCGTAGCTTATAGACGAGAGCACTACTAGGAACATTACGTTCTTGCGAGTTAATCTAGATAGTCAGTTGTTAAGTCTGCTTTACGAAGTAATTTCACATGTTACTAGATATATACCTACATAACATACCGTCATGCCTCTAGGTATACTCCAATTCGTCTAGGATGTTTACTTTAATGTGATACGAGTATAAGCGTAATTTAATAATGAAGACTGCCTCATTAGTCCAGTGGTCCTGGGTTCGATTCCTACGTCGAGCAAAGTATTTTTTTTTTCTATGAAATTCTCTGTAACAGCTCGGAGTTTGGATATCTGCAAAAACTCGAACCTACTAAATGGGACCCAAATGTACTGGCGAACTAAGAGCGTATATTATTTCAGGTATGCCTAACCCTTCTGGACTACAAACGTGATGGTATATATACATTTGTTTCTGAGTATGATCCTCTGAACGTTCATAAACGTATCGTCCTTTGCAATGCCATTCCGCTAGTAAATGGTTCAAGGACACATCGCTTTCTGTGTTAGCATGTCTGGTGATATCATTCATACACATCTATAGATTAAACGCCATTGTAAAAAATTCAAAAGCCTAAAATATTTTGATAAGAGTTTCGCCATGAAATTCAATTCATCTATAATTTAATGGAATCTACATCGAGCATGATTCAAACCTGCAACCTCCAGTTTGGTACACATAACTTTTGGCAAATAATACTAGGATTTTATTGTCCGTGACGTCAAATTCGTCTTTCACAATGCCCGTTGTAAAGCGACGTCGTGATTTAAACATTATAAAAACAAATAAAATCTATTAAAGTTATAAATTCCCATCCAATACATTTAGGCTAGCGCTAGCTAGGCCAACCCGCATTAAGCTAGCGTGGTGGACTGCTATAGCCTAATCGATCCGGATTAGGCTATACCATTTTAGCACGTGATAATTAATTAATAATACGCACATGGCTTCGATAAGACAGAGGGGCGTGCCTTGGATTCGAACTCGAAACCTTGACAGTCTAAGACTTAGGCACTTAAGATAAAGTAAAATACTTAAATATTTTTCTGAAAGACTAGAGCCTATAAAATCCTATGTTATACTCAATACTAAATAATTATCTTTACTGCACTCCATCACCAGGGAGGATGCTATCAATATTATCTTTAGTCTCTGCCAACCCCTATTATATTTCTTTACTAGCATTCCGCCCACGTCTTCGCCCGCGAGTTTTCTCGACTTTTCTTTACTATAATATCATGTTATACCCTATTAAATCACTCTATCTATTTAAAAACAACACATAAAAATCGGTTACATAGGTTTATACTATATTATTATATATAGCAAACGAGCAAATGAAAAGCTTGATGATTCAGCAAATAGACACCTGTTACACCAGATGAGTTACTCATGCATCGCCGATCATTGACAGCCGCGTCGACCGTAAGGGGGACCTGCTTGTCGCGGGCAAAAGTCACAATTCACACAAAGGTGCTTTGAAACATTGTGTTTAAATCGGTTATTACCAAAAAAATTGTCCTACGTATGTATACAACTATTATACAATTGGTGATACATCAATATATTTTAATGACATAATGAACACGTGTACTAATGTACACTTCTGCCTAATACCGTATCATTACCGGTTATACTGTACTGTTCATCGGTACGTTTAATTTGAGTAAAGACCGACCCCCTACATAGTTGGGAAAAGCCTAGGATTGTAAAGAATATCTTCGCACGTCGCTAATAAGCTTTAAAAATAAAATGAGAAAAATATTGTGACACTCCCCATGTATAACGAATACTTCATTTTCCCTTGGAATATTCCACATCAAATAATGTTTCTAGAAATTATCGTGACAATTTTAACACATGTCCTCCTTCTGTAATAGAACATTTATTTGTTATCTGTATTATGGTATGTTTGGAAGCGTGATATATAAACTGGGTCTTTGTGTCTATTTAATCTAGAAAGCCCTTTTAAAAATAATGACTCATCGACGACAGTAGGTATAATGCGTCTAAGACATTATCCGCAGTGGAATTCTTAGGTGTCATATTTCCTATCTACCTTTTATTTATTTTCTACTAAAAGTTGAGTGGTTTTCTACACTCACTGCTCGGTAATATGTTGTAGGCCACATGTAATGACAAGGAGCCTTTTGCCATTAACTGGGCATAGATCCAAATTTCGGAGTATGCTTGAACTGGGAATTGGAAATAGGACCTCTAGCGTAGTAGTTGAACTTTGGACCAGTAGACTAACGAGGCTGTCTGCCCCCACCAAAAAAAATAAATCTTAGAACTTATTAGTCGTTTTTTTATATGTAGGTATACTCATTATTATTTAATTCTATTCTTCAAAAAACCTTGCCTTTGCCTTGCCTTGACTAAATCAAATACAAATCAATTTATGTTCAGAGCCCTCTAGAAATCTTTGTTGTAATATAAATTATGTTACGTTACATCAAAATTGACCATTTAGGCCTTCGTGATAGTACTTATCTAAATACTTTTTTTCTGATATTTTGTATATTAATAGTTTTGTTTGAGTTACTGTATTAGGTTTAGGTACATACTGGTTTGATTTTATAACAGTTAAATTATCCTTTACCAACTCTAGAATCTTTTACAATGCCAATGAATAATTATTCTATTTCGCACCAGAACGAAAGCATCTTTCGAGAATTGATAAATATAAGTATAAATATAATTTAGACAATCTAAACATGCTCCGGCCGACCCCAGTCATCATTCCTCAACTAAACATTAACGGATGAAAGCTTTTCATAAACTAATTTAATATGTGAAACTGATATTACTGTAAACTAGAATGAAATAAATTATGCATTACTTTTAAAATACCATCAAGCATGCCATCGTTTTAGGAAAAGTGTACTAATGTACACCCACAATTCACTGGTATGTTTAGATTTTTTTAATGGGGTTATTCGGCAAACGAGCAGGCAAACCACCTGATAGTAAGTAGTCATCACTGCCCATGGACATCTGCAATACCAAAGCAGTTGCAGAGGCGTTGCCGAGCCAAAGAAAAGGAGGGGTAGGAGAAAAAGGAGAAGGAAGGTGCTGAGGGAGGAATTCGGACTCCGGCGCTCCACACTCACCGTACGAAACGCAACAGTATCCATGCATATTGCTACTTGACGTTGATATTCTGTGGGAGGGTAGTACTTCCCGGTGGTGCGGACCCATTCATGCTAGCATGTAGACATGCCAGTGAGATTCTACTACTATAGGTACTATAAAGAAAAGATCCCATGCAATAAGAGGCTATTACCATTTATCATCATCATCAACATAATCAACCAAATTGCAAATAAATGATTTGATTTGAATCCAGACCTACGATCCAGCAATGGACTTACATTGCTGGATCGTAGGTCTCCTCTAATGTTCGCACTATCACCATTAGCTGAGCACAAATCCAAACTTCAAACTGCTACTGAGAATTTAATAAAAAATAACGCCAATAACACTTTACTCGACCTGAGTCGAACCCTCGAGATACGTTTGGCGCAGTAGCTCTTACGACCACTAAACTAATGAAGAAGTATATTCTTAATCCTAATCCAATAAAGCAATGGTTTTTGTATGTACAGTATAATTGTTTGTAATCACGTTCTCGGAACCAGCTCGAAATATTTCAATAAAAGTCGATCCAGCTATGCCTTATTTCTGAAAAATAATTAAAATCGGTACAAACAAAGAAAATCACTTATCTATAGAAAATATTATATAGTCATTTTATGTCCTGAACAAGATCTGAGGCCCACTAATTATCTATATTACCTGATACAATTTTTGAAAAAATATAAAAACTGTTTTGTCAAAATACGAATATCTAAACTAAATGGTTAGTAATTTAATAGAGCTTCCAGATCTTGTGAAGGGGTTTTTTTGGGTTAAGTCGGCAAACAACAAGACGAGCTACCTGATGATAAGAAGTCATCACCGCCCGAGTATACCTGCAACAGCAAAGGAGCTGCTGATGCTTTGCTGAACTTATTAACTGTGGCAGAGCAGCAAGAAGAACACCTGATATTAAGTGGTATCGCCACAGACTGACTGTGTTCTCTTTGTATTCAAATAGATTATCTAATGCGCTTTACTCTCATCTCAGCACAACCAAGCCGCTGCTTACCGTTACAGAAAAGGGAGGCCGGGGACTAAAGGAGGAATTGGGTCTCTGGCTTCACACTCACCTACTAAACGGAACAATATGCTAATGCTACTTCATGTTGATATTCTGTGGTCCTGCCGACCCAGCCGCCAGATGCCAGCGAGACACTTACTATCTCAACAAAGGTTCCACATATGTTGACCTTTCCTTCATAATAACAGCAAAGTCGAGCTGTAAATAAGTGAGTGGACTGATAAGGAAGCTTACTGTAGATGCAGAGATGTAGTCTTAATTTATTAGCTGATCATTCTACCTGTTATATTTAACCCCAAGATATTACTTTTTTACATTTTTTTTATTAATGAGTCATAAAAAATTGTACTCAATAAATGTTGAGTAACACATACCTTGCGAAAGCAAACTTCCTACGGAGACAGCGCCTTTGTGTGAAGTGCGCAACGTACACCTACACAATTCAGAGCTTTTTGATCTCGGCCTTCAGTTCTCTGCTAAGCGCCCAAGAGAGCAGCGGCCGCCCGCCCAAACGCCTCTCGCGAGAAAACTTCGTTTTATCAAACAACTTTGATTATTTAATCTGTGGTTCAGTTTTTAGTGAGTGTACTTAGATTCAGCGAATACTAATTATTCTTATTAAGAACATCTACGTTAATAAAGGTAAATACATTGCCTTATTAATTAAGAGTGTTTGTGTAGTGTAATTTATATGCAATTGTTTTACTTTGTGAGTGGTTTTGGGTGTGATCGTTTACTTGATCAATGAATTTAATAATTATAATTTCTTAGATTTACGTGGCGTTCGTCCAGTGAGTATTTCATATTTAATATCATTATTTATGGTTAAACAATAATGTTATTTGGACTGCATTGAGAAAGTAAAAGTTTTCTAAATAGTTGATATCCCCGTTCATTCGTTCGTTCAACATTTATCTTCCATCAAAATTCAATTTTTACACGATCTGGAAGTTTTTTAACCGAGACACATTTCGATGATTAATGCAAAAGTGACTGAATTACAATATGGTGAAGTTAACAATAATGAATTAATAATATGACAAACATAACCATCACACCTGCATTCCCTGAAGGGTTGGGCAGAGGTGTACGAATGTATGTACACCTACATTTCGCTGGTATGTTTAGGTCCCATGTAATAGGAGGCGAGCCTATTGCCATTAACCGGGCATAAATCCAGACTCCAAGCTGCTACTGAGAATTTGATAGAAAAACCCAATAACACTCGACCTGGGGATCGAACCCAGGAGCGTAGCAGTCGCGCTAAGGACCACTAGACTAATGAGGCAGTCAATATTTATTATTAAAAAATAATCGTTAAAATCAATTCATAATTGGCGGAGATATCGCGTAACAAACAGACAAAAAAATAACATACAGATGAATTAAGAACTTCTTCCTTTTTGAAGTCGGTTGATTAATTAATAAAAATTAAATAACACAACGTTATAAAAACCTTCAAATTACTATCACCGTGGCTTCGATACTACAATATATTTGATGGCAAAGTTGGCGTTGCGATCGACTTCTTTACCACGGATTGTAGGTTCGACCCCGTACGATACAAATATTTCGATACTTAACAGATAGACATTCCGAGTAACATAATAATAAATGTTTTTTTCTTTTATTGTATGTATGTGTTTTATTGTATTTTGTCTATGTGAATAAATTTATTTTCTTTCTTTCTTTCTTCTTCTTTTAAAGCAACCTCGAAAATCCTAATGAGTGGCAATATTTCTTTCAAAATAACTTCATGTTTTTCTGCTAACATGCATTGTGAAGAAGATAAAATAACTTTCTTCTGAGATTACAAGAACTGCTACAAGTAATCATCCTGGTACAATTGCCACCTGTATCAACTTTTAAGCCGGAGAAACTTTCTCAACGGTGTATTTAGAGTGCCAGTCTTTCTGTGCATAGATAGTAGTCCCTTTCATTTTGAATCGACATCCGTGACCAGCAGTAGTAATTTTTAGGTTTGGAAACTTCTATAAATCACATTTTATCATAAAAACCTTTCATCGTATAAAGTACCAAAAATCCTCATGGATAGATAGATAGAATATTCTTTATTGCACACCAAAAATATTTTCAAGTACAAGTTTTATATATAAAATGGTACAATGGGCGGTCTTATCGCTTAAAGCGATCTCTTACAGACAACCTTTGGATGGACTCAAGAGAAAGGTAAGGCGATAACTAGGTAGTCTGGCGTACATAAAATAAACTAAACACTTAAATTAAATCATACTTAAATTCTAATAATATAGATACACAATATACGTTACATAGATAATTGATTATAATATATATATAAATATGAATAAATATATATATAGTTTATATGGCATAATAAGAGATAAGTTTACAATTTATTACAAGAACATATACTACAATCTAGGATAATATAGCAGTTATAGCGACAGATAATGCTCCTTCACCAATCTTTTGAATATTGCCAGTGATTGCGCACGTCTCACTGACACAGGCAAAGCATTCCAAAGCCGTACAGCTTGAATAGAAAAGGAATTGTCTAGAAAAATTGTGGTGTGCTTTGGCATCTCAAGTCTCAAGTTTTCCGATGATCTTAGAAATCTCGTATTTGTGTCATGGAGGAACTGAAAACGTTCTTTAAGATAAGAAGGAGTAAGAGGATTAAACAGAATACTGTAGAGAAGAGACAGTATATGAGAATTCCGGCGAAGGCGTATCGGAAGCCACTTGAGTTTTGCTCGAAATTCGGAAACGTGATCATACTTGCGCAAGCCAAATATAAATCTTATGCAGAAATTTTGGAGTCGCTCAAGTTTATTTAGTTGTGCCTCAGTGAAATCGAGATAACTGACATCAGCATAATCAATAATGGAAAGTAAAAGAGACTGTGCTAGCGTTATTTTGGTGGCAGTACGCAGGAAGTTGCGTAATCTCCTCAGCGACCCCGCTGATGCAAACATTTTGCGACTGACCTCTTCAAGCTGAGGACCCCAAGAAAGATGTGTGTCAATTAAAATACCCAAGTTTTTAACTTTCTCACTTAGAGTTATGAGTGTGCCATCAAAGACAACTTGTGGAATCATAGGCCAGTCAATACTAGCAGACAATCTAGGGCTACCAACAATAATAAGCTGGGTTTTCGTTGGATTAATTTTAAGTCCATACGCTTTGCTCCAATCGCTTATAGATACTAAATCTTTATTTATAATTGCAATCGCCTGTGGCAGCTCTGTTAGCGAACTTTGCCTATAAATTTGCAGATCATCTGCATTGAGGTGATAGGACGAATTAAGTTTATGGGAAATTGAATTAATAAAAATTGCGAAGAGGAGAGGAGATAAAACGCCACCCTGCGGTATCCCAACGTCGATATTACACCAAGAAGAAAAAGTATCCTCTATGTGTATACGCTGACGGCGGCCAGACAGGTAACTACGAAACCAGTCAATCACCGTTGGAGATATGTTAAGCGAGCCAAGTATAGCAAGCAGGATGTCGAAATTAACGGTGTTAAATGCATTACTGAAATCCAGTAAGCATAGAACCGTTAGTTTTCCACTTTCCATGCCTGACCTAATGCCATCTGTGATATTGACAAGAGCAGTAGAATAGAATAGAATAGAATAATCGTTTATTGTTTTCCGTATTACAGTAAGTAGTAGGACATATACAACCATACTATAATACCGAAAGCAAAAGGTGTAAGCGTCAGCATTATGCTTTAGCGCCCCTCAGGAGGTTTGCCAAGCGCTGGTTTTCAGCTTACACCCTTGACTCCCGTTTACAATAGAAGAAGAGAGGAGAGGAAAAAAACAATAATAGAAATACCTCAATACAAATGACAAGCAATTATAATTAAGACCATACATTGCTATGTACTACCAAAAAAAAAATATATATATATTTTATGGAAAATAAAAATAAAAATAGTGTGGGGTTGGACTACGTAGTACATTTGTGGTGCAGTAGTGGTGCTGTGACCAGGGCGAAAACCAGATTGGAAAGGATTAAGGAGACTATTCTTAGAAAGGATAGTCTGCCGCCAGGGGAAGAGACCAGGGGTTTCGGACTAGTATCGACTAAAAACCGCACTTTCCATGCCTATAGTCTTTGCAATGGGATTTGCGATATTCACCACAACTATAACAGGCTGTGGTCCAGTGTTGAATTCTCCCCTTCAAAAGGCGAGGCATTTCCTCGAATCCTGCTCACAAAGAACCTTTGCCATATTATTTTATGTTTCTAGATCCAGTTGTAGCTTCTTTCATATAAGTAGACTCAACTAATGTAGCTAATGATGTCCATGAAGTTTCCATTCATCCAGTCTTAGTTGATACCTTCGTAATAAGAGAGATGAGTTCTAGACGCAACTGCAACCCTGTGTGGGGATGGTTAAAACATAATTCCTTACTGTCATTCAGATCAACTTCTTAGCAGACGCGAGAAAATATCTGTCTGACTCAATAGGAAATTAGTTAGTAGTTTAGGGAACTTTGACAACGTAACCGGACAAGATAGCGAGGCACCGAATGCCTCCAACCATGAGCAACATGTAAACTTATCAACAGCAGATAATGGCGTTCCAAATGAACGTCACGAATGAGGGGCAGCTTTTGGCCTGGAGCCCGTACGAACAAGAATCGGGAGGGGTACCGTTACCGTCTTCGCGACGGGCTCAGCCGGAAAGGATGGTAAATCGGACAACATCTTTGTGAATTTTTTTGGAGAGTACGACTCTCTGTACTTGACTCCTGGAGGAGGGTGATGGGGTCGTTGGGTTAAGTCATTGCGTGCCGCGGACGGTGGACACAGCACATTTGAGAGGGTCGGTAGCCACTAAGGAATAAGGGTGATGGCGGGCCAAGTCGAAGTTTAATACGTCCAAGTTTTCTTTTCCGAAGGAATCCTTTGGCGGGATGTTTCTTTTGTGAAAAATAGAGGATAGAGATCTTGTTGGGGTTCACCTCGATTCTCCATTTCGAAAACCCAGTTCCGAGGGCATCGTTTGCGAGGATTAGAGAACTTGGATGATAATAGAAAGGATTCTCCTGGAATTATAGATAGCAGTGTCGTCAGCAAATAGAACAAACTGCAACTTGGTTTGTCTGAGAATATCGCTGTTATACAGAAAATGAGTGAGAGAGTTATTCAAGGCAAATCTTTTGAAATGTTTACCGTACCAAATATAAATACCGAGTTTGTAACCAGATATTGCGAAGAATCGTCTAATATTGTTATCGTTCCTGATGTTTTATTCATTACGACCAAGTAGGAGGCAGATATAATCATATAAACGGTTTTGGAAATAAACTTCTCCTAGTTTCGGAAGACACGGAACTATGCAGGAAAATAATAATACAATAAGTCTACATTTCTCGAATAACACCTCAAGCCTTATTGATAGAATGCGAGTGTTATCTAGAAATACACTCAAAATATTCTTAGCTCTTTTACAGAACCTAATAATATTTGTATTACTGTAATACTCGTATATTTGTTCATATAAAACAAACTATCAAGCCTGTATGCCTCGAAGATCATTAAGATATTATTATGTGGTACAGCTGTACACCCACAGTTTAGGGGTACGATTAGGTGCGAAGCACAGGAGGGCCATAGGTGATCGCAGAGCAATTTCAGAGCCCCCTCCACAATGTATCATATTATGTAGATTCCTCTTTGTTGTAATTCGGTAGGAGTCCGAAATAACCCTCCACCTTTCCTACCCGAGGAGCAGAGGACATCAATGAGGATTTACACACGGAAAAATAAAGGTGCCACGTAATAGGGCTTGAGAGATGCTGCTAATGAGACTTTAATAGAATCTTATAACATGAATACTGCTTGACCTGGGCATCGAAATCAGAACATAGCCTGACTACAGCGAGTACAACCACTAGCTAGACTAATGAAACAGTAAAGATCTTTATATAGGAAAATAATTCAAGCCATTATAACGAGAAGGAACCGCAATCACGTTCCCTCATAACATACAAACATACATACTATCACGCCTGTATTCCCCGAAGGGTTAAGCAGAAGACAAAAACCAGAGGCTAAGACATAAAAACAGATTAAACCTACCAAGCTCCCGTCTTAAAATGCACTCATCTAGTCCACATGTCATGTCGATAAAAATATATAATAAGCTACCCCCGCGAATAAAAAATGAAGTTAAAGATAGTATATTTATGAAAAAATTAAAACAAATGCTATTAACTAAATGTTACTACCATATAAATGAATACCTAAATGATAAACGTATATGAAACATTAATAAATGGAAATGTAAATTAATACCAATAATAATATAATAATATCATACAATTAGGTACATAATTTATATAAACATACATGACATACATTTAATATTTAAATATATATATTTACAAACCGATAATAATAACATAAATACAATAATATATAATTCAATATAAATTAATACAAAATATATAACACTATATAAATAAAATAATATCATTACAAATAATAATTACATAATAATATATCATATTATAAAAACCCAAGATCTTATAGTAAGTACACCTTAATATAAAATAATTAATATATAAAAAATGTAAAATATGAAAATAATAAAAAGGGTTTAAAACTTCCTCCTCTCTCCTACATCTTGCCGTGCCTGACAAGACCCACACATGATTCCTAAATTATACGATTGTAACAGCTGTTTTAACTTGTGGAGTGCAATAAATGTATTGAGTATTGAGTATTGTATTGACGTGTACCAATGTACACCCACGCTTCGCCGGTATGTTTAGGTCCCATGTAATAAGTAGCGTGCCTATTGCCATTAAAACCGGGCACAAATCCAGACTCCGAGCTGCTACTGAGAATTTCATAGCCATAAAATACCCAATAACACTTTGCTTCACTTGGAAGTCGAACCCAGGACCTCTAGCGTAGCAGCCGCTCTTAGGACCACGAGACTAATGAGGCAGTCATAAATGATTTAGATGATAGTACAGGCTTTAAAGAAGTTTATATATAGGCTAGCGTTTAATAAATGGTTTTTTTTTAGACTGGGCTTGTAGTACCTAAAAATGTGAGAAAAACTAAACTGTTGGTTAATTGTTGCCAATGTTGAAACACTTTAAGCAAATTTATTGAGGCTTTTGTTACAAAAAAAAACTAAAATAACTTTTATTGCGTCATTGTTCTGTTCACGGCAATACTAGCTTGAGAAAATATAACTCACTCCTTCCTTTAGGAAATCAGAGCATGCCCAAGCTTTAAAGTTATGCGATTTTTATAGTCCTCAGTTAGCTCGTTTATGTATTTTTTCATGACACAATGCTTCCACATTCATTATTTATATTACTTACATAAAGAATAACGATGTCGATAACACAGTTTTCTTATAAATTAGTATAATCACTATTATATGTTACAAATGTTCTTCACCGCTTATTATATTTAATTATTCATTTATTCATACCTTTACACACTACTATGGTATTAAGAAATCCTAAAGACCTACATTCTGTACTTTAAAAAAAATGAATGCCGCTGAACACAAAAAAAACAACAAATGAAGAGATCTTTACGATTGGTTTCTGATTCAATTCTTTCTATTTCAAAGTCTGTTGTTCAACAAGAAACTGAAGTATTTGTACGTGGGTCATACTGAATGTTTTTCAAAGTTTACAAAGGTACCAGGTCGGAACTGTAAGATGAATGACTTACTAACTCCACACCCTCGATAGACGAATATTAGTATAGATAGTCAGGAGCGTTATCGTGGGTGCTGCTGTCGAACATCTTCCAAGACTGGTATAAATTACTGATATACTAATCTGTAGTAAAAGTTTTTTATCTCCTACGAATTCATTGACTTCTGCCCATCTTAAGTTTTGTCGGCAAATCTTCAAATGCAAACATCCATTGCGCACATTGTCTTTTGGTTTCGGATTAGTGACAACACACAGCATCAACATACAACATCCAGCTTTCATCACCGCTTTCAAGTAAATGTCAATCCAAACGATTTTTCGATTTTCTGCCAAATTAAGAAGTATCCAAATAGTGCAAAACTTTTAGACGCGCAACTCGACGATATAAGACTTTTTATACTTGACTCATACCAATCCCTAAAGCTGCCCGATCTTTTATATATACTCTTCTATAAGCTTCTATCATTAGCCGCGCAGCACTCACGTTATCTTCAGAAATCAACGTAGGAGGACGTCCTTCTCACGATTTACTAGTGAGTTTGCTTCGATCACCTTTAAACTCACTAACCAGTTGTAAGCAGTGGCACGGGATGGGGCATCGTCAGAAATGCCAATGTATGTCTATTGTAACATTGTTGTTGACTACCACTTACTACTAATACCGCAACGAAAGTAGTAATCAATCATTGAGCGTACATTTTCTCTAGTCAAAGCCATTTACGGCCGAAATTAATAATCAATCCTAATCTAAATTTTGCTATCCCAGATTGCCTTTTCAATCTATTTTGGAGGTGAAGGATGTTAATAACCAATCCACGGATTGAGTTTACTATCTTTAGAATCAAACCATCTTTAGGAGGGCGGACCACACATTATGGATTGACCTCTGTTCGAAAATGACAGTTTGTGCGTGTCAATAACCTATCCGTCCATTTTGAAGTTTACTTCGATTGATGGAAACAATCGCAGATTGCAATCCAAGGAAGTTCGGGGATTGATGATTAGTTATCATGAAATACTCAAAATAATTTGTATATAAATGGTATTTCCAGACGTTTTTTTTTGTTTCTCATATTTTAGTTTGTTGTTGGTATCATTCGTTGTTATTTAGAAGAAAATTTGTCTCTATTTGATGAGGTGAGAGGCTCGCCTTTTATCTAGTAACAAATCATTGTAAGTAATATAATCATAGAGATTTATTGTAAATGCGCGGCAAACTTAGCGTGACCGCTGGGAAGTGCAACAAAAAACATTTCTATAAAATAAAATATTAAGTTCTTAATATTTCACCATTCATTTTACAAAATGATAAAATCACACAAATTCATACAAACTCACAGAGCATAATCATAGTGTAATGAAATTTAATTTCATTACACTATGGCATAATCACGTTTGCAATAAACACACAAGTGTACTAAAATTCATCCAGCTGCGGCGTCAAAAAAACAGGGTGCCCACGTTCCGTTTTCGTCCAAATAGGTTTGAACAATGCATTTTAAAATGCACAAAAACTGATGGGCTGAAATTTATATGTGTTTTTACACATCTGGTTGTTTTGTTTTAAGTACCTATTGAGTATTTTTTTGCATTTGAATACGTATAATGTATACCTTTTGAGAGGAAAAGGATCGCTTGCAATCTATCGTTTGCAAAAAACATGGAGCGCACAGTTTTGTTATTGACATGTGGATTGGAGATCTATGCATCGATAGGCACCAATCTCAGATTGGTTTAAATCTTGGTTAAGAGATACATTATTAATTTCGGCCGTTAGACGTACGACAGACAAGGAAGGTTGAGGGATTGGAGGCCATTTATTTTTAAATTGGTGGGCATTTAAAAAGAAATGTCCTCCAATTTGTAAAAACAAATGATATATGAAAAATTATGTGTAATAAATCTACAGATAACCAAAGAGTTCTTAATTCGAAATTAAAGTAAATTTGTCATCGGCTGCTTCTCTTACTGGCCTATTCTAAAAACTAACAGTGTGACCCACGACCTACGTATGTTATCCTTGTTTTCTCTTCTAAACAGATATACTACCTATTCTTCCACCATATTCTATTCTTCCAATAATAAAAAAAATATCAGAAACCAACAGTGATGATGTCTTGTTTCTATAGTTCTGCATACAAAAGAGTGGTCAGCTCTATTTCAGGATCTGTTCAGCTAATTGAGATGTACGCAGATTTTAAGTTGCAGCATATGCTTTCTAAGAGTGAAAGCAAAGTTAAAATCTCTTCACGACAAACACTTTTTAACCTACTTATTTTTTTCTAATATCTTAAATACAGAATCAGGTTTTGTACAATTTTATAATTGTAAAGATAGATAGTATGGTTTAGATTTACTAAAACAGAGCACTGAAAAATTCCTTCGCGTCGCTGTCAACAGGTAGTTTGCCCCAAGTCCTGCAACATAACATGCTATTTTAGAGTTTTTTAAATTTATTGTATTATGCCAGAACACATAATTATGTGATCTGGAAGCGAATAGAAAAGGTTCGGACAAGGATGTAGTTTTTAAATAAATGACAAAACCTTTCCTATTACAAGCTCCAACTAAGAATCGCTTAAGAGTGTAACAGATCCAGTCTAGATTGTACGGTACAAATATGAATTTGATAATTGAGACGGAAAAAATACATTATCATACCATTACACCCCAAAAAAAATCTTTCATACGTAACACATAGGTACTCAAAACTTTTTAACACAGCGGTAGGTATAAACTACAGATAGCCGCTTGTTATGAATCCTGCATACCTGTTGCTTATTCCACCCTCATATTTCTTTCTAATCTTCTTAAAGGACCCCACCGATGATATCATCATAGATATGCTTTATTAGGACGCTGTCTCCTGACATACTATATAATGACTACTGATATTCGTCTTAAAGATCCCATTTGTTTAATAAAATAAATTTCAGATGTGGAAAATCTTATTTCTAACGAAAAAAGTTCCCAAAAATATAAATATCTATTTATTATTTTGTTCATAAAAATATTCATTCGTAAGGAATAGAAATGACATATCAGACACTCAAACAGTTTTATAGCCCTCAATTCTGACGTTGCTTCCACATTCATACACCAAAAAGTAAAACAATATGAAAATGCAAACAGAAAACCAAATATTCATAAAGTTCCGCACTTTATTACAAAGTCGAGTTGATGACTTCGTGTGAGGCTTCTGAAAAGAATCCTTTTGCACACTTACATGATGTAGGTTTTCTCGTGATGTCATATTACTTGGGTAGCTCTCATAAACATTTCATACGAAATTTGAAGTTATGACAATACTTCTTGATTTCGGCTATCGCATACCCGTATTTTCTCATTTTCGTGTCACTTATAGTGTAGTTTTTCGTAAATAACAAACGGCCTGCCAAGGCAAAAAAGTAAAAAAAAACATGTCTTCCACGTTTATCTCGAGTGTTCATTGGACAGGCATGAAGAATAAGGTGTATGTAGCTACATCTTTGGGTACCTACGTATAAAGGA
The DNA here is from genome assembly GCA_958496365.1 of Subacronicta megacephala. Taxonomy (NCBI): domain Eukaryota; kingdom Metazoa; phylum Arthropoda; class Insecta; order Lepidoptera; family Noctuidae; genus Subacronicta; species Subacronicta megacephala. The sequence continues at coordinate 13,204,725 of OY292513.1, forward strand.
TTTTAAATGCAAATGATCCACAGAAATAAAAACATAATACAAATAAAATTCATAATGTACTTGTACTTGCTATACTTATCTCGAAATTCAATAAAGTAGGTACACTACGTGGATTTCTACAGTAATTTCCGTCACAATAGGTATTATCATGGATTTTCAAAAGCTTTCAACTTTGAACAGATTCAGTACTGTAAAAGTACCCAAACTACAGTAAACACTTAAATTTCTCAGTACCTATAGACTTGCCAACTATGAATACTAAAAGGTTGAAAAATATAATACCGATTCAGATAGTTTGGAATGATAGATAGTTGATTATTATTTTTATAAATTATTACCACCCCGAAATTGGATCCCGCGAAACGATTTCGATATTCACCTTGTCTCTAGGGTAAAAAAACCTAAGATTTACCGAGTGGATGGTAGTACAAAAATACAAATGCGAATCAGACTCGCCCACCGAGGGTTCTGCACAAATTTTAGGCAGGTACATAGTATAAATAGCTCAGGAATTGAGTCTATAGTTTTCATTGTTCCCTATACTTGTACTATAAGACGGTATTACTTGCCAAATTTCATAGTTTCAGGTCAACGGAAAATACTTTATAAATTTTGATTCCCTTGAGAGTGCCGAAATATGGATACCTATATATCGAATAAATAGCTCTACCTATATTTTTTTTAAGTTAACTTAGAAGTTTGATTTTTATACAGCTTCAAGGGATTGTAGACTAGAATATATAGTTTTAATTTCAACTCGATACCTTTACGGGTTACTGGGTCTTGACAGACAGACGGATGGACGGCCAACAAAGTTATCGTATAACGGTTCCGTTTATTTCCTTTTGAGGTACGGAACCCTAAAAACGGTAATCAAGAAAGGAATGAAATAAAGAAAAAAAATTATTCTGGCAAATAACACAAGCCAAAACAAAATAGAGTTTATGACTGTTATCCTAGGCGATGCCAGAATAGGTACCCATCCCAGCAAAACACTACAAATACAAGTTGCACCACTGATCTTCCGAAAGCCCTTTCGGAATCTTATGAAATGATTTCTTAATGAAATCACGGACAGCTTTACAGGCACATAATAAATTAAAATATATTAAAATTATATATTAGGGCTTGCACAGATCCCACATATTTTACTATATTTATCTATGCGTGCCCCTTAATTTTATCTCCGCTTCTATATTTTATACTTACTTGACTATGACAAGACGCAGGGATTTATTATCACTACTTGTTTCGGACTTTTACCATCCAGCGTTTTTACCATAGCTTAGGCTTTTCCATAAACATACATATATATTATGTACTTATCCCTGTTCCCGTCTTTCTCCCATATTACGTTCCAAAACTTCAGAACTCCACTTACCACGTTCCCTGCATATTTTGGTTCGTCTACGTTAATAAACCTTGTCATGCACACATGTTATTCGTATTACAAAAAAATCTCAATCTTATTAGCCAACTCAAGCGACCTCTGAGTGCGAAACATTGTAACGTGTTTATCAATTCACAGCTACTGCGTGTTAACGGTCTACTTTTCAGATATAAGTAACAACTTTTGTATTTTGATTCCCGATTTTCCACATCTGTAAGCAACATTTTGGGATAAAATATGGAGAACTGTTTTCATTCAGTAGAAGACATTTTTTTTAACCTATACTGTCCCACGGCTGGGCAAAAGTCTCCCTCATAATCTTCAACGTTTTCGAGGTTTCTCCAACCAGTCAACCAACGCATCCAGATCATCTCACCAGCGCTTTCTCGGTCTGCCCAGGCGTGGACGACTTTCCTGACCTACCTTTCCGGATGCACTTTAATTTTGCCGATTAGTTCTTCAAGTCCATGACGAAGTCATTCTTGAGCGTATCAAGCTATTGCGGACTCGAACAGTAAGTCTGATATAGAATACCCTCTGACAAACATTCAGTTTGGACCTTTGACAATCGATCAAAGATCAAGTCTGAGCACCGGAGGTTTGGACAGGCAGGATACACATGTATCATAAAGTGCGCTTTAGTGATAAGGGTAGATCTCCCTTCGTTAGACTTCATGGACCAGTAGTTCTTCCAGATTTCTTGATCCTGTCCGTTTTTGGAGGTGACTAGCTGGTCCAGGCGAATATATTCGTCGACATGGTGTTTTTTCGTCCCGTGAATCACTACCTACCCTACGTTTCGTGGTGTTCATTTTATAATTTAATTCAATCAATTTGATCTCAGTATTTTATTAATAAAATTAAACAACATTATTACAACTTTGCTATCTAATAATATCATAATTACACGTTGTATATTATAAAATAAAATTATTATAGGTAACGCAACGCACACTCAAATAAAGTTATTATTATAACTCTATTATAATATCATCCTCCCACCCAGGAAAAGGAAGTTATAAAGAGTTGGAACTTCCTGTTTTTATCTTAAGTGACCACCAATACTTACATATATTGGCCTTATTTGGGAAACGACTTATCCCTAAACAATTATGTTTATAACTTTGGGTGGGAGTTTGTTTTTTTGGTAGGCCAAACATCTTTCAGTCCCTGTCTTATTTTTATCAGTCATATCCTATATCAATAACAATCAACAAATGGACCAAACAGTAAATGAGTCATAGCTGTCTGTTGTTCATTTCAAAATCTTGATTACTTAAGGCGTACTTAGGCTATCGAATTAAGCTATTGTAGTAAAGAAGCCTTTAAAAAAATGGTTGCCCAAGTCAAGTCTCCTCCAACAATCTCCATCTTTCGTCTAGAAAAACGTAATCACATTGCCCGACTCTCTTCTCACATACGCGTAGATAATTTACTAATCTCCTATAAAAGTATGTTTTGTACAGGCCCTTATTTTTCGTAGAGACATTAAATTATGATTAGGAACATTAACAAGAGAATATACAGTTAGAATAATTTTCAGTATATTAGAAAGAAAGAAAAAACGTTTATTTGGCAACCGAAGACACAAATGTAACATAATAAAAAAAATACGAGACATGATGAAACTTACAGAAAAAGTAGGTATAACATATATATTTTTATATATTACTCGTTATATTATACTCTTATTTAAGTATAATTAAATTAAATTTGCGTTTTACGGCTGTACCAAATGGGTCTCGAGATCAGCAGATTGTTAAGAAAAAAATTAGAGCTGGTTTTCATCTGGAGCGTTGTGCTGCACGAATGTCAATCAGAAAAGTTGTGTAGGTGATTAGCGTGCTCGTGTGCAAGTATGTCGTGTGTTTGTTTGTGTGTGTCATGCTACAATATAATAATTTTAGAAGGCATCAATTAAATGTTATAAAAACAAGTTCTGTCTTGTCTATTACACCACACAGGAACTGGTCCTGAACCGAAGCGCACGTGAGCGCATAAAATATTAGTCTTGTTGTACCAACACGAATTCCTTTTTTTAAGATATTTTTTTAAAATAAGTTTGGATAATCATAATTAAGAAACGTCTTATCAGAATTAAATAAGTTTTGGGGTGACGAGGTATGTAATACGCTGTACAAGGCTGATACAAGGCTGATCATATTTGAATAAGTAGGTATATTTTTTTTGTTATTTCAAAATTTGTGTTTTTTTTTTAGGAATAATAATTTGTGGAGGTACATTGACAGCAGGAGCCTATTTCGTGTCATCGCGCATCCAAATAAAGTCATTTGGACCTATCTTTTTTGGAGGCCATACCATATTATTGGCTAGGTATATATCACGTGGAAAATCTTATTCGTGGCTTTTAAATAAAGCATCCACAGGTCCACATAGCAATAGTAAATGTATTTCACGTCAATCATATCAGAACAACTTTAAAAATTGTTTCGCTTTTGAAAACATTGAACTGAGAATTTGTATATTGTTGCGCTGTGTTTATATAATAAAGAGTCAATCATGCAATTTTAAAATAAATAAAACACGGAACGTTAGTTTTTATGAGTTTTTAGTTTAGTCAGCGATATTCGCTATTGAATCTTTTAGATGTTTTGTATGAATATCTTGGTAGCGCCTGTAACTGTCATCTGCGGATCTAGGTTTTACACATAAAATATTTTACTAATCATCATCATCAGCCCATACTCGTCCACCGCTGGACGTAGGCCTCTCCTAGTGAACGCCACAGAGCCCGATCTTCGGCTTTCCTCATCCAGTCACTGCCTTCCGCCTTCCTTCCAATTTTACTAATGGAACTAACTAACTAAGAAAATAAGATAATGAAAAAAAGGAAAAAATATTACGACGAAATAGCTTTTTTTTACATAATATATCACTTTTATCGTATGCGACCTCGCTTCTTGCCAAATGTTATTAAACACAGATTATGAATTAAGTAGATACGTTTTTGTTTTAATACAAAAATGGTCGAATCTTTTGATTACGTTGACTTAGAAGCTTCAATTTTTACACCTCTAGATCAACCACAGTGTTTGATATATCTACATGTCAATTTGATACATTTACCATTTGTTAAGATTTTAATCTCAAGAGTCGCATAAACGGATGCATAGAAAACGAACTAATCTCATAACTCTTTTTTATTGTGGGGTCCGAAACCCTAAAATATCAAAGATGCTAGCGTCTATTCTTCATTTAATTAATGGTCTTTTTTTGTTTACGGGGGGAAACCATCAAAGGAAGACATGTCTCTGAGGATAGATCCGGGATTCTTACAAACTGAAACTGTGGCCGCCATCATGCCTGGAGAGCGGCAATGTGTGCTCTTAATAAACCACCTCGAAACCCCCAATTTGCAATGATATGGCACATCCCTGGGAGGCTGTAATGAGATGCCCCTGAACGGCAGCTCATCACCACTGTGTTACCGTCTTCTCTAGGTTCACACAATGAAGGCTGCAGACCTACGGTAACGCATAGAGCCACAAGGCTTTAATTAAATCTTAGATAATTTATTATATTAGTCCATTAATTTCTGCCATAACTTACCAGTAGGCACGCTAGTAATTTGATCATCATGGTACCGGATATTCCGTTAGCGATATTTACGCTCGTGCCTTACATATCATGCACATCGTACCCATACGTTATACACACTAAATGCAATTATCATACCTCTGTGTTCGCCTAATCAGTTTTCTCCTTGTTGATATTGATGGTAAAGCTATTAAAGCTACAGGATATTTCTGAAAGATTTTCTTCTGGCACAGGAGTTCACGTTGCGCGTTCACCTTTTATACTATCTGATTTTTGAAGCGTCCATTTATTTTGTCAAATTGGTCTTTCTGACTGGACATATACAGCGTCTGGGGATTTTTAAGGAATTGAAGAAATCTAGTGATTATCTTGAGATATGACCATTGGAATGCCATTTCAAAGGTCTCGAGTTCAAATTCAAGGCACTCACCTCTGACTTTTCAAATGCGCTTAAACGATGAAGGGAAAAATCGTGATGAAACCTGCAAGCCTAAGGGATTTTCTCGACAGCGTATGAAATCTGCAAACCCGCAGTAGGCTAGCGTGGTGGACTATAGCCTAAACCCTCTCACTCTGAGACGAAACCCGTGCCCAGCAGTGGGAGTATCATTATCAACCCATATAATGGTGATGACAAAAAAAATGTTTTTCTTTATTAAAATCTATCGGTGTCATAGGAAATATCATCATTAGTGCCATGGCTTCGACTATAATAGTCGAAGTCATGGGAGTCCCTTACTCTGTAGTAAGGGAAAGCAAGTTCGGGTTTAATTATAACGATTAAAAAAACAGATTTAGACGTTAAATAAAGGATAGGAAAATCATGATTTTAATAAATAGTATTAGATCTCAATGGCTGAGTTGTTGCTATCTCGCATCAACGCTACAGGTGGTGAAATCAATTCCTTAACTGAAAATAATCTTTATACCCTAAGTGAAGTCGGTATTCTGGGCTTCAAACTTGTGTATGATGCCCCCGTCAAAAAAATATGTTCGCATCTATTATTATTATTTTGGAGTTCTACACTTAAAATTATTAAAAATACACGTATACAATGCCTTTCACAAAACAGAAAACCAAATTGATTATGAATAAATTTTATTGCATTTCTACGTTCCTAAGTATTTTACAATAAGCAATAAATCACATTTGCATGGGTGATATTATTAGTGAGATGATATGCAACAGAATTGTTTACGATAAAATTTACATATAAAAACACAACTTTGCTGGTCTCAGTTTCTTGAAAACCTTTTTTCTTTAATGCCCACTATATTCTACAGCTAAGCACGACCACCGTTCAAAATTAATGGTCCAATCACGCTTACCCACAGCGTACCTCATAAATAACAGCAAGTAGGTACATGCTACGGTTCTTCCGCTCGATCACGTTCCATGTACACAGGAGAAATACCAGCGATCATCATCTACCCAGAGATGGCGTAAGCAATTAATATGAGGGAATACTAATTCTTACTACTAAATAGTAAGTGTTGGGAGTGTTATTAAGATTACATCAATGCTTAACCGCGTTAGTTAGACGAACTTTTTTCGAAAACATCATATAAGGGTCTCCTGACAGAATCAGAGGGATAAGTGGCGCTGGCCTAATGTGGGTTGGCAGACTTCACCGTATAAGCGCGTGATAATTTAGTATGATGATAATTAAGTATACACAAGATCCCGAAAAGTCAGAGTTGTGTGCCCTGGTTCGGAACTCTAGAAGTTTAACTTGGCAGTCCAATGGTCTTATTACTAGGCTATCACTGCATACCCGAGCGACTTGACAGAAACATTGAATGGACTCAAAGTACACCCAGACCCGACACCCTACTCTGTTCACCACGAAAATCTATGCTTATTTATATAATATTATAAAGCTGAAGAGTTTGTTTGTTTGTTTGCTTGAACGCGCTCATCTAAGGAACTACTGGTTCTATTTGAAAAACTCTGGGTTAGATAGTCAATTTATCGAGGAAGGTTATAGGCTATATAACATTACGCTGTGACTATTAGGAGCGTAAATGATAATGTTTCAAAAACGGGCAAAAATATTCCTTGCAAATACATAAAATCCAAGAAACCTCGCGGGCGAAGCCGTGAGCAGAAATCTAGTATTATTATATGCGTCGATATGACCAGGTAAAGGGCCACACAAAAAGTGCAGTCTATACAAACGAAACGCTGCATCTTTTAAAAAGTATATATTAGCTGGAACAAATCAAATGTTGGATTCAGCCCGAAAAAACAATGTATTATATGTATGTACAGTACATATACATGTATAAGTAGCCCTTTACGATATACTTTAGCCGGGCATAAACTGAGCGCTTAATCTGCGAGGGCGAGCCACCCGGGTGGGGATAATGCCAAAGAATTACCTTTTTCCATGATATTCGCAGCTTAGAAAGTCTAAAGTTAATCGAGTTCCAATATATTATCACCTTCGTTTTAAGGTTTAATTCTTAACTATAGGAATAATTTAAGGTAACATGCAAAAATATTAGAAATAAAATATTGTTCAAATATTTTTCATCAGAAAGACTCCTATGATAACCGTGACAAATTAACAGATATAAAAATAATTGTCAATGGATTTATAATTGATTTATAACTTCCCCATTAACCTAGTACCTAGTCATAACCGCGACTGTAAGCGGTTTTGAGTTCGATTCAGCTGATTTTGAGATTTTCTGTGAAATTCTCAATTACACCACATTTTGGGTTTGTGCCCCGGTAATGGCGACACCTTTAACATACCAGCGAATTATAGATGTTCATTAGTACACCTATGACTAACCCTACGGGAAATAAAAGCGTGATGGTAGAGGTAGAAGCAAAGTTCAATTCATATCAGTACCAAATACCTACTCGTAACAGCTGCCAAAATCCATGAATGGGACTAACGTCCGTTTGACTAAGAGGACTAGCGAGGATCGTTTGCCGCCCTAGTCCTAACGTCAAGCAGAATTTAGTAAATTGGATTCGACGATCGTATTTCAGAGACAACGATACGCGTGTTAAAAAATCTTCGTTTGTTATTTTGCGGCGGTTTCGAAACATCTGAATTAAAATTATCTATAATCTCTTAAAGAGGTAAAGTTTGTGGCGTAGTGAGTTTGTGACGTTGTATGGAGTAATATCGGGGTCTACTGAACCGATTTTGAAGATTATTTCATCAATAGATAGCTATATTAGCCGTGAGTGACATAGGCTACCTATACATTATCCTGCACGAAGAGACGTAAAGTCCACGCGGGTGAAACCAGTGGTTCCACTATACTAAATTTGGGATCCACTGATGTAAACAGACTATCTTTATTGATAAGTCAACAATAATACACAAACTATTATGAGGTAGAGGACTGTTTACATTTAGAGCGAAATGTTCATGCGTTAGTCCAATTTCAGACGCCAACTTTGTATTAGCGGGTTATTAAACTTAGAGTACGATTAAACTTCTGTGTCAATATTATGTTCGCTGTGTTGATTAACCCGCTGCAATCAATCAACACAGCGAACAAAATATTGACAAGCAATTGGGTCTTGCCAAACCTTCATAGGTTATTAGGCCCAAGATTCTGAGACATGTTTGTAATGTAAGCAATGCTATAACATAAACAAATCCCGGTGGCCTGAGGTCAGCGGTGGTCCAACCTCGGAGGCATTCTTGAACGATCTGTTAAAAGGTATAGACGCGTGACGAGTGTGTTCATAATTAAAGCAGATATTGTAATTGGGTTAAGAAACTGATTTAAGTACATTACGTGTGTGAAAGTAATAAATAAGTATTTGAGGACAATTCTATCTTTCATTGCGGACACGATGGCGTTGGGAGATAGCAGAACCAAGGACGAGCTTTCAGTTCAGAAGAGGCGATCATTGGAAAGTTTTAACTTTCCGCCACGTCCACAAAGGAGAGTTAAAAGGATTAGTCGCAGTAATAGGTAATAGGTAATATTTACCTGTTATAAGGTGAGCGGAATAATCTATTTCTATTTTTATTACATATTTAATATGATATAGGATTATGTTGCCAAGTTGCATAATTGTGTGAAATGATAGAATAAAGTCAATATAACAAATAATAATTGATATTAGAGTTATAAATATAATCATTTCCTGAAGCGAATTCGTGGTACACGCACTTAACAATAGCAATATGAGATGTTGAGGCCCGTCACCCATTGTTTACATAGCGGTTTAGGGCGATATTGTTTATATTAGATATGGCAAACTCTTAGTTATTTATGAAACTATTGAATTGATAATGTTGAGCCCAAAACGCACTGGTTTTGTTCGCAAAGTCAGTGTATAGACTCTGTGTAGGTAATGAAACTATGAAGTAAATGTTTCAAAAATTGCGATGAATTGTTAATGATGTATGTTAAACGAGACAAAATGAATCGTGTTCCAGTGTTATTCATCATGCCGAAAGAGATGAGTGGCAGTTAGAGAGCGGCGCGAGGCAGAGAGCCCCGCGATGCAGAGAGCGGCGCGAGGCAGAGGCGCCGCGATGCAGAGAGCGGCGCGAGGCAGAGGCGCCGCGATGCAGAGAGCGGCGCGAGGCAGAGGCGCCGCAATGCAGAGAGCGGCGCGAGGCAGAGGCGCCGCGATGCAGAGAGCGACGCGAGGCAGAGAACGCCGCAGTCGCACCAGATTTGAGAGCTCGTCTCGAAGTTGACGTGAGCGCAATCACACTTCGGCCGAGCGGGAGGATCGCAACAGAGAGGCGGTGTCGTCTTCGAGGACACCGGCTCGAGAACGTAGCTCCCGACGATGTCGACGTGAGGGGAGGCTTAGAACGATGAATCGTAGTGAGTCTAGATGATATGATGATGAAATTAACAAAGATAATAGTATTGCGATCAAGTTATACAACTAATTAAGTCATTACCATCCAATAAATCGAATCATTTTGCAATGTTAACTAATACTGTGCCGGAGTTCAACCCATCCAATAAAGAACAAACCATTGTTAACTGGATAAAGAAAGTAGAGGAGTGTTCTTCATTATATGAGTGGTCTGAACCACAGATTATTCATTATGCATTGCCAAAATTGAATGGAGTAGCGAAAATTTGGTACGAGGGTTTAACATCGGTACAGGTCACGTGGCAGGAGTAGAAAGCTAAATTATAAATAACGTTTCCTGCGGTTCAAAAGTATGCGCAACTCTTGCACGAAATTTTAGACCGTAAGAAAGTTTAGACAGTAAATGTTAGGTGTAAGATTTCGGGCAAGAAAGCGAAAGATTGTATAATGACTGGCTTACGCTAACTTTACTGATCATGAATCATTGTTAGAATATCTAAAATTTGTTAAACTAGATGATGTTTAAAAGAGAAACGGGTACTGAATAACAAACGCATCTAGGTACAAAAGAAAGCTTTACACAGTAAAACATCCATGATTAAATATTTTAAATGCGACAAAATTGCCCATCCTAGTTTTAGACATAGCAAACCATTGATATCATGTAATAGTTCCAAAAAGACTGGGACACCAGGCTTCCTCTTGCACCAGATTAAAAAAAAAGCCTAATGATGATGTAAAATCGGAAGTTGTTAATTTGATACATATAACATAGTTAAAATATGAGACTGAAGATAAATATGTGATGACTATACAAGCAAATGGTATATCTAAAATCTGCTACATTGACTTAGGCTGCAATGCACCTTGATGTGATTTAGTGATTTTCTTGTATTAAAGTTTAAATTAAATATTGACGATGAAAAAGAGAACGCTGAAAGGTCTTGAAAACTGTTTGATTGAACCAATTGGGTGTGTATTATACAGTTGTGGTAACAGAATGTTGAGGCTGGTACGGAAGTTTTAATAGTACTTTTTGGGTAGACTTTTACAGAAAATATGAAGTGGTTACTATAAAAACTAATTGTCTATAAGCAACCGACAGTAGTTAGTAACGATGGTAGAGATAAAATAAATTTAGCTAGAAGTGAAGACGCAGTCACAAACTCTATGACCGTGGTACCAATCGAATCAGAAGTCAACTCCACTTTTTCGTATGAACGTAAACATTTACGTTCATTCTATAGATTCATATAGACATATGTTACATATTTCCAGCTATTTGTACAATCAATGTACTAAGTCCGTAAAATATCACTTGAATGGACAAAAGGGTACTTTATGTTCAAAGAATTTAAGAATATCAGGATGAGAAAGAAACTTTCTTAAACAAATGAGTATTTGTGACAAGGTCGGAAGTAAAGATACATTGAACATGGGATCACTTTTGAATCAGGATAAAGATTGTTTTTTTTTAAAGCTTATCCGATTTAGGCCTTACAAACTTGAAATTACAATTGAATTAAAGGATAAAACACCAGTGGTTTATAGACCATACAGGTTAGCGCAAACAGAGAGGGAAAATGTAAGATGTATGATTGAGGAAATGTTACGTTGTGCTATCATAAAGGAATCCTCTTCATCTTATGCCAGTCCGACATTATTGGTAAAAAAAAAGAAAACAGGGTACATCGATTGTGCGTTGATTATAGAGCACTAAAACTGTAAGGGAACATTATCCGATACCTAGGATTGAGGATCAGATTGATTGTTTAGGAGGTCGTGAATATTTCGTTACTTCAGATTTAGCGTCAGGTCAATTAAAACAGAGGCAGTAGAAAAATTCAAGGTTCCCAATAATCCACAAGAACTACGCCAATTTATAGGATTAACAAGTTTTCGACGTTTCATAAATGAACTTTGCACTACCCCTTAGCTAAATTACTAAAGAAAAATAGCATTGTTAATTCGTTAAATAGATTTCGAGTTTATATATTGGGTATAAAAAATAAAATTGTAACAGATTGTAGTACCTTCAGAACTATATTAATAAAAAGAGATATTGTCCCAATGATAGAATACACGAATATGAATGCGAGATTTATATAGGCCTGGTTCTCACATAAGTCAGGTAGTTGCACTTAGTAGGAACGCAATAGAATCCATTAACGAAACAGAATCTATATTTGAAGTGCTAAGGATAGAATCAGAAGACTGGCTGGTCACTGTTAAAAATACAGATGATGACATATTGAACATTGAAAGACTTTTAAGTGACCCTGATACTGAACTATTGCAAATATTTACTCCGATTATAAGTTGAAAAAAAAAAAAAATGAAAAACTTTATAGGCTAGCAGGCACTGAAATGAAATAGGTTGTTCAAAAAGGCGTCCGTTGGAAATTATTGAAAAGGAATCACGATAGATACATTTTATGTAGAGATAAAACTTTGGAAAAGCTAAAAAAATAATAATAATGTTTTGGATTCCAAAAATTAATAAGATCGTAAAAATAAAATAAAAATATGTTGAGCCCTGTCTAGAAAGCGCCCATCACAAAGTAACGACATAAAAAAAGGGAAGGTCTAATACATCCAATAAATAAGTTAGATGAACCGTTCGACACCGTTCACGTTGATCATTTGGGCCTTTTGGAAAGAAAGTAAATCCAGAAATAATTACAAATTATTCATAATTGATGCATATACGAAATACGAGTATATTACATTAAATGCAGTGCAGAATACTAAGAGTCAAACAACTATCAAAGTCTTAAGTAACTATATTAGCTAGTTTGGAATCCCCTGTAGATTATTAAGCGACTAAGGCACGTCACTTACTAGCAAGGCATTAAAATTTAATTACTTTAACAGTGATTTAGGTATTGAAAAGGTACATCCTAAATGCCGTAGCTATGCCAAGGTCAAACTGACAAGTGGAATGATATAATCATACTATTTTAGATGCAAAGGAATGGGCCAAGCAACTAAATGATAATCAAATAGGTTTAAATACAATTGTAAACAAAACTACAGGAAAAATTCCATCTAGTTATTGTTTGGAATAAGGATGCAGGTTAAAAACAAAAAAACATGATTCTTAGTGATTATTTGATTCATCACCAAGAATACCGAAACTTTATGTCAAATAAGAGATGAGCCTAATTTAAAAATGCGTAAGGAGCAAAGTAGACAAAAGGAACGATTTAACAAGAGTAGGAAAACTGCCAGAAAATATGCTCTAGGCAATTTGGTGAGATTGTGCGGGAAATAGCCAATCACTAGGGATAGTAAATCTAAAAAGCTTGTGTCAAAATTGCAAGGACCTTATAGAATTATTAAGGTTCTAGATCATGATAGGTATATCGTAAAGGTATCTTCCATGATATTTGAACTAGGAAAAACAATAGGAGGCATGAAGGAGTTTACTCTGATAAAATGCCCATAGTGTGCGTATATTCAAAATTATGATGATTCTGATGATGACAGTTATTTAGTGGAGATCATAAACTCTATTGTAACAACTTTATTTCTGTACCCATATTCGCAAATAAATGAATTGATTGATTGATTGATTGATTAGAATAAAAAGAAAAGAAGCTTATATCAGAAAAAATATGATTAGGTGTATATTTTAATTCATTCATGCACGGATCTAAATATACCATCTGCATATAAATAGGTGGAATTAAGTATATTACTATTTAAGTGATTGATAATGTATTAAGACGAAACGTTGCCACAGGAGGCTTGATTACCAGACATGGAGTGCAACGCTTCAAAGAGCATTGATAATAATGATAATGTGACAAGTCGTTCTCACAAGAGGCGTGATGCCACCCATGGAGAGTAACGACTTGATGAAATGAGGTTATAGTACATTGAATTGTTACCACAGGAGGCGTGATTGCCAAATAAGGAGTGTATCAATTCAATGGAAATAAGGATAGGATAGTACATTGAATTGTTACCACAGGAGGCGTGATTGCCAAAAAAAGGAGTGTATCAATTCAATGGGAAAATAGGTATAGGATAGTACATTGAATTGTTACCACAGGAGGCGTGATTGCCAAATAAGGAGTGTATCAATTCAATGGAAATAGGTATAGGATAGTACATTGAATTGTTACCACAAGAGGCGTGATTGCCAAATAAGGAGTGTATCAATTCAATGGGAAAATAGATATAGGATAGGACATTGAATTGTTACCACAGGAGGCGGGATCGCCAAATAAGGAGTGTATCAATTCAATGGGAAAATAGTTATAGTATAGGATAGGACATTGAATTGTTACCACAGGAGGCGGGATCGCCAAATAAGGAGTGTATCAATTCAATGGGAAAATAGTTATAGTATAGGATAGGACATTGAATTGTTACCACAGGAGGCGGGATCGCCAAATAAGGAGTGTATCAATTCAATGGGAAAATAGATATAGGCTAATTGTTACCAAAGGAGGCAGAGCTGCCAATTATGGAGTGTAACAGTTAAAGGATGAAGGAAATTTGTTGAATTGTTGTAATATGAGTCATTAAGTATTTTATAAAGAATAAAAGTAATTATATTAGATGTTATGCAATAAAAGTACTTACTATTGCAGAAAAAAAAGTATAAAGTGATTGTGAATTTGTTGTAATTCAGTTTCTATTTTTATTTTTAGGAGGTTTTAAGGATAAACTGATGATTGATTATAAGTAAACCACAACTCTTGAATTGGTGGAACAATTTTGTTTAAAGATGGCCGAACGGGGAAAAAAATTAATAATAATAAAGCATTGAGTATTTTGAATCTCCACCGTTTTTTACCGTTTATTCTTAAAAATAAGTCATAGTTATACTAAAATTATTGTGACATGAGAGTAACTTGATATATGTGTAGATACTGAATATTTTTACTTTCCACCTTTGATTACTATGTTAACTTTAACTATAATTTAGGAAAACGTTGTAATTTGATTATGAAATTAAGAGACAGCAATGGGACCTGCTGATTTCAGGAAAGGCCGAACTGTAAGCAATGCTATAACATAAACAAATCCCGGTGGCCTGAGGTCAGCGGTGGTCCAACCTCGGAGGCATTCTTGAACGATCTGTTAAAAGGTATAGACGCGTGACGAGTGTGTTCATAATTAAAGCAGATATTGTAATTGGGTTAAGAAACTGATTTAAGTACATTACGTGTGTGAAAGTAATAAATAAGTATTTGAGGACAATTCTATCTTTCATTGCGGACACGATGGCGTTGGGAGATAGCAGAACCAAGGACGAGCTTTCAGTAATGAGCCAATCACCTCCTAATATTAATAGTATTCCTCGAAGAATTAGGCAAAGGTGTACTAATGTCATCCGAATCGTGCCAATACGTACGGTTCCATGTAATAAAGGACAAGTCTAGTGGCATTAATCCATTACATATCGAAACTCTGAGAATTAAATAAAAAATTCAATAACACTGTTCACATTGGGATCCAAAAACAGGACCTCTAGTGTAGCTGTTGTGATTACCACGACACTAATAAGCTGTAATAAAGCACTTTGTAATAAATAATAATCATTTGAAAAATATGAAAAGCAATTTGTTGGTACGTGACACACCAAATAGGAAAAAATACTCGCAACAATGAATAATTTATGATCATAGAATATGTTGCGATCGTCGATAACTCTACGCTCTATGCTCTACTGCAAATAAAATGTAAGTACTATGATTTAATCACGCGCTTAAAACGGTTAAGGAAAAATTTCGACGGCGTGTGAAGTCTGCCAATCAACATTAGGCTAGCTAGCGTGAAGGACAAAGATGTTGATAATATCACTCCCATTATCAGTTTGTTCGAAGCTGCTGTGTTTTTTATACATAAATATTGAAATAAGTAAGGAAACTAATCACAAATGTGAAACATAAACGACACCAATTGTCTTTACACATAATTTTTCTATTAAAATTTACCACTGCTATATCACTTGCGGACAACATCAGAAAAGCTTAGTAATTATTTATATATATATATATGAAAAGCAATTTGTTGGTACGTGAGACACCAAATATATATCAAAAGGGTTACTAGATATATATATCTCTAGTAACCCTTTTGACACCTTGGGCGCTGTAATTGTAGTAATTGGTATTAGGGCTTAAAAATTTAATAATGACTTTTTAAACTACGTGTTAAAATTGTAAAAATCTGTGCATTTAACAGTGTTTATTGTAAAATAACGGAGCTTATTAGAAAGAAAGAAAGAAGAAAGATAACATCGAAATAACGGTGGTGTTGCTTGTTGCAGTGAAGCTTTCAACTGTCTTTATTGGCTATCGTTATTGGTGCCTGCCTTGATTAAGACTGCCTCATTAGTCTCGTGGTCCTTAGCGTAACTGCTACGCTAGGGGTCCTGAGTTTGATCCCCAGATCTCAGTAGCAGCTCGGAGTCTGGTTTTGTACCCGGGTAATGGCAATAGGCTCGCCCCCTATTACATGGGACCTAAACATACCCGCAAAATATGGCTGAACATTAGTACACTTCTGCCTAACCCTTCGGGGAAACAGGCGTGACGGTATGTTAAATTATTGGTGACAAAAAGTTCACAAAGCGTTTCTATTAAATTAAAAATTTTCGTACCAGCTATAAGTACCGCAGTGGAGTAAACGCGATCATAAGTTGTAAACAAAATTCTAATAATGTTTGCAATGATACAGAATTCCAACTGGTAACCTTATAGTGTTTTAAAACAAATAAAATTGTATCTTATAGTTATCTTACTTAGGATCATATCTGACAACCCATCCATTACCATATCTTTCCCACTTCTCACTCACTTTTCTTTGCTAGATCCCAGCTGTTCGCATACACATTCATATTCTAAGTGTTCCTCCACTCATATTTCGCATAATTTATGCGCCTAACAATCCCACAATATATCAATTTTTTTGACAAATAAATGATTGTAAGTAAGGTGAACCCATCGTGGAAATCAATATGAACAAATCTAAGGCAAAGGTCTCGTCGACGATTTATGGCTCATAAAAAAGACAGCTGGTCTCTCATTTTTTGCGACTTTGTACCTTTATTAGCAATAAGAGGGAATTAACATCATTGGTGCAGAATATCTGGCTTCACAGTTACGACGCCGGACGTAATGTCATGTAAAATTCAATTGAACCATTTCAAACACCACTGAGGTAACCGACCTGCTACAGATTATACTTTAAAAGTAGTCGTGCGCTTAAAAAATACGCACAGCTCACGTAAATTTACAAACAGCTTACTGAAATATGCTGATTAGTTTTTATGTTATGGTTCTCAATGTAAATATAATACCTACCTACTACTTGATTAAATAAAAGCTCTACACGCCTAAATAAAAATGATAAGTAAACACTGGAAAAATGTTCTTAGAGCAGCGCGATACATCTTAGAAAAGTGCGGTCCCTTTTAGTTAATTAACTATACATTTTCGGCCAATGTCCCTAAAATATTAAAGTGTAATTTCATTTGTTTGCGTAGACCCAATGATTACTTAATACACAACATATTCCAAACCAAAAACCCAATGAGAAGTGCATAAAAGCCAATTTTATTTGATTCATTTTTCAACACTTAAATATTTCCAAAGAAGACTAGCAACGATCGAATATCGATTGCAAAAGAAAAATGTTTTTTGGAAACTATCAACGGAAGATAGGAAGCTCTCAGTGAGTATACGAACTTGCCTGACGGTTAAATAATATAACACCACTCTTTAACCAACTAAGCTACCGAGACTACTGTCTGTGATTTCTAATTCTTAGGGGTTGTAGTGGGTTTAATGAGTTTGAGTCATTTTGTCTGGGGCTCTACTACTGTGAAACATGCTGGACTACTGATAAAAAAATATTTCATTAGGTCCCGACCGCAAACGCTATGCTAGTGGTTCTGGATTCGATTCACGGATTGAGCAGTGTTTCTTGTGTGAATTCTTAGTAGCAACTGGAGTTTGGGTTTGTGCTCGGCTAACGGCAATAGGATCACCCCCTATTACATTGGACCTACACATACTGAGCTCTGGGTGTTCATAAGTACACCTCTGCCTAACCCAACGGAGAATACAGGCCTTATGGTATGTTAAAATGCTCAATTAATCTTTTTATTATCATATACAACCGGCTGTCGATTAAAAGTAACAAAATATTACCCTCATCCGTCCAGAAATCAATTCCAGGAGGAATTCTGAGCTAATAAATTGTGTGTATGTAAATTCGCTTGTGACATAGCATTAGTTAAGTGTTAAGCGTAATCTTTAAAAAAATCAATAAGGTCGTGATATTTTACCTACTAATCGATGACATAAGCATTTTTAAATGTCCTGACATTTCTCTAAACAACGACCAGCTCTATTTGCAAAGAACTGATTCTATCCAAGACTCAGTGCGACTTCCACCAATTTACATAATTTTATCTTCTCCCGCTAATAATAATATTGTATATCAAGCGAACTTGTATCCATGTGCTGTATGTATTTTTTATTACATGGGACCTAAACATAAGTTGTGGGTGTGGGAGTACAGCAGTGTACCGCTGCCTAACCTTTAAGAGAATACGGGCATAAGGTATATACACATACATTGAGAATAATAAATAAAAGAAATAATAATTAATCAACCAATCGGAAAACTGTGTAGGTACTCGTGCCAAGACTCATCGCAAAAAATTTTTTACTCAATAAAAGAATATTTTGAAAAATAAATAATACAGCCAAAATAATAAACATCATTATTATAAATAATACGATAAATTAAAATAAATAACATAGAATTTAAAATACACACATAATATTACTAACACACAACAATAAAATTATACATAATACAATACAAAATGCTACAAATTAATAAACATAATTGTTAGTATTAATAAGAATAATAATTGTTTTTTATAATGTATTTGTTAGGAGCCCTCGAAATTTGCTACACCTGAAAAAGGTGCTAAGCTGTACATATTATGTTATACTTAAGAACCCTAAACCATAGTATGCAAATAAATAGTTTGAGTTTGATTAAGCTGTAAAATGTTAGGCCTATAATTGGCGATGTTGCTAGGATCTCCTTTTTTGAATCATAAGACAATGTCTAAATCTACCCATAATTTTGTATTTATCTGGAGTCAAAAATTTCGTTGAAGAGAATGAAATTTTTAAAATTATCGTTATAAGGTCAGTTTGAGGTATTATTCTGTAACAATTTGCTATCTATAATATTTTATCTCTTGAGAAAGTTCCGTTTCCTGATACTTTCCAGATATTTTTGATCTGCCTGTAGACATTAGATGTTTCTCTTTCTCTTCAATCAGTGTTCTTCGTATTATTTCTTAAATGTTTTATGAACAGTTTTGTTCAGATAACGCTGCCCATTTATTTCTGTCTGCGTTAGATGTTTATATTCAGTTCGTTTCTTCTATTTAACAATATCTTTGTGCCTTGGGAAATGATTCTTCGATTTTGAATATTTGATGAGCTGTGAGTTGAGTGAGCCCCTTTTAATTTTCTTTAGTTTCGCGTTATAGATCACAATATTTTTATACTTATTGACCTACTTTAGTTATGTTTCGGGCTTTTTAAGAACCAAGTTACCTCATGTTGCCTTTTTTTAGAGTTGTTTGAATATAGTATAATATTTAGCTCTACTTTTCTCGGATTGGTCTGTTAGTCTATGGTCACTGGGGAAGTTTTGTTGGTTAGGGCTAAAGCGGCGGAGTTGGGCGAAATTCAATTTTTTCTTAGTTTTTCACATTTTTTTCGGCTGTTACACATTCTAGGTACATGGCAGTAGAAATTGCGACATTATCAATAACAAATTTACAGTTGAGTATTAAATCTTTTTCTTAAAAATTGTTATCATCGAATATTTTTGTCAAATAGTGGAAGAAGGAAGAATTTGAATTTCGCGCCCTACCTTGGCGCATTGGCCTAAATGATTTCTATGTTTGTAAATTTTTCTTCAGTATTGGATAGGATATATTCTAGCTAACTTTTGGTTTTTCTCGGTGAGAGCCAATATCATATCGTTGGTGTTTTTTTTAATTATATGAGGGATCTTTATTAGTCAAAACAATCATCTTTAGCTCATCTATCTGGTCTGTACGTTTGTACACGCATTGCATTACAGGCAAAATCAGAGCCTCTTTTTTAAAAGTTGTTTAAATGTTTAGTTAGCGACACAATCTCTTCCTCCTCCTTCTTAGTATCACGCAAAGTCATCAAACGCTCTGTCTATCATTATTTTCTCAGCCTGACGCAAAAAAAATGTAATACCGTTTTTATTTTTCAATGTAGGTGTTTCCAATATAACCCTTTACAAACTGTTTAGGATCGCGCCATTTTGTAATGAGTTATATAATACCGGCTCGTATCTTTGGAATTATTTTTAAATACACGATAAAGCCGGCACATCGGCAATAAAACTGTCGTTACACGTACAAGTAGTGTTTATAATTAACCCTAGTTCGCCATAATTCTTGCCTCTGGGATGAATCACTCGTTTGAAGTATCCTACAAGTGGCAAACCATTATAGTAACAACGCGTTAAAGAAATTCCCACACTTGACAATTAGTTTGTCATCTTGGGACTCGTTTTGTATACTGTTTTTTGGAAGTAAATTTACTAGTAACACTGGTTTTGGACTTTTGCTATTATATAACTAGGTACACAATAGATTCGTCTTATCTTACTTCATCACATCTTATTCTAACGTACCATCACGCCTGTATTCCCCGAGGGATTAGGCAGAGGTGGTAGTAATATGCACCCACATTTCCGCAATATGTTTGGGTCTCATGTTATAGGCGGCGAGCCTATTGCCATTAACCGGGCACAAAGCCAGGTCCGAGCTGTTACAGAGATGTCATACAAAAACCCAATAACACTGCTCCCAGAACCCAGCTTCCTTTGAACCCAGGACCGTCAGCGTAGCAGTCGCGCTTACTACCACCACTAGACTAATGAGACAAACATCATCTTCTAATATATTAAATCTCGTGTCACGGTATTTGAGGTTGCACTTCGGCTCGACCAATTTGAATGTTTTTGTTTTGTACATTTGGTAGGTATGAAGATAGGTCATTTTCAGCTATTATTGCAATAGAATATTCATATACTACTTAGACTGCCTCATTAGTTTAGTGGACTAAACGTAATTGCTACGCTAGAGGTCCTGGGTTCAATCCCCAGACCGAGCAAAGTGTTATTGGGTAATTCTGTGAAATTCTCAGTAGCAGCTTGAAGTCTGGATTTGTGGCCGGTTAATAGGCTCGCCCCCTATTACATGGGACCTAAACATACTGGCGAAATGTGGGTGTACATTAGTACACCTCTGCCTTACCCTTCGGGGAGTACAAGCGTGATGGTATGTTATGTTATGTTAATATTCATATATTATGTGTCACACTGGACTCTTGCACTGCACAAAATAATCCCTATCCCTACTTATAAATGCGAAAGTAACTCTGTCTGTCTGTCTGTTACGCTTTCATGCCTAAACCTAAACCACTCAACCGATTTTGATGAAATTTGGTACTGGGATAGACTAAAGCTTGAGAAAGGACATAGGCTACCTTTTATTGCAAAAATAGTTTTGAAGGGGTTGAAATAGGGGGTGAAAGTTGTATGGGAGTTCGTAATTTTTCAAGATAAAACCATGAAACTTTATATTAAGGCACTTGATAAGAAATAAATAAATATTGATGATATAATAGGATGAAATAGGGGATGAAAGTCCGTTGGCATTTGACGAAATTTTGCACAAAAATAGATTAGATCTTAGGAAAGGATTAAGCTGTGTTTATATTTCGGTAAATAATAAAGTTGGGCAAATTTTGTGGTCTAACCGAGCAAAGAAGCGGACGGAAGTATATGTAAGGATAAATGGCAATTTCCCGCCAGAATTGGAAAAAACTAAACAGTCATAATCGTGTTGTCCACGCGGGCGAAGCTGCGGGCGGAAAGCTAGTATCTATATAATTTCCAGCCATTATTTCTAACTAACCAATACATTCTCATCTCGACGACTCTCACCTCCGATTCAGGTCGAACAAAGTCTTACTATGAATTATTTCTCAGTGGTAGCTCATGATTATACACAAATGTCTTGCTGATCTGGTATCGTTGTGCGCCGGGTCGTTGAGCTCCCTATAAAATGGTTGAGCTACACGATGACTGATGTATGCGTGCCGTCAGTTAGGACAGGTCAACTCAAAGCTACTACTACTTTTACTACTTTACTTTACTACTTCTTTAAAAGGCCTGTTCAGATTTTGCCCTACATTGTTAAACTCGCATATCTAATAACATAACTATTGTCTGGACTTTAAAAGAGACCATGATTCTCAGAGTTTGTTTCGAAGTTTCTTCTCAGAGGTCGTCAGATAGGAAACGTTGGCGCAATCTAGTTAAAAAAAATGTAAAAAATCTACTTGTAAAAGTGTCTTTAAAAGATCTATTTACAGAAATAAATATCATTTCATTTCATCATTTAATTTCATTTAATTTCATTGATTTGTGCCCCGTTTATATATCAGTAGGCTATTACTTGGAATATAACGGCAAAACATCGGTATACTTACATTAGTAGGTACACCTCAGCTTAACTCTTTGTGAAAAACAAGCGTGGTGTGTTAAAGCTATTGTCTCGGAGTCCGCATCACTAATCCTCAAGCATATTGTTTACTCAATATTTTCTCTTGAGATTATTATGTTGTGCAAAATCTTATACTTACCTTTTCATTTCTTTAAATAGACGACCTTTCCCTTTAGCTACTTGAATATTTTACAAAATATACATTATTTTGTTATATAACACCTGTGGGTAGATATTCTGTGACTGACAGTTGGTGCAGATGCACTGAGAAACGAGGAGGACGTGTTTACGTAGTATTTTTTATTGTATCTGCCATTTGTTACTAGACGGGTCAATATTGCAGTAATATTTAATTCATAGTAGTTCATATTTGTTGTTTTGATTTACATTTTCAGATAGTAACAGTATTTGTAGATAACGTAGGTATTGTTGTTAATTTACTTCCTTATGTCACATTTGACAGATTTTTGTTCTCTGAATCTTTGCCTTTATTATCTGAAAGCCAATATGACATTGTACCGTTATTTTACTACCGAACCCAAAATACAAAGATTTTATCTTTACACAAGTATCAATGAAGATCAGAGGGGGTAGGCCGATGAACTAAGATAAATCAATTTATCTGTAACTTTTGTTTCAGGTGGTCCCGTCGATGAAAATACGCAACTACATCGAAAGGGAATCGTCAAAAAGAGTAATTTTTAAAAAAGTTTATAAGTCAATTGAAAAACAATGGAGAATTTAACTCGCGTCAAGGATTTACGCAATGATCCAAGATATCAGTGGTACTTAAGGCAACGAACAAAATGCTATATAGAAAATATCACTCATAGCAACATTCTTGATGAACAATATAATGGTAAGTTTTAATCAGTTTATTGCTTAAATATATAATATATATATAAATTTGACTATAAATCTTTATTTCACAGGGTTTTTAATTTGAGTTTTTTAACGACATACTTAAATATTATACTTTACAAATAACTTTTAACAAACACACACAAGAGAACAGGCGACTATCGCTGATCATTTTGGGTTTCAAAAAACCGATTTGATCAGCGAAATTGTTTTTTTTTTTTGTTTTATGTGTACATACAGCTATCCATTAAGATATACATTTCCTGTTCCAGCGAACCTCGCATTATTATAGTGGCTTTCCTTTTATTTAATAAATAAATTACTTCTCTTGACAGAGGATGGTATGTGGTGCCCGCGTATGTTTGATGGGTTTTCCTGCTGGGATGACACACCAGGTGGCAGCACTGCCGTCCAGTCTTGTCCAAAGTTCATTTACGGGTTTGACGATACACGAATGGTATACAAGCAGTAAGTTATTTATTTCTGTAAGTAAATAGATCTTAATACAATTTGTTTTACATATTAATTCTTGGTACCCGCTCGGAGTTTGGATTTGAGCCTGACTAATCGCAATCGCATCGCCTGTTACATGAGACCGAAACATACCGACGGACTGTGGAAGTACATAAGGGCACCTCCGCCTTACCCTTGAAGATATACAGGCACCATGGTAAAGTTTATCCATCACTTTCAAAAACCCCATCACAAAAGAAATTCGAAATAAGCCTGCCCGTATAAGGGACGGTAGGTACCACGTTTGACATTGTCATTCAGATATATAACTTTAAATGCTTAGATATATATACCTATTTGTATGTTTAAGCATTAATTGGTATACTAGCGATCCTTGCGCACATTCGCCTGCATAAACGCTTGCATAATACCGGGTCCAATCGTGAAACTAAACAATCCAGGGACCAACTCAAAGACACAAGAACTATATTTATATCAGTGAATCATTTTCAAGAGTTTGCGAGACTAACGCACATATTAAATGTTTATTTTAGTATACGTATAACAGAATTTTCTTGTTTACCCACATCTTTCTAGGATTGCTATTTATAAGAAATTAATATTATAGAAATTCGAAACTTGAAAAAGTGTGCTTAGGCATAAAATACTGTGCTTACTTGCACTAGGAGGCTTTGACTGCCCGCGCGCTCTAACTCTCATGTACTTTAACTCCAACTATGGATCGAATTACGTCACAACTCATTGCCACGACTAGATCCTGGTGATACTCTGCCCGGGCTAAGCATAACTGCATCGTATTCGATATACCTATATATCAAATATACCTAAAAGTTTCAGTCAGTATATAAAAGTTTTATAATACCGCGAATATTTTATTCCTAAATCTTATATGCTACGTACACTTGTACAGAATATAATGTTAAACGTAAACATGCAGTTAGTAATTGTATCTACAGTGAACTAAGAGTGAGGGACGTCATCGTAGTGTTTTATTTGATATACTTTCGATTCAAACCATCAAAAAAAGCAAAATAATCGCCTGAAGCATTAGTGTTTGTTTTAAAATCAGATTTATTGGACCATCGGCTGGTCGAGTGGTTCAATATATTTGTTTACCGCGCCTGGCTTCCATCGCACCGGCAGCCATTACTGCCACAATAAGTACCTACTTACTAGAACGTCGATGATATTCAATGGCATTTAAAAATACCACCTTTAAAGCGACATACGCGGTCCGTTCACGTAAACATTTAGTTACTCATAAAATTTATTTTAGTACACTTTTGATTGCACCTACTGAAGTTGTTTTAGAGATGAGACGTACCGAAAAAATACAAGAAATAGTAACATACGAAAAATAAAACACAAAAGTAACAATAAAATAGATAAATGAACTTTTATATTGGTCTACAAAATGATCTCGACAAGAGTGATGGATAACGACAAATTTAAACATAGATATGACTTAAGAGGATAATTTCCGCGACGCGCTCCATACAAAACTTTATTGGTCCATGTTCAATTTTAACTAATGAAAGACAATGAAACTTTCAAAATCAACAATCTTGTCATTCATGGTCGCAGTGCTTTAACCTCCTGAGAACCACAACCTTTTTTTTCAGGAATTTGAATAAAAACTATCTGGATCGATTTAATAGGCAACTGAGTGTTCTAGAAAAATAGAAAAAAAAATCTATGTTGGAAAATCTAGATTTTCTCAATGTAATATATATACGACATCCGTTCTATGTACCTAATGTGTAAAGTGTAGTATATATACAACATAAACCATATTTTATTAAATTAAGGTGTTATTGCTTTATATTTACTGAATAAAAGGTATAAAGTAAAAAACAACTTCAAGATCTGTAATAGGCTGTTATTTACTAATTATCGTCTAGTATTATTTTACAAATCACAGTCAGCAGATTGGCTTAATTTTCTAACATACATTTTTGTACTTTGAATCACACTAACAGTCAATATATAGGTATAGTTGGAAAATTTATAGACTCTCTCATTTAACAGGATGCATATAAATGTATTTAATTATTTTTTTTCATCTTCAACTCTTCTCCTTTTTTAACCAACTTCAAAAAGTAGGAGGTTATCGATTCGGATGTTAATATTTTGTATATATGTTCGGGCATAATGCCGTCATATATTGACGGATTTGCAAAATTATTTTTTTGTTCAATAGAGGTTTATTCCGAAATGGTACCATATAATTTTTACATAGATCTGATGATGACTTTAGGAGACAAACAACGGAACTCTTCAAAAAATGACAGCAAATCAACAATGATTGCTGCTATCGCATAAATATGCATTGATTACGCAATCAGACACTATAACATCACGCCTGTACACTCGAAAGGGTTCTGCAGATGTATTTAGTATATCAGGGTACACCTACATTTTCTATCAAACTTATTTATTTGAAAGTAAATGCTCCTGAGGTGGTCAAATTCAGATTTGATAAAATTTGATCACTAATTTTTTTAAATAAAATAACTTTTAACGAAAATTCTTCATCCGTCCATGAATACGTATTTAGTGAACATGTATCGATGTATCTTAGCTGATAAATAGGTTTCTCCAAAGAGAGAAATTACCAGCGCAAGTGTTGTTAGAAGTTGCCGATGATGGTAAAGATCTCGTAATTTTTCCTCTACCATCTGACTCTTACACGGCCTCTGAATCGACCACTAAGCGTTCAGGGTCTACTTCTGGTTATTAAACAACTACCACGGGTTACAGCAGTAGAAGAGCACAAAGAAATTTCAGATTCCTGAAGGTTTCTTTCCTTGTGTCCGAAGAATTCAGAGAACCAGGGCCAGAGTCAGTGTTGTCATAATTTTGCATTCAATAAACGTCTTCTGTCGGGTTTTCTTCATCCTACGAATCGATAACTGATTCGTTTAAGATGTCTGTAATTTGAATTTCCTGAAACCTAGGAAAAATAATAAGAAAATAAAGTAAAAATAGTTTAAAACTCTTATGTTGTACAGGTACTACAGTGGTATGCTTCGCACATACACATTGTTGAGAACCAATGTATTACTAGTACAACATAAAGCTTTAATTGTGGATTCCTATTGTTTTTGTGAGTTCAAACATAAGAAAATTGAGCTAATATGATAAATGCATCAAAACAAACAAAGAATTACCAAAATCTTTACAAAAAACATAGCATTTCATAAACAAATCCAAATAAACTTACCACGTGGTTCCGGCACCGACGCCATCGTCCACTTGAAATAGATATTACCAAAAATCTAAGCCACTTCCTCGGCCAATCACTGCTCAGTATGGCGGACAGATATTTTGACTATTCAATTAAAGTAAAAGTCTTAACTTATTCCATTAGATGGCAGTGTAGGATTTTTTTCTTTCTATGTTGTAAATATACTACAAATTCACTCAGGAGGTTAAACCTTCATTATAAGTGAAATTGAGTAAAAGTTGTGTAGTGCTCAAATATTGGTAATTTTCGATTAAAAACGATCTTTAAGCTAGTTTTTCAAGAAAATTTTGAATTACGTTGTCAATTTTGAATCACAGGAACTCTGGATAATATGACGAATATTATTTAATGAAAAGATTATCTACGGAATAATTAGGTATATTATATATTAGTATAGTTGTTCCAGGCTCGCGCTAGACGGCGACAACAATATCATATAAATAAAACGGTCACGCATTTTTGCCTCTTTTCGCGATCTCATTAAGTGAAAAATCACTTATATAATTGTTACATTTGAACGATTACAGTGAAATAGATACCTACCTTCGTAACTTCTTGATTTCATCGAGAAATTTTCCTTTTCATAACAATACGAGGCAATATTCCATTTTATGTTGAGGTAGGTACTTAAGTTCTTTTATTAAATAAAATACGTGGGCAACTAGCGATAGATACTTATTTGATATTATTTGTTGATTGGTTGGTGTTGCTAATGGAAAATTCTATAGATCATACATAATTTGTAACGTACAGAAACGACACGATCAAGCATGTATTAAATTCTCAGTATTAACTTGGAGTTTATTTTGTTTCCAAAAAAATATTATATACTTATTTTATTTATGTTGTGAGACATTGCTTCTTACAAAATTTCATGGTTTTAGGTCAACGAGAAGTACTTCTATATATTTTGATTAAATAGCGGTTTTCAAAATGTGTTAAACAGAGATATGGTTCTGATTAAGGTATATTTAGTTCCCGCGTAATAGGGGGCGGGATGCCCGCCCTTTAACCACGAATCCAAGTTCCGGGCAGCTACTGAGAATTTCCTAAAACCAAGCTGTTCACAAGGTAGTTTATTATCTACATAAATGATGTGTTCCCAAACATTTTTTTTTACGGAGAAAACCATCCTAATGCAACCATCTTTTGTGAATTAGACTGTGGGAGTTTGGTAGGAACAACTCAAACCATTCCAGTATCACATGGAGGAGGGCACTGTGTCCTCTTAATAGACCGCCCCAGAACCCCCCTTGTGCAACGCCTGTTAGGGCACATCCCTGGGGATCGTTACAGTCGTAAACAGGTATCCGATGGGGAACAGGCTGTACCCCATCGTACATAGCACGTGAGCACTGACCTACCGTCTCCTTTGAGGCCACACGATGAGAGCGCAGAGTCCCAGTTCACACACTTTTATTCATTGATTAATTGGATTATAAAACTTTGTTGATCGTAGAAACAAAGTTTGGCAATCTTACGAGGAGCGGAATTTATTTGTCTATTCACCCGTAACTTCGCAATCAAACATCCAAACCGACTCTCAAGATGATTATTTATCACTGTAACATAACTGAGTATACGATAGATTAATTAGTTGCTTCGATTCATTTCACAATGTCAACGTCGGTCAAATTTAATTTAACGTTCAGATATGCACGATATTATTATGGATGCTGAATTTGAAGCACCTGAAGTGATACTAATATGGTACGGAAAAAAACAACAAACTTTTTTTTGACGTCACCTCAAAGCCGTAAACTATAAATGTGAAGGCAAATTTTGACCTGGAGGGTGGGACTCGCGGTGGCTTAGTGATCTTAGCGTCTGGTGTACTTAACCAGAAAACGCAGGTTCGAATCCTGCCCTCAGTAGTTTTTTTTATTCATTAAAATAACTTAACACATTTAAGGTGGCAGGATGATTTGGATGCGTACCGCGAGGGCTGGTTCGAGGTGGCGCAAGAAAAGAGCATCTGGAAGGAATTGGGGGAGGCCTTTGCCCAGCAGTGGGACAGTAAGGGCTAGAGAAAAAAAAAAAAAAAAAAAAAACACATTTAAAATATGGAAGATTTTTTATTGTTGAGTTTAGTGGCTTCTGTCAACTTCTAACTATTGTCACAGGTGTTCGTATGACAACCGGGATCGAATACTTTACGTACTCTCCGCGGCACGGAGGGGTCTCGATATGTTATGCAGGGCCACCCATCCACAGACTGCCGGCACCAGACGCAGCTTAACCTTATCGATCTGTTAATCGCGAGCCCCTCTATGATTAATTATTAATGAACTCAAAGATCTAAAATATTACCTCTAAAAATCCAGTCAGAAAATACAAAAATATAATGCGAGAAGACTTTTACAGAATAGAGCACTTATATCTGTGTTTCTTCGCCCTGTCTAACGAACCCAGAAGACTACTTAGAGAATACAATGCCACGTTTTAAAGTAAATGCTATTTCGTTAACCTGGGAATAAGCTACCCATCTCGCAACGCAATGTAGGTATGAACTAGTCTTATCCATACTTTTACACTAATAACGTACTAAATACTAAACTTCCGCCCACTGCTTAGCCCGCGTGGGTTCTTGACTTTTCTGTACCATAATATGTATGTATTATACATATAAATCTGCCTCGAGAACCACGCCATCCATTGGTTAAAACAGCATGGAAATCGGTCCAGTAGTTTTTTAATTTATCGCGAACAGACAGACAGACAGATGCGGCGGAGGACTTTGTTTTATAGTAGGTATGTCGTGACATATCTAATGTCCGTGTTTCTCGCAGAGCTAGACAGAGATATACTACTGTACACCCACATTTCATTGGTATATTTTTGGTCCTATTTAATAGGGAAATAGCTTGTTGCTAATCATTAACAACTTCTAACAGTCAACTGCTGGATTTAGGCCTCAGCTAATGTAAGCAATTCTCAACCTGTTCTTGGCTTGCCGCTTCCAGCTTCGGCCCGTATATTGCCATTAACCGAGCACAAATCCAAACTCCAAGCTTACTTTGTTGTACTTGAGAATCGAAGACTTGCTCAGCAGTTACCTACGTTTCCAACTACAGGTCGTGTCATGTAATAAGAACGCTTACGGTCAAGCTACGCTTAGGCGAATTATCGGTCTATTTGGTGGAACAAGGTGAAATAGCAGCTAGCCAAAAATAAAATAATAGGCTTAGTACTTTCATGCGCGAATGTATCCATGCGCAAACATTCTTTCAACGTGACGCGACCTATACTATAAAATCTGATCCATACATTGATAACGTAATGCCAGTTATATTCCTCCCGCACTTTCCATGACTTACAGACCTGCCAGAGGCACCCATAAAAACTTATATAATTATGAAAGGAGGAATGTTATCTCGTAGGTACCTTCCATTAAAACATAAATTGTCTCTTGGTGACTTTCGCCATCGCAAACAATTCCATTTGAAAGCAAAACCAACAGATCGAGAACTTTAGGCTCTGCAATAAATTCATCTGTTAGGAATGTTTTACCAAAATGTTGGAACAATGATTTTGTTACTTGTACTTATTTATTGTTCATATGGCGTTAAAAAACTGTAACCGAGTGAAACGAGAAAACGTATCGTAAGTTTATGACAATTTTGTGTACGAAAAGTTTTTAATTTATTATGATTTTTTTTATTCTAGCCGTAACTGTCCCAGTGCTTGGCAAACGCCAATTTCTTGCAGGTACTCTTTTCCTGCGCTTTCTCGAACCAGCCCTCGTAATACGCATCCAAATCATCCTGCCACCCCTTTAGGTTTCACCTCTCTCGGGTCGACCTCGACGGCACCTTCCATCTTCAGCCAACCATTGAGTGGTGACCCTTGTCCAGCGGTCATTATGCATGCGGCTGACATGACTCGCCTAATCCCGTTTGCAATACGTAATAATTAACCCTCATGACCGTATTTTGCGGTGTCCCAGTGGTAACAGCCGCGACGAGAGTTGTAGGTGGTACAAACTCCTAGACCCATTTGTCAAATTTTGCCAAGAACTGTATAACTGATGAGAAAATATCGGAAATATCGGACCCAGTTGGTGGCGCTGCGGTCGAGTTCGGGCAGGACCACAGAACAGGTAAATTAACTATTCTGTGGGCAGGACAACGTCTGTCGGGTGTCTAGTTTAATATTCAAATACCTCGTGTCGCGGTGTTTGTAGTCGCATAACTCCGAAACGGCTCGACCGACTTTTTTTGTATATTTGGTAGGTATGAGAATAGGCCGCCATTTATTATAGGGCTGAACAACGTTTGCCGGGTCAGTATACTATAATATATGTTTGTTTTAGGTGCACGGAAAATGGGACATGGTTAGTTGGCCCCAACAAGAATAAGCTTTGGACAAACTACACCACTTGTGTTGACACCGAGGACTTAGATGTGAGTACCAAGTCGAATAAAAACAGGTACCAAGTCGAATAATTTATGTATACCTATGTTTATTATAATATAATTTTATATTGCGTGTAGGTATAATATGACAAATGCAAATCTGTGAGTTAAACAAGCGTGCATGCGAAGTTTTGTCAAAAAATAAACTTCCACCTTTTAGAAATCGGTTAAGAGGATAGTATCCGCTTCGCGCCCCATACAAACGTAGTTTGGCTCTTGCTTGAATTTTAAACAATGAAAGTCATTGAAATTTTGCAGTAACAATCTTATCATTAAAATACGTGTTCATGTAATATAAAATTTCATTTCAATATACGGTTAAAAAGTTACACGAGCTCAAAGATTGGCAATTTTCGTTGAAAAACGGCCCAACTTTATGCTAGTATTTCTCGACAATGTATCAAAACAGAAACATTCTGATTCGAAAGAAACCCAGATAATATAGTGAATATTTTTTTACAATATTTTTTTTTTACGTATTAACAATATTATAGGAGTAATCTCCAAAATTCGGAACATGAGAAATACGCGTGAAAATGTTGCAAATGTATTGTTGTTTCACCATGCGTCGCGGGAGCTGCGGCGGGTCGGGAGGTGAGACAACGTCCTTGAAACAACCGGCTCGCGGTGCATGTGAGCGACGCGATGAATCGAATGTCGTGAATCTTACTTATTCCGCCGGGTGCGACTTATCGAAAGAGATATTTAGATAGTTTGATGGACAACGAGAGCTTGCGCTCGAGAGAGGTTTTATTATTAAAATATATTATACGTACATAGACTGCCTCATTAGTCTAGTGGTCCTAAGTGCGACTGCTACGCTAGAGGTCCTGGGTTCGATCCCCAGGTCGAGCAAAGTGTTATTGGATTTTTCTATGAAATTCCCATTAGCAGCTCGGGGTCTGGATTTGTGCCCAGTTAATGGCAATAGGCTCGCCCCCTATTACATGGGACCTAAACATACCGGCGAAATGTGGGTGTACATTAGTACACCTCTGCGCAACCCTTCGGGGAATACAGGCGTGATGGTATGTTATGTTATGTATACCTACATAGGTAAGTAAAGATAATATACCGGCCGTAACTTACTAGACTACCTAAGGAAAAAAAATGTGTAATATAGGTAATTTTATTGTTTTACGCGTGATAATACTATTTTATACCTAGGTATATCTTATTATTAGGTATATTGTAGGTATATAATATATTGTAAATTAGAATTACTGTTGTTTACATACCACATAGGTACCTAACTACATGTATATACGTGGGTTGATTTTATGTTACTTAGGTACTTGTCTAGTAATAATTATAATTTATTTATGGTTGCGTCGCGCGTTGGTTTTGATTTAGAAGTTACAAGAAACAGTTTGAGCCTACATCTGTAAAAAAGTTTCTTAGATTGGCAGAGGTGAAAGCAATAATTTATTGTGGGTATATTATAGATAGCATGGCAAGAAAATAAATGTATGCATGAAAATAAATGGTGAAGTGGCTAAGTAATCGGGTGCGCTATGAGTAATGTAGTATCACTAGTGGGTTCGATTCCCACACGGAGCATATATTTTTTATGGCCTAAAGGTAGTTTTCCATGTTATCTTCTTTTGTTAAAAGAGCTTGGGTTTGGTAAACGCACTAAAGATCCAGAAAAATCCTAGTGTAAATAAAAAAAAAGAAGTGAAAAAAAATAAAAGTGATTTTTAGGTAGGTACTTAAGTAAGTACGTAGGTACTCTATGGATATTCTTTTAAAATAAGTGTAAGAAATTGCACTTAGCGATAAGACCGCCAATAAAATTGTACCAATATTAAGTAACTTTGTTTTAGTTTTAACTGTTTTCTTTTGTGTACAATAAAGCATATTCTATCTATATATCTATCTACGTGTGTGTGTATATCCGTAATTACATAGATTATAAAAAAGAAACAATCGACAATTACTCGACGTAATGATTACTGGCTTGGTAGCTATTTCAGATATTTCTCAAGTACTTTATTCTAGAACTGCGATTACTAAAGTGGATTCCGTGGAATCTAGAGGTGATGTAGAAAAGTCAGCAGGGTTTAATAAACTTTACGTAGGTAGCTACGTAAAGTTTATTTAAGTCATAAGTTCTTATCCTAAGGTTTTTAGTAATATAAATGCCTAGCACAATTAGTTGTAATGTAAAGTTCACTCGTAACAAAACATTTTAATAAAAGCAGAGCCAAGTCTCATTACTCGATTACTACATGTTGCTGGTGATTCATAATATTATATGTACATGTACGCACGGCTACACATCAAGCTATACAAAACCAGTATAGGCTGCCCTTGAATTGTGCTTTAAACCTTTACAATGGGAGGTCAGTCTAAACTGGTTTTGTATAGCTTGATGTGTAGCCATGTGTACATAATTTTCAGTAAAGAGGAAAAATTTCAAAGTGAATGTTGTGGCTGACTGCCAAAATATAAAAGAACGGTTTCAAAAAAAGACTTCCCGAAACGAGATCAAGAATTAGGGTAGGTATGATAAAATTGGATATTAGGATTATAGCAATCATCAAGTTATAAGTAAAATTATTTGTTAGCTATACATTTTATTATGATACCCCTGAGTCTCTTTCGGTTATATCGGGTTACCACAGTCATGTAACTAATTATACAAACATACTTTACACAAAAACTTGTATGCACTCGTATGCACACGCGCACACACACACACACACTATTATTATTACTTTCTTTTCTATGTATATAGATAGTAAATAATTATTTCCTATTTTTTTATGTAAAATAATATGTGTGTAAAAATGAAATAATGTGAATAAAGGAAATAATAATAATTATTATTATTATAATTATGTGTTACGTATCCATTTGGATTTGGACTCTCAGCATAGCTTGTGAATGTGACGAGTCAGCCATGGGCTTACACCAAGTGAGTTGGTTCTTTTCTTCTGAAGAATGTGTTTGTGAAGTGGATATCAGGAATCGCTTTACTATGGAATATGTATCTATGATAACTGATTTTTGTAGTGGAATGTATGTTTTGTGTAGGTCTAGTTCTTTTTATGATGTGTTTAGTGATTTAGGGATGAGTCTGGTAGATAATACTATCAATATTATTTTAACTGTATTTTGTTGCATATCTGTCGTATTTCATCTGCTAATGATATAGAATACGACGGATTATCTCGGTGTATTTCTTTCTGAGTTAGACACAGATATATCTACTAAATTTGTTATTTGTGGTTATTTTAAAATTAATGCTATGTATGGTCTATTGTTCCGTGTGATTTTATCTGTAATTATATCACTATCCCAGTATAATTTATCTATGTTGTTATTTTACATTTTTTGGCTTATATTTATAACATTGTCTTATTGTATCTATTAAATTATATTTTTTAGCTATCTGTAGGTATATTTCTTTATAATGTCTATCTGTGTACTGTATTTGCTAAGAATGGACATCCTCTTGTCATATGATCTATAGTTTCTTGTTGGAAGTTACATAATCTACATCTATCTGACATTACATTCAAACAGCGTAATATAAAGATTTAATATTACTTAGTAAGAAAAGGTTTGTAATAAAGTCTACAGACTTCGTTAATGTGGGTCTAGTATTGACTTACAGCTCCCTTCATAAACCTTTCTTTACTTAGAATTGCTCTGTAATTCGTTTGTACTTGGCTGTCATTACCCCTTTTTGATTATCAGAACGAGACAAATAAATTTTAACTTACTAACGCAAACGCAATGAATTCAAACACTTTTCTTTCAACTGTAACTTCCATTGTTTACGTAGAATCAAAAAAATTAGTGCATAGCGGACCTTTTTAGTAGGTATCTTTTGAGTCGAGCATAGCGAAACTAGAGCATAGCGGTACTAACCGGTTAAAAATGCCAAATTTATAATAATAAATAATATTTAATATCTATTATTATAAATAACAAATATTATTAGTATTATTAACGAGTACTTAGTATTAGCATACTACTTGTTAATACTAATAATATTTGTTATTTATATAACTATAAGGTAGCCCTTATAGTTTCTGAAACTTTATAATGAATCAGTGAGTGAGTGATATTACGCTGTAATATAATTTTTCATTTTTGATTAAAAGGCTATATTAATCTAAACAAGATTGTCTTGTTCGTGAAATGACTTTTTTGTAAGGTTAATAATGACTCATTCGTCATCTGCTTATCAGCTTTTAATTTTTAAAGGATATTCAACATAAAAAAGAAAAGTATCTGGTGCCGCGAAATTTTACGGCGCATGCGGATTTGTTTGAGAAATAACACATAACTTGATATCTTCTAAATTACAGATATAGATTATATTACACGAGACTTGGCTCTGTTTACAAAAATATTTTTAATATGTTAAAATTACTGTTATGTGTACAATTGAGAGCTTACGAGTAGGTCATGAAGTCTTCAAATATTGTAAGTTTCTTATCTGTACTCTCCCCTGATGGGAGCATCAAGCATCTGAAAATCTTAGAGATGCCGTTTTTTTATGATTTATGTCGCAAAAGCTTTCTATGACTTTTAGTGCATTACCATTTCTATTCATAGCTACTTTTATTATGAAATAACATAACATACCATCACGCCTGTATTCCCCGAAGGGTTAGGCAGAGGTGTACTTAATGTACACCCACAGTTCCCGGTATGTTTAGGTCCCATGTAATAGGGGGCGAGCCTATTGCCATTCACCGGGCACAAATCCAGACTCCGAGCTGCTACTGAGAATTTCATAGAAAAACTCAATAACACTTTGCTCGACCTGGGGATCAAACCCAAGACCTCTAGCGAAGCAGTCGCGATTGGGACCACTAGACCAACGAGGCAGGCATTTATTATGAAATTCAATAAAAAAATACGGATTGTTCTAGAAGTGAATAGGTAGGTACTTATTTTTATTAAATGCAATTTCCAATCGTTACGCGTCATTCTATTTTACAAATCAAAGAAAATAAGTACAATACAATAAAAAACCTTGAACGAGCGCTCAGTGTACATCACCATACGTACTTAAGTAAATACCTAAATTTTATTATGTAAGTGCTTAACTGCTGCTGATTGTGTCATCAATACGACGGTTTATCATAATTTTACAATGAAAATTGCATTTAGGTAGGTACTTATGTAGGGACTTACATATCCAGATTGTTTTATTCGAATCAGTCAAAATTTACAAGGTAAGTACCTACTTAGGATCAAAACAAAATATTTTGTACGAAGTAGGTATCTATTGAAATGAAAAACAAATTTTCGTACAACTTATTGCTCTAATCTTGAAATCCCTTATTTATGGTAATACTATAGAAATAAATAGGTAGGTAGGTAGGTACTAAGTTACTTTCTCATTAGGTAGGCAATTGAATAAAAAAATAAAAAATAGATGGTATTTGCTATAATGGATCTTACAACGAAATAATTGACCTAATAATAAATTCGAACGAACGAACAAGGTACGAAAAAAAAAAACGCTTTCATAATTTCATTACTTTAGAATTGGACCCAACAACGAGAATAAGCGCGCGGGTGGTTGCGAGGGCGCGCGGGACAAGGGCCGCCCGCTCGCATCGCAGGCGATAGGGACAACAACACAAAAACCAATACCTAAACTGCGTGCGCGCTGTCGAGGTACACTCCTCTTAATAAAACTTGCTAACAACTTTCACACGGTATAAGACGGGCATGGCATAAAAAATAACCTATATTTTTTTAAGATATGGTTGGGCTATATAAAGTAAGGATGTTTGTTCAAGCTTTTCTGACTTTTCGAAATCATGTCCACGTTAAGCCGAAGAGATTGTTATAGTGTATGAAGTTTCCCGACCGGTACAAGTAGCAGCAATTCAAAATTTGCCGATGATTTTAAGTCTTTATAACCAAGAAGTCCAATCGATTTTTTTAAAGCTTAAGTTAGCCATGTGCGTCACACATTACTAATGTTCTTGCTAACCCCTCGTTTTAAGCTAAGTGCTTCTATTGCGAGTTGGTTCACGTCGGTAGCGCAATGGGTGGGTTTCGAACCCGCAACCACATGATCGTAAGTCCGACGCCCTAGTCATTAGGTTACCGCAATTTCATTATTATTTTTAATATTCTAGATACTAGTTACTAACTAAAGATTAAAAAATAATCTATTAGAGAAACTAAGATCATATTAATCCGCGTCATTATATGAGCCGTCCCTTACTATTAAAGTCTATTTGTTGACAGAAACATTTCAGTTTCAGTTACAAAAGCATCGGTGTTCTGAATTCTTAATGGTCACTTCTCATGGATCATAGTAAGACTCGTATTACAAATAATAAAAAAACACTGGTTCTAAGTATGAATTAATTTAGAAGAATCTCTGAATATATCCATTTTACCCACAGGGCAGAATTTCTTAAGAATTCAGTAATCGATTTATCAAAACAAAAGTATCCATTTTCCCCGCTGAATGGCCTGAACCTGAACATATAACAATCCCAAAAATGTATTAACCTCCTTCATTTCAATAAGAACAATGGCTAAAAATACTTTGGAGATTAGAACTTTCTGGGTATTATAATAATTAATTTATCGATCTTACCTGCTGTAATATAATTATTTTTCTTTTTTCTGTATGATCGTCAGGGCAAAATTTTCAGGCGAAAATTTGTACAGCGACTCAAATACTGTCATCAAAGTAAACGTATACGACACAATACAGGCTGATTAAAATAACCTTCAGAGACATTATAACCTATGACAAGTAATTACAGAAGATTACTATTTAAATAACTGTACCATCAATGTTTTCCAACCGATTACTTAACCTTTAATTACAAAACTACCACCACAAACTGAGATAATTATGTGTATACATTTATACACAGTCTGTATGCTTTAATAAAAATATTATGTATACATACTGACATTTTAGTTTGTGTATCGGCGGCGTGACGTGTGAGGATAGTCGTCGCGGGACCGCAGCGTTCCCGGCTCGCCATCCATTACGCTGGTACATTGTTTACTGGTGCCGACACCCTGTATACACGACGACTATGATTCATGCGTACTATGTCTCAGTTTGCTCGGTTATTTTTTTTTATTCGCTTCTTAGAGGCACTAATGGTGAAGATGATATTTAATATCAGAACATCGTGAAGTTTTACGCTAGTAATTCTTGATATAAAGGGTGCTTCACATTTTTTTGTAAGTATATTTTGAAGTAAGAACCAGATCTGTTTAGGTCATCAATCAGCTAATGCTGATAGGCAAATCTGTGAGTATGTGCGGTTAAGCCATGCTGCTTTATTCCGGAACATGTATTCACATACTATTCGATATTACCGCCAGGTTGGATCGGACAAGTGTGAACACGCTGCATTAAAAAGTTAGTGTTTTTAAATCCTGAATATCGCACACGTAGTGTTTTTATTATACACTAACGACCCGCGGCTATTATCGTCATATTACAACTAATTTACACAAAACTTTAACAAATTATACACCTTAACCTTCATCATGAATCACTTTGCCTATTAGTATAAACTCCGTGAAAATCCAAAGTCTTTTTTTGAGTTTATCGCGGACGGACAGACAGTGGGGGACTTTGTTCTACAATATGTAATTATCAATATCTGACAAACATTTACGACCCTAATTGTGTTTACACCGAGTTTTCAAAACCACATGCAGACTTCAGAACCACAGCTATTTCGAACAAATTGTAAGAGCAGGAGTTTTTTCAAGGTTTGGCTCGAGGGATGTGGTTATAACCGACCTTTTCCTGCTTTTACTTGTACAGGAATATATCGGCCGCCGTCGTTCGGCCTAATTCGCGTTCCCCGTTACACGACCCTTCTTCCAAGACATCGATCCACACCTCATTTGTCAAATCCTCACATTAATTTACACTTATAGGAAATATATATTGCGACTTTCTTGTAGATACAAGGAAAAATAAGTCCGCTAGATCTTTGATATTTATAAATTCAAAGGAGTGTATGGATTTATAAAATATCTAACAAACATGAAAATACCATACTTTTCTATTAATTATATAATCGATTGTACGATTTCCTCTCTAAAATTAGTTAAACAAAGTTCAACTTGACAATAAAATTATGTATAAAGTTCTTAATTCAAACAATCGATTAAGTTTATTTTCTTTTAGCTGACTTTACAATAAAGGACGATAATTTTAATTAGGCTGTCATTTTATTTTGTGTGTACTGATTGCGAACCGATTTCAAGTTTTCTTCTTCTGATCTGATATAATTATCTCTTTGTATTTTTTATGAATTTTCCATGTAAAGATTATAAAGTTATTTAAGTGAAGGATAATATAGACTTGAATATCCTGCCCGCAGTCGAATTTTTCCTTTACTAAAATAACATGAAATATTTAATTATTTCAGTAATATAATGAGTATAGAGTATTTTAAGCTAATGAAGTTAATTTTGTTTCAGTTTCGTAAGATGGTGAACAACATATACGTATACGGATATACTCTTTCGACGGTGGCCTTGCTGGTATCTGTTGCCATCTTTCTCTATTTTCGGTAAGACCCTACCGGAAACATTTCTTTCATTCATATTATTCTGATATGTGTAGTTATCATCACATCATTGATTGATATACTTAATAAATTCTATAATATCCGGGATTGTTTATAAAGGGGAAGAGAGGTAAAGTATTTATATGATCTACATACCATCACGCCTGTATTCCCCGAAGGGTTAAGCAGAGATGTACTAAATGTACACCCACATTTCGACGGTATGTTTAGGTCCCATGTAATAGGGGGCGAGCCTATTGCCATGGGCACAAATCCAGACTCCGAGCTACTACTGAGAATTTCATAGAAAAACCCAATAGCACTTTGCTCGACCTGGGGATCGAAACCAGGACCTCTAGCGTAGCAGTCGTGTTTAGACTAGACTAGACTAATGAGACAGTTTATATGATCTATACTAGAACTAATATTAATTAATACTAAAATAACATTAATAAGAGTAAAGCTTTGTTTGTTAAACTACTGCACGGATTTTAGTCGCACCATAAGAAAACTTCATTATTCCCGATTAACATTTCACATCTATTTATTATTCCGCAGAATTACTGGAATCCCATGCGGGCAAAGCCGCGGGCAATTCCCTATTATAAATAAACGTTTTGGTATAAAGACAAAACAAATACAAACATTTCTTTTTTTTTAATAGCTTACTAGCAATGTGGGTAACACATTACTAGTAATCTTGTTTACCCCTCGTGCTAAGCTAAATGCTTGTGTTACGAATGGGTTCACGTCGGTAGTGCAATGGGTGGGTTTCGAACCGGCAACCACACGATCGCAAGTCCGCATTTTTTTTATTACAAGCTGTTTCTGCAGGTGGGCCAAAGCTTCTCATTTTATCGTTCCAGCATTTTACTTACCTTATTTGAGACGGTTTTCGTTGTAACTAAAGTATTTTCCACGAAGCGACTGCCATCAGACCTCCTCCGCAAATCAATTATCGATATCCTATGATCAAGATCCCATCATTTTCATAGTTTAAGGCTGAATTCCACTGACAATTGTCATAGCTGTTCGTTTGACAACCGGGGACAAGTGCTTAACGTGCTCTACGAGGCTTGAAGAAGCCTTGATATGCTAAGAAAGTCTATTAAAATACAAGCGACAAACTAAAGATAGGCAGGAATAGAACGTCAATTGTACCGATTCTCGCTTATACATCTGTTGCTTCTCAGCCACGTTCCATAATTATGTTGTTACACATTCGTCGGTTGCTAGTACTATGCCCTTTTTAAAGGACTATAGGTACTATCGTACTTTATCATTATTTTCGTCTAGTTTCAATACTAGTTATTTGATATTAAATTCGACATAAACGTAACTGATAATTATTTAAAAAGATATATAATTTAGCGAAGGAAAATTCTGTTTATTAATCGGGAATTTAGAAAACTATAATTTTTTACGAATATTTCTTTCCCTAAATCGTCCAAAAGAATACCTAAGAAGATGTATTTTTAGGCGCTCCTTCGGACGAAAAAACAAAAAAGTCGACTAATATTTTCACATAGGTAATCGTTGGTTAAAATATACGATGACAATGAATCTATTCAGTTAGAAATTTTCTACTCCGGTATCCCTTTAGACGAGACAAAAGAGAAAGAAGCAAGACAACAAATCGTAAATACAACGATACATATCAAAACTAAGCCGTAAACGAGCTAACCGTGGAATGGGGCAACATCGTTATGCATATATATTAACAATAAAGAATATGAAGCTAGAGCCTGTCTCCCAAACCTTTCGACCTTTAATACCTACTTATAAAAAATACTACCTTGCATTGCCAGCAATTTCACTCAATTCCCAAAAGATTTCTGGGACGAAAGGTAGCCTACAAAGTTCAATCTTAATGCTTATTTTTAGTGTCTTCACTATAAAAGTATTTATTAAAAAATCAATACTGCCATAGTACAGACAATAGTTCAAAGATTTCTATAATATATCTCAAACCAAAAAGCAAACGTTTCAACGCATGCTATAAAAAATGTTGTATAAATATTAGGCAATTTATAATAAGTATCGTTGTCACATTAGCTGGCAGTACTAAGAAACTTAATAGGAAAAGCAAAACTTAAGAAAAACTGTACCTGTTGGTGTAATAGAAACAACAAGCAGTGATAGCCTTTTAATATGACATGACAATTGGACTGCCAAGGTAGCAGTAGTAACTACTACTATACTCTACCACCACTCAAAGGTCTCGAATTCGAATTTCACCGTAATAGTATGTACCTAGTTCATTATCATGCGTTGAAATGGTTAAGGAAAACATCAAGATAACACCTGCATTAGGCCAGCGTGGGTGACTATATTCTAATACCTCTTATTATGAGACATACTATACCGGACAATATATTTAATGAGTTGATGATGAAATAGAAACTAACAAACCATCACGCCTGTATTCAC
Organism: Subacronicta megacephala; assembly: GCA_958496365.1. Lineage (NCBI taxonomy): Eukaryota > Metazoa > Arthropoda > Insecta > Lepidoptera > Noctuidae > Subacronicta > Subacronicta megacephala. Next base: position 13,247,063 of record OY292513.1, read on the forward strand.
TGAAGGATAAGGCAGAGGTGTTTTTAATGTACACTTATAGTTTGCCGCCATGATTAGGTCCCATTTAATAGAGCGCGAGTCGATTGCCATCCACCGACAAACATCATTCACATTCATAGACAAACTCAACAACACTTTGCTCGACCTGGGAATCGAACCCAGGACCTCTAGCGTAACAGTCGCGCTTATGACCACTAGACTAATGACGCAGTCAATATAAACTACACAATACAATAGAAACTACAGCTAATGAATTCTAATATCATCCATATTTATATTCAAATTTATTACCCTTGTGGCGTATCGACACGCCTTAAATGTCTATGAAGAGCCGCTCGTCTATGGAACGGAACGCGCTTGTCTCCGTCCGAGCGCACGGCTCGCTCTCTGCCTCCAACCATCGACCGACTCGTACGCATGTCGCGTTAACCGAGCGGTTTATAATGGCCGCCTTGGCCCACCTGTAAATTGTTTAATATTAGTTATTCCTACGTTGTACAGTATAATAAATGTATATAATATCCGTGTTCGACGAGTATTATTTCGCGGCTAGGAGTAGGCCGATATCGAACAAATACTCCAAACCCTTATTTAAACAAGGTTATCGGGGCCAAATTGTAAGATAAAGCTGTCCCCTAACAATTTATAGGACCAATAACACTTGCTTAATATACGATGACAACGAAATGACTTTCAGTATAATGTTACCTATTTACCTCACCTAAAGTGACATTAATGTGGTACATGTTGTGAATTAATTCTACAACTGAATAAATAAATTTAAAGCTAAATAAACTTAAACCCAACTACTGAAAAATGTTAATTGTTCATACTGTATTTCTATTTAACTTTTAGTAATAATAGAGGCATGCCGTGATAACCAAGGTGGAGATACAAATAATTAATATTATAATGTTTATTTATTTTCCACCACACTTACAGATTGAAAATATATGTAAGTAAACAGTTTTAAGGAGGGTGGACTGGTGCCTAAACTAGGGAAACCCTGTATTTCAGGACACCAGAGTTATGGATCCTAGGCCGAGCAAAGTATTATTGGGTTTTTCCATGAAAATCTCAGTAGTAGCAGTTCGGTTACGTACACGGTTAATGGCAATAAATGTGGGTTATATTACGTAACTCTTAGGGAAATACAGCCGAATATGTTTTTTCAATAATCCACGACAAGGCAGAAAATCTTAGTGACGATTAACATTTAAAAACACCATTTGTAAAAAAATGAGGGAGATGCTTTCTTCGTTTTCAAAAATGCTGTCAAGCTTGGATGCTTGAGTCGATTAAAGTGATAATCTGCATCAATGGTGGTGGTACTTGGTACTATGGTTGGTCCACAACTGTCTGAAATAGTCGTAATACAGTTTGGACAAACATTGTGCACTGCGACATTTAAAACTTATAAAGTGTATATGCACTACTGACAAACAAGTAGTTTACCTCTCAGTTCAAAATAACCGTTCCACAGTGCACAAATGCCATCTTAACTCGAATTGAGATTACTCGATTATTTTCTCATGAAAGAACGGCGCCACTCTACATATACAAAATCGAACGTTCGATTTCGTTCGATTATTAACTTTTAATGGTCGCCACAATATACAACAACAATACACCCCATTTTTAAATTGCAAAATCGGAAGTTAATTAATTTTATGAATTAAAATTGTGTGTCCTCACCAAATATTGATTTTGTGACTGACTCGATTGAAGTATCAAAGTTTCATTATTTCAAATAATCACGTAAATAGGTCACACGTAAAACAATCACGTAAGTAGTACCGGTCGCCGAGATTTGTTACTTCTTATTCTTGTGATGTTTAATTAATTAGATAAATATATATCTTATTTACCTAGAAAATCTTGACTTTAGTTACTTAACAATATTTATATAGGTAAGGTCAAAAACGAAAACTAGACTATTTGGAAGTTTTAGAGCACACCTAAAGGTAAAACTAATTTAAAGTTGATTTACTTACATTTTCATCTATGATATTTTAATTTACTTACATAATTATATCCATCAAAATTATAAGTATCGCATTTCCAGTATAAGTTTACCGGCATTCTTATCCTCGGTTCTCAGTACCGAGAAATTAACCAAGAATATCCTAGCTTTGTCTTTGGTTGACTGTGAGGTACCTTACACGACCGAGGCTAAGAATTCTTGGGTTAGCAGTTGCCCGAATACCGACCCACCCTTAAACCAAAGAGGGTTTAGGTTTCCCCAGAGACTGTGGGATGAGCCGCTTTGCAGTTTGATACTGAATGAACTTATTAAAACGTCAATCAATACTGCTGAGCGAGCACGCCTACTGGCTGTGGGAAAGTGGGAGTCAGGTCTGTGGTTACAAGCGCTTCCGTCTTCCAGCATAGGTACCATGTTGGATGACTCGACTTTCCGGATCGCTGTTTGCCTTCGTTTAGGGGCTCCTTGCTGTGCTCCACATCGCTGTCACTGTGGTGAAGCTGTCACAAGCCTCGGACACCATGGCTTGTCTTGCAGCAGGAGCGCAGGTCGCATAGCACGACACGCAAGTATTATTGACATCATTCGCCGTGCTCTCGTCACCACCGGCATTCCAGCCATGTTAGAACCTAATGGCTTGGCACGTGACGATGGCAAGAGCACGGACGGGATGTCATTACTTCCTTGGAACTTGGGTAGGCCCCTAGTGTGGGACGCAACTCGCGTCGATACTCTTGCGCCATCCCATCTTCCTAGTTCAGTGGGCAATGCTGGTGCTGCTGCTGCAACGGCGGAGACCAACAAGCGGCGAAAATATAACAATTTAATTAACAGTTATATTTTCGAACCGATTGGGGTTGAAACGCTGGGGCCATGGGGTCCAAGCGCACTTTCCCTTTTTTAAGGGAAGTGCCAAACGACTGAACGAGGCTTCACGTGACCCAAAGGCTGGCCTATACTTTGCTCAAAGAATCAGCATTGCCATACAACGTGGCAATGCAGCCAGCCTTTTGGGTACCCTCCCGGCTGATAGCGATGCGGAGTTTTTTGATGCCCTTTTTTAATTTTCCTTTTATTTATTAATATAGTTTAGCTGTTAGTCTAGTTTAATTTAAATTTAGTTCTATCTATTTATTAGAAAATTAGAGATTAGTAACATGGAAGTTTATTCGAATTAAAAAAATAATTAGATCAAAATTATATTTTTATTATCTAATCGCTACATACCTCGCACTCATCTCGTGGCTAAGTAATAACTACTCCATTGGCGGCGTTAATCGCTTAATCCGTCTGCTCGTTTGCCACTGTGCCATAAAAAACGTCATTAGTGTGTTAAAATGCTAGCTCATATAAATATTTCCTTTACACAGGACACTGCACTGCACGCGTATACGCATCCACATCCACCTTTTCACATCGTTGGCTCTAAACAACTTATTCTGGATACTCTGGTACTGCGCTGTCGTCAATCATATCAACGTTGTTCGGAACAATGAGGTAATCAACACATACCTATAAGTTAACACTGGGTTAGGGGCCAGAGGCACAGGAAAGCTAGTCGATCCGAAAAAAATGAGAAAAATTACTTGATATACATGAGAAAGTGAGAGAGGAGCATTAATAATAATTACCTCATACACAAATAAACCATTCAAATTCTAAAATTTATATTCATTCTTCGTGCGTTTTTATGAACTATAGCGAAGCAATTTTACCGTTGTTTAAAAAAGGACAGGGTCCAATTGAATTTATGAAAAGAAGTCTCGGGCCAGGATTATAAAAACAAAATTAAACTCTCACATAGAATCTTTATTAGGGGATTGTTAACTGTGATTTTTATTTCTCTTAACATAGTTTTTGGGTGATATGAAAAGAGTTGTTTGTGTTATGTAATTGAAAAACATAGTACTTAACCATAGTAATAGTGGTTATTTGTAAAGATTAACAATAATTTTATCAGCTCAATAAGTCATGCATGAAATAATTTAATGTTTCTGTATGCAGGTATGGTGCCAAATATTGCACGTTGTCACCAACTACTTCATGGTCACAAGTTATCTTTGGATGTTCTGCGAAGGGCTTCATCTTCATATAGCCCTTGTAGTGGTGGGTATTTATAATATCTATACTAACTACAATTTTCAGGGTGACCAGAGAAGTGACGCCGAATGTGGCCAAAATTTAGATACCTTGTATCAAGAGGATTTTTCACCGGACATCATTTTTTTTTCTTCCAAGTAAATGATAAAGGGTATTTTGTTTTATGGTAATGGGAAACCTTAATATCAACTACCATCTCAAAAATAATGGTTTGCCCTACTCTTAAAGAACATGACTAAAAGAGTAGAAACTTCAAAATCACTAGGTCATTACAGCAACAAAAGTTTGAATCATAAAACTATTATGGATTATATTAATTGTAGCTCTATTAAAAAAAGTGGTCTTCATAAAAATACGACAGATCTCTTAATATTTTTTTTAATAGAAGCTTGTGTATGCCCTCCAAACAAATCTTTGTTTCCCGACACTTATAATTTGGGTGTCTTCAAGACGAGAGTGAATGGGTTTCTTCTAGTTAAGCGCGCTCCATCGTAGACCACATCATTGCTTAACATCAGATGGGTTGTGGTCAGGAGCAACCCCTACCTATAATTAAAAAAAAAACAATAAAACGAAAAAAAAAACAATTAACATTTTATTAAACAAAATTCATAGCAATAATTTACTCTTAAGCTATCAATTCCTATTGGTCCTTTTCAAAAGGATCTACCTGCTTAATCCTTTTTAGTGTCCCTGTTTCAAAATTCGTGACCCATATTATTGGGTCTTTGCTCTGATTTATTTATTGGATTTGTTAAATCCATTAGACCTTGATTGCAAGGTAAATATACCTAATTTAGCTTGATGGTATGTTACCTATATTACATAAATAACAAAAACATTGTGAAGGTACCTATAGACAGACCCACAATTAATTTATCAGATTATTTGGGTACTTACTAAATAATGGACTGCCTCATTAGTCTAGTGGTCCTAAGCGGGACTGCTACGCTAGAGGTCCTGGGTTCGATCCCCAGGTTGAGCAAAGTGTTATTGGGTTTTTCTATGAATTTCCCAATAGCAGCTCGGAGTCTGGATTTGTGCCCGGTTAATGGCAATAGGCTCGCCCCCTATTACATGGGACGTAAACATACCGGCGAAATGTGGGTGTACATTAGTACACCTCTGCGTAACCCTTCGGGGAATTCAGGCGTGATGGTATGTTATGTATGGTATGCTATGTTACGAAATAATATTTTTAAATTTAAACTCCGCGCTTCCACTGAGAACTTTCCAAATGAAAAACCATTAAAAACATTATTCCTTACAAGGAGTTAAGTTAAGTCAGTCTCTGAAAATATGAGATGAGCGTACCATCTCTCTAAAGTTTTCTAAAATGTTTTGCTTATAACTTTTAGTCGGAGGATATTTCCGTTTAATATCCTACTCAGCAAACATACTGATCCAATCTAAATTTCAAAGTTTCTCCGTGAAATAGTCACGTAGTGTGGAAATCTCATGGGATTCGACAAACACTGACATAACCCGCTGTGTATTTGAGTAGGTCGGTCATATTATATATGTGTAGAGAAAGTTATCTCTTTAGATAATCGTGTTTAAGTATTGTCATATTTTAGCCTTAGTCATGTTATAAAGCTTGCTGTGTACGGACATAATATGATTCTCCGAAGGAACAAATGACTCATCAATATCTTTTCACCGAATTCGTAACTATCGTAAATGAAAAATACAACTTATAAACACCGCATAATCTTAGTATTCTCATGTTCAATAGTTTCGTAACGATGTTAATATATTATTATTCTACATGTAAAAATACTGTTGAGATATTTGCACTAGTAACACATAGATGTATAAACAATTTTCACGTTCGTTCAAGTTCCGTGAAGAATAATGCATAACATACATCGGTTTCCTGTTTACTAGACATATTTACACATTGGGCAATATCTGTATATCTGGTCTATTCTTGTTTTCAAGAGAATGTATCATTTTGCATGAGAATAAAGTAATATAATAGTGGCTATAGATAAAATCATCGTCATAAATGCAGAATATATATACCTATATGATATATTTATAGATATTACCTGAATGTACATTTTGATTTGGAAGACTGAACAAAATTAGCGTCATCAACATGTAGTATTAAACTTTCCGCAGTGTATGTTTACCATTATTTAAAGGTGTTATGAATTCGTGATGCTAATGGGAATACGGCACAGGTGTTCGTGAAGGAGGAGGTGGCGATGCGATGGTTTATATCTATCGGATGGGGTCTTTCACTGGTCATCGTCATGATTTACTCAACCGTCAGATTCTTCATGCCAGGAGGTACTGAGAGGTTTGTCAATTTAATAATGATTTAAACAAAATATTTTCTATTGTCGATATTTGTTTTAGCTGAATGTACCTACTGCCTAGCATTTTATAAAGAGTATATCGCTAGATTACAGCAGAGTAATATAACAATACTGATCTGAAGTTGTATGCAACAAGCAGCGCAGTAGTAAATTTTACTATTAAAGCTTTTGGAAAGGTTAACTTTACAGAGGCACAGTTACATAACCCGACGAAGTTCGAATTAATTATTAATAGTTTAATTTCTTTTATTAAGTACCTTATAAGCGAGCTCTTATGCGAGTTTTAATTGATTTGAAGCTGTGCAATAGATGCCAAAGCGATTACTAACATTATGATAATAAGATAAACGCGCGCGTTTTCTGATACGTGTGCCGTGACGTAAGGGTTTAGTCACACTAGCGAGTTGCAAGCGTGTTTCCAGCGATGACGCCTCCGCCACCGTTGTTGTCGATCGAGAAACGCGTTCGCCGTGTGTGCGTTCCAAACATGCAACGTTCGCGCGCGGTGAACACGCATACAATATTTATAGCTCAGGGGCGGGCGGCGTCTGCGTCACAATGTCGCGGCAAGCTCGCCGGGCATCCGCGATGCGCTTGCTACATGCAACCGAAACATGTTCGCGATTTTCTGGTATCAAATATATTGGTATCTATCTTAACTTACTAATTGTAGTATGTAGGCAATAACAAAACGTAGATTCTTACATACACCATTGGATAATGAAGGGCAAATCCCTTTAACGCGATTGACAAACTTATTGCATTACAACTATTGGTTTGTCCGAACACGTTAATTAATTAACACTCCATTAGTAAACTAATTATGAAAATCCTTGTTGATAAAACGAACACAGAACTGCTATTTCATTACTTAAAATAAAGGCAACCTTTGTGTTGTTTGTTGTTTTATACATCTAAAGTAGCGAACACAGAAAATACAGCCCTTCTGTAATCCGGAAACCGTACCATACGCGCGTGATTGTAGCAAAACCGTTTATTAGGCGTTGGTGTTGAAATATTAAAAAATAAATTTAAATAGGCTTATTTTCTAAGTTAAAAGCGTTTGGTGAGGACGAAGTATGGGATGGTTCTTCTCTTTCCGGCGAAACGAGTGTTAATATTAAAGTTTGGCACACTTGTTCTGTCTAGTATCCAAACAAATAAAATGCTTATAAACTTTTTTATTTACCTCTTCAAATTTGTTTTGGTTCATCAGTTTACTTGGTATTTTTATTTTGTTTTGTTCATATTAGTTTTAGCTTATTCAGCCTAGAAGTCTAATAATACCTAGGTACACATTGTAAAAACTGTATAAGTATTTCGTTCAAGAACTGAAAATGGTCCATAATGCTCTAAAGAGGATAGTGAATTAAAAGTAACGGTTACTGTTATCTGTGTAGCTATGTTAGGAAAGCCTGTTTTATATTTTGAACTTCAGTGACCCGCAATTTCGGTTATCTTGTTCTTTTAACGTTGTGTTTGCAATGACAGACTTACGGCGAAAGCGTTTCCATGCCTGTCAAGTTTAAATTTTAATAAACTTTTCGTAATTTATTAATTCAAACTAATATCATAAATGCGAAAGTTTATCTGTTTCTGTTTCATATAGATTTTTGAGTATTAGTCAAATTTTTTAGGCCGAAATCAATACTGCTTTTAACAATACTACGTTACTTAAAAACTTCCCAAATATTGTTGTATGACAAGTTTGTTTCCTAACATTATTAAGCTTTGTTTGTAAGCCTTATCATCCACTTGGCTCGCAGGAGGCTTATTTAACAATTTACATAATATTTTAGATGCTGGATGGACCAAAGCGACGCATTCTGGGTTATCATCATTCCAGTCGGCCTTTCATTACTGGCGTCATTAGGTAAGTGAAAAATGATCGTTTCACAATTTCAAGAATACCTTTCTTCTTCTTCTTCTTCTTTAGCCTTAATCGTTCAAATATTTGGTGTAGGCCTCCTTTCATCCTCTCCAGTTTCCTCTGTCTTGGGCAATTAGGGTCCAGTTGCTGCCCGCAACTTTCTTGATGTCATCCTTCCATCTCGCCTGTGGTCCTCGAGGTCTTCTCTGGTCCCATGGTCACCATTGTAACACTCTTTTACACCAAGATTTTTGCTTTCTGGCTACATGGCCAGCCCACTCCCACTTCAACTTTGCTACCCTTTTCACACATGTCACATCCAACATTTTTCATTCCATTTCGACCCCCTTTAATCCAAAAATAACTAGTTTTTTTTTTTAATATTCGATTCTGACTTCGTTCTTGATTAATGGCAATACGCTCATGCTCTATTACATGGGACCAAAACACCGGCAAACTGTGGGCGTACGTTAGTTACGTAGTCTAACCCTTCGAGGGCAACAGGCGTAATGGTATGTATGCATGTGACTTAGTTGCTAAAAGTAGGCCTTATTTCGAGAGATTGTACTTCAGTACTTAATTGCGTAGACAAATTAACGAAACAATATCACCTCTCTGATTGTCACCAAACTGAAAAAAAAAACGAAATTTAAATTTGAAATAAAAAACACATTAAAAAATATAATTATAATGTGGACATAGTCCGATATTTATAGTGCGTCTTATCTCCGGGGGGTGGCGCTCAGCTATCACTTTTTTATTTTCTTGTTATAGTTGTCAAAGGGGTAATACCTATACCGGTAATAAAGAAGTACCTAGCATCACTACACTAGTGTAGTGGTGCTCTAATCTTTGCCGCCAGAATCACAATCAAACATAATTGGTTAATTACTACAAAGACCCGAATATTGGTCACAAAATTTTACTGATTCATTGATGGCATCAATCTAATCGAATCGAATTTGTCAGAGTGAACAATTGGTAAGCAGGCGCTAACCAATTCCAGTTCACGCTGACCAATTTCAAATTAACATGGCGTAAGGGAACTAAGACATACAGGAAAATTACTCAAAGGTATTCGGTCGTATTAATTAGTAAACCCGACACTCAGTGGCGAAAGGGACACGTGTTCGGATAAGAACTTGAAACATTACTCTACGCGACCCTTCGTACATACCTATCACTTGTGAAACTAACCAATATTAAAATAGGACACGGAACAGAATGAGATGAAAAATATTTCAACATTGGCCGCGCCTAACTTTGGTCCCGATAAAAAATGGTTAGTAACCACTGGACTAGACTATGTTACTGTTATAAAACATGATGTTTTATCAAGTTTAGTTTTGTGAAGTTGTAGACTTGTCTCATAATTCAAAGGTTATATAAATTGTTACAAATATAGTTCGTTAACAGAGATCATCAGTTAGAAAATGCCAGCCAGCAAACATGGAAATTTATCTCAGAAATAAATATTATTAAACACTTCGCTGGAGCTCTGGCGTGTTATTGGATCAAAAATCTTAGGTCAGCAGACTGCTATTGCAATATATTGCCATTCTTCGTCTTCTGGGCACGTTACTAGATACCTACTTTGACGCCTAATTGCGCGTTTGTAGTTTTAGTTTGGTAATTATTCAATTTGCTAATTTAGTATAATTTCAGATATTATAGTACGAAGGTAGACTCTGGTAAACGAAAACATTGTCCTTATTTTTCTTGTACTACGTGTACCCTGTACTTACAACATATGGGAAAGATTTTCCTTAAGTAAAACCGTCACGAAAATCGTAGACAACAACCCGAAACCATTATTAGATTTAGATAATGACAACCTTATCTAAATTAAGGACAGGTAATTCGTTTCCAATAGACATTATACAGTACCTAATCAATTCTATGTTAAATATAGTCTTCGTAGAAGGACTGTAGACTGCCTCATTTGTAGTTGTCTTAAACGCTTCAAACCCACGTAGACCAAAGTGTTATTGAGTTTTTCAATGAAATTCTCAGTAGCAGCTTGACGTAAAATTTATGCCCGGTTAATGACTCGCTACATGGGACCTAAACATACTTACCAGCGAACTATACTTTAGCTCCCATGTATTAGGTTCTAACCAACCGGGAAATTCAGGCGTGACGGTATGTATGTACGCAGAGGCACATCAAGTCATACATACCTTTTAAGAACAGTCAAGTTTTTATAGGGCTTGATAAATATTCTTTTTTATCATTTTAATCTGCGAAAGAATAGTGGCTGCCACGGTTTTCCACTTTTTCATTCCATTATTTAGAATAAAGTTTTTTTTTATATACTCGAAAAATATAGCTCGTTTTTTGATGAGATATTTTGGGTCATTGTGTTTAAATTAATATGTGTTAATCATCATCTAATGCTGGCTAATGTTGAATGTACGCTTTCTCCAAAGATGAGATCCCAATTCTGACTATAAATTGAGTAAATTCGCTAGGACCCAAAATTACGTAGATTAAATAGCGCTATCTCTCTCCCCCAACCTAATAAGCTTTTGACCAATAAAAGTAGGTCACAACTTTCTTAAAAACAGAAAAAGGTGGGGGTAAGGACCTAACAAGGACTACCTATACTCGACAAGACTATAGATACCATACCAGACTCAATTTCAATTGAGAAAATTTAAAAGTTTGGGATGGGTTAATGCGATGGCGATTGTACCTTTCTACTTTTCTAATGTATCAAGAAAGTGTACCTATCTGCATAAATTAAAATATCATTCATATTTTATATTTTAATTTATGCAGATAGGTACACTTTCTTGATACATTGTGGGAGCTATGTCTGCCAACAAACTGCTATGCAGTTTGGCAGAAGTATTAAATGTTATGTACTTATACGATTTTTAAATGTGAATAAACACTTTCACGGTTAATCAATAGCGAGTAACGAAGAGTTTGTACACAAGCGCATACATTTACGGTTTTTACTCGCAATATAGAGTAACAGTATTTCATAAATGCGGAGAACCGTATTGCGAGGTCTGCGTTCCTCCTTATTACAATAAACATACCATCACGTCTGTATTCCCCGAAGGGTTAGGCAGAGATCTACTAAATTAGTTTATTTTATTAATATCGTCCTGTGTTTGCAGTATTTCTGATCAATGTAGTGCGTGTACTCCTGACAAAGCTTCACCCGGCCCCGAATCAGTGCGCTTCTGTAGCGGCTAAGAAAGCAGCAAGAGCCACCCTTATCTTGGTTAGTAAACTTTACGTAGTATGTATGACATAGGCCTAGTTTCTAGATTACTGTACTACATTTTTTGGTTCTTTAAGTTTTTTCCATATTTCCTGTCACGTGTTTCGTAATTTTTCGAGAGTCATTCTGTAAACTATTTAAAATTAGGCTAGTTTTGAGCAACGTGTATATTTTCTTATATATAATAAAATATATTTTAGGTACTTCGTATAAGTAAGATACCTAGAGCAGGCCTAACAGTTAACATCGTATCCCAACAATCTTATGACTTTTTCACAAACCCCTCCCTTGCCATTAATAAATCCTAACTGCTACTAACGACATTCTACTAAGAATTTCACTGAAAGATCCATAAACTTCCTCTAAATATTTTATTTTGTTTAATAGTAGTGTCTCAAGTCAGTCACTCAGTGTGTAAAGAATTGTTTTTTTTTTCTCAGAGAAAAGATTTTCCTTAATTGTGTATTTAGATATTTACATTATTATTGTAGACTATTACTGTCTGTACCAATATTAATTGCAAGTTCTTATCCTATATTCTTATCTACTTACGAGTACTAACTGGGTTGGTACTAACCAAAATGCCTATGCAAAATGTTATATTTTGTTTATACATTCTTAGTCTAGATAACCTTACGAATAATAAGAATATAAATAGGATTTTTCCTATTTTTCTCCCACGAGTGTAGAAGACAGATTAGATTAATACCCATTTGTAATTCATATATTACCTCCCTTTCTGCATCCTCACCGTTTTTCCGTGTTTACAAATATTTTTTTGTTAGAACAATTTGTATTCAGCATTATGAACAATTGTTGAGTCGTGCGTGTTTGTGATTGTACTTATTTTAATCTTGATCATAAGCGATGAAGTATTTCGCCGTGCTTATTGCGATCGTTACAATTTCAATTTGGACCAAATTTAGTATTTATACGCGTAAAGCGAAAACCTTAACAAATGCGAACTGAACTTTGTGAAAGTTACAGAAGCGATATTTACATGTCAGTGAGTTATGAATTGGTGATTTTACTTTGAAAACTCCATTTCAGATAAGAATATCTAGAACCAAATGGGACTAGAGCTACGTTGCGGGTTCTATTGCGGCTCGTTACTTTATATCACCGCATAGAGTATGAGGTCTTACTGGTGACATTACGTGTTTCAGAAGGTGTACACAATGGCGATTAGATTTTAGTTATACTGTAAATTATATTTAAATTCATTTGCAAAATTAGTTTACTTAGTTTTGATGGACCTCATATTTTGAATTTAAATGAATGCAGGTCGCATTCATTTCGAATGTGTATGAATTTCGATGTGCATTCGATATTTTGTATTTCTTTTCTAAGATAAATAAGTAAGTAAGGTACTATTCATATTGTAACAGATTTTGATGTAATAATGATTACATCTTATCTAGATATCACAACGTGGAACTCATATTCTCCGCTCTAATATGGTTCTGAGACCATGATCGTACGCACTGATAAAATAATGTCATTACAAGCAAATAGAGGTGCGGAAAACTCATAGATCATAAATGCTATAATCAAACTAGTTCCGATAAAAGCCACAATTGCCTTTCCATACCCTTTAGTAGGGGCCTTGGTGATCACATTCGCCTCTAGCATAGCTTAGGTCATATGACATAGGAAATCCTCGCACTAATGTCCGTTTACTTTTAACACAGATCCCACTATTCGGACTGCATTTCATATTACTCCCATTACGTCCTCTGCCTGATTCACCGTGGGAGAAACCTTACCAGATTGTGTCGTCGCTTTTTACGAGTTTACAGGTAATTCAACAATATAAGTTATTTTAGTGAAGGATAAATACGACCGCGGGCAGGATTCGAACCTGCGTCTTCTGGTTAAGTACACCAGACGCTATGACCGCTAAGCCACCGCGACTCCCACCCGCCATGTCGAAATTTGCCTTCACATTTTTAATTTACGTCTTTACGGCGACGTCGAAAATATAAATCAGGCTTTCTTCAATATTTTTTTTTTGGAACCGTGCAACTAGTTATTTACTTATCTAATGCACCTATTGAACCATTAACATCTCACTTTTTGTATCAACGATTTTTTAATGGTCACATTAGCGATTTAGCCGCACGACTTTTTCTTTTAAGACTTTGATCAACTCAAGTTTAGTTTTGTTAGACCATTAAAATAATAAAATAATAATCATCATCATTATAAGTATAAAATGCACTTAGAAAACTTTCAACTTTAGAGAAATAAATTACATTATATATCATCATCATCATCCGTAGCTTTTAACGGCCCACTGCAGGGCATACCTAAGCCTCCTCTCCCGCCAAAAGATAAACATGTCCAAGATTAACATACTCGTTGACCATTTCGAGTGTTTCATCCCCGACTTTAACGCTTAGAAGTGATTCACCCGAAAATCGCATTTGTCTTTGACATGTTTATCTTGATGCTTGGTGTAACTCTAGTAGTGTCTCTTGAAGATCAGATATTTTCTCACTGATAAGAATGAGGTCATCTGCAAAACGGAGATGGGACAAGTGAATACTTCTCGTTACTTGTTGTTACTATCCCAATTCACTAATTTGAGAACATCCTCTAAAACTGCTGTAAACAGCTTCGGTGACAAAGTGTCACCCAGTATTACGCCTCACTTAATTGGTATTTTATCAGTGAGCGCATGTAAGCGTATGTACATTATAATATAGCTTTGGAAAATGAATAGGTACATCTGACAAAAGTTATGTGATTTTTCATAAATCAGCTCTTAAACGAATTTAATTGGCTCCGACAAATTGGTCCAATTGTTATCAAAAGATCACAGAAATACTTCAGTCAAAATATCTAAAGCGCTTACGTTACAAAAAAAGCATTTATACAGCAAGAAATACACAAATCATGAAACCTCATTTAAAAGGGGCTTCCCACACCCTGACACTGTTTGTTAAATTAAAATGACAAAAATCATCTCCGCTCCAACTTCCGGAAAAGTAGGCCATATTATAACAAAGCGTTTTTTTTTTCGGACGATATTTTTACTTTTGATGTTATGATATCATGCTTACGTACAAATATAAAAAAAATATAAGACGGGTCCCAAATAATATTTTTCCATGAAAATGCCAAATTATACGAGCGAGCGTGCGAGAGGGATTAGGCTATAGTCCACCACGCTAGCCTACTGCGGGTTGGCAGACTTCACATGCCGTCAAGAAAATCTCTCAGGCATGCAGGTTTCCTCACGATGTTTTCCTTCACCGTTTAAGCGCGTGATAATTAATTATTAATACGCACATGACTTCGAAAAGACAGAGGTGCGTGCCTTGGATTCGAACTCGAGACCTTTGACTTGGCAGTCCAATGGTCATATCACAAGGCTTTCACTGCAATATACTAATTTTGATATATATGAACTTGATATATTTGATACATATAACAATAATGATTATCTACAGCAATCTGTAATTGCATTTATTGCGTACAATAAAAACAATCAGACTACCAAAAAAATTAATTGATAAATCTAACATTTTGAAGGCTATCCACTTCGAGCCCAAGACCGGGATGGTTGGGGCTCTTTGGAGGAGGCCTATTTTCAGCAGTGGACGGCGGCAATAGGCTGACATGATGATGATGATGATGATCCACTTCAAGGGTTAGTTTCTGGACCAGAGTCAATAAATAAAAATAAATAATAAAATAACCACACATTCGAAAAAAATGGGTCAGCATTCATCCCACTGCTGGGCAAGGGTTAACCTATAGTCTACCACAATAGCCTAGTGTGTTTTAGCAGACTTCACACACCAAGATAATCTCACAGGTGCAAGCGTAAGGAAACCACACAAGTTGCACCTGCACAGGTTTTACTCACGCCTTCACCCGTTTTCATTGAATTTCAGCAAATCATAATTTTACCATTAAAACCCATATGGTGCATGTGTAGAATTTAAACTCAATATCTCCGACTCGACAGTCCAATGGTCATCTTACTAAGCTCCAACTGATTACATCATAAACAAAAAAAGCTACAGGTTGAGGTTATGCTAAATAGTAAAGTAAATTCTTCCTAATGGACACCTTTAATAGTTCTATCTTTTTACTTATAATAAGTCATTATACAATGTGTCCCATGGGCATGCAAAAATTACGAAAATAAACTTCAAAAGGGTCTATAGTTGTCTATAGTTTTTGATGTTATTCAATTTTTAATATTTTAAGTAGAGTTAGTAGATTCGCTTACCATTTTTTGACACATCTTCGAAGTTTAAGTTTAGAAGGGTTGATTTGGATTCTATTTATTATTGCTCAAAGCTTATGAGTTATTTTAACGGATCAATTAACATTTTTTTATAAAAAATATCGATTATATATGGAGATATGTCAAAAAACGGAAACCAAGTCTACAAACTCTACTTGAAAAATTCAAATTGAATAACATGAAACATATTATAGATGGACCCCCTCTTTTAAAGTCTTGATATTTATTCATGAATATTCTGAAAATTACGGGCGGTCACATGCCGATGTGCGACATTGTAGGTATAGGTATCTATACCTGAAATAAATCAGTAGAGAAGTTTTCTGTAGCAAAATTTCTAATAAAGAATAAGTTGAGGGAACTAATCGATCGTTTTAAAGAAATGTTGCAGCCGAACAACAGTTCTAAAACAATACCTATCTCTGCTTGTAGGTTACTACTACAGCTACTACAGGTTGTACCAAACCAAAATAACTACTTAAATAAACTGAAAAATACTGTACAGGTGTACAAGTGACCCTAGTCAATATTTAGGGTATTTTTATCTTACAAAAAAGGTTCTGTTAGTAGATATCTTAAAGTTACACTTGCGCGGTATCTCCCGCTGATCTGCAGTCAGCCAAGAAGTTAGGTCTGGTTTTTTTATGAAACTTCACTGATTGACTGCCACCAATTAATACTGTGTTTATAACAGTCCTACAAAATTAAAAACAAACGGTACTAAAATATCTTCGTTAGAAAACAAAGAAAAATACCTTTATTCTTTGGTACTTTCTAAAAAATATAATTTTTCACATTCACATTTACGTTACTTATAAATTTTACATTTTAGGAGTATTTTAGAGATCAAAATCCAGTTACCTGATTAAAAATCGTAATTTAATACAGCCTGCGTTCGTGGTCCAAAAATATTTGCGTCACTTGAACTAGATGGCGTTGGCGTCAAAATAAAAGTCGCTATGGTTTCGTTACCGCGGTCTGTATAAGTTCCCATGGTGTGAGTTTTAAGCTAGGTCAAAGCGATTACATTATATCTTCAAATACAGAAATTTTTGAAAACGTGTTGCACAATAATTTTGTGTCACTCGCTTAGAACACTTTAAAAATGTTACTACTGATAGTGAAATTCACTACACAGTACACACACACTACAGTCATCTGACTGTAGTGTGTGTTTGTGTTTAGTGATCACTTAGCGTACTTTTAGACACTCGGATAAAAAGTACACTAAGTGTGGACCCAATTTCATACAAATCCATCCAGTATCTTGAGTTATAAACACACATACATACATAAATTCAGACGGACAACAATTCTTTCGGCTTCAGTATTGTTCGAATAGTTCCCTACATTAATTTTTATAATTATTTTGCATATACAGACATGACATTTCTATAGACTTATTATACATATGTCAACGATAAAATAAAGTTGTAATTTAATATTACCACATTCCTTGGTACAAACATCTGATCAATGATAGTTACCTAGTAATCTAAGTTAGTATTATCTGTATGAAGAACTTAGCCAACGCCTCTAGCGGTCAGCAGTGGAAGTAAAATCGCAATCAGCGTACTGAACACGAATTTCTTTCGGAAAAGTTTTATCGTAAGTGATATACTCGTTGGTAGGCACTAAAAGTTTAGCATATCCCTCTGCAGTACGTTAAGATTATTTTCTTTGATAATGTTTTAATAATAGTGAGTAAAGTTTTACGCACGTGGATTCGCATGGTACCTACTTATGCAGTTGTAAGTTTAAAAAGAAACCTCCTCCGTAAATGTAGATATTTTCGCAATAAATACCTGTTAGGCCGTTATCAACGGCTAAGTTCAGACACAGGTGACACTAGGAACATAGTAGTAGTATCTATTACAATAGCATAATATTGATCTGACGAAATAACTGTCTGAAATTAGCCGTTTTCTTTATATAAGTTATATAAGTAGTAACTATAAAAAGAGTCGCTGATTGTAGGTACGCTTAGATCTTTTAAACTACGCAACAGATTTAAATTCAGTTTTCAGCAATCGATATAGAGTTATTCAAAAGGAAGGTTTATATAATAGAGTATACATTATAGTAGGGAAAAGCCAAGAAAACATGCGAGCGAAGCCATGGGCGGAAAGTTTTATTATATAGATTATATAGTCCTTGAAACCGATGAGGAGGACTATATATCCATATATATAAAAATGAATCACCGAATTGTATATACACGCAACTTCCGAGCGACAGCACCAAATTGGATAATTCTTTTTTATGTTCATTATTTTCAGGGACAGTGTAACAGTAAAAAGTGCAGTGATAGCCTAGTGATATGACCATTGGACTGCCAAGTCAAAGGTCTCGAGTTCGAATCCAAGGCACGCACCTCTGACTATTCGAAGTTATGTACGTATTAATTTATTAATTATCACGCGCTTAAACGGTGAAGGAAAACATCGTGAGGAAACCTGCATGCCTGAGAGATTTGCGTGTGAAGTCTGCCAACCCGCAGTAGGCTAGCGTGGCGGACTATAGCCTAATCCCTCTCGTACTGAGAGGAGACCCGTGCCCAGCAGTGGGACAATGTAAAGGGTTGATGATGATTGTCAGGACACGAATTGTATAAAATAAATTACAGATTTGTTTCTTTTTTTTTGAGAAAAGGAAGGAATGGGGATGACTTTGCTAAGGAGTGACAATGGACAATGGTAATAAAAAAAATGTTTTTATATCTCAAAATAGGAAATAACAGCATCAGCAACAACATAACAGCTTGTTATACAGGGTAGAAGTGACATCGACGCACAAACGCATACTATAATAATTTTAATAATAATTATAATTAATAATAATTAATAAATAATTATAATAATAATTAATTATAATAATTAATAATAATTAATAATTTAATTTCTCTCTTACTTACTATGATTTCAGTACATGATTCTGGACCACCTTGCGTTGATGTTTTTCATCGGTTATCAAAAAAATCTGCTTTTTCTTACAAAAGTGCCTTCACGGTCAAATTGTATGTATAACAGCTGGTTTTTGTATTACGGACGAAAAATGCAGAATGCAAGGTCCAGAATTATGTACTGAATTCATAGTAAGTAAGAGAGTATATGTCCCTTCCAACCTGTAATGAATGTACTAAGCTAATTTTTGCAATGACTACCTGTAAGCTATTTCAGATCTAATTATGTTGTAATATTGGAACGAAGTTCCTTATCGCGCGTTGCGAAAGGGGGCTAGACGGAAAAAAATAAGACGAAAAGTTGTAACGACACTTTTTGCTATAGTAAGCTATTGTAAGCCGTGCGGCGTGCGCATGTTTCTCTGTCTGTCTGTCTCTCTCTCTCTCTCTCTTGTAGAAAGCAAGCCAGATATATATATATATATATCGAGGTCGAAGTCGAAGTTTAAGTCGAAGTCGAAGTCGAAAGTCAAAAGTCGAAAGTCGAAAGTCGAAGTCGAAGTCGAAAGTCGAAGTCGAAGTAGAAAGCAAGCCAGATATATATATATATATAACTTCGTTCCATCCGGGTGTCCCTTGACACCTCTCAAGTTTTTTAATTGCAATAGATATGACACTAGTTGATTACGATTACGTGGAGTGCTGATTTGCAAAATTTTACTGGCGGAAGCTGGATATGAAGGAGAACAGAGGAGAATGAGGAGAGAGTAAAATACACAGTCCAACGGTGGACTGATATGTTCTTATGATGATGATGTCATTCTATAATGGTATATAATGTTTAGTCGATAATACCTGAACCCAGTATACATGAATTAATTTGTTTTTTTTTTAATCCCTAGGGTTTGTGTGTGGCGATTCTGTTCTGCTTCACCAATCATGACGTGATAGTGGCTGCAAAGGCTTTTCAGGCACGGTTGCGCAGACCAAACGAGGGCATCGCTATGACTGGTAACACTTTCTCTTTAGCTGGGTCGGTTTTACCTACTTTTTTCATTAGTTATAAGTTAAGTTTATCATTATCACTAAGGAAAATCTTGAAAAAATGCTCGTGGGCGGCCTCGTCTGAATCGGCCGTTTAGAAACAGTAGGTGTGTAAATGTCACTGTAACACTAATGCATCAACGCACTAATTATTCTTCAAACTCCTCACTAATAACATACCATTGCCTGGTGCTTAAGTCAGTGTCACTAACAGCTTGACATTAAGGCCAGAGTGAGCTCGAGCTTCTAAAACCGAGAAAAGAGTTTTTCAACACCAGGGCCAGGCTTAGTCGACTGCATGGTATCGTAAAGTATTTTTGTCTCGGCCTCAAAGACTAAATCCGACCCTGACTAACATGAACCTCAGGGGCCTTCTACGAAAATCGAACGTAAAATTTTCAGATCGAAACGAAACATCGTTATTTATAAAAAAGAACACTACTCGTATTTAATGCCACGGTGTAGTTTAACACCAACTAAATTCGCGAATAGGGTCAATGCAACGCCAGAAATCAAATTGCTTAAATCGAATCCATCACCGAATTTTGTCTAGGTACGCACGGCTACACATCAAGCTATACAAATCCAGTTTACGCTGGCTTCTTATTGTATAAGAAGTCTAAACAATGCGAGATAAGCTTAAACTGGTATTATATAGGTTGACCTGTAGCCGTGTGTACTATCGTTGTAGGAAAACATGCGATCCATAAGCTGAAACTTCGCATTTAGTTTTTCGGAGTAGGCGGTACGGTCGCTTCTGGGGGAAGCGAGCGTTGACAATCAATGATCACTTACTTTAGATTAGATCCTATAAAGTATTCTGATAATAATGATCTTATCAGCTGGCCTACTCATTAATTCATTTTAATATCGATTTCTATTTTTTTTTTTTCATATTTTTATCTAATGAAGATCACACGCATCATAGTTATATCAGAATATTGAATTTGTTATCAGGAGGCACTCATGAGAATGATGTCTTCAAAATATCTCTATACTTACTAAACAGCATTTCAGCCTAAGTACTTTCTTCACAGAATCAAAGACGATACAACCATCGCCCATATTTTATTTAGCACGCTTAAGAAAATACGCCTAATACGCATAAAAATAACGTTTGTTTCACAATGTTTCAGGATTAACCGGGGCTGAGAGCTTAGTGAACACGAGAGACAATGTTATATGACCTTAGTGCTATAAACAAATAGGTCAAATTGGATTATGGAAGAATTATAAGTGACATGTTTTGTAATATACGGAATAAACTCAAATTTATTACTGAAAACAATAATCGTATTTATTACTATGCGCCTTTGATGTTATGACCCTGTTAATATTTTAGCGTTGAACTAGAAACACAGAGGACTACAGGTGAAAAGGCTTTTCTATGAGAATACCGATGCGTTATAATCTACCGAAAGATATACCCCGAACAATGCATTGAAGTTTGAATGTATTGCAGACACTCATGACTCTGGTTTCAATGCTATATCAATAAACAACTCAATAATAGCAGTTACTGTCACTGTCACGTTTTGTAAGAATTAATATTAAAATTTCATAAATATTTAGGGGAAGTAAATAAGACTCAACAAATTCCACCAAAATCTATTAGGTTAAAGTTCTCCTTACATGATTTATAAGAAGTTTCACTACATAACATTTACTGCTACATGTAACGCACTACTAACTACTTGCTAAATAAATATAGACTTTAATGACACAGTTACCACTTAAATGCTAATTAAAGTTGACACATTTATGTACCTATGTATATCCTATCAGTCGCAAAAATAGTGTTATAATATTTTGTACGAGGTAGGAATTAAACGTTAATTATTGAATAATCAAAGAACATGAAAACTTGTACAAAAACGGATTACTGGTTGAGGGGGAATCACAAAGTAAATATCACAATTGTGTGTTTACCAATTCATACAGACTGACTGGTCGAACGAAAAATCTGGTTTAAATTACTTAATAAAATATTTATAAACAAACATGCAAAAAACTGGCCATGTAAGGTTAACGCATACTAATGCATCGTTGCTCGTGAACTTTGCCCCTTTGTAATTCGAACCAACTAATACATCAAAAACGATCAATAATTTAGCACGAAACACTGGCCCACAATCTCTCTTTTTCAAAGAGCTGTGATTATCCTTCTAGTATTTTTTAGAAGTTCGCAGGCCAGTTTAACTTTTTCAAACTTGTTTAACCAGACATTCTGTATATAATCACCAATGGCAAAACTCAAATTGGTAACGTATAATCAGATCCTAGCTCACCTTTTCCATCTCTAAGTACTCGCTTGCTATCTCCAATAACAAGTTTCTAATGTAGGCTTCCGGCATTACTCCTTGAGACTTAGCAAATATCATATTTACAAATATCTTATATTGTCTTTAAATGTCATCGCTACCTTACAAGCTCTAACTAACTTCGTCTACGGGGTTTTCTTTCTTGCGGTTGTCATTATGCTTCTAGTGATCCGTATGAGCGTATCATAAGCCAAAGAGAATAAACAGCCTCTACCGATAACTAACTTAGTTATCTTAATCCAATGAAACAACGCATACGGTACTCAACATATTTCTATGCCTCTATCTAGAATAATTCCCATTTCGACAAGGATCGCGAAAGTCACGAAGATTGCGTAGAATACCAAAAGTACGGCACCGAGGCTTCTCCTTAGAGTGAATTTGCCGATGAACAAAGTGAGCCATAAACAGGCTACGGCAACCAGTAGGGAACCGACTACAAAGTCGATCCCGGCGGAATTGATGAGCACAGCCGTCTCATCAGCCCCCTGGATGAGCAACGTCAGTGTCTTAATCAGCCAGGGCAATCCCAACGCGAACAATATCGCCAGAGAATTAGCTCCTAAGGCATTTGAGACTCCGATACCTCCTTCCCCTGGAACAAAAAACAACTTGGAATAAATAAATATTATAATATTAATCTAAAAATATTATAATACTAATCATGTAAACGGTAGGAACAAAACTAAAGATGATCCATATATTACTCAAAGTACAAAGTATATACATAAGTCGCAGAGCTTTGCTTCGTGCAAAATTTTTGTCATGTTTTTAATTAATACTGACAATATTTGCAAAAGGGCTACATACTACCTATAGTACCTAAAATTAGCTAGTAGCTATAATCGTTTTTGGGCCAGGCACTATATGATACATGGACACAAAAAATTGATATATTCCTATCTATGTAAAATATTGCTCTCAATACTCATTATATAATTTGTAGCAGTATATTAATAGTAAAACAGTAAGTAAAACTACTCTAAAAATCCATCTCCACGGTTAGGCTGCGCTTGCCGCAATCATTCTGTGGATTGGTGAGCTGGCATAGTACTATCAGCAAACTCAATATCTAGCCAATTTGCAAAAAAAAATCCCGTGCACACGGTGACCACAGCTATACACCGCCCTTTTTTGCTAAACAATAGTACTAAAACAAAAAAAGGATCCTTTTTGGATGACCAATACTATAGAACAATAACATTTTTTTAATAACAAAAGCAGGGGGCTCAGCAAATACCCCAATGCTGCGACGCTATTGGTTGATGAGCGTAGGTAAGCGCTAGTATAGCAGCCGAAAGCTGCAAGCAGGAATAGCCCTTATGGTGGTCAGATATTGAATTGGTCGATAGTACATCAAAACCCCGCCGAGCCTCAGACAGCACGCGAGAGCCACGAGCAGCAACTCACTTTGTCCTTCAAGCTTCAGCATCGAGCAATAGTTTTAAATAAGTAATTTTATAACTACGATCACAAAGCAGTGCTGCGAGTCATTAATTGCATCAAATTCAGATGATGATTTAGATTTAGGGTGCGAAAATTCTATAAGAATGTATATGTATTACAATCTAAGGTCACGAAACAGTCGCCCCATTTACCCCACTATTAAACTTATAGACTGCAATACTTCAAATTGGCGCAAATTAGGTAACATTGAAGCGTGCTGATATTTTCAATAATACCTATAATACAGTAAATCCACACGAAGCTTTCTCCCTGGAAACTTATGCAGAATTATGATGATAACACATCTATAACTCTTGCGTCAAGAAATGATTAAAATTCTTACATCTTATCATTGATGAAGCTAAATTTGTAAAATGTACTTATTTTAATCTAATTAATCCCTTACGGGTTCGATAGTGATATCTATCGAATTTTAATGATTTTAACACACGTGCACATTTTGATAAGTCGATTGGCACGTGTTGACACGGAAAAATCAATATTTTAATTATTTATTCTCGGGTTTGTACAAAAGATTGCTTGTGATCTTTGGAAGTTTTCATAGACATTATTCAAAATTACAAGAAAATGTAATATATTACGAGTTAATATACATATTAACTTCTTAATAGTCAGCAACGTGCGCTGTTCAGTTTTGCATGTACAATTCGTTCGAATGAATTAAATTAATAAATAAATAAAAACTGCGCGTATCTGAAGATAATTATGATGAGCTAACCATTAAGATATTAAGATAACCATTCCAAAATGCTGAACAAGTAAATATAGTAGCAGTATACATAATATATCGAAATTAGTAAGGAAAATAATCACGAACGTGATTACTTACGCTACACCATGTTTTATATAAAAAATTATCACTACAGTACAGCTTTGGGAAAACTTTAGACAAACACAGCTATTTCGAATAAACTGTAAATAGTGAATATAAATTTCATTGCCCCTAGGTATGTATCAGTGTAGAAAAATCTTAAAAACAATCAAAATTAAAGCAAATTTAAAAGAAATGTAACAGTTGAATTATTATTTCAGGCATTACAAGCATAACATAAACAAAAAAAATATAACGAATAATTACTGACGGTGGCACAAGCATACGCGTAGCAACCAAAACTTTCGCAGAGGCGATCAAACATTACAGAGCTACATTAAAAAGACTTATTTTAGTCGGAAAATAAGATAGATAGATAGATAGGTTAATACTAAAGCTAAAAAGAGCGAATTGGATAAAACGATGAATGATTTGATGAGTTTAATGTTTTGCAACTAAGGAGAGTTGAGAAACATTAAACGGTTTCATTCAATTCGGAAATTAAAAATAAAATGTAGCTATTCTCTTTTTAAACATAATAATCGCAACACAAGTATAAATAACGAGTAATCGTAAATAGTAAATTGGATTTCACCTTGATCGGACTCTATTAGTACGTACCTCGCCTTGACATGATGAAAACGGAGCAAGCCTCAGGCAGACATCCACCCAATGCCAAAAATGTCATACCCATAACTGATTCCGGTATGAAAAAAGTGTGTCCTAAAAATAATAATTCTTTATTAAAACATAAATACGGACAAAAAAATGTTTCTTTTTTCTTATTCCATTATTTTTGTTACATATTTCTATATATAATAAATCTAATAAAACATTTAAAAATAAAGAAAATGTAGTCCATCGATACTGGGACCATTTATTTTATAATTTTGATTAAAACTCAGTTGTTAGGATATCTTTTCCACACGTTCTTGATAAGTTATTAAAAATTCCCTTTTAAATATTATAATAATACCTATACATTAACGAGGAAAACAAAAATATATTATAAATACTATAACGAAACTACTTATTATATTCTTAAGAGAATAATATAAATGGCATTGTTTTGTTTGATACGGTAGGTACCTACGCATTAAAATTCTCGCGATCAAAGTAGAAAAAAATATTGGTTGCTCATTGGTTGTTGTATAAATAACAAACAATTGGATTGCAGATTATTGTTGCTAGATATCAAGGTGTTTTCTTGCCTAAAGTTTTTACCCCAATGGTAACAATACTTGTTCAATGTTACTACAGACTATAGAATACTGGGTTGTTTAGGCCTTTCCATTGTTATTGACTCCGTAACAATAGCCATATGAACTTGAAAAGTTGTCTGATGTACACTTTATAGGAAAAACGTTTTGTTTATTGTGAATTTAATTTCCTTATCTACACCTGAATATTGTACGAAATAGTCTTCACTTGTCCGGAATAAACCTTGACTATATGCATAATTTCTCAACCTTTTTGGTTGCGTCAAAATCTTACTAAACTCCTAGTTAAACCACATTTATAACACTTAAAATAATGTATTAAGTATATTTAACTTAATAACTTGCGGATAAGGTTCTTACTTGCACTTTTAAGTGTATTCATAAATAATTACATTGAACATTTACGATGCACATTCACTAGACTAGAGTAGAGAGTATTTAGTTAGCCTTTTATCATTGATACCCTTTTTTACTCTTCGTTAACTAACACGGTTTCTTATTTATTAACCGCTCAGGCTCCCACTTCATCGTCACGAAACGAAGACAAAACTTGTGGGAATAAGCTAGGAAACTAGGAATGTAATGCAACTTACCAATTACGGTCATGCTCCAGGATATACAATAGGAATTGGCACCAATCCAAACGATGCACATTATGAACGCCAGAGGATAAAACCTCTTGTATGCAATCGGTGATGGAATTGTGAAACCCAACACCAACTTCAATGGCCAAACGTACAGCCACCATATTTTGTACGCCCAAGACTTCTCACTCGGAAATCTGAATAAACTCTTTGGCTTTTTGTTCACCTCTTCAGCTGGAAGAAGAATATTGTTTAACGAAATCCAATTTCAAAATCATCGACTGTTTAATTCAATAAATGTATTTATTACCTTACCGTTATCTACGACCGAGACTTTTTCTGGATTGGCAACATGTACGACGTCAGTAAATCCTTTATTATCGATGCCTTCTTCAACAGGCTTGCCGTTTTCAGTAGAAGGTACTGTCGCAACTAGAAGTAAATTAAAATATATTACAAACATTATACTATACTAATCAAATTTTGATTCTTTTGGTAACACAGGTACATAGCCTATCAACATTTTATTGTGTTGTTAATAAATTTGAAGCCAATCTCACCATCCAACGAGTTGTTCTGTTTGAAATGTTTCTCAGCGAATGTGTCATATATGGCGAAAACTTTCGTGCTGTTGAACATAACAACGAAGTAGAGGACATACAGGATTCCCAAGACCAGTGCCTCGTACCAGTCAATTTGCCCATCCCAGACGAAGGCGATCAATACACTGACATTAACCATGTAGATGATTACATCTCTAGTGACGGGGCGGGCTTCTAGTTTTATTGGCTGTAATTTAGAAAAAACTTACATCATTATAAATAATATAATCGTCATTAACCCATCTACTATGTCATTGTTGGGTAAGTATGGGTCTCCTCTAAAAATGAAAGAGGTTAAATGATAGTCCACCATAGTAACCAAGCTTCCAAGTATCCAAGCCTAAGACGGATTGGCAGAATTCACATGCCGTCGGAAAAGTCTCTCAGGCATACCTACAGGTTTCCTCACGTTGTTTTCCTTCATCGTTTATGTAGGTGGTTGGGTTAATACGCACATTTGAAAAAATCTGATATGCGTGCCTTGGTCTTACGACTCGGTAGTCCAACGGTGATAAAACTTGGCTACCTATTTCACTACAATTTCTGGTATAAATATTTGAATTTCAAAAGACATACCCTTATGGCGGCGAGACCCCCAACAGCAGCAACACCAAGAGCGTTGAAAATCGCAGAACCGACAATTGTACCAATACCCATGTCAGATTCAGTTAAAAATGTTGATATGACATTCACAAAGAACTCCGGACAAGATGTAGCGACTGACATAAAGGTTGCGGCTGCGACATTCTGGAAATTAACCGTAAACATATAAAATAACATATCATCACGCCTTTAATCCCTGAAGAATTAGGCAGAGTTGTACTTTATGTACACCCACAGTTTGTATACTTCATCATCATCATCATCGGCCCATATGACGACGAGGCCTCTTTTAGTGAACGCCACATAGCCCAATTTTCAGTTCGCTTCAGGACGCTTATGCCATTCACCGGGCACATCAAAACTTTGAGCTGCTACTGAGAATTTCATAAAAACTAAATAACACTTT
The DNA here is from genome assembly GCA_958496365.1 of Subacronicta megacephala. Lineage (NCBI taxonomy): Eukaryota > Metazoa > Arthropoda > Insecta > Lepidoptera > Noctuidae > Subacronicta > Subacronicta megacephala. The sequence continues at coordinate 13,274,797 of OY292513.1, forward strand.
GCTCAAGTTGGGAATCGGTCGCGCTTAGGACCTCTAGACTAATAAAACATTATCGTTTCATATTAGACTGTTGCAACAAAATTATTTATGCGTGAATCCACTTTTCGGAATACGTTACAAATTAGTAAGAGTAATAAAACTTTCACAAGGAACAAGAATTTTAGATAGTGTTCGTTAACATACCTGAGGAATTTTCAAATCATCGCAAATAAGTTCCACACATGGGATGAAATAATCATTACACACGATAGCCAAAAGTGTAAAAGAGTAAATACCAAACAAGGCGTAGAGTACAAATGCGCCCTGTCTCAACTGGTCGTCTGTAATAACAAAACATTAAAGAACACTCACTATAGAATTTTCGTACAGTTTTAAAAATTTTACAACGTAAAAAATAATAGATACCTTTAGATATAAGGTTTCGGGTGAAAAAGTTTAAACATTAAAGAAAAAAAATGAATCGTACCGTCAAAAAGGCCATCAGGAAAGCTGTCAATTGAATCTCCAGAATAACACTGAATTTCTTGCGCTATGCCATCGTCAGCGACCGTCAGTCTAGTCCTTAGCCACGGAGTCCAGTGCCAGGTGGAATGCTCTTCATCTAACTTCCTCATGAGGTCTTCTTTCATATACACAATTTTACCATTTCTACTGACCGGATGTATGGAATGAAAGAGGTCAGTGTCATCTAAATAAAAATACAATTTATTTTATCAACGGTACATATGGAGAGAACGAGAGAACTAGTCCCGGACAAAAATCGGTTATCAAAAAGTGTGCTCGTGGCTCCGATAATGTTAATCCGTGTTGGTAGCCAATCGATGTCAGGTTCGGTCATTAAAGCCGAGCCTCGATATGGTGTACATTATCAAAACAATAACAGAAACCATACCTAATACATTTAAGTCAAGCACGTAATTTTTCTACGTAGATTTGTGTTTATAAGACCATTGGAAATGTATACAGTCGTCGTTCTTTGAAAAGTTAAACGTGAAATGATTATGTACAGCACAGCTTTGTTCAGGATAATACAACCGCCTTGTCAACAAGTAGTTTGTTCATTTTACTCTCAGTTAACAGTCACTAAGCAGAAAATTTGCTAAGCATGATAAGCTAATATTAAAAACGCATTAAAGCATTTCCTTCCTTGCGTTTATTTTCTCAGCACATATTATTGATATTCTATGTTAAATGAACTTACTAAAATCCTCGATAGCCAGTGTGTATGTGAAGCAGACACCAAGTAGCAAGGTCCAGAAGACGATATTTACGTTTGCGCGTGTCATGATGATCATCTGTGCGACCGTTCCAAATTTATGGAACTGAAAGAAAATGTATCACTGCTTTAACACCAATAATAATCACCGACTACGTGCCTACAAATTAATATAGACGTCCACTGTATAATGATAACCTAATAATAAAGTAAATAGGGAAATACATATTAAAAAACACTGAATTACACAAACAATAAATAAGACGTTACAATAATAAGTCATAGGCACAATAAGTGCAATGAATTTGATTGATAACACAATTAAGATAAGAACACATTGTAATTATTGCCACACAGCCACACTACAAGAGAATCTTATCGGCTGATCATCCCCACTTTTAACCCCTAATCTATCATTTTACGACTTTTAGTATTTTTTTGTTGCATTGGTTTTGTCAAGATTTTTTTTCAAATTCGTATTGTACCGCAAGTTGAACATATTATGCTCACTGTATTACGAATATGTAATTGCAAAAGCAGTATGCGACTGTACCTAATCAGTGTCCGCGCGCAAAACTAGACAGGAGTGAAAACCCATAGTTTTTCAACCACACAATACCTACCTACTTGAAATTGAAAATACTAGTCATATTAAACTAGTTCGATTTGGTCTGACACAAACGTAGAACAATCCACGATAATAACACAATCGTTACAGATACCTATAAACAACTAAACAACAGTCGATAGCCTATTTATTGCTCCATGTTTATCTAAGGTGCTAATAGAGAAATTACTACACAACGATTTGTTAATACAGTGATAAAATAAACCAACACAAAATACTATACCCATGTGTACTCACTTCAGATCGACTTGCCGTGTAACGAGGTGGCAGCGATAGTCAGGTAATATTAGTGAAACATAATTGTTAATTAAATACGTTAGTACGATAGCTGCCACTGCGCAATCACCAAGGATCTCACGACACTGAAAGAAAGATATCAATGCCAGAGGTTTTTAAATAGATAATCTTATTTGATAAGAAACTCCTTTGTAGCGATTAGTAGAATTCAATTATTATATTGCACGTCAGTGATACACACACTGTTTGTGTACTCGTAAAAGAATGCAATCTCTCACCGATATGATTTTCATAATTTCCGCAATCGTAGGTATGTTGCGTACCAGCAGCGCGACCTGCGTACAACTTGCATACCTCACAGATTCTAAGAGAACGCTGCAGGTAATGGCAAAACCCCGTCCAATGATTATTAAGATTACACGTAATACGCAATCAAAAGAGATTGATAAGTACCTTTTATAGGTGTTTGCAGTTAACGGTATAAACTTCTACATTTATGTTAGAACTGCATATTTTTTCATTCTCATTACAATTAAGTTTAAACAGATTTCGGTTCCGTGTTATAAGTACTCTGATAGAAAACGAGCGATAGAGAACTTATTTCTATGAGTATGTTACCACAGAATAAAATTGCCGTCTTGGGCAAAACGGGATAATTTTCTGAGAAATTCCTAAAATTCCTAACAAAATGTAATGTAAATGTAACATTTGACATAGTTTTTCAACTTGAACCTTTGATAAAATGGCTCTTTCATTGATCTAGTGATCCATCCACTTCGTAATCTAATGGGGAGTGAATTTGAGCTGAGTAGCATTGGTATTTTTAATAGCTCTTCATTAACTTAACTTATTTTGTAAGGCAGGTGTTGGCATAACCCACACCAGTAACAATTCAGATTCTAGTCCTCATATATTCGTAAATATATCTCGGAAAATTACGATGTTTCTAAGATAATACGTTTTGTTGCACGGTTATTAGCTTCACTAACTACCTTAGCACAGCGCTGGTTATGGCGCTGGTTATGGCGCTGGTATGGTTACGTTTTATTCTTATAAGGTAGTTCTCCGATCGCTTTAAACAAGTTGAATCGATAATTGAATCCAAGATATAAAAAACGAGTGGAAGAAACATTGACTTATGTAAAGAAGTTGAAAATTTGTCTACAACTTTTATTAAGCCATATGGACCCGTTATCAAACTGTAATATTATATGGTCAATTGTTACTAAACAACGTAACTCTAAGTAAGACTACCTCATTAGTCTAGTGCACCGAAGCGCGACTGCTACGCTAGAGGTCCTAGGTTCGATTCCCAGGTCAGGCAAATTAGTATTTTTATGAAATTTTTAGTAACAGCTCGGAGTCGAGATTTGTGCCAGGTCAATGGCAATAGGCTGATCCTGATCCCCTATTACATGAGACCTAAAAATACATTATTAAACCTCTGTCTAGTCTAGTGGTCCTCAGCGCGACTGCTACGCTGGACGTCCTGGGTTTGATCCCCAGGTCGAGCAAAGTGTTATAGGGTTTTGTTATGAAATTACACGCCGTATAGGTAATTTCCATCATAATTATGCTTTATTATAACCGTAACGCGTTTAAATGCTTCTCTTTGCTGTAATCGATGCTTATCTACAGTAATCGATTAATCTAACGATGATTGCTCAATCGGTAAGTATAAGATAGATACAGCTGTTATGTTACATTTTCAGTGGCTAAATGGCATTAGTATCGTATATAGTCGCAAATCTAGAGTAATGGTTTATTTACAAGCAACATACCTAAGAACAATCCCTAAAAAAGAAAAATTAAAACCTGACTCAAACTCTTGTTTTAAAATAAACTTATATTAACACACAAAACTACAATTCATTAGTCTGACTGCCTCATTAGTGTCACTACACTAGAAGTCTGGATTTGTGCCCGGTTAATGGCAATAGGCTCGCCCCCTATTACGTAGGATGAAAACATACAGGTGTACCGTGGGTGTACATTAGTGCACTTCTGCCTAATTAGCCCTTCGGGGAAAGGAGGCGTGATGATGTGTTATGTGTTATAATAACATATTATCATATCATCATTACTGGCTTTCAATTATATTAAACGAAATCAATATTGAAGTATTGTTTTTTTAACAATTTAACAGTTTAATTCTTTGGGTGATCTGTGACATCAAAATTCTTTTAGATTTTCTTCAGCTATTGTTCGTTCAATGGTAACTGAAGAAGAACTCAAGAATGGTGATGATAATGATTAGGGGCCGCGGTAGGTAACCGCGGCCCCTAATCATTATCATCACCGTTCTTGTACAGCGCCAATCTTGACTTATTCTCATCCGTGCCCAATATCACCGCTTTCCAGCATTGGTAGACTACATTGCATTCATTTATAATTTATAACATAATAATTCATTATGTCTGACGGACGCAGATCGACGCTGGTTCCACATCATCATGATCATATCAGCCAAATGAAGTCAACTGCTGAACGAATGCCTCCCCCATATAAACCAACGACGGGTTATATGCCGCCTGCATCCACGGATCCCAACGACCTTTACCATGTCTTATGTGGCTCCGTGATTGCTAAACATCACAAAGTAGTACACGTAACAAAGAAGTACCTAGGTCAGCGATGGTGAACCAACAGCAAATTACATAAATGAATTTAACCACGGTATTTATTAATTTAGAAGCATTTGAAAAAAAAATTAAGAGTAAGCTTTTAAAATGTTTACTTCTTTTTTTTTTGAGCTTGAAAATCCTCATTGGTCTAGTGGTCCCAATCGCGACTGCTACGCTAGAGGTCTTGGGTTCGATCCCCAGGTCGAGCAAAGTGTTATTGAGTTTTTCTATGAAATTCTCAGTAGCAGCTCGGAGTCTGGATTTGTGCCCGGTGAATGGCAATAGGCTCGCCCCCTATTACATGGGACCCAAACATACCGGCGAACTGTGGGTGTACATTAAGTACACCTCTGCCTAACCCTTCGGGGAATACAGGCGTGATGGTATGAAAATCCTCATCTGTCTTGCCTCTTGGGGAGGCAACAGGGTACTTCACACGTAGCCGACGATTTGTTTTTAATTACATACCCCGAAAGGTTAGGCAAAGGTGTGATAGGATAATTTTATTTCCACAATAACATTTTACTCAACCTTAAAATCGAACGCAAGACCTCTAACGTAGAAGTCTAGCTTAGGACCACTCGACTAATGAGGCATTTTTTGGCTACACGCCTTCACCTCATGATATGAACTTTCAATTTAAACTGAATTTCAGTGTTCGGAAAGCCTTTACCATGCGAAGTCAGCTTAGAGTGGAGTACTTATATATCTTGATGTGTACATAACGAATAGGGTATTTTTGGACAGCATACGGTGATGGTCAATGAGTTTTCCTTTAAAATGATTAAGTACAGGTAAATTATTATACTGAATTAAAAGCCCGTATAGATATTTAGTGCTTATAAGAGAATTCTTTTAAGTGTGATACGGTCTTTTCTTATCTTTATGAAGCATTAAGGATAATACAATTAAACAAAATATCACTTTCCTAAGTCACTTTATTGAGAGGCTTACATAATACTTATTTGTTATGTCAATATTTACGCGAAAACTTGCACTTAAATAGTTCAAGAAATAATTATTATCAATAGGTAATGTATTATATTTTAATTAATGCATAATATTTAAATGTATATTCAATCATTCATGCGCAATTTCAGTTTATTCTTTTTCGAAGTTAGCCTTTCCCAATGCAGCATAGGTAAAATACTTAGCTTAGATAGGTGTTTTTTAAACAAAATAAACACAAATGCGAAACACATACCTACAACCCCAATTGTCTTTACACCGATTCTTTCTATTAAAATTTACAACTTCTAAACCATTTGTAGACAAAAAGACAGTTGTTTTGTACCTACCCCGCGTTTCCACTGACGACAGAACATGTTGCAAACATCTACCTAACTCTCAAAGAGTGAGTGGGATAGATAGCTGTTTGCAACATGTTTAGTCGTCAGTAGAAACTCGTGGTTACAAAGGACTCCAACGTATGTAAATGTTGTCGCCAGCCAGTCAGATCGTTAGAAGTCTCACCGCAGAGCAAGTCAGATATTTGCTCAACTCGAACAATATGTCGATTTGAATGGCAGTGAGGAATTATAGTCTAACCCGTTTCCCGGGAAAACTTTTACCGACTATACAATTCTTAAACAAACCACACAGAGACATCTATAATATGTTAACGAAATACTACTTAACTCGTTGCATATTTATGTAATTTTGGTTTTCAATGTGGTAAAAAATAATAACTTTATATGTACTAACTATTGCATACCATAGAATGGCCAAATATGTAAAACATTGGTAGTCATTATTAATTCAGATCTCTGTATGCAATTACGCAATAAATAATGACTATTATACAAAAAAAGTTTACTAAATTTATACTTAAATGTCCCATTAACCAAATCGGTGCTTAGACTTAACTTTCACTATTCCCGATATAGTCCATACTGATCCAATCTATATAGAGTCCACCTTTATAATACTTTATGGAATGCAATAAAATATTGAGTACCTATTAAGTATTGTATTGCATCTGGTAGTGTGTAGTACTACTTCTTAATTATTGTGATAATTCATAATCAATTTGACAAGCGAGGCCAAGACGATTATGATAGAATTCCAATCAAGGTTCGAAATGTGAAATGTAAAAGTGTGTTTTCAAAAGCACTAGCACACAAAAATTGAGTTTAATGACAACCTTATAATATTATTTTCACACAGTTCCAAATCAATCTATACATTTTTAATCAATATATACTGACATTAGAAAAATTTAGAGGTACAATAAAAGGCAGCTTTTACTGACAGCTACTTTTAAAGAAAATGTATAGTTTGATATTTTCAATCAAGGTGCCAAACGTGAAAGGTAAGGATCCGTTTTCAAAGTACTTGCAAACAAAAGACAAACATGAACAAGTTTTACATGTTTTTTGTGTCAGTTGACAACTGCATTACTTAATAATAAGTGTGTCGCAGCCATTAACCCCCATCTCCGAGACGTAAAATCAAGCTTTCTACACATGGCCTTACAATGAGAGCTTACACTAAAATCGTGAGAATGTTTGATTAAAATAGTAAGTACTTAGCACCTAATATTTGCGTTGTTCCAAATAGTAATTATTATATTTTTTCACAAACTTCTGGTCAACCGCATTGAGTACAGATTTGTCCATCCAGCTACCTTTCTTGCGGTGTTCCTGCACGTTTATTTCATTCCGGGATTTATCATCACTAATAGCATTATTACAAGAGTCGCAAGTAACTCGGAGTGTAAAGAACAGTATCAGATCAAAGCCGGATATGAGGGTGAAGCCAAGCATGAGGCTGAGGAGCCCGCCGAATGCAGCTAAAAATAACAATATTTATTTATTAGATTCTTCTTAGGGACTTAGTTCTCGTTAGCATAAATTTATGTTTTGAAATTGAATCCCTATTCCCATTGGTCACACCATAACTTTAGAACGACTTTACATTTACTTTACTTTGATGGTGTTTCTTACGGAAAGAAAAATGAAGATTGAAAAATATAGCAAAACTTAACAACAATTTTAACTTCGCGCGCTTTTTTTAATTTATTTTTTCCAGTTCTAATTAAATATATATAGCTAAGATAGCAACTGTTGGGTCAGCTAGTAAAATATAAAAGTCAACGCCTATTTGGATTTGTTAATAAAAATCGTATGAGCATAATTATACCTATAGAGATCATGAGACCATGCGTCGTGTAGTAAAATAAATCCATCATCTGCCAATAAATACTCACCTAGAAGATTTTGCCAATTCAAATAAACATCACGTCTATATCTGGTCGATACCAAGTCGTTGAAGAACACATTCAATAGTGAACGGTTTTTTAAACTGACGTCATCGCTGTAATAGAGCAGTACCAATGTACAATATTTAAAATTACAAACAACATATAAGTACATAATACATTACATTTAATAATATACAATTTTACAACTAACGTAAAATACAAATAATGAGGTGTATTGCAATGAATACCTATTGATATACCTATACTACCTATACCAACAAACAAACATACAAGTAACGGATAAAAAGGTCACCCAGACTCGAAATAAATATCCGCGGAACACACAAATATTTACCTTGGGTGGGAATCAAACCAACGACATACGACGCAACGGTAATGTCGAGACGACTACCAAACCTGCACTCTAACGTAGCATGTTTAGTTTGACATATCCTAATACCTAATTAAATTGTCTTGATTGTAGTATTTTACAAGCCCACTTGAAGCAAGTTATTGAATGAATGAACATGTATTTTTCTTACATGTCATGAATGTATATAAATTTATGTAAACCAGTGGGCGCCCTGTGGTCGAAATTCCACCGTAATATATCTTCTCTATGAACTTAAATTACGCCAAATGTAACGATCCTTTATGCGCGCAATGTGCTTAAAAAGGGTACAAATCTTTTTTTTTTCACTTATAGATTTAATATTCAAAAGTACAGCATATACCCAAACTTAATAATATGTACTAAACTACTTAAACTGTTAAATATTTACATATTTAACATGCAATAAGAAAGAAAATAAAAGAACAAAAAAAGCACAAAAAGAGATAGGGTGCAATTAGGCGTCACAGTATTCCTCGGCATGGCCGTCATCCGGCAACCTGCCCAGAAGACTGGCAGCATTGCCACGTTGAACGGCAATGCTTATACGCTCCCCTAGAAACCAGGTAGTCCTCTGTTCATGCGAAGTGTCGACCAGTCTCCCAGAGATTTCCTTGTAAAGGAGACGCGCATTCGGACCCCACGACCCAAACGTTACGACCCCAAACTAAATAAAATCTGTACGGATCATAATTATTGACTTATCAAAATATTCGCAATCATTATCTTTGTTATGTTAGCATGATCTTATCGAATTGGATAATTATATAGGATTAGTAAATTTCGAAAGGCGTCGATGTTGTTAATATCCACTGACAAAGTGGAGTTCGTTTCGGACGGGCCCTTCGGAAGGAACCTTGGATGTTAAAGACAGCAAATTTCACTAAAAGGAAACATTCTGTCAAGTAATGAAAAATAAACTATAGTTTTTTTTTTTACTTTTTTTAACGCCTACATCAGAAATCCAACAGTAAATGTGAAATAGTTCCGTAATTTTTGTACTGATTTTTCAGCGACAATTTAACTATCATTTGTTTATTATAAATGATAAATGATATTTATTTCTGTAAATAGATCTTTTAAAGACACTTTTACAAGTCGATTTTTTTTTCTTTTTTTTTAAACTAGATGGCGCCAACTTTTCCTATCTGATGACCTCTGAGAAGAAACGTCGAAACAAACTCAGAGAATTTATTTATTTATTTTTTAATAAATAATTATAGACTAAATTCTAGGTCTTCCCGTTACCAAGCAATATTTTGTTTCATAAAATTTACCCATGTAGGTAAAAATGGAGTTATTTGAATACGATTATTTATCGCATTTGGTTTTTTATAAAACTTAAAAAAAGTATGCATTATAATATATGCAATATATGTAGGTACTTTCCTGCCAGGGCCAATTAATCGTAACTATCAACTCACAAGAACGGAAGTCCATTGACATATACATTGTCCGCAAGTCGACCCAGGGCGACTTCCAGGGGGTAGTCATAATGTTCACACTCCGGAAGACATTGGAAATTGTTACTTTGCTTGCTCGTGTTACTATGATGTTCATCTTCAGCTAGAACACAAATTCATGAGCATACAGTGCAGCTTCAAGTACAATTCGTTCAAAATAACTGTTACTTAAATTAGGCGTTCCAAACCGACGCGGCGGTAAAATCACTTAGTTATGTTTTTATATACAAAAACATCGAATTAAGTAAGGAAAATAATCATGAATACGTAACATTTACAGCCCCATTGACACTGAGTTTTTGTTTAAAATGTCCACTGCAAATCTACTTGCGGACAATTTCAGACTCGCACAGTTTCGAATAAACTGTATCTGCGTGTTTTTAATTTTACATTAAATATCAAAGGTAGCTCTCCGCCCGGGATATTATTGCTACTTTTTCTTATTGTAGAACAAGCCAAGCGTTCAGTCAATTTTTCTTTTTTAAACATATAAGGCTGATTTATATTCACAGTGCGGCTGTATATTTTAAGTACTAAATAAGCCTTTTGTCAGGAACTGTGCATAATTCTAATCGTCGTGCTGCAATTGAATTTTCCTTATGGAAAATCCAGGACACCATGCTGATAAGTCGCTACAGACAGTACATTAGGTAAAAAATACATCTAATATAATTACACAATCGGTCCAGGAGAGGACGCACGGAGGCGAATCGAGCTGAAAAAAATGTTTTTTTTTACTAGTGATGCCCAATACTTCATAATACTTACTTATAGCATTTTCTATACAATCCATATCCTTGAAATTACATGTCCTGTAAAGTTCTGAAAAATAATTTAAAAAATATAGTGATTTGCTTAACCAATTTCTGTTATATTATTTTCATACGAATACTGTTGCGTCCTGCTTGAGTCAAAAATAAATTTCACTTAATAAAAATAAGTTTAGGTACCTATTATTCCCAATTTTCACATCTTAAGCAGAAAATTCTTAGCAGTAAGATACAAATAGTAAAAATATGATAATTATTGAATTGTAGCTTAAAAAACGAGTGCTATACCTTTTTTTTTGTGGTGTTTCTGATAATCTGCACACGAGTTTTAATACAAAATATCTCGAGGATTAAGAATAAAAGTACACCTCGATCTATTATAAAATTGTGTAAGAGTTCATTCTCATACAAACTCACAATTTAATTGCAAATCCGTGTAGTTTGAACCCCTAAAGAAACTAGACACTCAAAGCTGAACTCACGTATATTGTTTAAATGTTAATTGTGACCACTTCTCATTAGGGCAGAATACCCTATAACTACTATAATACTTAACCACGGTGGGTTCGTGGCTAAGAAATTAAGCATAGAGATCGATTGATCCGTGTAATTATTATATAAATAACTAGCTTTCCGCCCACGGCTTCGCCCGCGTTTACTTTTCGGACTTTTTTTTTGCTATAAACCTCACGGAGCCCGAGACCTTTCCAACGAATGCAAAACCGTGGAAATCGGTTCGTGCGTTCTGGAGTTATAGCGTCAGGAAGGAAAACCCGACTTATTTTTATATAGTAGATTACACGCATCAATCGATCGAATCTCGAATCGGAGAGATCGATTGATCCATGTAATTATTATATAAATAATTACACGGATTAATCGATCTCTATGCTTAAGCTGCTTAAGCTGCGTGTATCCGGTCAGTTTCTTGATGGGTGACCATTCTTAAAGTGGCCACTTTTGTTGAATAATATTATGATAATTATAACAAAATTTCTTAGGGATAACTATGAGTTGATTGAGGTGATTTGCTTAATGTGGCTCCTAAAAGCAGCCATTTAATTCGCCTGATGCGAGCTGGACATTGCATTAAATTCTGTTCAAATAGATTCAGCTGTAATAGCGTAATTTGGTGAAATACACCTCCTTGACCCGTTTTCCTTACTAATGTGGGTCGTGATCTCTATGCAAAAGTTCTATGGACATTATTCCGCTCTTTTGCTATATCCTCTGCAGCATGGATGGTGGTGTTCACACTGGATTCGAGTGTCAACCAAACCAGGCCGAAAAAACGCATTAAACTCATACTTCTTGTTCCTTACCTTTGATATTTCCTGTTACAAGCAGCTTTTCAAGGTTATGACCACGCATCTAAACTTTCATTTATAATTATAATGGAACTATAGTAAAATGAATTACCTTCTGAGGGAAAAGAAAGGGGAATACATTGACAAGCCTTCTTTAACAACTCCACTTTGTGGTACGCCATACAGTTATGGAATGAGTATTGACGGAATCTCCCTATTCGCACCTGAAACCGTTATCTAAATTAATTTATTTACTTAGATTACACCTCAGAAAATAATTTTATTATATAAAATAACAGATACTATCTTAGGACTTAAACAAACCTACGTCCCTAAACAGTAAACGCAGTAACGAACCCTTCACGGCAAGAGGAAGTGATAATTTGCGAAATGTTGCTAGCAGAAGCTGGATACGAAAAATGGAGAATATAAGATTTAGTTCATGTGCATGGTGCACGTAAAGTCTGCCAACCCACAGTAAGCTAGCGTAGCAGACCTAATGGATAGATCGTGGTGGCGTTATTCTTCTTATTGTGAGAGGAGACCCATTCCCAGCAGTAGGACATTACAATGTATTATGGGGTGAAAACGATGATGATTTTTTTATGTTAGGTTTAGCTTGGTTCTGTCACGGGAGCGTGTTGAAATTCTTCCACTGCCTTGTGTAGTTCATCTTCGAGGCAGTGAAAGAATTATTGAAATTCTTCGCTTCTACGCTCCCGTGACAAAACCTAGCTAAACCAGTAAATCTAGTAGCATCATATTTTGCGTGGATAACGTAGATAAGCACTAAGTCGGGATTCCTAGAAATTAGAAAAAAGGATCATAGCCGGTACACGGCTAATTAGCCTTTGAAGATATTAAAAAAGAAACCTTTATTAATAATTTACCGTACCGTAACCTTAATAACCACCATATCATTATGAATATCTTTTACTATGGGACTAATACATAAATCGCGAAAAAAGAGCTGTTCCATACATAAATACCTACTTCAAAAAAGTCATTTAAAAAGAAGTTGTTTTATGTCTGTGCTATAATTGTACTTATCATGTGCAAATTAGACCTAATCTTTATTTTTTCTTTCTTACATAATATAAGGAAGACGAACAACGTTCTCAACGATTTAGTGTACCAATTAATTGGTATTGTAATGATGATCATTGATACGAATTGCTGGTATCAGGGTTGCTGGTAATCAACAACACCTTTTTATGGGCTGTATCGGATATCAATGAAGCAAAGTATTGCGTCAATAATTAATTATATATGACATTGAAATATAAGTATTAATATTTTGATGATTATACGGGAGATATGTAAAATTGCCAAGGTCCTCATATCTGTCTATGTGCGTCAATAACAAAGTGCGTTACTCACAGATAAAAAAGTTAATCTCACTGTCTTATTTGATCAATCGTACGACAAATGAGATTAAAAAATAGTACTGATGTCTTCGATATGTAACACCTGCATATTGATCAGTTACATGATTTCGAGGCGTTTAGAGGGTTGTAATTTTGGGAAAAGGCCGCGACACATCTGACTGAACAAAGAAAGCGATCCTCTGCGCGTCTTGCTTCGCGTTAGTCGAACTGACAAATCTAAATTAAAAAGAGGAAAGATTTGATAATTTTTTTTTTTTTCGTGTTTCCATTGAATAGGGTCTGAAAGTACTGGACCGTTTGAAGAATTCTTTCACCAATAGAAAACTACATTATTGCTGAGTGACATGTGCTATATATTTTACCGTAATATTACAAGAAACGTATACTCCACGCGAGCGAAGCCGTGAGCGGAAAGCTCGTAGATATTAAAATTTCCAACATACTTCCAAAATAAATTGTTTCAATCAATCATAAATCATTTTTGAGGTAGGGTTATAATACCTCGTCATTGTAATAACACTGCCGCTGTTCTGGAGTAAAAGCTTTGATTCCTGAAGTGGTGTACGTCCTTTCGGGTGACAAGGCTATCAGTAGCTCTGTGGAAGGATTCACCATGCGGACGGGTGAGTCCAGATCTGGGATGTTGTATGCGCTGTCTATAATCACCTGTTAAACATAAAAATCAAAGGTACATACATACATACACTCATGCTTTATTTCCTATGGGAGTAGGCAAAAACTACTACGCATTAGCTCTTGCATACTTCTTTTGCTTCGTCCACATTAATTCATCTTGTCTTACACACGCGCCGGTTGCGGGTACTACGTACTTGACCTTTCTGACAAAAAGTTTTTAAAGGATTTCATAACAATCGATATTTTTTTATGTCTATACTATTAAACATTGTAAAAAACGTGATTATTTACATTGAAGATATAAAAAAGTGGGTTGGAGTATATGAACATCCACAAACTCAAAAACATTTTTTCTAATTCTTGTATATTGGTTAGGGGTTTAACAAAATGACATTATTTTGAATGTGTACTTACATTTAAAATAATGTAATTTATGTACCTAACCTACTAGGTAGGTAGCTAGGTACGCACTTCGTGATACTCGATAATCGAAACGACTGTTTAAAGTAACGGATAAGTTTGTGTGAATGATAATTTATCATAATTTAAGTGGTGAGAAATACATTCGTTTCAACCGATATTTCAACTTGTAACCCCTAGACGACTCAGGCAGTTAATTAATATTATTAGTACGTATATATCTAACATTTTACCATGTCCTAGCTGACATAGAAATTAAAGCGTTGACTAAACATACTGGCGACTGTGGGTGTACATTAAGTACACCTCTGCCTAACCCTTTGGGGACTACAGGTGTAATAACAGGGTTGTTTACATAGGACGATATAAACTGCTCTTAAGGAAGCTATTCCTCGCAAGCCATGGTCATTCATTGGGTAAGGAAAATGACCGGAGCTTTGCGGATTATACTGACGTCACGACTCCCACATAAATATTCTCACCATACAGTGGGGCACGCATTTATATAAGTTTATTAGCTTATAGTATATAAGCTTAGATGTATATCTATTTAAATAATAAAAATAACTGACAATCAACAGACGTTGACCTGCTGTACTAATTATTGTTTCCGTAAGAACCTACAACGAAGTATTAGAAAACTAGTAGTAAAAAAAAAGGAATGAAATCGGTATAGTCGTTCTCATGCGATAGGGAAATCGGGATTTATTTTTAACCGACTTTTTATACACCTATATAGAATTATATACATTGTAATAGGCCGATGTCTGAACATCATCACTACATAGTATTAAACAAATCGTCCCACAGTCTGTCTGTCCCTATGTATCTCTAGATCTTTAAAACTACGAAACGGATTTTGATGCGGTTTTTTTAATACTCTGATATGCTGACTAACTAGCTGTTAACTCGTTATAGTAAGTAAATTATATTACAAAGCAAGTGAAACGGCAATAGTATTTTATATTTTCTTGATCGTTGGCAATTAAAAAAAAAGAGAACCTTCAGGATACTAAGTAGGCCTTTGCTTAGCAGTGGGACAGCGCGGATATAAAGTGCACCCAGACTCAAAACACGTGGATCAAATAATATGATGTGTGAATCACATAAATCTTTGTCTCGGATGAAGAATCGAACCTACTTATAGGTACTTGGCACATATCGGTAGTGGGGAAGTGACAACTTTAACCTCTAGGTACATCAAACACGCCTTCAAAATGTATACTACAATTACATATAATTGTATATCATAAATATGTATCCAGATGTTGTGAAATGTGTTTGAGTTCGATTCCCTTTCTATGAAGTCCTCAGTTGCAACTTCGAGTTTGGATTTGTGCCCAGCATAAGCTGGTCCCGTATTACATGGGACCTTCACATACCCGCGAACTTAAGCTGTAGGTACATTATCACTTCTCTGTTTAATTTGTCCGTTCTATTTTCCCATTATTTTCAGAAATTAAAATTCATAGCGACAACACATTTTATAAATCAACTAGCATTAGCCGGCTTCGCTCGCGTTAAAATTATTTGTCTTTCCTTGTCAATAGAGTGGTATGGTGAACGTTAAAATGTAAAAAATAAACAATTTACTTTCTCATTTATCTGCCCCGCAATGTTACTAGAGTCAGTGGCGTAACGTGGGGGGGCGGCGGGTGCGGTCCGCACCGGGCGGCACTTTGGAGGGGGCGGCATTTCACGGGTGGTAAAAAAAATGATTTTTTTTTGTGAGAACAATTGTTTACTTTTCAGTTTAGTTTAATCATGCCCATCATTTTTTGTTATTCATCAGTGGCGGATTTAGAGATTTGCCGCCAGTAGGCTATACAAATACTGCCGCCCCTACTGACCTCTGCAATTTAATACTGTTGTACACAATTTATTACATTTTTCTTTGTTGTTCTTCAATTTTGCCTTCCTTTAACCACTTTTTCCTTATGATTCTGAATAGGAATCAGTTCATTAGATCAGTTCCTAATTTATTTAAACAACCAAGGATTTATTAAACGATTAGGTATACAAGAAATAGTTTTGGGTCTAATTCTGAGTTTTGAAAAGCAAAAAAGATGGGGTATGGTATGCTGTAATACAGCGATGGCCGACCGCATATTAGACCGAAAGAATAGATTACATATTTTTTTTTGTCTTAAAAAAAGTATAGTTACACCTCATTTTATTAGATCCACTCGCAATTTAGTCAACGTCTAGTTGTTACACCTCATAAATATTTTTACCCGACTGCGCCAGAAGGAGGGTTATTTAAAATCATATCTCACTTATTTTTGTGAAGGAAAAACTCGACTGCGGACAGGATTCAAACATGCGTCTTCTTCACAGACTTTAAAAAAATCTGATATTTTGACGTGAGAATTTTCGATTGAAAATAAGGCTGCTTTTTCGATATTGAGTCAAAATAAGAAAAAAAACACTGTGTTTGGGACATAAGAAGGTAAGTTTTTACCAAATTTCGTGAAAAAAAATTTGGTTTTTTTTTAAATAAAGTACCAAAAACTTGGTTATTTGAATTTTTCACATAAATTTTGCGGGCATGTGAAAAAAGTGTAGATACAAAAGTTGTAGATCTCTTACCTACAACTTAGCCATTTAACTTTTTTCCATAACACTTGTAGTTTTGCCGGAAATCGATATAAATTGTTTTTTACCCTAAACCCTTCAATGATTTGGGAATCAAGGATCAGGGAGTGCCAGTTACTTACATATCAAACAGCTTTTTCTGCGTGTCTTATTCTGCCCATTCTTTTAATTCATTGGCAACTGCAGCTACTGAATCGTGTATAGAGACTTCACGCTTTTTCAGTATTAAATTTATTTTTATGCTATCTTAAATGTTAACCAATGAAAGTATTTGAAATTTTGCAATAACAATCTTATCATTAGAATACGTGTTCCTTGAACGTAGAACTTCATTTAAATATGTGCACAGTTAAAAAGTTACACGAGCTCAAAGATTGGTAATTTTCTATGAAAACGACTCAACTTCATGCTATTATTTCAAGATATTGTGACTCATGGGGAACCCAGCTAATATATTAACTAAGTACTAGCTTTTGCCCGCGACTTCGTCCGCGTGGAATAGATTTTTCCTAAACCAGTGGGAATTTCCCAAAATATCGTTCTAAATTAAAGCCTATATGTTATTCTGATGTATAAACAATAATACTGTAAACTTTCATCAAAATCCGTTCAGCAGTTTTTGCGTGAAAGAGTAACAAACATCCATCCAACCATCCTCACAAACTTTCACATTTATAATATTAGTAGGAAGTAAGATAGGATAGGATATCAAAAGAGTAATCTGCAAATTTCGGAACAAGAAATACGTGCGAAAATGTTGCAAATATATTGTTCTTTCACCTCTCTGACAGGCGTTAGCAGCGTGAGGGGTAGAGACAGCGACAACTGTGTTGTTGTTGCGTTCGCGAGAGACACCTCTCTCAATTTAAGGAATTCGCAGAATAAAACACTTAAAAAGCGAAAATTTTTGTTGGTTTCGCTAACGATGCTTGATATGTAACTGGCACTCCCTGATCCTTGATTCCCAAATAAAAAGGAATCGTATTCCGCTAACAATCCCGTCATACAATAATTTCCGTTATTTAAGTGAGGTTTGTGTAGTGAGGTTGTTTAAAAACATGTGGTGAAACACATTACACGTTGATTAAATTGTGAATCCACTCACTAATAAAATTTAGGTATTTTTATTTTTTTATTCAGTAAGATGTCATTTATTTTCGAAAACTTGCCGCCCCCCCAAATCTACCGTCCTAGGCTCCAGCCTACTCAGCCTATTGGTAAATCCGCCACTGTTATTCATCTAAAAAATGAAAGGGCGGCAAATTCGGGATCCGCACCGTGTGCTAGTGACCCATGCTACGCCACTGACTAGAGTTCATCTATTTTTACCAATAACGTGGGTTCCCATTTTTTCTTGACTGCTGTCTAGTCTCTACGACCTTCTCGCTAACTTTGAAATTTCTAAGCCTTAAGAATAGTTTCTGATGAAACATGAAATTTACCAATGTCCACGAACAGTATCAACAGTGGACAATTTCTTGTTTCATGCGTTTCAATGATATTTACAATGTGCAGTGATAGCCGTGTGAATGACCATTGGTCTGCCAAGTGAAAGGTCTCTCTCTGTTCGAATCCAAGGCCTCTGTCTTTTCGAAGTCATGTGTGGGTTATATGTTTACCTACTTATCCTTACAAATCTCATTGTTTCACATAAACATGTAACTGTTTTTTATCCCTAATAAATATAATTTAATAAAAATGTATAAGTCCACCCAAGATATAGGTACCTACTCGTAGTAGAAAATTAATTTCAGAGCTTTTTGCTGTGTATTATTCACGAAAGAAGTAGGACCTGCATATTGTCCGCACTAAATAAGCAGGAGTATAACATACCTACAAGTATGTGTAAAAGTTTTATCATTCCACATGCTTTGCGAAACTCTCTTGTCTGATAAAATAAATAGATATGGTAGAGAAATTAATTATATTCCTAATAATAGTAGGCAAATCAAATATTTTGAGCGAAAGATGCTGGGATCGTTCCCCGGCTCTAACAATATGTTATAAGACTTTTCCATAAAATTCTTAGTACAAGTTCAGACTGGAGCTTGGATTTGTGTACCACTTACGATCAAAAGGTGAATTTATTAAAATAACAGTTCGTAAATATTACGTTACGAACTTCTTGTATAGATCTGTTACTAATTTACTTTATTTAAAAGGACGTCTTTGTTTAATACACCAAGAGTCTTTGATGAATTGGTACATTACATACATATGTACTCGTATATCCTGATAGCAAAACTCAATTTAAAATAATTATCATTATTTATTGAATTAATCCAATCGACAATCATAAATTGCATTTCTTAATGATAACGGTAGCCGTTGTAATTGGTGGTATTAAAGACAAAATCGCTCATCATTATCGTCAAATCAATCTGGAAGCTACCACTTTTCGACAAGTGTCTTCATATTTCTGGCTCCGGATTTCCCACTGAGACATATGCACACAAAACTGCAACATCAAGGAAAAGGATGTTACTCACTGTTTTATGTCGGCAAGTAAGCTCCTCCTAATAAAACTATTCTTTTAGTCAATTTGAACGAAACTTTAGTAAACACTATGAACAGACAGTAATGAAACTTGAGGTCGTATCAAAACGGGTTAACGCGATTATTTTTATGTTGAGAGAAAGGGATACCGCTATTTAATGTGCAGAGCGGCATCCCTCTCAAACGCAAAACGATTGTAATAACATGATGTGATTCTACCTCTGGCCCAATTTATTCTTTTATTGGTCAATATATCATGTCGGAACACCAATACCATCAGCTTCCTCGGCAATTATTTATACCACATCATAGATAATATTTAAATTGATTTGACATTAACCTTGCTACGTGCCTTGACCACATACAAAACTTATCAGTAATTACTATCTTAAAAACCATGTGGTTATCATGATGACCTAAATGAATTTAACATGCTATGTATGCTGTGAAACTTTACGGAAGTCAAGACTTGACGCGGTAAACTGGTAAAGTTAGGTAGAATTTACTTAAATTACACGCACCATTTAAGTAATGTAACGCAGTAATAACCTGGCGATATGACCATTGGTGTACCGAGCCAAATGTCTCAATTTCAAATCCAAGGCACGACCCTCCGACTTTTTGTAATCATATTAATAATTAATTATTACGCGCTTAAACGGTGAAGGAATTACTTTTAACAAAAAAGTTAAACCGCCTTCAAAAAATAATAAAATAATTTTGTCTAAAACAGTTTGGGAAGTCGGTGACTTCTATTTGAGTGGGTCTTTTATTTTCGCCACCGACTTCCCAAACTGTTTTAGACAAAATTATTTTATTATTTTTTGAAGGCGGTTTAACTTTTTTTGTTAAAAGTAATTTTATTTTGTAATTTTTAGTGGAACGTTTGTTTAGAAGTACTTGTTAGCCAACTAAACGCACTGCTCCAATAAGACAGCGATGTTTCGGAGTAAACGATAATATCATCGATGTAACCAAAATTTAGATTTTTGTTGATATTTTCAAAACTGCTTAACCGATTTCGATAAAATTTGAACGGGACCACCTCTGAAGTATGACTTACCAAACAAAAAACAATCATTAAAATCGGTCCACAACTTGCGGAGATATCGCGTAACAAACATAGAAAAAAAAAAAAAAAAAAAAAAAACATACAGACGAATTGAGAACCTCCTCCTTTTTGAAGTCGGTTGAAAAGCAGTAAGAAAACCTGCATGCCTGATAAGTTTTCTTGACGGCGCGTGAAGTCTGCCAATTCGCAATAGGCTAGCGTGCTTGACTATAGCCTAATCCCTCTTGTTATTAGAGGACACCCGTGCCCAACAATAGGACAATGAAATTGGATGATGTTGATGACATGCTTTAAAATCATTTGACGTCAGAGTTTTAAAAGAGTTTACAGGTTTGTGGGTAATTTTTCATGGGCCTTCCAATAGGCATGATGACTGATTTTCAAAAACTGATCTAAAATATTCTTATGTATATACTATTTCCGAAAAATATTTTTTTTTCTGCAATTTAAAAAGGTTTTTGATACAAAAATGCGATTTTAATTCAATGTTTTTAAATTAGCGCGAAAACGGTGCCTGGTGTCATGGCGTCTGCTTATGACGTCACTTCTATGTTTTGCGGGTGGTACTGCAAAGCCCACATAAAAATGTTTTAAAAACTATTTTTTTAAGTAGTTAATAGTAAAATTAAAATCTGAGAAAATAAATTTATATTGTTGAGTATATATTCTAGGGAACACATACAAGGGAAACACGATTTGATAAAGTTGGCTCGATAGAATAAATTCACAAAGATACCTCTTTTTTTGTAATGTTATCTTCCATTTTCGGTTTTATTCTTAAAATAATAAAACCGAAAATTATTTGACAACATGTTTTATTTACTAAAATAAAGCCTAGATAGCTAGAGAGATTTTACCCGATAGATTTTCTTGATTACATTAAATTTTTAATCAATTATTCAAGTAAGTTACGAGGCGAGACACTGACTGAGCCGGAGCCTCGCCGAATGGATGGTAAATTACCGACTTGAATAATCGGTTCTTCACTCCTACGATGGACCCACATGAGAAATGCAATGGCATGTTTGCAGCCTCCTTGTGGCAACACAGTCATGGCATTTTACCGATATAACTTCTTCCTTTACTTCGTCAACTATTAACGTCACTGCATATAACTTCGTGTGGACCTTGTGTTCTGGGCAGATTTTTTATTTAACTATAAGTACATAGATTTACATCGCGTTTTAACTGAACGTAGCTAATCGCGTCGTCCCCATAAGGGCCTGGGGGATCTAAAACAAAGAAATCGATAGGAAAGCAATTTTATAAAATCAAAACATTATTAAAACTAAACATACGAAGCTGTGCTTTTTAAAAGTGATTTTATTTTTTTAATTATAGTAGGTATAATACAAATAATAATAAATAATACTTACATTGTAGTTTTCAACCGACTTCAAAAAGGAGGAGGTTCTCAATTCGTCTGTATGTTTTTTTTTTTTTTTTTTTGTATGTTTGTTACGCGGTATCTCCGCCAGTTGTGGACCGATTTTAATGATTGTTTTTTTGTTTGGTAGGTCATACTTCAGAGGTGGTCCCGTTCAAATTTTATCGAAATCGGTTGAGCAGTTTTGAAAATATCAACAAAAATCTAAAATTTGTTTACATCGATGATATTATCGTTTACTCCGAAACATCGCTTTCTTATTGGAGCAGTGCGTTTAGTTGGCTAACAAGTACTTCTAAACAAACTTTCCACTAAAAATAACAAAATAAAATTACTTTTAACAAAAAAGTTAAACCGCCTTCAAAAAATAATAAAATAATTTTGTCTAAAACAGTTTGGGAAGTCGGTGGCGAAAATAAAAGACCAACTCAAATAGAAGTCACCGACTTCCCAAACTGTTTTAGACAAAATTATTTTATTATTTTTTGAAGGCGGTTTAACTTTTTTGTTAAAAGTAATTTTTAACATTTCTAAATTCTGCTGAACAGAAGTCTTTGTTTAATACCAGGAACTGCCCCAGCATTAACAAATCAACTCTGGGCAAATTAGAGCTGTTTGCCTTGCTAAACCCTTGTTACATTACTTAATAAGTTCTTACACAAGTTTAAGGAGAAAAGCCAAGTAATATACAATTAGGAAATACATAATAAACAATTTTAAGCGCGGAGATCGTCGAAATTCGTACGAAATTTACGTGACAGCGACAGTTCAACATAGATGTGACGTAATTGAATCTGATTGGTGTTCAACTGAACATGGCGGACTTGTGTATTTTGTAGTTTTATTTTATCAAATAAATTAATAATCCCGTCTTATAAATAAAAATAAATATTCTTTTCTAAACATATTAATTATATTACAGTATATGAACATATTATTTTACTAATTCTTGCTTACCGTCATCATGCCTATTACCGCTGTATAATGGCAAGATGAAACGATGTTCAGTCAAAAAACTCTACACCTAATTTTTAATGCAAAATTTGTATCATTACTCAGAACTTTATAACTCTAAAATGGATTGAGATTTCCGAAGAAATCTATTTGTATATTATAACATGTATATGCAAGTGCCCCATTTTATATAAATATAAGTATTTTTTTAAGTATACGTACCAAAGCCCCTTGGGATGCTACTGTAGCACTGTAGTAGTCCTCAGGATTCGTGTACACCAGGACAGTGAGCGCCGTCTGATAGCCACAGGACGCCACTCGACGAGGTCCCGCCAAATAAGAACCATCATTGCCCCTGAATACGATAAAGAGACATACACAAAAAATATATAAATACTTATTTAGTAATAATAGGCCATAAAAATAGCTTACAGCGCGTAAAAAAAAATAAGTTACAAACCTACGGCTGTTTTTCAATAAGTAACACTTTTCAGAAAATACACCACCTAACAGAACAGAGTTTGTAAAAGTACTTACTAAAATTTCTTACTAAATGAACAGCAGACAAACATCTAAATGTTCACCAAATCTGTACAGTTTGTTCAAAATAACTCTGCTGTTAGGTGGTGCAGACAATTGGGGTCGCATATGTATTGTTTCACAATTGTGATTATTTTCTTTATAATTTTCTTAATTATGTATGTATAAAAACAATTAATTAACCGAATTTACCAACGCAAAAGTTCGGAACGGCTAACATATGACAAGCAGAGTTATTTCGAACAAACTGTACTCAATATTGTTACTATTTTTAATAATTCGTTTAGATTTGCAGCGGGTCGTAAATCAAGAATATAGAAGTAGTGTAGTATAAACAGTGTTATTGGCGCAAGTGTTGATAATTTTAGTTTCCTGTCCTTATTAATTGGGTTACTCTAGTCACAATCACAAGTCAAGTGAGATCATGAACTAAAACTATGTAAACAATAACATAAAAGCGTTAAGACTTAAATGAATAGGCTAAACAGTACAGTTCATGAATGTTGTTGTGCGAGGTAACGCGCGCGGGGATGCCGGAAATATGTTTGTGGCCCGACTCCTGTACAACCACAATATGCACCACTCGTCAAATAGATGGAATAATTCTTGACACAAATATCTCAGAATAATATTAAGGGAACAGCTCGACCATGTAACAAATTAATATGGAAATTAAGCAACAATCTAAGACGTGTGGTGTGGATACCATTCCATGAACCGAATAGGTGTATTATGATAAGATAGCCGAAAATAGAAGCTCAGCTAATGCCAGACAAGAGCGCTGTTGAATAAATCAATTCATAAAACAAATTATTTGATGTACTACGTATATGCTGATCAATATATTCCATGCCAACAACTATTTTTGCTGATATCCTCGTCAGAGTTTTGGTTTATAACTGTAAACAAAAACGAAAACATATTTTGGTTCTTGCAGACATTGAGAAGGTGATGCACGTGGAGAAACGAGACGGGTGGAACTGGCAGTCCAGATATTTACAGCGATCCGTGCACGGGTGGTATCTAGATAATCCTTAGGCCCCCACTTTGTAGATCTCGCGGCCGGCGGCCGTAATCTAATCGGCTAATCCAAAAAAAATGTGCTAAGTATTGTCAATATGTTCTACTCATGTCTCTAGTCGTACGAAAAATTTAGAGACATCAGTGTCTTATCATAACCGAAGCTGCGGTTGTACAGTTGTTGAATCCATAACAGCCACCACACACATGTTTCTCAGTCGTTGGCGGCGCTTATCCACGATGCTCTACACGATAAAGTTAATTCTTACAATAGCACATCACCCAAACCTTTTAGATGACGTATTTTTGCAGTAATTTTATCAACTAAGGTCTGATATGAAAACGATACCTATATTTTTCTAGTTTTATGAGATTCCATAGATATCTTGTCGATAAATGTATATAAATAAGGTTAATTATGTGATAACTACACTGTATTTTATTTGATATGTATGATATGGTATTTCGTTATCTATCTTTTTAATTACACTGTAGGTGCCTAGTTAGTTACCTTTGTTGAAACAAAATAAGTAGGTAAGTAACTATGTAGGTACTGTTTAGCGTGCAGGACAAGGATAGCGCTATCTATACAATCCTACATCCTTTTTAAGATTAAATTATCGTTTGGATTACGAAACAAGTAGCCACTTGAAACAGATACTTAATCCTGAAGTATGAATTTCTTTAGATAACTACCAATGCATAAATAAATTTTGTTTATAAGTTGTACCATACACCAGTATTATCACTTTTGATGTCAATATATCAGTTACTATATAAATATTGTTATCACGATACAATGTTATCCTAACTTGACACTGGGTACCGAAACGTTTGTTGAACTAATACACTGTGACACAGAACGACATACTACATAAGAATATAATCTATATACATAATACATTTTAACTTATGCTCGAAGATTTTAACTGGCCGAAGTCCATACGTTACATGGCGAGACTTTATTAGAGAAACAAAGGCCAAGACAATATTTTTTAGAATTTTCGTCTGTCTGTATATTTACGGTTTAAGATTCTTCATTTCCTTTTACCATCATTAGACACCTTTACTGTAATTTTATTTAATTTAATGTGAAGACCATCGAAAACAAGACAGCAAGTAATAATTAGTAAAATTTTGTTAGAAAAAGTAGGTAGTTGCACATTATCCGACAAAAGACAATAT
Organism: Subacronicta megacephala; assembly: GCA_958496365.1. Taxonomy (NCBI): domain Eukaryota; kingdom Metazoa; phylum Arthropoda; class Insecta; order Lepidoptera; family Noctuidae; genus Subacronicta; species Subacronicta megacephala. The sequence goes on from OY292513.1 coordinate 13,300,328, forward strand.
ACGGAGCGCCGCTGGCGAGCGACCAGTTCCGCGATCTTGTGTGTTAACGCAAAAACGACTGTACGAAATTGAATGAGGTTTTCACAGTTGTATTTCTGGAGGTGTAACTTAAAATGTGGTGCATGTTTCATGCTGATAGGCCGCCTCGAGGTCGAGATAGCAAAAGAAAATCTCTTTAGTAACGTGGACGAAACCACGGGCGACGACTAGTCATTAAATAAAAAGCTCTTCTTCAACATTTTTCAGAAAACAATTAAAGTTATATTACTATTTACTTAAATAGTCAATTTTTTTGTTTATACACTTACAAGGACCAGATATTACTTACAATGTTAACCTTTATTTATAATTTAAATAAGCAGCAGAAATGCCGAAAACATAATCTCAATTCTGTTTTTCCTGCCGTGACGCTACCTTCAACTTAGGAACCTATTATTTCACAATCTGTTACTATAATTACAAAACTTCTATAATTTTGGTGGTGAACTTTTTTAGGCTAGCATCGCACCGCGGTTGTCTAGTGTAACTTTCCACTAACCCCCCTTCCTAAAAAAGATTAGGTTACGGCATCGTTGTATACCTACAGTAACAACAGTTTTTTTAATAAATTGCATAACAAAAAGCCTCAGTCCGTGGGGCCTGCGGACCCTCTAGGGGTCACAAAGCAAGGGGTCTAAAGACACTCAGTGCAGTTAATAACACAGATATTTAAGTTGTTGTTGGTGCAGGGCACTAAACATGAACACCCTCCACGCCTCGAATTAATCACCGCAATACTGACTACAAAAAACTTGAGCTAGCTTTTAAAAGCTTCAGTAACCATCCTAACATTTTATTTAAATCTATTAAGCGATAAGAAAAGAGGAAATTTCCCTCATAGGGTCAATGTTAAGGCTATCCATTCAATGGGATTGTCTTACAACATGTAAATGTCATATAAATAACTATATATATAGTTATTTACGGTACCCGTACTTCCTTGAACTCATACACACTCAAGCTGACAGTAAATGTGTATCACAATTTACTAAGTGGTTTCGTCGATTAGACTTGTGTCCGAGCTGATATATTATAAGCATCAATATATACCATTATGTATTGTATGTACTTACTGTTTTGTATGAGAGTAACAGGAGCAACAATACTGTACTTATCGTCGGTTATTTACTAGGACTTTATAGTACTTACGTTTACACATATTATGCACATCAAGTTATTTCCATTTCCATTATAGCTTGAACTCGTATTGTAGAGGCTTCCCCAACAATACCAGGTCAGGCTACTCTGGATTTTTATAGCTCGATGTGTAGCCGTATTTATCTGTTAAAAGAGTGTTAATAATCGGAAAGTTTAAAAAAATTGGTAAGTCTAGAAAATAATGTGTTTATTAATTTATTTACTAGCTGGCCCGAGCTGTGAGTATTCAATTCGAACTGGAATAAATACTAATTAAAAACCACGCGAAGTTAAGTAATCGTTAGGTTTTTGTAATTTTGTCTAATCATCTGTAATTCGTAAGAACCTTCTAAAAAGTATTAGAACACTTTTAAAAAAATATGAAATCGGAGAAGTCGTGTTTAAGTTACGGCGTAACCAAAGGAAATAGATATTAATTTTTATAATATTTATTTATATTAAATGAAACCAAAAAATAAGAAAATTACTACGGACTATAGTCTAATCCCTCTCGTACTAAGAGGAGACCCGTGCCTAGCAGTGGGAAAATGTAATGAGTTGATGATGAAATGAAACCAAAGCCTATACTAGTTTATCACGTAGTGTAGATAGGTAGGTAAGATATAGGTACGATAAAATTATTTTTATCGTTAATAGTTTGCCACTTTAAAGTAACATCGACTTTCCGATCATTAACTATCAAGAACCACATATCCTGTTAAGAATACTTACTAATATGTATCAAGTAAGATCTATCCAAATAAAATAGTAGATACCTGCTTATAATATCAAACTGACATCTGTTTACTAAATGTGTATACTATATTACTAAGTGCGTATAGTATATCAATAATAAGTATATACGGTACTTAAATCAAAAAGATCTTTTTATGTGCTGTTTAAAATCACTCTTAGAAGCCGAGCAAAAAGAAAAAAAAATGAAACAGCAGGTGAAGTCACGAGGCACATGTAGTAATGTTATTTCTTGTGTGTGGCTCACTCTATAGACATTATGTTGCTTCTATTCCTTTCGTATTCCTAGCTTAATATGATACTTACGTTTTATCGTCGTCAATCGCATAATAGTTGAACGTGCAACAAAGGCTGACCAACGTGAAAATCTGCTTGAAAATTTCGTCGCAGCGATATATGGAGTTTTTCCACATACATCTTTGCACCAGATTACTGCATGAAGAAGCTGGTGACAGCTGAAAAAGTAGAAATGTTACTTAATATGCAGACCTACACTTTTTATACCATCTTTCTTATCTCTTTGGAAGTTGGCCTGCAGTTTAACTAGATTATTTTATACCAATAATATTAATAAGCCGATATTGGTGGGCCACTATTTTTATACATATATTTTAAAAATAAATTCGAATTAAATGAATAATTTTGAAATAACAATAATATACACGACAACAAAGTAGGTAGTGATAGCCTACTGATACGAGAGTTCCAATGCAAGACCTCCGTATTTTCGGAGTAATGCACATACTTATTAATAGTTACTTCATGACTCAAAGGTGAAAAAAACCATCGTGATGAAACCTGCATTTTTGATGATTATTTCTTAAAGGCGTATAGTTTACCAACCCGCATTAGGCCAGAATGTGTCGGACTATACCCTAATCCCTCTCATTCTGAGACCCGTGCCTAGCAGTGGGATAATATAATGGGTCAATGATAATGATGATGACAAAACAAAATAAATAAATAATTCCTTTTCCCATACCGCTTGCCATAAAAAAATATTATTGCTGTGCTACTTTGCTTGACAAGTGCAGATTAAAATGTTGTGTCATATATGTTATCTTTATCAGTTAATGACAGAATGGAGAGGTCGTTAACCTTACAGTTAAGTGTTAATAGCTATTTAGCAGTGTATTAAGACTTTCAGTAGCCCATTTCAAATTTTATTATTAATATGTTATACATATTACTTTCGTACTGTTTCGGTTTCGCACGGTAAGCGGAGCACAGGAGGCCCAATTCCTCCCTCAGTCCCCTTCCTTCTCCTGTTCTCGTTCCCCTCCCTTTTCTTTGGATCGGCAACACAGCTGCAAATCCTTCGGTATTGCAGATGTCCAAGGGCATCGTTGACTACAAACTAGGCTCACCTGCTGGTTTGGTGAGCTTGCCTAATAAATAAATTAGGAAGTCAAGGATTAATTAACAAAGATTATTTTATTTTCAGTAATCTTAACACCTACAGAAGTTAATTGTTTTTATTTTGAAAGGCTCTGTAAACAACCGTTAGTCACAAAAATAATTTCCGGATCGGCCATTGCATTACTGAGGGAAGGAAATTTCAAAACAATGTAATTTTTTTTAACTTTGATGGAAATTACATTTTTATTTTAATACGGTTTTTGAATAAAACCTATGCAGTTGCTGAGCTACCAAGACAACATAGCTAATGTCATTAATTGTTTAACTATATTTCTAGTTAATAAGAAAAAATATATTAACAGATGAATAAATCTAGTTAGTTGACTGGTAGCCCTGATAATACCTACATAGCTTAGAAGAGGTAAATTTAGAGGTGATTAAAAAACTTCATTAGTAAACAAAATACTTACTATCTGGAATAAGGACTCTATAGTCATATTGTTGAAGTCCAATATTGTCTGCAGTTTGATTAAATGTTCCTTTTCTTCGGCTCCAGCTGGGATGGCGGAGTATAACAATGGCACCAGGCGAAAGGTATTGAAAACATAGTCTGCAGTCACATTATCGGGAAGAGTCCTAAAATAATGTATTTTTTTATTAGATAAATATTTATTGAACACGGTTATTACAACAATTAGTAGACTAAGTTGGCAATTTTGCGGCAAAATAGGCTTCATGAATGTATAATGGCTCATTCTTTTTTTTATTATCTTAATATTTTAGTACTGACTGATACTAAAAGAAAAAACACGTATCCCTACTAATATAATAAATGTGAAAGTAACTCTGTCTGCCTGTTACGCTTTCACGCCTAAACCACTCCACCGATTTTGATGAAATTTGGTACTGGGATAGACTAAAGCTTGAGAAAGGACATAGGCTACCTTTTATTGCAAAAAATAGTTTTGGAGAGGTTGAAATAGGGGGTGAAAGTTTGTATGGGACTTCGTAATTTTTCAAGATAAAACCATGAAAATTTATATTAAGGCACTTGATAAGAAATAAATAAATATGTTTTTAAACTTTTCTGAAATTTCGACCTGTGTAGGGATGAAATAGGGGATGAAAGTTCGTTTAGAAGTCCAAACAAAGTCACGCTTTGAAGGTACAAAAATAGATTAGACTTTGGGAAAGGATATAAGCTACGTTTTGTTGTAAAAAGGGGTTGTAATAAGGGACGAAAATTGTACAGGAGTTTGTCATTGTTGAAGATAAACGCTGAAACTTTGTGTTTAGGCACTTGATAAGAAATAAATAAATATTTTATTTGGGGTTTTTGAAATTTCAAACTGAGTGTAGATGAAATAGGGGTTGAAAGTCCGTTTGGATTTTGACGAAATTTGGTACAAAAAATGGGCTAGACCTTGGGAAAGGATATAAGCTGCGTTTATATTTCGGTAAATAATAAAGTTGACAAATTTTGTGGTCTTCTCAAGTAAAGAAGCGGATGAAAAGATATGTAAGGAAAAGTTGCAATTTCCCGGCAGAATTGGAAAAAACTAAACAGTCAAAATCGTGTTAATCGGGCGGAAAGCTAGTTTATTATAGTTATTTTCAATAAAGATCATAATATTCGAATTTAGAACGACGAAGATGCAAAATTCTTGCTGTATAAAAAGTAAGAATAAATCGTATCTATCCAGCTAAAAGCACTTACAAATTATTTGCTAACATCCTCGCGGCCTTTTTGGAAACGATGTTCAGGTCGCAAATTGTAACAGCAGGAAATGGAACATCCCATATGGCTCCTTGAGTACTTTCTATCACCTGAAATACTTATATTCATAAAATAAACATTTTAACATTTGAAAAGGCGACCGACCCGCTGTATTTGAATTTGCAAATAGGTTCTCCGATTTATTATTAGAATAACATGCCTTCTAGTAGTAGTATAGTATTCCCAAAAATCATTTTAATTAGGTAAGTAATTAGTTCGGCTAATGAAGTTTTAAGCAATATTTGCGGTTAAACATATTGGTGCAAATCCTTTTCCCGAATAACCAGTGTATTTAAAAGACTTATCTACTTGATTTGATTTGATTTGATTATATACCTACAGTTGGCTTTATATTATGATAAAAAATTTCATGAAGCCATAAAAATCAATTAGGTACCTAGTTAACCAACCAATTCTATTACAGATCTCAAAATCTGCAAATCTTTAAGCTTTAATCAATATTTACGCTAAATAACTCTCTATTTTATTTTACAGACTTATGCAAAATTTGACAGGCAGATCTAAAAAATGCGAAGTGAGAGAAGAGTGAGATCTCAAATATTACTGTGGCTTAACACCAGGTAAGTTGGATTTACTAGCTAGTTATACTACTATAATATATCCCTATCTCTCGTTGGCAAACCTCAAGTATAATTATAATATTTATCTTACGGTAACAATTGGATTCCTCGCATACCAATTGTAAGCAGTAATTACAAAGCACACGGCGATTACAACACTTATCAACACGGCCAGTGCCCAGCAACACCTAAGACAAAACATAACATAAGTATCACCACACAACGCTATCACGCCTGTATTCCCCGAAAGATTAGGCAGATAGCCGATACTTTCAGCCGGCTTTAGAGGATGGACCTAGTGACCTACCAAATAACAAACCAAAACCATGAACGTAAATCATCAGTATATCTAACGGTAAATGGTATTTCTTTGATCAGGATTATATGATAAACTAGCTTTACGCCCACGGCTTCGCCCGTGTTTAATTTTCGGACTTTTTTTTGCTATAATCCTCACGGAGCCCGAGACCTTTCCAACGAATGCAAAACCGTGGAAATCGGTTCGTGCGTTCTGGAGTTATATCGTCAGGAAGGAAAACCCGACTTATGTTTATATAGTAGATTTTATAATTGGACCGTTAATATGAGTTGACAATAAAACATTTTGATTTGTAAAAACACTGCGCCAAATGTATTATCTACATTAAGGAGGTTTCATATCATAAAATAAGTATTTTTTTTATAATTATAAGAAAGAATTGTCAACTCATCCAAGTATTTGTCACTTCGAATGACAGCTCTAACTTCGTTGAGGTAGTAACGACGTCGTATCAAGTGTCTAGAGAAAAAGTTGTAAGTAATTCTTTGCTTGCAACCCTACTCTAAAATTAAGTCTTTGCACCGAATCCGCCGCTCACTGAATGAGTCCAGTGTTTGAGCTGACGCGAAGTTTATGTGGAGTTACAAAAACCATTTTAATGTGAATTAAATTATGATTGACTGCTTCATTAGTCTAGTAGCGCGACTGCTACGCTAGAGGTCCTGGGTTCGAGCAGTGTTATTGGGTTTTTCTATGAAATTCTCAGTAGCAGCTCGGAGTCTAGATCTGTGCCCGGTTAAAACCTGAAACATACCGGCGAAATGTGGGTGGTGTACATTATTACACCTCTGCCTTGCCTTTCAGGGAATACAGGCGTGATGGTATGTTATGATAAATTATTAAATCCTTGTCGCAATCATCTTTGCGCTGTCCGGTTGCCTGGCGGTCTACGCTTGTCATTATTATAATAGTAATGCTTGTCATGGTCACTCGAATATCCTGCCGATGCTGTCGTTATTTCGGGTCCGTCTACATGGATGAGTCACACGTCATACTCGTGAACGGGTTCTTCCTGTCAGTATCGCTCAGTTCTTACTTGCTATGGCAATCCTTTTCCATGTATTTATATCAAATTCTATTCTCCTGAACATCAAACTGCATTACCGATCCTTAACACAATTCAGAACTAAATTGTAAAATAAAAGAATAATAAAAATGTCTTTTAAGGAGTGTCTATGGAGTTTCCAGTTTGGAACCGTGCAACTGCTTAGTTTTTGACTCCGACTCTATTTGAAATAAAATATTTGAATTTACGTAGATAAATACATTACCTACATGCCGAATATCGAAGCCCGTAGGAGTTATAGAAATATTAGGTAGGTATGTAAAATGAAATAGGTACCATCTTAAGCCCACAGTAGAGGAATATTCCAAGATATGCAATTTAATATAAGAAGCAGTGTGGGATGAACTAAACCAGTCTTTTTTTAAGACGGCAATGAGGTTGAATTGATAGTTAGGTACATTCAGATAGAATATATTTTAGGAACCTTTTCTATAAGTGCGTTTCAATAATCTACAGTATCGAATAAAACAATATTAAGTTATTTTAGTGAAGAAAAAGTACGACCGCGGGCAGAATTCAAACCCGCATTTTCTGGTTAAGTACACCAGACGCTATGACCGCTAAACCACCACGAGTCCCACCAGTTACATTTTTTTAGTTTACGTCTTTGAGGTGAAGTCTGGTGTACTTAACCAGAAGACGCAGGTTTGAATCCTGCCCGCGGTCGTATTTGTCCTTCACTAAAATAACTTAATAATCTTTGCATGGAAAATGCCTAGAAAATACAAAAAGATTAGAGAACATTTTTTTAATGATTATTTAATAATTCTAGAGAAAGAAAGATAGTAAGTATATTTTACCTACTTATGTACATATTAATAAATAAATAGAACTAAAGATATAATAAATAACAGATACCAACACTAAACGCGGCATATAAAATGTTTCTTAAAATAATTTTAGTTTGTAGCCCAATTAAAATTGACAAAATTAACCTTTCATAAAAACTAGTTCTATCTAAATCGTATTTGAGTCTCTCTTTTTTTCTCATCGATCCCAAAACTTATTACGGTTATTATTATATTTATAGGGAAATAATATGTTTATAGGGAAGCTGCTTATATTTGCGAAAAAGATAGATAGGTATGTCTGAATATTAACCGACTTATATTTATAGTTTTACACTAAGTACACTGATAAAATAAGATATAAGTAATAGTTATGTTTATGAAGAAGGATCAATCAATCATTTGTTTTTAAATCCCTAGATGTACATAGGCATACTTGCTTAGTTAGGTACCTATTAAATTTAACTCCATGGTTGGATATTATTATATTGGTTATACTTAGTTTATTTTATTTAGGTATGAACATTTCGATAAACCCGTTAGTAGATAAAAGTGTAAAACCAAAACAATAATTGTGGGTTTTAAAGTCTTAGGTATATATCTAATACACAATGCCAGTTGATGCAAGTATTTTGTGTTACCCAGCGATAAAGATTATACATAGATAATGATGTGTCGGCCATATATATCTAATGTAGTTGGGTATCGATAAACAGGATATGTTAATACTCAAGTAGGTACAGAAACATACACAAACCTTTCACCATAATTGAAATCTTCCATCACAATATACTTGTATCCGTGCAAATCAGTTCTCTTACAGAACTCTACGAACTTGTTAAGACACATTAGTTTCTTCGAATGTTGTCTGTTCCAATTGCCACCGTGCACAAATCCTTTAGGCGGTCTGTTGTCGAAAGATTTTTCTATAGCAAACATTGCCGTGTTTTTAAATGAAACCAAGCAGAGTAAATGTCCGCTCGACATGAAATGCGGGTGACAGCTCGATACGAGCTAGTAATTATAAAGCTAGATCTACAAAAGATAGCGCTACCCTATTCATCAATATTTAAGTGGTACTATGGTAGGCACCAACACCCACACATAATTATTAATAATACATATTTAACCATTCTAAACATATATTTATAATAAGGTACGTAGGGTAAATACGCCGAATATGAGATACTTACCTACCATTTTTTTTTTCTCGCAGTTGGATCTCCATTTCCAATATTGACTTAGGAATTTAATATAAGTAGTTCAACAAAATAATAAATATTTAATCCTACATACATATAATACATCTTGAGAAAAAACGAAAAAGTATAGGTAGAAATTGCGCTAAGCAAATTCTACCTATACTTAGCTCCTATTAGGTATGAGATAGGCGAAATTTCTAAATTAAGATCAGTCTTTACTTACAATGAAAGAGATTAACAAAAACTTTTATTTCTTAATATAAGTATTTATTTTATTTAATAAATATAACGGAGGCTTCGGAGTGAAGTGATAGCCCTGAGATATGACCATTGGACTGCCAAGTCAAAGGTCTCGAGTTCGAATCCAAGGCACGAACCTCTGTCTTTTCGAAGTCATGTGCGTATTAATAACAAAGTAGTAACAAATAAAGAGTCTATTCTAATAACTAATTATCACGCGCTTAAACGGTGAAGGAAAACATCGTGAGGAAACCTGCATGCAAGAGAGATTTTTGATTTGCCCGGCAGTGGGACAATGTAATGGGTTGTTGTTGATGAACGGAGGCTTCTAGAATAAAATCAAAATATAAATGTTTTACATTTTCTTTTACTGTTTTTGATTATAAATTCTGAAAATCAAATGAAAAAAAAGTTTTTTAACCATGGCGAAGCGTGTCCGGGAAAACACTAGCATAATTATAGGTATATAAATAGGTCACTTCATCATCGTCTTTTCTATCAGGTGAGATCGAAGCAAGCAAATTATTATGTATGACTATTCGACTCATCTCAAAAACAACTTTGCAGTATTTGACAAATGAGTTTTCGATTGATTCGTCTTGATCCAAAAGTGCCATACCTACGGTAAAACGACTACGATCTGCAACTTTATCACTAGTAGAGCCATAGATAATGTTTTCATGTATTTCACGAATTACTAATTATATTTTGGTCCATGGGCAATTTAAATATCTTTCACCTGAGTTTTGTTGCTCGAATAAATAGTTTAAAATAAAATAAAAAAATAGCTGTCTCACGTGGAAATAGGTAATCACAAGTTAACAAAAAATCAAACAGCGACAAATAAAAACGGAAGCAGTTTGTGCTTTTCAGATGTTTTTTTTCTACCTAGTTGGGTTTTAGTAGTTATTGTAGGTATGTCAAGTTTTCGACGTAAGGAAAAAAACGTGAAGACTGCTTAATAATTCTAGGCTACATACTAAACAACAATGAAACAAACGTGTAGGTAGGTGCTACTTCTGTAGCCGATTCAAACTCAAACCGGTGGTGGAAGCTTTGTTAATCCTACATACAAAGGTATTTTCATCACCATCTCATAAAAGGCGAGAAAATTCTCTCTTGGGGTTTCTATGGCGGACGACCATCCTTACATCGGAGCTTGTCGTATACCTACTTATATCCTTTGTGTTCCGACTTTTTCGCGTAAAAGTTCCCCCTCTCGGTTGCTGCGGCTCTGGAAGTCCATAGCGGTTTCCAAGGTGTCTATAAGAGGTGATAACTACTTATATACTTACCATTAGGTGACAAGTAGGCTAGTATGCCGATGTAAACCATAAAAACACCACCCACAATTGAGTGCGATTATGATCTACGTACGTATTAATCTTGCTACAGTTTTTATTATTCATAGAAACTGGGCCCAAATTCTGCAAAAGTAATTGATTGCTCTGAAATAAAAATGGTGGAGTCGCAGAATATTCACTTTTCTCTTTCGGTCACACTAGTGACTAAAATACCGACCGATACCCATTGAACAATTTCATAGTTATGCTGTTCAGCAAATAATCGGCAACCGACCCGTGACTAGCTTTTTGACGTCATGATTGCAATGTATTAACCAACTTTAACGATTACTGTTATTATATGCGCTTTTAGGTGCCGATTATGCATGGACTAAATCCTTATGAAAATTCTATGGAGGTGGGCGAAGCGGCAGGCTGTGACGGACTCCTACTGCCGCATTGCTCAGTCAGACCCATAGGATCGTGATACATTCGAGAGTGGTAGTGAGAAAGAAATATTATTAAGTGTGTTCGACTAAGTACGTGATCATCAGGTAACTGATGTTAGCGTGCCTTGTGGTGAGGTAATTTCTTTCCCATTGTCCACTGTTAATTAAATTCCAAGTCCAGAATTTCCTTAAAATTCTCCACGTAAATTACAATAGGTATTTGGAGTGCCTCAAAAAAATTAATATAAAAGCTATTTAGGGGTTGGTACCAGAAAAACCAGATATGATATAATCGAAAATTGCAATAGAAATAAAAAATACGATATAAAGTTTGAAACTAAACTCAATAACATATCTAGATACAATTTTTAGGCATTAACGTGTAGTAAATAAATGCAGTGCAATACAAGTCAAAAACATGGCCGTTTTGGTAGAGAATTTGGGAGGTCCTAAATGACTTTATGATGAAGACCTCAACCTCACCGACTAGAAATCGTTACAAGTAGTGACATCTAGCGCGCTACGTGGAACTACTTACGTTGAATAAAATCCTGAATCGCGGAAGCTACATTTACTGCGCGACCAGAAATAAATAACCGCCAGACATCAAACGTCGGGCCGCGGGCTGCAAAGCTAAAACAACCGTCAGATCGGTGGAGCAGCAGCGGTTGGAGAGACAGTACATACTACTCACATTACACTACATCACATTCTCTTCTTCAAATCTCAAATTTGTCCTCATTTATTACAAGCGATAATAGTAGAAATTTTAAAAGATGACTGAAGTATGCTGAGCGAATCAATCATAACGCCAGAAGATGAGGACAGTTAGGACCACCTTGATGGCGACCGGTCACCGGAGGCACGATATTTAAGAGCATAGTATTCGCTCCGGGCTCCATACAAACGTAGTTTGGCCATATCTTGAATTTTAAAATTTTGCAATATCATTCTTATCATTAAAATACGTCTTCCTTGAATGTAAAACTTTATACACGAGCTCAAAGATTGGTAAGTTTTGATGAAAACGACCCAACTTTATGCTAGTATTTCAAGATAATGTATCAATACAGAACCATTTTGACTCATGGGGAACCCAGATAATATAATGAATATCCTTTTACAAAAAAAAATATCTACGTAATAACAAGAAATACGCGCGAAAATGTTGCAAATGTATTGTTGTTTCACCGCTCGAGCACGCGTTCGCATCGTGACGGATAGAGACAGCGGCAACAGTGCAACATTGTTGCGTTCGCGAGGGACATTCCTCTTAAACCACACGTGATGCTCTGCAGCTCTGACATTACAGCTTGCTGTGAAATATGCAATTAATGACGATAATTATTATAGACATTAAAATTAAAATACTTTTTACGGATTTTATCGCGTTATTTATAAAAATAAATCAATGGTTATATATATTGATATTATTTCATTCCCGACGCTTCAGATCCGTTACAACAGTCACGGGTGGACAGAGGTGTTCGTCGTCCTAATGTCAAAATTACCAACAGCTACCCTACATTTTTGTAATGATTATTTGATCCGGTCACACAATATATAATGTACGATATAGATGTCCAAAAAAACAGAAACTACAAGAAAAGCGGTCAAGGCCCTACGCCGGTCAAATATAAAAGGTTTTAAAGATTTCGAGGAGAGGATTGTCGAGACGCCACGTTTTGGATATTTCGGCTTTAACCCTGTAACCCTTAGGTATTTAATTACATACGCAATGCAAAGTACGCATTCCCGAATAATGGTAGGTTACTGTATTATTATATTATTATACTGTATTATTTCAATAATTTAATTAGTAATTAATTTGATATTTATATTAAGCCATTATTATAAAACATAAAACATCTGTGATCAAGATAAAAACTAAATCACGCAATAAATTACTTCGAAATGATAGCCACAATGTTTTCTCAAACTTATAATAATTGTGAATATATTACTTAACCTATTCTCTAATATACATATTATCATATTCTTAACTGAATCTGTTTCAATTCTTATATAAAAATATTACCTATCTATTTTGAACATACCACAATTTTAAACTAAAAGGCAGCAATATTTAGTTACTTATTCCTTAGTTACTTATCTATATACATAATATGTAAGTAATAAACAAAAGAATTTGAATTAAATACAGTTCAAAATGACATCTCGTATTTATGAAAAATATCTCAATTGTAATTATACACAAGTAGGAGACGAAAATACGACCAAAAATAAGATCACAACATGTATACCTTGTTTAAGGAATAATTTAAAATAAGAAATGGTAATTAAAACCAAACTAGTATAAACTTTAAACAAGGAAATGGTAATCATTATTAATGTAAACAGAAAAATTCTTCCCGTACAAGGTTGTGAGGTCATTAAATTAGTTTTTATTATAATTATGAATATTTGTTGTAAACTACTACCAGCATATTATGCGGTTTCATTTAATGTCTGAACATTTACATAATTTTAAGTTTTTTACCTTTTTTCTATAAAACATTGCCCCACACTAGAGTATTAACAGTTTTTTTAATAGGTACTTATTATTAACTCCTGGTATTATACAGATTCAAAATAACTGAATAGTAATTAAAATATATACTTCTGTTGACCGTTACCCTGATACAAAATAGCAAGTTATCAATGACGAAATAATAAATGACATCGAATGATATTCACTTAAAATTATAAACTTAAATTGGCAATCCTCCAAATTGCTTAACTGTCGCTCCTATTTTTTGCTGTGCCCCAAAGAGTCCCTAATAATGTGATTTTAAAATAGTGTTACAACCTTAGGGAATGCAATAAATTATTGAGTATTGACATACGAATAATTACATTTTTTTATTGATATTATATATTATCTTTAATATGTTTAAGCTTATTATTAGCAATTTAAGTAAAAATATTGTTTATTAGCTATTACTGTGTTTAGTCTGTAAGCTTTCCTAAAATAAATAATTATTATTATATAAGTGAAAGTTTATGAGGACGGATGGATGTTTATTACTCTTTCACGCAAAAACTACTAAACAGATTTTGAAGAAACTACAGTATTATTGTTTATACATCAGAATAATATGTAAGGTTTAATCTATAAATATGTTTTGGGAAATTATCACGAGATTGGAAAAAATCTATTCCATGTGTTCATTCCATTTATATTCACACCAATCTGATTATGAACTACCAATAGAATGTGAATTGAAAAATAGTACAGAATAACTCAATTAAAACATCCATCAGCTGCTCCACTAGTCCATGAGTCGCAAACGAGGTCCCGTGTTCGATACCTAGGTAGAGCAGTGTTATGTTTTTCGTCAAAATTACCGGTAGCAGAATAGATATCCTTAAGGACTAATAATTACTTAAATATTTTGATCAAATGCTATACTTATTTAATCAGTTTTGTTTCGACTTACCACTAACATAACAAATCTTTTAAAAACGAACGAGTAAATGCGAAAAACAAACTCCGATTATACATATTGACGTTCATGCCGTCTAAAACATACAAATCAGTACTTCCAGTACTATCGGAGTAAATGTGAAACAGCAGGTCATTTCCCATGCTGCTACTAACTAAATATAATATTTATAGTAGTCTATAGTGCATGGCGGTAAGATCGGTGAGCGTTAAATATGAGGTGTGTGTGCTCAAATATTACACAGGCGCATGGTGGTGATACCAGCTGAGTTACTAATAGATAGAATTTAGAAAGAGTCAACTAGTTAAACCAGGAATGAATTGTGGAACTATAAGAATGGGCTATCTAGATTTCAATCTACGAGCAAGTATCTTCTTGCTAAACTACACTAGTTTTATAAGCTGAGCAGGGATCAAGGCGTAGTAGTCAAGTACTACGCCTTGATCCCAGCGGTATAAGGTTCCGATAATATTAGCCCATAAAATACAGGGTTATTTGTAAAACACCGGTAACCTCTCAGGACTATGTTACTAACATCAAAATCATCAACTTTTGTTCTACGACTTTTTACAAAACATAATACATTTACCAAAAACAAAAAAAAAACAATATTTCAATCTTCCTTCCTTCAATATTTCATTGTCCTATCTAACACATTTCAACTCTGTATTTTGTTGTAGCTACATTGCCGCGCACCACTTCCCTCGCTATTGTCGGTAGGTACTATCGCTTTCTTTTGCTTCGCATCGACTTCGTAACATTTCGAGCGTTTAATTTAAATATTTTTATTTTTGTATGAAAATCTGATGAATTATAATATGATGAATTTTTAAAAGTCGTGGAACAAAAGTTGTTGATTATGATGTTAGTAACATAGTCCTGAGAGGTTACTGGTGTTTTACAAATAACCCTGTATATTTTACAAGTTGTTTGTAAATTTTCTTACATTGTGACACCGAAACAGTGAATATACTATTTAGCTTTGCTTATAAGTATTTATTGCTATAACTAAAAACATTATAAAGTTCTTAAATCTCAAATCCCGAACCCATAACAATCATAATATAAGCAATATTAATGCAATATATATTTTTTATTATAAATGCTGATATTTTTTGTTTACTATATAAATAATAGATTTTTTTTTAAATCTCTAGTATTCTTGTCAACCCCTGGTACTAATCTAAATACTTGTATTACTACTGGGTCCACGTCGGTAGTGCAATGGGTGGGTTTCGAAGTTCGCCAGTCCGACGCCCTAGCCATTAGGCTACCGCCGCTTGTATTGTATGTATCAACAAAAAATATTCGATAACATTATAGAAAAATATTATAAATAAATTTATGTTCAAAATAGCAAAACAATAAAGGTACAAAACATGAGTAGGTATAAGAATCACATTCACAATATGACTTTCTAAAATGGCCTCAAACTCTTGAGGGCCTCCAAACGGTCTCAGGCGGAACTACTTATTAGTACAGTAGCTTTATGTAACAGCCCGAATATTGGACTGAGTACAATAACTGTACTCACTAAAACATCTATGACGATATACAGTTTTAAATTGTATTTTTTTTATTACGTTTAAAAGACAGATTTCTTGAATCATTTTCTTCGAATTGATGCATTAATTAGCTTTTTATATATATATTTGAATATGAGTACATATTCGAAAAATATTATTAATATATCGAGATTAATTCGTAAAAAAAATAATGGTAAGTGTCCATGAAACCGGAGCACATACTTAAATATTAATATGTTGTAGTTAATAGGTATATTGAGGTACAGTTAGCGTCAAATATATCTAGACATACAAACTATTCAAAATGATCTGAACTACCAAGCAAAGTAAACCTTCTCTCAACGAAGCAAAGTCGATACAAAAACGATATCAACTAAATGAGATAAGATGTACCTAGTCTAGCGTTTAAGCTGGAGCATATCACGGAAGAGATAAATAAGATTGGAATGGCCATGTGGGCGGGGCAGGCGCGCCACAGTTATGGTTAGGCAATCATAACTCGCCCGAATCATACATTCGCCGCGTTTAGTGTGCTTAGGAGTACTTCAGAGAACAGAGCTCCGCTTTAAAATGCCGTATTGTGTTATTCTTACGTGATAGACAAAAAGTCAGACCTCCAGTGTATAGCGAGGAGGTATATCTTTCCATCTGTAAGTCAAAAATAACATTTATTTACACTATAATTGATAAAAATATACTGATCACTATGAAATTCCAAACATCAATCATATTATTGCAATAAGTTACAAATAAAATACATTGCCCGGTGTATTCTCGCTTAATCAACGCGATGTCCTAGTCCGCTTGCAATGTACTGCATGCATTGCGTTCTCTACACTTCAACCATGGCCGTTGTTCGTCGTTTGCCGGGGTTGGCCGTGAGTGATGCACGGCGTACATCTATCGATATCGAGGTGACCGCGTGTAGTTAAATAAAAGCATCGATATTCTCAACTATATTTACGTTTGACAAAGATTATTTATGAAATAATACATATTTAATTGATGAGAGTATATTTTTAAATTTGATGTATTTTATATTATATTAATCATTGAATGAATGAAGAGGAAGCGGCATGTAGACCATTTTATTTTACTTAGATTTTAATACTGAATAGATACAATATAGTCTAGTCAAATCTAAGTCAAATACTATACCTACCTATTTTATACGTTTTAATATTTGATTCTATTCGACATATTATGCAATTAATTATAATAATGTTATGTTATAACTCTATTATGTTATGTTAGATTTCCCCCATTGCTTAATGATTACGTTTTGTTCCAAGAACAGTAATTCTTTTAAATGAAATGAAAATAGTTCTTGATTTTTATGTTCCCCTTTTCCCCATTCACTATAAAAATACATTACAGACTGAGAATTTATCGATAAAAATATCGATAAATTCTCAGTCGGCTTTTCAAGCACTAGCGTATGCTTGTTGCGTGTGTGTGTCTCATGCCTACGGGAGCTTGGTGCTAGTGTGTGAACAAATTGCTGCCCACTGATTTATGTGTGTGTGATTTGATTGTGTGCGAAAAACTTGTATAGATAATGTTGCGTATGTTTGAGAATTGAAATAGTGGGAGTAAAGCGGCGACACTGGTCCTAGTACAAAATAGCAGCTAGGGCCTTTCCAACCTTATTCATCTCTTCCGTGGAGCATATGCTTTGTAACTATTAAAGCAAAGATAATTTCTGCAATTTTATGCGCTAACCACTAACAAACAAACAAGAATTTCAAAAACTACCGGTTCGGGATGTAAATATACTTTTAAATATTTTGATTTTTTAATTTCTTCAATGTAGTTTGTAATCTATACTATATGTTTGTTTGTTTGCTTGAACGCGCTAATCTCAGGAACTACTGGTCCGATTTGAAAAAATCTTTCAGTATTAGATAGCCCATTTATCGAGGAAACCTATAGGCTAGGCGTTATCATCACGTTAAGACCAAGAGGAGCGGACCATAAATGAAAAATGTTGCAAAAATGGGAAAAAAAAATCCTTTTCCTTTTAAATGCAGAAAAGCCGAGAAACCATGCGGGCGAAGCCGTGGGCGGAAAGCTAGTCAAAGATATATTTAAGCCTGATTAGCGTTATTTTGTTATTTATTGTCAACACTATTATAGCAACTGTAATTTTAGTCTTATTAAAAAAAATGAAACGTCTAATTAACGCACTTAGAAGTATAATGTGTTTTGTCTTGCTTTGGCACGTGATATTTTGTGATAAGGAAAAAGAAAACACATTATAGCTTAAAGTAATTTGCAGGACGTTTCATATGACGGTTAGTATATTATGTTCATATATATTAAAATTCTTACACTTATGCAAATAAGGCCAAGGTATGAACCGTTTTTCGATAATTCAAATTATCTTTGAAGATCTAAAGACTGTAACGAAATATTAGGAAGCCCCACTTCATTGACCATCAGCAATATCTTCAACCGATTACATCGTCCCACTGCTGAGCACGGGTATCCTCTCAGAACGAGAGGGATGAGGCTAGTCTACCATGCCAACCTTCACAGTGCCAGACTTCACACGCCGTCGGCAATGTCTCAGGCATACAGATTTAACTTTACCGTTTTAGCGCATGATAAAAATATATTGAGGTTGGATGGATTCGAACTCGAGACCTTCGACTTGGCAGTCCAATGGTCATATCACTAGCTTATAATTACACTTAATTGATATGACACAATCAAATACGTACAAAAATTCTAGGAAACAATAACTTGATTAAAATATATTTTGTCAGTTACATTCTATAATAATAATAAATCGCATTGATCAGCATTTTTATTAGTGATGGCATAGCTTGTTGATAATGTCGTTATCTATACTTTTAAAATTGAGCTACTCTTTTTAATGTTATAGTTGCACCTCGACAAAAAACCGACGATGACAAATAATTTTAAGGCCGAATGTAACACCAAATCAGTCTAATTATGACCTTATTTTATTGTGACCTCATTTGCAAAATCATAAAATGTATTAGAGTTCCAATTACAAATCAATGGCCGTTAGGGGATTGCTATAATTGAGTGTATCTTTTATCAAATGAACGCAAGTGCAACAAGCGTAGAGATTTGGTAAATTTTATAAAAAACTCATAACATGATTCGCCACAGCAAAATACACCTCACTTATTTACCTTAAGCGGCAACTAACCAATCTTAAAGTTAAAAACGCTCCAATAAACTATCTAAATCGGTTGATACGACGGCCTTAGTAGATGTACACGAACGCACAGCATATAAAAATAGCACAGGGCTCGATCTAAAGACTCTAAAAAATATATAATACCTTTAAGTAAACATATTTTATATGATATTCTTATTTCTTAACAAATACATAGAAATATATTAGTTTACAAAATAATTTGTATCACATATTTTTTTATATAAAACAGTAAATATCACAAATTTTAAGAGCTACGCACCAACAATTCTTTGCATACTCAATAATCGGGAAGCAATTCTGATATGTCCGTAAAATTCTTGACGAAATGTGGCCATTCTTTTATAATATCGTACAATTTGTCACCAGGACTCAGAGTGGAAGCCAGCTGTCGATGGGCAAACAATTTATAGTCTTTGGCTAGCTTGCCAAGTTCTACTCCCCTTTTGAGCAGCTTAAGACAAGCATCTATTTGCTTCTTGGGTGGTGGGTCATTATTAAACGTGCCGATGAAACTAATTCCGATGCTGTACCGATTGTAGCCGAGTGTGTGTGCTCCAATGAAATCCCAGCCACGCCCATAATACGCAGAGCCATCTCCTGCGACTAAAAAGTTATAGCCAATGTCGTACCATTTTCTTGACTCTACGTGAAACATTTGTATAAGGCGTACGCGCAGAACACATTCACTCTGGAATTTAAAGTTTTCTTGTTATTGAAATTCGGCGAAAGTGAAAGGATTAATTCGTACATTTAATAATCCTGAATGGAATTATATTTACATAGAAGCATAATATACTCGTACAAATAGTCAACTCAAAATATTTATTATTAAACTCATCTGGTATATAAAAAGATTCGATAATTCCAACTTAGAGAAATTCGATAAAAAAATAAGTTAAATATATTTTATGTTTGTGTTTATTCATGACTTCAAACACATCAAAATAAGTCAAATATTGGAAGCCGTCCATTGTGCTAGCCGAGCTAAGGCAACAGTAGGCTTTTGGGTCTGAAAAATTCTCATTGAAGTTAGCTTTTAAAAAAAAACAATGACCATATCTATTGCTTCTGTACCAAATTGTAAAATTTAAAAGTAAAGGGAATGTACTTGCCTGTGTTCTGCAACTTTCGGTTGCTGTATGTGATATAATGACCCAGGGCACGGGCTGCCTGATATCATCTAACTTATTCTCTACAGGCTGAGCTAGCCAGTCGGTTCTAGACACTATTCTCAGGTGATCTGGCGCAATCAATAATGGATTAGCTGAAAAATTTCATAGAAAAATAACACATATAATTATTAATTCATAATTATAATTGTTTATTCGCAGACCAAACAGTACCACACAAACACTGTATAAGATAACAATGACTCACTTTACAAAGGTATTTATAAATAGTGAAGTGACATTTAGGTATTAATAAAGTAATAACAAAATTTATTTTATGAAAGACTTTTTGAGTAATTAGTATTAGTATAAAAATAACTTTGTGTATAACAAACCTATTATAAAATACATATTAATGTTACAATCCATGTTTACAAAATGTGTAAAATGTTGTACTACCTTCATTAATAGGTCTCATGCAGGCATTATAATCATCCTCTATTTGGTCACATTCTCCCTTTTTCCCCATATCCAAAGACACACTTTTATCATTATCAGAGTCATCCAATGTTAGATATGTATAAAACACTAGCAGGTATGTTAATGGCATCAATATTATTGTAATTATAATAAAGTTTAAGTTTTCATAACACAATCCCACCACCTTTGTAAAGTCTGAAATGATAATATAATTAGTGTCATCAATATATCTTTGTAAAATACCTATACCTATGTATTGTAAATACAAAATATGTTATTATTCATTATGACAATTTTATACCATTGATTGCTTTTCTCTGTATTAGTATGTACAATTTACCCATGTCTGTTACATTTTAGGGACTCCCCTTACAATAATATTTCATAACAAACAACATATTATTGGACAACTAATTGATAACTCACCATACAGTACAAGGACAGACTGATAAATACAAAGATAAGCAATTACCAAATTCTTAATACAGTTTAAAACGAAATTTCTATACTAGGTATAGTCAAGTTGAAATAGTATCCCTCAGATAAAATTCATCATACAATTTAATATAATTGGGAGTTTCTGTAAATATTATAAACTTGTGTTAGTTACAAACTCACACCAGATGAATGAAGGAGAGAAATATTAAAATAAGCTGACAAAATGGATGTCTCTTACTTGATTTACCACCAGAATCTTCCTCTGTCACAGATGGAGAAGAATTATCTTCTTGACTAGTATTGCTAAGTATTATTGACAATATTGCAAATATACCACCAAGTATAATAATACATATTGCTGAAAAAGTTATTTTATGCCACTTTCTTATATGAAATTTCTTGATTGCTGTTAAAAGATAATAATAATAACTCATTAATAATTATTGCATACTATAGAAGTTTGTACTATTGCTATGTATTAGATTTAGTTTCACCATTAATCTGTGTTATACAATTTAAATAACAATAAGTAACTTTCACAGCCTCTATTGCAGCACAATTGTTTTAATGCATTTATTGCAAAATAAAAATAAATTTTAAAGACATAAGATATCTATAGGTAGGCACTAATATTATATAGAGAACAGATTTCTTCGGAAAAACACTGCAATTAATAAATAATAAGCGAACCAGTTTTAATAATTCTTTCAACATTGGATAGCAACATCATTCCCGATTAACATAGGCTTGTATATACCGCCGCCCCCATCCCTCCTCCTGGGATAACCAGGATTCCAAGCCACAGGCAACTCCGCCGCAGGTAGAGCTATTTAGGTTCATTGACTGCAAACATTGATGTTAATATGGATATTCCATGGGATTCCGACTGTTACAATGGGATTTTAAAGAATTTCATTATCTTTTTCAATGTGTAGAAACATGGTTTATGTAAGCCAATAAGCGCATGAGCGACATTGTCAATTTTACGTAAACAGCACGCTATAAAACTTTTTGCCAAGCGCGCGACGTTGCCGCTATGTTGAGACGCATAATTAGTCCCGAAGGCGAGAATAGTTTTTTTATGATTTTACTACTTAAAAACCAAATCCCGGGACTCGGGGAATATCCATATTATTCTTACCTATGGCAAGTACATAAAATAGCTCTACCTATTCCGATCTCTGTTAATAAGAACTGCAATCTACCAAATCTCAAGGACCTTACATTATAACTATCAATTTTGCATTGTGTTTTTAAAATGGGACTCAATAGGTGAATATTATTATATAATCTACTAATGTGTGATGGCTTATATATTATAAAATGTATTCAGTATTTGATAATTACAACATTGTATTTGCCCTTAGAGCTTTCATAGACTAGCTATTGCTGTTGCAGGGGCTAAAAGTAATAAGCATTATTGACTTATTTATAATGGGTTTATAATAGTTTTACTGATTGCAAGTTGGAAGATTTAATATATATATTTCATGTTTAAGAATATGTTTGTTTTCCTTATTCATAAAAAAAAACTTATCAAATACAGGCTGTTTCTTACTTATTTCAAACAAGTTATAACAAAGCAAACAAATATCTTAAAAAATACTCATGCAATAGAAATCTCATGCTGGTTCACCATAATTATGAAAGCATCTCCCAACACAGCTAAAATGTGCACCACAACCTAATTTTGACATCACATTATCTTGTTCCCACATGGTATTTATCCACATGAGTATTAAAGGCATGCAGTTGTATTTAACACCCTCAGCGCCAAGCTCTATATGCCAATACCATCAAATTCAGTAAAAAAAATTTTTTCCTTTTTTACTGTCTAAAATCATCTTAATTTTATAGAAAATCATTTTTTTCTGCTCCCCCCCCTTCCCAAACCCTCCCCTCATGTGTGTATCTTTTTCGATACACTGGCCTGGGAAAATAGTTTAGCCCAAAACTTGTTCCTAGGCCATGTGTGCAAAAAATATACACATTATGAATACGATAAGTGCGATGTGAGAATGCTCTCAACAAAAACATCTGCACTGAAAACGGTTGTGAATCAATCGCGTAAGAAGCCTGCCATATTGAAAACAGTCATCATCACGGATTATAACAACGGTAAATCATCTATCGATATTAGTGACCAAATGGCTACATATGGCAGCGCTTTGAGACGTTGTACCAAATGGTACCGAAAGCTTTTTATTGAAATTTTATGGGGAACCAGTTTAGTGAAGGCTCATTTTATATGTACAAGTACACTTCCCACAAAAAAACTTACAATCACCGAATTTCGAGAGCAAGTTATCGCAGGACTACTTGACAGACACTCAACCGAGTGGAATAGAACCTGGGCTATCGGCTTCGACACCAAGAATAACTTCCACAAAGTCAATACATTATCTTGTTAAAAATAATTGGAAAGAAGATAGTTCGTGGACGTTGTTTAGAATGTTATAGTAAGTATGGAAGGAAAGGAAAAGAAGTAGATGGGAAAATAGTAAGAGCGTCACAGGTTAGCACGAAATGTTCCACTTGTGACATAATTATTTGCCAAGTTTGCTTCAATAATACTCACTAATAAATATTGTTACGTTGATTTGATAAAACATTATACTACTTTTCATTTAAAACAATAATACTATAAAACTTAAAAAAAAAAATCTTATTACTTTACACTTTCCTTTATTACATCTATACTTATTATCCAATCCCCACCCCAAATACACCAGGAAAATTCCCTGGGCCAGAGTAATATTTTTTCAATACAAAATGTATGAAAAGTGTGCGCGTACGCGATACACGGCGCTTAGACTGGAATGGTACTCGTGTATCAAAAAAGATACACAAGTGTTTAGACAGTGTGTATCGTAAATGATACACATGGCGCTGAACGTGTTAAGCTTCAGGTCAGAGAGTAGCCTTAGGGGTCATGCTAATCTTTGGTCTTAATACTATAAAGCACCTTTATTTTATCAGACAGCCTTTGTGCCAATGGTGCATAAAGATATTAATGTATTTACTGGTTCACAGGTATCAGTCTTATTATTAATCATGTCATGATATTGGGTCATGGAATGCATGGAAGTATGCATTAAGTTGGTAACAAAAACAATAAAATGTATAGATGTTGGACAAATACAGATGTCATAATTTAACCCCATAACCACCACTGAGTATGAATTATGTTCTATTGGGGATGATGATGATGATACATTTTTGTCAGGCATTATAACTTACCAGTATGAGGTTTTGTTTCCTCATGATACCTCTGTACTGGCACATCTTCAGTATTATCTTTCACATACGCAGGGTTTTCTACACCAGACGAATTTTGAATAACTTGTTTGATTACAACGGGCCCATTAAAGTAAGTATTGTTACCAATTACAACATTCTCAGAATTACTCACTGCCACATTACCACAGATAGGCGAACTGTTTGGCTTTACCAAACTTGATGGAATGTTCGGTAAAGCAAGCATCCTTGAACTTTTTCTGTCTGTCCTGTCATCATCATCACTGTCGCTTTTCTCTTCAATAATTTGAAAGTCTCCTAACTCACCTTCTACTTTAATACCAAGACTATCAACATTGCATGACTCCACTTTTAGTGCCATTATCCTTGAACAATGCACATCACATCTTAGGAACTATCATTTTCATTCTTCAAAGACATGCAGTTTGGAAATAATGTGGGCATAGAGGTAAAAGTGGGCAAGTGATAAAACTTTGTAATAAAGGTCAGATGTAAAAAATATATTTTAATTTAGTATTTCAGTCAGTTCTTTGATTTAAAATTGACGATTGGACGGATCTCTGTAATCCTATTCACATTGTATCAACTTTCAGTTTGACATTTCATGTTTTTGACAGACATAATCAGATATTGTCCATAAACTTTTTTTTTTAATTAGTTCCTGACGGAACAGGAAATGTCTGAGACCATGCTGCCTAGTCATCATTTTAAATTTTTCTTGAGTAGGATTGTCAGTGGCGGCGTAAGGCGTGGGCGATGTGGGCTACCGCCTACGGCCTCACGACGCAGGGGGCCTCGCGCCCCGAAAAAATATGAGAGAGAAGGCAGAGGTAGAGGGCCCCGCAAAATTTATGAGAGAGAGGGCAGAGGCAGACGGCCCCGCAAAATGAATCTTGCCCACATCAAATTTCAGTCTTACGCCGCCACTGAAGATTTTCCATAAACATAAACAACAGATTACAGTTAGTAGGTTTGGTCCATGTAAGAATGGAATGGAATGGCCATTTTTCACTTTTTTTTCAAAAAGTTTTTTGCTAATTATTTAGCTTTAACAGAAAAATGAAATTAAATTTTTCTATGAAATTCCTAGTAGCAGCTCGGAGTCTGGATTTGTGCCCGGTTAGTGGCAATAGACTCGCCCCCTATTACATGGGACGTAAACATACCGGCGAAATCAGGCGTGATGGTATGTTATGTTTTAACAGAAAAAAAAAATTCGAGTCCAAGGCTGACGCTTTCATCATCATCATCCACAGCCTGATTTCACCCACTGCTGGGTATAGGCCTCCCTAAGTTTGTGCCATCCACCACGGTCCCATGCCACTCTCATCCAAGTTCGCCCAACGACGTAAGATATGTCGTCAACCCCTTCGGCTGACGCTTTAGCCTTAAATTATTTGACGGCTCTAAATAGTATTATTGTTTACTGTTAATGCCGTCAGGCACATTATCATCGACGTGTATTTGTGTATAATATATGTACACAAAAATATCGATACAGTAGGGATGCTGAAGTCCCATTTGAATCGAACTATAGTCCCTTTCAAAATCTCTGAGACCGAATTGACACACGCTGTTCGGAGTATATTGTGATTGTGAATCGGATTTAATTTTATGATTTTATCACAATTCACTCCTCTGGTTCTAAGATACTACATTCGCAGTCGCCGTCATCTCACTTCACTGCTGTATTAAAATAATTCAATATTAATAAACATAAACATATAAACATACCATCACGCCTGTATTCCCCGAAGGGTTAGGCAGAGGTGTACTTAATGTACACCCACAGTTCTCCGGTATGTTTGGGTCCCATGTAATAGGGGGCGAGCCTATTGCCATTCACCGGGCACAAATCCAGACTCCGAGCTGCTACTGAGAATTTCATAGAAAAACTCAATAACACTTTGCTCGACCTGGGGATCGAACCCAAGACCTCTAGCGTAGCAGTCGCGATTGGGACCACTAGACCAACGAGGCAGTCAATATTAATATTAATATCGATGTATTTTATTTAATTAACAATTGTGACAAGATATACATTTTAAATACATACATACATACATACACGCCTTTTTCCCATAGGGGTAGGCAGAAACTACAGAACGCCATCTGCTACGATTCTTGCATACTTCTTTTGCTTCGTCCATATTCATACATTTTAAAGTGAAATAAATATGTGATCTCAGGTACGAGATGAAACTGCGTGCCTTCGTTTGAATGTAGATCATAAATAAGCATTATTTAATGCTAAAATAGAATAAAAAAACAACTGCAACTGTTTTAAATTTACTGGTACGCAAGGCAGTATAGGCTGGCCTGGACTTTTACGAAAGACTTTTACAATGGGGATGCAACGATGCATGATTTTATTCGATAATTTACATGTAAATCTTAAGATTATTAATTATTATGCAATATGATACAATCTCATGCTTGTTTGGTTCAATAGTTCAATATGAAAATACTGGTATGTACACACGGCTACACATGAAGCTATACAAAACCAGTTTACACTGGCCCATATTATTCTACTCTTTGCACTGGCCTCTTATTGTGTAGGAAGCCTGTACAATGTTAAATCAGCTAAACTGTATAAACTGGATGGCGTGTAGCCGTGTGTGCGGGCGGTGCGTGCCATTGCACCAATATCGTCATCCTTTTCTTTATTTCAACTCTTGGATACGTTACTTAGATTTCAAATTCGACCATCGTATGCAAAGTATGGTGTTATTTTCAACGTAAGCTTCGAGATAAATTCGTTGATGTCGTTGACGAATTCAACTAATTGATTCATTTAAGGTTAATATTGACAGGAGATCAACGGTGAATTCAACGCCCTTATCTAAAGTTTCAGTTTCACTTCCAAAATCCGAGTTAAAATAAAAAAAGTCATAGTTTTTCAGAGAAAATACTTGAATTACAAATAAAAATACTTTAATCTGTGTAATCAAATTAACGATGAACAATTAATTATTAATTTTATTAATCGTGATTACAGTTTAGATTCGATTGAGTTTAATCCGATTAAAATTAATCAATTTAATTGAATGATTGTCGACAGAATGAATGAAAGACGATTAACGAATGTAATTTATAAGGCGAATGTTAGTGGCAGCGTCGGGAGAGGTCGCCCTAGAAGGACGTACACCGATCTTATCGGCGAGGTTCTCCAAAAAGGTCAGGTGCGTAGTACTCGCAACCGGCGCGTGTGTATGAAAAGATGTATGAATGTGGAAGAAGCGAAAGAGGTATGCAAGATTCGTAGCAAGTGGCAGTCCATAGTTTCTGCCTATCCCTGTGCGAAAAAGGCGTGAGTGTATGTATGTAATTGAACTGAAAAAATAATCGATTAATGCCAACACTGCCTTAAACTTACAGCAGCAGACCACTTCGATGCTTAACATCAGGCAAGTTGTGGTCAAGCGTACGCCTATCAGTGATAAAAAAAAAAACAGAGAAAAATAATTATCGCATAAATACGTCATACAGTCATGTAGGCGTGGGAGAAATGTCTCATCTACAAGATTGGATCATTTGTATCTGGAACAGTAAATTGTTCCGGAACATTGATATGTATCATTTGTATCATTTGGAACATTGAGTCAAAGATATGAATTACGCATTGTTACGGCACATCGCGGAGCAACTGAGACAGACCAGAGATACGGGATACGGTCATTCCGAATCACTGATATGTTTCATTTGTATCATTTGGAACACCGAGTCAAAGATATGAAATACACATTATCATCGCGGAGAAACTGAGACAGACCAGAGATACGGGATACGGTACGGGGTCATTTGGAACATCGTGTCAGAGTCTAAAAAACTTGTCAGAGATAAAAATACAGAATTAAAAAAAAACGGCTTTTCCTGAGCAATAAGTTCCTTAAAAATACAGAATTCTAAAAAAACAGTATTTTCCTGAAAAATACAGTACACACGGCTACGGGTCAACCTATACAAAACCAGTTTAAGCGGATCTCGCATTGTATAGATTTCCCATACAATAAGAGGCCAGCGTAAACTGGTTTATATAGCTTGATGCAAATTATTCGACGATAACACATTCTAGGTATATAGATGTAGAAATTGCAACATTAATATTAACTTATTCACTATTGTGAAATTTGAGTAATTAACAAAATTACAGTAAATCTACTGTACTAACAGTGTGTCTGGAAGCACTGAGCGTCAGTAACATACTGTTTTATTTAGGTGAAATTTAAACTGAAGCAACAAAAAACAATTGATGCCAAAATAAACTATCTATATTAATGCCAAAACACACTATCAATATCAATGCCAAAAACGTCCTTACATAATTAAACATAAAGCTACCAATAGAGTGTCATTATTACGTGCATAGGTATCGAAAATAGGAAAGAGTAATTCATCACATTTGCTATCTCATTCTCCCCTGAATATATTTTATTGTTTTCCCGCTCTTTCGCTACGGTTGTCACTCAGTGTCTCAGTGATTCTTTAAGCCTTGGACTGTCTCTCTCACCCGCGAGCGATAGTGATACTAATGATACAAATGATACATTTGAAACATTGTTATTGTTCCAATCATTTGGAACACCTAAATGTTTCGAATCAGTGAGTCGACTCGTAAAGAGTTACCACGCCTACAGTCATGTCAATGTCATGCCGGTGCCATCGATGGACATTCGACACAGAATCTGACATTCTGACACCTGACAGCTCATCGTTATTATTTTGCTTTCGGTTTTGAGTTTGTCCCTTTTATTACTTTATTATTGTAAGAATACTGAATATTAAATAGTTTTTGGCAACGAGTTAAATGCCATGGTAAAGCGGTAGAAATAATGAGTACCTATTAAAGATATGAAATTCTAAGAAGGAAATACAGTGGTTACTTAGTTAATTTACTTTGATCTGTATGCTGTACGCTATAAAACATTACGATTTACATTCCTTACAGAATTGTGTTCCACAATTACAAAAACCATTTTACCATCAAATAATACACTAATACATAATTAAAAGTACAATGTTCACCGTTCACGAAGGTGAAATAATCTTTAAGGAAAAATACGGATCTTTTGCTAAGCAACGGTTTTACGTTAAACCTCCAGGTAATAAATTATATACCTACTTACTGTTTTCAATGCGATCATATAATGTTTATAGCTTTGTACAATCACCAATCATTGTACACATTAATAATTTTGTTATAGATCAGTTGAATGTAGTGATTCTCGAGGAAGAAAAGACTAATAACTTTACAAACTTATTTACCAGAATATTCCTGCCTCAAGGCTATCCCGATAGTGTTAGCAGAGATTATATTAATTACCAAATTTGGGATACAGCTCAAGCTTTCTGCAGCACAATTACTGGTAAGAATTATCTGATCAGATCTGCAAATCCACATATTTTATATGTGGGGTGATAATGAAAGTTATTTAAAGGGCCAGCAAGCATTAACTATGCTGGAAATCTCTCAGACAATACTCAGATTAACTAATTACTGAGGCCTGTATCTAGTAGCCCTCCTGTGCATTGCACAATGTGTGTTGGTTGCTATCTTGTTGTTCCCCAATCTGGCCCTAAATAGGGAGCAGCCTGTCACTATCATTAAATTCCTTTCTGAATTCTATTTTGTAGGTACAAAATAAAAAAAATATTTATAAAATAATATGCCTCGGACTGCCTCGTTGGTCTAGTGGTCCCAATCGCAACTGCTACGATAGAGGTCTTGGGTTCGATCCCCAGGTCGAGCAAAGTGTTATTAAGTTTTTCTATGAAATTCTCAGTAGCAACTCGGAGTCTGGATTTGTGCCCGGTGAATGGCAATAGGCTCGCCCCCTATTACATGGGACCCAAACATACCGGCGAACTGTGGGTGTACATTAAGTACACCTCTGCCTAACCCTTCGGGGAATACAGGCATGATGGTATGTTATGTTATGTTATAAAATAATATTGCCTGTACTGAATGATGATGATGATGATTGCCTGTAGTTATTATATCAATATTTGGGCTTTAGCTTTGAACTATGCTAATGAGACAAATATACTGTATGGCCTGATAAATAGAATTATTGTCATGCATTTCACAGGAATACTTGCAACCCAAGAAGTTCTTAGAGGTGTGGGAGTTGGAGATACTAATGCTACTCCATTAGCAGCTACTGTTACATGGGTCCTTAAAGATGGGTGTGGCCACTTGGGGAAAATATTCTTTGCATTTAGCCATGGGTAAGTGGCGCTATTTATATGAGTACAGATATTACTTCCTTTATACTGGACTGTTTTAAATGAGTAGGTATTTGTTGAATGAATTAAGGATTTTGACAGATCTATCACCAAAGGCCATCCTGTGCTCACAAAATAGTGATTCAGGGAAGACCGGATCTAGAAGATGAAGACCGAAGACCTATTTTTCAGATAATGAGATTAGTAATCTGATTATCTGAAAAACTTAGTGCCTTCAGCCATGATACATTTTTCAACTTACAAGTGCACTTTACAGCATATTTAATAATTTTCTTATTGTTTTTAGCACACACTTAGATGCATACAGTAAGAAATGGAGATTGTATGCAGACACCCTGAATGATGCAGCAATGTGCATAGAAATAGCCTTACCTGCATTTAAGAATTACACCACTCTAGTGCTTTGTGTCAGCACTGTAATGAAGGCTATTGTAGGAGTTGCTGGTTTGTTAATAGCTATCACTATTATTATTTAATTATTATCATCAACAGTCTATCTTAGTTCACTACGTTTTTCTGAAAAATTTAAATGAAATTATAATGTAATGGTATTAAACTATAGTTTGTATGAAACTGTAGTTGGCCAGATGATTCTTCCACTAGATATTGCTAATATTAGTATTCATATTATCTATGATCCCCTGGAGCCTAAAAAAATTTAGCTTCTAAGTTAACACAACCAAAATATATATATACTCGTTATTTTGCAAATAAATCAATACATATAGGGTACAATGGGAAGTACCCTATTCGAGTATATAGACTTAAAATCATTAAAAAGTAAATGAAAAAATCTGAAAATTGAAAATTGGTAGTTATAATGGTTTTTTGTTTTTATAAAATCGCTTATGCATTTGCGGAAATGACCATGACGTGTATAATGTATCTATGTATGGGAGAGGATTATTTTAAACTATAAAGTCAAATTTGTCAGCGCTTACGTTACAATAGCAATTGTCCGGTATTTAATAAAATACTATATAAGCTTCCATGTGCTCACTGTTCCACTTGATATTAAGTGATAATGTGAAAGACGATAGATAGCACAAATCAAGCTTTTTTGCTATTGCAGGTGGTGCTACTAGGGCAGCTATGACGCAACATCATGCTATTAGAGGAAATCTGGCAGATGTATCGGCGAAGGACTCTGCACAAGAAACAGCTGTCAACCTTATTGCTTCTGTAACTGCATTGCTGATCATCACAGTTTTTGGGTACTAAGTTTTCTATATAGCTTACATAATACATAGTTGGAAATGGGACACTAATCCACAAGGGTATATGAATAACTTTTATTCTAAAACTGAATTCATTGACACTCAGTGTAATTGTATGAGAATTTTTTGTTCAACGTTTTTTTTTTTTTTTAAAAGTTTACTAGCAATGTGGGTCGCACATTACTAATAATCTTGTTAACCCCTCGTACTAAGCTAAATGCTTGTATTACGAGTGAGTTTACGTCGGTAGTGCAATGGGTGAGTTTCGAACCGGCAACCACATGATCGCAGGTCCGACGCCCTAGCCGTCCGCTAGGGCGACCGACCTGGGCTACCGCCTATTTCGAGAATTCTAGATATTCCATTGTTTCAGATTTACTATACCATTTCCCATCAACCTATTTATGTTCTTCTTTATTTTTAAAGCGAGTGTCTACTAGATTAAACAGCAGGCATACCACATTAGGCTGTCTCAAGTTTAAGAGTAATTAAGAAGAATTCTTTACTAAGTGGAATTTTGACATATAATAACGACCAGTTTTCCGCACACGGCTTCGCTCGCGTGTTTTCTCGACTTTTCTGTACTATGATATGTATGTATTATACATATAAAGCTACCTCTTGAATCACTCTATCTATTAAAAAAACCGCCTCAAAATCCGTTACGTAGTTTTAAAGATTTAAGCTTATATAGGGACAGACAGACAGCGGGAAGCGACTTTGTTTTATACTATGTAGTGATAGTGATTGTGTCCTTAATTGACCCCATAGAATTAGTAACAGGTTAGATAATATCTCAGTTGCAGTGTTTATAAATATTGTAAAAAAATTACTTGTTACAGAAATTCTCTCACAGTATTCATAATAATGATGGTATTTCACATTGTTTTCAATTACTTTGCTGTAAGATCAGTATGCTTGAGGACATTGAATGAACCAAGATTTTTACTTATTATCGACACATACTTGAGACATGAAGTTATTGCAAAACCGTGCTATGTAAATCGGAACGAACCTATCGTGTTCAACCATTTGGGGTCAAACTTTTTGGGTAAGTTTAATTCATATCATTCTTATTCTACAGAAGAGTAAGAGTAAATTGCATTCAAGTACAGTCCACAGACTCAATTAATGTTGAAAACTTTTTAACTATCTTTCCTCCAGCAAATTTTTTTAAAGCTTTATACACCACATATTAAAAGCTTATCAAGTTATTAAAGTAAAAATTCATCAGTTAAAATAACTGCGCGTCTGAAGTAAACCTTTCCGTAAGGCTGACAATATTCATGAATGGGTAACATTTTATAAAATTGTCCAGCACAAAACCATTTGCAGGCATCTTCAGGCACGTGCAATTATTTCGACCGAACAGTATATTTATTATGTATATTGTATTAATAGTATTTTACATTTTTAGATAAAACTCTATGTGGATTCCGAATAAAACTTGGGCATTCAATGAAAAAAATTGTTAAAAAGCACCCAAAAGCACTTCATATGAGGAGCGTACAGAGAGTTTACAAACATAATGCGTATATCATACTCGCGAATATTGAAGCAAGAAAGATCTATGTGTACTTTAAGGACTTGGCTAATAATGACGATGTTCTGCGTTCATATTTTCATGCTGTGTTGTATGGCATTGTCATCTGCGCCATAAATGACTTTTACTTGGTATTCTAAATATTTTATTTCCTATATGCTGGGTATGGGTCTGCTCTTCAATTTTGAGAGGGAATAGGCTATTGTCCACCTCGCTAGCTACTAGAAAAATTGTCGTGCATGCAGTTTTCCTCAGGATGCTTTCCTTCACTGTTTAAGCTCGTGATAATTAATCGTGGTATTAATTCAAACATGACTTCGAAAAGCAATGATTAGGACTTGAAATTAATTAAATTAGATTGAAACAATGATATGGTGTATGCCTTGGATTAGAACTCGAGACCATTGAATTGGCAGCCTAATGGTAGCATCTAACTAGGCTAAAAGTTTCTCGTCTGTCTATATATATCATGTACTCGCTTATCTCTATTGCTATTAAACCTTTTTCAACCATAGATATCAATCGTCAGCTGAACACTTGAATAAAATCCTTCTTTTACATCCAAGATAGTTGGTGTCTGACTATCGGTTGATAGTGTTGATACACCAAAAAATTCTTGAAATTAGTTTTATTTTTCAAAAGTCATGTTAAACTAAATATCGACATTACTTGGAAATGTATGTTCTTTCTAGGTGAGCTCATTTTCTTTACAGAAATATTGTGATAGCCTAAAAATGCAGTAGCTATTAATACTTTTATTTTCTCACTTTATTACTGGATGTTATGTTTGACTGCCATAGCAATGTTACGATATTTTTACTCCAGTGAACAGCAGTTTTTTACTTAAATACATAAGTATTTAACCAGTTAAGTTAGTAACACACTGTATTTGATTATTTATAGCCAATATACAAGAGTTGTGCAACTGCCTCAAAACCATTTTCGCAAATTTGTGCGAATTTACAACAAGCCGAATGGAGCAGAGATAGTATGGAATCACCATGTCATAAATTTAATTATGAGCCTTCCATTGAACTCATGGGTTTTCTTAATCGTGCTGTGGAAAAAGAATGGCTTAGGATGAAACCAGGGCTAGAACAAATTGGTAAGTTTTCTCAATATAGTTCTAGCCGTATTCTAGTGTCTCCATAAAATGCAATATATGTAGTGATATTTATGATGATGATATACTTATAGTGGAACTAGCTTTCCGCCCGCAGCTTCGCCCGCGTGGACAACACGATTTTGACTGTTTAGTTTTTTCCAATTCTGGCGGGATATTGCAAATTATCCTTACATATCTTTCCATTCTTTCTTTCCATCCGCTTCTTTGGTCGAGAAGACCACAAAATTTACCCAACTTTATTGTTTACCGAAATATAAACGCAGCTAAATTCTTTCCCAAGGTGTAGTCTATTTTTGTACCAAATTTCGTCAAAATCTTTTTTTTTTTAAAAAAAGCGTACTATCTATGTGGGTCACACATTACTATAGTCCATTTGGTTAGGTACTTAACTAAAGGTAAACAATAAAAATGGCGGCGTTCAGAGCTGTTTAACCTTTTATTACAATGGTATCATATGAATTGGGAGTGAAATTAATAACAACACAACCAACAATCAATAAAACCAACGAACAAACAGAACAATAACTATCTAACACCATTTGCGGCAAAAGAAACACAAAAACTAACGAAAGTAAAGTAAATACAAACTGTTGCTTATGGCGTCTGGTTACCCGACTAAGTATAATATCGCTTAATTATTTCGCTCCACTTCCTCGCAGTACTACTTCTCAATTTTTTCGAGTTATCTAAAGTCTACTACGCAGAAAAATGTTTTGAATATCTGTATTTTTAGATTCGTTTTAGTAGGCACATTGCAATACTTTTTGACATAATTATAATTTTTGATTTAATTAATTGTTTGCAAGCTTAAGAATAATAGTAACTATTTAATATTAAGCAAAGTAGTAAGATATGCTAGTATAAAAGCAGAATGTGATTTTGAGTTATTGAATAATTTATTTTGGTGATGTTTTATTTCGAAATGAAAAATGACCCTATAAAAGAACCTTTTTTATGATTTGTTTACCTTTAGTTAAGTACCTAACCAAATGGAGTATAGTATTCTTGTTAACCCCTCGTACTAAGCTAAATGCTTGTGTTACGAGTGGGTTCACGTTGGTAGTGCAATGGGTGGGGTTCGAACCGGCAACCACATGATCGGAAGTCCGACGCCCTAGACATTAGGCTACCGCCGCTTCACAACTTCATGGTTTTTTCGTCAACAATGACGCACTCCCATACAAACTCACTCCCTATTTCTACCCCTCCAAGAAAGTTTTTTGCAAATAAAGGTAGCCTATGTCCTTTCTCAAACTTTAGTCTATCTCAGTACCAAATTTCATGAAAATCAGTTGAGTGGTTTAGGCGAAATCACAACAGAAAGTGGCATTGATTTTATATATATTGATTCGTTAACAGTAACTTTACTTTGTATACTCTTACAGGCTGGGACCTCAAAAAACATCTTATCGTGGTTGAGGAATGGCGTATATGTTCCAATAAACTTGTTGCCAGACAATTCCCGGCAGAAGATCGTATTATCCCAGAGGTCCTATCGCAAGCTACTACTAAAATAATGACTTTTAACGACCATCGTGATAATATTATTGAAGAATCTGGCGAAATTAAGACTTATACTATTGAACCCGATAGTATACTAGCTGAGGACTCAAATAATACAATTAGAGGTATCTTGATTAGAGGTATTTTTATATACATATATGGTAGTTAGGTAGAAAATCATCGTGACCCTTATTGGACACCAAGGCACACAGGAATAAAGCACAGAGGCAGCACACATTATTACTTCCTAAAAAAATGTTGTATAAGTTAATCATATCTAAAATATAAACATTCACATTAATTTCTACACTCATGTGTATACTCTGTATGTTCTTAATATGCATGTATATCAAAATTGTACAATATTTTCTTTACAGACTTCAATGTCAACGAAAATATGCCAGAGAAGTTGCGTAGCGTAGAAAAGAAAGAACAATAATTCTTATTTGGACCTATGAGAAGTTAAGTATGAAGGATTGACACTGAAATATAAACCTGTCTTTGTCATTTGGATGTGAATAAAGTGAGTCGGCAATAGAGATAATACCACCTTTAATCTACTTAAGGAGTTTAAATACTTTCGCATGATTACTAGGTATTAGTCATCCCAGTAGGTTTGTCCAGCCGATAAGATGTTCATTAAAGTGATGAATACCATTTGCTCTACGTCTTTTGATAATACCCAAAGAAAATTATTTCATCCTACTATAAAAATTTTCAGCATTGGAGAAAATCCTACCTGTAAAATTTATGTAGATATGTCTAATCGGCTTGCCAAATCAATGAGCGAAATGCAATAACATTATACGCATATATTATGGCCGGAGTCGGAGAAGTGACGTCCAGATAAAGAATTATTCGATTTTCAGAAGTATGATTTGATGTGTGATAATAATTAATTTGAACAGCTGTGTGACATATGTGGATGACAAACATAATGTGTAGAACTGTACATTGACATCTATATATATGAAAAGTAAGACTCAATTTTAAATGCCATTGTTTGGAGAATAATGAAAGGTCTTCTTCAATAGTATAATATATGTGCATACTTATTTTATATTAGTTGTTAGCATTAAATATTGCGAAATGTTCACAGAGATATGAATTTTCTAATTAAAGAAAATTTCTTAGTGAAAGAATACTAAACTAAGGAAGCTTAGTTGGCAAAGCGTCTGGTGTACTTAACCAGAGAGACGCAGGTTCAAACCCTGCCTGAGATCGAATTTTTCTTTCACTAAGAAATTGTGAATATATGTGCATAATTAAAGTTTATAAGGTAATTCATTATATGGAGATATTAAGCGTATATATATTGTCATGTGTCTGCCGCAACCATCTGGTTAAAACGCCATTCAAATAACAGCCTGGCCTTGTCTGTTGTTATTCCGCTATTTGACGATGACGTCAAATCGTCGTATCTGTTAGGTTATAACTGTGGCCTTATTGGGGTTGCAGAGGAATGATAGTGGCTTCAGCAAAAAGTGGTGAGAAAAACCCGTGGTTTTAGTCGGTAGGTGGTGACCTACCACGTGTCGGAGTCCGACACGCTCTGTCGCGTTTCCCGGGCCGCGGAAATCCATGAAGATTTCCACACAAAAAAAAGTTCACAACTGCGGCCTGACCAGAATTGGTATAATTGAAGTATCAGCTAGCCCATTTAATAAATATTATTATTGGCTGAAAATCGTTCAGGCTGCTTATTGAGGCTAGGCTGCTAATTGAATGGCTAGTTCCACTAGTCTGCGACACATTTAAGAAATGCAATAGTGGCACTTACGCGCACCGTCACTGGAACGTCCTATGCGGTGTTAGTGAGTTTGATGACTATGCGTAGAGAGCCATTTCCTATGAACATGGCGCATCTAATAATAATTATTATATCATTCGGGAAATGTTACATATTGTGCCCATAATTGTATCGAATCGCGATAGTTTCATACATTTTCATCCTGAAGTAACAATAAGAAAACAGATAAGGAATACTTCGTTTTCAGACAGGTATGGTTTGTTACATGTCTTGTATTCTGTAGGTATAGCGCGCATTACAATCATGGCCGTAGGCAAGGACAGGAGATTTGAGGTTCATACCCTCATGCCATAACCAACCCATTTTGTTGTGGTAGGTCCACGCTGTTCGCAGCATGAATGGGCCGGCTTGACCGGGGAAGTACCACACTCTCGCAGAAGACTGACGTCCGAGTAGTAGCGTTTCGTTACTGCGCTTCGTTCGGTGAGCGAGAGGGCCGGAGGCCTAATTCCTCCTCCAATCCTCTTCCTTCTCCTTTTTTCCTTCCCCTCCCTTTCCCTAAATAGGCTCGGCAACGCATCTGCAACTCCTTTGGTTTTGCAGATGTCCATGGGCGGCGATGACTACTTACCATCAGGTAGCTCGCCTGCTCGTTTGCCGAGTTATCCCATAAAAAAAAAAACCACCACGAATTTGTAATTATTTAAAATTCTAAAAGTTTACTAGTAGATGTTACGCATTGGATAGATAGAATAGACAACGGCCAAACAGATTTTAAAGAGCTGGTTTATTTACTGATTCAAATAGAACTCAAAACAAATTAATATTTTTTTGTGCTAATCACTATATTATATTTTTACTTTTCATTCGATTAATTAAATTTTTACGCTAACGATTCCTTAATTGATAGAACTAGCAGTGGCTTGATTAAATGCAATATTCTTACTGAAACCGACTGATTGATCGCGACCGATAGACCAATTGATCCGAGAACGCCTTTCTGTACCATTTCTCTACAAAGAAAAGTATCATAGAAATATACTTACTTATTTTATTAAACTAAGGATTGTGCTCTTAACTGATAGCAACTTCATTATCCACTGATGGTGGGTTGTGATACTGAGCAGTGGCAGTGTCTCCTCTGTGATCAGCACCAGTAGTTTTTTAGTTTTACTGCCATATGTGACTCAATGAGCTGATGTAACTTTCGCTTTCATTTCATCCTTGTAGGATTTTCCAACATGTTAGAAACTTCACGTACTGCTGTAGCCAATATCTGATCGTATAACCCTACCGAAAATAAGCAAGAACTGTTTCTCCATGAGGAAAATTTTTGAATTTCCAGAAAAACTTACTCATCTACTTTTTTTTTTAATCAACCAGAAATCTATTTACTAGATCAAATAGACTCTATCAAGATAAGTTTTGTTCAGACATTTCCAATAGGATCTCCCAGCACTTCGGAGCTTGATTAAGGCTGTGTGAGCTGAGCGGTTAAAACGGCATATTCTTGTTGAACCATCAAAAAAGTTTTAATTATTTTTTAAAGCTTTAGTTGAGCTTAGCGGTCGACACATGAAACTATGATAGATCAAGTTCCTCTTGAGCACTAACACCACTTAACAATGCTTTTTAGTTGCTACCTTGGCGACAGAGCCCATTCATACACCGTTTTCATGCAATGAGTTCATTTTACTCTGCATAACCATATTTTGTTGTCTTCTCTCTGTAGAGTACTGCCCTGAACGTGATCTTGTGAAGTCACAGCAGATTCAATATTATCAACGGTTCATTCTTACTTTTGTAGGCCTATTAGCCCATTGAATATTTGTGAAATAAGAAGATTAAATGGTCCAAGACAGTTGACGATTCGAAAACTTGATTCAAATTCGATAGATTCTTCCGAGATCTGTAAGAATGACAAATAAATCATGAGTTTTCATAACATTGCATTTATTTGGCAAGTTTTTTGTGTTTAAGTTTCCTCTCTGACCTAGAAATTGGACCTTACGAATTTCTTAAATAAGGGTATTAATAAAGGTATCCAGTACTGCGTATTCTCATCAATGCTGAAGCTAAGGCGGTGCCGGCATTGTCCGGGAACAGAGCCCAGCCCCTGAAGGGTCGTAGAAATACCAGACCAGAACATTTTCGAATGCCACAGCTCGCGTCAGAAGCATAAAAGGCTAGTTACTGCACTCTGATAGTATAGAATAAACGCGTGAGAGACACATTTTTGTTTACTGTCAAATTAAAATCAGAATCGTGACGGTTCAATGTAATAAGTACATAATAATATAAGTGTGTGTGTGTTAATCTAGTGTAAATGCATAAATAAAAACTATGACAATATAGTAAGTGTTTTATTGGATACATCGTATGAGACCTATAAAGTCAGCAGTGGCGAACTGTAAACATTGTTAAAAAAAAAAAACCTTCGTATACTGCGCGACATAATTTCAATAGACTGACTGATGCTAACATACCTACTTTCCCAAAGTAAAACTAAAATCCAAGCTTGGAATACTCTGTCCGTAAAGGTAGTTCCGAATTTTCATTTCTAGATTACTAGCTTTCGCCCGCATATTCGCTTCCGTGGACAAATAGTTACATAATTAAACGACTTAGATGAATCCGAATTGACTGTTTGTATAAGAAATAACACAATAACTTTTGAATTTGCCGACTGTGACATATGTTTTGGCAAAGTTTTTGTACTTATATATCTCGCAGGTCTGTGTTGTTAATTGCCTTCATTCTAAACCCTTTGGCGCATAATTATTAATAGTACATATCAGAGTTAGGTATACAGGCAACATCTGCACCTTAAATAATATTATTTACAGATCAAAATTTATTAGCGGAATAATAAACGGGCTCATTCATTTGCACCCAACCACAAACAACCCCTCTGTTACTCTTACCCTAATGCCCCACTTTCTCTGTCTGCGCAGGAAAAAACAGACAGTCAATAGATGTTGCTAATAAATAATATACTGAAACATGTATGCTACACGATTTATTTAATTTCAAAGTTATCCTATTTTCGATTAATCTATACTGATTTTCATAATGTTATGCCTTCCGATTTATCTTTTGCCATATACCTGTCAAAGAAACAGAATAGTAGTCAGCATCAGAATGATCCAAACTTCCAAAAGTAGGGAAAAACTCCGAAATCATGAGAAGATAAAAAAATAACGTTTCGGATCCTTTACAGCATCCATCGTCACCGGAAGATTGAATAACTAACATGTACGAGTCTACGACACATTTTTGTTATTATGCGCTGATCCTGTCACGCAAATGAGCTCATCGTATCCTTGGATAGATGATAAAAGCTTCCGCAGATGGAAAACCAAGCCGTCGAGTCTATTGAAATTTGGGTGTTTTTTAATTTGTCTAACCTCGTCAATCTTCAGGCACCCATTGCTTGGAGACCCTTGCCCAGCGGTCATTATGCATGCGACTGACATGCCTGACTGACCTTTTGCCTACCTACGTCTATTATGCCCGTTTTGGAGCGCAGCGTGGTGTTTCGGATTCTGTCCGTTCTTTTAACGCACAGAATGCTGCGCTCCATTGCTCTTTGACAAACTCCAAGGCGGAACTTTTGCGATTGCGGTAAGTGACCAGGTTTGAGCACAGGACAGGCAGAATACACATGTCGATGATTTTTCGCTTCAAGGAGATTGGTAGATCACCTTTCATTAGCGTCTTCATGGACCAGTAACTTTTCCAGGCGTTTTCAATCCTACGATCAATTTCCCTCTCTTGCCTGTTTTCGTTATGCTGATATGTGCCATTAACCGAGCACAAATCCAGACTCCGAGCTTCTACTAATAATTTCATAGAAAAACCTCATAACACTTTGCTCGACCTGGGGATCGAACCCAGGACCTCTAGCGTAGCAGTCGCGCTTAGAACTACTAGACTAATGAGCCAGTCAAATGATTTTATTTTGCTAATAAACCAGATTATTACAATTTTATGTAGTTTTCTTTTTTTCGAGTCAGTAGTCAGAATATTGGGAAAGTTTTAAAATAGGTAGATACTTAGAATTTGTTGTTTGTATCATGAAATCCTCTACAAGGCTGTAACACATTTAAACATTAATTCCTAACGTTAATTGACATTAATGTCGGTAAAGAATAAAAGCAGAAAATTAGGGAATTCCACTTCACCACATTGAAGGACGATTTCAACAAATAATGCCCTAGGTTCCCGCGAAGTTTTTAAAATAAGGCCAAATCTATGGAAGTTACTTTTTTGATATTTATTTTAAAAAGATATGGATTTTCTAATTAAAGAAAATTCCTAGTGAAAGAAAAATTCGATCTCGGGCAGGGTTTGAACCTGCGTCCCTCTGGTTAAGTACACCAGACGCTTTGCCAACTAAGCTACCGAGACCACTGCCTGTGATGTCGAATTTCTCTTCCACCTTTTACGTCTTATGGCGACGTCAGCACCATCTATTGAAGACATTACTATGTCTTTCAACCAACACGACTGCCTTTACAGGTAGTTCAATGTCGAACGATGTTGCCTAACCGTATTATGCTTATTTTTTATTATTTTTTAGCATTATATATTTTTAGCATCGATAGGTATCCCCTATCACCCTGTGCCGGCTTGACACCTTACAAGAAACACCTTGTATACGCCGTCGAGGTCGGCCCAGAAAGAGGTGATTTCGGGATGATTTGGATGCGTACCGTGAGGGCTGGTTCGAGGTGGCGCAAGAAAAGAGCACCTGGAAGGAATTGAGGGAGGCCTTTGCCCAGCAGTGGGACAGTAACGGCTAGAGGAAAAAAAAAAGATAACGTCAATCATCCTGAATTGGTTTTCTTTGGTGTTTGACATCATAGATGCGTTCTTTTACCCGGATCATTATGAGTGTTGGAGTAAGCAAGCGCGGGGCTCGTTGCATGTTTCCCTTGATTTACTGTTAATTCTCAAGTGTAGCGTTTACCACGTTCAATTTATACAAAACATTCAATAGGTACTTAATACATTTATTATTGACATGAAATAATCATCCACTTTGACGACTTTAACATAACATACCAACACGCCTGTATTCCCCGAAAGGTTAGGCAAAGGTGCACTAATGTACACCCTCATTTCGCCGGTATCTTTGGGTCCCATTTAAAAGGTAGCGAGGCTATTGCCGTTAACCAGGCACAAATCCAGACTACGAGCTGCTACTGGGAATTTCATAGAAAAACCAATTAACACTGTTATCGACCTGGGGATCGAACCCAGGACCCTCTAGCACAGCTGTCGCGCTTGGGACCAGTAGATTAACGAGGAAGTCAACTTTGACGACTTTTTAGACTATAAGTTTATTCAAAAAATTAAGTAGAATGTGCTACTCTTGCGATATGGTTCATCATCATCATTAACTCATTACATTGTCCCACTGCTGGACACGGGTCTCCTCTCATTACGAGAGGGATAAGGCTATAGTCCGCCACGCTAGCCTACTGCGGGTTGGCAGACTTCACACGCCCTCAAGAAAATCTCTCAGGCATGCAGGTTTCCTCACGATGTTTTCCTTCACCGTTTAAGCGCTTGATAATTAATTATTAATACGCACATAACTTCAAAAAGTCAGAGGTGCGTGCCTTGGATTCGAACTCGAGACCTTTGACTTGGCAGTCCAATGGTCATATCAGTAGGCTGTCACTGCACTTCGCTATAAGTTATGCATTCTATCTGTTTTACCTAATTACCGCTAGTTTGCCCGAGATGTTGGTCACGAAAAAGTTCAACATTACAAATGAAATTCGGGAGTCTGAATTACACAAGCCGAAAATGTCAGCCTTTTTCCCCTTGGTTCCCAATTCCTACCTCTGTCCTTCCCTTCTCCTTTTCCTCAGACTAGTTAGGCTTGGTTGTATTTTCTTTCCATTGTATATATCGTAGGCTGATCATTGGATTGGCCAGATCACGATATGGCAGGGCACTTCTTGACACGCACACAATATCGCGATTATGCTGGCCATATCAGGCCATATCCCAATAAAAAGTCGGGTGGATCGACGAGAACAATGTATTTGTAGCCTAGCTAAACACGAGGCCGATCGTGAAGTTGTTTCATTTCGCGCCGATGGTGTAGAAGAAAAATTAGGGTGTCCATGCAGCGACACTCTTCAAGCTATTATTGGATTTCGAAATTGGAAATCGAAACGGTTGGAGTGACCGTAACGAGCTACAGAGTAAGACACTTAAAAAAAATATCTTTGTTGTAAAAATTATGTCGAAGGGTAAATGCAATAATATTACTATTTACTGCACTAGGAAAAAATTGGATGCA
Organism: Subacronicta megacephala; assembly: GCA_958496365.1. NCBI lineage: Eukaryota > Metazoa > Arthropoda > Insecta > Lepidoptera > Noctuidae > Subacronicta > Subacronicta megacephala. Next base: position 13,344,478 of record OY292513.1, read on the forward strand.
AAAGCGAGCAGCGGGGAAGTAGATCCTTTCCTGCTGGAGTAACGTACACCCAATTACTACCGATGGAATTAAACTCACTTTGAACGTTGTGATTTCTGTCAGTCGTATCGTCATATGCCACCAATAGATCTGTATTTCAGTTTGTATGCCCAATATACAAGGTGTTTCTTGTAAGGTGTCAAACCGGCGCAGGGTGGTAGAGGAGTACCATACCTATCGATTGGACACCCATGTATGTTCCGCGATTTTTTGTAGTTTTCGAGTTAGAGTACTTTATTCATTTTTTCGAAAAGGTTACGATCGAGTGTCTTAAAATATGTTTATCTTTTTTTGTATAACCTTTTCTCTAAATTTTGTTATTGTAATATGATCCTCACGAATTGTAGTTTCATACATAAAATAATCATCTTACCCACATAATTACAAGTTACACAAATTTTGATCGAAAGTGAGTAATTTACGTATGAGCAATAACAGATTGGAATTTTCAACTTTAAAATAAATACCTAAAAAGTAACTACCATAGATTTGGGCTTATTTTAAAAACTTTGCGGGAACCTAAGCTTCGATAATAATCAAAAAAAAAGATCTCAGATCTCCAGATCTCAGATCATTTCATGACAAAAACCACAAATTGTTAACTACCTATTTTAAATTTCTCCAGTATTCTGACTACTGACTCGAAAAAAATTAAAGTACATAAAATTTTAATAATCTGGTTTGTTAGAAAAGTAAAATCATTTGACTGGCTCATTAATCTAGTAGTTCTAAGCGCGTCTGCTTCGCTAGAGGTCCTACGTTCGATCCCCAGGTTCAGCAAAGTGTTTTTGAGTTTTTCTATGATATTATTAGTAGCAGCTGAAGCAGCAGAAGCAAAGTAGTAGCGAAGCTTAGTAGCAGCAGAAAAGGTTATACAAAAAAAGATGTAAATTTTTAAAGTCACTCGATCGTAAAATTTTCGAAAAAATGAATAAAGTACTCGAAAACTCCAAAAAATCGCGGAACATACATGGGGGTCCAATCGATAGGTATGGTAGTCCTCTATCACCCTGCGCCGGCTTGACACCTTACAAGAAACACCCTGTATAGATTAATGTGTAAACCAAAGTTACTGACATAAAAAATTTAAATTTGAGTCAATTTTCCAATTCTTTTATCTGAATATCATGTATTATACACACACACAAGGTTATGATAATATACATAACATTTTCTAATAATTGCACATGGTAAGATTAAGAAACAATTAGATTAGGTAGGTGGGTTCAATCTTTGTCTAGATAGCTGGTTAATAATTTTTTGGTTTTTCGTAAATTGTACGTCTATCACATATCTGCTACACAGATAGTGGTGTAAATTGTAAATCTTGGCAGAGTCCTCTATTTTACACTACTGTCTGCAACGATAACGAACGATTTTAAGCAGTTTTAATACACAGCATTAACTTGCTTATTTTTATGAATTATTAATTTATAGTTGAACGAAAGAAAATCCGCCTTAATCGAATGATGATATTGATCTGCTCTCTAAATATCAATCACTTCTAAATTATCAAATGTTACGGGGGTAATTATGTTTTTCTATCGGTCTATTACTAGAGATTGGGGCTACCCATTAACGAAGAGTAGCCGTAAAACGCTCCACGCGTAAGAATTTGTGTGATGACGATGAATGACGAGACAATAGGTAAAAAATAAACAAATTTTATACTACACCATACCATTTTATTTAAGTATTGTCAAATATTACCGTTTTGGGAGTTCCGAGTGAGTCCCAGTTGTCAGACACATAATAATGACTGAGCTTGAACTTAGTAAAGAATTTTACATAATATGTTTTGGTTCTCTACAATTTTACTTCTAATGTGTCAACAATTATTACGGAGCCATCCAAATGCGAGGTGTATAAATAAATATGAAACAGTCTGCTACATTGTCTATGATATAAATATTGTGTTTAGGCTGTGTATATATCAATAAAATGATGATCTCTTTTATGCATCTAGAATAAACTCGTAAATACTTTGGTAAATGAAATTACATTACAGTATGTATAACTAAAAGAATTTATTAAAATGACGAACAAAAGGTAACTTGCATAAAAATTAGCTCACTCAGTACTTCTCTTAGTACCTATGAGACTAAACATAAAATGTATGATCAAAATCCATTCATAATTATTGACCATTGAACCTAAGTACAACAATACTGAGTTAGCCTTAGGAGTTAGCTGTAAAATTTTGAAGTTGTAATGGAAATGAACAATAAACATTACAATAAAATGTATATCGCATTTGACCTAAAAATCAGTATGCACAGCACACTGTATGTTGGCTATGAAAGTCTATGTGAAATGTCCTAACTGACCAACAACTATTTTTTTTACTTGAGTTCGTGTTTCGGCAGCTACGTTGATTTCTCAGCTGAGTCACACCACCACTTAGTCAACTTATAAGATTGAATGTCCGATTAAACATTCCAGAAATATTACAAATAAAATGTTAATTAAACTTATATATATATACATGTACTACCAAATAATATTCTCATCACAGAAATAAGTACACAGTGGTATCATTATCATAAATTACAATACACGCAACAATAATAATAATAAAATTAACGCAAATTAAAATGCATTTTTTACTCTTAATACTACGGTGATAATAAATAAGGATAATGATTAATAATAATTTCGAAAAAACATTTTGATAAAAAACCTTTACAATATCACTACAACATTGACTATTGGTGTTATGTGTGAATCAAACTGTTGGTACTTCCGTTCAGGGGATGTGTTAACTACCTGAAGCACGTACAATCTAGCCTGAACGTATTAACTTGTTCGATATTTGGTTACTTGCCCAACTGCTTAATCAGCATGTCAGTGCTAAGGGACTTGGGTCGCTCAATTGGGAGACCGAGCGCGCGGGACCAGATCATTTGAGCGAGGACGCCGAGGGCGCGGGATACTCCAAACATCACCGTGTAGTAGTTCATCTCCTTCAGTCCATAATACTGTGCACAATATGTATTAATTAGTATTGATTTCTACAAAAATAATAGGGAAATAAAGTATAATACTACGTCATAATACCTGTAAGAGGACACCAGAGTGAGAGTCCACGTTGGGCCAGGGGTTCTTGACCTTGCCAAGCTCAGTTAGGATCGGGGGCACTACTTTGTAGACGGCAGCGACCAGTTTGAATAGAGGGTCGTTCGGCAAATGCTTCAGTGCGAATTCACGCTGGCATGTGTACCTTTACAAACAAAAAGGCTAATATAATAAACAGCTATTGCATGGGTAAAACGTTAAAACTTTCAAACAAATGGTCAGTTGGGATTCCCAACAGATCTTTATTCAGTAGAAAATAAAGGAGAATCCTCTTGGTACGCTTCGAATTCGTGCGATAAATGGCATGCTTCTTCAAGACGAGGTAACGGAGCTATATTTTATAAATAACTAGCTTTCCGCCCACGGCTTCGCCCGCGTGTTTTCTTGACTTTCCTGTACAGTAACATGTATGTAAAAAAATGTGATAAATGAAGAACCGCTCGACCGATTTTGTGCAAACATCACATAAACCATTACTAAATAGTCCGAACAAAGCCTAAACAAGGAAAAAAAGGTTTGGATTTGAGAGCCCGTTCTTGAGTTATAAAATTACAACGAAAAGAGGAATTAATTTTTATATATTTCGCTTCGTCCGCATGGTTTCTCGGCTTTTCTGAACTGTAATATGTATGTATTATACATATAAACCTCCATACATTGGTGAAAACAGCATGAAAATCTGTGCAGTAGTTTTTAAGTTTATCGCGAAGAGACAGACAGAGGTGCAGCCAAGGACTATGTTTTATAATATTAATTAGTGACGTAATGATATGCTTTGAATGTTTTGGGGGGAAATGATTAAGAAATCATCACCAGACTACACCACAGTTGTAGTAAGTACTCTCTTTCACTGCAAATTACCTGGGGTCAGTCTTCCTGAGGACAGCGTGTCCGTAACCAGGCACGACTTGTCCAGACTTAAGAGTTTTCCAGATGAACTCCTTCAGTCCTTCTTCGGTGAAATTGTCGCCAACTTGTTTCCTTAATTTCTCCAACCAAACGAGCACCTGCAGAAATTACTTTTATATGTATATCCAAGGCTATATGAAATTACGTTCTATGATATCCATACAGCTCCCTATCTATCTAATGGTTTTTTTTTAAGAATAAGTTTAAAGATTCATTAAACAAAGAAGCCTTCATAAAGAGTGGCGCTCACTTAGTGCTCCAGCAGTGGACGAATACGGGCTGATTAGGGGCTGTCCATTAATCACGTGAGGCTCGAAAGGGGGGGGAGGGGTCCATAAAAAATCACGAAATATCACGAGGGGGGAGGGGGGTGTAGTAATATATCACGTGTATTTATTTTTACGGCATACGCGCCGCAAATTTAAAAAAAAAATTAGTATTTTGTAGGTACTTAAAAAATACACGTGATGTAGGCTAGGGGGGGAGGTTAGTCTTAAACCTCACCATGTATCACCAAGGGGGAGGGGGGGGTTAAAAAATACCTGCTCCTCTCAGAGTTAAATTTATCATTTAAACAGTGTCGTGTATCCGCAGTCAAGGACACGCGATCATCGTGTACTATCTCACACATTCGTGAATACGTAATAATCATACCGCTCACACGGTGCATAAGACAGACGGGTTCGTAAATGTTCCACAATCGTGATTATTTTAATATATATTATACATATAATTAGCCGTCCGCCCCGACTTTGTCTGGGTTGAATATATTATAACTCAATCGCATGGAATATTTTTTGCTGTTTTCCTCTAAAATAGTTATATGTTGTTGTATGTAGTCATATCCACTGTGATGAATGCTGAATATTTTGTTTTGTATAAACACTAGTTTCCTACTAACCTCCTGGTTAGCCAGACCGTGGAGGGGTCCAGCTAGACCGTTGAGACCAGCAGCAAATGACAGGTACGGGTCACTGAGAGCCGAGCCCACCAGGTGCGTAGTGTGAGCCGACACGTTGCCACCTTCATGGTCACTGCACAAAACATACATACCATAAATATTGAGTGTTACAAAACTCTATACTCTAGCCAAACTATTCGAGTTTTGTTTTATAGATGAACAAATAGTTTGCATAAAGTACAATACAGGTTATTAAATAATATCACAAATATAAAGTACAAACGCATGCTTATTACAAGCTAAGAATGGCTCTTAAATGCTTAATAATTCAAAATCGCAGCAATGCATTTATAATGTACCTAAAAATTAATAACTGTTTAAGACTGACAAGACAGAACAAATATTTGTATGGCCTACGGATAGTTGTGCTAAATAAAGCCCCGTGCCAAGCACTAGAAGTGGAATAGGCTGAATATATTAATGATGGTCAAACAATAGATGTCAGTCCAAGAGTATCAATCAGTGCTTCAAGAAAGCCTGGCTGGTAATAATGTCTTAACAGTTAAATGTAGGGAATCAAATTGTAATAAAGCACTTAAGATAACAATCACATCGCGAAGCCAACCACTCAGACTTTAGTCCAGACGGTTATAACAGGATACAACGTCAATTGCAAGAAATCATCAATTTGTATTCCAGTGCGACAATATATTCTGAGCTTATAAGATGTGATTACTAGTAGTCCTTTGAAAAGAATATTTAAATAAAAAGTTGTTTCAATCCATCATTGTTAGTGATTCACTGAATATTTATTTACTAGCTCCACATTAACAAAGTTAAAATGTATGAAACTATTTAACTTATTACAAAGTCTATGCTGAAATAGTGACAACTGCTAGTGAAGGTTACATAATATAATACGACATTATCTCGCCAAGCCATTCATTAGAACAAACATGCGGCCTCAACGTATTAGAGGCGTTTACACACCACTTATACGATAAGTTAGAATTTTATTGTAGTTACCTCGTATTTAATTTTAATGCATTGAGGGTCAATTGGGATTTGATCGACATCAAAAATAATAGATATAGATTCTGTTGAGTCCGTTCAATTCCAGGAGTTGTTTGACGGGCAAAAACTATATACTTTTATCTTTACTTATAAATGAATGTTTATGCATAGGTTTACTGAAAATTCATTGCACGGGTTGCTTGCTTTACTTTAAAAAAAATTGACTAATCAATATAATGCTTTTTCTTATTAAAGCACGACTGTGTATAGTGTGTATAACTAATGACTTGGTTGAATTTCCATCAATATAATATGTCTGAACTTGAATTTATGTTAATAAAATATACATGTAATGAAATTCGCTTTCGGCAGTTATTACAAAACAGGTTAGAGATAACATTCGCAACATTGCTATTTGCGATATCTTAAATTTATTAGAACTGTTACTTTTGTACACGTTTATATAGTCAGCTGCAGAAGCATCACAAATTGTAAGAAGCACTCCCCAACAATGCTAACTGAGATTGACCTTCAAAGTAGTATCGAAAAAACTGAAATGTGTTGCATTCCCAAATAGTTTAATCTATTGTCCAAACAGCACAGATCAAATCTTGGAGGATGTTTCTTACGTTAGATCACTCTTCACACAATACTCACGTTAAGGAACAAAGGACGACTTAAGACATTTCATGCAAATTATCGTTCGGTATTGGTTGTGCTTATGTATTAAGGGCACATTTGAGATGGACTTTGAGACTTTGGAGGTTGGCTACATAGCACTTAATGTTACCTGTGGATAGTGAGGTAAAGGCGCATCAGCTCCGTGAACTGAGGGTCGTCGAAGCCGAGCATGGTGCAGTAGTTCGCGGACCAGTCCTTGTTGTCGTCGATAGCGCCGATGCCCTTGCCATCACGGAACGAGTTTCGGTAGATGGTAGCAGCAATCACGGGCAGTTTTGCGATCAGGTTCATTGTGTCTTCGTAGATGTACTATTACGGAAAAGTAATACTGGAGGTTAGATAAAGTAACATAATATTTATCTTACTTATTACCTCCCCTAGAGTTATTTATAACCTACAATATCCCCAAATTACCTACTACAAAGGTATATGACCGATATAGATAAAATAATCACCAATAGATCACCTATTGCATTATCTTTTATCATTGATATCAGTGAACGTGGGTCCTGTAAAAGTGCATTACATTAAAATATAGAATAGTGATAGTACTTACTTCCCAGTACTTGGATTTGTGCACACCCTCAGTGTAAGCCTTGACGAAGGTTGATTCGCTGTTGAGGGCAGTGACGGCCGCCGAGAACTGAGACATGGGGTGGAGCTTGTTCGGCATGTTGTTTAACATCGTGACGACGTGGGCTGGCAGCTCGGCCCTGATAATTTCAATTATTTAAAGTTAAAGTAATAAGACAAAATCAAAAATGGTCCTTTTTTGTTCATACGTGTTATTTAACAATTGCACGTGTCATGACGTTAATCAAATAAAAAAAATCTGACAATCTTTAGATTAGAAAAAGAATCTGGCACCGATAATTGATAAAACATAAACCAACTAAATATGTATCTGGAATGGTATAACATGCATTTTACGAACCTTTGTGCCCATTCTTTGGACAGGGCTTTAGCTTGAGCATCGGTGGGCACGTCTCCAGTCACGAGAAGCCAGAAAAGTCCTTCGGGAAGTGGTTCCTCTCCACCCTTAGCTTTAGGCAGGGCTTTTTGGCATTCGGGGATGGACATGCCGCGGAAACGGATACCCTCATCAGGGTCTAACACGGATGTCTCCCAAACCAAACCTTTGATACCACGCATGCCACCGTACATCTGGAGAAAGACAAAATTTTATTAAATGTTTTTTTATGTGTACAGTGTACCTACACCGTAACTTCGGCCTCTACGCACTTTGTGTTCACGTGATTATAGCTGTTGACTACACGCGAATTAATTGCAGCAATGTATCGATAGTTTTCTTTGTGCCATGATACAGAAAGATATTAAATACTCAGCCATCTACAAAAGTGTGTTGAGTTACTTTGGTCACATTTCTGAGAAAAATAGTCTTCTCCAAGATTTCACTTACAAATCAACAAAATCAAAGTTACATGCTAGGACCAAGAACTTGCACAAAACTATATCTAGTTAGGCATTTTACATTTGTCCTGAGCAGAGATCCGTGGCCCAGGTAGGTACTCAATCGATAAAGACTAAAGACCACTGGGTATTAGGGTACTTGGTCGTGTGATAAGATATAAGTATTTATTACAGTAAACGACATTCGAGGACAGTGTTGACTCTTAATGAGTAACGATGAACTGTATATCAACGTGAGTACATCTCTATAAGTATACACGGTCCTCGAACATGTATATAATAACATACCTACTTCCTACTTGAGTATAATAAAAGAACTTATTATAAAATTGACTCACCATATCGACGGTAACCTCACCAACTTTGGTGCTGCCATGTTTTTTACGGAACTCCCGAATCTTTTCTTGTTCTTTTGGGATTTTTTCCTGGAGAACGCTTTTGAGATTGGTTGACTCAGCGCTCAAACCTCTTAGCAGAATCGATGCTGACGGGCATACTTTCTGTATAGGACAAAAATAATACTCATCAATAGGTACCCGTCACGACAAATGTTATATTCATTCCAATGTTCATTATTAAAATGTTACATACTTTGGACTCTACACATTACTTATATTGTATTAAATTATACATGTAAATTTATGTATAGTTAAATTGTAGTCTTTTTAAATGTTGGCTTCCCTTAACAATCATTATAAAGTTTGTTTTTTTAACAAACAAGGCACTTTTAGTGGATCTCTTGCTAGTAAAAAACATTAACTGGTAGACTAGCTACACATACATAATAACTACATCAAAGATTTGCCAACACTCATGAATTCAATACAATGGTAGGTATTTAAATCCAATAAATTGTTTCAAAAACAATTTCACTTAGAACTGATGAAAGGCTCAATAATTATTGACAGCAAACGACAAGAATTCAAAACCTGTTAAATTAGTCTATGCCATTACCATTTACATACCTATCACGACAAAATTAATTCACTAGCTTTGATTATATATATTTGTTCATATCATCATACCATCACGCCTATATTCCCCGAAGAGTTAGGCAGAGGTGTACTAATGTACACCCACATTTCGCCGTTATGTTGAGGTTCCATGTCATAGGGGGCGAGCCTATTGCCGTTAACCGGGCACAAATCCAGACTCCGAGCTGGTACTGGGAATTTCATAGAAAAACCCAATAACACTTGCTCGACCTGGGAATCGAACCCAGGACCTCTTGCGTAACAGTCGCGGTTGGGACCACTAGACTAACGAGGCAGTATCTTCTATATTTCTGTATTTGTTCTCTAGATACTAATAAATACCAATTTGACAAAGAATAGGAAAAATTGCCACAGTAAATTGATTTCTAATTTCCTGTTTAGTAAGGGTGACAAAGTAAAAACTGGGAAACCATTTTATTACTACTATATTCAGATGTCAAATTGAACATCAAATCAAGCTGTGACAAAACACAGCAACAGGAAGTGCTTGTTTATAAACAACTCGATCAGTGTCACCATAGTGGTAGCGATTCAATCAATAAGAACGTCGCTAGGTCAGCGCGGGGCAGAGTTTAACCTGATTGACTTTATAAATCACATTTATGACTTTAAGCCCTTCGCACTATAATCGATACATGTAGTCTTGATTTCCTATATCACATTGGTAACTTTTTCCATCAAAGAAAATTATATGAATAATAATACTTGATAGATAATTATCTTGGTACCTAGTGACAAGAATTAAAGTATGTATCTAAGTCGTAATTAAGGCTAAATAACCCTAGATTATATAAGCGTTCAAGTCTCTCTTTAGACTGATAACATGATGGAATGATAAAGCATTAATAACGTGATACCGTGTTGCGATTTACTTGCGATGCTGCTAATTATGTTGTTAGCAAGTTATAAAGAACACTTTACTCTATCTAACGATAACGGTACGAATGGAATGCACTAAATTAATATACCTGACGATAAAGTGAGTTGCGCCGATTTCAATAGCGAATAAGACACCAGAATGCGGGCATCCCCATTGTCACGTTCGTAAACGCAAGCGAGGACATGGCGCATGGCGCATGCTCAGTGAGGTCACTTGAAAATAAGGCCGAACAATTATGTAAAAACCAAGTAGCTACTCATCTACTTGTTCGAGATTTTCCTCGAAGAAACTAACTAGCCTTCCAGATCTGGGCAGTTTAAGGAAAATGTTATTTTTAATACAGCTCAACTTAGTAAACTGCGACTTACCGAAGATACAATTCGTTGATTTTATGTATTTTATATAAATAATGGAACGCCTACCTGAGAATTTACTGTTATTAAGTTAATTTTTAATGTTAACTAAACTATTTGCCAAAAGACTTATTAACTTATTTGCCAAATTATTTGATAAATAATAGGCACGAATTGGTAATGATTTGTTATTCCCAACGAGTTAAGCAAATTCAAATAAATACTTACAACACAAAAGGTTAAAGACAAGGTCAGCCAGTGCGAGAGACTAGGCATTAAAAATAATTAGGTAGAAGTTACTAAACATTAGCAATTCCTTTTGAATCTCCAGATTTTCTAAACTGGATATTATAAAGCGGTGTTCACTATCATTTAGAGAATTTCTGACGCAAGGTTTATTCTCATACCTAATAAATGAAAAAGAAAATTAATGGGAAAATAAACGTAGTAAAGTATTCATATAACACATACAGTGTAAGTACCTAAACAGTTTTTGGTTACAATTATGTAGGTACCTATTCGAATTACTTTCTACTGGCTTTTCTTGCCAAATCCGTGACAGCTCTGCTCACTGGCTATGAATGTTAAATACCTGAGTGTACGACACACTGGTTCAATTCTATATTTATATTCAATGAATTGATAATAAATAAATAAAGTCGTGATTTGCACGAATTGCAAAAATTTTAACCTACAAGGAATTTAAATCTATTGTGAAGCCAAACGACCATGACGGGCTGTGGTTCAGGGTTCATTGGACCCCTTTCAGAGGAATTCTACCCTACCTAGGTAGATATATAACTCTCGGTTGATTAATACGTAGGTACAGTTTGTTCGAAATAAGTAAGCCGATCCGAAGTTGTCTGCAAGTCGTTTAGAAGTGGTAAATTTTAATAGAAAGAGGCTGTGCAAAGATAATTAGAGTCATATGTGTTTCACATTTCTAATTATTTTATTAATTAACTAATTATTATTAGATTTAAACAAGTATGTTTAAATCTTCCTAAAAGCTAACAGATGGAAAATCATATTGCCGCATGCGTTTACCTACATTGTATTAAAATTTTCCACAGGACTACCTTCATTAGTGTTTTATCAGTAGGTATTCTTTTCAACCGACTTCAAAAAGGAGGAGGTTCTCAATTCGTCTGTATGTTTTTTTTTTTTTTTTTTTTTTTTTTTGTATGTTTGTTACGCGATATTTCCGCCAGATGTGGAGCGATTTTAATGATTGTTTTTTTGTTTGGTAGGTCATACTTCAGAGGTGGTCCCGTTCAAATTTTATCGAAATCGGTTAAGCAGTTTTGAAAATATCAACAAAAATCTAAAAATTGTTTACATCGATGATATTATCGTTTACTCCGAAACATCGCTGTCTTATTAGAGCAGTGCGTTTAGTTGGCTAACAAGTACTTCTAAACAAAATTTTTCACTAAAAATTACAAAATAAAATTACTTTTAACAAAAAAGTTAAACCGCCTTCAAAAAATAATAAAATAATTTTGTCTAAAACAGTTTGGGAAGTCGGTGGCGAAAAAAAAGACCCACTCAAATAGAAGTCACCGACTTCCCAAACTGTTTTAGACAAAATTATTTTATTATTTTTTGAAGGCGGTTTAACTTTTTTGTTAAAAGTAATTTTTAACGCGTCTTGTAGTATTTGTACTGTAAGTATTATTTATTGAAATTATTTATCAATCAAGTTTTTATATTTTTCTTTGTATATGACGGATTGAGTTAGCTCTGTCTGTACGTCGTGTCATGTTTTTGGAACTTAATAATGATAATTTTAACATCACAAGTATTTTTTTCTTTGGGATCACGGAATACTTTCAAAGCCAGGTCAAGAAATCAATATTCGAAGTATTCGAAACGCAATTGTTTAAAATTGAAACAGGTGCTTTACACATAACCGCTTTCAAAGCTATTATATTTCTTATTTACTCGAAATCTGGGAGAAGACATAAACGAAGTCAAATAGGTAGATGGAGAAAACCAAATCATGCATATTATACTTAGGTATTCTTTGTTTTTGGCAATTTTATTTTATTTTGAGTACCTACGAACTTTTTTCAGATTTCTACGATCATCATCATTTCACATTTACTTTATTTATCATACATCATTTTGTTTTTTTAGACCTTCAAATCTCCAACAATTTCGAGTAGTGTTTCAGAAGTCTGGGGACGCGTCCCGTCGTTCACCCAGTTTCGGCTTGACGACGAAACTTGACATCAGCCGGCGACTAATTTGTTTCAAGCCGACGACGGTTGAACGCAGCCGATAATATTGCAACAGGTTCGATTGTATTCGTAGTTTCTGATGACAACAAACACACCCGATGACATCCGATCCATACGATTTGGCACCGACTGGCATAAGCCACTCGATTGCATAAACTACGCGCAATGGGCGATTGGCAGCTAGAGCGGTCGATCGGCGGTGTAGACGCCTGATCGGCAGCATCGACCGCCTATAGGCGTCGTCTACGGGCGAGCTACTTGATGCGACAAATGTGGTGGTAAGTAACGACCGGCTCAAGTCGATTCCGCATAATAAGTGGCAAGTTTATTTCATCATCAACCCACTACATTGTCCCACTGCTGGGCACGGGTCTCCTCTCAGAATGAGAGGGATTAGGCTATAGTCCACCACGCTAGCCTACTGCGGGTTGGCAGACTTCACATGCCGACAAGAAAATCTCTTAGGCATGCAGGTTTCTTCACGATGTTTTCCTTCACCGTTTAAGCGCGTGATAATTAATTATTAATACGCAAATGACTTCGAAAAGACAGAGGTGCGTGCCTTGGATTCGAACTCGAGACCTATGTCTTGGCAGTCCAATGGTCATATCACAAGGCTATCACTGCACGTTTATTTGTCTATGTTTAAGTAATAAATATAAAAAAATATATAACATAAAAACTTGGTGAATAGACAATTCGGGAAGGCTGGCTATTGTAAAAGGCGGTTTGACGCTGTAATGGATGGTAAAATGAATTAAGTGTTAGAACAGCCATATCTAATTACCTGACTACCAAAGAAAAATCTATTTTGACTACGCATTGTAACTATAATTAGGCATAGGTATAGTTACTCAATCAGGTTTTTATAATCTTAGTTTAAGACTGTGATTATACCTACTTAAAACCTACGCAAAAACCTAATAAATATTTAAAATTAAGAAGAGTCGAATTCTCTTGAATATAACAGATTAATTTATGTATCCACTATGTAATATATTCGGCCTTCTAGAAGTTAGTACTGTTAGTGAATGATGTCATAGTGTGGGAATTCGTTCTAAAAAGTACCTACTAGCAAAATAATAATAGAAAGGTATAGGGTTCTTAGAGTATAAATTATCTAACGATAGTACCCACATGATTTGAAGTTGCTACGTTCTGATTTGAATAATCAACCCTTATCATTACGAATCGTATATCGGGTCAACGGTTATCTATCTCACATTTTTCTGCTTACAGCAGAGTAGGAAGTTTACGATAGGTGCAGACAGACCTACCTGATTCGTGCTTTCATTTAAAATTAATCATTAAGTAGTCCATTAGTAATAATAATTGAACTCACAGACTCAGAATACCATTGTTTTCATATAAATACTGAACATGAATTACGATATTGCATAGGAAACCCAATTAATGATCACCATTTACACAATGAACCCATTAGTGGTTATTTTTAATAGGAAAAACAATGTTAATATAACTGCTGATGCGATTTGCTACTAAGAAAATTACAAATAAAATTTACTAGATAAAACGTTTTTCTTCGGAAACCAGAAACTGACGACTGAGAACTACGTACAGGATAGCCAGTCTACGCCCCTGCGTAAAAATATCCTTTTGTTTGTGAAATATCAATGTTGATATTACATAACGTAACGAAAACTGTAAATAGTATTTATTCGCTGTTTTGGATAAATACTCGAGTAAAAATAGATATTTATCAATTTTGAAACCAACAATTATAGCCGAATAATTTGCGAAAACTAAGAAAAAAAACTAATTCGCGCCCAACCCTGACGGCGCTGGAGCCTTAAATAGTACTGTTAGTTAATAATTTTGTTTAAAATTTAAATCTAATAGCAATCAAGATCGTATTGGGACAAAATATTCAGTATTTAATAGGTACATTGAAGTAAAATGACCATTACTGTGATAACAAATATTCACTGTTTGGATTTCCGTCCAAGTGGACAAAAGTGCTGCTACAAGCTGATATAAATAGCCTGACTCAGTGGTGTGGAGACAATAAAATGTACTTGAATTGCGCAAAATGCTATCACATTAAGTTTACTCGCAAACGAAGACCCATTCAATCGACTTATAATATACAGGTGCAAAATTACTGAGTCAACAGTGATACGGGATTTGGGTGTCCATCTAGACAGTCAGCTGCGATTCACGGAACACTTTGATTAGACCATTACTGCAGCTTACCGTGCACTTGGATTCGTGTTAAGATGTTCTAAAGCGTTTAAAAAGCACTCCACTACTATCATGCTATATAACAGTTTGGTTAGAAGTAAACTGGAGTACTGCTGCACGGCATGGAATCCGCCATACCAGACACATGTAGCCAGGATTAAGAGGGTTTAAAAATCTCTAGTACGTCATCTTGCTTTCCGAGCTGGAATCAGGAACTCAGTGAGGTCATATGAGGATAGACTATGCTACTTCAAATTGATGAGTCTAAAGTCGCGACGCACTATTTGTGATCTTGTATTTCTATATAAACTACTCAACAATGAGGTCAACTATCCCGACTTACTAAGCAGGATATGCATCAACCTGCCCTCAAGGGTTCCGCGATACCCATGTTCAGTATTAAAAACACCCAGATTTAGAACGAATCTCGGCAAACATTCACCCCTGGTCAGGTTAACTCGAACGTATAATGATATGTCGAGTGCCTCGGATATCGACCTTTTTTGTAATACGTTAGAGAAATTTAAAAGACTGTCTATCATACACTTGAAATAAATGTAAATCTAAATCTAATCCAAATGTTGCAATTTTAACTTAAACTATTTATTGTTATATTTCATTTTTGTTTAAATATTGACATAGTTGTAAATTAATATCTAAATAGTAAGTAATTTTGAATTTGGCATCAACATATTATTTTTTTCTTTATATTAGTATTCCTTTAATGTGCTTTTTTAAAAAAATTTGGGAATGATGTGGCCTTCTGTAATTAAGGAAACATATTTACTTAAGACTTGGCTTATTTATGTAGAATGTGTAGTGTATTCCTTGTTGAAGACCCAATAAATAAATAAATAAATAAAAGTCTAAGATTTCTATAAAAAGCTTGCTGAAGCGATGACGTCTGTAAGGCTCGGATGCAAAGAGGCCACTGAACCTAAAGTCACTGCTTGTCAAATCACATTTTCATTATAACATTGTGGATAAGCTAAACTTGCGAGGGAAGGTAGGTACGTTTCTATTAAAATTTTACGCACGTGTTTGTAGTAGCTCATTCCGATGGACGAAAAGTAAAATTGGACAGCAAACCAGCTCAATTACCCTACGATCGCAATATTGTCTTTACACCGAATTTACCACTGCTAAACTACTTGCGGACAACTTCAGAGATACTTAGTTATTCGAACCAACTTATTTACCTATGTCTTCCGTGATTCGGACAAACTGTATTAATTTATTAGAACTGCTTCGGTAAACTTTTTAATAACCCATCCCGTATAATTAGGTAGTTATAATAATAACCACCTTATACCAAGATAAACCAACCTACCTACCTACTAGGTAGGTACGTTAGGTATTTTCATGCCAACAAGTCGTTTATATAATACCTATATATTCTTTTTCATATAGGTAGGTAGCTACCAACCATTCGAAGCCATAGCTCAACGCAACCTTGAACATGTGCGTCATAAAGTAGCTAACGTACTTCACTGGTTTTTTTTAGTTCCTGTTAGATACTTCCATGATTGTGTTTTGTTTTCGAATCAAAGTAGTGTAGGTACCCCAAAGCGGATTATGTGAGGGATATACCTACCTACCTAGGTAGATATCTAACTAACATGCGCCTATAATAATCGTGAGCATTTGGGCGTGTGCCCGATGCGAGCACAGATTGACCTGCGTGGTTATCTTTAGAGTTGGGGCATAGCAGAGGACACGTATTCTGAATGTCATTGCGAGGATTTCTGTTACATAGTTTACTGATAACGATATCGTGGCACGACGCTATCGATAAGTGCAAGCCAGATGTTCCGCACTCAGGTCGCTTGTTTTAACACACTGGAATAGCCGTCCGAACGAATTCTTCAAATAGGTAGGTAGTTATGTAAACCTCGCGCGTGTAAAACAATAAACAGGTCACCTGACATTGTAGAGTCAAGTGTTAGATACGCGCGATATCATGAATGTATGACGAGCCTCTATATTTTGTGGTAGTTTGACGTGTGTGCGTGTACTCGGTGAATGAGCAATTCGTGATAACAAAGTAGGTTTAAACTCGCTAAATACCCATATCGTTGGAGATCATGCCGCATACTCCACGTGATTGAGACGCGGAGGCGCAGAGGCGCGCTATGCAGAGCAAGTGACATCGGTTATCATATCACGCCAACAAGCGCCACCGTGCGTGGCACTGACACAGATTGGCCAAGGCCATTGCCACATACTTTGTGCAAATCTCACATGACTAGATATTTCCATAACAGATGAAACATTACAGTTAAAAGCTAAAACTTTGAAATTGTCATACAGTCTCTATGATAATGTGATCAAGATATCCCAAGTTTCAATGAGTTGTATGAATGCTATTGTTATAATTGAAAAACACAATATTATGTAACCATGGACTTACTATGACAGTTAGAAGGTTGATTGGCCGTTAGAGATGTTATAAAAATAGATAGATATGTATCCTTAAATACATACATAATTGGTATTAAAGAAAATAGATACAAAACAACAATTTTATAGCCTACATCAAGAGTAATATGACTGAAGTTATCAAACTCTATATTGATTCTGCCATCCTGCAAAAGGTTTTAATTCATTACTCAATAGTTAAAGTTACAAGTTAAATTAAGTTACCAGTTTCTCAAAAAATTTAAATACTACAAAACACTAAATACGACTAGCAATAAAGAAAATTGCTCACTAAGAAAGTTAAGTTAAATTAAAAAAAAACATTTACTTCCATACTAATCCTTCAAGCAGTGTTTAGTAAACAATTAAAATTTCCTTCAATCATCAATTTATCAAAGTTCAGTTATGAATTGGAGGAAATAACAGCAATTTTGTTTCCTTCGTTTTAGTTATAAAGACCAAGAAAATTCAATTTAAATGTATGTTTTATTGTAAAATAATTATAACACTACTTATATGTATATTGTATCTTGAAATTAATGATGATAACCCCCTAACATGAATACAATAATGGTTATACTATAGAAAGTAATGGGTATAATACATAAGCAATATTTTTGAAAAAAAAAAAGCTTTAATAAATCCGACTTTTTGAATACCTAAAGCGTCAAGTCGCGTTCTTTATTTTATTGCGTATACAACACGTGTCTCAAAACTAAGCCGGAATAAAAAGCTAATAAATTATGATGTAAAAAACACCACCGGCGGCTCTGGCCACAACTATTTTGTTACAAAATGGCATTCAATCAATCTATTATATCATAAATGCGCTAAATATAGCCTGGTAGCCTGAAATATATTCAGTAAAACTTCAGGAACGTTTATTGTTTATTACATAAAGTTAAAACATCACAACCGGGATTTCCCGCTGCAAATCACCATACCTCCTTTTAGAGAAGAAACACCGGTCATGTCATATGCTAATTGTATAAATCAAATCTCCATTGCTGACATTATTTCAAAACCTTCCCATAATAAACAGATTACCACATCTGCAATTATTCCCAAAATAGTTTTTATTCACATTACATAACTTCGAACCCAAAATGTGGGCAAGAAGGTTATAAAAAAGAACACAAAGAAATTTAATCAAGCACCTATAATAAGTGATACTTTTATATAAAATTAACAGTAAAGTAAAATATTTAAGTATTTACCTGCGCTTCCACTAATCTAGAAGATGTAATCCTGAAAAGAGCCATTTTCAAACCCACCGAACGCTTGCTACCACACACGACTACTCCTTGCTCGCGATCGATCGCATTTGCAACTGAAAGAGAGAGATGGTTGGGCTTGTGACTGATTAGTGAATTTAGTGATTGACTACAGACTATATCATGCTTCCTTCCTTCTCAAAACTTCTGTCATTTATTTTGTAAAAAATAAAATATAAATAAAAACAAAATCATATAATTTTCTTTAGTAATTTACGAATTATAACTATTATTAATCTAAAGGATAATAATAATAGTATATTTAATTTAATAAAATCGTTCGCATTCATATATTTTTTTTAATAAAAATAGAAGAAGAACACATTTAAAAATACAACTAAACCACCAGCATCGGGAGAAGGATCTTTCTAATCTACTCGTTTGCCGTTATGTCGTATCCAAGGGTACACACGGCTACAGGTCAACCTATACAATACCAGTTTAACATGATCTCTTAATGTATAGGCTTCCTTATACAATAAGAGGCAAGCGTAAACTGGTTATGTATAGCTTGATGTGTAGCCGTGCGTACATCTTGCTGCAATTTTCCGAAAAAATGCGAATAACCAATAAAAAATTGAATTTCACGCCAAATCGCAGCGCTTTAGCCTTAATTTAAGCCCTTGATCCAACCATTCAATGAGAGCCTCCATTTATGGCTGACACAACAATCGGTCCTGTCCTGAGCCAAATCGTTGTACTCACGGCTACAGGTCAACCAATACAAATCCTGTTGAAGCTGATCACAATAATTGTATAGGATTCCCATAAATCCCAAATAGTTTGAACATAAATAATATTTTGTTTTATTGAAATACTGCCAAAAAAATATTTCAAATAAATTAAATGAAAGAATCCAGGATACCCTGACATAATACTGCGTAATACTATTAAAGTACCCACGGTAACATATCAAACTATACAATACCAGTTTACTCTGGCCTCATATTGTATGGAAAGCCTATACAATGCGAAATCAGCTTAAACTGGATTAGCATAGATTGTATACCTGTACCCTTGTGTACTAATAAATTGTATGACGTATTTTTTTCTCGTTTGTATAGTCTGAATGTAGGCGACCGACATTGACTCTGTGTTTATTAACCAAAGACTACTATATTCTATTGGCCATTTTATTACCTTTAATAGCAGGGGAGCCCAAGGTGCTAAATCGGTATTTACTCGAGCGCCATTGAGACCTATTGAGTTGCGAAGCTTAGATGATAAAAAGAAAAAAATGACATATAATATATACCTTTACATCGGTGATGGGAGCGGCTATAGATTTTCAAAAATGTTAAAAAAAACTGTTGCATGGACATACTCGAGCGCGTCAGATAGCATCCATGTCCTACGTATTTTTAAAAATGTACGTATGTTAATCTGATTGTATCCATGATGGAGGTGGTCGTACGTGAGGGATGAAAATGAAAAAAAAAAATTATCGAGCGCGTCAGATTTTCTAAGGGGGTGTTAAGTAAACCTTAAAAAAAGGTCTTTAAGGGCTCATATTTGGTGGAAGTACTTAACCGGGTACAAAGTATCCCCCTATATATTAATCTGCCGCGCTTTACTAAATCCCGAATACCCTCATGGGCTCCCCTACTAAAATACATTCGGGATTTAGCTCTCTAGTAATCGTGCTAGTAATATATCAGCCATATATTACTAGAGAGGACTACCTCTCTAGTATAATATTGTAGAAGTCTATGGCCAGCCCTAGCCACCCACCAGAACCAGTGCTTCCAGACGCACTGTAATATTACAGTAGACTAACTGTAATTTTGAGTTTGTTTTACTGTTCACTGTAAAAAAAAAATACAAATTACAGTAAAAAGCTCAATTTCCCAATTGTAAATAAGTTAATAATGATGTTTCGAGCAAGCAACATGGTAGTTACCGAACAAATAGTTCTGCCATTTTTTGCGGGGGGAAATGTGCACACAAGCCCAGTTCCGAATGTAATGACGACACTAACCATACAAAATTAAACAATACCAACAAGCCTTGCACAGCGCTGAAACAGCAAATAGCCGTCTATCCAAACGAAAAAATATGCAGCGCTAAGAGGTTTTTTTAGTTAAGGCTCTCGCTAATAAGAAAGGTCGAAAGTCCCGATACTATATTATAGTCTTTGGTCGAAAGCGCCGTAAAATTCATGGCGCTTACGCGTTTGGTGCAACCACGGGGTGCAACGTTAAAGGTAACCTCCCTTAATTGTTCATCGGCAAGAATTCGGATTTATTGCTTGACCGATCCGTATTTTGTTCGGGCGATCGGACTCGATGTTGGTACACAAATCTAATAATAATTTAAAATAGAATACACGAATTTGGTGTCTAAATTTAATTAAATAGAAAAATACGGTAAAGATTTATTTACATGCGAAACGTAATACCATCTTTTAGTAGATTTGATGTTCCAGACCTCTTTTTGCAGCAGAAAACCGAACAATTTGGCATTTTGAGGACCGCTGTGTTCACTCGCGCGGCTGGATTTGGTTTAGTTAAAAATCCGAGCGGCAACCTAGTTTTATAAAATGCATATGTCCATTTGGGCTTTTACTTTGGCAGAGGGGAATGCTACGGACGGCTTCTCCCTTTCCGTGTTGCTCGAAGTAATAATGTCTTTTGAAATCTACTGTATTTTTCAGGAAAATACTGTATTTTTTAGCTGGAAACACTGTAATTTTGCGTTCGCGATCTGGTGGAAGCACCGACACTGACCCACACTGACAGTGACGGGTGACCACTGACAGGCACTGACTGACCACACTACAGTGACCACTGTAGGGATGTTCGATCCAGGTGCTTTGTATCGATTTTCTGGATCGTAATGCATTGTATCGATCCAAGTATCGATACTCTTTATTCAATACGATTTTTTGGATCGATCCGGTATCGTATCAATATTTTTCAAGGGCTTTGAAAAAAAATTCGGAAAGCTTAACAATTCGTCGAAATCTTTTTTTGATGAAGGTATGTTGCCACATCAATCCCTGCTTAAAGGTCGCTACATACATTTTAAAAAATATGGCCTGAAGAGCATAATCCTGAAGATCATAATCTTTAATATTATATAAACTAGCTTCCTAACTACTTAAATTATAGGTATGGATTATACTAAAGTTCACGCAAATACAAGTTGAGTATCGCTCTCGGGTACAGTTTCTTTATTTTTGTGGTGTCTGCTTAAATGTTTGGCCAAATTTGTTGAGTTTCCCTTTGTTTTTTTTTTACTTCCAAGAAACAAAGTTTAAATTTGCCTCCACTCGGCTTTCTTGTGCAAAATGACCAGACAGTAGGTGTTTTTGGTGGAGCCATAATTATGTATCAGTAATCGAAATAAGTAGTCGATTCACGAGCGAAAGATGTAATACGCCAACTTTGTCAGTATTAATATTGTAATGGATAAATCACAGATTTAAGGAAATAGTTAATATTATTAATTATCTATTTTCCTAATCTGAGCGATAAATATTATGGTTAAAAATAATTGGGTCGATCTTTCGATCCGATACTCACTATTCACGTATCAATCGACTAACGTATCGAAAGCCATTGTATCGATACAAAAATCGAATGAATCGTATTCTTTTGTATCGATCCACTCAAGTATCGGATCGGATCGAACATCCCTAGACCACTGCACTGCTCAATTATTATTTATTTAATTTATTATCACTGCTGAGTTGCTGACTGATTAACTATCCGGTCTAGTTACTAGTTACAAGATAACAGTTGTAGTCTTATCTAAGGCGACTTTCTGACCGCTGGGCGCTGTCTTTGCTGCTGATTGTTGACCGGTTGACACTGTCTTGTCTCCAATCCTTTCATTAAAAATGTGGTCCGGTATATTTACTTTGTTATTATTGTGTCTAAGTCATGCGGCTCATGGTGGTAAACATTTTCGACTGGGTCGTAGTAGAGGTGGCAATTTAGGATTACCGGGAGGATATGAAGGTGAAACGCTGCCCCCAGCACAATGGTTCAAGCAAAAGTTGGACCATTCCAGTCCATCAGATTTAAGAACATGGAAGCAGGTACTAAAACTGACTTATTACTGTACAAAATAACGTGGCGACCCGAAGTCTCAGACCCGCTTTTTTTTATTCATTTAATAGACTTCAAGTGATATATTATAAAATTCAAAATCTATTGCTACTCGGAGCTAATTGGAGAACAGTATGGGTGTAACTGAATTAATTCTTGTCACATACCTTAAAAATCGATTTGTGTGTAGATGTTATACATTGCGTTTGTTTATTATATTTGTTATACACAGAACTTAAGGGTTGATTATAATAATTCAGATTCTAGGTGTTATATCATGATGAAATGTGCAGTTGTTTTTGCGTCATGTGCTGATTTGTCTTCTATTGTTCGTATGAAAGTGCACCATATATTTTTCTTAAATAACTCTCTATGTACAGACAGTTTCAATATTATTTTAATAAACTTGTTTATTATACTAACAGTTTATACAAGTGCTATGTTCTTCGTATAAAATAATGTTGGCAAATATTCAAATTTTTTGATATATGTTGCAGCCAAAGATATATTGAAAATAAATTGTTGGCTACAACATTAATTTAAATATGTTATTGGTTTCAGCGCTATTTCATTAATGACAGTTTCTATGATTTTAAAAATCAAGGACCAGTTTTCTTGATGATTGGGGGTGAAGGTCCAGCTGATGCTAGATGGATGGTCAAAGGTGCTTGGATTAACTATGCGAAAAAATTTAAGGCTCTCTGTATCAATTTAGAACATCGCTTTTATGGCGAGAGTCATCCTACAGAGTAAGATTTTAGTATTATATTAGGCTTATTTCTTATCGTTCTTGGGTCGCATGGTTTGGTAATGTGCCTAAAATCATCATAAAAGATAATCATTATAATAAAGTATGTTATGTGGTATATTAATGTGGTATGAATTATGACAGTAATGGCTGTTCCGTACATCATCATCATCATCAACCCCTTACATTGTCCCACTGGGCACGGGTCTCCACTCAGTACGAGAGGGATTAGGCTATTGTCCGCCACGCTAGCCTACTGCGGGTCGGCAGACTTCACACGCCGTCAAGAAAATCTCTCAGGCATGCAGGTTTCCTCACGATTTTTTCCTTCACCGTTTAAGCGCGTGATAATTAATTATTAATAGGTACGCACATAACTTCGAAAAGTCAGAGGTGCGTGCCTAGGATTCGAACTCGAGACCTTTGACTTAGCAGTCCAATGGTCATATCACTAGGCTATCACTGTTCCGTACGATAGCCCCAAATTACTAAATAAGCAATAAAAATAAATATGATTTGTATTTCACAGAGATATCAGTGTTAAGAACTTACAATACTTATCATCATACCAAGCCCTAGCAGACTTGGCAAATTTCATTAATGCAATGAATAATAAATATAAACTAAATGAAGGAGTTCGTTGGATAGCCTTTGGTGGATCGTATCCTGGCTCATTAGCAGCATGGCTAAGACTAAAGTATCCTCATCTAGTGTATGCTGCTGTATCTTCCAGTGGTCCTTTATTGGCCAAAGTTAATTTTATGGGTGAGTTTGTCTTTCATTAAAATACATAGTAACAATCTTAATTAGCTGCTAAACCAATTATTGGTTGTTCTTTGGAATGTTATCAAAAATTAATTTATTGTATCCAACAAACAGATTGATAACCACAGTAATGAGCTATGAACTTATCAATTATTACTACTAACAGACATGTTATATGAAACAAATGTACTTAAAATAAATATTCATATATTGCAGAATATTATGAGGTTGTTGTTAATGCCCTGCGTGAAAAAACTGGTGGAGAGGAATGTGTGGATCAGTTAAAAATGGCACATCGTCAAATAACTACAATGATGGCGACTCAACCAGATATTGTTGAAAAGGAATTCAGGTAACAAGTTATTATAATATCAAGTGATTTTAAATATATTTTTTTGTAATGATGAAACAGAATCAAAAGGCCTTATAGTTTCTTCGAAATAAGTAAGCCGATCGGACTTTAGCCGTTCCGAACTACCGCAGAGATAAAATCGTTTAATTAAGTGTTTTAATACATAAATATCGAAATTAGTAAAAATAATAATTTGAAATGTGAAGCTTATACGACTCTAATTATCTTTACACCGACTCTTTCTATGAAAATTTAGTACTTCTAAACCACTTGCAGACAACTTCCGATCGGCTTACTTATTTCGAACAAACTGTACTTACGATGTTATTATGATTGGTTTAAATATCATTTGTGATTTGCACATATGTATATTTAAATATCCACCACAATAACATAAATATCATCAAAATTGATTAGGAGAAGAATTAATGCACACCTGAATTTTATAAAGGTATAACCACGGAGGAGAGAAAAAAGCGGAGATGCCACAAGGCAAGTAGGTCATGCGTCTCCAAGTAGGTCATGACGTCACAGTGGGTGGGGCCGAAAACCTTAGTTTCGAATGAATCTTGATCGCGTTCGGATCCGTGGATCCGTCGTATTTTAATAGGTTTTTAATATTTTTACATTGTTTTAATAATGAAGTGCGCTGTTGTTGGATGCAACAATTGTTCCGGATCAAAACTGAAACATGTTGATGGCATAATATTTCACGTGTAAGTCAAAAAGTCACAAATTTTCTAGCTTGATCGCCAGATTGAAGATAGAGACATCTACCGTTGAAGAGAAGCATTCTAAGATTTCTAACAACTTCTTATAGATTACGTGTTTTTATACTATCAATGCATGTTATTCGTAGCCAATTTTCTGCTCAAATTACTTGCTAATGTTTATTTTGCTTACTAAAAGTTACTTTATAGATAAATTATATACCTTATGCATAAAACAGGAACAAGAATTGAAAATAAGAAAAATGCGCCATCTGTTGGTAGGTAGTCGGTTTTAATTGATGAGCCATTCTAACTAGGGATGTGACTTTGCGGTAAAAAAAACAATTATTTAAAAATCGATTTTTATTTTCTGGAACATCAAATCTATTAAAACATGGTATGACATTTCACATGTAAATAAATCTTTACCGTATTTTTCTATTTAATTACATTTAGACACCAAATTCGTGTATTCTATTTTAAATTATTATCAGATTTGTGTGCCAACATTGAATCCGCTAGCCCCTCCAAAATACGTATCGGTCGAGCGATAAATCCGAATTCTTGCCGATGAATAATTTAGTGATGTTACTTTAACCAAACGCCTATGCGTCAAAGCGCCATGAATTTTACGGCGCTTTCGACCTTTCATAATAGCGAGAGAGCCTTAACTTAAAAAGCGTTTTAGTGCTGCATATTTTTTCGTCTGGTTAGACGGCTATTTGCTGTTTCAGCGCTGTGCAATGCTTGTTGGTATTGTTTAATTTTGTATGTGTTAGTGTCGTCATTACAGTTTTAGTTTTGTTTGTAGTAATTCGGAACTGCGCTTGTGGGTACATTTCCCCCCGCAAAAAAATGGCAGAACTATTGGTAATAAATCGCTAAGGCTACTCCCTGTTGCTCGAAGGTTATCTACGAACAATTTGCAAAATAATAACGCTGCCCTCAAATGGATAGCGGGTAGCGGTGTTTCTTCTAATTTTCATGCCAGTTGAAAAAAATCGAAAAAGGGGACGCTTAAAATAAAAAAATCGATGAATAAATAATCGTTTTTTTTTAAATAATAATTGATCATAAAAATCGATTTTTATGAAATAATAATAGTTTTTTTAATAATCGATTATTTTTTAACATCCCTAATTCTAACGCACATAGAATGTTCTGGATCAAAGTATCATGCTTTGTTACGCCATAGTGGCAAATAGACGAACTAAAATGAAAATAACTAGTTCAATTTGACTGTAATAATTCCATTTACCACTAGATGGATTTACAAATAAAGGGCGGGTTTTCTATCGTGGGGTGGAGCTATCGCCGTACCTCGACCCCCTGTCACCCGCATTTAGGCGACGCTGCTTTCTAAAGAAATTTTGCCTTGCGGCATCTCCGCTTTTTTCACTCCTCCGTGGGTATAACTCTGCTTGTAGATGGTGTATCAAAATGAAACATACAAGGCCCTTTCAAAAAATAACCTTCATTTATTGAATTTTTGTAGTGCTAGTTCCTATCAAGGACGGAGCATAGGTTGGTGGGGACAAGGACCAATGTAGAGATATCAGCCAGTGTCTAAAATAATATGTAAGAAGTTAAAGTATCTATGCTATTTATTATTAAGAGGAAGCAATTTTGATTTTTTTTTCAGAGTTTGCAAACCATTTGCTAAAGCTACAGAGAATGATATTAAGAATTTCTACTCCTCCATTGCTGATGACTTTGCTGACTTGGTTCAATATAATGAGGATAATAGAATTAGCGCTGATACTAAATACAGGAATCTTACTATAAATACTGTAAGTATACAAATGAATGTTGACTGTAATGGTACCAATGTGAAGCATAAACGGTCCTTAGTAACGTATTTTTATAAGTTTTCTTATGGTCAATTAAGTTGCTCAACAGTGTAGTATTTTGGGCGTCTGCTATACAGAATGATTCTAGCTCTGGCCCGCAGTTTAACCAGTATGCAACACTCATAAGCGACGTGAAGATAAATAGCCTATAATAACGCTCCTCAAGAATTGGACTTTCAAATTTGAAAATATTTTTTCCAAACTGACTGGTACTTCCAGAGATTGTGCCTTTAAACAAACAAACTCTTCAGCTTTATTTTATTAGTCTTTATATACAATCAAAGATATTAGTAGTATAGTATATTAAAAAAGGTATTTTTAAAATTCTAATATTTCAGGTCTGTAGCATGTTAACTTCGCCTGGATCAGAGCCTGCATATAAGAAGCTTGCTGCTTTCAACTCTATAATTTTGGAGAAAACGAATCAAACCTGTTTAGACTACAGCTACGACAATATGATTAAAGAATTGAGAAATATGTCTTGGGCATCCGAAGGAGGTTTGGAAAACTAACTTACTACTAATAACCATTTTCAAAATCATTTATATTTATACAATTATTTCTATTTTAGTATACTTTACCCTCTGCCTTAATGTACTTTTACTTAATAATTTTACAATTTGTTCGAATAAAGTAAGCCGTTCAGAAGTTATCTGCAAGTGGTTTAGAAGTGGTAAATTTTAATAGAAAGGGTGTAAAAATAATTGGTGTCGTATATGTTTCACATTTCTAATTATTTTGTTTACTAATTATTTATTGATGATATTTATGTATTAAAACATTTAATTAAAAGATTTTATCACCGCGGTAGTTCGGAACGGCTAACTTCCAATCGGCTTACTTATTTCGAACAAACTGTACATTTACTGAGTTGTTAAGTTACTTTAGTGGTATGATTACACTCGTTCTCAATGGCTTGTTAGTAATCGGGATATTCGGGGTGGTTGGCGCTCTTTAGGGGAGGCTAACGTTCAGCAATGGACGGCAATAGGCTGATAATGATCATGATAATATGTCATTTTCTTCCCTTGGTGAACAATCTACGATTAATGTTTCTTTCAAAATACTTATCTGCCCTTTGTTGTAACAGGCCGTCAATGGATGTATCAAACTTGTACAGAATTTGGATTTTATCAGACTTCTTCAGGCGAAATTGAAGTATTCGGCAATCATTTCACACTTGATTTCTTTATTCAACAATGTGAAGATATTTTTGGTAAAAAGTAAGTTATTTAGTCGTCACTGGATGGGGTAATTTTAAAATTATTTATAAGAAGTAAGTAGGTATTTTTCATGGATTGAATTAATTTTTTGGGATAATCATTTTTAATGTTATCCCAATCTTCGTTAAGATATGATATATCTACAAAACATTTTGAAATGTACGTCTTATACGCGTGAATGTTTACTTACTTCTTACACGAATTAAAAGAAGTTCATGCCCTTTTAGTTTTATGTTCAATGTGTTTTAGGTATAATGCAGAATTTGTACAATCATCGGCAGACTGGACGAATAGCAATTACGGCGCCCTCGATATAGCAGTGAGTCGTGTAGTATTCGTTCACGGCTCTGTAGATCCTTGGCATGCACTAGGAATCACCAAAACGCGCGACAATGATGCACCTGCTATTTATATTAAAGGTTGGTTTTTTATTTATTTTTTTATTGGATAACTCGGCAAACGAGCAGGCGAGCTACCTGCTGGTAAGTAGTCATCGCCGCCCATGGACATCTGCAAAACCAAAGGAGTTGCAGATGCGTTGCCGAGCCTATTTAGGGAAAGGGAGGGGAAGGAGAAAAGGAGAAGGAAGGGGATTGGGGGAGGAATTGGGCCCCCGGCCCTCTCGCTCACCGAACGAAGCGCAGTAACGAAACGCTACTACTCGGACGTCGGTCTTCTGCGAGAGTGTGGTACTTCCCCGGTCAAGCCGGCCCATTCATGCTGCGAACAGCGTGGCCCTACCACAACAAGAATAATCATACAATAATAATCATTAAATAGGCAACGCATCTGCAACCACTTTCGTATTGCAGATGTCCATGGGTGGCGACGGCTACTTACCATCAGGTAGCTCGCCTGCTCGTTTGCCAAGTTATCCCATAAAAAAAGTTGTTCCTTGATCATTCGGGACAGTATCAAGAGCAGTTACAAGTTGATAAAATTTCTATGACGTTGACAGCGTCGGCTTAGCATTAAGGTTTCTCAAAACTTTCTGATACTTGTTTCTACACCCAAATTCAAAACTGATGAGAAACTTTTAATACGAGGTTCTATAACCTACCTTCAAGTCAGTATTCTCCGAAGGGTTCGGCAGAAGTGTATGCTAGTACATACACTTCTGCCCAACCCTTCGGAGAAAACAGTAAAATATGAGTGTACATTAGTATGTACACTCATATTTTAGTTGTTATGTTAAGGTCCTAAGTAATGGTAATTTTTCTTATTGCTATGATTTAAAAAAAAACTCTGCCTAACCTGGGAATCGAACCCAGGACCTCTAGCGTACCAGTTGCACTTAGGACCACTAGACAAATCTAGAACTCAGTCTAGAACTCGGCACTCTAGAAAGGATAAACTAATTAATAAAAAAATATTTGATCGGCAATATTATATAATCCAAATGATTATTTCTATTGAATAAAGAGTAAAATGGGCTATTCAAAATAACGCTGAGTTATGAAACGAAAATGGAATAAAAATCCATTGTTAAATTAAATCAATAGCCTCCCTGCTGGAATTCAATTTGAAACAAAGATTGAGTGCAAACAGACTGATGAACGCCAGTGATCAAAATACACTTTCATAAAATAAATAAATAGATGAAACCTCGGATCATGTAGTAAACGATTAATAAAATAAATAAATTTATACACTTATATACTTTATACACAAGTTTTTGAGGATGATTTATTCGATTCGAAATGGTTATTTCAATGTCATTTGTCTTGTGATATAAGTTATTGAGATACCTATACCTAAATAATAATTGTATTGTACAAAGTCCGCCGATTCCAAAACAATGCTTGAGATATGGGTTAGAGAATCACGGTCTCTTTTAAGTCCAGGCAGAAGTTAGTAATATTATCAGATCTAAACAGGCCTTTTTGAGTGTTTGTGGCCTTTGGCCCTTCATAGCTACTATGGTCCTTTGTCCAATCGTCCTGCTGCACGCATACATCCGACATCAAGTACCCCAACCATTAATTAGGGAGCTCAACGGCCCTTCGCATGACAATACCAGACTAGCAAGAGGTAGTGTAGGTAATGTCAGAAAACTATTAGATCTTGTAAGAGTTTAAAGAAGCCCACATTGTTCTCACATTTACATGTTTATAGCAACAACAACACGAATAAATTATGAATAAAGCGGCGGTAGCCTAATGGCTAGGCCGTCGCACTTGCGATCATGTGGTTGCCGGTTCGAAACTCACCCATTGCACTACCGACGTGCACCCACTCGTAATACAAGCATTTAGCTTAGTACGAGGGGTTAACAAGATTACTAGTAATGTGCGACCCACTTTGATAGTAATCTTTATATTAAAAAAAATATATATATATAAAAATTTATATTTTAAATTTGAATATTAATACGTCTAATTATCATAAACGCCTCAGACAGAAACACGCGTTAAACTTAGAATATCCTTGTTTTCGTCAGTGGTTAATGTTAAAAGAACAATTTGTGGATTGGGTTGCCTTAATTTAAAATAAGTTTTCCAGTATCCTCAACTACTTGCAAACAAAATATAAGTGGCATATGATTGTAGTCGTTTGAGCTTAAGAATTTAACTTTGATCAGCCAAATTGCTAATTTATCCGACCACATCGGCTGAGCAACTGCGGCTGTGAAATATATTTTATCGTTAATATTATTAATAAGTCGAGTCTAAAGAATTGGTTACTAATAAGTGAGATTGAGATATTAATTTTTAATAATTATATTTTCAATTATCATGTATTTTTCAGGTACTGCACATTGTGCGAATATGTATCCACCGAGTGAAAATGATTCCAGTGAATTGATTGAATCTCGTGTAGAGATCCAGCAATATCTTGCTGGGTGGCTAGAACAACCATAACATGCCTTCGTGGCTCCAAAGCTGAACAAAATAATTGTGCATCTATCAAACTAATATTTACATACATACATACACTCACGCCTTTTTCCTATAGGGGTAGGCAGACACTACAGAACGCCATCTGCTACGATTCTTGCATACTTCTTTTGCTTCGCCCACATTCATACATCTTGTCATACATATAAGCCAGTTGCGGGTAGTACGCACTTGGCCTTTCTGAAGTATCTCACTAATAAGGTCGTGGTATGTCTTTCTAGGGCGTCCCCTCCCGGCGACTCCACTGACATTCGGTTTATAAATCCCATTTTTAATCGCCTTTCATCCAATATCTCGACATGTCCAAACCATCTCAACATACCCCTTTCAATGCATGTCACTATATCATATATCTAATCATCACGAATATTTATCTCCCCAAAAGCACACTGTTTTACTTAAAATAATTTATCAGGTTATAGTGACACTCGCCATATTGAAAGCACAATATGTATTGTTCAGCTTATTATTGTCATCTATTTTCATGCCCAGTGGCTAGCACATCAAAACACTCACGTTGAACTGGTAAAGAATAACTGCTTATTATATTTTTACTCTCTATATTACGTAACATAGAGAGTAAAAGACAAATTTTTTGATGCATTTATATGGACTGTAATAACGTGAACGTGATATATTTTACCTAAAGAATTGAAGCTATTTTTTTTTTAAAAGCATGGTTACTCTACCAATTTAAAGTAGTCGGTTGTCTCTACCAATGCAGGGTTTAATTTATATGTTTAAGAACTTGTGTACAAATGAATACAAAATGTGAACTATCTATTTAATTATCTTCTTAAAGGTTAACAAACACAAAGTTAGCCTAAGGCCCAGCTATTGTTTGAAGTTAATTTGTGTATTTGGCATGGGCTTACTTGCAGGGTTTGCAGGACATTTGTTATAGTTATTTGTAATTGTTTACTAGTATTTGACCGAAGATTAGCTTCCTTCAAATACTAGGTCAATGATAACGGGATACTTGCTCTACTTGCAGGGGATAAATCAGAATAAAAAAACCAATCCATTTTATTTATAATCGTTTAGAATTTCGTTATTGGTTTACGGTTTATTTGACTGAAAAAATATTTTTTCCAAGACTGAAAACCTGCTTCAATTTTGAGAATTATCACCATAACCGGTAAAGCAACAAATTTTAATAGAAAATTTATTTTTTGTCATTCTTTCAGCGGTTATTAAAAATATACAAACAAAAATACGTAAATGCATCTTAACGAGACGAGCCTTGAGATGTAGTTATTCACATGATACTATAATTAAGCAGGTGCCTACTATATAGTTTGCCTTATTTTAGTTTAATTTTATAACATATATTTTTGGAAACCAAGCAAAATGGTAAAGCAAATAATAACCTATCAAAGATTCCTAGGTTCTAAGAATACTCTTACCTTTTTTAAATTCGTCAAAGTTTATTAATAAATGTATAATTTGATATAGACACATTGTAAAAACTTTAGACACTGCTAAGGCGGCTGCGACGCGACGGCGATTTCGTAAAAACAAACACATATATACGTATTATCTTGCTATGTTTCTGGCTTTTCCATAACACGTACAGACATTACGGTTTTTGTATGTTATACCTAGTTCAAAACATAACCAGATTATACGTTGAGTTCGTTTTTACAATATCGCCGTCGGGTCGCAGTCGCCTTAGCAGTGCGGCCGCGGCCTTAGACTTAAGTTACTCCCATTCCTGTTATACTAATTTAAATGGTATTGATCTAAATTTAAGTAGATGTCTAATTCAAGAATTAATGTTAAAAACATCCAAGTTCTTCAATAATTATATAATGTGTAAGAATGAATAATATAGATATTTACTAAAGGGGTACAGGTATTTGCCAAGATCCAAAGATCATTATTGTCTTAGTCTTTAAATAAATTACTCAAGGGGTTTAAATATAGCGTTTATTTAGTTTTAAGTAACAAACATTAAGACTTAAGTAGTGGAGTTTCCATCTATACCTACTTACATCTAAACAAAACACCTACAAATATAATATCAGTTTCATAAACAACTATTCAAATTGGAACTTCGTACCTTAATACTTTAAGCTTATAAAATAATTTAATTATTTAATATATAAATATCAAAATATATATTCAATTATCACGAAGTGAAATGCAATAAATTTGCTTTATTATTAGTGGACGATAACGTTTCATGAACACTTTTAACTTACATTATGTTTAAATTATTGCAAATTTCAGTCTAATATTTTTGTTAAACTTAAAAATCGAGCAAAATAGTATACCTTTTTATAAAACAGGATATGAATCTCTAGAGCCATTGTTTTATAGCAGAATAATGAGTTTCTCATGGCTGATTTTTCAATTATTTATATAAATATTATGTAGTAGTACAGTCGCCAGCAGGTCACGGTATACAAAACTGACAAATTTCTCCAAATGATTTTAAACCTAAAATTGTTGAAGATAAAAATAAAAATTAACTGAGAAAATTTGACCGGCTGGCCACCGTACATGCAGTAAGAAATAAATATTGGAACAAACCTTACATTGTTTTATTTTAGGATTGCGACGGTGTTCTTTTATCTACTTGTAATGTTCTTTCTGTATCTTCTTGATACACAGATTCTAACGGCCTGCCTTTTAACAGAATCTCCATTATACTGAAAAAAAAAAACAATAAATATTCATTGCTTGCTTGATTGATAACAATCGCAGCAAGAATATACTGTGCTACAGAAAACGTTCAGTGTGAATTCGATTCGCATTAAATTGATAAGCGTCCAGGTAGATAAACGTAGACAACAATACAGCGTATTTAGTACTTTGCCCTGCTCCTTGGGGTCGTAGCGTGATATTAAAGAGTTACTCCCAGTTGTCCCCACCGTCTACGTCTCCACTGGTAGCAAATGGAAAAAAAAAACCATTTATCACCACTGGGGCGCCACAACTGGTGACAAATGGGATTTTTTTGTTTTGCTACCAGTGGTGATAGATGGGAAAAATAAATAGATATAAACAATTAAACAAATAGATATTTACGGGATGTAAACAAAAAAGTAAATTATTACGAATTATGTATAATTATCAACATTTTTCGTAGAGACAGGTAAATTACTGTGAACAAAGCGTTGATTAATCTGTGCAATTGTAATTTCGATCATAAATACTTATTGTGATTTATAAAAATATAATTATGTCTTCCAAGTAACGTGTAAAAGTTTTATTTCTCTCGTTTTTATGTACATTTTATAATAGAATATATCATCTAATTAAAATAATTCGTGAAAAAAAAATGGAATTCACATCACTATATATTCAGCTCTAGCCCCGGCTTACTGGGGACGTATCTATTTATTTCTCCCATCTGTCACCATTGGTGGCAACTGGGAACAAGAAGAGTGGCCATTCCCATTTGTCACCACTGGGGAGACGTAGACGGTGGGAAAAACTGGGAATATATCCTACCTCAATAGTTGTGATATAAGTATATGAGGTGAAGTTTTTTTTAACGCGCTATGTACGTCGGATTTAGAAAAATATTTTTTTATATGATAGCCACATACACAAGGAAGGTTGTAGGCTATATAAAATCGCGCGATGACCATTTAGGCAAAGTAGGTGAAACCGCGGGGAACATCTAGTATTATGTGTAAAAAAACTCGCTCCAATAAATCTCTTACATAAGTTATATAAAAAATACTTACAATGTTAACGAAAACACCACAACTTGTGTAGTTATTGTGAGGTAGAATATTGCATTGACAAACTCTGTGTCAGTCGTAGCTGTATAGAGCTGCGAATATAGGATAGACGCGAACATTCCTACCGCGTTCTCCATGACCGAAAGAAAGGCGAAAGCCACACCTGTTGACAACAATATTATTAGATCAAAGTCGAGTTCTATCATGATCATGTCAGAGAAGTTTTACTCGCAGACGAGCAATAGAACTCGCGTCACAGTTATATAAAAATTGGTGTTATGAAAGTATTGAAGTGGAGATGAATCTTCATATACCTACGACACTCCTCAGCCTGAGATATTGTTTAATATTCATTTTCTAGAACAGAAGAAGAATGTTTGGTACACTGTAAATATAACGGTGTCATCACGATGTTTTCCTTCCCCATTTTGGGAGTAGTGGTGATGAAATAATTTATACAAATGAAAGTGCCTGTCTGCGTTCAAACCGACGACCTACAGTCGTAAGTTGCGTATGCCTGTATTGGTCCACAACTCCCACTAGAAGTCTTTCCATCACAAAGTTGAAATTTTGGTTACGGAGTATTCGTCACTGACTATTAAAGCAAAGATATGATGATATAATTTCAACATTTGTACTGACCTCTTTCTGCTGCAGGTAACACTTTAGAAATCATGGAGCGAATAAGAGGCGCCACTAGAGGTCCGAGCGCCGCAGCTGTGGCACCGACGTACATTAGTTTGTCAGTGGCGGCGTGGGCATAGATCAAGTGGCCGCATATGTGGGCCGTGGCACCCATCATCACTATGATCTGATGAATGAATTTATTTATGAAACGTGGCAGTTTTATTTAAGTAAAATATTTAAATAAATTACTTAGTAAAAATATTGTGAAGAAACAATCTTCACTACTGTAATTAATGGTCCCAAGCGCGACTGCTACGCAAGAAGTCCTGGGGTCGATTCCCGGGTCGAGCAAAAGTATTCTTGGGTTTTTCTATGAAATTCTCAGTAGAAACTCGCAGTTTGGGTTTATGCCTGGTTCATAGCAATAGCTCACCCTTTATTACATGGGACCTAAACAAACCGGCGTACTGTGGGCCTATATTACGACAACTTTGCCTAACCCTTCGGCGAAAAACAGGCGCGATGGTATGTAGACAAAGGTATGTCAGTAATAGCATCAGATTGACATTTCTTAGAAACTATCACTTGCGTAACGGAAGTTACACACGTCAAGACAATGATCAATTAAATTTGTAATTAAGTACAAACTTGTTTTGTGTGTTATGTTTGTGTAGAGAATGTTGTCGATATTACATCATTATATACTAACTGTGTCTCTCCAATGAAGTACTTTAGTCATTAGGGGGATAACAAACAGCATAGCTAAGACATACAGGGTGCTAAGATATGTCCTAAAGTTGCTGAATGACGTCGTGTCCCATTTAAATACTTTTATAGTGTATAGATACATCATCGGGCGTTCGTCTAGAACAAAAAAAAGAAAATAATAACTCTTAGCAACTCTTTCGAAAGTACGAATTCTTATTGAATCACTGACGTCCGTACCGGTAGTTGGTAATCGAAACCAAATAAAACAAAGTCGCTCCCGCTGTTTGTACGCTTACCTAGCTAGATCTTTAAAACGCAAATGATTTTAATGCAGTTTTCAGTAGCCCGATTCACGTAATAAAACCGTAGCAATGTCGCAGTGACTTAATCGTTGAAACAGTTTTCCAGTGTTATGTGAATACTGTCAAGCCAAAGTTTTAGAATGATTCTCGGCCATATTAAAAGTAAGTCTATCGGTCTGTTTTTTATGTTTTCATGACCTCTTAACAGTGGATTAAATTTGGCAAGAAGATAAATAAGATGGTATCTAGGCTACCTTTTCCTCAAGGTTTTAGGGGATGCGCGCGAACAAGAACTATGAAAAAACAGACCAAAACTTACCTCTCTGGAAAGTGTAAAACGCCATCGATATCAAAAGGAACCATAGAAATAGCCTCCTATTGTCGCGTCTACTACGTGTCAGTGTTTTTATCGTGGTTTGTATGTTCTTCACATCAAAGAAGTCTGTCACAGGGTTCCTGATGCCTGCATCCTTCCAAGACTTCTGTTCTGGTCTTGTTTGCCATTTCAGGAATATCAGAGCATACAATGTTGCTAAAGCCATAAGACACGTGTTGATAGCAAACATGGTCGTAAAGGACCGGTCCACTACTTTGTTCCACAATAAATTACCTGTAAACAAAATTGTTTTGAGTTTTGATGAATCGAAAGGATTGAATTCGAATGTATGTTTGGCAAACACTTGTTCGTTTTATTCGTTCTAGGTACCTACTAGTTCGCAGATATTATCGATTGCTGCACTGACATTACTTAGAAATTATCCTCTGTTTGACCTACTACATCTTGTTTCATATTGAGATTTTTTTAAACGAATTTACACAATATTTAGTGTTTCTTCTTTTCCTTTAACTATAGTTTCAGAGTGTTTCACTATTAGTAGTCATATTAGCAATACCAATAATTTAAAAAAGTTACCTACTTGTCTTAGTCTTGCTTTGTTTTTCAAAAAAACACTTGCGAATGTTATGCATGTTATATAGGCTATTCGCCTTGTGAAATTTCCTTCATTGAATTGATCATCATCATCATCAACCCATTACATTGTCCCACTGCTGGGCACGGGTCTCCTCTCATTACGAGAGGGATTAGGCTATTGTCTGCTACGCTAGCCTACTGCGGGTTGGCAGACTTCACACGCCCTCAAGAAAATATCTCAGGCATGCAGGTTTCCTCACTATGTTTTCCTTCACCGTTTAAGCGCGTGATAATTAATTATTAATACGCACATAACTTCGAAAAGTTAGAGGTGCGTGCTTTGGATTCGAATTCGAGACCTTTGACTTGGCAGTCCAATGGTCATATCACTAGGCTATTGAATTGATAAAAACCGAAAATATATTTTCACAATAAAACACGATGTTTGAACGACGATGGTAGGAAGATCGCGACATTCTGTAGTTTCTGCTTACCCATAGGGAAAAACCATGAGTGTGATGAACTTTATACCATATATTAACTTACCTATTGCTACACCCGAAGGCATTGTACTTAAGTATATAACATCAAATATGCCAACTCTTAATGTTCTGTTTTTCAATGATGAAACATCAGCAATATAGGCAAAACAACCGGCAAATATCGCCAAGTCGGCGCCGGTTAGGGCACTTGGAAGAGCTGCCGTGTATATCACATATTCCACCGGCCACGCTAAAATATAAAATGCATTATTAAGCAACGCCTTAGTTCACCGAACAGATATTGTGCATATATTATGTATATCTATTATTTACGAGCAATACCATACCAGTACCATTCTAAGGGCACTTGGGGATAACCTTTGATTATAAGTATATCATCAAAGGAGATAACAGAGTTTGGGGCCCTTTGAGATAGTAAAAGAACTATGAATGATTATTGTTTATAGGCCCTAGCTCTTGTTCCTTTGTGGAAAAGACGGAATTGATGGTAGTAATCAGTCATTTACAGACGTTAGTCGCGATACTCGCGATTAGCCTTTCCGATTCTGTGAGCGTAAAAAGGAGGACGAAAAACAAACAGTCGTTTCTAACATGATTCCCATTGCTGTTTTTGTTAAAGATATTTAAGCTTCCTGCAATCGAGCTTTAAATGAAGTACATATTTCCCTCTAAAACAAGATAACATAAAGCAAGCATGATAAACATAGGTAAATTGACGCCACCTATTACCAGAAGGAGGCCTATTAAAATACTACACGTTGCTCAGAAATTTAGTTGCAAAGGTCTGACACTTTATGTAAAATAATACGTAGCCACATCTGATTAACTGGTAACCCACGTTGCCATAGTTGGAAAATGACTAGATAAAGAAAATTTATGAATTAGACTAGACTTTGACAGAAGTATCTAAGATATGTAGATTATTATGTATCTAAGTATAGGTACACATCTTTATAAATTTCCAAAAGTGATAGCTAGCATTCTTCCGTTCCTTAAACACTTAAATTTTCCACAATCGTCTATTCATCTGCACAGACCTTGGTTATGTAAAACTTGTCAAACAATTGACAAGATAGATGGGTTGATATTTGCTTACGTACTTAGATACTTTGAGTAGGTAGTGTATTATAAAGATACGGTTTATCTCGCAAGAACGATGATACCAATTATGATTCATAGAAACTCTCTACGCATCACCCACGAGTTAGTGAGTGAGTTAATCACCATCAACCAATTATGCTTTATAATGATTTTTACGACTGTATTTGGTACCTTAGAATAAATATTGGGTTCATGGGATGGGCATGGATTTTATTGTAAAGTTATTTACTATGTGCGTTAACGCTATAAGGCACAGTCGAGACATTTTATTATTTAAACCGTTCAAAAGAATGCTGAAAAATAATGTGGAGCTGTGTTCAATAAGGCCATAGTTATTTACCTACAAGAGAAACTGACTGAAGTTTACAAAATAAATCAATTTATTACAATGAACTTGCGAAACGAAATCTGAGAATGTCTGTAGGATAAAGAAGGTAGTCAACAGAGTCAGCTGTGCTGGGTAATCCTGCTCATTAATGGCTGCGCATTAGCTGGCTAATTCATAAAAATAGCATAAAGTAAAGTATAGTATACTACCTATTTACGAGGCTAGGTACTATTGCGCCCAGGGCGATAGATCGACATTGATGCAACAGTAACTACATAATAAATAATATAGATGTCATTGTTATTTATCATTTTATAACATGCTATGATATTTTCTTATCAAACATCTCAAATACTAAAAGTAATCTATAAGTACCTGCACATACTTCACTCAAGATTGATCCTGAATCTGACATGCGGGAGGGACGAGAGTAGTATATCTATCCCACGCTTATGCCTTAAGGGTATTACATCGCTCAAATCCCAAAAATACCCTAGATTTAAAGAAGTTTCTAGATGAATCCTTATGTGCCTTTGCCATATAAAAAATATATGTTATACGTAAGGTCATCACAAATAAATTGTATTGTTTAATTTTTTCATAAAATTGCCCCATTTTTTTTAAATAAATCCAAGAAAATAGTCCTTTTCCAAACTAAATTGCATTTTGTCTCTTTAACCGCTTAATAGTTTGTCATAAATGTTATACCAAAAAATTTGTAATGACACACTTAACAACTTGTATTGTTTATTTTTTCCTATTTCTTTGAATAATTTTAAATAATAAAGAAAAACCCAAAACTTCACTAGCGCCCCCCGTGAAGCACCCCCGCAATGCCCGTGATGAATACTCAGGACGCGAATATCAGTGTCTCGACGACTCTTGCGACGGGTGGGCTGTATGTGCGTTATTGTTAGCAAATAAATTACAAAAGTGATGATTTTGAATGATTTATGAATTAAGCAATATCGTAAATAGTACAAATATAAATATTACGTAGAAATTAAGTTTGTAAATATATTTAAAGTAGTTT
Source organism: Subacronicta megacephala (assembly GCA_958496365.1). Classification (NCBI taxonomy): domain Eukaryota; kingdom Metazoa; phylum Arthropoda; class Insecta; order Lepidoptera; family Noctuidae; genus Subacronicta; species Subacronicta megacephala. Next base: position 13,384,700 of record OY292513.1, read on the forward strand.
ATAATTTTGTTTTTGTTCTTGATCATTATCATAGACTAACCATAGTGTAATGAAATCTACGGGCGCACTCCTTTGTCTGGCTCTAAATGCCGACAATCTTTTTTAATCATTTTAATTCAATTATACATAATAATCATGTTATCCAAAGTTTGAATGAACCTCGGAATACCTAAGTAGGTACCGACTGAGATACTAGTTTATCTGACCTCGTAAGTAAGCTGACCTTTTATTGTATGAAATTCTATATAATGCGAGCTCAGCTTATATGTATAACAAGCTATACCTACATCACCAGTACAAACTGACCGCTTATTGTACGGACAGTCTATATAATGCGAGGTCAGCTTATACTGGATACCTAGGTTTAACAAGCTATACATAATCACCAGTACAAGCTGACCCTTTATTGTACGGAAAGTTTTTAAAATGCGAGATCAGGTCAATAGGAGTTGCGTATTTTCATGTCACCAAAAGTCGTTATTCCCCTCTTTATCGAGACGTATTTCAAAATCCAAGATAGGGCACATCATTTAAATAAATTGATATGGGTGTCAATTTCGAGGTATCTTGGGGTACTGATGATGAAAATGGCATTGATTTTGTAATCCAAGATGGCGGACATTATTTTTCTTTATAAATTGATATGGGTGTCAATTTCAAGGTTTATTGGGATGCTTATTACGAAAATGACATTAATTTTGAAATCCAAGATGGCGGACATTATTTTTCTTTATAAATTGATATGGATGTCAATTCCAAGGTTTATCGGGATTCTCATTACGAAAATGTCATTAATTTTGAAATCCAAGATGGCGGACATTATTTTCTTTATAAATTGATATGGGTGTCAATTTCAAGATTTATCGGGATGCTAATTACGAAAATGACATTAATTTTGAAATCCAAGATGGCGGACATTATTTTCTTTATAAATTGATAAATACCTATGGGTGTCAATTTCGAGGTTAAACGGGATGCTAATTACGAAAATGACATCAATTTTAAAATCCAAGATAGCGAACATAATTTTACTAAATATTGATATGGGTGTCAATTTCAAGGATTATCGGGATGCTAATTACGAAAATGATATTAATTTTGGAATCCAAGATGGTGGACATTATTTTTCTAAATACCTACATATTAGATGAATTAGATGAATGTTGAAAGCCAGCTCATCCTAGCTATCTCCGTTTCTGAGAACCTATAAGCACTTACTTGATCATCATCAGACCCTCAGAATGTATCATGTAGTAGCACCCACACTCAATTAGATTAATGTTGAAAGCCAGCTCATCCTAGCTATCTCCGTTTCCGAGAACCTATAAGCACTTACCTGATCATCATCAGACCCTCAGAATATATCATAATTATAGTGGCACCCGTATTCAATTATATGTAAATATAAATAAATGTTTTAAGCCAGGTCACCCTAGTTATTTTCATTAGGTACTAAAGTAATATGTAGAAAGGTGTAGGTATCCCTTATTTCAAAATTATCAAGAATTACCTATAATAATTATAGATGTAGGTAACTCGTACAAGACTTTTATCTAGAGGAACAAAATGTCTTAAATCTTTCAGAGAACGAATAAAATAGGTAAATACGATGACGACACTGCGACATATCTGTATTCTTGCTTAATCTTCAGTTCCTTTTATTGAGTACGATCAAATGTCGATAGATGGCGCTGAAGTAACAAATACTAGCACAAAAACCCGAATCCTCAAGGTCATTCGGCAATGTAATACCCTTAATTCTGAGGAGCATTATACAGGTACAGACGTTTTATCTGTATTACAAGATAAAATTGTCAATATTAGGTTCATAGCAAAAAATAAAAACACAGTAGTTCTAAAGATTCTTATACAAAGAATCACAAATTATGCATAAATAATTGCACACAATGAGTATTGTGTTACCTATGAGTAGCGTTAATAAGCTAAATTATGTTGAATCAAATAATACGACATCGATAATTATTAGGATAGTATGAGAGCATTATTGTACACACAGTCTAGGTAAGTAAGTGATTATTAGGCTGACATGCAAAATTGGATAGGTGTTGAGTTCGGAATGAAACTGATGAGAATGTGAAGGCTCTATGTTTGTTTATAGAGCCCTCAATAAACTTACACAGTTGAAAATTTACCGTCGGACGGTATGAAAACTTGATATCGATCTAGCCGAGATGTTGCGGCTATGCTATAGGGAAATAGCGTAAATAGTCACGATTTATTGCTGCAAAAATGTATTAGAATAATACCCCAAAAATATTGAAATGGCTGCAAGGTTTGTTAAAAAAAATATATATCTCGCATCCATATGAAGTTATGTAGGTAGGTTTACCATTCTTAAGCAAAAAATAATAATATTACTACACAAAAGTTAAAAACAAACAAATTCTTATCCCCAACATTGTACTAAAACTTTTGCTGCAAAATCATCATATTATCGTAGCAGATAGTAATGTAAAATAGAGGATTCACCAAAATTCAAAATTTACACTATCTTCTACGATGACAATTGTAAAAAAACATAAAGAAATAGAATTTAGAACCCAAGCGAAATGTGTACATTTAGTTACTAAATAAATGTTCTAGTTTTGGAAATCATTCTAGCGGAACAGTAGGCATTGTATTTTGAAGTTGGAATATTTAAAAGATACACTAGACTTTATTTTTGCCCTGTGCATTGAATTATAAATAAAATATAAGTCATCTATTGAACCTGATATTTAGACTGAATTTTCTCCTATAACCAGAATATGATTTACATAAAAGTTTCCTTTTTGTTAAGGCAAGACAACTGTCGTTGTTATAAAGGTTCACTAAATTACAGTATGCTTACCTTTAGCAGTATTTAATGTGATCATTGCTGAGAAAAAAAGTTTTCCGAGAAGGCCGGCAACTATAATAATTTTGCGGCCACGCTTGTCACTGTAGGAACCCAAGAAAAAAGCGAGGAGCAGCGGCACCGCGTGGCTGGCGACGCCGTTCCATTGATGGAATGTCGATACAGTACGCTGCACATAAATATAAAAAAAATATTACAATGATTGCACTTTATTATAACCCAAAATTTATTTTTATTTGTCCTCATAGGAATACGTCAATAATGAAAGAGACATAGATAAGAGTCAGTATATTGAACTCATAACCTGGCTATTATAGCTAATGGAGGCCGGCAGCGGTCTGTCTTTTTAAGTCTGATTTGTTAACGCAGGCGAAGCTGCGCATGGTTAGCTGAATATTGTATGTATTGTATCAAACATTTATTCTAAGTCTCCCAAAAAAGTGATTATTATCTAACCTCATTGGTTAACATACCTGTACTTCCTTATAAATGTCATCATAACTGCTTATATTATGGCATATCTCAGCACTGTAGTTATGGTTTACAGTGCATGCTTGAAATAAATAAAATGTTTGTTCTATCACATTTGTAATCATGTAAGCCATCATATATAAGAACATTGGGGGTTCTACTGTTATGTATTTGTACCATGGCTGTCTCTTCCCCTAAAATTGTTAAAAATATTAATAAAAAAATCACATCAATCTCAAATATCATGCTTTCTTTATCAAAGGAAGATTGCAAGTACCATCTCTATTTGTACATTATATATATATATTGAAGAAAATTAGTGTGACGGTCTATAATAGTGCAACGGAAGCCAGGATTTTTGTTTGTCTTTATATTTTATATGCATCACGCAAAAACTACTGCACGAAATTGGATGAGGTTTTCACAGTTGTATAACCTTAGTCGTAGAGTTGCGGTACAGCAGTTTTATTGATTTAATTAAAAACCTGGTTCATGTTTCTTGCTGATACGTTTGATGAGAGCATGTTAGGGTTTATTTGCTACAATAAAAGCACTGATTTGTTTTTTTTTTTATGTAGAGGGGCAGCCATAATCTTATGTGTCTTATCTCCCTGATTGTTTTAATAGAGTTGTTTCCTTTTAATTTTGTTTCACTGAATAAATAATAAAAAGCACTTATTTAGCATGTTTAGTAATACCATTAAATGACTATGCTATTAATTCAAACTTCATACCTATTATCCAGTTTCGAAAATTCCTTCAGATATTAAGTTAAACCTGTTTCAGGAACTGTACTAATATTTGTAGGCATTATTTACTAATTATTGGGTTATTTAAAATATAAAATGCAGTTTAATACAAATGCAGATAATATTTCACCTGGAATTGCACAACTATAAATAATAATGTTTTGTTTCTGATTAAGTGTTTATTAACATTATCTGATAATATGATAATAATTACATTAGACTATGCACGACTAAAGCTAGACAATTACAGGCTGGCCTTAAATTTGCGGAAAGCCTTTACAATGGGTAATCAGTCTAAATCGGACTTGTATAGCTTAATAACCGTGTGTTCTAGGATGAAAATTATACAGTTAAGACAACCACTTCATGATTAAAGAAATTATTACATAAAAAAACAAACATAAATTATTGTTTATTTATTTCTATCTTCTCTTATAAATTCTCGTCTCACAATGTTAGTGGCCATACTCCTCCGAAACTGCTTGACCGATTTTTATGAAATTTTATATGCATATTTTTTTTTATTTTTTTTTTTTTATATTGTGGCATTAAACAAGAAACCTACGAAACGTATACTCCACGCGGGCGAAGTCGCGGGCGGACAGCTAGTGTGTTAATATAATCATTTCTATGTCGTGATTAAAGAGTTGCCACAGATAGTTGCTCTATTTATCATAGATAGTGAGTACCTACTAACACTTCTATTCAGAGGTTGTAAGAAATCTAGTACTAAAACTTGTTTCACAGCCTTTAAAGGTGGGTACTGACCAACGTTACGAGGTGTAATGTAACATGTTACACAGCGAGCATTCGTGCAGTCAGTACGTCGTGTTACGGGGAAACCAGCGAGCAACGAGCCTCTCGTTGCTCGCTTTGAGTGCTCCATCCGGCTGTCGGTTTTTTGGCGAATCCTTTGACTGTTACGCGGTTCAGTCAGTACGCTTTGTTGCAAGTCGTCACGAGTGCACGCGGTGCGTCGCACGTCGCGAGTGATCACACGTCGTTCCTCTCGTAATTATTTCATTTATTTCTTGAAACATGGAGTGGAACAAAGAAAAAACTCTGCACTTTATAGAATATCGATCGGAGACATGCGTACAAAGTTTTTTATACTGTCCAGTAATCATTTGGTTTTTAATATTGCTATCAATGACAAACCACTACATACGCCTCTGTTTTTAAATAAGTTTGATGTCCAGTAACGTTTTTTCTTCTTCTTAATTTTGCTGAAACAATAATTAAGTAGAATAAAAAATACCAACGCGTCCTCACTGTCGGCCATCTTGAGTGAACTGGCGGCAAAAGCGGAGCACAGAGTTTTTACGTACATGTTACGCCGATTTTAGAACACAGCGTAACATGCTCGATGCGTAACATGATCGATGCGAATGTTACATTACGCCTCGTAACGTTGGTCAGTACCCAGCTTAAAAGATTCATTTACCTACCTAATTAAATACAATTTAGTCTTCTGCTGAATGTGCTGATACACTTATACTTTTATTATGTAATATTGATTTTAACAATTTTAAGGTCAATAATAGCCTCGCCATCGATTATTATTACTCAAGAGGTCAGTAGATATGAAGATAACATCATCATAGCAATCTAGGTTAACATTTCATAGATATTACTCATGAGTTTATTTATATTTAACTGATAATAATTGAAAGAATCTTAAATAATTTGAGAAGCTATCAACACGTTATGGGAGACTTTAATGCGAAAATGGGCACGCGATGCGATGGTTAATTGAGAGTGGGGCAATTATGTTATGAGTAACGGAACCCCAGGGGACAGAAGCTGGCTGACTTTATGGAAAAAGAGGGACTCTTCATCTTTCACTCTTTTTGCAAAAAGCCGCTTCACAGAAAATTGACCTAGATGAGCCCCAACGGTACCACAAAGAACGGGATAGACTTCATTATGACCAATAAAAGACCAATATTCAATGATGTCTCTGTGATCCACAGGGTGAACATTGAATTGAACCTAAAAGTTGAGAGGTCTCGTCTAGTGAAGTCTACGCTCCGGCCCTCTACCGCTCATATCCAAAACCCGTTTCGTAGACAAAGACCCCCCAATTCGTAGACAGTGTCCAAACAGTTGGGTCTAAGTTTTTTAAAACTAACAGTAAAAGGAGAGCAAAAATGTTATCCGACCATACTCATAACCTCATGGCAGAAAGACGCACCATGACGGTTCAATCTTCGGGTGATGCTGAAGCATATCGGCTGCTAAATAGTCAGATATGGAAGTCCTTGCGCCGCGATATTCACCTTTAAAACGATTAGTGTTAGAGAAACGATTGAGCGAAACAAGGGTTCCAAAGTGTTCACTAGAACTATGTCTATTAAGAAAAATAGTATTATGAAACTGAAGACAGAGGACGGCAGCGTTGCGTCGACTAAGGGTTGGCATACACGGGCAGCTTGAAGCAGTCAAGATCGACTGCTTCAAGTTGCGACTGCATAGTGATCTTCAGACTTCCACGTACGTACATACACGAACCCCAAGCAGTCGCCAGGTATACACTGACTGCTCGAGCTGTCGACTGCTCTCGCGCAGTTACCTCCGCCCGCGCTCTTCAATCCACTTCGCCCACACTTCCCGTCCGCAAGCTTCGTTTGCCAACTGCTCGAGCAGTTACCCAGAGATCAACATACACGGACGGCTCTTGCCGTCAAGAGTCAACAGCTTGAGGCTGCCATTGATAACTGCTCGAGCAGTTGGCAATTTCAAATCAGAATCATTGGCTCTGTAAAAGACCCACGAGCCAAGTTAACCCGACACTCTACCTAAGATATCCCGAAGATCAGCCTGTTCGAGATTAGGATGGCCCTGGAACAGCTGAAAAACAACAGGGCGCCGCGGCGCTGGGCAATGACGAAATAACGACAAAGCTTTTGAAAGCGGGTAGAACACTGATACTGAAAGTCCTTCAGAGGCTATTTAACTCTGTCACACTCGAGGAATATACAAGGGACTCAAAGGAAAGATGGAGGCATGGAACAGAAGCATCGTGGTGCTTTTGTATAAAAAGGTGACACCTTATTAACGAACTAGCTTTCTGCCCACGGCTTCGCCCGCGTGTTTTCTCATAAAAGTTTCATCCTCTATTTTATCCCCCTTGGGGGTAGAATTAATCGAAATCCTTTATTAGCGGATACTACGTAATAACATCTACCTGCATGCCAAATTTCAGCCCGATCCGTCCAGTGGTTTGGGCTGTGCGTTGATAGATCACTATGTCAGTCAGTCAGCCACCTTTGAGATATATATATTTTGATGACTTCCGGCCTTCCGAACTAGCTTCCGAAAAGGTTTTAGTACCATAGACCACATACATACGCTGCGGCAGATTATACAGAAGACCGATGAATATAATCTGCCATTATGCTTAGCGTTTGTGGACTATGAGAAAGCCTTTGATTTGATTGAAACTTGGGCGGTGTTGCAATCTCTGCAGCGGTGCCACATTGACTATAGGTATCGGTAAGTGCTAAAGTGCTTAAATAAAACCGCCATGTCGGTCCGAGTACAGGAAAAGTGTACATAGGCAGAAACTGCCCAAAACTGTTTAATTCGGCAATGGAAGATGCCATCAAGCTTCTGAAATGGAAAGGATTCGGCAGTTTCCCAACAGGTGGAACTGTTCCTGAAGTTGTTGACGAGTAGGTAGATCTATCTAGGACAAACTGTCCAGTTAGGTAGGTCCAACTTCGAAAATGAGGTCACTAGTCGAATTCAACTAGGCTGGGCAGCATTCGGAAAACTTCGGAACGTCTTTGCGTCGGGAATACCGCAGTGCCTTATGACAAAAGTCTTTAACCAGTGTGTGTTACACGTGATGTCCTATGGCACAGACACTTGGTCGCTCACTATGGGCCTCATAAGAAAGCTCATGGTCACTCAGTGAGCTATGGAGAGAGATATGTTTGGCATTTCTCTATGCAACCAAATCAAAAATACATCGATCCATATAAAAAGTAAAGCTAAAAGGAAAGCTCAAATGATTAACCGGTCATTATGGAAGTCTATGGGGTCGTTCAGCAGTGGATTTCATTTGGCTGATATAGCAGTAGTTGATTTAAACAAATCATTGCACATCACATGGTAAAATATTATTAAAAAAGTTAAAAACTAGCAGTATGCTAGTTTTTAACAATTCAAATAATGGGCCTAAGGGATGCCCAAATCCATAGATACATGTTTTTTAAATTTGTGTTAACAATTTTAATCTAGTGAGAATTATGCAGCTTGATGTCCAATCAAATATAATTTAACCCGTCAAGCGGCATATTGTAGACACAATGCAAAATCTATTGTTATGTCCTCATGAGGAAACTGTATGCATTGACGGGTCATTAGACTAGCTTCAAATTTTTCCTTCAGCCTTTAAAAACAAATCTAAGCAATAGCCAAATTATGTAAGAGCTGACCAGTCCCAACAGAGGGTGTCCGCATGAAAATAAAATCATAATACAAAATATAAATAATATACAGCATGCAGCACGCAGACGCAGCACATTTTGTTAGGAGGTTCCTCTCTCTAGAGCCCTGACCGACGGTGGTTGGACCCTGGGTCAGAGAGTAGCCTTAGGGCCAGAGAGGCTGCTCTTGACATTGGCGGACTGCTATTTTTATACTTCTAAATGTTTTTATTTTATCTTCTGTTTTTTATAAAATTATTTTAAAATGTAATTAATATGGTACCTACGTATAGTTTTAAATAAAGGGAATAAATAATAAGTGAATACTTGGGACATAAGGTGGATACTAGAACTCGCAAGCGCAATGTTCAGCATGTGTACTAAAAAATAATCAATCTTAGGAAACGATTTCTTTAGAACGAAATGACCGGCGGAAAATTATTACATTCGGTTACAACACAATTTCAAGAGCGTTAAGCGGCACGAAATAAATATACCGTTTATTCGCTACCCAATTTAATGGTTATGGACTATAACAATAATACCTTTAGGCTAAATGTTATAATACGTTAACTGTATGGATACTCACAATACAAATACTATCCTCTTCATTTATATTAGACATAATTAATTTTGTAGTCGCTTCGGGACACAACAGCGAAATAAATTTGGTAGTAGCTTTTGGACACAACAGCGATGACTTCAAATTTACAAAAAAGGGTTCCAAATTGTTATTTGGTATTTACACGATTTTTTTGCACGTGCTATCATGGATTGCCGATATCGGTTTGATTTGATTTATTTATTTTTGAATTGACATCTGTCAAGTGTCACTGTCAAGGTGTCACTTGATGTTGCCATTATCTAACATTAAAATTCCTTGAAAATGTGTTAAAACAGTGATTAAGATGCACTTAAATAAATTAATCAATTCGCATTGTAAACGCTTTCTGCACAATGCGAGGCCAGTTTATACTGGATTTGTATAAACTGGCCTCGCATTGTGCATTGTGCTTCATGCGTAGTCGTGTATGTACTTTCATAAGTTTCAATAAGGATTTAAAAAAATATTTATTTGGGTAATATTCATACATACATACACTCACACCTTTTTCATATAGGGGTAGGCAGAAACTGCAGAACGCCATCTGCTACGATTCTTGCATACTTGTTTTGCTTCATCCACATTCATACATCTTGTCATACACATGCGCCGGTTGCGGGTACTACGCACCTGACCTTTCTGAAGGATCTTACCAATAAGGTCGTGGTATGTCTTTCTAGGGCGTCCCCTCCCGGTGACTCCACCGACATTCGCTTTATAAATCCCTTTCGTTAATCGCCTTTCATCCATTCTCTCGACATGTCCAAACCATCTCAACATACCCCTTTCAATGCGTGTCACTATAATAATATCATCTTTTAAACAGCAACGCTCCCTTATCACACTATTTCTCAATATATCATTCCGAGTTACACCACACATACTTCGTAAGAATATTCGAATATTTCCTAAAGAAAAAAAAAACAAATAAATACACCCATACTTTTTTGTCAGAAAATAATTAGTCTTATTTTAGAGCATTAACTGTGGCTGACGAAAAAATTGTCAACCGGGAGGTAAACGTGGCAGCCGCCACTCATCAACCTTCTTTGTGTGTCTATTCTCTCTCCGAGTGATTAGCACGTGTTCTGTTCATAATACATTGCATTTCTTTGGTTGAGTTCTATTGGCAAACCGGTTATTATCGTCGGAGAATATACGCGCGGCCGGCCGCTATCGACCGTTAGATACTGAGCCGTATGCAATATGAACGAGAGTGCATCTGAGGATGACAGTGACGCTGCAGATAATATTAGTATGGAAGAAAACAATATTGGTGACGCGAATATAGAATGTGATTTACAAACAATCAATGAAGAGAACATACACAATATAGGAGAATGTGGATTAGTTGAAGACGAAAATTGGACGACGGTGGGAAAAGATAAAAGAAGAAAAACTGAAAAAATTGATATTAGTATTTCCAGTATAAATAAACTTCCAAAACAGTTTGCATTAGCGAAACTACTTGACTCGGAGAATATATTAGGAATACACCGCGTGAAATATATTAACGCTTTTAAGGTTATTGTCAGTTTTAATGACGAATTAAACGCAGAGAAGTTGATTACATGCCAAAGCTTTCAAGAAAAAGAGTGGAGAATTCAGAAAACATGGGAAGTCAATGCATCGTATGGCATTATAAGAGATATAGACGTGGATTTACCAGATGACGAACTATTGCAATGTATTAAAAACTGCAATGAGCTTGAGATTATCTCCGTTAAAAGGCTTAATCGTAGAAATACTGATACAGGATGGCAACAAAGCGAAACAGTTCGTATTGGATTCAAAGGAAGTTCATTGCCTCAATTCATTAAAATATATAATTTGAGAGTTGCCGTGGATCCATTCGTTTTTCCGGTAACACAATGTTCTCGATGTTGGCGATTTGGACACACGGTGAAATTATGCCCATCTCTTAAAATAATTTGCCCGAAATGCGGTAAGAACCATCCAAACTGTGAGACAACATCTTTCAAATGCATTAACTGTGGAGGTAACCATATGTCCTTAATAAAATCGTGTCCAGCGTACCTAAAAGAAAAGAAAATCAGGTCGTTAATGTCCGAATTTAACTGTACATACCGCCGAGCAATGACTATGTATGTTCCGCCTTTTTCACCACGAACTGTCGATCAATTACCTACTCCTAACAACAACATAAATACGCCGTTACATCCACAAAATAACGCAACAACCTCCATATCATATGCAACAGTAGTATCAAATAAGTCGAAAGAATACGACCTTTCAAAAGATCAAAATATATCATCAAATGAATATTGCCAAGAAGCTACTAAACGAAAGCAGCGCAGCTCTTCAGAACAATTAGCGTACGAAGTTGAGTCATCATCGTCGGATTCACAAACATCGATCAATGAAAGGTGTAAGATCGTCAGTGTGCGCCATGATACTGAGGGCAGTCGCCGCCGCCTTCGTGGAGGTGGGAGTGTTATTATCGAAAACGAGACAACAAATATTGGTAATGACAATCTTAACAATAAAATATCTGAAAATGATAATAATGATTACACTAATCAATCTGAGCCGCGTTCTAATAATACGAGTAATTCATTTGAATCACTACTTAATAAAATCAAGCAAATAATATTTTCTAAACGATGTAACTTTACCCAAAAATTGCGAGAAATTATTAGTATAACGGTTGATTGGTGTATAATTGCTATTAAGGAAAGTTTTTCAGATATGTCTATTTTTAAGAAGCTGTTTGATATGATTTTGAATACACAAAATGGCTAATAATAGAAATAATTTGGGCGTCGTGATTAATGTATTACAATGGAATGCACAGAGTATAAAACCAAAACTGTTAGTACTTGAACAACTGTTAAATCAAAATAAAATACATATAGCTGTAATATGTGAAACCTGGCTGGACTCTGAAAATTATCTTAAAATTAAAAATTATAACATATTTAGGAACGACCGGGAAGACCACTATGGGGGTATTTGTATTATGACACATAAATCAATTAACGCTCAATTATGCGATGTAAGACAATCTAACGAAGATTTACAAACATTACATGTCAAAGTTTATAACTGCAGTCGCATTGACAATATAATTGCTGTTTACTGTCCACAATGGGTACATACCCACCGAACTGACTGGGATAGGTTTTTTCACAATTTAATAGAAAAACATTAATTTTAGGAGATTTCAATGCTCATCATTTTACGTGGTCATACAAAACAGACGTTAGAGGCTCCCAAATATACGAAACAATAACTGATTGCAACATAGTTTCGTTAAACGATGGCAGTCATACGCGCATTAAATTGGTAGCAGGTAACGTACAACAAAGTTCTCCCGATATATCCTTTTCCACTGCGGATATAGCGTGTTTTTTTAACTGGCAGGTAACAAATGAATCCCTAGGGAGTGATCATCTCGTTATTAATATTTCATCTAATATCTCACGTAGCCCTATTTTCTTTAAGAAACGCAATTTTAAGATAGCCGACTGGAGCGCTTATACAAAACTTCTTGAAGAGACCTTTTCTGATTTCAACTTGTTTGGAGAACCGCAGTATATTTATGATAATTTTATAAAACATATCGACAAAGCGGCAGACGATCACATTCCTTTAATAAAGGTTAATTTAAATCCATCTAATAATTTTGTCCCAAAACCTTATTGGACTCCCAACCTTTCTCATTCAGTTGCTAAAAGAAGACTAGCACTAGCTTTATTTAGAAAAAACCCTTCTCCGTCTAATTTGACAATCCTTAAGGAGCGTATTAGAGAGTCTCAAAAACTTATACGAAGGGCATCATCGGATAATTGGCTCAAATTTTGTAATTCTTTGAATGAGGCTTCATCTACCAGTGAAGTGTGGCAGAAAATGAAATGGATAAAAGGAAACAAACTTTATCAATCCTTTCTAGATAAAAATAAATGTGAATTGCTGTTAGCTAGTTTATGTCCCGCGTATGTCTGTCCTTCCAAACCAGATTTTTACTCCTGTAATACTAAATTGGAAACCCCTATATCTACCCATGAATTAGAGACCTGTACCAAAGCTAGTGACACCGCCCCGGGATGTGATAACATTTCGTTTTCAATGATAAAACACCTGCCTAAAAATGGCAAAAGTATTTTAGTTTCACTGTTTAACATTTTTCTATCTACCGGTTCCATGCCTTCACAGTGGCGAGATATAAGCGTAGTCCCAATCCCTAAACCTGGCCGAGATCCCTCGCTAGTCTCATCCCTCCGCCCTATTAGTTTAATGTCCTGCATTTGTAAAATATTTCATTCTATTATTAACAAAAGGCTGGAATGGTTCTTTGAAACTAAGGAATTCTTCTCAACTGAGATGGTAGGCTTCAGAAAATCTAAATCTTGTCTAGATAGTTTGACTAGACTTGTTACAAGGATCCAATCAGGTTTTTCCAAAGATTTGATTACCTTAGCGTGCTTCTTAGATATAGATAATGCGTACAACAATATTAATATAAGTACATTACTTGAAACTTTAGACAAAACTGGCGTTGGCCGGAAAATATGTGATTATTTATGGAACTTCTTAAGTTTAAGAAATTTAAAAATAAGACAAGGTCAAAGCTTCATTAGCCGATATACTGGCCAGGGCCTAGCGCAAGGTGACCCATTGTCACCCCTATTGTTTAATGCAGCTACACATAGTATTTGTTATACCATGCCAAATAGTGTATATATTTCTCAATACGCCGATGATTTCGCGTTGTATACTTCCGATAAAAATATAGAAAATGCCCGTACATCTCTTCAAAATTCACTAGACATTTTAGTACGACTGCTAGATAATTTAGGCCTAAATGTATCTCCAATAAAAAGTAAAACGTGTTTGTTTAAAAAAGGCATTAACAGAAATAACAATATTTGTATCTCAATAAATAATACGCCATTGCAAGAAGTACAAAACGTGAGATATTTGGGATTATGGTTTGATCGCTCGTTGAAATGGACTAAACACATAAATAAACTATCGGAGAAAACACATAAGTTTCTAAATATCTTTAAAGTGTTGGCCGGTCCTGGTTGGGGTATACACGCTAAACATTTAAGAAGACTTTACATTTCAATTATCAGAAGCCGATTGGATTTTGGGAGTTTTTTATATGATAGTAGTTGCCATTCAAATTTATTTAAATTAGACAAAGTACAGAATCAAGCCATGCGTATTATAGGAGGCTTTGTCAAAAGCACCCCCATCCACGTAATGGAGAGTGAGCTTTCTTTACAGCCTTTACGAATTCGTCGATTATTTCTCGCTGGGAAATTTTGGTTGAAAGCAATGTCCACATATAATAATACTACAATAAATGTTGTAACCGAACTTCACGCACTTGTTTCTCATAGATACTGGAGACGTAAATCGATTCCGATTATAATTCAAATGTATTCCAAATTTAAAACTATAAACATACATACAGAGAAATTACTGGGTATGTACACTCTGGACTTTTGGATAAATTGGTACGATTTAAGTAATATAATCAAATTACATATTGATAGTATAAATAAAGCGAAAAGAGAATATAACAATACTTATATCAGATCCATTTGTTCTTTTTATCTAGAAAAACAATATCCAACACATTATAAAATATTTACTGACGGGTCTAAAGATAGAACAGTAAGTTCCAACCATGCGTCGATGGGGGTTGCATTTTTTGACCCTCAAGTTGACGGATTTATAAAATTAAACATTTACGAGAATATGTCCATTATGTATTTGGAATTAATTGCAATTTCTGAGGCACTGGCTTACATTCAATCAATTAATTATGATAAATTTGTTATTCTAACTGACTCGAAAAGTTCCCTACAACACTTGGCTCGATGCACCTCTTGTTTAAGAGGCACACCGATCGCCTATAGTATCATCAAAACCATATTTGAACTGAAGGCAAATTCAAAAGAAGTCATCTTACAATGGATCCCTTCACATATTGGTCTGGTGGGGAATGAGAGAGTGGATAGACTAGCAAAGGAGGCTTCTTATGATGGCGTATCTACAAATGTTTTGCCTTTCTTCACTGATTCAATTTATTTAGTAAAAGAACACTGTTATGATCTCTGGAAAGAGCACTTTGATGAGAGGTCAGTGGAGAAGGGCATATGGTATAGAACATTACAAAATGAACCTTGGAAATCTCCGTGGTTTGATGACTTTTCCTCAAATAGAAATTTGTTGTTAACAGCATTTAGACTTCGCTCTGGACACATACCACTTAATAAATTTGCTTTCCTGATGAAAAAAGTGTCATCTCCTCTATGTTCGGAGTGTGGAATAGTAGAGGATGCTTTACATATTATGGTGGAGTGTGTCCGGAACGAGGACGTCAGGTTTCAAATAATGAATGAAATAAAAGATTTTAAAGACATTGGATGTTGTAACAGTGTCTTAGCTCTTCCACTGTCTAGAACAGCTAAGTTACTATACACAATTGTAGAAATTGGCATGAGACGGCGCCCAAAATGTTAGTTACTTACTACCTATTGTATGTAGAATAATCATTGTTGTACCAAATTATATGAGAGTCCAATGGAGTGACATAGTCATGTTTGACTAAACTCCTAAATAAAGAAAAAAAAAAAAAAAAAAAACCTTCTTTGTGTACTGTCTAAACAATGGGTAGAAAATAGATACTTTTGTGTTACACCGCATAAAATACGAACAAAAACATTTACTTTTATATCGACATACAAGAGAATCAAAGTAATATTGATTTTGGAACTAAACTTCATCATCATCATCATCATCATATCAGCTAAATGAAGTCCACTGCTGAACGAAGGCCTCCCCCATAGACTTCCATAACGACTGGTTATATGCCGCTTGCATCCAATGACTCCCATCGTTTCCAGTTTCCCATCACCTTTACCAGGTCGTCTGTCCATCTTGTTAGAGGTCATTCCACACTTCGTTTTCCGTTTTTTACTAAACTTAGTTGTCCACTAATCTAATCTGTCGACCACCTAAACAGTTTTTGATAGCGTATTTTCAAATAGCTTTTTTTTTCAATTTTTGCTCAATAAATGCTTTTTAAATTAAGTCATTTTTTATTAGTTACTTTTTACATTTTACTTTTTAAAGATGTAGAACACGAAATTAAATAAGTAAGTAGTAAGAAATTATTTTATGCTCATCATGAATTTATAATATCCATATTTCAATTGAAGATATCAATCGATGGTAACACTGATTATGACGTAGACGGCTATTCGCTGATCGACATTCGATTCGTTTTCCAATTCGACTCGTGGAAATGGTGGGAAAACAACAGAGAAAAGGCGCGTAGCGTAGCGTATTACGTACGATCTCAGATCAATTTATACGATCTGAGCGTTTTTTTTTTTTGCATTTGTAGGTCCACGGCAATTTACTTTGGAATAGTTTATAGTATCAAACTGCAGTGGATGACGTAAAGTGTGTTTGGAGGACCTGGGTAGGATTGGCACAAAAAAGGTAATGAAAGGTGTAAATGGGAGGAGGGTCTGCAATATGAGGGCATAAGAAAAGCTGCGAATCATAATGGCAGCGCGTACCTACTACCTACATAAAGAATAATTATAAAGATCAGTTTGGAAGTTAATTGCCAATTTATTAGGCACAGAAATTATGAAATAGTATATACATAGGTATACATTATGAGTTAGAATCAATTAGCCAAATGCTGCTAAGGTTGCTATGGTACGAGTCGCGGGTTCGATAGAGCTGGTTTGTTATATTTTTACAACTAAGTACCTAACAACACCTGGACGTCTACAGAAAAAAAGGTGATCCTGCTGATGCTTCACTTTTAATCTACTCTGAATAAAGAAAGGAGTATTTATCTCAAAGATATATATCGATAATGATGACTGTCATACACTTTATTTCCTGATTATGTCAATGTCCTTTTTTATAATAGGTGTTATCCAAAATAAATAAATAACCAAAGTACAAAATCCTTCTAGTTATGAAAATTATAAATGAATGCTTATTTAGAAATAAAATAAGTTTGGGATTTAAGGCGAAATAATTATTAAACGTTATGGTACAAAGCGTATTGAACTATTATTGTTTAGCATCGAGAAGATGCTGCTTCTGTATCTCACTAAAAGTGGGCACAATCCTGATAGCCCTGGCTGGATTTGTGCCGAGTGTGATTCTAATATTGGCATACAGTGGAGGGAGAGGAATCCTAGTAGAATACGGAGTGGAACCCTGGCTCGCAGATGTAGTTCTCCATTTAAGCGCAATCCTGGGCATACTCCTGTGTGGTGTCCACGTTATTCTCCTAGTAGCGTCAATTACGTATAACGAGAAGTTAATATTATTATACTTATGGTTCGCCTGCGGTTATTTCGTCGTAGACTTTTTTAGTATCCTGGCTTTAAGTATTTCTGCCATAATGAATAATATGATTTTGTTTGGCACGTCGCTATTATTTTTAGATATATTTTATTGGTGTTTTTTATACGTATTTGTCTTTCCTGTTGTAAATGGTTTCAGAAGAAATATACATACTATAGTGATATATGTGGCATAAAATTAATCTTTTATTACAAGTACGGAGAGATAAGATTCAGTTTTGAGCAATAAAAACATACCACCACGCCCATGTTACCATAAGGGTTAGGCGGAGGTGTAGTACTAGGTACTGCTATAACTATTGAATAACTGCTCACCTGCGTTGCGTTGCGAAGTCTGATTCGCTTTGGCTTGGGAAAAGGCTAGGAGGACGACTATGACCTAATGATAAAGTTGATAACATTTGTCTCATGCCGGAATCGAATTGACGAACCGAAGTGCAGCAGTTGTGGTTTATCAGTGGTAAATTTTAATAGAAAGAGTCGGTGTAAGTACACATAGTATTATGTTTCACAATTGCGCATTTTATGCATAAAACACTTATTTACGCAATTTTAACGATGTGGTAGTTCGGAACGGCTAACTTCAGACACGCTCAGTTATTTCGAACAAACTGTCGGTAGGTATCTACGTGGCATTTCAACAATCAACTGGAAATCGTACCAAGCCCCTTTAATTTACCAAAATAATCATCATTAACCTTTTGACCGCTTGTGACCATATATGCGACAAATATTTCCGTGTCCCTACCGCTCGTGTCGTATTTCTGCGACAGAAAACATGCATGATTTTTTTCGTTCTATTTTCGTCCTATTATGTGCGTGGTACAACTAAAACTATTATTAAATAGAGCTATGTTTACTCTTACTCTAAGCATTGAAAAAACTTAACACGATTGCTCCTCCTTATTATAAATAATTCCTACATTATTTTATCGATTTGTAGCAACGCGCTAGGGGCTCGGCAATTGATATTTAGCCACGCGCTTAAAAGGTTAATAACATTAACAATTCCGTTTATTTTTCCGAAAAGTACGGACTTCTGGATTAGTCTATTTTATCTATCTACTATCTATACTCCAGGTTTTCCCTCTCTACCCTGCTCCTAAGGATCGTAGCGTGATGCTAGAGAGCCTTCCACGTGAATGTGGCTATCATAAGTACTTATAAAAAAATATTTTTACAATCCAACTCCAGTTCCAGAGATTAGCGCGTTCAAACAAACAAACAAACACTAAAGCTGTATAGATATATATTTTACAGGGTGTCCCAGACCGAGTTGTCCAGAGAAATGTGGAGTAAAGGGACATATTAACTATCTACTCGTATTCAATTAGGTATAGGATTGCCTATGATTGGGTATTTTTTTAAATTTAATTGTCCTACTGTGAACTGGAGCCCTGAGACGGTTAACCGAAAACGCGGCAGACGCCTTTGCTCAGGAGTGGGACAATTGGGTATTTTATAGAAGTATTATTTTTTAAGTCTTTTACATACCATGACGCCTCCATTTCCCGAAGGGAAATGCAGAGGTATAAGTACTTAATGTAACACGGTTACAGGTCAACCTATACAAATCCAGTTTAAGCTGATCTGGCACTGTATAGGCTTCCAATACAGTGAAACGCCAGCGTAAACTGGATTTGTAGATATGCGTACACACATAATGCGCCAGGAGTGTTTAGGTCCCTTGTATACGGGGCGAGCCTATTCACCGGGCACATAATAATCAAACACTATTCGAGCATGCCGAAGAAATAAAACACCATTTAAACTGAACTGTTAGATAGTCTTATACGAGGATTTATTAAATATAAATGACTAGACGCATTGACTAAGTTAATTAGTGGACATTGACAAAATGAAGGGTATTTTTGCCCTAAGTACAAAAAGTAAAATAAAAAAATGATCTTTTCAACATCAATACAGTACTAGTACCTAGTACTTAAGTTCAGATTAAGTAGGTAGGTACCTATGTCAAAGAAACATAAACAGCGTACCTACCAGCTATATAATTATATTGCGAAACAGTGTTTTATTTTTAAACTTAGTATAACTTATATCTAGTAAACATACTGGTTTCTTACATCTAGTACCTAAGTACCTAAATCTAATTAAGTTACATAGTATTTTATTTATAACTTTGCGGTCTAGAATATCAAGAGCAGTTTACTCTGAAATGGACGAATTCATTGACATTTTTCAAAATTATTTCATTAATTTACACCCAGCATCCTCTTGCCGCAACAACATAAACGTAACATTATATACAAATAAAGAAAACTGAAGTGTCTTTAATGTCAAAACAACGCAGCTCTTTACTTAATGAATAAAAAACGTACTTATATACTTCCGGTACTATATACAAACATACAACTCTAAAATCACATGGAAGTATACATAAGAATACGTGATAGAACAGAATTAATATCGTCTAAAGAGGAAGAAGGGAAAAGAAGATGTTCCAGGGTTTGCCTGTTGGCAGTACAGCAGATGCTGGGCAGAAGCAACATAACCCTTCCGAAGCGTGTCGAATCTTTGGCCGTGCAGTGTTTTTGAAGAAGCATTAGGAATTGGTCCTGAAGCATTTCGATGTGTGCTGAAGTGTTATCTGCACAATCTGTAACAAGTAGAAAGAACAACATTATTTTTAAGAGGAAAACAGACATTTAATCAAGCATTCTATAGTTTATTTTCAGACAGGATGGGTATAGATATCAACGGTAATGTAGATAATATTACCATGGTGTAATAAAATCTAGTATTACACTATGACATTACCGTGTTTCCGTTGATATCTTCCCATCCAAAATATGGGACCATGTCGGGATATTTATATTTGCAGGGTGTCCAAGAAAACAGGACGCCTACCTTCCTAAATGAGATAAAGTGAAAGTGAACTCAGATGTGAATAAGTTAATAGTTGATGTCGGAATTCTTACTAAATACCTAAAATAGTTATATAATGTGTTATAGACGAACGAAAAAGAAAGGATCCGCCTTAAGATTATACAAAACGGGAAGACACTGCATCCGGGCCTATAGACACAGTATCTTATGGAGAAGGTAGGTAGATTATATTTAATTATTATTAAACCTGCCTCGTTAGTCTAGTGGTCCCAATCGAGACTGCTACGCTAGAGGTCTTGGGTTCGATCCTCAGGTCGAGCAAAGTGTTATTGGGTTTTTTCTATGAAATTCTCAGTAGCAGCTCGGAGTCTGGATTTGTGCCCGGTGACTGGCAATAGGCTCGACCCCTATTACAAGGAACCTATACATACCGGTGAACTGTGGGTGTACATTAAGTACACCTCCGCCTAACCCTTCGGGGAATACAGGCGTGAAGGTATGTTATGTTATTATTAAACGTAGCATTCCTTTCCTCTGTCTAGATGCAGCTGGCTGCCTTTTGAACCACACACTACCTACTAGGGAAATGTTGACTACGTAATATTCCCACGTGCCTGTTACAACGTTACCCATGCATAGTTATGAAGGTACGTACTCAGATCAAATAAAAAGTTAAGATAGAACTTTGCGACCAAAGAAGTGACGCCGGCTAAAACTACGTCTTGCCGTGTACAAACACCATTACACGCTTTGTTACCCAAGCCGTAGTTTTAACCGGCCTCACTTCTTTGGTCGCAAAGTTCCATCTTAACTTTTTATTTGATCTGGGGGTTCGTACAGTTGCGCGAAAAACTAAAATTTACCTGTACGAAACAACAGCGTCGATTTCAGCCAATCGTACTCAGATTTGTCTAGCCTACACTGTGATAATTTCTTCAACAGATGTGTTAATTTCTTGATTTCTTCCATAACATTGGGTTGCTTTAGAGCGACTGCACTTGGCATATTGTGATCTGTGAATTCATAAACGTCTTTAATTTTCTTTCAGAAACAATAATTTAGATTCCTACAGCAAGCAACACCTTACCTTCGTCGAAGTAAGTAGAGTACTCTGCTGCGGTTAGAATGAACAGTTCCTTCCAGTTATTGCGTAACAGGCTAGTTTGTGCAGTCGGTTTCATATGAACGAATGAACCAACTCCGTGTAGCCATTTAATGGAGGCCACTAAAATTTTCGCAGCAGGACCACATAATTCTTCGTCTAGTTTCCATGTATTGTAACAATACTTTTTAAACTTAGCAGTTATATCTGTTATATCATCCAAATTTCCTTTGTTGTCATCAACAGCGTGTATCGATTTCTGGCGATCATTGAGGTAATCGACGAATGTATATGGTTTATACTCTAAAGTTTGGGTGCGTTTCTCTAAATTTGTTGATACAGTGTGCTGAGATGGTTCGAAGGTGCTAGGAGAGTGAGGTGGAGCTTTTCTTGTATCTATAAAAAAAGGTATTTTTGCAATTCTAGATATCATATAAGTAATATGACCCAATTTGCTTCAATATTCAACATATATTTTAATTTAATATTCATTATTCATAAATTACATCGAGAAATTCCTCTGATTTACACATATTTGGCATTCTGGTACATATTTGGAACTCGTATCCTACAGAACGAATATATAAAGTCGCTTAAATGCACTAATTGTGTCCTAAATTGTCACTAAGTATTGCACAGGAGTAAAGGCGTAGCAATAGCACGGAGACAGTCGCAGCGCAGTGCTCGCAAATCTTACACAAAGGCACGAATTTCCATTACTATACCTTCTATATCACCGGCATTTACTTGACAATCAGCCTTGCATGCTTCTTCCGAGCTAGAAACTTCATCTTCTTTAATTTTTTCAGACCTGTGTTGTGAATCCGGTTTTTCTAGACAAAGTGGATAATCACAATAAGTATGCAGCATATCTTGTTAATATCCTAATGATATTTAAATTAGGTACACTTACCCTCCGCAGAAGGTGTAGACCTGCCAGTCATTACGGGAGGATATAAAAAGTTTGTTGGAATATATGCGGGGTGAGGAACAGGGTAATGTAGCGATCCCGAAAACAACGGGATCTTAAATGGGTTGAGAGGACTGAGCGTGCTGACGTGAGTGCTTAGGAGCGGGTTCAACTGCGGAACATCGGCTGCCATCGTTTCCTGAAGTCTCGACGTAGGGAAATCTTGAAACGACGATCTATCCAAAAACGAATTGTGTACATTTACTTCGGGGAGAGCGGACACCAAGCCATTATATGTGTGTAGAGGAGGAAAGGTGGACAAAGCTAGGGGGGTTGGGCTGGGAATAAATTGTTGCTGTCGTGAGAAGTTGTATCCGAGTTTCTGTAGCGCCATGTGGTGTTGGGCGGCGACGGACGGACGAGGCGCACGCTCATGTTGAACTGCTGCAAAATTCAGATCATTTTTTTTTTTTTATATAAATTGGAGCTTTTATAAGATTTCTAGGTACCTACTACTCAGCTCCTAAGATTCGTAGAGTGAAAAATATTTTTTTACTTAATATGTGCACCTTTACTTTTATATGCATTTAGTAAAAAACGGTTATTTTGATATTACAAAAATGTTTAGTTTAAAACTAAAGTGTTATAAATACGTCATATCCACGTGTAAAATAGAAATGTAACGGCTCATTCACACTGGGTCCGTCAACGACGATTCGTCAAAAAAGACGATACGTAATGACGGATGAACGTTCACATTGCATACGGAATCGAGTTTTTTCACGATTCATCAAAATATTCGCGCTGAATTCGTGATTAAGCCTTCAGTCTTGGACGAACTATCCAACACGATGGATGAGAATATGATTATCTTGTGTTGGTACCTATTACCTTGCATAGTCGTCCCGACCGATCCGTCATAACGATTCGTGATTTAAAACTGAAGGTTTTTGAAAAAAGACGAAACGTCATTACGTCACTTATCCGTAATTTTTCACGATTCCGTAAGTGTGAGTTTTCATGTAGTCGCACTCCATAGGTAAACATGTGAAATCTGATGGCTACAATTATAAGTGATAGGTAAACAACCACAGCTATTAGGGGTGGTAGGCGTCACAAACACACAATAGAGGCAAGGCGAGGCGTCGGCTGCGAGGTTGCGAACGATCACTGACGCGGGGCGCAATCAATTTCAATTGTAAATAAATATAATGTGTGAACTACGGCTGTTGGTGACAGCTTGTCTAGCCGATATGTTGTTTACTTTTCACCACAAATTTGTATAAGGAATTAAGCTCTCACTCCTTCAATAACAAGATCCTATGGGAAAAACGCACGTGACGCATAGACCATAAAAGGACATAATAGATTACACAAAAATTTAAGTAACTACTTTTTTTCATCAATTCATATCCTAGGTACTTGGGCACAGGTTGGCACTCTCAGATTGAGGTCTTAGGATTTAGTTAAATCATGTTAGCCTACTCCGGGTTTGCAGGGTAATTGGTTTCCTCAGGATGTCTCTTTCACTGTGATAATAAAATTAATTTATATGACCGTTACCAAGGCACACCTTTGATTTTTCGGAATCATGTGCTAATCAATAAAAAAAAAACTAACTTTAAATCGATAGCAATAAAATTTAAACAGTTTTGTCTTTTTGATGTAGACTCGATCTTTTATTTATTGTTGATATTTGACTGCGTGAGAGCGGAAACCTGCTGGCGATTGACATGAAAGGGAAGATGAGAGCTCGTCTACGCGGTCCCCTGCGTTTTTTCTCACTCACCACTTACTATCACTTGTCTACCGCAAATACTTGAAATGTTTCCTAATGGAAAAGACATGCTTCGAAGGAGGCAGTCTGGATAAATACTTTATTGGGACAAGTGCTCGTCCGTGTTCGCTATTGATTACCAATCGTTTCGATTTCACTCTATAAGGAAATCCATTTAACAATAGATGATGAAAATTATGATTATATTTAATATAGAAATATAATATATCTGTGATATTTAATTTTAAGAACTTGAAGAATAAGTTCAAATCAAATTAAAAAATGTATGAAAACGGAACACAAGTACATAAGTAAGTAAATGAGATGTTATTTAGGTTCTATCCAACGTGTAACAGCATGAATACTTACATTGATTTAGTTTTTAAAATGTATTTATTAATCTTGTGTATGGTTAGTTGTGCGTACGGACGGACGAAAAATAATACTTTCTCTTTCTTTCTATTTGCATAATGTGATGTAAAAATAAAAGAAAATTCACCATTGAACGTGACAACGCTTTCAGATTTGCTGCAGCTCGGCAACTTAGAATTGTTTGATAGGTGCCTATGCCCCACTCTCTCTAACCCTTTCTTTCTCTCTATGTGAGTTAGTGTTAATAATTCGGTTTAATAATATACTCACCATCTTTTTTCATGTTGACTCGTAGACATTTGGAAAAGCGGCACGCCTGACATTGGTTTCGTCGAGAAACGTCTACTACACAGCGGCCATTTTCTTTACATACGTAGTCTAAATTACTGGGTACAAGCAAAAACATGATATTAAGTAACTACTTCGTTTTAACTTAAATAAGGGGTATAAGGTGCAGATTACATGATATAGACTTTAAAACACATACTGAAGCGTATACTGAAGCTAACCGTTGAATTTAATAACAAGCAATTTTATCGAACCATGGGTTACCTTTTACAACATGTTTGTCAGTAACACAGTACCTAGTTGTTGAACTATTAGTAATTTTTTGCAAAACCTTTTTTAAATCAAATCTAATGTTTTTATTTCAAATAAGCTTTTACAAGCGTTTATGAAACGTGATTGACTCTAGTAGCATGGTTCCAAAAAGTTGATCCTATGGAGCAGAATCCGGCAAGAAACTCCATGGACACTGTTTTACTCTTTTATTTCTTTCTTTTATAATATAATGCCATTAGCGCTTAGCAACACTAATAATGAGGGAGTTTTGGCAATAATTACCGTCTTATACTTCTTTTGAAGAAGCCTCTGCAACCGTCACAAGAAGGCACTCCGTAATGTTTCCCTGAAGCTTTGTCACCGCATACACGGCACAAACTCTCCGGTTTGGCCTCCATACTTCTATAAATAATCAATCAATGCTTGAAGGTCATTATAATAACGTTGAATGGACACTGGGCAATAAAAACGAAGGATATTCACAATAAGTAATTTGATTTTTTATAGGTAACAGTACATGATACTGTAAAATTATTGATGATATCTACGATAAGTAGACATAGTGTAATAAATTAGATTTCATATTCGCTATGCTATAAATAATTTCCTAATGTAGGTAATGGCTTGTTAATTTTTGTTTATTTAAACTCAGGTTAGTACCAAGTTATTGGAAGCTTTTAACCGCTTTCTTAGGGGTTTACTATTGACTTTTAATACGAGTATTGTTATCAATCGTTTTTACTAATAAAATGTCTACACATCGATCCATATCTTAACTTTCGAATGTCATTTTTAATTTGTACAACATATTCCATAGAACATGTAGTGACACGAATTAAAGGTAAAAATTGCAAAGATGGTCTGGGCATGTTGAGAGAATGAATGAAAGACGATTTAAGGCGAATATTAGCGGCAGCATCGGGAGAAGTCGTCGTCGTCCTAGAAGGGCATAATTATCTATACAGATCTTATCGGGAAAGTCCTCCAAAAAGGTTTCAGTACTGAACTCGAACCGACGCGTGTGTATGAAAAGATGTATGAATGTAGAAGAAGCGAAAGAGACATGCAAGAGTCGTAGCAAGTGGCGGTCTATATTACAGCCTGCTTCTGAGGGAAAAAGGCGTGAGTGTATGTATGTACCTATATATGGATCAGTATTCCAAACCAAATGCATGCTAACGGACCTATTACCATCAACGCCTCTATAACATGTTGAGTGTAGTGTGTAAGTAGTGTGAGTTTGTAAATTACAGGCACGAGAAAAAATCAATAGCCACGATGACTGTCTGAAATTAAATTAAAAGAAAATTACATATAAATATCAATGAAAATCCTCACTTAAGAATAGAATGTACATAATTTTATAATACAATAACGTTATCAAATTGTCTGCCAAACCCAATATGCACCCTTGTAAGGATATTATAAAGTTTGAAAGAATATTGCTGCGTCATTGACGGCAGGCATTAATAATCGATTGATTATTCAAATGGGAACGACGCGGTGCGACATCGTACGGTAACATATAAAATATAACTCTTCGGTTGTCAGGATAGATAAATGGGATTTTGATAGAAGTTTTATCACATTACCATATCATCGTATCGCACACATCAGCGTTACATTGCGTGTCACCCTGTCCGTTATTTTATATTATATGCATACTGATCGATTTTGGGATTTACTATTTTTTATAAATTAATTCTATACATTACCTATCTATTTTCGTTATGACTAATGGCCAACTAACTCTACTAACTACCACTTAAAAAGTGACTGCAACACTACGTGACTTCACTCTTAAAATTGAGGAGGTAGCTTTTAATTTCATGTAAGTATTAAGTTTATACCACGTCGCTCGGTGACATAATTCGATTTAAACGATTGTGCCTAACTAATTACAATCATAAGAATTGAGCTTACGGTACTAATTTTACCTTCCCCCTAAAGTTTTATTTTATGAGAATTACGCATGTCAAATGACGATAATGTTACATTAGCCTAGGTACTGTTAAAACATATCTATTTGCTCTATCTGTATCCAACTAGGTATATAGGAGTGGCCCTCGTAACTGCCGAAGAACACAGGTGTTAGTTCTCACAGCACTATCTTGTTAGGGAACTAATGAGTTATTCGTAATTATTTATGAAGACAACTTGAAATCTAGGATTTCACGTCGCGACAATGAATTGAACAATTTCTACATCACGTTCATTGATTGATCAGTCCCCGTGAATTCCATTGTATTGTTGGGCAACAATATTCAGGTCTTGATTAAACCTCATTACCAGTGGCGCACGATACGTTCATATAAAAATTATTGGAATCTATTATTCCTTCTTCAGGTATTCACTTGTCATTTCACGTAATGAATGGGTCAGCCAGTAAGGGGAGTTATAGTGGCGAGTTTGTGCCTACTGCCTGCCGCTAATTCAATCGTAGAGTCGATAGTTAAAGTATACCTATTATCAGCAAAACTCTGACATGTTTTTGTAATTGTGGCGTGACGTGTACAGGTCACAATTACACCGTATGTGCGGTGAAAATCAGGGGCTCGCGGGTTCGCTTCAGTAATTATCCACGAATGATAAACGCTGCGTACACGTTTTGATTGTTGGCACCCCTTACGGGTTTTATAATTGCCGCTGTATTAGTGGTTAACTTTTGGCTTTCGACTTTTATACGTTACACTGTAGGTGTAGAGATACCTATCACTTAGCTCATCTGAAAGGATTAGCAAGCTGAAGTGGCAATAGGCAGGTTATATTTCTCGGAGAACTGGTATTTCCGTTAGAGGACTTTTTATATAAATTTTTTGATACTTGATGAATGATGAATTTTGAAATTTTGTACAAAGATTTATAAGGTTATCTATTGTAATGTTTTAATAATCGTATAATTCTAGTTATTTTTTTTTTAACTTAAAGAAAACGTAAACTACTTAAATAACCTAACACATAGTACTACACCCAGTCTCTCATAACCAGGCATCGCAATATTCATATTTTTCAAATAACTATATAAATAGTTTGAGCATTTATCAAGGCAACATATTGCCGGAATTACGAAATAGTATAATTATCTGCACCCCACATTTAGTTGCGTGTCCGTCTCGAGGGTCGTTGGACATTTGCACCGTCTGACCTGTGCCCTATGTATAGTGATCAGTTGCATTAAATAAATAAAGGAGTCAGGAGATGCCTCGAAGGTTAAAAAAAGGTTGCTGCTTCTGCCGCTTACAGAGACAAGCCTCTGTAATCGGCAGAAGCAGGAACCTTTTGTTTTCATCGTTATGGAACGCTTATTGTGTCGTGTTGTTTATAATCATAAAATATACAATTTAATTACGGACAACAAGTACACCTCGAAATAAATACTGATAGGTTTCACAGATATTTGTCTTGGGTCAAAATCAAACCCATGGCACCGTCTCGGCGCTTTTCAGAAAAAATCCAGAAACAGTAAAATTTCAGCAAGTGGGTATTGCCTGAAAAAATAATTTGGTGAATTCTTGCTAGTTAATTTAGTTTTAATTGTATACCTAAATTCGAAATACCTACCTTCAAGGCTTTCAACTTTATTTTAAATTATTTTACAGACTTCGCGCGTTTGTTGTATTATTTATTCTAGTTCAAACTATGTAGGTATATTCATTGCTAACACAGGAAAAGGTCTGTTGGGTCAGCTTGTTGATAAGGGAATAATTTAATGTCTACATATTGTAATTATCTATTTATTTCTATCCCTGAAGGTAGTGACTAACAAAAGGGCGCCCGCCGGAAACCGAAGGCCGCCGGCCACAGAACAGGTAAACGCCGGCCATCCGCCGCTCGCCTCACTCTGAAAGACGTCACGTGTCTTCCACCGACTAAAAACACACTTTGTTATACATTTTTTTTGCAAAAATTATAATTTTAATTAAATAATTATCTACACGAGGGTGGGCGAACCTTTTTAACACTTTCAGAATCAGCGATTTTTTTTTTCATTTTAGGTAAGTTGTTTAATTTGCGTGCCCGCTGCTTTTCTTGGATCCGATAGCCGTTTTTCCGGCTCTCTATCCGGAATATAACACTTATCGGTGTTTTAAAAAATCATAATAATTATAGTTGAAAAGAAAATAAGAATAACGCCATAATAATAAAAAAATCAAAAGTAATTAATACTTTAAAAAATTAAAAACCATAAGGGGTGCTTATAACAATTATCATCGAGCACCCTAACTAACCCAGGTACCTACGCTTTTCAACAATAAAATTGTTATTTTTTTTTCACACTATTTTCTAATCTTAGCTCATTGACAATATTTTTTTTTTACTTTTTCGTTGGTGGAGTTTTTCAACCGACGTTAAAAAGGAGAAGGTTCTCAATTCGACTGTTTTTTTATGTTTGTTACCATAACATTCGACTGGGTGAACCGATTTTGATGATTATTTTTTATTTGAAAGCTTCCCGTTTGGTCCTATTTTAATTTGGTCCAGTTCTGACAAAGGCATCCTTGGGCTACCCATATAAGTCCTAAATGTGCATAAAGTAAGTGCGCGACAAATGGACGAATAACTCAATATCACGCCAACCGATTTCGATTATTCGTTTTTTGTTTGGTAGGTATAACCTACCTCTACTTTAGAGGTGGTCCCATTAAAATTGTATCGAACAAAACTAACAACTCTTATGCGAGTTCTACGTAGGTATAGTACCTACTGTACCTAACTATCTAACATATTTCACGCCTAATTCGATTAACTTGCTGCTAACCGGTAATAAAATGTTTTTATTTCTATTAGGTAGCTAAGTTAATTTAGGTAGGTAGGTGCCTACCTAAATTCCTAAGTTCCTCGCCCAAAATATTTTGTCACGGTTCGTATAAAATAAGTTACTCTACTTAGTATCTAAATAAGACTCATCCTCAGCTCCATGTGTTTGCCCAGAATCGCTGTCACCGTGGCGAGGCTGTCAACAGCCTCATGTCATGTCAGTCATGTTGCAGGAGTGCAGTCCGCATACCGTGAAATGCGACATTTTTCGTCGTGCTCTTGCCACCGTCGGCATACCAGCTGTTTTAGAACCTAATGGCTTGGTACGTGATGATGGGAAGAGACCAGATGGTATGTCGCTTTTGCCTTGGTAAATTGGAAGGTCCATCTCATTTTCGGAGCCCAGCTGGTTTCGCTGGCGCTGCTGATGCTGTCTGACCAGGACCTAACTATATTTTTGAGCTCTTTGGGGTCAAACTATAGCGATGCCGAGCAATACATTGACGCCTAGTCGTGGATTTTGTTCTTTCCTATTGGAATGTAAAAATAATGTGTAAATCTAAATATAACCTAATGTAGATATTTAATTAAAGTAAGTACATAAAAATAATAAAAAGTACGAATTATAGATCATAAAAAATACTGCTATACTTATCATAACAGGCAAAAAAGGCTGACTCCAATAAAACTTGACTTGACTAAAATAGTGGCTTCTACCTAAAAACTGCTACGGTCCTTTATCATCCAAACTCATTAAAAATCAGGCCTCAATCGAGATTTACTGAAATTGAATTCAAAGTAGCAAGGAGTCGATAAGTAGGTATCTAACATTTTTATGGAAACATAACATAACATACCATCACGCCTGTATTCCCCGAAGGGTTAGGCAGAGGTGTACTTATGTAAATACACCCACATTTCGCGGGTATATTTAGGTCCCATGTAATAGGGGGCGAGCCTATTGCCATTAACCGGGCACAAATCCAGACTCCGAGCTGCTAGTGGGAATTTCATAGAAAAACCCAACAACACTTTGCTCGACCTGGGGATCGAACCCAGGACCTCTAGCGTAGCAGTCGCGATTGGGACCACTAGACCAACGAAGCAGTCAATGTTTATGGAAACTAGAATAATAGGTATCTAGGTAATTAAATTTTTTGCAAAGGTGTTGTTAAATGTTTCCATCTTGTTGAGGCGGCTTTTAATAGTAGATTATTCATTATGGGGAGACAGTGATAGGTAGGTATACCTATTAGTCCTATTAAGTACCTACCTACCTACGCACGAATGTGGAGAGGGCCGCAAACCACTCAAGTTTCAAATTTGTAATCTGCACATTCTGCACTGATTCCCCGAGAGAAGCATTAACTTAGTAGGTACTATTTTCACTTATGAGTAAAATAAAAAGACTATCTGAAAAGATTAAACTTTCAGTGCAAGAGCTTGCATATTCGTAATTAAATTATTGACATATCTACTTATTCAAATATTTCTTTTTCAGTCAAGAACTTATTTATGGAGATTAGGGTGTCCCAAGACACAATGAAAAAAAAATTTTTCGCGAAATTAAATACGCATACCCTCTATTTTTATACCGTTTGACCTCATTGACTCAAATAATAAATATTATTGCGATTGGACAATAATAACCCGTGCCGACTTGATGCCAAACTTTTGACATGAAAATTTGTACCGACTTACTATAGGAGGAATTAAGAATTTAGTTTTCATTACTTTATTAATACTCCAATACACCCGAATAGTAAATTATTTACTCATTTACATTAAAAAAAAAATATTTTTATTCAAATTTATTTTTATCGTTTGTTCTTTACAGTCAGGAAAAAAATTTTGGTGTTCTTGTACGCAACGTAATAAAAATTGTTTTTGTTCCTCCTCAGCTGTGATTAATCCATGAAAGTCTTGCATCAACTTAACCACTCTTTCGGCTACATTATTTACTACCCTCAGTTCCGAAACTTTCTTTCTAGCTTCTTGAAACGAAGTATTAGTTTTCATTTCCAGTTTCTTGGAACTTTTTAAAGAGTGGAATATCAGGGCTTGTAGTTACTTCACTGTTTTTTTCTCCAAATACGCCTTTTAAGACCAATACATACACGTGATCACGACAAGCAAAAATACGCATTTCTCTGTTCAGTTTTTGTTCAAGAAGCGCACATTCACCGTTGAAACGACCTGTATTTGAAGCAGTAGTATCACAACAAAGAATTTGCACTTTATCTTCTAAATTCAAGTCTACAATGGCGTTCCAAACGGACTGCGCTTGACTCGTAGATCCTTCTAATCTTGGCAGAGCAATAATTTGTTCTTTGTTTTCATAAGAAATAACTATAGGAAGACGTTCTCCTTTTGATTTCCGAGCATTTAATGCAGGCAAAAGCTTGCCGCCCAATGAACAGTCACAACATCCGGTACCTCATTTTGGAAATCATTTTTTATGGTTTCAGCGCGCGTATATAAGATAATGTCGAAGGAGTCGGCTCAGACAAATATTTAGCACGTCGTTTTTCTTCTTCAATAGTTCTGAGGCGCGCTCTTTCCTCTCTTTCAGTCATTTTTTTATCTACTCCTGCTTAGTGACCAGGTCGGCCTGGCTCTCCTTGACGCTGTAAAAAGATTCTATAGGTACTCATTTATTTTTATTAATTGCATCGGCGTGTGCAATATTAAACAAATTATCTTAATTGTTGACAGTCTTGACGGCGCTGCCTAAATATGTCTTCTTTTGTGCATTTTTTTGCAAGTCCCTCCAAGCTTGATATTAGTTTCTTCACGCAATTAGGCAAAGATTTTGTAGGAATACGCGCCTTTTCCCAGTAGATAATACACTCGTGAATAGTGAGATTCGCGCTTTCATTGACAGTTAAATTCACTTCAGGGATATTGTTAAATAAAACTGCTAGAACTTGTCCATTAGACGGAAGTTTTGGACCCGTTTGTTGATGCTTTACGTTACCTATTAAAAATATAGCCCTTTTAGAACTGCGTAATTCTAATGACATATTGACTGATTGAACACAATGCGTGTTCTATAACCAAATAACAAGTAATCACAACCACATCGAGATGTTAGGTCGTGTCAGCCTTAGAGAGAAAGTACTCACATGTATCAATGTTAGTCGGCACGGGTTACCGTGGTCCTACCGTCTTAAAATTTTATTTATAATTGTTTTGAATTAAAAGTAAAAAATTTAGAGGGTATGCGTAATAAAAAAACGACTTTGATTTTTTTGGGACACCCTAATGGAGATGTCATACAATACATTCAATTGTATTAACTTACTTAATTCTTTTTTACACATCACGATAAAAATTAAATGAAACCCGCGGGAGCGCGTTCGCGGAACCAACCAATCCCAAAATCATTTTTTGAATTATTTATTTGGATAAATGTACGCACTGCTGAAACCTTCGTGGTGATACAGACAACGAAGCAAAGCAAAATACAAGCATAATTCCTTAATAAAGGATTCCATACAACTTTACAGCCCTACGGGTTATAAAGAGCTGGTTTCCTCCCTGGTATTAAAGTAGGTATTTACTTAGTACCTACCTAATTAGATGATCCATCACTTTTGGAATAAGTAGATGAAGTAAAAAATTATTTCTTGTGCAATTTTAACAATTCTATTGTAAAAATAATCGATAGATTGTAAGTAGATACAGGTTTTGGTGACAAAAATTAACAGCCTGAGACAAGTGTAAATGCGCCACTGGGTCCCAAAAAAACCAAAGTAGGTATACCTAAGCCACATTTTGTCGATAATACCAGGTTTTAAATGATATAAAATTAAAAATATCACAAACTTGATAGATACGTAATAAGTAGTTAACATGAAAGGGATTAAATTTTAACTAGCATTAGGTATTAAAAAAATATATAATGTAACCAGTTACTTCAAAAAAATAGATATGTACTCACAATTGTGTTGTCTTCAGTTCAGTAGATAAAGCACAACAATCAGACTACGCCAAATGATGTTGTCCTCCGTTATAAAATTGTTCAGCCCGGGGTGGTAATAAAGTTGTGGGTGGGTAGTAGATGTGGGCGGGGCGAGCTTTCTTACCCTATCTACATTGAACTTGATTGGTCGAAGCTTAGTAGGCGTAACTCAAAAATACTTTGTTCCTTTCATTATTTATTGAATTATGATTGAACAGGTGCGGTTGCCTTATTGTTTTTCTGTTAAGCCGTAGATACTGTGTACCCATTATAAACTTAGGTCCTACTTTGGTTTCAATATTTTCATTCCGTAGCTTTTTGAGCAATTTGAGTATTATTAACGAACCTACATTTGAAATGTACTAAGTAATTACCTAATTGTATTTTGTGCCAAATGTCAAGCATAGCATATTTTACTTACTTCTAGGTAACTACCTATCTCTCAGTTGTCTTTATCAGTGCCTGAGTATTCCATTGCTGGAGGACCCGCCATTGTCATCAGTTGTGCATCAAGCCAATTACAGGTAGAGGCCCAGATATTGGAGCATTTTAATAAGCATAAGAATGCTCGTTACCGGGGCGTGCTCGAGCAACGCTCTTTTGTGAAACATAACATCATAATTTTTAGGGAATCCGTATCGCAAAAGAGAAAAATTACCCGTAATGGTAGGATTAGGTTACCTACTTTGTTCTCCGTCAGTCAAGAACATTTTCTCAGCAATGCGTGGAGTGGAACCAAGTCAAAATAATAACAAAACCTTAGGTCTACGGTCTCTAGAAGCTGTAAAAATAAGCTTCAATCAATTCATATAAAACTACGGTCAAACCTACAGGGGACGTAGGTAGTTCTCGTTTACGTAGAATCATGAAATTTACAGTCAAAGTATAGTACATTTGTAGACCACATTAAATTTGTCTGTTTAGAGAGATGTTGATTGTCTTACAAATAGAAGAGAGGAATATGTATTTATCTATGCAGGTATACTGTAAGTATCTATGACAGAAAAAAAAATACTTACTTAATAACTTTTGAGTGAAAAATCGAATAATAGGTATCGTAGATATCTATATACTTAGGTATATTAAATACTCAGTGGTTAAGTGTGAGATCTTCTTTTACTTTCTTCATAGCTAAATGAAAGTCCTAATGTGTAGGTAGGTATTCCATCGGGAAAATGTACAGACACAGAAAAAGTATACAACGCATCAATAGGCCCGCCTTACGGTATAACTATTTAACTTGTTGTGACTACCCTCAGATCAAATAAAAAACCGGCCAAGTGCGAGTCGGACTCGCGCACGGAGGGTTCCATATCCTTACGATTTATGACGTATTAAAAAAAAACTATTTACTAGATCTCGTCCAAACCAATTTTCGGTGGGAGTTTACATGGTAATCTACATAATATATTTTTTTTAGTTTTATCGTCCTCTTATTTTAGAAGTTACAGGGGGGGGGGACACATTTTACCACTTTGAAAGTGTCTCTCGAGCAAAATATTCAGTTTATGACGTATTAAAAAAAAACTATTTACTAGATCTCGTTCAAACCAATTTTCAGTGGACGTTTACATGGTAATGTACATCATATATGTTTCAGTTTTATCGTTCTCTTATTTTAGAAGTTACAGGGGGGGGGACACACATTTTACCACTTTGGAAGTGTTTCTCGCGCAAACTATTCAGTTTAGAAAAAAATGATATTAGTAAACTCAATATCATTTTTGAAGACCTATCCATAGATACCCCAAACGTTTCAGTTCCAAGTATGGGGAACCCCCAAAATTTATTGTTTTTTTTCTATTTTTGTGTTAAAATCTTAATGCGGTTCATAGAATACATCTGCTTACCAAGTTTCAACAGCATACTTCTTATAGTTTCGAAAAAAAAGGCTGTGACACGATCGGACAGACAGACAGACGGTCATGACGAATCTATAAGGGTTCCGTTTTTTGCCATTTGGCTACGGAACCCTAAAAAGGTAAGATGGAACTTTGCGAACAAAGAAGTGAGGCCGGCTAAAACTACGCCTAACGGTGTACAACACACAGTTACACGCCCATATGTATTAGTTAACTACGCCTTATCTTGTCAGTCGAGCTTTCGATACCTCGATAGCTCGACTGACAAGATAGGGCGTAGTTTCGGCCTAACGGTGTACAACACACAGTTACACGCCCATATGTATTAGTTAACTACGCCTTATCTTGTCAGTCGAGCTCTCGATACCTCGATAGCTCGACTGACAAGATAAGGCGTAGTTTCGGTATACACGAGTGCGTGTAATTGTGTTGTACACCGTTAGGCGTAGTTTTAGCCGGCCTCACTTCTTTGTTCGCAGTTCCATCTTAACTTTTTATTTGATCTGAGTAACTACCAGGCAAAGGTATTATATTACTGAGTTTGGAAAAGTCTTGGTACTTAGCATACATACAAACAGACCTAACCATGTAGATACAGCGTGTTTGATTTATCAATAAATTCAAAAGATTTCACTGAGTGTGCCATCTTAGAACCAATGAGGCTGCTGTGTTATCATATCACAAAAATTTAAAGTAGGTGGATTACAAATGAAACTAAATACTTCAATGGGAACCTATTTATTCCTTTGTCAAATTTTATAAAACAGAACTTACCACCTATAATCAGTTGTTAAAAAACAAAAGTGCATTACATGCGTTACATTAACTGCAATATATTATTTAAATACAACAAATACAGAGTTAATTCAACGTTAGTAAATAAGTACAGGTTGATCAATAAGATATATATATTTTTTAAGAATTTGTGCTGAAATAACATTAATAATAAAAAAACAAGAAACGTATAGGTAGCTGTGTGTGAACACACGTCATATAAATGGTGATGACGTCACGTATATGATATAATAAAGTACGTAGAAAGGACAGCAAGTCACTAATATAATATATATATATTATGTTAAATCACAGTTATTTAATGTTACTCTTTATAATTTATCCTGGTGTTAGGTACTGGACTTAAACATATCTAATTATGAAGTGAACGCACATTTACGAAATTAAACATACCTACTTAATTAAAATTAAGTAGAATCTGAATTATGTGAAAATACATACTACATTTGAATATATACTATATTTGATAAATACATACTATATTTGAAAACATACGTTACCTACATAGGTTACGTGCAAACATAGAAAAGGTAAGTAAGTAGATATTAAATTATTGTATAATTATAATTCAAACGATTCTGTAGGTAGATTGCGTATGATTATTACATTAGGACTTCAATACAGGATTATATCGTAAAACAGAGCATATGTAGGTACAACATTAAATTATTTAGTTTCAAAGCGTGACAATTATAAATAGGTAGGTACGTATTTAAGTGAACGTAGGTATTTTACTATGTAAGGCTAGTGTAGGGCTACATTCTGCGAAGCTTTTAGATGATATTTATGTGAATAATATACTGTACAGTGGAACATAACTTATATTGCATCCTAATAAAACAATTGCAATGGGACACATACCTACTTATGTTATTCAACTAATTAAATATGGGTTTTATTTTAATTAATTCCCTTCTGTGTAAATATGTCCATGTTGAATTTGATTACATTACCCTATAAAGCTAAAATTCACAATTTAAACTTTAATGTCGCAATAAATCGCTAACTTGCATTAGTAGGTAAATTCTAAAGAAAATAATGTTGGTTTATATTTTTGACTTGAAAAATGTGTTTATCGCAGTTCCGTATCGGTTGAAAAACAAAGAGATTTAAATAAGATAATTTTATTGTACAGTTGTTCTTTCATCAATGTCACAGCCGTCATAATATTATTATAATTATCACCGAATGTGTTACTCGACTCTCTTGAGAAAGATTGGGTCGCTAAAACTTTGGATAGATCGGCTTGGAAAGCGGGAAGGCCTTTGCCCAGCAGTGGGACGAAAAAATGTGTTTGTATGCCAATAAGATTACTGCCCGCGTTTGCCCATCAAGCAAACAGATGGGGAGATTTTATACTGCCCTTAAAGAATCGTGTAAGGGTTCCTTATACCTAGTAAAATTAACAAATGAATTTCTACAACTTTTAGTAAGTAAGCATTACAAAATGTATTACACCAGATATTTTTTTATGAAAAAGTAAAAAATTCAAAAAGTTGTAAAACACCCGTTTCAGATCAGCAGTTTACGCATCCTAAACACATGTTTCATACAACATAATAATTATTATGTATTTGTACTTATATACTTCATACATTTTATTAGTTATTCACAACAGTGACAATGCATAATATAAGCAATCGTCTGGCGCACCCCGACCTAAAAAGATAATACAGAACAAGTACTTACATACATTTTACTATTTTTGTGGTTTTATCACAAGATCAGAAGATGAGGAGTCACCAATATTGGCGACTTTTAGCGATCTGACCCGATCTGTCCGCCACACGCCAACGAATGTTTGTCACGCGAGTATAATAAAAAAAACTGTGTTTGGTATTTATCTGGATAAATAAATGAAATATTGGTTGATGTACCAGGGATTGATTAGTGTAGTGGTACCTACTTAACGCGCCTGTTAAGCAAGCTGAGGTTTAGGATTCGATCCCCATGTCGATTAAAAGTTTTTCCATACAATTCTTAAAAGAAGCTACGGCAGTTTCGATCCTTGCTCGTGTATAAGAAAGATGGTCCTTATAAATTAATGCTGCGCTTTGAATTGAATACAGAATCTGCATGTATAAATAATCTAAGAGAGTAGATACGCTAAGCAGCTTTGAACCTTATAGTATTTCGATTTTAAAATCTCGCTCGTTGTTCTTAAGGAAATCGATGTCTGTAAATAATTTACATGGTATGTAAATAACGGATTTTGCTTAATTAGAATTTCTTGAACCTAGCCACCAACATATTTTTATAGATCTTTTTCTTACTATTCTTTCAGAAAAACATCTTTTAATCCTGGGATTGGACTCCGTTCTTAGCAATATGTGGTATTCGTCTATTGATATCGATGATGTCCCGTGTATGTAATATTAAAACAACTAATTTTTACTGAAAACACTTCGTTCGCGCCGAAATTATACTTAAATAATTTCAAGTAACTTCGATAAAATAATGAATTTGCGAATGGTTGTGTAGTGCGATACTTATTTTTATATACAGCTATGAATATTTTTATGCACAAAAATAAAATGTAGGCACCTAGGTAGACTGAATTCCAATATATTCCCTACCTTTCGATAGATGATACAGAGAAACGTAGCAGATGCATTAACAGTTATGAGATGAGGGAATTACGCACTGGTTTAATGTAAGTAATTTTGGTATAGTCAGTAGGTAGGTAGTAGGTAGTAGACTTCATGGTCATATAAATTTTTCAAGTACTAGGCTTGCTTCGTATGTGTGTAGGTACTTTCCCTTGCGCAAACGTTATAAAACTAGGGACAGAGTTTCAAAATAATTTCCAATCAAGTGTTAGACGGAACCAAAATATGACTAATTATGTTATAGAAGATGTGCATAAAAAAAAAATACTTTCCAGGCTGACGAACCTCAGATTTGCTGACGATATAGTTAATTATGTCAATAACTACAAGACATGCTCCAAGACTTGAACACAGCGAGCATCAAGGTGGGACTTGCGATGAATCGAAATCAAATTAATGACAAACAGCACTAAGCGTAGGGTCGAGGTAGATGGGGAGAAAGGTAAGGTAAACAGGTAAGAAAGGGAAATCGATCCCAGGATTGAAAACGCCTGGAAAAGTTACTGCCTGTCCTAACCTACGGTGCTCAAACCTTGTTGGAGTTTGTCAAAAAGCAATGGAGTGCAGCATTCTGTGTTATAAGAACGGAAAGAATCCGAAACACGTAGGCAAAAAGGCGGCTAGGCTGAAATGAGATTGGGCGAGTCATGTCAACCGCATGCTTAATGACCGCTGGGCAAGGGTCTCCACTCAATGGGTGCCTGAAGATGGAAGGCGCCGTCGAGTTCGGCCCAGAAAGAGGTGGTGGGATGATTTGGATACGTACCGCGAAGGCTGGTTCGAGGTGGCGCAAGAAAAGCATAGGATTCCTGGAAGGAATTAGGGGAGGCCTTTGTCCTGGGGGGCAGTAACTGCTAGGAATAAAATAATTTTGCTCCCAAAGCAAAATTAGGTTGAAAATTATTTTTTAAATGTGGCCTAATTACTTTATCCTTGTTATTTACAAACACTTAAGTACATAATATAAATTTTTTTGCTAGCTATTTGTCGACCTACAGTAATGTCAACTTTCAGCTTATTGTATGAGCACAAATATATTAAGCATACCATCAAAATATAAGGGGTTCGCACTTTGTATATGGCACACTACAGCACACTGCACATATCCGCAAATTCGTTTGTGTTTCAATGTCAATTGAGTAAATTCATTTGTACAATTATTGACGTAAAAACTCAATTAATTTTTTTAGGAGCTTCTAAATTACTCTAGTTTAAATATATATTATATGGACATATTTTTACACATAAACCCACATTCAAAGTCTCATAGTAGGTGTTAGCAGTAATATGATAATATTTTGGAATCAATACTTTAAAGAAAACTTTTTGACTGTGTGACTGAAAACTTTTTAATCTGACCAATTTTATAAAATAGTATGGCAGGTCATGCTGGAACTTTTTACAAAGTAGCTATAATTTCGATTATGTATAATAAATAAGCATATGTTTTTAGGAGGGTTATATTTTATAATTTACATAAGTAATTACTACTGTTACAATATTAATCTGATGCCGGTTATTAAGAAGATTACAAAGGCTTAGCCACCAATTTGTTTGGGCATAACACATTATAAGTTCATGGCAGTTGTAATTACGACACCAACTATACAATAATCTTACTGAGTAACTTTTTTTGCTTGAAACTCGTCATCGTAGGAAATAGTACAAAATTTTTACAGGTTACAGTTTTTGCTAAGTTTCTCGTATAACTTTTAAGCAAAGGGTGATTTAGTTCTCAGATTACTACTGTCATGTGCCTAGAATGTGTCATCAAGTGTCTAGCTTTCAGCCCACGGCTTCGCCCGCGTGGTTTCTCGGCTTTTCTGCATTTAAATTTTCCCGTTTTTGCAACATTTTTCAGTTATGCTCCGCTCCTATTGTTCTTAGCGTGATATATAGCCTATAAACTTCCTCGATAAATGGGCTATCTAACAGTAAAAGAACAAATCGGACCCGTAGTTCCCGAGATTAGCGCGTTCAAGCAAACACACAAACTTTTCAGCTTTATAATATTAGTATAGATACAAGCTCATTTAATCAAATATTTTCATTAAAAAAAACGCTGTAATTCACACTTATAGTACAGATACAATAATTACACATTTGGTATTCCGGGTCGCGAAAAATATTTTTAGAATCAAATATAATGCGTTTGGGCGTAATTATGCAGTTGCAGTCAGACGGAAGAATTTTACTTTAATAAATAAGTAAATATTCCGGAGATTACAACACTATCAGTCGTCGCGTAATAAACACGCTGTCATTAATAGTAGTAGGTCTGTTCTAAGATAATAATATTATAAGAACACTAAGCTATGTTATAACTTACAGTATTTACAACTTCATTAATAAAATGACACCCTACAAAAACTTACTACATTTATGTATGGTGTTAATTTACAGTCCATAAAATCTAGTATTATAATTATATGTATTAACGTATATAATACATGTATTTTACCTATGAAAGCAATAGTTATGTTTCCTAAATAAAGGTTACAGGAATCGATACCAGCCTACAACAAAACAAAGTTTTTTTTTATTTAAGCGTGCGAAGCACAGCTTGCTTTTTTTCATAGTCCGCGATTTGATTTTTAGGTTAAAACTTATTAATTATTTTTATTCCATGATGTGCAGCACTGCAGACATTTCTGGTTGAAAGTTTAAGTGCTTTGTTAGACTTTCGTCTCAAATTATTAGTTTCTTCGGTATTTTCTTTTATGTTCTCACAAACTAATAATTTGGTCCCCGACATGACACAACAATTATATTTGTTACGAACATACTGTAGTACCTACTTGTTAACCGAAGTCAGTCATACATACATGATGTTATTCCTACAATAAATAGGTCGTTTCTCGTGAGTCGTGACCCAAATATAATTTAACAACGAACCTCCATTTACCTTACTTTATTTTTTACATTGATATTATCTTAGTATACCTATAGATAATCTACATTATTTTCACTATAGCAAAATAAATATTTCAATAATTCGTATCACTTATAATAGCGAATTTATTGTATTATAAGTATTCAGTTTAGCCACAGCCATAATTCCACTACAACATATTTAATTAGGGACCTATATACCTATTGCAACGAGAACATTACGAGGGCATTAGTTACCAATCAAATTAGCGTCTAAATCTATAAGTTTATTATAAAGGTTTAATGAATAAGTACAAACACAGTCGGTTTATTAATATATTATGCAAGTCCTTCAATGCACCTGCAGATCAGGTAGGTAGGTTAATAATTATTATGTTTAAACTAGCCGAGTAACACAAACTACATACTTGTTAAACATTTTTTAAAAGCCGAGTTTAAGTTAACTATGTAACCTGGTATATTATATATGTAAGTGTATTATATCATTAAGCTACACTGGCAAGATTCTATTTGTACTTAGGCCCATGTCACACTACACAATGTGGACAGGAAGATCACCAATGTGTGGGTAGCTTACCGTTGTGAATAAAATTGACGAGTTATCTGTAACAACAGATTTTAATTTGATACTGACAACTGATATTGACGTAGGTAAAATAACAGCAGCCGGAGCTCCGACAAATAACGGCGGCAATAATGTGTGCACTTAACTTGCTAATACCTCTACAAATTTAACCTTCTGCGTCACGCTTAGGGTTTTACAGCGGCGAAGTGAGGCGTGGATGGTATGGGCAGGAAATTAAAATTTGATACAAAATAAATTTCATGCAAATTTAAATTCTCGCCCATCCCATCCACGCCTCGCCTGGCCGGTGTGTAACCATCTTAAGAGTGTAAGAAGAGGAGGTTCTAATATAAGGATCCCGGGATTACTCCATAATATTTTTGGAAATTGGCAAATTTTATGTGATCGTTCAGCTAACAAGAATGTGCTAAGCACAGTTCCTTAAGAGCATTCCATATGCAAAATGATACTTAAGCAACAACGTTCATAAAAGAGTGAATGTTATCCCAAGAATGAATTAAATTAAATGTAGTATATTTTTCTGCACCCATATTTTTTTTTAATTTGAGAATTAGATAAGCTATATATAATTAAAATATATGCTACACAGAGGAACGACGCGCCATACTAGAATTTGTATGGCGCTATACTAAGACTTGTTCGGCGGGAAGGAAGATAGTGAATCTCAATCCCCACAGTACGCTTGTATAATAGAACTTTTTTAACCGATTGTTTTTCTTTTTTTCAGAAAACCAATATTATCTTTAATTATATCTTTCACTTTATGTTTAATTAACCAATTACCAGTCATCTACCATATTGAACCAGAACAAGCCTTGATAAACCAACCTTGATCCAACTCAGTATAATAAAAACTATTATTGTAAGATTAGTCTGGTCTGGTTAAAGTAAACGAATCACCATCAGCCAGCCCGGCAATCATAGTAGGAACATTGAGATTGATCTTACCACTTGGTTTTAAACTCAAAGCAGAAAGCACCTACTTCAAAAGTACTTTAATATTTGTCTTTACTTCCTCTAATTTAGTTTTTGTAGAACACACTTCTTAAAGATGTTTAGATAATAACTTGTAGTTTGTACCAGTTTAAGCTGTCTAAGTTCGTAGATATAAGTATATAGCAAATGTCAACGCAATCATGCGCTGTGAACGATTTGTCTAATGTGGCTTCCTCATTCGAGTATTTGATCGCGTAGGTCGATAGCTCCGGTCTGCTA
This sequence comes from Subacronicta megacephala, assembly GCA_958496365.1. Taxonomy (NCBI): domain Eukaryota; kingdom Metazoa; phylum Arthropoda; class Insecta; order Lepidoptera; family Noctuidae; genus Subacronicta; species Subacronicta megacephala. The sequence continues at coordinate 13,428,436 of OY292513.1, forward strand.
CTGATAGTAGTATGTGTTATTATTTTTGGACTTAGGTTTTGCACAAACGCATGTTAACTACTTCTTGCAATCATAGACAATTTAAACTCCCTTCTTGCACAGTTCTTTAGAACACTATAATAATCCATCTCTATACATTATCCATCTGGCACTTCAACACAACAAACTCGACGGTTCATAGAACAAGACAGTTTTCCATTTTACGTAGTAATTCACATACACGTTCGCCCTGCAGTGCGACCGATTGCTTATTATTATATTAATGCATTTATTTACCAGAAACACGTATTATATGGATTGCTTTGATTATTACGAAATTTATATACACATTACTAAAGCAGATTACGACATAATTTAGAATAACGGTTATCTATAATGACCCTAAGTATTAGCATTAAGAAAACATTTGTTCATACGTAATTCAGAGTATGTATATCACAATCACAAAACGGTTGCTTACTTTTATTAATTTTGAAGTTTCTAAAAAATGGCAATAACATAAACAACGTGTCAATTATTATTAAAGTCATATAATAAAGCAGGCATACAGTATATTATAAGTTACATGTTATAATTTAAATGTGTAAGTTATATATTTTTAACAATTATTTGTGATATGTTTATTTTTTGTAATACCTTAATGTTAAACTTACAATATAATTGTCACGGTGGTTTTAAAAGGCATACATGTTATATTTGACGGCTATCATCTGATTTACAAATCTACATAGTTCGCGACAAACACACAATTACAATTCAAAATATAATACTTTCCATATTATTTACGTAAAACAGGGGTTTATATTACGCACATAGTTCATGCGGCCAACATCTTTCATGCGGCCTGGCAAATACACTAGTCACAGTTTCAGAAATATGTACGTTATAAACAATGTACATTACGAGATATTATGAACAAGCCAAACAACATCAAATTACTAACAAAAAATCATCAGTGTACAATATTTTAACATCTTTGGTGATGATACGATAATTATCTAATATTAAATTAAATTAAACTATTGTAATACAGATCTAATTATTTTAATACATTGTACATAATTATATATTATAAATATATATGTATTATATACAATTTATAAATTCGTTTAACTACATACTTAATTGAAAATTATAATATGTATGTACATAATGGGGAGTACTAAAAATCAATGAGAAAATAGGAAGCTACAAAAAAAATAATTTAAAATATCTACGAATCAGCTATAATAATAAAAACAATGTTTGTTTGTTTCCTTTAGTTGAGGATGTGATGCGAAAATTAACCTCTGACAAAATTCTACATGGGTCCACCGGATGTGCCATTACATAGGTTTAGAATTATTTGCCAGTTTCAAAATAAGTGGCAGCTTGTTAATTTTTTTACAGTTACAAGGAACTGTAGACTTAAGAAATTGAGATTATAACTTGTTACTGTCATTGTATGTGTTTCTGAAAAAAGGGGTCTTTTTATTTATGTATTTAGGATCTCCAACGAAAGATATACACGGAATGACTTAAGGTCTTAAATCTTGAAAGACAGACACAACGAAGTAATGTGTTTTCCTTTTGATGCACCGAACCCGAAGGTTTTCTAACCTTTAAGGTGCGAGTCCTACTCAATCAAGCCTAATAAAATAAAAAACCGTTAAATATAATAATTTTACGTTTTTTTATTTTATTTGACTATTTCATTACTTATTGTTAAAAGCAGAAGCATTTATATAATTTTATCTTTTCAGGAGACCCTTCTGCTTATTCCCGGAAGTTCCGCGTAACTGCTAGTTAAATCAGTTAGTTTTCATTGTATTTGGCATTGACAAATGCTCAATATTAAAGACATCTTAGTGGACGAAAGTACGGTTTTCAGACAGGATTCGAACCTGGGTCTCCGGTTAAGTTCGCCGGATGCTTTAGCGATAAACTGCCTGCTCTCTGTCTCATTCTAGTAACGCCTTAGCTTGAATTTCGTAATTATTTGCTTTTTCAAAAACTGTTGATTAAATGGCAAAATATGTTGGCAAAATCTTTTCATCAAAAATCTTTTAGTTAACAGGTAACATTTGCTTTTATGCGAGAAATTATGCTAATAATACTCGCTCACAACTTAACTGTTATATATTTGAAATGGATAGGTTATTTTCCAAATATTTTTAAATCTCTGTACTATTAAAACATTTATTCAATGCTACACATATAGCAAAATTACCTGCACAACATGGTGTTAAGGATAAAGCGTCAGCCTAGGGCGCGAAATTAAAAAAAATCTTGGTTTTTTGCAAATTATTTGGCTGTAACACATTCTAGGTACAGGCAGTAGAAATTGCGACATCAACAATAATTAATCACAATTGAGTATTAAAACTATTGCTTAAAAAGCACTATCGTAGGAGATTTAGGTGTTGTCATTTTTCGCCGAATCCACTATTTTTCACCGCGTTTAGACATTGAGGTACTGAGTTTCTCTCGCATGCGTTGTATAAAATGTTATCGATTTTAACGTAGTTTGGTTTGGTAGCTAAAGTCACGTATGACTGTATGATTCTTATGTGATTTGCATGTGCATTTACACTTATGTTCCCTGTTGTTCCAGATGATTTGTTTGCGGATAGATGGTCGAAGATCTAATTGGTATGTCAGAAGTACTGTGAGAGGAATTTATGAAAGTATTGTTGACCTTTTTTGTTTATTTTGTATAGTTTAATATATAAGTATATTAATGAAGAATGTTAACGAATTTTGATTATTAGCACTCCATATTCTCTGTTAAAAATAAAAAATACTAGTGAAAGAATTACTTCGATACGTCAATTAGTTTCCGTTTTAGAAGTAAAATAAGTTGTAACCGAACGACGCGGGCCGCCGGTTACGGTGTGACGTCATAGGACAACGCGCTCAGTCTGGCTCACTCAGTCCGCTCGCAGTCGCGCGTCTGTGCCGTCGAAATTATACCTAAATTCTTTTAAAAATGTCCAATCCAAATACTAGGAAATCGTGTGTTGTGCCTAAATGTAAAAATACATCTAAAAAGTTGTTTTTTTATAGTTCCAAAAGACGTTAAAATGCGAAAAAAATGGATAAAAGCTATTTATTTATTTATTTTGATTATGGCACTAAATAAATAAATAGCTTTAATCCGTTTTTAACGTCTTTTAGAACTATAAAAAAACCGGCCAAGTGCGAGTCGGACTCGCGCACGGAGGATTTCCGTACCATTACGATTTATGACGTATTAAAATAATCTACTGACTGACTGAGATCTCGTTCGAACAAATTTTCGTTAGAAGTTTACATGGAAGAAATGTACATCATATATTTGTTTTAGTTTTATTATTCTCTTATTTCAGAAGTTACTGGGGACACACACACACATTTTACCACTTTGGAAGATTCTCAGGCGCAAACTATTTAGTTTAGAAAAAAAATATATCAGAAACCTCAATATCATTTTTGAAGACCTATTCATAGATACCCCACACGTATGAGTTTGATGTAAAAAAATAATTAATTTCAGTTCTAAGTATGAGGAACTCCCAAAATTTTCTGTTTTTTAGGGTTTCGTAGCCAAATGGCAAAAAACGAAACCTTTATAGATTCGTCATGTTTGTCTGTCCGTCCGTATGTCACAGCCACTTTTTTCCGAAACTATAAGAACTATGCTGTTGAAACTTGGTAAATAGATGTATTCTGTGAACCGCATTAAGATTTTAGAACATAGAACTAAAACTCAATTATTTTTTTCATCGAACCCATTCGTGTGGTGTATCTATGGATAGGTATACAAAAATAATATTGAGGTTTTTAATATCACTTTTTTCTAAACTGAATAGTTTGCGCGAGAGACACTTCCAAAGTGGTAAAATGTGCCCCCCCCCCCCTGTAACTTCTAAAATAAAAGAATGATAAAACTAAAAAAATATATGATTTACATTACCATGTAAACTTCCACCGAAAATTGGTTTGAACGAGATCTAGTAAGTACTTTCTTTTAATACGTACATACACTTTCTTTTAATACATACATACATATTGTCACGCCTGTCTCCCATGGGGGTAGGCAGAGACTATAGATTTCCACTTTGCTACGATCCTGGCACACTACTTTCGCTTCATCTACATTCATTAATCTCTTCATGCATGACAGTCGGTTTAGGGTGCTCGGAACCTGGCCTTTTTTAAGAACATCTGCAATTTGGTTGCGGAACGTTCGCCGAGGTCTTCCCCTTCCAACTCGTCCATCCATACTCACCATATATACTTGTTTCGTCAATCTACGTTCATCGATTCTCTCTACATGACCAAACCATCTTAACATACCTTTCTCAATCCTTGTTACTACATCTTCTTTCATTCCACTACGCTCCCTTATCACACTGTTTCCCACTCTATCTTTTAGCGTCACACCACACATACTTCTTAATACGTCATAAATCGTAATGGTACGGAACCCTCCGTGCGCGAGTCCGACTCGCATTTGGCCGGTGTTTTTTTCTATTTTTGTGTGAAAATCTTAATGCGGTTCACAAAATACATCTACTTACCAAGTTTCAACAGCATAGTTCTTATAGTTTCTGAGAAAAGTAGCTGTGACATACGGACGGACAGACAGACAGACATGACGAATCAATAAGGGTTCCGTTTTTTGCCATTTGGCTACGGAACCCTAAAAATAACTTTTCCGGCGAATTGGTAGTTGTATTTTTATATTTAGGCACAACACACGATTTCCTACTATTTATTATAAAGAGGTTAGATCCATTTGGAGATAAAAGTACAGTTTCTTGTTGTGAAGACCATTTTGACTTTCGTTTTTATTCCTCGCATTTCGGCGGCAGCGAAATGACTATATTTTTTTGATAAATAATGCGCAACCATCCATCTATTTTGGGTAGATTATTCGATTGCCCTTTTTCGAATCCTTCATCCATTTTATTAATCGAATAATATTTACTATTATTAGACTATTAATTTAATACGCGGACAAAAACACAACAAAATACTGCGCAAGCTATTACACCTACTACTATAACCGCTGGCGACTTGATACTATAGTGTAATTAGATTTCATTACACTATGTTGATAGTAAGCGGGCCGCGGCCCGCGCGGCGCGTTGTAACATGACGTCACAAGCGGTCACGTGACTGTTAGCGGGACTCGATATTTTTCGAAACTTTGAATGCCAATAAAATCAAAACTACTAGGTATTTTTGACTACAACAAAAACTAGTGTATTTGTATACATACAGGCTTTACGGAGACAACATTTCAAGCGATTTAGCATACCTAGTAACATTCTCCATTACTGTAATTGGTATACAACCGTTGTAATTAATTAAATAAATACATGTTACTGATGCGATGTGCTCTGTATTTACTCTAGGTATGAGGCAGAGCGTAGGTATATGGTATTACTGAGTCTATCTGAGTTATTACTCACTATTACTTATTACTACCGGCCTTGTTATTACTACCGGCCTAGCAGTTATTGAATTACCCCCTGATAACTAGATCCTGGTAGTCATCACCTACTGTCCAATAAATTGCATAATTCCAAATATTTATAGCTTAAAAAAACAAATTGAAGCATATTTTTAGAGAAACAAGAAAATAGTATTTTAATGTGATAATAATTAACTGGAACTTTCGAAAAACTAACAAAAACGTACTTTTTGATCAATATTTAGAATGATTTCGCTTCAATATAAACAATACTATTTGGACGTATTTATTAACTCTAGAACAGTTTTACAAGCATATCCGGATCCACGTGTCTTCTTATCTTTCGAATTATACCTATTTAATCTGAATTCCTAATACATAGTTGCTTATTTCGTTCCTGTCAGGTGAATGAAAGGTGGTATCTATATGTGTCTATCCATACTGTTCTGGCAAATATGAAATTGGTCCTACCGTGTCCCTTGTTCAATTACGTAAAATAAGGTAAAAATCAAACGTTGTTCTCAAAATTAAATATCAATGATGCCTGTAAGTCAATTATTTTATTGTTTATAACACAACAGATATTCAATATCAATCCATTCCCGCTGGGACAATAATGGTCAAGACCACCGTTTATCTGGGCACATGGCAATTATAATTCCTGACAGTGAATTGGTGAAAAATCCTTAAATTCTGCATTTGACTGAATAATCTTCTAAATTTGAGAATAAATTAATTGTATCCTCGTAGTAGCTTACAAAAAAAATACACAAAACATGTATGTACATTCACAGTTCAATGGTATGTTCTGGAAAGATTTAAATCTACCAGGAAAACGAAACCAGGGCACCGCACACACACACCCAGCCACTCATTTGCAGCCAGGCCAATGAGACAGTCAAAAATATGTGCTGTGTGCTGTTATAATATTATGCAAAGGTAATTAAATTGTGTCCGGCAAGTATTCTGATTCAAGCTACGAATAAATTCAAGGTATTTTAAGTAGGCGTACGTAATTATACGTCTTCAAATTAAAACCTCGCCTGACTCATCCAATGTGATCAAACAGTCGCTTACTACGCAGTGCAGTGTGGTGCACGGTAGGAAGCAATAGATTTACAGGTAAAAGGAAAATTCAGCAAAAATTTCACCTACCTTAGTCCTATTCAATTAAAGTAACTTTTAAAATTGAATCAGGTTGATTTATCACAACAAATATAGACCATCAATAAATTTTAGTTTAAAAAATAAATAAAAGTAAATATAATTAAAAGTAAAATGAAAGATCTTGAATCTAAGTTACTAAATAATTAAAATTATACACTATACATATATAAATGAAATCTTATGTTACATCACGGGTTTTAAAAGTGTTCACCTACTTCATACGGACTCTTTACATCTCCGCAAGAAGCTCTGAATAGTAGTGAGTTGCACTCAGATAGTCTACGAGACGCCTTGGCAGAGGTAGGTTACTTATGAGGTCTCGACGCACGTACTTTAATATCACAAATCTGAAAAATTTAATAATTACACATTAATAACGCTGTGTTATCGTCTACAACTACACACGTCGTGAAAGTAAACCGCATACCTGCACATATGTTGAAGACTTTGCACACGTTTAAATCTTGAAACTGGATATAGCAGTTGGACTCGCACTGGACCGAGCACTGGTCTCAGATTCAAAAAGAACAAATAGCGGCCGCTGCGCGACGTTTCCACCGCATTTTCTATAAATTCTACTATAGTCTGTGCTTTAAACATAGTGCAGCCACCAAAACAGAAGTTACCTAAAAATATTCGTACCATTATTATTACGCTCATCTTATGGCTTCTGGAATTGTGTTGTTCTAGATTATTCTACAAATAAAGCTATTTTACATACATAAATATGAATTAATTGAATTTATGATCTGGAGCTATTTAACAAACTCCATTCACGCATGTATGCAAAACAGCTGACGTAATATTAACCGATGATTGATGACTGATTGATAACACTGTTTGTTTTTGTTATAACAATAATAACGATAATTTATTGTTAATTTCCAATATATATATATATATATATATATATATATATATATATATATATATATATATATATATATATGTGTGTGTGTGTAGTTTATATAATTATGTTTACATTACATTTTCTATTGCAATAAAGAAAAATTATCTATACAATAATACAAATAATTCTTACCCTGATCATGTTCAATCCTTACATGTCTAAGGCCATTTAGCTTAAATGTTAATGTGAATATGTAATGGTCATCACTGCTGTCACGGACAATGAATGAACCATCAGGTTCGTTAGAAAGAATTTTTTCAGCAGCTTCCACCGATAGAGGACCCCAGTACCAGCCATACTAAAAAAATAATAATAGAATAATACCACCGAAAGATGGAATTTATTACAATTCAACTCCTTTCATAAAATTTTACAATTCTACCGAAAAACAAATTATCAGTTTTTGACAAAAAAATCATTGAGTGAGTGTCTCGATTCCACAATACGATTGACGAACTATGACCCAACCTAAATATTCTTCTTCATTCTTATGTACAAAAATCAATTTAAGGAATTGATTTTTATATTATATATTGAATTCTCGTTAAAACTAAAAAACGCCTTGACCGATTTGAATAATTATTTTTTTTGTTCGCTCTAATGCATCGGTTGTTAAAATTTTGAATTGGACCCGGTAGGTGGTGATGCTGTCCAGTTTGGCCAGGACAACATCCGTCGGGTCAAATAGTATGATAGTCAATATGAATATTTAAGTCAGACGATCATTGTTTCATAAATCTAATCGTCGCGTTTTTCAGTTTAAAAAAGTAATTATAGTCTCCATACTCGACATTATCTTCAGAATCTGATTGCAATTGAGGGTTTATCAAATCTTCATCTCTGACAAATTTTATACGAGCATCAAGTTACCACGTTTTCTAGTAGTGTGCCAGGATCGTAGCAAAGTGGAAATCTGTGTCTCCATGAGAGACCGGCGTGACAATATGTATGTACCTACCACGTTTTCTAGGTCTGAATAGCTGGAACTTAGTTACTTCCTGTATCAATAAATATTGCAATCGATCTTCACATTATAATGAAAATCCTAGTAAAAAAGTAAGATAATATCGGTGGGCATTGAACGTATAAGTCATTTCGGTTGGATGTAATATATGTCTTCAATAGATGTTATTGACGTCACCTTAAGACTTTTTCGTTCACTAAAGAAATAAAATATAGTTTCAAAAACGATCGTCACATCACATTACATAAAAATGATTACTTACATCTTTAACTTTTTGTATAGAAGTGGCAAAATCCATGACAGTATCTTCTTCATTAGTAGTTCTACGAACTGCTTGGTTTATGGGTTGCGGTTGCGGTAGCGGGGGTAATGCTCGGCGGACCGCTGCCGGCGCACCGGAGAGCGACTCCTCCTTGCTCTCGTTCACTTTCTCTATGTCCGTCGCGTTCTCCATAACCGGATGACGTCGCCAACGGAACAAATTACAAAAGCTCTGCTTCAAATTGATTGACAGTATCCTAACAGGAGACATTTTAACCTTTTGGCTTTGGTTTGTAATACTCTTTTTAACGACCTTGTCGTTCTTGTCTATTTCAATCATATCCTTATGAATATTCTCTTTATGCTTCTTGTTTTTAGCATTCATTCCACAGGAGTTTTTGTTGGCTTTCCTATGATTATTATTGGTTTCTGCAGTTCTAGAAATTTCATTATTTTCCTTTAAAAACACCGTTGAACTTGTATCTTTACTTGTGTGTTTTATATGGATACCAACATTAGTAACAATAGCATTATTTTTTTTATTAATTGTAGATCTACATTCTGAATCACTTGAACTAGAGTAAAGTGTATGTAAATACTTTCTCATTTCACGCAAAGTTAAATGTAATGAATCAGTGTCAGAATCACCTGCAACTTTTTTACAAGATGAACTAGGTAAGCTATGTCTTTTAGTTTTGTTATCTTTATGTCTGTTACTTTCCTTTGGCTTCAAACTTTTATCAATGGGAATATTATTAACGGCTGTAGTCGGAATTGTATTTTTGGCGCGTTTTTTGTTGCTTCGCGGTAGCTTTTTCCCTTTATTTCTAATGTTGCCTTGATTAGGTCGAACCATATCAATAGGCACTGCATAAATATCGCTGTCGAAAGGAACATTATACATGTCCGTAATGTCAGAGGTTTTCGAAGTCAATGTATCATGTGAAATAGCTTGTGTTATAAAACTGGAATCGTCAGCCTGGAATTGAGTGACTAACGAGTTGTGGCTGCTAGATAATCTGGACGAAAGCGAATTCCTCGAAGATGGTCGATTGGTGCGACAAGGACTTAGGTGAAGAAGTCTTGGACTCGCGAACCTATGATTTAAACATTGACGTCGTTCGTACAGCGATTCCGGCTTCAATTTTCTAGGATACATCGGCGAAATTTGTCTCGGGTTTATTGCTACGTCTAAGTTTGATGACTTCGCTTTACTTAGAGCATCATGAGTAAAAACAACTGAAGGAAGTACATGTGCAGCTGAACATTTATCTATGTTATCCGAACTGGGAATATCCTGAAAAAGAAACAAGCACAAAATAAACAAATGAACTTGCAGCAGTTACAATTTTTAGACCCGTCTAAAAACAATGTGTTTTATTTTTACGTCACATGTCTGTTATTCCGGTCACCGAATTGATATTTCCTGGGAAAGTATTGAATTTCAAAAATAAGTTTTTTATGTACATAGTTACTCAGCTATGTGATCAACCACGCAAGGTCAATCATCTCTTGCTATGGTTTGTCTATGGACGAGTTATATACAATTGAGAAGCCCAGGGTACCTATTGACTGATTAATGGTTGTTGGCAACTGCATTAGATTAACCTAACCATATACCATTAGGTATAGGCAATGTAAAATATTATTACCAATATTTATGGCCCTTTATTTATAATTTTGAGATTATTAGTTTAGTTAAACAAATATTATTATACAGGGTTGAAGGGACATCGACGCACATCCGCTCACCACGAATTCAGTACATGATTCTGGACCCCCTTGTGTTGATATTTTTCGTCGGTTATGATTTAAAAAATCAGCTGTTCCATACATTTTGATCGTGTAGGTATTGTACTTTTGTATGAAAAAATACAGATTTTTTTTCATAACTGACAAAAAATATCAACACAAGGGGGTCCAGAATAATGTACTGAATTCGTGGTAAGCGGATGTGCGTCGATGTCCCTTCCGCCCGGTATATATTTACTTTTCCATGTTTTCGGAAAGATAAAAACAAACAAAAACATAATTTAAGTACACATGAGATTTGTGTTTGTAAATGACACACTTTAAGAGAAAACCCAGTGTGGTTTTGCATTTTCAAAAGAAATGATTTTTAGTCATACCTGAAATTGTGGTGGTGGATCTATAGTAGTAACAATGACTTTCCCGGGTCCTTTCTTAACAGTGTTAAAAAAATCACCACACATGCGTCCTGATGTTTCTGTCGATTCACAAAGCGACAATGATTTTTCATCGAAGTCACTTTCTTGTAACTATACGAAAAGATACAAGCATTAATTACCTTAATAAGTAAATGAACTGTCTGACAGACAATGAACAGTTTAAAATGATGGGTCTAGAAACATGATATTGTGTTTAACAAGAGGAACCTTATAATAATCGTAAGTAGACATAATATGTAAATTAGGTGTGCACTAAAACAGTGTTTTGAAAAATCAACAATCAGTGCAGGTAATACTTAGGATATATGCATAGCCAGTCAATTAATAATTATTCTAAATCTATTTGACTTTTGCTGTTGTAATTTGTGGAAAGTGTTTGTTGTTTAAATAGAATAAACAACCTAAAGAAGTAGTTTCATCACTATACTCGTATCCATATTTTAACAAGAAGTCGTTTAATAACATAACATATCATCACGCCTGTATTCCCCTGAGGGTTAGGTAGAGGTGTACTAATGTACACACATATATCGCCGGCATGTTTAGGTCCCATGTAATAGGGGGCGAGCCTATTGCCATTCGCCGGGCACAAATCCAAACTCCAAGCTGCTACTGAGAATTTCATGTAAAAAACCCAATAACACTTTGCTCAACCTGGGGATCTAACCCAGGACCTCTAGCGTAGCAGTCGCGCTTAGGGCCACTAGACTAATGAGGCAGTATTTTTTTTAATAACAGACCTAATGCAGACCAATTGATTTTGTACAAGTTGAAGGGCAATTTTTATCAGTGATTTACAGGATTTGATTTGACAGGATAATAAAAGTCGCATATGGAGGTGATTAATAAACAGTTCGCATTTGCAACAGTAATAATAAATGTAATATTTTCCGCAGATAAGACAAAATAATAAGAATAAGCTTTGAAATTATTAGGTATTAGGTAAATCAGGCACAGACTACTATGAAATCGCAGGGTGCAAGAAGGGTTGCCAGTCATACTATATGTCGATGAAAATCATAATAGATACACATAAATGACATATATTTCCACCTTTATTTTAGCAATTAAATAATAGTACAGGTAGTTACGTAAAATAAATAAATAACAGACTCAGCTTTGTCTTTTTTAATCTTTCTATAATATAAACACCAATTTTAGCTATACCTATATATTTTCAAAAAGCTCTTCATTTTTGGTTAGAAACCATTGTGTTCATGCACACAAAAACTTATTTAGTTATCACACAGCAAATGAATGAATGGTATAGATACATAGTATAGACAACAACTAACATTATTATTTATAGATAACAATACATTATTATGATTGATGAACTGAAGAAACATAAGACTTTAATAAGAAAAATAGGATTTTACATTTTGTTATTATTATAATGGACACAAGACAGACAGGTCTGAGCTAACAACTTAATACTTAAATTGTGTAACGTTAGCCAGTAAGTCTGATTAATTTTAACTGATGTCTTTGCTGTGCCCAAACAGGGTCCATAATGATACATTTTATACTTAAGTTTACCACCTAATTTACATTTTGGAACTGCAAATAAAGAATATGAATATGAATATGAACAATAACATCGCTGTATGCACAGAAGTAAGAAGAGAGCTGCAAATAAATAATTAACAACCATCACGCCTGTATTCCCTAAAGGGTAAGGCAGAGGTGTACTAAGGCACACTCACACTTTGTTGGTATTTTTAGTCCCATGTTTTTATAGGGGGTGAGTGCAAATAAATATTTGCTTTCACACATTCATAATTAGTGATAAAATGAACAATGCTTGCATTCATTTCTGTGTAAATATACCAAGTCATTTGTACATGATAAGGGGCCCTAGACAATGTCACATCGTTATAATCAATAACGAAGTTAGATATCAAAATGTATGGAATTGGCATAACCTTTCGATATGTCACGTGATGAAATTATGTCAAATCCACACATTTCGAACATCTAACTTCGTTATCGATAATGAAGATGTGACATTGTCTAGGGGCCAAGGTTACAAACAGATAAACACTAATTTAAAAAACCATGTTACAAGTACATAATCTATGCGATCTATACACAAAACTACCGTAGTAAAGAAGCCAATGGCTAGTTTATTTCACCATTCATGTGTGGAAGCATTAGCTAAAATAAAAAATGCTAAAAGAACATCATAGAACACTAAATAATGATGGTACATGAAAACTACAACTACAACAACTGACAAAAATTTGCCTCAGGAATAATAAATATGCCAGCGCCATTGGGTTTACTGCCACCTTTCCCTTAGATAATGTTTTATTAATTTGATCAATATCCCATTTTTCAACCCAAAAATAGGTGGCAAATTCTTCAGGGCCTATATGAACAATCTTGTACTATCATGTAGTGTGTCATTGAAACATTGCCTTGGGACAATGGGCTCTCTTTGTATATACTAAAAATGATGCTGCAGTGTTTAAAATTTCAGTCAGGATTTAATAGTTACTTGCAACCAAATAAGAATATTATTATAGTGAGACAGTCAGGCATGTAATGCGCAAAACAATAATTGTACAATACAATACAATAATATGAGAGGAAAATGTTTCTATATTATTCCAAAATGTGTTCGGTTCTAGTATTTATTTATTAATATATACTTAATGTATGTATTGTATTACACCTGCACATTGATCAAATTATGATTGCAGTGCCAACAATGAAGTCTAATATGACACTGAACGAGTCTATTCAGAGGCATTGGCATGAATATGCTACCACTCATGAGAGTAGATATTTGTTTACAACATTACCTTAAATTCTAGCAACTGAAAAACGTGAACATTAACGTTAGCACAATATAAACCGTAAAAAGATAGTGTGAAGTGTAGAAATTTTAAAAATAAAGACATTATTTTTAGATGTAAGGACTCACCTCGGATGCGACGTGATGCCATCCACTAGCAGAATCACTCGAAAAGGAACCACTAGTAATTAAAAGACCACTATCTTCGCTTAATGGAGGCGCCTCGGAATGTGTTGAGAAAGCCGGCGACTCCATTACCCAAACGCTGATTAGTGATATATAACATGAACGAAAAATGGACGAAGATTTCAATATTTTCACAAAAAGTCAAGAAAATACACTGCATTGAAATAATGAAGTCTCGTTTTCACAGATTATTAAAACAATAATCTTCGTTCTCAAAACCTCGTCACTTGACTTTACACACAGATTAATGAATGATACAGTAACAATTCATTTATTCGTTTGAAATATCTACAGTTCTACACTCCATTATAAAATATGTAAGTGAAAGGCTCATAAAAATAGATTTTTTATGAGTTTTTTTTTAATCGATTATTTATTAATTGATTTTTTATTTTAAGCGTCCGCTTGTTCGATTTTTTTCTCCTGGCACCTTTGCAAATTGTTCGTAGTTATAAAAAAAACATTTTTTTTATCGATTATTATCTTATGAAAAAACTATTTTTACAATCGATTATTATTTTATGAAAAGTTTATTTTTAAATAATCAATGTTTTTACCGTAAAGTCGCATCCCTATGAAGGCGTCTTAGTTAGTCGTTCCAAACTGACTCGCAGGTAAAATAAAAAAGTAATGCAATCCTTCTCTACTGTAGGATTATCAGTCTGAGTTCTACTGATAGTGTCTTCAGAATGCAACCAGATTGTGATAGAGACGGACGATAAATCATCAAGACCTCTATCACAGTCATTAATTTTTAAAAATGTTTCGCATGTATATTGTTGATGTACCTTATTAATATATAAATAAATAACCCCGACGCTTTAGCCTTAACGCGGATCTATATATTATTATATTCTTGACCCGAAATTGGCACAAAGATCAAACTAGTGCCACTACAAAAAAAAAAAAAAAACTTGGGCGCGAAATTCAAATAGAGATAATCGTGTAGTTTTAAGTGTCGTGGCTTATATGTTTAAATGGAGGTGTTCACAAAATTATAGAACGACACGACACGTCTATATACAAATTTTTTTGCAGTTACAACAGATTGTCATGACAGTGGGAACGGCTAGCACGACAGTCGTAAAACGATAAAAAATCATTACGACTAAATCGTGACCGCAAATCTATCGTAGCCGCGATAAAAATATCGTCTCGTCGTTAACACGTGTTTTCATTTTCCAAAAAGTAATACATTATTTTATAATTTCGTCTTCGTCCATTAAACGCACTTCTGATCTCCAAGAAAAAGTAGAGGCGACTGTAGATTTGTAGCTTGCTAATGATGTGTAAACGAAAAAGCGACTGCAGTGAAACGATAAAATGCAGTCGCGATCCAATGGGAACAGCTAGATATGATAGTCGCTAAACGATACAAAAATTTGACGACAAACAATCGTATTAATGGGAACAGCTAGAGACGACAGTCGTCCAACGATACATTAATCGTTACGACATAGTGGGAACACGCCCTAATATGGTTCTTGGCAGTAACTTTAACTTATTCTTATCTATAATAAGTACTTAAACTTTTGCATAAAATCGTTCTTGTAGCTGATAGTACTGTAAATTGTCAAGTTTGGTAGAATCCTTATTTTCAACAGATTTTTTTGGAACTGTAAATTAATGACTATTGAACTGCGCCTATACTACCATCACAAAATAAAAAGTTTGGCGAGCTAGGTGGACGATCTGTTGTCGTCAATAGAACCTATCATTCAAATAATCTCACTTAGAAATATGACATTAACCATATTCCATAGTTGGTAAGTACTGCTTTCGTTAGTGTTCCGCCCTACCTCAGAAGATTGACTGGGGCTGCCGTCGCGCCCAAGGGAGCGATCCCCAGCTCACCATTCCGTCGCGCGAAAGGCGGTTTGGTGAGTTCCCATTTTTTATATTATTTCTGTTCTATATAAAAAAGTAAGACCCAAGTCCCTGCCATTTCACCCCTACGGCGCAATGTAAGGTCATTGGTGGCGGTATGGGGACAGGGGGAGTCCCGCCACAACAATCCATGATGATTATGAAAGTAGTCATTAAGGACGAAGGCAGATGACCGGCTCAAAAATACTACCAGAATACATATTACTTTTTTGAATTATTTATGTCTTTAAAGCAGGTGTGTGTTAATAAAACGAATAAAATAGACTTATATATTTATTAGAGATCAGTCTATAATAACTAACTAAATTATAAGGTTAAATAGCTACACACATTTTCCAATACTTTGCGTAAGGTATCATAAAAAACCTATTATAAAGACGTGTTCTATGGCAAACAAAAAGTGACTTTGAGAGTCAGCAAAGTTTATAGTGACAATAAAGCAGAAAAAGCTTCATGAAACATTCGAAAAAAGTGATTTTAATTAATTGGTACAATTTCAGACTTGATGACAAAGTATACTTAAAAGTATAGTTTCGGAGCGAAAGAAGAAAAACAAGCCTACTCCCAAAGAGATAATATGGGTAATATCAGTATTCTAAAATTAGTCTGTGGGTGATATGATTACGCGTAAGGTGGAATGATGCTGTTGACGACAGCTAGGTTTTGTTTGTGTTATCTATTGCTCTATTAAATGTCTTTTATACCAACGAATTAAAAATCACACCATAGATGTATACATCTATTAGGTACTGTAATTACAAACACGAAATAAATAAAGAATATCTATGAATCAATCAAAAAGTACTGTATTGTACTTACTAAATTCCACAATAATAAAATTATAAAGGCCTAAAATTAACAATAAATTTGTAGGTATCGACTGAAATTTATACTGCCATCAATAATTTTATTATTAAAAATATATAAAAACTCTTTTGACATCATCGTTACCAACATAATTGCAATATTTTTTATAAGTCGACAGTATAAAATAGGCGTATATAATAAGACATTGCGAACAACAATGTGAGACCTAAATCTAGTTGTATATAATACGAGTAAATATCCATAAATTTATATGGATGCTTTCGAATTAGCGACGAAATTATTAAAATAAAAACGTCGTCGTAAAAGGACGGAAATTAATTTATAAAATTGCATCAGACTCTAAAAATTCTTACAGAACACAAAAGACAAAGGCGAACGTCCATACAGCGGGGGGCTGTAGGGTGGTACGGGGCGGGGCGGGCTATAGCGAGATACGGGGCGGGCAAGAAGCTGCCCCCCCCCCCCATAAGATGCAGGAATGTTCACAAACCGTAAAGTAATATTACTTAGGTAGCCTGTTAACAAAAAAAAAGTTGACTTTATTGACAGGCGAATTTTATAAGATTGTGATATGTGGTTCAATCTAGATTCGCTTTTTACACTCGCGAAACTATATATAAATATATTCTTGGTTTGTCTACGCATGCCCACCCGTCTTAACAAAATCCTAGCTACGTCCTTGGCAACAAGTGTGTAGTCATTAACAGTTAAACATAGCAAAGAGATTCCATAAAGTAGCCTCGTGTTAGTTATGCCTCAATACGTCAAATTTGAATACAAATGTAACCTATGGAAGCGTAAGTCTACGATCAGAATGTTATTGCAAAGTATAACCGTTCTAGCAACAAAACGAAAAAGTTTAGTATATCTAAAGGTACTTTAATGAAGGGAATCGAGTAGAGTGTAACCCAATCTAAGGCGGAACTGAGTTAGCCAGGCCAGCAAGTATATTAAATATTGATATATAGACAGTGGTGGATTTACACTAGGGGCAGTCGGGGCTAGTGCCCAGGGCGCCAAATTTACTAGGGCGGCAAAATTTGGAAAGTGAGAAAAAAATTTCTATACAATAAACTAATCTTAATAATTAATTAACTAATTCTTTTAAATAAACATTTTATCTTTCATGAAATATAATTTAAGTATTATGTATCAAATTAAAATTTTGTATATTATAATATAGGAAATTTAAGTAAAAACTATTCAAATAGTTTAATTT
This sequence comes from Subacronicta megacephala, assembly GCA_958496365.1. NCBI lineage: Eukaryota > Metazoa > Arthropoda > Insecta > Lepidoptera > Noctuidae > Subacronicta > Subacronicta megacephala. The sequence continues at coordinate 13,446,287 of OY292513.1, forward strand.
ATTTATTTCCTTATAGGTTTGAAAAAATTAAAGTTGATATTTTTATTTTCTGGAATTGATAAATTTATGTAGTTGTTTTAGAAGAATTAAAAATATTTTCAAATTATGTGTCTTAAATATAAACTTTATTAAAAATAAACTGCCCCTAAATTCACCAATGTCTGCCACGAATGCCACTTTATCTTTAAAAAAAATTAAAAATGAAATTTTCATATCGCAAGTAACGTGGAGGATTTTCTATACCAATATTGGTATTATTATTGTTATTGTTCTTTCCAGATTTTCCTTATTATTTTTCTTCTTGAACCAAACCTGTATTATGAAAACCAAAACACAAAAAGAATTATTCTAACCGGTCAAGCCGTTTTTGCGGTTAGGCGAGACTAACGAACGGCGATTTTTATATCTATATAAAAATCAATCGCCATTCATTAGTCTCGTATAGATAAGATACTGCAGAACTAGAATGCAACCATTCAACAGTTGCCGAGCGGTCGTTCATATCGCACTGAGGCCGTAGTGTGACGTGGTAACGCGAATATTTTTTGGGTGTGAGGGAACATGAAGTTATGTGTAATGTCGAGCTACACCTAGAGGTGTAGAGCTACTCCTAGAAACATTTTAAATTCTGCAATTCAATAGCACGTCTGGGTAGGGCCAAAAAACGAGTCAATGAGCATTTTTACATGTGGCATCACGGATATAAATTCAAAAACGATATTTCGTTTTAAACTTTTTAGCAAACGTTATTAAGGTTAGTTATTATTTCTGGGTTAATCAAATATAATATTTATAATTATTATGCATTTCATTCAATCAAATTATATTATGGTACATAGATAAAATAGAAAGAAAGAAAGAAACACATTTATTTTGTACTCACATAATGTTATAGGCACATACATAAAAAATATAGGTATCGAATAATGAGATATGTATATACAATAGTTGTGCTGATATGACCCGCCACATTGGAATACGATGTACATAATAATAATAAAATACAATAATTATACAGGCGGCTGTTGAATAGATGCGACATATTAACTTTAAGACCGTAATTCATCGTTACGTGAAGAGCTGAGTTTGCACCATATAAGAATTCAAACATACATACGATAAGGAGAGAATTTTTCTGATAGCTATGTAAAATTGTAACAATTTCTGATGTTCCATTTTGATTTGTCGCCTGCTTTCAATGTCACCTGTGTGTTATTAAATATTTAAGTATATAAATGTCTCTTACTATCTGACTCGACAGACGTTGTCCTGTCTTACCAATTTTCTTAATTATTGTTTCCCTAAGAACAAATTACGAAGCATTAGAAAAAAATATGAATGAATTTGGTAAAGTCATTCTCATGTTATGGCGTGAATAGGGAAATACGTATTCATCTTTATATTATGATTATTTTCTAATAAGCTTTTATAAAATGCCCGAACTAAAAACGAATAGTTTTCTATGGATTGACAATCAATAAATAAAATAAATTGTACTATTCTAAATAAAAGCAGTCTGTAGATGTGTTTAATTGATAGCTTTTATAACTTTTACGGCCAAGCCGTTAGCACGACACCGCCAAGGGGGAGGGCTCATTGGCTACCTTCCTTTTCTTTGCGGGGACGGTAGGCGGTGTGATATCCACAGTAATATGCCTTCGTAATTTTCTAGTATTTGGGTAAACTGATAGAATTAAAAAAAAACACGACCTAAGGGATAGCACACTGGCGTGGCAACGCAAGTTCGTCTCTGTTCATCGCAGACACAAGACGCGTAGTATAGCATCGCGCAAGCATGGTATTCAAGTTGGTCGTGTCAATGAAGAACCGGGAAACTATTTTTAGTCCTCTATTATAGGTTCCGAACTTTGATACTCTCTACTCTACAACAACCACGTATTTTCAGAAACTAGGAAGCTATAAGGCGTTAGCAAGTTTGTAACTTGAAAACTTCACAGGCATCTGCTACGATAGGATTTTATTAAAATATTGAAATTAGGGTTCCAACGGTTGTACGAATCGAACATAATATCGGAATTGGAGCTGTTATAGACTAAAGAACTAAATGATTCATTGCCTTATATTTTTTTCTTAACTGTTTTTTTTAATACTACTAACAACACGTAAAACACGTAAAACACGCAAAGAACGTGTTCTACGCCTGCAGATATTTACTTTATTTATAATACTTAGTCTTTATTTCTCCGCTCCACCAATCGGATCACATCCGCAACTCTATACCTTAATATACGCGCTGAAACTTTCGCGTAGTGAATTTACCCTGAGTAAATTATTACCAGTACCTCAGCAGTAATCCCCAGAAATTGGGTATTTTAATACTAAGGCAATGGCGCCATTATTATGAACTCCGTTATAAAATAAATAATTTAGCGGTCTTGTATAGGCCCGTTTGGGACGGTGGACATTTTTATAACACATATACAAAGTGTAAAGCATTTGGTGCTTTGTTTGCACGCTAATTCCGTGATGTATATATGTATTATTATGTAAATAACAGACGCCGCAATTTTGACGTCGCTAACACGAGAGCCGCATACAGTCTAAACACAGTTATGGTAGAAAAGTTTAGTTGTAATGTTGACCATAAATTCTTAGTTGTCCGTCGCTGGCTTGGCCGACGTTGAACACCCAGACACTCCCGCCATTTCTGTGGAAAAACATACATGTAAATAAAAATAACTAAATCTGGTTTATATATACGGATTATATAATCACCTCGATTATACTTACCACTATTGTTCTTGTTTGGTGAGTTATGCGGTGAGCTATTTCGTGAATCACTGCTGCTGGAGGCGGCTGCGGGTACGAAGGCTACAGCTTCCTATAATATACGAAAGACATAAATTTTTATGTCGATGCAACACAAGAATAAAAACAGATTCATAAAAAAATATTGCATGAGCATTTAATTTCTTATTGTGATTAGACAATTCAAGTCTGTGTAGACAGATAAATTATAAATCACACTGAAGTATTATGTACTTACACGTTTAGTGGGCCCTTTGGACATTTTATTAGGATCAAAATAACAGTCAAATATTTCAATCAGTTCCTTTATGTCTTCCTCTTTAGCAGTCAGCACAACCGGCGTGAGTAAATTCTCTAATCCTGCACAAACGATGTTAAATCGCATAAATATTCACATTAATTAAGTAGAAATCACTCAAATTGTAAGTATATCCTAATTCGCATCTGAATAACATGAAATGTTTGGATGTTCCATACAAATCATTCTTTGTGGTTTATTTATAAGACCCCAAGTTATATATTTTGCGGTAATGACACAGATTACAAATTACAAATGACACATTATGACTAAAAATTAAAATAGGTTCTTTATTATACTTTCAACAATAAAATTTGTGAAACTGTTCAAAATGTGTGAAATACCTACTCCGTGGTCGGCAACTCTGTCATAGAAACTTTTTGTGTATTTGACAGATGCGTTTATTCTTTTTGATGAAAACCATTCTTTTCTTTTCTGATTCATTAGTTTTTGTTGATAAAATAACGACTCATTAAAAACAAGATCAACGCGGGTAGCACTACTAAGCATAGCTAGTAAATGCTTTCTAATATTATAAATGCGACAGTAATTCTGTATATCAGCTATTTTTCAAGCTTTATAACTACGAAACAGATTTGGAATAAAATGTAGCAAGAAGGTAGATTACATTCTGAGAAAGTATATAGGCCACATTATGTCATAAAAGAGTAAATAGTCCGGAAAAGCCGAGACAATGCACCGTATTGCGTCGGTGAACGTCGCTTCGCGTTCGTTCGTTCGAGAGACGTTGTTATGCAGTCAAAATACAGACTTTCTTTGGGCTATGACTTTGCAGAGAAGCGTATTGCCACTATAAAAGGATAAGAGCCTATTGCCATCATTGTATACGCAGACACTTATAATGAAAACAAATTTATGAACATATTTTTCTAACAGGAACCGTTACGTTTCCCCCCAAGTGAAGCAAATCTTCAAAATTGTTTAATACGAACAGAATATGCGTTAAAATAATATTCTCACCAGCGAGCTGATCATTCTGCCAAGCATCTTTAAGCTGATCATACAGCAGCCCTGCGTCGGCTAATAAGCGTCGTAGCTGCGTGTAGTGCTTACGTTCGGGTCGCGAAGTGCGGAGCAGTGGTGCGAATACGGGGCGGAATGTGTTCTGCCTGGAATTTAAAAAGATTTGTCAGGGATGCTAGAGATACAATATACGAGTAAAGCCAAGAAGCTTCGCTGAAGCTTCCTGACGAAGAAAACTTGAGAAATGTGGGAGAGTAAATTTCTACCGAGCAAATTATTAATTATTCATTCATATATCTTAGTTAAACTAAACAACAGAAGTCCCTTCAATGTACTTCGGTACTTGTCTGTACCACTGATTTTATAATACTACACTAGAACAGATGCCATACAAAGAACCGACACCTTAAGACCAACGCCTATAACCACTAATAACACCCGCGCCTTTTGCGAAGGATGCTCATAAGACGGATGATTCCTATAAGATAGACGCCTATAGTAAAACCGACGCGCCTAACACCGACGCCAATGAGAAACCCACCTACATCAGCGACGCCTATAAAACGGCGCCAATAACACCGACGGTAAAAGGACAGCTGCCTATAACACCGATGCCAATATAGTTAATACCGCCCATAAGGCCGATGATGCCTTTAAAACTAACGCCTGTAATAAAACCGGCACACCTAACACCAGCGCCCCTAACGGCCTAACATAGATGTCCATGAGATTGACGCTTAAAAGACCGACCACTATAAGATATAACACCCACGCCTATACGACGATGCGCACTAGATCGATGATGACATTACGACTGACGCCTATAATAAAACCGGCGCCTACCTATAATACTGAAGCCTATAACACCTATGCTAATGAGATAGACACATGTATCCCTGACGTTAACTATAGACGCCCATATACCGACGCCTATAAGATTGACACCAATAACATCGAAGTCTATAAGATCGATGCCCTGAAAACCAATTTGTTTCGACGTGTGAGATGTCATTACAGATTTATCATCCTGACACATAAATCTGTCAAAAAATATTTTTTTTTTATGGGGATAACTCTACAAACAGGTGCGGACGGGCCAGCTATTTGATGGTAAGTATAGTCTATTTTTTAATCAAAAAGACAAAACTGACATTAGGTTTGCTGCCAGTTTTTTTTGCAATTCTTAAATAGTGATGTACATTCACCAGCACATCAGGTTAAACAAAACTGACAAATTTCTACAAATTATTTTAAACCTTAAAATGTTGACGCTTTAGTTCGAAATCTGGTGGTAACTTGATGTGCTGGCCAGCACATCAAGTTACTACCGTACCGTACCACCATCGGAAATTATCTTTGATAAAATCAAGAATCGTTTTTTTTAAACGTCTTTAGAAAATTCAAAACCTCTGGTTTCACTTTTACTTTTTAATTGGTAGTTTTACTTTTTTTGCTAAAGTTATTATAACAAGTTATCATGAAAAAATCGCGAAACATATACGACCCAAATTGTCTTGACACCCAAATTGTCTTGACACCCGACTCTTCACTAAAATTTACCACTGCTAAACCAATTGCTGATAACTTCAGACAAGCACAGTTATTTCGAACAAACTGTACTTGACGTCGATATTCTGTGGGAGGGTAGTACTTCCCGGTCTTCTTAAAACAATACAATGACAGAACAACAGATCTAAAGTCCTGGAATCGCTTCTAGTAATGATGTAGTATACTCGAAAAGACCCTTTATTGCTTCGTATTTACATACCTCTCTAGGAGATTCTTAAGACTATCGAGTGCATCAAGCTCGGTGCGCACTGGGCGAGCCCACTTGCGCGCTGTTTCTACCATGTCCACACTATCTGAAGCACCCTCACCGCCTGCACCAAATTCTAGCAGTTCATCTGATAATAAAAAATATATTAAGTACAGTTTATCAGATTATTAGTTCCAGAGCTGGAAGCGGGGAAAGGATTAATTCACTGATGCATGAAGTTGCCTCATGAGGGCATAACAATAGACTTTGCACTGTCTACAACAGGGGTCACCAAATGGCGGATCGCGGTCCGCATCCGGACCGCTGACCCATTTTGTGCGGACCGCGAGAACAAAGAACTACAGAGTACGTAGGTAATTTAAAAAATGTGCAAAATATGACATTTTACTCATTGATATGTTTAAAAAAAAAATCTTTGTTATTTCCATAATTACATTTGTTTAATTATTTTTTTCTATAAAATTTCTTAAAACGGACCCTGAGCGATACTAATTGGTGACCCCTGGTCTACAATATGGCGCTTGCAGGTTAATAATTTAAATTTAGCCTACATGAAAATAACAGGATAAATTTGATATGTGTTATTCGTAGAAGCTTGGCGTTAGTATCTGTGCCCGGTCAGTGGCAATAGGCTTGCCCCTTATTACATAGGTTTATGGGAACTAAACATACCAATGAGTTATGAGTGTGTGTACAGTGGCCAACACATCAATTTATATAAAACTGTCAAAGAATTATGCGTCAAGTTGACCAATAGAATTACATAATTATAAAATGAAATGAAACCTTTTATCATAAGATTAAATTTTGATTATAGGCAGAACACGGTAAACTATCGGAAAAAATATATCACCCCAGACGTCATAGGACTACCTATGGAATTTAACCACACCGGTATAAGCCCCGCAAGTTGCTAATGCACTGGAACCTTGTTTAACACGCACATGACGTCATTGGCACGTAGTGGCTGGCCAGCGTTGCTAACGGTAGAGCATTTATTGGTTTAATGTCAAAAGATTAGGGCAAAATGACAATAAGCTAACAGACATTAGAACTCTATTGGCCGGGGTCCATACAAAAGTGTCCATCATTCTTTATAAAATTTAATACATAATTTAAATAAGTAACACAAAAAATCATAATATGTACTTAATATAGATTTTTGTTTGATAGGTTAAGGCACAATATAAGAAATAGATTAGTATACTATGGTTAAGGTTGGTTATGTTTAATAGCCTATGAAGATTTTCACACAATAAAAAAGATTCTATTTTTAGTATTATTATAAATTTAGAAAAATATCTCACCCTGTGAAAGATGCTCAACAATTTTATAAGCAGTTCTGGCTCTCTCCAGAGCACTATCCACGGAAATCAATTCAGAATCAAGAAGTACTCGAGCTAACACTCGAAGTGATACAGATTTCATAGTAGTCTTGCACTTCTCATAAGATAAGGCGTAGCTATCTGCAAAACCAGCCACTATAGATTTGAATCGATCCAGGAGATTGTATCTGTAAATTAATGTCACAAATTAGCATGTATCATCATTGTAACACCTAAACTACACAAACGACTAAATAAGTCTTTCTCAAAGCGGGCGAGCGTTAACACCACTTTGTCGGCGACGGCGACGTAGGCTTTTGGGAGGGCGGGGGGAGGCGTAGAGAACTCAGAGAAAGTTGGATTATGCCAATACTTATAGGCAATTAACAATGCATGTTAAAAATTAAATTTAACGACAGCCCACTGAAGTTTGGATCGCAGGATTTGGTGCACAATTTGCCGATATCTGTCCGCCGGTAAGCAAATAACGTGATACATTAGGTGAAGGAGGCCTGACGCAACTTCTTGCGATGATATGAGGCGTGGCAACACGCGCGCATGCACAACGTAGTAACAGAGGACGCATATAGAAGCAAACGGAACACACAATATTTGTGTGATTCCTCTTTTCAAGCAGGGGTAACAAAAGAGCTGAAGACTAATAGGCCCTGAGGAAGTTGCTCAGATCCCTTCATCAGCTAGAATAAAGCTGATGATCCTCAAACGCCCGAAGACATCAACATGAATCATAGCTAAAACCACTCTTGACAAAGACAAGGTGACTCAACCAAAAAAAAAACTAAATCAAACCTGGTTCCTCCGTTTGAGATCTAATATACCACAGACAGACATACGTTAAACATATACCACCTCCCTTATTTGCGTCGGGGTTTAAAAAGTATGGAACTAAGTCTACGCGTACGAAAGCGTGAGTTAAAGCTAGTGGTACAATGAAATCCTGACTTACCGATTCAATGCTTGGAGCAGCATGATGGGGCTTAAACGACGAGGTTCGTGATAGATTAGAATGATGCTAGCATCTCCTTTTATTTTCTCCAACCAGGTCAGAAAGTCACATAGGGCGGAAACCTCCGACTTGGTTTTCAAAATCTAGAAAGAGTGATTCCTCTTACAAAAGTTCTTATGCACTAGGTAATATTGATTCTCTTAACAATGTTACGCCAGACAAGGTAACCAAAAAGAAAATGGCTTTCAAAACTATAATCATATTAGTATTTTATGCAAAAGAGTTTCGGAAGTCGCTGGCCATAATAAAATATCCAACCAAATCAAAAGTACGAAACTAAAGGAAACTATTTTGCACATAATTTTTAATAGGCTGTTGCGGTTCTGGAATTTCACGTCTGGCTAACAGCGAGTTTCTGCAGATTTGCACAGACATAATAAGCTCAGGATTATCCATCAGCAATATGTTTTGAAATATAATCTTGTGGAATCGGAGGTACCATAATACCGGTATGTGTCTGAAAGTGGTCATGCTACATTGTACTGGGATCGATTTAATATCACAGACAATAATAAGCCTGATATTGTTGTGATTAATCGATTAGAGCGCCACATAATTGTTGACATCTCAAGACGAGAACCTCGTAAAAGTGCAAGAAATAAGTTATCTCGATTTGGCTATCAACATGTTGAAGGTAATTCACACGTAATGTCAGTCAATGGTTTAATATTCAAGACCCTTATTTAATCATGTAAAAATCCTGGACTTCCGCCGCCTGGGGATGGTGACGCGGCGTGTCGGACTCCAATCATGGTGGGTGACCTACAAACTAAAACCACGCGAGTGTTTAGTTGGGAGCGAGTTGTCATTCGTCCGCAAAAATATCCAAAAGCCTCTATCAACATTTAAGGAGCTCCTCTTTGAGTAGCTGCATCAAGGACTTGATACAAAACATATGCTTCGTGTTGCATACTGCAGGCGCACTGGGACGGACAGCTTATGGTATCTAGCTTATTCAGTATCAGTGAGTATGGAAAACTGCTTTACTTACCGAACTTGTATCATTATATTTAACTTACCTTATGAGTATTAGTGTCTTTTAACATGCGGTAACGGCCAACGGTGACGACACGCACGTTGTGCCGGCGGCGCGCCCCAGGATTTAGGTCGCCATACGGCATTATATACTGAGCATACGACTGCTTCGGCGTGAACGCTGCGATCTGGCATATCTGAAACAATGCAAATGGAATTGTTACACTTATTTACTATTTACACTAACTGTAAACAACATTCCAATTTATAACTTGATGAAGTGAAAGTCACAGTCTGTTTATCGTTGCCATACAAAATTATAGATACACAATACTTTGTTTGAACATGAAAAAATTTTTTTGAGTTATCAAAGTGAAAATGCCTGTGTCAAGTTTTACAAAAGTCAAACCTTTGGTTAGCTATCTATCAAAAGATAAAGAGCTTGAATTATTTAATTGAAGGCCTGGTTAATGGCAACACTAGTGTCCTAAACAGTGTTGCCATTCACTGGTTACAAATCCAAACTTCAAGCTGCTAATGAGTGCTGCATGCAAAACTCCAGTCAAAATTAGTTCATCTGGTTATGAATCTTGACAGGAAGACTTTATTTGGAAATTCAAACCCTAGAGGAGTAAAATGGGGGTATATTCAGACATTGCATAAATAAAATTAATTAGCCTAAACTGTTATTTAATTTTTGAGATAATACTGAAGTTTGGCCAAGTTCCTTTAGAATTATTTCCTGCAACTGTACAGGGTGGAAGGGACATTGATGCACAACCATTTACCATGAATTCAGGACATGATTCTGAACAGCATAATAATTTTCGTAGGTTATTGAAAAAACCTGTTTTCATAAAAAAGTGCAATACCTACATGGTCAAAATGTATGTAATAGCTGTCTTTTTTAATAACCTATGATAATATCTTCACATTCCTGGAGCTCCAGAATCATGTACAGAATCATGGTAAGCATTTGTGCAGCAATGTCCCTTCCACTCTGTAAATCTCAATTCCAGGGCAAGCTAGCAGTTAGTAACTTACTTTGCTGCAGTGTGGGTGATAAGCAGAGATCGGCGAAGGTAGTGCTATTCACGGGAATTAGTGACCGTTAACTTAACATGGATATGCCATCTAAATCCCGGCCTAAATCTAAATACATGGTCTTTTTTAGGAATTCGTAGTTTAATAAATATGTTATTATTATACATTATTATAAAAAATGGTGCTTATTGGGGTGTTATAAAAGAAAATTCTGTTTCTCAACTTATTGTATACTACATACGAAAAAACTACAGACAAGAAGATTTCTTACGATTTGTTACATACTAATTTATATCACATTGACGAGCAATTGCTCGTCTCGTAAAGTAATTGTAGTTGTACACATGACGACATATCATGCCACCTGTTTCGGGTATAATCAGATCCTACCTATTGACCAGTAAGTAATATGGCAAACAGCACTGTGCAGGACCAGTTAAACCAGAAATAAGTAGTCTGATACGACGCAGTGCATATTCGTGGTATCTTTAACAGTATAACTTCATTTACATCGACATTCCGAAAAATATTCCCGTGAACCCCGAAAATCCCGGGACATGTCCATATTAACATAATCATTCAGAGTCATTGACCGAAAATAGCACTGCCTACGCCGATCACTGGTGATAAGTTATTCAAACCACTACTGCAGACATAGAACAATTCAGTTGGTTAATAAAACTAACATACCTCATCAATAAGCCTTCGTCCCGTAGTATCTACATCCCACCCGACTAAAGTGTATTTTCCCTGTGGGAGCCCAGTAGGTTTATCAGCAAGAGCTGGAGGTAACTCCACCAAGACTTCCACTTCACCCCCATTTATTTTAACTGCAGCCATCTTCACCACCTGTGATTATGACAGGCTAGATAAACACAAAAGAAGTATAGTAAAAACCATATATTATAATAATACCCTTATTCACAAACTTAAACCTATTTATTATTACTAAAAGCGCTATTAGCTTGCTAATATCTTAATAGTAAAGGTTAACATTGTGTAACCTTGACATTGGACATGGATAGGGTTGCCATCTCTTAAATCAGGTAAACAGGACAAGAAGCACGAAAACCCTGGATTTTGGAGCTTGGAACCCGGACATGTGGACAGTGTTTTCTTAAAGTTATTCAATAAAATAGTTTTCAGTTATAATCTTCCGACAGCGACCGATGACTTGACAACTTTTAAACCCGGACAACAAATGAAACCCTGCCCGGATGCTCCCCGGACGCCCTCTTAACTAGGACAAATCCGGGGAAACCCGTACGGATGGCAACCCTAGACATGGAGCTTGTTTGCCACACACATTGACAGCAGTGTTATTTACACGTCTTAGCAATTCGCAAAAAAGCATTGGCAAGCATGAAGGAAATATTTACAATTATTGAAGCTTATTAATTCATTGACATTCGCTGGTTAACATCTGATTCTGCATTGTGTCTATAATATGATACTTGACACTTAAACTATCAATTAAAGTGGTATTTCTGAATTAGAGATGATCTCTTCACATCGCAAGTGCCAATACTAAATTTAAGGAAATATATTTTGCACAAATTTCTTATCCTATATAGTAAAACGAAAAAGTTGGCTCAGCAATGGTATGTGACATTGGTAAACTTTGATGAGCTAGAATTAATTTATTTTAATAATTTTGGATGTTTGACTTCCATTGTTTTAGTTAATGCCTAAGTTTCACTGAACCAAATAGTCCAATTTAGTTTGTTATACACACATTGTGATATGTATGAATTAGTAAAACAATACAAAAAGCCGATAATGGGTTCCATTGGAGTGAACATTTCCAAGTACCAAGACCTTTTTCTCCATTCCATTTTATGGAAAAAGCAGGAGGCGTTTTAGCATCCTATATTTAGACAATATTATATTATGGACTAGCTGATATTATCCATGGGTAAAAAAGTATTTTCTATAAGCTCAGGCTGGTAGGTGCAAACTAACTGCATATAAAATGCAAAAAAAAATAATCCCAAGGAATTCGTCTTTTACAATTTTTACAGGAGAGAAGTAGATTGAGAATCTATTTTAAATATAAAATGTAGCCATGTCCATAATCTCAATCGCTTGGAACTAATATTGTTGATAGGCAAGCAACTCACCTCAGGAGCGGCGTTATACCATCCACCAGCAGGAAAACAAACAACTTGTAATTTAAAGTAAAATCAATATTTCTACAATCAACTTTTAAAAAACGCGAAAAAAGAGCGCTGACATCCAATTTTAATCGCTTTTTGCAAGTTTTGTTTGATAGGGATACCGGGCTACCGGCTACCTCCCTTCCTTCCAATAATATTCGTTCATTAATCAATATCTAGCAGGCAACCATAGATTTTTTCTTACTATACAGACTATTAAATATAAAATAATACTATGTATGTATCAAACTGTCTGTAATGTATTTTTATGTGGACACAAGCTCTTATTTCTGATCAATTAAAGCAAAACTTCGAGCAAAACTGTGTTGCTCGAAGGAGCAAAATGATAATTGATGTTTCTTTTTTTTCTTTCTGCTCTAATATTTATTTTTCAGTAACATTTTATCCTTTAGAGCAATCAGTATTAGGCCACAATATTAAATTAGATTTTAAGACAGTGATGACAAGTTTGTATACCCTGATGCACTGGCGACTGTACACACAGCTCCACATCAAGCTATACAAAGTCAGTTTAGCCTGACCTCCCATTTTAAAGGTTTTTCGCACAATTCAAGGCCAGCCTTAACTGGTTTTGTATACCTTGATGTATAGCCGTATGTACGTAAAGCTATTCATAACTCACGTTACGCAACGAAGAAACTCTTGTAAATTATGTGATATGCAGATTCGATAGTGTTTGTAGCGGTGGTGTAGGCAGTCGATATAATCATGCTTCGATCATATAATTATGTATCTTATTTTTATTTCTATAAGTTGGATTTTAAATACAAAAATAATTGATTCACCGCCCGAGGTCTCCCGGAAATTCACCGCTACACGGCTACACATTATATATCCTTGACTAGTAAATTACCTGTAATCTTTGGAATCACTTTTCTAAATTGTGGCCCTTGCTGCCGTTCCCATACGTAAGTGGCTTGAGGCCATGGCCTTCCACGCTACGCCACTGTGTAACTCAATTAATTTTATCAGTAAAAAAGAGCCATCAGGCTCAGATCAAATAAAAAGTAAAGATGGAACTTTGCGAACAAAGAAGTGAGGCCGGCTAAAACTACGCCATGCCGTCTATAACACACATTACACGCACACACGTCTACGGAAAATACGCCTTATCTTGTCAGTCGAGCTATCGAGCTATCGAAAGCTCGACTGACAAGATAAGGCGTTGTTAACTAATACATATGGGCATGTAATTGTCTGTTGTAGACGGCAAGGCGTAGTTTTAGCCGGCCTCACTTCTGTGTTCGCAAAGTTCCATCTTTACTTTTTATTTGATCTGAGCTATCAGATGTCATCATCATCATCATCATGATCATCAGCCTATACTTGTCCACTGCTGGACGTAGGCCTCCCCCAACGTGTGCCATTTCCCCCTGTCCTCCGCTTTTCGCATCCAGCTTCTGCCAGCAACCTTTCCCAAATCATCACTCCATTTTGCCGGTGTTGCTCGAAGGCGTCCTACACTACGTTTGCCATCAGGTGTAATTTTGTTGAAATAAGAAATAACTAAGCACGCCTAAAGTTGCCCGCAATTGGTTCAGCAGTGGTAAATTTCATAGAAGTCCGTGTAAAGAGGATTGAGGTCGTGCACATGCTTACACGCGGATCTATACAAATCTAGTTGACACTGTAGAGAAAGCCTATACAATGCGAGATCACCTTAATCTGGAAATGTATTGGTGTGTACATGTTTCGCATTTGTGATTGTTTTCCTTTTTAATTATAACGATTCCCAACTTTTATGTATAAACTATTAATTAACCGATTTTATCTGTGTATCAGTGCGGAACGGCTACCTTCAGACGAGCGCAGTTATTTCGAACAGACTGTAATCAGATGAATTTATATGAAATGTTCGTCTGGGTGTCTGATGCGTAGGTAGGTCTAATATGTAGTACCTATTATTAGTAGAGATGAAGCGTATATACTAGAACAGATCCAGGGAACAGGTATTTAACGATACTAGGTGGCACCTATTCCAACTTTTAAAATACACGCTCCACCTAGTATCATTGTGCCTGCGCGTATAAATTTTTGAACCTTATTTCAATCCTTATAAAAGTAAATATACTCTGTCTATTTTAACCAATACTCGATACTAGTCGACGCTTCATTCAATAAAATACTAGGTACTCGTTATATTTTGAAATATTCGATCCACCTAGTATTACTGTGACTACGCGTAAAAATTTGAATTTGAACCTTATATCTATCAGTATCAAAATGACGCGACGTGCACTCGTGTTTACCAAATTATTGGTGTATCATTGAAATAAAACTACTTTTTACGGATTTTATCGCGTTATATTGATTATTTTAAATTCCCGACGTTTCGGATCCTTTACAGCATCCATGGTCACGGGTGGACTGTCGAACACCGCCGTTCCGGGAAGTCAGCAGTTTGTGAACATACACTTGACAAGACCCGGCACTACATCAGATTTGATAAACCACAAGTCCTTGCAAAAGAAAACCGATTCCTACCTAGGATGATTCGCGAGGCTATTGAAATTAAAAAACATCCAAATTTCAATAGAGAAGATGGCTGGGTCTTACCATCTGCTTGGAACCCCATCATAGATTCCATTAAATCCAAGCACAAGACTGCGAGACCTAAGGATACGGTGAGCTCATTCTGCGTGACCGGCATAAATAATAATCAACAAAATGTAGGGTAGCTGTTGAAAATTTTGACATTAGGACGACCATCACCTCAGTCCACCCGTGACCATGGATGCTGTAAAGGATCCGAAACGTCGGGAATTTAAAATAATCAATATAACGCGATAAAATCCGTAAAAAGTAGTTTTATTTCAATGTCTGATATTCGCGTAAGTGTTAGAAACCAGTATATTGGTGTGTCAGTAATTTGTATTTGAACCTTATTTCAATGAGTATTAAGATGATGCGACGCGCACTCGTGTTTATTAAATAATTCGTGTGTCAGTTATTTGAATATGAACCTTATTTTAATCCACATAAAAGTAAATATACTCTGTCTATTTTAAGCAATACTCAAGGACTTGCAATACTCGATACGAACCAAATATAAGCTACACTTCAAACTATACTAATCTAGTTTACGCTGGCTTCTTATTGTTTAAGAAGCCTTTATGCTTAAACTGGATTCTTATAGGTTGACCTGTAGCCGTGTGTACTTTATAAATACTCGAGACTATACGATCCGATACAATTCAGAGTATCGAGTACGGACTAGTATTTTTTGGGTAATCTTGTTGGATGCCGGCTGATTACCATTTTATTATTATAGATTATTATGAAAAATGAATTTAAATATGCGGTACGATGTACATACCTAGATAAATATTTAGCGTCAATAGTCCTAAGCCTGTGTAAAGTATGATGAGAAGATTCCAATTCATTACGTACTGCATCCGCAGCCGTACGCGTACTTCATGTTGGAACAGGTATTTGGATCGAGTATTTATTCGCACCTAGTACATACCAAATTTACCTAGTACGACTCATTCTACTTATTTGTCTGTGGTTTGTGCATAGAATCATTAGGTTAATCTGTGAATAATATTCTGGAGTAGATGGCACAAAAGACTCTGAAGCCATGCCAAAAATATGATAAAAAAATCTGAAGTACAAGTAGTAGCTATTTATTAGTCTGTGGAAGGAAGGAGTACTTTTTATATAAATTGCCAAATAGTGATGTTCGATTGTTTCAAATGTGAAAAATAGAAAATTGAAAAAAATTCAAATCGAATTATTTGATTGAATGAGTAACCACTATTTGGATATTCATTCGTCTTTCGAATGTTTTTTTATGCGAATGATCATTCGCTATTTGAATAATTTTTGAACGAAATAATACAAAGCTGTTTAGCTTTAGCTTTAACTTTTGCTAACATTTTTAATATTTCTGATAATCGTGTAGCAATATAATTAAATATTATTGCTACCATAAATAATCATGTCTCTTTTAACATGAACGTAATTTATTAGTTGTTATGATTTGATGAACAGTTTTCAAAAGATTTTATTTTATTTTATTTTTCAGCTATGCTATAATGATTTCAGTGAATGGTTGTGAGTAGCTATAGAAAATTGTTGATTATAATAATTGCAATGAAAATATATTGGACAGTTGACTTGTATGACGAGATGAATGAATGTGGAAGAAGTGAAAGAGATATGCAAGAGTCATAGCAAGTGGCAGTCCATAGTTTCTGCCTTCCCCTGTGGGAAAAAGGTGTGAGTGTATGTATGTAATATTAGTAACATTTTCATTAATTGTTTTTTCATTTGAATAGTTCGAATAGCTCTTTTCTACAATTGAATAATTTGAATGACTACTTTTTCGAATGATCATTCGATTGAATCATTCGCATTCGCCCATCACTATTGCCAAATATTTGCCAAATGCCAGTTTCACAGATGTGAGATGGATGAATGAATAAAATTGTTTGATGCATAGTCAGACAGATGCCTGTTTTATACATTCTTCTATGAGTGCGAGTCAACGAGTCTCTACAAATATTTGTATAATGCAGTTATAATACTTCAATTTGTGTCAATACCGATAAACACTGCAGTCCTATCGCTCCGATGTCTGCTACTCAAAGGCAATAATTTGTGATCTATATTAGCCGATTGAACTGCATAGAGCACTAATAATAATTGAAATTTCTAAAATACGTAGCTGTAACTTTTAAACGGTTGCTTTTATTGTCTACAACATTATTATTTTCTGTGAAATATAAAACAACGACATTCAATGATGTACAAAGAGTATTTATAATGTCAATTAGAGTTTTTCCCTAAAATAACTAAGTTCCAAAACTTGGACTTGAATTGATTTGGTGCTACTACCTACTTTAAATGACTGTTTAAAACATTCCTAAGTTCTAAGTGTACATAATATTACAGAGATTCAGAGATGGCTGACTCCCAAGTGGCTAATATGGTTAATGAAATCTTGGTATGTACATAACACTGCTGTACAAAAATTATGAATGTTTTTATTTTAATGATAATGTGAGTTACTGAATCTGAAGCACATCAGTGGCATATACTGTGATAGTGTATGTTCACTCACATGGAAAATAGTTCTGAAAGTTTCAGTGACAAAACTCCATGTTAGTGGCCAAACACACATTTTAAATAGCTTGATAATGCTATTTATTTGTTGCTTTTAATTAGCTGCTAGTCTTCTCAAAATGTTATTAAATAAATATAGACTTAGTCCGGTACTGAGATATACTAAGTCTCATATGCTACACACAAGAAAGATTGATTGAGTGATCATATTCATTTAAACCTCAATCAATTAAATTTAAGCGGCAGCAGCCTAATGGCTAGGGCGTCAGACTTGCGATTATATGGTTGCAGGTTTGAACCCCAAATAACAAGTAATGTGTGACCCACATTGCTAGTAAGCTTTTCTTTAAAAAACAACCTTTTTCCATAATACCATAAAAAATTACTTTAATTTTAGAAAGTAATATTTAATCACTTGGAAATTGATGCAAGATTTGGTTAATGCGACTTTTCAGTTCTTTTGACTATCCTTTCAGCTACAACCATAAGGCAGTGGCTAGGCCTGGCATTTGCTTGACAAAATTAAAAATATTCTTTCTTATTTTTAGGGTGTTGAAGCTGTTGAGGAAGCCTTCAGTTGCTTCCTAGTACATAAACCAGAAGAAGAAAATGAAACGTTAGCAATGTATCAGAAGAAACTGTGTGGCATCATGACTAACCTTAGTGCTGAGTTGCAAGAGTCTGCATTACGCCAGTACTTGAATCCAGCAGCAGTTCTAACTAATAGATATAAAATGAAACAACTGCTCACTTTGTTAGAAACTTTGGTCAATACAAATATTATTCAAGCTCGGTTGGTCTATTAAAGAATAAATTCACTGAATTCTAGATTTGTATGACCACTCTTATATTTAATGTTGTTACTGTTTGCAGGATGTTGTGTGATTGTATTTTGACCAATGAAAAACTGATTTATCAAAATGCTGATTTCTGGATAGAAAGTTTTAACCTGATCAGAAGAGTTATTGGGGGAGTGGATTATAAGGGTGTTAGAGAAATTATGAAAGTTAGTATGACTACTAGATTTTTTTTTTGTTAAGGTCCTCTCATATAATGTAACTAAATGCGCTTTTTAGGGTTGCCGAGAGAAAGCACACACACTTCCCGTGAAGTTAAATTCTAGTACAATGCCACAGTTGAAAGCATTGTATAATGTTATAGAGTATATTTTTGATCGAAATGCTTCTCTGTTACCAGCATACTTTATTGTCACAGAAATACAAAAGGATTATCCTGGTAATAACCACTGGCCACATTGGGTAAGCAGTATTTTTTATTTGTATAAAGCATCAGTTAAATTATTTAATTTCACATTGAGTAAGTACCTACTAGTAAAAAAAATTTATTGAATTTTAAAAAGGTCTGTAGCAGATCATTTTACAGAAATATATATAATTTATCATATTCAAATCATTGCATTTCAATTTGAACTAAATTTTTTGAGCTGAATGTTGCAGTGTGAATCTCAGAAATATAAAGTGATATGCAGATATAAAGTATGGATACCAAATCTCAAGATCCAATATTGTTATTGCTTTATTACCATTTTACTGTAGTCTAATGGTCTATGGTATATATTACTATGGTTTTAGATATTATTTAGATTTTTAAATATACTGAGCTGTGTATAATGGAAGTTTCAAACAATTAAGTTTTTAATACTCAATAGATATAGAGGAGAATTGAAGTACTCTGAATATATTCACAGTGAACTTTCATGTTTATAATTTCAAAAAAAGGAACATTTATACTAAATGCCATACTAAATGCCCAGTACTTACTCAGTCTTAAGTCACAAAATGTAAAACAAAAGCCTTTATTTATGTTTTGGAGGTGCCAGCGGTGGTAGGTGATCAATCAAGTAAGACAAACGCTCATAAGTTTGATTGTAGCCTAGTGTGATTAATAATAATCACAATTGGCTCCAATTTCTTTCAGGGTTAAGTTTGGCTGCAAGTAGGAAAGTCATTCCCTTAAAGTGTCTCTAATACCCAATAATTGTTTTTTTTTCAGCAACTAGCTAAACTTCTGTCTAGTTTTGTGGAAAGTTTCAAACCTTGCGCTCAAATGGTTTCTATAATTGGACATTCACAAATGTTGCCTGTAGTTGAGTTTTCTGGTTATGCTGATCATCTCATTAATCCATGGCGACTGGACCCTACAACATTGAAATTTTCTCTTAAGGGTAATTTGCCATATGGTGATGAACTTCTAAAACCACAAATAGCATTGTTGCGACATGTTTTGCAACAGCCCTATTCTAGAGACATGATGTGCTCTATGCTTGGTCTTCAAAAACAGCATAAGCAGCGATGCATAGCGCTAGAAGATCAATTAGTTGAACTCATGATACTTCCAATGGAAAAAAGTGAACAAGAGAATGAAGATGATGAAATGTCTTCATCACATTGGTGTTGGCTCCACCTATCATCACAAGTTATATACTTGATTCTCATTGGGTTTGCTTCATTTCCCAACATAGTTATGGGCCTGCATAGCAAATTGATTGGTCATGATATGAAAAAGGGCAGAGATCATCTTATGTGGGTGTTATTACAGTTTATATCTGGAAGTATTCAAAGAAACCCATCTTCAAATTTCTTACCAATAATAAAGCTTTATGAATTGCTATACCCTGAGAAGGAACCATTGGCTGTGCCTGATTGTACAAAAGCTCATTGCACACATCAAATGGCTGTAGTATGTATATGGATGCACTTGTTGAAAAAAGCTGAAACTGAACACAAGACAATGACTATGCCACAAAATTTAAAACTGCAGTATGAGTATGTATTTCTTAAACTTATTTCTTTATTGGAAATATAGTTTTAAGTTTTAATATATTGGATAACAATGGATTCTTTATAGGTTTCTTCAACATTTGATGACTTCAAATAGTACTCCGACATTGATGGGTTCCGACTACCGCATAGCTTTATTATGTAACGCGTATTCAACAAATCAAGAGTACTTTTCAAGGCCCATGGGTGTGATTATAGAGACCCTCTTTGGAAGCCAGAAAGCTATGCCCAACGGAAACCCTGGCACACCTTTACCTACCGTTCCTCTTTCTATGTGTATTTTGGATAGCTTGACATTGCATTGTAAAATGTCACTGATACACTCCATAGTAACACATGTCGCCAAGTTGGCTCAGAATAAAAGTAACATACCGGGGAGTAGCATGATGGCACCGGCACTCGTGGAGACCTACAGCCGGTTACTGGTTTACACTGAAATAGAGTCCATGGGAATTAAAGGCTTCATACGTGAGTACAGTAATGTTGGATAATTATTTAGTAATCTTGGAAAGGGTAATATTTTATTATATCTTTATATTTTGAAATTATGAGTTTTGGTACACAATACTAAAGAGTATGTTATTCTAGCCTATATTTTTAGAAAAAGAAATTCAGTTTTACAAGATAATTATGTAATATCTTGTAAATCTATTTTTCGGACAATTTAATTTCTTTTTAAAATTAGATTTTGCTTCCGATTACAGATAAATAATCGTACTTATTAATCCTTAGTCAAGATAAAAAATATTAGATAGATCAGATTCTTTCCGAGATTTTTTGTCTTGACTAAGGATTAAGTTACGTTATCATATGCCAAATTCTTTAACCATTCACAGTCATGTCTTTGTTTCTTTCAGATCAGTTACTGCCAAATGTATTCAAATCTCATGCTTGGGGTATACTTCATAACTTATTAGATATGTTTTCGTATCGCATTCACCATGTTCAACCGCATTATAGAGTTACACTACTATCCAACATACATTCCTTAGCTGCATATCCACAAGCCAATCAAACACAGCTGCAATTATGGTATGTATAAACAGATAACTAAATAATCATAAAAATAATAAATATAAAACCATAACTATTACATGGGATCTAAGTATACCTAGTAACTGTGGTAATTTGCCAGTAACCAGGCACAAATTCAGACTCTGAGATGCTATTTATTAATTAATTTATTAATAAGGTACATCAACAATATACATACGAAACATTTTTTTAAATTAATGACTGTGATAGCTAAAGTGCTATTCTAAAAAGATAATTATCCATAAAAAATGTGTGTATAAACAAGTATTATTTATTCGTAGGTATAAACTATAAATTGTATTATTTCAGCTTTGAAAGCACAGCGTTACGTTTGATAACTAGTTTGGGTAGTTCTGGGGTGCAGTTGCAAATGTCTCGAGTAGTCTCGGAGCCAAAGTCACTAGTTTCTTCCGAAAGCGAGGAGTTGAACCGTGTGCTGGTGCTCACTCTGGCGCGAGGAATCTACATGACTGGTGCTGGTAAGCTTAAAATATATATAAAAATAAATTCCTACTTCCCTTTGTCACGCAATAACTTGCCAACGACTTACCGATTTCATTATATTTTTTAAAAGTTTTCTAGTACTTAAATTTCTATACATAGTTCTACATTTCTTCCCGGTTCGACTATACATCTATATTTAGGATATACATATTTATGTATTTAGATGATTATAATGATCAGACATTTCTACTTCAACAGGCAGCGACGGAGCAGCAGTAAAGGAACTTCTTACTACAATTATGACAAACACACCGCATATGTGGTCCCAACATACACTTCAGTGCTTCCCACCAATGCTCGTGGAGTTTTTCGCGCAGGTATTGTACTCTACTTAAAAAAAATCTGCTTTTTATATCCTTCATGACAAGTTAAGCTTCAAAGACAATGAGTTCATGAATTCTGGAATTGGATGGCTTGCCATAGTTTTTTAATGTCTGTTTTTTGCCATTTTAAAGAGAACATCAACAATTGGTTGAACTTGAAAGCTTTCGCATACAAACCAACACTGATCATGAGGTTGTATGACATAACATAATATTACTAGTACGCACGGCTACACTTCAAGCTAAATCAGTATAAGCTGTTGATACCAGAAGGCTATAATATGAGTTCGGCTTAATTCATCAACGTCCAATAGATATACATTTCCTAGTAAAAACAAATACAACTCGGTTAGTGGTCTCTGTAGCTTAGTGGCTGAAGCGTCTGGTGCACTTAACCGGAGGGATGCAGTCTTGTCTGTGATCGTATTTTCCTTTCAATAGAAAATGTATATCGAGTTATAGATATTAAGCATAAAATAATGCCAAAATATGTAAAAAAATAGTATATAGTATAATAGATTTGAATTGTCTTTAACATAGTACTTGAAGGGTGAAACAGGATTATGTATCTACTAGCTTTCCGCCCTCGGCTTCGCCCGCGTGGTTTCTCAGCTTTTCTGCATTTAATTTTTCCCGTTTTTGCAACATTTTTCATTTATGCTCCGCTCCTATTGGTCTTAGCGTGATGATTGTATAGCCTATAGCCTTCCTCGATAAATGGGCTATCTAAAAATGAAATATTTTTTCAAATCGGACTCCTAGTTCCTGAGATTAGCGCGTTCAAGTAAACAAACAAACAAACTCCTCAGCTTTAAACTATAAGTATAGATTAAATGAGCAGCATTCGTGTTCTAATAGCTAGAGCGATGGTCTATCATTCTGGAGCTCTCGTAGGATCAATTTCCACGGGGAGGTACAAATAGTGGTAATCCACTTTGCTCATTGGTGCTTTTTCTGTCTGGTGTCAAAATGCCCAGACTGCTATTAGTACGAACTCTGTAACAGGTAACGTAGAGTTGCCACTCATGAACGAAGCAATGTTCTCTCAAATCTATGCCTGCCACCCTTAATGACTCACACTGAATTATTTTTATGGTCATTGCAAAGCAGAAATCGTACTCAAAAACATAGTCGGATGGTATCAGTGGTATTTGAGGTAGGAAAACTGATTCCCCCGAATACATCCAGTTATCACAGTGGCTCTTTAATATTTTTGTGCAATGCGGTTACTCGCCGCCTAGTCCCGTTACATAGTTTAAATCGTTTAATGAGACGCAGCAGCAATACAGGTGTCCCAAGGAAGGTTAACACTGTTAAGGAACTCTACATGATTGTAAATTGCTTTATCCGCTTGTAGCACTGATCGATAGATCTGTATTAAATTTCTGAGCCCTCCAACGACTTAAGAAGTAAGTAATTAATAGCAGCTGCACTGTTGTTTATCGGAGTTAGTATTGCACGTTTGCACAGCCAATCTATAAATTTGTTTGTATATTAGAAAAATGAGGGTACACTCTTACTATAAGAACTATGATAGCCACCTGTCACTAATGTACTCAGCAGAGATGGTATACATATTTTCCTTTCGGATTCGGAACAATCCGCATTTCCTATTTCAAGTAATAGCTCTGAAAATTAAGGATGCTCTGATTTCGTCTGCTCGGTTTCTCTAGGTATAACAGAATCTGACGGCATTCCCCCGCCTGCGACACAGGAACTCCAACAATCGCTCTATTGCTGCCTCTGACATCTTTAAGAATCTAGTGTGTGCTTCAATTCCACCTTTGTGTGCCTTAGTTATCTCATCCCACACGATAAATCTGCGATTTCAGAGAATTTGAGCCATATTACTCTGCTAAGGTATTATTGCACAACGGAGTTTCGACACGAATAAGACTAAGCGGAAGTTTTAAAGGCAGAGTTTTAAACGCTTTCCCAGCTTCCCACCAAAAGAGGTGCTATTCCAGATGCAGCTACAGCTAAAGCAATGTCCCGATTACTTTGTATTTTAGCCAAAAGTAAGTGCGTGACACAAAATGGTTAGCTAAATAATAAAATGTGCAACTTTGATATGATTTTCGAATATTGTGATTCTCGTATTTATTTATTTTGAACGTAATGCATTACGTAAGTATTCCGTTTTAAAGGTAATAATAAAAATTTGGTGTTAATACAGGGGTGAAATTGAAATTTTGTTGCTTTAATTGTATTGTTCAGCTTAAATGCATAAGTTCAAGCACGATAATGAACAATTAATTTAAAAATACGTGTTTCTTTAATTATAATGAAGAGTTTAAATACTTAATCTCGAGTAATTTTGATAATAAATAATTTATTTTCGTACAAAGTTTAACACCCCTTTTTAACCCTTTTAGGGATAAAATTCAAAAAGTCCTAAGATACGTGATTCTTTAATTATATTAAGGAGAATAAATATTAAGATTCAAGTAATTTTAATAGTATACAAAATATTTTCCATACAAATTTTAAAACCCCTTTTTACCCATTTAAGGGATGAAATTCAAAAAATAAAAAAATACATATTTGTTTAATTGTATCGAAGAGCATATTATATTAAATTCAAGTAATTGTGATAAAAATCACAAAAAAACTATATAAACTTCAACACCCCTTTTTACCCATTTAAGGGATGAAATTTAAAAAATCCAAAAACACGTGTTTCTTTAATTATGTTGAAGAGCTTAAATATTATAATTTCAAGTAATTTTGATAATAAACAAAAAAGAATCCATACAAACTTTAACAACCCTTTTTACCCATTTTAGGGATGAAATTTAAAAAACCTTTAAAGACGGGTTTTATTATTTTATATTTAGAGGCTTAGTACCAAATTTCATTAATTTCAAATCGGAAATGACAGAGTTTCATACAAACTTTAAACCCCCATTTCACCCCTTTAGGGGATGAATTTCGAAAAACCCTTTCTTAAATGATGCCTAGAGTATAAATGCAATATCCTCACAAAATTTCAAAGTTCTATCATTAGTAGTTTCGGCTGGGCGATGATATGTCAGTCGGGACATTGCCTTTTATATATATAGATAGCTGGATATTTAGCCTTATATACATAAAGTATTGTGAAGTGAAAGACTTCTCTAATAAAATATAAACATTTCTGTGCCTACGGTTTTATGGTTGTTAATTACAGAACCCTGCCCCTAAAGAAAATAAGCAAGTGCTGAAAAAGTCGGTGGAGGAGGAGTACCGCAAGTGGACATCGATGGCCAACGATAATGATATTATATCGCACTTCTCTGTGCCAGGCACACCCCTATTTTTATGTCTCTTATGGAAAATGATATTTGAGACTACCAGAATTAATCCTGTCGCTTTCAAGTGAGTTTAAAAATTTGCTTATCTATACTATGATTATAAAGAGGCAGTTGGTGAGTTTGTGACGTTGTAGGGTGTAATCTCTGGATGTACTGAACCGATTTTGCAAATTCTATCAATAATAGAAAGCTACATTATGCTTGAGTGACATAGGCTATTATAATATTATCCCTTAAAATGAATGAGACATACAGTCCACGCGGGCGTAGCCGCGGATGGACAGCTAGTTAATAATAAAAACGTGTAACGGAAGCAAGTCTACCAAAAAAGTTTACTCTGCCTAGAACACAATTATCTAATACAATTAATTCAGTTTTTTTAGAATTTACATTTTAATATAATAATCTCGCTGCTTTTACTATCATCGCATCGTTAACATTTGAAGATGTGATCTCTCAAAATTGAAAACCATAAAAACATGTATCTTTTGAAAAACGATCTCTTCAACATAAGTAAAACCGAGTGCGTAGGACTACTCGCCACTCAACATTCGGAAAAAAAAATTCAAAATGAAAAAAAAATGTTTGCGCTGTTTTAAACGTTAATGTTAAATTTATTTTAGAATACTAGAGCGAATTGGTGCTCGCGCCCTGTCGGCGCATTTACGCAAATTCTGTGACTACCTTGTGTTTGAGGTAACAAACCCTGCGGGTGGGCCGCACATCAACAAGTGCGTTGACGCGATCAACGACATCATCTGGAAATATAATATCGTCACCATCGACAGGCTCGTCTTGTGTTTGGTAAGTTGGTTGGTAAGCTAAATGCTTCTGTTACGAGTGGGTTCACGTCGGTAGTGCAATGGTTGGCTTGCGAATCGGTAATCACATTATCACAAGTCCGACGCCACAGCCATTAGGCTGCCGCCTGTTTTCGCCGATTTATTGGGGTAGACAGGATTAGACATTATTTACATTTACATCCTCACAGGCCCATTACGATGCTGTTTATACTTAAAGTACAGGACATGACGGAAGGGAGATCAGGACAAGGTACGAGTGTACTCGTTCGAACTTTCTCAACTATGTTATCGAATTATTTTTTGTTTTACGTCCTATGTTATATGTATATTTACGCCATTATATCCATGATTCTATAGAAAAAAGTGATCCGGCAAAAGTTTGAAAATTTCTTAATTCTATGGGAGTTGGAAAACAAAGTCAAACTGATATTCCTAAAAACTTGGACATTGATTCGTTGAATCAGCATTTCTCATCATCGTCCC
The DNA here is from genome assembly GCA_958496365.1 of Subacronicta megacephala. Lineage (NCBI taxonomy): Eukaryota > Metazoa > Arthropoda > Insecta > Lepidoptera > Noctuidae > Subacronicta > Subacronicta megacephala. The sequence goes on from OY292513.1 coordinate 13,472,972, forward strand.
ACTATAATGGGACCATAAAAGCGTCCACAATAAGTTATCTTGCTTCCCTTCCAACTCCTCAATATTCAGCATTTGTTTTTAGTCGATTCTCCGATTGTGATGTTAAGAAGAGCGTAGTATCCATCACATCTAATGCAGTAGGCAGTGACTGTGTCAGCCGAAAGATGATTCTCCCTGTCCTTGATAAAATTCTCCCGGTCTTATGTTATATCCTTAACTATTCCATATCCTCCGGTGAATTTCCATCTTCATGGAAAGACGCCCAAATTACTCCTTTACCTAAAAAATCTAATCCCAGTTCTTTATCCGAGTACCGTACAATATCCATACTTCCTTTTCTTTCTAAAGTTCTAGAACGTCTAATTCACAATCAGCTCAGTACTTTCCTTTCTAAGAATAGTCTCTTTAATCCTTTCCAATCTGGTTTTCGTCCTGGTCACAGCACTACTACTGCTCTAATCAATATCACCGATGATATTAGGCCAGGTATGGAAAATGGAAAAGTAACGGTTCTATGCTTACTGGATTTCAGTAATGCATTTAACACTGTTGATCCCGACATCCTACTTGCTATACTTGGCTCGCTTAACATATCTCCAACGGTGATTGACTGGTTTCGTAGTTACCTGTCTGGTCGCCGTCAGCGTATACACATAGAGGATACTTTTTCTTCTTGGTGTAACATTGACGTTGGGGTGCCGCAGGGTGGCGTTTTATCTCCTCTCCTTTTCACAATTTTTATTAATTCAATCTCCAATAACCTAATTTCGTCCTATTACCTCTACGCAGATGATCTGCAAATTTATAGGCAGAGTTCCATAACAGAGCTGCCACAGGCGATTAATATTTTAAATAAAGATTTAGGTTCTATAAGTGATTGGAGCAAAGCGTATGGAATCTGGATCTCACTGAGGTACAGCTAAATAAACTTGAGCGTCTCCAAAACTTCTGCATAAGATTTATATTTGGCCTGCGCAAGTATGATCATGTTTCCGACTTTCGAGCAAAACTCAAGTGGCTTCCGATACGCCTTCGCCGGAATTCCCATATATTGTCCCTTCTCTACAGTGTTCTGTTTAATCCTCTATCTCCATCTTATCTTAAAGAACGTTTTCAGTTCCTCCATGACACGCATACGAGATATCTAAGATCATCGGAAAACTTGAGACTTGAGATGCCAATGCACTCCACAATTTTTCTGGACAATTCCTTTTCTGTTCAAGCTGTACGGCTTTGGAATGCCTTGCCCGTGTCAGTGAGACGTACACAATCACTGGCAATATTCAAAAGATTGGTGAAGGAGCATTATCTGTCACTATAGCTGATACCTATATTCTCCTTGTTCAAATACATATATTTTCCTGCAATAAATTGTATAACTATGTCTAATTATGCCATATTCATTGATATGTCTTTATATATAAACTGTATATATATACCTATATAATTATATATTTATATATTATATATTTATATATTATATACATACAATGTATCTATATTATATAAATTATCTATGTAACGTATATTATGTATTCATATCATGCTAATTTAAAAATAATTTAATCTAAGTATTTCAGTTTATTTTATGTACGCCAGACTACCCAGTTATCACCTTACCTTTCTTTTGAGTCCATCCAAAGGTTGTCTGTAAGAGATCGCTTTTAGCGATAAGACCGCCCATTGTGCCATTTTATGTTTTATAACTTGTACTTAACAATAGTTTTTGGTGTGCAATAAAGAATATTCTATCTATCTTCTATCTATCTATCTATGTATTAGGGGTAAGCCTTTTGCCATTACTCGGACACGAATCTATCTAAACTTGATTTATTTTATAGTGGTAGAAAGTACAATTACTGTGTACACTGTTCTGTTTTTAAATATTTTCAGGTACTGCGCCCCAATCCCGACGGCAATGAAAGCCAAGTGTGCCTTTATATTATACAGTTATTACTGTTGAAAGGCTCAGAATTGAGAAATAGAGCACAGGATTTCGTTAAGGAAAACTCTCCAGAACATTGGAAACAGAACAATTGGTAAAAAATCACTTATTGTTCTTATATCTAGAATTTAGTGCATACAATTTCGTTTCCAATAATTGTATAGTGCATTATTTATTATATATTTAGCGTCAAATTAACAGAATACTTATTCAAAGTTCTTGTGACAGGTACGACAAACATCTAGCATTTCACAGAAAGTATCCAGAAAAATTCGCACCAGAAGAAGCAAGCAATGCTTATGGCGGTCCAATTCCAGTTTATTTAAGCAATGTGTGCCTTAGGTTTATACCAGTTTTGGACATTGTTGTGCATAGACATTTGGAAATACCGTCGGTTAGCAAAAATTTGGAGCAACTGCTGGAACATCTCGGATATCTATATAAATTCCATGGTTAGTACAGATCACAAAAGATTTATGCTAGCCATACACAGAGGTACTGTTTTCTTCAATTCACACGACGATATAAATTCCATTCAAACACATCGATTATTCTACTTCTGGTGTTTTATTCTGCCATTTCATTTTGTCAGCCAGAGATGTCATTTTATTATTAGTGACAGTCTAGTTATAGTAGTTCCTGTGATTTCCTCCATTAAATAACCGTTACATTCATTTATGTTATGTAGAAATTAGTGCCTAGTACCCTAGTACCTAATATTATAGTATTTATTTTAATATTATAGAGTTATGGATATTCATGGTTTACCGACGGCGATAGTTATTGAATTATACAACTAGATTGGTTGCTACAAATAGTAAATTAACACTACGATCGATGCATTTATTAAATTTCGCTGTAAAGTGCTGAGCTGTTCTATTGTAAATATACTTATTGTACCAAACATATAATTATATTGTCCCTTACCATACTCATCCACCAAATAATTATCACAAATTTGCGCCATTTTAAGATCGGCCTGTAACATTCCTGTACAACACGCTGCACTATTATGAAACAAAGCTTCGTGACAAGCCATTATTGAAGAGGAAACTAGTGACCGCCGTGTTAGGTTCCCTGAAGGATGTGCGTCCTGCAGGATGGGCAACTACTGATGCATTTCAAACATACCTCGCTAAGTCGGACGCCGATGCGACATCGTGGACACCAGACCTCAACTATTATCTCAGCTTGGTTAACCGAATGGTCGACAGTATCCTTTTCAAATTCCAATATTTTCGTGACGTGTGGAAACCCTGGACAAAGTGGGTGAGGTACCGACTAAAACCACACGGGTTTCGCCACACCACTTTTGCACTGGGGTAACGGGAGCGAGTTGTCATTCCTCCGCGAAATCCTTTTCAAATAACATAACTAAACCGTAGATAACTTAATTAATAATACAAATAAACTGGTTTCTAACACAATCGCGAATATTAGACATTGAAATAAAACCACCTTTTACGGATTTTATCTTGTTATATTGTTTTTTATGGATGCTGTCAAGGATCCGAAACGTCGGGAATTAAAAAGAAAAATATATGTAGTAAATTCTGTAAAAAGTAGTTTTATTTCGAATATAAATAAAGTTGTGTATATTAGTCCATTACGGGAACTATTAATTTTTGGCTTTGACAATATTATATTCCTTACAATACTTTTAACAGCAATGACTGCAGGCAGCTCACATTTCCCGAACACAGACTGGCGATTTAACGAGTATCCGAATCCGTCAGCACATGCCTTGTATGTTACGTGCGTCGAATTGATGTCGCTGCCGCTAGCACCCAATGTTGTTGGAAACACTCTTTTAGATGTGATCACCAAGGGATTTGTTGTTATACCAAGCACAAAAATTCAGCTATGGATCAATGCTATCGGTCTAATATTAGCTGCATTACCAGACCCATATTGGACTGTTCTTCATGATCGAATATTGGAACAAATGACAAGCAATGAAATGACTGAATGGCCGTATCCTCATACGCCGTTTCAGCTATTTAATATGACGACTACAAACAACGCTATGTTGGAAAATCAATACAGCTTAACGTTGGCACTGGCTCATGCGATTTGGTACCACGCTGGCGCAGGGCAAATCATGCAAGTTCCTCAGTAAGTATACACGTAATTATTATCATATTATACAGTTCAGTTTTTCAGACAGGAATCTATGGTTACTATGGATATACTGATAGGAGCCGTACCCCTGGAACCAATAAATCAATCAAACCACCAATGGATTGCATGAGATTCAAATCGAGCTTAACAATTCATAATAAATGTCCTGGGCTGAACATCTCAAAATATTAAATAGGTAGATATTGTGTGCCTTAAACTGATTTATTATTATGTATTTTTAGATTTGTGAAGGAAAAATTATCGGTGGAGATCCACACCGAGATTCAACTGTTGTACTTGTGCCACTTGGTCGGCCCCTTTTTACAACGATTCAATTCCGACTTATCGCGAGCAGTCATGGATATCACCATCACGCTGTACGAACTCTTGGCGCACATAGACAAGTCTCAACAACACTTACAATACATTGACCCGATATGTGACTTGCTGTATCCTTTTACAATCCGTGTCCATTTAAATTTGTGGGTTCTGTCATTTGCATACAATAATAATTATATCTTGATTAAGCTCGTGAGGTTTTTGACATTTGGAATGTTGATTCAAGAATTTCATTTATTGTGCTTATAGTTGATATTATTGACTAAAAGTCCAACATACTCATTAAATTCTTCTGTCTTCACACTTTGTCTCTATATCACCCTATGGTCGACTAGCAAAGAATGCTTATAACATTAAGTCCGTCTCTGTATAAGGTTGTGCATAGAGTGTTAAATCAATAAGCAACATTAGACTCACTCTAACACATTCGGACGTTCCGAATCGAAGAATAGGCATGATGACAATAATTGAAAAATGGACCTATAATGTCCAGAAATATATACTATTTACAATGAATAAGATATTTCTGCAGAAATTAAAAGTTTAGTAGGAAAAAAATGCAATTTTAAAATAATAATTTAAATTTCCCCCTAAAACGCTTGTTAGTGTCATGGCGTCGCTTGTGACGTCACGTTTGAGTAATCAAAACGTAAACGCGCTGCGCTGGTGCAAGAATTTAGTTATTTTGTGTTATTAAATATGAATTCGAAAGTGTATAGGTGGTGTGGGGTCCCCCAGTGTGAGAATACATCCATAAAAACTCCTAATAAGCTATTTGTGGTCGTTCCTCAAAATAAAACAATACGAAACAAGTGGCTTAAACTTGCAAGGTGAGATTCAAAAGGAATATTGCCCAGTACTCACCTTTATTTTTGTGAAGATCACTTTGACGTAAGTTTTTACATACTTTTGTAGATTCTAGTATGTAGTATTTGGTAATAATATTTTGTACGAGGTCTAAATGTAAAAATATAAACAATCTATTTCGAGGTTAGGTTTCATCTCTCATTGCTTTGATATGTATTACGTATTTTATTCATATTTCAGTTACCTAATGATATGGATAATTATATGGAATAATTATTTAATTATTATTAATATACTTACATAAAAGTTTTAACATTTCTAAATTCTGCTGAACAAAAGTCTTTATTTGATGACAAAAACTCTCCCAGCATTATTATGTCGATTCTAGGCAAATTAGCGCTGTTTGCCTTAGTAAATCCTAGATCCATGATTCGTGTTATTTTATATTCGAATTAATAATATTCACACTCAAATAGTACTCGGTATTTAAACAAAAATAATAAAAACACAAGATGTTCGTGCGTGTTGCGTAGTATGCGTTTACTCAAGCGTGACGTCATGCGCTCTGATTGGTGTTCAAGATATCATGGCGGATTGCCTTATTTTGTAGTTTTATTTTATAAAAATAAATATTAATCACACTTATAATAAAAAAAAACAATGCGTATTTTATATTCCAAGCTTCAAGTTTTATTCAATAAATATAGTATTTTAGTAGTTTTTAATTACTGTCATCATGCCTATTATCTTTCACGTCGCATCCATACGTGGACAGCGTTTGGACAATCCCACTATGCTATTAAGATATTATGTTTTTCACAAGTAATTAATTTAAAAAAATGCATATTTACTTATAATGTAATGTATGTTTCCTTAAATATTGATTCAGTTATCACATCAAATACATGTTTGTCGGCGACACTATGAAGAATGAAGTGGAAAGTGTGATTCGTAAACTACGACCAGCTTTGCAGATGCGCTTGCGCTTTATTACTCATTTGAACGTGGAACAAATAAATACAGCCTAGCAGAACGACTACTACAGCTATACGCCGTCTAGTTCCAGCTCTAGCTCGGAATAGCCGCGCCGGCGTAGCTGTAGTGCATCAACAATATTCAACATGTCAGTTGACAAAATATTAACCCGTTATGACCCATTTTATATATTATGCAATGCAAAATCTATTGTTTCCGTTCTATTAGTACGGGGGTCAGTGAATTAATGACTCAGTAATATAATTGTAACGATCTCTGTATTTTTTAAAATATCTCGTTTATAAAACATTATTTACCAATATAGACACACGGCGTACTATGTTATAAGTATAATTACATCACAATAATAAAACGGTTTCTACCTAAACAGATTAAAACTATTTTATACTTAAATAGATATTTTCATACTGAGCATTTTATTGACAAATAAACGTAAATGTTTGATATTTCATCTATAGTTATTATAGTTAAGGTACTGAATGCAATACCGTAGGTAACATTGCATTCAGTACCTTACCTTATTATAGTATTGTACAAATAAATGATAGGTAGATATGTACTTTAATAGAACAAAGGGAGGACAAACGTGGACCTTGTCTGAATGAATAATAAGCCCCTAGATTCGCTTTTGCATGGACACATCAAATAAAAATTATGTAAAAAATCCAAAAGAGTAACTAATTGTGTATTGTAATTACTAATAAACGATGTTTTCCATTTTGTTATAAAGAATGATAAGTTGTAATCTACCATAAACTTAGTATCGTTTTATCGTTGCGTTTTGTGTTAATAACTGATTTTGAAATTAGACCCCTAGAAGTTATGAATACGGCATCAATTCAAGGCGGCGAATTAGGTCATTAATAAAGCGAAAATAAGGAGCGATTGAAATCACAAATCGACTTAACTAACTTCAAAATCTAATGACGGGTTCCAAGCGATTTATAACACAAAGATTTCCCTGAATTTCGTCATCATTTCAAGTCGCCATTCCATACCATTCTGACGGTAACAAATAACTGCCATATTGCTGCAGACAAGGTGATTGATTCCATAGTGCATAACGATTTCCATTGTTAATAATGCTATTTGCTATGTACTACTCTCAAGAAAGTACCGGGAAAAGATCAATAATAGACAAAATGTTTGTTAATCATCCAAATTTATTTGATCATCTTCAAACCTTCAGAAACGACTAACGAACAACAAACGATCAAAAAAATTTTTAGGGTGTTTCCGGAATTGAGTTCAGTTCTCGCCGCGAATTCTCCTTTATGTCTTCTACCGATTGAAAACGGGTGCCGCGAAGCGGTAAATTGAGTTAAGGAGAAATAAAGAAGTCGGCTGGAGCCATATCTGGTGAATATGGTGGTTACTTGATGGTATTTGTTGAGTGTTTGGACAAAAATTCGTTCACAATTATTATGGCCTTGTGCGAAAGCGCATTATCGTGGTGCAAAATCCAAAAATTTTCTTTCCACAAATCTGTTCTTTTTCATCGAATTTGCCCTCCTAAACGCAGCATAACGCTCAAATAATATTCTTTATTTAGGTACCGTTTGACCTTCCGGCAAGAATTCCGAGTGCACAACAACGCGATAGTCAAAGAAAACAGTCAAAATGACTTTGACTTTTGATCAACTTTGGCGTGGTTTATTCCGGTTTCGGTTCAGTTGGAAGGCGCCACTCCAAAGCTTGTTGACTAGTTTGCAAGTCAAACTCGTAAACCCACGTCTCGTCACCAGTAACAATGAGTTTCATGAATGTTGGGTCGGAATTGACTCGTTCTAGCATCAAGCATGTCCTCAGCGACTCTCATGCGATTGAGTTTTTCAAAAATTCGAAATTCGAAAATTCAGGTCTTTTGGGACTAGCCGAGCGGAAACATGTTTCATACCTAAGTGATTATTTAAAATGGTACGGATCGACTCGTGAGACAGAAAGTTCGGCGGCTATCTCTTCCAAAGTTGAATGAGGATTTTCAGTCACTATTTCCTTTACTTTTACAATGTTAACTTCAGTTGCAGACATTGATGGCCTACCAAAGCGCGGCAAATCTTCCATCACATCTCGACCACTTTTGAACGCTGTGTACCACGTGTTTTTCATTAAGTCGATCGATTCACCGTAAGCCTTCTGTAACATTTTCACTGACTCCGAACACGAAATTCCATTGGCGATGCAGAATTCAAGACAAACTCTTTGTTCGATGTTTTTGTCCGTTATGAAATTTGCAATACACACTAGATACGATATAATTAAAAACAGCACTGTGTTATTATTACTATTATTTAATATAAATAACAGATGCAACTCAAACTTCGCGTGAAAACAGTTGTGCCAATCTAACAACAACAAAAAAAAACAAAAAGGACAATGACGAACTCCCAAACAAATTTTTGTTGTCATTTTTTTGTTGCATCTGCGCATGAAAAATATTTCAAAATATAGATTTTGTATTTCTGAACAATTTTTGTTTTTAGACCTAGATTATTGAAAGTCAGGAATTTAAGATGTTCCATTTTAAGTTTCAGAGGTTAAGTTTTGACAACAAACAATTAAAACAAATATGAGTGCAAGTAAATAAAAACAATGATCAGGTATAGCATATTATGTGTTTCTCTAACTTTAAGTATATTTACATAGTTATGCCTATTTAATGGCAAACTATTGCACATAAGTATTTTATATGCAAAGTAACGAAACGATATGAAACGTGTAACGGAACGTAACGGTTGTCGGTGAGCCGATGTACAGGTGAAAGGCGGATGTAATTTTTGTCGCCATTGTTGCCATACTGGATTCAAGGTTAGAATTATTATTATGATTTCATTTTATTTATTTTTACAACTAAAACTGTTTTCTTCTTAGCACAAAAATAATGTTGTCATTTTCGTATTTATTCTCGATACTTTACATTATGTACATTATTGAATATAGGCTACAAATTTTACGTAACTGGGAATTTAATTTAATACATATGGCAACACTTAAAGTTAAACAGTATTCGACGAAAGATGAAGTCATTGTGTTTTCAAATATGATGTTTTTTTTCCAGACTTAGACAGACTTTATTAATTACTTGAAAAAACGTAGGAAATAACTTAATAGCATCTATAAAGATGATATTTATAGACGCTTATTAATTCCATCTCCAAAATTTTTTCGCCAAATTGTGAATTTGGAACCATAAACAAAGAATCTATTATTCCCAATACTTTCTTGACTGAATGAATATGTACACGCTCAGACTAATAACAGGATAATTAGTCTGAGTGTACATGTTTGTGCATATATACTACTTTTTTTAAAGATTATTATGTACGCACGGCTACACATCAAGCTATACAAAACCAGTTTGCGCTGGTCTTCTATTATGTGGGAAGCCAATACAAAGTGAGATCAGCGTATACTGGATTTGTATAGGTTGACCTGTAGCCGTGTGTACGCACGGCATCTGCCTTGAATCTTATGGAAAACCTTTCAAATAGTCAGTCTAAACTGGATTTGTAAGCTTGATGTGTAGCCGTGTATACATACAAAACATATCTTTTTTTGCTGATTCGACCCTTGGAAGATCGCGATAGTGACAAAATAAATGATTAAGAAGTCACTATACCCCGGTCCATGTCCATAAAAAATCAGCAATTTTGTAGTTTTATAAAAAATGAGGATTGTAAAAAAAACATTAATTATGTACCTACCTACTAAGTTTAAAAAACCTATGTTAATAATTTTACATACAATTGTAAGCCTTCTAAATTATATGTACAGCTCGTTCAAAAACTTGACTAGTCTGAAGTTAGCCGTTCTGAATTGTACACACGGCTACAGGTTAACCTATACAAATTCAGTATAAGCTGATCTCGCTTAGTACATACTTCCGACATAATAGGAGACCAGCACAAACTGGTTTTGTATAGCTTGATGTGTAGCCGTGCGTACTGGTAAAATTAATCTCATATTAAGTGTTCTATACTTAAGTAACGATATTAGTCAGGAAAATAATCACGATCGCGAATCATTTACAATCTCCAATTGTCTGGAGATATTAAAATTTACCACTGCCAAACCACTTCCAGACAACTTCAGACTATCCAAGTTATTTCGAACAAAGTAATAGCTAGTAGTTACGCCGTGGTAAGAAAACTAACTACCCTGATGAATTCCTGATAAAGTTTATGGCTGTTGAACTGTAACACAGATTATACGATACTATACTAGTAACTGAGTAACTTTCTAAATCCTTTCCATTTTTCCTTCATATTTTAATAGTTTTTTAAATCTATACTACTATAAACTGTACACGTCAGTGTTAAACGACACCGAACCCACACAAATGGTACCTAAGTGGAATTTTCGTATGTTTGTTTATGAGGCGTTGCCGCAAAAACTACTGAATTTAGCGAGCATAACCTCCAACTTTAACGATCTTCTGGATGTGCGTGTCTGAATCCCTCACCGAAGCTCCGTACAAACTTGTTACTTTGACAAACTATGAATACACCGAACATGAATCTTCCTCTGCACGACATACTTTGGGCAAATTCAGCTTTGTAGTTGGAAGAATGATTTCTAATATATCGATACGAAATGGGCAAATATCTCAAAAAAATTTTTTGCCTCAACTGGCCCTTTTTTATTTAATAAAACTATAAATTAAAGATTTTTTATTTACTTGTGCTGAAAGCTAGCTTCGGTAGACTTTCGGGAACTCAAATTTCTTCCAAAATATTTTTATATTTGTTAATTAAGTTCAAAATCAACTGAGAAAATGTGACATTAAATATTGCCTATTGGCAACATTTTAAGTGCATACAGCGGCGCGAAGACGGCGGCTCGGCTCACCCGACCCGGCCCTGCCCATCCAGCCAGCCCTAGCGTCTGCGGTTCGCGCGTATGCCGCACAGCTCAGTTAGCCAGACAACTCGTACGAAGAGGAACGCGCGTTTCGCTTATTCGCAGTGCATTTGATTTATTAAATTACAAGCGTAGCTTTTTGTGTAAATTAAAGTGCGTGCCATATCTTGTTAGAGACTGGTTATAACGTAAATTGTCTGCAATATGGCAACAGAAGTCATAAATAACGTTCCGGAGAACACTGAGAAAGAAAAAGAAGCCAAGGAAGAGGCGCCTGTTGATAATGGTCAAACTAAAGAAGATCCACCGGCCGAAAAAGTTGAAGAAAAGACAGATGAGAAGAAAGTTGAACCAGCCCCACCCAAAATCACGGTACACAAAGCAAACTTTGAAAAAGATGTCGTATATTTGTACCAGTTCTCGCGAACTCCTTTGTTGCTTTCAACTTCACCGTACTGTTTGAAAGTTGAGACATGGCTGCGTTTGGCCGGCATCAAATACGAGGTAAGTGCTGTTAATTTGTGTTATTTAAACAATTTGCTTGCGTTTATTTTATATTATATTGAACAGTTTTTATACCTTGTTTAAATTTGCTACGCTGTTCTTTTTCAGAGAGATCTCGATAATTCTATATCCTTATTTTGCGAAAAGTATGCGAATAAGCCCTGCGAATTTTTCGAAATTGACGACATACCTTAGTAGGAAATTGTTTCCAGTAAATACATAATATGTTATAATTAGGAGTTAAGGAGGTACCTACATACAGTTTGTTCGAAATAAGTAAGCTGATCGGAAGTTATCTGCAAGTGTTTTAGAAGTGGTCAATTAGAAAGAGTCTGCGTAGGTAAAGGTAATTAGAGTCGTATATGTTTCACATTTCTAATGATTTTGTTTACTGATTTCGATATTTATGTATTAAAACCAAAGACATTTTTGATTAAAACACTTAATTAAACGATTTTATCACCGCGGTAGTTCGGAACGGCTAACTTCCGATCGGCTTACTTATTTCGAACAAACTGTAGGTTACGCAGATGTATTCAGTAAATAGCCCCTGAAGTGGTCTCATTCAAATTTAGCAAAATGTGATCACTAAAAATTCTAGAATAAAATAAGTTTCAGTAAAACCGCCTTAAAAAAATAATGCTAAGTCCTTAAACAGCTTCGGAAGTCGGTGGCGAAATCAGAAGATCCACTCAAATTAAAGCCACCGACTTCCGAAACTGTTGTAGAGGTAAAATTATTTTTATTATTTTTCAAGGGTGTTAGGTATATGTTCTTACCAACATAAACAATGGGAATCTTACCTAATTTTTAGAAAAGTTGTAAGTACTGCCACTGGTATGTACGTAGTTGCATCCTTATCCGATTTGTTAAAATAAAAAAGGTACCTTCCTACGTTGGTAAATGAAATAAGTATAATCTCGATTAGAGTTAAAATTCACTGTCGTAATCTCCTAGGCTAATTACGTACCTATAAGATTTCGACAGTGGGTTTTAACTCTAATTCGAATATTTAATTAATCACGAACTAAATCGTAATCCTCCTACTAACCCACTACGTTACCCATAGCTAAACAATCCGTCTGTCTGTTACCCTACCAAAGTCTGCTACCTGACAAAGAAATCAAATCAAATCGGGATCTAACGTTTTGTACGAAAATGCTCCATGTCCCTTTTAAATCTCTGTTCGAAGTAGGTATATATCGAAAATATTGGGTGGAGACAACCACAGAACACAGAACACAGAAAAGTGGTAAGAGACCTCTTTATCTGTTCTGTGGAGACAACAATGAAACTTTTGATTAAGAAAGTACAGTTTGTTCGAAATAAGTAAGCCGATCGGAAGTTAGCCGTTCCGAACTACCGCGGTGATAATATCGTTTAATTAAGTGTTTTAATACATAAATATTGAAATCAGTAAACAAAATGATTAGAAATGTGAAACATATACGACTAATTATATTTACACCAACTCTTTCTATTAAAATTTACCACTTCTAAACCACTTGCAGACAACTTCCGATCGGCTTGCTTATTTCGAACAAACTGTAAAGAGGAAAGTTATATAATCAATGGTTACTATTGCTTACTTAACTTATCGTTTTGTTGATACTGACGACGCCAGGGCGCTTCTTTCGCGTGAATATAGATTTTGGCAATTTATTTTGGTTAATCAGAAGAAATCGGGACCCCACCTATTTTTGTATCCAAATTCATTAAAATTGGATCAGAGATTTTGATGTGAAATCTACCTTTTCAAACTTTCGAAACAAACAAAAAATATCAGTAATTATCTACCGTTCGAATCAAAGAACGAATCGAAGGAACGCCTGACTTGCCGAAATCTTGTGTAATTTCCAATTATTTCTTTGTCGATTAGACTGTTATATTGCAATTTGTGACTTGTCTAGGCCTATACTTACTATATTTTATAGGGCTGACTTTAGACGTATTAAAGTGGATCCGTCGTGCAGCGTTAGCCTAGTCTTTGGACCGATTACAACTTGTCTGTAGGCTGTACAGATGCTTGACTGTGGGACGTAATTCCGCTTTACTAGTTCGGGATAAGTTGCTTCTACTAAAACTGATCAGAGCAAATAGCCTCAAGCCTCATTATAAAATACGTACCTATTTGAACAGGTTTATAGTAATGCAACGACGTATGACCTCGTTTTAACGGGATTATTAGATTTATCTTCATAATCAAGCAAGTCGTCATTTCATGACATTATTTAATACTTTAGGCCAAACATAGGTTATTAACCGGCGATTGAGACTTTTAGAAGTACAGTAGAATACAAATTGATGCTATAGCTGATTCAGATTCAGAAGGCAGTTAAAAAAATTGGACGCTCTACAAAAAAAAAAACATATTATGTATACATATTATATAATAAATAGTTTATGTATAAATTTTGCGCCGCCACCGAGACAATCGCATAAATATTCGCACAAAGAATCCGGAAGTAAGCTACGAGCAACGAAAAAATACCATGATACACCTCAGACCAGTAGTGCTCGCTGTCCAAGGCAAGCCTGATTCACCCCGAAATAAACAGAAACCAAGTTTGTTTTTACATTTATATGACTAAAACGATAACTGAATTCCTTTAGTGATTCTGGTTAGTCCTCATAGTTGCTCAACGTTAGTTAACTCACAGAATAAGCTCACAGTAACTAGCGTTCCTTCCTAACGGGATTGTTTGTTGATAGCACACAACTAACCAACGTGCAACGTCGATATGTAGTAGCTACGTAGATTTTACCATGCTTAACAAAAAATGAATAAAGATTTATTGAGTATAAGAGATATTCAGACGACTTTCTCATAATATCAAAAAGATGGAATACAGAACGTGAAGGCAAATTTCGTCCTGGCGGATGGCACTCTCGGAGCTTAGTTGGTAAGGGCTGGTGTATTTAACCAGAAGACGCAGGTTCAAATTCCGCCCATCAATCAGCACCAAAATTTTATAAATTAGGTAAATGTTACGAACAAGAGTGCGATGCTTGTGATTTCGTCGCACGGATTCGACAGGGGTCTTGTTGTTAAATCATCTTGTAATTGGTAGGTATAGTTTAAAAATAATTATAACTTGTCTGCGTCCACATCCATCCACTTTTAGGTATTGTAAAAGCGGGACAGTGTATATTATCCGATTTTTAACTCCACGGCCTTGATATTATACTTAGGTATGTACCTACTTACGCAGCTCTGGAATTACTTCTCAAGATTGCCAGAACATTTTTAATGTGGGGAAATACTCACGAGGAAAATAATTATGTTTGTTACATTTACTCTGATGATACATTCTTTAGCCTACCTACCCATCTATCGCTCAATACCAGGAAAGACATCATTATTAATTAGTAATAGGCACCTATACAAAATAAATAAATCGAAACAATTTATTTTATTTACTGTAAGTAATAATATTTTACCGTATCAAAGGTACCTATCAATACTATAAATTGTAACATTGTTACAGACTTTTTATAATCTTTTTGTATAATATAATTTGATGTAATAATAATCGACCCGTTTAAAGCATCCATGTGTTGTGCAGTCTTGTTAGCTAGCGTGGGGGAGGGTGTAGGACGTGCGGTATCCGGTCGCGGCCATTGACCTCAGTATTAACCTTGTTCGTACATACCTACATTAACATACCATCAACTGCGACACGATAAAACTAAAAATACCGAGGTACTCGTCATCCATGTGGCATTGGTACTTTTTTCAACTTATTCGATTATTTCTGCACCAGCCGTGCTTTGTGGTACATATCAAGGTATACAAGCTAGCTCTTGAATTTTTTATTAATTATGCATAATAACATACATAATAAAACTTTAATTATATTATTACATTAGACAAGCAAAAAGTTACGTCAAATCTCGGTATAATAACAATATGTGAAACCAATCTTTTTTATTTTGTACCAACATACGTACAGGTACAAAATAAACAATATTATAAAGTAAATAAAGACTTGAATAACATATTCTTGAATTGGTATTTAAAAATAATGAATAATTATTAAACATAAAAGCCCTAATAAATTGAGCAAGTACAAATTAATCTATAAAGTATTATTAGCTATATTCTTCATGGAGGATAGGTACGATAGTATCGGCAACATTTTATTGAGCTACCTAGTACTTCATGCGTACTGAATAGTACTGTGTCCAACACACGTTCAACTAGACATGAGATAAGTCGATAAGACGAATCGTACCCTGCGTATGACCACAACGAAGTACGGTCGACGACCTCTTAAACTCGATGGGCGGCAATTTAATAAATAGAATGCTCCCAGCAAGAGACATTAATTTTCAAGATACACAATGATTGTTTAACGAGAAGTAGTACCTGCTATGGTATCAATGGATAAATATGCTTTATAATGAAATAATTTACTTCCATTTTTATAAAGTAGGTATGCAATTAGTTATGTGCTTAAAATAAATTTAATAACAAATATTAAGATCTGTCCGAACTGTCTGTTAAAGTATCGCCACCGCCGGCCGTGCCGCCCATCCCCAAATTTGTCAATGTATGCTTGCAAAAGTCACACGCGTGGTATTACCCTGGATGCTCCTGGATAATCATACTGATTGCTGTATATCCATAGACTAGACAGCAGCATTTACTAATAAGCAATCGGAGCAATAACGGAATTTCAAGATTTAAACTAGGATTTAAAGGTTTAGTGAACAATCGCTCGATCATTAGTCAGTAAAAAGAACACGTGTGTACTAAGTTATATATGTTTCTGCTTTATATTGGTTTAGGTTTTCAAAAGTAGAATAGAATTGAAAGTTAACTCAATGTGCAGGATTTGATTTAACTTATAAGTTCCCGGAAATTTTAAAACAATGGGTATGAGCAGGGATCCGTTAACATTGATATACGAGTACTAAAAATCGTATTTTAGCGTTTATATCGATCGATAAAGCATTGCATAAAATTTCGACAAATTACGGTAAACTCGATAAAATTATCTTGACTTTTATATTGTCACGGAAGACTTTAGTGGAATCTGAGTGTGTTACATCTACATTTTCTACACCTAGAACCTTCAAAGATTTATGTACTGAAGCCAATTTAATTTATAAATTGAATTTATTGCTTTAATATAAATAAAGCTTGAGGCGGTCTTCGAAACGCTGTCTGCTAACAAAGGAGCTGTAAACCAAACGCGTATACTAACGCATGCCACATACTTTCAATAGTTATAGGTGGCTACATGAAGAAAGTTATTTAAGTTAGAGTGAAGTATAAACTGCATATATTTACTCCAAGTGTTCCTAGCCTAATCAAACTACGGATGCCTACACAACTTCGTTTATTTGTGTCTGAAGTGATAATAATGATAATGTTACTTTCGGGTATCATTTAAGCTATCACCAATTTAATTAGTTTTGTGTTTCTTAAATAATAGGGTTTGTCCTCAAAATAGTAGATCTGTCACCAAAATGTAGTCACCAAACAATGCAAAATCAGTTCCACAATAAATCACCTAAAATCCTGAGATATAAGGTCTAGTACCAAATAAATGTTTTTGTATGTATTATAATAGGTGTGTCCTAATAAGTATTTAAGCAAACTAATTTAAAGAGATCACCAATAAATCATATTATGTTACTAGAAAATTGGATTAAGTTCAAATAAAAAATTAGGGTTGTCATCATCGTTTCAACCAAAAGATTCTGCTACTTAACTAGACTCCCAAGGTTTTAAATTTCCACTGGTAGTATAAATTATATTTAAATAATTTTTTTAGCAGAGTAGTAAATAAAACAATTAAAGTCAAAATAATCAATATTTATTGTTTAAAATAATTACCACTGAACAATCAGCGCTGGTCCCGCGTCGCGCATCGTGTGATCGAACCTAGTTACCTACAACCCATCGTTGAGGCCGGATTGGTCAATTTTTAAAGCGCGCCAATTTGTCTCCGCCCCTTTGATCATTTTTTCATTAAAATTATAAATTGATGTATTAAATTGGTAACGAATACTATTAATTTAATATCTGAACGAAATAAAATGTTACTACTGTATTGGTGACAAAATATCAAATAAAAAGGAGTCGCAGTCAGGGATCGATAATCGATTTATTTGGTGACAGATCTACCATTCTGAGCACAGAGCTATAATTTAAGTAACAAAACTGTTATTATAAGAACGAAGTTTATATTCATGTAATGCAATATAATTTTATTGGTTATCGATCTCTTATTTTACACATATATTAACATTAATTTGATAATTCATACCTGGGAACAATTTTTGTTTATCTGAGAACGAAAATATTTCGTGGCGATAGATCTATTTATTAGGTGATACAACTTGATGACAAATATAAATTTTGGTGATAGAAAATATAGTTCCCGTTACTTTCTGTCTGCGAACGAAAACAACCATAAATGGGGTTGTAAGCAAATAGGTTGGTATGCCGCAATGACAGTCTATTCCTCAACCTGTAGCGATTATATTAGTTTTTTTCTCGGGTAAGAAAGAATAACAAATTCGTTGATATTGGGTATTTGGTTTAAGATGCTTTGTTTTCGCGTGAAGGCGTTTGAGTGCTATCGGTTTCGGACAGAATCTCGCGTCTTTATTGTCTCGATAGAATATTGTTCATCAGTTATTGTGTTCCAAAACCAATCCGTATCGCTCTCCTGCGCTTTAATTCTGCGTTATTAAGAGGAGTGTCCTTCGCGAACGCAACAATGTTGCACAGTTGTCGCTGTCTCTATCCCTCGCGATGCGAACGCGTTCCCGAGAGGAGAAACAACAATACATTTGCAACATTTTCACGCGTATTTCTTATGTTCCGAATTTTGGAGATTACTCCTATAATATAGTTAATACGTAAAAAAAAAAATCTTGTAAAAATATATTCACTATATTATCTGGGTTTCTTTCGAATC
The DNA here is from genome assembly GCA_958496365.1 of Subacronicta megacephala. Lineage (NCBI taxonomy): Eukaryota > Metazoa > Arthropoda > Insecta > Lepidoptera > Noctuidae > Subacronicta > Subacronicta megacephala. Next base: position 13,491,479 of record OY292513.1, read on the forward strand.
AGAATGTTTCTGTATTGATACATTGTCGAGAAATACTAGCATAAAGTTGGGCCGTTTTTCAACGAAAATTGCGAATCTTTGAGCTCGTGTAACTTTTTAACCGTATATTGAAATGAAATTGTATACTACAGGAACACTTATTTTAATGATAAGATTGTTACTGCAAAATTCCAAAGACTTTCATTTGTTCATATTCAAGATAAGACCAAACTACGTTTGTATGGAGCGCGGAGCGGATACTATCCTCTTAAGAAATGACCTTTGCTTATCCGACTTCTAAAGTTTCTCATTACGTAGCCTCATTAAAATCGGTTCTTTGCGAAGTTATTTAATTTACTAAGCGAAACTGTTATTTAACAGTTTCGCTTAGTTGGTGGCTGAGTTGAACAATAAAATTGTTGTATGTTTGTACGAAGGCTTCGGCTTATGTAATAACTTTACTTTTAGGTAATTTATTATCAAGCTCATAACAATTATTAATATTTAAAAATCGAACCAATACCCTATACGTTTTGATTTATTTGCGAGTGTCGAAATATGAGGCATAAATTGGCTGTATTTATGTATTGCGTTGATTTAGAAGATTGTTTATTTTTACGTTTTTTAGGTAACGTAAAACTAAGCATTCTTTATTAATTTCAACTTGATACTTCTACGTTTTCCTGAGAAAAAGGGTCTTGACAGGCAGACTGACAACGAAGTAATTCATCTTCAAAACGATAAAAGGAGCTCTTCTAGGATCTCTTCAATGTTTTTAGGATTCCATACCTACTTCAAGTAGGTATGGATTCCTAAAAATATGGAAATGATCTTGCAAGGTCTTTTAGGTTTTACCTTAGAATTCGACTTGTAGTGCTGAAACACCTTCCCTTCTAAATTTGTACATAATTTGAATGAGGCAGCGAAGTTTTTGTCTAAAAAGCAAAGAACATCATTTTTATTACCTACATTAATTTACTAAAACAACAACAAAAATAATTGTATTATTTTGTTCTTATTATTCTATTGTCTGTCAAGTACTTATTTTATTCCAAAATAGATCTCAGTCTATCTTAATTTTAAGGTTATTTTAAAATCTCCTAACCAAAAACTGATTCAAGCTTCCACGAGATTGAGTCGACCTAGTGGGAAGCTACAGGAAAATATCTCCGTAAAACATAATTTGTATATCCTATGATAATGTAACCTAAATGTCGGGAAATGTATTTTTTTTAAGTAATTCATTTATTCTTAGTCTTCTTCTTATTATACTTTATTGACTCACCAGATATATTATTGTTTTAAATTACATAATTTTATTGAATCCAAAAGAAATAAATTAAATAATATATCAAACTATAATTAAATCAAATATCAAACCATTAGTTTTTTTATTGAAGTGGTGTGTGTTTTTATAAATAGTACCTAATATATTTGCCTATCGTAATATAGCAGCCGGAAGGCGGATGATAACGTGCCCATAATATTTTCTTACTAATATAAGATATACGAAAACAATTACGGAATTTAGAAAAAAATAATTTTATAGTACCGAGACATTATCGCACCGAAACGAAATTGGTAAAAAAAAACTCTAAAACGATAACATAATATTCAACATCTTAAAATGAACTTAAAAACGAAGTTTCTGTCAAAATCCGTGTCATGGTCAATATTTTTTTACAATAAAAAAACTAGAAGGGTGCAGCTGTGGCTGAAAGGATCAAAAGTGATTATTGCACAGAGCTGTCGCAAAAGTCAAGACACTTTTAAACAATATACGAGTCCCTATCTCATGATTAAAGCAGTCATCAACAGCATTTTTAATTTGGGGTACAATTTTATTAAAAGCATTCTTACAAAACATAATATAACGTCGCGTCGCGCAGACAGAGTTGTAAGTACCTACTGTGTGTAATCGATTTCACCTGCTTTGTGAGGCATCGGCAACAATGCGTTTATTATTCCAACTGAGAGTCGTGTTTCGAGCGACGTATTTGGTGGTGGAATGCGGGTCGGCCGCGCGCCAGCCCTCCAAGCTACGGTGCACGACGGAAGTGCGCAATGCGTTGCTTAGTACTACTTTGCAAAGCTACTAATTCGTATTCCACTCAGATAGGTCTCTATATTAATAACTAGAACCTGCACCTTTTAAGCATGACCTTCATTAAATATATTGCTTCATCGTCCTGCTTAGGAATGAAACCGTACCTTATATTTCACAGTGACCTAATTAATAGAGTGGCCAATGAACAAGTAATACATACTAATTGATTAGATAAATGGTTATTTCCTGTGGGTAAAATAAATTGTATTTGAATTAAAAATAAGCATAGGTGCATAACTTAAATAAATATAAACATAAATGTTACCTACACAAAAGGACAGCTAATCTGGTATCATCGTACGACGGGTCGTTAAGTTCCTATACCTTATAATATATAGTTAGGATAGGTCAACTCAAAGGTGCTATGACTCCTTTTTCTTCCTTCAAATAGTGCCCATACATATTACACCTATCATAAAGTTAAAATGTTTAGGAGCAACAAATAAGTTCATTTGTTTTATTTTAAATTGAATACCTTACATTCTTAAAATAATATATATATGTTATTCAATGCAATTATAACATTTTAGCTAGACTAATGAGCCATTCAGTTTTAATATCGCACCTCCGATCAAATACAGTACTAACTTGAAAAATCCAATTACATGTCTTCTTCATAAGGAATATCGCCATTAACCACTTTAAACTCAAAATTTAATACCATACTGTCTGTATTCCCCGAAGGGTTAGGCAGAGGTGTACCAATGTACACCCACATTTCACCGGTATGTTTTAGGTCCCATGTAATAGGGGGCGAGCCTATTGCCATTAACCGGGCACAAATCCACACTCCGAGCTGCTACTGGGAATTTTATAGAAAAACCCAATAACACCATGAATAATCATGCTCGGGATCGAACCCTACCTCTAGCGTAGCAGTCGCGCTTAGGACCACTAGACGAATGAGGCAAAATTTAATGATTGCATTAAATAACACTTTTCATAAACCATGAGGTTTACATTAGTAAACCTCTGCCTCTGCCAAACCCTACGGAGAAAACAAGCGTGACTAGTACTAACATGGTTGTTGCTATCAGTCTGGACATTGAAAATGATCAAAATAAATAAAAAAATCCTCTTAGGTACTTTGTTTCGGAATTTCTTCTCAGAGGGCGTCGGCTACAAAATGCCGGTGCCTTGTCTAGTATCAGTGTTTGTCTGAAATACTGATAGCTGTGCCTGGTTTCGAATGAAATAGAAGTTTTTTCGGTGTCGAATATTGTGTACTTAATTGAAGTAAACTAGAATCGGTAATATAATGTATGTTGCAATGTGATCGAGAAACCACAGCAGCGAGTTGGCCACTGAGCTATGAAATCGTGCGGCCACGGTATGTCGACTGCACTTTCTCAAGTTCCGGCCAATACTAGTTGAGACTATAAGAAGTCAGTAGCTCACGTGAATTTATTATTATTTATGCTAACTTCTGAAAAACAAACAGTGCGGCATTTTCCGCTAGATAGGTAGGTATTAGGACAGTTTCCTATTATTTTCTGTATGTTTTATTATTTGCAATATTATGGGTAGGTATTTCATTTGTCTAGATTATGTTTTATGACATTACAATTGACTTCTATTTGAGTGGTTCTTTTGTTTTCGCCACCGACTTCCCAAACTGTTTTGACATAAAATTGTTTTATTATTTTTTGAAGGCGGTTTTACTTTTTTGTTAAAAGTAATTTTATTTGTTTGTAAGTACTTGTAAGCCAACTAAACGCACTGCTCCAATAAGACAGCAATGTTTCGGTGTGAACGATAATATCATCGATGTAAACAATATTTAGATTTTTGTTGATTTTTTTAAAACCGCTCAATCGATTTCGATAAAATTTTAACTGGACTACCTCTGAAATATGACTTACTAAAAAAAATCATTAAAATCGATCCACAACTGGCGAAGATAATTACCGCATAACAAACATACAAAAAAAAACATACAGACGAATTGAGAACGTCCTCTCCTCTTTTTGAAGTCGGTTATCCTGTTTGTTACAACAACCGGGATTCAGCAGAATTTCAGTGCATGGTGTTATATTGTGCACATGCTGAGCTGGGCACTCCTTTGCTTCAGTGGGACACCAATCACCAAAAAAATATTTTTACTTGTTTTACTTTCCTTCACCTATTTAATTATAACTTGATTTTGCTTTTATTTTATATGGAACCTTATCTGACGTTTAATATTGTAGTCTTAATCTAATGCATCCTGGCCCTTGCAAATAAAAATGCTTTTTCATTTGTGATTTTGTTATAGGTTATTCTTGAATTATTATTTGGTTGTTGGTTATAGCTGTTGCTTTGAAACTATAGATAAATACTTTGGCGCATGATGTTTACATCGAAATAGCTGAGCTTCAAAACTGGCCCCGACTGCAAATCTGAGCAGTTATTAGGTGGGCACAAATTTAACTTTGAGCTGCTACTAAGAATTTCATATAAATACCGAACAACACTGTTTGGTTTGGGAATAGGACCTCACGTCCAGTAGTCGCTGTTGTAACCACTGTGTATAACATTAAGGCAGTTACAGCTATAAGACATGGTATCAGCAGCCGAAGCGCATGACTTTGTATTTCGCTAATAGAATTTGTTAATTAATACAACATAAATTAAATTGATATGACCAGAGACTGAACCGTAGTGCCCACAACGTGTACATGACATCTTTGAGCGGTGTCCTGGTCCAACAACTTACAAGATGGTTGCAATGATGCTTCGTGGCAGGTACGGGCTCCTAGAAACGGAGAATAGACCGCTACTTAATTGTTAATCGTTTTTTAATAGCACACAATAGAAAATATATGACTATTTGGCACCGCGCGGTACCCGAATGTGACTTATGGTATTTAAAAGCATTCAAATACCTGTTGGTTGTGGGTGGTAATATTATAAATAATTGGTAATTGACTAGCTTCCACCTGAATCTTTCTACGAAATCCTGTGCAAAGTATCATACTTCTAGCTAGACCCACAAGTTTCACTGTGCGGTGTTTGTTAGGTAGTCCGTGTTTAATTTAATGTTTCTATTTAGTAACTATTAAGTAGATATAGTAGGTATGTCTGACGGCTCAGTACATTAATCAATAAGCTGAATACTGAAACAGCAGCACAACTGCACAATGGCTTGATCGTTCTCCGAACGTTACTGTTTAAGTAACGGTAACACATTGTGTGATGTTGCGTTGTTTACACTTAACACACGATACTTAACAGTAACGTACATTGTTAAAATTAGCCGCGATTCAATGAATGTTATTTCTTCCACCTAGCGTGGTATTTCACATATTTAGTGAAAACACGTTAAACAGCACAAAAAACACGTGTGTCTACATATAAGATTTTGAGTTGAACCCAATGTAACTAATCGCAACTGAGGTGAAATTAGTTATGGCTATGTTGTGGCTGGTGGTTTAAAGGATGACACAGTTATGAAAATCCTATCAACTTCGTTCATTTACGAAAGGCAGTTGTTCTCAAACATTTCAACTGGAAAAAGAATGACTGTCGCGTTATATTGATATTATTCCATTTAGTCAAGTATTTACTGGCAATGATATTGCATGCTAAATGAATCCATGATCATGGGTATACTGAGGTGTTCGACGACTTTGAAGTAGTACACCTTACATTTTAGTTACTAGCATTAGCGTCAGAAACCAGTAGGTACATTTATACTTGATTAAGATATGACCTTATTAAATTTAAATATTATAATTATCGGATTCGAATATAACATAAATTTAACTTTGCTACTCTGTTGTAAAAAAAAGTAAGTAATAATTACACTGCAGTGGCCCTTATTTTTTTTAGTTTAACATAATTCCATTGCTCTTATACATTGCATTCTCATCATTTAAAATAATATTGACACGCTATACGTTATACTCAAATGTTGTAACGTTAGTCGAAAATGACATTATTAGACGAGGGAACGCCTAGACGCGGGGGTCGGCAACCGCGAGGGCTTCGACCTGAATTGTAGGAGCGCCTGCGCGACCCCGCCCGGCAAGCCGGCGAGCCCGGCCGGCCATCGACCAACCCCGCGTCTCCCCCGGGCCGGGGTGCGGCGCCCGGCCCGCCGCCCGCCGCCGTCACCAGCGCCCTCGCTTTACCGAACAAGTATGAGCAGTGTCACAAAAAATAAATACATCTGTCCTTGGACATAAAATGATCACTGATTAACATTCCCCGACCGTATAACTTATAATGATAACGGTACGGTTATGATATATTGTAATGATAGCTGCGACTGTGTTTGAATAGATCTCCACTGTTCTGGAACTTTGCATAAAGCATTTTATTCAAAGCTTGGTTTCAAAGTTATCTAGATATACTGCCATCATAATAATTTATATTACTTAAAATTATTGTAAATTAGGTAAGTAGTGATATTGAACAGCCATGGCAATTTTAAAGTATTTCTTTTAACTTTTTTTTAATTTATCATAATTATTTAAACACTCTATTTCGATTCATACTATGTTGTGTCAACTAGAATAACTTACTGACACGTTCATGTTCTCGTGTCATTGTTACAACAATGAGCCCCATGGAAGTTTAACATTTTTTTTGTGATGAGCCCTAACATGCGCTGCACAGGCCGTCACAGGCGAGGTTCTGGTGTACGCTTAGTGCCCCAGCCTTGTGCCGATGGTGGCCATCTGGGTGGTTTTAGTGAGTAAGAATCTCACACCAATCAAAAAATATTCAGAAATATACTGTAAACTAAAGGATTGTCTGCGTTACTTTGCCGGTTTTTCTAAATAATAGCCACTTTTTGGCTATTAAATATAATATGTACGTATTTATCTTTTGACTAAAGTACATCTTGGTAGTACTTGACAGATTACACTATTACAAGTGTACTACATACGTACCTATTAATACGTTTATATGACACTGCAATTACTATGTTTATGTATTGCGTCTGGGCTCAATAAAATCAATAAATTATTACTGCCTGCTTCTTGGACACACTGAACATAAATTAATTACATACTACTAATTTATTATGACAGAGAACAAACAAAGTGTATAGCTAAACTAGCTACTAACATAAAATTTGTGAAAGGGAGTTTGTCCGACATACGGGGTGTATGCCGGACAAACTCCCTTTTGTAGTAAGTAGTACATATTACTCTTGAGTAAACACATTTTTAAATAATACTAGCGTCGGACTATTACGATTTTGAACCTGATATCCATCAGGAATAAAATCGAAATCTATTACTTGATATTTTACGTCCCTGACAAAGAAAGAAAACAAATTAAATCGGGATTTTTGTATGAAAATGTTTCCAATGTCCGTACCCCTTTTAAATCACTGCTCTTCAGTCTACCCATTTTATGACTTATTAGCTGTGCGTTGCGGTTTCACTCGCGTTTATATAATTTTATTTTTGTTCGGCTCCTAAGGGTCAAATTTCAAGGCAGACACTTTTTATTGTATTTATATATGTATCTTTGCCGGTAAGCGGCTTATTTTAAAGCATGAAACGTCGTTGTAGTCAGTAATGCCTGCAGTTTTTTCGAAGTAACTAACGCAGGTTAAATTCTTAAATATTGAAATTAGGAAAATAATCACCGATGTGAAACATGTATGACTCCATCCTTACATCGATTTTTTATATAAAAATTGTCAAAATGTCATCGCAAAATCACTCCCCTAGTTGGACAACTTCAGGCGCGCACAGTTATTTCGAACGAACTGTAAAGTCGCGCAGCTATGCGGGTCATGCTTCGCAATATTTCTTTGTCTTGCAGGTCATGAAAGATAACACTTTCTATAGGGCGATATGCCAAATCGTCGGCCCACTTCACGTAAGAAGTAATTAGTATTTGCGGTACATGCTTAGGTAACTACATTTTTAAATGATGTGTAGCATTTTTAAAATATGTGATTGTTATTAATTGTGGCTGGGGCTCAAGCTGATGAGAGGCATGGCGGGCGGGGTGGGCTTGCCGGCCGCTGAACCTCGCTAGTCGAAATCAATACAGCTGCTCTCCCCGCTCGGCGAGCGCTCGTCTGGGGCCCGTCGTCATGGATACCGTCTGATAACCCGCCGACGCGTCCTGCCCCCGCTCCCCTCTCAGCCCCGCGCTGCGCGCCCTCGCTAGCCCGGCCACGACCTCCTCCCGCTTTTGGCTCACACCTTATTGTCTATAATAAATAATTTGACCGATCTTTTTCTCGTTACCATGTAAATTATACATAAACCAACCTGTTGTCACCACGTGGCGATTTTTAGAAGATTGTAAGAAATATTTTGTTGTTAGACATTAGTTGCGCTTATGCGATCATGATAGACCGGCAGTAGCAGTGGTAAATTATAAATAAAAAACCTATATGCTAACTTAAAGAAAGACGCCGTTATTTTGTGATAGCTAAAAATATTATTTTAATGTTACCTAATTCAAAAGACCATTTTTAATACATATATATAGGTTGATAGGTAGTACCCAGTAAGAATTTACGGAGATCTACTTTAATCATCGGCATCGGCATGATGGCACTTATTTTGTCTTTCGCAGTTTTTAACGTTTCCCGACACTATGATTTTCTCCTATACTTATCATGTAATCATATAGTCTTACATACATGTATTGGCACTAAGGCATGGTTTGAACAGGCAGAAGGCCATACAAATATTTGTTCCGTGCAGGAATCAAATTCGCGACCGGTAGCCGATCACTGTCACCGCGCGATTTGCGCCGTCATTATATACCTCAGATTTCCTCAGTACCTTTGAATGATGACATTAACATTTTTTTGCTAAACATATTGCTTAAAAGTAGGTAAAGAATTTGCTAAATACGTGCTTCAGTGCTAAGTACGTGTTCAGTAGTGCTGTTTGTAAATATTTTGCGTACATTATGACTCGGGGTCACGTTTAGAATTGTTTTCCAATATTTAGTTAATAAAGTTTCTGGGCTGGTATCGCATTCCAATCATCTATATCACATCTAATTTAGCGACTGTTACATGATTTATTAATTTATTTCAATTAAGTATATAAAATCCTTACTAGGTTACGTTTGCAACAACTAAATAATTTTAGACATTTGAAGGAAAAAAAGGCGCCTTTGATAAGTCATATAAAATAAGATTTTTATAAATTGCTAATTGGCAGCCGTGCGTTTCGAGATGACTTTGATTCTTGAAGATCTCGTTAATATATATTTTGTCAATCAATTCTGATTTTGACATATTCTAAGCTTATTACCGTCTCTAGGGTCCCATCTATCTTTGTACCAAAATTCATCAAAATCTTTTTAGCCATTTATGCATAGCATAACAAACAAACTCACTTTCGTATTTAAAATTTCAGTTGGGATCTATATGTATCTCAGAAATAGAAATAAATTGTTTATGATTTAAAGCTAATTAGGATATCGGAAATTAACAGAATATAATAATATACTTATCTACTGTTCTTAATCTATTTCCTATGTGTTTTTGTGTCTGAGTCGAACCTGTTGATTATCCAGTAAAAGAAAACACAACGTGCTAATCGTTTATTATGCATTTTGGGCACTTAGTCAATTTGTAGGCTGACTCTTTGGGAATGGCATGGTGTTAGAGATATGGTTCGCATACTATATGCTTGTTATGGTGATTGTGAACTCACGAGTTCTCGTATGGCACGGCCTCTGCGAAAGTATATGTTTTCTTAAAAAATATCCTCTTTTCTTCTTATTCAAATCCCTCTGCAACTGACTTAGAAATAAAGTGGTTCTTAGAAACATGATAGGGTAGACTGGCAAAAACAGAACCTTTAACTTAAGTGATCACCTTGGTGTTTGTGTGGCTGTCTGTAACATCCATACAGAGGCTATAAATAGCGCCAGGAATCAAATAAGTGTATTCTCCTCCTTCTTACTAGCTTACGAGGTCCGTTTTCATGTCCATATAAGGTAAACTTAGCTTAGGCAGCATCACCCCATTCCACTCTATGTAGGTACGGGGTTAATTTGAAGTAGGTACCCACACCTACTGTTTGCTAAGGGAGGTCCGACAGTAGAGTGGGTGACTGATGTGCCCACGCAGTCTAGACGCGGGGTGATACAGGTAAAAATAATTGTATTAAAGATTGAGATAAAATCAGTCGATCAAACGCTTTCTTCTTATCAAGTCTTGCGTCTCGGCAAGATGTTTCTACCCATAATATAAAAATTGAAACCGTAGGCAACTGGCCCGTTAGCTTAAAACCGAAAAGTTTTGGGATTTAAGTGAGAAGTTTTCTTTTTTCTGAGTTTGTTATATAAATTATACGTACTTCGAAATTGACAGGACGAAAATAAAACAAATGTGTATAAGCTATCTCGCTGAAGTTATTTACGTGTTAGCAGCAATCAATATATTTAACGTCGGTTTACAATGAAAAGTGTTTACTCTATTACTCAATAACTTATTTATAATTTGATATTTTTTTCTTGAAATTCGCTTTGGCTATATTTGTTTACGAAGATTGCAAGTCTTAGTAATTACTTTTTATAAAATCACATCTATATTTTAAAATTTATTGTCCTTGTAGAACGTGGATCATAAGGCGAGATTCCGATCCAAGAAGGGCCAGTTGCCGTTCGTGGAGTTGAATGGTGAAGAGATTGCTGACAGTACTTTCATTATCAAAGAACTCTCCGAAAAGTATAACAAAGACCTCGATTCAGGTGAGTAACACGACTTTAAAATAATTGTCTAGTTAACAACTTGTGCTTTGTAAATGGCTGACTAATAGTTAACAATGTCACAATAGCATTTTTTAGTGACCGACCGATCAGCTTTAGCGCAACGGGTTCGATTCCCTCGCGCACGTGACAAAGGAAATGACTCATATATATTGCTGTGTATTTTACCGTTGCTATAAGCTGTGAAACTTTCAGGCCCTTCTTTTGTACTTACTGCCATCGATTTATGTTGCTTTATGTTGGCCATACGTGCGTCATCATTTATAGAACAGTTCGGTAGTTGGTAATTAGAGGGTATTGACCTTTGACACAGTATTAAAGATATTGACGTTTATACTATTCACGGGAGGGTTCCGGCCGGGCTGAGTCCTAGTTTCCTAGATAATTCTAGGACGCTGCGCATGTGCACACAGGTAGCGAGCTGTGACCTGGCTGATGTGACCTATTTGTTATAAACAGCTCTGACGGCGGAGCAGCGTGTCGTCGCTCATGCTATGATCTCTATGATCGAAAATCACTTATCATGGGTTGTCTTGTGGTGGCGCGCTAAATATCCAGAAAGTGTTATCAACGGCTACAAAATCAACCTTCAGAACGCGCTCAACACTCGTCTGCCGAATCCAATTCTGAACTTCTGTTACAAGCTCACGACTGCCCGCAAGGTTAGTCCTTTTTGATAAACATAATTATGTATTTTTGTTTTGAAATACAGAGGAAGTGAAAGTGACCTATTATATATTTTTTGGATTAAATAACGATGTCATCTTAATATCTGAGTTTATTTGTTTTTAATGTTTTTACGCATGCTTGTAATTTTTTAAAGATTTAAATTTAATGAAAGAAATTGGTATTCTATCACGTTGCGGGTAGGACTCGACGCTGCGACCTCCGTTTTGATGATACTCCGGCCCCGTTACCCAACTAACAGCGTCCAGGGTTCGATCCCTGCTCGCAGCGAAGTTTTCTCACTACAAAATGTATATAATTATAGCTCATAAGCTTCCTCCTTTTTTCTTTCTTTACCCAACGTATACAATCTCAACAAGTGTTTTTGTTTACTTTGGTTTTTAAAAGTCGGAATAAAGACTTTACTTTTATATACATATCTACCTATACCTTACCTTCTACTGTACCTTAACGTTGACGGCTTTAGTTATTTTTACAAAGTTAAAAAAAAAAGTTTCATAAGACAAAGGTATACTAGTTGTTGATGTGACAATGGTGGTTGCGGCAGTACTTACAAATAATAAAAATTGGGGTCTCATGTAAAGGGGGCGAGCCTATTGCCATTTACCAAATCAAAACACCGAGCTGCTACTGAGCATTTCATAGAAAAGCATAATAATACCTTACTCGACCTGAGAATGGAACCCAGAACCGCTAGCGTAGCAGTCACGCTTAGGACCATTAAACTAATAGATCGTATAAACGTAAGTATAATGTGTAAACCATACGATATGTAAATAACTTAAATTTGAATTTGGACGGATATCCAGACGCCATCCTGACCTTTTTTTAACTCCAGTAAGTAGGGACCAAATTGTAATTTTTTGCATTTTATAAATTACTAGCTGTGCTCCGCGGTTTCAGATAAGGGAACAGGGAACATTCACAAACACATGTATTTTTATTATAAAGTTGTTTAAACGTTTATTTTTAGGGCATGAAAAAAGCTAAAGCTCATGGCATTGGAGTCCATACCGAAGATGAGATCATTGAATTTGGTAAGAATGATCTGCGAGTGCTTTCGGATCTGCTTGCGGATAGACCTTTCTTTTTCGGAGATGAGCCAACTCTTGTAAGTGTTTAAATGTTCATTTTTATTAAAGTTTGACTCAATTTCCAAATTACTTACCGATAAATGTTTATCCATGCCACCATTCATGCTTCTTGGAATAGCCTCCAAATAAGACGGCTTGGACACTTCTGTCGGATAAGATAAGATAATTCTGAAGGCTACCTACAATTAGGGAGATATGAAAGATTTGAGGGACACTTGGAGCTGTTTTAACTAGTATTTACTACTGGTATTCATAGCATGGACATTTAATGTTTCTTTTTGTTTTTTTTCCTAAAACTATAAACTGACATCTTAGAATGGTGGAATACGTGTACCCTACAGATGTTTTCATCCATGGGCTGCGATTACCACTTCCCATTTGTACGAGATTTATGACTTTCATTATCGTAGCTAAGGATTCTTTCTAGGCGCAGCATTCCAGCTTAATGATTACAGCAAATAAACGGTATTGTAATAATTCTTCAACACTACCGTTTTTCCTGGGTCGACGCAATTTTGGTCTTAAATTAGACAGAACTTGCGCTACCGCACATAGGATTAATTTAAAAAATCGGTATTGCTAGGTAACTAAAGGTATGTTATATTGTCATCAGTTGGACGTGGTTGCGTTCGCCAACCTCGCACAAGTACACTTCATCGACAAAGAAGTGGCAAACTCGCTGCGAGACGCTATGAACGAGTTGTTCCCGAATCTCGTGGGGCTGGTGTCGCGCATTAAGGAGCGCGCCTTCAACGATTGGGACGACATCTGCTCCACTTTAGATCTGAACGCACACCTCCCCAAGCCGGCTAAGGAGATCAAGGAGACCAAGGAAGGTACGGGCCCTGCCGAGAAGCAGCCGATACCAGATGAGCCGGAAAAGGGCAAGGTACTATATGTTTTGTAAAAAGTCCTTTTGATTTGTCCGTCTTTTTTAATTTTAGTTATAATTATAATGTAACGGTTACAGGGTGACGAAAAGGAAAAGGAGTTAGAAAAGGAAGCTGACGAGAAAGGAAAAGAGAAAGATAATGAGAAAGAAAAGTAAACAAACACAATGTATGGCGCTGAAAATCATTATACGTGTATTTAACAAGTTGAATTATACTCTTAAGAGTCAGACTCATAATAGATTCTGTAAATTATAAGCGTGTAAATCCATTTGTCTTTCCCGTTTTTCAGTTGAGGAGGATACTAATGCGTCTATTACAATATTATTGTGCTTTTTCCTTAGTTAATAATATAGAATTCGCTCGATGTCGTGTCGTATCTAAAATCATGTCTTAGGGAAAACAATCGTTTTCATATTTACACATGTAGTTTGTGTAATTTCTCATGGCTTTATGTGGTTATTATATTTTATAATTCTGGCAGTAAGTATAGGCATGATTAAAATGATATGAAATAAATAAGTAATGCAGTTTCTATAAGTATTTACAGGATTAGGTACATTACATTTCATCCTAATAATTTAAAATAGCGTATATAATTAATTAGTGATAGTCTACTTCCATCGCGTCATTGTATCGTCATGTATGGAACTGGGGTCTGCAGTTTGTTCGTTCGTTAATATCCAGGCGTGTTCTCGTGAACAAGGACGTAAAATATAGTGCCAAGTTGCTTGTTGCTCCTACTTTTAATAGCTCGAAGCATCAAAAATACAATAAATACTTATTACCATTTTAAATGATCTGTACTCACGCGGTTGCAATACAGATCTATTTGTCTTGAATCTAATATATCGACAAGTCTTCGAATAGAACTTACTATGAAAGAGATTTTTAAATAATTATCATCATTATAATGAGACACGCCCATTGCTCTCTTTTATGTGACGCGTGGCATATTTAGGTATGTTGTAAATTTTTCACAAATTCATTTTCTATACTATTTTTAAGTACTTATAGAATATTTGATACCAAAAATTGGCTGATTTAGGTAAATCGGAAAAATGATGCATTTCTTAAAAAACATAACTCTTCGATTCTAAAGAAAGAGCTATGTGTATAATTAGACTGTTTTGAGATTCTTGTACTTATTCGTTTATACAAAAAACTATACAATTTACAAATTTTTGATAATCGAAAAGCCAGGAAGACTGTTTTTCATGTTATGAATAATTCATAGACCATAGAGTTTTGATATTGTATTACTTGTTAAGGTTTAGGAAGACTCAAAATTGATAGTATTTATGATATTTTGTAAACATTATAATTATTCAGTCGATGACTTATGATGAATTTGTCCCGTAGCCGTTGAGATGCAAGTGACGCGACGCGACAATCGGCGTACCTAAACAATTTACTAACTCATTGGTACTGTCTCTTATATTTGTCGTGTTGTGATGGGGTAACGCACATTCTCATATTCTATTTTTATGTTATATTGTATATTTTTTGACAAGCTCTGGGTTCTCAATAGAGCTAAAGATTTTTTTAATACTCAATTAAGACTGTTACTTTAATATCCATTCCTTGGTCGATCGGTTAAAACCGACACTACGACTGAATAATTAAATAATGAAAAGTTCTTTATTTTCAGAAATGTTTGTATTCTAAGGTGGACTTACGGCGTTAGACACTGAAACAGGCTTAGATTTACATATTTAGGTAATAGATTATTAAAGTACATTCCAGTTTCAAACATCATTTCACGATAGTGTTTAAAAGTTGTGTATCGATCAGACTGTTATGGCAGTACGCGATGAAGTTGAACAAATATAAAAAAAAAGTAGTTTTAATAAATATGGTTTTCGCATCGTGGCTTCATAGTAGAAAGACTATTTAAGTCAGTTTGTAGATATGCACGGTGTATATGTACATACCCGTGCATATAGTTTCACCTTGACATTCAATATGTTAAAGTTAGGTTTAATAATAACTATTAAGTCTTGTAGATTTCAAAATTGCTACATGCTAATTCATATAAACAGTTATCATAGTTTAAAATAGATATTGTAGGAGCGTAACCAACATTAGGTACGTTAGTGTAAGAGGAGTTCGGCCGGTAAGACCGAATGTGAGGCTCGTTGCGGCTCCTATTTTATATAAAAACGGATATAAAAGACAAAAAAAAATTGTGCAGATTTTGTTTGTATTAAGAGAATTATTATTTGTATTTTTCGGGGAATGGTTGACGGTTTATGGTCCCTCCCGACAACTGCTAAGTATCACTGCCATTAGAATCGAATGTAAGGAATTAATGATAAGAAAGTAAATAGTATAGGGAATAAATAATTGACAAGTCGTCGAGTTTACATTCGTCGTTGTTTCGTGTGACACCAGCGTACCAAATGCTGCGTGGACACGTCCCTTAATTGTTATTATAGATAAATGTTTTTTTAATAATGAGGCTGAAGATTTGTCCGACCATCCTGTGAGAGCCTGTTTCAGTGTAAATTGTGACAGAACCGTCTGCTTGCTGCTGGTGTTATCGAACAGCAGCAGCACTAAGTACGGTGATTACTGGATGAGAGCATCGACTACAACAATAAGTCCACATAGTGATGGGACTTCTAAGGGTAATTTCACAATGACTATGTTTCTAAACATAGGAATTTTAGATAAGAACTTATACTTATTATTAGTTAGAAATACTGTAAAATGAAGTGTATTAACCTTCATCATTGTAATGTTTAATTGATGAGACAATAAAGAAGATTGGCAGGCATTTGGGACTTACGTTGTTATATCACGTGTTATTTACTTCAGTGATCTGAAATGAAGTGGGGATTGAGAGCTCGTTTTTGGAATGCGTACTTTATTGTCTCTTGGTAGGTTATACTTGTAATCAATAATCATTATAATCAACATAACATGATAATCAACACTCAACTTATATTATTGTTGTAAGCTACCTACTATACAAATTAATCATAAAATTGACTCTAATGTTTAAATATAAGTATTTCAAGTATGTATGTTATACTATTTTAGTAATTAGTAACATAGGAAGAAAATGTATGATTTTTAATATCTCAAGTTACGTTTTTTCTGTATTGATAATTCACTCACATATTATAGTAATTGTGGTTTTCAATTATTGTGTCAATATAAAATTTTAACTTAGTAAAAAGTAGATAGTAATGGTGCGCCATATTATAACGACGAAACAACTGAGCTTCGACGCAACTGTCGACACTTAACTTTAAGAATTTCAAGTGTAATAGGTATTCTGTCGCCATTAAAATATATATCTACAATAATATATACTGCAGAGTGATTCGGAGTGAAGTTATTATTTCAAACCGAGTCATGGAGCGGGAATTGTTTTATTTTTTAGTATTATCAAAGGTAGTTCTACGATAAGCCCTCAAATACATCTGTTGGCATCTTTTACAATTAGCCGATGGTTTTGTCCAGGCGGCAAGTGTTGCGCGTCAATAAGTGTGGGGACACCCTACATCTTACATTTTGAGAAATTCTTACGGAAATGGCAAATATAAGATCATTTGGGTGGTCCAAGTTGAACAAAATTTGTTTGAAATGTTTCCGAGGTCGAATGAAGAAACCAAAAAGCCCACTTTGTTTACCCAGTTCACAGATATAATAACCAGAAACAAAATGGAAAAGCCCAAGTGACATAGCTTGATGATAAATAGCCTTATATCCTTCCTCAAAAATTAGCTATCAAATGCAAAAAGGTTTTTTCAAATCACTGTACTACCGACGTGAACCCACTCGTAATACAATCATTTAGCTGAGTAATAGGGGTTACAAATGTTACAATAGGTACGTTCATTATATCTTGGCGAGTCTGAACATAGGCTCTGCGAACTTCGGCGCATGTACTTGTACACTCGTGAAAAAAACTGTTATTGCTGGATAAGCAAATTAACGAACAGAAAATATTTTACATCCTTATACCGTGTGAAAGTAAAAATAAAATATTTAAAACAAATATCAAAACATTTTTGGACCACTAAAGCTATAACAAAATAACCTATTAAATGAACGAGTCGATTTCGATTCGACTTACCTTTTACCGGTTTTTTAAACATGTATTAGTTAGTTATTAACACTTTAATGCACAATGGTTGTACATAAGATGGACTCAGGTAAATCTTCGTTATAAAATTAAATAGAATCGTCTTTTTCTTATAATATAATGTCAATCGAATTAAATAATACTTAATCGATTAAATCACAGCTGTATGCACATGTTACCGTTAACATAGATCATATTCTATCGACGCGAAAAGCGGTCAAATTGTGATATGTCATGTGACGGAACGCACCTTACGCGCTGATTAGTTGAACGTCATGTGCCTCGCGCCGAATTGCCGAACAAGCACGAAGCTTACGAGATCAACCCTTTTTGTTAACTCGTAAGCTTCGTGCTTGTTCGGAAATTCTCCGTGCGAGATAATATTGTCTCAGTCATACTTGAGCATTCGTTTCGCTATCTCTGTCTTGCGCACGGTCAGTAAAAAAAGTTTACGTTGATTTTTGTTAACTAAAAACATTTGTTTGTTAAAAAGACAAATAATAATGATGGATTACAACATTGAATCCACCACAGGAATCCACCATATGTACAACTATAGTGCATTAAAGTGTTAATAACTTAAAATATCTGTTAAAAAAAATCTGTTGTATTAAGGTGAATCAAATCAAATTCCACTCATTTATTTATTAGGTTATTGTGTTATAGCTTTAGTTGTCCAAAAGTGTTTCGATTTTTGATTTATTTTTACTTTCTTACGGTTTATGATATTTTTAGTTCGTTAATTTGCTACCCGTCACCAGTATCAACTTCACCAACATCATCGAATTCTATTGAGAGCTTGCACCTACGTGAAATTGGTGAATTAGAGTCTAAAACAGGAGGAGAGTAATAGTTTTGTTCTTCAGGAGTTTGTATAGAAATATTTGGTCCAATGTTTTTCTGCGCTTAATAAGTGACAAGAATAACTTTTTTTTCGGCAACTCCTGCAGAATACGTTCAGTCGTCGGATTAAACAGAGAAGTGAGGGCGCCACACGACGCTACAATATTCGTGAACTCTTCTGCCGAAGTTGTTATACGACAAGCTCTTTGTTTTTAGGTTACGAAACAACTTCTTATAGTGAAACCTAGCATACGCGACGCTTTTTTAATTATGGTTTGAATATGTGAGTTTAGTGTCCATAACTATTCCCAGGTCCCTAATGCTCTCTACTTCGATCAACTTGACATCAGCTATACTATAGGATGAAGGTATAAAAGTATTTATTTTTTACGCGCAAAAAACCATTCATCCATTCGTTCCATCCATGGTCAAGTCTGGTTCCATAATCCATTCTGGATAATGCCGCTTAAAAAAATGCGCGCGAGACTAAGTAGAATGGTCATGTCCAATATTTTGCTGCAGAATTATTGTAACTGTCAATTAGACTAAGATATGCATTGTAATCGAACGATAAAAGGGCAAATTTCGTTCAAAATTAAATACTTATGACGAGTAACGTATTTATTTGTTTATGTACAGTGGGTAATAGCTGTTACCTGACTCACCCTAGGCGGGACGGCGGGGCTCGGTGGGTCAGGTAACAGCTATAACCCATGTACTTATCTACCTATTAATACCATGTTTATAAAAACATCTTCGCAAATAATGCGAATAAATTTGATTATGTATTATTAATTATAGTGTTATAGTCAGCCAACGTTAAAAGACAGACAGGCTACGCGAACTTTTTAGAACTTTTTAAGAGGAATAATTCCGTCATACTCACATAGGAACACGATTGCTTCCATACAGCGGACGCAAGAAAGCTATACTCCATTTGGTTAGGTACTTAACTAAAGGTAAACAATAAAAATGGCGGCGTTCAGGGCTCTTCAACCTTTATTACAATGGTATCTTATGAATTGGGAGTGAAATTAATAACAACACATCTAACAATCAATAAAAACAACGAACAAACGAAACTATAACTAAATAATACAATTTACGGCAAAAGAAACACAAAAACGAACAAAAGTACAAACTGTTACGAATGGCGTCTGGTTACCCGACTAAGTATAATATCGGTTAATTATTTTGCCGCGCTTCCTCGCGCTACTACTTCTTAATTTTTTCGAGTTATCAAAAGTCGATTATGTAGAAAAAGGTTTTGATTTCCTGTCTTTTTAGATTCTTTCTAGTAGGCACATTGCAATACTTTATGACATAATTATCAGATTTGATTTAATTATTGGTCGCAAGGTTAAGAATTTATAATTACCATTTAATATCAAACAAAGTAGTAAAATATGCTGGTATAGTAAAGGAAAATTATTTTGAATGATTAAATAATTTATTTTGGTTAAGTTTTGTTTCAAGATGACAAATGGCCCTCTAAAAGCACCTTTTTTATGATTTGTTTACCTTTAGTTAAGTACCTAACCAAATGGAGTATAGGTTCCCCGTTTTTGCGACATTTGTCATTTACGTAGCGTGATGTTATATACCTATAGCCTTCGTCAATAAATGGGCTATCCGATACTAGAAATGTTTCAATTTTAACCAGTAGTTCCTGAGATTAGCCCCTTCAACCAAAACCAAACCATCAAACTCTTCAACATTATAGGTAGTAATATTAGCATATTGCACTTAGTCGTGGCGCGTCGCTTAGGTACTGCGAGGTACTGCAATTATGTTTTTAGACATCGCAAAAAAAAACTAGCGGCAGAAAGGACTTGCTTATTAGGATTAGAGTAATAATTGTAATAAAGAAAAATACGTGGTTTGGCAATTGTTTTTTTACTTAATATTAGAGATACTGATACTGAGCGAGCCCTCTATTAGAGAATATGATAACTATTCAGGCTGAAAGCGTTCTCAACTTTCAAAAAAAAAAAAATGCTTTTGTCAGTCGTCTCTGCCTGCCCTCTTTTGATAGAATTTTACAACTTCTTGTATCGTTGTATCGTTGCATATAGCGCCAACTAGTGACCTCTAGTGTATACAAGTTGAAGTACCAAAGCTAACTGTACTTTTCGCGACTATGTTCCCAGTTACAACGAATTCATTGTAGAGCGAACCCCGGTATGCATTCGGTAACATCGGCTTGTTGTTTTCTCTAGAGGGCGCTACGATATGTCTAATAAGAGATAAATGGGTAATACCTTATTTATCTGTTCCGTGGTCTAATCAGTCTAATAAATAATTATTCTTGTAAATCATATTTGTAAATAGAATGACTGGTGATCAGTGTAAGAACCTGGAAGGAATTGGGGGAGGTCTTTATCTAACAGAGGGATAGTAATGGCCAATACGAAAATAACTATTCATGAAAATCTTGAAACTTATCTTAGTTTTTGTAAATGAACCGTAACGAATATAAGGCTATAACGCACTATGTTGTATTTATTTTCAGGCACACCTAGAAACTTCAACCCCAAAAAATATGGAAATCTCCTATTCATTCATTCAATAGTAAGATATTTTGAATTTTAAGCTAGTACTTATCTCCTAAGTTGATATTTACAATTAATTATCTTTTTTTTTAAATTACATAATACATACAAGCCTTTGACATTTCAAAGCAAATCAAGTGTAAGACCTTGTTTATACCAACAAAATTGGACTATGAACGATCAATAGAGATAGTGCAATTTAGCCATTGCGGTTGTTAGCTCGCCGGCCATGCACCTGCGTCACCGGCTCCGTCGCGGTCGTCATTACGTCATCGCATCGTCACCCAACAGTCTCGCCGCACTTACACATTAGTTCCATTTGTCATGATCTCTACCTAGGTACATGCATCGACTATGAACACAGCCTACACTGTATCTTTAGTCTTGTGGTCATGATCGCGGCTCCTATACTAGAGTCATTGGATTCTATTCCCGGGTCGAGTGTAGCGAGTCGATATACGCTTTCACGCCCTAAAAGGCAAAGGAACTAAAAATTAGGCGCACATAAAACCAAGTGAACGTCTTATTGGGTATCTATGAAATTCTCAGTAGGTAGCATTCTCAGCATCTTAGAGTATGGATTTATACCCGGTTAATAGCAATTTTAGAGCCTTTCCATTAGGTACCAAGAGTCAGTGATAGCTGTATTTTATATTTGATTATTACCCTATATAAAATGATGTATATTTAATTAAATACCTGCGTTGTGGAATGTAAAATGTTTTACAGGTCATTGGATATTCATAGGGGAGTTGTAGAACGATGTCAACATTGAATGAATATGTTAGTTTTTTCACTCGAGATAAATGATGATGTAGCTAAGCTTTTAAACTTACAGAATTATTTATTATCCAAAAAATGACACCGAACTAGAAAAATATACGATAGAAAACGGCATTAAGGCAAAAATAAGCGTTAAGTATTCCGAAAATAAAGATCCTAAACGTTTACACAGACAGGGTGTACACAGTTTAAACAAATTAATGTTACTTTACGCAGACGTAGAAACGGCTCAATCGTTTCAAGTTGGGACAAATTAGTACTTAGCTGGGGACGTCTTTAGCAACAACACTTAAGGGTGATATTAAAATCCAAACACTTCGGTGTGAGTTCGGTGGAACGTTGCGGATGAAACTGAGAGGAGGGGTGAGTAGGCCGCGAAGCTGGTGCCTCTGTGGAGGTGAGCACCGTCTTATCGCAAGTGTTCCTCTGCGGAAACCCTGCGACCACTCGGCCGCGCTCTTGCCGTTAGAAAACTGTTGAGTCGACATTGCCGTAATCACTTTGTTGCTAGTTTTTCCTTTTCTCCATTATGTTATACTATAGGTAAAGCAAGGTTAGGAAAAGAGCATAATATACTCGAGTACCTATTATAAATATAATGAAACATTGTTTCACGTGTTACAGTATCACAACACATTAAAACAAAACACAACTTTGGTGATAACAATTTTCCTGGTTTTTAAAGTTCGCTACATTATATCGACTCTATACATTGCCTTATCCAGGCCACTCACTTTTTAACAGCGTTAATAACGGTGGAATTAAAGCGCGAGAGGCCGCCGAGGACGATTTAATTAAACCTTAACGAAGATCCCTCACTAGCCTCCCCCTAACCCACCGCCGCCACCTTTACCTGCCCGCTGTTTTATTTAATTTTTGAATCTGTTTTCACTTATCTCCCGACTTTTGTAAGCGCATATAATGTCAAAGCAAGCATTGGTTTGTTTTCTTTTCTTGTTGACTTTTTATTACTTTATTTCTATTCTTACAAATATAACATTTTCACAAAATTCACATTCGAAAATTTCTTATTACTACTAAGTAATTCTGTAAATGAATCTACGTATTTCGGAAAAATTGCTTAAAACGGCACAGCCAGACGAGGAGTAGCTACATGTATCATCATCATCATCAACAACCAATTGTCCCACTCCTGGGCACGGGTCTCCTCTGCGAATGAGCTACATGTATATCATAAAAAAAAACCGTAGCAGCGAAATGCTCGATCCCAATTCTAAAACGTTTGCTCTAGCTATATTAAAATTAAGAAGTTACCCGTATAAAAAAATACTTTCTGACGAGAGCTTTGCTGAACTTACAGACCTACCGATGTTATTAAAACCGATTTATATTTGTTTCAGTATGTGACAGGCAGGCAATGTCCAAAAGTGCAAACTCAATTAGGCATGGCTATCTATTCAGTGTAGACGTGCCGGCTACCGCCGCACGCTGTCGACTGTCGCAGATAGCCGCCGCGCTGTGATCCCGCGTGATTTACGGCCGGTCCCGGTCGCTAATGTGCACGCAGCCTTACCACAACCAAGATGTTGCACCCTTTTCATAAGGACTTTAGATACCGCATTCGCGAATTAATATACAAAAGTCGCTCGGTCAGGGTTTCAAGTTATTTTCCCAAAATAATTTACTTAGCTTTATCTTGCTTAAAGGCAATGTCAAATTATAATAAGGTTAATGTTCGTATGTAATTGCATATTATCACATTGATTTCTGTTTAGTGGTTAGTAGTTTGATGTAGCGGTGGTAGCAAAATAGGTCGAGGTAGGTAAATCCACAGGTAGCAAAATAGGTACATCTTTGTTTATTATTAAAGAAACTCTGGATTTATTTGCAAATCATTTGCTAAAAGATAAAAGACGCGTAGAAAATGACACAGCAAGGTAATAAATAGTATGAAGTGAATTGTTTTTTCTTCATCAACCCATTACATTGTCCCACTGCTGGGCACGGGCACATAACTTCGAAAAGTTAGAGGTGCGTGCCTTGGATTCGAACTCGAGACCTTTGACTTAGCAATCCAATGGTCATATCACTAGGCTATCACTGCACTTATACGAATAAACATATTTTTTGTTGTGTGTCATTCATCGATCGTCATATTTTGATCATCTCATAAAACATGTAACATCTAGGTTAAAAAAGGATAAGTAGGTATCTTTTTTAGATTTTCACCAAAATTATTATCAAAACAAATACAGCATGAAAATATTGTTATTAAGGTTTTCATTAAGGTGAGACTGTTCATTTGCAAAATGATAAATATGGCATAAATTATTTCATTTAATATTCAATTCGGTTCTTTCGCCGCGGCTTCAAATATTACGGGTAACGAGGAGCTATACTTAGTCATCGACACCCTTTTTTTTTCTGTTACGATACTGTTTGCACACTGGCTCTTAATTTTGAGTTTAAATATGGGGGAGAGATACGTTCAAAAGAACACTCGACAAATCCTAGGCTGAGCGCATGACTTCACCTGAGCTCCCTGTTGTTACTTTGTATGTTTTGATTCATAAGTCGTTATACAAATATGTAATTTTTTTAGTTAGTATATTTATTAATTAATACTTATTATATGAGAGAGGACCTTTGGCTAAGCTATAACTATACTGATCAACAGATATGCAATGCGTCTGCCGAATGAAGGGGTTCAATTAGGATGAGTAACCACTCTTACCAAAGCTAGACCTCAACGTACCTCGGAGAGCACGAAAAGCCGTCGGTCTTCACGGTCGGTTGTCATACGAACACCTAAGACAATCGTTACTCAGAAGCCCACAAAGCTCACCAGACTATCGTTCGAATATTTTTACAGATAAGCATATTCATCATCATCATCATCATCATCATCAACCCATTACATTGTCCCACTGCTGGGCACGGGTCTCCTCTGAAAACGAGAGGGATTAGGCTATCGTCCATGTTCGCTAAATGTTAAATGTCTTTTCAAGTTTTCAGGTCTTCGTGAATTCACGCGATGTTATCATGTTGTCAATTATACAAGCTGTATTGTAGTGTTTTCTCTGTCTCGATATTAAAGCTTGACTCAAAATCCTTAAGTCTGCCGCGTCAAAGAAGGATAGTTTCAGAAATTTATGAGCTGTTATATTATAATTTAGTGTCGCCAACCAGCAGTAAAATCGGGCTTAAAAGATCAGGACGATGGTGGCGAGCGGCGCAGCGGGACATCTCACGCTCTACACGCATTTACCAGAGAAGTTATATAATATATCGATAATGTTAGACGGCTGTTCATTGAGATAAACAATCATTATTTTAGAATCAATGAATGTTATTTAAATGTTTTGATAAACTTAAATCATTTTAGGTAAGTACCTACTTACCAAAAATTGCTTCTTTAGTATAATAATTTTATTTATAAAATTAGAATAAAAGAAAGGCTTACCATAACCGCGATCCGCGCCCTCCCTCGACCAAGCTTCAGTGGCTCTCGGTTTTTTCCGCCATAACGTAGCCGCGTCGCCGTCGCTGCGAATTTATGAAATTTAAAAGTTTTCTTCTCGCCGCCGGGGAAAAAATGTGATTAAATATGTTTTGTTCAAGAGCAAGACATTAAAGCGATGTTAAGGGTGTGATAATGAGGGCGTTGATAAGCGTTTATTAGCCGGGCGGGCCGGGCCGGCGATCTCAATAATGGCGTCGCCCGTAACGCTATCAAGGGGGAATTAAATCATTTTAACGTAGTTTGCGACGAGACTCCTTAAGAAAAACTCTGAGATACAATGCCTGTTTGGCTTTTAAAATGCGCAGTTTGGACTTTCTCGGAGCGGGAGCTAGTGTTGTTTTTAAAAAGATAAATAACTACCTATGTTTTTTTGTCTTGTTCAACAGTGATTTTTACGTAAACTTCTACAATTATTTTTTAGATACAAATTATTTGTAGTTCTAATAAAAACAGACTAGAAGAGATCTAGTATGGAAAGTAGAGAAAAATATTAATTGAAAAGTATTATTAGAACTGGGATTGCCACTGGTGGTTTTAGAAAATTATGCTATTATGAAGGAGTATTAAGTAAGATTTGTATTCGGTTCGGATACAACGCAGGGCACCGCGGCGCGGAGGCGCGGCGGAGGCGGCGGCGTGAGCGTCGAGGGTGCTAAGTTGCGGGCGGAGCGCTCGCGAGCCGCAGGTGCGCGCCACGGCTTACCGCGCCGAACCGCACTATTGATGACCCTTTCCACGCTGCACACGAGGTGATTTATACGCTGACGCATACACTAACATATCCATTACAAACACATTTTATGTTTGAATGAACAATGACCGCACGAGTCTAACTACCTTCAAAATAAACTTAATATCTAAGGAATTCTTTAATTATGAATGAATAAATTTTATACAAATCCAGTGAATGTTTATTATTGTACGAGGAATGAGCTTGATAATTTTTTTAAAAGATTTCATTAGATATTAATACTTAAAAAAATACAACTATCTACTTACAATGTTTTAATAAGAAAAAAAATATTAGGAAATAATAATAAAATCAGAATATATTTCACTAAATTATTTATATCACCTACGGCGTTTTCTTAATTTTTGGTCAGGCTTGATACAAATCATCTAAATTACTGTAATATCAAAGGGGTGATGTGATGCGTTGGTTGGTTACTCATGCAAACGTCATTGCAACTGAGCGGGATTAAAACTGAACCGTAGAACATGTCGGTCGCAATTAGTACAGTAAAATTGCAATTTGATTGGTGTAATTGTATCTCTTTACAGGCGGCGGTGGCACAGTTGTTATTAATCGTTTCTAATTTAATATAATTTGCATAGACGTGACCTGCGCGCGCCTTCCCTCAACATTACATACTCTCACATTTTTACTCTATGCTGAATCTCCTTTAGATTTAGTTACGTGATAACCAAACTACATATTTTTTTTAGTTTAAAATTTATTTCCTACGTGATGTTGTCTAAGAAGAGACACGTCATAATTATATTTGGTCATTCAATAATCAAAATCAGAATGTCATGTCGTGTGACAGGTGGTACGCTTATGACTGAGGTCCAAGATAAAGGAACATAGATGTAAACAGAGCGCCGGTACTATTAAGAAGCATTTTGAAAAATATTACTTACCATTTTAATTGTGAGAATGGTAGCTGGGGCGCGGGGCGGAGGGCGCGCGGCGCGGGCCCGCACTCCCCTGTCACAGATACAAATCGCGCGGATTTACGCGCACTCCAGCCCCACTGGAATTTATCTGACGCTTCTATTTACGTATCCTTTTATTTGTTTCGCTCCTATTAGTCCCGATAGAGAATTTTTATGTTTGCATGCCCCCGGGCCCGGCGCCTGCCCTCGTAAAGCGGCGACTTGTGAACGCTTTACAGCATCGATAACACAATTTTCGAGTAGCGATCTACGTTTATCGGATTATATGGCAATAACTTAACGCTGTTGACTCCAGTAAATATTTTCGTTCGCACCGCGGCCTGAGCTTGACTAATTACAACCGTTTGTTGTCCGTATCCAGGTGCGCTGACACGCGTAATCCTGGTACGCCGCTCTACTAAATCGCAGAAGGCAAATCTTACGACTCTTTTATAATTAAACGTTAATGATGAGTAGTGATACTTATCTTTATTTAGTTATTTATATAATTATTTTAATTTAGCTCCCTAAAATAGGTACTTGTAGCTACGAATTAGAATTAAAACACGGTAAGACACAGTTGTCAATAAATAATTTGTTTTGGAAATCTGGAGAAATTTGGAGTGGTTATTACATACGTCACTGATCAGCTATCGTGTTTATGTGGTGTGTAGGAACGACTAGCATCCGCTGCGCAAACATTTAAATTAATGTCATAAAGAGGCGTGAAATTCCTGGCTCTGGCGGATTCAGGTATTAGCGTAGCGGCGTGTAGCACACCGCTACGCGACTGTAGCGGCTACGAATAACAAAAGATTATTCGTAACACGTTTTGTTTATACTAGCATTTTTCCCATTGAAGTATAGTCCGTCTTAGTGTTATAAACTAACCCTGCCTGATACTAGCTGGATTATATTTACAGTACCGAAGACCATACTAAAAACTAGTCTTCATAATGATACTTTGTCGTGACGCGTGACTGTCTTCATTATAATGTTTTTAATGCACATGCAATGCAAAAGCTTTGGAAACGATATTAATTATTGAAAATTGTTACTTAAAAAATAGTATCTGCTAAAAATAATACTTTACTATACCATAGAACATCTAATTAAAACGTCAAAACGGTTCTTATGTACTAATTTGAACTTGGTATAAGTTGAAATTATTACAAGAAATACAGTGTACAACAGCAATAGCACTGCAATTAGACAGCAACGAGCCGATGGCCAATAAACGATCAGAATCGGCAAATTGCGTCCGTACGATCATAAATCGGCTGTTGTCGGGTCGGCTTAGCGTCCGTTAAGCCTCGGTTAAGCTTCGCCTGATAATGGGGTTAGCACGTCTACACGACTTAAAAGTCTTGCTTCGTATTACACGCTTGCTCACACCTATTCGAACAGATTACAATAATTAAGCTTATTATTCATATCGTATTCAAATATTCATTCGTACTGTTATCTGCTGTGACAATAATTTCTCAAGAGATGCTGAATCAGTTTTGCTGGTGATAAACAATAAATTCTCTTTGATCAATTTAAAAAATGTCTAGGTTGCAACTCTAATGTGTTTAGCACAACATGTTTAGATGCACACTTCAAGCGTTAACATAAAATGTCTACGTCATAGTTCTTTATTGATACTTAGTTGAAATAAACTTTGTGAGTAGTGGAATGATCGGATAATAGTTGCGTGAACAGGTGGCCTCGCTGGCGTCACGTCAACAGTCACGTTATTGCGCAAGTTTGACGACACTAACCCGAACATCCCCCAACCCTGCCCGTCGGCTCGCTCGCGCGTCTACGTGATCCCAGAAAAACTTTACGCTGCCAAGTCTATATGAACTTATTATATAACTTTCAAATACATACATACATACACATACACTCGCACCTTTTTCCCATAGGGGTAGGCAGAAACTACAGAACGCCATCTGCCACTTCCAAATATACTACTTCATTTTAAATAAGCATAACAACAGCTATGTTTTACCTTTGTAATTAGTTAACATTCCTTAAAACCAATACTGATGATCTGATTTATCCAACATAAATATTTTAATTATATTAACACCTAAATTATACCGCGATAAATTTCACATCAAAAGGAAAAACATACATCATTACGGTCTCATATGTTCCGAGGGTCGAATAAAACATTCCAATCACGTTGGCTCGCTTGTTTTACAAACCGATACGACGTGGCTTCCGGTGACTTCGATTTACGAGAGAAGCAAAATAAACACTAACAACAACGTCGTAAAGTTTGAAGTGTATAAGCAAACGTCGGTCCGGTAGACATGACAATGCAATCAGCGGTGACCGGGCGGGATTTGTTTCATACATGATCGGATTTGCGGGGATGAATAAGTTTCGACCCCACAAAATAACAAAGAGGCCATATTGCACGTAACGCGTTTTATAAGGCACTTTGCTAAATTCTTTCCGTTCAACCGTGGACGTCGTATGTTAAACTATAAACAAATTTGAAACGACATGCCCTACCGTTCCATATAGGTACAACTATAACATGTTTACGAGTACTTTGCTTTGAAAAGTTCTTCTATGTCGAAAGGGATGTCTAATTTTGATCGATAGTTGAATGTTTACAGAAAACATCATTGTGTGAGCGAAGCCGCTCGCCTCATCAAATGCCGGACATAGATGAAAACGATGGCAAACCACGATTTTAGAACAGGGTTTTTGATTGCTTGCGTAGTGTGGAGGCCGGGGCGGCGGCCCCGCTCTGTGGCGACGGATTAATGTCGTCGATCTAATATTCTGACAGGTGCGGTCGCGCCGCTCACAACCTCTCGCCATTTTCCCTACAATCAGCTATGGATACGGCGTCTTTTTCCGTGGATAAGTCATACCTGACATGTATTGTATTACAATAAAAAATACAAAATAAAATACTTAAGTGTAATTATTTGTAAAAATCTAAGAAAAATATATTATTGTAATTTAACCCCCCGAACACCCTATTCCTATTAACACTCTGAAATCACTATTCCTGAGCTTATCCGTTTTGTGCGCTAGACATAATGATAGACGGTTCCTAATCTAAATTAATTTTAGGTAATTTTGTACCTGACGGTATTGACCGAAGTAATACTCACTTTATAAAAAAATCAGGTCATACAAAGCTTCTGACTTTCATGTTCTCAATAAATAACATATTCGCGAGCTATGACAGCTGCTGCTAATCGAGCCGCTCGCCCCGCCGCCCTCACCTCCGCCATTAGTAGGACTCGCGGCGAACTAAAATTTTCTCTGCGAGAAACTTTCCAAACACCATTAAGTCAATCTGCTCGTTTTACAGATGTTATCCTGATATTAAACATAGCGGTGGTAGACGGTGCGGCGCGGCGCGGCGCGGCGGCACTATGACATCTATTCATCATCACTCGAGTCTTCAATATTTGTAAAGTTTCTAGCCGGTTAGGAATGGAAACAACTACGACTTCTTTAGACTGTAAATATTTAATAAGCTTTTAAAGAAAAGCTTAAAAAAAGGCATAATCTGCCAAATAATCTGTATATTATTATTAACTTACATACCTACGTCTGTTTATATGTACGAAATATTTAAATGTGATCTTTACAAAAAAAAAAAAAAAATTAGAACATAATAAAAATAAAATTTCTAGTTAGTATGAATCATATAATCATACGATTTATCGTAAGTTTTTGCAATAGCCGTCCGTCATAAACTAATTTGAGTAATTATTATGTATGTTAAACCCCATGAGCACTTTGATCGATCTGTGAATCGAACCAAGGATCTAGCGCGGTTGCGGATATGAATCAGTTGGGTAAATAGAATATAAATAACCAGAT
Source organism: Subacronicta megacephala (assembly GCA_958496365.1). Lineage (NCBI taxonomy): Eukaryota > Metazoa > Arthropoda > Insecta > Lepidoptera > Noctuidae > Subacronicta > Subacronicta megacephala. The sequence continues at coordinate 13,522,181 of OY292513.1, forward strand.
ACCAGATTTGGTATATATTAATTTAAAAAATCTCTAAGGCTTGAAAAAGCTGATGTATTTTTACTTTATGCACATAGATAGGTATCCATTGCACACTGTGAACAGTTATGGAATACGAATTGGATGTGCATTGAACTGTTGTATAACGATTCCGTACCAATTCGGAAAACGCACAATAATTCAACTTCGGCTATTACTTTCAACCCTTCCGGTGGTGTTTTAATATAATTGGGGTATCATGAGTTATTAATAGCGTCATGACGGGCATACTGATTGCGGTGGACGATGAATGATGAACGATTTTGTTTTAGTTATTAATTTCGGCGCACACTGTGTAAACAGTGTGGGACAAAAACTGTTATATGCAAATGCATAAAATCATTAGTGATTTATTTGTGATTATTGGTCAAAACTAAATAAGGTAGATGATCATTATGTGCTGGACTAGCTAGCTAACAGGCATTAGTCGATTTTTTTCAGTACATTTCGTAATATTTTGTAATATTCTGCGCATTTCAGGACTATGATAGTATTGTATATTATAAATTATATTATTTAAGGGAAATTTTAACCTTGTGTGTTTTCTTAAATTCTTTAACAGTTAGAATTGAATATATGTAGCTAACATAGGAAAATGTCTTTCGGATTAGCCAGTGTAAGTATCGCATTAAACAACGACTCTTCAACCATTTATATCGATTTATAAATATATAAAAAACTAGTGGTCGTATATCCGCGTATTTCTCTGCGGATGTGGAGGCAGTGTTTTCAATTCCTCTCGCGGCGCACTCGTCAACATCTCACTTATTTACGAGATCCGAATCCGACCCTAACGACTACAGCTAACGTTACAAAATAAAACTTGTTTTTGATAACATTTTCTTTGTGCACATTTTTTTTATTTTTTTTATTTAGGTTTTCACGACACTTTTAGCTACTACATATTTAAATGTTGATTGACAATTAATTTAATTAATTTCTATCAGTAAACATCATAACAATCTATATTTAAAACTACATACGTACATTGTTACCTATACAACAACAATCGTATTTATAACATTACATAATTTTGTTAATGTTATAGTATTGTACCTACGCGTAGCTGGTCGTAGCTCGTAGCTCGTAGCGGCTACAGCGTAACCGCGGCGGTTAGTCGCGCCGCGTAGCACCAGCTGCGGGTAAATTGCTTACGCTCGATAATGGCCTTTTCAATTTGCAGGGATTTGCAACTTGAGCTTTGAATAGACGTGACTATAATTTATTTTCGCAAGTTTTTTATATGTAATATAAACCGTCGCTTCAATCGCAGTTTTTGTAGTTTCGCTCTTAATAGTATCTAGCTCTAAGAGTATTAAAAAGGGAAGATGACGTAAAAACAAAATATGCAAAAAACATCGTATTAACTTGTACGAGCTTGTGTAAATGACGTTTTTGTGTGAAACTTCCTGATACGGATAATCCGTGCGCGACATAACAGAGATTGTATTACAGCAATAAGTCCGCCTCGGAGCCTGTTATACGGGCCCTTAATCCCGCTAAGATTTTTTTCACACGTCCCCCGCGAAGCTCGGAGCTCGGTTGCCTCGGGGAAAACTAATAAAGAAACCATCTCGTAGTCAGCTGAAGCTTGAAATGTATTTTTTATATAATTTACCTCGAACTGATTGTGGCGCAGACACATCTGCAACCCTCTCGATTTTCAGTTTCAATTTCTTCACTCTGTATTCAAGACTTTAAAATATAATGCTGTAACTTTGGTAAGTGCAGTTCAGTTTATAATATAGTTTACTTAATTATGTTAATTCATTAAATCATATAACTAATTATATCATTACCTACCTTTGATTTCAGACAATCTTATTTAAACAAAGTAATTAGTTGAATACCATTAGACTAATATGTAGATACTAATAAGGATATAAGTAGGTACAGTATTCACTTCTGGAAGATGTTATCTATTCTTTTAAAAACGTTACGTAAGTATGTCCCTTCTTCCGTAATTTCACTCATGGTTATTAGTGTATTTCGGGGAGAGAGCGGTGCAGGAAAAAAATAACACTTTCACAGAGCTCTGGTTATTAGAATTAGAAATTAACTTTGACAACAGAAACTATGTGTACTTTTATAAAGTTATAACCATACAATCTAGTGACAAAATCAGTCTCCATTTGACGTTACAATATTAACAAATCAGTCTCCATTTGATGATACAATAATGTACAAACTTTCAATAGATGATTCATTTAATTTTAATGTACATATGCTGCAGCTCGTATAACAGACGTTCCATTAGGTCAAAACTTAACTTATCCAGCCTCGAAAAAACTGAGTAGAGAATACTTACGCACTCCACATCAAATAATGTAATTCCAAAACTAGAGAAAGCCCTACCAAACAATTTCAGCCGGGCAATTTTAATACTATTCGCCATAATCAGTATAAACAATGTGAATCTGTGACGTTGCGGGCACGCTGGGCGCGACAGACGTGACGTCCAGCGGCGGTCATGCACTAATTACGGCGTCACGTGTCACGGCAAAACACGTCGTCACCCGCCGGACGCACGCCGACAGCCGGACGCTCGCCACACTAGGCACGGCCACTAACCATCGATAAAAACTGGTCACTGTTCCCAAAGATTTACTCAGATTTTGAAGAGCTACTAGGTACTAATTAGATAAGCTTTCCATTCATATCCTGTAAGATGATATAGCAGCGTAGTCTCGATTTTGTGTCGATAATTACTTATGTGCAATGCAAGTGGCGGTTTTTAATTGTCATGTTTAAACTGGCGATTAGCTGGCATAGCATTGTCTTCACACGCCGTCAAGAAAATCTATCAGGCATTCAGGTTTCCTCACGAACTTTACCGTTTAAGCGCGTGATAATTAATTATTAATACGCACTTGACTTACGACAAGTCCGAGGTACACTTGACTTGGCAGTCCAATGATCACATCACTAGTTTGTCACTGCATTTATTATTTATGAATTTTCACAATTCCTTTCTTAGAGGATGTCTACATATTCCAAATTTCAAGTCTGTAGTCTTTATAATTTCTGAGATTCCGTGATTCATCAGTTATTTCGGTTTTATATATTGTTAAAAAGATTTATGTTCATGTGTATCTCGCAGGTTGCAGCTCTACGTGTCGCCGGACATACGGCGCGGTCAGGGGCGTCCACAACGAAGCGCGTAACAAAAAGCGTCGGCAAAACGCAACCGGCTGCCCGCTGCACTACTCGACCGCAAACTGCGCCCTACGACACTTGTACCAAACTATTTACATGCTGAATCATAATATCAAAAAGTTATTTGTTTTGATTATTAATTTTAAAACTACTGAATGACGCTTCAAATATTTACAACCTACACCGGAGCCTGAAAGCTTAAGTACTAACCTAAGTAAGTACTATGATTTTCATTTAATATTTTTTTGTTTCGGTAACTCTTAATATAATTTCATTACGAATTACGATGTAATGTGAGGTATTAGTACAAATGTTTTTCATTTCTTACTGAGAGGGAATTATCGACCACCCGGGCTAGAGCGAGTTGGTAGGTTTCAAACACCTCCAATACTTTATGATGTCCTCTAAAACATATAACATACCATCACGCCTTTATACCCTCAAGGGTTTGGCAGAGGAATACTTAATGTTTAGACCTACAATGTTCGCCAGTATGCTTATTTTTTTTTTATCACTGATAGGCTTACGCTTGACCACAACTTGCCTGATGTTAAGCATCGAAGTGGTCTACGATGGAGCGCGCTTGCCTAGAAGGTACCTATTCACTCTCGTCTTGAAGACACCCAAATTGTAGGTCTCAGGGAACAAAGATTCCGGTAACGAGTTCCACAATAAAGCAGTACGCACTATGAATGTAGACGCAAAACGTTTCGTGCGAGATTTAGGCACTTCCACCATGTAGTGGTGGCGCCTTGCCGTAGCTCTGCTCGTCCGATAGTGGAACGGGGATGGTGGAACTATATCATGTAGTTCCGATGCACACTCTCCGAAATGTAACCGGTAAAAGACAGAAAGACATGCAACTTTGCGCCGATGCTCAAGGCTTTGTAGTTTGGCATTGCAAAGTGCATCATTGCCAATTAGCTTAGTTCTCATGTAATAGGGTTAAGCCTATTACCATTCACGAGCACATCCAAACTCTGAGCTGCTACTGAAAATATATTATAAAATCCAATAAGTAACACTTTGCTCGACCTGTTAATCAAACCCACGACCTCTAGCGTAGCAGTCGCGCTTAGCTCCACTAGAATAATGGGGCAATAATTGATGTCCTGTAATAAATGCAGTTTATATCTGACAATTACTATTTCTTATTCATATCAGTCTACTTTCGGCCAAAGGAGTGAAATAATGAAGATTTCAATAAGACAAAAACAGATCTACTTCTTCCTATCTTTAAATAATTCCATTTTGCTCGTATTAATAAATCACTTTTTTATCCTTTTTAGCATAAGAACGTATTTAATAATATAGGTACACTAAGTAAATTTTTTTGTAGACAATATTTTTAGACTTTTTTCCTAAAAAACAAGCACAACGAAGGAACAAAACATTTGAAAAAGTTTAATAAATTCTCAATGTGTACAACTACTACAGAATACAGTTCTCCGAACGTCGCGCGTCGCTTTGAAACGCGCTCCAAATTGCATTACACTTGCCGTGATACGAGTGGGCCCCAAAGCCTTTTTCCCTTACCCGTTAGAAGTGTCTTTTTTAAACCAATAACAGGCGTGCGAAGGTGATTACAGTTGCAGCTTGTTTCAAAATATTTTTATTTTATTTTGTAGCACTTGCTTGTTACACCGGAAAAGGGTTAAATTTAGCATGGGTACCTACCTAATGGGTAATATAAAATAAAAATGTTTTCATAAAACCCATAAGACACCTGTCCGCGAACGTTTAAACGGCGGTGTGTCCACTGATGTTTACAGGATTCTAATCAATATTGCAACGATAGTTGTGAACGAATTATTTGTCATCAGAGAAAATAAATTGTGAATTTTGTCCATCTAACAGAATGTGTTTACTTTCCGTCTGTCTGTATTAATTTGCGACAATCTCCGCTCGGCGAGCAATCGGGGCCACTGATTCAATTATGTCACGTTTGGAGTACACTCGTTCACGCGAAAAGATGGGGAAAAACGAGAAAAATGTCGGCATTAGATCGCGTTGATAAGTGAATGACTTCTCGCATGGCTAGCTGTCAAAGAGCGGGCAGCCAGGCGCGAACCGGTCAACGCGACCGACGCGATACGACACGGTCCACACGAATCTCGGCACCAGCAGAATGCTCTTAATAAAATCATTTAATTTATTTGCATTTTAACTTTCCAGGTCGGTCACATTGGTATTACACGAAGATACGCAGGTATTCCATATGAATAGAACAGAGGCTCGATTTATAAAGATTAATAAATATAGCCTAATGAAGGCTATGACAATAATTCTTCACCTTTCACAAAATTACTTATTTAAAGAATACATATCTACTTTATGTACCTTCTAAAATTGGTCCTCTGACGCAAATTTGAGACTTTGCAGAGATTTTGTGTGTGTGTGTCGAACCCTACATTACCTTCCGCGGCGTCTAAATTAAACATTAATAAAAATTGATCGCTAAATCGGAGCTCCTGCTAGCCTTATGGCAGTAAAGCAAATCCTTTCTAAATTGCATGTCGCGCACACGTCGTCGCAGAGATATGTCGATATTTTAAAAGAACGCGAGCTCCGCACGACATAAAAAAGATACGAGAGTTAGGACTTAGTATCCATTTGCTGAAATTGGCCTCGTTGAAGATAACAACAAGTTTTCGCACCCTCGCAACTAAATGTGCAATTCATACGTGTGTAAATTTATTCTACCGTACGCAAGTATATACCTTGTATTGTAACTCATAAGATCTGTAATGCTGCGGCTGAATCCAGTTTTAAGCATATGTCATTGTGAACGTTTAGGTAGTCTTATCAGATCGTGTTGGACAACATGCGGTGAACGATAATTCTGGTGTCGTTAGTAAAATATTGGTGGTCTACCAGTATGACGATGATAAATAAGACTTTCAGGCACCAGATTTTGAAATTTATCCATACTATAAAGGTAATTACTTAACGTTGAATTACTTAACATATGCTGAGCATTAAACGATAGTACGTTCGTAACCGGCATTACATCGATACTTTTAGCATGTGATTATACGCTTCCGTGAACAAAGAAAACTATCCACCGCTGCCGTCGCTCCGGAGCATTCTTTCTCGGATATTAAAAATGGTCCGAAGGAGTTCGGAGTTCTATTAACTTTTACAAATACAGTACGTTTGACTGATATTATATTCAAGTACATATATCCATATTTTACCTATAGATATTTCCATTAGTACGTAGATACGCAACTACGAACAAGATTCCGCAGACCTTTATAATTCAATAAAAAGTGATGATATCAGAAAGGGAGAGCAATGTAACATAAAGAATGGGAGATGGCAATAAACGAGTTAACAGGACATTTCAGACGTGGGTGTGCTTTCATAACCCTCGGTCGCTCCGCACATACCGCGCCTTTTTGTATAACTGTCATCTTGTCAAACTATAACACGCTGCAAAGCCCCACATTTCCATACAGCCGTATTTTACGGCTCACCAGAGAAAATAAATAACAACGATAATATAAATATGAGATTTTTCCGAACCTTTAGGTAAATCCAAAGATATTTACATATCAGACTTTGACAAAAAAATCCCTGTAGCAGTTGATAGTAGCTTGGGGTGAGAGAAACGGTTAAATCAATTCGATGAAATTTACGAAATATTGTTATTACGATACTGCTTTGACGGCAAGAAAGAAAGGCTTTAAAATAACTACTTGGTCATAGTTAAGGTTTTAACTATGACCAAGTAGTTATTTGTTTTTCTCACACTTCATATTGTCTGCTTCTTTTATAATATTTTAAGTTTGAAGTTAGTTTACATATTTATATCGTATATACTGACAAACTTAGCAAAATTACGGCTACCGCCTGATTATAATTGGCAACCGCAGCATCAGGATCAACATCAGTGATACCACTGGTGCTGCGGGCGATCCTTCAAACCTGGACACAATAATGTATAGTTAATTCATTAAAAGGGGTTGTTATTGGGAAAGCAGATGAACTAAGCAGCAGGCTTCTATTACCTCAAAAACATATATAATGTAAAAGTGTATTATGAGAAGAAAATGCTTTCGTGTTGTCTCACCGCAACGTCGCGCCGCCCGCTGTCGGGCGGCGGCAGCGCGCGGCGTGATGGTTCGATCCGTGTGATGGATGTCAGGGGCAATTTGTTCGACCCTCACCGTTGACCCGTCACTCACGAGTAGTTACTGTTGATACATTGTCAGCGAGTAAAGACTACAATCATGTACTTAAACTTGATACATTTTTTTACCAATGATTAATTGTAACGCTAGTCAAAACTATGCATTGAATAATAATTAATGTTATTTCGACTAATAACATAGGTCCAAAGGTTACAAAAAAGTTTTTCCGTAGTATTTCCTGTGACTGACGAACAATACCTACGCGTAGACTGCTTAACTTACACATACTATGACAATAAATGTTCAAGTGTGGCACAGAGTTGAGTGATCTAATACAAAAACACCAGTGGAGAAACGAGGGTTACGAATAATATTTAAAAAGGGGTTATGAATAAAGGTTGCGAGATGAGATCTGATAACTTTTAAACCGTGAAAGTGTTAAGAGCTCGTCTTTGCATCCTTTATATACCAGAAAGATTTGACTTTTAACGATAATTTTGTTTTCACTACCTTAAAGGGATACGGAAGCACTTACGTGTAACTTTATGTGCCCGACTTTTCCTTCCCCGGTTAGCCCGTAAGTAAAGGAACGAGCCGCCTATAATTTTTCTATGACAATGACATGGGATTTTTTTATGTGTTTGTTACCCATGAGAAGTAAGTTTATTGCTAACGTATACTAAATACGTCGATAATAATCTTATTATCCATAGGTACCTAACAAGTTTAGTGGAGACGTATGCACAATCAATTCCATATTTAAATAAAACGACAGTGGAATGAGCTGCCTACACAGTCATGAACTATCATCCCATCCTTCTCTTTCCGAATCACAAAGAGAGAGCAGTGCCCTAATTTAACTTCTGCGATTTTTTATTTCTTTTTAATTTTCTATACCTTCTTTTTGTATTGCTATGAATTCTTACCTTTTTTTACATAATTATATTGGTTCAATAGAATTAATAATGTTATAGAAAGCTGAATTTTTAGGAAACTAAATTTTTCCTGTTATTACCCACATAGAATGTAATCGGCGCTGTCATTAACAGGGCGCAGCATTATCATTTATGACCAAAGGAGATTGACCGGTCTGGACCAAATACTGCCTAGGCATGGAAATACTTTTATTTTTTTCCTTACATGAAGAGATATTAAAAAAATATCCACGTGGTTATATAGTACCAAAAACTTATGGCTTTTTAAGTTTAAAAAAGGAGGGCGCTACGTTTATGTGTATGGTAGGTATTTTTAAAAAAAATACTAGCTGTCCGCCCGCGGCTTCGCCCTCGTGGAGTATAGTTTATCACTTAGGGGTATGAAAAGTAGATAGTAGCCGATTCTCAGACCTACAGAATATGCATATAAAATCGATAATTTTATAAAGGTATAAGATGGTAATGACTGATGTCATTTTTTGATTTTTTTTAAACATGACCACAGGTTTTTGTCATTTAACTTTGTCATTGACAGAATTGTCGACAGCGGCATATTTGCCCTTTAGAAAAAAAAGGAGTCACCTAGGATGGAAATAAAAGGAAATAATAATGTTTAAGTAGGTATATTACTGTTATTAATTAGAATCCAAATAATCTATGTTGAAGTATAGTAATCTTGGAATGTTGTCTGAAAGTGATGAAGCGGCGGTAGCCTAATGGCTAGGGCGTCGGACTTGCGATCATGTGGTTGCCGGTTCGAACCCCACCCATTGCACTACCGACGTGAACCCACTCGTAACACAAGCATTTAGCTTAGTACGAGGGGTTAACAAGAATACTAGTAATGTGTGATCCACATTGCTAGTAAGCTTTATTTAAAAAAAAAAGTCCCGCGTAATTAAATTGATCCATATTGGACTCTTCAGATTCACTATTTAGAGTTATTATTGCCATCTAAGATGACATGTATGTTACTGTCAGGTCCTCCATGAGCAAAATTTTAATTTTCAGCTTTAATATTTTTTTATTATTTTCAAGTCCTCACAAAAAGTCGACTGGTTTGAGATTGTCAGAACCATCCATGTCCACGCGTGGTTGCGAGGAAAAGGCTATGTAGAGGTGTACTTAATGTATACCCACAGTTTCCCGGTATGTTTAAGTCCCATATAGAGCACAAAAACGAATAGCATGTAAAAAATCAAATAAAACCTCTGTAAAGTGAAAATTACTAAAACTCCAACATCCGTGGAACATACCATGTGGTCCCTATTAAAATATATAATACGTGCCCTTTTAAATATCTTTGTTTAAGACACACCTGTTTATGCTGTGGATTATCCATCAGAAATAAGTCCGTGTCAGTTTTACGTCAGTACTTGTACTCTCATTACCACCAAATGGCAGACAGTTTTGGAATTACTAACTCACCAACACGCCTATTTTTAAAATTTAGAGTGCTAAGTAATAATCAGCCTGCTTTACTGAGTTGTTAGTAGCCATCAAGGAAGCCTCATCATTACTGCCTCGTTAGTCTCCTAAGTGGTCCCAAGCGCGACTGCTACGCTAGAGATCCTGGGTTCGATTTCCAGGGCGAGCAAAGTGTTATTGGGTTTTTCTATGAAATTCCCAGTAGCAGCTCGGAGTCTGTATTTGTGCCCGGTCAATGGCAATAGGGGTTAATGGAAATGTGGGTGTACATTAGTACACCTCTGCCTAACCCTTTGGGAATACAGGCGTGATGGTATGTTATGTGTTATGTGGCACGAATTTGAGAAACCTATGAGATTAGGCCAAATAAGAACTGTACCCAATCAAATACAATTGGTTTTTCCATACGGATACCTACTTATGAGTTTTTGTGTGGATTGTGAGGTGATGGCGCGGGGGCGGGTCTCAACATTTTCGTCTGGGCGGAGTCTGTGAGAAAAATATACCGCCTTTCTGACGCCACGCCCACGACCTCTCGCTTTTCCACGCGACCATTTTACTTATTTTCATTTTATTATGTCCTTTGTATGAGCACAGATGTCTGGTCACACACACGGATGACGATTTAATGTTACATAATAGTATCATTATATCCCTTATTTACAGTAGATACGGAATAGCCGTGGTAGTCTCTCCGGCAGCTGAATGTAATACCGTCGACGAAAAGAAAGAATTTTATCAGAAACCAACAGATATAGTGTCCTTTTTTACGGATCTGGATACAACAGAGGTCTTGTCTGAAAGCTCTATCTCGGGATATATTCAACTCATTGACTTGAAGCAGGTTTTAAGTTCGTATACAAGTTCCCCTGTTTTTGTGATTTAATTAATAAATATACGGCTTTCAGATTTTTCTCAAGAGTCTACAAAAAGATTTGGCCGAGGCAACGTACTGTAAATAAATAAAATATATACGTTACAAAAGGTACTTGTAGTTTAGGACGATACTAAGTACTTGCCAAATGTCAAAAGTAACAACCCTATACATTTGTATTCCTTTTTGACTGTCTGTTTTTTTACGTTAACTTAGAAGCTTGTTATTTACACCGTTTTATGGCATTGTCAACTCGATACCTCCACGCGTTCCCGAGATAATGGGTCTTGATAGACCAACAACAAAGTGACCCTATAAGGGTTCTGTTTATTCCTGTTGAGGTAGGTACGGAACCCTAAAAACACTAGAATATACAACCTACTAGTACATTTTCAATATAACCGTTTCTTACACTGTAAAAGTTTTTATCTTCATCGTATAATATGAGACTGTTGAATATGTTAAAAAATTAGCACAACTCAGGATTTTTTTTATCGTTCCACAAATTCCACTAAATCCTTCTTTTTTCCCTTTATACACGGGCCCGAAAGCAGTTTCTTTAGATCATCCAATAATTAGGGGTAAGTAGGGTACATAAGTTAAACAAGGATTATTAAAACTTTAATAGATACATTTTCACGGAAAATCTATGTGGTTGTTACAATTATAAATAATAACGTAATATGACAAGAATACGAGGAGGTCGTGCATCATGGCGGTCTAATGTGTGTGCTTGTGGCGCCCTCTGCATCGATTTTTGCGTAATGTTCCTTAGTGCCACATGATAATTTTTTTTACACAGCAGTGACTTCACTAGTGTGGCAGAGATATAAAATAATACATCGATATCGATATTGACGTATTACCTAACCTATGATTGTGCTCACGTATAACGCACTGTGCCGTATGCATTTAAATATACCATCACGCTCGTATTCCCCAAATTGTCAGGCAAAGTTGTAGGTACTAATGCAGACCCAAAGTTCGACGGTATATTTAGGTTCCATGTACAAACGGCTACACATCAAGCTGTACAAATCCAGTTTACACTGACCTCGCATTGTAAAAGTTTTCCGCACAGTTCCAGGCCAGCCTATACTGATTTTGTATTGCTTGATGTGTAGTTGTGCGCACCTAATAGGAAGCGAGCCAATTGCTATTAATTAGGCGTAAATCAAAACTCATAATATTACTACTCATCCCGCCTTCCCCCATCTACCATCGGAGTTTCAGACACACCGCAGGATATCATCCATACCTAGTTGTTATTCCACTTATACGCACAAAGCGCTGTAAATTAACTTTTATAATGGGCACAGTTAAGGAGTAGACCTATCCTTTTCTGCGTCTGTGTTTCCGAGTGTATACAACCCAAATATCTTCAAAAGTAGGAAGAACAGGAATCTTCTGGGTGTATTCACTCCACCGTCGACATCATATTTGCATCGACTGGCGGCAAGATTGAAGCAAAGAGTAAACCCATTTTACCAGCCACTAAGCCATCCAAAACAAAATGACTGAATTTTCGATAAATATAATCTACTAATAAAACAAGTAACTTGTATTTGATGCAATTATCTACTATTAAAATTATTTATTGTGATTATTTTTTAAATCGTCCTAGCAATGTAGGTGTACTTTGCTAGTAATTTTGATGACCCTTCGTATGCACGGCTACACATCAAGCTATACAAATCCAGTATTGACTGACCTCACATTGTGTACACTTTCCCTACAATGCAAGACCAGCCTATACAGGATTTGTATAGCTTGATGTGTCGCCGTGTGTAGGTACTATGCTAAATGCTAGGGTGTAATGGGTGGGTTTAGAACCGGCAACCATGTGATCACAAGTCCGGCGCCCTAGCCAGAGGGCTACCGCCGTTTCTAATTAAGGCAAGTATAAAAAGTGACCTTCATAAAAAACTTTTTTCCATAAAACTGTTTTTAGGTCCAAAAAAAATTAGATATTAATTTACACTGATATATTATAAAAATAATAACTTTATATTTAACTTAATTGAATATTCGTAATGTATCATTTCCACCATAACCAATATTATTATTAAAAAGTAAGTGCTTAGTAAAATCGTTTGAAACAAATACAAGTGTTCATAGTGAAATGCCATTAAACTATTGATGTAGGATTTATAATAAAGTAGGTATAGGTATTTTAGCGTTAGCATTTAAAGTTGTCAACTGAAGAATGACATCTATCAAGCGTCATTTTTATTTCATACTATTCATTCGTTACATAATTATTCGATGTAAAAAAGGTCAGGTGCGTAGTACTCGCAACCGGCGCTTGTGTATGGAAAGATGTATGAATGTGGAAGAAGCGAAAGAGATATGCAAGAGTCGTAGCAAGTGGCAGTCCCTAGTTTCTGCCTACCCCGGAAAAAGGCGTGAGTGTATGTATGTATGCATGGAAAATAGTTGATCTGGCACTTGTACTACTCTGTCAAGAAAGTACCGGGAAAAGATCAATAATACACAAAATGATTGTTATTATTTAAAATTTATTTTATCACCTTCAAAGTATGCTCCTTTAGACTTACGCCAACGAATAATCCAATCATCAAAACATTTTTTAAACGCTGTTTCCGGAATTGAGTTCAGTTCTCTCCGCGAATTCTCCTTTATGTCTTCTACCTGAAAACGGGTGCCACGAAGTGGTAATTTGAGTTTAGGAAAAAGAAAGAAGTCGGCTGGAGACGTTCTAGCATGTCCTCAGCGACTTTCATGCGATTGAGTTTTTGGAGAAAATTCAGGTCTTTTAGGACTAGCCGAGCAGAAACATGTTTCATACCCAAGTGATTATTTAAAATGGTACAGATCGACTCGTGAGAAAGAAAGTCACAGAAAGTTAGGCGGCTATCTCTCTCAAAGTTGAATGAGGATTTTCAGTCACTATTTCCTTCACTTTTGCAATGTTAACTTCAGTTGCAGACGTTAATGGCCTACCAGAGCGAGGTAAATCTTCCATCACATCTCGACCGCTTTTGAACGCTTTGTACCACTCATAAGGACGTGTTTTTGATAAAGTCGATTCACTGTAGGCTTTCTGTAATATTTTCAGTGACTACCGAACACGAAATTCCATTGGCGAAACAAAATTTAAGACAAACTCTCCGTTCGATGTTTTTGTCCAATATGAAATTCAGCATACATACTAGATATGATATAACTAAAAGCAGCATTGTATTTAATATAAATAACAGATGCAACTTAAACTCCGCGCCAAAATGGAAAACAGTTGTGCCAATCGAACAACATAAAAAAATAAAAAAATGAATTTAGAACCATAAACAAATCATCCAATCTGCGAACTTATCGACCAACCTGAACTATCGATAAATGTTTTACAGCACTATTATGAATGTACAATATAATTTACGAAATAGGCTAGATACGTTCTTATTAATGTCTAGTCTGATGGTCATACATTTTTTTATCCCAAAAATAGCCAGACAAAACACTACGGATTCCATTCCTACGTTATTTCACTGAACCCCCCTTACCGAACGCTGGTAACCGTCACAATCAAAGAGATTTAATAGGTGTATTAAGTCTTTGGTCACAATACATTTTCAATTGTGATAATGCAAAAACTATCCACAGTTAGTTACTTTTTAGTTCGATAGCACTACGATAGGTATCATTTTCAATTCGAGAAATAACATTCGTAGCATCTCATTACAACTTACAACAATGTTTATTCACCATTAAACTATTAAATTAAGCTAGTTTTTATCAAAACTTTGCAGTTACACCTGACGTATTAATCATATAAATTGTATGAGCATGTATTATTATAAATATCATTGATGAGCAAGTCCATAGACAATAACCGAAACAACAAATAAATACCTATTAAACCTTTATGATATTAGTTATGGTGAATGACAGCATTTATTAAATACATTATTAAAAATATATTGTCTATGGTTACTTGTAAATGATGGCGTCAAATAAAAAACGAACAATTATAAAACTAATGAGGGTACCTAAAAAGTTGTTGCAAGTAAGTGGGAAAAATCCCACTAATTCATTATTGGGTTTCGTTCCTCTGCTATCATGACGCCGGTTTCACAAGAGTGGGTCCATGTGCTTGTGGAAGAATATAAACAAGAAGGTAATATTTTATTATTCGTCTAAAGCATTTTCGATCAGAAAGTCGCCTAGCTGACTAGCTATTCTTTATAAGAAATTAGTAAGAGCTAGGTATCTTCGTGCACCGTTCATTCAAAGTTATTTAGGTTTATTCAAGGTTGTTTATGTAGGTTCAAGTTTTGTTTTATTCTTATAGATAGTTACTAAAGTGTTTAGGACTTACATTAATCACGAATTAAACTTTAAGTAGGTACTGTCAAGGAACAATTAGGTATATAATTAGCAAAGCAAGCTTTTTATTTATTAAAAAAGGTGGTACGATGTTTTGGAAGGTCACCGTTCTTTAACATTTAAATTGGCCTAGTCGAATATAATATCAGGCCCAATAAGTAATATTTTTTTAATATGTTTAAAGTAATCGAGTGGCGCTGCATAGAAAATGCTTCATATTTGAGCAGCGTCAAATTTCTATCTTCAGTGGGGCGACACATGACGATAGGTGTTGTCCAAACTCATAAACTAAGATTAATATTCTTTAGAGCATAACGTAAAATTATTAGTTACGTGGTCATAAGCGCGTCCGGTAGGATATACTGGGTTTGATACCCAGGTGGAGCAATTTCTTTTTTAAAATTCTCGGTTTCGGTACCAATTAATGACATCTCAGTGTTCTTCCGTATTGTAGCGCGTAATTTCACTGGTTACATTTGGGTGGGAATGTACATATCGGGGCACAGGAAAAAGAGAAATAGGCAAAAAAAATATTTTCGCAATTCGTTTATTTTCTTAATTCTATCGTATAAAATACGTATATTGATGTCTAAATGCGTCTTTGTGTTTTTTTTGTCTCCAACCAACCGTTTCTCGTTAAAGCGATGCCCAATTTAATTATAACTTCTAGCACAAGTGGAAAGCGACTGGCCGACCCTCTTGCTGCGATCATGTTCGCGACATGCGGTGTGGAGGTACAGCGAAATGCTTAATGTAAACAATAAAGGTGTACCGGGAACCGCGTGCCGGCTTTTGGAGCGATATATTTCCCAGCAAATACGAGCCTTTTTCCAAGAACCTCGAGGTGGGTGCATATTTTCATTGATTTATAGGTAAGTACATCTTAACTGCACGCAAATAGTAATGAAAACTAAAGTCAAGGGATAAACTTAATCATTTGGTTGTACTGGCACACCGATGTATTTATACAAAACCGATTTTTCTTTATCGCATGTTAGTTTGTTCAGGTGATTCATTAATTCATTATGGTTGAGGCTATCAAAAATGATTAGCTCTTTTTGATTTTACATAATTTGAAGTGGCACGTAATTGTGGACAGATACTGAAGAATGGGCGCGCTTTAAAGTAATGATGGCGGCCCGGTTCCACCTGATGATGGTGTCGTGTATTCAGCTGGCCGCCAAGATGACTGACCTCCTGGCGCCGCTGTCCGCCAGCTCTATAAGAACTACTCTACGCGACGCGGGCCACTCTTACACTAATGCCGACATCGTCAATATGGAGTACCATGTGTACAGTATACTAGGTACATTCAGTTTTGGTTTAAAAAAATTAGAAGCACTTGGCATGAGTCGTGCCAAGAGTTATTTTTTTGCACGCTCTTTTAATAAGCAATAACTAATGTAGGAACATATTTTTTTCATTTTCCATACAAAATAAAATTATGATTAATTATGTTGTTGTTAGTTTTACTTATTTCCTATATTTGAAAGTTGTCGGGCGATATTTGATTTTAATTATAAGTATGAAACCACCATTAATCCAGTGGTCGGGAGCGTGATTGCTACGCTATTTAGCTTAACAGGCTTAGTTATTTCGAACCAATTGTACATGTGGTGTGCCAATGTACATCATTGGGACACCTTTGCATGACCACTGGGGGAATACAGCCGGACCTTGTATGTATGGTATTTGCGAGGAAAATGCTGTTATGCTGTACTGTACGCTGGTGTGCTGCACTCAATAGCCGCCAAGAGCTTGCTAGTATTTTTTCAATAACGCCGAATAAAAAAACAAAATGGCAAATAAAAAATGTAAGTATTGTGACTGATAGTATAGCAAGTGAAGGTTTCGAATGAACTGATGTGCCCGGTTGTCACACAATACTACTTAATTTTACTCAATTTATTTGTGGCTTTATTTTCTTGCAGATTTTCGCATACCGTTGTGGACAACTTTGGAAATATGTGAGTTTTTAGCAATTCAAGCGGAGCTAGACTCTCCGGAAATCTTAGAGGCGGTGGGTTTAGCAATTGATCTGACGGAGTACTATCGCGATCGCCTAGAATTCCACATGAAATCCTGGAACAATTCATTGGATTCCCCTGGATCTATATTGAATCCAAGTAAGTGATCTTATTGAATTTTCTGCCTCAGGGCGTCGTTAACCTTAGTTTGCTGTTTCATTGTGTCAAAATCTGTTTTGTCCGTTTAAATGTAGGTAGATATACAACAACACGAAGACTTTGATACAGTTAAAATAGCAGACTTACGGCCGGTTTCGTTAACAAATTAATCAATAGATCTCTATTGACATATGGCCCATAGAAGTATCTAATGTCAAAATAGTATCTCAAGTACAGTGGGTTATAGCTGTTACCTGACCCACCGAGACCCCGCCGTCCCACCTAAGATGGGTCAGGTAACAGCTATAACCCACTGTACGTAATCAAATCTACTGACTCAGATTACAGATTTTGCATTGTGTCTATAATATGGGACTTAAAGGTCCATATTATAGACACAAGTTAATCTTCGATAACAAGTACTTAACATCAAAGATTATGCGGTATCATGTGTGTATTCTGTTCATTTTGTGCCATCCTCGATGATGATAATGAATGTAAAATAAACTACGTTCTAGATGGTCCCAAGGTGAGTTTATTGAACCTACATGTATGTGCCGGCGTAGTTGCGGCAACGGCAGCTTTCATGGACTCGCCGATCACCTACACCCCCGAACGGTTGGCCGCCATCGTCCAATGCTACCCTGGCCGTATAAAAGCTCTGAAGGACATTATCCTGAAATATATAATACCCAAGGAAAATAGTATCACCGTCATAAGGAGAAGGCAAATGCAAAGATGCAATTGTAATGTAAGTATTTTTTAAATTTTCAGACCGATCTCCCATATCGTCTATTACCGTACATAACTTTAAAAGTGTTTCTTAGAATGCATCCAAGATACTCGTAGTTTAATAGATATATTTTCCATGCAGGCAAAATCATGTGATGATTATTGTAAGGCTAAATTTATAACTGTCTAGTTGTCAGTTCAAACACAATTTTATGCACACAATTTAAAGTGTACCTAGTGTAACCAAGTGACTGAGCCACTTACTCTTAGTGGTGGATATAGATACATAAACCGGCCACCGAAATAGTGAACCAGTGCTATCGTCGCCGAGACAATGATAGTCTAGGAACCTCCACACATGGAATTGACACCTTAGCGTGATCTAATAGAATGTGCAGTGCATTTTCATGACATTTTTAACGTGCGTCGGCCTGTACAATGTGCTTCGTATAATACTACATTCGTTTTTAATTTAAAACCATTTATTTACGAGTATATTCTCTTGAATGCATCTGATCACAGCCTTGCCCGATGATTGAATAAAATATTTTACCTTTTTACAATGATTATTGTTTGTTTCTTTCCAGACTTCATGAATGGCATACAGATCAGATCTGTATTGAAAGAAGAGTTCACATATAGAGGGCATCTCTAGTGTATCGGATCACTACCGTTGCGTGGTAGCCTTTTTTTTACAATAAAATAATATTAAGGTAAAAGAATTTTTACCCGTGGCGGAAAAATAAGGGTGTCATCAGTTTGTAGTTTAACGGAACGACACTTAGGTTAGAATATTCTACGTAATTCTAGGTATTCTACGGTTGCGTTTGTGTCGGGGGTTTTTATCATACTGGTATGATGCGTACCAGCGGATCACCGATCCAAAAAAAAATTATACATAAGATAATTTCCATTACATAAGAAAATATCTTGTAGAATAAGTCGTTTCTTAACGCTGTTTTATCCATCACGCCTGTAGTTCCCGAAGAGATAGGCAGGATTCAGATTCCGAACTGAACTGCTACTCTGGACTTATCTTATAGTGCTCGACTTGGGAATCGGAGGACCTCTATTGTGGCAGTCGCGCTTAGGGCCAATAGGCAAGCTGTTTTTCTTTTATGTACCTTGGAAATAGGTAGCTTTAGCATAGTTATAATGTCAATACTTAATTATAGTGTAAGTTTATACATATTATAATATTGTTTTTTACACTAACGAACACCCCAGCTTGTGTTTCAGAGCTAATAGAGGCGATGAAGATCCTGTATCTATCAACATATAGGTATAACTCTTTAGTAGAAACATACTGGCTTGTTACGATACCCTTACTCGGTACAAATAGACAGGTATCTGCGTTTTAATGTTTATTTCATAAATTTTTGTAGTTTTTATGCATAGAACTGAGAGAACCACATATTTCAGTATTTTTATTTATTTATTCAATTAGTTTGTAGGTAAACTGATGTCGTTGAAAAATACTGACATATTATATTTTATTTTTATATGTTTATAAATTATAAGGAAATTTAGAACCGCAAAGCAGGCCTTTGATTGTTTTATAAGACTTCATAGTAAACAACTTTCATAAATAAAATTGCCAATATCGTAATCAACACTCGTAAGAGAAGTTTGCTTATAAACGCACTTTATCAGACTTTATTAGGTACCTATATCCTTAAACTTTACGTTTCTGTTTATTTTTTACAATATAATAATGCACTTATTTTATGCACTGATTCGGTTAGAAAAAAAAGTTTTAAATAATTGCCTTTGACACAGCTCAACATGCACCAATCTAACATCTCATGTTTTGATATATAATCTGAGTTATAGTTTGAAACGTAAAGTCGAGAAAAACTGATGTACCTATGTAACATAATACTTAAGATATAATTTAAGTTACTTACCTCTTACTGCCCTTATCTAAATGTGCAGATAATATTAATAATAAATAAAATAATGTTAATAAAAAAATACCCATTTGTCTTTTTATTCCATTATATATATTATAAATTCTTATTCTTGAAGCCTACTAATTAAGGATATAGGATATAGGTAATAACCTATATCTCCAGCCCTAGCTCCAGCCGCGTGGTAGTTTACCCTAGAGGTGACCTACCTCGCGGCTGTCCATGAGATGGTACTCGTATTAGGATCCAGAACTAAATCTATAATTATTGGTCCTTTAATAGCATTATAATTTATAGACATACTACCTCTATATAGAGATTATCTTCTACCACCTAGGGACATACTTATCTTCTCTTCCACATAAATAAATGTAGGTAGGTGACCCTAAGCGATAGATGATAGTCTCCGTGTGTGTCTGGGTGACTGTATGATTGAATTCCAGCTTTATAGTTATCGTAAGTTCGTAGAATGGAGGTTTAAATGTGTGCATCCAATATTAAAGAGCGCGTCTGTTGCGGCTTGTCTCGCTTTGATCGGTGAGACGCGAAATATGGATGCACGTTCGGAACTCAGCCGCGCGCCGTGAGCCGCCGCGCCCGCCGCGCAGTCAAACCCAATTAGATACTGTTGCAAGTTATTACATAATACCTTTTGAGTTGTTCCTTTTTATTAGTATCCATTGGGTTTAAAGTTAACAATATTGTTCGGAATTGGTGCTGTTATTTTAATGGAAAAGTACTTAATTTATAATTTGTTAGGTTTAATTATCGAATAAATATTTATTTTTTAAATAAGTATTTATGATGTAACACAGATTAATAATTAAAAAACCCTAGTGTTACTGATCTGGGATCTGTCTATATCTAACACAATTCAACAAAATGTGTTAGGGTAATCTAGCTTGTATTCTGTAAAGGTGGTCTAACTATTAGGAGGAAGGATGACCATCTTTACAGAATACAGTAAAACCTAAATGATAGAAAATAGTTATATTATTTTATTAAATCCAATTTTTCACTTATTGCAGTCATTTAACTATGGATAACGTATACTATGATACTCGTAGTAAAAGGTGAATAAAATTTAATTAAATGGAAGGTAATCACAAGACCACCGCGGTTTGCAGCAGTGCCCTTGTAATCCGCAAAATGTTAACAAGTTATAAAAATTATGAATTAACATCCACGAGAGGGTCCGGTGCGGGGAGGGACAGAGGGTGCACCACAATAGACGCTGCTCTAGGGTGCCCAATAAAAACTTGACAAATGGCGTTTCATAATCGTGTTGCATTCCGAGCCTCGTCACAGCGATCCCGGATTGCCCTCCCTCTGGAAATATGTCTGTTGTTCAGGAATTACCTACCTCGTGTGGTGACGGTGCTACTATATCATAGCACATTTCGCTTGTTATGTATATTTTTTTTTCCATAATATTACCTACACTTTAATGTAGCAAAAAAAGCATTTGTTATTAATTTATTTATTTATTCCACACACTATCTTTACAGGATAACCCTAATACAATAGTGGTTTGCAAACCTACACTTTATAATAGTACAAACTAATACAAAGCAATAACATAAAGAATAATAATATTTAAATATAACTAACAAAATTCAACAAAACAATTGCGAATTCACTGAGATTGCACGAAAATATGTCAATTCTCTCATGCACTACGTATTGTGCGGGTGACGGTTTTGTTAGGTAGATGCAATGGGTGAATTAATTTTTTATTACTTTCTTTATCTATATTTAATTGACGGCTATCGATGCTTGTCAAATGTAACCACTGTGATAATTGCGGTAACAACATTGTCGTGATTGCAATAGCGATTAGACCACAAATGTAACGTCATGACCACAGGCTGCGGAGAGGCTATAAGAGCCACTACGTACTTGCCAGTAACGATTCGAGTCCTAACATGGCCTGGATCTCAATTAACATTACCCCATCCTCCATTGGGCTTACTGAGTAGCATATCCGAATATGCTACGCTAAAAATCCTATTTTTTTGTTAAAGTAGACAATTAATTATAGGGTTATACAAAAAATATTTTATGACATTTATTCGCATGTTTTGTTTCTATAAAACAGCACTAACAATGTTTTCATCAACCAGTTTACCATCTCACTCCTGAACGCGGAGTCTCCTTTCAGAATGGGAGGGGTAAGGTTCTCGATTCAATGCAGGTAAGTACCTATTTTTTTAATAAAACCATATCTATTTCTCCCACTTAGGTACTACTCCTAATTACAATACTTTTGAAATGTCTTTATCTAATTACAATACTTTTGAAATGTATATAACTAATTACAATACTTTTGAAATGTCTATAACTAATTGCACTCTGTCGGGTACGTTTACCACAACCACCATATACCACCAAACTAATAATAATTTATTATACTTAACGCTGATTATTACACAAAAAATTAATTAATTTAACTGAAAAAAATTAGGTAATGATAATTTCTTAGCTATATATATTGTTGGTCGATAAAATATTGATTTTATTGTAACAACTCAATTGCAGAACTGTAATTTTATCTTCATTTATACTTTCTGAAAGGTCAGACCGTTTAATCTGGCATAAAGGTTCCGAAACTCGTAAAGTAAGTCTCGGCACTATTATTAGGCACTAGCGAGTAAAGAATGTCGTAATAAGGGGCGGTATTAGCCTCGCCAAAATATTGTGCCGCGTCACTAGCGCGGGGGTGCTCACCGGAAATATTATTAAAAATAATTTCTCATTTTTATTGCCGGCTCTTAAGCTAGTGGTGTAATAAATGACTACAATTTTGTTACAATCATGGATGAGGTGGTTAGAGAATGTTTTAATCATAACGTTGATAAAATCCTGTCTTGAACAGATACTTTATTGTCACACATTTGATGGTTGCCACTCGCCAGACATCTAACAAAGTACAACAAACTTTATTTATTTATTGCATTATGTAAACATATAATATTATCTTCAAACTTTTAATATACTTTAGTTCATAAAACCAGGTTGAAATTCCAGCGTATAATTACTATCTGTTTAGAACAATGTAGGTACTTCTGCCAATGAAAGTAGGTACCATAAGCTGAAATAAGCTGGTGCCCATTTATCATTGGGCTAAGGAAAGCGAACATTATGAACACCAATAATTAGAAATAAAATAAATAATTATAATTTTATTTAAATAAGTTGTTCCAATATCAATATTGTGTAAACGTATGCGCAGGCTACAATGATAATAATGTAATCCTAAAGTAGACTTATATTAATTTTCGATTTTTAAAGGTACCTAATGATGCGTGCCTTTGATTTTTTTCCAAATAAACTAAAGTAGATACTAATAATACTTCTTTGAATTAAGTTTCGGAATTTAAATAGGTACCGAATATCCGGTAAACGATAGGAAAGTATAACCTAGTATTCAATTTTTTAATGATGTTATATAATTGCTGTAGTTACTTTGATTTCTTGCTTTTCATTAGCCCAGCGAGGGATCCTGTGAAGTTTGTTCCTTCCTTCGAGTCCTACCAATGCCTATAAAGTAAGACAATATATTTAATCCAGAAAACTCCAGATTTCCTGAAGAATTCCAGGAAACTGAATCCAATCCCAAACTTCATAACAAGAGTTTGGTTTATTTAAAAGTAAGATATAAGTACCTAAATTGGATGGATCATAGATAGGGAACGATGGAAGAAATTGGGGGAGACCTATGCCAAAGAGGCGACTTCCGTATATCTGTTACTTTGAGTTACGTGCTTTGTTTATCTAAAGTAACTATGTTAGAATAAATGCTATTTTTAACAATACATAGATTTTTATCCAAAATATTATTATAACTAACAAAATATGTTTGTTACTTTTTGTTTTATTCATTACCCACATTACGGTACCGTTTTATTGAACAAAATGAAGAAAAGTGGGATGGAGACGTATCAAGAGGTCAAACAGAAGGCCGAGAATAGAGAACTGAACACTAAAATAGTATACGAAAAAAAATATTAAATTAAATATTATATAACTATTATAATCGAATAATCGAATGACAAATTCTGCAGCTTCATAGAAAATGTGACATTATAAAAATTTGGTACTTACAGCTACGACATATTTTTTAGAGATTGTATGACGTTCGTACGCGACGGTAAAATGAAAAAAAAAGTAAAAAAGGCGCTTCGGATCAATTTCGTTTCGCGGATAATCCAGATTTTCTGCGGCTGGGAGTGGTCGCACGCCCCGCCCAGTTCCCTCTTCTCTAACGATTGTCTGTCACACTCTTTTAATTTTCTTATTTAATTTTCACACACGTAGATACCTTCTCACACACATGACCGCATTAAAAATAATTTTATGCTTTTCTACATTTGCATGTTGTGTGGATAAATATCAATTTTATTTATTTGCAAAAGATAATTTTCTTTTATTACACAGTTGAAGTACTGTATGCAATAATAGGCACGTACTAGGAAAATAATTAAAATTTCTTCTTCTTTCTTTCCTACCAACTCTGTGAAAGTATTTTATTTGGACTTTGACGAGTATTCTTAACTTTCCAAAATATTTTTATCCTAAGTGGAAAGCCCCAATTGGTGTTATAGTTTAAAAAAACCTTCCGAGTTCTCTTTTTACCTGAATTCGTATTCGACGGAAAAGGTAACTAAAATAGCTGTGATTTTAAAAGATTCAGATAACATTTTGAATTTGTGTTACAGTTCTTAGAATTTTCTAGATTGCGGGAAATTCTGCTTTTCGTTGTGGGGGCGTGTCGCGAGTGACGCCCGCCCAGCGCACATCGTGCACCGCAGTCATTCCGACACCGCCGCGCGCTTTAGACGTCTCGTCGACGTGTTAGCGTGCCCGCGCGTTTTCAGTTTTACGCAAGCGAGGCGATATCCGTCGCGAGAACGGTAAGTCTTAGTGACTAATTAAAAAACTTACTTTTTATACGAGATAATAACTTTGCAAATATTTTATATGATAAGAATGAGACGAGGTAGGTATAACTTTTCCATAATTTTATGAAATAATAGGTAATTTAAACAATTAAGTAAGTTAAAGTTTAAATAATTTGAAAAAAAAAAGCAACTGTGTCATCTCTATAATGTTTTTGATATGAGTTTATTTTACATAATGTTAGGTCAAAGTTATTTTTATTTAACAAGATGTTGTTTAAAGATTTCCCATAATATATGAGCTTCAAATTGTATTGGATAATATTAACCTTGTCTAACAATATAAATCCTTTAACATACTGATGTTAAAGAATTTATCTTCAAAATTCATATGAGAATTATAATAAAATTCTTAAAGGATGTACCTCAAATAAAACTATCCCTAATCTTTATTGCCTACTTCAAGATTGTTTCTTTAAATTAAATATTAAAGGTAGGTACATTGTAACTAGATTTTTTGCAAGTAATAAATCATGTGTTTGTAATACCTACATATTTACTAATAACGTTGGACAACCTCATTACGGAAAACATGGTAAATACGAAATGAAAACAGATTCGGTAATTTATTTGTAAAACAGTGTAATATAAAAGTGTTATTTAAGTATTAAGAGGATGAATAATTTCTATACAAATCGAGCATACAGCATTTTAATAGGTTAAAAATTAATGTGTTCAAATATGATGACATGAATATTTATTACGTCAGAGTATTATTTTCAGTGTATTAATTATTAATTACAGGCTTGTTATGAAAATATTGTATTTTTTAAAGTAGTAATCGCTTTCAATCGTTGTAAAGAATCAATAACATTAAACCTTCAGGATTCTGTGATCCAGGTAGGCAGATTAGAAACTAGACCTACAAATAAAAATGTTTTAGTTTAACGAAAACAGTAGACTGATTGCTGCGAGCATTTAAGCAAACTAATTTACTTATCTCCATCAGAAATATAAAAAAATATATAAATATATAATAATTATTTCAGTATCCTAACCTGCGGATGGACACCCGAATTAAAAACAATGGAGTATAACTGTTATGTCTATGACTAAACGGTAATTATTTTGTATATCATATATTATCTGCATTGGCGACTTTTTTGATATTTGGATCGAAGTAAAAAAAAAGCAATACATGTGTACTTAGTACTCACGAATTGCACTGCCTATATTTTGTCTTATAAATCAAATTTACGCAATATTCACTAGCGGTATAATTACCTACCCCTGTCATATACCCTGCCCACGTGGCGAGCGAGGCATAGCTTATGACGAGTCACCCCAATTCCCTTCACGCCGCAAGGGGATTCGATTTGAATTGGAACGTTTTTTAAAGTTCTTGGTTTTCTTGGCATGCAAAATACGCGCGTTGTCGTGGAGTTGCGGAAAACAGCCCGCTATACCGAAGGTATAGTAGGTAGAAGAAGGTATAGTATATAAGGGCAGTGATAGCCTCGTGATATGACCATAGGACTGCCATCTCTGCCATCACCTCTGACTTTTCGAAGTCATGTGCGTATTAATACTTAATTATCACACGCTTAAACGGTGAAGGAAAACATCGTGAGGAAACCTGCATGCCTGAAAGATTTTCTCGATGGCGTGTGAAGTCTACAGCCTAATTCCTCTCAATCTGAGACGAGACCCGTGCCCAGCAGTGGGACAATATATGGGTTGATGATGATGATACCGAAGGTCATGTTGGTCAAAAGTGGATGTATGGTGTACAAAATCGCACCTTATAGCATTTTCCATGCCCGAATGAAGTTGTAAGGCTATTTATTTTTATTTTTGAATCATATAATAGCTCTCAATCTAGATAGTTTACCCCTGTTTCTTGTTAAAAACTTTCTTATTTTTATAATACTTGTGAAGTTCATTGTCGGTTTAACGGGCCCTTGTAATCTGATTAACGGCGAGAACTAGTACGGATATAAGTTTATCAAAGCAAATACAATCTTAAGCAATGTACACTATAAAAAGTATCATTGATAATTTTACCTATTATAAACATAATTATATAATATTATGTAGGTATGTATTTAAAACTGTATTAATTTTTTTTTACAAAACGTAAAAAAAATGGTTGATGAGCAATTTTTAGATAAATGTTTCGGCCTATACGATATATTCGTGATGCGGTGCAGGACAGGACCATTCATAGCACGGCGGCGTTCTGAAGTATTCTGAACGGTCTGTCACTGCCATATCAGACTTATTGGCAATTATCAAAGATTGGTCCTAGTACAAAGTAGCAGAATAAATTACCTAATATATATGTTAATTTATTGTTTACCTTTTTATTCGAGGGTTTTCCCAAAAATTGTGCTAACACAGACCTAAGACCACCTGGACTAAAAATTAGGGAACGTTTGTACCTATGATGCACGATTTTTAGTTGTTTAGGTGATTGATTGCTTTTAATCTTTCATGATGCTAACTTGAGTCAGTTGTTTCTTTTTCCTTTTTTAACTTATTATTATTAACGATATTTTATAATCGATAATTAATTAGCGACATTTTTGTTGCGTATAGTAATTCATTACTTACCACAAAGTCAGATAAAAATAATAGATTATCTAGGAAAATCTGAATCTACTAAAACTGTCAAAAATTTACTAGCTAGTTCACAATTACTGCTATAGCATTACATGCATAATAGATCGACTCGTAAAAAAGTAATAAGTATTTAAATTGCACTCATGGCTTCAGTGTTTCTAAGAACTGCCCGGAACCTTAAACAACAACAAAAATCAAGCTTCAATCGATTAAAAATTAAAAGAAATGAAAGGGATTAATTAGCTGTAATTCGCATTTAAAGAAAAATAAGAATCTTCTTAATGGAACCTAGAATAGTTTTTAAATAATGCCTGCCTGCCTGCCTGCCTGAATTTCTCGCAGGATTACAGGTGCAGAGGTGTACTGTTACATTATACACTCATAACTCATACAACATAACGTTATTAAGGGCGTTACAAATCTGAACTCCTAACAACACTTCTTATTAACCTAACCTGACAATTCACGACGTGTAGCGTACCAGTAAAAAAAATGAGGCTGTATTTGAATTAATATTAACCTGACAATTGAATTCAGGACGTGTAGCGTACCAGTTAAAAAAATGAGGCTGTATTTGAATTAAATAAGAGACTGATAGGTGTTTTGGATGAAGAGGACTAATTAGTAGGACTCTGCGCTCTGCTGACCTCAAAACCCCGTAAAATTTTTCGTTTGGGGATTCGAGTGAAAATGAGCTGAGGGGGAAAATTAAGAGTAACCGAAGATGTAGTAAACTCAACTTAAAATGTTTTATTTTAATTATTTATACAATTGTTTAATATACAGGCACCTTTGAAATGACAATAAATTAATTAGTAAGGCCATAGTCAAGATTTTGTGTAAATAAATCAAATTGGAGGAGACATTGAAAAGGTATTTTGTGGGGTGCGGAAAACCCTATTTGAGTCGTATACTACCTTGGGAGGCGGCAGGGTATGTTGGATTCGTACCGACCAAAAACCGTGTGGGCTTTCCTTGTTCTGTAGTCAAAAACAGTGACTTCGTCGACAGTTCGTAATATTTGATTCGACCACCGTCAGTTTGCCCGTGGTCCGTTCGCTTCGCTTTACTACACTAAATATGTATTTATTACAATGAGCACATTTCTCGTTCTTTTGCCACCAACGACGCGCTTATTTGTATTAAATACTTCGGCTGACTGAGGCTGACTGCCTCGTTGGTCTAGTGGTCCCAATCGCGACTGCTACGCTAGAGGTCTTGGGTTCGATCCCCAGGTCGAGCAAAGTGTTATTGAGTTTTTCTATGCAATTCTCAGTAGCAGCTCGGAGTCTGGATTTGTGCCCGGTGAATGGCAATAGGCTCGCCCCCTATTACATGGGACCCAAACATACCGGCGAACTGTGGGTGTACATTAAGTACACCTCTGCCTAACCCTTCGGGGAATAAAGGCGTGATGGTATGTTATGTTATGTAAATACTTCGGCACCGATTAATTTATGAAACTTGCACTATTCCCGAACTTTCTCAAAATTCCTGAAAAGTAAGAAGAAAAACTTATGGATACACGCGGATCGATAGATAACTTTATGTGTTAAAAAATATTTGTAAAATACTCTTAAGATGAACAAAATCATAGCATTTTGCACTTCAGAAACACTTGTTAAAAGAAAAGCTTGTAAAAAGCGATTTAATTGCATGCCTCGGCGGCCGTCACGCGGCGATAGGCAATGATTTTTATCAGGGCCCTTATTGAAAAGGGGGCGGCCGCGTTCCTATCGCGCATAAATCACGAGCACGCGTATATCTTTCAGCCAATGTTAGCTCTTTTATTGCCCACTTATTGGTAAAGCTACGATCTGATATATTGTATCGATAGAACTAAACGTCTAATAGAACTATTATTGATTTAGAAGTTTCATTACGGCGCGCTTAGGTGGTCACCGTAGAAACGCAACGGTCCGTGACATTGCCGTCTGTAAAGTTTATGTTAAAGACACATATTGTTGCAGAAATGTGCAAATATGTTGGTACTTACTATGCCTAAATAGATATCTATGCCCTTTTAAGACCATCTTTAACCCTTAAATTCCCATATTATAGACATAATGTAAATTCTTTTGTTTCGGTCACATGAGACTGTTAGTTGCACCAAGAATTGAAATAAAAGTACTTTTTAGAAATGTTGTTGCGTAAATACGTAGGTCACACTATAAGTTTTGCGTAACTTAAAAAAACAACATGTTATAACCAAAATTTTATGTTTATTGCTTTTCAAAATACTCTCCTTTACATTTTAAACATTCATCATGCGATCGAACCATTTTTTAAAACAGGAGGACCACAGATCTGAAGCCTTGTTTTCTACGTGTTGATTGAACGCTATCACTGCCTCTTCGGAGTTGGTAAAAGTGAAACCTCTCATCAAATCTTTGATTTTGGGGAAAATACAGAAATCACAGGGTGCTAGGTCGGGGCTATGCGCAGGATGGGTGACGAGTTGTACTTTTTTGGAAGCTAAAAATGACTTTGTTTTGTTGGCCGTGTGTGAAGAAGCGTTGTCATGATGTAGGAGAACGCGGCTTCTGGGTCGTCTTTCGCGAAGTTTTCTAACACCCTGGGTAAACAAATGGTAGAATACCACTCGGCATTAACTCTCCTTTGATCTTCAAGTGGGATTGTACAGATGGGACCCGTAGCTGAGAAAAAAAACGCGATCATTTTTTTACCAACGTTTCTCGCCTGCCTTACTTTTGTTGGCCTGTTTTCATTTTCAAACACCCATTCATAAGATTGCTTTTTTTTCGGGTTCAAACCAATAAATCCACGTTTCGTCTCCTGTGACAATGTCATAAACAGCATTAGAATGTCCGTGGTCGTACTTCAGTAGCATCTGTGAGCACCATTCACCGCTAGCCCGCTTCTGCTCCGCTGTCAGTTCATGAGGGATCCAACGACAACAAAGTTTCCGAACTTTCAATTCTTCGTGTATTTTTTTCTGAATTTGGCTCATACCAATCCCCAATAGTCCTCGAATTGTCTCATAGGTAATCCGCGGGTTTTCTTCAATTAGCCGCTTAACAGTAGCCACATTATTTTCGTTGACGGCAGTTGAAGGCCGCCTTTCACGAAATTCGTCATGTAAAGAAACTTGACCTCTCTCAAATCCAGCAAACCATCGCCTCACGGTGCTCAAACAAGGTGCTTCTCTCCCAAAAGCATTTTGAAGACGAGCGGCACAGTCTTGCGGAGAGAGAGAACTTTTAAAATCATAAAAAATCATCGCTCTAAAATCTTTCCGACTTAATTCCATTTTCGTTGCGTACGTATAACTTTGATGTGTGATAAAAAACAATTGACGAATGATTTCCCGCCAATTGCTTTTTTTTAATAAGAAAGTTGCAACGTTAAATAAATATAGCATCCGAAATTCAAATAGTTCCGATTAGCTAGAAGTGCAAAACTTTTAGTGTGCCCCATGTATATCAGTTTGCGAGATGCAGACATTGGAGTTCATTTATTACAGCATCCACAGTCACGGTCAGGCTGAGGTTAATTATCCACGGATGCTTTAAACGGCGATAATTAAGTAATAGGTATCAATATATTCATAAAAATCCGTAAAAAGTAGTATTGTTTCATCAATTAATTGTATGAATGTGCGTTTTATTTCAATTTATTATTGAAATAAAACGTTATAAGTACTAACTCTTAAACTTTATCACAATAATATCTGTAAAAAGTACTTACGTTATATTTCAAAGTTTCTGAGATTTGTGATTAATTAGTGAGCAGTATTCCGCTTATATTTTAAGAGATAAATAAGTTTATATTTGCATGTTTTCGTCTATTTATTTAGAAACAAACTTAATGCTAAGTACTACTCACTGAAACCATTACAACTCTTCGTTTCTATAAGTTCCGTAGCGCTTTGAAATATTGTTTTGAACCAATATTCTAGAACACCCAGAAGTGTTCCATAAACACGAATACAATTAAACGTAGAGTGGCATTCGAATGCACCGTATGTATCATTTCATAACGTTTACATTTCGGGTGTTTATCGCCTACTGTTCCGGCCATACTATTCTTTTCCCAGTGTTTACACGTAGCAGCAATAGAATAGATAGCCGCAAGTAACGCGGGCCAACTGGCCGGCTAAGTAGGCGGCGATAGGGGGCGGCCACACTGCGGTTGTTTCACACCGAAAGAACGAGGTTACGTCGTTAACGAGAATAATTATTACTTTTAATTTCAACTCCTTTGTTAAATAATGGTGTAAGGGTCCTTGGGTAGGGAGACGATTTAAGAAAACACAATCCACAATTTTTATGTAAATACGTCGTATCAAGGTTCAAAGTATTTTTTTCTAACGCGTTGTGTTTTATGCATTTATGTTTATTGTCTGCAGAAATAAAATGTAGGTATTTACATAGGTATTTACTATGGGATTTCCGAATAAATAGGATGCATTTCGAGGAACTTGGAATAGAATGTGATGAACTATGATAACAAGAGGAGCGAGATATATGTATATATATATAAGATGCTTAATATATAAATCATCATCATTGCATAGTTACATTGTATTTGTCTTCGTTGTACTCGTTTCTGACAATTTAGGTACGTCAATATAAGACATTAAAATAAATCTAATTTGTATGGTAAAGAATCCGTAACGTCAGGTAGGTATTAAATGAGATTAATACGACGCGATAAAATCTGTAAAAAGTACTTTAATGTCAATGATTATAATATTAAATTATATGTATAGCCGACTAACGGACTGCAATTTATTAAGAAAATTGTTAAAATTCTGATATCTGCGAGCTATGGAAGATGGTAAATATCCATGCAGGGTTGTTAATATAGCTATAGAATCATCGAAATACGATCAGTTCTTTAGATTTCCTGGTCTGTTTGTAAAAGCATTTGATAATTGACAGTCACGAGTATCTTGTTAACCCTAATCCTACGCATTCTTTAACTATGTAATACCTACTTTTTGAGCATCAGTTTAAATTTTAGAAACCTTTCAAAAAGCCTTTCACCGCATTTTAATTTCTACTGTTTTCTTCAGAAATTATAAATTTTTGATATATCAATATCACAAAAATGTACATGTATCGAAACAGGCATTCATCATCTAGACAACAGTATCGGGTAATTATTTAAACATAGTTACCAATGAGGTTAAAGGCAGCTTCAACAATACCGTCGGCAGAGGGGAAAGCGGCCCTGTCTATTTATTTAACAAATTACTTGAGTACGTCTACCTAAGTATCTCCGTTCGGCAGTGATGTGGTCACCTTGTTTGTGACGTCAAAATGCAGCTCCAGTACAAAGCAGCACCTGCTGTTTACTCTCAGATTGATTACAGCGACAACATTTAAGCCATTACCCTGCAGGACTAATTGGAGACTCTGACAGATATTCTTGTGTGATCTATACATGTGTCCTATCCGTTAATAACACAATACGCTGATTGAATCGTATTGTCACTGATAATTATGTGCATATAGCCGTTTGTTCCTACGAGTTCTCAGGAAATGGAATGTGTAGCATTTCAATAATTAATATAATTTAATGCCCTTACCTGCCTAATGCCTTATATTTACTACAATAACATACAGTAACATATTAATTTCTATGTACCTACATATCTTTTAGTTCTTGAGATGGATGTGCGCTGATGATCAAGAAACACTAATCCCTAAACATCTGTGATGAACTATACATACTAGTGGTCCCACCGGTGGTGGTCGGAATTCGACCGCAATATTTCTCTGCACTCTTTCTTATATTAAAATATCACTCCTCCATGCGCAATGTGCTTAAAAATGTTAGAAAGTTTTTTATTCACGTCTGTAGAAAAGTCGTGTAAAACCTTTGCAACAGCTAGTTTTAAATAACTATTGTCTTCAGGAAGTCTAACCATATTTGTCTATAGCAATTACGATGAAACAGTGGGGGTACTCATGTTAGGCAATGTTGAATGATCGAATATACCTTTGTGGGGGCACAGTCACTGTGTACAGCATTATTGACTATGTTTAGGTTCAGGATATCTGTGTCAGATGTTCAGTATAACATTGAAGTAGATCTTAGCTTCTCTAAAAGAATAGATGGCTATAGATCAACGTATACATTTCCAGTTTAAGCTCATCTCGCTTTATATAGGCATTGGGTATGTGCCCGGTAAATGGCAATAGGATGGCCCTTACGTACTACGTACGATACGCATTACGTACACCTCTGCCTTACCCTGCGGGGAATACAGGCGTGGTGATATACATTATCACTAAAGGAAAATGTCGTGAGAAAACCTGTTTTCTTGAGAGATTTTCTCGACAGCGGCGTGTGAAGTCTACCAACCCGCAGAAGGCTTGCGCGATGGACTATTAACCTGACCCTTTAACTGAGAGGAGACCCGTTTCCAGCAGGGTGACAATAAAACGGTTGATGATGTTTAAAACAACAACTGGACTTAGGAATAAGGAACGATTTGTACTTATTTATTGATGACAGCAATGAATAGTAGTATTTATTTGTTTCCGTAGATTTCAGCTGGTGCACTGCCATGGCTCGGGACGCAATATGAACGTTTATGAACGCTGGAAAAATAAACACGTCCTCTATTCGTGTGCGGTTAAGTGCTGTAACTCGGATTTTTTGTTTGTTTCCTCAAACCCGTTACGATGACCACTTTCAGTGGAACTTTTTTTGTGGTTTGTTTATGCTTTAGTAAGACCTGAAAAGATATTGAAGCTTTTCAGCTAATGCTTTATTGATATACAGCGTATTTCCTTTGGAAAAATTTACGGAAACGAGTATTCCAAATCCTATAGTCGCCATGTGAAGATGCACCTATTTCATAAAACCCAGTTTATAAATGGTTTACTTATTTCTTATTGGTGAAGTTAAGATTTTTTGCGTTATACTAACACTAGCTGTCACCCGCGTATACACTCGCGTCCCAAAAGGAACTATTACTTAGCTTATTTATTTCGCGCCGAGCCTTAATTCTTTATCTAAATAAAATTAAATGTTAATCCTTATAATATCAGCTATAACCAAATAAAAATATTTGTATTTTCACACATCAATTTTATTTATATATTATCCGCTAAGCGTCATGAGCCTTGTAAAAAAATCTGTCTTGAAAATGCTAGCGCTGTTCCTTTCAAGAAATCCGTGTGTACTCATAATACCGTATGTTTAGAGTGTCACATCAGCCATGGAAGGGTTCCTGCACCACATGGCACCGCAGTTCCTGCACCCAGCGCTGCAGAGCTTCGGGTGCGGTGCCTTCCGCCCGATAGGGGGCGCTTTCCATCCTCTCTACCCTGGGAAGGCCTTTGCAAGGCATCTTGGTGAACAGTACGCGCTTGGACAAAGCGTTGGCCAAGCTTTGAGAGTAAGTTGTACAATACAGAATAATGTGAAAAATTACTTTGGCCACGAAACAATATTACATAATAATATACGAAATTTCAGATTTAGGCTGAAATTCCGGTTGAATTTAGGTTGAATATTATATAGTACGGTCTTTATACATATAAATTTCGGCTAAAGAAAAATTAAATCTTCGGCAGTATCGAATCTGTGTAGCTATGGTTTTTGAATCACTTTAAGATGTAGAATGTGGAAGACAAATTACTTATCTGGTATCTCGGTAGCTTAAAATTAATTTGAGAAAAACAAGCAAATGTCACGATTTCCATTTCCACCAATAAATTAAATGGTTTTCGCTTTTCACTGTTATTACCAGGAAGAACGCCTGCCTGAGGTAAAATTTATCTTTCGCTAACATTTATACAAATGTTAGCGAAACATTCTTCATTCTTTCGCTAACATTTGTATAAATGTTAGCGAAAGATAAATTTTACCTCAGGATAAATGTTACTTAGAATGTCCGAGACGAGAGCAGCACGCCGCCCCTGTACCGACACGGCTACGTGGCGCGGGACGACACCAGCTCGCCGGGGTCCGCGGCGTCCGCCTCGCCGCGCCCCTGCAAGGATGACGACGCGCCGACTGCACCGACTTGCACCGACTCACACGACTTCTATTCTCGTGAGTACAGTTCGTTCGCAATAACTGTGCGTGGCGCAATTTGTCCGCAAGTAATTTTGCAGTGTCAAAAGTTCGTTGCAAAGACAGCAGTGGTCGTATTGTTTTGCATTCGTGAATGTTGTCCTCACACATTTTGATATATTACGAGCTGGACTACTAACTATTTACATGTGTGCATTTTACGCAGCCGTTCTATACGGCTAATTTCACATACGTACAGCTATTTTGTACTAATATTTGTGCCGTGACTGTGCTGCGTGAGTAGTGTAAGATTGTTTTAAAACTATTCTTTCTAGATTTCGGTCTACTTTTAATCCAAACTTAATCATTATTAGTATTATAAACGCAAAAGTATTTGTTTGTAAAGTTTTTACGTCTAAGCAGCTGAAACAATTTTGGATGTCTTTTTAATAGAAATAGATGGACTTTGGAAAAGAGCATCTAGGCTTTCTATCTCTAAAAGTCCTTTGGAATCCGCGTGAAACCGGAGGTATATATCAGGAAATAAGTATGGTGATATGACAAATTGTAGAAACACAAACCTAATTTCGCAGTAGGAGTCAGCTGTTTCATAATGTAAAATATAGTGAAATGTTAGCGGATGGGGAGCGCAAGTCATCGTGCGGCGTGTGTGGCGCTCGGCTGGGCCCGGGCGTGGCGCAGGCGCACTTCCTGCAGGAGCTACAGCACCTGTACAGCCTCAGCGCGCTGCCGAGAGAAGCCGCTGCACCTCCTACGCATTCTCTGCATCACCAGGATGAAGATGCGCGCTGGGAGGTAAACTATTCCTACTAATCAAATTCTACACCCAGAGAAAGAGTAATATTTTCATTTTTGCTTTCTTAAAAATGAAACATTTTTTAGAACTACCTTTAGCTATTATTTTGATTCTCTAAAACCCATTAACTGTAGAAACTGTCCGGATGACTGGACCAGGTGAGATTATACAAGTCAAAACAATATTTTAATAGCTTTAATTACTCATAAATTCATGCAGTTTCGGTTTGGGCAGACTGTCTCCTCAAGTAGAAACCAAGGCGGTTCGCTATTAGAAACAACAACAGGGCTTTAAATTACTATTACACCTGTATTCCTCGAAGGGGATAGACATTATAGATAGATTTCATAGAAACCCAGTAACAATTTGCTCGACCTGGGGATCGGACCTTTAGCGACTATTGAGAGGCAGTCCTTTACTTCAACTGCAACACTTTTGTTGTGCTAGACATACCAGCGTATTCGCGCTAACCGGCAACGTCGGCTGAAGCTACGCACCCGCAAGCGCCACCACACTGTGGAGAGCATGCTGGGCTACGACCTGGAGGAGGAGCGGCGTGAGGAGCGACCGCGGGAGCCGCGCCCCTACGATGCTGAAGACGAACCCGTCGACGTCGAGGGTGACTCGCTCGGCTGGCCAGAAGCAGCTATCAATGTTGACGGTACTTACCTACTGCTCTAGTTCTTCATCATCATCACCATCATCAACTCATATAATGACCCACTGCTGGGCACGGGTCTCCTCTCAGAATGAGAGGGATTAAGCTGCAGTCCGCCACGCTAGCCTGCTGCGGGTTGGCAAACTTCACACTCCATCGAAAAAATCTCTCAGGCATGCAGGTTTCCTCGCGATGTTTTCCTAAGCGCGTGTTAATGACGCACATGACTTCGAAAAGTCAGAGGTGCGTGCCTTAGTTTTGAACTTGAGTCCTTCGACATGGCACTCCTATGTTCATATCACAAGACGTAGAGTAGGTACTGTAAGTACTGCCCCAGTTCTTGATACTTAATATTTTCGTTGGTTAACTGTTATAGATTCCTATTTATTACTTTTCTATTCAAAATCTTTATAATATTTATATTATTGGAAAATACAGGGTGTTTGGTGTATCGTTTGCCAAATGTAAATTGCCGATAGAAGAGGTCATTAGCTATCTCATCAGGCCCAATAACTAACTCCTTGTCACACCGGTTATGTTATAACAACTTTTGAAACTTTATTTGGAAAAATTCCAGAACTCAGCATTAAAGCTTTAATTTTTTTAAATCTTATTGGTATAGCGTTTAAGTTTCATTTTCATTTACTCTTGTATGGTTCGATGAAATTCAAAATTACTTGCTAATAATTTCTAGTTCCATTTTAAAAATCTCACAAAGCTTTTTGAAAAAGAAAAAGTAATTAAAACAACTTTAAATTGCTGTAAAAAAATAACTAAAAGCGATTGGGATCTTCGAATTCTTAATAATATTGCCGAGTAATTTAACGGGAACATATTCAGAGTTGGTGAAATGCAGCCTTAATGGTATACGTACTGAATATTGAACTGTTTTCTCCTTTCACCTTTGCGTGTCTATAAAGTTCATGCCTAATATTGTATTATTCAGAAAAAGAGCAACGCAGTGATGGCGAGAAGCTGCACTTGAGCTACGCCGAGGACCTCGAGATATCCAGCACTAACGATGCCATGCAGTCACCTGAACGCGTGAGGTATTTTTTCTCTAAAGCCCACACCAAACCTGTCCCACATAACCTGACCTTTTGTTGGTTAACATACCTTCTAATTAGTCAATTTTGTAAATAATGTTTATTTGGTCACCAAGTATCTACCTACCATATCTACTTATGTACAATTCACTATAGGCTGTTTAGGACAAGTGTGTTACACGTCTGTTTTTGTAAAGGATTGAGACACCGAAGTCCCAGTCCCTGGAGTGCACGCCGAAGGTGGCGGAGGGTACGGAGAGGCCGGCGGAAGTGTCCACGACGGAGGCCTGGGCCGGGGCCGGGGCTGCGACGCCCACCGACGCCTGGCCCGGCCTCGCCGCGGAGGCTTACATCCAGGCTACTCGCCATAAGATCGATGGCGAAAACCTCCCCTCATCTACAGACTCGCGCAATTAAATGCTCAGCCACGAAGAGCGTCGAGCCTTGCTAGATTCTTCTACCCCCACAGAGATATTATGTGGGCAATGGATGCATGAGATACTCAACAATGGGCGCTCTTCTTAGCTGCGTATCATGTGACGTCATCAGATTCTTTAGTATGCAGTCCAGGTTACCTAGAGCTACTTCCAAAATAGTGAAAAAAATATGTCTGGTTCTGCATAAAGCGATGCCGCACTAAATTCCCAAAGTCTTGTACTGTAAAATTGATATGTACAGGCATAAACAATACGTTACCAATCTCTAAATTGTTTTTATAAAATGCAACATATTGTTGCGTATTTTGTTTTAAATTTTACCTTCCGATAATATTGTTATTATCAATTTTTATTATTATTTACAGACTAAGAGTAAGTACTCACAATCACAATTATTATAAATAATATAAAGATGAAGTCAACTGCATTTAATTGAATTGCTTTCTAATTGTTAATGAAAAAAGAATGGGCGCGTCTTTATTAGTTAAATCATAATTTTGTAAAAAAATATGTTTAGTTTTACAATTATCTTAGTGGCATGTTTCGACTTTACCACCAAGTTATTAATGAATGAAAATGTATATGTACTTATTAGAAATAAATTTTATCGTACTATCGTTATAAGTTATATAATATATTCATGTGTAAATAGATTCAAGTTACATCTGTTTGACTAATTGCGAACAACTTTAATGTTATGTTCGACAGTGGTTATGTATCTAACTATTTATTATCTTAGTTTGTCTAACGTATCTAGATCTACTGTTTGTTTAAAGAATAGTGTACTTTATATTTAAGTTAGGTATACAACTGTAAACTAACTATTCGTTGTTGTTAACTATGTGTACATAATAAAATGTGTCAAACTGTTATACAAATCATATTATATCGATAAATAATTAATACATCACTAGAAATAGGTACATTGTGTATATTCGTGAATTTATTCTATCGATTTTAGAAATTACGATCTGCGTTCGCATGCCTAGATGTATATCGCCCTGCTTAGTAGAATTAATAGCCATTATTTATTTTTATTCCTTTTATTCGTTATTACTTACGAGAGTCAATAATAAAAGTAATAGAAAAGTCAAAGCAGATGTATTCAAAATTCTTTATATTATGACATCATTCACAAACTTTTGCTATTCGCAGCCAATCAAGTTTACATTACATTTACAATTTGTATTCGACGTAACAATTAACATGCTTTCATGTGCCAGCCAAAACCAGTTGGGACAACAATATGGGACCGGTTGACGAGCTCCGTTGCAATTCCAAACGTTTACAATCATAGCGAATATACAATAACCTACAGAAGTCCAGAACTAGGCACTAGACTACTCCACGTCCTTATCAAGCTAAGCCTAGACGACAATCATAAAAAGAGGAACGACGCTCACAGCGTTGCGACGAGGTGAAGATACGAGGCTAACGACGGGTGCACCTGCCTTACTACGACCACTCGACTGTTGCGCATGCACCCGAAGCCGCGTGCGCGCACCTCACTGATACGACGAGCGTGGCGTACCCGAACATTCAATTTATTGAGTTAAAACTTGACGTAATAACTATAAACGCACAGTTTTAAAACAAAGTGCACTTAAAAACGTCCATCGAAACCTTTGTACAATTAAACTCGAGCAATCAAACAGTCGTACATTGTATATCTTACCCTACTTCACTGGTGTAAGGCTGAACCTTATCAGCATAACGCCACAAACAGCTAATTATTTTGATTAAACTTATGCACTTTGCGTATCAAGATATCTAAAGCATAGTTAATGTACCAATTATTACAACACTAAAACTACTACACCAGAAAATATTTGAGAAATGGCAACTGGAAGAGAAGAGAAAATTGACTATCAAATACCAGCCTTTAATTAGCTGATCGTCCCAACCTGCTTGTGCATAGTTAAGTATGATCGAAGAAACTTATTTGTTGTTGTAACGATTCAATGAAAAGACAGTTCGAAGGTTGGGGATCAATGCTTGAAGATGGATCAGTTAATTTCAACAATCAACAACCTACACGTACTAAATGACCTGTGGGTGGGTATTACGCAATTTTATAATGAATAAGAATCGATATTTTAAGAGAAATGAATCCTTACCCATATTATAATTTTACCTATTCCTTGTATATTTTACAATTTTTAGAAAATGAAATCGAATTTTGTATTTTTTTCTATTACGCATATTATTTCAGTCGCCCGGTTGGAACAATAAACTAAACGCAAGACTACCTTTCAGTGGGTTTATTACGAGGACGTTTTCGGAGTGCGGACTGTGTATTCGGGTTTTTGTGTTGTATCAAGCGAAACTTTATAAAACGAGGAGACCCAAGCGACGGTGGAAGCGATTGACTACTGTTGAGGGTCCCCCATCTTGAACGCAGAGTGCCGGTAGCCGCCATCAGCCGTTGAAGCGGACGCACGTAACGTAGGTTCTGGTTCGGTTCCTGTCCGGTACTCTTGAACGACCTGCCAAAAGAGAGACGTTTCCGTACATATGAAATACGCTACAACATTCCCCTTAGCAGTTTTTCACAATTATTGTTGTTGATTATAATATATAAACGTAAAAATTAAATAAAGCAACCCTTGCCCCTTTAAATGCTTCAATAATATTTGATATGGTAATAAAAAGCTATGCTTTCAATAATTCAACTTGGTAGTGGGTAGGAACTCTTATACGAAATAAGATGTAAAAGTAAGGTTTATACTTAGGATTACTTAGGATTTATCTATATGAGAGAGCCGTGCTAAGCATAATAAAATTACCTACTGGTATAGATACATTGACAGGACTTTGTGGATCATGCAGAAATACTTATATGATTTCTCGATGATGCTTTTCCGCAACCAGCGTGCTTTAGACAAATTCAAGTGTAACGTTCGAATCAATGATGTACGGAGATAGATAACTCGAATTGTTGAAAACTTATTAAGAAAATGTTGTTTCGACTCATTCATCTATTGGAATTACATTATAAATTGTCTAAAGTGAACCTACTTACTATGAAAATCGTACTACGAACTTCGGCTGACGGGTGGCATGTTTGTGTACCACCAAAGTGTTGCTTGCGGACCCGGAAATCGATTAGATTTTCGTGATTTCACTTCTTGTGTGTGTTTGACCTGAGTTCCAAGTGTCATTTAGACATTAATTGGATGTTTGACAATACATAAATAGTAAAATCATAAATTCATCTCACGTCGTTATGATCGTGTCGATCCGAAGTCTCGATGTCCGATTTTGGCTTCAGCGCCAGTGACGTAATTACGTGAACAAAAAGATGGACTCACCCTGCGTATATGTTCTTCCCGCGCAGCTAATTCTTTCGTCAGCTCGTCCCTTCGGCGCTCCAGCTCGGGCTCGTAGTTACCTTCTTTAATGCACTTGTCGATGTGCTCGTACTCTCGGTATAAGCTAGCGTATTCTGCAAGGCTCTGCTTTGCCTCCTGACTGCCGCCGCGACCCTTCGATGTGGCACCGTCAAAATCCTCTCGATTCGTCGCGAGACTGCTTGAAACATTAATACGCACTTGAAAATGTTTGATGTGAGCTTAAAAGTATAAATAAATAGACTAGATATTACTTAGATAGATTTTTGTTTTAAAAACAATGCTCAGAAAATATTATTTTATCATCGTAAATTGGTCACTTAAACAGTTCACGATCAAGGGCCATTATCCGAAAGTTTGGGACATTTTTCACTTCAGCTAGATAGACTAGATATTCCTGACATAGTAACATTAAATTTGATAAAAGAGATTCGAGAATTGTCTTTTGTTTAAGACGCTGCCGCTGATAAAAATGGATTTGCTTGATATTTTGATACAGTCAGTAGTTTATTAGTTTCTTTATATGGAGAGTTTGGATGGACGAGTTGGAAGGGGACGTCCTCAGTGAAGGTAAGTACTGCAACCAAATTGCAGATGTTCTTAAAAAAGGTTCCGAGCACCCTAAACCGACGGTCATGCATGTAGAGATTAATGAATGTAGATGAAGCGAAAGTAGTGTGCCAGGATCGTAGCAAGTGGAAATCTATAGTCTCTGCCTACCCCCATGGGAGACAGGCGTGAACAATATGTATGTATGTACGTACCTATGTATGAATGTCTGTATGTATGTATGTGTGTATGTCTGTAGTTTCCTTATGTCCCACTATTCTAAAATGGAACCTGAAACGGGTAGGTAAACTCACTTGTACATGGAGGTGTAGAAGTAGTGTGGGCGCGAGATGGCGCGCAGGAATCTGGGCACCATGC
Source organism: Subacronicta megacephala (assembly GCA_958496365.1). NCBI lineage: Eukaryota > Metazoa > Arthropoda > Insecta > Lepidoptera > Noctuidae > Subacronicta > Subacronicta megacephala. Next base: position 13,564,611 of record OY292513.1, read on the forward strand.
CGTCACCCTCGCGGTAGAGGCTGAGCAGCCGGTTGTACGACATGAACTTGTACGACGGCAACCGCAACAACCGGCGCCCGACCCTGATCGCGTTTATCTCGCGGTGGTCTAACGATGGTTGCTGCTAAAATATAATTGGATTCGAAATTAATTCAGCAAATCAAGTAAGGTGCCCCTGGTGACTAAGAACAATGGATTTTGTATTATGTCTGTAATTTATTACTTGACGCGTTTTTTTTAACTAGCGCAAATACTTAAATAAAACATGGATTACATAATGCGTGGGGTTCCAAAATGTTCCATAGTTTAAGTCCCTGGTTCTAAATTATCGCTTCCTATGTAGTTTAGTTAAAGTTTTAGTGTTAAAGACCCTTTTTTATATATTCTTGACTAGATATAATTAAATACTGACTTCAGACTAATTACATAATGGTTCTAGAACTAAAAGATAATAAATGTAGATTTACCACGGTGGCACTCTTTGTTCCGTAAGTGGGGACATGACCTAGTCCTGTAACAAGTTTACGATGGGAATGAATACTCAATCTGCGTAATCGTAACAGAAGTAGACAATAAGTCACGTCAATTTCATAGTTGTTTCTTTTACGGCAGGCCATTTCGTCAATATTTATCTATATGGCACAGTTATCCCTAATACTCAATTTAATTTTGTTTCCATACTTCTACTTAAAAGTGTGATAACTAAATTAAATTGATATTATATATTATTGATAATACTCAATTTAATTTTGATTTCATAGTTTTACTTAAAAGTGTGAAAACAAAATTAACTTGAGTATGTTCTAAGTATCATCTATTTTTTACGCCAACCCCTAACCAATAGAGAAGAATTATTAAAATAACTTTTTTGGGTTCTGTGTCATTAAACATACTCTACTAACCCTGTTGATGTTTTTTCAAATATCTTCAATATACAGAATCAGGGTTTTTACAATTTCATATCAGTACTTATAGATATTCGGTTTGTAAGGGAAAGTGTGTTATCTTACCCATGTGATGTGCTATAGTCAGCGGTATGCCAGATAACGGTTGTTGTATTTTAAGTCCATTTAAGACCTAGAACAAAATACACAATAAATCATATTAGATACTTAAGTACTTATATACATATAATTAGTTACTTTAAGTCTCGGGATGAATTGCTAGCAAATTCCTAACAGCAAGAGGTGTTATTTTCCCTCCCCTTCGTACCTATACCATCTTAGAGATATCTGCGTGGTAAAATTAATAGACACTGCTGATGTTCAGATAAGTCTATGAAATTTAATTGTAAGCATGCAATTCATTTTTAGAATCTATCCTTAGCTAACTCTGCAAAACAGCCGGCGAGCCACCAGATGGAAAGTAGTCTTCGTCACCCATGAACATCTGCCAAAGGAGTTGCAGATGCGTTGCTGAGCCTATTCAGGAAATGGGAGATGAAGGAGAAGGAATTGGGCCTCCGGCGCTTCACATTTCATTCATACCCCCGGAGGATGGCAGCATAATAATGCCACAGTTTTTGTGCCGTGCCATAGGAAGGGCAGAGGTGCGTTCATTCCTTCCAAGAAAAAGTGGGTAAACCACGAGCATTTTTACACGGATAAAAGGAGTGCATACCTGTTGTATATTGACGCCGATATTGTGTGAGGGGGCAGTGCTCTTGCTGACAACGAAGGGTATGTTCGTGTGATTCGAGTTGCCGTAGTAGTACCGCATGCCCGCCTGCTTCATCTGCGAGGCTACTGTGGGCAGCTCGTACCTCCGGCTCCGATACTTGACGCGCCGAGGATGGTGTACCTCCTGCCACACCAGGTAGACATTGGTACTTACAGTGCATAGGCGTCAAAAATATACGGTTAATTGTTGCTGTTTCATCTATATAAACACATTTATAATGCGGAGTAATTGGCACAGAGAGTATAACATGTGTTCCCAATAAGGTATGGTCTTTTTTAAATAGTCCCGTTCATTAATTTAAAACCAAAAACCGTTCGTTTTTATATTACTTGTTTCGGCAAATAGTCATCGCCCATAAGTAGGTATGTGTAAAGAAGGATTTAATCACGAACCAGCCTAAGGGCGACGAGCAGCTAGGAGCACTAAATATATAAAACGCATAACCACACAAGGATATTCTTTTGCATCGATAAACAAATTCTTAAATTCACAAATACTTTAGACCCCGAAGAAATACAGCAACTATAATATTGCGTAATAAATATATAGGTATATATTATAAACATATATATAAATTTGCTATTCATAATCATAATATTGCGTGCAGGAGTTGAATACTGAAATATTTAGATAACTGCGCCGTTTCATAGACGATATAAAAAAAATGTGTTACCTATAAGTAGGTGTATATTGTTAATGTGTAATTGTTTCTGACCAAACAATTAACATGGAGAAAGATGTTTTCCCAATTTGCAGAACTAGAATAGAAATAGGTAACTTGGTACTTAATAAAAAATACTAACCTTTTTAGGTTCCATTTGCAAAATGTTTTCTAGGGGACCAGTAACTTGGTCGTCCATTTTTTGAAGGTTGCGACCTGGAAAGTTTAGTTAGAATTATGTATTCTACTTTGATATCGTCAACCTATTCACGATTTTAACATACCTGATGATTCAAAAAAGTAGTACCTACTTATTTATAGCTGATGATTTATATCTGCCCAAACGTACCTATGTGACCATGACATCACGAATTGAAAATTCGAGATGAACCAGATGAACTCTGATCCAGCAACGCCCCAAGCTGGAGCCCGAGCCGTAGCTGTTGTTGCTTAGTTTGTAAGTTGTCGCCACCAAGAAGGGCAGGTACGTTGAAAAAGTTCCCTCAACTCAACAGTTACAAATGTGAAGTCATCGGTGTTCTTCTGGGTAGAGGTACTTAGAATGGCGCGTAGCCATCCAACTCCTCCAACAAAGTGCCAATCATTGTGTTGCGCTTGTTTATTTATTTACTAATATTTTAAAGAGGTAAAGATTGTGAGTTTGTGACGCTGTAGGGTGTAATCTCTGGATCTACTGAACAGATTTTGAAAATTATTCTACCAATAGAAAGCTACATCATTGTAAAATGAAAAAAAATCGTATAGTCAATGCGGGCGAAGCCGCTGGCGGAAAGCTATTTATTTATATTAAGGTACTCCAACGACATAACCACTATTACAAAATAAAGAATCGATCTTTAATATTAGTTTATGGTGAATTTACTTATAGGATACACAACACCTACATTAAAATAATAGTTACGTTATAAAAATAAATAAAAATGTTGACGTAATTGTTAAAGATACATGGAAGGTTTGGATATATAGGAAAATACTACGAACACAAGTCGCAAAAATTACCAATATTGTCAAAGTATATTGGTAATATTTCATAATGTCATTTAGAGCTAGAGCTACGAATCCAGGTTCGTAATATTTGGCCCAGTAAAGACTTACCTTTCTTGGTCTTCTGGTCGAGGTTCACTATAGGCGGCGGGGGCGCGTTCCCTTGCCTCCGTAAGTCAGTAGGACTCGTTCGACTCTTGTTGAACAACTCCACGACCGGCCGCTCGTCCGTATTCTGAGTTGCAGCTATCGATTCAATAATAAAGTTATATTCAATGTGTATAAACATATGACTGAAATGCTGGAACACCTCTTTTACTTGAACATTGTTACTTAAAAGTAGGTAGATAACTAACATTTTCATCAGATAAATAATCTGTTTCCTATTTTATATGAAAAAGCTATTATTTTCGAGTATTGGGCCTTGATATTGTTTTTTACAGGTACTAATAGATGTCATCGAGAGTCGGTGATGATATTTATTAATATGAAAGGGAGAGGGAATACCTGAAGACTGACTCTTGTTGGAGGTTTGGCGGCGGCGTGGCACTGGAAACTCGGCCGTCGCATTGCTCCGCCATTGATCTGCCGTCTCTTCAAAACAAACAAATTAATTATGTAAGTATAGTCCGTTTCAAAATCTCTGAGACCGAATTGACACATGCTAAATGTCAAATTTACAAATACTGCTAACATTAATTGTAAATTTGACATTTAACATAACATAACATAACATACCATCACGCCTGTATTCCCCGAAGGGTTAGGCAGAGGTGTACTAATCTACACCCACATTTCGCCGGTATGTTTCGGTCCCATGTAATAGGGGGGGGAGCCTATTGCCATTAACCGGGCACGAATCCAGACTCCGAGCTGCTACTGAGAATTTCATAGAAAAACTCAATAACACTTTGCTCGACCTGGGGATCGAACCCAGGACCTCTAGCGTAGCAGTCGCGCTTGGGACCACTAGACCAACGAGGCAGTCACTTTGACAGTTTGACATTTAGCGAGTGTCAATTCCGTTTAGTCCACTCTCGGCCCCTCGACCCCCAATAAATAATGTGTCCACTGGACCCCTAACTATAGTTAATTCTCCACCCTTTGGGGGTCGAGAGTGGATTTTATTTTTCAGCCAAGTTTTAGTTTCCCCTCGGCCCCCAAAGTACAGTTACGATGATAATTGATATACACTATATTTGAATACTATTTAATTAAAATGCCCTCAACATAATTTGTATAGTACTTAATTAAATAATTTGCGTTTAACGTAGTAGTTATCAAGTAATTGAAGAATGTACAAGTTCTATTTCCATACATGACTGACACAACAAGTGATAGCAGGGAATATTTAAAATGTATAACTTCAAACAGCCTATATCATCTATACACTATGATGGTTGTGCTAAAGGGCTCCGAGACAAATGTTATAGAAGAATCACCGCCATTTTAAATTACATAATCGGGACTTTGCAAACAAAGGAATAAAGTTGCAGGTAAAATAAAATTGCTACTCGGCCTCTAACAGACAACAGTAGAAGTGGCGACATTATTCTGTACTCTACTGTACCAAAATATTTATTTTAGGTACTTACCGAACTAGGGGTCGAGAGTGGAGGAGGTATGCCTGTCTTTTGTATGGGAATTCAATCTCAACCCCTGGGGGTCGAGTGTGAACTATGTTTAGGGGTTGAGAGGACACAAATAAACAAATCTTTCTTTAGGGGTCGAGGGGCCGAGAGTGGACTAAACAGTCAATTCGGTCTCAGAGATTTTGAAACGGACTATAGTCTGAATTCAGATATAACGTTGTGTCGACAACGCTTTTAATGCTGTGCTTATTTTTTTCTGTCCCCACGGCTCCCTAAAGTAGTAGTAGCGTAATGTTAAATAGCCTAAGTTATTCTTTATACCATCAGCAATCATCTATTGAAAGTCCCATTAATTAAATGTCCGAATAACCGTATCGGTCTCATGAACCGAAACAATAGATTTTACATTCAGTGTATGATATGGGATATAAAATCGGTCCAGCCATTATATTAATTTGCAGAACAAACAAACAAAAAACTTAAAATTGATTATATTAGTTACCTTCTTTAGGAATACTATCTCTGGGTACGTGCCTCCGCCGGCTGGGCGGTAGTTTAATTTGGCGCAAATCCAGTGGTTTCTTAGGATTGATTACTGAACTGTAGATCAATACAAAACGTTACATTATTAAAAGAACGTATTAAATATACTAAGAGATCGATCAGTGCCTTGCGAGTCACTGTCGCGTTACTGTAGTGCCTCAAATATGTTCGCGGAAGCAAGGGTTGATTGGCTTCCACGCCATCATGCATAAAAGAACCGCTTCATTACTGAGCAGGTTGCGTGGTGGCTCCAACAGCATCTTAAAGGTTATCGTGGAGAAATATGATTCTCCTATTATTAGCAAGATATTCGGCCAGGGCCTGAATGAATCCTCCCAGTGTTATTAAATATTTGTTATTAATTCAATTTATTTCGATTCTCCTACTAACATAGTCTATAAGTCATATTGTTACTAACACCATGGACTTTGTCTGAAATAAAGAATATATTATTATTATTAAATAAAAAGTATGTTAATCCGAGCCAAGGGTAGGATATAAGAGGGAGATTTATAAACATGGTTACTTTTAAAAATGTAATAATGTTAGTAACTAACATAACATAACATACCATCACGCCTGTATTCCCCGAAGGGTTAGGCAGAGGTGTACTAATGCACATCCACATTTCGCCGGTATGTTTAGGTCCCATGTAATAGGGGCGAGCCTATTGCCATTAACCGGGCACAAATCCAGACTCCGAGCTGCTGCTGGGAATTTCATAGAAAACCCCAATAACACTTTGCTCGACCTGGGGATCGAACCCAGGACCTCAAGCGTAGCAGTCGCGCTTAGGACCACTAGTCTACTATGTTAGTAACTATAAGTTATATAAGTACCTTAGTATAATTTATTAATATTATATTTGTAAATAACGAGTTATGTAGACGCTGCAGGCCTCGGTAACGAGTTATGTAGACGCTGCAGGCCTCGGTCACAGCCTAAGAATGATCGAAATAACACGTTATTTTGCCTAGCCTAGGTTTAATTAACATGAATTATATACATCCCCAACAGTAGATAAGGGTCGATAAGTAATCCTATTTGCCTGGACGAAGAGCTACTCACTGAAAAAGAGTTAACTAACAAAATATTGACTGCCTCGTTAGTCTAGTGGTCCCAATCGCGATTGCTACGCTAAGGGTCTTGGTTTCGATCCCCAGGTCGAGGAAAGTGTTATTGGATTTTTTCTATGAAATTCTTAGTAGCAGCTCGGAGTCTGGATTTGTGCCCGGTGAATGGCAATAGGCTCGCCCCCTATTACATGGGACCTAAACATACCGGCGAACTGTGGGTGTACATTAAGTACACCTCTGCCTAACCCTTCGGGGAATACAGGCGTGATGGTATGTAACAAAATATTAATTAAACTTACCTAGTAATAGTAGGTACGAGTATATATTGCGAATATTATCTCTAGTGCCGGCTCACTTTACCGAAATCTATGACAGACCCGTTTGGATTTCGAAATGCCAGGTACCTAATTACCTATATACTGACTATATTGATGATACTTATAGGTTTGTTCGGTGGAAACTTACTAGTCTGGTGGGTGATCATATACGTCATAGTTAGAAAATTCAGCGCCTATCTCGTCCTGTCCGCAAGCGACTTCAATGGGCCCATCGCTGGCTATTTGAACACCTAGGCCGCACATACCTGTTTCAATTAAAAATAAAAATAGCTGGTTAAGTAATTTTTTTTTGCAGATTCAATAAGTCCCAAGATTATTTTACGCTGCGTTTCCACTGACGAAAAAATATGTTGTGACATCTTTATAACTCTCCAAGAGTAAGTGTGATAGGTAGCTGTTTGCAAAATGTTTTGTCGTCAGTGGAAACGCAGGATAACAGAAACATACAATGAACCAACTGAACTGAATTCTAAGGTTTCAATAATAAATATTCAGATAATTTTTAGGTCAAGATAAGTATTTTATATTGTAATAAATTTTTAATTATAATATACCTAAAATGTTTTACCTACTATAAGAAGAAACACAAAATGATGAAAAACAAAACCTAAGTTTTCATTACCTATCTAATGCTTTTCTAACAGATTACAAATAGAAAGGAATAGGCTTTATTATTATCATTTACATTTATGCATTTTGTGGTACAATTTGCTGTTTGCAAGTTTTGCAACCCTGCGTATCTACAGTATAATATATTATGTACTTTACACATATAGGAACACTCACTGTCGCCATCAGCCTGAGATCGTCGCCGCCGCAATTTTGAATATGGCCGTGGTTCCGCACTTGATGTTAAAAACTATAAGCAAATACAATTAACATTTAAAAGCTTTATATTAATAGAGCAAAGGTAAACAGAGCTTGTAATAAACTTATAAGAACTTTTAAAACAAAGTAGGTAAGTAACATATGACCATTTCAGGTTTTAGAACAAGCAAACATTGTTATGTATGGCAATGAACATTACATAATTATCTAAATAAACTATATATATATTTCAATGGCAGCATACATGCAGTACCTACAGCTTTCTTACTATTACTCTGAAACTATACTAAACTACCTCATACAAGCTTAATATCTGTAAGTAGGTCTTTGCGGGGATCGAACCCACAACCCGGGGCGCAGAAGCCGATGACTTTGGCACTACTTCACACGTGCCGTGAAAGTAAGCCTCGGCCGCCTCCGTTTAGCGCCCGTCATCCAGACGTCGATTATCGAGTCTCTCTCGCGGTATTACCTAAGTGAAGTTACTACCAATCGTTCTCTACGTAAACTGCGCTTACAGACCGCAATACGTTCTTGTTGTGGGTGCTTGAACGCCTGGTTGTAGCCCCGCACCTGGCCTATCATGCGGTGCTGTTCCACAGTGGCGGGGTCGAGGTAGCCTCGGGTGGGGTTCGGTGGCACCTCGAGCCGACGAAGTCGCGACGCTTGTTGCGACACCTCTGTAATCAGCAAGGCTGGCACAATTTTCCTATGCTTAACTAATAGGTGAGGGGCTAAGCCGCGGACCCTAGGACAGCTCTGAGCATCCACTTGCAAGTTGAATATAGTAATTAGTAAGAAGTCTTCCGACAATCCATTTGAGGGGAAGTCGGTAGCCATTCCAGTAGAAAAAAATAATTTTATGTTTGATCAATTGAAACATTGGTGTAGCTAGGATTAAGCATATTAGCATCCACACATACCGCTGGCTTTACCGCCTCCTTTCAGACTACATAATTATGCCGCAAACTTTGTGTTGGGCTCCATTTTGTACCAAAAGTAAACTGCCATGCCGCCGGCATTCAAAACCCGCGCGTGCCGCCGGGCATATGTGGATGCGCTGTTACGGTACATGAGCACACAAAACTATGTACCTATAGACAATGGGTACTCATAACGTTATCAAATCAATATAGTCAGAGGTGACAGATGCTACACCGATGATGACAAAGATCTGGCATATCAATGCGGTTTCCAAACCTATACCTACCTACAGTGCTAGATCAGCTTAAACTGGAATTCTATAGGGTTGACCATTACCGTGTGTGCAACTAGATTAATCAACTTTTACCTAACTAAAATAGATTAACCAACTATACCTAATTAGAATAGATTACCTATTTCAAAATGCCTTTTGTCTTTTCAGTACTTACTTTTCTTTGGCTGCGTGCGCACAGTGATAAAAGGAACGTTTTCGGGTGTCATGGGCGGATCCGTAACTCTGGTCATGCTAAAAATAGAATTATAATGACGTAGTAAAACAAACAAATCTATTTTCTCTTCATAAGGACACAGAACCTTGTCCATCAAGTTTTAACGTCCCGATCAGAATAAATATTAAAGATTTTGTTTATTTTTTTATAGATTTTGATGATTTTTTTGTGTGTGTTTGAGAAAATCGTAGGTTCGATAACAATTTTTTCTGTTATTGATTATTTCGCGGTTCTTATTTTATCTCATTACTTTTAACAAAAAAGTTAAACCGCCTTCAAAAAATAATAAAATAATTTTGTCTAAAACAGTTTGGGAAGTCGGTGACTTCTATTTGAGTGGGTCTTTTGTTTTCGTCACCGACTTCCCAAACTGTTTTAGACAAAATTATTTTATTATTTTTTGAAGGCGGTTTAACTTTTTTGTTAAAAGTAATTTTATTTTATAATTTTTAGTGGAAAGTTTTGTTTAGAAGTACTTGTTAGCCAACTAAACGCACTGCTCCAATAAGACAGCGATGTTTCGGAGTAAACGATAATATCATCGATGTAAACAATTTTTAGATTTTTGTTGATATTTTCAAAACTACTCAACTGATTTCGATAAAATTTGAACGGGACCACCTCTGAAGTATAACCTACCAAACAAAAAAACAATCATTAAAATCGGTCTTCAATTGGCGGAGATATCGCGTAACAAACATACAAAAAAAAAAAAAAAAAAAAACATACAGACGAATTGAGAACCTCCTCCTTTTTGAAGTCGGTTGAAAATAGTATAAGATACAAATCGGCTGTTATCGCGATACGGATGATTTTTAAATGTAAGGTATCTACTTATTTCAAAAGAAATTATCGTTTAGAATAAAAATATCACATGCATAATCGACCAGACTTGTAACAAACTAAGTATCTGGTTTAGGTCTGCAATAATAATATTTGTTGAACAGTTCACTCGGCCCTGTCGCCAATCGTGCAGTTTAGTTTATAAAAATATTTTGTTGTTGGACAAAAAATTCTGTGTCCTAAAATATAATATACAGTGTACCTCCGTTTTTTAAGTTTTCTTTTTCTTTTTAAAGATTTAATTAAATCAATTTTCTCCTGAAGGTCGTCGCATCGTGCTTCTGCTGTGGCAAACTGATCATCCATTTCTGGTATGGAAACTAGTGAAGAAGATAAAGTTTTTAAAGAAATCTTAAGCAGACGCCTTCACAGGCGATATGAATTATGATAAAGGGTTTCTGCTAGACTAAAATGTTCGTAGGGCTTTTATAGTACCTAGGTTTTATTATAACACTAAACATATGCAGTTTTTTAAATCAAGGCTGTAACAAATCAATGGGGTGGTTCGATTTAGAATAAAAAAAACTCATAGATACCTACTTCAAAAAAGAAAGAAATAAGTATAAAATATGTATACTAATAATTCAAACACGGTGCCAAGTGTCACCATACATAAATCGATGAAACTTACCATTCATGTCCAGTTTGCGTTCGGAACGTGTTCCCTCTAACACAGCCCCAGCTAGACTGCTGGAGCTCCTATGACGCTTATCTGAAATTATGTTAACGGATTTGCATATACCCGCTCATTTTTTTTTATAAAATTCTTGCTCCTTCCATGTACTGACACATCACATTTTTTTTAATGGCAGGTACCTATGTTCCGTCACTACGTGTTATGGGTACGATTGACTTATCAGAGACTGCAAACTGAAATACCTACACCGCCATTTTGACATTAATGCACTTCCTCTATAATGTTTATCTAAATTATCCAATAGGAAGAAGGTAGAAGGTTCTCATTATGAAACAGTAAGTTTAAACATTTTGCATGTTCGAAATTTTCTTCATAACATCAAGTAAAAACAAACTAACGACCAACCTTTAGCTAACTTTAAACCGTCGCCCATATTAACTTGAAATTTTCATAGCACACTACTGGAAAGCTTTGTGCTAATTTTAAAATAAACAGAACGACTGATTAATAAATATAAAAAGGGAGATAGAATAGTAAAAGCACTAAAAAATCATTACGTCAAAGTTGTCAAAATAATATCAATCCTAGAACAACGAAACATCAGCTTTTACTTCAAAATCTATGTGCAGATGAGACCTAACGGCCGAAACACTGGCAAGTAGTAATGACCGTTCTTACTAAAACTATGTAATGCGACGAGTACGGCTTTTTTCTGACCCAAAAAATACCAGGTTCATTCTCAATTATATAGGATGTAGGCGTTTAGCTGCTTATTAGCATCGGATATTACAATCTGGAATTATAAAATAATCTAAACAACTAAGAAATACACGACGATTTGATTCGATTTTGTTAATTCGAACATGTATTTTATTCCATTGAGATAAAGTTATCTCATTAGTCTAGTGGTCCTACGCGCGACAGTTATGCTAGAGGTCCTGGGTTCGATCCCCAAGTCGAGCAGTGTTATTGGGTATTTTCTATGAAATTCACAGTAGCAGCTCGGAGTCTGGATTTGTGCCCGGTTAGTGGCAATAGGCTCGCCCTCTATTACATGGGACCTAAACATACCGGGGAATACAGGCGTGATGGTATGTTATGTTATGCTTGAGATGAAAGTTTAATTTCCCCAGTGGCTCAGATTATTATGAACAGTCTGTTCGCTTCGATATATTTGATGCCGACTGTACATACATGTTAATCATTGACATTTATTTTACTAGTTGACATGAAAACAAGTGAAACTTGCTTCAAAAACTAGTACTAAACAAAACACGTGATGCCAGATGACAACGACGAGCGACGTTTACCGCGCCAGCGCCATCGCCTGGCTCTGTGGTCTCTACATACGCAGGAGATATAATGGATCTCGAACTTTTTAATTGTATGGAGGAGGCAGCTTTATATTTTGTTTTATTCTAAACAGAAGTTTAACCTTAAGTTAAACTTTGGCAACTTTACACGGAGGAGGTCGTTGATAAAAAAACAGAACTCATTTTATATACTGGGAGTATTTCATTGAAACAGTAAATAAATAGCAAGGAGTTACATATGTACATACCCTAGTATTTATTCGTAGCTCATGAATAAAAATAACTACTTGTATCTTCTAGTATCTATGTATGTAACATCTTTTAAGTCAATTTTAGAAGACAAAGTTGAAGGAAAACGATCGTCTTTTAAGTTAATTTTAGAAGGTAAAATTGAAGGTAAACGGGGAATGGGAAGACCTTGAAGAAGATATAGGTAGTGAACAAGTCAAAAAAAGGTGGGAGGAGTATCAAGAAGTCAAACAGAAGGCAGGGAATAGAGAATAGTGGCGATTGCTCCACGACAAGAGCTGAACTCTGAAATGAGAGAGAGAGAGATCTACAAGTACTTGTTCTAACTCCACTACTTCTCCATGGCCACTCTTTTGAATGATGCCGCTTCAGCAAAATACCTGGTGTAAATGGAATTAATAGGTAAAACTTTTGTTATCCACCTCATACACCTTAATCTGTTTAACTATTACTTTTTGATAGATGTTAAAAGATTGATAAAAATCTTACGAATTGGAAAACTCACTCCTCCAAAAACGGTGAAGTATAACATCGTGCTGAAACCGGCATCTCCTAGAACTAAAAAAAAACTAAGTCATGTGACATCTACAAACCCACACTGGGCCCGCGTGGTGTATACTCGTACCTACGGCCTTTCTCAGCGAGAGGAGACCTGTGTCCCAGCAGTGGGAACATAATAGGCGGCAGATTACGTATTATTTTATGTCATCATTGGGGACACTACAGCAGTCAAATAACTGCCTATCAGAGGAACAGAGGCCAAATTTAGGAGGAGGAGGAGGATTTATTTTCATATTAATTAAATATTCCCATTTTTGGTAAAATTAATAAAAATCTTTATAATTTAATCTCATTATATATTTATTCCATATACACCTAGAACTACTTCTTGACACAAAGAACATATAACTGCACTGATATTAATAACCATACAAAATAATTATATTGTAAGATACAAAGAACGCTGAATAATTAAATTAGAAAACTTGTTGTTACCTTTTCGTTCCAATGTGTAAAAAAGTATACAGCTTATTATATACAAAAATGTAGATATAATTTCGAGTACATGTATACATGCTATAGTTGATATAGTTAGCCCCCAAAGTCGTTATGTAATGAGTTTATAATTATTTTATAATATAATCAATAATTGCACCCTTTCTATAATCGATTATTATTTATCAACAACTTCTAGCACGGGCGTTGATAAACAAGAGTAGACATGACAATAACATGTCCGTATGTAGGAGGAGCCATCAGTGATATTTGAACTTAGTAGCAATTGAGAATGTATTGTAGGCGGAATCCCGGAATATGTAGTGTCTTCAAGAGTCGCAACGCGTTAAGAAGCAATTAGATTTTTTTTAATAGTGTTTTTGTAGAACTGTGTATTTTTCTTCTAGAATAGAGATGCATCATCCTAGCAAGTCCCCAAAACGGACAACTACGGACCGACTAATCCATATTTTACACTAATTTTGACCAAGTTGTAGACTAGTTCTCAGTAAGAAATGAAATCCGTCATGGTGACCAAGCTAGCAGACCACACATTATTGAGGGTATCAGTGTCTTTAATTTATACACTGATACTCTCAACTTTCTGGCTGTGATGTCGAATTTCTCTTTCACATTCTACATCTTAAGGTGGCGGCATTATGCGTTAATTTTTACATAGTAAAAAATAAAGTCGCTTTCGCTGTCTGTTAGTTTACATCTTTGTAACTACTCAACGGGTTTTAATGCAGTTTTAAGCAATAGATAGAGTGATTCAAGAGGAAGGTTTATGTATAATACATTCACATATTATACGGAAGTATAACTATATAGCCAGTGCCATATAAAATGAAGACTCAATGATAACAATTTTTAAGAGTGTAAAATTTGGTTTGTGAATGTTTTTACCGACATATTATAACTTTATATAAAGAAATGTTATCGATGAATACTTTAGGAAGTAAGAATAATAACTAGAAACAAAATATCCTTACAACGACGCTGTAGGCGGCAGTGGCAGGCGGAGATAACGTCGGTCCTTGCATAAAGCAAAGCGTGCGATGAACTGATATCTATCGAAACTTCGTCACATGACCGCCCAAATCCATTAATAAGAAGCTTGAAGCCATTCGGCTATAATGCAGATCGCTAGCATATTATAATGTCTGTAAATAATTAAGATCTCATCTTTTTAAACTATTCAATGTCATTGGACCTCACGTGAATTGATAATCTTGTTTGTTCAATATACTATTTTCAGTTATTTGTGTCACCATTACAAACCAAATTGCTAAGGAACGTCAAAATCATACAACATCTTCAGAAATACTCATTATTTACAATATTGAATGACAATTTAGTAGACATTTTTGATTTGATTGGTAGATTTAGCAGGTACGGCCATAACTTTTTTTTGGATACACCAGGAATGAGGAGCACATGAAATGTGTATAAATTGATATAGTGTATTTTATGTTACAAATTATTATACAATTACTTCTAAATGATACTAAAAATTCGTTTTAGTTGGATGATTAAGAGAAGACACGCTGTACGTATGGATTGAGGAGGCACAATCAAAACATTGTAGCTTTGATAAGTGCAGCAGTTCAAAAGCCATTAAAAAAAGAAATGAAACATAAACAATACTAAATCCGACGTAATTCTCAAAAATATCTTGACAATATATTTCGACATCTCGAATAACTCCTCAACGTTTGAATTGAGGAACCACCTTTTACGTCCTGTAACACTTGCAAGGCTTCTACTATAGATACTAGGATTCTGCCTACAAAATCTTCTCAATTGCCACTAAATAGATGTAGCATCCACGTTCAAATATCAAACATGGCTCCTCAATCCATACGGACACCACAATAACTTTTACGTCCACCCCTGGGTTTCGGTATTTATTTACTGGTAATACTCGTACAATATCGTTGCGCACCATGCGTATACAGAGTATATTTCGACTCTATGATAGGCGCAAGATTATTGTTACATCGTTGACGTTATATCCCCTAAATTTTCTGTGATCCATAAATGCAAAAATGTTTCATGGAATGACGAAATATTGTAATTATCAGTCCAAGCTCACATTGCATGACATTACTATTGTATAATAATATTATTTATACTCTGTTTAACATCACAAACTTTACGATTTATATTATCAATGAAATCACGTGTTTCTAGCGATTATAATTTTCCGGGTTTTTAGATTACTATGCTAATTGTAATTATAGTAGATGTATAGTAAATCTTACATGTTTTATACCAATCTTAATAGTTTAAGTATTTAGAACACATCGAAATAATATATAAAACACACGTGGACGGCCGTCATAAGTGACGGGCGTTGCATAAACTTAAATATAGCGATTTTCATAAGTCAGTATGTTACCAAGTAATACTTATAAAAATACATTGTTCGGACTGTGCTTAGCAAATATTGTGCATGAAGTTGCTATATCGCTCCCAGCTTACACAGCAAAGACAATTTCGTTATCTGATCAACATCATTATGTTAATGATACAAATATAAAGTTATTGTTAGTTTTACAATTTCCTCATATTAGTCAGAATGTAGTCAATTATATAAAACAAATTGTTGCTTGTGAACTCATTATCCTATTTGTTGACAAAAATCCCAATTAAACTATGAAACAAAAGTATCTATAGAACCTTAACTTCTATATTCTCCCATATTAACCATAAAAATTACAACATTTCTATAGATCAGTACGTTAGTGGTTGTGCTATTAGCTTTGCTTACGTTTAACGATAAAACATCATTAGCAACACAATTTTGCGTAAGTATTTCAGATTTCTACAATCTATGTAATTGTTTTAATTTTTTAATGTATGGACCTGGTTATTGGAGATTATTGATATGAAACAAATTATGGTTATCATTGATACCAAAAACTTTATTTGGTAAAAACTTTTTCATATGAGTAATCGTAACATAATGACGTTATTTATTGCAATCACCACATTCTTTTAATTTATACTTTTTAAATACCGTTGATGTAATTCCATTAGAATTAGACGATACACGTACTTTTCAGATTTCCCAATGAAAAATCTGAATAAAAGCCCAGAAAGACCGATAAGTATTATCATTACATCATCATAAATAAAATTAATTAATTCCTTGTTCGAAAACGATTTTGTTAATAATAATATTATATGGTAAAATACTAAAATGTACGCGTTATGAGGGCGCAGTCGCATGTGGCGCACGCGGTGCGACCGGGCACGCTAGCGGCGCGCTGGTGGGGCGAAGTCGCTCGGAGCCCGGGACTGATTACAACAGGACACATTTCTTTTTCCTGGCTGGTTCTGGGGGCTCCAGCGCTGCTAGTATGGCCTCGTCAAACACATTTTTCAATCCTTTCTGTAAACCAAAGAAAAGTTGGTTGTCAACTCGCATTATTTACTTTCCGAAGAAAAAAAAATCTCATGCCGATATTTGCAGTGGCGTTCTTCGGCAAATAACATATCAAACCATCACGCCTGTATTCCCCGAAGGGTTAGGCAGAGGTGTACTAATGTACACCCACATTTCGCCGGTATTACATGGGACCTAAAGTCCCATGTAATAGGGGGCGAGCCTATTGCCACTAACCGGGCAGAAATCCAGACTCCGAGCTGCTACTGGGAATTTCATAGAAAAACTCAATAACACTTTGCTCGACCTGGGAATCGAACCCAGGACCTCAAGCGTAGCAGTCGCGCTTGGGACCACTAGACTCACGAGGCATTCCTTTCGGCAAATACTTTTGTCAAATCGGTTCTTAAATGATGCAGGTATGAAATGATGCAAATTAAAGACCGTCTTTTTGAAGTGGGTTAAAAATTAAAGTTAATGAAGTTTAACCAAATTGTTCATGAGTATTATTAATATGATTTAAAAATAGAATTGTTCAAATGAGACAATGTGTATAACAGTACACAATTCCTCATATCACAGCTGAAATATTATGATCAGTTAATAAATGAAATCCAAAACAATGATCATGTAATGAGATCATACCTGTGTGAGAGCTGAGCACTCCACATATTTTACAGCCTTGAGTTCCTTCGCCAGTTTCTCGCCTTGCTCCAAAGACACAGGCTTCTGCTTTATCTTAGCCAGCTTTTCCATTGTAGCCGGGTCGTCTCGCAAGTCTATCTGAGTTCCCACCAGGAGGAAAGGTGTCTTCTGCTGATGATGAGTAATTTCTGGCACCCACTGAAAAATACATAAAAAATTATTATCTATTAGGCTACATTTGTTACATTTAGGTACTTGATCACCGTAACATTTGAAATATCTATATGAATAATTATTGAAATTGAAGTGTCTGTTTATAATATGAAAATTACAGCTTTTTACTACATGCATATAAACATGAAATTTTTGCAGCCTTCTTTATATTGTCGTAATAACTTACTTTTTCCTTTACGTTTTCAAATGAACTGGGGCTTACTACACTGAAGCAAACAAGGAAAACATCCGTTTGTGGATAACTGAGTGGTCGCAACCTGTCGTAATCCTCCTGACCTGTGGTAAAGATACATTTTATAATAAGATATTATTTTATTTGGCTACAAGCAATATTCAACAAGTATTACAAATAAGCTACTGTAACTAAACTAATTTTTTTTAAATCTAGTTCAGTTACAGTAGCTAGTTCTAATTTTACACAAAATGCAAAATTAGATCATGCACAAACTTTTGTGACTAAGCAGAACAACAGATGAATTTGTGTGTATGCAAGGCATTCATATTTACCTGCAGTATCAAAGAGACCCAAGGTATATGGTTCTCCTCCTATCATGACAGTGACGGCATAGTTATCAAACACAGTGGGCACATACTCTGATGGAAACTTGTTAGTTGTGTAGCTTATGAGTAGGCATGTTTTACCGACGGCACCATCGCCTACCACCACACACTTAATTGTCTGCATCTTGATGAATGATTTGTAACTTCACAAAAGATCTCTATTATTAAAAACGTTTACTTGCTGCTTTTTTCAAGCCAAAATGATTCACTAACCATATCAACCCTCAGAAAAAGTCTGAAACAAAAAAAAAAAATTGTGGTTAGCTAAGTTTGCCAGATAAACTTGTTAATTAATTTATTTGATCGCAATATTTCGCAAAGCGGCATATTAAAGTAATGAAATTAATTTCAAATTAATTACATACAAATCAATTCAGACTAACTTATTCGTGTTTTAAGTCGCTTACAAATGAGTTATCTGACATAATTAAAACATAAGTAGGTCAGTTTATAAAAGTGCAAATATGTACATATAAAGCCAGCAGTATAATAAACATTAAATAAGTTTAACACAGTATCAGGTATCAGTATGCTTAACTTGAGGAAAATATTAATTATAGAGTATTTATTATTGGATTTATTTTAGGAAACACAATCCACCAGGTTTTTCTATACCTACTATAAAAAAGGCAGTGACTTTTTCTTTAAAAAATGAAAGGTAAGGTGGAGGCCTGGAGGGCATTTATAACAGTATAATGATTACTATAACAATTAATTTTAGTATATTATTTGTAATTATTTGTCCTGCAAGTCACAATTCATTAAAGAAATGGTGACCCTCCATTGAGGCGAAACAATTGTTTTTGTATTGTCTGCTAATTGATCCTTGATAGAATAAGGCTCATCATTATCTAATAAATGTTGTTTGTCCTTTTAGGTATGTATGACTGATTTTAAACATTGTGTAAAACACACGTCTCTGTGTCATTTTTAAAACAGTAGTTGAGTAGGTATAGGTATCTAATTAATATCACGTAATTTAAATAAAGTAATTATTATATTAAATTTACAAAGATAGACAAAGACAAAGATAGACAAAGATATTTATTGCTCAAACTGTGTACAAACAACGGCGTTATACGAAATATAATAAGTCTCAACAGCCTACCCAATCGGGTGTAGCAATTATAATAATAACTAATATATATATTAATGTTCTTAATTATTCACAAAGTATTCGTTCAAATTATAAAACACATTTTTAGTTAGAAATTTTTTTAAAGCATTTTTAAACGATTTACCATCCAGTTCTTTAATTTCTACTGGTAAGTGATTGAAGACTCGTATTGCTGTTATGTAGGTGCTTTTATAATATATCATAATTATTATTTATTTGTGGTAGATTTAGGTTATATTTATATTTATTGCGTACATTTGGTTTAGATGAGCTTTTGAGATTAAAGAACTGGGTGTTATTTTTGACAAATAAACACAACTCCAAAATATAAATGCCGGTAAGTGTAAGGTAACCCTTCTCTCTAAAAACTGACCTCAGTGATTCGGTGTTTTGCATATTGTAGATAATACGAAGACATTTTTTTTGAAGAACGAATGTAGATTGTATTTCACACTAATTACCCCAGTATATGACTCCATACATTAACAGTGGATATACATTTCCAAAGTAAGCTGATTTCGCTGTATCTATAGAAGTTGTTTCTATAAGTATAGATAAGGCATAACAGTAACTTGATAACTTTTTGTTATTTTTTTCTATACATTAATTACATTAATCTATATTATATATAAAAAAATATATGCATATATAGACTCTAAAACAGATGAACCGATTTTCATTTAAATTTCAGCAAGCAATCCAGTGAAGATTGGTAGTAATCTGATCAAAAAATCTGAAGCGGTGATGGTGAACCATGGGCAACCCTCTAATTATGAATAAAATACTAAACAAGTTCTTACTGTTATTACTTTTTTTACTGTATTTTAATTATACCATTAGCTGATACACAAAGGCTAGTACCTAATGAGTTCTGTTACAATATCGAAACTTTACCTACTGTTGTGATGTTACAAAGACAGCAGTTTAGGATTCTTACCCAAACATACATACATATTGTCACGCCTGTCTCCCATGGGGGTAGGCAGAGACTATAGATTTCCACTTGCTATGATCCTGGCACACTACTTTCGCTTCATCTACATTCATTAATCTCTTCATGCATGACCGTCGGTTTAGGGTGCTTGGAACCTGGCCTTTTTTAAAAAACCCAAACATTTTACTAAAATAGTTTACCTAATGTATTGAGTAGTAACAAAGCTAAGATAACTGTTATTACTGATTACTGAATTATTGCTGATTAAGTTTCCTGGGATTTTAGGAAATCCTTAATATTTCCAGTATTGTGAGTACTCTGTTTTTAATCATTTTATAAGCAATTGTACTAAACCTCTTCCCAAAACCTAAGGTATCTTAGCTGAACCTATCTACCCATCGGCCAAGGCTTATCGTTTAAGTTTTATGATGAGTGCATAATAAGTATTATTAAATTTTACATGTAAATAGATTATCAATACTATAACCATAAACGTTTTTTTATTTAACAAATTTAGAACAAGTAGGGAATGTTTGGTATTTGGTTTATTATAATATGTCACATGCAAATTATTGTTTATGTATTCAAGGTGACTATTTGCATATTAACCTTTAAATTAAAATAAACACCCAACATTATAATTTAATAATATTATTGCAACTATTAAAAAACATAACCCGCACAGGTATGGATAACACACTAATTTAAGTATAATATCTTAAAAAATCTAAAGTATGAGCACATTTATTGCTAAGTGCACAGTTATTTATGGTCAGTATGTTTTGTTTTCAGTGCAGTGATAGCCTAGTGATATGACCATTGGACTGCCAAGTCAAAGGTCTCGTGTTCGAATCCAAGGCACGCACCTCTAACTTTTCGAAGTTATGTGCGTATTAATAATTAATTATCACGCGCTTAAACGGTGAAGGAAAACATCGTGAGGAAACCTGCATGCCTGAGAGATTTTCTTGACGGCATGTGAAGTCTGCCAACCCGCAGTAGGCTAGCGTGGCGGACTATAGCCTAATCCCTCTCGTATTGAGAGGAGACCCGTGCCCAGCAGTGGGACAATGTAATGGGTTGATGATGATGTTTTGTTTTAAATATCAAATAAGTAAGCTTCTCATAATTCATTCCAGGAAAACTGCCTTTGCTTACCAAAAGGGATAATAATCATTGATGATTTTGTGTATGATAATATAATTTTGAAAATTACTTTCAATAATTATTTTGCATGTATTGGAATATCATATCACAAGATCATTTTACATGGACACACATTAATGTATGCTAAACAATGCACATTCGCTATAGCAGCAGCTGCTTATGGTAACACAAATGATTCCAATGCATAATAATAACAACTTGTAATAATTGTTTGGGTACAATATAAAATAGCCATTGTTCAATTATTATTGATGTGTAAAATATTTTAGATGGGTTCCATACTAAGTAATAATTCTGCCGCTCAATATGCAAGGTTGAGGTCCAGGTCACTCAGTAGATGGGTCTTTATAACCCAATAAGACCCTGCATGCCTTAGAGAGGTCTTAGACTCTTAGTCCTGGCTGCCATACAAACACTGATAACTTATAAAAGGATACACTGAGGGCAGTGACTTTGTCTAAAATACTGATATTCTGCCCACCCCAACAAAATGGGATGAGGCTAGCAGGATGTTGAATCATGGTTATTTGAATTATATGTAATTTATAAATAATATGTAATTGTTCATAAAAGTATAGTGGTTACCTGCTTCTACATATTTTGTAGAACTGTATTATGAAAATAAATAATTAATGATTATACTAGCATCTTATTTTCAGTTTTCTTAAAAACTTATAAAACAGTTTGACATACAGTAAGCAATAATAACCAAAAACTGTTTTTTATATAACTTGACAAACAAATTGGTAAACAAACTGGTAAAATACTAGATATTATAGGTAAATAACTCGCAGAGCAAATAATAAAATAAGTATTTACAAGCAGTTTTAACATCAAAATTAAAGAACCACATTCTACATAAACGATAGGGGGCAATGACCCTAAAGGGGGTCATGTATATAGTGCGATGATTTTCGAAATCTCTAAACCCGACGTTGCAAAACACAAAATCATCTCTCTAGATTTCCCGACAGCCCGATGGTTGCCAGAGCGCCGCCACTCATTGACATGCCATCCTGTTCGTTTCCTTCATGACTGTTCTACCAAAAACATGTACACCACACACATTAACATTTCTGACGCACCCAAACTGAATAGATTGTTCACTAGTTTCATTGATATATATTATCTACATACCGATGCAAGTATTCTCATTATTGATAAGTATTTTTACATAATCACGTCACAATACCTTTCGACGTCCATTTTGTGTAAAGTTTGATCACAAGTAACGCAAACGCAAACGTAAATAACGACGTACTTATAGATATTTCCATTATTTCACTTACCGTGTGAGGATGTAACAATTTTAAATGTAAAAAATCAATTGTAACTTGATATAAATATGTTGAAAACTACAAAACTGTACGTTGCGGGTTGGGTCATTGACGGTGACGACGCCATTGATTGGATGAGTAGTGTTGTCTTGTCCTGGCCGCCACCGACATATTTATATCGATAAACCATTTAGTCGATTAATGTTTCGGGTACTGTTTGTCCGAAATAACTAAGCTTGTGTGAATAAGTCCGCAAGTAGTTTAGCAATATTAATTTTAAAAGAAACAGTCGGTGTAAAGACAATAATAAAATTGGAGTCATAATTAAGTTTGGCATTTGTGATTATTTTCTGGATTGCATGGCATTTGTACGCACCATTTGCTGTTTAAATTAATTTAAGAAGAAAAATGTATATTATGAATAATAAATTCAACATCAGTCATTCTCTAAAATCATCATGCTTCAAGTGTCGTTCTTTAATGCTTTCATGTGCTACATTATGTAGGTGTTATATTTATGGAAAGGTACGCACGGCTACACATCAAGATATACAAAACCAGTTAACACTGGTCTTTTATATTATAGGAAGCCTATACAATGTGAGATCATGGTCATGATCATGGTTTTGTATCGGTTGGCCTGTAGCCGTGTGTACCATCACGCCAATGCAATGCCAAAATATTAACTACTAATACTAATAATTGTGTCGTCGAAAATTTTGATGTCAATGGATTCAGCGAAAAATGTCAATGTACGGTGGCCAGCACATCAAGTTACCACAAAATGTCAATTTTTTTCAACAAGTTAAGGTTTAAAATCATTTGGAGAAATTTGACAGTTTTGTATACCTTGACCTGCTGGCGACTGTACACCTAAATCTCCTACGATAGCAACTTTTAAGCAAAAGTTTTAATACTAAATTGTAATTATGTTATTGTTGATGTTTCTACTGCCATGTCAATTCAAAAATTTCTTGGTTTTGGAAAAACTTCGCGCCTAGCCGCGGCCCTTTAGCCTTAAAGAGATCCCTCGTAAGGAGACAATAATGCTAGCTGCAGCAGCAGTTATGATAAAAATCGTGTTCAACTATCATACAAGATTTCGTGACCACGGTCCTAAAGTTAAAGAGTTCCTTATTAAGGAGACAATCCTTGCTGCAGCGTCAGGTTATATCTGTCGCAGCCGTATCGTATAATCCGCCGTATTACATTGCGGCCCTGTTTTAGACAATGGCTAGCCGTAATGTAATACGGCGGATTATACGATACGGCTGCGACGTATCTTTCATATTAGTGCATTAAATTCTTCGAGCAACACGGTAGGGATAGATTACCGACCAAATAGTTCTGCCATTTTTTGCGGGGGAAAATGTGCACACAAGCGCAGTTACGAATTACTACATACAAAACTAAAACTGTAATGACGACACTAACACATAAACAATACCAACAAGCCTTGCACAGCGCTGAAACAGCAAATAGCCGTCTAACAACGGAAAAAACATGCAGCGCTAAGACGCTTTTTAAGTTAAGGCTCTCGCTAATAAGAAGGGTCGAAAGCGCCGTAAAATTCATGGCGCTTACGCGTTTGGTTCAACGTTAAAGGTAACCTCCGTAAATTGTTCATCGGCAAGAATTCGGATTTATCGCTCGACCGATCCGTATTTTGTACGGGCGATCGGACTCGATGTTGGTACACAAATCTGATAATAATTTAAAATAGAATACACGAATTTGGTGTCTAAATGTAATTAAATAGAAAAATACGGTAAAGATTTATTTACATATGAAATGTTATACCATCTCTTAGTAGATTTGATATTCCAGACCTCTTTTTGCAACAGAAAACCGAACCATTTGGCATTTTTAAGACCGCTGTGTTCACTCACGCGGCTGGACTTGGTTTTAGAGATGGGTAGCTCGCGAATGAGAGATAAAAATGAGCTAGCTCTTTGTTTCCAATCTAGCTCTCACTCACTCACTCGCTGAGAGACTAGCTCTCCGGCTCAATTAGTTCAATGAATCTTCATTGTAAATCGATCTTTATTTTTGTGGAGACAAAGTAGAAAGTGCTTTATCATATTTACTTATCTAGGTCTTCGCATCAATCAGCTCAGTGGTTCTTCATTGTAAATTGATCTTTATTTTTATGGAGACAAAGTCGAAAATGCTTTGTCATATTTACAGATCTAGCTCTCGGTCTCAATTAGCTCAATGGATCTTCAATGTAAATTGATCTTTATTTTAATAGAGACAAAGTAGGAAATGCTTTATCATATTTACATATCTAGCTCTCCGGATCAGTTAGCTCAATGGATCTTTAATGTAAATTGATCTTTATTTTAATGGAGACAAAGTAGGAAATGCTTTAGGATATCCACATATCTAGCTCTCCGGGTCAATTCTTCTCAGAGGTCGTCAGATAGGAAACGTCGGCGCCATCTAGTTAAAAAAAATGTAAACATCGACTTGTAAAAGTGTCCTGAAAAGATCTATTTACAGAAATAAATATCATTTCATTTCATTTCATTTCAATTCGCTCAATGAATCTTCATTGTAAATCGATCTTTATTTTTATAGATACAAAGTAGAAAATGCTTAAGCATATTTACATATCTAGCTCGCTGATCGCTCACATGTTGTAATGAAAGGGTATGTAAGTATATCTCTCGCTCACCGAATAACTCATTGACTCAGGATTCAATTTGAGCTAAATGAGCTAAAGAGCTAAAAGAATGAAATATCTCTTTTGATTGAATCTCTCTTTTCTTTTCATTGAGCTATTTCTCGCATCTCTACTTGGTTTGGTTAAAAAATCCGACCGGCAATCTAGTTTTATTAAATGCATATGCCCATATATATATATATTTGGGTTTGTATTTTGGCAGAGGGGAACACTACGAATGGCTTCTCCCTTTCCATGTTACTCGAAGATCAAATCTTACTTACAACACATACGAACAGTGGGTTCGTATAACATACCTGGAATAGAAATATTTAGTAAAAGCTTGTAATCATAAAAAGGTAAAAACACACGTATTACCCCCTTCTTACATGTTGCAATCAACTACCTATCTCATTCACTCTTTGAGAGTTAGACAGGGTTAGATAGATGTTTGCAGCATTTTTTGTCGTCAGTGGAAACGCGGGGTTACACATATTGTGCGGGCTCTATTCGATTTATATTTGATAGGTAGTATTATTGTTGACTAACGAACGCCGCCATCACTATCAATAAGACTGGCTGTAACTTCAACTCGAGTCGTTGCAGAGAGTTGTCAGCAGGAAGCCGGGAAATAAATATTTTGAAAATTGGAATTTCGCTTTCATTCGTTACGTTAAATTTTATTGTGAATTCGTCTTGTCCACTCGTCTGACTATTCCGATTATCAAATACGAGGACATTTTTTTCCTTTGTGATATAAACGTTCGTATTAGCAAATATTCACATATTATTTGTCTAACCTGAAAATGTTGCTGTTGGGTGATACTTTTCCTAATTTTACTGCAACTACGACCGCTGGACTGATGGATTTTCACCAGTATCTTGGGAATTCGTAAGTTATTTTGAATTATTTCATAATCAGTTTTATTATTTTTAAAATACAAAACATTTAAGTCTGTACAACAGTCTGTCTGTCTGTCTGTCTGTACTTGTACCTCCGATTGCTCTATGATAGTAAGTAATAAAATAATGACGTTGTTAATGTGGGCAAGTATTTCCATATCTTGGGAAAAAGACATTATAGATACGAGTAGGTATGCTGTATGCTGTTGTATGGTATATTTTATAATCATGTTACTAATAAGTTTCAACTATATTGATTTCAGGTGGGGTATTTTATTCTCCCACCCATCAGATTTCACTCCAGTTTGTACAACAGAGTTGGCTAAAGTGCTGACTTTGATGCCAGAATTTAAAAAGCGTAATACCAAAGTTATTGGCTTATCATGTGATACCATTGCTTGTCATGTAGAATGGTGCAAAGACATTCAGAGCTATGCAGGTAATAAAATCTATTTTAAATAACTTATTTATTTATTTACAATCTAACGCTATCATGACAGGTTTACACCCGATGTGATAATGTGATTATCATCTGTAGCTTAAGTAGGTACTTAATAACTCGAGAGTCACCCTCATGAATTCCGTCACAGAACAATTAAAAATGTCTACCCTTTGTGAGGTGCTGATTATTAACAGTATGGCCCTTACAATGCGAATATACCTAGGTTAGTGCAAGCCACTGGGACGTCTAAAAGCTGTGCCTCACTTAAATGAATGGATTGAATGTAGAAGAGTCTACCTTTAATTAAAATATTGGGAGGGGGCAATAGTAAGCAATGTCTGCTTAAGAATTATTATGTGCTTAGTTCATCTGGATGATTGGGTTAGTAATGAAAGTTTAAAACAATAAATGAATACTATATCATTAAAATCCAATACATCCCAAAACTTCAACAATAATTTTGCCTTCGTTTTGACAAAGTGCTGAGATGGAATCAAATAAAACAAAATACATGAGTTGAAATGAAAATATTTATTGAACTGATAAATATAGAATTATGTGCTTCAGTCATCCGTTCTTTTCCTAAGGCATTTTACATAAGAATATAGTACATAGGAGCATACCACCTGGTTTTGGTGTATAGTCACCATCAAATATATCGGAGCAAAGAGATTGTTCATAATTATCTGAGCAACTAGAGAAATTAAACTATATAACAATGGGGTAAAACACATGTCAGAATGGCAGCTGCCGTGTGTAGTGTTCATTCTAAAACATCCTTTGTGTGACTGAGATATGGTTTAATTTCTATATTTGCTCAGATAATTATGAACAGTCTGTTTGCTCCGATATATTTGATGGTGACTGTACACATGGCACAGGTCAACCTATACAAATCCAGTTTAAGCTGATCTCGCATTGTATTGGCTTACCATACAACAAGAGGCCTGCGTACATTTTTGACCATTACTTGTATAAACTGCTGGTCACATTCCCAGTTTGTGCTACAACAGTTACATCAAGCATCTCTTACTATAGGTCTCAAGATAAATATGCCCAAGATGCAAGTGATTACTGGTTGTAGTTGGGAATGAAACACTTGAGATTGTAAATGCATATATTTATCTTGTGTATTATTTATCTATTGGCAGAGAGAATATACACATGGTGATTTAACACATTCATCTATGATGGGCTGTGTTTGTGAAATACCACCTAAAGACAAACTAACTCTAAACATGTCTTGTGAACAATATCTATATGAATGCTTAGAAAAGAAACTGCACCAAAGCATGCCATCCACACTACTTGTGTGGCAAGATGAGATATATATGAAGATAAAATTAAACATACAAAAGGTAGCATAAAAGACTGCCAGACAAATTGTTTTGGTTTCTATGGCCTTTCAGATCCCTCATATTAGTATTTGGTCAGTTACCCCCAATGCAAATTTGACGGGGTGTTATAATTAGTTTATGTGTCTGTGTGTGTGTCTGTCTGTGACATCGTAGCTCCCGAACGGATGAAGCGATTCTGATATTTTTTTTGTTTGAAAGGTGAATTAGTCGGGAGTGTTCTTAGCTATATTTGATGAAAATCGGTCGAGATATAATGCAACTGTCGGGGTTATTTTTTTTTATTTGCTATGATCACTAATTAAATTTTTTTTGGTTTATTTCTGGTTACATTACACAACCTATAGTTACATATCATAGTTAAAAAAATATTTTAATTTGGTGAAGTGACCCATTTCCTTTTAAAATGTTCACCTATATTATTTGTGTATATCAACAAGACCATAAAAATAATTAAATATTATAATGATTCCAGACTGCAATGAAGATGAAAAGTTCCCATATCCACTAATTGAAGATAAAAACAGAGAGATCGCCATGAAGCTTGGCATGGTGGACAAAGATGAACTGGACACTGTAGGAATGCCGCTCACTGCTCGTGCTCTCTTTATCATTGATCCCAACAAGAAATTCAGGCTGTCGTTTTTATACCCAGCAACAACAGGGAGAAATTTTGAGTAAGTATTTGAATAATTAGAGGATTTTTAATTCCTTAAAATTCAGGAATAGTACAGGCATATTACCGGTGTGATGGTATTTTATGATACCTACTATTAAGGCTAAACATTCAGCATTGGGCGCCAAAATTATTATTTTTTGGTTTTTCGCAACATGATAACGATTTTTTAAGCAAAAGTGTTAACACTAAATTGTGAATAAGTTATTGTTGATGTCACAACTTCAACTCCCATTTACCTAGAATGTGTTACGTGGGTTACACTCGAACAATTTTAGAAAAGCACAAAAATTTGATTTGTCGCTGAAGTCTGAACGTAGCCTTAATAAAAGCAGGTAGGTACGCTCGTACAAGTCTTAAATGAACGTCTCCTATTTTCTGAAATGTTAAAGTATATAAACCCCTCAAGGAAATGACTGATAGACATCTAACTTGGTTGAAAGAAATTAAATTAGCTGTAGTTAAAGGCCCTCGCGTTTTCCGCCTCAAACGACACTTTCTTTCCTTAGTAAAACAATATAGTACTCACTATTGTGGTTTGGAACAATCGGGCCATTCAATATCTGTTTGCAGTTCAGCTAGTATTATGAGTTATGACACAAGATCCCATTGAATTGTTTGAAGATTAACAGGTCATGTTATCAGTATGTTGCGACAATATTTATCTTTGAAAACGTTTGTTATTGACAATAGTTCATCGTATTGTCATCCAAGAAAATGTTGACATAATGACTTGACAGCAACAGAAATCTGAATTATTCTTCCTTCTCCCTGGTTATCCCTGAATTTATTTCAGCTTTTTTGGTTCCTTAGTTTGAACTGGGCATTGTTGCACTTTCCTTTTTATATAATACATAGGTAGGGTTGCCATCCGTCCGGGTTTCCCCGGATTTGTCCTAGTTTAGAAGGCGTCCGGGGACCGTCCGGGCGGGGTTTCATTTGTGGTCCGGGTTTAAAAGTTGTTAAGTCATCGGCCGCTGCCGAGCGATATAACAATGAAAAATATTTCATTTTTATTTAACTGAATAACTTTCAAAAAACTGTCGACATGTCCGGGTTCTAAAGCTTCAAAGTGCTTTCAGGCTTCTTGTCCTGGTAACTTGATTTTAGAGATGGCAACACTTATTCCTTATTCATGAAATTTTACCAACCAATACTCACTAATTTAAAGAAAACCACTACCACAATGTAAATTTAATCGAAATTGTTAGTCGTTTTCGAGAGTGCGATTAGAACCAGACAAATATGCTATAAAAGTTGACTTTCTTTTTGACTTGACAGTGAGATACTGCGTGTGTTGGATTCCTTGCAGCTGACGGATACCGCCAAAGTCGCTACGCCTGTGAACTGGCAGGTTGGTTCATTTGTACTTTTATTTACTTTAGCTTACTGCCTAGCTGCACCTACTTTTAATTGCACAAAAAAGCACAAGCCAGTAACTTATACTTCCAGTGTAAGTATTACCTTTTTTTATCTATACATGTATAATAAAATTATAACAGGCCTGGTTTTGGTCCGTTCATTATAAATAATAAGAAAGATGATCAATTCCATAGTATGATAATACATTCCAAATCTATGATAACATTATAAAGAGGCAGAGTTTGCTGAAAAAATATGTTAGTATAGCCTATTTATTGAGGAAGGCTATAAGTTGTACTATACGTAATACAATAAATGGGAACGTCTGGATACTCAGTTACTCCAAAACTACTGAACGGATTTGTATGAAATTTAGCACACAGTTTATTTACCTAAATTAACATACGAGGTGGCACTTTTTGTCTACTACGTGGACGAAGTCGCGGGCAGAAGCTAGTTATTATAGGTCTTTATTAGGGCAACAGAAATCAAAACATTTTTTTATATTTTCTGTCTGTCACGCATCACGCAGAAACTACTGCGTGAATTTGGATGAAGTTGTCACGAAACTTTCAGACAGTCTTCAAATTAGCCCAACAAGTAATCTTGTGATGGTAGAGATCGAATCAAAAAACATTAGGTACTCATGTATGAAAAAGAGCATGTAAAATGTAAAGGATTAGTCGGTAGAGAGCGTATAATATGATTTGTAAATTAAAGAATGGAATTCACTAAGAGGAGAACCTTACGTCCAAAGATAATTGGTATACAAAATATAATAAAAATAATGTTGTCTTAAACCGTTACGGAAGTCGGTGGCGAAAACAAAAGATCCACTCACAGCCACCGATTTTCGAAACTGGTTTTAGACAACATGTATGTTCATTATTTTTTGGCGGCGCTTTTACGTCCTTGTTGTTTTTTGAAAACGTTAAGTGATCACATCGTCGCCAAATTTTTAGATTCTTGTTCATTACTTAAAAACCTCGACCAATTTCGATAAATTTTGAATGGAATGAAATTCTTTTTTGTTTAATTTACATATCATATACTTCATATGATATGTAAATTAAACAAAAAAGATTTTTCCAAATTTGTTCAGGCGTCTTCGAGTAATCGGTGAACATACATAAAAAAAAGATTCCCGACGAATTGAGTTCCTCCTCCTTTTTAAAGTCGGTTAATAAATGGAATGGGCAATGCAATATTTTACCCACGAAAACACGTCGCTGCAGACCCTTAATTTGTGCGTCAATGTGTGTTGATCATAAATCTGTTACAATTACATAGATAGGTACCCCATTTCATCTAGAAATCCATTAAACCCCACCGTTTTGCTACATTTTCCTTATCTGACAATCAAATTTCAATAACACAATACAAAAGATTAATTTTCACGGTTCTCGTTTTAATTTCATGCTTTTTCAAGATCGAATTTTTTAAAGCTTGAATTAATATTATTGGATGCTTTTCAGTTTTTTTTATTGATAAATTAATCAATCATCTTATCTATCCTGTTAGCCAACAGTTGTGAAAAGCTTTATTTAAGAGCTATAGAACTAACGGCCGCGCTCAGATTCTAGAGACCAGTATATCCTCAATTATGAAAAAATGGCCAAGAATAACACCAAAGTAATAACGATTTGACGTTATAAGGCTAGTTGCATCTATGTATTTATTGCCTCGTAAATATGTTTACCACAAATAGAACCGATCGATAAAACAAACTGAGATATTAACAATCCGTATAGCAGTTTATTTGGGGAATTATGATGAACACAGAGTTTTAACTGCACATCGGTTACTTACTGACCCCTGATCAATCAACCGGCGGGCTATGGGTTGCCAGGCAAAACACCCGCGAGGTGTTTTTGATAAGGGTAGCCACTAACTACAGAACGCCAATTGCTACGATTCTTGCATGAGTTCTTTTTGTTCTTTACGAGTTATATTTTAATTAAATTTCACTCTAGTCAACTACTTTAAGGGACGTCTGTGCGATAGTCACAAATACATGTCGGCACCACCGCACTTAGATATTATTTGGAAAAAGTTCAAGATTTTTCTGGTTAGTTGGTCCATGCTTTTACTACCACTATTAGGCAAGAAACGCTTCATTTGTTTCTTATTAGATGTGTTTTGCCAAGTTTCAATGGTTGAAGATGTTTATTTTCATTAGGCTTATGTATATGCCTTTAACGCTAGGTACATCATAGTAATCAGAGAAGATTTAAGAGAAGATACCTTGATTATTGTCAAATATTTTATCGAGTTACGGTATTTACAACCCAATTGTCGTTAATTAATGCCATTTGCGCACGACGACAAGCACTGTTTATTCATATTTATGAGCATACAGCGATATCTATACCCTCATTAAAACACCCATTAACATGTTGCGAGCGACTTCTTTCCCGATACTATATAACTTTATTACAGATTCAATTGCATTTACATAATATAAAAAAAAATCAATAAATAAGTATTCAAAACGAGAATGCATTGCGGTGCTAACATTTATCGCGCAAGTTACATCATCATCTGTATATAGCGACTCACTCATTCAATGATTAATCAGGAATTCCCAGAAATAAACTATATAGTCCACAAAGTTAAATTTTGCATTAATATGTAGGTTCCTATTATACATAAATTTAGAAAGGATATTGGACATTTTCCACGGGTTCAGGAAATACAAGATCAACAAGTAACAACGCGGAATAAAGTTAGTGAATGCTACTATAGAGGCGAAGTTTTCCCGTACGGAACTGCTGCTTTGGAACACCTAAACTCGAACTTTCACCTACATTACTTATAGGTATAGTTTATAATCAAATTATCGTCGTTGTCAAACAAATATCTATGTGCACTTTTTGGAGATTCCGACATTTTGACTATTATGGCATACACAGATACATACATACACTCACGCCTTTTTCCCACAGGGGTAGGCTGAAACTATGGACTGCCACTTGCTACGACTCTTGCATATCTCTTTCGCTTCTTCCACATTCATACATCTTTTCATACACATATATTATGACTAGTTTATTAATCAGTTTCGTATAAAAAGGTTGCTATGTGATTCTAAGCATTAGGTATACGGTGAACTGTAAATTTAATTTAAATTAGTTTAAAAAAAATTGCTTCATATAAAATTTTACAGGAGAACGTTTATATTAATTATCCCAAAGTTATACTTTTTGCACATAGCAGATATTGGTTTGACAACGACGTTATGTTTCATGTTTCCCATTTATATCTCTGATTCGCGAGCTAGGCAGATAAAAATTAGCTAGCTCTTTGATTCCAATGTAACTCTTACTCGCTTACTCGCTAAGAAACTAGCTCACCGGCTCAATCGGCTCCATGAATCTTCCACTCCGTCCGTCCCGAGAGTAAATAGATTGACAGGGTATGTAAGTATACCTAATTAGATTTATATCCTCGCTCGCTGAATAACTGAGCGACTGCCCTTCATTGTAAATTGATCTTTATTTTTTAAAGACAAAGTAGAAAATGCCTTAGAATATTTACGTATCTCGCTCTCTGAACAGCTCACCGTACCTATACGTCATGCTTCAATACGTGTATTTGCAAAATTAGTATCCTAAAAATAAAAAAGCTGCACAAAGTTATTATTACTCGTGGATGAAGTCACAGACAACAAACATAAATCTTGTATGATTCTATAACTGACTTAAATTACCATCAGACTGAGTCAAATGAGATAGAGAGCTATAAACGAGTTAGAAGATGTCTATCGCCCTCGCTTAAGACACGCCTGGCGCAATTGAATCTGTAGCTCGCAATTGAGTCAAATGCGCAAAGACAGTAAAAGATTTACTGATAAAGAGAGAGCTAATGCCCATTTTCACCAACAACCCCTAAATTTTAAGAATAGTAATCACAACTAGGTATAAGTAAGACATTCTCTAAGTTTCACCTAGCTCGTTGAGAATGACATTAGGTAAAGGGTGTATTTACGAGCTACCTACGTTGAGAGTTTCTTATTTTTAGGAGATGATTTAAATATGATTGGTGAAAACGGGCTTAAATGAAATAAAAAGAATTTAGGATTCAATGAGAGCGAAATGAGCTAGAGAGCCTAAAGAGTGATACGGCTCTTTTGATTGAAAGAGCTATACTTATCTCTCTTTTCTTTTCCTAGAGCTGATAATCGCATTACAAAAATTTAGCGCTCTATCTATATGTTTGATTACATGAACCTCTTGGCTTGGACTCTTGGATGTTAATTTATAACTTGGATATTCGCTTCGTGTGGATCGAGGTGGACGTGTGTGACTTTGTTAATAAGCGTACAGAAAAATTAAGTGTCTTAAACTGTGATTGGTTGTTCTGACTGATTTTGATTCCTTTTTACTCTTGTGGTGTTTTAATGGCCTGAACCCTCCCAGTGGGCGTTATTAGAGTGAGACAGTTGATATCTCAGTGTTCTCCATTTGAAAAAGTGATTTAATTGGTGGTCCCCACACTGGGATCCGAACCGACGCCGCGGTGATTGGAAGTCCGGTGACGCGCCCACTAGACTAAAGCAACGTGTAGCGAGCGCGGCGAAATTGAGTACCGTGTGCTACGCTGACTGACGTCACCGCACTGCTACGTGCGCCTGCGACCGTTGCTCGACGCTGCTACTGTCGCTACGGGCCTAGACTGACTACGAGTGACTACGAGTGCACAACCTAATAACCTAACCGCTATAACATTGCTAAAAATAAATTATAATTGTGAGTTCAACTAATAAAATTAAATTGATAGAAATTTGATTATAAGCATTACAAGATGCCAAAAGTCACCCGCTCGCCCCCACCGGCTTCGAAGGGTAAATTAGTGCCAGCGCAATCGAAATCGGACCCAGATTTACCAACTGCTGTGGGAGAAGACATTAACACGACTCATAACATAACTTCTCGACATAAACGCCCGCGCATATACGGTTCTCCATCAGATGAGCACGACCCCTCGAAGGCTTTTCTAACAAGTTTTAAAAATGAATTATTAGCAATGCTTGAAGACTGGAAATCGGAGCAAAACCAAACATTGTCTCAATTAGTTACTGAAGTCGCCCAACTTAAAGTACAATGCTCTAAAATACAACAGACAAATCATGATATTGAAACGGCTATTGTATCCTTAAATCAGGATTACGAAGACATCTTGCTTAAGGTCTCACAACTAGAAAAAGCCCAGGCTGACAATGGAAATTTTATTAATACCGTTGAAAAACAGATCCGAGAACTTCAGCAAAAGTGTCGACCATCGGCAATAGAAATCAGAAACGTACCGACAATACCAAATGAGAAAGTAACCGATCTTCTGCAGATTGCTGCGCGCTTGGGGCAAATAACGCAGATGGAAATAAACACCTCCAATATTCGGGATATTTACCGTCTGCCCAGTAAACCTGGACAAACGCGACCGATTTTTATTGAGTTATCCAGCGTTTATTTAAAAAATAATATTTTGACAGCGGTGCGGAACTATAACAAAGAACGTCGTATAGAAGAGAAATTAAATACAGAGAGCATTAGTATTGCGGGAGAATGCAAACCAATTTATGTCGATGAACATTTACCTCCAACATCTAAAAGACTATACTACCTTGCTCGTGACTTTGCTAAACGTAACAATTACGATTTTTGCTGGGTTTCAAATGGAAGAATACTACTGCGTAAAAACACTAATACTAAAGAATCACTTGTCGTAAAATCGGAACAGTGCCTAATAGATTTAGAACCCAAAAAGTGACTATTTAACTTTGATTGTTGGTTAAATGGTTGGTGCTCTTTTACTTTTTATTCAGATTTTTATTTTTATTTTTGTTTGTCTCTATTGTTTTTCCTATTGTGTAACTTTTTACTATTTTCTAATTCACTTATGTACCGTAACATTAGCTTATATTCTCGTAAAGTTTATGGTTATAAAATTGAACCACGCAAGTCCAATAATCAAACAGACTTTAACCAATTTGGCTTGATATTTGTTAGAACTGCATTTATTTTTTACTGCTATAGTGAGATTGATGGTGTGACTGACGTTTCCTTCTACTGGCCACTGCAACGTGAACTTATAATTATTGTTGTTATGATATAATAGTGGTCACATTTATATTTATATAAATAAAAACTCAAAATGATTGATAACATAAATAATATTTCTAACGAAATTGATAATCTCACAGTGGCAAGCTCCCACATTTGCACACCAAATCAATGTTCTCAGTTAATTAAAAATCCTAACAATAGTTTAAAAGTAATACATGTTAATATTAGAAGTATTAATAAAAATCTAGACCAATTTATATCCATGCTGTCTATGATAAAATTTGAATTTGATATAATGATTTTTTCGGAATGTTGGTTGAAAGGGTTAGGCCCACCACCTTCTCTTGACAACTACTCCTATCATGCTACTACAAATAACTTAACACAAAATGAAGGAGTTGTATTCTATGTTAGAAAGGGACTTAGTTGTACTATATTTGAGCCACCCGTCCTAGATGCAAACTGTTTAGTAGCTACTGTAGATAACACGGCTATCATAGGCCTTTACCGACCACCATCGCGTCTTGACCTTACAAGTTTTTATCACAGTCTAGATAATCTAATGTGTAGTTTACAATCTTTTAAAAATATAGCTGTGATAGGAGATATTAATATCGACATAAAACCTAGTAAAAATGTCGATCGAAATGCTAATGATTATTTATTATTTGCTGCTTCTTTGGGGTTATTGCCGGCACATGTATACCCTACTAGACTTGGAAATTGTCTTGATCATATTTTATTAAAGACTTATTCAGATGCAACAGCAATAATATTGGACACCCATGTCACAGACCATTTACCCATAATTTTATGTTTAAAACAGAATAAAAAGTCTTACCTTAACAATAATAATAGGATTTTAACACGACTAGATTTTGCATCTATCACGGAGAATATAGACAAACTTGACTTTAGCCCGGTAATAAATGAAAGTGATGCAAATATTGCAGCTGATAAACTTATATCGATTATTAATGATGTGGTCAAAAAACACACCACACATAAAAAGGTCAGCAGGCGAACTCGTATATTAAAACCATGGATCACCGAAGGACTGCTTCGATGCATACGAAACCGCGATAGAATGCATCATAAAGTGAGAAAACAGCCCAATAACACAATACTTCTAATCACATACAAAAGATACCGCAATTTCTGCAACTGTCTTCTTAAAAAAGTTAAATGTGAGTATGAGAAGGAGCGGTTCAATAGGGCCCAGAACAGTCCAAAAGCAATGTGGGAAGTTATAAACTCAATTTCAGGTAGGAAGTGTCAGTCACAGCCAGCAACTGAACTCTTGAACTTAACAAGTGATGCTAAATTATCAACAAATCTTGTCAATCAATACCTCGTTAATATTGGAAAAGACCTGGCTTCTAAGGTAGTCACATCAGATACTCAACCCTTACTTCGACACACGACTGATACGGCTGCACAGTGTAACTCTCTTGGGATAGTACCAGTTACCAAAGAACAAGTAGCAGCCATCATCGCTTCACTTCGGAGTAACTGTGCAACTGGTTGGGACAATATTCCAGCCCTAGTAATTAAGTTGTCACAGAATGTCTTAGTAACACCTATTACACACATATGTAATATTTCGATTTCAACTGGTGTCTTCCCTAACAGCTTTAAAAAAGCCATAGTTACGCCTGTCTTCAAGGGCGGGGATAGAGAGCGTGTCACGAACTATAGGCCCATTTCGGTATTGAGTGCGTTATCTAAGATCCTGGAAAGAATCCTCAATAATTGTTTGACAAAATACCTTAATAAATTTAACATTATATCAAAAAACCAGTATGGATTTCGATCTGGAGTCTCAACTGAAGATGCCGTTACAAAGTTCAGCAATGCGGTAGTAGATAAATTGGATAACAGTTACAAGTGCTATGGTATATTCTTGGATTTGTCAAAAGCCTTCGACACGGTCTCTATTCCCATCCTTATATCAAAATTAGAGCGAATTGGAATTCGTGGTCTAGCACTAAGTATATTTAAAGATTATCTGTTCAATCGTTCTCAAGCAGTTAAAATTGATATGGTTACGAGTGGAGAGGTACAGATTGAATATGGAATCCCACAAGGAAGTATTCTGGGCCCGACACTTTTCTTAATATATGTCAACGATCTGTGCTCTATGAATCTCCAAAATTGTAATATTTTTACATATGCTGATGACACAGCATTATTAGTATATGAGAAAAATTGGTTGGAGGCAAAGTCTCGGGCCGAAAATAGCTTGAGGGAAGTAATGTTGTGGTTATCTTCTAATTTACTGACCCTTAACGTAGAAAAAACTAAATGTGTACGTTTTTATCTCCCTAATTCCCCCATTCCACCAGTGGAAACCCTATCGCTCACAGCTCACAGTTGTGTGAATTCGGTTACCAGAAATTGTTCCTGTCAATCTATAACTAATGTAGCCAGCATACGATATCTTGGTGTGATAGTTGATGAACGAATGGACTGGCGCCCACAAGTAGAGACTTACAGGACGTGTTAGGCGACTAATTTATGTCTTTAAAAATCTCCGTCATTCCGCTGACCTATCAGTAATGTATACTGTATATGACGCATTATGTCAGTCGATTCTTGGATATTGTATTCCTGCATGGGGAGGGACCTACAAAACCTTGCTTCTGCAACTGGAGCGAGCGCAAAGGTATCTCCTTAAGGTGATCCACCACAAACCTCGTTACTATCCAACCACTAAACTGTATAAGGAATGTCGGGTTTTAACTGTTAGACAGTTGTTCATTCTTCGTACCACACTCCGACGACACTCAGAACTTCCCCTCAGCGTTAAAGTGTTACAAAAGAGACATGGTGCGATAGTTTGCTCCCCCCATAAGTGTAGAACATCTTTTGCATTACGACAATACAACGCTTTAAGTTCAAGGCTATATAACAGCATCAACAAAAAGATCTCGCTTTATAAACTAAGTAAACACAATGTTAAAAATAAATTAAAAGATTGGTTAAAGTCACTAAATTATGATGATACAGAGAAACTTATTATAGTTGAAAGATGAAAGTGATTTATTAATTAATTAACTTACTCATTAAAGTGCCTAATATAGAACCTCCTTTAATTCATATGCTCAGTACGCTTGACAATGTATACTTTAAGCTAGATAGCATCCACAAAAATTTGGATTATCATCTTTACAGGACATTAATTTGGAGAACCACCGACTCTCAAAATACGAGCACGTCTCAGTTTGAGGGTCAGTGTGTTAATTTATATAATGCAACTGTACATCTTAATATTGAATTGTTACCTATGCTTTTTGTTTGTACTTTTTGAAGGAAATAAATACTATTTATTATTTATTTATAAGTACTCATCTTTTTGCTTGATAGGCTTACGCTTGGCCGCCAGTTCGTCTGATGTTAAGCGACACTGCGACAGAGTGTACAAAACTTCACATCTTACTAGAAAGTAACGGTTTTTTGTTTTAAAATAATCGAAACGGTTTTCCAATTTGTGATTTCCAATGCAAAGTTTTACAGAAGTAGGTACAAATTGCCTTTGATCTGGTAATAGAAACTGTAGTAACAATTATATTTTCAATTTCTAGGTGGGTGAAGACTGCATGGTGTTGCCCTCTGTGCCCGAGGATATGATACCAAAGGTGTTCCCTCAGGGCGTCACCGTCGTACCGCTGCCTTCCGGCAAAACTTACCTGAAGAAGACCACGTGCCCAAAAATTTAACTACTATATTGTTATTATATTGTGTGCCAGTCTAAACAGTCTTCAATATTATCGTTACTCGATCAATTATATCACATGTGCATATAATTACTATAAAGTCTATTGAAAGTTATTTTTGCAAAGATTAAAGTTTCAATATATAATTATCTTATCTTTGTGTTTCATTTCAAGTAGAGTGCGAGTATAAAACAATTTTTATTTAAATTCGTTATTTGATATGCCTACCTACCTATGTAAACATGGGTCACTAATGCAGGCATTGCATTGCACTTTTTGAGTACCTACCTACTACTGGGAAATAACCAAATAAGCCCAAGAACGCTTGAATTGGGTAGATTGTAAAAAAGTGGCATTACTTACGCCGACCACTGGGTTATTACTGTACAGATTAACATACCGACTCTAGGCAAACGTAGCGTAAGGATTTTCAATAACACCAACAGTATCGGTTGAGATTCACTGGAATGTCTAATGAATGGACTAGAAAAAAGTTGTTATCAGTGCTCGCAACGTACTCGATAGTTGTGAACGTCAGGATGGCCGGCCACCACTCCTATTGCACACTGAAATCATCATCATCGCCCATTTACTGTCCCACTGCTGGGCACTGGTCCTCTCAGAGTGAGAGGGGTTGCGTATAGTATCTAGTGGTCTAAACTATAGACCACCACGCAAGCCTGGTGTGGGAGTAGGCTAGCGTCGTAACTTCACGCGATGGCGAGAAAATCTCAAGCATGCAGGTTTTCTTACGTTGTTTTCCTTCATGCTTTGATAATACGAGTGATAATTTAGGTAATGTATATGATTACGATTGAATTTTAACTCGAGACCGATCGAAGACTAATGTTCTGTTAGTTTTGACTATGAAATAGTTTTCAAATGTGATACGATTTGCTGTATATCGTTAAATAATTGCGACCTAAATGTGTCTTGCCTGAATAAAATTGTAAAAAATAATCCACAGACTTGTCGTCAGGACAGCCGGTCACTTAGTAGTTCAGACAAACTACAGGGAATTAGGTAAAGAAAATGTTCTTTGATCAATAAATGTATTCTTCATTTTTTTCCAAATTTATTGTAATGATTGATAAAGGACTTCTTTAAAAAAAATATCCGAGATAGTTTCTACTCTGCGCTATCGATAAGTAATTGCTCCTTAAAAAACATACTATTTTGCTTGACACCTCAGCGAATTAAAGAAATATTATTTGATCAAGAACCGCTACCTACTCATCTTTTATCTGGATCTCGTAACCATTATGATACATAATATATATAGGCAAAAAAATAACGAAAGTTAAAATTAGCTTGACGCCTGCAAAACTAATATAGCTAATTAATCGTACTGCCTAAATACCTAAGTAGTTATTAAAGAACAGGCGCTACTTGACAGTTTTATTAAAGGGTAAAACCGGACAAGTGCGAGTCTGATTCGCGCACCGACGAATGTAAGCCTCATTAGTCTAGTGATCCCAAGTGCGACTGCTACACTAGAGGTCCTAGGTTCGATTTCCGGATCGAGCAGTGCTATCTATCGGGTTTACTTTTTTTCTATGCAATTCAGTAGCAGCTCGGAGTTTGGATTTGTGCCGATTAATGGCAATGGCTCGTCCACTGTTACATGGGACCTAAACAAAATGGATCCTGAGATAAAGTCTGGCCTCTCTGTTGTATGCACGTTCATAAAAAGGAGATATATAGATATATTAATTATATCATCAATATCATCTGTTGACGGGGACGTAAGTTAAATGTCATGCGGGATTCCGCCCGCATGCTTTAGAGCGCCTCACACAAAGTTTACACCTATAAAGCGATGTTGGGAATGGTCTGGCGCATTTACTCCATGATGTCGACCGCCTTGGTGGTGTAGTGTATACAGGATATGAACCTACACTAGAGTTCTCAGCAACGCGGCCCGTATGGCTTGGGCTCCGCAGCGGACACGTAGGTACACTCATGCGTCATCGTTTTTGCACGCGAAGTTATCAAATATTAAAAGCATCAAAATATTTACCCTGCTAGCTTACCTAAGTGCTAAAATTTTGGAAGACTTGCATAAATCACCAATCAGATAATATAGTTAAAGACGCAAACACCAGGAATA